>CM076094.1:4800000-7755295 GCA_038088585.1 Chrysina gloriosa | reverse complement strand
AAATATCATGTTCAATACCGAAGAGCAAAGATTATTTAGTTACGGTTTCTAAGAATAAAAATCGGGTGTTAAACGAATAAAGGTGAGTTCTGATTGGTTAAAAATAATTAGGTAGGGGGTATACACGTTTCAGCATTTATCATTCAAGTGTTACCGAGTGTTATCCGAAAATGTCAGTAAGTAAAAAGCGATTTAGTAGCCACTTGGATCAAGACCGTTCCAGAATTGCTTTGGAAACGAAGAAAAGTATTCTGCAAAGCGTGCGGTAAAATAGTAAGTTGATAATATTACAAAATAAATTTATTTTATTTATTTAATTTAAATTACATGTTTATTTTGCAAATTGTAGTCTGCCATACAATTGGTTTAAAAACTTGCTTTGGATTGCTGAATAAAATAATTTTCATTAATAAAAATATTTTCCTTTAATTTCAAAATTATTGTCTTATCTCATACCTAAAACGGTGTATACAATTTCTACTATAATTTTCTTCCATTATAGATTCCATGTGAGAAAAAATCGCAAATTACTCAACATCTCTCGACCGACTTTCATAAACGAAAATTACAAAAAATGAGACAATCAAAATTAGTGCAAATGTAGATTTTTAGATAACTAACATAAGTAAGTAAAAAGTTTACATAAATTCATTACCCTAAGAAATTGAAGACCAGTCATGCAGATACTGAGGATGCTCGCGAAAATCTGCAGGAAGACACCGAGGGAAAAAATCGCTTGAGTCTTCGAACTGAAACTGCGAAAAAAAGCTTGAATAAATTTTCAAAGGAAACGTTCACCATTACCTTTTTATAGCCAGATGATGTTCGACGCACTGCCTAAGACGATCCTGTATTTTCCTCTCTTGCACTTCGTAATCTTCCTCTGCCTTTCTATCCATCGCAAATCTAAGATTATCGTTCAAAATATCCAATTGCGCCACGGTCGTGCCCATCATCGCCACCGAAAGCAAGTCAATCGCCGGATCCACGGATGCCAACCAAAAGAAGCACGCGCTTTCGAATATTTGCAAGTAAATCTTAGGAATATCGCCGAACGGAGACCAGATGGGAATCGCCAAAATAATTCCATCCAAAACGGGACATATCGAATAAGCTAAAGCCGCCACCCAAGCTAGTCCTTGAAAGATTATTGTTGCGAGCTTAAAATTGTCGGTTGCTCGCGACACGAAACTGTTTTGTTCTGTGGTGTGCAAGTTGAAAATTGGACTTTTTAGTCGTTCTTCGAGCGTGTTGAATTCGGGTAAATAACGATAGAAATAGTAGGTTTTTACCACGCAAGATAGCTGGGTGATGAGGATGTGGACGATTTCGAAAAATACTTCGAAATTGGCGGTTTCTTGTAGCATTTTAATGAACATCGCCGCGATGAGGCAGTAAGCGAATAAGAAACCTATCACGAAGGATGTTTTGTGCAGTTTCCCGCTTTTGTATTTGTCACCGGAGTAGATGCCGAAAATCCATAACGTAATTCTTGACGTGTCGGCCATATCGTATAGGTTTTTCTAGAAAGTAAATATTGAAAAAAAAACGGTGCTATTAGAAATGCTTGCCTCTTTCATCTCGAGTTATCGTAAATGTATGTCTGGTAAGTTCCAAATTCTACAAAGAAATTTCCAAAGAAAGTGGCAACATCTCTAAATCAGAAATACAGAAACGTTTGAAAGGATGTATATCTGGAATAGTTTTAACTTTGACTGCAGAAAAGAATGTCAAGCGGTTAAAATTTCGAGTTCTAGTGAACAGTCGAAAGGCGACTGTAAGAAATGGAGAACTAGTCTTAGCTTTTCTAACGCTTGGAATTCAAGAACAGAAACGCGTGTTTTTGTTTTGATTAGAAAATCCCGAATTTACATTGTGTTATGAACAGAGAAAATACTATCCACATTTTAAAAGAATTTCAAGATTTTTCCGGAATGCTCGAATATCATCTAAAGTCATCGGAAATCGTTAGAATTGACCGGCAAATTGTAAGCAATCATTAGAAATCTTCAAGATGTAGTGCGATACAATAACATAAGCATTATATATGATTATAAATGATCAAGAAATTCATATAAATATATCGTACTGCATTACAAATCATTGAAAATCCGTAAAAATCGTCACAATTGATCAGGAAAATTATAAAAACATGTACAAGAAGCCATAGAAATCACCAAATATTACCTAAAATCATCAAGAATAATCTTACTAAACCACATTTTTTCCTAATTTATTTTAAACTGATTCAGGCCAGCTGAATCGAAACATTTCAGCCTTAAAATGTTCTCTGGATAATTTATCAGAGTTTCTGAGATCCTTAGAATTTCTTCAATATTTTATAACATGACCAAGCGAGTCACCTAAGGTCAATCTCTTTTTCTTCCAACTATAAGCACAGCGCAAGTAAGTAGTAAGCACAAATAAGTCATACAGATAGCCCATCCCCATAAGAGAATTGTCGACGACAATCGGCTTCAAACGGAAACGATGTTAGATCATGTATCAGAAGAAGAGAAATAAGTGTAATGTAACGTCAAGATTTTGCGTAAATACATTGAATGGGCCATCTGTATGACTTATCTGGGTGGCAATATGGCATACGATAAAAATATGTTTACTCTAGGATAGTTGTTCAGTTCTATTCAAGAATTGCACTTACAAAAGCACATTAAAGCACATTTCCTCAATGAGGACAAAACAATTTTTAATTATCAGAATTATCAGAATTATCGGAAATCCTCAAAAATTATCGAGAGTAGTCAGAAATCATCTGAAATCGTTAGAAGTGACTTAATAAGTGAATTATTTGCAATCATTAAAAATTGCCAAAAAGCTGTAAAGCTCATCAGAGGTAATCAGGAGAGCACTATAAAGGCATCAACAATGATCAAAGTTACCAGAAATTAAGTAAGATGTATCATACTTCATCAGAAACCATCTAAAATCATCTGGAATTATCAGAAATGATTTGAACATTATAAAAAATATTCAAGAAACCACAGAAATCATCCAAAGTCGTAAAGAATGATCAAAAATCATCAGTACACCGCTGTAAATTAACGAAGATGAGCAGAAATTATCAGAGAATCATCTGATGTAGTAAGAAATGTCAGAAGTAGTCGCAAATTATTAGAAATCGTCAAAAATTACTGGAAGATTACAAACAACCATCAAAAATTCTGAGGTTACTATAAAATTTATCAGAAATCAGTATACCACCATTCTAAATGCATACAAAATGATCAGAATTTGTCGAAAATTTAGCAAGATTTATCATATCTTTGTCAGTAGTCATCAGAATTCGTTTAAAATGTTGAGAATATTATGAAATACTGCAAGAAATCAGAAAAATCATCGGGAAACCGTTGGAAATTATGGGGAATGATAGGAAGTTACCAGAGAATTATCAAAAATTGTCAAAAATTATCAGAAGCACTCATTAATCATCAGAACTCATTAGAAATTGCCAGAAAATTATAAACAAACAAAAAATCCTCAAGAAGCCAAGAAATTCACCAGAAATTGTCAAATAACCATTATAATTTCATCAACAATAATCAAAAGTTACCCGAAATTCAATAAAATATATAGTATTTTATCAGAAATCATCTAGAATTATCTGAAATCTTCAAAAAAGTTAAGAAAATTATAGAAAATCTTTAAGAAACCACAATAATTATCAGAAATGAGCTGAAATCATCTGAAATCGTCAAAAATGATCAGGAAATTATAAAGAATCATCAAGGAACCACAAAAATCATAGGCAATAATCGAAAATCATCAAAGAATCAGTATAAATTATCGAAGATGATCAGATCATTTATTACAAATCGTTAAAAGTCGGTGAATCATTGGAGATAATCATAATTTTTGGGAAATTGTCAGAAATAATCCAAAATCAATAAAAATCATCGTAAACAGTCAGAAATAATCCCAAAACGGTTACGAATGTAAGATGTTCGTACATATGAGAGTTCAATTACGAAATTCGGCCATAATGTACTATTTGCGCATTTTTGCAGCTATTTGATTCTACAGAAGTAGACAACTTGTTTTGCCACAAACTCCTGTAGTAGCTACAATCGCGCACTCGGCTAGCCCGCCGTGGGAAAATTGTGTTTAATTAGAAAACTACTTCACACAGTCGCACTGATGAGCGGTATGACCGCGAAACGCGCGTCTGCGAATAGTGAAAGTAGTTTTCTAATTAAGCACGGTTACGAATAATCGATAAATTATCAACAGGTGCTACAAAATCGTCAGGAATCATTGGAAATCGAAATGGCCTGAAGTTAGATATCATCAGAGGGTTGTATATGTTTCAAGGAGATACCGTTTGGAGAACTTTAATTTTTTCAGTGCAAAATGTTTAGGATAGTAGTTTCAAGCTTTAGAATCTTTGCTTGTTAAGACTTTTACAAGGTCCAGTTGATATCGTCAGGTATTCTATATTCTTTTATATTATCGCATATTCATATTTATTTCTTGGTTCGTTTCATGTTCTACATCACCTGAATATTTACTTTAATAATTATTTTCACATGTAGTGAATTATCGGTAAAAGTTGAGGTGTCTCCCTTCTACTGTAATTTTCTTTTCCTTGGGAAATCCTTCAGTGTAATACCATACTTTGTGATTTTCAAATTAGTTTGTTTTTATAATTTACAATTTTAATTTCTTTACAGTCTACAGGTAGTTACATATACGTCCTTAACGAAAAATAGTGGACATGAATTGGAGTGAGAAATTTGGATCTGTGGTAATTGAAGAAGAATATTTCGATAAATAAACCGTCACCTCCAAGGAACAAACACAAACGTACCTGAAGTTTGTGGAATTATAGCGAGAACGAAGAAAACATTTTTTGTTAACATTGTGAATTTTGTATATTTTGAAATAGAGATAATTTGAATTTCGTAAGGAAACGTTTTAACGATTGGTGGCAATGGCAATGTTGAGTTATATTTCTTTAAAAAAATAAACGTAGTTACGACAGATTTTTCCGACAGATCTTGCATTCGTTCGTATGTTCGGGAAATATCTTAAATTGACGCGTATAACAGTTCTCAAATTCCTTAAGTTTTTGGAGAAATTAAAACCAGCTGGTTTAGGAAACTAAATCGATTTTATTTATTTATAATAGGAACTTTTACATATTTGAGATTCCTCTAACAAGCTCTAATTGTTACGTATTTTATTCTATTAATCTTATTTAATTCGCTAAATAATCTTGATTATGTTCAATACTTTCTTTGCACTAAAGAACTTTTACTAAAACTGCGAAGTAGGAATAAGCATTGCGGATAATCTGAAACGAAAAATTTAACAAATACAAATTACGTATTAGGGTATAAACCTATGTTAAGTTTACCATCACGTAAGTGGCCAGCGACATGTCGAAAAAACTACCCGCTCTAAACACCATCTCCCGTTTCGAAATCTCCATGACGATGAAGAGCATCTTCTTCGTGGACGTATTGCACGCATACCATTCCGACAGGTAGCAAGCGTCTCTAATTTCTTCGCTCTAGAACGGGAATGGCGTACAGAAAAACGAATATATGGGGAATTAAGACGCGATAAAAGTACTTTACTGATGATAGCCTGTCCGAGACAGCACATGATCCCGATCTGCGTCAGCATCGTGAAGAAAAACACAATGACAGATATGATCGAGGCGCTTTGTACTGGAACCTGGAAAATCCGAAAACTTAAATTTCTCATTCGGGTGTTTTCCCCCGTTTTACTTTCGTTTTTTATCGAATACTTGTAAACGGGACTGTACTGTACTATAGTAGTGTAATATTTTATAGTACTACTCGAATGGTTAATTACCATTAGAAAATTCATCATTTATTACTCAATACTACTTACTTCAATATATCAGAATTTACAGTTAATGTTGGGGTTATGGTCTTCAATTGTCATACGGTTTATTTTGAGGTTCTATTTATACCTTCTCGACACCACGCCCACCACCTTTTGAGCATTTTATTACCCTACGGGTGTTTAAGTCCAGCGGCCAGGGACGTTTAATGGGAGAAAAAGAATGTAAGTAGAAATAAAATTATTAATTATTATAAAAAGCAACGATTAAAAGATAGAAAACCATTGTAAACATTCAGACACATACATACAATACTTTTACATAATAAGAATTCATAAAAAATTACTGAAAATAACCAAGGATACATCGACATTCAATACAGGTTTCTATAATAGCGATATACCTGAATGAACTGGAGTCAAGGAGGATTAAAGCTTTCATTTCGTGGACAACTTAGAAATAAAGCGGTGTAGTCCTGATTTCCAAAAGAAATAAAAAGTTTGTTTTGGTTAACGACGAAGAAAATTGACAAGATAGATAAGTCAATAAATATATTTGGAATAAAAGGGTTTTAAGAAGAAGTACCAGTGAATAAAAGAACCTCGCCAAACCGGAGAAGAAAGAATTTATAAAAGGGAAAAATCCACAGAAAATAGAGCCACACAGAAAAAGAAGTTAAGAGGAGGGAAGAATCCATAGAAAATAGAGCTGCATCGAGAAAAAAGTTAAGAGAGGAGACATGCGAAGAACCATAATCGAATAATAGAAATTACACTCACACACACACAACACTAGGTAATTATCTAGATTTTATGTTAAATATTTCTCAAAATTTATAAATATAATTTGTTATAATTTATGCTTTTTATATCTTTAACTAAGAGCTAGGCCGGTGCAATTTTGTTTAAGAAATTAACTAAATTCTCAGTACAATAGACCTTTGTCACATCGCATCCACGCCCCTCGACGTTCGAACGATCGACAAACATATCAGTTAGGACACCCAATTTTCTACCGCGACCTTGCGGTCGAGCATTTTGTATTGATCTCATTCTTTCGAATCTCCCAACCCACTACTGACTTAAATGATTGTTTGGACATAACAACAGGAGTAAAAACAGCAAGGGAAAAATATACAACAGGTACACTGAGCATAATAGCTTGTAAAACCGTGTTAACTGCGATTTGTGGCACACACTACGCATAAGAGTGTGTTAAAAGGGGAATCACCGAATTCATTGCTTATAAACGCTGTCCGCGAGTGGAGCTTTCACTGTAAGTGTTTATCACAAACAAATCTACCAATCTTTTTCGTCCTTTAAGTTATTACCCTGAGAAATTCCAATCCGGTCATACAGATACTGCCGATGCTCGAAAAAATCTGCAGGAATACGGTGAGGGAAAATACCGCTTCGGACGCGACGGTGAAACTACAAAAGGAACAGAATAAATTCTTTGGCGAACGCGCCAATGGTACGAATTTTCGCGTTACCTCTTTACGGCCAGATGGTGCTCGATGCATCTCCTTAGGCGAGCCTGGATTTTCCTTTCCTGCGCTTCGAAATCCTCATTCTCCTTCCTATCGGTGGCCCGTCTGAGATTATCGTTCAAGATATCCAATTCGGCCGTCGTTACCGCCATCATCGCCACCGATAATAGAATTATGGAGGGATGCACGGTCCCCAACCAAAACAGGCAGACGCTTTCGTACAATTGCAAGTAAATCTTGGGTACGTCGAACGGACACCAGATAGGTACCGCGAGAATATCTCCGTCCAAAATCGGACATACCGAATAGGCGAAAGCGGCGGTAAAAGCGAGCCCTCGATAGGTGTACCGGAAGATTTTGAACATAAACACGGCTTGCGCCACGTACGGATTCTGTTCGAGGGTGTGCATGTTGAAAATTTTATCTTCGAGCCGTTCCTCGAGGTCGTTAAATTTCGACAAGGTGAAGTAGAAATAGATGGTTTTCACCGCGCAAGTCGTTTGCGTGGTGAGGAGGTGGATTATTTCGAAAAAGATTTCGAAATTGTCGTTCTGTTCTATCATCTTACCGACCATCCCTCCGATGAAAGTCCACGCGAAAAAGATACCTAGTGCGAAAGTGATTTTGTGTCGTTTTCCCGATTGGTATTTCCGACCGGAGTACACTCCGAAAAACGACAGGGTTTTCCTTTCTAGTTCTATGATATCGTATAGGTTTATCTAGAACCAAAAAAATTGTTTGGTAACGACGCAAGTTGGCGAAATTTGAAATTTATTCGAATCTAAGAGACCTCATCGCCGCGTATTTCTATTCTAAATTCAAAACCGAAGTGTCACGAAGATCCAAACAGTACCTACTACGAAATGTTGTGAATGTGTGGGATCTGTTGGAAAAGTCTGTCGTTATCGTTACTAAAAAATATGCTTAGAAATACTTCGTGATAATTTTGGAAAACTTAATTCGAATTTGGCGCTAGTTTTTAGTATAATTTCAGAAAAAAAGTGAAAATATGCTGGAACGAATTTAACTGCGCAAAAATGTCTGAACCACTCTGTATACAGTAGCAAAACTAAACGTTCAAGCTAATCTGCGATAAACTCATCTTGGCTTGAAACAAGATTTGAAATCAGAATTTGATGTCATCGAGATAAACTCCTGGACGCCAGCAAACACCATATCTATCTTGTAACTCATAGACCAGCTGGTCATTTAAAAAAACAGTATACATACTTTAAGGATGTTTGGACGTAACTTAATTTACCGATTTAATTCTGGAAGGATCATTCTCATATCTTTCATGTTGCTCAAAACATTACCATGACACGGGACTTGTGTGTTACTTGGGACACTGCTTGGAGAAAGATATGATCGGATTACTACAAGATAAGAAAGGTGTTGCTTCCAGTTTTCAAGATGCTAATGTCGCGGAAAACGCTGACGTTGCAGATAACATAGTCTTCTTCGGCGAAGCATTATATTTGGAGGTAAATGAAGAAGATCTAAACGAATCAGTTGAAGAACAGTTAAAATATTTCGCCACGAAGGATCTTGAAGTGTTGGAAAATCAATCAGGAATCAGGAATAAGATGTAAATAATCCGTGCTCATCAGAAGGGGAGGACATGGACAGGTAATATTACAACCTATTGCAGTTCTGGAAAGACCCTTCGGGTATAAAGTGGCGTCCCAAAGAAAGCTGCAATAACCTGACTTTATCGGCTGAAGAGAAATGGTTGAATCATTTTAAAAACATTCTGGAAAACAAAAGGTATTTCAATCAACTTTGAAGATATTTTTGACTTTCCCTTTGGCAATGTGACAGAAGCTACCTACGGAAACCAAACTTATCGTGGAGAAACTTGAAATATTTGGGAGAAGGATGGTAAAAACATTGTGTACATATTCGGAATTATTGAATTTGCACACGTGACACGTGTTTCGCTGGCGGGAAGGCAAGCACCTTCAATTCGTATCTCACCGAATAAATCGCGGTTTCTAAAAATCCTATTCGTGCAAAATAAACTCCCCCCTCTACAACGTATCTCTTCTTCGGACAATATTTCTGTATACTAACCCCTCACGTAAAGGCAAACTACCCTTCCCCATGCAATAAATGAATAAGCACACACAGATCCAAAGGATCCTAATCTGTTATCGAGAAACTCGAAGAAAGACAGGGGCATCACCATCGATAAAAATTTAAACTTTCACAAATTGCATTTATTGTACTTGCAATTCATCCTCCTGGCCTATTGGCTGTCGACACCTTTGGTGAAAGAGAGAACAATAGATGAACGTTCCCTAGATCGATCTGCTTTGATTGATTTATTACGGTAAGAAGGAGAGGTAGTCTAATTTTTGTATGAGTATAAATAGAAAAATTGTGCGAGGAAGGGAGAAGTAGGTGCGGCAAAATTTTTACATTATGATTTTTACAGAATGATCGCTAATTTATTTTTTACTCCCTTTCGGTTGGTATTTTTATGAAGTCAAAAAATTGGTTTATTTTCGAATAATTTTTTTCCTTTCTTCTCCTCAAAAAGCGTAGTTCTGGAATTAAGGATTGTGTTGAGTATTTAGCAAAATGTACGAGACGAATTTGTTTGAATCTTGGAAGATGTTTGGGTGATTGAAACGAAAGCTTAAAATATCAATCTTGGGTTTGGTACTAAATAGGGGTGAAAATTACAGTTACAACCATCAAATCAATTTGCACAAAATTTTTCCGGAAGTTTAGTTTGCATGAACAGAATTTGAGAAATCGCGATTCATTCGGTAATATACGGTTTGAAGATGCTTGCTTCGTTGCTAGCGAAACACGTGTCACCAGATTTAATTAAATAATTAGATATGTATATTATTTTGTAATTTCAATAAACTAAAGTGGAATTTCCGAAATCGTTTCTTGACGATAGTTTTATGCTTTTCCTTTATAATTTTGAAGAAGTTCGTACGAATCTTTCTCGTCCGTTATCCCTAAATTAATTTATAATATTTTGCTGTTGTATCATTTCGTAGACTCATGTACATTTTGTTTCTTGATTATAATTTTAGAAAAATTAATTAATAAATTTGACGTTAGTCTAGATGTCAGAATTATTCTATTATATTTTTATTATTTAGTATATATTTGGAATTTTAATGAAGGTGATTGCAAAGACCGTGGTGTATTTACTGACACTACATCACATCGGTAAACTCTTCACCAGACAATTGTTTCATAATAAATTCGGTGACATGTGGTTCGCTAGCTCGAGGCAAGCATTACGCTTGTCGAAGATGCTTGTCTCGAGCTAGCGAAACACGTGTCACCGAATATATTATGAAACAATTATGTGGTGAGGAGCTTACCGATGTGAGGCAGTGTCATTTGTTTATAAATTTTGTTAAAATTCGTCTAACTTTGCCCTTGATTGATTAATTAATTGAATTCCAAATATCTCCATTCCTTGACTTTTTGATCGGACAATTACAGAAAAAAAAAAACTTACCCGTTTCATCGTCGAAGGTACTCAAACGTTTTTGATCGGAGGTAAGGGCGTTTATGCCCGTTGATCGATAAGTTTCTCGAATTTATAGATGCAAATGTTTGTATGTGCATGCACGAGGAGAAGTCGTTTTAAAATTTAATCCATAATTTTACCTTTAGATTATTTATTATGTTACAAATTCTAAGGGATGTGTGTGGGGGTGTGTAGGTTACATCGACTTGGAAATTTCTACCTATGCTGATACATACATACGAGATCCATTCCAGAATCGTTAAGTCCGTTTAAATCTGCAACTTAGAAACGTGCAATAATTTGAGAGTAATCGGAATTTAGTACAATTTTTTTGCCCGTCATATAGAGCACAATCCGCTCTAAGCCAAATCATTTGTTTTATCAACTTATTGTAGTACACTAGTAGTTTATGATTTATGACATTATTTATAGTGTTCATTGTGCACATCTGACTTGGACATTTGTATTTTAACAAAGTATATTATTATTATTATTAAACTACCACCCCCATTAACATTGTGCCAGCAGCAGTCAAATTATCTCATCAAAATCGGTCCGTAAGTTCAAAAACTAGGTTGAAATGAAGTAAAGAAATTTTACAGTTGCAAATTGCGTTTATTGAGTTGAGAAAATACAGTGAAACTAGTTGGTGACTTCTGTAAAGTTGGTTGCATAACACATCGGTTGGCAAGACTTCAAGACTTACCTACAAACCTAGAAAATGTCATCTTTAAAGGTTAAATCATATTTGGAGGTTATGAACGTAATTGAAATAAAATGATTGGGGACTTTTACTAAAACAGTACAGGCAACAGTGCAATCTTGATAGCATATATCGTGTGTCCCAGATCTAGTGGGATTGCATGGGTAACTTTGTTATTATTGAAGATGGGCTTCTGGTTAAATGGGATATGTTTTGCAGTCTTATATGCTAATTTAAAATCTGTTTGATAAAGTTCAAAATGTCAAATCCGGCAGAAGTTATTAGAAAACAAAAACATAATCATTTTTTTGTACATCAAACATCGTCTCAAGTATAAGAGATACGAAAAAAAGTTTTATATGGTAGCCATTGTTTTCGATAAGACCAATCTAAAATTCATGTCGGACAAAAATTCAAGGTGACTGGTTTTGAAGTACTTCCTAAAAGTTAAATGGCCGCCATATTGGACTTTTCGTTTACTGGATATATTTTTTATTCTCTTCTCAACAATGTAAGATAATGTATGATAGAATAAATACCAGTAAAACGATTTTTTTACGTTTCAATCCATCCAGAAACTTGAAAATTCAATATGGCGGCCATTTAACTTTGGGAAATCGATACCAGTACTTCAAAAGGAGTCCCCTTGAATTTTTGTTCGACATGAATTTTAAATTGGGCTTATGGAAACATTTGATGTACGAGAAAATTCTGTTTTTTTTTCTAATAATTTCTGACAGATTTGACGTTTTCAACTTCTTCAAAGAGATTTTAAATCAACATTATAAAGCTGGAAAACATATCCCATTTAACCAGAAGTCCATCTTCAATCATAAGAAAGTTACCAACGCAATCCCACTCGATCTGGGACACACGCTATATGCAACCAAGACTGCACTGTTGCCACTACTGTTTTAGTAAAAGTCCCCATCTGGGATGCACGATATTATTTGGTCACGTGTTCTACCATACATATTCAAAGACCAGGTGCTACAAAGGATCTTTCTTCTAATCTAGAACAAATTGAATTACACTAATATTGCTTCGATTGAACGAGGAGGTCATTGCCAAAAAAAAAAAGAAACAAAAATACAAAAAAGAACAAAAAATAAATAAATTGGGAATGGCTGCTGTGGACTAGAAAATATTCTTCTAGATTTGGCGTTACTACAGCACAAATGGCATCGTACTAAACGAAGTCTGAAGTCTATAGGATTCTTCCCCAAAACGTCTTTTCCTCAATTTTATTTGAAAAACTGCATCAAAACGGCGAAATACGAATAAGCGTTGCGCATAATCTGAAAAAAAAATGAGAGATTAAAAAGAAAAGAATTATGAGGTGGAAGAAGTGGGCAAAGCGGCTATTACCAAAACGAATGTGACCAATGACATATCGAAGAAATTCCCCGCTTTAAATACGATCTCCCGTTTCGCCATTTCCATGATGATGAACAGGGTCTTCTTGGTGGATGTGGCGCAAAGATACCAGTCGGACATGTAGCAAGCGTCTCGAATTTCGCTGCTCTGAAATGCGCGAACGGTTCTCGTCAGAGCCAAACAAAACTTTTCGTTGAGGAAGAAAAAGAAATCGGTACCTTCGTGATGATATTCTGCCCGAACGAGCACATCGTTCCCACTTGCAACAACATCGTGACGAAATAGATGATGATCGAATAGAAAGAAGCCGTGTTGGGCGAAATCTGCCGGGAAAATAAACAATTTATTAGATGACGAATGATGTTAAATTTGAGACGATGCCCCAGGATTTCTTACCCTGAGGAATTGAAGACCGGTCATGCAGATGACGGTGGCGCTCGAAAAATTTGCAAGAACGTCCCGACCGAGAATATATCTTGCATTTCCACGCAGAAGCTATGGGGAAAAGAAACGAAGATAGTGATAGTGTGACTGAGTAGTCCGTTTCTTTGTGGTAGTACATGGTCGCTTATGAAAGGAAAAACACTACCACTTTGCTCTTATTGAAGAACGTGACTGCAGTTTTGTAAACACTATTTCATTGTCAAACTAGAAGTAACTTTTAACTATTGTTTGTCGAGAATTTAGATAATTTCCTAACCCAAAATTGCACCGGCCTAGGTCTTAATTAAAGATATAAAAAGCATAAATTATAACAAATTATATTTATACATTTTGAGAAATATTTAACATAAAATAAAGATAATTACCTAGTGTTGTGTGTGTGCGAGTGTAATTTCTTTTATTCGATGATGGTTCTTCCTACGTCTCCTATCTTGAATTCCTTCTTCGATGCAGCTTTATTTTCTATGGAATCTTCCCTCTCTCAACTTCTTTTGCCAGGTGTGGCTCTATTTTCAATGTATGCTTCCCTTTTTTAAATTCTTTCTTTTCCGGTGTGGTGATGTTCTTTTATTCACTGGTACTTCCTTTAAAACTCTTTTGATCCAAAATATATTTTAAACTTTTTTGTTGACTTATCTATCTTGTCAATTTTCTTCGTCGTCAACCAAACAAACTTTTTATTTTTCGGAAACCAGGACTACGCTACATTATTTCTCCGTTGTCCACAAAACAAAAAGTATTAATTCACCATTACTTCAGCTCGACCTTTGCGTTACGCTGTTATAGAAATCTGTATTGGTGCTGTCCACGTATCCTTGGTTATTTACTCAGTGGTTATTAGGAATTCTTGTGAGGTTAAAGTGTTGAATGTATGTGTTTGAATGGTTACAATGGTTTTCTATCTGTTAATCGATGCTTTTTATAATAATTAATAATTTTATTTCTAGTTACATTATTTTCTCCCATTAAACGTTTCTGGCTGGACTTGAAATAAGAGGCTAACACCCGTAGGGTAATAAAATGCTTAAAAGGTGGTGTGCGTGGTATCGAAAAACTATAAGTAGAACCCAAAAAGTAAACCGAATGTCATTTGAACATAAACATCCATGATGGTAATTAACCATTCGAGTATTACTATATTACACTATGCTTAACGACTATTTATATGCTGGACTCTTTTTACAAAAATACTTGGAATAAATGAAACTTTGGGGACGTCATTAGGTATAGCTGATCATTAAGTAAGATTAACTAAAGTAAAACTACTTAGAAAAAGTCACACAATGGAGACGTCATTAGGTCTATTTGGTCGCTGAAGAGGGTTATCCCTTTATCCTTGCTGTGTTTGTAAATTTCCATTGATTTGAGTTTGCCGTTTTTAGGCGCGGTATGTATTTATTATCTTTATGTTCTCAGCTTCAGGAAACTTGTGTGTGGTTTCTAGTAAGTGATTAGCAGAATTGGAATTTTGTTTTTCTAGGTGGTATGACGATTTGTCTGTTCTTCCTGTCTCGCCTACGTAACAGCTATTGCATTCTTCACATTTTAACTTATAAACTCCTGATTTTTGTTGTGGTGGTATATTGTCTTTGGTCGCAAACTCAATGCATTAGAATCAATAGAAATTTACAAACACATCAAGGATAAAAGGATAATCCTCCTCAACGATCAAATAGACCTAGTCTCCATTGTTTGACTTATTCTAAGTAGTTCTTAATAGCATATAATTAGTTGAAATTCATAGAACTTTAGTTAATCTTACTTAATGACGTCCTCAAAGTTTCATTTATTCTAAGCATTTTTGTGGAAAGAATCCAGCATATAAATCGTTGTTTAAGCATAGTTATAAGTTACTTCTAGTTTGACAATGTAACAGTGTTTACGAAACTGCAATCACGTGGTAGTGTAACAAAGTAGTGTTTTTCTTTTCATAAGTGACGAAGATAGTTATTCCGACATGGTAAAATCTGAATGACATTTACTTCCTGATCGCTAAATGGTGCTCGATGCAATTCTTCAAACGGATCTGGATTTTCCTCTCTTGCACGTCGTAATCTTCCCGGTCATCCCTATCAGTTGCTCGTCTGAGATTATCGTTCAGAATATCCAATTGCGCTATCATCACGGCCATCATCCCCATCGGCACCAAATCCATCGTAGGATGTACGGATGCCAACCACGTGAAACAAATGCTTTCGAAAATCTGCAAATAAATCTTCGGCGTCCTTTCCCCGAACGGCGACCAAATCGGTATGGCCAAAATTTCCCCGTCTAGAATCGGACATACCGTATAGGCCACGGCCGAGAACCAAGCGAAACCTCGAAAGGTATGCGCGGCGATTTTAAACCTGACGATGGAGCGCGAAGCGAAACGTTTCTGATCGGGAGTGTGCTGGTTGAAGATGGGCGTCAATAGAAGCTCTTCGAGGGTGTTGAATTGCGGTAAACGTCGGTAGAAGTAGTAGGATTTGACCATGCAAGCCAGCTGGGTGATGAGGATGTGGACGATTTCGAAACACACTTCGAAATCGTTCCTTTCTTGGAGGATTTTGACGAACATGGTGATGGCGAGGCAATAGGCCATGAAGTAGTTGACGACGTACGACGACTTGCGCAGTTTCCCGTTCGAGTGCTTCTTACCCGAGTAAATTCCGCAAAGCCATAATACCGTTCTTTCGGCGCTTATCGTATCGAAGAGTAGATCCTAGAAAAGTGGATTTGGAATGTAATTGTTGTTCGGGAAGGATAAAAAATGGAAATGTTGATAATCAGGAAAAGCGGTGTCAAAATCGGAAATATGATGAAATGGAGGTGGTAAAGCTGAGGAAGAGCCTGGAATATCATCGCAATAAAGTCAACTCCTACCAGTTGAAGGCAATGTCTAGGAAAAGATGCTGGATTTGATGAACGATTTGCTGTTTGTTGTGTTAGGTAAATAATGTTGCCTGGGGATTTGATGTAAAACTTTGGTCGTTGTTTCAGTTAAAAAAAATGTTGTTTAGTGATCTGATGTAAAATGTTTGTTATTGTTTCAGGTAAAAAATGTTAATCATAAAATGTTTGTTTTTGTTTGGGCTAAAGAATGTTGACTAGGGATTTGGCGTAAAACCTTGGTCGTTGTTTCAGCTAAAACATATTGATTGGGGATCTGACGTAAAATGTTTGTTGTTGTTTCAACTAAAAAAATGTTGATCGGGGATCTGATGTAAAATATTTGTTGTTGCTTCAGGCAAAAACTGTTGACTAGGGGTTTGACGTAAAATTTTTGTTATTGTTTGAGCTAAAGAATGTTGACTAGGGATTTGACGTAAAACTTTGATCGTTGTTTCAGCTAAAATATGTTGATTAGTAATCTGTTTCAGGTAAAAACTGTAGACTAGGAGTTTGACGTAAAATTTTTGTTTTTGTTTGAGCTAAAGAATGTTGACTTGGTATTTGACGTAAAACTTTGGTCGTTGTTTCAGCTAAAACATGTTGATGAGGGGTCTCATCTGATATGCTTGTTGATGGTTCAGCTAAAAAAATGTTGATTGGGGATCTGATGTGAAACTTTGGTTGTTGTTTCAGGTAAAACATGTTGATTGGGGATTTGATGTAAAATGTTTGTTGTTGTTTCAGCAAAAAAAATGTTGATTAGGGATTTGATGTAAAATGTTTGTTGTTGTTTCAGGTAAAAATGTTGATTATGTGTTTGACGTAAAATTTCTGATTTTGTCTGAGCTGAAAATGTTGACTAGGGATTTGATGTAAAACTTTGGTTGTTGTTTCAGCTAGAATATGTTGATCAGGGATCTGGCGTAAAATGCTTGTTGTTGTTTCAGCTAAAAAGATGATGTAAAATCTTTGTTGTTGTTTCAGGTAAAAAATGTTGATTAGGGGTTTGACGTAAAATTTTTGTTTTTGTTTGAGCTAAAGAATGTTGACTAGAGATTTGACGTAAAACTTTGGTCGTTGTTTCAGCTAAAACATTTTGATTGGGTATCCGACCTAAAATGTTTGTTGTTGTTTCAGCTAAAAAAATTGTGATTAGTGATCTGATGTAAAATGTTTGTTTTTGTTTCAGCTAAAAGAACTGTTGATCAGAAATCTGATGTAAAATGTTTGTTGTTGTTTCAGATAAAAAATGTTGACTAGGAGTTTGAGTTAAAATTATCAGCTTATAGAGGGACAAAGATATTCCTCTTAAGGTGCAAAAATTTGAACAAAAATGTGTCTGCAAGTTTTTTTTTTTACGCACGCCAATTGCAGTATTCAATAACACAAAATCAGGAGTGATTTTCGAGATTTCTTGCTTACCTTAGCCATCGTCGAATCGCCACCTTGCATGTAGAAACCTATCTGGTGATTAGTATATGGATTTCTTGCGTATAAATACGGACCGAAGGCGTCGGTTTTAAAGTTTAATGGATAATTTCGCTCTAAATTATGTATCTCATTACGTACGTATCTAACATCGTGACAGAACGTGTGAATCGCATCTACACGTGGATTAGGAAATGAACTGGGAAACTGGAATTTTCGAACGTATGCACACGTACAAGCTAGATTAATTCGTTAATTATCAAAACAAAAATCCAAAGATTAGCAACTCCACACATATTTTTGGAACGGGCGATCCGAGGAAAACGTTAGTTCTTGGTCGCAGCAGTTCAATTATTGATGGTAAACGACAATTCAGCGTTGATAATAAATATGGACAATTTAAGTGTCTTTAACTTCGTGTTTTCTAAAATAAATATGTTCAAAATTCCTTGCGATTGTGCATGATGAAAAATTGCTATCATTCAAATTGTGGAGGAAATTTCCGTGCTTATATTGAGAAGATAAATACGGATGGCTGTAGTATTCTTCCTAGGAATAGAAGTTCATTAGTAAGGTGAAAACTGAATAAGCATTGCGAAGAATCTACCAAAAAAAAAAGGAACAATTTAGTCAAGTCTCAGAAATCGGTCAAAATCTCAGGTATTACCATTACGAAAGTAAGCAACGAAATTTCGAAAAACTCCCTCCTCGGACGACGATCGGCCTCTTCGCCCTCTCCATAATGATGAAGAACATCTTCTTCGTGGAGGTAGTGCAAGCGTACCATTCGGACATGTAGCAAGATTCACCGATTCGATCGCTCTAAAACCCCAGTATAGTACGTGTGTGAGGGTTGGGAAAAAAATCGAAATCGGATGGCATCGATTTGTACGGTTGGAAAAACGTATTTCGACATGCCACGTATTTTGGACGATGATTAAATCAAATGTTAAAGTGTTCGCTTTAGAGTTGGTATTTCGACCGTTGAAGATGACAGCTTGGTTACGATCAAACAAAAAAAAGGAGAAGAAGAAGAAGAATAAGAATAAGAACAAGAAGAAAAACAAGGAAAACTAGAAACAAATGAAAATAAGGACGAATGAGCAGAAAAAGAAGAAAAAAACGCAGTGTACATGACTCTGTAAAACGTCCTACTAATTGAGGCATGTTTCTGGCCAACTCTCCAAGAAAGCTGTGCACGCCAATGCTATTACGGAGACAATTATGTTTTGTTTAAGACCTGGCTAACAAATGTACGTCCATGAGTACGTCGTTCTTCAGAGTCATTTAGATTCTTCTTCTTTTTCCTTTGTTTATATTGGCCCTGTTAGGTTGGTAACACGATTAGTGTTCCCCATAGTGACAGACAGCTCGCGTTTATCTTCGATTTATGTTAATAAAGTTAGTAACTATAAAACTATGTGAACGGAATCGGTGAATGTAAAGTTAGAGATTAAAAGAATTGTTTTAATCAAAACGCACAGTTTTAATAAAAACCACATGGCGCAGTCCGTAGGATTCGAACCCAACACCTGACACCATGAACTAGATTTTCTCAAAATAAAAATGCCTTCACGTAGAGGAGGACACTTTTTTGTTTCTAAAAATATTTTTCGTGACGAAATTTCACATAATTTCTCTGAGGCACAAAATTATTTGGTAACTATCAATTAATTTAATATAATTAGTAAAAGGGTAGAGGGACAACGGATCAGTTATTCACAATGAAAGAGGTGTGGGTGACATGCTGTGAATATAACATACCAGCGGTGACTCTATTTGTGGATTTTAAGAAAGCATACGATTCAGTGAAAACAAGCGAATTGATAGAGGTTATGGATGATTTTGAAGTACCCGCAAAGACTAATAATAACGACACTAAGGGAGACAAGGCGCAATGTAAGAGCAAAAGAAGGAAATTCCGAAGAATTCACCGTAAAGACTGGCCTTCGGCAGGGAGATCCACTATCGGCGTTACTTTTCAATATAGTACTGGAATTAAATTAAAATATTTCCGAATAAAAATACTACAGAAGGTATTACTAAAGGTACATATTACGTGATTATAATTTAGATTGGTAATGAAGTGACCGAAATGACAGGATAAGTGCCAATCCAATAAATTACTGCGCAAACTTCATTGAGCTGAAATTTCAAATGCTTGCTCTGGAGCAAGAACTGATAGAACCGTTCCTAACTGTTTCGGAACTAACTATTTTGACTATATAACTAACTAATCTGAAATTCTGGAATTACGAGGTAGAAACGCCTTAGGTTAACTGCACATGCGCATTAGTTCTAGAATTGCTTAGAACTCTCGGCTCCAACAAACCTAACACTGTGCGATAGCAAATCTCTTGAATTAGGGGCACAAAGTTGCTTCGAAATCAGTACATATCCGATTAATGGCATTAAAAGGAAAGACGAAAAAATTAAGCTGAAGCAGGCAAATACAGTCCCCCTTCTTATTTTATAAAATCGTCCCTTGAAGTGTAGTATGAACCAAATTTTATACTAAAACTCAAGATGCTGTTAGTTTGAGGGACCCCGTTGAAGATACTCCCTCTGTTGTCGCAAGTTGCAATGCATCTGTCTATGCAAATATGTCTTTAGTTCATCAGATGGAGCTAGTCGTTGGATGAAATCTACTATTGCGAATTGTTGATAACATCCATTTGCGAGGCAAATTGTTTTGTTACCCGCGTGCCATCAATATCCCCTACTGATGAGTCTTGATAAAGACGAAACTAGTCTAGAGTTGCAGTTTATCACGAACAAAGAATGATTGTTATCTGAAATTTGTGCCTCCGTGGCAGGTTAATTGCACAACTCTCTTGTAGCACTACCATCTAACAAACGTATCTCAATGAACAGGCGTTTTGCATACAGTAATTTGGTTTCTTCCTCTTCTCATCTTCTTCTTTGAATTATACGACTCTATGGTAACGATCGAAATACCGATCTGGAACCGTGGAAATCGACGTGCATACAAACCTCCGTTATAATTCTTTGTCCGATCAAACACATCATTCCGATTTGCGTTAGTAAGGTCAGAAGGAAAAAACTGTCGTCACAAATGTGTCGGGCGAAGTCTGTGGAAAGAAATAAAAAGATTGAGAAGGACGCAACGTCAGGATAAAGATGTTTGTAGATGAATACCTGCAAGAATTGCAAGGCGGTCATGCAAATCACTGTCACGCTGGTGAAAATTTGGATGAAGAGACCGAAGGAGAATATCTCTTCCAGATGGGAAACGAAGCTGCGAGGGAAATTTTTTAATTAGAAACATTTTCGGACAAAATTGAGTAAGAGGATTGCGGGTGTCTCAACGAGAACTTGATTATGATTACCGTATATGACGAAAATCGCGCATGATACGTAGCCTGCAGAAATGTTATTTACGATCAAATCTGGTATTTTTTGGGCCAGTATGTTGGCTTTCCAGTAGGCAATTCTTCGAATTTATAGTCCTTTATAGCTTCATAAAGTTCTTTGCCTTTTATCGTGGTCAATTTCGAACACCAAAAGATGTTTTTACCACCTCCAATGAATAAATCTATCACCTTGTTTTTTTTTAGAAATTCAAGATATTGGTATCGCTCCAGTTAATGTCTTGGTCTAAGGCAGGAAACTGTCACTACCGTTATCCGATAATTTTTTGTTCTTAACCAAAGTGACTTGCCTTTCTTCTATCTCATTTCGCCTTTCTTCATAGTGTAAGATGTTTTCTTTAATTATTGTTGCGCTGTCCCCTTTAGTAGAACGTTCTGGATGTATCTCTGTATATATAAAAATGGATCGTGGTTTGTTCGGATGGTTAACACTTGAAAACGACTGGACCAAATTGGATACTTCCTTCTGCGGGTTTGTTCGTAATTGCTACGCGAAGGTTTAGGAAAAAAGAAAAGTCGTAAAAAAATTGGGCAAAACGAAATGGATCGTGGCTTGTTCGGATGCTTAAACCTTGAAAACGACTGGACCAAATTGGATACCTCCTTCTGCGGGTTTGTTCGTAATTGCTACGCGAAGGTGTAGGAAAAAAGAAAAGTCGAAAAATTTTTTGGGCAAAACGAGGTTTGTCGGGTCGCCTAGTGGTATTATAAACCTTATAACCCTTAAATTTAATATTTGATTGTTCTGTGAAGTGATTTTCACTCATAAGATAGATGTCTATTTTCTCTATATCAAGGACTGATTGTAACTCTTGCTGATGACGAAGCAGTCCATTGGCATTCCAGGCAATGATTCTAAGGTTACTAGCCATTTTCACCATTATATTATGATGAACATTTGTACACATACGGTTTATCCTAGATTTGTCTATTTTTTTTTTTGTTGTAAAAAAGGGGTAGTTAAGCCGAATTTGACTAAATTTCTAGAAAGTTGGAAAGAACATCATCCAGTTGGGGAAAACGTGTTTAAGAAATCTGACAAAATCCTAAAATATTTGCTTATCAGAGTACATAATTTTGAAGTGTGCGCAATTGTTATCAAGAACTATTTACCTTATTATAGCCAGATGATGTTCAATGCACTTCCTCAAACGTTCCTGGATCCTTTCCTCTTGTACCGCCGAATTCGCGCTCAGATCTCTCGC
Organism: Chrysina gloriosa; assembly: GCA_038088585.1. Classification (NCBI taxonomy): domain Eukaryota; kingdom Metazoa; phylum Arthropoda; class Insecta; order Coleoptera; family Scarabaeidae; genus Chrysina; species Chrysina gloriosa. The sequence continues at coordinate 7,733,051 of CM076094.1, read as the reverse complement.
AGTAACATTTCGAAGATTATCGTTCAAAATCCTCAATTGCGCCCACAATACGTTCATCAAAATGGCAGGAATCACGTCCACGCTCGGGCCGGCAGTCACCATCATACCAATGCATACTATCTCGAATACTTGCGCCCCAATCCGAGCGCTTCGACCGTCCCCCGACGGGGTCCAAATCGGAATAGCCCAAATTTTCTCGTTAAACAATGGAAACGCGGCTAAAGTTATCCCGGTAGTAAAAATCAACAGCCAAAAAATTCGAATCAAGCGTCTAAAATCGAAAATGGCTCTGGACATGAAAACTTCTTGCTCACAACTGTAGCGGTTGAAGACGGGCGCTTTTAGGGATTCCTCCAAGACGTTAAATCGCGATAGTTTATATCGGAAATACAACAGTTTGATGAAGCTCGCGGTGATAGTCAGAGAAGCGTGTAAAACTTCGAAGATTAATTCGTAGTCGTCGCGTTCTTCGATAATCTTGCCTATCATGCAGCCTAGGAAAGTGGTTTCAGAAAGTAACCAGATGGTTAAGGAGATATCTGGCGTGTTGCGCTTTGGATAGTAGTTCCCGTCGTAGAGACCGTTAATCCACAACATTTTTCGTTCGAAGTTTAATTCTTCGTATTGGGAAATTTTCTGTAACATGGAGGAAGTTTAAGGCGAGGAAATGACGGAAATAGTTGAGAAACGTTTGGCTTAAACTTCGTTTAACAATTAAAATTTTGGTTTTGAAACCATCGTTGAAGAATGAGTTTTATCAACATATTTGGGAAAAAGCAAATTTGGAAAATTAGAAGCTAGAAGAGCCCCACCAGAGTGGTTCCTGCCTTCATTACACTCCAACTAAAATGTTACCCTGAGTGAATAAATCGAAGAGGAGGAAAACATCAATTTTGGCCTAGAAATTAATCCGTTCAAACTAACCGCTTTCTTCCGGCATGCTCTTTCTCCCTAGAACCACAGCTTACTGGTCGAAATACGTATCGAAATTCGCGTGGCCAACAAAGGAACCATTCCATTTTATTGGAAATTGGCCTAAATTTTGGTGCAAAATCCAAGGAATTTACAACAACCGCTTCAATTCACTCAAATCCGCTCGTTTTTCCACGACAACTACACTCAAAGAAACTCTTACCTTCATTGCTGCCGTACTAGGAGGAAATGCTTCACAGATTTAATCGTCGCCCAATTGACTTTTATATTTAAACAATGGCGTGGTAGGGCGTAATTGCACTTGTGAATAATGCAGGGCACATGTGCTGGATGGGAAATTGCTCCGGAGCGATTAATCCCCATTAATTATTCTTCGTGTCGTTGCAGCTCTGATGTGGAAATCTAATTTGCCGTAATATCTAGGTCAAGTTTTTCTTTTCTATCGTGGGAAATCAGCTTTGATTCCGATGATTTTTCCATAGCTACGGTTTTATTTATATAGTTCTAGCGATCGAACGTGTCCAGGAGATTTGTGGAGTAATGACGAATCCTGGTTGAAACGATTTTATATGCGTGGCTGGATAAATTTCGAGAATGGGATACTCCTCGTCTTGCCAAAGTATTTAGTAAATTTGGCAAATGTAAAATTTTAAATTGTATTCGTTGAGAAAAATTATTTAGTAGCATTTTTGATAATGTATGGATCGTGCCTTGCTGGCTTTTTGTGAGCGGACACCATCTAAATTTAAGTTTAACCACAATAGTCTTGATGATAGAGATAATTCATTCACTACCGTCTAATTCATAAGTGATGGAAAACTGGAAATCATGAATATTAAAATGAGAAACAGCAAAGGTGGAGATATTAACATTATTGCAAACAGTAGCAAAATAAGGAAGAATTCTTGAAAGAGTTGAATATTGTCACAGAAATAGGCAAAGATACTGCAGTAGTAGCAGGCAACACGAATGCAAAAGTGGGCAAAAGGGATAGTAAGACTAGAGACGTAATCGAAAAAGAAGGCGAGAGACATTTTATAAACACAAGGATAACCACAAATACACAGAAGTCGGCATAAAGTATAGACAAATCATGAAAGAATAAATAGAACAAACAGAGGAAGGAGAGCTGAACACAAAGAACATAGAAGAATGCTGGGATAAATCCAAATAAAAACAGACACACTGGTGGAGCGAAGTAATAAAGGAACAAATAAAGAAGAACCAATGGCTAGAATATTTGAGAACAAAAGATGCGAGAAAGTACGGGCAATATAGAGAAGAGAGGAAAAAAGCTTGGGAGGGGGAGGGGGAGAGAAGATGGTAGACAATAAACAAGGAAAGCAGAAATTATTCTATAAAGCTATAAAATTAATGAGAAAAGGGATACGTACACAAACAGGAATAATCAAAAATAAGGAAAGAGAGATATTGTGATGAAATAGAATTCAGAAGAGATATAAAAGAAGGAGAGGAGGAAGATATTCAGGAGAGAGAGAGATGGTAGAAGCCATTGGACCGATGAAGAATGGTAAAGCCCCATGACATGATAACATAACAACGGAAACGTTAAAAATGCTAGACGAAGGGGGCAGGATACTATTGCTGAAAGTACTGAACAAAGTATGGAAAGAAAAGACAGTACCCCAAGACTAAAAATGGGAGCAATAATACTAACCTTTACAAAAGGAGACCGAAAAGAGAGTAAAAATTATCGAGGAATAACTGTACTAAGCAATGCAATGAAAGTCAATGAACGGACAATAGAAAGAAAAAGGCGAAAAATTGCAGAAAAAACACTACGCGAAGCACAAGGTGGAATCAGAAGGGGAGAAACAAATCATTCAGAAGACCAACAGTATGCATGGCATTTGTAGACCAGAAGTAAACTTTTGACCGAGTTAGAATGGAAGAGATATGGAAAAGCTTGAAAAAATAGAGGAGCTGGAACAATCTGAAATGTTGGTAAGAAATGAAGGACTTAGACAAGGAGGAGTAATGAACCCGGCGCTATTCCTAGTCTTCATGGACGAAATAATGCAAAAATGCAGAGATAGATTGAAGCCCTTGCACCTAGGATACAGAAAAATGATACCTACCAAAATATCAGAATGTGCGTACGTCGATGATATAGTGATTTTGGCAGGGAACGGAGGAGACCTAGAGAATAACATGAATATATGGAAAGATATATTAAAGCAATATGGAATGTCAATGGACCTAGAGAAAACCAAGATAATGGGAATAGGAGAGAAGATGAAGTTGTCAATAAAAATAGATGTTAAAAAAATGGAAAAAGCGAAGGAATTCAAAAATCAGCATACTAACCTACTAGTAGGACGTTCTAGATCCCCTAATCTCTAAAAATCAAGAATTTTTCGCTTGCTATTTGGTAAGAACGACATCTTACGAGAAAGAAAACATCAATTTGATTACATACTTTTATTAAATAAATATGTAGAAAGGAATACAGGACTATTATGAGAAACTGGCAGGCGTTTTTTCCAAAAAATAAAAAAATCAAAGATTTTATCCGCTTCCAAAATACCACCATCGTGGAACCGGTCATAGTTCAAAACATTCGGGATTTTCCCAAAAGAAAAAGAAAATCCAATTTCCCATAATACAACAACTAAAACAACACTAAATCCCCTAAATATATCTCTTAGGCGTTTTCGCTCGCCTTCCCCTTAGTTCTTTTCCCGATATTTTCGGCCTCCTCGATCGTATCGGGTAGCTTTGCGTTCAACGTTTCCGGAAACAGTAAACTGAACAGTCCGGACAACGTGGACATTCCCGCGAATAAAATCAGCGGTAGAGGTCCCCAAATAGTCGCCTAGAAGTACAAACAAAAGAAAAATCAACGATAATTGTTACTTTACCATCGGTTTCTTTGCGTACCAAGAGCGGCATTTGAGGCGAAACCATCGCCCCGATCCTCCCGAACATGGAGCAAGCGCCCATGAGGGAATGCCTCAACGGCGTCGGGAAAATCTCGCTCGAGATGATGTAGCAGATGGTAAAAGCAGCGGTCGCCCCGAATTTCCCCAATAAATAGAAGAACATCTGGATGTGGTGTTGATCTGCAAATTCCCAATGATAAATTTAAGATATCGATAAGCGATAACCTAGAAAGTTACCATCGCTGATGAAGACGAAAACGAAGCAGGACATGGCCGTTAACAGGAAGGACCCGGCTTGACAGTGAACTCGCCCGTATTTATCGACGACGAAGTAGATCAGGATGTAAGCGGGGATTTCCACCATCGACGTTAGCATGAAGTCGATGTAACTGTTTCCGGCCAAGGCTACGGAGTTTAGGGTCAATCCGTAGAAGAGGAAGACGCAGGTGACCCAGCAGAAGGAGGCGTTGAGGAATCTCATCACGAGCGTCTTCGATCGGAAGATTTCGGTCAGCGGTTCGTTGACTTGCTTGGACACGGTCAGCATCATTTTCTCGAGGGCTTTTTGAGTTAAGGTGCGCTTGTTCACTTTGGCCGCCTTTAATAGGGCCGCTTTGGCTTCTTCGTGCCTTCCTTGTGTTAGGAGCCATCGCACGGATTCGGGGATTATCCAATAGTAACAGGAGACGGTGAGCAAAGGAAGGTAGAGTATTATTATGAGATTCCTGGAGAAAAAATCGTTTTGGTCCCTTCCTCGAATAGAAAGTTCCAAAAACAGAACTTTCTGTATAGTTTTGAAGGTGCAGGACTTACCTCCAGGAATTTACTAGCCAAGCGAAGCCAGCCGTGACTACCACTCCGATTGGATAAAAACACCATATGATCGTGCCTGCTAAGACTCTCTTCTTAGGTCCGACCAATTCAACTCCTAAAGATTTTTTTGTATAAAATTCTCGCGAATTGCTCCTTTAAAACAAATTTTGTCTTACGTACCTAAAAGAAATGCGCACACGTACGTGCCAGAGAGCGCCGCCGCGTCCAGAAACTCCAAAACACAGAATACAATGTAGGAGGAAGAAAACGCCCTGGCGATTCCAAAAATTGCGCAGAATAAAGTTCCCAGCACCAACACCGTCCTTCTTCCATACCTAGAATGAAAATTTTATCTTTAGCTTCGTCCCACAGGGCGATCAAGGGTGATCCAAACCTATCCGATAAAATCCCGGTGGTTGGTAATCCGACGAATTGTCCTAGGACGTTGACGGTTCCAACCATCGTCAGTTTCCAAAGATTCGAGTCACAATGTAAGTCGTACTGTAGAAGCGTATATCGAGAAATTAGGGCTTAGATTTAGGGTTGCAATTTAGAAGCAAATCCTCCCCCTCCTCCCCCCAAAAATTAAGCCAGGTCACAAAAATTTCAAATCCATTCATCATCGTAAACGACGAATGATTCCAATTCCAACCGTTTACCGAGGGCATAATTACGTCAATTGCAAGATATCATGAGATGCCAAAATTCATCTTTATCAGATCTAATGGAGGCGTCACGTGTCCTATTACGTACGGTGAATTTAGACCGGTTGTACGTATGTTGTACGTACATATGTATATACGTAGGCGGAGATTTCGATAAGAACGGTCGAAAAATGAAGGACGAACAAGAGAAGAGAAGATAATTACTTACGTCGATAAGTATACTCCTTTCTTCGGACTTATAAATAAAATTATCACAGCTTTCTACAACCCTATCGTCGAAGTCCTCTTTCGAGCAGTTCGTTTCGCTGACGTTAAAATTTTCTCCTAAAAATTTGTACCTTTCGCACGTCCTCGGTTTCTTGCCTCGGTAAGGGATCGCGTTCGGTAACCATTCGGGCTCGAAGACGGTGGATTCGTCGTCGCATTCCGGAATGTTGCATCTAAAAAGAAGAAGGAGGGACGAATGACAAAAATTGATAATTTTCTTTTGCTGGAAGATGGCAGAAAAATGGATGTACAAGCAGAGTAGGACAGGGATTAAAGAAAAGACAAAGGAAGATTATGAAGAGGTAAAAGTTGGACTGAAACATGCCAAAGTAGAAGGGAACAAAAAGAAATTGAAGAAAGTGCTGAAAATGTGGAAAAGATGAGTAGACCAGTTACCATAAGAATTAAAGAAAAATAAAACAGCAAAGAAATTTCAAAAATAGTGGTAAATCAGGAAAGGTATAAGTTCAAATGAGATATGCAGAAGCAGATGAGAGTCCATTGCACGATGAGTCTAAAGATGCTGGTAAAAGGAAACCCAAAAAGAATTGAAAATAACACGAAAGTGCGATCAAATTGGGATAGAAAATGGTAAAATATATAAGTACAATACAAAACGCCCCGACAATTCCAAAAATTGTACAGAGTAAGGAAAGTAAGGTTCCTACCATCAACACCGTTCATCTTCCATAGCTAAAACGAAAATTTTCTTGATGACTCATAGAGTCAGAGAATCATCGAATTAGGACGAAAGCGAGGGAAGACCATAGCAGAAATGAGAAGAATGAGTATAGACCGGACACGATGGAAAGAATGGATTAAATCGTCGTAAGATCCAAAAATAATCCGACGCTGAAAGGCATAAGGATTAACGAGAAGAAGAAGAAGAAGAAAACTCATAGAGGATGATCGGGGTGATCTAAACCTAAACTCGACGAATTATGCCAGAAAGTTGACGGTTCCAACCATGGTACGTTGCCCAAAGAAACTGGAGTCAAAACGAGATAGCAGCAGACATGGATTGGACAAGAAGCAATAAAAGTTGCAGAAAATCGACATAATTCCCGGAGTTTGAACCAATTTTTGTAAAAGAATAGAGATATAACATGCATAGGAAAACACTCCAGTGAGAAATTTAAGGAAAGCAAAGAAGAATAGCAAGGTAAAAGTAGAAATTGTAATAAGATTAAGAACGACATAATCTCTATTCTTGTTTTGCTCGCTTTAGATTTTGGCCAATAAATGGATGAAATCATTCAGAGCTTTTCGTCATTTTGCTACGTTTTACTTGTTTATACTACAACGATCTTTAGGACTATAAGTTTGCTTTTCTTCCCTCGATCCCCCAGAGGGTATTTTAAACTTTGGTCTTGCTAGGCGCCTCCTTCGGTCATGAGTTCAAATATCGATCGTTTATTCGTCAAGATTCCCCAGAAAAACGTCGGGGTTATCGCAACCATCCTGATCGAGATCCGAACTCAGAATTTTCGGCACCAATGATCGCGCTCTTACCACATTCGGTCATCGTTGTGGATGATTTAAAGCCTGCAGAATGTTCAAGTTTGGTAAATTTATACAATTTCTAGAGTCTGGACAAATGTACTCATATCTTCATACTTTGTAAAATTTGCTATTCAACCCATTCCTGGACACCTATATCTCAGTTTCACATGTATCGAGTGGAGAATGGTTGTTAACTGTCAAATTTCACCATATAGAAATTGGAACTAATTGAGTTTCTTTGAGAGATTTCTTAATTAGTCTATCATAGTTCGATGTTTAAATCAACGATTCTATCGAAACATTGAGTAAGGAGAAGACGAAAGGAGTAAAATAATATAATTCGACGAAGGAAAGAAAATAAATTTGCCATCTTAGTTTGATTGTCATATAATTATTAGCTGTCAAATTTGGCCAAAATCTGGTTGCTGTCAAATTGACTCAAAAACTGGTTGCAAACTGTCAAATTTGGCAAGAAACTGGTTACTAACTGTCAAATTTGGCCAAAAACTGGTTATTAACTGTCAAATTTGGCCAAAAATTGGTTACTAACTGTCAAATTTGCCTAAAAACTGGTTGTTAACTGCCAAAATTAGCTGTATAAAAAGCTGGTTTGATAACATTGTAACATTTGAGTATTTTTGGCAGATGCTTGGACACTACATGAGCTATTTCCATACTTATTGTTATATAGATTCTAAATCAACGATTTTAGAGAAAAATTGCTGAAAGAGATAGGAAAACTAGCGTAATTCGACCAAAAAACAGAAAAGTAATTCGTTATTGAACCCATTTCTGAACATATAATACGTAAAACGTCAATACGTATTCTAGTTTGACATTTATCGAGCTAAGAGTAGCTGTTAATTGTCAAATTTGACTATGTAGAAATCTGTTTTAACGACATTGGAATCATTTGACTTTCTTTGACAGATTCATTAATTTATGATAGTTTGATGTTTAAATACCACCTGAAACTTTTTGATATTAAAATTGACTAAATCGCTATAAAACTTGCGCTTAGAGGCCTGTATCTTAGTTTGACAGCCATTTAGTTATTAGCTGCCAAATTTAGTCAAAAATTGGTTGTTAAATGTCAAAACTAGCTGTACAGAAATCTGTTATAACGACATTGGAATTATTTGAATTGTTTGACAGATTTCTTCATTAGTTTATAATAGTTCGGTGTTTAAATAGTACATGAAGGTTTTCGATATTTCGATTGATTACAAATTAACGATTTGATCGAAAAAATAAAATTGTCGTAAAACTTACCCCTGGAGGCGGGTAACTTAGTTTGACATTCATTTACCTATTAACTATGAAATTTAGAGAAAGGGGGTTTTAGAGATCTTTTGTAACCGCAAAGACCTTTTGAATTACACTTGGTCTAAATTTTCGTTCTAAATCCATATTTGGCTTTTCTTCTGATCTTTGTCTTAGCGAATTTTGTTCTTCCACTAATGTAGATGCTTGATCTACATAGATTTGGACTTGAGAAGAACTTGAGAAGAACCTATTAACTATGAAATTTAGAGAAAGGGGGTTTTAGAGATCTTTCATAACCGCAAAGACCTTTGGAATTTCACTTGGTCTAGATTTTCGTTCTAAATCCATATTTGGCTTTTCTTCTGATCTTTGTCTTAGCGAATTTTGTTCTTCCACTAATGTAGATGCTTGATCTACATAGATTTGGACTTGAGAAGAATTGAGAAGAGTTAAAATTGAAAAAATTTGACCTGATCGGGAACCTAAGTTTTTTTGGCATGTTTTACGTTTACAGTTCTTCAGGATCTAGATACATCTAGGTTAAGCGTTGCGAAGTTTATGATTTTGGAAGTCATTAGCTGACTCAGCAAACACTGCAATTTGAAATGAACTTGAAGAAAATCTTTCGTTTAATTTTTTCCCATCGAGGATGATGAAATGCGCACTTCAAGGGGTTCAAAGTGGTATTAAGTGGATACAAACTGAGTTCAAAGTCCAGATGTTAGATCTAAGTTACCGATTGGAAATTTCCAAACTAAACTTTGACTTTGAGACTGTCTAGGCATAAAAGAAAATCAGAAATTAAGTTAATTATTACGTACTATGTATACAGGGTGAGTTTTTGTCCCATGTTTAGTATGGGAATCTTGGAAATTAGCGGAGATAGGGAGATGATTAAATGAGGAAATAATTTTAGTTTATAAACTCCATTTAATGAGCTTTTTGTTTTCTTTTTTCTTTTCTGGAAAAAATGTATGGCTAACTAGATATGTCGCAAAAATATTTTTCTTTTGTTATTTGGTTTGGTATCGATGGCTCTGTGATTATTGACTTTAGCAAAAATGTGTAAAGGGAAAACTTGTAGGCAACTACGTGCTTAATAATACAGTTTATCCGAATTTTTGATTTAAGCTATGATTTTAGAGTTATGACACAAATTTGTGTTTTTTTCTAATAGAAACCATCGTCGGCCATGACTATGTATATAAAAATCCAATTGGATCCAATCGGATTTTTTCCGTAAGGTGTGGTAAGGGTATTTTATTTCTTTTATATATTATTCTAACCACAGTCTGCTTATTCTTACTTGCATGACTATGTATATAAATCGTGACAAATAAATGCTTATCTTTTGGGATTAGCTCCACCACTTTCTAGGTTAATCAATGGTAAGTTTGTTTGATTGACCAAGAAAGTGGTGGAGGTAATCCGAAAAATTAATTATTTTATAAATGTCTTGGATTTTAGAGGATTTGAGTAAAAGTTACTTCTTGGTGAGCTAAAGGCAATGACTGCCAGGAATGAGCTCGCCTCTGTATTACCGGAAATTATAATACATACAACAGATTTACCTGTATTCGATATTTCGAGCGGTAAAAACGAACGCGTTATGCGGATATGCGTGAAACATTACCGCGACCGATAACATGAGCACGACGAAGCACTGATATTTCCCGAAATCCCCCAATTCCGTCAAGACGTCGGCCAAAGGATCCTCGTTTCCGCTCATCTCGTCGTACGTACGTGCAACACTCGAAGAGTTACACAAGACAACTGGATATTTCCTTCGTTAAACAGGCGGATAAACTAATCGGCGAGCGTCGAAGTATGCGCCTCTTACATTGTTTCGAGACGATTAGCTCTGCTGGAAATATTCCGAAACCGTCGGTATTTCACCGATGTAAGATCGCAGCTGGGTTGGAAAATATCGAATTTTCGCACGTTTAAATTTCGGAATGTCAATCGAATCGAGATTTTCGGTTATCGTTGCCGGGTGCTCGTAACAATCGGGACAAACGACAATCTTCGAAGCAACGCGCACGTATATACAACGTATTGAAACCGTGAGTGCTCAAATCAACGTCGCCGCACCGCAAATGAATTTCTTCCTGTGCTCGTGTGTCATAAAAACAACCTTGATTTGTATCATAATTTCCTCATTATCCCTGTATCGGTATGCCGCATAGGCACGTAGATGCGTACGTGTGTAGGTACATAAGTTATATTATTAAAGCCCATGAGATCCAATTACTTCGGCGGGCTGTTATCTTAGGAGGCGAAGGACGTAATTGTCGTGCGAAGCCGTTTAGGAAAAAATAGAGACATTTATTTAAAAAATATACGTATGTACAAGTAGATATATATATATATATATGATATATACAAAAAATTATTTATAAGAAAATAAGAAAATAATTTAAAATTAAGTACGGACGGATCATCAAGGAACTGGTTCCTTCTTAACTTTTCCGATATTAACCGCTTCTTCGATGGTATCCGGAAGCTTGACGTTGAGAGTTTCCGGAAAGAACAGCGTTAATAATCCAGCGATTCCGGCCATTCCGGAAAATAAGACTAGAGGCAGGGGATTCCAAAGGGCGCTCTGCAAAATTGATCAGAAATTATAACTTCTTTCGTTTTAAAGCGTAGCACGTGAAGATTTTACCAGTAAGGGCATCTGCGGTGATACCATCGACCCGATCCTACCGAACATGGAACAAACTCCCATTAGGGAATGCCTTAAGGGCGTCGGGAAAATCTCGCTCGAAATGATGTAGACGATGGTGAAGGCCGCCGTGGCTCCGAATTTCCCCAATAAGTACAAGCACAGACTCACAGTCGCTTGCTCTGTAAAACAGGAAGGTGAAAATCAGTCTTTTCCCGGTTTCTAAGTCGACCAATTTCGATCTATTGGGTTAGTAATTTCGTTTTTCCCCAACAGAGGACTTAGTTGTGTTTTTCACCAGCCAACTTCACGCTTAAGCCGTATGGTCGCTATTAAGATTTGATAAAAGAGTGGATGACGTGTTATCATTAAGTATTGTAAACCGGACTGACGTCCTTACTTCTCCGAATTTTAATATCGCGCCTGGCACGTCAGTGGAGACAAAGACCAGTTTACACTACTCAATCAAATCTTAGTCATTATATATTTTCACTGATTGCTGATATAGCAAGGCTTGCTTGTGAAAAAGCCCGATTGATTCTACGCAGTAGTTCTTGGTTGGTGCCCTATCAAATATGGAAAGTGAAAAGCACGGTTTTCGACATATTTTACTTTTACTATCAAAAAGGTATAAATGCTGTTCAAGCAAGACAAAAAATTATTCGCCGTGTTTGGAGAAAATGTATTGACAGAACGCCAGGGCTAAAACTGGTTTGCAAAATTTCGATGTTGAAGGTGCACCACGTTCTGGAAGGCCAGTTGAAGCCGATGAAGACACAATAAACGCATTAATTGATGCAAACCGGCGAATAACAATTCGTGTGGATCGCTGAGATATTAAATTTATCGAATTCGAGCGTTCATGATGATTTGAAACGTCCAGGTTTAATCTCAAAACTCGAAATATGGGTTCCTTAAGGAAAACAACTTGTGCCGTTGCGTTGACGGCTGTAATTTGCTTCTCGCACCTCAAGAAAATGATCCATTTTTGAAGCGTATCATCACTGGGGACGATAAATGCGCTGTCTACAACAATGTTGAACGCAAGAGATAATGGAGTAAAAGGATGAACCGGCTCAAGGCACTTTGGAAGCCGATATTCATCAAAATGAATGATGACTGTCTGTGTGGTGGGGTTTGGTGGGGGTTCAAGGGAATAGTTTTTTGAGCTTCTACCGGACAACACAACGATCAATTCTGAAGCCTATTGTCATCAGCTGGACAAGTTGAATGATTCAGTTAAACAGAAAAGGAATTGATCAATCGATAAGCACTGTACGACTGATGATTGTAAATGTTATCTGCTAATAGTAGACGCTTATTGTCGTTGGTTAGAAGTTGTACCAGTTAAAGATAAAATTGCACCGTCATTAAAATTTGCAAGGACATCTTTTCTAGATTGGTTTCTATGCCCATAATAATTCCTTTAATAGTGCTAGATTTAAAGAGTTCTCTATGTTGTGGAATTTTGAAATAGAATTCTCTAGCCCACATTACCATCAATCGAATGGACTTGCAGACATCACTAAAAGAATGTTAAGAAACATGAAATCAGTAAACGATTTACAAGTCTACCTACTTGAATACAAAAATACTCCCTCACCACATATTGGATATTCACCTACCCAATTATTAATAAATAGAATAGTTAAGATACAATCCCAGTAAACATTTTCCAAATCACGCGGATAGTTTAAGTTGGTAGTTCCGCCAATAGCGAACATATTCGCATGCAATGTGCTTAGAAATGGGCGAGCATGTCCACCATTGCCGAAACTACCGACTTAAACAGTCGACGAAATTTAAAAAATGTTTAATGGGAAGTGCCAACGTCAAGAAAAATCTTCAACCTAAAGTACTAGAACTAGAACAGATTTAAAAAATTAAAAGCTAATAGTGAAAAGCAGAAAGACCATTGTGATAAAACTGCTAAAGACTTATCTGGATTAAAACAAATCGAAAACGTAGTGTTCCAAAAAAGAAATAACAAATGGGAAAAAGAGAGATTGTAAACGAATAAGGTTTGTTTCCTTAGAGAAGAGCACATTACGTCATGAAAATATGCGCGAAATGTGACGTTTCATTGACTTTCGCTAGTCGGTTGCTATGGTAACGTATACAGAACAGCAAATTTGGTTCATTGCGCCGCTGACGTCATGTGCTCTTCTCTAAGGAAACAAACCATACAATAATAGATCGTATATGATTAAAAATTCTATAGGACAATTATTCAGACGATGTAGAAGACTCATCAATAAAACAAAAATACCTTTTACGGAAGTACCAGATCATTTTCTAATCTATGAAGATTTGTTTTCTTGTATCAGAGAAGTTCCTAATATTTTAAAAGACTCTCCCAACGATTATGAAGTAAATGTTACTAGTGTTCCCCATAATGACTGACAATAATTCAAGTGATACAGATATTCAAAAAAATAATTTTGTTAATCAAGTATCAATTTTTTTTTGATTAATATTTAACATGTTAGTTTAATATTTATCAATGACTAGGTGACCCGACAAACTTCGTTTTGCCCAGAATCTTTTTCGACTTTTCTTTTTCCTAAATCTTCGCGTAGCAATTACGAACAAACCCGCAGAAGGAAGTATCCGCTTTGGTCCAGTCGTTTTCAAGTTTTAAGCATCCGAACAAACCACGATCCATTTTTATAACGGGTGATTTTCTTGCTCTTTGGTTTTTCAGTGTAAAAAGATTCGTGACATGTGGCAATGTCAAAAATGCTCAGTAAGGTTTGCCATTTCACCATGAATAGACTTACAAACGAACAACGCTTGCAAATCATTGAATTTTATTATCAAAATTCGTGCTGTGTGAGAAATGTGTTTCGTAAATTACGTCCATTTTATGGTCGTCATAATCGACCTACCGAACAGGCTATTAAAGCTGTTATGACCAAATTTCGCACCCGCTGCACTTTATTGGACATTAATCCACCAACTAGTATGCGAAGAGTGCGTGCCGAGGAAAATATTGCTGCTGGCCAGTGTCAATGAAGACCGCGATTTGTCAATTCGTCGCTGTCAACAATTGGGCTTGTGTTATTCGACCACCTGGAAGATTTTACGTAAGGACCTCGGTATGAAACCGTACAAAATACAGCTGCTGTAAGAACGGAAGCCAGGTGACGTATCACAACGTCGTTTGTTTGGTGAATGGGCCTTAGGAAAGTCGGATAAAGATCAATTTTTCTATCAGCAACGAAGCTTATTTTTGGCACAATGAGTACGTCAACAAACAGAATTGCCGAATTTTGTGTGAACAGCAACCAGAGGCAGTTCAAGAGCTGCCAATGCACCTTGAAAGATGCCCTGTTTGGTGCGGTTTGTAGGCCGGCGGCATTATTGGACCGTATTTCTTCAAGAACGATGAAAATCGCAAGGTTACAGTCAATGGAGCAAGGTATCGTGCGATGATTACCGCCGTTTTTGCCCAAAATGGAAGAATTGAACTTAGTTGACATGTAGTTTCAATAAAACCGTGCCACATGCCACCTCGCACGGGATACCATGAACCTATTGAGAGGTAAGTTTGGTGAGCAATTAATCTCACGTTTTGGAGCAGTCCATTGACCGCCAAGATCATGCGACTTGACCCCACTAAACTATTTTTGTGGGTATACCTGAAGTCTCTAGTGTACAGGGACAAGCCATCCACAATTCCAGCCCTGGAAGACAACATTATAGCTGCCATTGGTGAGATATCGGCCGAAATGCTGGAAAAAGTATGCCAAAATTGGAGCTCACGGATGGACCACCTACGGCGTAGCCGCGGGCAACATTTACGTGAAATAGTCTTTAAAAAGTAAATGGCAGGCATTCATTTATCGGCCCAAATAAATATGTCATTCATTTATGCAAATTTTCTGTGTTTTTTTCAATTGTCAAAACCCAAACGGTTAAACCCCCATTATATACCAAAAAGATTGAATCAAAAAAATAAATAAATAAAGAGCGTGTTATCATATATATTGTATGTTACCAGGTTACATAATATATTCAAGGTTGCTAATAGTTATCATAATTGTAGACGTTTATGCATGTAATGGAACGATGAGCAGAGCAACGATGTAAACAAAACAGTTATAAATAAATAATTAATTAAACATAGTGCTCCACCAAGATAATGCGAGACCTCATACAAGTTTGGTAACTCGGCAGAAACTTATACAGCTTGGATTTGGATGTACTGCCACACCCACCAGATCTGGTACCTTCTGATTATTACTTGTTTCGATATCTACAAAATCTTTTAGACGGTAAAACCTTTACCTCAAACGAGGGGGTCAAAAATCACCTGGGTCAGTTTTTGGCCAGCAAAGAACCACAATTTTATGAGCGTGCAATCATGCCACTGCCAGATAGATGGCGAAATATATTGGACCAGAATGGACAATATATGTTCAATAAAACAATTTGTTCACTAGAAGAAAATCGTCTTTCATTCTCATAACAGAAAAAAACGAAATTACTTCCCGAACAACCCAATAATTACCTGTACTGACGAAAATGAACAAGAAACAAGAGACGGCCGTTATGAAGAACGATCCGGCTTGACTCCAGCGTCTTCCGATCCTGTCCACGACCACGTACGTGCAGGTATAAGCCGGAATTTCCACCAAGGCCGTCAGCATGAAATCCAAGTAACTATTTCCGGCTAGCGCCACCGAATTCAACGTCAATCCGTAGAAGAGGAAGGCGCAGGTTATCCAACAGAAACTCGCGTTTATGAATCGCAACAGGAGGATCTTCGACTTGAAGACGTGAAAAACGGCTCCCTCGGTTCCTCCTCCATCGGATTCGTCAACTTCTCGAGGGTGGTTTTCGAGATCTCCTTCTTGTTGACTTTCGCCGCTCGTAACAGTACGGTTTGGGCTTCTTCGTATTTCTTCTGGCTGAGGAGCCATCGGACGGATTCCGGGGCTATCCAGTAGTACGAGATGAACAGGAACAAAGGGGAGTAGACGATTAAGATTAGAGGCCTGGAAAAATTCTAAATTAGTCGTATCGTGGAGATTTGTTTAGGCGTGTGTACCTCCATGATCGCACCAACCACGCGATGGCGGCCGTGAGGACTTCGCCGATGGCGAAGCAGTAGCAAATGATCGTTCCGGCTAAGACTCGTTTGTTTGGACCGACTAGTTCGACGCCTGTTGAAAGAGAATTGGACAGATTTTCTTTTAATAAGAACAAGTTTAAAGCTACTAAGCTATTACCACGTCAACTTTGATAAATCTGGATACATATTTCGGCTGAGTTAATTGACATCCTCAAGAGGAAAACCTCAGGGTACAAGATGTTGTCTGTCTTATACTTGATGGTGATTGCAAGGACTGAGATGTATTATTGCTGATACTATAACACTTATCACACAATTATTTAATTACATCCGGTGCTACGTATTTCACCAGCAATATTCTGTCAGAAGGAAATTCTGCCCTCGATGTGGTATTGTGTTAGTAATACTAAACCAGAGTCCTCCAAAGAACGCCTCGTTCTCTGAGGCTTTGCCATTGAGGATAGCAACTGACCCCGTCAAAATATGTCTCTGGACTTCTAGGTTCTCTAACTGATGATGATAGAACAGCTATCAAAGTATACAGTTGACGTTGAGAAAAGTTAAGAATTACTCAATTTACCTAAAATGAAACAGCAGGCGTAAGTGCCGGATAGGAACAACGCGTCCAGGAATTCCAATACCAAGAATAGGGATGTAGTCCTGCGTGAAAGCTCTGAGTACGCCAAAGATACCGCAACCTACCATTCCGATGATGAGAAGTGTTCGACGCCCAAATCTATAATACAGAATTTTTCGAACTTATTATTTTTACTTGGTGCTTTTCACTCCTAAAATCTACTATCTATTGCCCTAACTTTTCGGATAAATCTGCTTTAGCTTAGAACGAATGTAAATAAATATTTCTTATAGGTATCAAATAGTTTGTACACCTTCAAGCACATGTTTCGAGAAGTATCTTCCCATCTTCGTAGAAGAATGGTGGTAGCTAATGAGGCGAAATGTGAGGACGAGGATGACCCCTAATAGCCGAAATATGTACTTGAAAGTAATCAAATCGATGCAGCAACAATAAGGCTAATAATTGTGATTTTACCATCAAAATTATTTCATCCCCGTTTTACCCGAGTCTTACCTATCCGACAAGATTCCAGAAATCGGCAGACCAAAAAACTGTCCAATCGTATTGATGGTACCGACGAGTGTCAATTTCCAAAGATTCTCATCGCAGTGAAGATCGAACTATAAACAAAAATGCATAAAAGACGTAGTAATTTCCGGCTTTCGATCGAACTCACGTCGATCAAGATGGTCGTCTCGTCACTTTCGTACACGAATTCGTTGCATCCTTCGATGATGTTACGATCGAACTGATCGACGGGACATTCTTCTTTCCCCTCGTAATCGGTCAAGTTAATGTATTGAAATCTTTCGCAGTTCTTGGGGTGGTCTTCCCTGAACGGTACGGCGTTCGAAAGCCAAGAAGGTTTGAATTCGGGCTCGGCCCCATCGCATTCCGGCACTTGGCACCTAAAAATCGAAAAAGGAGTGCGATCAGAATAAATTGCAAGGGGAGAAAATCAACGTGTGAATACAAAATTGAGGCAAAGCATCCTTTATGTATCCCATTGAGGATGATCGCTAGGTGCTTGAAATGCGTATTCGGAAATTTTCGAAAAATCGATTCGGTAAGGGTAGGAGCTGATTTATTTGAGGAAAAGAAGAAAACAAAGGTCACCTTAATATCATGGGTTTTGATTTTAACAACGAGGATAAGAAGGAAATTGCTCAGATAGCTTCGTCGAGAAGACCAAAGGTTAAAAAAATCAACCAGCACAATAGCAGGAGGATATGATGCTCATGGATTTGGCACAGAAATATCAAGTGGATGGAAATATGAATATAGGGACGAAATCAACGTTAAAAAGATCAGGCGAGAGAAAAAAGGACAAAACAAGACAAGTAAATGAAGACATTGTAAAGGAATTGCGATTTTATTACTACTAAGAAATATGATCTGAAGATATTTGACACAATGAGCTCGGGATATGAAAGATACTAGTATGGAATATACAGGGATTAAACGGAAAAGAAGATGGATGATGTAGAAATTCCTGGACTAATGGAGAGGGGAAGTATGTTGAGGAGAAGGCGGAGGCGCTAATGGACAAGAACAAATAGAAAGATTCGCGGGTGGTAATGCACGAAGCAAACTGTTGCCAAGGAAGGGCAAAGGAAAGAAAATATTGTACCTACAATTCATATTTCACCCAATCCTTACCCATTATTTTGCCCCCTTCTCCTCCCTACTTTGGGCCCATTGGATAACGGCGCCCTTGGCACGAAGAGTTTGTGTCAAATATATGCGGGCGGAAACACAAAACGGATGGGCTAATATTTAATGAATACTAAAGAAAGAGAGGACGGGAAAGCTACCATCTTTGTTGTATATAAACTATCCAGAAACAACTTCAAAGTAGAGAAGGATGAACTTTGAGAAACATTAAAAGAAGAAAAGGATGAAATAAGAACTTCGAAGACCTTGGAGAGAGTTACGATACGAAGAAAAAGTAGAAAATTGAAAATCTACATAACTCTCACACAAATAACCTCACTGAGGCTTATAATAAATTTGATAAAATAAGACTTAAAATGGAATGGTCGGCGAAACAGTGGACGTCCCTATTCCACTTTGGTTGGTAAATACGAAGAGGAGGCATAGACAATTATGGAAAAGAATACGAGAATTCTGGGTACACTACGAAGAGTAACACTAACTAGCAAGAAGGAAGAAAAGCTTAAAACCGCGCAAAGACAAACGATAAGAACAACAATGGGAAGAAAAGGAAATAGGGAAAAAGGAATATGGACAATTAGTGAATCATCAAAAATTGAAGAAATAATGGAAAGAGAAAAAATGGTGAAAAAAATCGAAGCAATGGGAATCAAATGGATGGGACATATATACTGAAAAAGTGGGGATCAAAGGAAACTACTGGAATCCACTGTATGGTAGCTTTCAAGGAAGACCAAGAAGTAGATGGAAGGAGGATGTGGAAAATAACATAAGGAAAATGGAGATTGAAAAATGGAAAGGAATCAAAAAGCGGGCCGAAGGAAATGGAGGAAAGTAGTTTAGCAAGCGAAAACGCACCAATCTTTGTGAGTACTGCAGGAAGATAAAGACTAATATTCAAGAGTTCTATTTGGATTTTCAGAATAATAGGTATGGTAGAAATAAGAGATAATTTTATTTAAGAGCGAACCTGCTAGCGGAAGATCAAGGAGTAGATAGAAGGAGAAAATGGAAGATAACATAAGAGAGATGGAAGAAGAGAATTGAAGAGGACTAGAGAAATACTTTTCTCTCTTTACTCTTGGAATAAATTTTTAAAGTTTTATTGGGAGTTTCAGAATAACGTAGTAGCAATAAGAGATATTACTGAGAATACTGATTAATTGATGCGAGATTCACTTGTTGAAATTCCATAATGAAAAAATTAAATTAGAAGCAATTTGTAAGTCGGAATTCATTGTATGGTAGACCTCAAAGAAGACCAAGAAGTAGAGTGAAGGAGAAAGTGGAAGATAACATAAGGCAGATGAAGATAAAGCTACGGGAAATCAAATAGCAGACAGAAAGAAACGGAGAAAAGTAGTTTAGTAAACGAGAACACATGAATCTCTGTAGGGACTAGAAGTTTTTGAAGTTTTTTGAAGTTTCAGAATAATCGGTGTAGTAGTGGCAAGAGCTATCTTAATTAAGAGCAAACCTGCTAAAGGGCGAAGACAATGAGCATAATGATTACTTGATACGGGATTCACATGTTGAGATTCCCATAACGAATAAATTAAATTAGAAGCAATTTGTAAGTCGGAATCCGTTGTATGGTAGACCTCAAGGAAGACCAAGAAATAGTGGAAAGAATGAAGTGGAAGATAACTTAAGGAAGATGATGATAAAACAATGGAGAAATCAAATAGCAGACAGAAAGAAGCGGGGAAAACCAGTTAAGCAAGCGGAAACACACGAATCCCCGTGGGGACTAAAGAAAAATTTATCTCTCTTTTGTCTTTAGATATATTTCTAAAGTTTTATTTGGAGTTTCAGAAAAATCGGTGTAGTAGTGGTAAAGAGAGAAGACAATGGGAATAACGATTAATTGACCCTGGATTCAGTTGTTGAAATGCCATAACGGACAAATTAAGTTAGAAGCAATTTGTAAATCGAAGTCCATTGTATGGTAGACCTTAAGGAAGATCAAGAAGTAGAGGGAAGGAGGAAGTGTGGAAGATAACATAAAGGAGACGAAGATAAAACGATGGGAAAATCAAACTAGCAGGCAGAAAGAAAGAGGGAAAAGTAATTTAGCAAGCGAGAGTACGCCAATCTCTATGAGGACTAGAGAAAGATTTATCCCTCCTTCGTCTTTGCATAATTTTTTATGTGATAATGTAATAGGGATTGAAGGGAGATCAGAACTAATCGTTTTGTATATAGGACAGATTTCTTTGTTCTGGTCAATTGCAGCAACCACAATTCGATAAGGAATCCTCAGCGAACAACACGATTAATCGAAAGTGTCATTCTGCAACTTTAGTTGTTGCTATGAGGGATTGAAATGAGTTCGCTTAAGAACTGCAAGTTATTTACAGTTTTTAGTCAATTACTGCTCGCGCTTAACCAAATACACATCTTGGCACTAATAGAAAATTGGGAGACTCCTCACACCACACAATTATCTAATATATTTAAACGAGCAATTCTTGTAAATATATATAGAATTGGTTTCTCCAAAACGGCTCTAAGGATTTTAATGAAATTTAGTACCTGGCGGTATTCGGGGACGAAAAATCGATCTAGCATGGTCCCGGTCCCGGGAAAATGCATTTTGGCCCGGTTTACACACATTTCTGGTATTGCGGTATATGAAATTGGTTATCGAAAATGACTTTAGCAATTTCTACGCAATTTAGTATCTGGGGATTTTCGAGAACACAAAATTGATCTAGCATGGTCCGGTCCTAAGAACATTTTTTTGTCCCGCTTTTACCTAATTCTGCGGTACATAAAAGGTGTTATCGAAAATTGCTCTGAAGATTTTGCTACAATTTAGTATCTGCGAGTTTTTGGGGACGAAAAACCGATTTAGCATGGTCCCGGTCTCGATTCGATCCATTTAGTCCAGGTTATCACCAATTTCGACCTAAACGTGGGGTAGCCACTTTTTTAACATCATGCAGGTAAGCGAAATTATAGGTAATTAAAACTTTACTACTAAACCATAGATGGCGCTGAAAGTAGTATGTTAATAAAAGAAAAATATCTGCGAAAACTAACAAAAAAATGTAAATTCACAGGTATTTATATATTAATTACCATATTCAGTATGGGATGGTTTGAAGCACTGTTTTTTGTACAATGTACAAAGATCGGAAAGAAATCTTTGTACGAGAGATTTGTAGTTTGTACAACGTAATAATGGGAGGGAGGAGCTGATGAACTGGAATAAATATTGTCAATAAATTTGAGCATGTGCATGGATGGAAATAGTTTAATACTACCTTCATTCAAACAAACAATGATTTCAACTAAGCGTGCTATTAACTATCCCCCGAAAAAGTATTTGTATAATGTACAAAGATCCTAAAAAATCTGTGTACAGAGCCAAAAATCTGTCCCGTACAAAAAAAAAAAAACACAGTGGGTTGAAGATGCCCCGTTTCCAGCGAAACACGTGTCACCGGATTTAATTAAATAATCCATGCGGTGAGGAATTTAACACTACACCAATCACTATGAAATACACATCTTGTTTTGTTCGTTTACTCATTTGTTAAGCTTGAAGAAATCCTTAACATAAATTTTATCAAGTTCAGTGTGTCAATGATAATTATTTACACGTACACATACATCGTCTTCCACGCATTTCTATATACATTCATCTAGCATTCGATTATGCCCAGACAAAACAGTGAAAAAGGACGATTACGACACACATTCGTCGTCATATCCGATCAACATAAATACGTCTAACAATAAATGAAAGGTACGTTTTGTGTGTAGCAATGTTGACATCGCTTATCACCCGATGATGCTCCCGGATCATACGTATGTGCAAACACATTAAGATGATTATCTTCGTCAAAACTTATCTGTTTTGTGTTTTATAATACGGTATACCATTAGGTAATCCATTACAGATTTCAATTCGAACGATGATTGTAAAATAATTCTTGGTTACCTACTTACACTATCGTGCCCTACAAGCTTACTGCATACTTGTGGATCTCCTTAAATATTTATCAGATTAGAACTTGTTTTAAACATTGAATTACCTTGAATTTTGTCGGAGATATCGGCTATTGTGTTCAATTTGAGACAACAAATAATCATTGTTAGAACGGTTTTAATAATTGTTGCAGTTCTCTGGATTTATTTCACATTTTCGTTTCTTTTTCCTTTTCCCAGTCCTCGAGGAAGATGGAGCTGTTTTTACGTTGCCTTCAAGCAGATAGTCTTTTTGTTCTCCTCTTAAGGGGTCACACCTGTGCGAAATTTTCGAAAAAATCGATTTTTGTTTTTTGATGAGATCCTCAAACTATAACATTTCAAGAATATTCGCTGAAAATTTCAAGTTGATCCGTTCCAAATTGGGAAAGTTATAGATTTTGCAAGTTGAACGATCGCGAGAATGACCGTCTGATCGGGAGAAGAAATCCGCAGATCGTTAGAGTATTGCACGAGTTAGCCATGAAAGAGTCCTTGAGTAATCCTTTTTATACGCTCTACCTACGAAAGTCTTGACAGCAAACAAGCCAATATGAAGACCTCAGCAATGAAAATTTATTGGAAATATGCAGAGGTGGTTTCAATCAAAATAATAACGAGAGTTACAACGAGCTCATCTGGAAAATAAGTCTGAAAATTATTACGAGGGGGTCGATCTCGGACGAAATAGCTGCCCACGTTGCTGCCTATCAATTCAACGAAGGACTCATTTTGTTATTGAGCATACTGCAGGCGATGGGAGTACACTGTGACCGTAACGCTTACAAATATGTGAGAGAAGAAGACGAGACCCGCCTACAGACGGTCGAGCGGTGTACTCAATTTAACACACGGGAACGGAGAATGCTTTGTAGACAGAAGCAAATTGAAATTTTGGAGGCTGCTGCGGCTGCAGAGGAGTTATTATATGGACCCGGCATCGAAAATTCTACGTGACAGCCTCAAATTACATTTCATCCACCTGTAAACCCGACCCAAAACTTTAAACGCGTTTTCCACGAAACGATTTTTTCCAAATCGCTGACCACGATATCTCAAGAACCACGTAATCGATCAATTTCAAATTTTACAAGCTTCACCCACACATCAAAATCTAGTACTTTAACGAAGGAATTACCTTACCTTTCCAATGCCTGGTTCCTTTTTAAATCAACAAACATGGAGCATTTTTTTGTCGAAAATGTCATTTCTACTTCAAATTGCTGCCATTCTTCCAAAAATCAATATTTCATCAAATCCTTCGTTCAAGTCCTAGATAGTTTATTACTCAAACTGAACGCGTTTGGTCCTTAATTCCAGGTGATCTTTTTCACGAGCAGCAGTGGTCACCGCAAAAGACGTTTCCCAAATAGCGGTCTGCACGAATCATTGTGTACATTATATTTATGGATATTTTTCTAATAAAAATCGTAGTCAATATTTAAAACAATCTTACTTGAAGTGGAGACAGAAAAATTAAAAAATCACCACGCGTTTTCCCAGGAAAAATTCACAAAAATACGTTTCTTTTACAGCGGCGTGACCCCTTAAGCCTTTTAGAAATCTGAATAATAATTGCACTTTTCTTCAACTATTTTCAAGTATTTTATTACCAAAGTCGACCCCAAAATCTTTTCTTTATCCCTGTGATTTTATTCTTCGCCCTTTTCCATTGGTCTTGGCGTCTCCCTCTATTTAAATACTTATTTCCCATAATTGTTGTGCAATTGTCACTTTCAGTGCATTTCCTTTTTTCCATCACGACGCAACGTATTGTACATACTGTATATACATACGGTAATATACTGTCACAATCCGAAGAAATTGGCTGGTGTGACGTCATTAAACTCCTGCTTGGTCACAGTCTCAGTTCGTGAAATAATATTAACATTGTCAATAATGACAATTTTACAACGTCGAATATGAGATTATGGGTAGAGTTGCTCAATTTGCGCCAAATGCTACCACAACTATCTAGAACGACTGTACTTAAATAGTACCATGCTTCATATTATACATTGAAACTGAATGTACAGCATGAAGCCATCTGTCTTCATACTCACTAACTAATGTTACTGTTCTAGTACAGTCGTTTAAGATAGTTGGAGTAACATTTGGCGCAAATTGAGCAATTCTAATTATGAGATGCACTGTTAAAATGAGACGGAGATTCCAGTACCTGAGACTGTGATCGAACGACACCATATATTCGTTCAACCACAGTCTCAGGTACTGGAATCTCTGTCTCGCTTTAACAATCCCATAATTAGAGTTGCTCAATTTGCGCTAAATGCTATTACAACTATCTAAAACGACTGTACCAGAATGGTAACATTAGTTAGTTAGTACTTATAGAGATGGCTTCATGTTGTACATTCAGTTTCAATGTATAGTGTGAAGCATGTTACTATTTAATCGAATGAATATGTGGTGGTCGATCAATTCTTTTGACTACGACTGTACATTTATGATCACTTTTACCTGCTTTACCTCATACACTTTCTGCTGGATCAGTCACTAATATTTTGAAAATTTCCAATAACTTTGAATGAACTCTGAATTTTCAGCTTGCCTTCATCCAATTTTTTCAATTTTTATGTCCGAAGAGTTTTTGGTATTCCCTTTTGTTGTTTCCTTCCATTAACTTAAAATGCTTTTATATTTGTATTGTGTGCATTCAGGATTCTCCATAATTTCTATCACTTTTCCACGCTTATTTTCCTTCAATTTAATTTCGACTGAACAATGCTCACTACCAATTCCTCTGTTTAAGTTTCCGTTTTGTCTTTGCATTGGTACCAACATTAAATAGATCTTCGATGATTGATTTCTTCCCACGGCTTTCCATTAGTCCATTGACGTATGTGCTTGTTTAGGTGTACTGGTTACACGATTTAGCTCCTTCCTTTCCTCGGCCCCCTCTCATCTTAAACCTTTCATTATTATTGCCCTTTTCTTCTTTTAGTCTTTTCTTCAATTTTATGATTTATTAATTGTCTATATTGCTTTTCCTCCATTTTCTTTGTTCTCATTATTGTTGTTATCGTTTGTCTTTCCTGGGTTTTAAGTTTTTCTTCTTCCTTGCTAGTTGGTGTTAATGTTCTTAGTGTACCCAGAATTTTCTTATTCTTTTTCCGTAATCATCGATGTCTTCTCTTCATATTTACCAACCACATAGTCTCCACGCTCCGTTTCTCCGACCTTTCCATTTTAAGTCTATTCTTATTTTGCGTTTTTCTTGTTTTACTGTTTCCCCAAACTTCATCCTAACCTACTTTGGAGTTATTTTTGGGTAGCCCGTATACTCCACAAAAGATTTTTCCTTCTTCCCTCTGTAATATTTCACGAATATTGTTCCATCTACTATTGTGTGTTTCCAGCGCCATATGCTCTTTGTGCATATTATTCGTACATCAGCTGCTAGTTCTTTTCCACATGCTCCATTTTCGTCAGCATATTTCCCCTCTGTGTTAGTCCAGAAATTCTTACATCATCCTTCTTCTTTTTCGTTTAACTCCTGCGTATTTCATCCAACATCTTTCATGTCCTTGGACCATATTTCTCTGCAGTAATAAAATCTCCATTTATCCTTTTATGTAGAGTTTCTTTATTTACTTGTCTGGTTTTATTCCTTTTTCTTTCTCCTGGTCTTTTTATTTCAAACGATTGTCTTAGGGGCTTTTTCGCGTCCTTTTTGTTTGCCAAATCTATTAACATTATTTCCTTCTTCTGTTTTACTTCGCTAGTCAGCTGTTTTGATCCTTTATCCACTCGTAGAAGCTGTCTGAGTGATTTTTATTTCCTCTTTATCCCCATATTTAAAGTCAAAGGCCGTGATAATCAGCTTATTCTCAATTTCTTCTTCCTCTAGCACCTTCGCATTAAAGTAAAATTAGCTCTTACCTCTACCACACCGATTATTCTGAAACTCCAAATAGAACTATGAACATTAGTCTTTTCGCTTGCTGAACTACTTTTATCCATTTCTTTCTGCTTGCTATTTGATTCTTTTTTCAATTCTTTTCTTCCATCTCTCTTATGTTATCTTCCATTTTCTCCTTCTATCTACTCCTTGATCTTCCTGTAGCCGGTTCGCTCTTAAATAAAATTACCTCTTATTTCTACTATACCGATTATTCTGAAACTCCAAATAGAACTCTTGAACATTAGTCTTGATCTTCCTGCAGTACTCACAGAGATTGTTGTGTTTTCGCTTGCTTAACTATTTTTATACATTTCTTTCTGCCTGCTATTTATTATTTTTTATTTTTCAATCTTCATCTTCCTTATGTTATCTTTTACTACCTCCTTCCGTCTTCTCCTTGATCATCCTCGAGGTCTACCATACAGTAAATTCCGCTCGGTTATTTTCCTTGGTTCTAAGTTCTTTTCTCTTCTACCTGATTCCCATTGTTTTGGTCCTTTCCCACCATATTCTCATCTTTCTTTATTTCTTCAATTTTATGATTCACTAATTGTCTATATTTCTTTTCCCCTATTTTCTTTGTTCCTATTATGATTCTTATCGTTTGTCCTTTCCCAGAGTTTAAGCTATTTTTCTTCCTGGCTAGTTAGTGTTACTGTTTCTGCTCCGTTCATTACTATCCGTCTTACTATTGCGCTATAGATTCGTAATTTAGTCTTTTTGCTTAAGTATTTGTTTCTCAACATTTGTTTATTACAGTAGAATGCACCAGTGTGGATACATCGGATTTTCTTAGTCGAAACATCGTTGGAAGGTGAGATATGAAAGCAAATGTTTGGAAATAGGGAGATTAAGAAATCGAAACCAGATATCGTTTAACCAAATATTAGAAGATAAGCAACGATTACCAATAGAGGGGAAATAAGCGAAACACAGGAGGAGAACAAGAGACAAATGAAACTCCCAGAGAAAATGTAAGAATTAAAAAAATTAAAGAGAAGCAAACAAAAGAAGCAATTAGAAAGAAACAACAATTGAATATTTAGAACGATAATCTTTTGAACTGTTTCTATCACGGAAAGCTGGGAATCCAAACCTTTTACTTGGGATAAAATCATCTTCAATGGGTCAAGTATGACGATTAAGGTCATCCCCTTGCTAATTTTGGCTAACAGTTTGCTGAGTGTTAATTAAATTTAATAACGAAGTATACTCTGAAAGTTCAAGAGTATTTTCGACACTTTAGTAATTGAGGATGACAACTTGATCATGGCCCATATTTAGCACAATTTTCGCTGAAGTACACACACATAATGGAATGTTGGCTTTTTCAAAGATCTCGTATCCACCACACAGACACACACAGATATACACACATACAGAAAAGGAAATTATAACTCGGTTCCTGCACCTTTTAACAGTTTCAAATCGACAAGCGAGCCACAAAAAGAAATTCTAACTATTGTATAATACCTGTAATCCAAAGTCTTAGCCGCAAATACGAAAGCGACGTGCGGCATGGAATGAAGGATAACTGCGAACGAAATCAGAGCGAACACGAAGCATTGGTACTTTCCCATACCTCCCAGTTGATGCAGTATGTTATCCAAAGAAGACTGAACCGTAGTCATGATGGCAAAAAACGAGTTTGCGCGACGAATTCCAAAATACACTCTCGATTCTTGTTTACGTCCGATACCGATCACCTCTACGTTTCTAAAAGTGTCTGGGGATCGTTCGCGATCGTAATAAAGTTAGGCAGTAGTAGCAGCTCAATACGTCCCGGATTGACTTTCGTCGTCGTCGTCGACGTCGTCTTCATTTAGGAGAAAACACTAACACGAAGCCGACTGGGTTAACCGAGTTCGTAACGCGACGCGATTTGTTTGGCCGAGCTTGTAGCATCCGTGAGACTAACGGTTCAGGGAAAACGTGTTATCTTATATATGTTTTATGTGACCGCTTTGTATACATAACACGCGAATGAGCCGGTGGCAGTAGTAGTAATAGTAGATTTGTGTCACAATACACACGTGCTATGCGACGATTGTTTTTTAATGACCGAAACAATGCGAGGATTGCCAACGGGTTGTTTGGCTAGAAGATTTTTGTCTGTTTCGCTAGGAAGGCAAACGAGTGTAAAGCAATAACTCGAGTGGGGGCAATCCGGTAATAGGATTGCGTCCATCGATATTTTTCTGCACTTTACGGAAATTACGGCGTAGTTTTTAGTTTACTAGGAAATCTTCACGGTCGTAGGAATACTCCATAAAAAACAAGCACGCATTAAGTTTTTCCTGTAGTTCTTTAAAGAAGACATTGCCAGTTGTAACTGAAATGGTGATACGATGCGATAGAATGTTTGTGTGTCGATGAATATTTTCCTGCAGTTTAAGAAAGTTTCGTCAAAGTTTCTATATGTTAGTAGATTCTTACGGGCAGTATTTACGGCAAAATCTTGCTTTGGCCTTTGCACTGGTGACATACGAAAGTAGTTTTTACCGTCAAAATTTCTACTTTATTACACGAAAAGTTGCTAGTCGAAGAATGCAACCCCATCTCTCTAAAATCCTACAGAAAAAATCATCAATTTGTCTCGGGATAACCTCAACTCATTCCTGGTGAAGATAATGCTTGCAGCAGATGAAAGCTTCTTGAGCAATTCATTTACTTTAGATTCCCCTTTGTTACTCGAGGACGAAGCAAAATCCAACATGTTTCTTAGTTCTTCGTTCCATACGATAAAAGAATTAAGAAGTTGACGGGACAGCGTAAGGAAATACGAAATTCTGCAAATAAAAAAATGGGTTGCTAGTTGGAATCTAGGAAGAACCATATATCGGATAATCCTTAAAGTGTTTCGTCCTTCTTTACTGTGTCGTCATTTCTCTTTTGATCTAATAACGTCCGAATATAAATTGCATTGATAACGTGGTATCAAAGCATATGGGTTATTTCTAAGATTCGACAAACGCGCCTCTTATTCGCTGAAAGAACAGGTGATATACAGCGAAGAAGACACGCTGTATATGGACTGTTCTTTCAGCGAAAAAACGTGCGTTTGTTGAACCTTCGTCATTAGGGTAACATTTGGACCTAAACATAGTGAAATGGCCGTGATTATTAAAGGTACCAAACATACGATATGATGCGCTCAATTGTGTTCTCCATCGAAGATGATCACCTGGTGATCGAAATGCGCATTTCGAATTTTCCAAAAAAAAAAAAAAAAAATTGGTGGTCTAGGGGAAAAACCATCTTCAGAATAAATTTTCTTTGAAGCGAATATTATATGATAGTTCTCTACCACAATTAGGTCAATTAAACAAGACTGGTTTGAATGATAGTTATATTTCCAGAACGTTTACAAACGTTTTCGGAACACCTTCTTCAGTGACAATATTTTCACTATAAAAACGGTCACGAAAAAAAACAAATATATATACATTTGAAGCGAATGGTGTTGTATTAGATTGTACTTCCTCCTTTGTAGTAGAAGTTTGTTTAGCTTACAACTAGCGGGCCATTATGATCATCTTTTAACCCTATTTGTACAGCGTTCATCCCAAATAGAAATGTTAGAAGGTGTTTCATCTGCAATCTACCGCGTTGGTAATATGGTGGGAACGATTGAACAAAAAGATTAAATATTATTTTTCTGGACTATTTCCGAAGGTAGCTGCAAGAATTTCTGGAAAAGAATTCGAAAAAGTAAAAAAGCCAGAATAGATAGGAAGTTATTTCTTATCGTTCGAATTATTCTCCCTCACAAGGAATTTATCGTACTTCTGCATGCGTTGAAATCAGAAATTTTTGACTGTGCCCTTATATGTTTAGGACGTCCTGCCTAAATCGTTTTCTTCAGGGGTAAATGCTCTTCTATCTAAAGAATTTGCAATTTTACAATACTACAAGTATAAAGTTATTAGCTTGCATTCTGATTCGACTTAGGAACAAATTTATCGGCGAAACAGTTTCTTGGAGAATAAATGCCGTAGTTTACAAAGGACCTACTGTACAGGGACAGAAAGTCGGTCAGAATGATAGTGGGTCTACTAACAGGGCAGGCTCAACAAGCATATGAATAAAATGGTCTTCACAGAAGAAACGATATGTAGATTCTGTCAAATTGAGGAAGAAACCGCCATCCATGTACTGTGCCAATGTGAGGAATTGGCAAGGACGCGGTTATCACACATGGGAGATGAATACCCTGAGGCGAGACTATATGCGGAAGAACTGCTGATAAGTCTAATTAAAGGAATAAAGCTGGAGAACGTACCACAATAGGACCACAATAGATATGTAAAGGTCGCAATGGAACAAGCAGCATTGCCACCTCAAATAAATTAATCTAATATAAGCTAACAACAGATTTGAATGGGGTACCTTAGGGAGGTTCTTGAATTTCATCCTAAATCGAATTCTTCAGTTGGCTGGAGCGATAGCATGTAAGGTAATAATTTTCTCTAACCACAATTCTTCCTAACTGGAACAATTGAAGTCGCAGATATAACTTCGACTGATAGAGGTTCAATTGTGGCATACAGATCTTAAAACTTTGAGGGTTATCGACATACCACACGTTATTACCCTAAAACTACAGTTCTTCTCTCCATGTTCAATTTATTGTTTAAGCGATTTAACTTCGACTAAGAGGTTCAACTGTTTTGCACAGATCCTAGAATCTTGATGGTTATTGGCCTGTCAAACGTTAGTATCCTTTGATCAGAGTTGTTCTCTCTTTATTTGCTTTAATGTGTAAGGGCTTAACTTCGACTTAAAGAGGTTCAACTACGCACAACTGTTTAAACAAGGAATGTGTCTATCTAACTATTCACAATTTAACTACTATCTTCCAAGCGAGATATTGCGTCAGACTCGGGGAATAAGAAAATTCGATGAATTAGAAAAGTAGGAAACCAAAATGAAAAAACTAAGAAATTTGACGTACTCAGGACGAATAGAAGATTGGATGGACTTGTAAGTTGGGTGGACTAGAAAATAAAGCAAAATATGAAATGAGATCAATTGGAGAATTAGATGGATTTAGAATCTAGGAGGAATAGGAAAATAGGCAACCTAGGACTGGTAGATTGGATAAATTTAAAGTTGAACAGACTAGAGAGCTAGAAGGACTAGAATATTGAAGAACTTAGAACATTGACACATGGTCTTTGTCGGATTTAGTAAATCTTCCCGAATCTCACAAAATATTTCTGTAATTTTGCATCTTCCTTAATGATCCTTCTTTCTTTGAATTAGTGTAGTATCGACAATTTTGGGTTATCACTTCCATTTGTTGTCGTATCCTCTGTGTGTGTGTATATTGCCAATTGTTGAAAGTTCTAAGGTTAAGGAATTGTTGCTTTGATGGCCATGAAAATATTACGGATTTTTGGGAAAAGAATTGATATACATTTCGAAGGTATCTGATTCTTCGCGCAACATGGTATCAATTATTAACACACTAATAAACAAAATTCTTGGTGAATTTCCAGTTTTGGAATATATTTATTTTGAAATCATCTTGTCTAAAGTTATGAATAGACAACCTAGGACTGGAATATTGGACAAATTTGAAAGCTGAACACACATTGACACATGGCTTTTGTCGGATTTGGTGATTCTTTCCGAATCTGATAAATTATTTCTGTAATTTTGCTTCCCCTTAATCGTTCTTCTTTAGTTTTCCTTTGAATTTTAGTCTAATCCTTCATTTTCAGTTGTCCATGTTTTTTTAATTTCAAGATAAGTTTGAGATATCTTGTTATGATGAAGAAGAACATAGTGTTGGACGGAGAGCAGATAATTAATGTAATTAACATAAGCAATACAGTAGGATTCAAATTATGTGGTAAGATGTTGTTAGTTTTCGGTGAAATAACAACAGATTCATAAACGCAAGTTTGGACGAACTGGGGAAGAAAAAGTAGACCAGAAAATTGAAAAGATTAAAGCATAGATACACGGTCTCTATCGGATTTGGTTGTACTTTTCGATTTGGGAAAAATATTTTTTCTGTTTTTCCATCTCCCATAATGGATTCTCCTTTAGTCCTCCTTCGAATCTTAGCCTTATCCTTCATTTTCACTTCTCCACGTTTTTTAATTTCAAGAGAATCAATCTGGATTTGCCACTTCGATACCTACGGTAAAAGAGGTTGAAGCATAACCAAAGTAAGCAAGCAATCGTGATTTGTAATACCATTGAAATGCTTAAGACAACACTAACGGATCCATCATTGTGACCGCAATGAAAGCAGCAAATCAGAAGTGGACTAGATCATATAGAGCTATAGGTAATGAAAGAAATACCAGAAAATGGAACGGATATCAACTGGAGTACATTTAACAAACTAGAAGATCTGGAATTTGCAGGTGACATCCGCCTTTTGATATACACAAGAAAACATGGAAGGGAAATTAAATCGACTACGAAGAATAGTAAATCTATAAACGTAGACAGAATTCGATTGATGACAAAAGAAACAAATCAAGGCCAAGAAAATATACTTCAAAACAAAGACCTAGAAGAAATTATAGAATTTAAATATCTGGCAAGTGTAGTAAGTGCTGGAGGAGATAATAAAATCATTATTAGGAAGGGACCTGGGCAAGCAATACGAACCTTCAATTTATTAAGGAAAATATGGAATTTATCCCAGTACAGTGAAGAAACAAAAATAAATTTATTCAAAACTAACGGAACGGCGTTCTATCACAACCAATACCAAAAATTACAAACATTTGTAAATACATGTCTTCGGAATATTCTGCCAAAAAAAAAAAAACTGCGAATAAAAAGCTACTATAAGAAACGGATACGCAATAAAATTGAGGAAATTGTAAAGACGCGGAAATGGCTATGGACCGAAATAAACCGACAAGACAAGCATTGGATTGTAATTGATGTTTGTGCATATCAGATAATGTAATTAAGAATTCTTTCATTATGCACTTAATGAGCATTTTCGCAGCTATTTGCTTCTACAGCAGTAGACAACTAAGTTGCCACAGACTCTTGAAGAAACGTGTACACGGATGGTGAGAGTAGTTTTTCTAATTGCCATTGTAGTATAAAATTATGGGCAGAAGCCATCAACGATGGCTCCAAAGAAAGCGAGCAATTAGAGATGGATAAGATATGGAACAAACTTAATAGCTCGGAATAGATTGGAAAAAATTGGCTTTGAGGAGACGGTTGAAGACAATTAGTTTCACGTTGGGATAAAAGTGTACTGCATTCAATTGAGATTATGTTGATAAACTACGTAGTAATTTTTATGAAAATTCATGAGAATCAAAAAAATCATAGTCAAATCCTTAGAACTTTGGGAAACATCCTTCGCAGTAACCGATCTTATTTTTCTAAGTTACACAGAACATCTTCACTTTCCACTTAAGCGATTCCCAAGTTAAAAAACATTGCAATTTTAGGAGGAAGTTACTTCCAGATCCTTCGAAACGAGGATTGGAAAGTAAGATCCTATTTGAGTTCATTTCCCAATTAACTTTTAAGCCTCCAATTCGGACGAATCGCGATACTTCTCGAATCTTAAGATCCACGTAATTTTTCCAACGAGACCAAATAAACTATTTTTGATTTGATTTGATTTGATTTGATTTGATTTGTTCGTAATCGAAAGTAAAAAAACGAGAAAATGCGTATACAGTTAGTTATAAAAATACAATTCGATTAAGTGCTCGTAGATAAGGAACCAGATAAACGAATTCGATTTTTAAGCGGAAAATACGCCGGAATAAAGAAAATCCTGTCCCCAGAGAAATGCATAAAAATGTAATATTGCAGGCACATTTACACACAGTTTTATTCGGATTTACAAATACGTGCGTTTTCGCTAATCATTGCAAAATCTTACTGATGGCATCGATCCTGTCACCAACTACATCGCTTTTCCTGTTTACTATTCATCGAAATACATTTTTCCTTCACATTTTACCTATAATCGAGATTCCTGGCGCTAAATACGAAAACGTTCTGCGTGATGGCGTGAAATACGATCGCAACACCGAAAAGTCCACAAACTATCGCCTGATATTCGCCAAACGGCCCGATTTCACTAAATATAATGTCAGATAATTCATCCGGGGCACTCATAATGTATTAATTATCAGACTAAAACAACGAATTTGAGGAAAGTACGACTATTCGCGACTTACTAATGAGTTTAACTCGAAATGAAGTGTATCGGGATTAAATAAATCGTTGACCTGTGACCTCGAAGATAAATATTTTGGGCGAAATCTGGAGTTTGTGTAGTATCGAAAATGTTGGGTTATCAGCTTAATTTGTTGTCGTATCCCCTGTGTGTGTGTGTGTGTGTGTATATTGCCAATTGTTGAATGTTTTAAGGTTAAAGAATTGTTGGGTTGATGGCCGTGGAAATATTTTGGATTTTTGGGAAAAGAGTTTAAATACATTTTGAAGATATCTGATTCTTAAACATCAATGATTGAAGCATTAATAAACAAAATTCTTCGTGAATTTCAAGTTTTGGAATATTTTTTTAAAAATCATCTTGTCTAAAGTTGTCATGAACAGATCTCAAATTATATCGAAACTCCAGGGCAACGTCTTAAAATAATTCTGACCCAAATTTTATGAATTATTCATATTATTATTTCATTTCTTCCTTGACTTTTACTAAGCACTTGTCATTCGATATTTCCTCTTGGATTTTCGAAGGAAAAAAACTGAAAAGAAAAGGAAGTCTATTTTGATCGAAATTCCTTGTGGCCATGAAAATATTTTGGATTTTTGGGAAAAGAATTTAAGTACATTCCGAAGACATCTGATTTTTTTGCCCAACATTGTGTCAATTATTTAAGCATTTGGTCAAAATTCAAGTTTTGGAATACATTTTTCTAAATTATCGTGGCTAAAGCTTTCATGAACAGATCTCAAATTGAATCGAAACCCTCGCGGAGAAATTTTAGAATAATCCTGATCCAAATTTTATGAATTATGTTTTCATTTTCCCCTTGAATTTTACCAAGCACTCATCGTCCGATATTTCCGAAGGAAAAATTTTAAAGAAAAAGCGGAATTCTATCTTGATCGATTTATTGCGTGTTCATTCCACAACAAATTCCTTGTTACTCTATAAATAGAACTGAAATTGTAATATTTACCAATTAATTTATTTCTTATTTGTACAGGAAATGACGATTTCTAGTAGCAAGTTTACAAACATTGCCTTATCGTATACAAATAAACACGTCGTTCAGTACCGGTAGCAATAGTTATGTGGAATAATATTTGCTTTACATCACTTCGTGCTGGTATCTTGCAAAAGTTTGCGGATGGCATTGTTTTCAAGTGGACTAGAAATTCGATTGAAAAGATTCTTGTGTTATTCTTGGAGAACACACGTGTAAAGGAAGTATTAATCGTTCATTCATTCATTCAATGTATTCAGATAACAGCAAAAATTTAAAGAAAATGCCGTTTATATCCCACCACATTAACTGGAACATTTCCAAGCACATATTTCGACAACTAAGATGTCATCCTCAATACAGTGTGAAACCGATGAAACCGTTTTTGCTTGTTATTCTCAGATCCGAAGATCTTCCGGCGGGTGGCACAGCTGGTTTGATCAGTCTCCGAACGTGTTCCATTTGTTTTTTCTTAATTTCCAAATTTAGAAATCAGAACAATTTGTCTCAAGGCATTTAGATATTTGCATAACTGAATACAAGTTATGTGGATTGACTCCAGCGAATTTGCTACCCCACATTGCAACAACAATAGTCAAATTAGCTTGGCAAAACTTGCCCATTAGATCAGGGGGATCAAGAGATTCTCCATCCCTTGAGTCTTTTAGCATCGTCCCTGTATCCCAAAAACTTCATTGGGCAATGAGTTGCGGCGAGGGGACATTGCGATAATTGTCCCATTTTTGTACCTCCCTGGATTCCTCCACTTTTATTTAGCCTACGCCGCACTGATGAGGACTAACGAGTTCGAAACATGTTTACGACCGCAAATCTATCTGCGGGTTTATCCGATGATAAGCTTCTTCTCCTTATATTTACGCTATAATATAAATAATCTCGCATTATAAATTTTCTCCATTTTTCTTACGTTACAATTGTGTGGACAAGTATATGTAGTATAATCCTTCACTCCTCTTAGGATTACCAATTGCGACATATTGTAACCAAATTCGATTTGTTTCAACTAAAAATATCGGAACAGGAATTTAAAATAAAAATATCATAAAAATGTATTGTTACGTAGCGAACCACAAACCTTGAGTTCGGTATTGGAAATACGTTCGAGCAATTCATATAAACTCGCCGACCTCATTACACTCATACGTGCAAAATGTATTACGAGATATTACAGTTCCTTGCCAAATTATTTGCAATTTCTCGTTCCTCGTTCGCCAAATTGTAAGTGCTACAGTAACAAAAACTATTTTAGAAGAAAATGGCAAAGAATTTTCGGCTGTGCTAGAAATTACGGGTGATGACCTGTGCTTCCATGATACGCCCCAACTGCCTTCAAGGTAATGTGCTAATATTTATCATCTTCATCATCATTATCTTTTACCCTTTCTACCTTTCAGTGTAAAGATTTTTCTCTCCTTACCTTCCCACATGCGGCTTTGGCCAGCTGATTTTATGAAATCGTTGAGGATATGAATATCGAGATCATTGCGTAATTGGACGCTCCGGACAAATTTTGTTCTGTGCAACCAATACTCCCGTAATATGTGATTCGGCCGCAGAACGGGCAACTGAAACTTTTCCAAAAAATCTTCAATAATTGGCTAGTATTGATTTTTAAGAAAGATAATTTAGCAGTGAAACGAAATACCTTTATTCAGTAATGTATAGTAGGTACACTTTCATTGATGATCTCAGACGGCAACATCAACCTACGTTTATAAAATTTCTAGTTTTCACCGACAAACTGTAACAGTCCAAATTTATCGTTTGGCATTTTGATTTCTTCCACTTTTCGAGACGTATTTCTAAATTTGGCTGATTCCACACTATTGCTTCCTTCTACTGTACTGCCAATTGTGCTGTGGCCCACATCTGGTTCATAAGTCCCGTTATCTCCATCGGCAGCAGATCCTTCCTTCTTTCAGAAATTCTGCTATGATGCCGTTTCCTCTTGGCCCCATATAGTTTTTCAATCTCGTTGTGATGTGTAGAAATTCCCCTGTAGTTCGAGATTCTTCTTCTAATTCTTGGTCATCAGCTTCTTCTTGGTTTTATAACTGTATGTGTTGATCGTGTCCTTCCGTGCCCAATCCTTTTTGAAAATACCTGGCCCATCTCGTTCCTACTAATTAACCTTCCTCATCTTTATAATATTTTGGAGTACGGTTGTACTGATTTTTCTTCTTTTGACTTTCTGACCAGTTTATTACTCTTCCAATTTTGTTAAGTTCTGTTCTAAATGTAGTCTCTTTTTTTCCTACAAATCCTCTTCCCCTCTTTTCTTCTTTGATTATACTGCTCCTTGCTATCACTATGTATATACGAGGGCTGTTTTATTTTCAATCTCCGATAGGCTATAAGTCGTGGATTTATAATCTCGAAACTAATGATCAGTGGAAAACTCCGAACTCACCCAGATCTAAAACAGCACGACAGAGTCGAAGCACCGTCAAGACGATGCTGACTGGTGCTCTTCGATTATAGGAGAATTGCGCACCGCGAAAATAGTCCACCAGGTCAAATAAAAGATAAGAAGTACTATTGTTAAGTCTTGCGCCGTTTGAGGGACGCAGTACATTGCAAAAAACCGGCATTGCATGAGAATGGCGAGTAAAAATCCACCATGTCACCAACACCTGCACCTGCACACTGTTTCCAGCTTGTGCAGCAGTTTCTCTTGCTAAACACCACTTTCCACAGGTCCTGTAGCCACCATATTCATCAGGTCTTGTACACCGTAATTTTGTTATCTTCGCAAAAATTACTTGAAAGGACGAAGATTTCAGGATGTTGAGGAAATACAACAGAATGCGAGAAAGCAGCTGTTTGCTTTTCCTGAAAATGACTTTAAAAATTGCTTGGTGCAGTCGAAACAGCGTTGGTCTAAGTGTGTGGCTTCGGAAGGGCATTGCTTAAAAGAGACTAAATAATATATTTATTAGTGTTTTATTGTTCTTTCAATAAACCCAATCTAGGTTGATATTGATCATACCTCCCATGTGCAGTTTCTATTTCATTACGAAAAAACTACCAGATACTGAGTGTTTCAAATTCTTCGGTCCGGGACTGTAAGCTGATGTGAAGGAGAAACAAAATAAACAAGGACGCTTAGAGCTGTAACGTAAATCCCCAACTTTACTTACGTAACAAAGACTATAACTATTAAAATTATACAAACTTGAGATTATAATTACTAAATGTATATATATATATATATATATTTCGTGACCTTTTATACTTATCTTATATGATAGAGATCTACCACTAATAGGTCAATAAAACAAGGCTGGTTTGAGCGATAGTTATATTTTCAGAACGTTTACAAACGTTTTCGGAACACCTTCGTCAGTGAAAATATAACTAGATAAATATATAAACAAACTTTTGTTTTTTATTTGGGACTATCAACAAAATAACTAGTGACTAGGATTTCTTGATATAGAGGATGTATAACCAACTTTTATATATATATAAAACCAGCCTTGTTTTATTGACCTATTAGTGGTAGATCTCTATCATATAAGATATTATAATTACTGACAAATTACATGATATTTGTATCGAGTTGATGACGAATTGTTACGAGGACAATTCTAACGAAACAAAAGTAGATATTACGAAGCACGATATATGCTTTAAAGATTATTATAACTCACGATTGTTGTAAATGTTTCGAGCACATTTTTCCCCAAATCGTCAAACTATACTAGGAATTGCTCTCTTTCTGTTGAACCTAGTAAACTAGTACAGAATAATACTGACAAAACACTTTCACAAACACGTATTTTCTTTTAAAGTCAATGCGTCTTTGCATCCGTGAAAACCAATTTCCACAACATTTCTCTCCAATCTTCCCCAAGAGATTGTTTATTTATTTCTGTACCTTCTACCACTTATTTAGTCAATGTAAAACGTAAAACGCCGTAAATCATCCTGTACACGTCGAAAGAGAAAGAAAACATCAGAAGCTAGGGCCTTGACTATATAGCGAGTGATTATTTCAGGGTTTTTGGGCATTCAAATACTCAATCGTTTGTGCAACAGCGTAAGCTCGAGCGTTACCACAATGCAAGAAGATCTTACTTCTTAGACGCTCTTCACGCAGCATTTACAAGAACTTGAAGCAAACAAATTGTAGCGAACTACTCATTGTGAACAGTGAAGTTATCTTCAACTGCTCCAATGGAAACATGTCCAGTGATTCCAAAAAATGTTGCGATCAACTTCTTGTTTCCACTCTTTTCACGAGTAATCTTTGTCGAAGACAACTGATTTTCAAAGACCTAAACCTGCTGATTGCTGCCTCCTTTCGGGAGCAATATACAAATACCTCATTTGCGTATAATGATGCTGTCCATCAGATGAGACCATCCATTGCTAAAACGGTTTGATATATATCTGTACCATTTCACAAGATCTTCGTTTTCAACTGGAGTCAAATTGCGAGAAGCCCAACTGGGAAGGAATCTTACGTACCTTTAAATGGTGTTAGTTGCTTTAACGCGAATCTTTAGAGTTTCGTAAATATTCCTAACAGTAACAAGTCGGTCCTCTTGAATCACGTTTCGAATATGACTGTTATTCTGTTTTGGCAATGGTCGTTTCGGGCTCAGGAGCTCGAAATGTGTCATTTGAGAAAAGTTGCGAACGTTGTAAGTCATCATACCAGCGCTTTATGGTAGCTAAAGAAAACGACTTCTCGCTAAATACTTGATGGATTTTGATCAAAACATCGACTTCACAGCTTAAATCACGTTTCAAATTGAAAAAAATTTCAACTCAATTCGGCTCTCGTCCAATTCCACGATTTCACGTCCAAAGGATAGCTCTAAAGTTATGTATTTTAAAAGTATTCAAGTATATTTCTCCTTATATATGTACAATAGATAACCAGCTCAAAATGTTCAAAATATAACCCGCAAGAGAGGCTCAGTCATAAAACACCATCCCGGGTGAGCTCCCTTAAATATTTCTCTAAATTATATCTTCGAATTCTCTGCAATCAATGATTTAAGTCAAAAGTTAACGACACAACTTCAAGATAAACCACTTTGGAAACGACTGCGAGCTTCTGGAGGGTCCGAAGTTTCCGAGGAAAAATCAAGCAAGTACACGATAATTTAAGTCAATCAAAATCCGAAAACCACCAATAAGTTCGATGTGGAATAGAGAATGACGAATTTTTTGGCAATCTAACTCATCCCACCCACGTCTATCAGTTGTCTGTCTACCGTCGAAATCACCTTATTGCGTATAAATAGATCTACCAGTACT
Source organism: Chrysina gloriosa (assembly GCA_038088585.1). Lineage (NCBI taxonomy): Eukaryota > Metazoa > Arthropoda > Insecta > Coleoptera > Scarabaeidae > Chrysina > Chrysina gloriosa. The sequence goes on along the minus strand of CM076094.1, from coordinate 7,692,331 downwards.
TGAATCGCATCGCACTTTGCTCGTATCGGATCATGAATGAGTTCTGGTTTGCTATTGGGTATGTGGAGTAATCAGATAAAATTTTTATATTACCATAAATTTTAGCAATATTTATCTTTGTCGGCCAAAGCAGGAAAAGAGTAAATTTAGATGTACGAAAGGAATTCTGAAGTATCTTATCTAAGTTGCAGGATTAAAAACGACATTATATTGTATTAAAAGCGACGAACGAGAGGTGTATTAAGAATCATTAAATAATTTCGCCGGGATTAGTGTTGACTATTAAATAGAATTAATTTCGCCTTTATTGATAGTTAGACAGATTAGGCAGTCGATGATGATTTATGTTCGATGCTGTTTTCAGTAGAAGCAGCCCTTTAATCATCTGCAAATGATGGTAATAATTATCAGGAATGTGTCAAGAAATAATATTACTTTTTAAAGATTAATTTAGGCAGTGGAAACTGAAAATAGCAAAAATTTATTTTCAGTTTTATTACGTCAATGTAGGTTGTGGTATACATTTTGGGGATCGGGTACTCCTAGATTTTCCAGAGCAAACTAAATTCAGTACCAAGTCCTATATATTTTGAATAACACAATACACACTATTTTGCATCATTATTGAAATTTCTAGACGAGTCGCTGGCTGCCTCATAATTTGACTGGGACTGAAGGAAAAGTCATCATCAGTATTATAGTTAACTTGCATATACCCTCATACTCCATCCGTAATCATGAAAAGCATGAGAAATGTGATAAAATTTCCTGTATTGTTATATATAAACCTCAGATTGATCAGAAGCATCAACACTAGTTTCATGAACACTTGAACAATATGTAAAATGTGACAAGCCCAGGGAATCACAAGAAAAGTGTTAGGTAAGTACCATCTGCGTGGATAAGGACTTAAATTACAATACGCACGTTGAATATTTTATAATATATATTTATATTTATATACATTTCTAGAACATCAACTCGCTCTCTATACTTAAAGGTATTATCTAAAGCAGGCATGGGCAACCTTTTTTGTAGAAGTTTTATGCTGCGAGTAATCTTGAAAAATATACATTTTGTAGTATCCTTATGATTCATTATGAATTAAGTTTAGACGGGCCGTGCTAATATGCAACGAAAGAATTCAGTAGCGGGCCGGACAAACCTTACTCGAGGGCCGCACGTGGCCCGCGGGCCGGAGGTTGCCCATACCTGATCTAAAGTTAAACCCAGACTTTTGGCCTTACTCACTACAGGCAAAACATTGCCACCCACATGCAATACAGACATATTCCCCATAGTATCGCATGCCCGAAGACTACACAAAAAAATAAGCTTATGGCCACGGTTTTTGGGATTCCAAAGGTTAACTTTTTATTTACGAAAAGGAGAAACAATTACTGGCAACATAATGTTGTTGAGCTGACATGTTTTGTTGAAGAAGAAAGCGTTATTTAAGCATTATAATTCCCATTCGTCCACTGTTACTGTCAAAAATTAATCGAATTGCGTTACAATTCGCTGTCTTAGCCGCTATATTCACCAGATCTGGCCCCCGCTGATTTCTTTTTGTTTCCAAATTTGAAAAAATGGCTTGTTGGAAAGATATTTTAGACAAATGAAGAGATTATATCAGAGACAAATGCATATTTTGCAGAGTTTTCGAAAGATGACTTTTTGGATGATTTCAAAAAATGGGAAATTGAATTACGATCGCATATTAATTTCCCAAAAGAACTGATTTCGAACTGTGAATCTCGTGCGTCGTGTATGTTGATATTCCATCAATTTATATGTACAGGGCTGCCTTAGCCGTTAAAACAATATTAAAAATTTCGAAATACCGCTACATGAGTATTAGAGTCGACAGACAAATTTATTATATTTTTCAGGCATAATATAGCCTTATATGAAAAATAACCCATCTATTCCTGCACTATAATATTCAATAACTTACCAAAAGAGCTTAAAAAATTAAAAATATATAAAAATGAATGAAGGAGAATTAAAAGGATTCCTACTGGCTAAGTGTCACAATTCCTTCGATGAGAATCTAGAGGAAAGATTTTTAAATTGGCACTTCTCTCTTTCTCGACCTTTATTGTATTGTATTGTAATTTATTGCAATTTTGGGTTTTGGGGCTAAATAAATTATTATGGCGAGTGCTCTTTTATCTTCAAACAGTCGTTGAGGCTGCTTTTCGCGTTAATAGCTTCAGATTGGAAAAAATGCTTCGAAAATTGTTTTGACCACATGCAAATTCTATTGGTACCAAAACGCGAGCAATTTGATAGATACTAAAACCATTTATTGAACTTTATTAGTGTTTTCTTAAGCGTTTGCAGAAACTTTTCTAGAGGGTCCCGTATACATCGATTGGCAGTTTGCTTGAAACCTTTTTGGCCTAAAATTAACGGAAAGGGTAAATATGCATTGTTTTGTAAAAGCAATAAACTTATGAAGATTATAATATATTTTAATAAATTTATAGTTGATGTATAAAAAACATCTATTACTAGACGCGTAGCAAATATATGTAAACAATTTCTTTTTATTGTCGTTATTCTGATATATTTGTATTCCCTTCTGTCTAGAGCGATGAGAATGAAACTGACATGGTCATAAATGGAAAATTGTGCACTTATTTCTCGCAAATATTAGTACGTCGTCGTCTGCGATTCATTCCTTTTTGTTCGGTAAATTAAATTGCGTTTTATGTCGTCAATTAATCTCCTCTTAATAAATCATTACTATTTGATGGATTAACTGAAAATTAAAAATTGGACATGAGTATGTATGATCGTGAAGCGATTATTACTATTGTTACCGTCATTGTCACCAGTGTTTCCATAAAATTGCGATAAACGAACGTACGAGGTTAAACCGAATAGTTCCTGGAGAAAACATCGATCACGTAAGTCCATTGTTTTATCATTGGAAAAGGATGCAAGGAAATCGTTGTGATTTAGGCCGAGATTGTATGGGGGATGGTGCACTAAATTCAAGGATGTTTGCAAAACACACGACCTATGCAAATTTGATTACATATTCCATAGGTTGGCATCACTTCAAATAGTTACTAGAAAATGTTTTCTTTAATCACATTTGGATGTCAAATCGGATTTGGAGGTTATAAACGAAGTTATAATAAAGTGTTTGGGATTTTTACTAAAACAGTGCAGGCAACGTCATTGGGTCACTTGGCTTTTTTAAACATATTTGAAGACCCGGTATAATAATTAGATGTATTGCTGCCCGGAAAGCTTGATTATCATCACCAATCTGTCATCGGCAATTTTTCTCCAAAAATTACGATAAAACAACGTACGACGTTGAACCGAATAGTTCCTGGAGAAAACATCAACCAAGAAGTCTGTTTTTTGATGGTTGAGAATGTACAGTTATCCTCAGATAAATGTAGGATAACCCAACTTAGACAAAATGTAAAAGAAACTTAACATTGTTGGGTGTGAGCAAGGATACTATACTAAAAGGCTTGATCTTGCATATCTCTCAGTCCTAGCATGAAAAAAATAAAAAATGACGTTTACTCCAGATCTATGTGAGGATGAGGAGTGTACAGTGCACAAAGAAATCGTTGTGAGTTAGGACGAGATTGCATGGAGGCTAATACAGTGACTTTAAGATCGTTTGCAAGGCACTTGACTCATGTAAAGCTGGTTGCGTAATCCATCGGTTGGCATCACTAACAAGTTACTAGAAAATGTCTGTTTTAATCATATCGGATCCAGAGGCCATAAATGAAATTATAACAAATTGTTCAGGATTTCTAATAAAATGGTAACGGCAATGTTATTTGATGACGTGACTTTTCAAAGATATTTAAAGAATAATTAGATGTATTACTACCCGGAAAACTTAATGGCCTCGTTAGTTGCATGTGAACTTGCATTGTCTTTTGTTGGCGGACATCCTGGGAGAGCTTTTCAGAACATCGCGATGACTTCTTCCAAGTAAACGGTGGTATGCCACCACTAACCATTAGGATTATGAAGACATCAGTTTCTCACAACGTCCTCGTAAAATTAAAATTTCTTCTTTCCTATACGTAAAATTACCTGTGTTTTACATTGCCGGCAGTGAAGATAAAGGCACAATGGGGACACGTTTGGAACAGAACGCTCACACATAACGCAACGAAAACTAATACTTGATACCGTCCAAGTTCACCGATGTCTTTGTGAACATCGGACATAAATCCGTCTAAATTATTTACTTTAGTCATAATCACACCAATCGGTATTTTCACGCACGACTATTTCGAATCGAAATGCTTAAGAGAACCGACACCTTCGTTAAGAATCAGGCCATAACTTTCCTATTCGCGCAATTGTTACGTAACCGTATGTTTCTCTAATTGTAAGTGAAGGTACCTCATCTCTTGCCGCTCGGCAACGAACTGGTTATAAGAAATTTTACTCCTGTTAACAAACAAAGATTTACTTATTTTTCTTTACCTGCGGTGGTAATTGCCCGATATAATTGCTGACGATTGAAGTCGCAGCAAATGTGACCTCGAAGATTCCAAACTTTTATGTGTAATTTCCAGGACTCGAACGGCGTTGGTAACAAATAAGTCGACTATAACATATAGCTTGCACCAAAGTAAAAATTAAGGAATAAAAAGGCATCAGGCTAACAAAAGGGCAAATGTGTAGGAAAGCTTAGAGATAAGAGGATTAGATAGAAGTTTAGCCAAGGAAGGCTTTAAAGGAAATTTTCTAGGACCAGAACCTCTATTCGGAATATCAAAGGAGTTCCCCAGAAGGGAAATTTGGTTATGCTTAGAAAGACAACACATTTAAAGGAATTACCAATGACTGAAGGCCAATTCCATACTAAGCCACTGTTGGGTGGGCTAGATGGAAAATTCTCAGCTAATCTAATCAGCAGAAGCGAGGAAGACATAACGATCATCGCTGGTCCTGTAATCAGACATTGCCCATTGGAAAAGCATCTATGCACTCGAGAATGGTAAGCGAAGCGTGGTGTAGGTGGCATTCTCAACCAAAATTTGAACTTCCACCGAAACGATTAGCGGATTCTTTAAAGGAAGATTATAAGAAGCAGAGTTTCAGAACACCCCAATCCTCCTCATCCTGGATGGAGTTTGCATGTTTAGATCGACTGGAAACGTAAAAAGACTAGCAATATCAAAAAGCTCATCAAAAACCAAATGAAAGTCAAAAATCCTATCATCTTAACAAGAAGAAGACTTTGGGCGTTAATGCGGGACACCCATTAAACATTAAGGCGTGTCCTTCTGAAGACAGTCGTTGATGATAATGATGATACTCCAGATCCAACGACTAAAGCTATCGCGTTTATATCATTCCAAATTATAAGATTGAGATCAGGCTATATCCTTTCAAAAATGATTTGATGTTATAGTCTGCTGAAGCCACTGTGTCTGCAAAACGAAAGTTACAGTTTCTTCTTAAATGTGCGTGTAAAATTGTTTACTGTATGAGCTTTATTCTTCATTATCCGTCTGTATGCTGGAAGAAGCAGAGCATCAAAACGATGATGGGGAACATGTTGGGTGTCTGATTGGATGACCAGGCAAAAGACGAAAAGATACTTCCGAAGATGGTATATCGAAGGTGGAGACGAATCAAGAAGTCGAAGTGGGAAACGAAGAATATCACGACTTGCAGTAGATATGCCACAGAATCGGTGAAACAACAAACATATATTGCTCGTGCGCCAACTGGCTGTAAAAACTTACCAGAATTAATTCCACGTGGAAAAATGCGATAAAACTGTTAACTAGCCAAAAATTCCTTATTAGCTCGTGCCTACCACTGCTTGCGTAAAATGAAAAATGCATTCCGTCGTTATCTAAGTTGGAAATATATAACTATACCTACATTATTGCTTCTAATAACACCGTCCTCCTTATTTCAGCGCAAATATTCGTGACACAGCAATAAAATCCTTCAAAACTACCCAATAAGTCCAAATTTGTGTTTGAAAAACAGAAAAGAAACGCAGTTAAAAGGGACTTTTAACATTTTTGAAAAGAATCCGAAACCTCTTCAAGCTATCAAAGTTCTCCGACCTCTCCTTCGAGCCTATATTTATAAAACAGCTCATTCAGGACATATTTTATCGCTCTTCATTCGACGTTGCGAATACAAATAATGCGCTAAATATATCACTAGTTTCGATAACATTAATGTCAAGACTTGACCACACGTGATACAAGATGTAAATATATCACAACAAAATGTTGTAAATGAATGCAATGCGGATCTTAGATAAAGGATTTGTATCTCCGGGGATTTCGCGATTTCGATTATCGCGAAATTAAGTGACCCAAAAAATTGTGATGCAAATCGAATGAGTTCTAAAACAAAATATGTGTTTTTGCTTAAATGGAAAACTTTTACCTATATTTCGTCCGGGACTGTCAGCGAGTTGATTTAAATAAGTGTGTAACCATCTTCTAATTTAAAACGAACTGCAGTCCTAAGCGAGGTACGTTATTTAAAAGCTTTAGAAACCAAGAAGGGAGTTCAATGCTAAGCTTGAGAACTTTAAGAGAATTCAAAGGTAATGCCCAAAACCGGCCCCAAACATAAAAATTGGATGACTTGGAACAATGAAATCTCCAAGGATTAAGAAGCTTACATCAACGCCTTGAAGTAGCACTCAAAAGTTTCCAAAACTCCAAAAAACCCAAACCCAAAACTTTCAAGAGTCCAAAAATATCAAACAAAGGGTTTCAAAATCCCTAGAAAACTCCGAAGCAAATGCGTCCAAAACTCCCCACTTTGAAATATCGAGAAATTCAATGAGACAATATCCAAAAAGTGATTAAAATTACAACGTTACCCGAATCTGGAGTTTTCGAAAATTTACTGAAATTGAGAAGTTATCATGGAAGTTATATGGAAGTTATATGGAAGTAATGTCTGGGAGTTTTAGAAAGACAAAAATTGCCTAACTATGGGTTTTTGAAAACTTGGAAAAAAGTTATGAGAAAATGTAGAAAAGTAACAGAAATTACAAAGTTTTGAATTTTTAAAAAAATTGTACTGAGTTAAATACCTTCTAAGTCAGTAAAATGCAACGGTACCAACAAAGTTATGAATTAACACTCCATAGCTTACCAGAATCCAAACTCACTTTCAATGTCATGTACTTTAAAATTCAGTAAATAATCACGTCACTTCGTCCTTCTGAAAATGTGGACAAAACTTAAGTGAAAATGCGCAAAAGTAATTGAAATTACAAAGTTTCACGAGTTGTACATTTTACAGATTTAAGAGATTATCATAACTGACATGAAGTTAATGCATGAAGGCTGTCAAAACTCTAAAATTCAGAGGATACCATCAAAGTTATGAAGTAACCCTCCAAAACTTACCAGAATCGAAAATCACCTTCAGTTTTATGTACATACTTTAAATTTAGTAAATAATCAGGTAACTTTGTTCTTCTGAAAATTTGGACAAAACTTATGAGAAAATGCCCAGAAGTAACTAAAATAGCCAACCTTTGCGACTTTGAATTTCAATGAAAATTGTACACATTTTGGAAGTTATCATAAATGATGTGGAGGTATGGCATGAAAGGTGTTAAAGCTCTAAAATTTGTGCACCAACACATTTGCTTTCATTGCACACGTCCATGTTCAGAAAATGGGCTAGTCTTTTGAATGAATAAGTGCGATAGAAACCCTTTATGAAGCAAGTGTTTACCCCACCTTTTCGATCTTCCGTGTTTAATAACTTGGAATAAAATGAAAAAATTATCAATTCAAAGATGTGGCCAATTTAATGAATTTTGGGTGCATGTATTGGGACAGTTGGCACGAGTGTGATAATCATTTCAACTTTGAATTTTGAAATAGTGTTAGCTTGTTAGCTTGACAACTTAAATGTCGATAACCACAATTATCAGTTTTCTTAAAACGAAATGTTCCGTAACGTAATAAATTACATGAAATCCAATTTATAGTCACAATGAATGCTCAATAGAAAAACAATATTTCCCCAAATTATTTACATTCTGCAGCTACAGGAGTGCAACTATCTTCACATGCGTGTCACGTAATTGCCTAACCTCAGGCGCTAACATTGTAAACAAAAAATACATCCGGAAAAACTGAATTTTCTGCTGAAAATACGGAATAAAATCCCGAAAATGAGTCGCCGCAAGAAAGCAAAGGTATTTCCGGATCACATCCATTATTATCCAAACAAATCTTAGCATGAATCCCCGTCAAAACAACATTTGGAGACACCGACTCGATGTGAGGTTATGTTTTACAATTTCAGGTCGAATATAAGGAAATGGAAGAGAAATACAACAATCTAGAGGATGACAACATCTCGGACACGTCGGAAAAGCACAAATCTCTCTCGCCCGATAAGAAACTAAACATTCCCAGTTCATCGAAGACTCTAAAGAAGGAAACGAAGCAGCGCGAAGATAACAGGAAAGACGATGATACTAAAAGGAGAGATCAAGATCCCGATTCGGAGCTCGATGATCCGGTCGTTAAGGAATTATTCTCTGGTTTGGAAGGTGCCGCCTTTCAAAGTCGAATGCCCTTCGACAAGTTGACTTCAACCGAAGCCGCGTGCTTCCCTGACATAGCCGAGGCCGCGCTGCAAACGGTCAAGGTGTATTTGCATATCAGGAATCGCATCTTGCAGATGTGGTTGGAGAATCCCAAACAGCAATTAACGGTCGAGCAAGCTGTCGAGAATATGGAACCTCCGTATAACAGTGACGAACCGTTGGTGACTCGCGTGCACGCGTTTTTGGTACGGAACGGGTTCATTAATTTCGGCGTGTTTAAGCGTACCAAGCCGTTACCCGCGAAAAAGTTCGGGAAGGTGATTGTGATCGGGGCTGGCATTGCTGGGCTCGCCGCTGCTCAGCAATTGCAGCAGTTCGGGTTGGAAGTGATAGTGCTGGAAGCCAGGGATAGAGTCGGAGGAAGGATTGCCACCTTTAGGAAAGGTGAGTTTCGTTCAGAATTTATTTTTGTTTTGGATTAATTTTGTATGTAGATAAAGTTTATTTAATTTTTGAAGGTTTAAGACTCTGTTGGATAGGCAACTAGTTTCACTTCTTGTAAATTTTAGGCGTACCAGACATATAGGGCCGTCTAAAAGTATGAACGACTTATTTTCTTTTATCAAAATCATCATTTTTAAGCAATTTGTTTTTTTATTGCTATCTATCCTTATGTGGAACCTTCAAATTGCTAGATCATATCACTACAGAATTGTTCATAAAATCCGGGACACGTGTTTCGCAGACACCGGGGCCGATATTTTCAATTCGCAACGCAGTAACATTAACTAATACTAGACTACAGCCTTTGCAATTACTATCATCGATCTATTTACACCTAACATATTTCGAAACGTTTCATAATGTGACGTAGACATCTTCATCTAACATTTTATACCCTTTAATTCCACAAAGTAACTGAAGGGGAAAGATTTTTCCGTAAATTCAATGTCAGCAGCCAATTTCATACTCCCTTTTGTATTCTGTCAGTCACAACCAGTGTTTCTCAACCTCTAACAAATCATCGTCCCCTTCAATAAAACCGTTACGTAGTATCGCCCCCTTCACTTCGAAAAGTTGTTGGGTTATTATTATTATTAAATATACTTTTATAAATTGTTACTGATCCCTCTCCCCACTCCGCATATGGAAAAACGTTTTTCTGGGGGCAATATCGCCCCTGTTGAGAAACTCTGGTCTACACCATTAAGCTGCTGACGTCACTTTCGCATTAGAACCTGGTTTATTTATCCCCCCACTCCATTTTTTAAATATTTCACTTGTGTTTTGCTATCCCACGTTTTATCGGTACTTATTCATTCCATCAAATTCTTTCCCATTTCCTCAATCTCATTTTTGCTTACTTCATCCACCATCCTTCCTAATTCTCAGTGCAGTGTCTAACCCCCTGTTTCTCATTCATTTCCAGGCAACTACATAGCCGACCTAGGTGCTATGGTCGTCACAGGGCTAGGCGGTAACCCTGTTACCACCCTCAGCAAACAAATCGACATGGAACTTCATCGTATCCGCCAAAAGTGCCCCCTCTATCAATCCAGCGGTATCACCGTCGATAAAGACAAAGACGAAATGGTGGAGAGGGAATTCAATCGTCTCTTAGAAGCCACCTCTTATCTCTCCCACCAATTAGACTTCAATTACGCCGGAAACAAGCCGGTGAGTCTCGGACAAGCTCTCGAATGGGTGATTAAATTGCAAGAGAAGCACGTCAAAGAGAAACAAATACAGCACCTCAAAGCGGTGATCGCTCTTCAAGAAAAGTTAAAGGTTAACCAGAAGCAGTTGGTTAGCATCAAGGAGCATATGACCGATATTAAGGAACAAATCAAAGAGTGGGAGAAGATCGAAAAGAGAGATATACATTTCGAATTCGCTTATCGGAGTGGAGTGAGGGATTTGGGCAGTTGCGCTAAGGAGTGGGATATGTTGCAGGAGCAATCGTTGGAGATCGAAGAAAAGTTGAAGGAGTTGGAAGGATCACCTCCGAGGTAAGGCCAATAATTTCTTATATGGGGAAGTTTCCAAATTGTTTGTGGAAAATCTGGCGAGTGGAAATCGTGACTGCAAATCGCACATTTAATAACACGTTACTTCTACACCTCAGAAAGTTTTATTTTCAGGAATAAATAAAGTGTGTGGGACTACTGGAACAGATGGGAAGGGAGGTAAGTCATTGGGACAAAATTAACGAAGGTTTGAGAAATATTCATCAATATTTTCCATCAGTCGAAAAGGTTTTGGTAAATATTGATTGAGCGACTGATATCTAGGAAATTGGTGGAACTTGTTTGGAGACGTCAAACGTTCAGTCTCCTATGAAAATGCAGTTGGGGACTGCAGGTTCCTCCAGTATAAGATTATCAGTCAAAAGATTTGAGGAACACTGTTTGATGTCTTGAAAACAAAAATCTTTTGTCAGTTTTTCCTTTGTGTGACTACATCAAATTTAAATCAGCAGTTCTAAAACCGACGATCCTGAAACGAAATGTGACGAAATCCAGGTTGTTCAGTCGAAATAAATTGGAATAAGTCGAAAAACTTTGGGAAGTCTTGGTCGATATTTTGGAGATAAAAAGTACTAATGTTATTTTTTACTGGATAACATTTGTCGTAAATCAGCGGTTCTCACACGCCAATTTCTCCCTATATATTGAGGTTCGCATATTTCTCTGTTAAAATAGAAGGGGTTTGGGAAACAGCAGGCGACATCTTCGAGAAAAAACTGACCAAATTTGTTCGACGCCAACATTTACTTTAAATCAGAAGTCGCCAGACACTCAAATTCCTATATAACATAGGTACCACATCGCGTTATTTAATCGAAAGAAGTTTTGCAAACGCTGGTTAATATGTAAGATATAAGAAATCTGTGACTTTTGATGCCTGGTTACATTTGTTTTACACCAGCAGTTGTTAGACGGTCAATTCTCGATGAAAACTCATAGGGAAGTCGTAACGATAAGTTTGAGAAGCACTGGAAGACATTTAGGTAACAAAAAGTAATGGAAATGTCTCTTGTGTCGGTGGATCTGTTTTAAATCAGCGGTTTCCAAACGTGCAATTGTGCATGAACAATCTCAGTGAAATTTGAAGGTGGCTGTCATCCACGATAGGCTAAGAAAGAGCGGTTGATGTTGAAGAAATTTTATTTTGTGCGGGGGCATGAATTTCAAAGCAGTGGTTCTCAAACGTTCATTGTTTTACGATAATCTAATGGAGAGGCGTACGCTATTCGTTTAAATTGGTATGGATTTATCAGTCGTATAAAGCTTTGGTTGATAAAATTTCTTTCCAACATCTGATGACATCTGTTCTAAATCAGCAGTTCTCAGACGATCATTTTTTTTAGGAAAACGTAGTGGAGTAGTGGTGGTCTTCCCCTATATTAGAGGAAGCATGTCAGTCAAAAATTGGTTGATATTGATGAAATTTCTTTCGTATAACATCTGTTCTCAATCAGCAGTTCTCAAGCGTGCATTCTTTTAACGAAAATGTGCTGGGAAATCGCTAGCTACTTCTCCAATTTAGAAGGAGTTTGTCAGTCCGAAAAAGTATGGGAACATTGGTTATCGATAAAAAGAATTTCCTCTAACAACATGCGTTTTAAATCAGCAGCGCTGAAACTTTATTTTTTGTAATAAATCATAGCGGGCCATTCCTGCAAATTAAAAAGTGTGTTCCAGTAGCAAAAGAAGGTTTGGGAAACAATGGTTGATGGATGATTATCGTATAACAACATCTATTCTAAACCAGCTGTTCTCAAACGTTCAATTTTCTATAGAAATGTAGTGGGAAGTCACGGATTGCTCCATTGAAATAAAAGCGGATTGTTTGTTGAAATCAGTTTGGAAAACAAAAACGGTTGTTACTAGCGAGTTTTCGTTTGTGCGACTTAATCAGCTCTAAATCAGCAGTTTTCAAACGTTTAATTTTCTGTAGAAATGTAGTGGTAAGTCTCGAATTGCTCCGTTAAAGTTAAAGGGGATTGCTAGCTGAAATAAATTTGGGGAACACCGGTTGATACTAGCGAGTTTTCCTTCGTGCAAATGAATCAACTCTAAATCAGCAGTTTTCAAACGTTAAATTTTCTGCAGAAATGTGGTGGGAAGTCTCGGATTGCTCCGTTAAAGCTAAGGGGGAATGTGAGTTGAAACAAGTTTGGGGAACACCGGTTGATATTAGCGACATTTTCTTCCTGCGAGTGCATCAAGTCTAAACCAGCAGTTCTCAAACGCTCTATTTTCCGATTGTTCCGTTCAAGTTAAAGTGGTTTGTTAGTCGAAACAAGTTTGGGAAATACCGGTTGATATTAGCGAGATTTCTGTAGTGTGAGTACATCAACTCTAAACCAGCAGTTCTCAAACGTTCAATTTTCTATAGAAATGTAGTGGGAAGTCTCGGATTGCTCCATTAAAGTTAAAGGGGATTGTTGATCGAAACATCTTTGGGAAACATTGGTTGATATTAGCGGGAGTTTTTCCGTGTTAGTAACCAATTCTAAACAAGCGGTTCTCCAACGTTCGATTTTCTATAGAAATATAGCAGGAAGTCTCGGATTGCTCCGTTAAAGTAAAAGTACAAAATTTTGATCTTCTCTTGCCATCCGTAGACGTACTTTTCGCGGTTATACCGCTCGTCAGTACGGCTTTGCAAGAGCTGTAATTTCGTATACAAATTTTATGTATATATCGTTTGAACATTGATTGTGAGAGAATTCATATCGAATCCCTCTCACATGTACAAACATCAATATTAAAGTAAAAGGGAATTGTTAGCCGAAACAAGCTTGCGAAGCAACGGTTGATATTGGCGAGATTTCGTTTGTGCGAATATATCAACTCTAAACCAGCAGTTCTCAAACGCCTTATTTTTCATGAAAATGTAGGGGCACCTTGTGGAGGTTAGTCGAAAAAGTTTGGGAGACACTAATCTATATCTAGTCTTCAGATATATCGCTTTCGTGATCTTAAATCAGCGGTCTCTAAACAGTTTCGGCTCTTGCTTTGATCTTTTGAGCAAACTAAACCAAATTTTTCTTTTTCTCATTTTGCTGTGTGTATTATCCGCGGGATTTCGATTTATTAGGGTAAATTTGTTGCAGCGACGTGTACTTGTCGTCTAAGGATCGCCAAATTTTGGATTGGCACTTCGCAAATTTGGAATTCGCTAACGCTACGCCACTGTCAAATCTCTCGCTGAAACACTGGGATCAGGACGATGATTTCGAATTCACCGGGAATCACTTAACAGGTAGGACTTTTTCCGTTTTTCTTCCTTTTTCCTTTTTAGCGAAAATCAGTTTACGAAAGAATTATTGCGCTTGAACTGTAAGATTCGTCGGTAAACCATTCTTTCCCATAATTATCGTTTATTGCGAAAACTTCCATCTTTAAAACAAGTCCCTCGTATTTAAGGGGCGAACGCTATTTATCGGCCAGTTTCGACGCTAAAACTTTCTCGATCGGCAATAAATCCACGGAATCACGAAAGGCCACCTCGATTACGGCGACGACGACGACATGGCAACAACGAGAACAGCGACGATCGAACGGGAAGCGAAAAAAGGCGCCCATTCTTATTCCGTAAAAGTAAAAGATCGTGTGAGATAAAGGCCACCATTACCAACACTACTAGTTAGGTTAACGAGAAAATACAGTAGCGCGCTCGATAATGGAGCCACGCATTTGTTTATGGCGCACGATTCGCCGTTCTCCGCGGGTCGAGTTGGCTTCAAAACGTGTTGAGAATTACGTAAAAGGGCGAGAAAATGGGGAGAACTGCGGTTCTGGTTCTGGGACTGAGTGTTCTTGATGCGTGGGAAGTGTTACGAAGTAACAACCGGAAGAACATTCATTAAGAAAAGTAAAATTGCCCGTGGCTTAGAATGAACTCCATTAAAACTGTTTGAGGAACACTGGTCGACGCTTAGGCAATAAAAAACGAAAATTCCTTTCTATGTTTGCATTTGCTTAAAATCAGCAGTAGTCAACTGTTCAGTTTTCTGCGAAAATATCGAGAGACATTCCGGCTTCCCCCGGTCTGCCAGTTAAAGAAAGTTTAGGACACACTGCTTGATATTCGGAATTCGGAACATTAAAGATTCTTTTCCTGAGCTTAATTCGTTTTAAATCAGCAGTTGTTAAAGGTTCATTATTCTATAAATATTTTTCGTTAACATTAAAGTAACCGGGGTTACTTTCGTGTGATTACATCTGCTTTAAACCAGCAGTTCTCAAAACGTTCAGTTTCATCTCTTATACGAAAATCTGTTGAGAAGTTTGCGAAACACTGAACGATATTTAGGTGAAAAAAGGGAAAGGGATTTAGTTCATTGTCGACTGATCTCTTTTACGTCAGCAGTTCTCAAACGGTTATTTTTCTATAAGAATTCTCCGCTAAATTTAAAGGAAAATTTTGCGAAAATACTGGTTTATAACTTCGGTTGACATTAACGAAACTTCTTTCGTATGGCCACATTTGTTTTAAACCAGCGGTTCTCAAGCGCTCAGTTTTTTCTTTCTATGAAAATCTATTGGGAAGTTTATTAAAAATAAGTGACACACTGAACGATATGTAGCTGGAAGAAAGTGAGAATAATTTTCCTTTGTCGATTGATCTCTTACACCAGCAGTTCTCAAACGCTTAATTTTCTACGGGAATTCTCCGCTAAACTTAAAGGGGAAAATACTGGTTTATAATGACGTGACCACGTTGAAATAACGGATGGTTGCCGATGGAGGAAATCGCAAACGTTTCTCGATTGGCAACTGCCTTTTATTTCAACGAAGTTTATTTTGTGTGCTTGCATTTGTTTTAAACCAGCAGTTCTCATTTTTTTTTAAATTAAGATTTATGTGGAAGTTAGAAAAGTAAGTGAAATACGATATTTAGATGGCAGAAAGTGAAAACGGAATTGTGGCGTTTCATCTTTTTTAATCAGCAGTCCTCAAACGGTTAATTTAACAATGAAAATTCTTCGTTAACGTTAAAGGAAGTTGTCAGTTGAAAGAAGTTTGGGAAATATCTGTTGATCCGGGTGAAATTCCTTTCGTAGGACTACATGCGTTGTCGAATCGGCGGTTCTCAAACGTTCGATTTTTCAAATTCAATTTAAAAAGACAGTTTCTAGTAAAAAATAGGAAGCGGTCGTGTAGATAAGAATTTCAAACAGGAATTTCGCTAATTATGCGAAGAACTAACCACAATCACGATAGCTGGTACATCTCTGGAAGATACGTACATACTTGGGCGACCATCGAGGTCTACTTATGTTTCCATCTTGGGTGTCCACGCGTCTCCAAGCGATCGGTTTACACATTAGCATCTTCGCGTATCGTCATTACCTTTTACCATCGCTACTACATGGTACTACTTACCTACTAGCAGTACTACAACCTGTATCTGTTCCAGAAAACGTAATTAAAATTTATTAAAGCCGCCGCTCGCTCGTTCTCGGCGACGTTTTAAAGAAGAAAGTCCGCGCCGCGGACTGTTAACATGATGTTAAACCGCGTGTACTTCGCGGTAAAAATACACATTTGATAGAGGAAAGCATGTTCTCGGACGATCGTCGTCGTCGTGCCTGTGCCACCGGAGGCCGGCGATCTCGTGTAAGTCGTCCGGAATTTTTTCCGAGAGCGTCTGCGAAGCCGCAGCGGCGGCTCAGATCGCCTCGATAAGGAACGTAGATAGAGACCTCATCTCACGATTTCGAAGAATCTTGCTTTTTCGGTGTCGCGGTCCGTATAAGTACACTTGCCGTATCTTCCTCCTTTTTTGTTTCTATTAAATTTTTTCGCCCCAAGTTGCGTGTAGATACCGTTTTTGCTCCCATCGAATGCGTGTTTCTTGTACAGTCGATTGAGGTTTGGAAACGGTTGAAGATTATATAGGAATAACGAAATGTTGCGGCGAAAGACGCGGGACTTAACTAGGCTAATGCAGGTGTTAAGGATCGTTGCCTTCGACGAATATTGAAGAGCATGCCCAAGCTACCGGGAGATGATCGGGCATTATCGAGCTATGCCCTACCCTTTCAATCGGTATCAGTAACCTGTAAACGTTCCACACTTGTCTTCGCCGGAAGATGAATCGAGCTGTCAGGGAGCAGATGCGACAACTCAAATTAACTTGAGTTTTCTCTATGGAGGTATAGAATCATGCCCCTAACAAATGTTGCGACAGACTAAAACTACTCCCCAAGACGTCTTTCCATCTTCTGGAGGCAAAACCATTTTCATTCTAAACTAAATTCCATGTTGCAAAATATGTCTAAGTCAAGCGGAGCGACGATGATCATCCGACATATCCCACTCGGCTTATGGAGCCTCGCACATGCAAATAAATGCAAAACCAAATCGAAACGACTACCCCAATACTACTGGCAGGGTAAAAATTCGTCCGTACAACGAAGATTACACGAACCAAATTTACCATTGCTAGTCAGTGATCGTCAAATCTCTAAACATTGCACCCATGTTTTCGCTTAAACGTCGGATGATGGAGCGAGCTGTCAGGGAGCAGGTGCGACAACTCAAATAAATTGAAGTTTCCTCTGTGGAGATACAGAAGTCAATTTTAGACTAACTATCATTACAGCAGTAATTGCATGGCATAATTACTACATGCATAATTGTGCCATTGACCATTATAATATCAATAATCACGTTATTGAATGTTTCATTAGTATTATACCTTCTTTTTAATACTGCTGCGCTGTGTTCCGGATGTTTATTATTGTTACAAACATGTTAGCTAATATTGCTCTATTTAATATCATGTCAAACTGTACATTTGCATGGAACGTAAAATATGCTATAAATGAATAAGAATGTGTAATTTTGTTTCTTCGTTCATCTTGTATATCTTTCGTACATCGGTATACGTGACGCAATGCGTGTATTTTTTGTTTATTGATATCTATCTACATTAAATATTTATCTATCTAAATTCGTATTTCTTTCAAACGTTATTGAAATAATTAGTAATTCAAAGTATTTTATATTTAGGACGACACTTATCTATGTATGTACATCAATCTATGACAACTGAAACTTTGTTATCGTTTTTTAATGTCTTTACTATTAGCTGTCTAAATTTGTTTACGTAAAACCGAGTTTATTTGGGATAAAAATATTAAAAAAGGCGGGCAGACATCACCCGGTAGCCCGTTATTCAATTTTTCAAAAATAATTTACGCCATCCTTGAGACTATGTAATATACTTCGAATTATATTCTAAAAAAGAAAGATAATATCTGTGATAGTTTGCAAGATATTTACAAAAATTCGAAAATCGTGCAAATTTTTGGAGGGGCTGTAGCCTGAAATCGGGGGATTCGGCCGCTAAAAAGAATTGCGATGTTCTTCTATCAAGGTACTCTTCTTAAGTCTGTACAGTTTCATCGAAATCAGAATTTCTCAGTTGCCGGTATTCCCTTGTGAACGAAACGACGATAATCATCGCACAAATCCCACTAGTGTTATGGAGCGTCGTAAAACAAATATTACACAAACCAAATTTATCATTTCCAGTTGGTAATCGTGGAAACTGTAAACGTTCCACACACGTTTTCGCTTAAATGCCGTATGATGAAAATCGAGCTGTCAGGGAGCAGGTGCGGCAGCTCAAACTAAAGAGTACTAAGGAATTTACCTAACATAGACAAATTTGGAGATTTTCACCGTAAATTATATCTCCTGTTATAAAATATGCCTGCTACAGTCTCTGCTACCTCTCTCCAAACATCGATTTGCATATCGGAGCGACCCGACTGATTTATAATCAATGAAAACGTAAATTATTAAATTAGCGAGAACGCAGCCGACAACGAGACCAGACCGAAAAGCGAACGAACAGTCAGTTTATCACGCTCATTACCGCGGGGCTCGATACGAGCGATGGCCTTTAGCGAGTTGCGGTCGCTAGACCCTAACTGCTCCGGTAATTGCAGGGTACGCCGGATAATAATGATGGTTGTTCGGGGTTCTTCGACGGCAAAAAAGAAAGCCAAAAGAAAAAAAGCCATGTGCATAGCTCGATATGTAACCTGTTGCCAAAAATTTCGCACATACAAGAAAAGATGTTCAAAGTTAGAGATAAAGATGGTTACGATTTAGTTACAACTTACATGTAATTTACTTAGTTATTAATTTGTGTCTAATGATAGGATTTTAAACGATAACTTTACTGCAAATAATTTTCTCTATCTTACAAAGAGAAGGTAAAGTAATCGGATTTTTGTAATTTTTGATATTTATGGTACGTGTAGTTTGGACCTTAAATAAGAATATTTTGGAGTAGTTCGACGCAACGTTCATAAATTGCCGAGATAATCGATGTTGAAGTTTCACCCACCATTTAAATCCACTAGATATAATACGATTGTTAACTGGACTCGTGGCCTAGTCGATAGCGTTTTGATGCGACAGTCACGAGATCGCCGGTTCGGGTCTCGTCACGGGACATTTCCTTTTCCTCCATTCAAAACGCGCCACACGTTTTTTCATTCTTCTTCTCATATCAAAAATTATGAACAAACGAAATATATGAACTATATGCAGGAACAGTCTTCAAGTACATCATTAAAATGCACAATGAAATGAATATTGTTTATCAACCGATTGTTAAAAATGTTATTAAAATAAAAATACTATTGTAAAGAGAACAACATTCTCTATCGAATGGTAGAGTAAAATTTACAAGTTCCCATTTAACAAAACTGCGCGGATAGGCGTACCTCAAAAGCAATTAAAGAAAAAAAAAATTCAAGCATTATAAAATACACATAGAAATTTCATAACAAACTTTTCTATTGAAAATAATTTTCTAAAGTGGATATTAACGACACACTTTTAACTAGCCCTGTACATATCACTTTAATTAATTTTTATTCTAATTCGATTTTTTCTTTTCCATTTTTCTCCGACATTTTTATCAGTAAGTATTTAGTAATCTATCCGGTGCTTCGTTAAATTCGTACGTTAAAGTTTTCGATATTCTGGATATTGCTATGGGAAAATAAAGATCTGTTGTACTACATCAGTTACACCTGCATATGGTATTTTATAATTTAACCGACGCAACTCCAGAAGCTCGACGCTACAAGCGGCCTTTCAACTTTTTCTTCCGCAAGAATCCATCATCGTGAAAGTAGATTACCGTCCTCGTTATTTATTATTCCTTTCGGAATACCAACATCGGAGTTAATAATTCGTTACCATCTTTACGCGAGCGGAACAGTAATTTACACATACGCATCCACCTCTCTCTCTCGTTCCGTCATACGCGCGCGGCCCACCTCCTTGATTAATCGCCAAATCTCCAATAAAAACCAGCTCGGGTACTAAAACTA
Organism: Chrysina gloriosa; assembly: GCA_038088585.1. Lineage (NCBI taxonomy): Eukaryota > Metazoa > Arthropoda > Insecta > Coleoptera > Scarabaeidae > Chrysina > Chrysina gloriosa. Next base: position 7,672,403 of record CM076094.1, on the reverse strand, counting down.
TCAGATGTTTTAATTAAAGCGGTGGCAGCGCAGCGAATGAAAAAGAGAAAACGAACAGAACCGGCGGGAGGGAGGGGCAGGCGGAATCGGAATCGGTAAAAAATTAATTGAACGCATTAGTTAAATAAATGAATACTAATGTAACTTATATCCGATTAAAATTCTGCCTTCTAATTTGACATTTTAATTTGAAGATGACTGAGAAAAATTGCTACCGCGCCGGGAGTAATAAATTATGCGTAGGTATCGACCGCGGCGACGTCCAAATTTTCTGGTCGCGTTAATGGCTTTCGAAAAACGAAGACATTCTTCGAATAGTCTTATCGGTGTAGTTAGTCTCGTAATTATTAATAGAAAAGTCGAACTGAAACTTGTAGTTATATGTAGGAATTTCAACTCTATAATTGGCAAGGTTCGACAAACGCGCGTCTTGTTCACTAAAAGAACAGTCTATATACAGCGAACAAAATACGTGTTTGTCGAAAGAAGGCGATAGACCTATACGACTTTGATATGTGTGACGGAGCAGACTGCAGACGGGCGTTTGTCGAACCTTAATGATCAACAGAGTTGTTTACAAACGCCAACACCATTGCCGGGGTTACCCTTTAGCAGTAAAAATAATTTTTAAAACTCGAAAATAATTACAATTCCAATTCCAACGGTATATGATTTGTTTCGATTATTTCAAACGGTTGCCGAGAAAATGGAAAAAATCGCAAAAAATAGCTAAAAATCACTAAAATCACATACCGCTTTTTCGCTAATACGGGACTTAGGACGTTCAATCCTACACCAATCGACGCGTCTTGACGAGCCGAATTCAACGGCGTAGGATTTTTTCACTTTACTCCAACGGTTACCGAGAAAATCGCAAAAAACCGCGAAAAAGTCGCAAAAAATCGCTAAATTTGACCCTAGGAGCGGATTTTTTCGAACTACGTCATTCCCTCCTACACCTTTCGAAAGAGCTCGTTTTTCTGCTTCAGAATCACCCCCGAATCGGCTTTCTATCGTATATAGTTTAGGCGTTACGTGCGCTTGAAGTTTGTCCATTTTCGCCCTATATTCACCCCTATATTCGGTCTATTTTCGACCTTTTACCCTAACTTCGAATGGTGTTTTCTCGAAATCTATCCGTTTCACGTTGGAACCGATATGTTCTACGTAATTACCGGTCCAAAAATGTATAATCTGACGCAAAATAGCTTTGAAATTCGAACATGAATTTTTCGTCAAATTACCAAAATTCGCCCTATATACACCCTCATATTCGGTCATTTTGGCCTAACTTCGAATGGCGTTTTCTCGAAATCTATGCGTTTCACGTTGGAACCGATATGTTCTACGTAATTACCGGTCCAAATATGTATACTCTGGCGCAAAATAACTTCGAAATTCGAACATGAATTTTTCGTCAAATGACCAAAATTACGTTAAAAATCGTGATTTTCGTTAAGGGCCAAACTTCAAATCGCTCTCACTAGTTTATTTAATGCACAATCTGGATCGAAGAGACCTTCCTAGAAGCAGATTTTGCGTAGGAATCGAATGGAATAAGAACGAACGCGCTATCTCTAATAGTTTTCGCGCTAGAACGAAATTATGGTAATTTTAGGTAATAAATTTTTTCAAGCTTCAAAGTAACATATCTCCGGAACGGTAAGAGTTAGGGACCTCCGGTTTGTTTCATTCTGATCGTCTCGTCGAGTACTATAAGCGTACCGAGTTTGAACTCGCTAGCTCTATCGGAAGTATGCTATCTCGAAAAACTGAAAAAATTTCTATGCTTTGAGGTAGAAATTTATTTTGACAAAAATATTTTTTGCGTCCAATCGCGTTCAAAATATGCCTATCCGATAGATTTTGACCCGTAGAATCCAAATCTTCCATCCCCGACGCTGTATCTCTTACCGTTCTCGAGCTAAAGAAAAATTCTTCCGATTGCGTTCGAAATAGGCCTATCGGATAGGTCTCGACGAGTAGATTCCAAATATGGCATTATAAACGCTGTAGCTCCAACCGTTACGGAGATACAGACGTTTAAAGTTCAACTTCGTCCGATCGCGTTCAATCATACACCAATCGACGCGTCTTGACGCGCTGATTTCAACGGTATATAATTTGTTTGGATTATTTCAAACGGCTGCCGAGAAAATGCAAAAAACCTCAAAAAATAACTAAAATCGCATACCCCTTTTTCGCTAATACGGGACTTAGGACGTTCAATCCTACACCAATCGACGCGTCTTGACGAGCCGAATTCAACGGCGTAGGATTTTTTCACTTTACTCCAACGGTTACCGAGAAAATCGCAAAAAACCGCGAAAAAATCGCAAAAAATCGCTAAATTTGACCCTAGGAGCGGATTTTTTCGAGCTACGTCATTCCCTCCTACACCATTCGAAAGAGCTCGTTTTTCTGCTTCAGAATCACCCCGAATCGGCTTTCTATCGTATATAGTTTAGGCGTTACGTGCGCTTGAAGTTTGTCCATTTTCGCCCTATATTCACCCCTATATTCGGTCTATTTTCGACCTTTTACCCTAACTTCGAATGGTGTTTTCTCGAAATCTATCCGTTTCACGTTGGAACCGATATGTTCTACGTAATTACCGGTCCAAATATGTATATTCTGACGCAAAATAGCTTTGAAATTCGAACATGAATTTTTCGTCAAATTACCAAAATTCGCCCTATATACACCCTCATATTCGGTCATTTTGGCCTAACTTCGAATGGCGTTTTCTCGAAATCTATGCGTTTCACGTTGGAACCGATATGTTCTACGTAATTACCGGTCCAAATATGTATACTCTGGCGCAAAATAACTTCGAAATTCGAACATGAATTTTTCGTCAAATGACCAAAATTACGTTAAAAATCGTGATTTTCGTTAAGGGCCAAACTTCAAATCGCTCTCACTAGTTTATTTAATGCACAATCTGGATCGAAGAGACCTTCCTAGAAGCAGATTTTGCGTAGGAATCGAATGGAATAAGAACGAACGCGCTATCTCTAATAGTTTTCGCGCTAGAACGAAATTATGGTAATTTTAGGTAATAAATTTTTTCAAGCTTCAAAGTAACATATCTCCGGAACGGTAAGAGTTAGGGACCTCCGGTTTGTTTCATTTTGATCGTCTCGTCGAGTACTATAAGCGTACCGAGTTTGAACTCGCTAGCTCTATCGGAAGTATGCTATCTCGAAAAATTGAAAAAATTTCTATGCTTTGAGGTAGAAATTTATTTTGACAAAAATATTTTTGCGTCCAATCGCGTTCAAAATATGCCTATCCGATAGATTTTGACCCGTAGAATCCAAATCTTCCATCCCCGACGCTGTATCTCTTACCGTTCTCGAGCTAAAGAAAAATTCTTCCGATTGCGTTCGAAATAGGCCTATCGGATAGGTCTCGACGAGTAGATTCCAAATATGGCATTATAAACGCTGTAGCTCCAACCGTTACGGAGATACAGACGTTTAAAGTTCAACTTCGTCCGATCGCGTTCAATCATACACCAATCGACGCGTCTTGACGCGCTGATTTCAACGGTATATAATTTGTTTGGATTATTTCAAACGGCTCCCGAGAAAATGCAAAAAACCTCAAAAAATAGCTAAAATCGCATACCCCTTTTTCGCTAATACGGGACTTAGGACGTTCAATCCTACACCAATCGACGCGTCTTGACGAGCCGAATTCAACGGCGTAGGATTTTTCACTTTACTCCAACGGTTACCGAGAAAATCGCAAAAAACCGCGAAAAAATCGCAAAAAATCGCTAAATTTGACCCTAGGAGCGGATTTTTTCGAGCTACGTCATTCCCTCCTACACCATTCGAAAGAGCTCGTTTTTCTGCTTCAGAATCACCCCCGAATCGGCTTTCTAGCGTATATAGTTTAGGCGTTACGTGCGCTTGAAGTTTGTCCATTTTCGCCCTATATTCACCCCTATATTCGGTCTATTTTCGACCTTTTACCCTAACTTCGAATGGCGTTTTCTCGAAATCTATGCGTTTCACGTTGGAACCGATATGTTCTACGTAATTACCGGTCCAAATATGTATATTCTGACGCAAAATAGCTTTGAAATTCGAACATGAATTTTTCGTCAAATTACCAAAATTCGCCCTATATACACCCTCATATTCGGTCATTTTGGCCTAACTTCGAATGGCGTTTTCTCGAAATCTAAGCGTTTCACGTTGGAACCGATATGTTCTACGTAATTACCGGTCCAAATATGTATACTCTGGCGCAAAATAACTTCGAAATTCGAACATGAATTTTTCGTCAAATGACCAAAATTACGTTAAAAATCGTGATTTTCGTTAAGGGCCAAACTTCAAATCGCTCTCACTAGTTTATTTAATGCACAATCTGGATCGAAGAGACCTTCCTAGAAGCAGATTTTGCGTAGGAATCGAATGGAATAAGAACGAACGCGCTATCTCTAATAGTTTTCGCGCTAGAACGAAATTATGGTAATTTTAGGTAATAAATTTTTTCAAGCTTCAAAGTAACATATCTCCGGAACGGTAAGAGTTAGGGACCTCCGGTTTGTTTCATTTTGATCGTCTCGTCGAGTACTATAAGCGTACCGAGTTTGAACTCGCTAGCTCTATCGGAAGTATGCTATCTCGAAAAACTGAAAAAATTTCTATGCTTTGAGGTAGAAATTTATTTTGACAAAAATATTTTTTGCGTCCAATCGCGTTCAAAATATGCCTATCCGATAGATTTTGACCCGTAGAATCCAAATCTTCCATCCCCGACGCTGTATCTCTTACCGTTCTCGAGCTAAAGAAAAATTCTTCCGATTGCGTTCGAAATAGGCCTATCGGATAGGTCTCGACGAGTAGATTCCAAATATGGCATTATAAACGCTGTAGCTCCAACCGTTACGGAGATACAGACGTTTAAAGTTCAACTTCGTCCGATCGCGTTCAATCATACACCAATCGACGCGTCTTGACGCGCTGATTTCAACGGTATATAATTTGTTTGGATTATTTCAAACGGCTGCCGAGAAAATGCAAAAAACCTCAAAAAATAGCTAAAATCGCATACCCCTTTTTCGCTAATACGGGACTTAGGACGTTCAATCCTACACCAATCGACGCGTCTTGACGAGCCGAATTCAACGGCGTAGGATTTTTCACTTTACTCCAACGGTTACCGAGAAAATCGCAAAAAACCGCGAAAAAATCGCAAAAAATCGCTAAATTTGACCCTAGGAGCGGATTTTTTCGAGCTACGTCATTCCCTCCTACACCATTCGAAAGAGCTCGTTTTTCTGCTTCAGAATCACCCCCGAATCGGCTTTCTAGCGTATATAGTTTAGGCGTTACGTGCGCTTGAAGTTTGTCCATTTTCGCCCTATATTCACCCCTATATTCGGTCTATTTTCGACCTTTTACCCTAACTTCGAATGGCGTTTTCTCGAAATCTATGCGTTTCACGTTGGAACCGATATGTTCTACGTAATTACCGGTCCAAATATGTATATTCTGACGCAAAATAGCTTTGAAATTCGAACATGAATTTTTCGTCAAATTACCAAAATTCGCCCTATATACACCCTCATATTCGGTCATTTTGGCCTAACTTCGAATGGCGTTTTCTCGAAATCTAAGCGTTTCACGTTGGAACCGATATGTTCTACGTAATTACCGGTCCAAATATGTATACTCTGGCGCAAAATAACTTCGAAATTCGAACATGAATTTTTCGTCAAATGACCAAAATTACGTTAAAAATCGTGATTTTCGTTAAGGGCCAAACTTCAAATCGCTCTCACTAGTTTATTTAATGCACAATCTGGATCGAAGAGACCTTCCTAGAAGCAGATTTTGCGTAGGAATCGAATGGAATAAGAACGAACGCGCTATCTCTAATAGTTTTCGCGCTAGAACGAAATTATGGTAATTTTAGGTAATAAATTTTTTCAAGCTTCAAAGTAACATATCTCCGGAACGGTAAGAGTTAGGGACCTCCGGTTTGTTTCATTTTGATCGTCTCGTCGAGTACTATAAGCGTACCGAGTTTGAACTCGCTAGCTCTATCGGAAGTATGCTATCTCGAAAAACTGAAAAAATTTCTATGCTTTGAGGTAGAAATTTATTTTGACAAAAATATTTTTTGCGTCCAATCGCGTTCAAAATATGCCTATCCGATAGATTTTGACCCGTAGAATCCAAATCTTCCATCCCCGACGCTGTATCTCTTACCGTTCTCGAGCTAAAGAAAAATTCTTCCGATTGCGTTCGAAATAGGCCTATCGGATAGGTCTCGACGAGTAGATTCCAAATATGGCATTATAAACGCTGTAGCTCCAACCGTTACGGAGATACAGACGTTTAAAGTTCAACTTCGTCCGATCGCGTTCAATCATACACCAATCGACGCGTCTTGACGCGCTGATTTCAACGGTATATAATTTGTTTGGATTATTTCAAACGGCTGCCGAGAAAATGCAAAAAACCTCAAAAAATAGCTAAAATCGCATACCCCTTTTTCGCTAATACGGGACTTAGGACGTTCAATCCTACACCAATCGACGCGTCTTGACGAGCCGAATTCAACGGCGTAGGATTTTTTCACTTTACTCCAACGGTTACCGAGAAAATCGCAAAAAACCGCGAAAAAATCGCAAAAAATCGCTAAATTTGACCCTAGGAGCGGATTTTTTCGAGCTACGTCATTCCCTCCTACACCATTCGAAAGAGCTCGTTTTTCTGCTTCAGAATCACCCCCGAATCGGCTTTCTAGCGTATATAGTTTAGGCGTTACGTGCGCTTGAAGTTTGTCCATTTTCGCCCTATATTCACCCCTATATTCGGTCTATTTTCGACCTTTTACCCTAACTTCGAATGGCGTTTTCTCGAAATCTATGCGTTTCACGTTGGAACCGATATGTTCTACGTAATTACCGGTCCAAATATGTATATTCTGACGCAAAATAGCTTTGAAATTCGAACATGAATTTTTCGTCAAATTACCAAAATTCGCCCTATATACACCCTCATATTCGGTCATTTTGGCCTAACTTCGAATGGCGTTTTCTCGAAATCTAAGCGTTTCACGTTGGAACCGATATGTTCTACGTAATTACCGGTCCAAATATGTATACTCTGGCGCAAAATAACTTCGAAATTCGAACATGAATTTTTCGTCAAATGACCAAAATTACGTTAAAAATCGTGATTTTCGTTAAGGGCCAAACTTCAAATCGCTCTCACTAGTTTATTTAATGCACAATCTGGATCGAAGAGACCTTCCTAGAAGCAGATTTTGCGTAGGAATCGAATGGAATAAGAACGAACGCGCTATCTCTAATAGTTTTCGCGCTAGAACGAAATTATGGTAATTTTAGGTAATAAATTTTTTCAAGCTTCAAAGTAACATATCTCCGGAACGGTAAGAGTTAGGGACCTCCGGTTTGTTTCATTTTGATCGTCTCGTCGAGTACTATAAGCGTACCGAGTTTGAACTCGCTAGCTCTATCGGAAGTATGCTATCTCGAAAAACTGAAAAAATTTCTATGCTTTGAGGTAGAAATTTATTTTGACAAAAATATTTTTGCGTCCAATCGCGTTCAAAATATGCCTATCCGATAGATTTTGACCCGTAGAATCCAAATCTTCCATCCCCGACGCTGTATCTCTTACCGTTCTCGAGCTAAAGAAAAATTCTTCCGATTGCGTTCGAAATAGGCCTATCGGATAGGTCTCGACGAGTAGATTCCAAATATGGCATTATAAACGCTGTAGCTCCAACCGTTACGGAGATACAGACGTTTAAAGTTCAACTTCGTCCGATCGCGTTCAATCATACACCAATCGACGCGTCTTGACGCGCTGATTTCAACGGTATATAATTTGTTTGGATTATTTCAAACGGCTGCCGAGAAAATGCAAAAACCTCAAAAAATAGCTAAAATCGCATACCCCTTTTTCGCTAATACGGGACTTAGGACGTTCAATCCTACACCAATCGACGCGTCTTGACGAGCCGAATTCAACGGCGTAGGATTTTTTCACTTTACTCCAACGGTTACCGAGAAAATCGCAAAAAACCGCGAAAAAATCGCAAAAATCGCTAAATTTGACCCTAGGAGCGGATTTTTTCGAGCTACGTCATTCCCTCCTACACCATTCGAAAGAGCTCGTTTTTCTGCTTCAGAATCACCCCCGAATCGGCTTTCTAGCGTATATAGTTTAGGCGTTACGTGCGCTTGAAGTTTGTCCATTTTCGCCCTATATTCACCCCTATATTCGGTCTATTTTCGACCTTTTACCCTAACTTCGAATGGCGTTTTCTCGAAATCTATGCGTTTCACGTTGGAACCGATATGTTCTACGTAATTACCGGTCCAAATATGTATATTCTGACGCAAAATAGCTTTGAAATTCGAACATGAATTTTTCGTCAAATGACCAAAATTACGTTAAAAATCGTGATTTTCGTTAAGGGCCAAACTTCAAATCGCTCTCACTAGTTTATTTAATGCACAATCTGGATCGAAGAGACCTTCCTAGAAGCAGATTTTGCGTAGGAATCGAATGGAATAAGAACGAACGCGCTATCTCTAATAGTTTTCGCGCTAGAACGAAATTATGGTAATTTTAGGTAATAAATTTTTTCAAGCTTCAAAGTAACATATCTCCGGAACGGTAAGAGTTAGGGACCTCCGGTTTGTTTCATTTTGATCGTCTCGTCGAGTACTATAAGCGTACCGAGTTTGAACTCGCTAGCTGTATCGGAAGTATGCTATCTCGAAAAACTGAAAAAATTTCTATGCTTTGAGGTAGAAATTTATTTTGACAAAAATATTTTTTGCGTCCAATCGCGTTCAAAATATGCCTATCCGATAGATTTTGACCCGTAGAATCCAAATCTTCCATCCCCGACGCTGTATCTCTTACCGTTCTCGAGCTAAAGAAAAATTCTTCCGATTGCGTTCGAAATAGGCCTATCGGATAGGTCTCGACGAGTAGATTCCAAATATGGCATTATAAACGCTGTAGCTCCAACCGTTACGGAGATACAGACGTTTAAAGTTCAACTTCGTCCGATCGCGTTCAATCATACACCAATCGACGCGTCTTGACGCGCTGATTTCAACGGTATATAATTTGTTTGGATTATTTCAAACGGCTGCCGAGAAAATGCAAAAAACCTCAAAAAATAGCTAAAATCGCATACCCCTTTTTCGCTAATACGGGACTTAGGACGTTCAATCCTACACCAATCGACGCGTCTTGACGAGCCGAATTCAACGGCGTAGGATTTTTTCACTTTACTCCAACGGTTACCGAGAAAATCGCAAAAAACCGCGAAAAAATCGCAAAAAATCGCTAAATTTGACCCTAGGAGCGGATTTTTTTCGAGCTACGTCATTCCCTCCTACACCATTCGAAAGAGCTCGTTTTTCTGCTTCAGAATCACCCCGGAATCGGCTTTCTATCGTATATAGTTTAGGCGTTACGTGCGCTTGAAGTTTGTCCATTTTCGCCCTATATTCACCCCTATATTCGGTCTATTTTCGACCTTTTACCCTAACTTCGAATGGTGTTTTCTCGAAATCTATCCGTTTCACGTTGGAACCGATATGTTCTACGTAATTACCGGTCCAAATATGTATATTCTGACGCAAAATAGCTTTGAAATTCGAACATGAATTTTTCGTCAAATTACCAAAATTCGCCCTATATACACCCTCATATTCGGTCATTTTGGCCTAACTTCGAATGGCGTTTTCTCGAAATCTATGCGTTTCACGTTGGAACCGATATGTTCTACGTAATTACCGGTCCAAATATGTATACTCTGGCGCAAAATAACTTCGAAATTCGAACATGAATTTTTCGTCAAATGACCAAAATTACGTTAAAAATCGTGATTTTCGTTAAGGGCCAAACTTCAAATCGCTCTCACTAGTTTATTTAATGCACAATCTGGATCGAAGAGACCTTCCTAGAAGCAGATTTTGCGTAGGAATCGAATGGAATAAGAACGAACGCGCTATCTCTAATAGTTTTCGCGCTAGAACGAAATTATGGTAATTTTAGGTAATAAATTTTTCAAGCTTCAAAGTAACATATCTCCGGAACGGTAAGAGTTAGGGACCTCCGGTTTGTTTCATTTTGATCGTCTCGTCGAGTACTATAAGCGTACCGAGTTTGAACTCGCTAGCTGTATCGGAAGTATGCTATCTCGAAAAACTGAAAAAATTTCTATGCTTTGAGGTAGAAATTTATTTTGACAAAAATATTTTTTGCGTCCAATCGCGTTCAAAATATGCCTATCCGATAGATTTTGACCCGTAGAATCCAAATCTTCCATCCCCGACGCTGTATCTCTTACCGTTCTCGAGCTAAAGAAAAATTCTTCCGATTGCGTTCGAAATAGGCCTATCGGATAGGTCTCGACGAGTAGATTCCAAATATGGCATTATAAACGCTGTAGCTCCAACCGTTACGGAGATACAGACGTTTAAAGTTCAACTTCGTCCGATCGCGTTCAATCATACACCAATCGACGCGTCTTGACGCGCTGATTTCAACGGTATATAATTTGTTTGGATTATTTCAAACGGCTGCCGAGAAAATGCAAAAAACCTCAAAAAATAGCTAAAATCGCATACCCCTTTTTCGCTAATACGGGACTTAGGACGTTCAATCCTACACCAATCGACGCGTCTTGACGAGCCGAATTCAACGGCGTAGGATTTTTTCACTTTACTCCAACGGTTACCGAGAAAATCGCAAAAAACCGCGAAAAAATCGCAAAAAATCGCTAAATTTGACCCTAGGAGCGGATTTTTTCGAGCTACGTCATTCCCTCCTACACCATTCGAAAGAGCTCGTTTTTCTGCTTCAGAATCACCCCGGAATCGGCTTTCTATCGTATATAGTTTAGGCGTTACGTGCGCTTGAAGTTTGTCCATTTTCGCCCTATATTCACCCCTATATTCGGTCTATTTTCGACCTTTTACCCTAACTTCGAATGGTGTTTTCTCGAAATCTATCCGTTTCACGTTGGAACCGATATGTTCTACGTAATTACCGGTCCAAATATGTATATTCTGACGCAAAATAGCTTTGAAATTCGAACATGAATTTTTCGTCAAATTACCAAAATTCGCCCTATATACACCCTCATATTCGGTCATTTTGGCCTAACTTCGAATGGCGTTTTCTCGAAATCTATGCGTTTCACGTTGGAACCGATATGTTCTACGTAATTACCGGTCCAAATATGTATACTCTGGCGCAAAATAACTTCGAAATTCGAACATGAATTTTTCGTCAAATGACCAAAATTACGTTAAAAATCGTGATTTTCGTTAAGGGCCAAACTTCAAATCGCTCTCACTAGTTTATTTAATGCACAATCTGGATCGAAGAGACCTTCCTAGAAGCAGATTTTGCGTAGGAATCGAATGGAATAAGAACGAACGCGCTATCTCTAATAGTTTTCGCGCTAGAACGAAATTATGGTAATTTTAGGTAATAAATTTTTTCAAGCTTCAAAGTAACATATCTCCGGAACGGTAAGAGTTAGGGACCTCCGGTTTGTTTCATTTTGATCGTCTCGTCGAGTACTATAAGCGTACCGAGTTTGAACTCGCTAGCTGTATCGGAAGTATGCTATCTCGAAAAACTGAAAAATTTCTATGCTTTGAGGTAGAAATTTATTTTGACAAAAATATTTTTTGCGTCCAATCGCGTTCAAAATATGCCTATCCGATAGATTTTGACCCGTAGAATCCAAATCTTCCATCCCCGACGCTGTATCTCTTACCGTTCTCGAGCTAAAGAAAAATTCTTCCGATTGCGTTCGAAATAGGCCTATCGGATAGGTCTCGACGAGTAGATTCCAAATATGGCATTATAAACGCTGTAGCTCCAACCGTTACGGAGATACAGACGTTTAAAGTTCAACTTCGTCCGATCGCGTTCAATCATACACCAATCGACGCGTCTTGACGCGCTGATTTCAACGGTATATAATTTGTTTGGATTATTTCAAACGGCTCCCGAGAAAATGCAAAAAGCCTCAAAAAATAGCTAAAATCGCATACCCCTTTTTCGCTAATACGGGACTTAGGACGTTCAATCCTACACCAATCGACGCGTCTTGACGAGCCGAATTCAACGGCGTAGGATTTTTTCACTTTACTCCAACGGTTACCGAGAAAATCGCAAAAAACCGCGAAGAAATCGCAAAAAATCGCTAAATTTGACCCTAGGAGCGGATTTTTTCGAGCTACGTCATTCCCTCCTACACCATTCGAAAGAGCTCGTTTTTCTGCTTCAGAATCACCCCCGAATCGGCTTTCTATCGTATATAGTTTAGGCGTTACGTGCGCTTGAAGTTTGTCCATTTTCGCCCTATATTCACCCCTATATTCGGTCTATTTTCGACCTTTTACCCTAACTTCGAATGGTGTTTTCTCGAAATCTATCCGTTTCACGTTGGAACCGATATGTTCTACGTAATTACCGGTCCAAATATGTATATTCTGACGCAAAATAGCTTTGAAATTCGAACATGAATTTTTCGTCAAATTACCAAAATTCGCCCTATATACACCCTCATATTCGGTCATTTTGGCCTAACTTCGAATGGCGTTTTCTCGAAATCTATGCGTTTCACGTTGGAACCGATATGTTCTACGTAATTACCGGTCCAAATATGTATACTCTGGCGCAAAATAACTTCGAAATTCGAACATGAATTTTTCGTCAAATGACCAAAATTACGTTAAAAATCGTGATTTTCGTTAAGGGCCAAACTTCAAATCGCTCTCACTAGTTTATTTAATGCACAATCTGGATCGAAGAGACCTTCCTAGAAGCAGATTTTGCGTAGGAATCGAATGGAATAAGAACGAACGCGCTATCTCTAATAGTTTTCGCGCTAGAACGAAATTATGGTAATTTTAGGTAATAAATTTTTTCAAGCTTCAAAGTAACATATCTCCGGAACGGTAAGAGTTAGGGACCTCCGGTTTGTTTCATTTTGATCGTCTCGTCGAGTACTATAAGCGTACCGAGTTTGAACTCGCTAGCTCTATCGGAAGTATGCTATCTCGAAAAACTGAAAAATTTCTATGCTTTGAGGTAGAAATTTATTTTGACAAAAATATTTTTGCGTTCAATCGCGTTCAAAATATGCCTATCCGATAGATTTTGACCCGTAGAATCCAAATCTTCCATCCCCGACGCTGTATCTCTTACCGTTCTCGAGCTAAAGAAAAATTCTTCCGATTGCGTCCGAAATAGGCCTATCGGAAAGGTCTCGACGAGTAGATTCCAAATATGGCATTATAAACGCTGTAGCTCCAACCGTTACGGAGATACAGACGTTTAAAGTTCAACTTCGTCCGATCGCGTTCAATCATACACCAATCGACGCGTCTTGACGCGCTGATTTCAACGGTATATAATTTGTTTGGATTATTTCAAACGGCTGCCGAGAAAGTGCAAAAAACCTCAAAAAATAGCTAAAATCGCATACCCCTTTTTCGCTAATACGGGACTTAGGACGTTCAATCCTACACCAATCGACGCGTCTTGACGAGCCGAATTCAACGGCGTAGGATTTTTTCACTTTACTCCAACGGTTACCGAGAAAATCGCAAAAAACCGCGAAAAAGTCGCAAAAAATCGCAAAATTTGACCCTAGGAGCGGATTTTTTCGAGCTACGTCATTCCCTCCTACACCATTCGAAAGAGCTCGTTTTTCTGCTTCAGAATCACCCCCGAATCGGCTTTCTATCGTATATAGTTTAGGCGTTACGTGCGCTTGAAGTTTGTCCATTTTCGCCCTATATTCACCCCTATATTCGGTCTATTTTCGACCTTTTACCCTAACTTCGAATGGTGTTTTCTCGAAATCTATGCGTTTCACGTTGGAACCGATATGTTCTACGTAATTACCGGTCCAAATATGTATATTCTGACGCAAAATAGCTTTGAAATTCGAACATGAATTTTTCGTCAAATTACCAAAATTCGCCCTATATACACCCTCATATTCGGTCATTTTGGCCTAACTTCGAATGGCGTTTTCTCGAAATCTAAGCGTTTCACGTTGGAACCGATATGTTCTACGTAATTACCGGTCCAAATATGTATACTCTGGCGCAAAATAACTTCGAAATTCGAACATGAATTTTTCGTCAAATGACCAAAATTACGTTAAAAATCGTGATTTTCGTTAAGGGCCAAACTTCAAATCGCTCTCACTAGTTTATTTAATGCACAATCTGGATCGAACAGACCTTCCTAGAAGCAGATTTTGCGTAGGAATCGAATGGAATAAGAACGAACGCGCTATCTCTAATAGTTTTCGCGCTAGAACGAAATTATGGTAATTTTAGGTAATAAACTTTTTCAAGCTTCAAAGTAACATATCTCCGGAACGGTAAGAGTTAGGGACCTCCGGTTTGTTTCATTTTGATCGTCTCGTCGAGTACTATAAGCGTACCGAGTTTGAACTCGCTAGCTGTATCGGAAGTATGCTATCTCGAAAAACTGAAAAAATTTCTATGCTTTGAGGTAGAAATTTATTTTGACAAAAATATTTTTTGCGTCCAATCGCGTTCAAAATATGCCTATCCGATAGATTTTGACCCGTAGAATCCAAATCTTCCATCCCCGACGCTGTATCTCTTACCGTTCTCGAGCTAAAGAAAAATTCTTCCGATTGCGTTCGAAATAGGCCTATCGGAAAGGTCTCGACGAGTAGATTCCAAATATGGCATTATAAACGCTGTAGCTCCAACCGTTACGGAGATACAGACGTTTAAAGTTCAACTTCGTCCGATCGCGTTCAATCATACACCAATCGACGCGTCTTGACGCGCTGATTTCAACGGTATATAATTTGTTTGGATTATTTCAAACGGCTCCCGAGAAAATGCAAAAAACCTCAAAAAATAGCTAAAATCGCATACCCCTTTTTCGCTAATACGGGACTTAGGACGTTCAATCCTACACCAATCGACGCGTCTTGACGAGCCGAATTCAACGGCGTAGGATTTTTCACTTTACTCCAACGGTTACCGAGAAAATCGCAAAAAACCGCGAAAAAATCGCAAAAAATCGCTAAATTTGACCGTAAGAGCGGATTTTTTCGAGCTACGTCATTCCCTCCTACACCATTCGAAAGAGCTCGTTTTTCTGCTTCAGAATCACCCCCGAATCGGCTTTCTATCGTATATAGTTTAGGCGTTACGGACGCTTGAAGTTTGTCCATTTTCGCCCTATATTCACCCCTATATTCGGTCTATTTTCGACCTTTTACCCTAACTTCGAATGGTGTTTTCTCGAAATCTATGCGTTTCACATTGGAACCGACATGTTCTACGTAATTACCGGTCCAAATATGTATACTCTGGCGCAAAATAACTTCGAAATTCGAACATGAATTTTTCGTCAAATTACCAAAATTCGCCCTATATACACCCTCATATTCGGTCATTTTGGCCTAACTTCGAACGGCGTTTTCTCGAAATCTATGCGTTTCACGTTGGAACCGATATGTTCTACGTAATTACCGGTCCAAATATGTATACTCTGGCGCAAAATAACTTCGAAATTCGAACATGAATTTTTCGTCAAATGACCAAAATTACGTTAAAAATCGTGATTTTCGTTAAGGGCCAAACTTCAAATCGCTCTCACTAGTTTATTTAATGCACAATCTGGATCGAAGAGACCTTCCTAGAAGCAGATTTTGCGTAGGAATCGAATGGAATAAGAACGAACGCGCTATCTCTAATAGTTTTCGCGCTAGAACGAAATTATGGTAATTTTAGGTAATAAATTTTTTCAAGCTTCAAAGTAACATATCTCCGGAACGGTAAGAGTTAGGGACCTCCGGTTTGTTTCATTTTGATCGTCTCGTCGAGTACTATAAGCGTACCGAGTTTGAACTCGCTAGCTGTATCGGAAGTATGCTATCTCGAAAAACTGAAAAAATTTCTATGCTTTGAGGTAGAAATTTATTTTGACAAAAATATTTTTGCGTCCAATCGCGTTCAAAATATGCCTATCCGATAGATTTTGACCCGTAGAATCCAAATCTTCCATCCCCGACGCTGTATCTCTTACCGTTCTCGAGCTAAAGAAAAATTCTTCCGATTGCGTTCGAAATAGGCCTATCGGATAGGTCTCGACGAGTAGATTCCAAATATGGCATTATAAACGCTGTAGCTCCAACCGTTACGGAGATACAGACGTTTAAAGTTCAACTTCGTCCGATCGCGTTCAATCATACACCAATCGACGCGTCTTGACGCGCTGATTTCAACGGTATATAATTTGTTTGGATTATTTCAAACGGCTCCCGAGAAAATGCAAAAACCTCAAAAAATAGCTAAAATCGCATACCCCTTTTTCGCTAATACGGGACTTAGGACGTTCAATCCTACACCAATCGACGCGTCTTGACGAGCCGAATTCAACGGCGTAGGATTTTTTCACTTTACTCCAACGGTTACCGAGAAAATCGCAAAAAACCGCGAAAAAATCGCAAAAAATCGCTAAATTTGACCCTAGGAGCGGATTTTTTCGAGCTACGTCATTCCCTCCTACACCATTCGAAAGAGCTCGTTTTTCTGCTTCAGAATCACCCCCGAATCGGCTTTCTAGCGTATATAGTTTAGGCGTTACGTGCGCTTGAAGTTTGTCCATTTTCGCCCTATATTCACCCCTATATTCGGTCTATTTTCGACCTTTTACCCTAACTTCGAATGGCGTTTTCTCGAAATCTATGCGTTTCACGTTGGAACCGATATGTTCTACGTAATTACCGGTCCAAATATGTATACTCTGGCGCAAAATAACTTCGAAATTCGAACATGAATTTTTCGTCAAATTACCAAAATTCGCCCTATATACACCCTCATATTCGGTCATTTTGGCCTAACTTCGAACGGCGTTTTCTCGAAATCTATGCGTTTCACGTTGGAACCGATATGTTCTACGTAATTACCGGTCCAAATATGTATACTCTGGCGCAAAATAACTTCGAAATTCGAACATGAATTTTTCGTCAAATGACCAAAATTACGTTAAAAATCGTGATTTTCGTTAAGGGCCAAACTTCAAATCGCTCTCACTAGTTTATTTAATGCACAATCTGGATCGAAGAGACCTTCCTAGAAGCAGATTTTGCGTAGGAATCGAATGGAATAAGAACGAACGCGCTATCTCTAATAGTTTTCGCGCTAGAACGAAATTATGGTAATTTTAGGTAATAAATTTTTTCAAGCTTCAAAGTAACATATCTCCGGAACGGTAAGAGTTAGGGACCTCCGGTTTGTTTCATTTTGATCGTCTCGTCGAGTACTATAAGCGTACCGAGTTTGAACTCGCTAGCTGTATCGGAAGTATGCTATCTCGAAAAACTGAAAAAATTTCTATGCTTTGAGGTAGAAATTTATTTTGACAAAAATATTTTTTGCGTCCAATCGCGTTCAAAATATGCCTATCCGATAGATTTTGACCCGTAGAATCCAAATCTTCCATCCCCGACGCTGTATCTCTTACCGTTCTCGAGCTAAAGAAAAATTCTTCCGATTGCGTTCGAAATAGGCCTATCGGATAGGTCTCGACGAGTAGATTCCAAATATGGCATTATAAACGCTGTAGCTCCAACCGTTACGGAGATACAGACGTTTAAAGTTCAACTTCGTCCGATCGCGTTCAATCATACACCAATCGACGCGTCTTGACGCGCTGATTTCAACGGTATATAATTTGTTTGGATTATTTCAAACGGCTCCCGAGAAAATGCAAAAACCTCAAAAAATAGCTAAAATCGCATACCCCTTTTTCGCTAATACGGGACTTAGGACGTTCAATCCTACACCAATCGACGCGTCTTGACGAGCCGAATTCAACGGCGTAGGATTTTTTCACTTTACTCCAACGGTTACCGAGAAAATCGCAAAAAACCGCGAAAAAATCGCAAAAAATCGCTAAATTTGACCCTAGGAGCGGATTTTTTCGAGCTACGTCATTCCCTCCTACACCATTCGAAAGAGCTCGTTTTTCTGCTTCAGAATCACCCCCGAATCGGCTTTCTATCGTATATAGTTTAGGCGTTACGTGCGCTTGAAGTTTGTCCATTTTCGCCCTATATTCACCCCTATATTCGGTCTATTTTCGACCTTTTACCCTAACTTCGAATGGCGTTTTCTCGAAATCTATGCGTTTCACGTTGGAACCGATATGTTCTACGTAATTACCGGTCCAAATATGTATATTCTGACGCAAAATAGCTTTGAAATTCGAACATGAATTTTTCGTCAAATTACCAAAATTCGCCCTATATACACCCTGATATTCGGTCATTTTGGCCTAACTTCGAATGGCGTTTTCTCGAAATCTATGCGTTTCACGTTGGAACCGATATGTTCTACGTAATTACCGGTCCAAATATGTATACTCTGGCGCAAAATAACTTCGAAATTCGAACATGAATTTTTCGTCAAATGACCAAAATTACGTTAAAAATCGTGATTTTCGTTAAGGGCCAAACTTCAAATCGCTCTCACTCGTTTATTTAATGCACAATCTGGATCGAAGAGACCTTCCTAGAAGCAGATTTTGCGTAGGAATCGAATGGAATAAGAACGAACGCGCTATCTCTAATAGTTTTCGCGCTAGAACGAAATTATGGTAATTTTAGGTAATAAATTTTTCAAGCTTCAAAGTAACATATCTCCGGAACGGTAAGAGTTAGGGACCTCCGGTTTGTTTCATTTTGATCGTCTCGTCGAGTACTATAAGCGTACCGAGTTTGAACTCGCTAGCTCTATCGGAAGTATGCAATCTCGAAAAACTGAAAAAATTTCTATGCTTTGAGGTAGAAATTTATTTTGACAAAAATATTTTTTGCGTCCAATCGCGTTCAAAATATGCCTATCCGATAGATTTTGACCCGTAGAATCCAAATCTTCCATCCCCGACGCTGTATCTCTTACCGTTCTCGAGCTAAAGAAAAATTCTTCCGATTGCGTTCGAAATAGGCCTATCGGATAGGTCTCGACGAGTAGATTCCAAATATGGCATTATAAACGCTGTAGCTCCAACCGTTACGGAGATACAGACGTTTAAAGTTCAACTTCGTCCGATCGCGTTCAATCATACACCAATCGACGCGTCTTGACGCGCTGATTTCAACGGTATATAATTTGTTTGGATTATTTCAAACGGCTCCCGAGAAAATGCAAAAAACCTCAAAAAATAGCTAAAATCGCATACCCCTTTTTCGCTAATACGGGACTTAGGACGTTCAATCCTACACCAATCGACGCGTCTTGACGAGCCGAATTCAACGGCGTAGGATTTTTTCACTTTACTCCAACGGTTACCGAGAAAATCGCAAAAAACCGCGAAGAAATCGCAAAAAATCGCAAAAAATCGCTAAATTTGACCCTAGGAGCGGATTTTCTTCGAGCTACGTCATTCCCTCCTACACCATTCGAAAGAGCTCGTTTTTCTGCTTCAGAATCACCCCCGAATCGGCTTTCTAGCGTATATAGTTTAGGCGTTACGTGCGCTTGAAGTTTGTCCATTTTCGCCCTATATTCACCCCTATATTCGGTCTATTTTCGACCTTTTACCCTAACTTCGAATGGCGTTTTCTCGAAATCTATGCGTTTCACGTTGGAACCGATATGTTCTACGTAATTACCGGTCCAAATATGTATATTCTGACGCAAAATAGCTTTGAAATTCGAACATGAATTTTTCGTCAAATTACCAAAATTCGCCCTATATACACCCTGATATTCGGTCATTTTGGCCTAACTTCGAATGGCGTTTTCTCGAAATCTATGCGTTTCACGTTGGAACCGATATGTTCTACGTAATTACCGGTCCAAATATGTATACTCTGGCGCAAAATAACTTCGAAATTCGAACATGAATTTTTCGTCAAATGACCAAAATTACGTTAAAAATCGTGATTTTCGTTAAGGGCCAAACTTCAAATCGCTCTCACTAGTTTATTTAATGCACAATCTGGATCGAAGAGACCTTCCTAGAAGCAGATTTTGCGTAGGAATCGAATGGAATAAGAACGAACGCGCTATCTCTAATAGTTTTCGCGCTAGAACGAAATTATGGTAATTTTAGGTAATAAATTTTTCAAGCTTCAAAGTAACATATCTCCGGAACGGTAAGAGTTAGGGACCTCCGGTTTGTTTCATTTTGATCGTCTCGTCGAGTACTATAAGCGTACCGAGTTTGAACTCGCTAGCTCTATCGGAAGTATGCAATCTCGAAAAACTGAAAAAATTTCTATGCTTTGAGGTAGAAATTTATTTTGACAAAAATATTTTTTGCGTCCAATCGCGTTCAAAATATGCCTATCCGATAGATTTTGACCCGTAGAATCCAAATCTTCCATCCCCGACGCTGTATCTCTTACCGTTCTCGAGCTAAAGAAAAATTCTTCCGATTGCGTTCGAAATAGGCCTATCGGATAGGTCTCGACGAGTAGATTCCAAATATGGCATTATAAACCCGGTAGCTCCAACCGTTACGGAGATACAGACGTTTAAAGTTCAACTTCGTCCGATCGCGTTCAATCATACACCAATCGACGCGTCTTGACGCGCTGATTTCAACGGTATATAATTTGTTTGGATTATTTCAAACGGCTCCCGAGAAAATGCAAAAAACCTCAAAAAATAGCTAAAATCGCATACCCCTTTTTCGCTAATACGGGACTTAGGACGTTCAATCCTACACCAATCGACGCGTCTTGACGAGCCGAATTCAACGGCGTAGGATTTTTTCACTTTACTCCAACGGTTACCGAGAAAATCGCAAGAAACCGCGAAAAAATCGCAAAAAATCGCAAAAAATCGCTAAATTTGACCCTAGGAGCGGATTTTCTTCGAGCTACGTCATTCCCTCCTACACCATTCGAAAGAGCTCGTTTTTCTTCTTCAGAATCACCCCGAATCGGCTTTCTAGCGTATATAGTTTAGGCGTTACGTGCGCTTGAAGTTTGTCCATTTTCGCCCTATATTCACCCCTATATTCGGTCTATTTTCGACCTTTTACCCTAACTTCGAATGGTGTTTTCTCTAAATCTATGCGTTTCACATTGGAACCGACATGTTCTACGTAATTACCGGTCCAAATATGTATATTCTGACGCAAAATAGCTTTAAAACTCGAACATGAATTTTTCGTCAAATTACCAAAATTCGCCCTATATACACCCTCATATTCGGTCATTTTGGCCTAACTTCGAACGGCGTTTTCTCGAAATCTATGCGTTTCACGTTGGAACCGATATGTTCTACGTAATTACCGGTCCGAATGTGTATACTCTGCCGCAAAATAACTTCGAAAAGGATTCATTTTGACAAAAATATTTTTGCATCCAATTTTGGCCTGTAGAATCCAAATATTCCATCCCAAGGGCTGCGTCTGTTACCGTTCTCGAGGGAAAGAAGAGTTTGCCGGATCTTTTTCGTAATATGCTTCTCGGATCTCGACGAGTAGATTCCAAATCTGGCATTAGGGACGCGACGATACGGTGATATCGACGCTACAACTTTGAGCACACACAAAACTTGATTTGAATGAAAGCAAGGGCTCTTGACCAAGTGAAATTTGAAAAAGTATAAACGATATTTTGTAAATAATCTTAGATTCTTCTACTTTCTTCGTACCAAGGGATAAATGTATTTAAACTATCCTGGCGATCTGAGCCCAGCGTTGACTCGCACTCGAAATTACGCGAACGTACGCGCAGCCGGTTTTGGTGTTACGATGTCCACGCATACGGTATCGTATCGGCGGACTCGTTAAGTTGTTAATTTAAAAATTAATTGAAGCGCATTCGGGACGAGCTATAAAATTATGCGCGAGGAAAACGTCCGCCGTCCGTTCGACAGGCAGGTTAATTGAAAATGAAGACGTGCATATTCCGATTGGAAGGAATGTCTCGGCGATGTTTCGTAATTTTTCGAGACGGTATAATTAGAGTCGTAAACTGTAAAAATAAAACGGTAGCTTTCGGGAGAGGCAAATAGATCCGGTGAAATATATTGGTACGATTTAGATCGGTAATTGATGATGGTGTAGTGTCGAGACGTTTTAAGTTCCGGTAGATATCAGTTTGAGGCACTACGTTTATTACGAACAAAGGGTAAAAATGCGACGTATCATTCCAGAATGGATTTGTCTGCGGCGACCGGGTGTGAGAGCGAAGATACGGGGGTCTTTGACGTCCCCTTTTGCAGGCCACGGTGCTCTAGTGCCTCACGGTTATTACCATATGTCGGGTTCGTTGAGAAAGCTTGCATTATTTTCTTCTTCTCCTTGTATGAGAAACGATAAGTCGAGAGGTATAGGAAGTATCGATGGAATTCGAATATGCAAAAATCCGATTCGCTTATTTCCTCGTAGATAAGAGCCATGTTCTCGAGGAGATCCGCTATGATAAATGGACAGAATATAACATATAGAAACGTAAAGACACAACAGTCCGCAATATCAAACGTAACAGGAGAATATGTTCGAAGGCGGAATACAAAAACGCGGGCTTCGTGCTCGTGTAGGCAACGAGTAATCAGATAACGCACGGACATGTCTATGCGCAGAATTGAACAGGACAAACCCCACTTTAGAAGAACCTATCTATTAGACGTGTAAGTTACTAAACGAATAAAGGATATTTTACAAGTGATGTGTACAAATGTAGGAAACGATTGACGATCGTTTTTTTTTCGTGCTTTTGAGGATGGTGGAATTGATACGTTTATAGAAGTACTTTACGAAAATAAAGGAAAAACCGAGAGAGGTTAAGCCAGGATGTTGTAGTTGAAAGCTTCGTCTTTTCGAAATACTTTAAGGGGTAACACGACTGTGAATTTTTCTGAAAATCGATTTTTTCTAATTGGCTTAGTAGATGTTTTGAACCTTTTAGAATACGGGACAAAAAGTTCATTACCCGGAAGAAAGTTTTTCCTCTGAAATTTCGAGTTCTTTCCGAAGCGCGTCGGATATCTCCGAAACGACTACCTGCGCCTAATAAATACCAGTTGGGAATGTCTTTCTCGTCGTTAGAAAGTGTATATTAAGGACTTTCTAAATCTCAGACTGAATTATATGAATGTTTAAATGCTTTGGAATGAGGTAATGAGGTTTCCAAAACGTTATTATGACAGTAGTGCTCAGTCTGACTGACAAGCTTGACCAGTTAAATGCGACGAAAAGCTTACCTCGACTACTTTTAATTACGGTTTCCCTTCCAAGAAGCAATTGAAAAGCAAATTGAATGTTTTACTTCAAATACTCGTCAATCGCCAAAAATCAATATTTTAAAAATCGCCTATGTATTTCACTAGCTATAACCATGTAAATGAGGTGGATTTTTTATTATTATTCTGAATTCAAATATGCACCAGTTACACTGCGTGTCGCGGAGCGCCTCAAGTTCAACATGCCTCGCGAGAATGTCTCCCGCGCCGCCATTTCGTAATATTCATGGATGATATTTTTTTCAATACTTAACCTTCCTATACTCACGTCAAAATGAAAGACGTATACTATACTATATAAATCGGTCTCAGAGACCGTATGCGTGAGTATAGGAAGGTTAAATATATGCTTAATAACTTCCTCGAATATTATTATCATATTGCATTTTCTTCCATCCAAAATAAATTGGCAAAGAAGCGCCTTTTTTTTAGGCTGTTACAATGGTGTTACCCCTTAATACGAAATATTTAGATCTTTTTATACCATCCCCATGCTGGAACGTACGTACATAGGAGTGAAAAGAAAACAGAACACCCGTCGGAAAACAAACAAGTTTGCTTACGGAAAACAACACAACGACCACAGCAACGAAAACAAAACAAAAACGAAACAAAAAAGCGCGGAAGTGCTAACGAAAGCCCAAACACGCCACTCATAGACAAATATCATCATCGACGTCCGATAATAAATTCGATAATTGTACCTACCGCATTTTTTTCGACGCGCAGCCGAAGAATGTAAAGCAGCGTCAATATTTAAGCAGGTCGGAGATGCCGAGCGACCTGTACCTGGTCGGTAAGCGTAGCCGCGTGGTCACGCTGGTAGTACGGTTTCGAGAGGAGAGGGCGGAGGGGCGACCTGGGCCATTCAACTTGCATACAATTAAAGGCAGTCACGACGAGCAGGCCGGCTCCAAATCTTGACCACGAATCGTATTGGAATATATTGTAAACAATCGGACACCTTAACGCATCGCGGGATACGGATAAAGGAGATTGCGAACGAAATGATCGTGAATATCGCGAGAAATATTAGGGAAATGTAGTACAGATACAGGATGTTTAATTTGAAGCGTTAATGCCCGAAGAAATGCACTTTTTTATGACGTTCTTCCGCAGTCCGATGTAATCACCTTTTTAATGCATGTTTCCTTATTTCACTACTGCAGATTCGAATCTGTCACAGTTCATAGCGAAATAGTTATTTACAAACGACGACTTATAAGTAATCAACAAAAAAGATATTGTGGCAATTTTGGCAAGCGTGAGGACGGTGTCGGTGAGGGTACCGTTTACGACAGATCTTCAGGGAAATAGCTGTACTACACCGTGCACTTAGTCCGCAAGTGTAAAACATACTGTGGGTACGCAGAAGGAAAGTAGTATTGAAATAGGCGAAACGGAAACTAGGAAAATTGGAAAGATCTAAATCTAAATTCGAAGCAATGAGGTCGCATACCTCCAGCCACCTCAACCACGCCTTAAATCGCAGTTAACGCGTGATCGACACTTGCTGTTAAAGATTTTGATTGCGCGATTGTGGGCCGGTGAATAATTGCCGCACCCTGGTATATCACCAATGAAGATAAGATAGATAGATAAGATTACTTGAGGTGGCACTGATGCCTGTTCCACTGCGACCTTTCCAGATCTATTGTGGTCCCATGCCTCCTTAGAGTACGTTCTTCAGCTTTATTCCTTTATTTAGATTTAATAGCTTTGAGAGCGGTTCTTCCGCATATATGTGTATTTTTAAAGCGGACTTGAAGCCCTTGCTCCGTAATGCTGTTATTTTCCTCCATAAATATGTCCTGGCCTGCCTTAAACTTTACCGGCTCCATCTGGGTGGCTGAATAGTCGTTGCATACTACCGCGATTCTCTCCAAAGCAGCCTCTTTGAAGGTTAAACTTTCTGGCCCCTTGCCTTTCGGAAGACCTGCGGGAGTACTGCTCTCCGACCCCGCCTTTTTGGACTTCCGTCCTTTCTTTACGTTTAGTAGCCTCCGCCGTCTGTTGAGACCTAACTTGCTTATCTAGACTAAACCTGGCCCCTTTGTGCATGCCTAGTGAAGTTGGCTTTGATTATGGCTCTTTTAGCCTGTATGTAACCTTGGCTCTATTTCACAAGCTTTTGCACTTTAGCCTTGTAAATTCTAGATAGCGTAGCTGTACGAAGGGTATCTTGGGAAGATCACCAACGAAAACCTCCATCGAAATCTGAATGTTCCAACAGCAACCCAAACAATAATAATTTGCAGCTTGAAATACAATGACAACCTAGAAAAGCACCCAAACACACTAGCAACCAAACTAATGAAGGACAGGTCATTTCCCCATAGACTAAAAAGAAGAACAAAAGATTTGGCAAACTGAAGTTCTAATTGGAAACGAGAGAATAAAAGGTGTTTCATTGGGTGCACTCCCTGCAAGTCGCTTATCTATAGAGTTGCTCATGCAAGCCAAAATTATCAAGATCGGAGTTATTCGTAGGCTATCGGAATATACACAGTCGAGAATATACACACTTAACCCGTTTTTGCGACTTGCGACCGCTCCCGAATAAACTTCGATCTCTACATCTCGATTTTTTTATTGTTCGCATGAACACCTCTAGTTCTATCTATGCCCAAAATGTTACTAAATATCTCTGTGTGAATAGATTATAATAAATAAAGGATCAAAAAGAAAATTTGCGGACTAAGTGCGCGGTGTAGTACAGCTAATTCCCCGAAGATCTGTCGTAAATAGTAGTTTTATCGACAACGTCGATTCCAATCCCGTTAATTGAAGGCGAAGTGGGAACGTGGGTACTACAGCTGATCGGCATGAACTGGGTAAGTACTATTGCGGCAACAAAAATCGGGACAAGTCTTATACGCTATTTTGACTGTTTTTGAGCTGTGTAAACCAGTCGTTTGTCATGTTCACGTCAATTATCTTGTCTAATGTCAAAAATAGTTTACCCACGAACGCAAGAAAATTCTGTTAAATGCATTTATTTGAAATAAAAATCTTGGAAACAAATCTTCTTTTAATGGAAACAATAAATTAATCTAGTATTTTTAGTTATTTTTTACCACGGTATCATATGGATTATTCCTTAAAAACTGAATAAGATTTTCTTCTTCCATGAAATTCCGTACTAATTTACGATCAGAACCACTTTGCCTTTCTACAGTTCCCTGTTGTAGTCATTTATTTTTTAATGTTGTGTGTACTTTTGGGCACTCCAAATTTATTACCTAGTCTTCTTATGGACCATCCTTCCCCAAGTAATATAATTATTTTCATTTTTCCAATAGCACTTAGTTAAATGCGGCATAATGACATATGTCAATAATGATTTCAAAATGACATAACTTTTGACAAGGCAAAAGCCAGATTTAAACTATATTATTTCAAGTGTCCCACTTGTTGTTGCCGCAATAGTACATGTACACGTAAATAACTGATCACTTTATTTCCCTTTTTTGTTTCATAAATCATTGGTGTAAGCACCGCTTAATTAAAGCGGTTTCTGGCTTCCTAGCGTAATCGTAACGGATCATCTGCTTTCATACCATATGTATTTGGTTAAAATTTTCGCGGCAGCGTAAACGATAGGATGATAAATTGGCCATATGTCACGATATCAGCTGGAAAAAATAACAGCTTCCAACGTTCCCGAATACAGATCCTAAAGTTAAATTCGAATCACTCCTTATTATAGGTAAATTCAACACCCAATTAACATACAAACGGAGTAAAAACAATCAAGCCTTTCGTGGATCGCCTATTTAGGCATAGGAATAATTGCATTTACATCGTACAGCATAAGTTTACAATGCCCTGACGGATTTGAATTGTAAAAACGGACATGCCTACCTAAGCGTATGCATATAGGATACGTACATACACACCGTGTATCTACCGGTCGCGTGAAACGGGATCGAAAACGAGAGAAGGTGGTTTCGGGCGAACGATTTCGCATATGCATACAAAGCCAATTATAAGCACACATCGCATAAACAGCGTCGCTCGGCATTAACATACGCCATTAAAAAGCGCAGCACCAAAACGTGATTGTGTCTGAACCCACGTTTCGAATAGATTAAGCCAAATTATGTTGTCAGCGGGTCGGAGCACGATCTCGGCTAGGCTGCGCATAATTCCGAATAAATTTCGTCGAGAGAAAGTCGCGGTGCTAGGGGAGACGATATCGTGGACGATGGAGACGTATACTACAGGTGGATGACGAGGAATTTTGTTAACGTTTTGGGGGATTTAGGTCATGATTAGACTGGGCAAAATATGCGGTATGATGAGTCATTGTTCTAATATTACATAGGACAAGGGACTGATGACTCATCATACCGCATGTATGCTCAGTCTAGTTATGATGACAAAATTGGGAATTAAGGTCGAAATGCAATCGCGAGGATAATCGACGTTAATACAAATCCAATCTCGAAAAAATCCGTGAAAAAGCGATGAAAATTCCCCTTTTGTAATATCGAACAATCTACGCATCTGCATACAATGAATTCACGTATCAACGTTCACCGCGGAAATTGGCTACCATTCACTTACCGAAGTGTTGTAAAGCGCTGATGAAATTTGAATTAATTTTCATACCTGGTGGGCGTCAGTTACTCAGCCGTGCTTTCAGCTCGCCCTCGATATCTCGGGGTTCTTTTTTTCTCTTTATATTCGACGTCGGAGAGAACAGTGTGTAGCTATTTGTTTAGCGGGAGTGGGTTTGGCACTACTGCCATTAAATAGAATGAACTAACGTATATAATATGTAAGTACAGAGGAGGAGGATATGTACGGATGCCAGTTGGAGAATTTATGCCGCTTTATGTTTCCTATTAATCAAACTTGCATAATGCCTCTCGTTTAATGGTTGCGTTTGGCTTAAGGCCGGTCGTGTTGATCTCTTTTGAGACGTTACGAACGGTATTTGTAGGGTTTAATGGTACGTTAGGAGATAAAGGACTTGTTTATTGGCCGGCACGATCACTTTGTTGCGGTAATACGTCTAATTTACATGTGTGTACATAGAAATTATTTGCGGTTTTGCTTTTGATATCCGCCTTCGTAATTTGGGAGGTCCTCGAGAGCTCTCAAACTGAAGGCGAAACGTACTTATATCATCGTAGGTCTTCGCGAACTGAATTAATGTTAGAAAATCCTTTCGGGAGTAACCCTCCGGTAGGGTTTCGAAAATTCTTAAATCTCGTTACGGCCGAAATTTCGCCCTGTATTTTGGACGCAGATTCGGTGCAGGTGTTCGTCTCCTTATGTCCTTTTATTCACATTGAGGTACCGCGCTCGTTTCCTTACCGTTTGTCGGTCTCCGTTATACGCATGCGCCGCGTAGGTTCAAAAACGCTGCGGCGCCCGGTTTGAGTTCGTTGCGACCCAGACGTCCTATTATCCTTTCGCCGCTTTTCCGCTTTTTGAAGTGAAAACTTCTTTAGGACCGTTGTGAGTGATTTGAAACTCGATGAAACGAAAAAGCGACACTAAAAGAAACAAACATATATATCTATACGATTTATCCTGCGAGAGAATGAGATAGAATAGCCTCCCCACTCTTATCTGCCAAGCGTTGTATATATGTGTGCTTGTGTACGCCTGCGTATTGCCGAGGCGAACCGAGAGAAAAGGCGTTGCATAGTGACAAGAGGACTTTCACACCTGCTAATCACGGATTTCGATGGGTCTCAGATATGTTGTAGAAGGACTTGTCCTTAGTATCTAGTTACTGGTCTTTTATGCGACTAGTTTTTGAAAAAATCGATTTTAAACTTTGATGTGTACCTTCTATACCTGTAATTTTACTCATGTTTCAAGCAAGCGAGTGTAGCTCAACGTCTAAGGGTCACGACTGCTAGTCTGGTGGTGCGTGTTCAAATCATTACCGGTGTACTTCCTTTTAAAATAGTTGTATCCATTGCAATTATCAAATGTAAAACAAAAGAACAATGTTGAATAAAAAATTATTTATAAAAACTAGAAAAAAACGTTATATAATGTGGAACAAAATAAGATAATTCTATTATAAATAAATAAAGATACAATTCCGCCTACAGTATGAATTAATCTTCAGAAACGACAAAGCTGTTATCGTGTTGACTACGAAACAACGATAAATGTTATGTTCCAACCGTCATTTCAAAATAATAATAACGGTCGAAACTGTTATTTTGAATAAATAAAATTTAATAATAAAATATATATTAAATAACGATTTTTCCCATCACTACTTGGTTTGGTCAAAGTGTTCTGTGTGTATGTTTGTGCCTGTGTTAGTACGTGTGTCGTATGTGTGCGCCTGCGCATTACGAAGCTTTGGTCCCAATATTATAATAAATATACCCTACAATTATCCCACTCCTGATACTGCATTCGTCTCATTCTCTCGCAGTTTACTTCTACTGCGTGTGAACTATACACATAATTTTTTTCGCTATATAAAACGCGTCGGTTCGCCACTTTAACTCAATACCGCTTTCCCGCAATACCGTTTGTCGGTTTGTGTCGAACGCGTGCGCCGTTTGGCTTCAAAAACGTCGCGCCGCCTGTCGCGACGCAGGTGTGCGTACGACTTCTAAAATTTTCAATCTGTTACTGCCAGCCGCTCCATGGTGTTGAGGAGCGCGTAGCAAACTAACATAAACTACAGGCATTTCTAAATTTGATAAAAGTTTTCATTGTCTATCTCCAGAAACGAGCGTGTCTATGTTGCTATCAGTGGCGTGCGATGTGTTTGCGCACTTGCCAAGTAACGAGAAACAACTGTTTAAACACGTTGCACATCACTGACAGCTTGATATAGCCGCTCGCTCATAGGAATAAATATTTAACGGTTTCATCTAGTTCTGGAAATTTTCCACCGTCAACTCTTGAATCGCTTGCAAGTCTTGTAAAACCTTCCAATGAGCATGGGAAATTAAAAACGCAATCTTCTCTAAAAACCAAGTCCGAAACCTGTCCACACACGCAATTACACGACATAAACGCATTCGTGTCGTAATCCCCCTTTTATAAATAGAGACGTCCCCGAAACGCGTTCTCGTATCTGACACGTCCGTCACCTCCGAAATTATTTTCCCATAAGCTTTGTTTTAGTTAATCATAAAAAGTCATACCTAATCCGAGCCGGTCGAAAAGAAACGCCGAAATTAACTAATTACGCCAACAATGCCATTTAAAAACCTCATAATTACGTTTCGCCGTTGATATCCTCACCTAGCCGACGTAACGGGCATAAGTGCGTTCGATTTTGTAGTGTAAAGACGCCCGTGGCGCTCAATCTAATTAATATTCCGGTCAATTAATATTCCTTCTAATTTAGCCGCGTTTGATTTGTTGCCATTGTATTCGACTCGTTTAGGAGCGTTCCGGGTCCGGAGACGGGGTCACGAATCCGTCGAGTCTTCTCGCTGGAACGGTGTGTGATATCTTGCGCGTTTCGTATCGAACGTGTCCGTTGTATATTTGTAGTGCGAAACCGCAACACGAATTGCCGCTGCCGGCGAAGGATGTGGACCCGGGAAAAAAATAATTAAAAATTTCGTAATAGTATGCTAGAAGTAAGAAAGGCTCTCGATGTCGTGGAATGTCGTTTTTCATTTCGGATCGATTGGGGTTCCTCCGTATGGAAATAGATATGCGTAATGAGTCCGTTATAATTAAAACATCGCTGGAGATCGTCAGTTATAAAATGGAAGCGGATGGATACCAAGATACAGAGGGTACAAATGTAATTCCTAACAAGTCAAATGCATCGGAAGCCTTCGAAATCGACATCATGGTTTGTTCATCGAGAACTTCCCCCAAACGATTCTTATTAAGGTATAGAGCAAAGCGCGTGCGCCTCTGTAAGGTTGGCTGTACATCTCCAAGAATTCTTCATCCTAGGTCTCCCGGGACATCGATAAAGCATCCAGCAGGCTTCTCTCGTTTTTCGTAAGATTTCTGCCACAAAACTAAATTTTTCCCAGTAACTAGTACCAATCTATCAGATTTATTAATAATAATCATATCGATGACATGTTATAGTCTCAAAACGTCCTCCTACGGCTTTACCTACCGCACCTTGAAAAACAATTTTGGTAATTACTTAAGTGAAAGAAGAAGTATATGTAAGGGTAAATTGCTTTTATGTGCTAAAATTGTCGTCCAGTAATGGTGAAAGCTTTGCTTTGAGTTCTTAGCCTCATTGAGGATTTGTGCTGGATGCCTGGTCGTACTCGGGAATCGGAAAACGAACTCACGGAAAACCGTTTTTCATCAACGTCAAATCAACTGACACCACATTTTGGATACCTGATCAGCATGCAAGGTAGGAATTCTTCCAATCTATTCCCTCTCTGAAGGACGCACACTACCGTCCATACGTTTAATGGCACTATATAAGATTTTAATTTTTCAACAAAATATACAACTAATAATTTTTATTTAATGCTATCGTTCAAACATTGACAACAAGATTGAATTGAAAGAACAAGTGCCCGGTGGAAGGCCACGAATAACGTCTAAATACCAACATGAATACATCAAAGCGATGTCTTTACGAAATCGCTGTTGTACAGCCCCCGAGTAGTAGCAGAGTTTAATATGAGTCAGAAAACTTCGATTAGTGTCACAACTGTAATCGGCGTTTATCTGCTCTACATAAGCAGAAAAGGCTTAAATGGGCGAAAATTCACGGAAACCGGACGCTTGAACAGTGGAAGCGAACGTTATGGATTGACGAGTGAAAATTTGAAATCTAGTGTGGTTAGCGTTGCACATTTGTTCGCCGTCGTGTTGGGGAGAGAATGTTGGATGAATGTGTAATCAAGACAGTGAAGCACGGTGGTGAAAATGTTATGGTTTGAGGGTGTTTCTGTGCTGGTCACGTCGGCAAACCCATTCAAATTGCTGGGAGAATAACAAAGGAGGTGTATTTAAGGATTTTAGGAGAACATGCAGTTTCTAGTGACATTGAACTGATCGGTGAGGAGTTTGTTTATTAACAAGATAATGATCCTAAACACACCGCTAAAATTATGAAACAGTTTTTTGAACAAAGGGGTCAAGTTGAAATACCCAGTTTAATAGAATGGCTAGTCCAGAGCTCGGATTGTAATCCAATAGATGGATCAATTGGATGGTGAGGTGAGGACGACTTTGCCCACTAGTAAAAACATCCTTTGGGAAGCCGTACAAACTGCTTGGGATGCCATAGATGCAGAATATCTGGACAGATTGGTGCAACGTATGTCGAGTATTTGTAGGGCAATACTAGCAGGCAAAGGGAGTTATTTCGATGAGCAATGATATTTGAAGTATTGAAGTATTCGCCTCGAAATTACATTTTCATTCACCGCGCTTAAACTTGCATGTAGTTAATTCGTCGCCTCCCAAGATTTCGCCTGTCATAACAACAGTGCGTTTACGCGTCATAGCGCGTAGTATGTGCGCAATAGTTGTTTTAATGGCTATAACGAAACTGTGGTAAACGAGCTCAATTCTTTCCTTTGTTTTATTTTAACGAATATATATATGTCCCCGTCCTCTTCCTGTTGATGTTAGTAATGTTAAGTTGCTTTAACGTTGTTAATAACGAGACCCGCTTACCATTTTGATGTTACCCTATTCTCCAATTCGAAATATTTATTTTCTCTTCTCATTTTGTGTTTCGAAGGTAGCTTGCTAGTGCCACTGGCACCTCATAACTAGGCCTAAGTACTCAGTAGGTACTGGTTGGAAGGAGGGGGGCGAATCGCTCTAATTATTGGGCGCCATTATGCGTTTGCATCTAAACTGCTAAGTCTGTATTTTACCTTGATAGCTACAAAATTGTGATTAATTCGTTATTTTCTGATTTATTCAACAAACTAATCCTGAACTTTAAATTTAGATCACCTTCCAGCTGTTTCTTGTCGCTCCTTAATATTTATGCAAACGTTTCACGGTTCGAAATGCAAATTTTTCTTCGCAATGCATTTTTTTCCACCGGCCGTTAGGTAACTTGAAGAATGAGAAAAATTTGCACCTATATCTCTTATCGCCATTCACTACTATTGTCATGGGAAATGAAATACCGGACCGTAAGCCTTATCTGGACGCACCGGCAAGGTTCGTACCGGTGAAAGGCGCGCCCGCATTAACAGATAAGAATAAATTTATTTACGACAATATTAGTTTGACACCGCACCTACGCCCCCGTACCTCTCCTCATCATCGTACCAACTCCGACACGATGGCCGCGGCCGTGTTTCTTTTTTATTTTCTACCCGGCGAATATCAGATATTAAAGCTTAGTTATTCGCGTTGAATATTTACATACGTAATAGGTGAACGGTTCGCGAACGAAGTTTGCATAAAATGGTGATCGCATGCAACGTGCAAAATCAATACGTGACCGTACGCCGTATTGCCGCTAATAATAAAGTGTCCCTATCGTGGAAATCTACATGGCGAAACACAATGCGAGCCGGTATTTTTCGGATTTATAGAAAATATGCAAAATAGACCCCGGCCGGCGTTACGGCAGCGTGCACTTTACGTCTATGCCCGTTCGCGGCGAAAAAATCCCGAAGCTACGAGGTGTAGTATTTCAACGGAATGGTTCTGGCGGCTTCGGGGTCGAAAGTCTCCGGGAAGAAGATGGCATATTATTGCATAGTTTATGTTGGAGATTTAATAGTCGAGTCTCGGAAAAAGCGTCGGAGTAGAAATCATCTAGTCAATATGGAAAAGACTTGCAAAGTTGGTGTTGAAACGGAGAGTGTCTTTTGCTTCCTGATGAAGTTGACGATCTGACCGTTATTTACGATTCATGTTAGTAGGGAGAGATGGGCGGTTCTCGGCCCACCTTGCCATCATTCTGCCGTTCGCACCGACTTAACATCCTTATATCCGTTGCATCAACACCGGGGATTGCTGTTCAACCGGTGCAACGGCCCCTGTTATATAAAGCTGTTAAACCAGTGAGAACTGCGGAACCGTGCAACGGTGGATCGAGAACCGTCCATCTCTCCCTACTTATGTTGCACCAAGCGCTCAGCTTCGACAAGTAATTTAATCGTCAAAATTGCGAAGAAACGGAATTGTGATGCAACTAGAAGATAACTAAACAATGTATGTATATTCCTAGCCTCTTATTTGGGCGATGGCGCAAGCCTGCGCTGCCACCTAGGCTTTGCTTGCACATGTTGCTAAGAAGAAGGAGAAGAAATGTGGCATATGATTCGTGAAGGGTTTATGGTATGACGCAAGTCTTGAATGTCGCCCAGATAAAGCGCCTGCTTGTTTGTGTAATTCACTGCCCCGTGCAGTGACCTTCTCAGATGTTGATGTTGACAAACGACCAGAGGCTTTATTTGGGTGACGGTGCAGATGGACCATCCGCTCACTAATCGTATCCCAAAGTGTGTTCATCTTCGTAACAACACATGCAAGCAACGTCCATGTCAATTACCTACTTACATATGTATAACAATTATCATTGATGTCGAAACATCCTCATCCGTTACGACTTCACAACCGATCCACGAAGATAATACTATTGAATCATTTCCCTCTAGAAAACTAGTCGCTAATCAGGAACGAAAATCGTCAATAATAACATTCGATAGTTGGCCATCTTCAAAGCAGTCCAGTGCAAATAACTCCAGCCCATAAATCATATAAAACAAGCTCGAATCATTTACGGCATCTAAAAAGCCCTAGCGAATTTGCATAATTGTTCGAGCCATCATTTCCCGAATCGGTCGTAATTGCTACATAAATTATAACCGGATAATAAGATCGACCGGAGCAAAGAAGAGGGCAACGAGGCAACGCACTGCGATCTCGAGATGAATTTCTACTCGGTCGCCCGGACGAGAATTTTCTATGTAAGGACGATGTTGACAACATACCTATAAGAATGGAATTTGTACGGTGTAATTCACGCAACCGATCCTCTCTACATCATTAGAAATCAATCAATTTTACACTGTTAAAATATGTAATGAAATATGTAGAATTATAAACGAATGTTATCTTAAAGGTGTTCGGTACTTCTTTTTCAAAATTGGTTAAACTTAATTTTTTTTTATTGGTTCCAAAACTATTTTGAAAATTATATATTTGACCTTTAAAAGTAGTGTGTGTAACGATAAAATACGAATTTTCTGACTCTACACTTTTATTATTTAATATCTTGAAACCGATTATAGACCTATACATATATTTTAACCGTTTAAGTTTTTTATATGACCGTACCCGATTGTTTCTATGTAAA
Organism: Chrysina gloriosa; assembly: GCA_038088585.1. Lineage (NCBI taxonomy): Eukaryota > Metazoa > Arthropoda > Insecta > Coleoptera > Scarabaeidae > Chrysina > Chrysina gloriosa. The sequence goes on along the minus strand of CM076094.1, from coordinate 7,636,827 downwards.
ATATGTGTAGAGGTAACTAACTTTCTACTCTGGTTCCGCCCTTCGGGTGTTACATATAACCTTTTTATCGCTATATTTCGTCAAGTCGAAGGGCGGACATGTCGCAAATTGGGTCTAAGAAAACAAAGTGATAAATTCTGTCCCAGGCGACAGTAATGGGAAGGTAGGCTGAACTTATTATAAACAATTATTGAAATGTGTGATAAAAGGTAAACTCTAACTTATCAAAAGGAAATAGAGAGAGTGTCATATTACAGGAATATATATGGAAAAGAACAAGTAATCACTTAAATCTTATGTATTTCACGTGTACTTAAAGTCTCTCCTAATTCCTGTAATGAATGGATAATTTAACATTAAACACACGCACAATTTCGACCGTTGGTTCTTCAACAGATTCACACAGTCAAAAGCCTTGCTCAGATCAACAGATAAGCCAAGAACAAATTTGCGACGGTCGAAGGCCCCATAAACATGCGATAAAAAATTGAAGATTACAGTATCCGTATTATTGTCCGAGATAAGGCCGTGCTACCACACAATATCTTGCCAGAAGACGGTTCCTAAACCGTAAGCCAGTCAGTCACAGGTTAATAATAATACCTAACATGGGAAAGCTTTTATTGGGAATCTGTTGGTACCACCTGCTACATATTGAAGTATACCAATTAATAAGCGAAAAATATTTCGCTAACAAGCGCTGTCATCCTCTCCGGCACACATCGCTTTAGCGCTACGTGCAATAATGGTTTTTAACGGCGGAAGCATGAAAATAAAATAATTCAAGCGTAATGTTACGATCGGCGTAACTTTATGGGTAAATATAATACGACAAGACTGAAATAACTGATAAGTACAGACTGATAAATAAATGAAAACCACTAACATGTTAATAAAAAATAAGCACCTCGAATTCCACCCCACGAACATTACCTAGAAAACATTTTTATATGATCACCTTTATTTAATACAGTGTGTTTTTTTATCGTGGCGCGAGCTACAGCCCGATGACTGTTATAAAAGCACCAAACCGCATACAACGTTAAAATCAGATAAAATCCACCTCGAAACTAATATAGATTGAGAAGGGTCTCCTTCGCTGGCCTTCGATCGGTCAGAACGAGCCTGCCTCTACCAGCGAGGTTATCATGAGGCAAACCCGAGTGTGTGTGTGTGTGTATACGTACGTAATGCTTTGACGCCCATATGATTAGGTATTCATAACCTTGAACCTCCTATAAAATTTAACGAGCTTCTCTCTGTAGCGACGAAGATCGCCTCTCTTCTCGATCTTCCGTCCCGCTTCGGCCGCTTCTTGATTTATACGCCGGGCGCGGAGAGGAAACGGTTCTAAATCGAACCACTTACTGCAGGAATTACGTTCGGAGTTGCTAATAACTACCTAAATGAACGTTCGAATTGGATATAACAGTTTATGAAATAGAACTGTGTATTAAGACGTTGGTAATTATCGGTTAGTACCGGCTTATGTATGCGCATTCTTGATGTCCTCCTCGTCGATGTTTTAATAAGAGCTTATTGTTGGATTTTTTCTTCTCGATCCGGCAAGTTTTTACTTCTATAAGCGTTAGCGCCTTTGCATTTTCTAACATCTTCTTCAATACGATCTGAAGTTGCGCGATTTTAAAGTCAATTATCCCGTATCCTTACCACACCGACGATGAAAAACTCGAAATATGTATTTCGCCCACCAACTGGTCATCTTCAATGGAGACCGCAACGGAAGGGGCGCGACAATCCTGACATTTTCGAGGCATACTTTCATCACTCCACGACCATCACAGAGGCCTCTCCTTCTATGCCACAGATACAGTTTGCTCTGGTAATAGGACCGCTTCTCCTCATTCTCCTCAATCCTGACATTTTCGAGGATACTTTTATCACTCCACGACTATCACAGAGACCTATCCTTCTATGCCACAGATACAGTTTGCTCTGGTAATAGGGCCGCTTCTCCTCATTCTCGCTCAAGTGTTACCCCCCACTACTGGCTCACTTCAAGTTTCATGTTTATCTCTCATCGCGGCGGCCCTATTACTAGAGCGCGAAGTGAATTTCGACGGCGTGAGCACGCGTCAGTAGTGGACGTACCTGAATTCCAGGAAAAATACTCTTCTCACCGCACATAGCCGGCCCTATTACCAGAGCGTACCAGTTGTACTATTTTTATCTCTTTATGTTGAACTTTCTTATATTCTATCCGATATCCGATCGAAGCGTCGATATGTATATAGGGCAAATTGGGAATTACAAATGTCAGTCCAGCGTTAGAAATTCCCAAAAATATGCAAATTTCAAACTTACTTACTTCGATTGTTTTCTTTTCTCGCACTTTCGTGATAGGGCGAGAGAAAAATTTGAAATGCTCACCCTTTAATAAAAGTGCGAGAAAAGAAAACGATCGAAATTGACCTCTGTGAACTTGGCACCCGATTTTCAACAAAAACATTTTTTTAAAATTATTACTCGATTGTACATCGCTTGTAACTATTTGTACCATATTCATTTTTGTTTATACATCAAACCTAAAAACGTTACGAGGTTTTTAAAAATCTCAAAAAACTAACTTCCACAATTTTGAAAATTTTATAATTCTGGGTTTGAGGTACAAACAAAAATGAAAAATATTTTAAAAGTCGGATACCAAGTTCATAGAGGTTCGAAATTTTAGAATGCATTTACTCTAGTTAGATATGTTTCCAGAGTATTCTTCCACTCTGTATAGTCCGCTATACCGAACCAAAAGGTTATGACTGGAGTTGCTCAATTTGCGCCAATAGCCAGTAGCGGGCCCATAGAAAAGTTTACATATAAAATAAAACATTGGTCGTTTTCGCAACGTAGGCAACATTTTTAAAACAAATGTAGAAACCTGCGAAATAGTATTTACGGCAGCGTACATGTATACACAACAGATCTCATTGAGCCTCGGAGTTATACTGAAGGTTGTATGGAACGTCGCCAATACTCGTTGGCGCTTGTGAGCAACTCTAGCTATGACGATAGACACCGAGACCGATATGACAGTTCATCAGGTGTACGTTTCAAGGCGGTATATCAAAGGGTTAAGGGTGCGCATGAGATCTATATGGGCAAGTTTATGTGCTGTGTGGCGGTTTCCGCTTTACAAAGGAAGCCCTCTATAGCGGCGAAAATCGCTAATGATTTTAACTTCGTTCCAATTACTTGACCCCCTTTCTTCTGCATTCCCTCTCCCCCAACCAACGACCAATAATAATACCTTTTTGCATACCAAGATATCGCTTTCAATTCATCCAATCCGTTCCTTCTTTTTCAAACCCTAATTACAGAACTTTTCTTGTATTAGCCAACCTTCCGAATATCTCTCACGATTCGCAATAGATAGGGTTCCGGTTCCTCAGGGGGTGTCCGATTCGCAAAAGCGCGGCCGCCTTTGTCGGGTTTCCTTGCTTCGCAAGCTCTCCGTCGCCTCCACGATCCGGATTCGGAGCGTCAGGTTTCCAAAGGCGGCCGCCTACGCATCCGATCGGTGTCACCGTCCAATAACTGCCGGTCGAAGAGATCGAGGCCCCGGCACCTGTGATCTTGCACGTGAATCGGTCGTAATTGAAGGCCGCCATTGTGAGGATTTCGCCGCGGACAAAAAGATGAAAAGTGTGTGAAATCGAAGGCGACTACCGGGGACGGTAATTTATTACGATGTCGCGGCTCGCTCCGAGGACGAATGGGAGGAAAATTCGATTACGTCGAATTTGTCATCCGTGGCGAATCGCCAATGCTTGAGGATGGCGGCTTTTGTTGCGACAGCGCGTAAGACGTTTATCGTTATTCGCTGAATGAGATTAGTGATTGCCGTGACGAATAATTGGAATTCGGCGTTTATCTGGCGAATTGGATGTACGCACGAACGTACGTACATGTGGGTGTAATTCACATTCGATCGTTGATTCAGTTGAAGATGGTAAATATACAGGGTGGGACGTAGGAACTTTCTTATTTGAAAAGAGCGTGGTGAAGTTAGTGATTGTCACAGAGGTGTGGGGAAGGTCTCAATGTGGGGAGTTGAATGGGAAATTTGACAGCCAAAAAGGTGGAGGAAGCTGCAAGCTTTTACCGTAGAGACGTATTTTCTTAACGGCCACTTGATCGGCGCCTTGCAGCGTGCCCTTCGTCTTCACTTTGAAATTCCTCCAAGGGTCCGTGGAAATCGATTGTATTGTGGGTGAAAGTACCACCGAAGACCACCTTTATAACACCTGAAAATATCCTAACTAGTTCGATTGTCTATGGAGTGGTCTCCCAGGGGATCTGCCTGTAGACATGCGGTTGTTCTTGACATGTTGGAACGTTCTCTTCGATAAATACTTCACAATCAACCCCATCCAAAATGGTTAGAGTCCAACAATTGACGGAACGTGATTATGAAACCTGATATATATCATGTGAACCGCTGATTGGAGCCCTATCCAACAACGCAGGTGTGTTCTTTGCTGACAAGGCACATTTTCACACTAACGGCTGTGATAACAAACAGAATATTCGGTACTGCAGTGAAACAAGTCCCAGGGTACTTCATGAGAAACCCCCCTTTTCTATTCTTTTTTCGTCCTCTAGGAAAAGGTTGAAATTAGAGTGCTTGCATCTTATTTAAAATGGCCTATTGATGTTTGTACCTATGAGAGAGATTCGATTAGGAATTCTTCCATTATGTAGGTATTACAGATTTTTGCAGCTATTTTTTCTTCTTAATCTAATCCCTCTTATGGGTTGAAATATCAAGGGTTCTAGTATGTATATATACGTAAAATTTGTTTACGAAAGTTACATCTCTCGTAAAGCCGTACTGATGATCACTATAATCGTGAAACGCGCGTATACGAATGGTGAGATTAGAAAAGTGGGAAGTTTGTATTTAAAATGGCGAGGAAACTGAACGGGCGTGGTATACCTATACGGATTGCTTCGCAGTTATTGAAGGAATAGTTTAATATTGACTGATAGGCAAGTTTTTATCAAAAATTCGACATCACTTACTCTTACAAAAGACTGTTAATAGTTTAAGCGATGAAAAATTGAAGAATTTGATTCGACGTTTGTTGATTTACTATTACTTCGGCTCGAAGGTAATAAAGCTAATTGCGAGAATTCCGTCTTTATTCCCCTTGAGATATTCGTTACGACAGTCTTAGCGTTAGCCATATTTTTCTTCGATCGACAACTTACACAGTTACTGTCCGCCAACCATTCCTATCCGATAAATCATCCCGTTCGTACCACGCACACGTTCCGTCGGTAAATAGACAATACCACACGGTAAATAACCTCTGTACCTACATACATACATACATATATCCATCGATCTGTCCGTCGATCGCCCCATTGTCATTCCGTCGGGCCGAGAAAGAGCACGTAGGTGTCACTACGAGTGTTCGGTTACAGCCATTGTCAATTATACAGCCATTAAGTGTGGTAAAATCGTCTAATCCGGTTTTATTTCACACTCTATTAAACAATACAATGGAACCGTAATGAATCCACATAATGCAGCGGACCAGGTGGATGGATTTAATACAAGGATGAAAAAATTCAGGTCGTAATTGTCCAGCTCGAAGTCGGAATTGAAAAATTTACGGTCGAAATCGTATATCGGATCCCCGTTTCGTGTGCTTTCTGGGGAATTCGGAGGCGTTACTTGGAAATAATCGTACGTTCTTGGACGGTATTGCGGTGTGAATGAAGAAAAAATGTGTAGGTATCGGATGTGAGCGGTTCTAATTCCTATCTTATTGAAATCGTGCGCTTTGATTGCACCCGTGTTGTCGTGTAAAGCAACCGAATTTGCTCTACAATCACAAAGATTCCTCGAGTTTTCTTCATCTTCGTAAATATTAAATCTCTTCATGATTGAAAGACGAAAAACCTAGTTAGGCCTATCCAAAATCAGTGTCAAATTATCAGAATTTGTGTTATCTTTTGCATAGTAAGATCACATCAACTTAACTGTGCTCTTATTGCATCTATGCATTTTAAATCTCTTCACAATTGGAAGACCGAAAACTTCCGATATAGAAGATGATATTCTGGCAAATATCCATAATCACAGCTAGAAATTTTTTGAAATATATTGAAGATCCTATCCCAAACTTAGAAGGCTTATCCAGAATCACACGGGGGATACTTATTCAAATAAATTTGCTAGCAAAATTGTAAGATCATCAAAATCTTGCTTGAGCTTCCTTCAGCTTCGTCATCTTAAGCCCCTTCAGAATCCCTTGGAGGGTCAAGAACTTCCGATATTGAAGATGCTATCCCAAAACTTGCAAGGCTTATTCACAATCACACTGGAGACAATTACTTAAATGCAAAGAGCACAACGTTAAAGCCAGATGAATGAAACCCCATGAATTTTCTAAAAATTTTCTAAAATCATCAAAACTTGTCTTCTCCTCTTCACAATAAGACCACACCAATCGAATGAAGCTTTCATTTCATCTGTGTGGTTGCGGTAGACAACCAAATTTGGTGTAAAATCAAAAAGACTTGCTTAAATGTAAAGAGCAGAGCGTCAAAACCGAACTTTTTATAAATTTTATTATATATTTTATAAATCACCATTACAACTTGTCTTCTTCCTTTTGATAATAAGACTACACCAATCCAACCGAGCTTTCATTGCGTCTGTGTGGTCGCTGTAGGCAACCAAATCACAAATTACAAAGATTTCTCGAGCTTCCTTCAGCTTCGTCATCTTAGGTCTCTTCGTAATCCCCTGGAAGATCAAAAACTTCCAATATTGAAGATGCCACCTCAAAGCTTGCAAAGCTTATTTAAAATCACACTGGGGACAATTATTTAAAGGCAAAGAAGAGAACGTCAAAACCAGACTTATGAAATAAATTTGCTAGAAATTTTATAAGATCATCAAAACTTGTCTTTTCTTTTTCATAATAAAACTATACTAATTCAACCAATCTCCCATTGGGTCTGTGTGGTCACGGTAGGTAACCAAATCTGTTGTAAAGTCATCATCTTAAGTCTCTTGATAATCCCTTGGAAGATCGGAAACGTTCGATATTGAATTAACAAAACGACTTTTTAAATAAATTTGCTAGAAATTTTGTAAAATCATCAAAACTTGTCTTCTCCTTTTCATAATAGGACCATATAAATCGAACTAAATTATCATTGGATATGTGTAGTGGCAATAGGCGACCAAATCCTTGGTAAAACTACAGGGATTTGCCGAATTTTCTCCAGCAATCGTCTTCCTAAACCGTTTCGAAATTCTTTGAAAGATCAAAAAGTTTCGATATTGCGGAGGACGGATTCGGTAAGGTACAGTTTGAAGATGTTAGCCTCGTTGCTAGCGAAGCACGTGCCACCGGATTTAATGAACCAATTTGTGATGCGGAGTTTACCAATGTGATATAGTGTCAGTTAAAAATTATTATTTTTCAAGCAAATTTGCTACAAACTTAATAATAAATCCACTCCAACAAAGTCGTGTTATCATTGCAGCTGTGTACACCGTAAACAATCGCGATACGTAAATCGATTAACGTGCCGAAAGGATGATCTTCAAACACTCCGATGAGGGTCGAAAATTGAAAGTCGAAATAAAAGGGCACCGAACACACGATATTCATAAGATTCAGAATACGAGGACCGTCAACTTATAAAAAAAAAAAAGGATAAAATCATTCTTATTAAGCGCGTAGTAATCGATAGATTCGGCGATAAGCCCAACCCGACCAGAAGCAGCCAAGGGAACGTCAGATAATTCGAGCGGAAACTAATTTAGATAGAACGAGGACCGAGTGACAGGTCCATCGAATAAAATGCGAGAGTTTGAGATTAAATTTTATATTTTATGAGCACATGACTAACAATAAGATCTTAATAACCTAATCGCATTCGTTAGATATAAACAAAAATTTTAAATTCAATTGTTTCTGGTTCCACAACGGAAATAAAAAATTAAAACCGGAGATTCAATTGTGACAATTCACAAGATTTCCGGGCTAACCGAAAATGATTTCCAAATAATGAAATTTAATTTTAGTTTGAAGACATACATCTTGCACGACTTCCGGTTTTGACATGAATCATTCAGAAACTAAGGACTCCAATGTTACATTTCAAGAATGTGGAGCCAACGATATCCGCTTTGATCGGAAATGATTTTTAAATAAGGCAATTTAAATTTAAATAGACAAACTACAATTCCCAATACTTCCGGTTTAAGTGGAAGTCGTCTAGAAGGGAGGAGTTCAATTTTAACCAATGACATTCTATTTAACCGGTAATGATGAAAAATTCAAACTTTTTCGCAGCATACAAAACTTGAGCGCAATCTAGTACGATAGGTACCCGATAGATGGCGATGAAGGTAGTGTTAACAGCGGTAGCCATTTTTGTTGAAATACGCCATCTAATGCTATACGTACAGAAAATCGGATCTGCGGTCAGTAACTTCGTTATCGAGTTCGATAAATGGCCGTGATGGCTTTTGTTGTAGCTACTTTTCGATTTCTTTAATTAGAACAAAAATTTAAATTCAATTGTTTCCGGTTCCACAACGGAAATAAAAAAATTAAAATCGCCGTTTTTGGTTATAATGCATTATCCTCTCCGATAAATATACACAAAAGGGTGCGGCATCAGTAGCTTCGTTACCGAGTCCGATAGATGGCGATGAAGGCAGTGTTAGTAGTGCCGGCCATTTTTGTTGAAATACGTCATCTACTGCGATACCTACAGAAAATCGGATGCGACGTCAGTAGCTTTGTTATCGAGTCCGACAGATGGCGGTTATGGCTGCTGTTAACAGCGGCAGCCATTTTTGTTATAATATAGTATTTAGTTCGATAAATATACAAAATCGGATATGATGTCAATGGTACGCGGTACTACGGTAAGGTATTTCACGAGCGATTGAGAACGAAGTTTTACCGTGTTTTAACAAAAATGACTGCCGGTGCTAACGTTCCTGAGACCTCAAACTCCCTCGCCATCTATTGGATACCTAACGTATTAGACGACAGAGCTGCTAACATCAGATTTTGGATGTCGTATGTCGACAAAAATAGCTATTGTTGCTAAAATAGTCTTCTTTGCCATCTGTTGGATTTCTATCGAACCAGATGCTGGAGGTGTCATTTCCGCTTTGTGTATCTGCCTCGGCGAAAAGAAGAAAATGTGAAGAAGGTAAGAACGGACAGGCTTCAAGATAGTTGGAAATCGAGACAAGTTTAAGGACTCGGATAACTATTATTATCATCACACCCAATCATTCTGGTTATTTCTTGAGCTCAATTCACTGAAGATGTGAAGTGCTTGACAAGCTAAAAATCCCTAGATAGATATAACGACGGAATCTGTAGAAGCATGTGTTGTGGAGGAATGACAGTAATGAAGAAAAACTCGTAATCTTATTGGCTGCACCTCTTCTTACAGGTATTCTATTCTCCTTCGTATGTCCTTCACGATATTACTAGAACTTTTCGTATTCTTCAATCGCCACTTACGTTCTTAACTTGCTTTGCTTTTCACAATTTTAAGCGAAAATTCCTCCTTCTTTTAGGCGAACCTTATCGTCCCTTTTTTCCCCACCTTTGGGTCCGTAATCAACGATTTCCTCCACATCCTTCTTCTGGATTTTCATCGTCTTCACCAACCGTTCTCGAAGACGGTTACGTCGTTTCCGCGCGATTCGTTGCATCGTCGGTACCGGATGCCGTACTCGTTTTTTCCTCTCCTCGGACACGCCGCATCGCCCGACCGGTGTCTTTCTTCTTTGCCACGGCATAATAAACGAACGAAATTCGTGCTACCGTAGCCGCGGCGAGGCGTCCGCCTATGACACGAAAAAGAATGAAAAAGGCGAAGACGACGAAAATAAAAGCGGAGCAGCTCGGCGGCCGCGCATCAGTGGTTACGGTGGCATTCTTAGAAGTTGGACCGAGTCTAATTGATAAAATACAATATACCGAGGATAATTGATCTATTACGGGTACGGGGGCGTGCAGCATGTGAGAGCGTACGGACGAACGTGCGAAGATTCTCATTGTCTACGGACGTTTATGGTGTTGCGCGACACTTCTTTTGTTGTCTAGAGATGCGCCTGTTTTTTCGTTTTGTTTTCTAGGTTCGAATTCGTAGATAAAAAGTAGAATGGATATTTGACCCATTTGTCTGGATTAGTTTTTAGGTATCATCCACAAAAAGATGTCTGGTAGTGAAGGAATTTTACCTTCATGGTTTCATGAGTATGTACAATAACGTGTTGCAGAAGGACGGCTGCGTAATATCCTGCTTTTTCCCGCGATAAAATTACTAAACGGAGTGTCCTCCACATATAACCAACCACGAACCTTGCTTATCATAACTGTGCCGTATTGGTTGGGAAAAGGATCCGTAGTGTAGTTGTTTCTTGCGTTTACATTCGTATCTGGTGATCTAGGAAGTCACAACATAGTGGCAGTATCACAATCATTTTGAAGCGACAGGCAACTTTTGATATAGGGCATCGTTCCGCTGAAACGGCGAAGGCGCGTTTTAGGTTATCGGCCCGGTATACCCAACAGCGTTGAGACGTCTAGGGCTTCGTTAACCACCGGAGCACACCAGCTCCAATTTTTGGCGATAATCCACCAAAAGTCAGAGACCAACCTCACCATATATCGACGGCTCTGGTCCAGTGAAAACGACAACTTAGGTGTCGAAATACGTATCTGGAGCTTTTCAACAGCTTTGATATATTAAAAAGAGATACCCAAAGGAACCTAAACTACTATTTTCGAAAGAATGGTGATCCTAATACTCACTCATGGTTCGGAAGTTTGACAACAAAGAAACAGAAACAAAAAATACAAAGTACGGATTATAGATCTCAGTATAGATGACAAAATGGAAACGGATGAAGTGAGAAATAGTACAATCAGAGGCAACTTGGAAATAGCGCCCATGCAACACAGACTAGAAGAAGGTCAGCTGAGGTGGTTGGGCCACGTAATGAGAATGAGAAGAGACTGATCGAAAGAAAACAGAGGGAAAGACCTAGACAGAGCCGGACGGAGGAAGTGCGAGAAGTGACCGAAAGAAGAAACATAAGCTGAAAAGAAATAAGGAGGCGGGACAACAGGATAGACCGGAATGGAGAGAAGCACGAAAAAGACATCCGAATTAGAAACTCAACTCCAACACACCCAACACCTGAACGGGTATAAAAGTTAGGGTTAGGATAGGATAGGATGAGATCGGTGGCGGCTCCTGACATTTCAAGATGGGTGGAAACCACAACCAGTTTAAAGTAATAATAATAACCCGATCATAAAAATATAATCAAAAACAAAAAATATCAGTAGCAAAATTTAGGTAATTGTAATTTTGAAAGCCCGCGATTCTTACAATAACATCGACCGACTCTCACTGGCCACTGCTGGCCGAAAATGCAGCTCATCTCGACGTTCTCGCGCCCGTGTGCCAAAGACCGTCGGCTATCCTCGATTTACTTACCATAAGAAAATCGTCTTTCATTTTTATAAAAGGAACGACATTACTTTCCGAATAACCCAATAGTTCGTTATTTTGAATTAATGCCAAAATGTACCTCATCATACCTCACACGTTGAAAAGCAACGCCCTCACCAATCACACTTCCCACCTTCTATCCTATCCAATATTTACGAACCTGACCCGTTCGTGTGAGCAACGGTGGAAACAATAATCTGGCGTAGTACTTTAGCAAATTTAATAACAGATAAACGTCCGTCCGGAGGTCGACAGTATTTTTCGCGCGCGCAGGCAGCGAAAAACACTCGAAATAAATCGCGACGGAACAAGAGACCAACAATTGTCGGATCCCACGCGTGCCCACGCTCTTCGCCTCATTATCCCATAAACACGGGCACGGTCGCCATTGTGGCCGCCGCGCGCGGTTCGGCGCTAGGTGATTGCCAGGACGTTCAATAGCTTGCGATTTGCGATGCTCGTTACGGTCCTAAAATACTGCGTGTAATATGCATTCTGCTCGCCAGCGACGTCCTCCGATGTTTATGGAAGTGCCACGACCGTTTCGAGTATTGTACCCTTGTAGGTTATACCTACACGCTGAGGATGAGGTGTTTTGCTGGGCGGAACGGTCGGTGAGCTCTCTGGAGGTGGAAAATTAGACGTTTAGTGTCAATTTTCGCGGCTAGTTAGGTACCGATCTTTTGCAGTTTCTGATGTTCCATAAGTGAAAATGGCTGTTTGTTTTAACATTTGTTGTTTGAGATCCCCGAAAAATGAAAGGAAAAAGTGAAGATAGTCTTGTCTTGCGGAGAAGATAGCAGTGGCGAGCGTGTAAAAGTTTACACACAAAATAAAACACTGGTCGTGTTCGCGACGTAAGCAACATTTTAAAAATACACCTTGAACTGCAAAATAGTATTTACGGCAGCGTACATGTATACACAACAGATCTCATTGAGACTCGCCGTTATACTGAAAGTTGTATCGAACCCCCGCTGCTCGTTGCCGCTAGTGAGCAACTCTAGTTTGCACATAATTCGTTTCTGGGCCTTACCTGTCTACTTCTGGCAATTTCCGTTTCCTGATCTTACCATCTTCAGTCAACGTCTTGGTCTCTTGTATTAGCTATCCCATGCGAGTTCTAGGACGGAAGCGACATCAGTAGCACTGTCAAGTAGTCCGATATACCAAATGGGATGTGATCTCAGCACCTTGGTGATATACCCCGAAAGATGGAGTTGAAGACAGTATTCTATCCGAGGACATGAAGTCACTTCCGTTCTAGAATTCATTTTAAATATCTGATTTTCGCTATTTAATGTTTTCAAATGCTATTTTGTTTATCGTGTAGTCCGATAGGATACAGAATCGGATGTGACGTTAGCAGATTCGTGATATACTCTGATAGATGGCGGCGAAAGCTGTGTTTTATCCTACTATATGATGAAGCTGTTGACGTCACTGCCGGTTTGTGTATCTGCTTACGATTTGATGCTCTCAAATGTTGATTTATTTCTCATCTAATTCGATAGACTACGGAATCGGATATAACGTCAGCAGCTTCGTGATATACTCCGATAGATGGCGACGGAAGCTGTATTCTATCGGACTATATAATTAAGTTGCTGACGTCACTTCCCCTTCGTATATCTGCTTCTTAGGATTTGATATTCCTAAATGCTGATTTATTTGTCAGCTTGCCCGATAGACTACGGAATCGGATACGACGTCAACAGCTCCGTGATATACTTCGATAGATGGCGATTGAGTCTGTATTCTATCGGACTATATGATTACGTTGTTGACGTCACTTCCGTTTTGTATATCTGCTTATGATTTGATGCTCTCAAATGCTGATTTATGTCTCATCTAGTTCGATAGACTACGGAATCGGATATAACGTCAGCAGCTTCGTGATATACTCCGATAGATGGCGACGGAAGCTGTATTGCATCGGACTATATGATGAAGCTGCTGACGTCGCTTCCGTTTTCTAGATCTACTTCTTACGATTTGATATGTTTGTCATCTAGTCCGATAGTATACGGAATCGGATATGATGTCAGCAGTAACGTGATTATGTCCTCCGATAGATGGCGGTGAACGCTGTATTCTTCGTACTACGTGACGGAGCCGTTGATGTAACTTCTGCTGTAGAAGCCGCTTTGGATATCTCTTTGTTTACCGTTTAATGTTTTCAAATGCTGTTTCTTTTTCATATATTTTTGCTAAATGTTCTCTTCTTCCTCTCGACGTGTCCTCGTTGTTAAGGGAATCCCCAATAAAATGAGATTTTCAAGGGGGTTTCCACCGATATCTCACTTAAGTGAAGTTACAATGTACAGTTTATCATTTTTTACCGGAATTGCAATCCACCATTTAAGAGAATTTACTCAACGTCATCGTCGGGTAGCCGTCGATAATTAAATTAATTGTTTCAATTACGAAGTGTCACAAACTTGACCGCAAAAGCCGCTTTACATCCGATAGAAGACATTTAACGACTTTAACCGTAAACGATCTTTTTCAATTATTTTTTGCATCCGACACGTACCTAATTATCGTCACCAAATAAGGGTAAAAAAAAACGGCGACCGCATCGCGTGATCGCGTCCGATTGTTCGCAATTAAAGGGGAAAACCAATAAACGTCATTAATTGCAAACAACTCCCGAGATACTAAAAATGTGACGCATCCTAATGAGAGTGACTTTAGCCCGAAGGACCATCAGTTATTACCGGTACTACAAATAGCTCTCTCAATTAGTGAAGTCGACGGGCGCGAGTGGGCCACTTGCTGGAGTGGTGCTCGAGTCGCACAAAAGGTTTGAATGGAGAAGGATTAACGGCGTTATTAAATAGGAATTAGCCTGTTCGGTAGTTTGATCACGCGTTATTAAATATGAATTGAGAGGTTTCTATAATGCATGGAGACAACGAGATGCGTAAATTTATAAGCTCGTAAAAGTAAATTGAGTACGCATTCCTTTGTTTCTAAGGCCAAAAGAGGAAACTAGAACAGCCGGAATAGAACGAACGAGATAACGTCTACATTCATAATTTATATACAACGACTTTTTCCTCTAATCGACCAACATAATAAGCACGCCGGGGAGAGATGGTTCGATATCGGATTACATCCATAGAAACAGAAAGGACAGCCAGGCGAATATCCATTAATATGGAGGATCGACTGCCGATGTCAACGACACGACTCGACAACATCGAGCTTTCGCTCTGCTCACGCATACATACACGTTCTTGTTAGAATCGCTGTAAACAGGCAAGCAACAAGATCAAAACGACGCGTAAACAAGCATCGCAATTTCCATCTAAAATAAGCAATTAACATCCATTAAGGGTCCCGAACTGTTTACACAAGAACGCTATTATATTTCGCTTAATAAGGTTTGTTAGAATGTTGATTTATGCGACGCGGTATTCTACGCGAAAGATTTCTTATTAATTAGCGAATAGTTGAGCTCTAACGAGATTATGCAGTGGATTGTAATGAATAAGGAGAAAGGATGTGATTAATTTAAGAAAAAATCAAATGCTACAGGGAAATTCACATGCGATGGATATTTGAAATAAATCAAAATCTGTAGCCACAAATACATCATATGAATAGTCTTGTAAATGTTGTTCTTAACACAACTTCTCAAACTGGGGAAAGATAGTCAACTCCCGAAGAACGAAAAACCGCCACACAAGTCTGCTGTTAGGCTTGTTGAAGATACCAGAAGCAATATAATTTAATCGTCTTAAGGACAAAGGTCGATAATTATGGAGTTCTTGTCTATCAAATTTTAAAATGAATTATCCGTTAAACGTTCCTTTAGTGCAGGGTGTTTGTTGAGAATTTGGTGCATTTTGATTGTACACTCATTGTGTAACTTTTGGCTAGAGCTGTTGCAGTTTTCTGTATCGTTATTTTTCGACCCTCGTTCCAATTTTTGCCGTAGATGGCGCTCCGCTTTCGTAAGTTTGTGATACCATTCGCGCCGGTTGAATGCGCGCTCAGCTTCTGACGTTGAGTGGGAATAGATCGGTTTCCGTGAATAAGTTATTCCGTTTTCGTTCTTAAGTCTCGTTTTTCGAAGATATACATGAAAATTAGACACCGGAAAGTGTATAGTATCGTTGAGCGAATTTAGAAGTTTCGCTTCCCTAAATTAGTAGTATTCAAACTAATCGTCCACGTCGCTTTTCCCTCAATTGGAGGTGAGTCTCTCTTTTTTTGTTAATTACAATGTCGTTATCGTATCTTTCACGTTGTTGTAGGGAATTAGTATAGGCTGGTATAACTAGTGCAGGCTAGTAAGTTAGTGTGAATGTAGGCTAGGATAACTAGTATATCCTAAGTTTTATTTTTGGCGTCTAAATTTTTTATTCATTTAAGACAGCACAAGATCTTCCAGCATCCGATTAAAATCGAAAATGTTCTATAATAATTTTACATGCTGAGAAAATCACTTTCCTTACATGCTCCACCCCATCATTACAGTCAACGTTGATGGAGACATTCTCATATACGTACATAGAAGTTTGAAGTTCATGTTTTCTACACATTTCCTTTCGTCGACGCACGGACCGAAAGAACCCTGAGAATTCTCACCAGGAAACTACGACGACCAATTAGAATCATGACAAAAATGCGTTTCGTCCCCAATTCTGAATTAAATATAGGACGAAACTCGCTGATTACCATTATTTTTACTCTTTAGACGGTAGACGTCAATTAATCACCGTCTACCTCGGTGACGCTCAATTTACCCCAGATAAAAGACATTTAATAGAACCAGCGCTTCGCCGGTAATAATAGAGACATTACAAAACTTTTCGTAATGACCAATTAGGAGATGGAGCTAATTGCGCCGTGTAAGCTCATTATTTGCTCGCTTAGGTCATGGATACGACACACGAGAAATGTATAATTAGATATGAGAGATGTTTTTATAGTATTATCGATAAAGATCGACGACGGAAATCGTTTTGTCCTGTTTAGGGCCGACGTGAATTATTTAGTTTTTTTTTACGTCGATTTGGAACAAATATTGTTCTTAAATGACAATGAAAAAACGGAAGGTCCCAACGTAGATCCTTGAGGAACACCAATACTAAGATTATGCCGGAAGTTCTATATTATAGATCTCTAGATTGGAAGGTTTCACCATTACCATTCTTTTTCGCTAGTTTATATTTTATACGTCTTCTCACTAATTTGGATCAAGAAGGAGAGGAAGTGTTTCTCGAAGGTTCCCCAACTGTTTTCCATCCTATCATTTCTGTTCCATTTGTTTTCTTCTTCATCTCTCTACGTCTGCATCACCGGGGTGACATTTCAAAACCTGCTAGATTTATTACGCTCACGAAGTGGATAAATAAGTGAGATACGACAGCGACGACGGTAACAGTTTCGCATTCTACCGCATTGTGCAGATAATTCATAGCGATTTTTCCCAGTCCATAATGAGATCGCGCAAGGCTACTTCGTGCTGATATCGGCGTATCGGTGTCAAACGTGGATTTCAAACGAGCCTAATAAATACGCCGTTTTATCGCAGACTATCTTTCACCGGTTCTCATTTACATATATAGTGTAAAACAAAAGGTGAATATGCAATATTCAGCGACTTTCGACGTTGTTTAATATCGCCGCCGCGCATAATGGTAGTTTCGACGATAATAAATCGCGAACGGATTGACACGAGCGCGAATACGAATGGTTAATGGAGAGCTTGAGCGGCTGTCGTGATTTATCACGTGCGAAAGTGATTTTATTCGCGCCAAAAGGTTATCTAGATGTGGCGGTTTGCAGCGACCTTTAACAATTTCTGTGTATAATGGGCCCTGTTTGCTTAGTAAATGCTTTGATGTGTAGCTGGTAGCGATTTGCAACGTTTTAGAATGTCTTCAGGTAAATTCTTTAGAGCCAGTTTCTTGAAATTTTCAAGCAAGTGCGGTAATCTGCACGTTCTTTGCTTTAATGTCATTATTGATAATATTGCCTTCTTCGCTTTAGTACTTGTATTAAAGAGTTAAAGACATTATATTAAATAGGGTATCATATTAACACTTCTGCTATGTAATAATTAACCCCAAACGTATTTTAACTTCTCCGTAGCGAGAAACATAATTTTCCGATATTTCGGATCCATATTAGAAACCGAAACAGAATACACGCTAAGCACGTAATACACAATATCAGCGTAAGTTGGGATATATTTTTTTATTCTAAAAATTTGACCTTGCGATAAAGCTCATACTTAGAAATACGTATTTTTTATGATCGTTTTTTATTTAGTGAATGTGTCAATTTTATCTGTCTGAATAAATATTTTTTACTGTAAATATGTCAATCCTATCTGTTTAAATAAACCGACATAAAAAACAGAAAAGCCTGTTCTTATTTCTTATATGCTCACGTAAGCGGGAAAACGCTTAGCGCTCTCTCCAAACTGGGAGACCGTAACAACTTGAAGTTTGAAAATTCACTTCTTGGAACTCGTTTTACTCATCTTCAAAGGTGATATGCATTTGGTTCTGTAGTTCTACGGTTTAACAGTTCAACTTTCTAGTTCTACTTTCATCTTTCTCAGATACTTGCTATGCTTTCTTTGCTGCAAATAGAGGGTTACTCAAATAAGATTTTTTCTGAATAAATCACAGCATATTGTAATAATCAGAATTCTATTGTTATTAGTGTAAGCTACAGACTTAGCAGTTATAGTATGAGAATTATGTCCTGTATGACTTTGCTTGCACGACATCAAAGTGTCAGGAAGTTTTTCAGATGGCCCTCCTATACAGGCGGTTCTATTTCAATATTTTCACTTCTGATGTTTCGTTTTAGCACTGGAATCGGTGCAGGTTCATTGATACAAACCCTTCCTCCAACCAAGCACGCAGAGAGAAGTCTAATAGGGTTAGATCGAAGGACCACGCTGTGAAATTGTTTCACATTTCCGAGAGATAATACGACCTAGAAATTAATATTTGGAAGAAACTGATTGGTTGCGCCCACATGTAATTGAGGTAAAAATCATCGATTTTCCTGGGGAAAATAGTCGTTTAGCTCTGTATAATCGTGATTTTCTGGCAATGCCGTAGCAAAGCTGTTTGTCAGCAAGCAACTTTGGAATCGTTGCAGGTTCGTTGATATAAACCCTTGTCTCTGACAAACTCTAGAGAGGAGAGTCTGATGGTGTTAGATCGAAAAACCACGGTTACCAATTATATCACTTTTCCGCGGCCAAGAAATTAACTTTTGGGGGAAGTTGATTGGTTCACCCACAGTATGATATGTTCCTTCGTCCTGTTGCAATCACATGTAATTCAGGTTAAAATCGTCGATTTCCTTAGGAAAAAGGTTGATTAGCACCTTGTAACCGCGATTTTCTAGCAATTGCATTGAAAAAATCACTTGCTACAGCAGCTGTTCATCGGTGAGCATGTGTGGGTTGGTGTTTGCAGCAGAGACACAAGTTTTGTTTTAACTCTGGAATTGTTGCAGGTTTGTTGATTTAAACTCTTGTCTTCAACTAACTCCCGAGATAAAAATCTAATGGATCGAAAGTCCACGGTCATCAATTAGGTCACCTGTTGGAGATATAGCACGACCAAGAAATTTACATTGGAAGAAGGTGATTGGTTCATCTGCTGTCTGGAATTTCGCCAGCGCGTGTGAACGAGTGCACGCGCAGGCTACCGACGTGCTTTGCGCACAATCCAACGCCATTTGCATCCACGGTTCTTAGCAGTATGAAACATGAAAGCTGCGGATATTCATCGTCGAACATGCGAACTATACGGTGACAATACAATGAATGACAGTAAACTACGAAAATGGCTAACATTGTTCAATGTCCATGATGAATCGCGGTCTGGTCGGTCATCTCTAGTCAACAACGAAAATTCTAGAGGGGAGATTAACAATTTCCAAATTGGCTTTGACATTCTCACACATTTCAAGGTCAGTTTTGTATACGATTGTGACTGAGAACTGAACAGTACGAATCATGTATGTATGTTTAAAAAATAAAGTGCTTTTGGAAAATTTTTACTTGTTTCAGTTTGATTACAATACGGACCTAACTTAGAAAATTACCCTCGTTTATAAAGTATCATTCACTACGGCAGTTGTTTGTTGGTGGAAGTCAACGGGGTGGCGTTCAGAGCAGTCACATATGAAAATAAATACTTACGTATTGATTTTATTGGCATCATTTCAATTTTGAATTGTAGGTTGAATGAGAAAACCTAGGAAACTAGCAAGACAATACTTAAGTAGCACTTACTAAAGTACCTAAAAGAGCTCTAACAGAGAGCCATGATATAAAAATTTATCTTACCCCAAATATGGGGGAATTTCAAACATAAAGTCTTCTCAACCGCAAAAGTAATCATAGAAAAAATGAAGTATCGAACTAAATGCCCAGAGTGGAGTGATCTAGAAGCAAAAGGATTATAGAAACGTGCACGCCATGCGACAAAGATCGCTTCGTACGGCACGATAACGAGGACCAGACTTAAGGTCACAGCGACAGCGTACACTGGGCAATGTATTTTGAGAAAAGCATTAGTTTTGATTGAGGAACATGCATATTTTATTAGATGCAGTACTGACGGTGTCCAATCCAAATGCTAAAGTTTTATTTGGATCATCCTTTACAATCTATATGGTACACTGCATTTCCACCGAACAGGTCAGTAATCTTAAGGATCAAACGTTTTTTTGCCTCAACAGAAAGAAAAACAAACAAGAACTAATGAGTCATGTCATAAATTGGAAAACAGCATAAAATTGTGAAGTCGAGTACTCCAGTCGTAAAGTTCGAGATCACATCGGACGTCGAAAACTATCACGGGAACTTTTTCTGTGTCCGGTTTAGAAGACATCATAAATCCTAGACAACTAATCTAATCCTACCCTCTCCGGGGAAAAAATCTCCGTAATACAGCTTCATTATACGTTAAACTCCGGTAAATTTAATGCTGATAACGGCTCCGCTCATATTTTATTCATTCCGTCGCGTTCTAAACGATGGTGCCATTTAAATTTTATACAACTATTGCCCGTTCAACGTCAAGATTATTCCGCATTACGTTCGGAGCGATCGAAAGCAGCGGCAGCAACGACGCTGGAATACTTTCAGCGTGTCGGGGAGTTACGACACGAAATGCAAACAATTCATAAATAATTTATTTCGCAATGCTGGCGAACCGTTTGCTCCGCGCTACCAATACGCTTGTCCGACACGACGATTACAAACCGAACGGCCGCTACTTATTCTCGGCCTTACGCTTTTTAAATGGACACGTAACGTCAATGCCGTACGTTTAATTGATATTATAGTTTCGTTCGGGGCGAACGTATCCATTATTTATTTTATTCGATCGGAATGGGAAGTTTTCTAGGATCGAGCGATATGTCCAACGGATAGGATATCAGAGAGAAAAAGAACGGTTCCAATTAATGATTTTAGTTAAGGCATTTCGTAACGTTTTTGCCAATATTTTCTGCGCAAATTAGGCATGTGTGCGTATTTCGAAGTACTCTAGGCCATCGACGAAGAATAAATTATATGAAGAACTTCACATCTAACATGATGATGTGAAACATTTTTAGTCCCGTTAGAGGAAAACGAGAATCACACGCTCGACGAGTGAGGGCGAAGGCGGGAGTGGGGGTAACTGGTGTTGCTATTGGTCGGAGCGTAAGGGAAAGGTGTATACTTGCACTACTCAGAGTCGTTTTTCATTCTCCCTTACTCGATTCCCACGTTGTTCGCGAGTTGACACAAACGGAATCACTGAGAATCACTGATTATTAATCATTGAGGTTAGGCGTACGACGATTCCCCAAATTCGTCGAAATAAGTGTTCATTCATAGCCATAACACACTATTCTGCGTCATCAACTAACATAACCTAGCCACCCGTTCGACCCCGGGTGTGAAAGAGTGTCCTTTGTTCAACCCCTTTGTCCATATGAGTTGGTAGGTAGTAGCCAGTGGCTAGAGGGTCCGACCAAGGGCAATAAAGAAGAAAAAAAGTAACATAACCTACAAAAGTCTCATTTGACGAATTATTTGCTTTTATTTTAATTTTTTTTTTTGTATTGATCGTCCTCTTTCGCTATTTGCATAATATTTGTTTCAATATTTCACAGCAATTGTTTTTAATTTATGAAAATCTGAAAACATTCGAAGTTTCATCTCGGTTGTGTAAACCGTACTGACGCTGTACCTCCGAATTTCAATGTCGCACTTTTCACGTAAGTGGGAACAAGCGGCGGAGCGACAGCGTCAGTCCGGTTTACACTACTTAATAATAACATCATGCACTCGCTGGTCGAACCTTAGCCGTCTCGTGTAGATAAGTGACTGTTTTCTAATTGCTCAGTAGCTTGTGAAATTTCAGAATAGTTCATGGATATTTCATCTATTTGTTGGTGAACGTCTGAATTGGAAGAAGTAGCTGACTATCTCGAACTGCTGCAGAATCGTTTGAATCAAGTTTGAAGAAGACGTTTTTCACTTGTGAAAAATATCTCTGATGGTGAGATACTGCTTGAATCCATGTTCCCCATCGCCTTATTACAAACTGGTGCTGGCAATTTCGGGCACAATTGTTTGAATACACCCATGATTTTGGGAGATTTGATGAACCCTTTTTTGGCAGTTGCTATTAACTTATCCACCATTGGATACTTCTTTCGAATGGTTTCTGCTACGAGGTGACATTCGTGTTCGAGGCATGTTACGTGAAGAAGGGTCGGAAAGCATATTTTGCACATCCTATCAACTTTCATCATTGTTGCAGCACCGTCCGTAACGAACATTGTGACTTGGGTTGCTGCGATAGAAATTTCTCTTAACGAATCTTCTATTATCTTGGCAACGGTTTCTGCGCCAGTTTTCTGCATCCTTTCACTGTATAACAACAATGAAGCTGGTGGACCATGACATTTTAAAGAACACGCTACAACATGAATGACTCTGTGTTTCTGAACCTCAGTTGCTTCATCCACACATAGGCAGATTTTCTTACTTCTCAACTCGTCTTTTATGTAGTGTACCTTGAAGACGTGGCAAATTGAATCGTAATTGCATAGGTAGATGTTGGCAACTTCCACGAGGGAACGTGCTTAGCTCAAAATAGACGGAAGTGTTGATTAGGTACTATAATTTGTGGGATGTTGCACACACTTAACGTAAAAATAAAATCACATATAAAGTGCCAGTATGGAATACAGTTACTTAAATTCAGTACATGACGTTTATTTTTACAATGTTGTCTACATACAAACCTATCGCTACTTAGCAGTCTGCTAAATGCATATTGTGCAATAAATATGCGGACTTCTAGGTATATTCCAATCCAGGGTAATCCCTGAGATATTTGTTAACATTTGAAGGGAACGTTACACCCTTTGGACGTCTCATCTCCGCGTACTTATTTAGCGTGCAACGTACTGTCGCTTTGAACTCTCTCTCGCGGTGGTATCGAGATGGACTATAAGTTGAAAATTACCTCTACTCATGTCCCTACCGCTACGCTACATCCGGTACCACCTCTCTAATAAACTCTAGTCATCACGCTTTGTAGACGCCTTCCTTTTCGATCTAATCTGTGGTGTTTGGAAAAGGGAAATAATAAGCTAACTCTCCCACACCTACGAGATTAAATCAGCATCGAAATCGCCCTGTATGTCGCAAACGCATTACTTTTATTACCGCTATTTACTCCACTTGGAATCGTCGTAGGCTTAAACGTTTCGCAAAACGGACTTGTTTATCTGCATCTCCTCCTTCTAAATTATTTTATTTCGAAGTAATACCATTGTCGTTCCGCATAACGGCCCCATTTAGAACATATTTTCGAACTATTATCCGTCGGCAAACGCGCGACACCTACGCGTCCGCTGTCCCATAAAGTCCAGCCGCTAAATACGACTGGAACGGCGTCGTTGTCGCCGTCCGTTTATCTTAACGGCAACTGGAACAGACAGAAATGGCCGCCATTACGCGCGGATTATGCTCCGATCCGGGGCGAATTCCAGAGGTGGAAAAATCCGGGTCGCGGTCGGCGGCGCGCGTTTCTAATTTCAGGTGTCGGTCGTCTTGTAAATTCAAGCGGCCGGCCGATAATGAACCCGCGTCCGACCGGCCTTTAAGGATAATAAGATATTTAAATCGCGTTTAAGATAAAATCGCGCTACTCAAAATGTCAGCGGATATCGAGCTCCTCGAGAACGGAATATCCGAAGAGGACGCGGCCGATGTTTGCCCGCTTCGATCATTGTCGTTTCGAGAGATAGACATCGCGGAACTTACTCACCGGCTTTATCTACTCTTGTCTCGTTTAGTTGCGCTGTCTCGCTACGCCGAGTCCTATCTATTCTTCGATGATAATTGGAATTTGGAAATGCGATTGTCAATTATATGTGGGATTCGGATTTGCGATAAAGTTGACGTATGTTATGCTAATAGGGGGTTCGTAAGAAAAGAAAATAGTAGAAAATACTTACCAACTACATCGGATTTGCGAGGGAATCTTCAGAAAAGAAGTTCAATACTGAAGTAAGACATTTTAGCTTGTCTGTGCTCATGCTGCTTGGTACTGGGTGTTTGCGATTACAATATTGCCATTCGGTGACTCAACTTCTATAATCGTGACTCGTTCAGTCAACCCTTCCCGGTTAGGCGCATGTTTACTGTTTAGGCAAAGAAATGCGAACGATAGTAAAAATAGGTCAATATATCGAGTAAGGCTAAGTCCCCCTTTTGTCTTTTATCATACTTCATAGTAGTAATAATGAATAAAACTCGTAGAGTGAACACTTCATTACATATATGAAGGGCTTCATCCAGGTCATTCAGCTCTATCGCCTAGGATGTGCTTTTGTTTCTTCTTTCCATTTCTGTCGATTTTTCACCTTCTCTTTCCAGTTTGCTATTTTCTTCTCTCTGATATCTTCCATAATTGCTTCCCTCCACTATTTCTTGGCCTTCATCTCCTTCTTTAACCCTTCGGTCTTCTCCACGCTATTCCTTTGACCACTCCGGTGTCATCCATTCTCTCCAAATGTCCAAGCCATTGTAGTCTCCTGGACTTTACAATTCCATCTGTCGTAGATTCGTTGAAGAGGTCGTATATTTCTTCGTTAGATCTTCTTTCCCAGCCTAGATGAATTCTTCAAAAATTCTCCGCACGATCCCCCTCTTCCATATCCGTATTTTTCTTGGTCTCTTCTTGTCATCGTCTATGTTCCATTCCCCTATAGGAGGGTAGGCCATATTACCGTCTTTTAGATTGTTATTTTAGTCCCTCATAAAAGCTTGTTAGATCGGATTACTTTCTATAATCTTGCTGCACATTTATTGCTCTTTGTTAGTCTGACGTCTACTTCTGATCCTTCTTCGCATTTATTAGTTATCCATGTGCCCAGGTATACATAGTTGACTGTCTGTTTGAGTGTTGTCTTTTCCTTATTATAGTTTTGGATTTACAAGGTTTTGTTTTGTTTATCATAACGCTTATCTTCTAATTGCATATATTCTGTTTCCGCTTTGTTAATTTGCAGTTCCAGTTTCGATGCTTCCTCTATGAGTTGTGCTGTTACTCTACTAAGCTCCTTTTGGGTGCTTGTTGTCATGACCACATCATCTGCATATGCCAGACATTACTGGTTCTTTGTATGTAATGTCCCTTGCCGGTTGGTTTTGCTATTTCTTGTCGCTAGTACCAGGTTAAATAGCAATGTGGATAATGGGTCTCCTTGTCTCAGCTCCCTTTTGATTTCGAATTCACTCATGTCGTAAATCTCTATTCTGACTGTGTTTATCGTCTGTTCGATGGTGATCTGTACTAGTTTAATTAGCTTTCTAGGTATGCCCGATCTTTCCAATACTTTAAACATTTCCGTTCTGTATACAAAATATTTTATTTTTTCCAAAATATGCCAATTTTCAATTTTTCTAAACTTCAAAAATTTTAGAGAAATTTTCGTATTTTAGAGGTAGCTGAAGTGTACATTTCATTAAATGCCAAAGGCCCGTTCAGTAGTTGGATGAAAAATTTTTGAATTTGAAATTGTGGAATTTTAGAACTTTGCAATTTTGGCGAATTTCGGCAAACTTTGCATCTTTTCAAATCCGATATATAGGTTCAAAACTTTTTAGAAATGTTTTTTAAAAGATTTTGAAAAGCCATTATTTGATTTCTGCCGGGGCTTTTGTTGTTCTTCAGGCTTTCTATTACTTCATTATTTTCTTCCACTGTAGACGTAACCCCTTCTTCGGTGCTTGTGTCTTCATCCATTTTGGAATTTCCCAAAGAATCTATGTCACGTCCGGACGGTCATTGCACCTTTCACGACAAATTCTCAACGTGATTTCTCGGTCGGGAGTAACCCCAAGGTGCTTGATGCTTTGATTCCACTCACTACCAGAGTTCAATTATTAAAAAATAGTCTTTTCCCTTCAAGTCTTGTTTCGAAGGAAACGTCAATTTCAAGACTAAACCTCAGAAAATATTTAATTTCTTCGATGCCTCTTTCAAATTTGAAGCAGAAATTTTGTAAATCAGGCAAGGAAAGAGTTGGTCAAGATAAGTGGCGTTTCGAGTGTTGGAGGTGTAATTCAAGTTGAGTTGTTGAAGTTTGGAGTTTAAGCGCCGATTTTTTCCCGAAGAGTCTTGCCAGGTTCGAATTGTCATTGCACCTTTCAGGCATACTTCACAACGTGAATTCTTAGTCGGGGAATAATGCCAAGCCGCTTGACGCTTTTGGAAAATGCTCTTTAATTACATCCATCGCCAGAGCTCCATGATTAAAAATATTCTTTTCTCTCGCTCTCTCTTTTTCTTATTCTTGTTTTAAAGGAAGCGCCGGTTTCAAGATCTAAGCTGAGAAAGTATTGGATTCGTTCGACGCCTCTTCCAAATCCGAAACAGACGTTTTGAAAAAGGGGCGAGAAGGGAGCCGATCCAGATAGTTGTTGAAATTTGAAGCAGATCCAATACGGCATTTTGGAGCTTTACTTTTCTCAAAGAATCTACGTCACGTCCGAATTGCCATTGCACCATCTCTGATTCCATCTACCGCCTAAAATACATTCTTTTCGCTTTAATTGCAGGACTAAAGCTGAGAAATTATGTCATTCTTTCGACCCCATTTACAAATTTTGGAACAAAAGTATTGAAAATTGGGTTAGGGGGTGTTGATCAAAATAGCTCCGCCGTCGTCTCGAGTTTTAGATGGATTTCAGTTGTCATTCCGACTGAATTGAGGAAATTTGAGGTAAGTTCGATACGTCAGTTTAGACGTAAACTTCTCCAAAGATAATCTATGGTATGTTCAAATCTTTATTCACACTTCGCGGACAAATTTGATTAACTCGGGGGTAGTCCCAAGATGCTTGATCTCACCGGATAATTATCTTGAATCTCCGTTTATGATCAAACCTTAATTATTAAAAAAAAAAGAAATATCTCTTATGCCTTCATTCAACTTTCACTTCACACGTACATACGCTGACCAAAACGACCTTACAGCGCAATAAAAAGTACTCGTCTATGGCAATTACTTTATCCTAACGAGTTCTCCTTCGCGTTTTACTTCTCAATTCAAATAAACACATATACCTACTCTTATTTATGTAGGAACGTAGTTTAATTTAGATACGACGCGCCGGTAACATGAGCATCCTCCGATTATTACATTAAATATCATTTTCCTACGCGAAATTTATTACTATTGCGTTTCAACAATCTCGGAACGAAACCGGTATTTTTCGCTAAACGATCCACAATTATCGATACGGATCTCAATAATACGAAAGCGCACTTCGCGAAGGATTTGTCTTATGGACTAGGAACTATCGCGGCATAATTTCGAATGAATTCATAGGACGATAGAAGCATAAAAAGGAAGATCGTGTGCGCTATCGCTTGTAAAAATGTCTATCGGCGATCTCCTTGTAGCATATTCGCGATAACATCTTTATTATAACTAATTAAATTGAATTAGCTGGGCAGTAAATAAACTATGGGTTAATTATGGCGTTATGCAAGTATACAGCGAACGATAAGCCGGCGTATGTGTCTGGAAAGTAAAAAAACAAACTCTGGAGTGATTTCGGTCTAATAGTGTTGTTCTTGTTGAAGCATGTTATAACGAGCGATCGAAACGGTACTAACAGTGTGTTTGATTCCGATCTCCACATACAAGGAGAGAAAGTTGAAACTACTGCTATACTCCAAAATGACATATTGGATCTACTTCAAACTTTAAACATTCACCCAGAATCATAATTGGACTACCTCCAACACTCGAAAGGCCATCCGAGCCTTCGTGCTCAACTCCTTCCTCGTCCAATTTTCAAAACTACTCTTTAAATTTGGAAAAGGCACCGAAGGAATTAAATACTCTCTCGGCTTTAGTCTTGAAATTGACCTTTCCTTCGAAACAAGACTTAAAATAAGAGAAATATTGTTTTAATATTGGAGGCTCTGGTGATGGATGGAATCAAAGTGAATTGCTAAAGCGTCAAACGCCTTGGGATACCGCGAACTAGGAATTCGCGTTGAAGCAATTCATCTGATAGATGCCATGACAATTCGGACGTGCCATACATTACTTAGAAGAAAATTCGTTGTTTAAACTCCAAAATGACGTATTGGATCTACTTCATATTGCAATAAAATTCAAGCAGAATCGCAAATGGAATACCTCCAATACTGGAAAGGCCATCGCAGATATGTTGACCAACTCCGTACTAATTTTCAAAATCTATGCTTCAAATTTGGAGGAGACATCGAAGGAATTGATGGTTTTCTCAGATTTAGTTTTGAAATTGACCTTTCCTTCGAAACAAGACTTAAAATAAGCGGAATATTGTTTTAATATTGGAGGCTCTAGTGATGGATGGAATCAGAGTGAATTGTTAAAGCGTCAAATGCCTTGGGGTTACTGCGAACTAAGAATTCGCGTTGAAGGAACTAATCTGATAGTAGCAAACGACAATTCGGCCGTGTCATGGACTCTTTTGTGAAAAATTCGTCCAAAAATTCTCTCCAATACTTGTAACGTCACCTGAGTTATCATGACCAAGTACCTCCTCCCCCAATTTTCAAAATTTCCGCTTCAATTTTGGAAAAGGCAGCGAAGGAATTAAATACTTTCTCAGCCCAGGTGTTGAAACTCACGCTTCGTTCGATACAAGAATTAAAGTGAGAAGAATTTTTTCTTTTAACATGGAGCTCTGGCGATGGATAAATCACAATTGCAATCCTCCTGGGACTCGAAGAGTCATCAGAGCTATCACCAACAGCTAATCTCATTTTCGGAACTATTGCTTTGAATTTGGAAGAGGCACGCCAGGAATTAAATATATACTCTCTCAGTGTTGTTCTTGAAATTACCTCTTTCGTCGATCCAAGGATATATATTTTTTAATAATCGGGCTCCCAGGATAGGCGGGATCCTAGGGGAATTTTCAAAGCACTGAATGCCTTGGGATTATCCCCGACTAACAATTCACGTTGAGAATTTGGCCTGAAAGGTGCAGTGAACATCTGGAGGAAATTTATCTGAAAGGAGTAATGATAATTCGGATATGATATGATATGCGCTTAAAATCCAAAATGGGATATTGGATCTGCTTCAAACTTTAATCGGTTAGTCAGAATCACAATCGAAATTCTTCCACCACTTGAGACGCCACCAGAGCTATGATGACAAACTCCCTCGTCGCTAATTTTCAAAATGTCTACTTTAAATTTAGAAGAGGCATCGTAGAAATTAAACAGTTACTCAGCTTTGGTCTTGAAATTGACGCTTCCTTCAAGATAAGAATTGAAATCAAAAGAATGTTGGAACTCTGGCGAGGGATGGAATGAAAGAGAATTTCCAAAGCGTCAAGCACCTTGGATTAACTCCGAACTAGAAATTTGCCTTGCGCAAATCCATCTGACATGCGCAATGACCATTCGGACGTGGTCGTCGGTTTTTTGGGAAAAATTGGGGGCTCAAACTCCGAAATGGCATTTTTACTAAAATTTTCAACAATTCAGCCAGCATCCCAGTTGGAATCGAGACGTCATCACACCGACTCATAACTCGCCTACTTTTCAAAATTTCTACCCCAGTGTTATGTTTAAAGGTATCGAAGGGATGGAGCACTTTCTTCTTTCTGTCGTTTGGGGCGATAACCGCGTTTCAACGATATCAGAATCAAACTGCAAGTTATTGCTTCCATCTCCGCATAAATTCAGAGCCATGCTGAGTTATTCCGGAATTTCGATCGGTTTATCTCAGACGGGGTCAAAACATCTGTTCGGGGTCGTAGGCAATGTCTCAAGGGATTTTTTCGCCTCGTCGACGATATCGTATCGCCGCGATTCCGCGCTGGCATTGTTCATTGAGGTAACGGCACGTACGACGTAATTTGTTTTGTTGCTACTTGTAGAAGAACAAAGGCATAATTTACTATTTATATACGTATATAAATGACGGACGACCGAGCCGAGTTACTGTCTCGAACTAGCCCTTTCTCCGTCTGTTTTACGCGACGATCCGTCGACCATTTGTACGCATGTTTCTATCTTATTAACTCTATATGTTGGCATAAATAATCGACGTAATGATCCTGCTTTGTAATTTAGTGCCGTATAAAGTGCTCGTAAATATTTTTTTATGATTTGTTTTAATTGCGGATGTGTTATTAAAATCTTATTTACTTGGGCATTAGATTAAATTTCTTCTGAAACTTCCGACTAAAGGGAGGTCTTTACATATGAAAGATCTTTGGGTATCCGATTGAGTTAAAGTATGTTGGAAATCGAAGGAAACGATTAACTATTTTATGCAGCTCTACTCGAGAAAGCATATATGTAACTATACCGGTATCATTTAAATGAACAACTACTTCCCGTACAAAAATAATTTTTCCGATAATCGAAGTATACATGACTGTCTGGGCGAAGTAGGTGTTTGCATACTTATATCTACTACTACTTTCCATACAAATGTCTCGTTTATCATTAATTTATACTAGGATCGGCCGATGGTCGAAATTCGACCACAACATCTATATATTAATACGCAGTCAAATACCTACAATCAAACCTGATTTACATTGAATTTTTATTGTATTTTCGAGTAAAATAAAATAAAAATCGCGCTCTACTTTTTGAGAAAATCGTTGAAAAGGAAATTGAAGTTTCCTAATTGTCTCTTACATCGTTAACTTTAAGTGCTGTTCAACGAAGAGATCGTAGCGCGGTGGATAGGTTCTAGGTTTTACACCTCTGGGAATGTGCGTTCAAGTCCTTTGTGCACGAAGAGATTGGGGAAAAAAGGACATGAGGAGGACTTGAACACACATCCCCCACGGCACGAACGGATGAGCTGAACATACAATTATTTTACTCACTCGCAATGTATTGAGATGCCAATTTAATCCACTTAATCTGCTTTTGTGCAATCAATATTATGCCACACAATTTTTGTCCGTTTCTCGAACGTATTCACTATAATAATATGTCATTACTTGACGTGGTTGACGTATATCACGTTGCGTGTGTCATTCTGACATCTACAATATGTAATATATGTTACAGACTCTCATCTGCGTTCCACTGCACGTATCGCGATGAAACATACATTCGACAAATCTGCATTGTAATACGAAAACAACGACATATGTACCATCGCGATACATGGAAGGAACACTCTAAAATATGTACCAGAAGACGATCCACTGCGTATTAATATGTAGATAATGTTGTATTATGCCATGCTAGTACCAGGACCAACTCTTTTTCGCCCAAGTTGGGACCGATCAATATCCTGGAAAATCACTCTTCTTCATTTCTCTACAAAAAAAAGCATTACAGGAATCCTCCATCTTTTACCCGAAATAAAATCGGAGATCTCACCATCGATATTCTTTCAGACTTTTATGTTAAAATTCTCACCAGGTTTCCATGACGCCCTATAATTAATCACGATTATCCCAAACCTATTTATATTTATTCGTAGCATTCATAATTCGAACGTAATTCATCTTGTTACAGCGCATTTTATAAATTACGTATTTGATGGGATCGCATGCATTATCACCTGCGATATTTTGTACCTGGATACCGAGAACCAACTGCCGTTTCACTCCGAGGCTATAATTTATTTATTCCACAGGAATGTTATTGTTATTATGGTTATTTACGTTCGTATTTACAAACGTAAGGACAAATAAAACCTTGTATAAACTGCACGAGTGGGCATGTAGGAACAGAGTTACGGTTACGTTTCCTTTCAGCGTTTCGCGTGCTGCTTTCGAGTTCGGTCAGAGAATCCAGCAGAAGGTGGTAGTATAATATTTTATTGGTGTACTTTACGTTTGTTGTTTTTTTACTAGTTCCGAAAGATTTCAACTAGATTCCTTCCTAGTGATCGCGATATTGTGACAGGATCGTAAATTTTAAAGTTACATTGCTGGTCCAGGTCACGTGCTGGACACTTCCGCTTGCACACTCTGCAGAAATATAACGGAAGAAAGAAAGCGTAACTCGTGAAGTAAGAACCATTTTATTTTTAGTTTTTACTAGGTGTGGTCGAGCGGTTATGGAACTCGACTACGACGCCGAGTGCCGCCTTTCAAATGTTCTAAATTCCGAATCGGCTTGTGACCTACCCAATCATTAAAAATCAAATTCAGCAACCCGAACCTGGTTGGAACGGAATCCATAAAAGCTGCAACTAGTGAAAAAAAATCGATCAGACACGTCAACCCTAATTTTTAAAAGCGAAAATTTCCATCCCCTCTTACCGGATAGCGCCTTACGGTTCCAGTAGTATGGTGCACCGCCACATCATTCTCTAATTGTTCGTAATTATCTTACAAGAGAACACCGACTCGTTAAGACAGGTTTTAAATTGTTTGAAGAGTACTAAATGATAGCATCATCGTAATTTAAAAATTGCTTAACTTCAATAATAGAGAGACTACCCCCATCTCAACTCTTTTGAAAAATTTTGTATGTTAACTTCCAGATAGTTTTGAAACGTTTCATTGGCAATAACTTCAGATATTGTGAAATCTTCGATTGCGATTTGCAGAAATCTATTCAATTGGTTCTACTAAAGCCACATATCTTCAGAAGAAGCGGTGTAAAATTTTGATTTTCCCTAAGTGAAATGTTGCGTCTTCAGGCACGCCAAAGTGGAAATTTGGGCGATCCAGGATTCGAATGCTTTTGGGAAAGTAGCTATGCGATGTTTGATGAACGTTTCGGGTCTCTTTACTGACAGTAATTCCAGAGATCTAAGAACGAAATGATCAATTTTCACCACTATCTTGGTACAAACCTCCCAATTCTTTTATGAATGCTACTACTCCAAAAGGGACCTTCAGTTTAGATTATGCTTCTTGGTTGTAATTTCTATCACTTCCAAAGACATGACGTTTACTTTCGTCAAGTAAACACCGCTCTCAAACGTGTCGAAGTACACACTTTAAGATATTTTAGATTGTATCGCTGTAGGTAGGCGAAAGAACGTACATAGCTATACGACAAATATCTGGGATAATAGTGATCCAAATTTTGAAGGTACCGTAGCTTCTTTTAAAAAGTAGCTGTAGCTGTGCGTGCACCGCCTTACGGATCATAGCTTTAGGAGGCTGTTAACGACTTATTGGACTCAATCAATCCCACATTTGTAACAGTTTCATGTGTCAAACTTGTAACATTTCACCAATTTTGACTGTTACCCATTCTTGCATTACAGATCACTTAGAAAGGCACCTTCACTCTGCGTTTTCAAAAGTATGAAGCTGGAAACTTGCTGCTATTTGGGGAGTGAAGAAAGTAACCTTGATGAAATCTTTGACCATCTCAGAGAGAGCTTCTGACGGCTGCTAACGAGGGTACCTTTCCCACAACGACCATCTCTTGAGAGGTTATAGTTTCTCGTCTGTTTCTTCTTGCAAATTGCTAATGGTGCCGCAAAAGCGCTTTCGTTGACAATACTTTAAGGCACCTTTTGGCCAGTAGACCAAGACCTCAAGGAAATGAGAACGGCATTTTCTATGAGATTTTCCGCAATTGCAAGAAGACTTCCTTGCAGAGGTTCCAAATATGTTTTGGACTTTGGTTAGTGATGAAAGCTATTTAAGAACTTCAGCCTCATATTAATGTTGTGACGAAACTGAAGCCAAATAGGGAGCACCAAGTCTGTTTAACGGTATCCTTATTGTGGGTTTAAAATTTTGCTCAGCTATCTGGTGCAAGATATTCTAAAAAGTTATCTACAGCACATTTAACCTAATGTGTCCACAGCACAAGTTTGCCCAAGTTATGACTAAAACGGAGTCAACGAACAGTTAAAAACAATCCAACGCTTTCTGTAGTCAGAAGTTGAGCGTCTTTAAAAGTCAGTGCTCAACTTGCAGAAATTATTTTGTTCGTAAGATATTTCTAATGTTCATTATCTTCCAAAACACGAATGATACGACAATTATGGTGGAGCTGCCATTAAATCGAACCTAAAGAAAATATTGATATCAGCACTTTCAACGGATTTTAATGTAATAGCGTGGCATACGTCCTCAGAGGACATTCCTCGATTTGTAAAAACAGTTTCGTAAGATTCTTTGATATTGAGCCTAAATTTTGCAGAACTTATCCCACAATTTTCGTCTGGTTTCAGCTAAAATAGGATAAAAGATAAATGAAAAAATGTATCAAAACAAACACCGTAGAATTAGAATAATGTACTGATATTTGCAACCATTTATTGATCAATTACGTGATAACGAATTGGAAAGAGGCTACTTTTAGCAAGACGGGGCAAGTGCACACAGAAGTTATAAAACTTAGTTCTTAGAAGAATAGTTACTAAGAATAATTAGTCGTAATCGTTGGCCAGTTCACTCGCCAGATCTGATGCTAGCTGATTTCTTTTCATTTGGATACTTAAAAAATATATAAAATAAATAAAATTACCCTTACCACACCTTTAATTAAGGCGGTAGAAAACAACAGGGAACTGGATAGCTACGACAGCGTATATATTTATAAGAATAGAGAGAGAATTACGAATGCAGATCGAGGACCTATTCCAAATTCCAAATTGTATGAGCTATTGAATTACATTTTAGATTGTTTCAAGCGTATCGACACGCTCCGTAGAGCATGAAATTTAGGTATTAATACACTTTCTCTTTTATGGGAGTTCAGTGTCAACAGTGTTTTGGTGCGTTTCGCACGTTCATTGTGTGATGTTCATTGTGCAGCGTTTTGGTTTCATTATATAGGGTTTGTTGTGTGGTGTTCGTCTTGAGCATCAGCCGGATTCGCTAGTGATGCTGAATTCCCCAGTTGTCTACTGAAGATAGCAACTTAGTTGCCGAAATACGTATCTGGATTTTTCAGAAAGGTGTGGTAAGGGTAATTTTATTATTTTAGCCACACTCTTCTTATTCTTATTTGCACTTAAAAAATAAAATATTCCAGAATCGTATTGGAAGAATTAAAATTTGCAGTCACTGAAAATGTTAGAAATATAATTGTTGAAACATTGCAGAATGTGTTCGATTCTATGAAACGAAGATGTAACATTTGCATACAAAATGCTAATATGAAAATTTGACTTGAATGGTTTTGTTATTACTTTTGATTCCTAAATAAATTTTACATTTTGCATTATTTATTTCTATCCAAAAACAGCTATACTTCCAAAGAAAGCAAATCGTCGTATCTCATGCTATTTTGCTTGCTGCTTTTATTTGCCTTCGTAAATGCGATATTGAGTAAAGCAATTTCCAGTTGGAACGACAACTATTTAATTTTAACCAAGTTCACCAATAATTCAGTGTTACCACAACAAAATTTCGTGACAGTTATACTTGATCGCAGTGTATTTTCGCAGCATGTTAGAGGTAACAGATACATTTTAGAATTTTAAACTGCTACGCTCCGCCGTGACCGGGTTTCGAACCGCGGACCTTCTCACTGTGAAGCGCGTGTGTTACCACTTAGCCACTATGTAGGTTTACTAAATTTTTCTATTTATTCCCTGCAATTTTCTTGACGAAATGTTTGTTCAATACGTTCCTTACGATTAGGCCAAGATAACTCAAAACTGTGACAGTTCCCATGTATCAATCGCCACATGCATATACATGATACGAACCGAATTTTTACGACGTCCATTTCAAACTCTCGACACGGCGATCTTCGCATACCACCAACCACCTACTCGCGGCAAGCCCTAGATTAATTGTACGAATATCAATGATATACGCAGACATATGGCGTATTAAACATGATTAATAACGAGCGCGGTACACGAAACTTGAGAGCGCCGTGACACCTTTTTAATTTGTTCGTGAAAAACGGCGACATCCTAAGAAGATCGATAAATAACACGGATCCATTTGAATACCGGTTCATCGAACCGCGCACTCGTGGCATTTATACGAACTATAAATTTCCGGACGTAATTTTCAGAGCGAATCGCGATCCATTGTTAATAAATCAAACGATAAATTTACATTTCCAGCGGATGAAGAGAAAAAACGGCTTCGCCGTCGTCGTCTTCGTCGCGATTTTTTCGCGAGAAAAAGACCGCCACGTGCGTCGAGCTCGTAAAATTCGACCCACCCGACGATCGATCCGTGTGGAATTCGTATACGGATCTAACTCTAAATACGAATTTCGACCGTTAAGTTATCATCTTCAATGGAGAGTCGTTCTTCAGAGCAAATTGATATGAAGCAGATGACATCATCTTACATTGATGGATCTTTAGATCAGCCAATTCTTATGTAATATCATCTAAGAAATTTGCCCGTAGAAACTTTACCACGTCCTGTATATACACAGGTATTACACGCGATGTAAAACATCTTAAATTATAGCCTCAATAAAAGCGAGATTATAAAACGCTTATGCATGCTTGAACGCGGTGGTACCTGCTAGTAATTTCTTCGCCGGTTTACAATGTTATATACCATCTGTCGATTATAACATTGGAAGTGTTGATAATAAATTGTAAATAGTGTTAGTCGCGTAATTAAATCGAACCGGGCGACAATTAAAATCGGTATTTATTAAGCAATTCCCTCTTGCTTAATAAATAAATATAATAAATATAGAACCAGCAACTGGGTACATATTCCTATGATAGCAAAAACATACACATGGAAGGCCGTATCGATTTATGCGGAATACAACCGCGTAAAATAGACATAACATTTTATTAGCGATGCTGCGATTTTATCTAAGCAGATTTCAGAAATAATTTACGTTTCCTTCGAAGTATTAAACGACTTTGGATGACGTTAAGAATGCCGCATCCAGAACGGGCAATTGTTTCTACTTATCTTGGTGTTAAGTTGCTAATAAGATGATTAAAATTCCAAGTCCTAAGAGTGACAAATGATCATTAGAAATTGAAGACTTCGCAATTGAATATAATTATTAGTAGGGTAAGACAATCGTGTCGTCCCAGCATAGCCCTATCATTGATGTTGAATGTGTACGAATTTGAACTGCTTCGCCACCCGGCAGATGTTTACGCATAGCAACAGACAGGCGCGCGCCGATTTCCGTTGGCTGCTACTGGGACGACACGATTATCTTACCGTACTTATTACTAGTGAAACATCTGAATGTTGACAAGATGGTGATCGGTTTCTTCTCGGATAAGCTCACTTCAACAAACTTCCATTTCCTGTTAGAGATGCGATGAAAAAATTCCAGAAATTTGTGGACAATGATTCAAATTACTGCGAACTGCCCTATACAGGGATGTTACAAAAGAGGGTGACATATTACGAAGAACTCAGTCCCAAAATACCAAATAAACAGGAAAACAAAATGGTCGGGAAGCAGGCATCTATCAGTTTATCACCTCGCTGTTGACCTGCAGACTCTCTGATAAGCACAGCATGAGGGTGTGCATCAAAGGTAAGTAATTTCCCAAAAATGTCATTTCATCACTTTCACGACTTATGCATCAAATTAAAATACAAGAAACAAAATAAAACAAAATTTGAACAAAACACCACAGTCCTTGCAATCACTACCATTCATAACAAAACTTGTATGGGCAAATATTTTCCTACTACCACAGAAAAGCCGAAATTAATTTTTGAAGTTTCGCAAGCTTCACAAGCAACATTTGCTGAACCTCCCATAGTTACATTTGACTAGGATGTTTATTATTTAGACGTTAGACCTTACCATATCCCTTGGGGAAAATCAAATTCCTCAAGCAGATACAATAAAATATCTTGGCCTCCATCTTGATGATAGACCTAACAGGAAAGATCATGTCAGACAGAAACTTGAACAGATCAGACTCAAAACTATACAAATGTATTGGTTAGTAGAAAGATACTCCCAACTTGACCTTAGATCCTAAAACACTGGTTTATCAGTCCATAATAAAGCCAATCTGGCCAAACGAGGTGCAATTATGGGGATGTACTAAGTTAAGAACGAAGCCAAAATAAATTTCTTAGGTGGTTAACAAATGCTTACTGCTATGTACGTAACGAAGAATTTATTGGTGACCTGGCAATTAAATTGGTCTGCGGAAGTGATTCGGGAAATTGCAAAGAGGCACAGAAAAGGACTTCTTGGACATGTCAACGTGGAAGTCATCCAGCTCCTGGACAATGCTC
This sequence comes from Chrysina gloriosa, assembly GCA_038088585.1. Taxonomy (NCBI): domain Eukaryota; kingdom Metazoa; phylum Arthropoda; class Insecta; order Coleoptera; family Scarabaeidae; genus Chrysina; species Chrysina gloriosa. Next base: position 7,598,612 of record CM076094.1, on the reverse strand, counting down.
ATGAAATCAGAAGACTGAAGCATAGCAAACTCCCCGATGCTGTACAACACTATACCCAGCAAAAATTTCTTCATTTCGCCCTTGAACGCATTGATCGTAACTGAACATTATATTGTGTTTGGCGAATCATTAAACGGTCGACATCCTACACTAATTGGAGACTTTTTATAATAGGGAAGGACCGGTTCACTCTTACTCTTATATCATCTCTTTTTCGCGTGCCTTAAGGGCCCTGGAAACGATCAAATTTTTTGTCAAACTTTACGCTTTTGTCAAATTTTTGATATTATGCGACTTTGCTTGACGATTCTGTCAAACAATCTACATTTTGTTGTGTTTGAAAATGTAAAGTTTGTCAATCAAATTTGTCAAACTTATTTGATCGTTTCCAGGGCCCTTTAACTGTGATACATATTATTTCTGTCAAACCAACCCTGATTTCTATAAATGTAAGTAAATCGTTTATATAAATGCACTGATTTGACTGTCAAAATCTTATTATTATGAAATCATCAAAAATTAGTCGTTTTTAGCAATAAAAACTCTGTCAATTTTAAAAGTCTGTCTCCATACCGTAATACCGAACGATATCGTGAATACATCAATATATAATAAATATCAAGTAGGGATTCTACGGTTAACATATTTTTCAAGCTGGAGCTTACTTAGAAGTTTTTATTAAATTTCTCGCATATAAGATTAATTTTATCCTTCCATGTTAGGTTACTGTCAATTATCGCACCCTTCTAGGTATCTTAACCTGTGGAACATACTGTATACGAGGAAGCACGTAGCAGAACTTCAAACATGCGATTGAAAAATAAAGGTGCACGTTTACAATTGAAAGAACGGAATGCATAGGCAAAATCTGGAGAAACTATGTTAGCCAAGATGAAGTGCACGTTTTGATAGGACTTGTTTTGTTTACTTTAACGACCGGCTCGCATGCCTGTATTGAACGCCGAATCCCACAATAGCCGCGTTTTCAATTCTGTTTTGAAGGTTTGGTTGAATAACCTTCCTATACTCACGTCAAACGGTCTGAAAGACCGACTTATACTAGTACAGTATAAGTCGGTCTTTCAGACCGTATGACGTGAGTATAGTAAGGATAAAGGAAAACGCACGGGCATCCACGTGTGGTAAGAATAAAGAAAGTGCATTCATTCCAGGAATTAGTAGAGACTTTAAGGATACGTGAAATACATAAGATTTAAGTGGTTACTTGTTCTTTTCCACATATATTCGTGTAACATGACACTTTTTCCATTTCCTTATGATAAGTTAGAGCTGCTTCAATGTAATTTAACACCGTTATAGTTATCCCACCGCTTACCTTTTCAACACATTCAATAATTGTTTGTAATACTTTTCAGCTAATCTTCGCATTACTATCGCCTAGCACAGAATTTATTACTTTTTTTCTTAAACCTAATTTAAGAGATTTCTGCCCTTTGACTTGAAAGGTTAGCGATAAGAAAGGTTATATGTAATACTTGAACAAGGAAGTCAGGACAGTAAGTTAGTTACCTCTATTCACTTCACTCACATAAAAACTATCGGGTACGGTCAAATAAGCAACACTTAAACGGTCAGAACGGACAGAAATTATCACTTTGTTTTCTTAAATCTAATTTGGGATATGTCTGCCCTTCGACTTGACGAAAGGTTAGCGATTAAAAAAGGTTATATGACCGGGAAGGAAAATTTGCCAGACGGCTACGCAAACAAAAGGCTTCTTGGAGACGCGTTTCCTCTTGTTCTGATCTCGACGGAGCCGGACGGGACTACACTAAATTCGCGTATTTAGTTGGAGGACACTCTGTTGTCAGTTATTTTTCTTCGTGGTTCCGTTTCATGGGTAATTATCGCGTTACTTTGTAAAAATATCGAATATCGATGACCGGGGCGTTCAACTTTGGCCTGCGCAAAGTGAAAATGCCCGACCCTCCCTCCCCCTCTCCCAAAAAAGGGCTGACAAAAGCCTGTTAATGCCTGCGTGTAATAGCTTTCATAATACCGGGTATCGTTTTCGAGCAACATCGTCGTAAAACGTACCCCGATCGAATAAGACGTACGGCCGGTTCGGCGATAAGTTATCGAACAACGATTCATGTAAACGGCGGCGGGCGTTTTTCCGCGGCGCGAGATCTGCTTAGTCAAAACCGTCGGGCAGGTACACGTTTTGGGCGGCCTGATGTGCTAAAATATTTACTATGGCCACGACGGGCCGTGTCCGTCTCGCTCGCCTTGATTAATGAAGTGTAATGATTCGTCGATCCGGCCTTCGAGAATTCGAATCTTACTGAATGAGTTTATCTCGGACGAGCAGCGGCGGCCGCTTCGAAGAGGAGAAAGGTTTATTGCGGACGCGTCTCGGTACAAGTTATACGTACGCGATACCTTGTATGTGTGTACGTGTATTTCGAAACGAGGTATGAATTATGTCCGGTTTTATGCGGCTCGTCGATGCGTGGAAACGAAAAGAAACGAGAATGGAAGATTTATAGGACGAAACTAAAGCTGTAATTACCGAGCTAATAAAGCGTCAGCATTCGTTTGTTTAATTTCGGAAAAATATTTGCCCGTTCAGGATGAGTTATTGCGGGGAATAGGTGATGTAGTACGAAGACTAAGTCGTAAAATATGTAGAAAATGTTGTTACAAAGTTGAATATTAAATAGGAATATACATAAGTCTATTTAATACGGGGAGCGCCTTTTATGTTTCTACAAACGACCACTAGGACTGGGTATTGCTATTGTCCTAAAATTTAATATTTGTTGTTGTGAAAACAGTGGCAGTTTAAAGATTGACCGAATCGTTTGTTTACAGTGGTTTTTTAAACGAATCGAAATTTCACGTGAAGGCTTTCCTTAGATGTTTTTCACGATTTTAGCCAAGGCCTAACTAAAACAAGAATGCATAGAATCGCTTCGTTTAACTTTTGGTAATGAAGCACAATCAGAAAGGACTGCTTACAATTTGATTTGCAGAATTTCATCGTCGTGGTCGTGCGCCCCTCACTGACGAATTGCGTGAAGGTCGACCAGATTTGGTTACTATTCGAAAAGAACATCGATACAGTGCATAGTTGTTCTTAGATATATCGCTGACTGCAACATATTTGATTTTGCATGAACCTTTAGCTGTGAGGAAGATCTGTCGTAATTTGGCCGAAGCTCAAAAGAAGCTCATGTTAGTTGGTGTACGAGAGTGCTCAAGAAATTAGACCGAAAAACGGCAAAATGCGCATATAACATCTTAACAGGTGAAGAAACTTGGATATACAGTAGACCCCCTTATAACACGGTAGGTACCTTCCGTGTTGTACGAATCACCTAGATTATACAAGTACATGAGCAGTTTACAGCCCAAACATATATTCAAAATACTGGGCTACAAGTTGACGTTATTTATACAGAGTTTGGAGCCAAAAGTTATATTATTATATACATATTATTCGAGCGTAATAAAATCGCAACATCTGTCTCACTCTTTTACCGTGTTATACGAGCCTCTTCTAGCGTATTATACGAACACGATCACAATTTGCCGTCGGGTCTACTGTATTCCTATGAACACACAGTAGGGGGATATGACCGGTTCTCGACCCACCGTTCCACTGTTCAAAAGGTACAGGGCGCCACCTGGAACGTCCAGTACAAGATTACAACATTTCTGCTGGTATATTGCATTATGTCCTTGGTTTTCTTCTTTCCCTTTTAACAATCCACTAGGGGATAACATTTCACATCTCCATCCGTACGTATCAATCTTCATTTCGTACTCTCTTAACCCCGTTACCTTTAATTACAATAACATTAGGTTATTGTAACTAAAGATTAGATTTGTTTGCTTTCGATATCGCACTAACGTTCCTTCCACTTTCGCCGCGCCAATAATCGTCTTAGCGAGGCTATATCCGCAATGGAATCGTGTACGCTAACTGCTACCACCATCGGCGCGGCGATGTCTTCCACGGTAGTTAAGAGGTGTAAATTATTGAGACGATGAAACCTATCTTCCAGATTATAACAACTTAATTGCGAGCTAATGGACACGTTAAGCGACCTGCCGCTATTCTATCGATCGAGTTGGCGAATCAACGTACCATAGGCGTACCATAGGGAGACTAGAAACGTGAAAGAAGGTTTAGGATTTTACTCCAAATGAGACTGATGAGGTTAAGTGTTCTTTCCCCAATTTCTTGAGAACATTAAACAAACTAGAGGCACAAGTATGAATATAAAAGGGGAATGAAAACGTCAGTTCAAACACAAGAAACAAGTAAATGTGACAAATGGTAGTTCAAACTAGAACGAAGATAACAAAATTTCGTAGAGAAAATAAGTTTAAACCAGTTAGATAATTCAGCGATACATCTCTATGAAAATTTACAATTTCCGAAAGCGACAAGGGGCTATTCGCAACTGAATCTGAACAAAATAATAAAGAATGCAAATTTTGGGATAAATATCGAAACAAAAATAGAATGAAATGTCAAACGCGCTAAACGAGTGAAGTACAGCTCCATAGAAAAATGCAGCTTTACAGAAGATCTTTGCAATAAATTTTGAGAAGACTAGGAACGCGTAAAATAAAATAAATTGAAAAGGGTTGAGCTCAAATATCAAAATTTGTTGCGTTGCCGTTAATAAAACGGGCAACACACAACGCGTATCGACGCTCGACACGCTGTTGCTAGAGTGTGGTAGAGCTTGCGACCAGAGGAACTACGAGTGCCCTTGAGGAGATAAATTGGAAAATGCTACCCCACTCTTAAAGCTCTTAAAGCAAATCAAGCATTGTTCTTTCCATTCTCGATTGTTTTTGACGTGCTGGAAAATCGCTGCTATCCTTTTTTTTATTTTCCATATACTAGGATGCAAAATTATTCTGGGAAGAAATTATCCTAAATTCAACACGGTTCTGTTCACGCTGGCCGCACGTACCTCTTCTTCGGAGAAATATACTTTCACTAAAAGCCGGAATAATTTTTCATCCTAGTAGATACGACTTCTGTATCTCTCCCCTGCCCCCTCCCAGATATAGAGGGGAAAACTTAGTTTGCATTAATGGAATTTCAAAAATCTCGGTTCATTCGATGAGGTCCGATTTGTAGATGTCTCGTTTGGAACAACAATCGGAAATTTATAAAGCTGGTTGTAGCAAATGCGATCAATCTTATATAGGACAGTCCGCGATAGCTGCACGATTCAAAGAACATGCGGCACATTACCGTTATGATAGGATAGATTCGTCCATTGTTTGGAAGCGTACGTACGACATTAAAATCGAGCATTTAAAATTGATAAAATGTATAAGTCCTCTGCGGAAACTAGACGTGTACGATGCGATACACATGCATTAAAATGCGAATCTCTTAACTAGCGATGTCGGTCCTATTAGTTACTCAGCGTTCTTCGATCTATAATAAGGAGATAGTTTGCGTTTTGCATGTGTATTTAGTAAATAGAAATTTTGTTCGGAGAAGAAACTTTATTTGAGTTCTGATGAGATGACGTGGATGCCCTTTCCCGAAATGATATTTTCACCTGTTCTAGGTAGGTAAGCGTAGGAACCCGAGATTGAGAGAGGGTAGTTAATTTGCATAAATATAATTTAAGAAATACTGATTTCATTCGGTAAGAGACGGTTTGAAGATCCTCGCCTTGTTGTTAGCGAAATACATGCCATAGGACTTAACTAAATAATTGGCTGGTGAGGAGTGATATAGTGTCAGTAACTACAACACATTCCTAGCAATTCATTACCAAAAGTCGAAATAATCGCAATATCCCTTTGTTAGATATAGGATGTTCATCGCTCAAATTTTTGCTGATTAAATGTTCGAAACTAAATTAACACGGCTGTGTATCAAGTAAAGAGGAGGAACAAGAAAGTTTCAAAGGTACTAAGACCAAACTTGTTTTAATTAATTCGCCCACGATTAATGCGAATAGGAAACCTGCAGCTACATATATTTTAAAACATTTTTTCTTGTGTATTTGAAAGTTTCGACCTACAATTTCCTCATAACTCGATTTTAATAACAGCCTATCCGAAATTTTCGGACATTTACCTACTTAATCAGATATTACCTGCCTGTCTCAATTTCATAATTTTATTGCTTCCTGCGCGTATTTTCGGCAGTCTTCCTGTCCTGGCGTAGGAAACGACCTATTAAATTATAACGAGGGCAAGAATGTAAACGGAATTCTCGCCGTCAAAAACCTATAACTACGTCGTCGGCATAATTCACGAAACACGAGCGTTATATAAACGATAAGGCTCTTCTCGTTCGTAGATTATAGATCGGCGATTACAACCGGCGACATGCGATAGCTGCCAATTTCCCGGCTTTTTTCCGCAGCTGACGCGCCGCGTTGTGCTATCGCCGACCGTGATCAGTAATGAAAAACGACTGAAGCTGTCAGTATGTTCCGATGGTCAGGAAAATAAAGAGTAATCGATAGTTGCAAGGTGTAAATGTTACGGTTTGCCGTGTTATTTAATGTCGGATGACTTTAGAAATTATAAGTCATGGGTGTACGTCGCGTCAATGATGAAGACGATGAGGAGATTTTTGATATAATTTGGAATTCGAAAAAGTTGAAATAAAAGAGTTTTTTAAAAAGGTGGTACCGGATGGCAGTAGCGTAGTGGTAGGGGCGTTAACTCGCGGTATCGCGAGAGAGTTCAAAGCGACAGTACGTTGCACGCTGCACGCTGCACGCTTAATAAGTACGCGGAGATGGGACTGCCACAGGGTGTAACGTTCCCTTCGAATGTGAATAAATATCTCGGGCATTTCCCTGGAGTACAGGGATAGAAGTCAGTACATTGTAAAAGTAAACGTCATGTATTGCATTTAAGTAACTGTATTCTATACTGGCAATTTATATATGATTTTATTTTTATGCTATTTTGGGCTAAGTACGTTCCCTCATCGAAGTTGCCAACATCTATACAATTACGATACATTTCACCACGTGTTCAAGGTACAGTACAGCATCAACTTCATATCCTTGTTTCTGGCTTCTGCTGCTTCTCCTGAAAGTTCACCAATCCACAATAGTGCATTTTCTATGACGGCAGAGCCCAGAGCATTCAAACTTTATGGATGATGAGAGCAAAAATTTGTTTTGAGGAGTTGGTATTCAATGCAGAAGCCATGAACTCGTCAATATTTTGGATATCCTGCCGCCTCCTCTGTTGGCGGTACGTTTTGAGCTTTTTCCATATTTCTTCCTCGGCCTTCCACGTTTCTGTGGGGTATTGTCAGCCGTCAACGTCGAAGCTGCCGCTGTTGCTTGAGAAAAGCCCTCCAAAGTCACATTTTCGGCAGTTATAGGCCAGTCGTGTTGTCTTGCCAAGAACATGAGTGAAACTTTCGATGAGAAAATCGGAATGACATGCTTTAGCGGGTTCATTTTAGTTTAAGCTCGTGAAGTTTGGACATAGTAGCGCTTGAAATTAGTATTAATTTTATAAAATTCCGACATAATTTTTTATATTTTTGTCGCACCGAGGAGTCACGGGGATGAAAAAATTGCCCGAGAAAGGTCATATTCACGTCATCTTGATTCTCATCGACGCGTTCGTTTACATTGACGGCACGTATATGTTCTTCTCATGCAAAAGGCAAAAATACCTCGTCTTATAATAAATTAAAAAGCAACGACCGACTCACGGGACCGTCGTCTTTGTACGTAATCCAACATCTACCTTCAACTTACACACGCTGGCCTTAGTTATATTATCAAAATCTGAAAACTGCATTTCAAATGCTAACATTTGAAAGGATCCGTTTGTCGTCGTTTATCACCGTAGATTTGCTTACCTCGTAAGTGACTTAACCTGCGATTATATTCCAAAGCAATAACTAACTAGAGACATGTCGAACTGAATTCTTGTAAGAGGACGTGTAACTCTGACTCGTACTTAGCGATCGCAATTCCCTTATAAACCCGTAACCGAAGCCATTCACCTGGGGGCAGAAAACACATGTATCCGATTAGCTTTTCCGAGTAACGCAGCCGATATTCCGTCAATTTGCATTCGCCTTCCACTCAGCGACAGGATCGTGACGCCGTTCGACCAGGAAACGAACGGCCATCACGACCAGTCATTCGCGCAAAGCCACCACGTCTCGTAATTAATGGTAATCAAAGTAGCCATTGTATCATTAGCATAGTATATCAACCGGTTACCTTGGACGAAGAACTAACTGTCGGACTTTCTCGCTCTCGTATATGAGTAATTGATTAATCATTTTCAGACTAATTAATTTCCGTCGATTTTTCATATCGGTCAACAAGAGAACCGCGCCCCTCGCTGGAAGCGAACGGAAGGGGGCGATTTCTAAAGAGTTTCACGTCGGAGTTTTTGTCCGAGCAAATCGATCCTGCGATAAACGGAGTTGCACGTGTCCGTCGTGTAGGACGCGAAGAAAATGTCAAATGCCTAAAATACCCCGGTGGACGTTATCATACGCAAGTGGTAGCCGGACTCGATTGTTACGACATGAAACGAGCTGGATTTATATTAAGGCGGTGACATGCAAATTTGCGATATGAAGCAATGTACTGTATGGCTAGGAAAAGATACGAATACCTCAGTTGGAGGTGGAGGAATAAAATTCACCATTTAAAGCAACCAGGCCAGAGTGTCGGATAAAACTATGAAACTTTGGAAAGGATCTGATGAACGGTCGTGGCGTTGGTGTTGGCTATAAGAATAAAACTAAAAGTTCTGATATTTTACTGAGGAAATGTGGATGAAGGTTTCTCGACGCTCTCGAATCTCGTATCGTTTCTATTTTCAGTGCGTATATTAACATATTGCTCTTTTGTAAAGTTATTATCTAATAGAAATGCTAAGCCTTCATCAGGAGACATTTTAATTTGTTTGACTTCATTGCCACCGCAAAGTTTTCTCATTTTTGAAGCTTGATCAGGGCTTTTCATTGATTCTTTCAAAACTGCAACTAAATCTTTGTCGCTACGAGCTTACGTGCAGATGTAGTTGCTGCTTGAAGAAGTAGAGCGCTTTCATCGCCTGTTGATGATGGCCTCATTTCTCTGTCCGCGTTCCGATTTCTCTGGGAATGAGAGTTTCTTAGGTCCAACAGTAGATAATATGTGCTTCTCAGCTTTCGTTAAAATATATTTGGAATTAATTGTTAGATCACCATTAAGCCAATCAGAATATTTTTGCTGGAATCTATCTCGTCTTCGGTAGCATTTTTCAAATTTTGATTTCACTTTAATGCAAAATAGACGTGCATTTTCCTTGCAAATCTTTATCTGTAATAAATAAACGGCGGGGCGGCGCCTTTGAAGCCAAACAGCGCACGCGTTTGACGGAAGCCGACAAACGGTATGGCGGCAAAGCGGTATTGAGTCAAAGCGGCAAACCGACGCGTTGTTAATAATAATAATAATAATAATAATAATATAATTTATTTGTCCAACGTTTAACATTTCTAGGACAAAGCTAAGGGCATACATATATTTACAAAAAAATAATAAAAAAGACACGGTTAACAGCAACTGAAAAAGATCATCATAAAGGAAGGAAGTTGGCATTCTGAAACCAACAAACCGTAAATCGACGAGACGTAAAGATAAAGAAACACGCGTAGTACGTCGAGGATGAATCAATGGCGCTCGTATTTTGCCTTAGCAACCGTCAGCGTTTTGTACACCTTTGAGGGTGTGTGTCAGGGACACACATCCTCACGCTGCCTTAAGCCGGAGAGCTTCTGCAGTCAGGAAATCTCAGGAAGGAGATCAACTGACCGCCACTTGCTTCCTCACTACCGTGTTTTGATCTAGTCAGCATTTTAGGAGTCTTAAGGACCCAGTCCTTTGTAACTGACTACAGCTGATTGAGAACACTCTGCATCGGGAAGCACGCAGCAAGGTTTTGACATGAAGAAACGGAAACTCTCTTTCAAAAGTTCTCACCGTCCCTATTTTCATCCTCGCTCTTTCTTCTATTACATTACTTCTCGCAAGATAAAACCAGAAAGCATCCTGTATATATTTATGTATGTACATTATAATTAATACCCGTAGATACATTGGGTGGACCGAAGCGATCGAGCGCGTTGAGCAATCCAATTAAAATTCGTAAGCAACCGGTCCGTAACTCCGAAAGCCCCGAAAGGTAAACGCAGCGCACTTGTCTCTTATCTAAATATTTAATAAATGATTAGCACTTTCTCGTGTCGCACGGGAAAGGAAATTTGTCCGCGGCGAAGTCGAACGATCTTATCGCGTCCCCCTAGTTTTAATTGCAATCAATTAATATCGATCGAATTATGGCGTCGTCGACGTTTCGAATATTTATCGGAGGGCCGCATCTTAGGCGCGCCTAAACTGCCCGTTTATCGATCTGTACCATCGATCGACGTCGAAATAATTAATTTCATGCTAACCTAATTATTCGATTGAGATGCGGGAGGTCACGTATAACTATTACAGACATGATTTAATGCTTGGAGAATATGACAAATGTTGTGTTTCTTTTTCTCGTTTTCTTTCCGCTGACCACAGGATGAAGGACGCCTTCTAAGTTGCTACAAAAACTAGGGAAAAAATGTGTTTAAAGTGAAACTTCTTTCATCCCGTTAGGGTAAATCCAGAATTACACGCGAGTGACGACAAAAGCGGGAGTGGGGGGCTAAAAAGGCTCAGAACGTAAAAAGTGTTTATAGTCGCACTATTCAGAGTCGTCTTCTTTCCCTGTCATTCGATTCCCGCGTTATTGACAAGTTGACACAAACGGAATCACTGGGAATCACTTATGCTCCTTCATTTTCTTTTGGTTTTTAAATTCTCTTTCCCTTGTATGCGAAGAAGGTTTTCAATAGATGGATGTCAGGTCCAATATATTTAGCATTGATGAGAGATTTGGTCGACTTCTGAGCACGACAAAAGCGAGAGAGGGGGAGGGGGTGAAAGATGAGCTCGTAGCTGATGTTGCCATTCTTCAGAACGTAAACAGTTTCTATACTCGTACTATTCAGAGGCGTCTTCTTTCTCTCTATTATTCGATTCCCGCGTTATTAACAAGTCGACACAAACGGAATCATTGGGCATCACTTATCCTCCTTCAGTTTCTTTTGGTTTTTAAATTCTCTTCCCTTGTATGCGAAGAAGGTTTTCAACAGATAGATGTCAGGTCCAATATATTTAGCATTGATGAGAGGTTTGGCCGAGTCCGTTTCTCGACTTCTGAGTACGACAAAAGCGAAAGTAGGGGGTGAAAGATGAGCTCGTAGCTGCTGTCGCCATTGTTCAGAACTTAAAAAGTTTTTATACTCGCACTATTCAGAGTCGTCTTCTTTCTCTCTCAATCGATTCCCGCGCTATCGACAAGGTGACACAAACGGAATCACTGGGAATCACTTATCTTCCTAAATTTTACGAAAATAGTAATAACACATTCCGATAGCGCCAATTAGTGGTCGTATGTAAAAACATAAAAGGTGCCCCTCGTAACGTAATGTACAATATGTTTAGAAACTGACTTTGGTAGTATTTCATAACTGGGATCATCGTTAGAGAGCTAAAACAACTTAACCTTACCGTTCGTCAATTCTAACGCGAATCCCACTTATGAAGAATGCATAAACTATTGACAGACGTATCTTTCGAAACGACTGAGATATGGGGAAATCCAAAACGTTAAATGTTTTGCAACTTCACACTGCATACAACAATATTGTACTATTTGAGAATAGCTTTAGTCGGAAACGTATTTGCACATACAATACAACCTTAACATTAATGTTATATGGGGTTACGTCACTAATACCAACCTAACAATCATAAATTTTCATTACGAGAGGGTGTGTTGTGCTAATTCGACGTCTCTTCGTCATAACCGTTGCGAAACTTTATTTATTGACTTCAATAAACGCCACGGAGAGTCGTTTGGGTTAATGATAACTCGAGTGCTGCATATGCTAATGGGAAATAACATGGGATATAAAGGAGATATACATTTATATGCGTATATAATCTTCCTATTTAGAGAATAGGGTGGGGGTAAGCAATAAATGCTGCCTTTAACGGGGAAATCCCTAACGTCAGATTTTACGGATATTTTCTGTTGTCCACGAAGTGATTGTGAAATCTACTTTGCCACCGTTAAACTATAATTTTTAAGTAGGAAATGGTAGTATTTTGCAACACATACTTCGACTCACTTCATTAACTACTAGTTTTCGGAATAATAACGTGCTTTATTACTATTACTTCAGCATAAATTCCTATACGACCAAGTAGGTAATAGATACGCGTGGTATGGCGAATTAATTTTTAAGTGGAACGGGCGTACCTCCCCTACTCGCTTTGGGTGCGTCTTTTCTAATTACCGGTGAGAGAATACAATAACGACTATAACAAGCTGCGCGCGGTGTATAAAAGTGCGAGGGGCAATAAATCAATTGCAACTAAAACTGTAATTACTTGCTGGATAATTATATGGCTTCCAAAGAACAATTTTTCAATACTTTATGGCCGCGTTGTAGTTTTTGTTTTGTTCGCAACAATACGCTTTCCAAATCGTTCCGAGATACGTATTGAAGTCGATTTGGGCTTCTACGAGTAGAAATTGGACGATTTTCTGATGAATTTAACCAAAAAGTCGCGGTAAATATCTAAGAAAATTTCTCATAAATTTGCATCGTAATTTTCTTTGCACAAATTCATAGAGTTTTATTAAGATTTTTCATTTTATCTTTCTTTGAGTCATTTGTGCTCTTTCGAATTCCTCCTTTTCTGTTTATCATTCGCCACAGGTGCGATCGTTCTGGGTATTGTACTGAGAATTTAGATAACTATATTAACAAGATTGCATCGGCTCAGCTCTTAATTAACGATATCACAAAAAGCATGAATTATAACAAATTATATTTACAGGATTTTAGAAATATTTGACATAAATTGAATATAAGTACCTATTCTGTTGTGTGTGTATCAGTATGTAATTGGATCCCCTCTTAAATTCTTTCTTCGGTGCAGCTCTATCTATTGTCTACGGATTCCCTCTCTACTCGATGACTTATATCTTGTCATTCCCAGTCGTTAACCAAACATACCCTCATTTTGTTCGGAAACCAGGACTATATGACATTATTTCTCCATTGTCCTCATAACTAGCTGTCTTAATTTACCATGGAAAACGCTTCATCACGGCGTGACGTTGTTATGGAAATCTATATTGTTGATGTCCAGGTATCCTTGGTTTTTTTTATATCCAGTGGTTATTTGGAATTCTTGTGATGTGAAAGTGTTGAATGTTTGTGTTTAAATGGTTACATTGCTTTCTATTTCTTAATCGTTGCTTTTTATAATAATTGATAATTTTATTTCTAGTTATATTTTTTCTCCCATTAAAAGTTAACGTTAACACCCACAGGGTAATAAAATGCTTGAAAGGTGACGTGCGTAGTATCGAAAAACAAGAAATAGAATCCAATACTAAACCAACACGTACTTAAGAAACGTGCCCCATATGAACAATTGAGTCGCCAGTGGACTAGTTGGTGGAATTCATCTGTTTCTTTGTTTATATGACAGGATACAAGCGACATCTGTCGGATGAGAACCGTAAAACATGTGAATAACGCAAAAAAGGCAAAACACATAAATATCAGAACTCGAACCTGATACTCGTCGGCGCTATATAAAACCCGTTCTAATTTATCATCGGAATGTTGATATTTTCGCAGAAATCGCTTCGACTCAAACTAATCTCGGGGACGGCTCTAATTAAGCTCCTGCATATTCCGACCTATCATAGTCGCGATTACCGAATCTAAACGAACGCGGTTAGGTAAACGAGGATTTATGTGGACGAGCGCACCACCGTTCCTTCACAATAGCCGCGCTGGCTAACGGCAAACGCGGCCAGATAAAGCGAGCATCTAATTGCGAATAAATCTTCGCCTAATGAGTGACATTTCATATTTATCGGCGGATTATTTTATTGACAGGGCATCCCGATAATTGGCGTACGGCGGGGAGGGACAGGACAGACGTCCGTATTCCCGCGCGCACTAATTAGTGCATTTCACTCGCCGTGAAAGGACGTCGTCCAATTGGGTATCTGCGCCGACTGCCGACACGCTAATTAGAGATAAATTATGTAAAAAGTTATGCAACCGAACGTCGATAGTCATCGAGGGAACGCGGTAAAAGTCAACCGCCTATGTCGGCGATGCACCTTGTGCCATTATTATCACGTCGCGGCTTTCGTTTCGAATTCTTCGCGAAAGTAGACGAAAGAAGGAATGGAATGAGGAATGGAACTAGTGGTAGTGGAAGAAACTAGAATAGATAGGAACGGATTGGAAAACCTTTAAAGCTTAAAAACAAAAAGGAGCCCTTTAAGCTTGATGGGAAAGACGCTGTTACGGCAGCTTTTCATATAGGACAGTGCATCGCCCGCGCTTTAACTGTACATCGTCTGTGCTTTCACATTGCTGTGTCATTAGTATTCTCATAGCACAGTTCCATATGTATAAATTAAAACTAACCTTTCAATGGTTAACAAATGCAAATGCCACGTTGCTATTCTAAAGTAAGATAGCATAGTCAGTGCATGGTATGTAAAAGAAACTCTTCCAGGAGCAACCAACACTATATTGTAACGAACCAGTCATTAGCTTCGTTATTCATTACGTGAAATTTAGAAATGAAATGAACTTCGAGTTAAAGGTAGTAGCAAGATTTGCCATCGGCGTTAAATTTAGAAGTAGTCTTCTTTCATCATCCTCCATTTTGAACTTCGAGTTAAAGATTGAATAGATTTCCATTTCTAATTTCGATCCCATGTAGTAAAATGTTCTTCTGGACTGTTTCTTATCCATCTTCTTATTGAATACGTCACTAAAACAGTGACCATGACTATGAAAGCCCCGCGAAAAACAGTCTCCGATCACCTGCTTTTCTACCGCATCCGCACGAAAGTTTTCGAACTTTTCTATCTTCAACGCCACACTAAAACCTTCAAAGTAATGCTTGCCGTTTAAGTGTTAGTCAAATGCGCGTATGACACAATCTTCGAGAATTTATGGTAAAATACAGGTTGGTTGAAAAGTTGTGAAAGCGACGCCTATTAACCAGTAGAGGAATTTAAATTTATACGCCATTTTAATATTTCATCTTCCATTTGAACACACACAAAAGTTCATTTCGATCTGTCAATCCATCCTTTGTTTACAAGGCAGTTGATGTTGACGTGGCAGTGTATTCTGCTACAGATGGAAAAAACCCAACATCGTGCGGTGATAAAATTCTTTGTTTTGGAAGGTTTATCAGCAACAGAAATTCATACAAAAATGGTGAAAGTGTTAAAGGAATTTGCTTCTTCATTTCCAACCGTGGATCGATGGGTTTTAGAGTTTAAACGTGGTCGGATAAGCGTAGTGGACGTCCAAAAATTGCAACAACACCAGAAATCATTGAGCAAGTCTATGATATTGGTTGTAAAGAGCCAAGTTTGACTAAGCGTGAAATTGCTGATACCATAGGCATCTCGGAGGAACGAGTACTCCATATTTTACACGAAGAATTACATATGAAAAAGCTATTTGGAAAGTTAGTGCCGCATGGGTTAACGATTCAACAAAAACCGAATCGAAAAGAAATTTCTCAGCGTAATTTGGAGGATTTTAAGCAGAAGAAAGTTTGTGTGTCGTTTTATAACTATGGATGAGACTTGGATCTACCATCATGATCCTAAGCTGAAACAAGAACGCTTACAGTGGACTGAAGCTGGTTGTTCAGCTCTAAAACAAGTCAAGTCAGAACGATCGGCAAAAAATGTTATGGCATCAGTTTCCTGGGATGCAAAAGTGGTTTTGTTGATTGATTATCTTCAAAAGGTAAAACAATTAACTCTGAATATTATTGCAACTTTTTGGATCAGTTGGATAAAAAAGTTCGTGACGACAGACCCGGCTTACGGAAGAAAACAATCATTTCTCATCAAGACAATACACGTGTTCACACAAGTGTTTTGACGATGGCTAAATTGAGGGCATTAAAGTATGAGTTGCTTGAACATCCACCGTATTCAGTAGATTTGGCTCCCTCCGACTATTACCTCTTCAGAAATTTTAAACAATTTCTTCGTGGAAAGCGTTGTTCGTCGAATGAAGAAGCTATCGCAGCCGTGGAACAGTATTTTGCAGGGCTTCCGGAAAATCATTACAGAGATGGTATAAAATTATCGGAGGATCGTTGGAATAAGTGTGTTGAAGTTGAGGGGGATTATATTGAATAAAAAACTAATCTTATTAAAAAATTCACATCCTTTCATTTTTGCTTTCAAAACTTTTCAACCAACCTGTAGATAACTCCATTTCCTACCTTTAATATTTTTCATTACTTCATTTATATTAATCGTAATCCCTATATGTGTTGAGCACGTGTCCGTGCAGGGATTATTCGACCGCTTCAAAACCAAAAACTTTTTAAAGCATCGAAGTCGACTCTGTAAACAAATTTGTTCTCCAATCAAATTTTAATGTTCCTTTTTCCTCAAGAAACAAGGACGAGTCACCCGAGTCTGACCGAAACTTTCACTCTAACAAAATTATTTAATAAATGTCCTCTCATTCCGTTAAATAAAAAAGTGACTGTCAGCGGCGCAGATGAAATCGTCGTACGATCGCTCTCATTACGTGACATATATATTAAGGCTATTATATATCGATCACTTTCAGCAGATCGAAAACTATGAGACGCAGACAACGCTAAACGGGGACCGACTTTCCCTCGATCTAATCTCACCGTGTCGAACTATGTAAGTACGCGTACGTGTTTGGGCGACGTAACCGTTTTGTCGCACGTCCGAATCCGAATTGAAATCGAAATTGTCGCTTCGAGCCGAAATAATCTCCGCAATAATCTAAAGCATTTCTAATTAGCCGTGTTTGTTCTACGTCTACGTCTACGAGATTATTGCTGAATCAGATATGCATTTTCGGTCATATACAGTTGTAGCTATTATAGGTACGACCTTCATTCCGTTCGATCGGTTGAGATAAATTTCAGAAAAAAAAAAAATTCTAGAAATCGTAAGACTAGTGGGAGAACCGATACTTGGGAGAGCGAAAATTGGAGCGGGACCACAACGCAGGTGTTCGAATGAGGGAAAAATCTTGCAAAACGCGAAAACTATGAGAACAGAAGATGGAAATCCGACATCGACGACTTCTCCTGATTTCGAGAAACTAATTAAACTTCGTCGGAGTAGATGAACCAAATATTAGGTCAAAGAGGCCTAGCATTCTTTCCTCGTGGTTCAAGTCTCCAAAGTACAACTTTAAGAGTAAGTCTTCGTAGCTGAACGACTGGATGGACTAGAATGAAGGTGTAACTCACGATATTTTTATCTCTTATTTCACTGGGTTACTTCCTCAGAGGAAAATGATGAAGGCAATTGGGGGTATTCAGAATCACCGGCCCAATCCATTTTAGTGATGATTTAGCTTTTTTAGCGTCTTTATATATTGTAGAAAGATTTTTCTGGGTAGTTAATAGCACGCTTAGTTGAAATCATTGTATTTTTGAATGAAGGTAATATTAAAGTAACAACATTGTTATACTTTCCACTGGAATAAAGTTGTTTTACACTTGGTCTTTAGTGTTTGTTTCTAGCTTGGAGCTGTATTTTGCTTTGTTTCAAATGGAAACCGATCAAGAAAATTAGTACAATAATTAAATTCTTGGTGCTGTTGGTAATGCAGGAATTTTAAAATTATCGGCTAACTTATAAGATTTAGTCACGGAGAAGATGAAGGAAATCTGTTATAGTGCAGAAGTTTCCACTAGCAATAGATTCTTCCATCCACCTTGATCTATTACAACGTTTCTTATGCTATTTTTTTGATAAAAATTCTTGCAAAATATTCTTCACTTTTTCTTATGAAGACAGATATTTTTAAAAGAGCTCCAATTTCGACGATGTCGCCTTATTCTACTTCCGGTAACTTCGAAAGACAGTTTCGATTTTTATAATCAGGCGAGTTTCCATTTTTATGTGTACCAAATTAGAAAATTTAAGCCTCTGGGCTTCGATTGTTTGAGGCAATACAAAGGAAGTAATTTTGGTATAAAATTTCTTGCAAAATATTGTTAATATTTTGCTTACGAGGACGGACACCTTTGAAAGAGCTTCAATTTTGACGATGCCGCTTTATTCTGCTTCCGGTAACTTCGAAAGACAGTTTAGATTTTTATAATCAGCCGATTTCTCGTTTTTTACGTGTACCAAATTAGAAAATTTAAGTTTATGGGCTTTGATCGTTTGAGGCAATACAAAGGAGGTAACTTTTCTATCAAAATTCTTACAAAATATTGTTCCTTTTTTTCTTACGAGGACGGACACTTTCAAAGGAGCTTCAGTTTTGATGATGTTGCTTTGTTGTACTTCCGGTAACTTCGAAAGACAATTTCGATTTTTATAATCAGGCGATTTCTCGTTTTCTACGTGCACCAAATTAGAAAATTTAAGCTTCTGGGCTTTGATCGTCTGAGGAAATACAAAGGAAGTAACTTTTCTATAAATTTTTTTACAAAATATTGTTTACTTTTAAAGGAGCTTCAATTTTGATGATGATCGCGTTGTTGTCCTTCCGATAACTTTCAAAGACAGTATTGACTTTCTATAGTCAAACAATTTTGCGTCTTTAAACACTGCTAATTACAGAATTCAAGAACCTGGGCTTCAATTGCCTTAGGTAATGCAAAAAGAAGTAGATTTTACATGCTTTCTAGAAACACTGATCATTCTAACTGGTGACAGCGTTAAGTATCTGCAGACCAGATCTTCAGTTTTTAGCATCTTCTTCCAAAGAAGCGATAATTTTTGTGGAAACCACCTCTTTTGAGAACAGCGAAATTCCAGTTTTGTTCCTTCGTTGTACGTTAGGTCAAGCCCTTAATTTTCTCCGAAGCAAATCATTTCGACCTCAAATACGCCAAAATGACAAAATTTCAGCGTGGTGGTGGTTTGATTGTGGAAAGAAGGTGCCTAATTCTTGCTGTCAGCAGTCTTGTCTAGCGGAATTCTTAATATTTAGCATTTTTTTAGAGAAAATTTTTCTTCTATCATGGGCTTTGGTTCTATTTCATTTAATCACGTGAGTTTAAGTCTTCGAACTGCCACATCATACACTTTGCAGTTGACAGATAATTCTTTTGGCTTCCACTTTAAAAAGTAATGAAAAAAATTGCTCTGATAGCTAGTGAGGTGGTAGGTATTAGACGTTTGATCAAAGTTTCAGGGCGACAATTGCTATAAGTCCCTAAGTTTGAGGAGATCATCGTTTTTCAGTCGTTCTTCATAAGAACAAAGGACTCAGATTGTATCTGTACTAAATTGTTAATTTCCTCCATACAATGTAAGAACACGATTATTTCCAATTATGCTTCGAACAAATCATTTCTTCTCAACAACATCAACTGGTTAAGGCCATTATCATAAATATTGTTTTTACAGATAATTCTAGTACTAATTTCTTGTGAATGGCACTTTTGTATAATCACCATCCATTTTTCACAACAAAAAGATTTACGATTAGAACGAGTACGAGAAAATTCCAACAAAGTCACTGCTTTCACGGCGTTTACCTACCAATTACAAACGACCAAATAACAAAGAAGCCATTATTTTCATCACATAAACCTCGTAAGTAAGGCTGCGTTCACCAACTGTACACATACATATATACATACCTCAGAACTCGAATTTGACGATAACACGTTCGGTGCAGTCACACGAGGCATTTGCCACTAATTAAAAGTAAAAACCGGTAATAAGAAGGAAGTACGAGAAATTATAGTGTTGAGCTTCGCTCATTCCAGCAATAGGACGCATAGTGATACCAGTTTTTGTCCTAATACCAACGGTAAATTGAACGTAATCCCTCTTAGCGACTTAATGAGGTCTCGTAAACAGTATAATGTACGATTCGGACTTCCAGCCGGTCGCTCGGCCTTTATTTCCCGGAATTCTTACCTCTGGAAGCCTGTGAGACCGGGTCGGATAGTTTTAGAATTAATGAAAGGCGATTATACAAAGCGTAAGAGTAATTAGAGATAAGGACTCGTTGCGATGCGATTGAAATGAGTAATAATACACGGGGCCGTACGTATACTCGGATATTCTCGGAAATTCGCCCTCGATATGCCGACACAATCATCGTCGAATCTGTTACGATGAATCGAAAGGTGGAAGGCGATCGTAAAGTAATTAACGAGACGATGCCCCACCTATGTTTATGTGCCAATATTGCTGCCGTCTAACATTCCGAGAATTACGGTGGCTGTAATCAATTAATCCGATGTTATTATTATTTCATTCCGGCGACTGCCTTTAAATTAACATATAAGAGACGGCGGCGTGGAAATGTCAAATATTAGTATTACGTCTCTATAGAGCCATTAAATATAGATTTATTTACTTTTAACAATGCCGATATCGTGGGCAAGTAAGTGGGTTAAGCCATTGTACTAGAATCGATCGCATTAGATAATCGTATTATGTCGTTTTAGACTATTTACAACGGATATCGATCATGTAAATATGGCGCTGTAATCAACCCTAGCTTCGCTCGAAAAGCACCGAGACAAAAGGAGAAAGTTGTGCTTTAAATTTTCCATTTTTTTCCATAGAGGGAATAGATGTAATGAAAACCAAAAGAATTGACCTAGTTCGATGTCTAGAGAACCGTAGATAAATCCTGGAATCAAGCCAATTGCATCCCGTGTGACAGCATGACCGGCTTCTGAGTTATACTTCTTCTTCTTTCACCTTATCCTTCTGCCCATCTAGCGCATCGGATAAGTTATACAAATATAAAATACAAATAATAACGTGATCGTGCAACGACCTACCAACTACCCGATAGAAACAATTTACTATTACTATAGTGACATAATCCGTAGGAATTATTCAATTTTGTACAGTCCAGGACTTTATTATCCGGACAAAATGAGTCATTTTGCATGCACCTCCCTCTCTCATAAGCAATGCGGCGATGGCTGCCCAAGAAAGGGACAAGTATATTCGCTATTGCACACGGCGTCCGGCTCCATTTCACCAACACTCTTCATATTTCATACGTAACGACTGTAGCTCCACAATTATTATACGCGGCGCGTCTGTTACGGCCAATTTGTCACACCGTTCTGGTGTTGTTACTATTGGCGTCTCGCTCTACTTCTGTCGTGTAGATGGCGCCCCGCTTTCGTAGGTTTTTAATAGAATTCGCGCTTGTGACGTGTAGGCATTCTGTTGGTGGCGTTCGGTTGAACAGGTGGTTTTCCTCGAAAAGGTTATTCCGTTTTCGCTTTAAAGTCTCGTTTGTCGAGGATATGCACGTGAATTCGACTCTGGGACGTTTAATATAATCGTTGTGTCAATTTGGTAGTTACGCTTCCCCAATTTTACTGTTCGAACTGTCGACCACGTTGGGCGCTTGCTTTACGATGCCGTTATTTTCTCTTTCGCGTTGTTGTAGGAGTCTAGTATAGGACTAGTAGTGTGCTGAGATTTATTTTGAGAACATCTGAGAACCTTACGAACATCTAAAGAATTATCGTAGAAGATAGAAGCCGACTTAGTCTTCAGTTTGCTGTGTCCGGCTGGATTTCCGACATTTTAACACCAAGTGCTAGGAAACTCGCCATCTTTGACCGCCTCTGTTCCGACCTCGACTACTACAACGCCGTACGAGAGTTGACAAGAGTTGTGACGAGTCCTAACAAGGCAGGACGAAACTAATTAGTCTGCATTTGCGTTTTGAGACTGACAAATAAATTTCCTTACGGATTATTGGCGTATGAAAATTGTGCTTACTTCGTAAGCTTTTGCACGGTTACTTGTTAATTGCTCATTAACGAACCTAATTTATTATTAGGTCGTTTATAGAGAGTCCTCTACATTTTATTTTATTAAAATTTTGGCTCTGGCAAATAGTTAGGAACAAACTTTTCTCCCAGTTCCCATGTAAACTGGACCCTACCCAAAATTTTGATAGTGGAAAAGCAACATCTAGAATTAAAGAAATCGCAATTCATTCTGTAAAGTACGGTTTGAAGATGCTAGTCTCGCTCATAGCGAAACACGTGTCACCGGATTCAATGAAGTATAATAGGGAATTCGCCTATGATTCGATTTCTTTCCAGTTACCTCGTCTTATCTTATTTGAACTCAAGTCTTTAAATTATCACACGATATGACTCGATCTGCCCGATTTCTATCTGTACGATCGCGGTAGCATCGTCGACGAACAGAAACCGTGTCAAAGGTTAGCATCTTCTACAACGATAGTAGCAAATTTAATTGTTAATAAATCATACTCCGTTTCGCTATAAATAAAGGTAGTAAAGATAGTAACTAGTGCCGGAAATTCCGGGTAATCCGAGAGCTATCGGAGCATGATCGTCGTAAAACTCGCATCGCGCCTAAAATGATGGATGGTGACGTTTTGATCTATGTATCCATGTGCAATGGCGGAATTCCGATTGACGCGCAGTGAACGGGATGAAAGATGGTGTTCGCTCGAAGTTCATTAATTCATTTGGCGAAAATGGGATGAGAGGTGGAGAGAAAATTTGAAACAGGTATAAAATACAAAAAAAGAGGGGAACGAAAGGGGAAAAGGAAAATCAACAGAGGTGGTAATAGGAGAAAAAAAACCCAGATAAATGCAATAAGTTCTTCTTTTTCCTTTTGCACGGGAGACACTGTTCGCTCGAAGTTCATTAATTCATTTGGCGAAAATGGGATGAGAGATGGAGAGAAAATTAATCGGAGATTTTTGAAATTCTTCTTGGAGATGAGGTGTATGTTTCTTGATGGATGGTTGTTGAGGAATTTATGTCAGATTCGGAGTAAAGCGAAAGAGGAAAATGAGGAATAAGAGGACAAGGTAGGAGAGGAAGCAGGACACTTCTTTTTTTCTTCTGATATTTAAAAAAATATAAGGTATTTGTTGATCTAATAGGTACTCATCTTTTGGATTATCCTTACTGACTACATAGTGGGCTATAGATTAGTTTAGCAAAATGGTTGGTCTCGACATAATACTGGTGATGAGCTGGGCTTATCTTGCCTCTTTTAATAAGTGTTGTTTTCCTGAATCCATTAAATTCTTAACAAAAATTGAATAGAACTGGATTTTACTTGAAGACCCATAATAATGATGAATAAAACTCGTAGAGTAAATAGACAATACAGTGAGTGTTTCTATTGTACGAGTTGTATTCATTAAAATTCTTAACGATCGTTTCTTAATTCTAGTACGAAAATCAAGGGAAATTGGCCCCTTTTACCAGGCTTTCTTATACAAGAATTTTGCCAGAACTCATTCCAAATCCACCAAAAGTGTCCAACTCTACCGCTACCTTTTGCACCACCAATAGAGAAATTGTTGGCCAAATTCTTCGTACAACTAACATAAATTGATTGCGAATAATGATGAGATACGAAGAAAAGAATGTGGTAAAAGATAGAAAGAAGTAACGTATTGTGGATTGCCGGGGAAAAAATAGAAAGAGAAACACGCGAGAATGAAATGGGTAACAAAAAAACGGAAAGAAATAAACAAGAAACAACAGCAAGGAAAGTAAAAGAAAAATTTTAAACAGGTATAAAATACAAAAAAAAAATGAGGGGAACGAAAAGGGAAAAGGAAAATCAACAGAGGTGGAAATAGGAGAAGAAAAACCGAGATAAACGCAATAAGTTCTTCTTTTTCCTTTTGCACGGGAGACATTGTGTGTAACTGTACGAAATATCTTTCTGGTGATTTTTCTCTTGGCCTCGTCAGTTTCTCTATTCCGATAAATTAGCGAAGGTAGAAATATGGCAGATGAAAACGGGCGGTGTATCCCAAAGATTAAACAAAAAAATCTAGGAAAAGGCAAGAAGGAAAAACGTGAAATAGCAACCAAAACGGGATAAGGAATATGAAAGGGGTAATAGAAAATAAGGAAAAGACAAAATATAAACGACAAAGAGAACTTGGAAAAGAGGACAGCAAAAGAAAGGTAAGTAGCAACAAAGGAAATGCATTAAAAACGGAGCAAAAGAGATGAAAAAATGGCAGATGCGAAGTAATTGCAAAAGAGGAATACTAAAGAAAGTCATAGAAAAAAAGTTAAGATAAAAGAAGTAAAAGAACAAAAGAAATACGATAAGCATGTGTGTATCCATGAAATATTCAAACTCGCTGACAGGATGGGTCAGCGGCTGTCAGGTGCTTATTAAAGAAACAACAGCTTCAGGTACCAACCGCAAGAATGCTAATTTCTTGCTGAAATGATAATTATCAAATCGAAAAATACACAATCTCTTAGCGCAGGTACCTACTGTAGAACGATGCGATGTATCTAACAATTTGAAATTAATTTAATAATATTACAAATTAGTATAACGAAGCTATGCTTAAACTAACGTATAAGATAAATAAAATGCCTACCACATCTTTCGGAAATAATTCTAAATATGTATTTCGGTAACTCAGTTGTCATTCTCAGTTGCCCTCCTCAGTTCCCCCACTTTTTCAAAGAGGATGACAACCTATTTGCCGAAATACGACTTTCGCATTATTTCCGAAAGGTGTGGTGGTAAGAGAATTTTTTTATTTTACATTCATTATAAGCGTAAGCGTAAGAGCGTTAAATTTGGGCGGAACCAGGCACTCTCTTCGTGTGAAAGACAAAGAAAACAAGAGAGAGAGGGTATGATGTGCGAGTGAAAGGCGATCAGGGAGAGGCGATGAGCGAGAGGTGATTAGCGAGAGAAAGGATATGTGCGTGCTTGCTTCATCTGAAACAGAAGGAGAGACAGAGAGAGTATGATGTAACAGCGGGAGTATTAACTTCAGATGTGCGTAAACCACACACACCAATTCTTTTTTATAAAAGGAAGTAGTAATACGTAAGAAGCAAATTTCCGAGATTTCTACTTTTATCTTCTCGGCTTCATACAGATCTATAACACTCGATAACGTTGTTGTGGTTTTATCGATGCACACCGTATAAGATAATTACGTATAAATGCCGGGACATGTGTTTCACCGAAAATGATCTCGGACTGATGAATTCTTTCTCACCTTATCACATCTTTAAACTTCTCACCGATGACGTCATCTAACGGTTAAGGCGCCTGGCCGTGATACATTGCCTTACAGATCGAGGACATGTATTCATTGTGAACAAGAGGCAGTAACGTGATTGTATAATACGTGATTGCCACGACATCATCACGTATATCGTTCCAGAATGGATTGGAGCACAGCAACAGGGTGCGAGAGCGAAGATACGGGGTGCTTGTCAACTCTGTTTTGCAAGCCATGCCCCTTGGTGGGGCACTAATGTCTCACCAATATTATTATTATAATAATTATTATAATGGTTGTTGTTAAACTCCTCACTAGAGTTGCTCATGCGAGTCAGAGTTGTCAAGATCGGAGTTATTTGCAGGCGATCGGAATATACACACTCGACCCTTCCTACCAACTTGACAAAAAGCAACGTTTAATGGCTCGCATGAGCAACTTTACTCCTCGCCGCACGATTATCGAATGAAATCCGATGACACGCGTTTCGCTAGCAACGAGTTTAGCATCTGCAAACAGTACCCCTCGTACATTTCTTTACGCTAA
Organism: Chrysina gloriosa; assembly: GCA_038088585.1. Classification (NCBI taxonomy): domain Eukaryota; kingdom Metazoa; phylum Arthropoda; class Insecta; order Coleoptera; family Scarabaeidae; genus Chrysina; species Chrysina gloriosa. The sequence continues at coordinate 7,572,907 of CM076094.1, read as the reverse complement.
CGGCACGTATCTCTTCTTCGAACAATCTTTCTAGTTACTAAGCAGTCATGCATAAGGTAAACTACCTCTCCCTAGGATAGATTAAAAAGCAACCACCGACCGAGGGGACCATCGTCTTTGTTTAACAAATCATGCAACGGCTTTAATGAAATTAGTAATAAAGGATTTAATTTAATAATTGTGCGGTGAGGAGTTTACCGATGTGATTAGTGTCGAGTTAAAGTTACTTAGAAATTGCTTTTCTTATAACTTCCACAATTCGACTCATGAACGGGCGAAAGGATCAAGAAGCAAGAAGTAGAATTTTTTTGTAATCTCGAAACAACGACAAATTTTTTCGGAAAAAATCGCAAATTATATCTCTCGATCTTAACGAGTTAGGGAAACGAAAGAAACTAATTTTCTTTTTTAGACAAAACTCATCATCTTACCCCTGCAGTTTCTAAACAATTTCGGCAATTCCCCCTTAATATCGTACCTAATGATAACTTTCATTCTAACCATTTGCGAGCAGCCAGCTGTTCCCAATTTTCTCCGAAGGCAAACGTTCGCGAAACCGACGCGATTAGATTAGAAAGGGCCACCGGAAACGGCGGCAGTTGTTTCAGCGAGCGGGTCCGGATTAATTGGTCTTTAATTATACGGCACGGTCGAGTCGCGTTCGTTTGTGGAAACTCGAAAGGATCGCTTCATCTCTGCCCACACATCGTCTGTCATCTCGCTCGATATTTTGATTCTGATTAAACTTCGTACGTGTATTAAGATTTCGTTTAAGGTAATGAGTAATTAATCGATGGTTCAGATAAGAGAGTGTGATTAGTCGCTGTGATTATCGTCAATCCGTAGGGTTTTGGAGTAGGTTGCAATGTTTAGAAAGTACAATCCAGAATTTTTGACACTTAATTTATTTTTAATCCCGTTAAGAGTAAATCGAGCATTATACGCGAGATGAGCGAGACGGGGGCGAAAGCGAGAGTGGGGAGGTGAAAGATGACCTCGTAACTGGTGTTTCCATTGGTCGAACTGTAAGTCGTCTTTTCTTTCCCTCATATTCGATTCCCGCGTTATTGACAAGTTGACACAAACGGAATCACTGGGAATCACTAATCGTCGAGTTTATGCGTACGAGGATTACTCAAAGTCGTGAAAATAAACGTGGAAAATAGAAAATGTATTATTATAAATTTTTTCGTTATTTCATTCATAGTGGCCCAATAATTGTACGCTTTGACTTGACTGAATATTTTTCTTTCACATACGAATAAACAAAAGTTTTATTGTTATTCGGTTATATTGATCGCTCTTTTTTATTTGCTTACTATTCGTGTCAATATTTGATTGTATTGGTTGTCGTTTTTCTTTTAAATTTATAAAGTGTTGAACACATTCGAGGTTTAACTTTAGCCGTGTGTTCTATAAGACACCCCAATTTGTTTTTTTCTTGTCCATTTTTCTGTCTCACTCACTTGATTCCCGCGTTGTTGACAAATTGACACAAACGGAATCACTGGGAATCATCAATCGTTGAGCTTACGTACGAGGATTACTGAAAGTCGTACAATCAGGCCTCCAGCAGAGATCCTCGATGAGCGTATGAACCTTCAGTTCCTTTCAAAAATTCTTTTTGCATTACAATTGGTCCAAAGAACTCTTGAAGATGCTTTGGGTTTTATCGGTAACATTATATGATTACATCCCGACTTACTGAATAATTTGATTCTTACAGCTGGGAACAGCTTAAGTTGTATCATGGATTGTATCATGTGCATTTCATGTGTAATGCGAGAAAGATTTGCAAGACATTGTCTCTTCCAAATGAGAATAAGGAGACTGTGGTTAAAATAAAGTATAAGAAATAAATAAAATTATCCTCTAGGAAATAAATCCAGATACGTATTTCGGTAATTAAGTTGCCATCCTCAGTGGAAAACTGGAAAAATTCAGTATCATTAGTATAAGGCTAAGGTCCAAGACGAACACGCATTGCACAATGAATAGCACACATTGAACATCTTTGCGAAACATTGTTGACACTGTGTTAGACAGTGTAATTTTATTTATTCTTTATAAATTGTTTCTTCTCAAAGACTTCTTATAAAATTATGCACTTATATTCACACAATTTCTATAAGCAGGAATTCTAAGAATGATCGTCTTCAACACTTCTTAGACGCATTCCTTCGTGCCGAGTACGATTCACGTTTAACCTTCCTATGCTCACGTCAAAATGAAAGACGTATACTATACTATATAAATCGGTCTCGCAGACCGTATGCGTGAGTATAGGAAGGTTAAACGAAAAAAAAAAAAAAGAAAACGGCCACCGGTTTTAGCGAAAACCTTACATCATCATTTCACTGAACTGAGCAGTTTTTATCCGTTCGTACTCATTAAGCCGGACGGATACCCACTTTACGTATGGGCGTGCGGAAATCAATCATACGTAATTCGAAATGAATGAGCGACCGTTGAAACTATTAAAAAATATTTACATAGACCCGTTCGATCCGTCAGATGATCTCCGGATGTTTTATGTAGATTTTAATCGAGAAGGCGGGGTATTTAGACAGTGCAATGCTTTCTAGATTAATGCAACGTACTGTCGGCGGGAGGGAAGAAAAAAGAGTTCGTCGTCGGGTTAAACGCAATCCGGTTAGAATTCGAGCGGAAAATTTTAAATTCGCTGTAACCGTGATAAATCGTAAGTTTTGGGCGTAACCGGTTGCGACACAATTTGATGTGGTTTGCCGGTACGGAAAAGAAATCCGAAGGAATTCCATATTTTGCGCGGAAAATTGGATATGGACGTAATTGCGGTGCATACTAACCCGTAATAAAAGCCATTCGAATAAATAGATTATTTTTTGTTATTTGAAAAATGCCGCGTTCCTAATGGCTGTTTAGTTACAGTTACGTAGTTTTTAGGAATGCCGCTACACTGTAATCGGTAAATGGTTACAAATTGCATTTATATCCAGCTAGAATGCTTATTTATTGCACCGCAATTACAACAATAAGCGAATGAGTAGATACATAGTTTAAGGAAATATCGAACACAACTATTCATTTCGTCTCAATTACTGTATTGCCCTTCTTCTTACGTCAAGTATCGCATCCAATGGATAATATTCTTTCCGACCGCTTCTCCCCTCCTCACATCTATTAAATACTGCAACGCGTGGTAAAAACTGTTTGGACAATGTATTTGTAAATTGCGGTTTCGAAAATATTAAGATCTCCCTTGCATACAAATTTGCCGACTATTCCAGTATCTCTTTGACCCTTCACAGGCATTCAATGGACAATAACGACGAAATAAGGGTGAAAAGCCGTATTACTGCAGCAAGAAAGTATAAATATTACAACTTTGTTTATGAGATAAACTGAGATTTCGTCTTTGATACTAAAATAAGCGTTAACGATAAGTGGTGCTTCATGATTGAAATGTTGCGGGTCTACTACTACTTGCGCGGAGTTTGTAAAAATAAACGACTTTGTTGTTGACTCTACACTTTTATTACTTAATTTCTTTAAACCAATTATAAAATTATACATATATTTGAACCGTTTGAGTATTGCTTATTTGACCGTACCCGATTGTTTGCATGTGAGTGAAGTGAATAGAGGTAAGTAACTTACTGCCCTGACTTCCTTGTTCGAGTATTACATATAACTTTTCTTATCGTTAACTTTTCGTCAAGTCGAAGGGCAGAAATCTCTTAAATTAGGTTTAAGAAAAACAAAGTAATAAATTCTGTCCTAAGCGATAGTAATGGGAAGATTAGCTGAAACTTATTTTACGTTAATCGCATCACACAATTTTCGCTGTTGGTTCCCCAACAGCAATACTGCTTTCCCTGAAAGAATACTAAACTCGTGGCTGTTATTGATAACAGAGGTGGCCTCGTATTAAAAAATAATTACAGCTACAAGCACCAAGTACAAGGTCAATTGAACATAACCAATAGAAATAAATGTTACTTTGTTGTATGGACGCCAAAACATTTCTGGAAAAGGCAACTTCCCAAACTTATCACTTTTTATAAAAGGGCACTTTTGCCGGAATTAATCGATCCCCGTAAAGTTAGAGGCCAGGAATTACGTAATATCTATATTTAAAAATTCTACATTTTACCAATATATCATTTAGGTAAACATATATATTTGTGTTAGTACTTCTTTTAGTTTTGCGTGTGTTCCACTCATAGTTTATCTGTACCGTGTTACCTCTGTACCTATTGTACTATTTGTTTATTAATTCTTACCTGCTCACGATTATACTCTCTAGTCATTATAGAAATCTAAGAAAATGTCAATCTTTCGATAAATTTGTGAAATATGTAATTATCTCCCATTTATTATCTATTACTGTAATTGCTAATTCAGTCGGGATATTTCTAAATAAAGAAACAACATCTACACTAAATTTGGTACATACATAAATAGAAATCTACTAATTCCCAAGAATTTTGTATACTATAAATTGATTTATTCATGATATTACTAATTGTATGTGCCAAAAACTTTTCCATAAATAGTTCAAATAATAATTTACATCTGCTTATTTCAGTTGAATTCCGGTCACAACGTTTCCCTATAATGAAATCTATTATATTTTGTCTATGAGCATGACACATAAGGGATCTTGCATTTGTTTTTCTAACGCTATTTGTGTTGCCTAGATGCTATTTTATAGTTTTGAAAATACCGACTATTGTAATAATTTTGTTACATTATTTCGGAGTTCATAGACAACTTGGAAAAATTTTACAAGTGGCATATGAAAGAGAGTGGTCACATCAAGCTACCAACGTGGAGATATTTTCGATATTTATATTTCTGTTAATACTATTTGAAAAGTTTGATGTTAAATCGAGTTGTACGTTTTTAATAGCCCAAACATTATTAAAAAAAAAAAAAAAGAAAATTAGAAAATCGCTGTGTCAGTAGACAGACAAAACATAGATGATTCGAAAAAAAAATTCGTCCACTCTTTCAACTTTGAAATTGGCTCCCCAAAAATGTATCGAAATGTGCATAAAACTGAGTATATTTTGAGGTCATAGTCATAGTTCTTAAATGCAAAATTGTAATGTCTTACATATGTGTAACACTTTGACTACATTTTTCTTCTGAGAAAACTGTACATAGCTATTGACTTTGTACATTGCTGTACGGAACACCAAATATATATTATCATTAAGTATTTTATTATATTATTCTTGAAAACGTATAGATGATAGAAACGATTTCTTCAACGAGGAGGTAATTGCGCCTTCTACACAGCCTTCGAACGTAACGAACAAGACGAAATAAGCCACCCGTTTCTCCTCCTTAATGACTCGATTAAAATAGAATCGAATCGTATTTCACGCGATCCTAAAATATGCCTTCTAAGAACTAGAAACTGGTCCTACATAATTACGGCGCGTTTACCTTACCCCCGGTTCGATATTGAGAAATACACCTGCGACGGCTCAAACGTGTCGGCGTCCCGTCGCGCACGCCTACGGGACGGGACGGCACGGATCGCGTGGGCCCCGCTCACATTTACGGCGAACCCTCGAAAAACGAATTTATATCGCGCATCGGGGGACCTTCTTTGTGCCTCTGGAACCACAAATACGTAATAATTCCCGTGATCGTTTAACGAAGTAGAAGAAGAAGAAGAAGAAGGGAAAAACGTGGTAACGTAAGTTATGACGAACGAGTCAGTTTTGGTCGACTTCGTTCGGTTTATAGAAGAAACGATTTGTGTGTGTGTGTGTGTGTGTGTGTCTGAAGGTGGTTTATTTGTGATTGAAGATTTGAACCATCATGTTAAGAATACGTTGAGAATGCCACAGACATGAACTGACGCTGAACGGGTACTACGAACATTAGGGCTCAAGTAACTGTTTTTATTGGTGAATATCAGGAAATGATAAATCACGAGAGAGTGTGGGGTGAAAGGGGAAATAAACGTTAAGTAAAGCAACGTCCGCAAAAAGGGGAAATATGCGGTGGTTGCTACGTAAGAAATGATTTAGAATGCAAACTAAAATAAACGTAAATTTCGCGACTCTGACATTATTACTGAATTATCAAATTATTTGGTAACAGAACTCGTTCCTAATAAATGCGTGGGATCGAATTTTTTTAACTCAACCGAACCATAACTTCCTCCGAAAGCAATTACCTAGGCAAGGTACCTTAAATGTTTAACCAACGATTATTCCAGAACCGGCGTCACCTGCACTTTCCGGCGATAATTAATCATTTTCCCTTGACGTTGCGTTCGTACGACGATTACCGCCCGGTAAAAAGTGTCACCGGCGTAATCCGGCACAATGAAAACGCGCGATTAGGATTTTACAGTTGTCAGTGGAGTGTGTGAAAATTATACCGTGAATTATTCCCGGCGCGCCGTTGCAAATATATAATGATACATAATTCAAGGGCGCCCTCTCGTATTTTATTTAAGATTAAATGTTGTACGACGCGCGACGTAATTACTCCTACTGCACAGCGCACTTCGGGAGCGCTCACCGTAACCGGAGGAATTGCATTGTGTTCGGAATGAACGGAGAATTATGCATGTTGGTACGTGCTGACGAAATTATAGAAAGGAAATGAGAATTAGAATGCGATTTGGAGGATATTGATTCAGGCGGCATAATCTCCAAGAGACAATTCTGTGTGTCTGAAGTGTAGGTAACGGAAATGCTTTTAAAACAGCGTTAATATCTGCCCGAGAATGCGAACAAGAAGAAAATTCGAGAGAGCGCTACGGCGAGATTGTCACAGTGTTCCGGTATTGTTGCTTTTGACCTCTAGCTCCATTTCTGACGTGTAGATGGCGTCCTGCTTCCCTAGTTTTTGAGACAGCAATACTCGATAAGGCATTCTGCTTATGGCGTTCGGTTGAACAGGTCGTTTTCCGTTTTCGCTGTAAACTCGCGTTTGTCGAGGATCTGCACGCGAATTCGACTCTGGGACTCTGGGAAGAATGATCGTTATGTGGTTTGGAAGTTACGCTTCCCCAATTTTACTGTTCGAACTATCGACCAAGTTGGGCGTTTGCTTTTCCCTCTATTGGTGGTGAATCTTTATTTTTGTTATTTACGATGCCGTTATTTTCCCTTTCACGTTGTTGTAGGGGCCTAGTATAAGCTAGTGCAGTGCGAGTTGAGCTAAGATTATTTAAGAGAATTACCGTAGAAGTTGGAAGGACTTCAGTTTGCTGTGTTCGCCTAGTGTCCCGACACGTTTACACCGTGTGCAAGAAAACCCGCCATCTTTGACAGCTTCCGTCCCGATACCGATTACCACGCCGTACGAAAGTTGACAACAGAAAATAGGTGCCGCTTTATTTTATTTTATTTCTGTCTCGTTAAGTTTTGGGAAAAATCCCCTAGAATTGTCAAGTTCATTTAGATTTAGTAAGTCGAGGATTTGTTTTCGAGGAAGTTAGTTCTGCTAATTTGGTAAGATATTTGTTGCACGAACAATTCAGTTCCTAGAGTTTTCGAGTAATTTTGCTGGTTGGTTTACAACCGAATAAAAGAATCGGGAACGTAGGCAGTTCGGATAACACCGATTCACTTACTACAGAAGCTGAAGGGTCTCTATGACCACAGGAACTTGGATGCGATCCAGTGTTATAATAGGAGAGTGGCGCCTTGTTACTAATAAATTCTCGAACTTGAACCTACGCAGTTTCCATTGAGTTAGTACGGCCTGGATCTCCATCTTTATCCCCAACTAAGTGGGTAATTCGAATGGTAACGATTAACTTCCGTATCGGTTACATTTCTGGCTCCTCTTAGCATTATCATTTTTACCAAGAGTTTTGAAGCTAGTAACAAGAAGTTTAAAAGTAAAAGAATTAGTAACAAGAAGGCGTTTAAGAATAGTAGAGGAAGCCATAGAAACCTGAAATTTTCGATTGTTCTTCTATTGTAAAGTCTTTGCCATTTATTGGTACCAGAAGCACTTTTTGGGCATCGTTCAAATTATGCGGAAGAAACAAAAAAAGGGAAATTGCACGCTGATAATTAAACTGGGCAAATATGAGATATCTCCTTTTCACAATGTAATACTATATTATAGAGGAAGAAGGACAGATGACTCATCATACCGCATATTTGCCCAGGTTATTGATCATAGAGCGAATTTTGTTAAGGCATGGACCTAGAAACGCATTTTTGTCAACTAAGCATCGATAGAAAAACGCGCATCATCTACAGCGCAAGTTGAAAATATGCAACTGCATATCAGTTGTGAGTTATCTTCTCCCTCACTAATAGAGTTTTTGATTTCCTGCGGTCGAGGGTGGTACAATGTCAGAACCCATCTGCAGCAAAATTGATTTCTTCATTTGAAGATTTAGAGAGTTTGAACTGCTATCCGTTTCTAGTTTCTTAGATTAACAATTCAATCAGCATTTGGTTAACGCCCAGAAGAACCCAAAAAAATTCCACTTGGAGTTAAGTATGTGTAATTCTTTTTGCCATCTTTTCTTATCTAGACCTAAAATGTAGACGTTTAGGTCGTACGTTTCTGTTTTTTGAGCCTGAATTTCTCAATGGAACTTGATAAACCGATTCTTTTGCCAAAAATTCTGCCGGGGTATGTAGTAGTTGCTACGTAACCAAGTATACATCGGGAACTTGTTAATATGGATAACGGCAGCGCATAGGTAGAGCACGCCGCGCCGTTTCTAATTAAACGTGCGTTTTCCCATACCACGCCGGACGGCTCGCCATGCCAAAAAGCGATGATAATTACGACGTTCCGACCGGGGGTCCGCAACGCACCTACTCTATAATTACCGATAAAAAACGCCAGATAAGGCGAAATTATAAACAAGATAAAATTTAATGCATAGTTAATTTTATGATTTGGTGGACTCGTTTAAAATGTAATTTAACTTAATTGAAGGTTTTGCTTCGGCGAGGTAATCCGCGCGTTTGCTCCTACTCAACTAGCTTCTCGTTCCGGCAATTAGACTAGGAGTCCACTTCGCTCGTTTTCGTTGGAGATCTAGGATAGGTTTGAGTGAGGTGGTTTGGTAGAGTTTAATTTCCGCATGATACGGCTGACGTGGTGTAACGATTAAGGCGTTCAGGCGCGATCAATTGCGGTTACCAATGGCCTCGGGCGAGCGGGCTACTCAGTCCCGCTAAAACAATTGAGTACTTGCGTTCATTGTGAACAAGAGGTAATAATGCGATGGTCTAAAACGTGATGCTCACATCATCACGTGTTATTCCAGGAATGGATTTGTGTTCGGTAACCGGGTGCGAGAGCGAAGATACGGCCCCCTTGACACCCCGCTTCTCAGGCCATGCTCTTTCGTGGGCTCTCGCGCCTTGCCATCATTAATTTCCGTATGATGCTTAGACTAATCAGAAGGAAAACAGATGGCTTTGGGAATAAGCTAGTATACAGGAGAAGTGCGAAGTCACCTCCATATTTCCGGAATGCCATTATGCGGATAACTAGAATTTAGACAACAAAGAGTTCGCACAATAAAATTACAGTGTGGTTATGTGAGGGTGAGGGTGTGGTGGATGGAGCAAGATTCCCTGCTGAAGTCTATCGGTTTCGTATTGACTTTGAAAGCATTTTTTGTAGTATCTCCAAGTTTTCCATCAAACTTTTCCTAAACACCACCGGTTCGGCAGCGCCATTTTACTCGAGACGCACATGATGAGGTCAATTCAATCAAAGTCAGGTCGAAACTGCAAATGTTAAATTGAAAGTGTCCTCAGGAACCACAACACTACCCTTTGGATATCCCAGACTTCGTCGTTGTTTGTGAAGAAATGCCGCAAATACTGGCTCTCCAATTGTTCGGAATTGACGTCTCCCAGGTCTTCCAAGTTAGTATAGAACTATATAGATGGGATACAAGAGGAAATCAAAAACAATAATAACAAGGCTGTAATGGCTGGAGATCTAAATGCGAAATCGGTATTATGGGGAACCCCAATCTAGCAGAATGAATAGATGTCGAAGACCCTAGTGGCTGTTTGGGCCAGAAAGCTGATTCCGGATCTGGAAATGTGAGTGGCGTGCCAACACAGACGCCTTGATTACTTCCTGATTGAGTTGTTAACGGAACATGGCTGCTTCGCCATAAATGTTCATGAAATAAAGAAATCTCCAAAACGGCATTTGCGTGTATTGACAACTTGCAAACTTTGATGAGCACAATTTCATCGATGGTCTAAGATGGACAGGACCAAGGACAACCATTGAAGCGGATTTCTTGGACGGGATGAAGCCCGAAAATATCGTGGGACTATGGAAGACCAATAGTGGAGAAAAAAACAGGAAAGGAATGAAAGACCAGATATTACATACATTTATTGGATTACAACTGGTAGCACTGCCATCATTTTATTCAGCTTTGAGGATATAGAAACTTATTGTTCATTCCATTAAACGCAGTATTCGTTTGAAGAAAGCCAGGTGTCTCAAATTATCGGTGAAGAGTGCATCGATGAAATTTACTTACTTCATGTATTTACACTTGACATCTAAAAGTGTCCGAATCGAGACTTCTATCCTCAGAAACACCATCAAAATCTATAAATTTGAATGACTCCAAAAACTACTAATCTTTTCTATTAAGCGCGTCAATTTCTATGTAAACGTAATTCTTGTGGTTCCACAGGGGGTGACAATCACTCGCGGGGCGTTAAATTTTTCGCCTTTGAATAGACTTCATTGCTTGCATAATAACAATAACCTGCGCCTTCGGTTTCTGATGTATATTTTCAAGAACGATTCATGGGGCCAAGTTTTCGTGGCGAAGAGGCGGGGTTTTAGTGAGTAAGAGTTTCACACTCACCAGCAGCGGGGCTGGATGTATCAATGAGGATTTCCCTGGTCAAAAAGGAAAGTATTTCGTGTTACTTTTTGGACGACAGTACTATGATAGTTTTGATAGAAGAATGAATGGCACTAGACTTACGGAGGAGTTACTTTTGGATCAAACCAGTTGGTAGTAGTTCTTTTTCTCCTCATATCTCGTCTCCATTATTGCAAGTGGGCGTTGACCATAACTGCCCTCACATTTACGCCGCTAGAACACCAGTAATTGAAAGAATCCCGCCGAAATTTATTTTTCGGACTTGGCCAGAAAAAAAAAACCGGACTTACCCCGTCTTTTCTTTTCTTTCCGACCATCGAAGCGGCAACGTCATTCATCATCCACTTGTCCTAATCAAGACCGTTATAATGACTATTATTACCTGTCCGGTCGATGCCTGGTTGGCGTATTTTACCTAAAGACTACTTACAAAGCAACCCTCATTACTTCAATTACGTCATAGTCCGCTTGATGAGATTCAAATCCGACGTATGTATGTACCATACGTACGAAGAAGAAGAAAAACGACTCGAAGTGGAGGTTCGAATTTAAAGAATTACCACCGAGAGGCGCTGCTCGCTGCCGAGAGTGAGATTCATTAATTTCTACGGCCGTGTATGCGTGTAAATGCGCGACCGGCGTAAATAAATCATTTGAAAATAAATAACTTCGTCGGGTATCGGCGAATGGTGGTATCCACTCCATCGGGGATAATTAATATAAATTAAAATTTGATTATGAAACCCGGCGGACGAATTAATTACCGTTTGGAGCTTTTATTTATATCGTATATTGTATCGGTTGCGGGCCGACCCCGTTCACGTCGTCGTGTTGGTTTAATATTGTGAGAATTAAACGGAAATTAGTACCACCTTGCTGGACTTCCACGTCCACTAACAAGTCGACCGGCGAGTTAACGAGAGAGGCATCGCGGTGAAATATTATATTTGTCGAGATGCTGAAACGTTTATGTAATAACGCCGGCCTTTAATTGGCTAGCGTAAATTTATTTACATTTCATTCCGGTGGGAGTTCCCCGCGGGTTACAGCAATTGGCATATTGGAATATGCTAAATTAAATGCGCCTCAAAACGGTTGTGATACGGCATCGATGGAATATGATATATGGATGTGTAGCTCACTTTATCTGATTGCAAGTAGCTACAAACAATTTGTAAACGACAAAAAAAAAAATTATCTACGTCGATCAGCTACAACGGTTTCCATCGCATTTTCTATTAAAATTCTTTGCAATTATTGCTTTACAGGCAAAATTATCTTCGAAGACCCTTGTGCTTAGATGAATTTCCTGTGCTATGCTTTCAGAGCTTTCTACAGCTTTTATTCCTTCCAATAGTTAGATTAAATTTGAAGATTTGAGTTTCGTTTTTACCAAGACGAAGAAAGTAGATGGGAGATGCTTTGTGGAGGTCTTTGACCTTCCCATTGGTGCTAGTTTCAGATAGCTGTTGGCAAACTCTACAAGAAATAAGTGGGAAGGATGCTAGAAGATAACTACCCGAGTAATTCTAGGAGTAATTTTAGGCAACAATTTCTGAAATAAGATCATCAGGGCTTGGAGGGTTTTGATTACAAGTCCAAGTTCAAATTATCGCGTGGGTTTCAGTCCCCCTTCGATTATCATAACCTGAAAGATGGGTAGTCAAGTCCAGACTTATACAGTATAAGTCTCGGGAAGTTTGAAACCTCAAGAATTTCCAGATTATCATACTTATCCTAGTCAGTTTCGAGTTTTCTCAGTCGCAACCTTGGAATTTGAAAAATGCTTTGGATTAATTTTAAACAACAACTCCTGAAATAAGATCCTCAGCGCTCGGAGGTTTTCATTACCAAGTCCAAGTTCAAATCATCGCATCGGTTTCAGTCCCTCTTCGATTATCATAACCTGAAAGATCGGTAGTCTATTCTAGGGTTTTATTCTGGTTTCCAAACATTTACACAACCAAAAAATCAACTGCTGTACATTATTTCAATTATTAGCACATCTCTTCGGTCTGGCACCGATGTGACTTGTCCGCTGTGCAAATCACAATTCACTAACTAGCAAACAGGTGCGATTGTTATTTCGCCCGAATATTCTAGGAAGTTCCCGTACGTCACTTCTAGAAGTTATCCATTTCCATTTTTTCACAATTCGCATAGATTTTCTGATGATGCGGTTACCATTTCTGACAATTCTGTCGCAATGTTTTATGAATTTACGATTTCTTCGAGGAAAACCTCGATGTTGTTATTTTGATCTATTTCTGCCCAAATCGTCCAATTTTTTCTAAACAAACAAATTCAGCCTTTCAACAAGCCAGATTGTAAAACTTTAACGTGCTCGTCTTGATGCAAAGAAAGTAGTTTTCTACTCTTAGTAACTTCAGGTATTTAGCATTTCTTTGTACAAAGACAGAATTCGAGTATGTACTTCAATTGTACTTTTGGCTACTTAGAAGGCTGCGGTTTTTACTTCATCCAACTGGTAAAATTTTATTTACTGACGAATCGCGGGAAGTTTCTTAAATTTCCTCCGCCCTTGTCGCTATTGACGTCGACGTTTCTCTTCTTCGGAAATACCGAGACCCCGGGGAGTTGAATAAAAATCTGAAATTATTGGATTTCATTGTTTTTTTAGAGGACAAAATGAGTGTCAGATGTTTCTTTAAAGTTTTGGGATCTTCCGATTCAATAGCTGAATCTCCTTTTGTCATTTCTCATAAAAACCCAAGCAGTTTCTCGAAGAATATTGATGGATTCGAAGACAATCGTAGTTGTAATCAGGAACGCCATGTTACTGCTAGTACTAGCACTAATCGGAAAAAAGAACTGGCGTTGGGAATAAATAAATGAAATTTGAAGTTTTGGTTTCCGATTATTTATATCAAAGCAAAGAAAGCGGGTGGGAGATGTTTTATGGCAGTCTTGCACCTTGCCAGTGGGAATAGGTTCAGGTGGTTGCGGAGAAAATACCTACACACCTGTTTGCAAAGAACCGATAATATTTTATGAATTTACGATTTTTTCGAGGAAAAACTTCGATTTTGGCCTTTTGCGCTATCTCTGGTGAAGTCCTTAAATTTTTTTAAACCAACGAATTCGGCCATCTAACGCGCCAGATTGTAAAACTTTAACGTGCTCGTTTTGATTACTTTTAACAATGCAAAAAAGTACTTTTTTACTTTTAGTAGCTTCAGGTATTTAGCACTTCTTTGCAAAAGGACAAAATACGAGTATATACTTCAATTGTACTTTTGGCTACTTAGAAGGATGCGGTTTTTACTTCATCCAATACAACCAAATTTTAATATTGGCGGTTCGCAGGAAATTTCTTCAATTTTTGCCGTTTTTGTCGGGATTCATGTCAAAGTTTCTCTTCTCTGGGGAGTTGAGAAAAATTTTAAAATTTTGGATTTCATTGCTTTTGACAAGACAAAATGAGTATCAGATGTTTGTTTAAAGTTCTGGAATCTTCCGATTCAATAGCTTTAGTTGCTTGTTAAAATTTATTTCTCATAAAAATCCAAGCAGTTTTGGAGGAATAATGATGGATTTGAAGACATGGAAGTTATAATCAGCAATGCCATCTTCCTGCAGCACTAGCACTAATTAGCAGAAAATCAGCTGACTTTGAGAATAAGCCAAGCCAGAGTGCAGAGAAGTTACCTCCGTATTTCAGGAATGGCACTATGCAGATCATAGTTTTCGAGTTTTCGAGCGCGAAGCTATGTGATGGATAGGGTAAAATTCACTGCTGAAGTCCGCTTATATGTGATTCCAACAGCATCTGACCATCCCACACGACTTTGGGGGATGAATGATGATTGCCACTAGCAACATAAGATTCGGTACCAGAAAGTAGATTGAGTCTAATGGTACAAATTCCTTTTTACATATCCATTTAGAAAATGTTGAAAACATGTATTTATGCACTTAATATGCATTTTGCATATTTTCCAAGCTCTAATCATGATAAGGATCTTAGCCGTAATGGATGCCGGAAATCTCTTGAGGGCTCATCATCACGCCGAGAGTTTCCAGATTAATGAAGAACTATCAATGACCATGGCAAGTATCTTGTCTACGACGGATGCTGGAAATTTCTTGAGGCCTGATCATTACGGTCGAGAGTTTCCAGATTGATGAGGAAATATCAATGAGCTTGTCAAGGATGTTGTCCACGATGGATGCTATAAATCTACTGAGGACTCATCATCACGGCCGAGAGTTTCAAGATTAATGAAGAACTATCAACGACCATGACAAATATGTTGTCCACAATGGATGTTGGAAATCTCTTGAGGGCTGATCATCACGGTCGAGATTCTAGATTAAGGAAGAAATATCAATGACCATGACGAGGAATTTGTCCACGACGGATGATATACATCTATTGAGAGCTCATCATCACGGCCGAGAGTTTCCAGATCGATGAAGAAATACCTATGATCACGACAAAGATCTTGTCTACGACGGATCCTGGAAATCTATTAAGGGCTCATCATCACTGCGAAGACTGTCCAGATTTATGAAGAAATAGCCATGAGCATGTCAGGGATTTTGGTCACGATAGATGCGGGAAATCTTTTGAGACCTCATCATTACGGCCGATAGTTTCCAGATTGATGAAGAAATACCCATGGCAATGACAAGGAAATCTCTGTATTTCTGATTTTGGTATGGCTCAGGTACACTTTTTCACATAGAGATACCTTTCTGGTCTCACTTTTCCCCACGAGCAAAAATCAAGATTAGTATCGAACAGGTGTCTAAGATGGCATTAAACACGAAACTTTAACCGTCGACCTCATTCACATAATCACCTCGTTAACGTGAAAATATACGCTTAGCGGGGCGATAGAAAACGCCGTGACTTACGTAAAAGCCAACCGACATTAACATATTCATGTCATGCATAACGACTCCTAGAACTGAATTCATCTGAACGGGTCGGTGGCGTCAACTGTACCACTACGTCTGTCGACCACTTCGCACAATCCTTCACCCTTTTTTGTCGACTCACGACTTGACACCGGGCATTGTTTCTGAGAATTTAATATCTCGTCCGGAGCGGATGCGCAAAAAGCGTCGCCGCGTTCGTCTAGCTTTACTTGTTTATTTTCCTGCCGACATCATCCACGCCGATACGCGAACTTCTGTCTACGTTCCTAATTGAGGAACAATAGAGAGAATATGAGAAGGAAGGCGAAAATTTCAACTGTAGTTCCTGCACGTGAAAAGGAAAAACGATTGTGTTTGTATCTATGTTGTACTTACATTTATTCATTGTTGGCGTCGTAATAATGGGAATATTGAGAAATATTGAATAATGGGCAAGCACCGACGATTATTTTTTCATAATGTAACCTGTCTGCTCCATTAAAGAATTTAGCATCGTGTAACAACACGTGGCTTTCAACAAAGAAAGCGAGTAATCGATGCATAACAAACAGCAGCTGCGTTTCGTTATCTAGATATACACGACGGGCTCGAGAATTAGCTTTGGATATCCTTCAATTCAGAACTGTTGATGTTATTTGTGGTTGGCACGTTAGAGCTTGATTTAGAATAATTGCCTCCGGCGATTCATTTGAATAGTGTGAGGAGACCAAAGTCGCGCTTAATAGATTAGGTAGAGGTATTGCTGATTTTCTTGGATATGTACTGTTAAGTAAACAAAAATATAGGAAATGTTAACTTAGGTTTTCGATGTTATTACAGTCGTTGGCAATTGAATTGGGACCACAAGGAAAATTATTAGTTTTGATATATCACTCCAATAAAAAAACATTCCCAGAAATCATGTTATTAAAAAATATTGATATATTAAACATTTATATATATTTTTTTATTTTGGCTTTAATGAGAGTAGCAATTCTTTTCGGCATACTCTCAATTACAGTAATGATAGAGTTTTGGATTTAATCATAATTGCGCCAAATATGTTCAAGGTTCTCCATTAAATCTTGCTTTCTGGTAGTACACTTCCGTGATGCTATGGTATTTGTTAAGATACTCTAAACATTTTCAATAAGGTTCATATCCGAAGAATTTCTAGACCAATCCAATAACTGTAAATTTACTTCAGTCCAGTGATTTCTCACAATTTTGCTCTATGTCATGGATAATTGTCCTGCATGAAAACGTATGGTTCTTAGTTTTCACCTTAAGCATTGATTTAAGGCACTAAGCACTCCTCTATGACTTTTTCTTTATTGGTTTTGATTCTTCGTATCCTAAACCGAGTGAAGTGGTCTAGGACCATCTGCTGTGACACATAACTATATCATCACGGAAGGGGAAACGTACAATAATGTTTATTTTAATATCTCTGTAGGTAATTATTACTCAAAGAGGATCAGGGATAAACTAAATTCAGGTGTTTCTACAAAGCAATATGGTTAGGAACCCTCGAGAACCAGGTAGTTTTAACAATAAGCGGCAAATTAAGAGGCAACCATAAAAGAGTGGTTGACGTGTTATCATTAAGTAGTGTCAACCGGACTGACGTCCATACTTCTCCGAATTTTAATATCACGCCTTGTGCGTAAGTGGAGACAAAGGCCGATTACCACTACTTAATGGTAACACGTCATCAACTCTTTCATCAAACCTTAGTTATCACCGAAATTCGAGCGAATAGTTATACGATTTGAGTGTGGTAATTAGTATTGGAGTATTGTACTGCTGCGTTCCTCCTTCCAAACCGTGGGTTCCTCCAGAGAAATATAGCTGAAATAAACGAAAAGAGAGCTGGAGGCTTCAGAAGATGTTACAAAGACATAAACACGACGGTCAAGAAACAGGTGGCTGTCATGTTATGTCCAATTGTTACAGTTTTCTGTAATTATAACTTCGGGCATCTCTCGCCTCAACATTTGCCGAAAATGGCGCCCCATTATCGTAGGTTTCTGATACAATTCGCGCATATTGGATGCGTGCGTTGGCATTCGTTTTGTAACGTTGAGTTGGACAGGTCCAACTCCGTGACAGGTGGACAGGTCCATTTCCGTGAAGAAGGTATTTCGTTTTCGCTTTTAAGTCTCGTTTATCGAGGATATACACAGAAATTCGACTCTGGGAAGCGCAATAGTATCGTTGTATGGATCTGGAAGTTATTTTTCCCCAATTCTACTGTTCGAACTACCGACGTTGTGTGTGTCCTCTATTGAAGGTGAGTCTTTCTTTTTATTAGTATCGATGCCGTAATTTTCTCTTCCACGTTGTCGTAGGGAACTAGTATGAACTAGTGTAAGCTAGTATAATCTAGTAGAGAGCTAAGATTTATTTTGGAGAGCATCTGAGAACTATCGTAAGAGTTAGACGCGGCTTCCCGACATCTTTTCATTAAGTGCGGGAAAACCCGTCATGTTGGACAGTTTCCGTCCCGACACCGATTACCACGCCATACAGAAGTCTACAACAGGAAATGCGTTACGTTAAGTCCCGGGTTTGTTTATATTTTTGACTCGTTGAGTTTTGGGAAAAATTCCCTGAAATCTTAAGTTAATTTATTCTTACTTTTGAGATTTTGATTGGTTTTCAGGTAATTTAATAATACATTCGTTTAATGAAACATCTAATTCTTTTAGTAGTTTAAGGAGGGATCACAGTTACTTATCACTTACATATGTTATTGTTTTAATTACGTTCTACTAAAGCTGCAAGGTGGCTCTAAGGCTGCTGGAATTCTAATGGTTACCAACAGTCTGTAAACCTTAGGTAAAAAGCTAGCTTAATTGAATTTAACTTAATCGTTTCAACTCAAATGACAAATAAAGTGGTGTTAGACGACATTCTCTCGCCTCAATTCATTGTTTCTTTAATTTCTTTCATGTTATTCTTAAATAGGGTGTTCAAGTAGTTTTGCTGATCGCTTCGCGACAGGATAAACTTACGAAAGAAACTGGAGCGTCTCTCTGATTCCCGTTATAATACTCGCCTTCCAAATCATGCAGATTCCAATGCACTTTCCCATATGTTTCTACCCCAATAGCTCATTCCTCTAAGTCTAAAGCTTTGCCTTATGTTCTTTCATTTATCCCAAACGAATTTCTAAACATTTCCATTTCATTCTACACTCGTTCAGAAAACGAACATAAACGTAATTATTAATATCATCACGCGTCTTAATACCCATCTATCTCCAACGGATTTGTCAAAACATTATCGATGAATATCTCATCAGTTGGACGACGTATCGATCGGAGATTATAACATCCCGAAAAGTGACCATAAAGCGGAGAGTCATTAACGGATTAATAGTATAAATATGATCGACTGGGCACCAATTGAAATCGGGCCCTAAATACACAATTTCTATACGGACGTGCGCGCTGCTACATAATTTTCTCATTAAACCGTGTTATTATTATTCAGTACCAGTTCCGCCTTTATCTCAATCTCCCGAGACGGGACCGACGATACGCGGTACAACACCGTCGCTGTATCGGCCGATAGATTAATAGTACCGACTGAAAAAACGAATACGTCCTCGAAGGCTTAACCTCTTAAGAGTAATTATTTTTTACTTAACTAGACGCGAGTCTGCCCGGTCGTCTTGTTTGTATCATAGTTGGGAGCTTCGGGATGGATAAAGGACGTACTTCTTCTGAAGTCTTCTTCGTTCGGTTAACTTTCTCCGACTGTTTGATCTACATACGCAAAGATGCGTATGTATAGACGTGTGGATGCACGTGCCGTCATTATTAAAGTATTAGCTGCGTCTTTTTTCATTTACGTGCCGCTATTATGGGAATTAGAATGAATTAGGCGTGAGAAATCGACGTAAAAGGCGTGTAATGGTCTGCGCATCAATAGACGTTACAATTTACACTTAGCTCGTTTTGGAGCGAGCTGCGCCTGATGTATTTCCTTTAGCTAAGATCCAAACTGTTGCCGGATATCCACCCAGATTGGAGTGCTTCTTCGGATCGCAGTCTAGATGAATTAGTATTATTTGATATACACACCTAGTCCCCTTATCATGCAGTATGGTTATCGAAGAATAAACAGCGATATGACAACGACGCGCTTGACGATCATCGCCGATAGGCGTCGTCAGTCGATGCCAGTCGCGGCGCGGTTATCAAGTGATATATAACAAATTAGCCAAAGACGAATTACAATATTACGCGTATTATCTATTCCCGTATAATTTTAACCACAAATCAATCATGATTAAGGCCGATTTCGTTACCACCCAATTATCCGATGCTCCCACTCACGTGAGCGTGAATCTAGTACGTTCTGCAGTGTAATCTCGAAAGGTGCGGATTTTCCGGATCTTCTTGGAAACCGTTGGGTGGATATAATCATCTCAACAGCATTTCACATTATGACAGAACAAGTATATTAGTGAAATGGGTAGGAAGTCGAGGATGACGCCGGCAAAACTGTGATTAAGGAAAAACCAAGTGGCAGATAACCAGCGCAAAGATTCCCCAAAAGATGGAGAGACAGCTGGAACTCAACTTCAACAATCGAAGCTTCCTGAAACGTAATGTATTAAACAGGACTTGGTGTGATGATGAGGGGAAAAGGAAGATGAGAAGAAGACAAGGAGGCTGATGTAGCACTTACTTATTGGTAGCGTTGACATAGGAAAGTCTGAGGTTACGTACAGGTCTGTTTATAAGCTTCAACTTGGTTTTTGATCATCACAAAGCACTAGCAAGAGGAGACGTCTTATTACCACGTACTTTTTCAAGAGCAAGAACACGCGGACTCGAAGAATGTTGATTCAGGACCACACCTACGAGGTAGCGTAGTGTTCGATCGGTCAACACTGGTGGTGCAGAACTTGTAGGAAGGCAGGTGAACATGTGATACGCCATCAGTGCTAGTTGGAACTTGCTAAACTCACCTCGTTTGCCCGTATCTATTGTTTTAGTGAAGTAGGTTTTGCTTTGGCCTTCTGCCAGGGCATCATTTACGAAGAGTGTGCCTCCAAGCCAAGGGGTCAAGGTACACTTTTACCGAAAGGTTCCTGAAAGACCTTGAAAACTTGAAACTGGGACAACCTGCTTTGTCACATAGCAATTTCAGTAAACCGTTTTTGACCAGTAAGAACATTCTTGTGACACCTCAGCTTCCTTATTGGTCCGTTAGCATCTTTGAACGCTCTTTTGGAACAAACTTGAACTCAGCGTGAGGGCTCACGCTGAGTTTCTGACCGGAGTGTTTTCTGCCGTCAACAAACGACCTCTTTCAGGAGATAATTAGACGAGGTACATGTTTCCAGCTTGTTTTCAGTTTTCAACATTTTGATCATTTCTATAGTTTTCCCTCATGACTAAACTTTGCTACGTTTGCGTGGTAGTCATCTTCGTTGAGGAAAACCAAAGACGGAGAACGTTCTTTATAAAGGGTAAACTAAAATTGAACAAGGAAAAGAGTAACTCGTGAGCTCTTGTTAGCCTGGGTCACTTTTTCCTTTTTTTTTTTTTTTTTCGTTTTCTCCACTGAGGATGACAACTTACAAGGGAACATTGGCAATTGAGGAATTCTGATTTCGATGAAATTGTACAGACTGAAAGAGTACCTTGCTTTATGAACAACGCAATTTCTTAACGGCCGAATCGCCCGATTTCGAGTTACACTCCCTTCCAAAAATTTGAACGGTTTTTGAATTTTTGTAAATATCTTGGAAACTATCACATATATCTATTTTTTGAAGTATATTATATAGTCTCAAGGATGGCGCTAATTATTTTGGTAAAAATTAAATAACGGGCGACCGGGCGCCTCCTACCCCCTTTTCCTAATAGTTTATTTATTTATTTATCATAAATAAAATCGGTTTTGCTAGAAAACGGTGCCGAATAACAAATTTAGACAGCTAATAGTAAAGATATTAAAAACGATAATAAAGTATCAGTTTTCATTGATTGTTGTACATAGATAAGTGTCGTTCTAAATATTAATAATTATTTCGATAACGTTTCAAAGAAATACGAAATATATTCAGATAGATATGGATTAAGTACGAAAATCTAACGATGTAGATAGATCAATAAACAAAAAATACACGTATTGTGTCATCGTAATTGTTGCGAAGCAACTCTTTTGACACTTCCCGTTTTGCAAATGTTACAAAGATCGGACTACTTCCAAATGTAGGACCTGAGTAGTTTAGCGATCTCACTCCAACTAAAATATATTTTTTTCTATTCCAGGTACATTTTGCGCAACCGTCGAGATATGACAGCATCCAGTCGTAAGTTCCAAAATAATCTAAATATTAATTGACAACCCATCATCGATCGAACGTCGCGATTATCCGATTTCCTGACTTAAACATCTCTCGGAATGCCGTACAAGTCGGTAATTTTAACGTTAATTTTTCTCGGGATCGTCCGGAATCGGAGACCACCTATTTTCCATTAGCGCGTTTTCCATGTAATTCGTTATAAATCCGATCGTCGTTGATAAGACCGGCCAGTTTTAGCGAGTACGCGCGTACGTACGTACTTACCTGTGTGTGTGTGTCGTGTGTGTTGGTCTATCAGATGACACGTCACATGCGTTTTCGTATTACCTTTCTCGGGCGTATATTTCAACGTTTATAGTAATATGGTCGTTGACAGTACGCAGTAGTAATGGTGTAAGGCTTCGAGATACAAGATTATTTTGGTTTATTAGGATGGGACCGTTGTGTAAGAGAATTCTGGGAAATTGGAATTGTGGAGAGGAGGTTTTAGATAACGCAGTTTGTTTGGTTGAGAAGTACAAGCACGATTATCTTGAGGGTCTCTTTCATAATAGCAAATTTCTAATTCTCATTTATCAGTCTTTTGATGTCTTTTCCTTCCTTTCTTTAGTCTTTCTTCACGCACTCTTTCTAGACTTTATTGAAAAAAAAACAGAAATCAAACTCGTTGGTAACCTAACTTGAAATTTTGACGTCTCTCCACTAGTGACGCAATCCTCTGATTAGGTCGCTTACAAAGCAACTACTACCCGAACAGAAGCCTCCGCGGTCATTGCATTATATTCAGGTCGAGAATTGTGTGGCAACTTGCAAGGTCGCAAATAGAGACGCATGTGATAAATATTTTGGGCACGGGTATTACCTTGAACGATACGTCTCGCTAGAAAAAAATTACCCTTTGGAAATTCGGGAAAAATTGAAGATGTTTTCAATTATACGAAACTTGGTGCATATACATTTTCGAAGGCGTAGAGTGCGATGTTGACATCGAAATCGATGGGATTTGCTTCGTTTGGATCTTGGAGCATACAGAAGCGCTTCGTCCAGAACCACGTCTCACGTTTTCATCGAATATTTTCTTAATAACAACTCCCTCGTCCCGGAAATTGTTTTAGTCGAAATCAGCACGAAAAGAGCTTTAATTTGATGTGTGATAAGTCATACTTCTAACCATTTCGATTTTCTTCGAAATCTTCAACTTTTAACTTTTTACGTTTTGACATAGAAATCAATTATAGAAGTAATTAGGTCGCAAGCAATTCTTGTGTAATAAACAGCTACTACCCGCAAAAAATCTTAGACACTCTTTGCATTATATTCAAGTTCAGAATCGACGGGGACTGCGATGAATAATAGGTCTCCGACCGGTTTTGCCCTGAATGCGACTCATCAGCTGGGCGCATTAATTCCTAGTCAATTCAATGCGATGTTAACTAGTTAGCGTCTGCGTCTAGACTTAGAATTCTCGACATAAATATAGTGCAATCACCTTCGAGCTTATTGTCGGGGCAGTATTCGTTTTTAGACGAAAATTCACTGCTAAATTACAAGGATAGGTCATTACTGGAGACACGGCGAAATTCCAGGCTAAGTTCTCAGCAAGTAACTTTCTCCAAGTTTGGAAAAATATTGCAGGGTGTTCCTTTCGTGACTCTCGTATGTACCTCTGGAGCTCTCTAACGTAAATTTATCACAATAACTCCCATGGAAGTTCCCCTAAATATATCCAACTTGATAACGTCGTTGTATTCAGGATGAGTTATACATTACTTAAAGAAATTTATCTATTCATTTACCTCAACCTAAAACTAATTAACGTGTTGTTTATAACCCCCGCGTCTTAATTAATTTCTATATATCGTCAAAGCAAGCACTTAACGAGATCAAACTTTTTAATTAAAGCCTGATTTAATTGAATTACTGAAGCGGTGTTGTGAAATTTACCGGAGCGTTGCAACAGTTCACAAATGGAGCACCGACTTTTTCCTAACGGGAATCAGAAGTGAAAATATCATTTACATAAGCCCTTCTTTTACTCGAGCAGCTCCGATCTAATTAAACCCAGACCAGATTTGTTTTGAGCTAATTAGTTCGGAAATCGATAGAGAGAACCGGTGTTGCTTAGAACGTGCTAAATTAATATCCGCCGGTCGGTCAGAATGAAGCAAAAAGGAAAAATCCGGAGCGAGCAACGCACTGCATTGCCTCGAGTAATAGTAATTACACGCAACTTAATAGAATACCTCGGGTACGAGGGATCGCTTTCCATTATAATTGAATTATTTTCTCGCCTAATATGCAAACCGTCATCGTATAAGGTCGGTCGTAATTATGCGCGCTGCACACTACCTCTTCGGATCTCGAGTTTCAAGCGCGGTTTTCTTTTTGGAGCGTTACAATTCGATTTAACATTACGGGAGTAACGAGGAAATTACTGTCGATTGTTTTATTACGACGTGCAGATTACTTTGTAAATTGCTGTGCGGACTTCTCGGATGTAATGCGTGGTTATCAGTAGTTTGAAGGGAAAATCGACGCTAATAAAGATATACGTCATCGCTAATAAGAACCTGCTTTAAATGAAAACAAAAGAACGGGTGTAAGGTGCAGAATAATTCAGAATCGTCGAGGAAAAAAGGGGGATAAAATATAGTATTGGGAGAGACAGATGCTGCTATCAAACTGTTGGTTGGAAGAGATTCAGAAAAACTTTTCACGAAATGCTGCTATTGACCATTTCTATATGGCACCGCATTTCTCTTCATTACAGCGTGACGCATCAAATTCGTTTCAAAAAGCGTTATTCATTTGTTTTGCGAATTTTGACAGTCGTGAAGAAACCAATTGCAACCTCGAAACATCTGCTAAATTTGACAGTACGACGATGATGATGATAGCGATCATTTTGACAGGTCACAAGACCAATTGCAAACGTGAAACACCTGTCAAATTTGATAAAGTTGTCAAACATTTGTTAATGATAAATTTGACAGGTCAAAATAACAATTGCAATCCCGAAAGATTTATCAAATTTGAAAAGGTTATCACCAATAGGATAGGTTAAGAATAAGAATATTTTGAGAATTTTGGTAATCTAAGAAATTTGATATTTATAATTTTGACAGTTTGAGAGACCGTTTGGAATCGTGAAATATCTGTTAAACTTGACGGAATTGTTAGCTGCTAATAATTTTGACAGGTGAAAAGATCAATCGTAAACGTCAAACATCTGTCAAATCTGATAAGGTTGTCAAACATTTGTTAATGCTAAGTCAGAAAACAATCGCAATCTTGAAACATCTGTCAAATTTGATAAGGTTATCACAAATTGGATTAGTAATGAACATTTTGATAGGTTAAACAATTGCAACGAATGTGTCAAATTTGATAATCTAAGGAATTCGATAATGATAGTTTTGTCAGTTTAGAAGACCATTTGGAGCCGTGAAGTGTCTGTTAAACTTGATGGCGTTGTCAAAGATTAGACAGGTCACAAGAACAATCGCCAACGTCAAACAACTGTCAAATGCGATGACGTAGTTAAACATTTGTTAGTGATAAATTTGACAAGTCAAAAAACAATTGCAATCTTGAAACATCTCAAATTTGATAATGCTATCACATACTGGATAGGTAATGTAAATTTTGATAGGTAAAACAATTGCAGCATATTTTGTCAAATTTGATAATCCAAAAACCTTGATAATGATCCTCTTGAGAGTTTATAAAACCATTTGGAATCGTAACGGGGTTACCAAAGATTAGGTGGTGATAATTTCGATAAGTCACAAGACCAATTGCAAACGTCCAATATCTGTCAAATTTGTTAAAGTTGTCAAACATTCGTTAATGATAAATTTGACAGGTCAAAAAACAATTGCAATCCCGAGACATCTGTCAAATTTGATAAAGCTATCACAAATTCGATAGGTTGTGAATATGTTGACAGGTTAGAAAATTGTACCATATGTCTCAAATTTGATAATTATTATTTTGACAATTTAGGAAACCAAATTGGTATCGTGAAATGTCTGTTAAACTTGACGGGCTTGTCGAAGGTTAGGTGATGATAATTTTGACAGCTGAAACAACCAATTGTAATTGTGAAACATCTCTGAAATTTGATATAGCTTTCTAAAATTTGATAATTCTTAATCAACTTTAATTTTAATTTGTTAAATGGAGGGCCATCCCGATTCTATTTTAACTTTACGAAAAATGATTTAAATATATGCATGCACACTGCAAAAGTTTTGATAATTCCCTCATGACGTTTAAGAGGTTTTTACAGTAAATCTGACATCATTTTGAATAGACGAATTTCATTCGTTTGACGGTTTCGTCTCCGTGTCATTAAGTTGGCAACTATGGTAGTGGCATTGACATGGTTTTTGTCAATTTTGATATAGTGATCTATTTTCTAGAACTAAAATTTTAATAAAAGAAAATCTGTAGGACTCTATATAAGTACTTAACAAGTAACCGTGCAAGAGCTTACTTTTTAAGCAGATTTTGACAATTAAATAATTTTGATTTTGCACATTTTTGTAGCGTTCTTGTCATTTTCCTCAGATCATTATGACGGTTTTATCGTCGGATTTCGTTTTTTAAGGTTAGTTTGATACATAACCTTATTAATGTTGACGCACAATTTTGATAATATCATTGATTCTGACGATTATAGTTGGGATCATCCTCGATTTTGTTTTGGAGGGAATCAAAGTGATTTGCCAATTCCGGCGAACATTCTAAACACAGCAGATTCAGTTTATTCTGGTCGTAGATTCTTCAACTACACGCTACATATTCATCGTTAGATAAAGATCGTGAAAGATCTGCTTTGAGGTACACGACGTTTCTTCGTGATACACTCTGTATAAGCGCGGTCTCGTTAGCTGCGCGATATACCCCGTTCGTAGACGACACGAAACACAACATCTCCGCGTTTCTTTTCAGCTCGGGATTCGCGTTCTGTGGTCACCATTGTTGTCGAACAAATGTTTTGGCCGGTTAGCTCGCGGGATATGTCGTGATACAACGTTCGATTGCATTCTTCGCCTTTATTTATCGACCATTACGTTCGGGTTTCCGTGTGTTTCAACAATGTATGGAAATGCGCGGGGACGAATTATGCCCGGGACGGTTTTAATTCATCCCGGACGACGTTAAAAGAGGCGCGCGACGGGCGCTCGCGGGACGACGTCGTATAAATAACCGAAAAATTCTTATTATGAGAATCAGAATGAGAAAAGTTCCTTTCCATTCTCCCGTATAGATTTTACGGCTTAAGACCGTTTATTATCCGAAAAAAATTGAAAAGTGGACAGTTTAAATGGTCAGCGCGCAAAAATTATTTGGCCCTCCTCGTGCGCGCGAGCCTCTTTTTGGACACCGTTCGCACAAAAGGTAAATATAAATTATACAAAATAAATCAAATCTTTTGTAAGCGGGCAATAACTCGCGCTACTCCGTATAAATCTCGAAGTCGTTTGTGCGCGCAGCCAGTAGGTAAGCGATATAAAAAGCGGAATGAGTAAAATCGCCAAAAAGAAAGATGGGAAAATTATGAATGTTGCCGAGAAGGAATTTTTTCCAGTTCGTACGTTATCGTTCGTATAAGAAGAATGGAAACCAGTGGGATACGTGCTTTTCTATTGTGTAACTTTAGCGATATGAAGTCACGTACGACCGTCTAAGAAGACGGAATGGTCTAAAATTTCCAATGTTTTCTTCTCCAAAAAGAGTTATGCCTTTGATCGTACTTAAACCGTCTTTCCATTGTTGAAACTCCCGAACGTTTAAAAAGGCTTTGCAACATTCATTGCGAATTTAAATGAGGTATCTGACACCTCGAGAAGATCACAGCATTCGAGGTGAATAGTGGACTAAGTGATAAAGGGTAGTAGCAAAAAGGTAGTTTCAGATGATCTTAGGGATCCCGTTACGTGTTTTCTTGCATAGACTGTCCCAAACTAGTCGTAGAAGTGCTCCCAAAAAGCTGACTAAATCAGAACGGAAGCGTCAGGAAGCTAGTGGCGGTTGTTTATTTCCTTTCTGAAACTTACTGACTGCAGAAACTCTTCGGTAATCGCAGCGTGAGGGTGTGGGTCAGATATTAATTTCCCGGGACGGTGTGCTAAACGCTGATGAATGTAGGTACAAATTAAGGGCGCCACTGATCCGATAATTGATATATCTAAGCTTTTTCACCCTAGCGAGGTTAAGAATCAGATTTTTTTAACGTCGAATTATCACACATAGGGACCTTCTTACCAGTACTTCCTTATATTTAACCTTCGTCTTTACCTATTGGTGATCTTCTCGACAGACACGTGAACGAAGTGAGATTTTACTCGTATTCATCTGGACCAAATAAAACTTTGTATGTAACGACCTTAGCCCGACGCTTTCAACAGGCGGGTGGTACTAGGAGGTGATTAAGATTGCAAGTCGATCCTTGCTCTTTTAGCTTGTTCGGCGATCAGGATTCCTCGTAAGCTATGGCGAAGGAAAATATATCAAGCAGCTAGGCAACCATGGTTTTATCGCACGAAAATATATCTAATAAAAAATTTAGGTGAACTCATCCATATCTAGGGTCTTCTACCACTTCAATAGTGTGAAGATGTTTGCTCTGATTAAAGATTTAGAACATGCTGGTTTCGTTGCCAGCGAAGCACGTGTTCCGGAGTAAATCAATAATTGTGCTGTTGAGAATTGATCGATGTGATCTCGTATCATTAC
Source organism: Chrysina gloriosa (assembly GCA_038088585.1). Taxonomy (NCBI): domain Eukaryota; kingdom Metazoa; phylum Arthropoda; class Insecta; order Coleoptera; family Scarabaeidae; genus Chrysina; species Chrysina gloriosa. Next base: position 7,544,087 of record CM076094.1, on the reverse strand, counting down.
TACTACACGACATAGTTGTAGCAATAATTATTTCCCCAGTTTCTTTCTGTGAAGAATATACTACGAGCAAGTAAGTCGGTGGAAAATTGATAGAATTTGAAGAAGTAGAAGGTTTTATGTATCTGGGAGTACTGATCAACAATAAATGCCAAGAAGAAATGGAGAAGAACTTGAGGATCGCAAAGAGCAATAAATATGCAGGTGGTTTAAGTAGAGTGATAAAATCGAAAGCAGTGTTAGGGAACACAAAAGTAAGGACCTGCAAAACTATTTTGAGACCCACTCTAACCTCCGCATGTGACACTTGGATAATGCCTAAGAAACCCAAACAAAAGCTGGAGATTTGGAAAAGAAAATTTCTGAGAAGGATTTTCGGAGGTAAGCAGGCAGAGATAGGATATGAACGAAGGACAAACGCAGAATTGTATGAATTGTTTAACGAAGCACTGGTTGGCAACACCATCAAGGCAAGAAGAATGCAATGGTTTGGGCATTTAGGAAGAATGGAGCAAGAGAGAGACGTAAAGGATGCAGCGTGGAAGGTACCAGAGGGTAAACTTAAACGGGGAGAACCTAGAAAATGCTGGATGAAAGCTGTGGAGGAAGACCTAGAAGAGAAAAAAATCCAGGATTGGAAGGTAAGGACAAAAAATAGAAAGAATTCGAGAGAACTCGCAACGCTATGGATCTAAATGGTCTGCATGCAGCCTATGTTTGTGGTCCTCCACTATTCATCAGATTTCTTTTCGAGGAACTTCTTTACTTGGGGCATTGTGCCTTCGATAGTAGAAAATTTTGTAAGCACCTTGTCGGAAGATTTTCTGATGGTTCGTAAAGCTAATTCCTCCGTATAATCGATATCGTAGGAGGAGGTAGGACAAGAACATCCTGTAGTCGTCGTACGTTGTGTTATCGTCATATTGCGCGAATCGTGTCTTATTTTCCATGTCACGGCGCAGACTGCATAGAAAATAGACACATCGCAGGCTATTGACAACGATTCCTCCATAAAAACTTCAGAGCAGCGACTGAAAAACGCGGAATATAATAGTGGATGGCTCCATTTCCAATCGTCCGTCGAAATATTGACGGTCCGTTATAGAAATAATCGTCGAAGACGTGCTCGGTCGATCGTCGATGCTCCGTGTGAGAACCTGCTCCGGTACAATGTGCACGAGGGTCGTGCCGTAGCAGATATACTGGTCAATGCCGGTGGTAAGTGCTCACTCGTCGCAAACTAATAGCGCAAAAACTATCCGGTACATTGTTGCCGGGGAATTCGGTGCCGATGTTTTCCCCGATAATCCCTGATCTACGGGGTCTCTTCGTCTTGTTCTACCGTCGCGTCGTTTCTTCGTCTTCGTCTTCTTCTTGGCCGAGAGGAAGATCATGTAACGGACGACGACGACGACGACGGTCCGACGTGCTCGCTCCGCCGTTGCCCGTGAAGAACAAGAAGAAAAGTATTTATTGCTACCAACAACCGTTTAATATATCTTTAGATAATCTCCTTCGCTATTTTCTGTATAATTCCTCTCTTTGTTAATGCGATTTACTTTCTCGCGGTCGGAGTTCCTTTATTTTTCTACCGGAGGAATAGGCGTATTAAATTCAAGGTTGCGGTTTTCTTCATGCCCATCGTGTTTCTTAAATAGGTACTTGCGATTCTTTTTAGTCGTTTCGTTTGCGACGAGATACTCGGATGCGCAACCGAGTAAGGTGTCGCTTCTCATTTTTCATTTTATATGATGGTGTGTTGGTTAGAAGCAGAATGTGATAGAATTTGAACTAAATCGAGGACTAACTTCTTCCCCAATTTCTGCTTATTGTACTATAGTAATACTCAAATGGTTAATTACCATTAGAAAACTTATCATTTATTACAATTCAATATATCAAAATTCACAGTAAATGTTGGGGTTATGGATGTTTATGTTCAAATGACATTCGGCTTATTTTTGGGTTCTATTTATACGTTTTCGATACCACGCACACCACCTTTTAAGCATTGTATTACCCTACGGGTGTTAGCTTCTTATTTTAACGCCAGCCAGAGATGTTTAATGGGAGAACAAAAAAATGTAACTAGAAATAAAATTATTAATTATTATAAAAAGCATCGATTAAAATATAGAAAAGCATTGTAACCATTCAAACGCATACATTCAACACTTTCACATCACAAGAATTCCTAATAACCACTGGATAAACAACCAAGGATACGTAGACAGCAACAATACAGGTTTCTACAACAACGTTACGCAAAGGTCGAACTGAAGTCATGGTGAATTAATGCTTTTTGTTTTCTGTACAACGGAGAAATAATGTAGTGTAGTCCTGGTTTCCGAAAAATAAAAAGTTTGTTTCGTTGAGGACGAAGGAAATTGACAAGATAAATAAGTCAACAAAAAAGTTTAAAATATATTGTGGGCCAAAAGCGTTTCAAAGGAAGTACCAGTGAATAAAAGAACCTCACCACACCGGAGAAGAAAGAATTTAAAAAAGGGAAGAATCCATTGAAAATAGAGCCACACCTGAAAAAAGAAGTTAAGAGAGGGAAGAATCCATACAAAATAGAGGTTTATCGAAGAAGGAATTCAAGAGTGGAGATATAGGAAGAACCATCATCGACTAAAAGAAATTACACTCACACACACACAACACTAGGTAATTATCTTTATTTTATGTTAAATATTTCTCAAAATTTATAAATATAATTTGTTATAATTTATGCTTTTTATATCATTAATTAAGAGCTAGGCCGGTGCAATTTTGTGTAAGAAATTAACTAAATTCTCAGTACATTATGCTATTGTCTTCCATAAACTGAAGGTAGGAACATCCAAATTTCTGGAATATCAAGAAATGCACGTACTTCTCTCTACAGATGGACGAATCGACAGATACTTCTGCCTTCTAAGGCATCACGACCTATACTGTGCTGTGGGAATCACTGGTCTAGACTGATATGCGGACTCGCTGCATCCCATAAACCACCGACTTCCTTGTCATTAGTGTTGGCGAAGAAACAATTTACGTAGTTCGCGTGCACTCGCCATTAAATCTATGCTTTCTTTGCATTTTAACTTGAAAACATCAGCAAGAAAGTTTGATCAAAACCGACTCGATATCTCCTGAATGTTTTGCTCTGCTAATCGGCGTACTTCTGTGTCCCACTTCGCGGGAAAATTAACACCTGCGTTTCGGAAGGATGGCAGGTGTGTTACCGTGCTGGTATCGCCGTCGTAATTAATCTTTTAATATATTTATAACGCGGCGACTTCATTATCGATGTCGGCTCGAATAAATATAGTCGTAATAATGTTATCGGCGAACGTCTAACTCGCATATTACCGACATAAATAACTGCCACGCATTCTGCATTACGAAGCCTCGATATGTACCTTGTCCGGGCGATGTCATTTCGCCTCTTGCGTTTCCCCTCTATAAATTAAATCGTAACAATGAACAGGTTATGAGATTGTCGTGACAAGCCGTATAACTTTATATGTATAAGTACATATCATATTGGACCACGTGCATAGGCGCGGATTTACTCTATGCATACGTTAATCTGAATAGGTACGATTAAGTTTATCGTAAAAATTTTCGATCTTTAATCTTTTTCAAACGAACCGTTACGACGGGAGGGGCACGACAGGTTACTTGTTACTGGTTACTGCTGGATTGCAGGATTGCGTGGACAATATTTTAGAGGAACAGCAAACCAGAGAAGGCTCCTTTACATACGCCATTTCCTACTATGTTTTATTGGGCATATTCTCTAGGAATGCATCGTTTTGCGATCTTCGCCGCGACTACGGAATCGCGGTATTGATTACACGCACGACTGGATTTGTGCCTGTTTATTCTATTTCATTGGTGCAATTCGACGGAAACGAGTCTTTCATAGAGAACGAAGATGGAGAAAATGATAATCGCAGTGAAGATAATCTAAAAATTAGTAAGACGTCTATGTCGATTATATCTTCAACTTGGTTAGAACCGGAACGTTGAACTAAAGAGATATCAGAGGCGATACATATATACATGTGGTCTGTTTCATAAATTGAATGTTTTGCACTAAATAAGTCTATTTCAAATTTCATAAAAAGCGTTGGTCCAAATCTGGATCATTGAGGTACAACAATCAACCTTAGTACGGAAACATAACCGGTTCTGGCCCAAAAGTGACGTTTTCGTACTGTTTCAAAATTCTAGTTTCGACGCCTGTAGATCTTGTCGTATTTCGATCAACGTTCCAAATATTAGTTTAACCTTTCTAGTTTCCACAGTATTTCCACGCGATCACCGTTGCTACCATCTGCGAATTACGTCACGCTTCGTTCGTACGCCCTATAAAAACTCGCAATGGTTTTTTGTAGATAACAATTTTCTGATATTTCTTTTGCTTTTTGTTTATTGTTTGTTGTTTTTGGTAATAATGTATGTATGTTATAATCAGAACGGATTGAATGTACAATAAAAAATGAAATTAGTGCTAAACGCTTTTATTTGCCCTAATTCGTGTAGGTCTTAAAGCTTTCTGATAGTTATCGATATGCAAAAAACATATAATCCGGTCTCTGGTTATAATAAATTGTTCTGATTTTATGGTTATTTTTTTCTAATCTATTCTCTATCACGGTGATTTTTGATTTGTCCGGGTGAAAATTTTACCTTAGGCCGGTGTTGGTGATTGTCCTCCTGGCTTTGCTTGGAGTCAATTATTATCGTCTCACTCTATACGAAATGAAAAGGAATTGAATTTTTTAAATTAAAAAAAATGGTGTGTGGTTTACACACGTCTGAAGTGAATACTCATTAATCGTCGCATTTCTTATATGTTTTTGGATAATTTGGCAATGAGTAGGTTAGGTTGTAGAAAATCTTTTCGGAGGTTTTATGTGTAATGTTTTATTCTTTTTATGTTTATGTATTTCTAAGCGCAGCACCTATTGTGGCTTAACGTTAACCGCCTGGCTCGTCGTCTCTCGCTCGCACATCATACTCTCTCTGTCTCTTCTGTTTCAGACGAAGCAAGTACGCACGTATCCTTTCTTTGGCTCATCGCTTCTCGCTCGCACATCATACTCTCTCTAGAAATCTAACGCTTACGTTCTTACGCTTACGGTTACGGTATGGCTTAAGAAGTATTCACTTAAAAAATTGCATACCATGATGAAAAAACGGAAAGAGATGTCATCAAAACCCCACTATCATGCGCTTGATATCGAAAAGGACCTCGTCGTAACCTCTCCCGCAACAAATTAACATTTACGTAACGTGCCATTTCGATAGAATAAAAGGACAATTAGGTACAAACGCCGATTCTGACGCCGAAAAGGGAGAAAGTGTGCGATCGTGACGCTAGCGTTTAATCGTCTCGTTCCAATCGCATTCTCTCTCGAAACGGACGTTCACTCGACTTTTACGACTCGCCAGCGCGCAATTTAATTAAGATTATCATCATCATCATCATCATTGTCGTCGTCGTCGTTTACGTGCTTATAGCTGCGGTATCGTACGACTTTTAAAGCCTCTTTTCCTCGACGAAGGGAGAAAGGAAGACGGAACGGGCGAAAAAATCGGCGGAAGAGAAAGAGAGGACTTTCTTGCGAAAGGTCACGACGACGCCGCGGTCGTAACTGTTTATCGGAATGTGATGCTTTTCCTATTACTACGATGTATACGTTTCTTCCCCGTTTCAGTTTTCCGTAACGGTTCCTTCTCATCTCGGTCGGCCGGGTTCTTCGGAGTTGCATCAATCATCGACGAGGAGACGTAATAATTAAAACGGTAAATCGGACTCGCGGATACAAAACGGCGAGAGTCCTTTTCGGAAATCGCCTTACGCGATCTTACCGCTCACTCGAATGACGAGTCGGTATCAAGCCCGGTAGCGTTTTTGGCTTAAGAAGATCGATACGGCGATGCCCCGCGTCCGTTTGCGGTCAATTTGTAAAATATCTGGAAAGGAATTTGCGGTGGTGTACGAGAGAGGGAGAGAGAGAGAGAGAGAGAATGTGCTTCGTTATTGCTCTAATTTTGTTTTGCCGGTGGTCTTGCCTTTTAAGGAAAAATGCAATATAGCCCGCAGGAAAGATAGTATTTGCGATTTCTTTGCAAGAGTCTGTAATTTTTTTATCGAAGCATTGATGATGTTAAGTAGAGCGAAACGCATGTTTAACTCAAATATGACGCGGGTAAAAGAGTTATATAAAATAATGGATACGTATTGGATTATTCAACATTACGGGTACATTAAATATCTACATATAAAATTCTTCTGGCATTCTTTGTTTTATGTCGCACATGAGAGCAAAAGTTATCATCACTTTTATTAGGTTTGCTCGTCTCTTGATCGAGTGTTCAGACAAGTGCCATCCGAAAATGTTCAATTAATAAAGCAATACACATATCCTTCCTATACTCACGCATACGATCTGTGAGACCGACTTATATAGTATAGTATACGTCTTTCATTTTGACGTGAGTATAGGAAGGATATAAAGTGAAAGCACCAATACTCAAATTGCATTGTCTGACGAAATGATTGCATTACAGTCCATTGGTACTATAATGTAATACACTAGCGATGAAGAATGTACTTTCCATTCCGAAAAAGACTAATTTTCCACTCTTTGATAGAACTTCCATCCACCTCTCAATAATACTACATATAATTTATTGGGGGATTGGAGCTGGAATGTTTTTAGATAATCGTCGAGCAGAAAATGCTATGTCTTTCGATTTTTTGGACTATTTCATCTGCCAGGCTTCACCACAGTTTTATCTCTAAATTTGATCTTTTTCTATTGCGATTCATTGATCATTCATCAATTCTGACCCTTCCTCATTTTTCTGTCGCTTCTTTCAGATATCTTGTGGCTCAACTATCTTCTGAAGCTTGAGGATGGACCACCTTTACTACTAGTACTGAAGTTCGAAATATTATCGTAGTTTTACTTCAAGCTTGAGCTGTTCTGCGCTAGAATGTTTGAAGCATTTTTCTGTTACTTTCTTAAGAAACCTTATGGCTCAACTACCATTTGAAGCTCGAGAGTGAACCACCTTTTACTACTAGCACTGAAGCTCGAAATATTATCGTAGTTTTACCTCAAGCAATTCGTTGTGATACTGGCTGTGGTCTAGTACAGGTTTTTATTCTTCAGCTGTTCTATTTTTTAATTTTTTAAGGATTTTTCTGTTGCTTCTTTAAGAAATCTTGTTCGGAATATTATCGTATTCTTACCTCAAGCAATTTTGTTATCAGATTGGATTCTAACGCAGATTTCCTTTCTTCAGCTTCTGCTTTCCAATTTTGTGCGCAGACTATCTCTTGGAGCTGTTTAGCGTATACGACTTTCAACTAATTTCGGCTCAACCTCCCTCAGGAGTTTTAAAACGTGTGTTTTTTTGAAATTTCATGATTTTAGTCCTATCGGTTTTTCCTTCCATTCAAAGGATATTTCTAGCCCCAAAACAGGCAACTTATGTCCAACTATTTTGATTTGTATTGGAGCTTGAGAGGTTATTGTGGTCTTTATAGCAGTTTTGTGACTTGGATGACATATTAAACTCTGGTAAAGTTCTCGTTTCAACTTCTTCGATTTATAGTTTAGGGGGTTTCTGTGCCACTTGCATTAAATGTAGGATTCAATTATTTTTTGGGCTGTTGGGTAGATTATCTTCAATTATTTGTAGTTCTAGGATAAGGACGCTTATAAGTATTTTGATTTGTACTGAAGTTCAACAGGTTATTGTAGTCTTATTTGAAGAAATTTTGCAATTAGGTCATCGTCCCAATTTGTGGTAAAAATCTCGTTTCGACTCCTCCGATTTGTAGTTCAGAGGTATCTGTGCTATCTGTGGTTTTTGGGCTGTAGGTTAGATTATTTTCAAGTGCTTGTAGCCCTCGGATAGACCACTTAGAAGTATTTTGTTTTATACGGTACCTCGACAGGCGACTGCAGTCATGTTTAAAGGAATTTTGCGATTAGGTCATAATCCTAAATTGCAATTGTGGTAGATGTTGCATTTCTTCTTCTCATTTCTACGTTTCCTTGATCAGTTTTGTGTGACTCGACAATTTTTTCTAAGGCCATAGAATTTTAATTTATGTTGAAATTCTTTTATTCTTCAAGTAATTTCATGGTCAAGCTATTCTCGTGAATTCTAAGACAGATCTTCATTTATCATCAGTAGTTTGATTTGTACTGAAGTCCGAAGCATTACTAGGGCCCTATTTTAAGCGATTTTGTGGCGAATAGAATTCTGAGACCGGCGTTCCTTTTTCAACTCTTTTGATTTGCAATCCGAAGGACTTTTATCGCGTTTCACTAAGCAATTTTTTTTTTTTTTTTGGCTAGACTATCACTTTAGAGCTTTGGGGTAGACCATCTTCAACTATTTTGCTTTGCTCTTACGTACGAAGAGTTACTCTGTACTATGTTATCGTTCCCTCCTGTGGATACACCACTCTCTTAATCTTTAAGTTTGGGGATGCACTTTTCAACAGATCTCATTTGCAGTTTGAAGGAATGTCGTGCTGTTTCCTACAACATTTCCACGAATTCCAAAATATCTTTTTCCCTGAATTCTTCTCATTTCAGACCATATTTCCTGTACTGTTGTGTATTCCTCAAGCATCTTACAATTAAAAATATTTCTATTACTGGTCCCGTCCTTCATGAGGTCTTACGTTGAAGTATTTCTACTATTTTTGACACCATTTCCCTAAACGCCACATGCGACGTCTTTAAGATGTTACACTACTTAATTATGGGTTATTTTCCAGCTGGACTTCAAGTTGTTGGTGGTTGATCAGCGGTTTTAGTAATCTCAAATTGACTTTTTGGATTGACTTCATATCGTGTAAACCTTTCGAGCTACATCTTTCACGTTTCTTCGATTTAAAACGTGTCCGTTTTGCTTTCCTGTTTTTCATAAAGATTTGCCTCCAATCGTCGTTTCTTCTGCGTATAACCTCTATTGCGCTGTTGCTTCTGGATTTTCTAATTTAGATAATTTTAATTCTCTCTTCCTATTTTCCTCAGGCCTCCATTTCGAAGTTTCTTCTTTTCCGCTTTTTATCTCTTCTTTTTTCTTCTTCTCTTCTATTCTTTTTTCTTATTTTCATCACTTCTTCCCTTCTTCCTTTTCAGTATCTTTTCTCAGTTTGCCTTTTTCCTAAACAGTTTGGTGGTTTGATCGCGGCAAGAAACACGATCAAAACATTCGAAAATTGGGTGTTGCTCGTTTAACTTCTGTTAATTTTCATTTATGCATCACCTAGACGCGGCCTATAACCACATCGAGGTCGTTGTTCTTCGATTCTGCTTTTCGTCAAGGTTTCTAGAGAACTTGGCGATGACACAGTGCGTAAATTCCATATTTTCTTTACAGTCATTCCGAGACTAGCAGAATATTAAGTATGATTTAATATTCTGTCGAAGCGTAATTTCGGGGTCTACGCCTCGTGTGTGAATAAACAATTACTCACGTTCCTAAATTGCTCGTGACTCATTCTCTCAAAGCGATAAGCGAACTCGATTGCCCCCATAGCACTACAACTACAGAATATAAATTTGATTCCGAAAGTCACCTGCGAGATTATTAAGTAATTCCTCGGCGAAAATATTCGTATTCTCCCTTTTCCACCTCCTTCTCCGACGATCCAAAGAGAGATACTCGTACTCAAACGAGCCGCCTTCTTTTCCCCAGAGCCGTTATGCGAGACCCGCGATGTGTGTTTAACATAAATTAGGACGATTCCGATTGACGAGACGGCCGCAGTCCACCACGTCAACGGTTATTTTACGGGATCACGAAATCTCACGAAATTATCGGGTTGTCCGGAGCCTTTTTCTGTATGTACATACACTCGTACACCGTTCGAACTGGAAGTCTTAACGGACGATTGCCTACGGTTCAGAATCGGACGCGTCGAGGAGGGTCAGCGAGTCAACCAGCACTTGTTTGTTTTAAGTTTCTCCGATAATTATATGTGAGAGATCACGAGTTGGCCCGCCCAGTCCGTCTCGCGATCCTTAGGTACTTACCTACGCCATGCTAAGTACTCCTCGGTCGTCGTTCCGCCGCACATCTGTTCGCTTCGATGTCTTTCTACGAGGGATGTTGCTATAGAAATGACTTGCAGCGAGGCAGTGATGTTTGCTTTCATGTTATTAGTAAAACGAGCAGTAATGTTTGTCGTAGTTATTCCGTAGCGCTTGGATGTGTTGGGTTGAAGTAACGTTAGATTGGGAATTTATGAGAGATGAAGTGTGTCATGGGAAAAAGAAAACTGAACCGCTTCCATATCTTTCTTATAAGCAAGACGAGTGATTTTGATCATGTGTTCTTGAGGACAACTGTTTCCTTTGCAAGTAAAGCGGATTCCCGAGAAAAGCTTGATCTTTCTCGTGGTGGTTTCGCAGAAATTTTGAGGAGCCATCAAGTGTAATTATCCTTTTTGCTTTGCTACTTCCAAATGGTACCTTCTTCGTTCTGACCGTTCTATCCTGCAGCTTCTGGAGTTTCGAAAACTGAAGAATATAAAGGTCAGAGTGGAAAGGTCCAATCAAATTCTAGACGAAAATCTAGACCTATCCAACGGTCGTTTCCTGAACTTTTTCTAGAAACTTCTGGCGTTTAAAAACTTAATTTGGATCCCAGTAAAGGGAATTAAATAACTTGTACTTCACTTGAGGTTTTTAATAAACGCAAACAAGAGGAAACAAGACGTTTAATGAAAACTAAACTAAACTAAATAGCTTGATCTTAACTTGGGATTTTTAATAAACACAACCCACAAGGGACAAGACGTTTCATGAAAACTATCTGAACAAAAGTTCTAATACTAATAGTGTATCATCGGTACAAAGGTTCGATTACTAATGGCATTCCAAGCTGTGAATTATTAACTGTTAGGCTACGAAGCGACTTTTTCTGTATCAGTAACATCATTTCTTAAGACTGAAGGTGCAATATATGAGTCGGGTTGGTTTATATACGTAACAAGCCGTAAGTTATTAGATGTTGGAGTTACGGGCCGACTTTTCCATATCGAATGTTTGTTCATCCCATACATGGGCTCCCTAAAGAAGTTCGCTGCTTTCCAGTCTCGTCTTTAAATTCTTCCCAAAAGAATAGGCAGGACTTTGAGAGGACTAGATCCAATGCTTCAAAGGAATTTTACTCAACACCCATCTTTGGCGACTTTGGCGTTCCAGGATCCTTAGACATAAATTATTTAATAGTTACAAATTCGACACACTCCTAAGCAACTTTGCCCCTCGGATGTGAGAGGTTGACCGGGATGGTTTATGATGACTTTGACTACTTCAATTCTGAGGAATTGATCTTGGAGATTTACGCCGGTACACATTGTTCAATTTGGGACATTTCTAGGAAGAAAGTAGATAAGTTTGGGATATGTGCGTCCCATGGTTTCGAAACCACAAACTTTCGTCTCAAAATCATTTTAACCAACTCGACAGTCCCACATCCGGTGACCTCATTCCAAAATTCCCAGAAGCATTCATCATCCTCAAAAGGATATATAAAATAAATAAAATTACCCTTACCATACCTTTCCGAGAAAACCCGGCTAATGCCCAAGACGAACACCGCACAATACTAAAGCCCTGCACAATGAATATCACACAATGAACTCGTGAAACACACCAAAACACTGTTGACACTGAGCGGTAATTTTATTCGTTTTATATGTCCTTTTGAGGATGATGAATGCTTTTGGGAATTTTGGAATGGAATCGTTGGATGTGGTAAGGATAATTTTATTTATTTTGTATATTATTTTAACCACAGTCTCCTTATTCCTATTTGTATTTGTCTCTAAAATGAAAAGAAACGTAAGCGAAGACATCCCGAAAATAAAATTGTAACACCCTTCTAACACAACAGTTATGTACAAATGAAGTTACTCATTTTCTGCGAGAAGATTTCCCAAGATTGTGGTAAGGGTATTTGTACGATTTTGATTTTAGTGGTTACAATGGTGTCATATAATTTCGTATATTTTTAGATGTCCCCCCTCTCCTTGTCTGTATCTACCGAAATACAAGTCACAAATCTTAAGGAGTGTGGTTCTTGATTGAGAACACTGATATTATAAGACTTATTTTTGTTCTGAGCAATATCAGGAAACAGAAGCTACTTCCAACTTCACCGTTCATTTCAGAAGATATACATGTATATGTAATCTAAAACTTTTCTACCATTTGGTGCAAGGTTTACATTTCACATTTCATTTGTTAGGTTCTCTTTTGTTCCATGTGCAATTTCGCCCATTCCTTTTTATTCTTTGCCTTTATTTCCGCTTCTCCCCACGTGATTTTTTTCTTGAAATTTTTGCCACTATGCCATTCCATTCCTTCTTTGGTCGTCCTTGCCCTATTCTACTTTGTACTCTTGCCTTCCATACTTGTTTAACCTGTCTTTCATCTTTAATTCTGCACGTTCTGTTCATTTCCTTTTCCAAGCGTCATTACCTTCGTCTTTTCGATATTGATTTTCAGACTTCCCTTTGCAAGTTGTTTTTTCCACGTTTTCAGGTTATGTTGTAGTTCTTTTTCGTTTTTAGCTAAAGTTACCACGTCGTCCGCAAAAGCACATTCCGCTATCCTAATTGGACTCATTTTATAGTATCCCACTACAACCTTTGCACATTGATTTCATCATTTTTAAGAGGGTGGTAACCTGATTCACTATGCTGAACGATACTAGGACGCGTGTTTTTGCCAAGTCCAAATCTCAGAATGACTGAGGCTAGAAAGTCCAATAATTCGAGACGATCTAAATGCTGCTTTGGTATAATGGGTTACTGTAAATAGAAACATCCACAGGTCCTGGAAAGTTTACGTTCTAAATTGTCTCAATTATCGATCCTCCTTTTTCGATTTATTTTCCTCAATCTGAAGCGCTACAATCTATAATTGCGAAGTTACTACCTTTACGCTCCTCGTATACTGACCTTATTCTCCTCATTCTCCATCTCGTTTTTGTTCTCGTCGCGAGTCCTAACGAGGGATTGACAACCGCTTTCTCATACTTTTTTCTTCTCTTACGTACGTTCTTCTCTTCTTCGTACAATATAAATTCTATGAACCCGGAATAATCACGCGATAGTTTAGATCGACGAAAATAAGAGGGCGATCACGTTTCGCTTTCTTCGCGTTTAATAGACGGTTTTTGGGCAGGTTCGTTTTTCACTGTCACGAGAGAGAGAAAGAGAGAGAGAGAGAGGGACGAGGTGCGGCGAATTTTATTCTTTACCTTAATGGCTCTGCGAATGATCTCCTCCGTCCCCTTTAGTTTTCAGCAGGTGCGTCGGCCATTAAAGAACACGGCATGTTTCAATTTGTATGCGTTTAGCGGACATTACCGAGGTTAATCGGTGGAAATTTGTCGAGGATATTAAGTTCGATTTGAATCGGGAATTATTGCGCGTCTATGTTGTGCATAAATGAAACCTTACATATTACCGAGTCTTTATGGTTTTCCATTCTTCGAACTTGAACCATTGAATTTGTAAGTTATCATACTTTTTCAACTATTTCCAATTTTAGGATCTTAGTTTCATTCTCCTGCGAGTCCATTGTTACTCCATTTTATCCTTCGTTATTCATGATTTCAGATTTCAGAACAAGATCTTTCGATTCCCATATACTTTGATGGATATTTTGAAAATTCTGTGTTTGTTCGCGTGTAAAGTCAACATCTAAAAGAAGCCTCTGAATCTGATTTTAGTTGTTAGAAGCTTAAGGATGCTTACCACACTGAAGCTCGTGGACTTATTGTGCCCCTTAGATAGTCTGGTCGGTTAAGCTGGTGTCTCTAGTGGAACCTACCATCTTGCTGCAGATAGAATCTTCCTTCTTGTTCCTATGATGTGGGGATAGGCCCACAGTATCCTACCAGCGGGACCATTGTCTTCCCAAAATGGTTCTTGTTCAGTTGTAGCAATTGTGTCTTTCGATGGTGTTGCAATGAGCATGCGAGGGATCCTCAGTCCCAGAGTAGTCTTCCAATGTAACTAAGAACGTCAGTTTGTACTGTTACATAACGTACCTGCAGCAGAAGTTCAAGAGGATATCAACAATTAGCTGAAATGCCCATTTCCTTGGACTTCACTGTACCGCGGTAAACTTATGTCTTAAGAATTGTATTTCATAAACCACAAGTACACTCAATTCCGCAATCTGACCAATTGGTTTCAAGAAATTGAATAAAGCTGGCTTTTACTGGATGAAGATCGATAACAATTAGGAATAAAAGTCATTGAGTTTGATGGTATAGTCTGATGAAGCCACTGTGTTGGCGGAACGATCGTTACAATGTTTCTTTTTCCTTTTTTTGTGTTAAATGCAATTTTTCTACTCTACGAGTTTTATTTCTTGCAATTGACTTTAAATAATGATCTGCGTAAGTTAGTCACTCCATCGATAATGCAATAGATGTCGATGTGATCAAAGTATTTCGAGTCCGATCGCGTTCAATCCTACACTCATCGACGCCTCTTGACGTGCTGATTTCAACGGTATATGATTTATTTAGATTATTCCAAACGGTTGCTGAGAAAATGCAAGAAACGACAAAAAATCACTAAAAATAGCCAAAATCGCATGTCCGTGTCGGTTCCTATGGGAGTAAGGCGGTTTAATCCTACACCAATCGACGCGTTTTGACGACCGGAATTCAGTGGCGTAGGACATTTCAGATTATTCCAAACGGTTGCCGAGGAAACGCAAAAAATCGCTGTAACTCTCACGGTTAGGAAAATGTCGATGTGCTCAATGTATTTTCCGCCCGATCGTGTTCAAATCTACATCAATCAATGCGACTGGACGATCTGATTCTAACGGTATGTGAGCTTTTAGATTATTCCACGCGGTTGCCGAGAAAACGCGTTCTTCTTCAACACCTCCCATCCCACACGGATTAATTAAGAACGAAATTAATATCGCACGATCATCGTATAGTCGAGACCCGTTCTAGTTCGCGAGATATTCTCCCATTCGCATGGTGAGCGTTAAAGTCTACTAACGCGCAACGCCAACTCAAGATTAATAGTCTCTTCGGAGCATTATCTGGTAATGGATTCTATTCCCATTATATCAATTAACGCGGACAAAACGCACCTAGATACGCGCTTGCATATTCCGTTTCAATTAATGCGAGGTGGGTTTTTGTGCGCGCCGTATTGTTGCCGGGATCGTTTGTTAAGCAAAGAAGAAGTGGAAGAAGAAGAAGAAGAAGAAGAGGAGAGAATTAGCTAGCTTGATTACAAACGAGTTTACGGATTGTGTGTCAATTTGTGATGCCGCGCTCGTCGAAGCGGAATCTGTCTCGTGACGTAATAGCTATTTCGGACTCGGTCACGTTGAAAAATCGATGGGGGATCCTATAAAGCGTTCGAGTAACCGGAAAAGGTGTAAATGCAGACAGACAGTTTTATTTTCGCTTCTGTAGTTTCATCGCGGTAGTTAATAACGTTAGAATGATCCGGTATAAGATGATTAGGACTAATTTGGAGGCTTGAGATGCATATTTCGATAGGTTATTGACTTCTGTTTATATCGAGGTATTATACGAATATAGACCTATGGCCAAGAAGAAGGTGAACAAAATAGGAATTAGTCGGTTCTTGGTAAATGATGGCTGCGGAAAGAAGTCAGCAAATACTTCTATGAACCCAATCCTACTAAATTCCAGTTCTATAATGGCCGATGTCCAAATCCAAGGATACTGATTCCAGGTTTGGACAAAGCAGGCAAGCTCCCTGCCCTTCTTTCCCATTAAGAATCAATGATACAAAAGATTGATGAGGTCAAAGCCACAATTAAGTTCCAAATGAAAAAGGTACTTTGCTTATCTGTCGGTAGATATGACCCCGGATGAGCAGGTACAGAATATCCATTTATCGATCAATTTTTTGGTTTCCCTGTTGAAAAAACATTGGCAAAATGTTCGCTCTTTGCATAATAAATCATCGATGGGACCACTACAAAGATTGCATTCAAATATCGATTTACCTATTTCACATATGTATTTTATTAATACAGCTTATTGTGGTCAAGAAGGATACCAGCAGAAATGTTTTTGTTAAGTCTAAGTTTGAGGATGGTGGATGACAGAAAGTCATCGACGAGTGAAGACCACTTAGATGCTCCTGTGGTGTAGTGGGCTACAGTAAATAGAAAGAATAAACAACTGTAGGTTACTAACGTCGTCGTTCATGCCAGCAGCCTCCCCACAAGACATACAATTTCCTTTGAATTAAGATTTTCCTTACCCTATTCGTACAGAAGTTATACATCTTATCGTGGCGTAGAAAGATAGGAGGAAAAATATTTTTGCTAGGTCAAAATTTTAGAATGGCCGAGGCCAAGAAGTCCAACACGTGGAGAGGATTCAAATGCTTCTTTGGAATAGCTCCTTAACTCCTTCTGCACACCGGTTGACGCTAAAGGGCTTGTCCATCCGTCTGGTCTAGCCTTATAGACGGCTGCCGTGTCTAACCTCTCTCTCCTCTTGCTCATCGAGGTAGCTTTTATCTTAATGTAATGGGCATGAGGCACATATTATCACCAGTAAAGGCTTCTCTACGAATTGTTGTTCACCAGGTGAACCAAGTGCTCGTGAGTAGTGGCTCACCAGGCTGAGCTGAGCCGAGTGCATTAACTACTTCCTCCTGGCGGTGGTGCACAACGTCACTTTGCACAGGGATTTTGAAAGAGCCTCCAGAGGCGCTGATATTGTCACGCAAGAAACCTAGTCTACGCCCGCTTTCGGAACAATTCCTTACCTCTTTCGTCATCCAGGGAACCCATCTGAGCTGCCAGCTGCTCACTCCATCTTTTGCTCAAACGGCACTTGTCATCGCCTCAACTGCAGTGATACCTTGGTGTACCTTCCCAGCGAGAGTTACCGCTGTTCTTGCAACGATGGTACGGTGGTTGTCCTTGGTCTTCGGTATTGCCAAGGGAGGATGGGATTGTAATCAGAGGCTTCAGCGACCAACGATATCGGATATTTCTGAGCCTTATAGCCGATACGTGGAAATGGCAATTCTCCAGATGAAGATTCTGAAGTGGATCTATTCTGGCATCGTTGTTGAGGGAAGGCTTCGTTCCTAACGAACCAACGGAAGAAACTTGGTCACAAAATCGTCGTCCTCGAAATCACTGGCATTGTTCGATTGCCATTGTTTCTCTATATCGTCCGTGTGCCTCCAGTTTCATACTCGATCTTTCTTTTATCACATCTCCGTTTTTAGTGGTCTAGCTTTACAACGTCCCATCTGCTCACAATGCCAAAATTTAACGTCCTCCATATGGACAATCGTTCGATTGATAGCAGACGATTTTTAAGTCGTGAAGGAATTCCATGTGCAGTTACACTGCACTACATAAAACTTTCAGAAAAGACTTCATGGATTTTATTACTAGGTTTAGAAAGCTTGTGAACGCAGATGTTTTCGTTTTTAAGTTACAAATAGGAAAATATGTTTCGAGCGAAAAGCGTATGACCGGATTAATTAATAAATTTCTATAACGTAAGACAGGCTTATTCCTTATCTGTAGGCTGTAACTTTCCATTTGGAATACATACTTGTATTTTAAAATCATTGTTATATTTCATTGACACCGTACATAAAAAACGTTTGCGGCGATAGAACGGCCTCGGCGAAGAAACGGCGGCGCCGAAACGTCCCATTTCGGAAATTCACATCTTACATCCTATTCCTTTTTCGCTGAGAATGACAAGATAATTGTTGAAATCTGTATTTGGGATATCCTTTGCTTATTATGAGTAAAGTGTAGTACTATTTTCGGAATCTCGTGAAATAACGACGACGCCAAAACTGTGCTTTTCTACGCAACGCCCTGTATAACCGTGTGTAACGTCCGGCGAGCGCGGGAACATTCCTTCATGGAATTTCGTAATTGTTTTCGTTTGGGTGCAGATCGTTTCCAACGTTAAGGCCGCATAATTGTATTAATAGAAAGAGGCCTCGATGAAATCTGAGGTCGTTATTGCCTAAGACTGCACGAGTTCACGTTGAAGTAGCCCGGCTCGCTGTCAATATCTGTGCAGGAACTGCCATCGGTATGGATGGTAGGGAAAAAGCGGCCAGTTCCCTCTCCCTGCTCGTCGACCTATCTGATGTATGGACTCATAACCGTTCGGTCATCGCGGTTCGCGATCTTCTGCGTTCTTCTACGGGCGCGTTCTTCTCTCGCTCCTCTTATGCGCTTCGCGTGCACAACATCGTCTGATATGAATTTCTGTGTGTTTGTTCCACGGACGAAGGCAACAGCAGGAACAACAACAACGACGACGGCGGACCGGACCGCTCGAACACACACCACCTATCATTATAGCTGCGTTAGTGGAAATTCTTGTTATCTCGTTCGGTGCCTTTTTGTTTACTGCAGCCTCCTCCCTTGTTCTCTCCCTGGTCTTCGTGGCGTATAGCTCAAGCAGCGCTTAAAGATCCAATAGCGGGCTAACGAAAAACTACTTCGAGAATTGGTGATAATTTAGAAGAGGCGTATGTATTCAACTGGGAAGAAAATCATTTCGTGGTGAATACGTACATGAAATTTCGGACGTTCAAATGGATTCCGGTCGTTCACGTTCAGTCCTCGGGGAAGAGCAAAACACATTGGCCGTCGATGTTTTCAAGTGTTAGATTTACGACGGGAGAAATCACTTAGCAATTTCGAGCTTTGTGATTTGAAAATAATCGATTTGGCGTCGCGTATGACGCTTGAAAGTTAAAACGGAAAAAACGTACGAACAAAGCGAGAAACGGAGTTTAGACTTCGGGACGTGCAATAGGCGCATTCGTGCGCATTGAAATAAAGTAGTGAAACTAATCGGTACCTGTTCGGCGCGTAATAGGGGATTCTAACCGTGCGATGGTACGGATAGTTTGGTCTGAGACCTTTTGAAAAGTTCGATTTTTTCGTTCTTAAAGTATAGTTGAGAATTTTCTTGTACAAAGAATTGGCTAATATTTGACAATACTGGACCGTGCTCTTAGATTGGGATTTTAGCAATATCCTTTAGGTGAAGTTGCGCGAATAAACGTGACGTGCTACACGCTTACGACATGGTTTTACGTTTTCTGGAGCTTTTCAGCTCTCTGTCTGGCTCGCTGTACGAACGCCATCCCATAAACCACTCATCGAAGATGACGACTTGGTAATGGAAATACGTATTTCAACTCTTCCAAAATCGGCGTGGTTACGTTAAAAACTAATTTATTCCAAAATTATTAATTAGGAACAAATCGAAAGGTAGATAAGGAATGATAGATATTGATGAACAAAATTGATATATGAACTTTAATTATTAAAATGAGTTTATAGTACATTACAATTTCGCAAACTATCGTCCTACTAATTTACACATCTTTTTGGTTCTATTTATACTCTTTCGATACCACGCACGCCACATTTTAAGCATTTTATTACCCTACGGGTGTTAGCTTCTTATTTTAACTCAAACCAGAGACGTTTAATGGGAGAAAGAAACTATAACTAGAAATAAAATTATTAATTATTATAAAAAGCATCGATTAAAAGATAGAAAAGCATTGTAAATACTCAGACACATACATCCAACACTTTCACATCACAAGAATTCCTAACAACCACTGGATATAAATAACCAAGCATGAATTTCCATAACAATGTCACGCCGTAAAGAAGTATTTTCCATGGTGAATTAAAACATTTCGTTTCGTGGAGAATGGAGAAATAATTTAGTGTAGAAGCGTTTTAAAGGAACTACTAGTGAATAAAAGAACCTCACCACACCGGAGACGAAAGAATTTAAAAAAGGGAAGAATCCATAGAAGATAGAGCCATACCGAAAAAAGAAGTTAGGAGAGGGAAGAATCCATAGAACATATAGTTACATCGAAAAAGGAACTCAAGAGAGGAGACATAGGAAAAACTATCATCAAATAAAAGAAATTACACTCACACACACACAACACTAGATAATTATTTTTATTTTATGTTAAATATTTCCCAAAATTTATAAATATAATCTGTTATATTTTATGCGTTTTATATCATCAATTAAGAGCTAGGGCGGTGCAATTTTGTTTAAGACATTAACTAAATTCTCAGTACAAGATGTACCTAATGTTTTATAACATTTAAAATTTTTATAATTGACATGTTCCCTTGCGCAATGGAATAAAGATATTTATCTATCTATCTATATATCTATCTATCCATCCATATAATTCAATAAAGTATCGTTTATAATTTTTATAATGGTACTACTGTCCACATCCAAAAGTCTATAATTGATCGCCGTTTCTTGGCTCGAAACCACAAAAGGCCTCAATCGTAAATGCCAACACACGCGTTCTCCTCCGAACGCAATTTCAAATTTCGAAATTTTTGCGTTTACCCGCAAACGATGATTACGACGACGATGGGATCTTACCTAAGAAGGCCTGTTAAATTTAAAAAGTCCTAGAAAGAAGCGCACCGCGAGAAATCACTTAATTTGTCGTCACGTGAAAAAATTAGGACGTGTTAATATCACAGATAACGCGCGTCGCGAATCGATTGGTCGCGCATGACGCGCCGAACGCGTCCTATTCTGAAGCAATTACCTACGGACCTGCGTCGGTTATTGGAGACTTTAATGATGAATTATTGAAAATGCGGTTGATGGAAATGGACGAAAATGACCTGATTTGTAGGTTGGTCGTACGTACCATTAAAAAGAACGGCGGGTTAGTTGTTGAACTTGCGTCGGCTAGTGCCCCTTGAAATTAATTAAGGGAAAGGAGAAAGAAACAAAGCAAAACGTAGAAACACCCTACTAGAAGCTGCAAAAGAAAAAGTTAGAAAGAAAACACAGCACAACAAATGATTTGATTTGGGGTCCTATGTATACTTTCCCGATACCATGCACGCCACCTTCTAAGCATTTAATTACCCTGCGGGTGCTTCTTTTTCTAAGTCCAGTCAGAGACGTTTAATGGGAGAAAAAAATGTAACTAGAAATAAAATTATCAATTATTATAAAAAGCATAGATTCAAAGATAGAAAGCTTTTAAACACACATTTAAACACATAGATTCAACACTTTCACATAACAAGAAGTCCTAATTACAAATGGATATAAGAAATCAAGGACACCGGGGCATCAAAAATCTAGACCTCTGTGACAACGTCACGTCAGTGAAGGATCGTAGTAAACATCGAGTTACCGGGACAACGGAGAAAAATGTAGTAACCTTTGGTTGGGGAAGCGCCCTGGTTTCGGATGTTTGATTGACGACCGATTAGCAACAACACGCAAAATCGTCGAAATACGATTCTGCTAATTTAAAATTAAATTAAAATAGAAATTTCAATTAGATTTAAAATTAAAAGTTTAAAAGAAAAGAAATAAACATCGAAAATAGAGCCTCACCGAAGAAAGAATTTAAGACAGGGAATCCATAGAAAATAGAGCTCTACCGAAGAAAGAACTAAGAGGGGGTCCATACAAAGAAATTCAGCCAACAGAAGAAATTACACACCCACACACATCACACCTAGGTAAATACTATCAATTTATGTAAACTATTTCAATGAAATCTTGTAAATATAATTTCTTATAATTCATGCTTTTTATGATATTGCTAATTGAGAGCTTAGCCGATACAAATCTAGGTTAGTACATTATCCAAATTCTCAGTACATTATTCACCTTTAATCAAAAGGTAGATTCCCAGATGATACAGGAAGAGTTTGTATTGTACTTAGTTTGGCTCAGTTTTCGCCTGATAACGTAATCCTAGAGCACATCAATAGAATACTGCTATCAAGTGCACTAGTACCAACGAAAGCAATAATTTAATGATGGTGTTAATCAAATAAAATAAGAGAGGGAAAATCGTCGTTTTTGTCGGAATTGTCGTCAAAAGTGTAAATTGCTGAAAACGCTGGAATGTTTCGTCACGCCGAAACGAACGAAGAAGAGCAGCATCTACGGCACATGTCGTATGTACTACGTTAACTTCATTTCACCTTTTCGCTTTCGAATATGGAGGAGGAGGAGGAGGCGGAGGAGGTAAGAAATAGAGCGTTACTTCTCGATATGGGCATTCGAGGCGAGTGTCTGTTACATTCGGTCAGTACAGAGGCGAGTGTGGAATTAAATACGACGAGAAGCGCGCAAAATGGTCATTCCAGGCGAGAGATATACGGCGTTACCCAGTGACCAAATAGAACGCGGGCATCGTAATATATACAGAGGCGACGGCTAGAAAACAATACAATGAGCTCGCAACGACTGGACTGGGGCCGGTGGTGGTACGAATTTCCATTTATACTGGCGTATTACAATTGCAAAAAGTCGCTGACGATGCTAATAGTGCTCGAGACGTACGCGACACTACGCAGATACGAACGATTTGATCTGTTAGTGCGTAGGAAACGTAACTTCATTCTTATAGCGAAATTTCTTATCTGTATATGTAGAAATGGATCGTGGTTTGTTCGGATGCTTAAAACTAGAAAACGACTGGACCAAATTGGACGCTTCCTTCTGCGGGTTTGTTCGTAATTGCTACGCGGAGGTTTAGGAAAAGAGACAAGTCGAAAAATTTTGGGCGAAACGAAGTTTGCCGGGTCACCTAGTATATAGTATTAGAGTTTAAAATTAGTTAAGGCGGTAGAAAACAACAGGGAACTGGATAGCTACGAAAGCATATATATTTATAAGAATAGAGAGAGAATTATGAATGCAGATGGAGGACCTATTCCAAATTCCAAATTGTACGAGCTATTGAATTAAATTTCAGATTCTTTCAACGGTATCGACACCCTCCATAGAGCATGAAATTTGGGTATTAATACACTTTCCCCTTTATGGGAGTTCAGTGTCAACAGTGTTTTGGTGTGTTTCGCACGTTCATTGTGTGATGTTCATTGGGCAGGGTTTTGATGTTGTACAGTGTTCGTCTTGAGCATTAACCGGATTCGCTAGTGATACTGAATTCCCCACTTTTCCACTGAGGATGACAACCTGGTTGCCCAAATACCTATCATGAGGTGATCTATATTTCACGATCACATGTTTGATGTGCGTATGAATATCCCAGCACGAAGAAGTTGATGATTTGAACTGCAACACCTCAACAAATAGGGAGCGTTCGGTGAAGATTATGGGGACGTGGATTAGACTGATGCAATCAATAAGGGTTTAGGTCTGACTGGAACTTCACCAATCGAAAAAGGCGGTTTCTCGAAGGAAACAAAGGGAAACATTTCTGAAGCGATGCCTGAAAAGATTTTCCATACTACAATTAATGTGAATGATAGTAGCATTGAGGAAACTGATGTAAATAATATCTTGAGAATTTTAACAGCCGAAATATGTATCTGCATTTT
This sequence comes from Chrysina gloriosa, assembly GCA_038088585.1. Classification (NCBI taxonomy): domain Eukaryota; kingdom Metazoa; phylum Arthropoda; class Insecta; order Coleoptera; family Scarabaeidae; genus Chrysina; species Chrysina gloriosa. The sequence continues at coordinate 7,520,643 of CM076094.1, read as the reverse complement.
TCAGAAAGGTGTGATAAGGGTAATTTAATTTATTTTATATATCACCCAGTACGTAATAAAATAAGGTATGTGCTCTGTATCATGAGATAATAGGAGAAGCAAAACGCACGGAGCGAGATGGGATTTCTTCGTCTCTGAACTTTAATCCGTGTCCAGGTGTCGCTTGTCTTAATCCGGTCCTGATATTCTCGTCCGTCGGTTACGAGCCGAGCCAGTCATAACTTTGAACTTTCACTCATCTTGTTGCCCTGCTCGTCTACGCCTCGCCGCTAAACGTTTTCAGCGTACTTTTTCTGTTACGTAACTCCGCACTACTACTACGACTATTACTACTACTAATACGACGAAGATGAAGAGCGAACGTGAACTTGACCTCAAACATTGCGTACCTACTAGAATAATTATGACCGAGCGGGAATGCATAATTGTGTTGGAATTTTCACGCGCGATAAGCGCTTTTTTATTCGAACCCTGTTTACGTACGCACACATCGATGGCAATGAATATTTGTCTCGCGACATTCGTTTAACCCTAAAGTACTATCGTTCGTCGCTCTTTTATTACTATTTCTCATTTTTAATTCTTAATGAACGAAGTTTAAACTAGTCCTTTATTTAAATATATTAGACATTATAAAATCCAATAATATTGATTGGTAAAAGAATTTTGGTTTTATTCTATAAGAAAAGCTTGTTAAGAAAATACATCATCGTCGAATCGACGATCATTAGTTACAACGTATGTAAAATACGGTTAGTACTCTAGGGTTAAATACTTCCCCGCTTTTTCTTATTTGCGTTCGCTTTTTCGTAATTTTCTGTCTATTGTTTTGGGCATAACTTTAATGTAGGGGTCGGGGGCCTCAAATTACAGCGGTACAGCGGTATGATTCATATCCTGGTGACTCAAGAAAAGCGATTCATGTTGATATTTCAATCTAAATTGCGGTTCATTCGTACCTACGTTTCTCGTAGTCGATTGCCCAACTGGACGTGTGCAATCGAAATAGACAAACAACGCAATATCAATTAAAAGAATTACGTACTATTGATGTTTGCACCTATGAGAGAATTCAATTAAGAATTTTCCCATTATGTATCTTGCAAATAAGAATAAGGAGAGACTGGCCAAAATAATATATGTAATAAATAAAATTACCCTTACCACATTTTTCGGAAAAAATCCAGATACGTATTTCGGCAACTAAGTTGCCATCCCTCCCAACGCTACACAACGAACACCGTACAACACTAAAGCACTGCACAAAAGAAGGAAAAAAGCACTGCACAATGAACATCACACAGTGAACGCGCGAAGTACAGAAGTTGACAACTTACTTTGCCACAGATTCCTTCAGTAGCCATACTGATGATGGGTATAGGCGTAAAACGTGCATACGGATGGCGAGAGTAGCAAAAGTTTTCTAATTGTAAAAGAATTGAGGAAAATCTAGAAAAATAGTTTCAAGAGCTTGGAGAGAGTTGCGAAACGAAGAAAAAGGAGAAAATAAAATCTACATAACTCTCGCATAAAAAGAACCTCACTGAGACTTATTTATTCTGCAACTTTCACAGAAAGTTGTGCAAGGACTGCACAATTAAATAAAAGCTTCCAAACAATTTTCACCCTCTCAAAAAAAAAAAAAAATCTCCTCGGGAAAATGTTACCCAGACTTTGAAAGAATGGTGTTCATTAAACTCAACTAATCTCTTGCGTTGCTCAGTCTTCCGATGGAATCAGAACGAGGACGTATCGGACGGTTTTAGAGTATGAGAGATATGTCGGTTCACTTTTTTACATAGGACTTGGATGGTATGGGTTTCGATCACTCCTTTCGGTAGATCCCGACGTAGTAGATTCCAAAAATCGCCCTATGAACGCTGTAATCCTTATTGCTGCGAAGATGTCGATCTGGTCAAGTTATTTCGTGTCTTGTCATCTTAGATCATATACCAATCAACGCGCCTCAACAAGCTGATTTCAACGGTATATGATCTGTTTAGATCATTCCACACGGGGGCCGAGATAATCGCAAAAGAACCTAAGAAAACGTTCAAAATCGCTAAAAATAGCTAAAGTCATATACCCATAATGATTAGTATGGGATCGAGGAGATTAAATTCAACGTCAATCGATGCTTATGGACAAGCTGAGATCAATGACGTTGAGTTTCTTTAGATTACTCCTACCGGTGCCGAGAAATTTGCAAAAAAAAACGCGAAAACCAGCAAAAATCTCAGAAAATGCAGAAAATCTTGGTTCCTATGGGGCTTTGGATGTTTTACTCTACATCAATGGACGTGTATTGCCAGACCGAACTCAACAGCGCTGCTTTTGATTATTCTACCCGTTGCCGAAAGAATCGCGAAGGTAAGTGTTTAATCGCTTCCACGTTGTTAATCCTCGGTATTTTGACTCTGCTACGTAGTAGATTCCAAAAATCGCACTATGAACGGTATAGCTGTAACCGTTGCAAAGATGTCGATGTGGTGAAGCTATTTTGCATCCGATCGTATTGCTTACCTAGGAAGGAACTAGCAGAACGTTTTTCTTTGATTCCATATCTGAGAATTTTAAATTCTTACGTTTGGTTCCACGCTTCTGAAGGTGTAGTTAGGTTTGTCCAAAACCATGAGCATCACATTCTTAAGTGTCTTATTGGTGATTTATAAATGTATATATAAACTCATTCCTTGTTTTTCTGCAAAAATTTCTTATAGAATAAAATGCGACGATGCATTTCGGTTTGTTTGTTTTCTAATCTCATGGTTCAACTTAAATTCTAAATTTTGGAATTCTCTGGTGATATAACAGACATAGTTCTACGGACAATGACTTAAACGAAGTCACTAAGCCTGTAAGAAATCACTTCTGGCAACAAAAAGTACTTATCGGTTGGAATTTGGCGGTTTCTATCCTTGCATCTTTCTTTTTACAAAATCTTCGATCTGATAAAACGCCAAAAGATCAAATTTTGGAATTCAATGAAGTTCTTCCGTAACTTAATTTTCCTTTTTACGGATACAAAATTTTCTTTCATAGACCAGTCCTTAATCTGATACAGCGCGTTGGACATTCTTGGTTTTGTTATGAAAATCTTTTAAATGTTGAGCTTCTTTTTGAAGTGCTTTGTTCTATGTAGAACTCTAAAGTATTTACACCCAAGAAGCGTTGGCACTAAAGACAAGTAAAGGTTTTTTCATGGGGGAGTGGTATGGAATTCCAAGGAGGATTGAGCAAATGGTGGATATGTACCATGAGTGCTGTAGTCTATCTAGTAGCCTAATTAGTGTTGGCACTTACACTCACGTGAAAAGTTTTTAGAAGAAAACGGTACCAAACAAAATCAAAACGTATTCGCATACGGATGACCTTACATATTCTTAGATTCTTTCGTATGATATCATTCACTTATGTATCTTCTAGTCCTAAATCACATAAATGTTAAGAAAAACGCAAATTCAAAAGATTCTCATGGTTCTAACTGGAAAAAATCGACGGAGAGGCTCTAGATTATCTTAAACCTCGTTACGTGCCAATAGTGGTATGAAATCATGTAATGGAGTGGGGTCTGGCCCAAAGTTACCCTTTGCACTGCGACCACGTTGATGTATTCTCCTTCAAAGGGAGTGTTAATAGGTCCTCTTCACTCAGCGTATATGCATGTAGTAATCTGTGGCCTAGTGCCCCACAGTTAGTGATCAAGTGTTCCATTGACTCCTCTTCTTCACCGCAGAATCTGCAAGTGCCCGTGTTGGATAAGCCCATTTTCTGTAGGTGCTTGTTGCAGGTATAGTGGCCTATGAGTGCCCCCGTCAGTGTCTTTAAGCTTCTCCTGCCCAGTTTTAGGGCGAGGTCCGCCCTCCTAGCGTCTTAGCTCAGAAACTTTTGGAATGTTCCCGCCCACTGGTATCATTCTAGTGTTTTGTTGTGATGGATGCTGTCCATTTCTTTATCTCTCCTTTAAGGAGACCTTTATTAAACCCAAAAGGTGGGGTAGGTCCAGTAAAGTTCCTCTCAGCCCCGTATGAAACCATAATATCACTAAAATATGTATTTAGATATGGTCCAGGGTTGGATTTCTCTTTGATCATCGATCTCATTGGTATCGGTTTCAAATAACACATCTGATATCCTTAGGTTAAGTTCATTGTCCGATTAGAAGCAGAACTCTTCAAGTATAGGCTCTCCGCCTAACTTCATATCATTCGCTCACGAATTGTTTCCTTTCGTTTTGCGATCTGGCGAGGCGACAACAGTTCTGGTAGATTTTATCAATTAGCTGAAGCATTTTGTGGTTTTTGAGTGTATTTTGATTGTATTCGAGCTGCACTCGCACTTGCTATTTGAGAAAAATTGGAGAAATCTGAATAGTAGATTTTCCCAGCGTAATAACTTACGGATTATATATCCTCCGGTTCTGGAAATAACTTTGTGAGGAATCGTCGTTCTTATACGGCACCTTTTGTGTTGGACCCATAAAATTGGTTTGAGATCCATTAGTGTCTGGCTACAATTTTAGGGTTGGTATCTACCAGTGGCGTGTCACTTCCCTCCAGAACAGAACAACCGCCCTATTGTTGGGCTTCAAAACCAGTGCAGTGGAATAAGATTAAACCGATAGTTATTGCTTAATGATTAAAACAACCTGTTGTCTATGCATTGCAACTAGGAAAAATCTGAGCTACTTCTTGAAAAGGACGTCGAAACCTAAAAATACCATCCTCCCCGTGTTCATCAAACTCACATACCGACACGTACACCACGATTTCACATCATTCCCCCATCAGTTAGATTCCATACAATCCATTCCGTTCAGTGTTAATTTGAATAATTGCTTAATTAAAAACGTTACTCGACATCGACGGACATCGAATTGTCAGTCACGGCACGTCCTACGATCGCATAATATAACACGCCGAAAAATATCGTTCTCGACGGTCGGTGTTAGAAGCCGTGGGCGACTTCGTTCCGGCACCGATGTACGTGTGATTTTATTATTAAATTCGACCGCGCCGCGAGACGACGAGGTGAAAAGAAGACGTTGATTCCGTTGTGCCCGGGCGGAGCGGGGAAACTTACACACGAACTCGTTAAATCGAATTAATACGAGGAGAAGTTCGTTCGTTGCTTTTTTGCCTTTTGTTATTGGAAGAGCGAACCGCAGAAAAACTCGTCGAGTTGGAGCTGATAAGTTCGCACGTCGTAATTTATCGTAATTATCGGATAAATCGTTTCAGGTAAAACAATGCTGCAACAAAGTATGGTATGGTACTGATAATTCGTACCGAAGTGGGAAACGAAAATGTTTTGAAGCTGATGGACGAAGTTGATGCTGATGATGACCTCCAAAAGCTTTTCTCGTTCGAGAGAATCAGAACAATACAAGAACGTTGCGCGGAAAAGGACGAGAATAAGTTGTTCTACAACCGTGTCGATGTACTATTAGATCTTTTCTTTTCTTCTTCATTCTCTCTTCTTTTTTTTTTTTTGATTAATTGGGGAATCGCTTGTTGCCAGCCGATTACGACATACCACCGTCAGAGTTCGGATAAAACGTTATTAATGAAGCGCTATTTTTAGAGCCGTCCGGCGTTTACACAAATATTATTAATGATGTGTGCATTATCTTTATTGATTGATTTATATTATAACTTGCCTATTAAGGATTCTAACGGAGACCATTACGATAACGGCCGTTTTGTTGGCTCGAGTACGAAATTTGTCGCTTCTATCTATAGGAAATTAGAGATCATATATTATTAAAGCGGATGACACGACTTCGCCGTTTTCCTTCTTTGTCTCGTAGGCGTGCCCGTCCGATTTGGCAATCGAACATTGTTTTGGTTATACTCTTCGTTTTTCTTTTGATTCAAGGTGGCTTCCTTTGTTTTTTTCCTTCCGTGTGAGATCCATGGGCCACGGCGCGTCAGTTTCGGCTTATTGTGTACTTCCAAGTCCATTATGACCACGCAAGAAAGCACCAAAACAACAGTAGCTGGAAGAATCTTCGACGTTAACTCGGAAGGAGGAATCGTCCGATATAAACGAAAAAGGAGTAGAATCCAGGATGGCATAATTCTGGAACAAATCAAGAAAGAAGGGAAAGAAATTGAAACCCTCTCAAAAATCCTTTTCAACAGGAGAAAATGCTACAAGACTTGAACGAAGCTTTAATGATCGTGATTTACAACTGAGAATTAGGAGACTGTGGCTAAAATAATATAGAAAATAAATAAAATTACCCTTACCACACCTTTCTGAAAAATCTAGATGCGTATTTTGGCAACTAAGTTGCAATCCTCAGTGGAAAACTGTGGAATTCTTTATCACTAGCTAATCCAGCAAATGACCACACAACGAACACTGTACAACACCAAAACACTGCACAATGAACATCACACAATGAACGCGCGAAACACACCACTATTAACACTGAACAGCCAAAGGGGAGCGTGTATTTATACTACTTCTAACCTAAATTTCATGCTCTATGGAGTGTGTTCGTACGGTATAATGATCCTACATGAATCTAAAATTTAATTCAAATATTTGTTATTTAATATAATAATTGAATTAAATTTTAGATTCATGTAGGATCATTATACCGTACTAACACACTCCATAGAGCATGAAATTTAGGTTAGAAGTAGTATAAATACACGCTTCCCCTATTGGAAGTTCACTGTCAATAGTGTTTTGGAGTGTTTCGCGCGTTCATTGTTTGATGTTCATTGTGCAGTGTTTTGGTGTTGTACTGTGTTCGTTGTGTAGAATGCATCTTGAGCATTAACCGGATTCGCTAGTGATACTGTATTCGCCAGTTTCCCACTGAGGATGGCAACTTAGTTGCCGAAATACGTATCTGGATTTTTCACAAAGATGTGGCAAGGGTAATTTTATTTAATCTATAAATCGTGATTTACAAAGAAAAAGAGAAAAACGAGAGATCCAGAGGAATGCACTACGTTACAGACATATTGCCTTGCTTTTGCTATCGTATAGAACATGTACAAAAATCATCACCAACGGACTAATTAGGAAATTTGATGATTACCGCTGCAACCGGCAGAATCCAGACAAGGGTGCAGCACCAGCGATCATTTGCTAACTTCTTGTGATTCCCTTCAACAAGAATTGAACTCACCAATTGGTTATTTTCGCAGTTTCTTTGATCATGAAATTTTTGATTTTCTGGTTGAGCTATACAAGAGAATCCTAACAAATTACTCGATTTGGCTAGAAGCGAACTTGAAAAATTTTCTTGGTTGTGCTATTCCAAGAACCCGCATGTAGTGGGCGAAAAGAAGTAGTGTAAGTCAAGTTGCAGATACCACGAGCAGAGATAGATAGCAAGAAATAAAAATCAATTTGCATATGAACGATAACAGTAAAATGACCGACAAGAATGTTCCACAAAGAGACAAATGATATAAAATAAAACCTCTAATTACATACAAACAAAATTTTTGCAAATTCCTCAAGAACAGATTCTTAGCGTCGACGAACAAATGAGGAACCATTCAAAAGTACCTTCCAAACAAACTTCCAAAGTGCGTCTATAAAATATTTGTAGTCCCAAAGGATTGGTACATAACTTTGTAGTATATACAGGAAAAATCGAAAAAGTAGCTATCCTGATTTGGGAGCAAATCCCAATATAGTTCTATTGTTGACAACAAATTTGGAAAAAAGTGGGAACCACTTTTTTTTTGGGATAACTGGTTTACATCGCAAAAGCTTTTTTAAAGACAATACTGTTTAAAGTAGGATTTCATATACTTGGAATAGATTTCCTGGTCTTACTTTCACAGATGATAATTTTATAAAAAAGCAAGGCAAAAGTTCTTACGAAGAAAAAGAAACAACTTTTGGAAAGGATACACTCTGTACTCGGGCCGTCAAATGGTTTCACAATTGGGCAAGTACATTTTCTACTGCTGGTTCTATGAATTTGGTGAAAACATGGAACAGAGTCACGAAAAAGTCAATCAAAACTCAGTGCTCCCAACTAATAAAAATTGGTAATACTTTTATAGGCGAAGTAGATACATTGGATGCTGCATTGGATTATTTCCTATTATCGAATGCGCATCAAATCTCGAGAATTGTACCGTCGCGTCGGCTGATTTTCCATTTTATAGATTTAGTTATAGTGAATTGCTGGCTTTTATATCGATCTTTAGATATTCCTAAAAAAGGCAGATGGATGTACTAGAATCTCGAACTGTTAGTTCCAGAAGCCTTATGTTAAGAAGGAAAGGAAGCATCTTCTCGAAAACGGGGACGGCCTTCTTGACAAGAGTACCTTCAATAAATGTAAGACACGACGGCTGCATCATCGGCCTGCAAGAAAAGAGCCTCAACAACGATGTAAAAGGCCTTTATGTACTGGCCAGGCGAAAAGTGCCAAATTAATTTCTGTTTCAAGAAAAATAATAATTGTTTCAAGGATTTTCATTAAAAGTAATAACAATCCTAGAAACCTCATGCACTGTTAAAAATAAATATTTTGAATTTAATTGGCATTTGTATCATATTTGCTACAAACCCTAATCGAGCATTTCCCACATTAGAATGTATAAATTAAATCTTCTTTTTTTTTTTTTGGTTTTCTTTTGGTTGTGTTATCTGCAAAATGTAAGCGTCTTTTCTTATTAGGCGCTTTTCTTCTATAATTCTTTTTCCACTAGTTATTTCTCGCTACCATACACACACGCGTTTGCGCCTCCCCTCATCAGATGGCGCTCTTATTATTTAGACTCGAATTTACTTCTAATTCAACTTCAACTAATTTACCATCGGTTTCGAAATGAGAAAAACTATTGGGCTTCGCCGCAGTGGACCAGGGATATCTAAGAAAAGGAAAAGGATGCGTTGAGAATTTGTTCAAATATCGTCAGGATATTGATGTTAAACAAGTCATCGAGGAACTGATATTTCAAAGAATGTACTGACGTGCAGATAGCGATTTCTTCTACCTTAAGATCGAATAAAATTTGAACATTTATATTTTTATTGTGTAATTTACGCGCAATTCGAAGCACCTTCACCTTATCGCGTAGAATGCCTCGATATTGCTTACATTTTACGTCGGTCGTAGTCGTAAAGAACGCGCGCGTTCGAATAGTTTCGATATTAGGAAGCCCATGAGCTTAATAAAAATCCCCTCCCTCGGGGACCGGTAGATAAAATAGTCGTAAAGCGTGAAAATATCGTTTTGCATATTTGCGTTTTCCGCAGCGAAGATTATCGTCATAAAGCGAAGAATTTAAATATCACGCGCGTCGAGTATGTGTGTATGTATACGAAAATATGGATGAACCTCTACGCGAACGAGCAAAAAAAAACGGAAAACGATAAGGCGATGTTATGTACTTACAACGCACGAAACATGCCCGATCAAACGTGAAAAGGCCGAGATGAAACTTTTACGCGGGCAGGATTCGATTACCTGTTATTTTACAATTTACACGTAATCACAATGCAACCAGACAGAATAATATGAAATACCGGAATAACGACGTACCTCACTCTACACACATATAACGGCTATAATGCTAGCTCGTCCGACCGCTTGTCCGGTTATCGACGTTGGTTCGCGGTGCGGCACGGAGAGGATCGTAAATTACGATATAATTAAGATGTAATCATTGTTATTCGCGTAATTTTCATTCGCGTAATGTCCATAATATTACGAAACGAGAAATTCGTGCGTTTTTTTTCTTGCGAGCACAATCAACGTCGCCAAGTGATATGAATCGATTCAAAGTCCGCAAAGTGGACGTAAAAGTTAGTACAAAGGTTGTTTAAATGGTACAAACAGGACGTTTCCTTATAACTCGCAAAAAGTGATGTTTTTTTTTTTATATCTAAACTATTAGATCTGACAATTTCCACTTTGTCCTCCCATTAAGACCGATAAATTTCGCTAATTAACTGAGGAAATAGAAAAATTCCAAGATTCATCCACAAAATAGTCGATTTCATAGACGATGACTATTTACTCTTCAACCTCCGATAACTCGTGCAATTCACAAGGTAGGGTTCGAGGGACGAAGCCCTGTACGGCGTGACTTACAGTTCATCCGCCATTGACTGTAAAATTGTACAATCAAAAATATCAAAATCCCTAAAGTCCATTCCGATTAAAAAGTTCAAGAAATATATTATCGATGTCCTACAGTCAAGAAGTGTATACACCTTACAGAAATTCTTCGCTGAAGACACTTCGTTTACTACAGCAACACTTATTCTTGATATTACATATTTACAAAACTGTTCCTATTTTATTTCTGCACGTTTCATGTAAACTTGGCCCCTATTGAGCACAGATTATCAATATTACTTTCCACGAGTCAGACACCGAGCTTCGCCCATATTCGGTATAGTAGGTAGAAGGTTTCCAGAAAGAATATACATATCCACTCGAGATTTTATGGTTTACACCGCTTCAAGTGTTAGTTTACGATTTGCAGTGACATATTTAAATGTTCTATTAGTAAGGGTAACTTTATATTTTACATATTGATTGCAGTTTCTTGGGACCAGGAGAGAGTATTATTTGTTGACTCATTGAAATCGTGAAACGCGGATTTGTTATGATAACTCAGAAACGAACCGGACACTCGCTTCTCAAACAAGTCAAGACAAGGTAACCGAACATTCACCAACAAGGAAGCTCCTGACTGCAGTGTTTTGGGACCGAAAAGTTGGGTAATACTCTTCAAATCGTTGAAATTGTGGGCGAAATTGAGCCGCGGGTCTACTTTGATAACCCAGAAACGAAACAGAAGATCCACACCCGCTTCCCAAATAAGGCAAAAACTTGAAAACGGACATTTAGCAACAAGAAGCTCCTGATTACAATATTTTGAGACCAGAAGGGGGTTTTTCAAGTCGAATTGTTCAAATTGTGGGCGGAAATGAGACTTGGGTCCACTCTGATAACCCTGAAACGAAGCAGGGGGTCCACACCTGCTCCCCCAAAACGACAAAAACATGTAAACGAACGTTTAGCAACAAGATTTTCCTGGTTACAATGTTTTAGGCCCATAAGGGGGTATTACTCGTGGAGTCGTTGAAATTGTGGGCGATAATGAAACGTGGGTCTACTTTGATAGCCCAGAAATGATACAGAAGATCCACACCCGCTCCCCAAACATGGCAGAAAAAAAAATGAGACGAATATTTAACAACAAAATGCTCCTGGCCACAGTGTTTTAGGACCAAAACGGAGTATTACTGGTTGAATCGTTGAAGTCCGCTCCTTAAACAAGCCAAAATAGTTTAAATGGATTTTCAGCAACAAAAGCTCAAGACTACAGCGTTCTGAGGCCAGAAGAGAGTATAAGCCATTGAGTTCATGAAACCAGGCGCAACAATTATTGCAGAAGCGGTGCTATTAGAAACAAAAGGAAAGGTATTACCTTGCTCAACTACAATGCCCGACGACATTTTGCCGTAATAACAAAAACACTAACCCTCAGTGGCTGAGTGGTAAAACTCGCGCTTCACAGTGCGAAGGGCCGGCGTTCGAGACCCGGTAGCGGCAGAGCGTAGCAGTTTAAAAATCCTAAAATGGATCTGGTACCTCTAATAAGCTGCGAAAATGAAGGAAATGCCACTGGGCGGGCCAGGAGCGGTACGGTATATGCGTGTTCATATACGGCTCGGTGGCTCCGGAACCCTTACACCGAAAGTTAGAAAGGGTAAAAGATTAAGAAGAAGAACAAAAACACTTCTTCAAGAATTCGGATAGATTCGAATGGGAAGTGTTCAATCATCCCCCTTGCAGCTTAGACTTGGCCAAGAGTGACTTCCATCTTTTTCCCGTAATGGGAAAGGTGGCTCAGCATCACCGAAGTTGTTGTCAAAACTTGGTCGACATTCAGGCGGACATTTTGATGAGGAAGGCACAGGAAAATTAGTTGGGCGATACGACAACTACTTCGATCTCCAAGATGATTACCACGAAGAGTAGCTGGTGGATGGGGTTAACTTTTGGTAATAACGTATCGATAGTCGAATATCTTTAATTTATGCTGTATTGGAAGTTGAAAAGTGGATGACTCTCGTACACTGTGCTGCGGCTAGTTCTAGCACATTTTCCCCAGATTCTCGCGTCATCTCTTTTATTCGTCATTCTTTTATTGGCTAAGTTTTCCTCTAATTTCGTATCACGAAAGTGCTTTCTCACTTGTCCTGCGCCAGCTATCCTCATCTATCTAGTACGGAAACCGGTCCCCGAAACCAACACAAGTTTGAAAATATTTTCCTTCCTCTCGACTAACTTTAACTTCGGCGATTGTACAAACACGTAGATCTCGCCGAAACGGTTTGTTCGACGACTTCCTTCAAACACATAGGCGCTGTTTGCGTCGCTACCTACAACCTAAAAGTGCAAACACGACATCTGTAGGTAAATACTATAGGCACTAGGCGTTGGGGCGCACCGCAATAAAAATATTTGCTTTTAGTACCCGAATCCCGTCTAACTGCGAGGTCTTTCGGCCCCCTCCCTCCCCTAACTTCGCCCCATGAATCGAATTTATATAAATAAATTATGCGCGCTCGATTAACGATTCCCGGAATAATCTAAATCCCCCTGGGGTTTGTGGAAGCGGAGCGAATACTCGCAGGTAATACGGGTTGACAGGATAAATTCGCGCGTTGAAAAGGGGCTTCGGAAAGAAAAAAGGAGAGAAAACAAAAGGCGAACGCTCGGGGAGTCGCGATATATATTGCCTGTCGCTTAAGTCGATGTATCTTGTTTATAGGTAAGGTATAAGGTGTGCCTGCGGAATCCTCCATCTTGTAGGGACGGATTACGAATCGAATGCATCAAGCTCTTAATTGGGCAAAAATATAATTGATCATTTCTGAAATTGGTCGAGCACGGAAGACGTAAACGGACATGTGTGCGAGCGTATGGATTACGAACGCCAGGTGCGAAGAATTAATACGGGCGAAATATACGTTTCCTTTACTTCTAATTTTCCTTGTCCATCATACATTCTAGATCTTCTTGTTTATCGCTTATCGTTTATCGAAGAAACATCATAGGTATAAAAATGATATCAATTAGTTTGGGCATCTTTGAGGACGAGACGAAATACGTTAAAAATTTTGATTTTTCTTTATCGCAAGTGATAATCTTGTCAGAAACGGGTTCTTAACGACCTGTAGTTTTCCCATCATTTCTAGAAGAAGCCATTCCTTTACTCACGGAAGGAGAAAATGAAATAACAAAAAAATTAAATTCTTGAAAATGAAAAGCTGCAGAACCAGATCTCAGAATTAATCTGAGCTTTTATAGAACCTGGATGTTGCTCCAGCGGGACTTCTCGTGTGTAGCAAGTGGTCTTTAAAACCACTTCTTCTTCTTTCTCCACGCCCAACGTTTTCTATCCTGCGAGAAACACGCTGATGTTCTCACCATGCTGGAAAATGTGGCTCCAAAATGGTTAGGGTTGAAATATACGCTGATCATCCTCAGGTCGTTTCCAGTGGCGTCCCTTCCCCAACGGATGATGAGGAGGAGGGCGCGATGGAAAAATTGCGCTTTACCGTCAACGTTGTTCCCAATACTTAGCATTTCCTGTCATGCTAGAAATTTGCCGATATTATCACAACATTGATCGTCCAGTGCGATTAGGTTTATACCTCGAAACCCAATTAGAGTGAATGGATTTTTCCGGGTTTTTACCCTTTGAGAGTTTCCGCTAATGATTTTTTGTTTTAAGAATACTCTCCCCTCAGGGGCTCACTGTTAACAAGTTTAATAGGGCGAAACCCCCTTGTAATTAGCCTTACCCGATCAAGCGGGGCCCTGATCGGGCGGACAGATAGCTGCTCCTCGTATAGCTACGCTATCTAGAATTTCCCAGGCTAAAGTGCAAAAGCTTGTGAAACAGGGCCAAGATTTCATACAGGCTAAAAGAGCCATAATCAAGGCCAACTTCACTAGGCATGCACAAAGGGCCAGGTTAGTCTAGGTAAGGAAGTTAGGCCTCAACAGACGACGGAGGCTACTAAATGTAAAGAAAGGACGGAAGTCCAAAAACTAGGTCGGAGGGCACTACACCCGCGGGCCTTCCGAAAAGCAATGGGCCACAAGGTTTAACCTTCAAGGAGGCTGCTTTGGAGAGGATCGTGGTAGTATGCAACGACTATCCAGTCACCCAGATGGAGCCGGCAAAGCTTAAGGCAGACCAGGACTCTATTATTGAGCCATGTAACAGAATTACGGAGCAAGGGCTTCAAGTCCGCTTTGAAAAATATATGTATATGTGGAAGAACCGCTCTCAAAGCTGTCAAGTCTAATTAAAGAAATAAAGCTAGAGAACGTACTCTAAGGAGGCATGAGGACCACAATAGATCTGGGAAGGTGGCAGTGGAATAGGAATCAGCGCCAGCTCAAGTAATCTAAGAATACTCTCATCAGAATGAAACGTTTTTGTCGTTTTTGACCCACATCGCAACACCAACTGCACTAAATCAGCTGAAATATATCGTCGATCATTGGAAAATACTTCAACCGATTTAATTTTTAATGAGAATATGCCTTTAAAAATTTTCCAAGGGGGATTCCTTCCAAACAGCAATAACAAAAGTAGATTTATCGAAATGGTAAGGAAGAAACTAACATAAAAATAGTTTCTCGTGTCAAGCAGAAAGTGATACAGATACATTAATCACAGAAGAAGTGCGTTAGTTTAACTAACACCTTTAACACCTCCTCATATAGGAATATGTTTACTCAAACCAGCGATAGGTACGATATCTACAAAAATTTATTCTAATAAAAGCCTGAAGAAAGTACGGTAAAAGTACCAGTAAAAATAGCCGAGGGGGTTCATGGATTCATGGGTTCATTGATGCCCACACTCGTTGCTAGCTTTGAGCATATAAAAAGAGTGTAATTTCAAGTACAGTTGTGGATGGGACGTGATAAGTTGCAAGATGAACGGGGAAAGGAAAAATAATTCCTTAGTACCAGTTACAATAAACCAATCACCAGATCCTAAAAATTGATTAAAAATGATATTTTGTTCATATGGCTCTGCTTATGGGTGTAGAGGAACTGGCTGAGATTGCTTTATGGCAGTGTTTCTTAACGGGGACGATATCGCCCCCTTTAGGGCGTTTCTTCATATTGAGGGGGTGATTAGTAGCAATTAATATTTCGGGAAGTGGAACACAATTTTCTGGGCGATTTAGTAAAAATTATGTTAAGAATAATTAGATATCGTACAATAATTAAACAAATAGCATTACTTACAATTAGTCAATAGTCTATTAAATGCAATACGAATTTGGGGGCCGTTAATGGTTGAAACATACTGCTCTATAGCACCTTTACAATGTAAAGGAATTAGCTGCTTAAAGTCACCGATAATATTAATGAATGATGTCGTAAATGTCGAAGAAGATTAGTTTACGTGCTTATTTTTTAAATAAAAATTGATAATTCTTATATCATTAAAATTTTAAATAATTATTATTTAGCATAAGTTGTTCATAAATTGCTTTCTATAAACAATTGATGTATTTGTATTGTATAACGTTCCTTCTATTTATTTCGTTTTCTTGTAGCTTCTGTCATCCACAAATCAATTTTTGTTTAAACAAAAAAAAAAGTCTTTTTTACAATTAGTTTTTTTGTATAAACGACCTCGAAAACAATAATATTTATTATTTTCTTAAAATAAATGTTTGAAAAATCTGGTCATATTTTTTTAAAGGAATTTCTAAAAATTTCATTTTTTTTTAATAAATAGATTTGCAAAATAGCGGCAATTTTTAACCGGAAAACTTTGCAATTTAATTATTAGAAACTCAAAAAAAAAAGGAATCATTGAAATCCATTCACTGTAACTGGCTTCCGTCATTTTTCATTTTTGGCATCTAATTGCACCGGATTGTGATGGATGAAGCTAAAAGTTGATTTTTGGGAAGATCAACTCCCCATTCGAAATTGTTTGGTACTTAGCGCAAAATTGGTCTACAGATATGAGGACGTCCTGGCTTTGCGTGTGCTAAATAGATCGCTATTGCCTAGAGCAGGCATGGATAATCGCGGCCCACATGCGGTCTTCGAGTAAGATTTATCCGGCTCGCAATTGAATTTTTCGGTTGCATATTGCAACACGGCCCGTCAAACTTGTTTCATAAAGATACCACAAAAATGAATATTTTTCAAGATGACTCGCAGCGTAAAACTTCTAGCTTCTTTTTATTTTGGCCCCTTACAAAAAAGGTTGCCCATGTCGGGCCTAGAGGCCGACGATAATCCTGACCTTGTCTGAGATTATAGGAAAAGTTTCCTCCTCTTTGGTTTGACGAAATTGTCATTCTTCATGAAGAAGCAGTTTCAACTACCGTTACGAAGTAAAATCTGGTAAATTGAAATCATTTAATCTAAAAAGTGGTAGAGCCAACCAGCCAGATTATTAAAGAATTAGAATTCACAACCTTCCATCAAAGACTGAAATCTCGAAAAGTGGAATTTAGCGCTTACGTGGTTAATGGAAAAATAGCTCGGGCACGACTTTTAAAAGCTCCTCGCATTAGCTCTAGCAATATTTCCTCGATAACCTACAAGGTAATTTATGGGATACAAACGTTGTAAAGCTGAAAATAGTCTCGAAGAGAGCGACTACGGCGAAGGCAAAACAACAATACCTACTACCCGACTGGTTGCGTTTAGATGTTTTTTGCCGAGCGTGCGAGACCAAACACACACACACAGGTAATTACACAATCCCGAACTTCGAACATGCGAGCTCCCCAGACATACATTATACATTTGCGATGTTGGTAGATGTATAGATTAGCGGCGGACATCACGTTTCTACGATGTGTACGACGTTACCGACCTTAATAATAATTACAATAATAGCGCCTTATTGTTATCGATCTTAAATGTTGCGTCCGACGGGCCGTAAGTATATTACACGAGCTCGATAATTCTAGTAGTTTTTGCGGTGGTAAGCAACCAGCCTGTAACGCAGACGATCGTGTTACTGAATCCCGCTTCTTCTCGTATACGACGCGGTGAGGTACGTTCCGTGGAATGCAACTGCTTTTGCTGCTAGGAGAAACAAGGGAACTTGTAAATCTAATTATAGTAATTTGTATGTTTGGGTTTAAGAAAATTGTGGTCGATAACGTTTATACCGAAAGGGGAAAAAGGTATGCAAATTAACACGCGGTGAACGGCGAGAGGACGGAGCTTCTAATACGTATTTAGGGTATATTTATGTTTGACATCTTTGGATGGTTTTGTCCTCAACATTTGTGGAAAGAATGCGATGTTTAATGTATTTTCCTATATCCCCGTCCAGCTTTGACTATTATATCATCATTATAACATTTAAACGTTCATACCTTTCGGTGTAAGATAGGAAGCCACCGAACCGTATACAATGGTATACTGTACCGCTTCTAGCCCGCCTTGTGGCATTTCCTTTGATTATGCAACACGCAATAATTCACCAATATCTCGCATAGGGCTTTGTATTAGGTGTACCTAGTGTTAAAGAAAATGAATATATTATTTAGATATGTAAGTTGGTAATGCGGAGGGATAGAGTAGAAGATGGCGGAGGAAATAAAATGTAGTCGTTGAGGTTATAAGATTAGTGAGTCGTTTCATGTAATACGAGGTGTAACGGAAAAAGAAAAAGAACGGGATTAAGTACATCATTATACATCATCAATTAATTTTCTTTCTAACACTAGCATACAAAAGAAAACAATGTTTTATTTCAATATCACATCTCAAAACATAGAGTAGTAGTGTTTTGTTTGGTTTACGATTGGCGACATCTGTTTGAGGACAAATTTTGTTACGTTTGTGGTCACACTCCTAAAAGTGAAAAAAGGCGATTTCCCCGTTGTTTGAAAAGTGTTATCAACCCTATTTTACAACTGTAAAAAAAAATGAAAACAAATAGTGGGTACTGTGTGCTGTTTAAAATGTTACAAATATTTGGTAACAGATAACAATAAGGAGACTATGGCTAAAATAATATACAAAATAAATAAAATTACCCTTACCATATCTTTGGGAAAAAAATGATACGTCTTTCGGCAACTAAATTGCCATCCTCAGTGAAATACTGGAGAATTCAGTGTCGGTACCGAATCCGGCTAATGCCCAAGACGAACACTACACGACGAACACTACACAACACTAAAGCACTGCACAATGAACATCACACACTCAACGCGCGAAACACATCAAAATACCGAACTCCCATTATGGGGAACGTGTATTTATACTAATTCTAACTTAAATTTCATACTCTATGGAGTGTCTCAATGTGGTTGAATGATCCGACACTAAATCTAAACTTAATTCAATAGCTCGTACAATTTGGAATTTGGAATAGGTCTTCCATCAGCATTCATAATTCACTCTCTATTCTCTCTACTTTCGTAGCTATCTAGTTCCCTATTATGTTCTCCAGTCTTAATTAATTTCGAACTTCCTATTGGCATAGGGTGTTTCTTATACAAAATATGTCGGGCCACACATGATTTTTCAGGCTTTTTGAACCGAAAATGAGCAGAGTACTCCTTGTATCGTCTCAGTTTAATTAAATTTAAGTTAGAATTAGTATAAATACACGCTCCTCGTAATGGGAGTTCAGTTCAACTGTGTTTTGGTGTGTTTCGATTTTTTCCGAAAGGTATGGTAAGGGTAATTTTATTTATTAAAATAAATATTTGATAGGTTGGTACAATGGTACGATAAACTAGATGCCTTTCGGTATACTAATGCAGTGGCGTGAACCCACGAACTATATAGACAACGTGGTTTTTCTAAAAAATCGAGTTCTATGGACGAAGATAGCGAATCAGGCGCTTCCAGTGGAGATGTATTTCAACATCCAAATGTTCCAGAAGTACACTTGATTGGTCAATCGGAGCTAAACGACCTTGTAAGAAATTTAGGTTTGACCAAAGAAAAATCTGAAATATTAGGATCGCGATTACAAGAGTGGAATCTTTTACAGGATAACGTTAAACTTACCGCAAGCGTCATAATTCTTTTATTACCATTTATTCAAAAGAAGGTAGTTTAGTTGTGTGTGCCGATGTTGATGGTTTAATATCGGTATTAGGCCACCATCATTCGCCGGAATAGTGGAGACTAAGTAATGATGGATCAAAATTAAGTCTAAAGGCAATTTTACTCCACAACGGTAACGTATTTCCATTTTTGGCCAAAAGGAAGCTATGACGTTTTAAAGCTCATTCTGGAAAAGATCGATTATGTGCAGATTTAGAAATGGTGGCATTAATTTTTGGGATTGCAAACCGCCTATACAAAATTGCCGTTTCCTTTGCGAATGGGACAGCAGAGCGCGTTCAGACCACTACAGAAAACAAACCATTAGTACCACCTGAGAAAATTATTTCACTGCCATTGCATATAAAACTTGATTTAATTAAGAATTATGTCAAAGCACTACGTGATGCTAAAATTAAAGAAAGAATCTTTGTATCGATGATCTCTCCTTCTTACCCACATTGAATTCTATAGAAAGAGGGGTTTTTGTTGATGTCACAAAAACATTCCTTGGTAACCATAATTCACCCGATTTTCAGAAAAAAAATTAATGCTGAATGCCTGTCATAAACTAGGATGTAATATGTCGATAGAAATACATTTTCTACGCTCCCATGTGAGTTTCTTTCCAGAAAACATGGGATCAGTTAACGATGAACATGGCGAACGATTTCATCAGGAAATAGCAGCATTTGAGAAGCGTTATCAGGGCAGATATGATCCAGCCATGCTTGCAGACTTCTGTTGATGTCTTCAGAGGGATATCGCGAAAATTAATTATAAGAGGAAAGGCAGTCGTTTAAAAACATGTTTTTTTAAAGAAATATAAAGTGTTCTATCGCTAATGTCGTATGTAATGTAATGTAATGGAGTGGGGTCTGGCCCAAAGTGGCTCTTTGCACTGCGACGACGTTGATCTATTGTGCTTTCCCTGGTTTTTTATTTATTTAATACGTCTAGGAACAGGATCAGCTCCTTAGGAAGTGTTAATAGGTCCTCTTCACTCAGCGTATATGCATGTAGTATTCTGTATCTCCTGTGGCCTAGTGCCCCACAGTTAGTGATCAAGTGTTCTATTGACTCCTCTTCTTCACCGCAGAATCTGCAAGTGTCCGTGTTGGATAAGCCCATTTTGTGTAGGTGCTTGTTGCAGGTTTAGTGCCCCCGTCAGTGTCTTTAAGCCTCTCCTGTCCAGTTTTAGGGCGAGGTCCTAGCGTCGTAGCCCAGAGATTTTTGGAATGTTGCAGCCCACTGGTATCATTCCAGTGTTTTGTTGTGATGGATGCTGTCCATTTCTTTATCTCCCTCTAAGGAGACCTTTATTAAACCCAAAAGATGGGGTAGGTCCAGTAAAGTTCCTCTCAGTCCCTCTTTTTGCGTAGATGTCTGCCATCTCATTTCTTCCGTGCCCCTCATGTCCTGGCACCCAGACCAGAGTAATCTGGTTCTGAGTAGCCAGGCCGTTAAGCATGTTGTGACATTCCAATAATGTCGTATAATTTTACAAAACTCAATAAACACCTTTCTATATGAAATCTAACGTGATGTGACTATATTCTGTGTGTACATCTTTATTCACTTAGAGATGAGGCATTATTATTGCATATTGTAAACCCAGTAAAAAGGAAAAGTATTCAATTTGTTGGATATTATATATTATTATTTAAAAAACATTGGGTTTAAGTTTAGGTAGACTTGTTTCAGGATGAATACATATTTATTGTGCGGGATATATCGATTCATATTTACTAAACTAGTCGGAACGTAAATAACCCAGATCTGCAGAAATGTATCAAGGCATTCACATTGTCGTTTACCTTGATCCACAAACGCTTCGCGCGATTCGTATCGATTTATCGATACGAAATTTTCCCAATGACCACCTCGTTAAACACCAACCATCACCGAATTAATTATCGCGACGATAACAAGCCTAACATGCACTTGCACTTATCTTAAAATATGTAAATATTCTTAAGGCATCCGATACCCAGAAACTTGCCATTATACGATTTGACATACACACAAACTTCTCCTCCTCACATATAATTCATTCATTCCAACGAGCTAGTAATGTTCAATATCTCAAATTCTATTATTAAGTAATCGCTCTCGTTGTTGTGTTGGAAATTAAATAATCACAAGGAAGTAATAATAATGGGAATTGTAAGCGTTTAACCTAGGGAAATTAATAAGTCGTAACTAAAATGGTAACTAAGAATAAACAGCCTTGATGTGGAACGTTTGACATTTCGATGAAATACAGTTCAGATATGAATGCCAAGATTTTAATAACGTAATAACTGTTTATCGCAACTACAGGTACGGCTATTATCATAGAAATTGCCGGTAAAGTGGGAAAGCATATGCCGAGATCGTGTTACGTGCGTTCGTTAAAACGGGGAATTAGTCATGCGCGTAGGTATTTTAAAAGTTGGCGATTATGTCGGTTTCACATCAGGATAATAAACGAAAGTATGCTCGGGACCAAATTCAGATCTGCGAGTTAGAACTGAAAATGAGGATATTAGAAAGAAGTCTTCTTCGAATAAACCGCCAACGTTTGCAATTTTTCTTTGATTTAGTTTCTCAACCTAATCATAATATCAGCAAGACGCTAAGGTCATTGGGGACATCTAGAAATTATGCTTCTGAGTCCTGAGAGGAAAAGTGATTAAAATTTCGGTAGTATTTCCAAATTTTTGGAAAGTTAGCAGATTAGAAAAGATAGGGTAATTGTATTTCTCGTCCTCTTCTACAATTTCCCTCAACTTTTTTCTTACATCTTCCATTCGAACCGTAATTCAGATATTTTCGACCCGAGAATTATCATCGCCACAAACGATGATTCCCACCTCGCACGCACCTTACCTAAACACAATTCCAAGAAAAGCACAGCATGCCTCAGTATGTAAGGACAATAGTATTTAATTACCGGCATTTCTACGACCATACGTACAACGGCTTTTTGCTCGATTTACCTTTAGGGACTTCTTCCAGCCGACAAGGAACGCCGTAAATACTCGTCGGGTATCGTGCGTTTCCGTACAGAGAACTCCGGTTTAGTTCTACGCGCGGAAGAAATCCGGTTCTGGTTCGGTGCGATATCAGTTATAATTACCGCACTATTCATTGGAAACGTTAAAATCGTCGATAGGATGCGTGCGATTTATCATTATTAAGTACGACGATATCGCCTCTTTCTCCCACCGTCTCGTCTCTCGAATCTCCGTTTATTTATGAAATACGATTTTTCATAATCAGGTACGGAGAGGGTTCGACAATGCGTCGGTAATTCGAGGCATTTCCTGGTAATTTATTCTAACGCCGAGCGGCCGACGATTTCATTAGAATCGGCCGCGGTCGTGCTGCGTTCCATTTGTCTCTATTTATCAACGAAAATCGCCCCATTGTGCCCGAAAGTTTTGATTTATGCGGCGCGCGTTAAAAATTATCCGTTTCGATTATTCCGGCGATTAAAAATTAGACGTGTGTACGACTCGCCCGGGTAATCCTTCGGTAGTACGCGCCGTCGAGAGAAAGAGATATTCTTATCTGCCACGAAGATATATGGGATGGGAGAACGCGTATTGCGCCGGAATGGTGCTTAGAGATTTAAATAAATTAGCTGAGAAAATTGGTGCGGTCGAGAAATCCGTGGGAGGTGTCAAAATGTGTTTGCATAACGTATTAATCGGTGATTTGTAATCGTAATCAGCTTTTATCGTTAAAAGGCCTCGAGGAAAGGATGCCAAAAGCTACAAGCCCACGCACTGGTTGTTAATGAACCTGCATGGATGGACGAGGTTACTTTCTGTGACAGTTGAGTTCCGATGGTGTTGAGGCTATTATCTTTGTTCTCTTGTTCTTTCCAATTTTTATGGTATTCGTGTGTTTGGCTCCAAATCATGGGATCCTGCTGGTGTAGCTTCATTGAGTGAAAACTTCATCTTAGTTGGCGTAGTAGAGAAAGGACGTTCCCAACAGCAGCGAAAGATGAGCTGCATGATGGTCCATCGTGTGATAGGACAGGTCCACTCTGTATTCCATGTTCTTTGATGTGGCGATAAAAACTTGTAATTCATCGATTCCTGGCCATCACCCACCCTCGTGGGTCATTAAAAGCCTATCATGGTCTTCAGCGCGCCAGCGTGATATGCAACGTTAAGGTTGGTACCGACGTACGATACCTTCGTATCAGTTTGGGCGATCTCATCCCAACATCCAGAAGCTCCAAATTTGGAATATAGTTTGTTTTTAACTTGCCTTTGGAGTCAATCAATGTTTGGAGCTCAGCTGACCACGACAAATTCAAATCTTAAGCTCGTAGAGTAGTGGTCTTCCTTTTAAATATATCTATCCGGATTCCCTTCTCGCATTCCTGATCAAGTACGAGTTGGACCTGGCGTGAGGGTGACTCACTTCAGATTAGGGATTTCTCTGGCCGATACGTACCAGCGCATATCCATATTAGAAATAATCAATCAGTGCCCTCTCATAAAGGACAGATTTCATTGATAACAGGTCCAGTTTGAACGATTTTGATCAAATTTTCGGGAGACTTCTGACTCTTTAGGAACCCATATCGCATTAGCTGATCATTCTTAATTAGATCACAACGGAAAATCATATTTCACTTCTCATAAAACATACTCATGCAAAAGTTCATCAAAATGTGTTTGATGTGAACGATGTTGATCTAATTTAGAAAGTACTTTGATTCCTTAGGAATCGTATCGGTTCATCCTTCGTTAATTTTCAACGCAAAATTATATTCTTCGTCTCCTAGAGCATGCTTATACAAGATGATGTCGAAATAGGCCCAATTTGAATGATTTTGATCAGTTTCTTTGAGAAAGTTTTGCCCCCTTAGGAACCAATACCGCCTTGTGGAGGTGATTCTTCGGTAGATCACAATGGACAATCGTATTATAGTTCTCATAAAACGTACTTATGCCAAAATTCCTCAAAAAGTGTTCGATTCGAGCAATTTTGATCAAATTTAGAAAGTATTTTCAACCTTTAGCGGTCGTATCGCTTTATACTTCGCCAATTTTCAACGCAAAATTATATTCTTCGTTCCCTAGAGCATACTTGTACCAAATGATATCGAAACAGGCTCAATTAGAATGATGTTGATCAAATTCTAGAGAAAGTTTTGACTCTTTAGGGACCCATATCGCTTTGTCGGGTGATTCTTTATTAGGTCACAACGGAAAATCGTATTATAGTTCTCATAAAACGTTCATATATATTCAAATTCATCAAGATATTTTCGATTTGAGCGATTTTGATCAAATTTGGAAAGTAATTTGACTTTTTGGGGCTGTATGGCTTCGTCCTTCGTTAATTTTCAACCCAAAATTATATTCTTCGTCTCCTTGAGCATGCTTATCCCAAATGATATCGAAATAGGCCCAATTCGATTGATTTTGAACTAGTTTTCCAGAAAGTTTTGACTCCTTAGGAACCAATATCGCTGTGTCGGGTGATCTTTCGTTAGATTACAACGAGAAATAGTATTTTACTTCTCCTAAAACGTATTTATGCCAATATTCTTCGAAACATGTTTGGTTTGAATGACTGATCAATTTTTAGGAAGAATATCGATTCCTTACGGTTACATCGATTTATCGAGTGATATTTCAGTAATTTAATCGCACAACCATTTTCTACGTCTCCTCAATAAACGCACGCTAATTCTGATTGAAATATATTCGGTTCGAACGATTTTTATCAAATTTTGGAAAGAATGTTTACCCCTTATAGAGTCATATTCCTTTATAGCGCGGCCTTCCGTTAATTTGCAGCGCAAAATTATATTTAACGTCTCCTAAGCTATATCTGCACCAAATTTCATCAAAATGGGTCCAATTTGAACGATGTTAATCAAATTTTGGAAAGAGTATAGACTCCTTTGAAAGCTAGGTTAATTTATCGAGTAATCTTTCTTTAATTTACAACACACAACTGTTTTCTACGTTCCCTAAAACGTACTGAGGCCAATTTTGATAGAAATAGGTTCGATTTGAATGATTTTCGTCAGATTTTGAAAGGATTTTCACTTCTTACGGAGTCATGTCATTTTTTCCGGTGATCCTTCGTTAATTTACAACACAGAATCGTGGTTTACGTTTCCTAAAGCGTACCTGCTCCAAATTTCTTCGAATTAGGTCTCGTTTGTACGATTTTGATCAAATTTTGGAGAAAGTACAGCCTCCTTTGAAGGATATGTTAATTTATCGAGCAATCTTTCGTTAATTTTCAACACATAATTGTTTTCTACGTTCCCTAAAATGTACTTGGGCCAATTTTGATAGAAGTAGGTTCGGTTTGAATGATTTTGATGAGATTTGGAAAGAATTCTCACTTCTTACGGGGTCATGTCATTTTATCAGGTGATCCTTCGTTAGTTTACAACACAGAATCGTGGTTTACGTTTCGTAAAGCGTACCTGCTCCAAATTTCTTCGGCATAGGTCTGGTTTGAACGATTTTGATCAAAATCTTGGGAAGGATTGTGACTCCATAGAAACTCATCGCTCTTATTAAGGACGTATATATATATATATTTCGTGACCTTTTTATACTTATCTTATATGATATATATCTCTATCATATAAGATACTTATTAAGGACGAGAACATATTTTCTTGTCTTTCTTGTCGCCGATTTCGGCCAATCATCGAATCTCAACTCAAATCGAACATCAACGTTATATCCCTTTGTAATTGGCTCAAACTTATCGATAACCTGTAGTTACGCGTATTCGCTTTCATAAATTCTACTCTACCCGAGTGTTCTCGTAAAAAGAAAATCCACAAAAAACGCACGCGATGAACGTCTCGATCTTTATTTGCGGAAGAACGTAAATTTAATCGGGACGGCTGACGAGAGAGAGGGAGGGGAGGGGAGGGGGTGTTTACGCGCCCGGATCACGAAACCCAGAAAGTTGAGATATGAACGCGGAAGAAAAATCGTGACACCTAGAGCGCCAAATATATTACGTCGTCCCATTAATTACGGGAATCTAACGAGCGTATGGCATAAGGTGCGAGAAGAACGAGCGAGCGTAAAATATGTGGCGCTATCACGCGCCGTCCTGGAATTTTTCCCGTGGCTAACGACGATGGTGGAAGATTCCTTTGTGGAACGTGCGTTGAGTAGATCGTTGGTGATTAAGGAAGTTTTCCGTGGGAGCGTTGGTACCCACCCGACAAAGTTAATTAAATGATCACCTGTGGTGTCGAAAGAAGTATTGGTGGTCGGTCATGATCGGTCAAAACTGTTGAGCTAATTTGGTCACCAATACGGATAACTTTTCCCTAAGTTGTTTTGTATCTAAGTATCAAAGTCTTAGCTAAAAAGGAGCTCAACAGTTGGGGAGATGGACTACAATGTCGAAGGCCAGGGTTCCAATCCTAGGCGATTTAGGTCAATAGTTATTGGGGTGCTTTGTTCTTTTGGGCAACTACAACTGATGCAAGATTTTCATTTTGGAACTTCCTTAAGTTAACAGAGAAGAAAGGTAACAAAGGGGAATTCTCAAACTCCCCAAAGACTTCTTCTTCTTCTTCAAAAATTCCAACCCAAATCATCTCGATTACCCGGGATCCTCGCCGAAACCAATTAAAGGCTTCGCGCACGCACAAAAAGCGATCGATCGTCGCTCGTATTTCACGAACGTCTCCATTGTGAACGAATGAACGCGGTTCTTCGATCGCTACCACCGCCAGGCAACTGGGCAACCGAACAGCCACTTATTACCTTACTACTCGGCCGACATTTGTTTTGCAAATGCCTTTTCTATTAAGGGAATAAATCTCCGCTCTCCGCCGCTTCGCATTCTCGTTCGTTCGTCCGTCGCCGTATCTCCGTTCGACATCTGAACGTCCCTTTCGATTCTAGATCGTATTCGCCGACGCGATAAGGCCTCGCGGCGGAGGGAAAGAGGTAAAGCTCGGGAGAAGCGAAAGAAGCGTCACATTCACGCTCCAGATGGCGATATCATCTATGTAAATAACAATAGGCGCGAGAAGGAAGGGCGGGAAGGGGGAATGTGTAATGGTTTAGGAATGAAGCCGCTTCGAGGAACAGGTTGGATAGATAGAAGAGAGAAAATGCGATTAAAGACATGAAGAGTACGTCAGTAATACAAATTGATGTCGACAAAAATTGATGAACATGTGGAAGTGGAAAATCGCGGGCACCTGATCCTCGGAGTTTTTGCCAATTAGTTGTCAGAAGTGAAGAAGCAGCAGATAATGAAGAGAAACTCCAAGAACCATTTGAAAAATAAAGGTGAGGGTCCTACGTGGTTCAATCCTAGTCTCTTTTCTTAGCAATAAAAATGGTAGACGTATTTTGTTCACTGAGGATGACTTAGTTTACGTCGAAATACGTATATTGTAGTTTCTTTTGTAGTAAGTGCGGTAAAAGTAGAAATTAATTTATTCTTAACAACTGAATTTGTAGGTAACGTAAGTTATAGCGTTTTGGTCCTTAAGATGTCATTCTCAAAGAATAGTGAAAGTTCACCTGAAAGTTTTTTATGCTCAGAAATTTTCAGGATTGAAATTTATGTAGAAAAATTAGGAACAACCTCTACGAGGTTTACCAGTTTTCGTAGCAACCTTTTCGGAGTTCAAATTTTTGGTGGGCCCTCAATCCAGCTTTTTAGATAAAAATTGTTTGATTGCCACATAAAAGATATCTTGTGCTTTGCCCTTTTCATACACCATTCAACTGCCAAGACACCAAAAAGGCTGTAGGCTCTTGCAAAAATAACCGAAAATTTCCGTTTTGTACATCTTCCCATCTTGATGTGAAAAGTTTCCTATCTTCAGAAATTTTCAGGATTGAAATATCTTTAGAAAAATTAGAAACAACTCGCACGAGTTTTAGCAGTCTTCATAGCCACCTTTTCTGAGTTAAAATCTTTGATTGGTACTCCATCCAGCGTCCTTGCTTTTTGACGAAAAAGTTTGATTGCCACATCAAAGTTTTCTTGTGCTTTGCCCTTTGCAAACACTATGTAACTGTCAAGATACAAAAAAGGTTGTAGATTCTCTTGCAAAAAAACAACTGAAAATTTCCGTTTTGAACATCTTCACGTCTTGGTGTGAAAGTTTTCCATCTTCAGAAATTTCCAGGATTGAAATTTTTTAGAAAAACTAGAAACCACTCCCATGATTTTAGCAGTCTTCGTAGCAACTTTTTCTGAGTTCAAATGTTAGGATTGGTCTTCCATCTAGCATCTTTCCTTTTTGGAGACAAAATGTTTGATTGCCACATCAAAGTTTTTTTTTTTTGCTTTGCCTTTTTCAAACACCATATAACTGCCAAGGTATAAAGAGGGTTGTAGATTCTCCTGCAGAAAGAACTGAATATTCCGCCTCTAACATCTCAAGAACAAGATGCTGAAATTATGATTACTTTATTGTAGCTGAAGTGTCTTCGTAAAAGTTCCTTTTACCGTCGACCCTGTTCATCGTCCAGTCTTGGCTGGTGTGCATCCCTTGCCTTTGCTCTTAATTTTTTGTTTTTCATTTTGTAGTATGTCCTGGTTGGAATCCATACCAAACTTTGATTCCTAGAAGATGCTCTCGAAAGTTCTAAAGTTCTTCGGTTTTCGTTCGCCTTGCCAAGGACGTCAGAGTATGGAGTTAATATTTCAAGCCATGGCTTGTAATTTTTAGTTTTAGCCCACCTTTTGAAGCACTTTCCAAGCACTTCCTATCGAAATAGCATATTCGGATCTCTTCGAGCAAAAACGTCATGTCGTGGGTAGCTTATATTCCCTATTGATGTTAGGAGACTCTAGCTCTTTCCTACTTTTGAGTTTCGCCTTAGACTGAATTAGTGTTGTTTTCTTTGCATAGTAGTAGTGCTTACAATTTCCTTTAATTCCTAACCAATTCAAGATTTTAACGACTACATTTTGTGTTTGAGAACTTTTGTAATTTGTTTGTTACCTCTTCTCCCATTTTTAGCTTCAAACTCCCTCAGATCTTCGAATTTTAACGAAAGTTACGTTAACTTTTGACCAATTGCCTGAAAATGGTCGAATTGTCATTAAGGTGGATGTTTTGATTTTGGGCAACTCCTGAAAAATTTATCACGAAGCATACATACATACATTGACTTATCGTGATAATGCTGCGCTTTAATTAAAACTAGTTTCAGGTTTGATGGCTTTTACTAGACTGGTTTGAGCTTTTGATTGTCGACCTCTTCCTCGTTATGGTAGTCAGACCGTTTGAGGACTTGCTAACAATTTTGATAGAATCTCTCTGTTTCCTATTTCCTTCTTCTATCTCTTGAGAGCTTCCGCCAAGTGTGCATCTCATCTTGGCGTAGCATCGGGGAAAGGTAATTTTGGTGATTTTTCGTCAATTTTCTGAGGAAGCTGGCAGTATGCCCAACGCAAGTCGATATGAAATAGTGACACACGGTAATACCCGGAAGACGCCTCCATTCCATCGACAAAGGTCGTGGAAACCTACGAAAACATATATCCTGAAGGTGACGGTTTCCGATTCGGATCTTTTCGTGGCTCAGTGCACCCAACGTCGCTGTCATTAGCTCGACATGGAAATTGTGCTAATTCATGACCGGTCACGTCTCGTCTTCAGCGTTCACCACTCTGCATACACGTACACGTATAGCATGGGCTCTCCGTACTCGTACACAATCGACGTAAGCACGATTTAAATTCTTCTCGTTTTTTTCAGGGCTCGCGCGTCGTAATGGGATTTCGAACGAGATGGGTGTTCCGTGTCGCTTGTCTCGCGCGCCTTCAGTTTGTCAGGCGGGCTTCAATAAAATCGCTTGACTGGGACGAGGACGATGGAACGAACACACGGTCGAGATTTATCTACGGTACACCACCGGGTACAAGCAGTAAACATCCTAAACGTACCGATAAAAAGGCCGATCGATACTTCCTGCACAAAGGCCCCACGTCGATGCGTGTTCGCGGTCGTACTTACACCTTGTACTTTCGCGAAATACTAGAAAACGTGAAAGGGAAATACTGTAATCGGGACGATTTGTTCGTTTTATCGCTCTTACGATGCTTGTACCTGCGTATTGATTCCGAAAGAATGGCGATGTTCAGGGCGAAAGAAATGAAAACTAGTGTGGAGCTTACAATTTTGGAAAAATGCTAATTCTTCCTCTTACCCTTTTTCGGGAATGGTAAGATACAGACTAATTTTTGTTTTTCGCGTTCTGAGCATGAACGTTCTTCCAGTCTTGTATCAAACTTGGGGAATGCGCGAGTGCAACTTTTGAAAACTTGAAGTAGGCCTATGTGGAACATTGCTTATCAAGAGCGCAAGTTCTTCGCTGGCACAAATCATTTTTGGGTGGGCGAGAACTGGCGGAAGATGAACTTCGCTCAGGGAGGCTCTCAACTTCAAAAACCAATGAAAACATCGAACGCTTAAGGGCTCTTGCAAGGTCAGACGATCGTTTAATAATGGGATGATAAGTGACCAGTTACAATTGAACTGTTTCACCGTTCATCAAATTTGAAGTGAAGATTTGCACATACGAAAGGTATGTGGCAAAAATGGTGCCGTGCAATTGAACACAAGGACGTTCGGGTAAACGTTGGCCTTGATCTTCTTGAAAGAATTGCCAAAGACCCCGATTTCTTCATTGGTGTGATCACAGAAGATGAAACCTGGATTTTTGAATACGACCCTGGGATAAAGCGGCAAAGACAGGAGTGGCACAGTGTGAATTCTCCCCGAGCAAATCAGAGATCAAATCAATGTTGATTTCCTTCTTTGACAATAGGGGTACCGCTCACAAACAATTTGTACCTCCATGGCAAACTGTCAACCAAGTTTTTACAAGGTTGTCCTCGAAAGGCTCAAAAGAAGGGTGAGTGATACGTGTGAGACCAGGCGTTGGTGACAAGTGGATGGTCCATTATGACAACCCCCACACCACACGGCCATTTCTATCACGGAGTTATTGCCATCAAAAGGCATCCTTGTCGTCCCTAAGCCCGGCTTTTGCAACTTTTTCTTCTTCTTCAAACTAAAAGAGTCCTAAGAAAGACGTCATTTTGGGACTTTAGAGAACATCCAAAACATTGTGACGGACATGCTAAAGGCCATAGCGTCTGAAGCCTTCCAGCGCTGCTACCAAGACTGGGAACAACCACTTCACCTGTGCATAGTTGCCCAAGGGACCCACTTTGAAGGCAATAATACTGTCATTTGAAAGAAATAAAAATTTTCGAAAATAAAAAATTAGTCTCGTTAATTTTCTAACACACCTTATATATCACATCAGTAAACTCCTCATCACACAATTGTTTAATTAAATCCTGCCACATTTGTTTCGTTAGCAACAAGACTAGCAACTCAAAACCGTTTGGTATAGTACAGCTTCAATATGTTAACCTTATTCCTAACGAAAACGTCACCAGATTTGAACTAAATAATTGTCTGGCGAGGAATTTACCGATGTGATATGTGTTCATAGCAGAAATGTGAATGGTCTCCCGGTTAAGGGATGAATTAATCGACATCGACTCTCTCCCCATGGAGCAGTTCGGATTGATGTAGGACCGGATTCAGGGCTGATTTCCAATTTCTCCGGGGAATGGAAGCGGGTTTCTCCTGAGGTAGAAACAAATAAAAAAACTTCTGTCCAGATGGACTTACCTACCCTTGGGGCAAAGGCCAGCTACAAGAAAACATTTGCACCACCGT
Organism: Chrysina gloriosa; assembly: GCA_038088585.1. Lineage (NCBI taxonomy): Eukaryota > Metazoa > Arthropoda > Insecta > Coleoptera > Scarabaeidae > Chrysina > Chrysina gloriosa. Next base: position 7,488,832 of record CM076094.1, on the reverse strand, counting down.
TTTCTTATGGATAAGTGGTGTCAAGCAGTCGGAGAACAGAAATCTAGGAATGTTTTTGTTTGTGAATGACATCACTTACGGGGTGAATTCGCACGGAATTTCGGTGAAATTACCCCGTCCGTTTGACGTACCGCCACGTTTTAATCTGGTTTTTGTACGCCACGGTATAGATACGCTAACATTACCCCTAAGAACCAGTGACGCCCGCATCAAATTTTTGGTATCATCAGCCAGCGCGTTTAACACCTTCTAAAAAGGGAAAGTAAATCCCTTTAATATTCAGTACCCCTATTGGTTCTGTGTGCCCACAGATCTCTCCGAGACAATCTGAAGCAGCCACCTGCTCCTTGAACCAGGTGTTTCTGCCTTGCGTCATGGTCAGGAGTCTTAGGAACTGTTTTCGCGCGTTTTTAACTATTGTTTATGCAGATTATTGAAATAATTCTTTGTTTCTCAAGCCGATACGGACATCAAATTCCGATTGGCTGATCGTGCGACAATTGGCTAACGACTTAACGAATTGGCACCGACTTAAGATTGACTACGTCTATAATTCAAATATATAGGAGGACATTATTCGTTGGGGCGATTGTACAAATTTACTCTTTTCAAATTAGTTATCGTAAACACATGTTACAATTTTATCCGGTTATCCTCATCGAAAAAAATTATTTATGATTCATAACCGCAATACTCAAATAAAGATCTTCCATTTCGAAATATATTTTCCTTTTATTTAAACACGATCTCGCACTTAATTAACATATAAAACACGTTATGCTCCTTTAATTATTCCCGGTTTTTTTCTTCAACGAGTGGACGCTAATGCCACAACAACAAACACGTCGTCCCGCGGCTGCCGGGTCCAATTTGCCCGAAAAATAATTATCGATTACCGCGCCAGGACGTATAAATTATCGCGCTTCGCGCTAGCGAAAAACGAACGGTTCGCCTTTCAGCAGCGAGTATCGATCAAATATAAGTAGACGGAGCGGAGATAATTTATTAGAGTACGAATATACGAGAGAGCGTCCTTCCTCCGGTCAAGGAACCTAATTGTTGTTTAGTGAGTTTTTGCGGGCGCGATATTCGGCGGAGATAGACGGGAAGGATGAATTCGCGATTTTCAGCTTGTTTTGGTCGGATTAATTGCTGCAATTCGGATGTTTAGTAAACTTGTACATTTTTTCCTTGCCTTTTTTTTTTCTTCTCCAGGTGGTTTAAGTTTGTGCAAAGTTTGACTTTTATCTTAAAAAAACGACCGTCGCAATTTCTGATTTACGGTCATAATACTGAAGCTCATTCAGATTAAGTATCCTGAAAATGGTAGCAACATTGAGAACGAAATGTCATCAGCAAACTACATATAAGTAATTGATTTTCGGCCTGAATATTTTCTTCGTCTTATACTTCTTCTTCTTCCATTTCTGCTGGTTCTTCTGCTTGTTCTTCTGCTTGTTCTTCTTCTTGTTGTTCTTCTTGTTGTTCTTCTTGTTGTTCTTCTTCTTGTTCTTCTTGTTCTGCTTCTTGTTATTCATCTTGTTCTTCTTGATCTGCTTCCTCCTCTTCTTCTTCTTGTTCTTCTTCGTTTTCTTCTTCTTCATAAAAATGGCCTTGTTTCAACTTTGATAGTTGTCTTTTACTTTGGACGTGGTTCAGATTCTCAGTACCTCAGCAAAAAGTCGAGAGTTCGTATTCTTGCTAATCTCATTTTTTACATCCAACATCTACCATATTCTGAAATTTAAATCAGATTTCGATTGTCAGAAAATTGATCCTAAAGAGCTTTTGGCAGCTTTCGTTATGCATTGCTGGGCTCCGTCATATCTTTGTGGTCAGATTGGAGTTAACATTTTAAGAATTAGCTCGCGACTTCTTCTAATTTCTCCCAACTCTGACTTTTCTCACGGCCTAGCAGTTCGAATTTTTATCGTTTCTCTCGAACAGTAGCGATTTCTGTAGTTTCTTGTAATTCGAAACTACTTCCATAATTTGACAATTAGGGGAAAGGTTGCCTTCTTCTTTCCCCTTTCTGCAATTATTCAGAAAATTACTTCTGATTTCTGCGTTCTGCATGAAATCGTCTTTGTACCTTGGAATTTAGAATGAGGTTATTTTCTATATTTTCGCCAAACTTTGGAAAACTTCTTTGAACTTCTCGAGGACTTTCCACACGTATCAGACTTTAACCATCAGATCGAGGAAGGTTTTGCGCTTTTTGGGCAACTTTTGAAAGACATATTCTTGTTCTAAAAGGAATACATCTCAATGCATGTTGGATTTGCTTCAGTTCGACAGAAGTTAGCTTTGAGTAAGTCGAGAGGCATGTGTTAAAAATATTTTGACCACCTTTGAACTTTCGACTTCTTTTCTTGTTTTAGCGAGCAGTCGAAGGTTGTCTTCTTGTTTTTTTCCCTTCGTACAACAACCATCTCCTTTGTAATCTAAAATCGACTACGTACGAAAACTGGATACTTAATATATCAGAGGAGGAACAATTGGGAAAGATGGGGACCTAAAATACTAAGAAGCATTCTTAGAAGGAGAAATACTAAGGAAGGCTGGACAATCAGAACCAACCAAGCGGTCCACGAACAGTATAAAGAACTCAGGATTACAATATATATAAAGAAGCAACGTTTGAGATGGCTAGGGCACATGAAGGAAATGGCAAGGGAGAGAATTTCGAAGATGATTTTGGGAAGGAGACCTTATGGGGCGAGACAGAGAGGAAGGCCGAGGTGGAGAGGGATATGAAGAGAACGAATAGTGGTGACCGGAAAACGGAGGCTTACTATAGGGAATGATGGAGAAATATTGTGAATAGTTTTGTGTGCTAGGGAGGGAATTGGAAGCTTTACTAATGCCCTAGGTCTAAAAGGCATGCAGTGCAAATTAAATAAAAAATAATAATCGGAACTCTTAACATCAAACCAACCTCCGTTTCCCCGCGGGAAGTTCGAAAATCTATCTACACCCTGTCAATTCAAAACTATAAAAACTAGGTACCTACCCAAATTCTTGTATGAATGCAGTTCCTCGTATGTTCCCCTTTTATGTTTCCACTTCTTTCAGCGTTGCAGTGTCCTTTTCTTGGTGCTCTTTTTTGTTTTTGGGAGATTATGCGAAGGTTCACTTGAGACTTCAAATAAAATTTTTTAATTCTTACTTCAACATATTTTACTATTGACATTGGGTTTGCTTTTTGTTTTTTTCAGCTGTGTTTTTGTTTGTTCAGCTGCTGTGAAGATCGTTTTAGAGCTTCGGATATGATCTCTTGATAGTGGATCGTCCTCTTAACGTGGAGATTTGCATATCTTTACCAATACTGGAGTAGTCCTTATTCTTGGTCACGTATTTGAAAATTGGGTTTGGAGCTCGCGATTACTTTTGACAGCGGGTCATCCTCGGAACATGGAGATTTGTTTATCTTGGACCAAGATCGGCGTTGTTTTTTTTTCTTAGTAAACTGTTTGAAGATTGTTTTGAAGCTTTTGATCGATTTTGTACAGTGGACCATCCTCTTAACGTGGAGATTTGCTTATCTTTACTAAGACTGGAGTAGTTCCCTTCTTCTTCTTGGTCATGTATTTGAAAACTGGTTTGGAGCTTGTGATTGATTTTTGACAGCGGATCATCCTCGGAACATGGTGATTTGTTTATCTTGGACCAAGATCGGGGTTGTTTTTTTTTCTTGGTAAGCCGTTTGAAGATTATTTTGGAGCTTCTGATCGATTTTTGATAGTGGATCATCCTATTAGCATGGAGATTTGCTTACCTTTACCAAGACTGGAGTTGTCCTTTCCTTCTTCCTCAGTTGTTTAAGGATTGCCTTCGAGTTCCTGATCGATTTTTGACAGCGGATCATCCTCGGAACATGATGATTTACTTGCCTCTGCCAAGAAATAGGGTTATCTTCTTCTTATGGGTTAGCTGCTTGAAGATTGTTTTCGAGCTTCTTTTAAATCTTTGGGCGGTGGATCGCCTTCGTAAGAGGGAGAGTTGCTCGTCGTCACCAAGACTAGGGAATGTCTTCTTCTTCGTCAGCTGTTTGATTTGAAGCTCCTGATCGATTTCTGACAGCGGGTCATCTTCCTAGCATGCAGATTTGCTGTCATTACCAAAGCTGAGGTTGTCTTCTTCTTTCTCTTCCTCATTTGTTTAACGATTGTTTTGGAGCTTCTGCTCGATTTTTGATTGCGTATCAGCTACGTAGCATGAGATCTGCTTGTTTTTACTAAGGACTGAGGTTGTCTTCTTTTTCTTGATTAGCTGTCTGAAGATTGTTTTGGAACTTCTGGTAGATTTTTGACAGCGGATCGTTTTCGGGGCATCGAAATTTGCTTCCCTTTTCAAGCAGAATTCCATCAATTTTGACCCACTTAGAATTTTGGCACTGAGACTGCTGTAATTGTCTTCATTTTTTGCCAGGTTCAAGACTCTCCTTGGAGAGGTTGTCGTAGTACTTACAGAGTGAGGAATTGCTTGACTTTCTCCCTGCATTTTTTCCTCTTCTTATACTTCTTCTTCTTCCTCTTCTTCGTCGTCGTCTTCTTCTTCTTCATAAAAATTGTCTTGTTTCAACTTTGATAGTTGTTGTTTACTTTCGGTATGCTTCAGATTATATTTATCCTTTTTTTTTGTCTGATTACTGTCTGGTTGACTAATTCGTAGTTTCTGACGGTTCTTTCCTTCCTTTTAATTTCTGTAATACCCTGCTTCTTAGATTAAGACACTTCATTCTCATCGTACAAAAATTTATTCCCAATCACCGACGCCTATCCGCTTTTTCTACGTGGACAATTTTAATCTCGAGTGTAAAGTCGCAATTGCCGATCGCATTTCTCCATCGCAGAAGAAGAACAACCAAAACGAAGAACTTTAATCGAAACGAAATCCAAATCGGCGATTACTCGCCGCGTTCATAATCGAGATTTACTCGCGCGATTTGCATCCTATATTTAACAATTCCAACTATTTTTCCGACCTTCTTCGGAGAACCTTTACGCGCCCGTATCATTTTTCGCAATTACCGCCGAAGCAAGTGCGTATTATCTCTAGCGAGAGGCACTTTTCAAATTGATTAACCTGTAATTCGCGCCGCGCCATTTGCATGTTATTGCCGTGTTCGCCCCGAGGATGTTTGTAGCGCGAAATATCGTGGTTTTCATTAAAAATTAATGGCTGATGTGTAAATGTCAATCGACGATATTGGAGTGTCCGCCTCGAGGTACACGTACGTAGCGAGAAATTGGACTTAAACGTCGCGAAGGTTCACGACATCGGAAAGTAATAAATATGGATATTGGGTCGGTGTAGAGCGTGGCGTAATTTACAAGGCGCCGATCATAATGTGACGGATCATCGAAGGTACGATGTGAAAATCGTAGGTAAATCGAGTCTTGTGAAGAAAAAAGTAAAAAGTCGATGTAATTTAATCCGTTCTGAATCAATGTTGATGAGAATTGACTGTGAGATCAACGAAATGGCTTTCCCAATCAGTTGCTCGACGTAAATACCCGTTTAAAATGTAAATGCCTCCTTCGCTGTTTCTAATCCTCTGGTACCGATAGAAAGATAGGAAAAGAAAAAATGAACAATGGCAAAACCGTAAATAAATTAATTAGATTAATGATCCATCGATATTAAAATTAAGTCGGCGATAAGAACCGAAAGGTATTTTAATGATGCGGAGGTTTCGTCACACTTTTTCGAGAGTGACCGCGCCGCGCAGCTCTAATAGCGTCGAAATTAAATCCAATTTAAATGGTCGTCTCATAACTTCGAAGGAGCAATAAAACGTGATTTATGGTTTTAGCAATCTAAATTCGAGAACGGCTTCGGCGAGTGCTATCCGTTCCTGGGAGTTATCTAAGAGTCTAAATAGAGTTATGATGCGACACGCGACGTTTCGTCATTAGTACTTCTACGATCGCAGACCAGTGTTTTTCTTTGTGGCTAGCCTCTACGATTTTAAATATGATATTGGTAAGATCTGCGAACCTTAAAATTAACTAAATATGATATAATTTTGGTATACTGATTCAAAATCTGTGATAGGAGGACTCAATATGCCGTAAATCGACTACGTATAATACATGGGCCATTCTTTTACAAACGGTACGGTTGTTAGGAGAAAAATTTCATCACTGTAAATACAAATCTTTTCCAAGTCGAACACTATACAACGAACACTGTACAACACTAAAGCACTGCACAATGAACATCACACACTGAACGCGCGAAACACACCAAAACACTATTGACACTGATTGTGAGTGTACGGTTTTCGTTGTGTAGTGTTGGTCTTGGGCACTAGCCCGATTTGCTAGTGATACTGAATTCCCCAGTATTCCACTGAGGATGGCAACCTAGTTGCCCAAATACCTATAATGAGGTGATCTATATTTCACGATTACATGTTCGATGTGCGTATGAATATCCCAGCACGAAGAAGTTGATGATTTGAACTGTAACACCTCAACAAATAGGGAGCGTTCGATGAAGATTATGGGGACGTGGATTAGATTCCTGCATCGTTCGAGGCAGAGAAAGAAGTGATTTATGAAGCGATTGATGCAATCAATAGTTTAGTTTAGGTCTGACTGGAACTTCACCAATCGAAAAAAAGGCGGTTTCTCGAAGGAAACAATGGAAAACATTTCTGATGCGATACCTGAAAAGATTTTCCATACTACGATTAATGTGAATGATAGTAGCATTGAGGAAACTGATGTAAATAATATCTTGAGAATTTTAACAGACGAATTCAATGCAAGTGCAAAGCGTACAACGAAAATGAAAATTTTGAGCATCTATAAAGAACGGCCTTTTCGAAAAATCCAACATCCAACAATCATTTGCCTTCCGCCACGATTCACATGATCACTGTTGCAAACAAAAAAAACTGCCGTAAAAAGGAATGTTAGTCGATCCTAGCCCGAAGAGCCATCCATCGATAGAAAAGAAGCAGTTGATCTGATAATCAGTTTCTATGAACTTGATGAGAATAGTCGCATGATGCCAAGGTGCACCTATTCAGGTGCAAAGGCGAATATATTAGTGAATTTGAAAGAACTTCATAAACCGTTCAAGGAAAGTCGCCGACCAATCAAATGTAGTTTTTCGAAATTCGCATCTTTGATACCGAAACATTGTGTGCTAGTAGGTGCAAGTCGAACTCGTTCAGTCTGCGTTTGTGTTACCCGTGAGAATGTGAAATTATTAATCGAAGGGGCGAATATTACAAACCTGACAACCAATACTCCGAACCCAATGACAACTTATCATGACTGTTTAAGACGTATCATTTGCGTTGGCGCATCAACGAATTTTTATTTTGGAACATCCTCTGAGTGTCATCTATCCAAATAATTTTAATCTGAAATTGATAGCATATCAAAAAATCGGAAATGATCTACCAAAATTATACCAAAAGAAACACAACCGCAGACCATCGGTTAAATTCTAAACTTCCAATCGTTTTCCGTTTCGGAACGGGGAAGGAAAAAAGGGAAAACAATATAAAATTAACGTCCTCCCGATAAAGAGGAATTACATCTTAATAAGGCGTACGAAGTTTAAATCCAAAAGCCATTACCGTACGTCTAAAATGTAGCATACGAGTTCGCGACCTCTTTCCAACCGAAAGACTCAATTACGCCTCGGTAAGGCATCCGAAATCTAAATCCAAAAAGTCCGTCGTCCGTACGTACGTCGCATATTTACGAGTGCATTTCCTATTCGGCGATCGCGCTGCCTCCGAAAAATCCGACTTAAAAATGTTTGCGGATATCGAGCGAGGCAATTACGTCGTACGTTAATGAGTCGCGTAGCCCGCGTCGGCTTTTATAGCATTCCGGGCATCCGTCGTCCCGGAACGTCAACCACCCGATCCGTAAACCCCGGTAAGCCTCGGGAGGGCTTTGCGCGACTTTTTCATCCGAACGACGAACAAACGGCCGCTTAATATCCGAGACATGCAGGAATCCGTCCGGGACGGCGATGGACCGACGGAAGGAAGGGGTTGGACATTCTTCGCGATTCGAAATCGGAATTGTTTTCGAAAAAGAGAACAAATTGAATTATCACTCCGGCCGTTCCGGACGTTCGTCGCGTCGAGATTTCTCCGCCGTTAGTACGAACTGGTTCTGCGACTTCGATATTAGAAAACGATGCGGTAATTATTGAAGGATCAATCGACACCTGCGAGTCGCTCGAGAATGCGCCGTTTATTAATTCCCCGAACAAGGTCGGTCGGCGATTGTGGAATTCGATGTTTACGTAAAGCTGCTAATTAATTGGAGGTGTTCCATTCCGTGGATGTTTCATCGTGCCGGTTTAATTGATGATACGGAAACGCACGCATTTAATTAAATACTTATCTTTCGGATTACCTCCACCGCTTTCTAGGCAAATAAACGACAAATTTGAAGAAAGTAGTGGAGGTAATCTGAAAGATAAATGTTTGAAAAGGTTACGTGCAATTGTACAATTTAATACACTACTTACGTTAACTTCTTATGGTCGGTTTTAGCTGACGACCTGATTAGGGTCCTTAACCGGAAGGGACACAGAACCATTGGCAATGCGGATGACATCTGTGTAATAATTAGAGGTAACCATATAGGGACGATTGCCGAACGGATGCAAAATGCCCTGAACACAACATGGGAATGGTGCAGGCTGGAGGGGTTATCAATTAACCCAGAGAAGACAACCATCGTACCATTCACTAGGGAAAGAGGGATAGATATCCCCACCTTAAAAGTAAACGGCATCGTGGTCGTTCCCAGTGATAAGGTGAAATATATGGGAATTATCCTGGATAAAAACTTACTTGGGAACTGCACCTCGAGTCAGTAATAAATAAGGCCACAAAAAGCCTTTGGACTGCTAAACAACTACTAGGTAGATCCTGGGATCTGACCCCGAAAATGACCTACTGGATATATACCCAAATGGTTAAACCCACAATACTGTACGGTGCTCTGGTATGGTGGGGTAAAACCAAACAGAAAACAGCCATATCGAGGCTACGCAGGGTACAGAGACTTGCGTGCCTATTCATCACAGGGGCTATGAAATCAACCCCAACGACGGGCATGGAAGTTCTTCTGAACCTGACACCGCTAAATGTGGCCGTGCAAGAGGAGGCAGCTACGCAAGCAATCTCCATCTATAGAAAAGAAAAACTTAAGGCAGGGAACCTTACCGGTCATCTCGCTATCCTGAAGGAAATCGAAGACATACTTTGTATGTCTCTAGCAAGCGACCACATGGATCCCATACTTTGCTTCGATAGGAAGTACGGGGTCGTTTTCCCGACAAGGGATGAGTGGTGCGCAAACCCGAGATGGTTACGGGATGGATCGCAAAAAGTGGTACACAGATGGGTCCAAAACGCTCCACGGGGTGGGGGCAGGAATAGTGGGGCCTAGAACACACGGATCAATAACTTTGAGCAAGGACACCTCAATCTTCCAAGCGGAACTATACGCAATCTTGGAAACTGTAGGAATCCTATCCGAAAGGGGACACAGGGGAATACGAATCAAAATATTCTCGGATAGTCAATCAGTCCTTAAGGCCCTGAGCAGTTGTACAATTACGTCAAAATTATTATTGGAATGCCGCAACATGCTTAATGACCTGGCCACTCAGAACCAGATCACCCTGGTCTGGGTGCCAGGACATGAGGGGCACGGGGGCAATGAGATGGCAGACATCTGCGCAAAAAAGGGGCTGAGAGAAACTTTACTGGACCTACCCCACCTTTTCGGTTTAACAAAGGTCTCCTTAAAGGTGAGATAAAGAAATGGACAGCGTCCATTACAATGAAACACTGGAATGAGACCAGCGGGCTGGAACATTCCAAAAAATTTCTGAGCTTCGACGCTAGGAGGGCGGACCTCGCCCTAAAACTGGACAGCGGAAGCTTAAAAACACTGACAGGGGCACTCACAGGCCACTATACCTGTAACAAGCACCTTCACAAAATGGGCTTATCCAACACGCACACTTGCAGATTCTGCGGTGAAGAAGAGGAGTCAATGGAACACTTGATCACTAACTGTGGGGCACTAAGCCACAGGAGATATAGACTACTACATGCATATACGCTGAATGAGGAGGACCTATTTACACTCCCATTGAAGGAGCTGATCCTGTTCCTCAGCGTATTAAATAAATAAATAAAACAAACAAGAGGAAGCACAATAGATCAACTTGGTCGCAGTGCAAAAGGGCCATTTTGGGACAGACCCCACCTCATTACAATACAATACAATACAATACTCTCTTCCTTCTTCATATCTGATTTTGTCTCTCTACATCACTCCTCTTGTCCTCCTTGGAAAATCTCATTTCTGCTGCCTGTATTTTTCCCTTGTTTCTCTTCCCTATGTTCCACGATTCACAACCATGTTAGTACTGGTCTAGATATTATTTTAAAAACGTTCATGTTCGTTTCCCTCGATATTTCTTTTCTGTTCACTAAATTTCCGGTGATTGAGAAAATTAGTTTGTTCGTGTTGTTGATACGCTCCGTAATGTCTATTTTATCACCTCCTTTTTAGTCGATCACTACTCCTAGATATTTGGACTCCTTCACTTTTTCAATTTCTTTACCATCTATTTTTATTAGCATCTCCGTCCTCTCTCCTATTTCCATTATGTTGGTTTTCTCTAAGTTCATTGACATTCCATATTGTTTTAACGTATCTTTCCATATATTCATGTTATTTTGTTGGTCTCCTCCGCTCTTTACCGAGATCACTATATTACCGGCTTACGGACATTCTGATACTTTGATAGGTATCTACATTTTTGCATTATTTCGTCCATGAAGACTAGGAATAGTACCGAACTAATTGCTCCTCCTTGTCTAAGTCCTTCATTTGTTGCCAACATTTAAGATTGTTGGTTTCTAGTTATCACATAATTTACATTATCCTCGTACAAGCCTTTTATTGCTGCTGTTAATGATCCTTCAACTCCTCTATTTTTCAAGCTTTTCCATATCTCTTCCCTTCTAACTCGGTGAAAGGCTCTCTTCATGTCTAAATGCCATGCATACTGTTATCTTCTTATCGTTGCTTTCCTGAACGATTTGTTTCCGCGCGAATATGTGGTCTGAATCCACTTCCTGCTTTATGTAGTGTTTTTTTCTGTAATTTTTCTCATTCTTCTTTCTAATATCCATCCATAAACTTTCATTGCATTGCTTAGTAGTGTTATTCATCTGTAATTTTTACACTCTTGCGGGTCTCTTTTTAAAGATCGGTATTATTGCTCCCACTGTTCAATCTTGGGATATTGTTTCTTCTTTGCATGCTTTGTTGAGTACTTTCAGGAATAGTTTCCTGCCCTCTTTGTCCATCATGTTTCACGTTTCCCATTTCCGTTGTTATTTTATGTCCTGGAGCTTGGCCATTCTTCATCAGTCCAATTGCTTCTACCATCTCTCTGTCCTGAATTTCGTCTTCCTCTCCTACTTTTCTATCTGTTCTGATTCCTATTTCATCTTCTCTCTTTTGGATTTCCGATACTGTGGTACCGTTTTCACTCAGCACCTCTCTACTCTAGAATAGTATAGTGCGTGTCCATTCTTCAGTTCTATGACTTCTTTCCTTTTTGCGAGGCAATATTGTTAGCATGCCTAATTTCTGCTCTTCGTATTTTTCTTCCAATTTTTCTATTTTGCAATTATATACCGATCGGAAATAGCAAGTACGGTCGAAATCGCTATTGCGCAAGCCGTCGCGCCTAGGAATATCGAAATACACGACTCTTTCTGAAATGAAACCACCGTAAATTGAAATCGAACGGAATATCTTCATCTAAACAGAGCTCGTTCATGATACGGACAGTGGGTCATCATCATCTTATTATAAACGAGACAGCTGCACTCTCCATTCCACCTTTGAATACTAAAAACGCACTTAACCACATTTACCTACCCCGTATTTAAATAACAGGTAGCCGGAGAAACCTTGCTTTAGGGGGATTTATAACCAGCCGTTAGTGATAAAGCGGACCACTATTTTAAGACAGGATGAAATTCGTAACCGCAACGCGAAAACAGAAATTTCTAATTCGGTTTCGGAGGTGTTGCAGGTACAAGGGAACAGTCAGTCATAAATCGTGCAAATTGCAGTGCAGGTGTCGCCGGTTAGTTTCAACGTTTCGTACGGAGAAATCTCACCATGAGATTATACCTTTTATTTGTGTATTTAACAATTTCCCACCACTTTTTATAGACGAGCAGGGTTTGATGAACAGTGACTTTTCAATAGAAAGAGTTATTTTAGTGTAGAAAATATATTTCATTTTTCAACATAATCAACTTTTAGTTCTATACACTTAGCCCGGCCAGTTTCCGCTTTTTTTCAAACCATCCAGAAACTAATTTCTTCAGAAACTTTTCAAAATATTTGTCTCGGATATCACCTCTTCATGGGTCTGAGATATCTTTCCATTGGGGTATTATTTTAAATTTGGAAACAAGAAAAGATCACTGTGAACTAGATTGGGCACATATGGCGGATGAGGCAGCAAATCGTAACAAAATTCGGCTAATTTTCTTATGGCAACAGTGGACGAATGAGAAGGCGTATTATCGTGACGGGACAACACCTTCAAGAAATTCGGTCGCTTTTCTTCCGGCATCAAAGATGTCAGCAAATCAGCATATCCATTTCTGGAGTACCTACAGTAAATGACGGTCGCAGACATTCTGCACCATCTATGGACATATGGCCACTTTTAAAAGCAGAAAACCACTTACAAATCACTCCACGGAACGGAGCATCTTCACGATAATATTTACGTAACTTATCCTCCGTTTCTTTAATTGTTTTTCCACGAAAAACAAATGTTTAACACTCGAAATTCGTTTTTCCCAACTTTTACACAACAATGAAACCAGTTTTTCTTTAAAGAAGTATGAAACATAACCTATCTGTCAGATTTGTGTGAAATTTTGACGGTAGACATCGGAACATGGCGGACGCCAACAACATAATCACCCTAGATTAGATTAGATTAGATTAGATTACTTGAGGTGGCACTGATGCCTGTTCCACTGCGACTTTTCCAAGTCTATTGTGGTCCTCGTGCCTCCTTAGAGTACGTTCTCTAGCTTTATTCCTTTAATTAGACTTGACAGCTTTGAGAGCGGTTCTTCCGCATATACATATATTTTTAAAAGAGGACTTGAAGCCCTTGCTCCGTAATGCTGTTATATGCCTCCATAATAGAGTCCTGGTCTGCCTTAAGCGTTGCTGGCTGAATCTGGGTGGCTGGATAGTCGTTGCATACTACCACGATCCTCTCCAAAGCAGCCTCCTTGAAGGTTAAACCTTGTGGCCTCTTGCTTTTCGGAAGACCTGCGGGAGTACTGCTCTCCGACCTCGACCATAATCACCCTAACGACAGTGTCGCCAACCTTTGAAAAGTCGCTCTTTGGTCAAACCGCCCTCGTATACGAATATACATATTCCGTTTCTATCTTCTAAAGGTTATGATCGATGAATAATCTAATCACCCGTTCTCATCATATCCGACGATGAACATTGAAAATCTGGACACTACCCACCGATTTGAATATAATACAGTCCCCGATAATGCCGAGGCGTCGTTGTAATTCGGTTTTGCATTCGAAATCATTCAGATTCTAAACGCCTAAACAATAATGACGGTCCGCGCTGCGTGCCACGCGTATAATTTCTAATATGCGACCGGTTAAAGGGCGGAAATGGTGCATTAAAGTCAATTTTAAAACGATTAACCTTTTTTACCATTAGTCATCGCCGCTAATTCGGGCGAAATGGCTTTTCAGCCCGGCTCCGGTGTCCTCGTCTAACCAAATATTTGTACGCCCCGCCGTCCGCACGAAAATTGCCTCGGAATATGTAATTTTTAATTTTTAAGTTCATTAATATTTCATAAAACATAAGCAGATGATGATCGGATCTGATAAGCGTGTTAATGTCCGATTTATGTGGAGTGATAGATCGTACAAGCATTAATTCGTTGATTATCGTAATTATAAACGAAACAAAAGATGGTGATGGTTATGACTATCGCTACAGTCACTACAAATTGGAAAAAGATGGTGATCAATCCGTTGAAGCATGGTGATGTATTCAATGTACGAAATTTTTAAGTGATTTTCAAAATTTCGTATACATATAATTGTCAAACGATTGTAAACTTTTTTAATCTTAATAACATGTTTCTGAATACAGAAATTGTATATGTTTTGGTCAGTTGTTTATATATTATATTAAAGATATAATAAATTTTCGGGAGAAATTATGTCTTGAAATAATCTTTGAGGCCACTGTTTGCGAATTAATGATAAAAATTTACAAAATTCAACATGATTGCGAATCAATATTTAAAAATGTCATGACTTACCTTGAAAATTTGTATAGGGGGTTTTCAAGATCGTTGATGATGGCCAGATTTTCTAAATTCAAAATGACGAATCTAGTATGTTGGATCAAAATTCGAAAGAACTCCCTAATTTTGTATGAAAACTGATACTTGAAATTTTGTGGCGTTACTGAATACGACTCTGTTGTTAGATTTTCAAAACTCAATATGACAGGTCAAATATGGTGAATCAATATATAAAATAAATAAAATTACGCTTCCCACACTTTCCGGAAATAATTCCAGATACGTATTTCGGCAACTAAGTTGCCATCCTTTGTGGAAAAACTGGGCGAATTGAGTGATGAGTAGTCTGGGCAAACAGCGGTAACAGCGTGCGATTACGAAATAAGTAGACTCCCCACTCTAGTCAGTACGCCATATGCGACAAGTTTTGTGTATATATAGGCTGTCGTAACTTATTTCGCAATCACCGCTATTTGCCCGGACTAGCAATGAGTGTCTCCCCTAGTACTTCTGATGCACCATTGTGTTTACTGCAGCAAACCAATTGGTTTCTAAACAAGCATTCCCAAGTTTAAGAAAATGAATAGACTATTTCAGTAAATTAGTCTCTGAAAAGATTGAGAAATAGGAACGTCGGAAAAAGAACTGAAAAAAGAAACTAATATAAAAGAGAATGGAGACCGTCATGGCTTCGCTCGTGTCTCTGGGCTAGCTGAGAGTGGTTCTCTTTATCAAGAAACTTGAAGTTGGCCAAACTGCTTAGATACTCAAAATCCTCTATCTCTGCACACTAATTTGGAAAGAAAGTTGAAAAAATTATAAAACTTGTGAACGTTTGCATTGCTTCGTCATTTTGAATTTTGAGAATGTGATAATAGATTTGTAATCAGAGACTTAAAAACTTCGGTATACCTACCAAATTTTTGCAAAGAAGCTCATGTAGGAATTTCTTCTGAATTTGAATTCGCCATATTGGATCCGCTATTTTGAAGTTAGAAAATCTGATAATTGATTTGTAATCAGAGACTTAAAAACTTCGGTATACTTACCAAATTTTTGCGAAGAAAATCCTGTGGGAAAAAGTGGATCCTTCGTTTGAACCTTTTGGTTACAAAGCTTCCGGGAATGCTTTGGTCTTGTCTGAGACGTCGTGAGGAAGTATTTGTTCAAAAACTTTTAGTTCGCGGAAAAAATACTTGCAATCTTAATTTTCTTTGCCCCGTTTACGACTATGGAGGATTCTACATTGAACTGGTAACTTTGAATCAATTTTGACTTTAGGAACGGATTGTAGGCCCCCGATAATCTTTGAAAATGGGATTTGGATCAGAAATG
The DNA here is from genome assembly GCA_038088585.1 of Chrysina gloriosa. Classification (NCBI taxonomy): domain Eukaryota; kingdom Metazoa; phylum Arthropoda; class Insecta; order Coleoptera; family Scarabaeidae; genus Chrysina; species Chrysina gloriosa. The sequence goes on along the minus strand of CM076094.1, from coordinate 7,473,091 downwards.
TTGGCTCGGATTTGACTTGTTTAGAGATATGTCGTGTGCTATATCAAATTAAGGCATAAGGCCAGCATAAGCTGATGCGATTACCACTATGGATATGTTCTGTTTGCGATGAGAAACGTTTTACCCAAGCTTTGGTATTTGGTTGGAAAATTGCGATTGTGAATTCTATGCCTTCGATGGTTCGTAAACACGAAATTTGGATAGTTCCATCATATTCTTAGCTGCTAGGATCTTTCTGTATTTTCCTATAGTCTATTTGTTTATACAGAATAATACAAAAGCGCAGGAAAAGTTTGCCCTTATCTAAAGGCGTCATGGAGAAGTATTCGTTCAAAACTTTTAAGTTTCGATTCAAATTTATGAAGGATGATCAAGATAGTCCAGGAAACATTTGAATGCCATCTTTGATATTTATCGGGTATTTCTTTTCTTTGGTCTTATCTCATTATGATGTCTTTTTCGGGATTACAGTCGTCTAGATTTCGCTGATATAGATTTCTTTGGTGGAACTGTTTCAAGCCTGTCGCGAATTATGACCTTCCAAGTCGTAATATCGTTCAGGTGTGTCCAGTAATTCGTTATGATAACTTTACAACCGATCGTTTAGAAGGATAGGATTTGCAATTCCCATAAATGTATATGTGTAACTATATAAATTTAATAAGAGAAAGCGGCGTCGGTAATAACAATAACGCAATTTATTCGAACGTATCGAACGACGAGATAATTCAAATGACAAATATAAATAAGCCTACTTGTTCGTTTATTCCCCTCGTACATATCTGCGGTAACAAGAACAACGATCAGAGATATATATCCCCCGTACGTACGTTGTACATTCTTATTTGGAGCGATAGAAAAACGTCGACGTTTTAAACAATAACTCATTTCGAACGTTAAAGCGTATATCTCGTTACGATCTGCGGCCGTGCTTTTCGTTTTACTTCGCGAGACGTTTAATCGTCACTAGGCGTGGGTACATAAATAACGTACGTACGAAGAACGTAGTCCAGAAACTACGTAATGTATAAATCGGTACAATTACATGCGATTAGTTCGAACGCCTAATTGATTTTATCGCAATTATAGCCGACGCAAGAGCGCATATCAACAACGCGGAGCAAAGAGTTTGCATAGGAGAAGGTATTTCGGTTTTACGAGAAAACAATAATTACAGCGCGCGCCGCCGGACGATTCGTGTCCGAGGACGTCTCACTCAAACCAGAATGTTGCTTCGATGTACATATTTACGATGTGAAGAAGATTTATAACGATTATAAATCGTCAATGGCGTCGTTAAAATCGCCAGTGTTTGTATAAAATTTACAATTCATCCATGAGATTGCTTCGAGAAGATTCTGTTGGAAATACGATCAATTAAGCGCTAGAATCATAAGCGGACGAAAATGTAGCTCTTTAAAATGGCCGGTGAAGTACGGTCTTTGTAACTGGACGAATGGACGAATATCCTTCTGAACTAAAATCTGGAAGAGTCGCATGGAAAGTAAGACGGAACTTTTGGAGATCAAAATCTCCTCTTGAAAGTGGTTGAGGTAATCCAAAGACAAGTCTTGAATAATGAGTACAAATTTCGGACGAAGACGATGGATTTATCAAGAGAAATTCTGGTTTTGGAAACGCCCTTGCTCAAAGACGAAGTTCGGATTCTACAATTTTTCGATTTTTACGCGACATTTCCAAATTTGCACTTGAAAAGCTGGGTTCTGCCCCTCTCGTTGCTGCTGAGGTGGTTAGGAACGAAGCCTGGATTATATTGAATGGGAAAGTCTTGCATTTTGGCAAAGTCTGCCTGAAAAGTTAGAACCAACGACGTGCCCTTGTGTGGGTGTGGACGGTCAGCCACTAATTTTAGGCTAAAAATCGTTAACGTCAAATAAATGGGACATTAGGCGAGAATTGTGACATCCTCGATAATGCTGAAATTCATCTAAACGGAATCTAATTCGAATAAGTCGTGTTTTAGGCGCAGATATTTTTCAATATTGATACGCCTTTTGGACTTTTATGAGAAATTGACTTGTGCGGCCTGTTCGGATTATTGAGCACAGAGCAGAACGGGCACCAAAACTAATGTTAACTAACTATTAAGTTAGATTACACAATTCTAGGTAGATATACAAAAGCCTTTGATATTTTTTGGAATTTTTAGTTTCGTTTCTTTCCAGCCAAGTCCCCAATTTATCGTAGAGAGGCACGTTGTATGTATACTCAGGAATTTTGTCCAGTTTTTCCAATTTGTAAGCGTCTCTAGAGCAATGAAGGCTTCAACGCGAGGGATTTCACCATCCCTTCAGCTACGTCGTTATCTTCATATAAATGTGTCTTACCATCTGTTACAGCAGTTAGAATTTGGTCATCGTTCAAACTTTTTAGTGGCCGAAGTCACTTGGTTCGGATTTCCGACGATTCGGATTATTGATATTCGGACTATCGATGTTGTACTGTCATTTCCTATATCAGATTGAAGCTCCCGGGACGCAACATCGAGAAGAATAACTTGCGGTACTAAATTTTTGTCGACTTTGGGACTACGAGGAAATTTTGAACGAAATCGTATTCGAATCAAACTCGAGAAAGTCATGTGTTGGGGCGAAATGTCCCTTTCTAAACTTTGCGACTTCTTTAGGCATGCGTCGTATATCAACTTAAAGGTCTCTTCACGAAGACTGCGGGAAAATTAATCGCAATTTTAGTTTCTTTCCATATCGACGACTGCGAAGGATTTTCGATTAAACTGTTAAATTTGCAATATAAAATAAATAAAAATATTCTTACCACATCTATCGCAAACAAATTCAGATACGTATTTCGGCAACTAAGTTGCCATCCTCAATGGAAAACTGGGGGAATTCAGTATCGCGATATCCGGCTAATACATAAGGAACATTGTACAACACTACTATAAAGCACTGCACAATGAACTGAACACCGTTGACAGTCTTTTGGTGTGTTTCGCGTGTTCAATGTGTAATGTTCATTGTTGTACAATGGTCGTTATGTAGTGTTCGTCCAGATATCGCTGGTGATGCTGAATTCCCTAGTTTTCCATTGAGGATGGCAATTTAATTGCCGAAATACGTATCTGGATTTTTTCCGAAAGGTGTGGCAGGTGTATATTTATTTTTATAAATTTTATGTTTTATTTTATCCACAGTCTCCTTATTCTTTTTGATTAATTTGCGTCAATTTTGGCTCCAGAAACGGATCATAGGCCCTCGGTAATCCGTTAAAACACCATTCGGATCAAGTTCAATAAAAATTTGCATTTTGGGGCAAAGTGCCTCAATATTCCTTTGAAATTTTGCTCAAAATCGACTTGTTTAGATATATGTTCTGTCCTACGTCAAATTATGTATGACATAAATAAAATTACTCCTGCCACACATTTCGGAAATTATTCCAAAATTCCAATTCAAGCATAGAACCAACAGAATCTAATGTAATCACCGTTGTAAATATGCATATGCTCTGGTTGCCATTTACCAAAGCTTTGGTATTTTGTTGGAAAATTCTAATTGCAAATTCTATGCCCTGGGCAGTTCTTAAGGATGAAGCTGGGATCGCTTCATCACATTATTAGCCGCAAAAGTCTTTATATATTCTTTTATAGTCGTTTTTTTTTTTTTGTACAAAGTGATCCAAAAGTCCAAAATTCGTAGTGAAAGTTTGGACAAGATTTTGAAAATTTTGTAACGTGCAATCTATGCCCTTTTAATAAGAACAATAATGGTAAGGCACTAATGCCCTATAAAGGAGATGTGCAACGCAGAGGGTCAAGGACTCTGCATCTACGCTTTTCACATCCGGTTGGTACACACCAATCCCCTTTTCGATGATAGGTGATGATGTAGTGAGCATCACGTGTAAGACAACTGCATTATTATTCCTTGTTCACAACCAACGCAGGCACTAACCCATTTAACGTTCAGATACGTAATGTTAAGTTCACGATTCACATGGAAGAAATTGCCACATCTGTAATATTTCGGGCTAACTGCTTTTCGGTAGTCCCTCTTGAGTGTTGTATGAAAAGTGCCGAGGAGAGTTATCGCATTTAGATTATCTCAAGGAAGTCATAGAAAAAATTATTAAAGACAATGCGAGACAAGTTCTAAATTTGCATGATCGAAGACAGTTAGCTCCAAGTCTCCTTAGAGTAGTAGAGCGCCATTTCCAGGATTATGTACCATCGATTTCAAAACTGGCAAATGCTACTCGTATTTGTGCAGTTTGTTCAAAATATCAGAAAACCAGAGGAAAAAGGACACACCAAGAGTCCAGATATCAATGCCCAAATTGCGTTTTCGCATATATCATACCAAAGTAGGCTTTTAAAGTAAGTATAATATCCTTTCATAATAAAATATGCCTAATTGAACTTTATTCTGCAGCTAAAATGACGATGCTCGTAATATTACGTATTTGGATTCGGTAGTTTTTTCTCAAGGTGTACTTTCGGGAATGTATTTTTTTGATTTTTCTTTATGTATTGTCATTAAAATCAATAAAGCTTTTTAGAAATAACAAAAAACAATATTTTTTGCCAACCATTAGTTTTTTTTTAACTCTGGGGTACAGGCGTACACCAGGCTTGCTCGAAACTTCTGTCATTTTTCGGCGGATGGCAGCACAATATTTTGTAACAGTCGTTGCAGTGGCACGTGTTTCTGTTTGATGTAAAATATCTGTTTGAGTACAGGTGTGCTTACAAATACCTACTTTATCCGCAAAACTCTGAGCCTTTATTGAGAGAATATTAACCCTCGGAGCCCGAATCCAATATAACCTAAACTACCATTGTCTGGTAAATGTTCATTCTGTACCGGAAAAAAGATCGCGAAGCGCGGATTTCATATAAGAAGTGTAATAAGTTCATATGTTTAGAGCATCAAATCAAAGTTTGCTCTGAGCGCTCAAAGTGACTCAAAATTGGTAATATTCATTTAGTTAGAGCCTTCGTTTGTCACAAGATACGTTTTTAGTATATAATACAATTTTAAAGTTTATTTTCTATGACTTTCTTATTGGGGTATACCTGTACGCCGGGGTAGTTAAATAAAATATTTTTTGATGGGTAGTGTTTAAGGATTAATTGGGATCTTAAGCAGTTAATTGTCAACATGACTGAGTGGGCCGCTCGATGTATGTCTGTTAGGGTGCACAAATCATCCCTCCCTAAGTTAATAGCTTCGTCATGGCTTTGGAAGGGAAATCTTGCAATTTATTTTTAAGCCTTTGAAGCACCGGAAGTTTCCGTCATTGTATGAAGCTGGCAGAATTCTTTCTTTTTTGGCTATAGATGCGATGGATTTCAAAGGCGAACGTTTACGGCCACTATCTAAAAACTGATGACAGATTACTTCGGTGAAAGCTGGCACTATAATGAGCGATAACTAATGAATTTCAATATTTTTTCCCCTTGTAGAAATGCTGACTTTTTCTCATGGACCAATTTTCTATTGAATCACATACTTCTAGCAAGATCGGTGTCCTAGCATGCTGGAAAGTTACGTACACATCTTCCGAAAATGCTCGTTGTTATTGCCACCGTTTCATTCAACTTTATAAATCGACAACCGCAAAAATTTATCAACTCAGGTTTACGCCGTGAACGGTTTGTACGTCCGCATCATACCTACCTATCCTACCTCGTCTATTATTCTACATTTCATATACGGTAGGCATCATCTGATAGACAAGCAGCTTCCATTCGTACCTCACTTCGCGATGCGATACCCATAACAGGATCGATGTACGCTGTCATGTCGACAACTAAATGAAAATTTACTCGCCGCGTTCCACTGATAGATGCGAATTTGTCGTGCCCGTTCCTCGAATGAGTTCGCTTCCAGCGTCCGCCCCTCGACCAATTTAAAATGTTAATGGTACTCTCGTTGCGCCAAGCGGAGACAGATTCGCATTAGATAGTGCCCGCAATTAGGGGACGAAACAATGATATTTGCTCATTCGCATTTTATTTGACGTAATTCTTCGTTCGCCGTTTTAGGAACGGACGTGAAATAAGAGATACCCGCGTCGATAATCTCCGATCTCCATTTCGTCGAGCAGTTATGATTATAGCCTTCCAGTTTCTCTGTCTCTGCGCGTCCGTATACGTGTGGATTTTTGCCGGTTCGAGGGTACAGCGATGAGATGAAATATCGAAATAGCAGTAAAAGTAGTGCAAATAGTTTGGAGAAAATATGTATACTAGATGAGCTTCTAGAAGTTTCCCTTCGTCTGGTTTGATTTAGACAGTTCGTTAATCAAAGAAATTCAATAAAAAAGAATAATGTAAATGACTCTCTCTAAAACGATCTATTAATGAGGTAAGTTTGTTGGGCCGGTCTTTAGGACAGCTGTGCAATAACCTGCAACGTGTACACAAATTGTAATTTTCCAGTATGATCACGGAGAGTATTAATCGCAGAACGCAACCGCAGACTAGTTTCGTCCTTATTGAGGTTCATCGGTGCCAAATACTTATATCTAGCAAGACGAATTGCTTCATTAATTACAAACTGAATATGCCGTATAGATGAGTCCTAATAAGGGCGAAACTACAGTCTGCGGTTGCGATTCGGGATTAATGAAACATCATTCCCCACGATGATTAGCATATGCAATTTGGTACCTACTTTGCAGGCTATTGATTCGATTTGATAAGACCATAATCGCTTCTTCAGTTAACCTAAATATTAAGAAAAATTCACATTCGTTATATTTTTCAAAGCAATCTACTCTGCTTCTGTAAGACTTACGGCTTCTTACAACTATTTCTACCTCATCTTCTGAGGACGAGCTTGAACTAGTTTCCAATAAATCTCTGTTCATTTTAGTAAATAGGATAGTACGGACCGGTAGACAATTTTGACGTTAGATATGTAACTTAGAGTCAACCTTAAGCGTTAAAGCGGAAAATCGGGACTTTAAAAGCTCATTTACTTTAAAGAAAGCTACTTTAAATTTAAAATAAAGTTATGAAACCGATTTTATAAGTTAAAGTTGGCTGCAATATTTAAAGACATTTTAATTCCATTATGAAACCGGCCCTAAATCTCTGCGAAATATTAGAAAAAGAGCACGAATTGTGTCAGAAAATCATTATAAATGGAACAAAATGGACATGGAACGAAGTTAAAAGAACTGCACGAAGAAAATAGCGGAAATGTAAGCTTAAAATATGATATGCCAATAAACTAAATGCGAACAACGCTAAAGACAGCAACTTTTTGACGGAAAGGCGAGGATACGGTAAGTATGAGATGAGGGTAAAGGAAACATGGAAGATAAGCATTTGGAATGTGGGCGGATTGGGAGGGAAGGAATACGAATTGATAGAAGTGTTCCAAAGAACTGTAGTGGAAATTTTGGAATAGCAGAGAGAAAGAAAAGAGGACAAGGAGAATTGGAGATAGAACATTGAGAGATATTAAGGTAGTTCTTCCATGAAACCACTTTCCGGCACTTTCATGAAATTTTGCACCGTCAAGCTCCTAACTTTCTCCATCGAGGTGCGTGGAAGTACTACCTTAATTTATAGCGGAGTATGACAAAATGAACGGGAAGCAGCGGGAATGTATTATTAATAGAAACCTGGTAGAAGACATGGACGAATGGGAAGGAGTTTCGGAAAGAATATTGGTTATAGAATTTGACGTATTACATGGAGGTCGTGTGAGTAATAGTTGTTTATGATCCGAACGAAAATGACCATGTAAAGACCAAAGACCAATTTTAAAATAAATGTAATGGGCGACTTTAACAGTAGATTGGGAAAAAGAGATGCATTAACAACAAATTTAATAGGTATACATGGGGAAAATAAAAGAAATAATAATGGAATGCGTATATTGGATTTTGTATACTGAATACTTCAATAATTACGAATACTTTCTATGAACACTGTGATATACACAAGTGCACTAGAGTAGCAAAGAATGGAAGAGAAAAATCGATAATTGACTAGGTACTTGTGCAAAGAGAAGAGGGACATACAGTAACGGACATCAAAGTAAAGAAAGATGCAGAAAATGATAAAGTCGAAGCAGAAGAACAACGAGCGTATTGGGAAAGAAATCGAAGACACAAGAGCAGCTGAAAAAGTCACATAAATTGAGACCGGAGGAAATAGCAAATAAATACCAAGAAACAATCAATGATAAAGAAAATAGGAAATAATTTAGATTAACTGAACACCCAGGCACATGGCAGGTATTCAAGGAAATCATAATAACAGCAGCCAAGCACGTTTGTGGAATAGTCAAGACTAAAAGCAATAGAAAAGAAACGCCTTAGTGGAATGAAGGCATCAAAATGGAAGTTAAACTGAAGAAGCCGATATGGCAAGATTATTTAAATAATAGAACAGAACAGAAGTATGAAGGATATAAACAACAAATTGTGGAGGCTAAACAACAATATTGGGAAAATTTTGGGAAAAGATTAGAAAGAACAAATAAAGAATAGCAAACTATTTTACAAAACGCTTAAAACAATTAGAAAGGGTAAAGAGAAACAAACGATAGCAATTAAAAGCAAAGTTGGCGCACTCTTTAGAGAACCCAAAACAATTATGAGTACCCAGATGGAAAGAATACTTATATGAATTACTCAATACGATTGAAAAGAGAAGTGGAACGTGAGAAGGATGAAATGGAAAATTACACAAAAGACACAAAAAATGAAGAGCTCAAGGTTGAAGCAACGGAAGAGGCTATTAAAGAAAGTAGAATCGGCAAAGCACCCGGACATGATGGAATTACACCTGATATGGTTAAATATATGGAAAAGAAGGGGATACAATATCTGTAATAAAGCCCGTAAAGAAGGAAAGATACCAGACGATGTTACGTCGTATATTGACACTTCCCGTTTCCTATTGTCAAAGTCAGAAATCTCCCAAGCCACCAATTTTGCCCCAGGAATGCCGTTTGCATATAGGGTGCCAGCCAGCTAGTCGGCGAGGGAGTGGGGATTTAAACTCCAAAAGAAAAAAACTATCTTAGGGCGCCACCTGCTTTACACTTCCTTGTGTAACCCTGGAGAAGCAGGTGTTCCAAAAATCCTGGTTAGAAATTGGTTAGCGGTAGTAAAAGGTGAACAATCCAATAAAGACAAAAAAGACCAATAACATTGACGAGTCTTTAACACATAGGTAGAACGGATAAAAAAGAACAAATTTTTACGGGAAAGATTTTGAAGGGAAATACGTAAGTAAAACAATAAAAATTAGTAATTCCAGAGAATCTACGTTATTAAATAATCAACATTTACCGATGTCCTTGGCCAAGGATTTTGTTCATAGTTAAAAAAACACCAACTAATTAAGTATTCTATCCCCCCCCTCCATCTGCCTATTCAAATGTGTTTTATCTGGACTCGACATATACAAGCTTATCTTCTTCTGTTATACTTGATTTAAATTGAAAATTTCATGACTAGTAACAAATAAAAAAATGAAAGAAAAGAGAACTGAGCAAAGGTTGAAGTATGGACTTAACTGCGGCGATTGGTGGCGGTTTGGGATCGTCCCTCCGTTCTCCCGTCTCTCGTTCTTCCTAGGAAAAATTAGAACGACCCGGAAGTTGATTAACCGGACGAGCACCGGGCAGGATTGATACAGCTAATACTACTACTACCACTAAGACGGATTGCAATGAAAACCGCCCAAAAACTAGTAACGGCCCAATACTAAAAACGGCCCACTACAAAAAACGGCCCAATACTCAAAACGGCCCAATGCTAAAACCTAGTTATAATGGGGTAATACAACAAAATGGTCACGGATATCACACGTGTAATAAGTCCGAGATTAATGGGGCCTTCCGAGCCTTGATCAACCGGCCGGTTTGGCGGTTCAAAGACGAGAATAAGGCAACGGAACTGCGAAGTATTTTCCCCTAATATCCAACAAAAATGTCGAAAGTTCAAACGAACAAAACTCTTGGAAGTAAATTCACTTCGCGAAACAACGTGTCTACTCTGCCAAAGTCTACGATCTTCTGATCTAACCCCGAAGATACGTCAAACGGAAAACGGAAATTAAATGTGCATGTAAGTTGGCTCTACCGTGGAAATCGTTCAGCTATTGATAAAGATATCGACTGCAAGATGACTCCCAAGGCCACGAACAAAGATTAAATAAAACGATAGTTGTAACTATGGAAATTACGCAAAGAGAAAATGACAAAAAGACGTAACAACGATTAGGAGGTAGGTGTAATACTACCTATCCATAAAAAGGGAAATAAAAGGGATTGCCACTACTACAGAGGGATCACGCTATCGAACACTGCAACAAAGGTCCTAAATTTCTAGAAAATATAAACTATGCCAAATTTCTCTGCAACAGCAGGCTTGTTGTTGAATATATTGTTGTATGTAACGTATTTCTGCTTAAAATTCGGGTTCATCTTCGCTATCTACCGGAATATCATTTCTGGAATATCCTTAAATGGAAATTCGGATTCACGCCGTTTCCTTTTCCATCGAGTTTATTATTGCTCCCCGTTGTACAGCGACGATAGCCATTTGAGAGTCGGTATTGTGTGTAGATCTCGGCGTATCCCTCTCTCTAACTCCCTATTTACATTACCGACGGACAAATCGATACGGTGAGTTTCCCATCGCGCAAAAATAACCACCGGTCGGTCGTCCAGTTCGGTCCGTCCGTTCGTACCAATTAGCGAATATTTCCCCGCAATGGCAATGGCACGTTTCCTGGACTATTAAGTAAGTCTTATCTTTCACTGTCTACGCCGCCTGCCTACCTATCTACCTACCTGTTGCTTCGTCCACCCAGAACCGCATCGACTGTTCGACTTCGAATAACGATCGCTCGCGGTATTTACGTATAATTATTAATATCGGCAGATATACAATCTGGTTAATGATGCACGTTCCCTGAGTCCCTCCACTTCCTACCATTCAGTCCTGCCGCGAAGCGCTCCGGCTTCATTAATGCGGACGCCTGTAATTAGACGAAATATGGACTTACTTTTTGTGCGGCTCCCTCGACGACGAGAGGGTAATTATTAAAATATACGCTTTTTGCGTGTGCCTATACGCGATTAGAATGCAAATTGGAAGAGTTTTGCGGATTCTCCCGGGTGTGTAATTGACGAATGGCAAAAACGTGCCTTATTACCGGTCGTGTTTGTTTCTCCAGTTTCGAGTGGGAGCATTGTACAACCGCAATTTGGATAATGTATGTATATATTCGTCTGCATTCGAAAGGGATAATTATTGAAAATAGGAAAAATTAAGTGGAAACGGACTTGAAAACCGGTAATTTATGCAGAGTATATGCTACGCGCCGCGAGGTAACGTCGAAAGAAGCGTAACGATATCTTTGATGATTTCGATGACTTACAGGAATGCACCTATTTAATCTATCGATGTTGCATAGAATAGCTACAGGAGTGAGGATTACGTTGCACAGTGCGACATTTGACGAAACTAGGTGGACAAAAATATAACTACTACTAAATACTAAACTGTATTTGAAATAACAGTACTTAAAATTAGGGCAAATAAAAGCGTTTAGCACTAATTTAATTTTACATATTTAGAATATTCCGCCTTTTTTCCACATATTTCGAATATTTTAACATATTTGAAATTATTCGACATATTTTTCCGTTTGAAAATCTATCTTTATGAAAAATATAGTACACGATTTTCTGGGAAACTTACATTGTACGATTACCGATGTTTCGTTAAATATAATGAAAGAAATATTACTTAAATAGGGATTAAGGCTTTTCCCAAGAAATTTATGTTTCTATATTTTTCTAGGAAATTGTTAATTGCTTTTAAACTTCCAAACGAAATATCATGTTCAATACCGAAGCGCAGAGATTATTTTGTTACGGTTCTGCAAAGCGTGCGGTAAGATGGTTAGTTGATAATTTTACAAAAGAATTTTGTTTTATTTTTTTAATTCAAATTACATGTCTATTTTGCAAATTCTAGTCTGCCATTCAATTGGTTCAAAAAGTAGAGTTTTTGTTTTTTGTCCACTTAGATTGGTCACATTATGCGTTGTGGTATGCATAAATTTTCACTTTGACGGTTACATAAGCAAACCATCTCTTTCCCAGAGATAAGATAAGTTCTTTCGTTTTCTTCGAAAGAAATTAATTGTAAATCGGACTACATCATTCAAATCCGCGTACGAGATTTTACGACTAACGTCGGACTTATCGCGATAATCGCGAGCACCTGCAAGCGTTCTTTCCGATCCGATTCAATTACTCACGTCGATAAATTAAAAATTCCGACGCGTTAATCAGGCACAGGATTCTTTCTGCGCCTCGCGAGTAGGCATAAATTCGCGCTGAAACGTTAGCTCTAGCGCTATATTAATTGCGAGCGAAAGGAACGATTTCCGCGTTCGTATATTGCGCGATAAAACGGTTAGTGTCCTAGGTGGTCGTAGAGTAGGTAATTGAAACGTATAACTAACCCCGAGGAGATAAATACGTCGGCCGAGGACGGACGACTCGCGCGCTACGAACGCTCGTCGTAGTCTCTCTGAATAATTGGGTTCGACGAGCTTGAAGCTTACCTGAGTAATTAACGTATAAAAAATGACTCTCGTGAAGGTTGATAGCTGGTCCTCGTGGATGTTTAATAAGAAATTTTCCCGGTTCTGTCATGTGCCACTAGTTTCTCTCTTAAGGATACTAGCAGATTTTGGAAAAATACTGAAACCTTCAGTTTTCACTACCAATAAGACAAGCATGAGTGGGACAAAGTCTCCTCGAAACGTCCATGGACACCAACTCTGTAGAAAGCGTGGCTACACTTCCTCACAGGTGAAATGGTGCAGACGCTGCGTAGAGCCAATATCAGCCAAACATCGGGCATGATGTGCCCCAACTTTGGAGGTTGAGCACCAACAGGCTAAAAGTATTCGTCGTGTTTCCTGTCATTCCTAAAGTATTTCCAGTGGTGGAAATATCTGTAATATTTAAGGCCCAAAAATGGATTTTGTTTGTTTCATCTTATTCCTTGGTCCTGGTAGATGCTGGAACCCCTCTAGAATTAACATAGTTATGAAGAAATCGACAGTACTGCCAAATTTTTGGCAAAAGAGTTTATGGAGAAAATATGTTTTGTCCTTGTAGGTGCTGCAACCACACTAGAATTGAGGAATGTGACGAACATGAAGGGGCTTATGTTGAACAGAAGATCTACACACTCTTTTTACAGAGAAGTGCCCCGACGGAGGTGATTCGTTCTATTTGCGGGATAACGCTTGATTCCTAAAGATATATCTTAGGTGACACAAATATCACATCGGTAAACTCCTCACCACACAATTGTTTATAATAAAATCGGTGACACGTGTTTCGCTAGCTCGAGGCAAGCATCTTCAACAACCGTATAAGCCGAAGTGAAAGATTTCGAGTTCTGTCATTTCTATTTACTTGACGTCCAGTTTCAATATACACACTGGAAGGTTCTTTAGGAATACTGAAACTTTCAGTTCCTGCCCTATGAAGATGTTTGATTATTTTGGAAAGATTTAAGTAATCAATTTTTTTTTTGATGTTGAGCGTGTTGCCATTGCTGGAAATTGAGTAAATTTTTGAGGATTTTCGTCCACTTAATCCTGTCCATTGCAATGAAGTTGAAGCTGTTAACTTCGTCTTCTTAGATGTGTCCTACTCTCCTCTGATTGGGAAATATTTGTCGAATATAAGGAAAAGCTCACGTTACTCGGGCATGAACTAACCGAGGCGCAAGATCGCATTGAGGAACCTGAATAATATTCTAGAAGAGACAGTATCAGAATCTGACCAAGGACTGACCAAGGCAAGTAACGAAAATATTATGCAAGAGTTAATCGAATTTTGTAGTGATAAATTGGATGTTACAATTAACGTAAGCGTGATTGATTACTGTCACCGCCTTGGAGAGACAAGAGGGTAACGTAAGACCGATCATCGCAAAGTTCTGTAACAAGAACGCGAAGTTTTCCATTTTATAGAAATAACAATAAACTTAGAGGTACTACATCTGTAATCAAAGACGACCTTACTAAAAATCGTGTACAACTAATTAAAGAGATAAAACGCACGTTAAATCTGGACAAATAACGGTATCATCATGTTTAAAAGTAATGGTAAACCTTGTTACGGCCAATTGTTAGGTTTTTTGTTTTAATATCGCTTCAACGTGCCGCGTTCGTAATTCTGATTCGATGATAAGGCTTGCGCTGTGTTCTATGCGCACGTGGTTTTCATTCCGTCTGTAACGTGGCGATCGAACAGTTGGTTTTCCGTACGTAAGTTTAGTTTCCTTTCGTTCTAAATCTCGTTTATCGAGGATTATACGGATTCCGATGCAGGGAAGTGAAGAATACCGTTGAGAGTATCGTTAGAAGTTTCATCATGAACGTTGCTTTTCCCTCAATTAGAGGTGGATCTTTTTTTCTTTTTCTTCGTTGTCTTTCACGTTATTGTAGGGAGCTAGTGTGAGCTAGTGTAAACTAGTAGAGAACTAGTGTGATCTAGTAAAGGCTGGTATAATTAGTATAGGCTGGTATAATTAGTATAGGCTGGTATCATTAGTATAGGCTGCTATAATTAGTATAGGCTGCTATAATTAGTATAGGCTGGTATAATTAGTATAGGCTGGTATAATTAGTATAGGCTAGTATAACTATCGTAGGAGCTAGAAGCTAGTTTTCCCGACATTTTTCCCTCACGAGCGAGAAATCCCGCCATCTTGGACCGCTCCCGTTCGTATACCGAAAACCGCGCCGTGCAAGTCGACCACGGAACACTGCATCACGCTAAGTTTTACTTACTTTTACAAACTCGTAGTAAATTGGGAATTTAGAGATTTGTTGCGACTATACAAGGGTTTTAGTATTTTAACTACATTCAGCTAAGTTGTAAGGCGGCTGTAAGGCGGCTGTAAGGCCGTTGGGATTCCATCGGCTACCGAAACGTATGAACTAGCTTGAGTGATTTTGTTTTTTTTTTTCTTGTGTCACAAACAGCAACTGACAATAAAGTGCTGTTAACTGTCGATTACTCGCTTGCCTTTAATTTCTAAATAGTAATCACTTTAAATGTAGACAGTTTGGATAACTCCGTACTATGTACTACGGAGGGTCTCTTCAACTCCAGTCTTGTAGAGGTGATCCAGTATCAAAATTGGAGAGTGGCGCCTTGTTACTTTTCCAGGACTTTAACCTACGCTGTTTTCGCTTGGCTAGCACGGCCTGGATCGCCATCGTCATTACCAACGTGGTGGGTTATCCGCAGTGTATCATTTCCTGTTAATATGGACGGGTACACTTTCTTGCGGCAGGATAGGGGTGCGCGTGGGGTAGGGTAGGACTATACATTAAAATTAGCTTATATGGCAATATTTTGCAGTCTACTAATGCCATTGAACAAATGTGGATTTCAGTGGTTCGCGGTACTGAGATGCTTGTAATTGGCCTAGCTTGTATTACGATTTTCTTAAACCACATTCTCTAATATTTTACTGTTATCAAAGAAAATAGTGTCTTTGGGTGATCTAAACAATGATTGATCCTGAAAACTTGCGTACGAAACTTTAGAAGGCGGACAATCAGCGCCCCTTAGCGAGTCTTAGTTGCGTCCTTATTCACGTTATACGAAGTTATACGAAGTAAAAATAAATCATTACACATTGATAGAACTTTTTCTCAAAGATCTTACGTAATCCTACAGGAACGTATATCTCTTACCTTTCCTAAATTCTTATCGTGTTCGCTCCGCTTTAACATCGTTCGAATTCTAACGTAAACGATACGAACACCAAAACACGATCCCGTTTACCTACCTGGAGATCCTCGCCCTTTCTCTAACGTAGATCGAACCGGGTCTTGATTAATCGTTCCCGGCCGGCCACCAATTCCCCTCGCGCTGTCGTAAAACAATTCGGAATTTTAAAGGGGGCAAAAAATTCGAAAAGAATCGTAGATAAGACGATAATTATCGGGCCTTTTCGGATAAATTACACGACCGTCTTTAATTACTTATCTGATCGTAGAGTGCTTCTCATATTTCCGTACGGTCGTGTCGTCTAGTCGAGGTAGATCTCCGGAAGATTTTATTCCGTTAAAACGCGTCGGCTTTCGCGTTGTTAATAAATCATTCCCATGCGGATTTCATAGGTTCATAGCGCGTCGAGTTCTTTCCCTTTTTTTCCAAACGAGAGCGTAAGAGTAATAAATTAATGAGAAAAAACGATTACGCGACGTTAATGCGTAATTTTAATTAAAGCGGCTTGTAGCGAGGAGGAAATGGTAACCGGTGGACGCGGTCGTAATAACGCAAATATCGCATTTTCGCTCTTAAACAGGTTATAATCAAGGATTCGCGCGACGACGCGAAATCCCATCTTATTTGCAGCCTATTTAATTGTAATTCGTATATAAATCGCGGAAAGAGAGTCTGTCAACAACGCGAGGCCGGTATTCGTAACGTCCGTAAGTTCATTAATCTCGCTCGCTCGCAGAAAGAATAGTTTACTCGACTAAGTTCATTTACTTTAGCGCTCCGGCGAGATAATAATAATATTTCGAACACATCTCGTTGCGTGATACGGGCATCTGGACCTTGTTAATGCATCCGACAATCAGCATCTGCTTAATTCGTTCCTTTCTCGTCATCGTTCGTGAAAGGTACGGAGTGTTATTGCACTCTATGATGTTTATTTCCTTTTTTTCTGATTCGCCGCATTGCTGCGTGATCGTCTTGATTCCATTCGAATGAGAACTCGAAATAGCACTGACGTTCATTTTGAAGCGGCAAGAGCTTGTATAAGTAGTCGTGGGCGAATTTTAGGGTTAAGATTTTCTTAGCAAAAATGTCATAAACGATGTGATTTCTACGTTCTAAAACCCAGGCGTTCTAATTTTCTAAAAGGAACTTTTTCAAGGAAAAAGCGAAAACGTTTATTCTACTCCCAAAGCCCACGAAACCCGTTGAAGCCTCCCGAATGAGCCGCAGTTTACTTCCAAAATTTTCAAAATTGGGCAAAGTCCCTTAAAATGCAAAAGGACTCACGACAAACTTCCCAATAAGGATTGGTGGCCTACAAATCCATCAGTCCGATCCTTAATTGCAGTCTGAAGGATTATTCGTAAACGCCAATATCTCACAGGAACTTATTTTGTTGCTCTAATTTGTTACGAATCCATCAAATTAATGATTGAAGCGATTGACTTCAAAAGTTCACATAAGAAACTTTTGAACTTCTGAATCCTGTAACGGGGCGAACCCATCAAAGCAACGATCAGGAATTTACTTCAAGGAAAGAGTTGTGGAAGGTAATCCGGTTCCTCTGAAGGAGATCATAGCATGTGAGAAGCAACTCTTCGAGTGGAAAAGGTTTCTTTGACTTGCTACCAATCCACCAACGTAGTGATCAACGATTTACTTAAAAAGAAACAAATTGGTGCTTGTGTGGTTTACGCACGTCTAAAGTGAATACTTCGGCTCTCACATCATACTCTCTGCCAGTTTCTCCTTCTGTTTCAGACGAAGCAAGCACGCACGTATCCTTTCCCTGGCACGTCGCTTCTCGCTCGCACATCATACTCTCTCTTTCCTTTGTCTTTCACACGAAGCGAAGCTCCGCCCAAATTTAACGCTCTTACGCTTACGTTTACGGTTACGGTTACCATTACGCTCGAGCTGGCTACTGTGTCTCCTAAGATCAATTCACTTCAAAAAAAAAAAGAAGATAATTAAGTTGATATCTGATATATTTCTTTGTTTATACAATACGAGGGTAAATTAACAAGTTTCCGGAATCGCTGCTAGGGGGTGGCTATTTTTCCAAATACTTGATGTCGTTGTGTTGGCAACTCTTTTATATCGATTGACTGCAAATGTTAAATCGATCTGTCACATAATCTGCTTTTGACAAGTCTTCCAATGTCCCTTCGTGTTTTTCAATTATGGATAAGAAAGAAATTCGAGCAGATTCATCAAATTTTTCTGCTTGGAAGGGAAAATCGCAACGGAAATCAAATGAATCATTCTGGAGGATTCATCACCTTCACTTTCCCTGGTGAGTTTTTGGGTTTCTGAATTTAAACGTGTCCGCCACGCATACGCAGTGATGAATCTCCTTCACGACGTCCGAAAACGCCTAGCACGCCAGGAATTGTGGGAAAATGAACCCAAAATAGTTTTGACAAATCGCCGAATAAAACTGCGTGAAATTGAGGAAGGCGTGGGGATCTCTTAGGAACGAGTAGTTGGTATTTTATATAATGAATTGGGGTTTGAAAAAGCTTTCTGCAAGATGGGTGCCGCGTTTGCTCAATTCGGAGCAAAAACGTATTCGAGGTCGGACTTCAGACCATTGTTTGCAAGCGTTTACGAGGATTCCAACGGATTTCAAGAGATGATTCGTATCCATGGGCGAGACCCGGATTTATCACTACACACCAGAAACAGAAATGCGATCAAAACGGTGGATTGCACGCGATGAATAGGTTCCTCCGAAGTAGACAAGCATATCTTAGCGGCAACTTTCTGATTTTCTTTTGAGGGAGACTAGATATTTTTTAGATAGATTTCTCTGATTTCGTACGATTTGCTAAAAAATCATCAAAAGAAGAGCTATTTAGTACAGAAAATCGCTCAGATGCAAAAGAAAGGCCACTTCAGATGCTTGCGAATGAAGCTTTTAAATTTAAACTTGAAGTTCTAGCTCTGGTTTATATTTCGTTGTAGCCTACACGAGCAGCTGTTATTTGAAGTTCTGCCCAATGTCAATGTCTATACTTAGCTCTTATGTAGGCTAATTAAAAATAAGTACTGGATGTGTACTCGGCATGTCGTTCTTTTCTTCTAGCTATTAGTTTTGTTATTCAGTGTCTTCTTAAACAGCATTTGAGATCCGAGATAGTTTGTAATGAGGACATGAACAGCTTTGAAGTACTGGAAACCTATCTAGACCTCAAGAAAGATATCGAAGACGGCTCGAAAGTATGAAAATTATTCAGCAGCAAAACTCAGTATTACAAGAATTGGTATGGTCCTTACAGAAAGCGTCCAAAATAGGTCACATAAAATCATATACATAGCAATTGCAACGGTTTGTTGGTTCAAACCGATCTACATATCTCCTCACGCGTCGCAATTACGTCGAATATTTTACATATCTGTCGTTCTTGCCGTGCGGCGAATTAATTTATTGCGTTATTATGACGCGTCTAGGCTTTTTCTACGCTCGAGAATTAATTTACATAAACAGGTTTTATCGTATTTAATTCGCGCCGGCACAAAGCAAATAATCCCCGCCGCCGTCGGTATTATTAAAATTTCGATCGAGATTGACTGACGGGTCGAATGGCATCCGTGGAAAAAAGCGAAGCAGATCCGTATCGAAGAAGGAGTTTAGTAGATCGCGCTATTGGCTAAGCGAGAAGATGGATATTTAGATATACGTGGGCATCGTGCAAGCGTAGCGTAGAAAAATTCGGTTCGTCGATCATTAAAGAATATTTCCATAGCGATCGAGGATAAATATCGCCGAGGAATTTTTATTTGCATTCAAACTAGCCAGTCGCGTGGGAAACGCGAGGAAAAATCAAGCCAAATGTACGATTGGATTGATGGGGATCACAAGGACTATGATGTAGTATTACAGGACATTACTTTAATTAAATCCGGGGAAGAGAAGTCCGAGAAAGCCTTGTATCTCAACAAGTCATGGTCTCTTGTAGAGGAACTAGATTACTTTCCAGAATTCCAAAGCATAACCATCGTTGGCGATTCCAATGAAAATGGATCAAAACTTTCAAGAACTCAAAACCTAAAAGCTTCTTTTTCTAATTTTAATAATTTACTGATCCTTCGTGCGAATTGGTTCGTAGCAAGGCAAAGCAAGTTGCGTCTGCTTTGTTCTGATCTCCATCAAGGGAATCAGATGAGGTCCCAGAATTTCAAACCACTGTCAGATCTGGTGGTTGCAAAAATTAGATCAAAACGTTCGAGGTCTAAAACAATTAATAGTTTCTCTTTTCAAGTTTTTCTTTTCTTTGGATTTCGTGAAGTAAACTGCTGATTAATGGTTTTCGTGGATTCGTAGCAAGTCAAAGGAAAGCTTTGTCTCTCAAAAGATTGTTTCTAACTTATTCTCATCTCAACCAGGACAACGAAGCTTCTAGGATTTTAAAAGATAATCATTTCTGACGATTGTCAAAAAGATGATTTACAATCTTTTTACGTAGATAAGTAACAAGTCAACGTAAACTTTTTCAAAAAGAATTTATGTTTAATATAATCTGATCATCTTCAGATGAAACGGATAAACTTCCAGAATTTTAAGTGTATTGCTTATCATGGATTGAGATAGGTTGGTAGCAAGTCAACGTAAGGTTTTTCTTCAAAGAAGTCTCTCCTAACATGTTCTGATCTCCTTCATTGGAGCCAGATAAACTTGCAGAACTCCTTGTTAGAAGTAAATTGCTGATCGTGGCTTTCATGGGTTCGTGTCAAGCCAACGTAAGCTTTCTTTCCCAAGAAATTGCTGCTGAAATGTTCCAATCTCTTTCAGAGGAGCCGGATAATCTTGCAGAATTATTTCTATTAAGTATATTGCTAACCTGTTGCTTTGATGCGTTCGTCGCTAGTAAACTTAAATTTTCCTTCCAAGAAGTCTCCCGTCACATGTTCGGATCTTCTTCAGAGGAGCCGGATAAGCTTTCAGAATCCTTCTTCTAAGTAAATATGCTGATCGGATCTTTGCCGGGTTCGTAGTACGTCAAGGTAAGCTGCTGCTGCCAAAAAATTGGGCACAGCATGTTCTGATCTTCAGAGGAGCCAGATGAACTTGCAGAACTTTTCCCTTCAAAGCAAATTGCTGATCTGGGCTTTGACGAGTTTGTAATACCCTAAGACAAGCTCCTCCTCCCAAACAATTGGGCATAGTATATTACAATCTCCTTTAGAAGAGCCAAATAAACCTGTTGAACTCGTTTCTTGAAATAAATTGCTAATTGTGGCTTTGATGGGTTCGTCAGTAGCTAACGTCAACGTTCTCCCCCAAAGATTGCTCCTAAAGTATTCTAAACTCTTTCAGAGGTGATAGATAATCTTGCAGAATTATTTTTATTAAGTAAATTGTTGAGCTGTGGCCTTAATGCGTTCTTGGCTAGTCAACTTAATGATTTTCATCTAAGAAGTTGCCCCTAACATGTTTTGATCTCCTTCAATGGAGCCAGATAAATTAGCGGAACTTCTTTTTACAGAAGTTTGCTGATCGGGGCTTTGTTTGGTATGTAGTAAGTCCAGAAATTGTGCATAGCATATTCTGATCTCCTTCAGCACAAACTTGCAAAACTCGTTTTATAAAGTAAATTGCTGATCGTGGCTTTGATAGGTTCGTAGCAACTCTCTTCCAAAAAATTGCTCCTAACATGTTCTAATCTCCTTCAGAGGTGCGAGATAATCTTACAGAATTATTTCTATTAAGTAAATTGCTTATCTGTGGCTTTGATGCGTTTGTAGCTAGTCAATTTAGTTTGTTTCTTCCAAAAATTTTCTCTCAACATATTCTGATCCCTCTCAAAGGAGCCAAATCAACTTGCAGAACTTATTTCTTAAAGTAAATATCGTTGATCGTGGCTTTGATGGGTTCGTAGTAAGTGAAGGTAAGCTTTCCTTCCCAAAAAATTGGGCATAGCATATCATGATCTTCTTAAGGGGAACCACATAAACTTGCAAAAAATATTTTTAGAAGTAACTTGCTACGAATCCGTCGTAGCAAGTAAACGCAAGCTTTTTCTTCCAGAAACTTGCTCCTAATACGCTCCGAAATACTTCAATGTAATCAGGAAAGCTTCCAGAATCTGAATCTGTTTTTAAGTATATTTCTGGTCACCGTTTTCATGGGTTCCTAGCAAGTCCAAGTAAGTTTTTCTCCAAAAGCTTGCTTCGGTTGAACCAGAAATGCCTGTAGATTTTTCTTTTCTTTTGAAGTAGATCGTTTATCATTACTTTGGTGGGTTCGGAACAAGTCAAAGTAAGCTTTTTCAGTTATGAATTTACTTCTAACATGTTCTGATCTTTACAGGAATCAGATAAACTTCCAGAACTTTTTTGTTTGAAGTAAATTGGTGACCATAGCTTTGATGGGTTCCAATCAAAGCATTCTAGGATTTAAAAACTGAAGGATTAAATTACATCACTGATCATTCATTTGATTCGCAATAAATCACAGTTAGCTTGTTTTTCCAAGAAGCTAGTTCTTCTTTTGCTTCTTCATCTTCTTTTTTCTTCTTCTTCATGTTCCTTTTCTTCTTCTTAATCTTCTTACTCTTCTTCCTCCTCTTCATCTTAATTCCTTTTGATGAAAGGTTCGGAACAGTACACAACTTTGTAGTAGTGCAGTAGCCTCTCCTTACTATCGTAGCGTATTGGAGGTAATAGATCCATACGCTTCGCTGCGCATTTGGTCACTAGGCGGATTGAAGTTGCTTCTTGTTCTGATCTCCTTCAATGGGACCAGATGATCTCTCAGAACTTCAAACCACAATGATCTCTGGCAATTAAAAAGAAGATTGGGTCAAAACTTATTTTGTCTATTTTTTTAAGCAAAAGCTGAGGTCAGTCATAGGATGCGTGAATTCGGAGGAAATCAGAGGAAGTTTCCCTTTGGTCTCTGCTTTGTGTTCCTTCTGCAAAAAGAAGCAGATATTTTGAGGCTTCAAAGTTGGTATCAAGTATTCCCCAATCGATCGATAGCTCAAAAATCAACGGTAGGTCGGTTTCTTCAAAATATTGCTTGTAACTGGTTCCGTTTCCTTTCGGAAAAAAGGCAAAAATTGTTATCTCCTCTGATTACGAGGAGAAGTCGTTCGAAATCTTTTCCAAACAATACGACAAAAAAACGCATTTTAAGGCCAGATACACACCCGACGTATCCACGTACTTTCCGGACTGATGACCCCTAACTGCCATTACATCATTCGACGACGCGCTCTCCACGGATTCCGTAAGGACTTTCGGTATCTGTTTCATCTGTATTAGGCGTAGCTCTCGTTCGGAGCGGCTATAAAATAAAATGGAAAGATCGTATCTCGACTGCCATCGCGTACGCTGCATAGTTTCATCGAGAAGTGCTTAAATCCCCGGAGTATTATGCGGATACATTTATTACCTTAAGGAGGCGATTTATACATGGAGATTGATTATATTTATATATATATATATGTATATATATGTAAAATGATAATTTTTGTATGTAGGTATGCTCATTTGGATTTTTCCGATGAGATTCGATCTGTGTCTCTCGTTCATGTAAATTTTTCTGTAGGAAATTGAAAAAGAAACAGAGAGGGAAGAAGAAGGTGTCGTGATATTTTTGACACTATACGCTGACTGTACAGCAGCTAATTAAAAATTTAGGCGTGACACGTGTTTCGTTAGTAACCAAACCAGGCATCGTCAGCTGTATTTCATCATTGGCTAGATTGACTCCTGTATTCAAGAAAGGGAAACAGACACACTATTGAAATTTACAGACCTATTGCTATAATTAATAACTTTGCTAAAATAAAGCCCCCAAGTTAAAAGTCTTGTTTCTCTCGACCAGCATGGATTCATAACCAAACGATCTACTACACACTAATTTGACGATCATAACTCAATTTCTTTCTGACAATTTATATAAAAATAAACAAGTTGACGTCATATACACTGTCCTGTTTAAAGCGTTTCACCGAATAGATAATGCGTTGCTTCTTATCAAACTTGGGGTGATGGGCTTTTCCAATAATCTTATAGCCTTTTTTAGGTCCTACTTAACCGATCGAAGACATTATGTTGCTTTCAAAGGTCACTTTTCTGGTGATTTTTCTCTATCATCTGGAGTACCACAAGGAACTAACTTAGGTCCTCTTCTATTCTTAATTTTTATAAACGACATATGCATGACCTTAAATTCTTTGTCTCCATTGATGATATCAGTGGTTTATTCGGATTTATCACCTGGGGCCTGATAAGGGAGATGGCGGCGAAGAAATTGAAGTATCTACAAGGGCAGGAATACTGGTTGCAGCTGGTTAATATAGTCTGCTTTGTAACTTTCTTTTTTCAATCATAAATTTCATGATAGCACCGTACATCTTTATTTATTTGTCGTTCAACTTTCCTGAACCGTTCAACATTTGACGGGAACTAGAGGGTATGGCTTCTAGTTTTAGTAGAGGCACATTCACGTTGGAGAACACATCAGCTAATCCCTTAACAGTAAATTTCTTCTGTATTTCTTCCACACTTTCCTCTACTGGATTTCCGGGAGCCGGTGTGCGTCAAACTCTATTAAATCTTCGTTTGTTAATTCTCCCTCAACATCTTCTATTAATTCTTTAATATCCTCCACTTCAGCTTCTAAATTAAGTATGTTAGTAAGTTCCACTACTTCTTCGTCAAAAACTAAAATTATTCGTGAACACTTTCTGATATTTTTTTCATACGTCCTGGGTACAGCTTTCTGCCACTTCTTCCTAAGCGGTTTCAATGTTTTTTATGCATTCCAAAATATTGTGATTTCCAGAAATCACGAAGGGTTATTTCATTACTTTCTGTTGCTGCTTTAGAAATCGTTGCGCGCGAATAGTGCGATTTGAACGTAGCTATTGTACCCTGATCCCTTGTGATATAATGTAATTATTATATCTTTAAATGCCTGTAATAGATAGTTTTCTGTTGGGCAAATATGGTATTATTATCGTTGCGTTTTTCTTGCTGGCGAAACACGTGTCCTCATTACATCACCAACGATGTAGTGCGAGTTTAGTGTTAGTTGTACTAAATGATAGTACTAGAAATCATTGCGACGTGCTATTTTCGATAGATCAAAAATAATTGGAAGTTACCGCGTCAAAAATTAACGGACTTAAGCCCAAGAAATACTTCATTGTTTCTTACAATGACATTTCTTCCCTGTTCTTTAACTCAAAATGATAGCAGATCGAGGAAGTTGCGGTTTTAACGTACGCTCGATCGCTCGTCGTTTTTTCGCCTTTCTTACGCGCTTCTGATTTCCGAATCGATGCACGCGGACGACAAAAGACGGATTAAACGAAGCGGAAGATTTCGTTCTTCGCCAAAAACGCACGTAACGGTACGATGCGACGGGACGAAACAATCGCCTCTTGATTAGGTAAAATACGGTTTACGAACCGCAAACTGACCAATTAGTATCGCGTTCTAATCGTAATCGGAGCGAAGCCCGCTTCGTTTCGTCGTTTGTTGTCTACGCTGCTTTTCCCCCTGTTTCCGAGCGAAGAACGAACGGAAGATTAACCCACATTTCCTGCGGAAAAGAATCGAGAAGTTAACGGAGCGGTTGGGCTTGAAAATATCGTAAATATTCGATTCGTATGTGCTATTTCTCACGAGAGACGCGCTCGTCTGAACGAAGACTTTCTCCTATTGTGGAAGCGGTTCGGATTTATTTCGTCGTTTTTAAATCGGTTACTACCGTTAGGATTTAATTGTCAGTCGACGATGGGAAATAATTCTATTCTGTACGGCAGCCATGATGGTTTATACGATGTCTGTAAATAGAACAACGACATGATTTGCAAAACTGTGTTCGTCCTTCCAGGTTAATAATCCCTGTATGTAGACGTCAATATAATGTCCAAACTGTGAATCATGATAATTTCGTTAATGTCGAGCAGTATCTGAGTTCAGGCTGAGACTCGACTTACTTCAATGGAAAATCTAACCAACTCTGTATAAAATGACTGAGGTTCGTATCTAAGGCAGCACTAGTGGAAAGCTGTGCAATAACCTGCATAGTGTAGTATAGTAATACTCAAATAGTTAATTACCATTAAAAAATTCATCATTTATTATAATTCAAGATATCAAAATTCACAGTAAATGTTGGAGTTATGGATGTTTATGTTCAAATGACATGCGGATTGTTTTCGGGTTCTATTTATAGTTTTTCGATACCACGCACACCACCTTTTAAGCATTTTATTACCCTACGGGTGTTAGCTTCTTATTTTAAGTCTAGCCAGAGGCGTTGAATGAGAGAAAAATGGAACTAGAAATAAAATTATCAATTATTATAAAAAGCATCGATTAAAGGATAGAAAAGCATTGTAACCATTCAGACACATACATTCAACACTTTCACATCACATGAATTCCTAATAACCACTGGATATAAATAACCAAGGATACCTGGACATTAACAAGACAGGTTTCTATAACAACGTTACGCCTTGGATGAACTGAAGTCATGGAGAATTAAACTTTTTGTTATCTGGACAACGGAGAAATAATGTTGCGTAGTCCTGGTTTCCGGAAAAAATAGAAAGTTTGTTTGGTTGACGACGAAGAAAATTGACAAGATAGATAAGTCAACAAATAGGTCTATAAATATATTTCGAATAAAAGGGTTTTAAGAAGAAGTACCAGTGAATAAAATAACCTCACCACACCGGAGAAGAAAGAATTTAAGAAAAGGAAGAATCCATTGAAAATAGAGCCGCCCCTGAAAAAGAAGTTAAGAGAGGGAAGAATCCATAGAAAATAGAACTGCATCGAAGAAGGAATTCAAGAGAGGAGACGTAGGCAGAACCAACATCGAATAAAAGAAATTACACTCACACATACACAACACTAGGTAATTATGTATCTTTATTTTATGTTCAAAATTTCTCAAAATATATAAATATAATTTGTTATAATTTATGCTTTTTATATAATTAATTAAGAGCTAGGCCGGTACAATTTTCTTTAAGAAATTATCCAAATTCTCAGTACAATAGCATCAGTACAACTCCTCACTACACATACATTATTAAATTCGATGGCACGTGTTTCGCTGGTAACGTGGCAAGCAGTTTCAAATCGTATCTTTGCCGAATGAATCGCGATTTATTATAGCTTAAGCGTTGCTTATTACTGGAGGTGGTCATGCGAGCCATAAAACGTTGCCTTTTATCAAGATCAGAGTTTAATTGCGAGCGAAAGAAGGAAAAAGTACCTGGGTTGCATTTTGGTTTGAATAATTCCTAATCTTAAGAAATTTTACATGCACACTTATGTGACTAATTTCCCGAAGATATTCAAATGATAAGTACACTTTAGAAAGACTGATACCACTTTAATATTTACTCAGTTATAATAGCCTGAACAAGGCGGAGTATTGAATGGGGCCGTTATCACGAGCTGGGAGATTGTATTTTTACGTATATGTATCGCTTCATACGCATCTAGTTCTCGCGGTGAATTAACATACTTTATCAATTTAAAATTTTCCATTTTTATTTCACGCCCCGTGTCGTGTATATGCTTCCCGATACTCGAAGATGCAAATTCAGATTCAAATTTGCTGTGTAGTTATTGTGTCATTCGAACGTAGCGGTGCATATTTTAAAGCAAAATATATGATCAAACACACTGACAAAGTCAATGTACAAATTTCCACTATCACCAAACAAATATTGCATGTCTCTCGACGCGCGTTTCGCTAACCAAGTTAGCATCATCAGGAGTGATAGTGGAAATTTGTACATTGATTTGTCAGTGTGTTTGCTTTGTTACACCAAAGGTTCCAAACCAATTTTCTGAATTAAAATATATGATAATTGGCAAGATGACACCCACCAAAAAAATGGCTACTGTCATAGGCGTAAACGGTAGTTTGAGAAAAAATTTGTATTTGGCAACACTACAGTCGCATTAGCATGCAGTAATGCATATTTTTCTCTCCTCATTATATGCCCCAAGTAGTTTTCTGATTTTTAGATTATGTAACAACTCTTACTCTCCTTCTACAATCATTTAAGTACCTCCTCATCCCTTACTCAGATTTCATTTGGATTGTGTACATATAGTCACCGGCTCGACCTAAATATTTGAAATATCTTCAAATCTGATGTTTATTCATCTTCGAACGCAACGGAGGATGTGTCAGAGGAAAATGTCAAAGATAATTGGCAAAATGACCCTTCCAGGAAAACAAAAATTCCTACCGTCATAAATGTAAACGTTAGTTTGAGAACTGCAGTGTTGCCAAATGCAAATTGCCTACAAAGTCCTGGAAATGATATTAAGATATTATAAGAAATACATATAGAGGGCGTCTCAGCAACAATTGTATCCATCCCACGTTAAGTCTGTACAAGATTTGTTACTAGAAAAATATAACAAGCGCGGAAATTTCTGTCAATTGTTAATTCGGCGATGCACGCTAAATCCAAACTTCCTGAGCTGCCTGCTGGTTACCGATACATACCGTTTTACAGGAAATGGTATCACTAATTTTCAAAGAAGATCCTCATACGAGCGCTAGTATGGATCACCAACATATTTTGTCGTTAAATGTCTGGTGTGGTGTTTTTGGACAGAGAATCTCATCGACCCCTTCTTTTTACCAACAAGGCTCTCAGGAATATGTCGTTTGAATTTTTTGCAAAATGGTTTGTATGACCTTCCAGAACATATTCCGATAGGTAATAGGCAGGGGGCGTGATTCATGCATGACGTGCTCCTGCCCAGTTTCCTCGTTTTCTCTCTCTTGTCACTGATTATTTAAGCATAACATAATATGGTAATCGTTGGGTTGGTCGAAACGGAACACCACGATCTCCTGATCTAATGCCATTAGACTACTTTGTGTGGGGTTGGATGAAGTATATGGTTTATGTTACACCTACTGGTACACACAGAAGAACACAGAAGATCTAAGGAGTCGCATCGTGGAAGTAGCAGCAACTATCAAGGGCCGTGCTGATGTTATAAGACGTGCCAGAGAAGCATGGATTCAACAAAATGGAGACAACTTTGAACAGTTACTCTGAATGCCATATGTTTGTATGAACTTTTTGTTTATTTCTTGCTGGAAAACACATCCCCAAAATAGTCTAACTTCGGACTTTTAGCTATTGATCTTTAACTTTCAACATCTCGGTAATAAATTATTTTGAGCCACATGTTTGTATGAACTTTTTGTTTATTTTGCACTAGAAAACACATCTCCAAAATAGTGCCGTGCAGTTCCGAAACACCCGGTATATGGTGCCTCTAATTCAATCGCCATAGCACATCACCCTATATATGTAAGGGTCGCATCATTTCCGAAAATAACTAGAAAATTCCTTCGTGACGTAAAAATGCGCAACTACCCTATCAAAACGAGATTCAAACCAAAATTTGTCCGCGTCGGGCATCCCGTCCCATTTATAAAAAGGATTATATAACGTGATTATTTCATAAATATCGTCGATGATAGGTCGGCTTTGCATCTGTTGAAGGAACGAGCTTCGGCGGCGATATTTTTAGTTCGTCGAGGACGATGAAATATCGGCCGGCGTACCTCGGCGCGCACGCATTAATGGTGTTTATAAATATTCGCGCGCCGTTTAAAACATTGAATATTTCATCTTTAATTGAGCCAACCTTCTCGTTCGCCGGTTACCGTGAAATAGATACCGGCTTAACTTACGCTCGTTGCGGTCGTAATGGTTTCGTGTCTGCTTCGTCGTGCTTTTTCTTCGATATTCGCGATTTATGTCTTCTTTCGGACGGTGCTTTCGGTGTACGTTCAAACCTACAGGGTGTTTTAGGAAAATATTGGGAGTCACCAACATTTCTTTCTCCAGAGGGATGTCACAAAAGTTTTTGTATCATCCATCTGGAAGATGGTGAGAAATCACTTCCGTAGGGATGGTGCACATTCTGTTACCTTCTCATCACCAAAAGTTTCCCCGTTCTTCTTGCCCTTGTACAGAATGCCCCGCAAATATTTCTTCGTTCTCTCCGAACGCTTTAAAATTCTCTTAGAAACAATACCACCAACTTCCGCTTAAGCTGCCTTCCTCATTGTGGTACTTATTCTTAGTCCATCATTAGAAACGATAAAACTTACTTTGAGTGTAAACAGCCGTCTCCATCCTAAATAATTTGCGCGAATACGTAACTTCGCCCTCCAATCGTGAGGATGTAAACGGCGTAAAACGCGTAGTATTTATCTCGTAAACGCCAACTAATAAACGTTTTGATGTATGTCGAAAGTTATTAACAATTTTTGCGTATCTTCCGCCTAAGTTAAGCGTCGAATCGGTAATCTACAAGCATACATCGTCGGTAACGACCGACAATTAACTTACAACGCCGCAGATACACAAGAGATACGCCTCGTTGGTACAGTTACTAAGAAGTAAACCATATAATACAGAAAATTGTTCTAGGTATGCGAAGATAAAACGGAAAACTTTCCTTTGCAAGTGAGTTGTTTAAATTATGAGTACTAAATTGAATTGTCTCTGAGTAAAGTACAAACGAAATGAAATGTTGTAGGAAGACAGCATGAGGGCACTACATTGGGAAGAAGGAGAAATACGCGACTAAGATAGAGAGTAGAATCCGTCCATGTATAACTTAACTTGGATTTTTAGAAAATTTCGAGAAAAAATGATAATTTCGAGTCCATTGGGTTCTTACCCTATCTTCGAGACCGAGAAACCATGGGAATCCCCGGTAAGCGTGGGCCATTGACCCACATAATTAAACTGGGGAAAATATGCGGTATGATGAGTCATCTGTCCTGTGCCCCCTGTAATATAATATTACATTGTGAAAAGGACAGATGATTCATCATACCGCATATTTGCCCAGTCTGCAAATAATGTAACAGGTGAAGAGTAACATCTTAATTAATTGCAAGGCAATGATATGCTCTAAACTGTGCTGGAAGCTTCTTTCCACAGAGAGTGGGAAACTTGGACGAAAAATTTCGGGAAAATGAGGTTAGAAGAAGGACAAAACATTCACGACCTTGTCTGCGCTGAACCAGTACATTTGGTTTCAGGAACCTGAACAAATACTAACAATATGTTAAAACATTGTAAAAGATCTGCGTTAAAAAAGAAACTACGTCTTCACACTTCACACGACACATGAAATGAATAAAATTTGGTTGTGTAGCTCTTCATTCCTTCCAGATTTAAGTTAAGGAAGAAGTCCTGGACACTGTAGATTGGATTCCGTTGCAGGAATTCCTTGGGAGTCCTTCGAAATCTGAGGATTTTTCGGGGAACCTTACACGTTATGTAACTTCGAAACGACCAGCTTCTTCCGAGAAACGATTTACCACAAGGGTCCCCGCATGTGCGGGTCATTTACCCAAATAATGAAACCGGTGGAGAGAAAAATGTTATTAGTAGGAAGATAATGAAATGCCCTGAGGGCTAAAAGCTTCTTTCTACAGAGAGTGGAAAATGTGGACGAAAATTTTTGACGCTCCACAGATTGAGTCGGGAGTTCGGGAATTTCGGAAATTCTTGGGGAAACTTTTATCTTACACGATAACGTAGAAACAAGCAACTCCTTCCGTTAGCTTCGCGAATGGGGAACGACTTACAACAAGGCCCCCCGGCAGGCGTTGGTTTTTTCCGCAAGACGGGTAAATAGCTGCTTAGTTGGAGGGCAACGAGATACCCTGAATAGCTTCTTGCTACACAAATTGCAGGACGTGGACGAAAAATCTTTGCTAACTAGGACTCGAAAGAAAGCAATACCTTTACGACTTTGCTGTGCGAGAAGATTTGGTTTAAGAATTCAAGCAATTTCTGGGATTCTTCTGGAAAGTCTTATACATAATCGTTTGGAAACTGACACCTATTTTTCTCCAATATCTTCGAAATCCGCCAATCTGGTTTGGAAACAACTATCCCAACATAACCAGCACTCATTCTGTACTTCTGGGATTTTCGACACAGATAACAAGCCGTTAGACACAAATATTGTCGAAATAACTGAGTTCGTCTTCCTGAAATCCACGAATCCAATCGACGCCCTCATTCCCGTAAATGATCAGAAACTGATGACTTCATATGGCCTAGACGTTTAGGACAGTTTTGATTTCGAAATTAAATTTTTGCAACTTTTTGGAGAAAGAAAGTTTTTGCTGGTAAACGCAGTAACTTTCTATTTCTATTTAATCTCAGTTAACACTCCAAAAGCAACATTCCTAGTTAACACCATAAACCAAACTTTTCGACGAAGAACTTGCAACGTTTAAAACTGCAAAATTCCAATTCCTCTCGCAATCTCGGTAGTCTTCAAATTCCATTCGCTTACCGTGCATGCACGCCAGATTCTTCTGCCAGCTGTTCCCAACGGCATCGCCTCGCCATCGCCGGTTCGTCGTTAAAGGACATCGGCTTTAAAAGCCGACGGAGCGACGTCGTTATGCCAGCCTTCAAAGTAAACATTTTTAAATGTTACATACACACAATATCCTCTAAGGAGTCGTGTATACCGTCTCCGCGCTAGAGTCCACTGTTGCCATTGTGCGGTTGTTTGTTGTATAAATGCAGTCGACTTCACACGCATTAACGGCGCTTTTCTTATACGCAGCGCACATATTTTGATTCACTTCGCCGCTGCCGGTATTCTGTTTGCCGTAAGCATTACGCCGAAAGTACACGGTAAATATTGGTTTAATGGCGATAAAAAGGAGAAGAGGAGGAACGGTAAGGTGTACCTACTCCGGTATACGGACATAAAGATAACAACTACCTATTTAATAATGGACGCAAACACGCTCTCGCTTTCCTTTTAATAATTCGAGTGTAACACTCGAAGATAATTTGATGAATGGAGGTATCGGAAGATTGAAGGTAGTAGTAGTTGATTTTTGAACGGCAAATGCAACACATTCTATTGGGGAGATACATAG
This sequence comes from Chrysina gloriosa, assembly GCA_038088585.1. NCBI lineage: Eukaryota > Metazoa > Arthropoda > Insecta > Coleoptera > Scarabaeidae > Chrysina > Chrysina gloriosa. Next base: position 7,440,346 of record CM076094.1, on the reverse strand, counting down.
AACATAGCCAATCATCTCGAAGAAAAATAATGAAAAAAAAAAAAGGTTGACATAAAAGAAAGAAGGAAAAATCCAACCGGGTAAACTTAAGGATTTCATGGGTGCGCTAGACCACAAGTGTTTTCCTTCAAAAAACGTAAATGAAAATATAAAATTTTTTACGTTACTGTCCACATCGTTAATTTCAACTTGTTATTTTGAAAATATTTTTTTAATAAACTTTAAGCTAGTATTTTTGTGCTCTAGATTTCTATTTTAAGTACTAATTTAGAAATTAGATGGCGCCCTTAAACTAGTAGATAACATAACCTCACATATGGATGCTTACCGACGAACAGCTGCCGTAGCCAGTAATATGTTAATAATCAATTTGCCAGTCAATCTGGATTGCAATGGTAAAAATCAGAAAGACATCAGCTGGACTTAAAGTTTCTTTGTGTACTTTATGCCGAGGTCTGAAGGCTCTATATTCAGAACTAGATTCATTATTAGTGTGGGCAAACAACAGTAACAGCGTCGCAACTTATTTCGTAATTACCGCTATTTGCCCAGACTATTAATTATCTGCCCCTAACTTCAAATTTTGGGCTAACCTCCACGAAAGTTGAAATATTCTGAGAAACAACAATTCGCTCTAGAGTTTTCTATTTGCCAAGATTTGAAGCCCATATCTTCAAACTTAGATGAACGGTGCTCTCCCAACCACGGTCTTAATGATTTTGCAGAAATCTGTCGCATTAACCAATTATCTGTCTAATTTATTTCTAAAAATCCCTCTGCGTAATTAAAAACTCGCGATGACGAATATACACGTCAAATGCGATACAAATGGTAACATAATAAATTTGACGAAAAAAGCAAAGCAGAGCAAGTAGACCTTTATTGAACAAAAAATGAACAATCCATTGTTAAAAACAATATCGTTGATATATTGAAAACAAATTTGCCAAAAAAAAATTATAAAATTCATAAACAGGAAAAATTAAAGAAATAGAATTGAGAAGTTCAATTGATTTTAGTGTGGTATTTTTCAAAGCAAAGTACCACACAAAGTGGCACTTCGCAGGTCCAGAAACCAGTAACATATTTTGGAAAAAGTAATATGTACACTTCTCCGCCAGAGAATTACACCTGAACTTAGTAAAATTTTTAGTATTTATATCAAATAGTAATTTTTCTTATTTTACACGTCGAACGCACCCAAAATAAAGATTTGGGTTGTCGTGTATATACATCAAACGCACCAAAATAAATATTTGGGTTGACGTGTGTACACGTCGAACGCGGCAAAATCAATATTTGGATTGACGTGTATACACGACGAACGCAATTAACTGGTCAAGGTTCTGCTGGTGATTAAACGATTTCTAGGATGAGAAGCCTCTCACTGTCTATTTTATGCGTACATCTTCAGACGCACCGTCGTCGATTCTAATGATCTTACGTAAATTTGGGCGGTTTGAGCTTTGACCAAATTATATCCGAAATAGAAAGATTCTCAAGAGCTTTACATCAGTTTGATATTGTCTCTCATTATCTCCAAATTTCAGGTCGATATCTGCAGAATTAAACGAATTGTTTGGAACAAGGGGCAATGAAGGAATTAAATTTATAGGACCTCTCCAGGTAAATCCCTTAGGATTGAAGTATCTTCGGGAACTACGATTATTGAAGATTGGAACTCGGCAACTCAACTTTAGTAAAAATCTACTGAGAATTCAAGCGTGCATTCTAGCACCTAGTATGTACGAAGGTTAGCGATAAGTGCCAACAGCATATTACGAAATTATTACGAAAAATGGAAGAAGTGTGGAAACGGTGTTACACCCAATTGTTAAGGTTTCCTATTTTGTTCTTGTTGGTCTCTCGTTTCCACTTTTGCCGTAGTTGGCCCTGCGCTTTCGTAAATTTCTGATATGGCTTGCGCCTGTTGGATGCGCGAGCGGGATTATTCTGCTCGTAACGTCGTTTTTCGCGAATGAGTTATGCCGTTTTCGCTTTTAAATTTGATTATCGAGGATATACTCGGAAATTCAACTCTGGGAAGTTAACATTATCGTTGTGTGAATCTGAAAGTGTCGCTTCCCCAATTTCTCTGTTCGAACTATCGGCCGTTGTACGATCGCTTTTCCCTCTATTGGAGGCGAATTTTCCGTTTTGTTCATTACGATGCGTTATTTTCACCTTAAGTCCCGCTTTTATTTATATATTTGACTCGTTGAGTTTTGGGGAAAATTCTCTAGAATCTTTAGTTCACTTATTCTTACTTTTGGAAACGTTCAATTCTTTTAGTATTTTAAGGGAGAGAATCAGATTGGTTTTCGGGTAAAAAGGGCGTGTTGCTTCCGTTTGCTATCAAATACTATATTTGTGGAACGAAAAATTTGATTATTTTAGTAGTTTAAAAGGGGAAACCATGTTATCATCATTTGCATATATGCTTGTTTTAATTACCTTCGACTAAAGCTGTAAGGTGGCCGTAAGGCCGCTGGAATTCCAACAGCTACCAAGACTGTGTAAATCTTAGATAAAGAGTTACCTGAGCACATACCAAGTCGAGCATATGAACCTGCCAAAATTACATTTCAATATCTTTGAGTTTTCCCAACTTGACCATGAACCAACTGTACAGTAGATATTCGACGTAGGGACCTAATGCATGAGACTCGCCTAAGAATGACTCCATCTCACTGCAAGTCACAAGCCGATCTTCGTTAATCATGTTGTTTTTTTTCGAATAACAATCGATTTTGGTCGACCTTCACGCAATTCATCGCGGACGTAGTTCTGCAAAGCAATTGTAAGCAGTCTATGCTTTACTTAATTTCACAAAAGTTGAACGAAGCCATTCTATGCATTTTTGTTATGGTAGACCTTCACTAGAATCATAAAAAATCATAAGACGAAAACCTGTAAAATTTCCAGTCTTTCAAAAAATTGCATTTTCTAAACATCAACCGCCTACAAACTGCTCGGTCAATTTTTAAGATACCACTGTTTTTTAATAGAATAACAAATGTCAAATTGTACAAAAATTGTAATGACACGCGACAGTAGCGCCAAGTAGTTGGTCGTTTGTAAAAACATAACAGGCGCCCCTCGTATCTACTTTTGTGATGCATCTGAGATGTATAACTTTTTCATGCAAATTTTGAACAATAATAAGGTTCTACAGTTTATAATTCTTACTTTTCGAAAATCTTCAAACACGTTGTATTACCGTCGGGCTAGCTTTCAAAAATCAACCGACTCACCCCATTTTCCGTGGGTAAAATTTAATTAACGATATCAATTTCACACGACCGGCTAATTAAAAACATCGGCATATTTACGTTTCGACGAGACGAACGTCGGGGAATCCGAGAGCCGGTAATTAACCGCAATTAAATACAATAATTCGTCCCTCGCCGCGTACAAACATCCCGTCCTCCTCGAAACAAACGGTTATTAACGAGGGAATAATTAGCGGGCGCCGGGCTTTCCCCTCCCCTCCCGATAAAATATGAATTATGTCCGGCCGATACAATAAGAACGCCGTATAAATAATAGTTTTCGGGCAGCGCGCGGATGCTATTTATGGCGTTTTTATTCAAATTAAGACGGCACAAACACGTAAACGACATCGAGATTATGAACCGAACACGATATTCATTTGTATCCGGCTGCGTTGACGGCCCCTACACGAAAAACTTCGTGTATATTCCGATTTAAATTTCCGAGATGATAAACGGGCCACGCTCGAATTTATCTAATAATGTTTACGTTGTTGCGTCGTCGTCCATCGGCGCTATTATGACTTTGGGATCGTAAGATTTTGTCAGAAGAAGGAGGTATGGTTTGTGCATTTTGTGGAAATTGATCGATGAGGCGCTTGAAACGACCTAATTGCAAATTAAAAACGATAAAAAACAATTTGAATCCGGACAACTATATGGCAATAACCGTACGATACGTTCCGAAGAAAAAGAAAAGGGCAGTCGTTAATTTTGAACTCTTCTGAAAAGTTTGTTATCAATTTTGCTTTCCCAGTGCCACAATTGATTGCGTTTTGGATGCTCATCTGGTTTGTTCGATGGGGGACCGGAATAAGTTAGAAGCAATTTTTGGAGAAAGAGAAGCCTCCTTTGACTTGCTGCAACTCCACTAAACCAAACATCACCGATTTCCTTGGAAAAGAACATAGATAAAACACGAAAGGCCTTCAACTCTCAAGTCCAGAAAATACCTTTGATCCAGTTCTCTTTGCAATCGTTGGAAGTTCTTGCGGTTTGAATTTTTCTTTGCTTCCTTAAACGGATATCAGGACGAGTTAAAAGCAACTCTATAAATATAATACAAAGAGCTTCCGTTGACTTGCTACAACTCCATTAAGCCAATCATCACCGATTTACTTAAAAAAGATGAAAGAATAAAAGCTTTGAATTTTTAAGTCCCGGAAAGCTTTGATCCATTTTACTTTGGAATCGGTATAAGTTCCTGTGCTTAGATATTTTGGACGTTTATTTTGTTCTTCAGAAGGAGACAAGAACGTGTAAGAAGCAACTTTCTGACACAAATAGATCCTTTTGACTAGTTACAACTCCATCAAGGCAATCATCACCAACTTCAAAAAATAGAAAAAAGAATAAAAACTTTCAACTTTTAAGTCCAGTCTCTTTGCTATCGTTAGAAATTCTTGCGGTTTGAAATTTTTGACGTTTACCTGGTTCTTCGTGAGGAGACGAGGATGAGTTAGAAGCAATTTCCTGATACAAAGAACTTCCTTTGACTTTCTACAACACCATTAAGCCAATCATTACCGATTTACTTAAACAAAAATAAATGAAAAAATAAAACCTTTGAACTTTAAAGTCCAGAAAGGTTCTGATCCGTTTCTCTTTAGAATCCTTAAAAGTTCTTGCACTTTGAAATTTTTGACGTATATCCGGTTTTTCAGAAAAAATCCCGACGAGTTAGGCGCAACTTTCTGATACAAAGAGCTTGCTTTGACTAGCTACAACACCACCAAACCAATCATCGCCCAATTGCTTAAAACAAAATAGATAAAGGTCTGAAAGCTTTCAAACAGTTAAAACCAGGAAAGCTTTGATTCGTTTATCTTTGCAATGGTTACAAGTTCTTGCGCTTTGAATTTTTTACGTTTATTTTGTTCTTCAGAAGGATACCAGGATGAGTAACAAGCAACTTTCTGATACCAAAAGGGATTACTTTGATCTGCTACAACCCCATCAAATCAATCATAACTGATTCGCTTAAAACAAGAAGACTGAAACCTTTCAACTGTTTATTCAGGAAAACTGACTAATTTCTCTTTGTAATCGTTAAAGGTTCTTGCGGTTTGAAATTTTTGTCGTTTGTCTGGTTGTTCCAAAGGAGACCTGGACGAGTTAGAAGCAACTTTCTGATATAAACAGATTCCCTTGCCCTGCTATAGTACTACCAAACCTATCATCACCGATTCGCTTAAAACACTGAACGCTTTCAACTGTTCAGTCCAGGAAAGCTTTTATCTCTTTCTCTTTGCAATCGTTAGAAGTTCTTACGCTTTGAAATTTTTGACGCTAATCTGGTTCTACAGAAGGAGACCTGGACGAGTTAGAAGCAACTTTCTAATACAAAGAGCTTTCTTTGACTAGTTAAAACTCCATCAAGCCGATCATCACTAACTTACTTTGAAAAGAAAAAGAAACAAGAATAAAAACTTTTACGTCCAGGAAAGCTTTGACCCGCTTCTCTTTGCAATCGTTAGAAGGTCTTGAGCTTTGAAATTTTTACGTTTATCTAGTTCTTTGGAGGAAGACTAGGACGAGTTAAGAGTAACTTCTTGATTCTTTGGCTTGTTGCAACTTGCTAAAGTCAATGAGCAAAAACATGGCAGACGAAAATGACGTCACTGATAGGCTTTCGCTCACTATGTCACTGTTTCGAAAGACACGTCACCGAACGAAGTTTCTTATTCTTTGTGCTTCCCTCACCGAGGATTATAACTTAATTGTCAAAATGCCTATGTATCTGAATGTGCCCCAATCACAGCGGTAAAGGTAAAAACAACGTTTGATTCTCATTGTTACAGCCTTTTCAAACCTTCTTGATGGTTCAAGCTCTACTTTCATTCAACTGTTCTCACCACATGGTTTCTAGATATGTATTACTATGTCCACTTACATGATAATTTAAAAAGAACGCCGTACTTCATCGTTTACGATTGCAAACGTCGTTTTTCAACGCAGCTGACATACTTGCATGTTTACCGTTAGGCAATTCGAATAGCAACTCAAACGTACTCGTAGCTCCGATAAAATTCGCGGCTTCATCTTTCACCAGCGAGACTCAAACTACTCCTTTTTACAGGCATAAGTTACAGCGAACGTTAACGATACAAAACCCACAGCCTATCGCAACAAAAATCCTTTGAAAATGCAATCCATCAGTGCAAAATTAAAAGCTAATTTGAGAACGTCGCTAATGCTCGGTCGCCTTTTCTTTCCTTCTAACTGTCTACGAAATAATTTACGTCGTCTTCTTACGCTGCCGTATATGCCGGATTTAGTACCACTGACGAGAACTACGCATCGCAATTCAATGAAAATGAATTATGGACTTCGCCTTACGGTCGCGGGGTAATAAAATAACGTTCGTTCGCGACCGTAAATTATGCTTTTTCCGCAATAATAATTATCCGGCAGGGAGGAGGAATTACGGTTAAAAATCCTGTGCGCACGCACAACCGACCTTTGGCGAGAGAGCGACAAGTTCAACGTAGGTCGGCATCTTTAGATATGTCCCCTATTCAATCGTAGCTTCTGAAACGTTTAAGAAGCTACGATTGAATAGGGGACATATCTAAAGATGCGGAAGTAATTGTTGCTTACAAAATTTTAAGAAATTTCTTTTTTTCGGAAAGTCGATACCAAAAGACGAAACAAGTTAGAAGCAAATAGGAAACTATTGTCAACGAGGGAGAGAGAGAGAGAGAGCTAAATAAAATTGAAGATTACAGAATCTAAGCAAATCTTTATAAAACGACTTTTGACTGAGGTTTCCACGAAAGCTGTGCAATAGACTAGATTAGTGTGATGTCAGAGAACGGTGGCGAGAATTTGTTGCTTCCATCCAAACAGTAGAATATCGGGTTAACTTCCCCCTACATCTTTTTCACCTGTTAGATATTTAATACAACTGTTTGAATAAAAATTTTTTAGAGCTTACAACTTCAAACAAACATTCTCAGCGAGAAGTTGTGAACTGTGGCATTTTCTGTTCTATAAATACTTAAATATTAATTGATTTTCTTCACATTTCTAGACAACATAACATTGCTATTTATTGTGTATTTTTAAATTCCAAATTGATCTCAAAACTCGGAGGTTACAAACCAATGTAATAAGCAAATTAAGCTCTTCCTACATGCAACAAGTACGACAAATTGCTTTTAATATTCCTGCAAAAAATTGTTTCAGTTTCTCTTGTAGAAAATACAATTCCAATAAGGAATTTTATTTGGTTCCTATGGTTAGGGGCAAAAGTGACGTCAGCACTAATCCAATCTATAGCCTGCATCGTATGTAAAAATTGCTTATTCTAATAGTAATAATCACTGATAGACAAAACAGATTTGAAACAACGGTTGGGTGTTTCTAAAATAGGTCGTAGTCAGTGCGATACAGCATACATAGGACAGTCGAGATGCGCTTTTAAGAACATCTTGCACATTATCGATCATGTTTTCGATTGGATTTAAATCAAACTAACGACTATATGCTCACATTTCAAACGAAATCTGAATAAGGGATTGGGAGGTACTCAAAAGATTGAAGAAATAGAACGAGCTGTTACATAATTTAAAAATAAGAAAATTACTTGCGTCATGCAATGAGAAAGGGAAGGGGAAGGAGCAACATTACTGCATATGATAATACAGGGAATTATTCAAGGTAAAAAAGCCAAGGAAGAAGCCGCATTTCGTGGATGAATAAGCTGAGATACTGGTGTGGATGTAATTCGCTTTGAACGTTAAAATAGCCACGATGAAAGCCAACCTACTTGGAGAAGACGGCACTTGAAGAAGAAGAAGAAGAACAACGAGGAGCGACTTGGGCAAAATTTCCAAGTATCTGCCAAAGAATACATTTTGAATCGAAATAGCACTGCATCTTGTTATCAACAAATTTGCATGCCACAAATGACGAATTCTTGCACGATTAGTAACCACTGAATGACCAGCTCGATCGTAAGCGTAAGAGCGTTAAATTTTGGGCGGAGCCTGACGCTCGCGTCGTGTGAAAGATAAAGAAAACAAGAGAGAGGGAGAGTATGATGTACGAGCGAGAGGTGATGAGTGAGAAAAAGGATACGTGCATGCTTGCTTCGTCTGTAATAGAAGGAGAGACAGAGAGAGTGTATGGTGTGCAAGCGGGAGTTATCACTTTAGCCGTGCGTAAACCACACAAACCAATTTTCTCTTTGAAACTAGCTTAGGTACTTATATGTATATGCTTTTGTATTGATGCAATATTTTATGATATACTTTCGAAGAGAAAAATATATTTTTCTTAAAACGGGGTCCTTATATACATACATCTAATATTTCAAATAATAATTTTTCCCAAAGCTTATAGGCCATTGGTTTGTGGAGATGTAGGAAAGGCAGCATTTGCTTCAAAATGTTGTTCATGTGATGATCTAGGAATTGCTCTTACTTATAACATTTGCTGGTCATGCAGTTGTTTTTTTTTTTTTTTCTAATAAGCAAGTTGTTAAAACAATTGCTAAATACTTATTCATTAGGGCAAATGTTTGACGAAGAAAACGAAATACCTCTAGCCCAGCTCTCTCCTACAGTTCATAATGAAATTTTGGATTTGGATGAATATTTCTCTGTTGATAGTCACGTAGTACCTACAGAGAGGAACAATTTCAGTATTAAATTGTTGAAGAATAGTGATAGGAATGTGAACGAATGTGAAACTCCAAAATCTAATTTACCTAATATGAGCGATGTGTGTACAAAATTAAGGGACATACAAAATTATTTAATGTGCAATAACAATGGTGAAATTTGTATGGATGTTCCTCGAATTTTACTTACATGTGAAGCTATAGTTTAAAATCGAAGCTAAAAAATTTAAAGCAAACAGAGATTGAACGATACTTTAAATAATCTTAACAAACTACGTTTTTTCGTATGAATATGTTGTAATAATATGTATATGTACATTTATTATTATTATTTATAACATGTATCTAGTTTATTCTTTGTACAACTTACATTAAAATAGTATGTGTATAATATTTGCTTTAATTAATTAAATAAAGAGAAAAATCTTGAAAACGACTTATGTATTTTGTTTATAGGACGAAGAACCTGACAATTACGGCCACGTATAACGGCTAATACTGTTTCTTCTTTTGGTGGCCGTTATTGACAGGTTTTACTCTAGTTGCTAATTACAAATCTTATAGTAAAATATAATTCCATGAAAGGAATGGACAATTTTCGAGAGACAAAATGTTAATAAAACCTGGATGGCTCGACCTAATTAAATAAGGCGCGCTAATAAACAGCTACCAAGTAATTGTTCAAGAGTTTATTAACTAAGTACAATTTGCATACGGCAATAATCCATGAGGAGAATTGTTTCGTCAATCGCGGACCGCAACCGCAGAAACCAATTAGTCTGCGGTTGCGGCCCGCGATTGATTACAATTTCACATCCCGGACTTGCATCGTCAAACGATCTTAATCCCTCCACACAAGGACAATTTCTCGAATAAAACTTTTCCTTCCTTTTCACGTCTCTGCGACATAGACATCGACGCAATGCAACAAACTAAGGCCACTCATTACCTGCACACTTATTACGCAAACACCTATAATTGCGACTCGCGACTTCGACGCAAAACGAACGAAACAAACGTGATCCGGCGCGGTACCGTTTTAATAACGCGAACAATGCGACTTCGTCGTTGTCGAGAGTCACGTTCGATAATGGCACTTCGAAGGCAATTTAGCGACACCATCGACGGTCGATACGCACTCTACTCTCCTCGAAACGTCGTTTTATAGAATAATAGTTTTTGCACCGCTCTCGATACGTACCGATCCGAGGAGATATGAACGGGACGTCAAGCGACAAACCCGCGCGCTCGTTCTCGTTGCCGTAGTGCACGAAAGTCGCTGCAACGTTATGTAACGAGACGAATACGTATACGTACTACGTACGTAAGGAAGGTATGAGGTATGTGGAGTGCATTGCTCCTGAAGTACGACGGGTCAAGCGAGTGTGATGTGTGAGATTTTCGAAGCGTTTCTCGTGCAGGAATAAAAATTGGGTGTTTCTTAATTTCGTAGTTATTCGCCGAAATCGATTAGTCGGGTTGTGTATTTGTGGTTTCGACTTGTATCGAGGAAGTTTGTGCCGCTTACGGGCCTTTACGTTTTATTATTTCAATTATCATAAATCTCGCCGTACTGGTTATACAGTTAATTTTATTTTAGTTTGATTTCGTTAACGTTGTTGATGTTATGTTATTGTTATGTTATGATACGGAACGGAACTACTTATTAGGTCTGCTTCTGGACGATGTGTAATGTCCAAAATCTTTTCGAGGGATGGTTTCCGCTAACTCCATCACCACTACCATTGGCGTCCGCAGAGAATTTTCTAGAGCTGGGCAAAGCTTTGGGACCAATAATTACATTCAATAATACAGGTGCGGTATATAAAATTCGCATAATGTTCAGCTATAATTAAAAGGGCTCAAATAAATAAGAACTCATGTGTATTGCACGGAGAACCAATGTTCACAAGTACATGCAAATGATGCAGGGATCGACCTACCTCACAAATCTGAAGCAATTGCCACACTATAAAAAACAATTCCTTAATTTATTCATCTTATTTTAAGCATATGTAACCAATTGCTTAGATTCTTTACGAAAGACCACTTTTAAGCAATTGCTGGCAGCAAAAACAATTACTTCAGTTTTTCCTCATCGACCCTCAAGCATTTATTTTGATTTTATAAGAAAAGCAGTTCCTAATTTTTTTTTCATTAGAGCCATTGTATTTTCTTGGATAACTGCAAAGAATGCGGCCTTGGAAAAACATTTCTTAACTGTAGCAGGAGATACCTTTCTCCAAGCAACTGTAATTCATATAAGTGCATTGGTTAAATTTACGGTTCTCTCAGAATTTTCAAAATCACATTCACTGTCGATAAATGTTAGAATCATTTTAATCAAAAAATTTGGGTAAATCAATTTGAAAATCTGAATTATTCCTTGATCCAAGGGCTAACAATGGGAAGTGGTGTTTGGCAACAGGAAGACTAGTTTAACATTATCCAATGGAATTTTAGAATGTGACGTGGCGTTATCCAAGAAAAGAAGCACTTTCCTATTTTGTTTCTTTCATTTTATTGTTAAATTCCTGCAGCCATCTTGTTATAATTTCCATTATCATCCATGCCTTTTTGTTAGAAACCAATTCCCATTCTAAGGGTAATTTGTCAACATGATTGGATCTTCTTTCTCACCGTCCATGTTTTCGCACAGTAAAATAGTCAAAGGTTGTTTTGCTGCCTTTCGTTCTTGCACAATTCTGATTTTTTAATGCAAATGTCTCATTTAGAAAGACGCGGCAATAAAGACCTCTTACGTGGGCATTAAGCACATCTCGAGGAGAATAATTTCTTAAAATCAACGGTAACTTGGTTTCCCAATCCTCTATATCGTCCAAATTAATCTCTGCGGGCTGACCACAAATTGATTTAAACGTTATTCTGTGTTGCCGGGAGGGACTTTCGAACCATCCATTAGATGCTGCGAAATCTTTAAGGGTGTTCGGAATTTTCAAGATCACTTAAAGTTAATTTTTTTTTGGCGATTTGAAAACTATTTACAGAGCTTCATATTTAAGCTCTAAAAGATGTATGTGTAACGATAAAATAGTAGTTTTTACAATGTTAAGAGCTTCTACAGCTTTAATTTGTTGTCCTTAATAAGTGAAGAGTCATTAAGTTTACGGACTCGAAATTTTGCATACTGTGTATTCGTCACGATAGCTGTGACTTGTCGACGAGCTTTTTTGAAAAGTCCTTGTTTGTTGTTGAATTTAACCTCAATTAAGGAATGGGAAAGTGACCATGGACGTAAGCGGCAACGCCATTTCCTGGACTTCAAGAGAGCAGCGATAACAAAGAAATTGACAATGAACAATGCTCTTTGACAAGTCGTAGACCACCGGATCGAATATGTGATATTCAAAATTTCAAGCCTGCTAACTTGTTGGTTCTTCACTTATTACCGACAAAAGATTAGACCTGTCTGAGCTCGTAAAATTCTAAACAATTAGTATTTTATCGTTATACATACATCTTTAGAGCTAAAATATGCAGCTTTGGAAATAGTTTTCGAACCGGCCAAAAAAGAAATAACTTCATGCGGTCCAGATATTGGAATTGCTTTATTTCTGGCTTTGCAAAACCAATTGTAGACGACTTGATCTAATGCCAATCCTTCCGACTGCAGAAATTTTCATTTTTGCTCCTAGTTAACACCTTCCTCAAGCATCTGTTTTTAATTCACCTTTATTCTTCATAACATTGCTAATTTGTGTTTGTCCGCCGACTTTCGCCAATTTAACTTTTCACTTTCCGCGATTATATTTATTTTATCTTTTAGCGATATACGTTTTCCTTTTTCCGAAGCTCTTAGGCTTATACGGTTGTTGAAGGTGCTTGCCTCGAGCTAATGAAACACATGTCACCGATTTTATTATAAGCAATTGTATGGGGAGGAATTTACCGATGTGATATTTGTCAGTAAATTACACCGCAGTCCTTACAATCACCTTCATTTTAGCTACATATTTAATTAAGAACCTTTCGAATACGGAGGCAACTTGTTGAGTTAATCAAGTAACCGAAAGAACCTTTCGAATACGGAGAGAATTTTAAACTAACCACAAATAACTGAAAAACCACATCGCTGCTTGATCAAACATAAAAATGCGCGTGTTGCGCCGGCAATTTGCTGTCGAGGCGTGTTCAGGGCTGAGATCATTGGATTCATTGCTCAAATTTATACGAAATAATTTTGGGCATTTCCATCGATAAAGATACCTCATAAATAGTCCGGCAGATATTGGCGGGTAGATTTTTATGAAGATAGGGCCGTAAAATTTTGGTTTTATTTGACCGAGGGAATTTCCTTATAGTCGATTCGGGGAACTTTGAAACTACCACCTGAGGTAAGAGATGGTCGCTTTAGACAGGTTGAACTGTATAAGCTTTAAATTGCGTCTGCGATTTCTTCCTTTCGGTGTCATTTATTCGATTTCTCTTTCATAAACTCACCACTGGAGTTGTCACGCAGCGGTAACAGCGTACAATTACGAAATAAGTTCCGAAAGCATCGCCTTATCTAGCTGTATGCGAGTAGTTAGATATGTATATAAGCTGCCGTAATTACCGCTGTATGCCCAGACTACTCACCACGTCTTTCACAGATTGGATTCTACCGACGGTGAACTTACGACGTACTTTTCAGAACACGTTGTTGCAAACGGTTACGGCATTTTCTTCTCCTAACCGGCTCCGGTCGAGTTCAAGGGGCCGATGGGTCCGCCGACAGGCTAACAATGCGGCTGTCAGTGCGGACAAGCAACAATTAAAGCGTAGTTTCGGACATGCTCCATTCAAGCTCGGTACTCGCGACAGTTGGCCGATACGGACAAACAAACCGCATTCTCGTCGTAAACGCGGCTACTTTCGATTGCGGTGCCTCCGTTTCGTTGCGACCGGAAATTTCTCGATTTTTCCGAGCGGTAATTTTAGCAGCTCACCTCTCGCCTTCCTACCTTATAGCAGCGCGAGATTCACGACTTCGAAAGTGATTATCCAGGCGGACTTTATCGCTCTGAATTTGTTCATTTCTATGAACGCTACGTTCCTAGAATAATTACGACGATTTCCCGAGCTTGACTCTAATCGTTTAGCTGCCTCCTGTAATAACAGTAATTTGAGCAATTTTAAGTAATTTAGCGGACGAGTCATGGGAACGACACGCTCTCAACTTAGCGAAATATTTTGACGCGTTTCGATCTGTCGTCTTCATGTCCGATTCGACACTAATTTACTGTAAGCTCATTCAAATGCTGCGAAAAGAAGATAGCCGGTGCTTGATAATGGGCGATAAAAACCCTAACGGATCATCGGGCGAAGGGAGCCGAAAGGCGGCGCGAATGCATCAATTTTATTATCTTTACAAGCGATATACAAGGGGTATTTGTTTCGGGGAATAATGCACCGAACTGGATCCGGTCGCGTAATCAGCAACGGACCGGAAAGTAGGGTCAGCAATAACAGAGAGAGAGAAATACGCCGCTAATGAGTAAGTCTCGTTGTTAATGCGATTAAGTGCCGTATAAAATGTAGTTAAGAACTGTGCTGCATATTAAATGGTGCAGGAAATTTAAAAGACTCTTTTTGGAGTATAATAAAGGTCGATGGACACCAACAAGAAATACTTGGCGAGTAACTTGTAAAGAATTCTTTCAAAATCCGTGGATACTGCCAACTTGTTATTATTCGAATATTTACTTCCTAGAAGACACGCAGTGTAACCATCCTCTAAAATCAATGACATTTAAATTGTTTGACCTCAAAGTGCAAGACTGTCACTGCAAGTACTATGAAAGTAGACTTGACTAGTGTCGTATAGTAATACTCGAATGGTTAATTACCATTAGAAAATTTATCATTTATTACAATTCAATATATCAAAATTCACAGTAAATGTTGGGGTTATGGATATTTTTGTTCACGTGACTTTCGGTGTATTTTTAGGTTCTATTTATACTTTTTCGATACCACGCAGACCACTTCTTAGGCATTTTATTACCCTACGGGTGTTAGCTTCTTATTTTAACTCCAGCCAGAGACGTTTAATGGGAGGAAAAAATGTAACTACAAATAAAATTATTAATTATTATAAAACGCATCGATTAAAAGATTGCATTGTAAACATTCAGACACATACATTCAACACTTTCACATCACAAGAATTACAAATAACCACTGGATATAAATAACCAAGGCTACATGGACATTAACAATACAGGTTTCTATAACAACGTTATGTCTTGGATGAACTGAAGTCATGGTGAATTAAAGCTTTCGTTTCGTGGACAACGGAGAAATAATGTAGTGTAGTCCTGGTTTCCCGAAAAAATAAAAAGTTTGTTTGGTTGACGACGAAGAAAATTGACAAGACAGATAACAAAAAAGTTTATAATATATTTTGGACCAAAAGGGTTTTAAAAGGAAGTGCCAGTAAATAAGAGAACCTCACCATACCGGAGATGATAGAGTCTAAGAAGGGGAAGAATCCATAGAAATTAAAGATGCATCGAGAATAGAAGTTAAGAAAGGAGATATAGGAAGAATCATCATCGAGAAAGATATTACACTCACACACACACACAACACCTTGATTTTATATTAAATATTTCTCAAAATTTATAAATATAATTTGTTATAATTTATGCTTTTTATATCATGAATTAAGAGCTAGGCCGGTGCAATTTTGTTCAAGAAATCGTACACTTAAGATAATGTAGTTTAACTCTAGTCTTTGACTTGTCAAGTGTTATTTTATTTTTAGATTATTATTGATATACATATGTATGTCAGTACACTGCATTTAAGTGCTGGTAAAGAAATGCAAGTAACTACATTACCTGGACAAGAGTGATCCAAGAAGACTAGGTAATAGATTAGGAGTCTCCAATGGCACTATTCGCGATATTAAAAAGAAATGGCTACATGAGAATTTACATGAACACGACAAACGGTTGGTTCACACCGCTAAAGAACAGTCGAATTAGTCTATAAGACTTGTCCGGATTTCTGTTGCTGCAATAGTACTTCTGTTTTCTGATTTAATGCACTAAAATAGAACAATAATCTACACATGGAGGTCCGTTATTGTAATCCCGTTCAGTCCACTAAGTGGTTCGATCTAGGCCAAATCTTTCTTCCAGCTCTTTGCCTCCTTCACATCATACAACACGAAAGTATTCCTGCGGTTCTTCTCCCCGCAGGTCTCCATCCATAGATTCTTTTTGGCCAGCGGTCATTCGCTATTCTTAGGAGATGTCCAAATCATTTGAAACTTTTTCTCTGAATGCCATCCTTTGATCTTGGTTTAGATAATCTTTGTTATAATGTCTAGAAACGTCAGTTATCATTTTAATGTTTTTCTCACACACGCGCGTGGTTAGACATGGCATTTCTACCTCACATACATACGTACGTGCCAACATCATTTCGCGTGTAATTCCCTTTCGATTGACCTTAAAGCAGGCCGCAACAATCCTCCGCGATAGCTCTACGTACTACGTGCAAACGCGTCGGACGCAGCTGCATTACACGAACGAGCGGTAGCCCGAACATAACGCTATACTCAATTTACTTACGTACTTACATATAATCGTAAGCTGACGTTAATAAATAATCATTTTCCATGCACTAATAACCTCGCGTTCGCGCGTTATTAGTTGAAACAGCAGTGCTAACTGGGAACAACTACGACGTTAGAGAATACGTTCGTTGTAACGCTCGACGATTAATAATTACCATTATCAGATGTAATTTTTACGCCGGAGGTGCAATTACACTTCCTTCTTATTATAGCCGTACGAAAGTGATAAATATGGGAATTGGTGTGCTCGATGAAATGTATTCTAGGCGTCTTTGCGCTTTGAAGATTGGAATCTAAAGAGGAAACGTGAGGGTTTTACGCAGCTGGTTTTAGGTTTAACACTCGGTCGCCAAGCGAGTTTTGTTCGGTTGATACTGTGGTGCTTGCCTGATCCCCAAAATCTCGTACGAAGGCTTTGGTCATCGGAGAACTTTGGGGGAGAGTGGGCAGCATGTTCGAGTGGATTACCAAGTGGAGAAGCTGCAAAATAAAAGGAATAGGAAACATGGGAGGCAGAAAACCGACGAATCCGCTTGAAAGAAGTTCGAGGATTGACTGAAGATATAACTTCGTCGAGAAGAAAGATTAGGAAAACACCACAAACGGGCAAGTGAACTAACAATGTGAATGAGAATATTGGGGTGGAGCACCGCCTACCAACTGTTTTTCTTTTTAGTTTTACACTGTCAAAGTATGGCTTGTGCATTGCGCGACGTAATTTTGAAGCCACTTTGAGCTTAAATTGCGATCTATATATTGTCTTGTGGATGTTGATACTAAATTTTTCATGTTCACAGACACAAGTTGAGCTGGTATGTTGAATTTCAGCATCACAGCTACCATAGTTCTGCAATGACCACATGTTAAACTTTGCCGAATCTTCGTGGTTGACGCCACGGCGGCGCGGCGTTAGTGGAACCTCCACAGAAAGGGCTGTGGTGTTCCAGGTATATGATACCTAGAGCTAAAACTTTGCAGAACCTCGTTTCAAGCATATATCTACATCCGTATAAATTTTCAGCCAAATTGGAGTGGGGACCCCTGGTTCAGTTGACATGGAATCACCCAAATGTTAGTTGTAAATAATGTGTATTGATGACGTACATGTGTACAAATACCCGAGTAAAAAGAGGAAAGATATCGTTGGGGTCCGAGCCGCGCCCAATGTAACGAAACTCATCTGAAACTTAAGAAAGGAAATAACAAAGAAACGTTTTACAATCTCCCCGGCACGTTATTGTGCCATAGTAATTATTTTGATCAGCGCAATGTCATCGGGGGAAGGGCCCCCTTTTTACATCGTTGCACTAACCTTTGCACACGCACGCATATCTCTCTTCACATACCACCGACGCGTATAACGCCCGGTGAAGAGATAAAGGGGGCGCGCGGTGTACGCCCCCTTCGCTTCATCAGCTCTCGTTAAAACGTTAAAACTCGACGAACGCTCGTTTTCCTTTTATCTCGTTCGTCCATCGCGGTTCGGCGAGCCGACCGACCGAGGTCCGGTCGGAACGAAGTCCTTTAATGATAAATCGCGGCTCGGCCGTGTATAGTATACATGTACAACATCGTACGCATCCACTGAATTGTAACGAAACAAAAGTGGTAAATTATGCTCGGCGAACGGGGTGTATATAATACGTATTACGTTAGGTTGGTACGTCGAGGAAAGGTTCCGTCTTGCGTTGCTTGCATCGTCGTCGTTCCGAACGAGAAGATCGAGCGACGATGCGTACAGGAACAGATTGCTTTTCTACGTGCACGTTGCGAGGAAGAAATCGCCTGGTGGTAATATTGCTTTTAGGTAGATGTACGATCTTGTGGACGTACTTACGGATTTTGTTTTCGTCGGAAATGTTATGTGAGGATGATGGTTTTGAAGCGATAATGACGCTGACGTGAGAATTTATGTCGTAATAAACGAAGGATAAGGATTTACTATGCGGTTCCTCCTCCAACTATAAAACATCTTCATACGATTCTTTAGCGTTGCCGTGAATGCGATCAGATAAGGATTTGTTATAACGGATCGTAGCATAAGAAATCCTCGTTTTCCAAAATGTTTTATGGAGTGTCTAAGAGGGACAAAAATTAGAAGGTTGATGATGTAGTCATCGCTATCAACGAAACACATGTCCCGGAATTAATTAAGTCTAGTATTCGTAATATTGCACCATAGTCCTTGCAATCATTACCAACTGATAGATAAAGGCTTAGTGAGGAATCGTTGGAAGAAACCATTGTCATACCACTATCCTATGAATTTGTTGTTATCCATTCCTTCTTCGAAATTGCCCGCAACTTGTCTAAGCCCAAATCTACAGGTGCACCGATAACATATGGCCGAGCCTGTCCCTATGGTGTTATGGCAATCTTAGACATTTATCTTCGGATCTAGCGGACTGAACAGAAATGAGGCCAATACGAGCTTAGAGCTTAACGTGTTAATTGATAGCTTTTCTCATTCTAGGATTGCTTTCATCTTTTCCTAGGTCTTTTGGCAAAGTCGCTGTGTTATGTCTTACTACTTGTCTTCTCTGCCGTTCTTTTTTCTTGATATGATAGGTACGTTCGAATTAATCAGGAACATGTAAAGGAGAAGAGGTTAAAGCACTTCAACGATGGTAGGTCTAAATTTGAGTTCACTAGTGTTTACAGATGATTAATTGATGTCAATTAATCCCTATTAGTATTAATAGTTTAACCGTATTTGGATTACTACAATGAAAGTGGACAGTCACGGTGCCAGCATTTTAGTCAGCTTCACAGAAAACTACATTCAAACATAAAAGTTTATTTTTTATTGATGAATGCATTTTCATGTAGATATCTGCTACATATGTGTGTAGTTATGTTTTTCAGAATTTTATCTTGATTACACCGTATTAGGTAAAAATTGACAGATTTCCACTAAATTGTTAGAGCGAAGCTCTTTTAGGGAGGTTCTGCGACGAGAGTTATCCGGGAAAAAGTGAGACGCTTGAAATCTTCAGATAGACGCCTTTTCGTCCATCTTTCTTCTTTCATTAGTTCTTTCTCGCTCGCACACACGTTCGCATCTTCCCCCATCAGATGGCGCTCTTATTATTCGGACTCGAATTTACTTCAAATTCAACTTCAACTTTTTACCATCGGTTTCGAAATGAAATACTTTTTCTCTATACATTGTTTATTCAATTATAGAATTGTTGTTTTGATTCAAAATATGTACGTATATACGTACTACCTACTTACCAATCATAACAAAAATGACATATTCAACTATCTTAAAAATAAACATTTAGGCAAGCACGAAACACAAAAACAAGAGCACAAAAGTTATTCAGGAGCAACTTGAAAATATCTTAAAATACTGTATTGTTTAAGCTTTCTATTTTGTTCTTCTTTGAAAATGACACTCCAAATTCTTAATTTGCTCAAAATCTGCATAGCCAGCTGTTGAAAATTGTTTTAAGCCTTTAATCCACTTCAGGGCTTGATCGTGTAACACTTTATTGGATTATCTTCTTCTGATGTGTCGGCTGTTTCGTCTTCCGTTCCGTTCTGTTCCTCATCGTCCTTAGATTCTTGAATTTAATTCTCCAAATCAAAATTATCGTTAGTTGGTGTGTTTTGAACGATGTTTATGAAATCGTCTAAATTTTCATTATTTCTAACACACAACTCTTAAACTGCTTCAAAGTTTGTTGGAAGCGTAGACAACGATAAATCATCTTCGGGATTAAAATCAGGAAGCTCTGTCTCCGCCTTTCTGAACCCAGCGTTTCTGAAATAGTTTTGTATTGTTATAGGATTCATGTTTTTCCATCCAGTCTTCCTCAGATGCAATGCCTCTAAAACATTAACTTTCTTTGAAAGCTCAGACGCTAATCTAACGGTGTCCGTGTTAGATAAGATGTGCTTGGAAATGTGATTTTGGTAAAATAAATTTTGAATTTTTTAATGCTCTGATCCAAAGGCTGGCAAAACACAAGTGGTATTAGGAGGCAACCAAATTATTTTCTCACATTGTTTAGGTTTAACTCCCAAGAATTAGACTGCGTTGCCTAAAACGAGTAAAATTTTAGTTTTTAGAATCCCTATTTTTCTAGGCAACTCTGGCAACTATTCGTTCATCACTTCACTAGTCATCGACACTTTTCTATTCGATTTTCACATCTTTATTGCTTTAGGAGGAGTCGCTTTTCCAATCATTAATCATTTTGTGTTTCTAATAAATGAAAATACAAGCAACTTCTAAGATTCAACATATATAGTACTATTACAATATTGGTTCGCCACACTGTGGCTCCATCAAGTGGATGAATTTATTCATTATGGAGTTCTAACAATTGCATCCCGCACCAATTTATTATTTTCATT
Source organism: Chrysina gloriosa (assembly GCA_038088585.1). Taxonomy (NCBI): domain Eukaryota; kingdom Metazoa; phylum Arthropoda; class Insecta; order Coleoptera; family Scarabaeidae; genus Chrysina; species Chrysina gloriosa. The sequence goes on along the minus strand of CM076094.1, from coordinate 7,419,495 downwards.
TTTGAACAGTTAGTCTTTCTTTGGCCAGTTTTCCTCTTGAGTATTTGTCGGATGTCAGGGCGAGTGTTTTACCGCGAAGTTTTCGAAAAGAAATGTGCGTTCTCATCAGCTTTGTAGATATCTTCATGTCATCCAAGCAACAAAGACGGAATTTTCTCCATAATTGCATCAACCGTATCCTGTTTGAGGTCACCCGCTTTACCTGATATGCATTTGAAACTGATGCCTTCTACGCCATTCTGGGAACCAACCGTTAGACCCACTAAAATTTTTGCAGCAGCATTTTTCTGCAATTTCCATTACCTTGGCTTTCACTAACCCTCCTGATACGGGTATGCTTTCATTTCCGGTCTTCACAAGTCATCCAAAAACATGCCTCATCTATGTTTAAGCCTTCACTTTTCAAAAAAAGGAAATATTTGTTTGGAGCCGATTTACGCCGAACAACTACAGAGATCGGATTTCTTCTTTAGTTTTTACAATTGTCGTAGCTTGCGTTTTTCCTATGTCGAATCTCAGAGCCCCGAGTCGATAGTTTTTCCTTATCAATCACATTCACTATTTCATATTCCTTTTCAGTGTTAAGATTCATTTTTTTTCGGCGCCACCGTACGTAAGATTTTATGCAGGCGTTCGATTTTAACTGGCGCACAAAGAATAACCGATGGAGGCTCAAAATAAAAAAGAGGAACCATCAAACTTCTGTTCCCATACATAAATAAAGGGGAATATAAATATAATTCGAACAATTGGAGCATCTCCGTCATTTATTAGGGATTTTAGCGACTTACGAGAATGTACTTTATGTGTAAAAATATGGCGAAAAATTCAATTTTAAGAAATTTGGCAGCTCGAAGGTGTATAGATCTGCCCGTTAGGAGAGCTTTCACTGTAAATGTTTGGGTGCGTTTGTGTACTGTTGAATTTAGAATCTGTTTCATTATTGGCTAAAAATGTTTGGAGTTGATTGATATTCTTCCTAGATGTGACGATGTGCGCGTGTCAGTGTTGTTACGCCAGTTCAAGCGACTGCATCTAGAAAGATACCTACGACAAAGTTTTATGTCTGTATTACTATAGCACCTACCTCGCTCTCGCCAAAACATCTCGGATAGTGATCGTGAGTTGTTAAGAGAAATTACAAAAAAACTCGCCTAGGTTAAGAACGTCTGGGAAGGGTACAAATTGTTAAGACACATTTGTTATAGCTTAAATCGACTGGAATTTGGTGTCTTTAAAGAGGAAAATCCGAGTAAATTTCTGTAAGTTAGGCGTTAAAAATGCTTCTGAAATTTCGCTACCCAAAAAGACAAAATAGTGATGAAAAGGCTGTTTTAAAGGAATTGCTTACAAGAAGAACGGGGAACGGCTCCGAATAAGACAGTTTCAGTAGTCAGTCAAGTGCCATTTAGCTTTACAGTTGATGGAATGAAGATCTTAAGAGCATGTTAACGAGATTTGTGTTTCGGTGGTAGTCTAGTATCCCAGTTTTAATACACAAATAAAATTACTTAATTGCTGACCAAGAAGTAACTGCAAAATATCAAAGGCAAATGCATTAGAACACATGCAAATTTTTTAATTGTTTCACGCTGGACACTAGAAATACTTTATCAATAGGCGCATTTAAATCTAAAATTAAAAAAGTCTGATGGATAGAGCTCTCGACGCTGTGGATGGCTATTTCTGACTTCGATTGGTGACGAGGAAGTTTTATTTTCAATTTTATTTTGCTAAAGTTGCTGCCAATTATGACAATTTTGTTATATACGTAATTATCTTCGTATGTTTGTGTTTCCAGTCCGTTATTTCATTTACTTAGTTTTTATTTATTTTAATACGTTTGTGTTCGCGGTCTGTCATTTTACTTACTTTATTTTAATATGTTTGTGTCGTTTGTTCAATATTTTCATTATACAGTACGTGCCTAAAATATGGAATAAATTCAGTAAAAGCGAAACGACATTTCTTCTTTGAAAGAAATCCTTGAACAGGTCGATTTTATTTCAGAAAAATATACATTTTTCATAACAGTTGATTTTCAACGATCAGCTGCTTTTGCTTAATGACTTCAATTGTTTTGTCTCAAATAGCAACCTCCAATTATTTTTCTTTGAGTTTGAGAGAGATCTTTGCATTGCCGAACTGACAGCATAAACATATCGCCATTTTACATCTACAGAAATTTTTCGAGGCAATGACGATTGAATGTTAGAAAACGCAACAAAGAAAGTAAAATGAAGCGAGCAAAACCGTTTATCCGAGTTTGGTTTTCCACGTTACAGATCCCCTAGGTACACATCATTTTACGAAACATATTCCACAGTTTGGTTTCTTTCATTTTTTTCCATTCTTGTGATTTGTAAAATGAATAAAAACATGAAACAAAGTATATATTTTTTTAAAATGTACGTTAGATATTATTTTAGCAATATTCTCCTTATTCTTACTTGTATTTTTGTGATTGTTTGTGATCAGCTAGAATTGTTGGCCTTTTGCTAATCGCGATTCCTCCGAATTTTTTATCGAGTAAGATCTGATAACGGAAACTTTCTTCATACCTACCTCTACTTATTTAGAAAAAAAACTGTAATCGGTCATTGTTTTACATTTGAAATTCGAAATGAAACTATCCTGCTTAGTTCCGGTTCTATTGCCAATATACCAGAAAGAATTAAAGCAAATAAAACGAAATTTCGATTTCAGAAAATCCAGACTTTATTCATCATCGTTCTAGACATCATATGTACAGGATATTAAAAAATGATCGACACGAATTCGATATAAATTAAGGCGAGGACACGCCGACAGTTCCGACAATTCTCCTGATATGTCGCTAATAGTGAAAGTACTAATGATATTGACATTGTTGTATATCCAAGACAATAAATATCCGTTATATAAAATATATGCATATCTATATATAAAAAAGATCTGTCTACTTATTATATTAATATTTATAGATATTTACAAAAGGACAAGAAGGTAAAAGTTCAAAACGAGGAAGGTGATGGTCATCATATTTATACAAAAAGAAAGAGGAGGAAAGTTTCTTTTTAATACCTACTCAATTCTATACAAGTCCTTATTGTGTCTGTGTGGTTGTATCTTTCTATGTACAATCGATGTTATACTCCGGCCGTTTTCTCTGCGGGGGCTCGAGTTATCCCGGCGGGGGTCGCACACGCACCCATCTCGCACTCGCTCACTACAAAAAACACCAATAATCACCCGTTTCTTACACTGCCACCCCCGTCCGAATATCACATATCGAAAAATTAGAAAAGAACTGCATTGCACGCCCAATTCCCAGTCGTTCGTTTGTTTTTCCCTTGTTTTTTAATTAAGTTAATTTAGTATCACAATTATTCGAATTTCGCGTCGCACTATATGTGAATAGCCACTGTTCTTTGCGTACCGCCACCTCCGCCTCCGCCTCCTCCACCACCGCCGCCGCCGCCACCACCGCTAGCTCCGCCACCGGAAGCAGCTTGTCCTCTGTTGCCTCCGGTGTGCCTGTGGACGTGATGGTGGACGTGAGGTCCCCTCGACGATCCCCTCCTTCGGTGGTTGTTCGGGACGTCGGGGAGGGCGAATTTGAGTTTTTCCCAGAACAATTTATCGCCCCATTGGAGATAGACGTTGGTTTTTAGATAGAGGCGGATGTCCGGGTCCAAATCCTTATGGGGGACTTCGCCTAGGAGGACGACGATGAGTCGTCGCCTTCGGTCGCGTAGCACCTGGTGGTGCGCCGATTTAAACTCGAACCTGCACCATTCCGATTTGATGAAGTTCTCCGACAGGATCATTATGGTCCGTCTGGAAGATTCGACGGCTTGCACGATCGTATCGGCGAGGAAGGCGCCGACGGGAAAGTCGCGGTAATGCAAGCACAATTTATAGTTGGGCTCCAAAGCCGGGGCGAGCACTTCCGCCACCCAAGCTTCGTCTTTCGAACTGTAACTGATGAAGGCGTCGAATAACTTCTCGTCCCGATCCAAATCGGTGGAATTGTGAAAGAGTCTAACTCCGAATTTCGAATGAAACCACACCCTCACCTCCTGCCTGAAGATGAACAAGAACAAAATCACCGTTAGGATCACCGCGAATGCGACGAGGGTAATCCCGAGCAGCACCATGTAATCCTGTATCGCTTGGCGTTTTAACACCGTCTTAGTGGCCGTCAGGTTCCCGTTGATGCTATTGTCTATGTTAACCGCGCCCGTGCAACTCGTCTCGTTATCCAGGCCGATGTAGAATCCCAAATCGGGATTATCACTGTACAGGGAGTCGCCGTAAAAGTCCAAGTCCGTCTCGTTATAAACGCACCGCACGTTTCTTATATCGAAGACGGTATCGCCTTTGATCATCCACTCGCGCAATTTCTCGGTAAACTCGCACTCGCACGACCACGGATTGAAAGCCAGGCTCACTTTGGTCAGCGTCAGCGGTAATTTCCACACGTCGTAAACGGTTAAGCGGTTGTGATCGAGATAGAGCAGTCGCAACCAGTTCAGCGCGCTGAAAGTGTGGTTATTGATGACGACCAGGCGATTGTGCTGCAGGTGGATCTCCCGCAGACTTTCCAAACCATCGAATTCGTAGCCTTTCAGTTCCGTTAAGCGATTCTCGTCCAAATGGAGCTCCTCCAAATTCCTCAGACCGTTGAAGGTGCGATTTTCGATATGCTCGATGTTGGAGTTGTTCAGGAACAGAATTTTCAGTCGTTTTCGGCCGATCAACGCGTGACTGCCCATGCTCCTCAAATCGTTCCCGTCCAAATATAATTGAGTGGCATCCATCGGGACTTGTTGCGGTAATTTCTCCACGTATCCTCTGGAGGAACAATCGACGACGTTAGCGGACCACGATTCGTCTCGGTAGCACGTGCAGTTCCTCGGACAGGTCATTTCACAGTCACAAGCGTCAAAATCACAGCAATGACACACGGGGAAACAGTGAGTTTCGTAACTGCACAAGAACTGATACGGGGTGGCTTCTACGAGGGGTACGTAAGTTTTCCCGCGATTATACAGAAGCTGACAATAGATACTTTCCAAATCCACCAATTTCGGCGTGTTCCTCGAGCGATTTTCTGCGTTGGATTTCTGCAACCAATCCATGGTGCAATCGCACTTATATGGGTTACCACCGATGTGGAATTCGGGCAAGGGTTTGTCGGGAGGGACGTTGGAAATTCGCAAGGATAAAGGATCCAAAAGCGTGATTTTGTTACCGAATAAATCGACCCGCGTCAGATTCGGCTTGTTGTAGAAAGTGTACGGAACCACACGCGCGATTTGGTTATCGTTTAAGTACAAGATCTCGATGCTGTTGGGAATGTCCGTTCCGGAAATTTCCGTCAATTTATTCGCGCTGATATCGAACGTGGACAGGGCCATGCTCGATTTGATTTCGAAATAATTGCTGAGTTGCTCGATCTGGTTGGCGTGCACGTCCAACCATTGCAAGTTCACCGGAATTTGCTCGTAATCCAATCGTCTCAGTTGATTTTCCGAGATGTTAAGCCAAATTAATCGGGGAGGTTCGCGAAGAGATCATCGATGTCCGTGAGGTAATTCCCGTCGAGTCTGATCGCTTGTAAATTTTCGTTCATGTCGAAGGAACCGGCTTCGACTTTTTGGATCTTATTCCGGGATAAATTTAAGATTTGTAGGTTGGTCATGCGCCCGAAAACACCTTTGGTGATGTTCCCGATGTAATTTTCCGTTAACCGGAGCCCGTACAGTTCCTTCATGTCGCGGAAAGTGTTATTCGTGAGGGTGTCGATGTGGTTTTCGCCGAGATCCAACGTCTTTAACATCGGAACTTTTAACAGGACTTCCGGGACTTCGACTAATTTATTTCCGTTTAGGTGCAGATCGCGCAGCGCGGAGCAATTCGTGAGGGCTTCCGGGTGGATGGAGAATATCCGGTTGTTATCTAAGGATAGCAGTGATAACGAATATAGTCCGGTGAGGGTGTTACTATCGATTCGCGATAGCTTATTATTCGATACGATAAGCGCGTAAAGCTTGTTTAATTTCGAGAAGATAAATTCGGGAATCGACTCGAGGAAGTTATCGTTAATCTTTAAAATCTCCAAGTTCACCAGATCACTGAAAATCATCTGTTCCAACTTTCCGATGCGATTATGCGACACATCCAGCACGTCTAAATGTTCCAAATTCGCGAAAGTCATCGCGTTAATCCAATCCTCGGTGAGTTCGTTATACGACAGATCTAACACTAACAACTGCGACACGTTACGAAACAATCCCGGCGCTAGCACGTTGATCGAATTGTTCCGAAGATACATTTCCGTAATCTCCAAATTATCGGAAAACAACTCGAGCGGTAAACTCACTAAACGATTGTCCGATAATTTCAGGACGTTCAAAGTCCGCAGTCCTTCGAAGGCGCGATCCGCGAGATGAGTTAACCCGTTCCCTTGCAGGTAGAGCTTCTGCAACCGCGCCAAACCGCTAAATTGCCCCGGCGGTAATCGATCGATGTTGTTGCGAGATAAGTCCAAAATGCGCAGGTTGCCGCCGCATCGCTCCATGGTGTGTTGGGTGAATTTGAACGATGAGATCTCCCGCAGACGGTTGTTCGTTAAATTGAGGACTTCCAACGAGTATAGCGGGCAGAAAGCTCCCTCCGGAAGGCTCCACATATTATTGTTGCCCAAATCCAATCGCTCCAATAAGCGCATTTCGTCGGTGAAGGCGTTCGGCGAGATTTCCAGCGTCATCGCCGACCAATCGGTGTTGTGCGTCCTGACGGTGAGATTCTTCAGCTCCTTCAGTCCGCGAAACGCGCCGTCGGATAGATTCCCGATCTTGCAATACTCGATGGATAACTCGCGAAGCTCCACGAGCTGCTGAAAGCTCCCCGATAGCAAGGAGCTTTGAAAGAAGAGCGTATCGCTGCACTCCAATCTCAATCGCACCGTGTGCTTGGCTTGAATCGTGCTGAAGTTGGTTTTGTCCAGCTCGCTGTTGATGGTGCGCACTCTGCAGACCAACGCGACGTCCTTATTAGCGCCGTCGTTCTCGACGTCCCAATTGCATTCGTCGGGCGCCTCGTACCGGAGCGCCTTGCTGAGCGAGGCGGATAGCACGCCGAAGAAGAACGTTCCGAGAAGTATCGCACACACGACCGTGGTGCCCATTTCGCAGCGTTCTTACACCATTTTAAAATGCACACCGGCAGCATCGCATGCCGCGTCCGTATCGTGCGCAGCTCGCCGTTTGACTGGCCTGTCGTTCTTCGAGGGAACACAAGGCCATGGAATCCGAAGCCGGCTTCGGTCGGCGTTCCCCCTTTCGCGCCCCGCGATCCGAACGCCGCCTAAGAATAGACCCGAACGGCGGCGTTCGCGGCCAGCAGAAGAAAAGGAGGATGGGAAAAAGACGAAGAGAAAAAACTGTTAACTCGGATCGCCTTTTTTACTCGGACGTCGGGTTTTCTATCTGATCGCCCGTTGAAATCACTGGAGAGTATCGCGCTTTTGTGCCGCTCGAAATCGGCGTCCGCGTCCAGTCGCCCTCGTCGTCGTAGTCATGCGTCGTCGTACTTTTCGTTAATGGAACGATTTGCGTTAACAATTCGACAAAGCAAAGATGTTGGAAGTTAACGAATATGTGGAATATGTTGATTACACAGGCCTGCAAAAAAATACTTTTTGACAATTGTTTTCACTTTAGGCACTTATTTTTGTGTTTTGCAGAACTTAAAAGTGAAACCCGTTTTTTTGTATCACATAGATTTTTTCCACAAAAAAACGGATGTACTTTGGCAATAGTAAGCTAAATAATAATAAAAAATATGGAATGTATATTTTATTTATAATAGATTTTATTAAAATCATAAGTAACCAAGCAACAACAAGAGGGATAGGTGCTGACCACGTGCAGACTGGAAAATATTCCAGTTTGAACCAAATTTGATTAATTGTACTATTGCCTGGTCGACGTAAAAGAACGCCGAAATCTTTACTTATTAATTACTTCTAAGTGGATCTAATAGAACATTAATTTTTTAAGCCTAATTAAAATTGAACACTGCAATGGTTACTTGCCTAAAATGCTTAATTATCCATAATTTTAAAGTGGAAATTTGTAACTAAATTGTGCCTGATGGAATTTTTTCGTTATTTTTCCCGCAATCAACGCAAAAGATTGGAAAAATCACTGATTTTTCTATCGCAGGCCTGTCATAAATCGAGAAATGAGGTAGTTTCATAATTGGATTTTCTTGGAGTTGTTGTGGTGTCGTTTATTCTTTTTTGATAGGTTGTGATTGTTTCAACCGGGAAGTGTTAAATCAGAAAATCATCTTCTTCTCTTCATTCGTCTTCTATCACTGTAAGAATGTCGTGCTTGGTACTTAAAATAATTGTTCCCTTTCTTCAGATACTTATAAATATCCTTGCTGGCGCCGATGAGGAGATGTTATGTAATTGCACCCTTGGAAAGATTCTTGAATTCAATACATATTTCGACAGCTGTCATCTTCATCATCTTCCTTGAAAAGATGTGAAATTCCTAACTACCACTTGCTCCAGAAAGCCTGGTTTACTGTATTAAAGTCAATCGTTACGTATTTTACGTTTTAAAAAAACGTTAGCTAGAATTTAGGTGAAATATGTTATACGAAGAATACATGATGTACATAGTTAATGTTTTATTGAATGTGAAATTTTGGTTGCCGTAAGTACAAGTTCAAGGGCTTTCGAACTGGTTGACATCCAAAACGATAAGGTGCTTGGCAATATTGAGTAATGCCGTTAGTACGAGGGATAAGCTGAATTTATTGAGAATAATAAAATCTGGTACACTGTGAAAACCAATCACACAGTATTTATTTAGAGCAACTTTTTGACGCGTAATTCTTGAAGTTACGTTCGTTATAACTTTGAAAAGTAAAATAAAATGGGATTAACCAGAGAACACTTTTCAATCATAATTTACTTACATGATTTTAAAACAGATTTGGGCGCTTATGAGTGTAAAGAGAATTTAGGTTCAGTTGTTAATGAACAAGTACCTGCCTTGGCCACAATTTACCGATGGCATAAGGAATTTGAACCCGAAAGGGCATCAAATAGGAGCAGGGCGTCCTCCTAAAGCTGTTAGCGACCAAAAACATTGCTGCTGTTAAGAAAATAACTAAAGAGGATAATAAGAAGAAGTAGAATTTGCCATGAAACTTGAAAGTCGTGTATGGATGAATAAAGATGGGGAAACTCCTACAATGACTACGGAGGAGCAAACTATGAATGTATGTATGCGGTACTCTTAAGAAGTACGGGCTTACTAAATGAAATTAAGCTAGATGGACAAAAGACAGTTCCCGATAAGTGATACACTGGAGAATGTTTGTCTGAAGTCTTCAATATAGTTCCAGACAAGGGAATTACGCTTCGCCATGACAATGCGTCGTCCCATACGTCACTTTCAACTCTCCAGTTTTTGGTGGGAAAGAAATGCAAAAGTAATAGGACATCCGCCGTATTCTCCTGATTTAGCAACGTGCGACTTTTGACTATTTTTTGGACTCAAACGAAATTTGCGGGGTAGAAGGTTTTCGTCAGACGAAGAGATTGATACCATACTTCACGCTTATTTTGAAGCTATTCCGAAAGAAGATTGGTTGGGAGCTTTTAAACAGTGGAAAGAAAGAATGGTCAAGCAGATCATTGCTGAAGGGAATTACTTTGAGCATGTTTAAAACAAAATCGTAGAAAATATTAAACGTGTTTTTTATTCTCAATTATTTCCGCTTATCCCTCGTATGTACCTATCATTTTAAGTATGTCGTCTTTGTCGGTTTGTGATGAGGAGATGCGTTTTGGGAAACATTCTTCAATTTATCCATGGCGACCACGACTAATTTAGCTGTTTTAATCCCACTTGAATTTGGAACAGACATCTGGGCATTAAAAATAATTATACTGGTAAATCACACTTTTGTTTATTGAACGCTGAGTACGGTTTTTTATGCATTTTTCGATGCTATGTTCTAAACTTTTTCTTTTTTGAAAACAGCATTTAAAAATTTCCCCAATCTTAACGGATTAAACTCGGATATAGCTTTTTCCTATCAGCTTTTGAGCTTTAAGCAACGTAGGGACGCACGTAAGCATCGAAACGCGCATACGCTTAAGCGAAATGAAATAGGAATGCGGGAGTCGTAAATTATAACCGCTGTAAAGAGTAAAGAGGTACGTACCATATTAGTCGATCAATATTGTTTGCATGCATGAAACGTAAACATATGGATATTGCGGACACGGTCCGTTTAACGTCTAACTAAATTGCATACAGTAAATTTAATTACGTTGTGGGTAGGTAGGGTCGTCGTAATATATTGCCCCCTCCCTTCCCACTCGGAACGCATTATACATTATTTGAGACAATATTGCTTTTGAAATTACAATTGTACGAATTTATCGTGCCCGGGTAATGTAATAAATTTCCTCTTGTTAAGCTTTCGGAAAAAGCTCGTTGAATTTGTTATTACGAATGGAGAATTTCGTCGTAAATTCGTTTTTATGAGAGTTTACATTTGTGTTTTGTCATACGCGTGTACGTGCAACTTCAATCTCGGATGGAGTCGGCCCAATGGAGGTAGAACTGCTGCAATCGTGCATCTTTGCGAGAGGAATGCTTGCTGAATTTATTTGTTGAAATATTTAACACGTTCCATTATAAGGTTGATTCAATATAACCGTTTATATTAGCAAAACACGAACAAACACCTACAAAAATACAAAAATTGAAAATCGATGTGTATGTATTGCAATATATTACGTTTTAGTGACTATGAGTCGTTTGTGTTACGTTTATTGATTCAATACTCCGGAGGGGTTACTATTGGCAGGTGTGTAGGAATTCCATCTTTGATTGAATCGCCACACCTGTTCCCTGACAGCTCGATTCTGGCACCCGACGTCTACGACAGTGACTTGTGTTAGAGGCGTTTTGCGTTTGACGACATTCATCGGCTGATAGGAGTAATTTCTTGCCTACTAATCCTCGCCTTATCAACGGATTTCTGCCCTGCCAGAATTATTGGAGCTGTTCTGTGTTTGCTGTATGTGCAATGTTCCATAACTTTTGCAGGATTTGACCGATGTCGATTTTTGTCTCGCTTGGTGGAACGTCCTGCCACATCATAGCCTGGTGCTCCATTGAATCGTACAAATGTCCAAGGTTTTAAATGATCTCCAAGATTTTACGAGGAATTCGACGTTGAAAGTAATACTCAAGATGTCACCGGTAAGTCAACGTCCTAAGAAATACACGAATTATTTGGCTTACGACCATCTAAAGCTGATCTTCGCAACCAGCGGGCACCTCTTCGATGCCTGTGAGCATGTATAATGTGTCTTTGAGTCGGGTGGGTGTCCTCCAAAGTCTGCTTCAGCTAGGTCCTCATATTAGGCTTGTCGAAAGAGTTGCATGTATACACGGAATTTCTTCCCCCTCGCTCCCAGCAGGACGAAACAAGTTAAGTTTTTACATTAATTTCTTTATTATTTAACTCGAATTAGTAATGGAAGCCAATTTCCCACCCGCTTGGGCATATTTAATGAATAAAGATGCAATTTAGTTCGTTCTTTCAGTTCGTTATAACCTGAAACAACGTCAATTTCGTGCAAGTTTATATAAGTAGGTGAACTGTTATAAAAGCTATGTTTGATTTCGTTACTCGCGTTTTAGGGCCACTTGGTCGATCTGAAGTACTCTTTATGTTGTATTGTGGCTTGAGCCGAATTTTGACAGATTAATTTATTATCAAGTTGGAACGTATGTTTTTTCCTCACACTTAATTTTGGACGTGAGTGTATATTGATCTAATGAAAGGCGACTCGATCGGTAACACAGAGCTTAGGCGCTCCCAGAAGGACGATACAAGTTAAGTTTTTATATTAATTTCATTATTATTTAACTCGAAGTAGTAATGGAAGCACATTTATCACGCACTGAAGGATATCTAATGAATAATAATGCAATTTAGTTTGTTTCTTCAGTTTGTTATAAACTCAAACAAGATCAGTTTTGTGTAAGTTTATGTAAGTAGGTGAACTGTTGTAAAAGATATGTTTGATTTTGTTAATCGATATTTAGGGCCACTTGGTCGATCTAAAGTACTCTTTACGTTATTATGACTTGAACTAAATTTTGACACATTAATCTACCAGCAAGCTGTGACGTGTATTTGTTGCTCAAATTTAATTTTGAACATGACTATATATACATCGAGTGAATGGCGACTCGATAGGTAACATAGAGCTCAGGTGACAGGTGTCAAATTAGCTGTTAACATTCGAGTTGGATGAAACATACAACAGGAATAAATAGGAGATAAGTTGTTTCTTCTTAACCTCTGGGTAGCATAGCCTGAGGATCCAGGTTAATTAGTCGCAGTAATTAAACAAGAACATTATATGTGAAAATTGCGGTAGCTACTAGCATAAAAGCAATCACGTGGAAATCAGTCGTGAAAATGTCAGAATTCCATGTGAAAGTGAAATGTTCAATTAAAGAAGAAATAATAAAGATGATCTGGTGATTATATAAAGCACAATTCTCAATGTAAATATTCACGAAGTACTTAAGGTATACTGCGATAAATCAATACCAAAATTAAATCGACGGAAATCCATAGAAATTAATGGAAAAATAATATCGGATAGTCGAATCATTAGAAAATCAAACTATTTCTGTACAAGAAAGATTTGCAATATTAAATTACAATAAATTGCCCGAATAATTATAAGCACACTTCTATAAGCATTGCGAATAACAACAACCAACATTTGTAGGGACTATCATATTCGGGGACAATCTAGGAAACGGCAACGAAAGCGGCCTTAGAGACCACAGTTGTAGGATTCGGAGCGGCTGGAAAACAGGTCAAAGTCATCGGACTCGGAGCGGCTGGGAACGAAGATCTAAGTTGTCGGATTCAGAGCGCCGAAAAAGCAGAACGAATGTAGATTTTGGGGTGCTTATCTAAGTCTCATCGACATCAGTGTCGTGACGCGTACAACAAGAATTTATAAGAAATATCTAAAGTAACATTGACCTTGGAGAGTTACAACTTCTTATGAATAGGTTGGGAATAAGTTGGAAACACGGCGAAGGAATAATTTTTGGAAGTTGCCTTTAATGTTAGTAATTGAGAGTTAAGGCCACTCGACATTTATGTAATTTCATTCATTTACTTTGGTGATCCGACGCTGAAAGGCATAAGGATTGACGAGAAGAAGAAGAAGGAGGGCGATTTAGCTTCTAGCTAAATTTCATCTAAAATGATTTGTTATCAAGCTAGACGATTTAAAGGGCACTGCAATTGCATCTTGGAAAAGAATTAATATGTGTCTCGTGTTGTAAACTAGGTTTTCGGCAGAAACCATGGGTAACGTGTAAATGCCTCACTGCGTGTGGAAAGAGCTTCTTGCAGTTTCAGGTGTTAACACATCGACTTAAAGAATTTTTCGTTTTTGCCCTTCGCATAAGACATAATGTATAGCACTAAGTCTTGGACAAAGTCATATCGAGAGTGAACGCCATTAACAAGATAAGAGACGAGAAATACTGGAAAAACCTAGGAATTAAACCTAAATGGAAAATAATAGAGGAAGAAGTGATGATAGACTAAAGGTATGAATCCACGATGAGTTAAAAATATCGTGAGATTTCTATATCATGAGACATTAATCTCACAAAGCGTTTCCACACAAATGAAATCATATCGCATCATTCGCCTAATGTGAGAGTTCTCTCTTGTGAGACCTAGTTCTCAAATCTTGCTGTTTGCACAGAGCATATTCGTTTCAACATATCACCGCTAGGTGTCCGATCAAATTGACATTTTATTGTGGGGTTAGGTTAGTTTTTAACATATAGAAAAAATGGAGGTGATCACGAGACACGTTTTCTTTCTGATCCCTTGTCTATCATTGTATCATACATAATGTCTTGTAACTCACGGCATAATTTTGGTTAATATATATGGCGGATTTTTCTTTTTACACTTACCTCGTTCTACTAAAGTTCTTTTATTGTTTAAAAAATATGATATACATAGTCACCTCTTGTCTATAAACAAAGAAGTTAGGTTAGGTACCAATATTTCTCATGAGATTCGAGTGACACTCACGTGCAGTACGGGAGTATTTCATGAGATATGTTTCCTATATCGCGTGTACACGGCGATAAATATTTGTGAGATAATCTTTCAGGAGATTTTCAGCGTATTTCATGTATCGCACAGCCGTCACCATTACGAATTTTTTCATGGACGAGATTTTTCTATCACGACACAAAAATCTCGTGAAAATATCTCAACGTGGATTTGTACCGTTACTATTACGAAATTTTTTCATAGGCAAGATTTTCTTATCTTCTTCTTCTTCTTCTTCTTAATCTTTTACCCTTTCTACCTTTCGGTGTAAGGGTTCGGAGCCACCGAGCCGTATATGAACACGCATATACCGTACCGCACCTGGCCCACCCAGTGGCATTTCCTTCATTTTCGCAGCTTATTAGAGGTCCAGATCCCTTTTTAGGATTTTAAACTGCTACGCTCTGCCGCTACCGGGTCTCGAACGCCGGCCCTTCGCACTGTGAAGCGCGAGTTTTACCACTCAGCCACTGAGGGGTCAAGATTTTCTTATCATGAAACAAAAATCTCATCGTGGATTTGTACCTTAACAAAAGAAAGGTGTATGAGACACCAGTGTCAGGAGAAAACAAAAAAGGAAGACCAAGAAGAAAATGTGATGACGACATCGGGGAAGTAGTGGGAGAAAGGGGAATTAAGTGGGTAGGAATAAAGGATCAGACCAGAGACAAAAAACGATGGAGAGAATTATATAGGAACTAGGAAACTTGACTCCACTTTCTAGAGTGGAAGCTTCAAACTCCCTCTATACCTGCGAACACCAAACGAAAATCGTTATCTTGTAAAGCTTTAAATTGCTAGATAGTCCCGAAAAGATAGCTGCTTAGGTTGGGGAAGGCTAGGCGGGGTAGTCTGCGTTTTCTTTTTAGTTTCCCCCTATATCCCATGGTTCGTTTATTTACAAGCGAAACTCCTCCAACTCTCGTGGACAACAAATGTTCAAGAATTGAACAGAAAGGGGGAAACATCTGCAGAACTCACCATTCGTGAAACTTGCTCATCCAATGGAAGATTTTAACAGCTCTTATCTTTGGAACAACTCCGATTTGAAATAAAACAAATTTCGAATTGTAATCGTTAAAAGATCATCTTAACGCGTCCCTAAGCGAGTTAATATATTCCCAATACGGGATCCTTCGTTTACATAATTTTGAAATTAAAGTGTTCGTGCGTAGAACGCTGGTGTGTCGTATTCGAAAACGACTAGGTTAACATCTCTCATATGAGCTGTAAAAGACATAAATACGTCAATGACTCCGCGCTGCGCGTTAAACGCTTTAAATTCTATCCCGGCAATCGTTCCTATTTAAAGTCGACTCGAGTTCGAAGATTCGACTATTTATTTACTTAAGAAAATTTCCGTTCATTTATCAACGTCAGGCATTACAAGTAATCAACGATTATGGCCGGGAATATTTTATACGGATGTCGAATTTGTGACTCTGTTTATTCTTACAATGGCGATACAAATCACCTGGGACTATAGGTGGAGGTACGGTCTGTAAATCTATACGGTATGTATAATTACGAGGAATATTTATGGCGGGATCGTAAATTATATACGTATTTTCTCGAAAGTGCGCTTTGAAATTTTCGAATAATTCCGGTAATAAACGTGCATGGGAATGTAAATTCTGTGGTACGTTCGAGGTAAGATGAAATTCCTATGGAAGTATGGTATTTTCTTAGCACATCGTTTATACAGCCTTTGGTTAAATATTCGACAAAACTCCCGTACTGCGGGAAGTAGTTGTTTAATAGACGAACGTTCCGGATGTATAAAAATAGGCCGAAGAAAATACTTACTATGCGTTAACAATAAAACAGTTGCGTCCCAACACACTAGACACGTGATTCCAACGTTTCCAAAATGGAGGAGATTATCAATGCATCATGTGTTTTCTTATGTTTGTTTACTTTGAATTTGGCGCCGGCTCTCAAACATTTAATTTGATCCGTCCTATGTAAGAATTAACGAAATGAAATAAAAACGACTATTCTTTACTTTTTAGAGCAAAATTATTGTTTGGTTCGGCTCTGTTTTGGGAGTCGGTTTTATGTCTTTTTCCGAAAAAAACAAATCGGTATACGAAGGCTTCAGTTAGTCCGAGCGGTTAGGAAGCTCGACCACGGGGCCGAGGGACAAGGTTCAAATTTCGGGGCGTAGTGTTCGTGATCAGTCACCAAAATTCGATTTCCTTCGTTCGTTCAAGAATTTAACAAAAAGGGGAAACATCTGCAGAACTCACCACTCGTGAAACTTGCTCATCCAATGGAAGATTTTAACAGCTCTTATGTTTGGAACAACTCCGATTTAATTTGATCCGTCCTACGTAAGAATTAACGAAATCAAATAAAAACGACTATTTTTTACTTTTTAGAGCAAAATTATTGTTTGGTTCGGCTCTGTTTTGGGAGTCGGTTTTATGTCTTTTTCCGAAAAAAGAAATCGGTATACGAAGGCTTCAGTTAGTCCGAGCGGTTAGGAATCTCGACCACGGGGCCGAGGGACAAGGTTCAAATTTCGGGGCGTAGTGTTCGTGATCAGTCACCAAAATTTGATTTCCTTCGTTCGTTCAAGAATTTAACAAAAAGGGGGAAACATCTGCAAAACTCACCACTCGTGAAACTTGCTCATCAAATGGAAGATTTTAACAGCTCTTATGTTTGGAACAACTCCGATTTAATTTGATCCGTCCTACGTAAGAATTAACGAAATCAAATAAAACCGACTATTTTTTACTTTTTAGAGCAAAATTATTGTTTGGTTCGGCTCTGTTTTGGGAGTCGGTTTTATGTCTTTTTCCGAAAAAAACAAATCGGTATACGAAGGCTTCAGTTAGTTCGAGCGGTTAGGAAGCTCGACTACGGGGCCGAGGGACAAGGTTCAAATTTCGGGGCGTAATGTTCGTGATCAATCACCAAAATTCGATTTCCTTCGTTCGTTCAAGAATTTAACAAAAAGGGGGAAACATCTGCAGAACTCACCACTCGTGAAACTTGCTCATCCAATGGAAGATTTTAACAGCTCTTATGTTTGGAACAACTCCGATTTAATTTGATCCGTCCTACGTAAGAATTAACGAAATCAAATAAAAAACGACTATTTTTTACTTTTTAGAGCAAAATTATTGTTTGGTTCGGCTCTGTTTTGGGAGTCGGTTTTATGTCTTTTTCCGAAAAAAACAAATCGGTATACCAAGGCTTCAGTTAGTCCGAGCGGTTAGGAAGCTCGACCACGGGGCCGAGGGACAAGGTTCAAATTTCGGGGCGTAGTGTTCGTGATCAGACAGCAAAATTCGATTTCCTTCGTTCGTTGTGATAACATCGACCTGTTAATAAACATCTTTCCCGTTTCGACGTGCGAAGGTGATACACTTAGTGGGCGAAACATTTATCCCGTATCCATTCAAGTCATCTTTTCTAGCTTATACCCTCGTTTTGCACCGCTACGTGCGGGACGAATTAATTACCGTTTTGAAAACTTTTCATCTGTGCGCAATTATTATTCAACCCCACCCGGCCTCGCTTCATCGAGCAGTAAATCACAATTACGCACCGCGAAGTTTACAACGCTCGCCGACAATAACTTAAGCCAACATATTGGAGTGTCCGCATCGTGCATAAGAAACTACGCATTGTATTAGGATTTCTGAATTATTGAATGGACATTGTTCATCTATTAGAAGTGTCAACTTCGCCTGCGTGTAATGGATAGAATAATATAGGTACCCACATGGTCGAGGAGGTCATTGTCTGCGCGAACGCAGACGGTACGCGCGTTGTTATTGATACGAATGTTTAAGTCGAAAAGGCCCTGTGATCGTTATTAGTCTCTTTTGTGTGTTATTTATTGCCGATTTGAATTGTGTGTGTGTTGGTCGTATGAATTAGCCGTACGTTGATTGGTGGTCGGTTTCAATAGATTAGATGAGGAAAGCTTTAGATGAGGAAGTGGCGCTTAAGACTGAAGCAGAAAAGTGAAAAATCAACTACCATATTTGAAAATTTGTTTTAAAATTAGCGTATTGCTAAATGTATCAATATTATATCAAGCAAAAAAACTATTTAAGTTGTGTAGCAAGAATTATTTCCAAGTGCGGATACCTTAACCACCGGTTGTGTGGGCGCAAGTGGACAGAGAGACTGACGAGAGAGAGACAGAGAACAATGGCCGCTGGCCTGTCTCACTAATGTGTACTGTGCATTTCTTTTTATTTAGTTTTATCCTAGCCTTGTATATTTTATTAAATAAAGTGATCAACATGTAAATGGCGATTCAGTCCTTACATAAAGAATTGGCGCCCAACTTAAGGCCTCTTCAACGTAAATGGAGTTTTGTTTATGCAAGAGTCGGAGGAACCATTTTCCCGCCTTCTATGTTGCTATCCAAGTGCGAATAAAAGCAAGGTTAGAGGTAAAAAATTAAAAAGAAGAAGAAAAACGCACAGGACACATTAGTGAGACAGGCCAGCGGCCATGGTTCTCTCTCTCTCTCTCGTCAGTCTCTCTGTCCACTTGCGCCCACACAACCGGTGGTTAAGGTATCCGCACTTGGAAATAATTCTTGCTACAGTTGTAAACGAGAAACAAACTTACGTTTTATGTAAAAAACGGATTTTGAATCATCCTGCCCCACCAACGGTGCAATTGGATACATCACTTGGAAATTGTATGAAATTAGCTTGAATTATAACACTAATGAAAATTATGCTTTTATTGTGAAGAGATCATACTTGATCAGTATCACATTTTATCGCAAATAACACTTGCTACTTATCAAAACAAACAATTTAGAATATCTTTATTGTACTTACAAGGTAAAAAACAATCATAAACGACTCTCATTAGGCTAACCAAAATAGCACGCTAAAGAAATTCTTATCAAACCTTTTATTATTGATAACGCTCCTACTGCAACTTTCATTGCACTTCAATTAACTGAAAAAGTATGTAGAGATGATGTTCGAGTTGCGCTTTTTGAAGAATTTGGTTTAGGCAAGTGTAAACCTACATCTCTAAAATCAACACTTGCTTCGTTTGCTACGTTTGGAAAAACAAAAATTTAAGACCTTGTATTTTTTCTAAGATATGGCACTTGATACTTAGTCAAATTGTACTTAAAAATTACTTTGGCCACGTAATAAAGATTTTTTCTTTTTAAACTTGATAAGTAGGAAATTCCCAATATTTATGTACATTTTCAGGATTGGAAACCTCAAATTCGTCTCCACATCCTACACCAGATTCTTCATCATCGTCGTTATCACTAATTTTCAGCGACTCATTTTCACTGGAATCGGAATCTGATATTGGATTTAAACGAGGACAGACTTCTTCTTTTTAGGTTTGTTAACTTCTCTAAGGCCCCAATAAATTCTTTGCCGTTCTCAACTCCTTTGCTTTCTGCTTTATCAATTTAACTTGATATTTTCATTACTTTTCTTCGTGTAACACTTGTAGTCGACTTTCTTTTCTGGTGTGTCAGTATAAATTCTGGATTTCTCCTTTCCTCTTCGATTTTAGATCTGTTTTTTCGTTGGAAACCATTTTCGGATGCGGTCGTACTTCTGAAGGCATTATACTGTTATTAGTCTAAAAGCCCGATTGGACAACGGTTGGAAGTGGTAAAACGTTCGCAGATGAGGCAATATCTCGTCTCGTCTCGTCTCTCTCACAGCTTTCATCAATAACTTCATTATTTTGACTTCTTTCCAGCTCCACCAAATCTAATTCCTGGCTATTTTCTTTGCTTTCTTCTTGGGAACTCCCACAGAACATTTCTATGGGTGCAAAATCATCGTCCGCAAATACAAGTCTATTGAATGGCCAAATTCCTGACTTTGAAAAGCCACTTGCGTTGTTTTTGGGTGTTAAAGATTCCAGAAAGGCCGATTTTGAAACTTCGGTTATGTTATATATAGATGAAGTCGTTCCAAATGTTTCAAATGTGTCATCAATCATTAAACTATTTTCAGTTTGCCAACAACGCTGACATTCGGCGGTTGTAATTTGTGTGACGTGTGTGGTGGCAGAGGGAGATAGATAATTCCATCGTCACGACAATAGTTGACTGCTTCGATAGAAATATGTGATCCAAGATTGTCACAAATAACTAGAATTGGGTTATCTTTAGTGCACCAAGTTTGGCGTTGAATGTGTTGAAGAACTTGGATATACAATTCAGCTATTACCCAGCCGAACCAAGATTGTCTTCGCCTTCGGGTGCGGGATTCAAAAACGCGTGCCTGAAATGGACACGAGGAAAAACGTAAACAGGAGGAAGAGCAACAACACTTGTTGCTATTACTACTCCACAAAATACAACTAGTTCTCTACGTTTACCTGATGACAATTTGTCCTACTTGTCTCCATGTCGTTTCAGTCAAAACTTCAGGCGTAGCTAGGACCGTGGTAAAGCCTGTTTCGTCCAGATTTATTATACGGTCATAATTAACAAAAGAAACTCAGTCACTGCGGTTTTATTAAAATTAAATGCAAAACTTCTTGCTGGACTTGCATTTTCAAGCATCCTTAGGGTAAGCTTCTGGTTCCTGTTCCAAAATCCTGCTGCCCAATCTTTTCCGGGGCGTTTATTTTTCTCCGCGATTCTGGATATTTGCATCCCAAATACTATGCGTACTCATAAGCCAATGTCAAAAGTTGTAGCAAGAATAAGCCATAGTACGTTTTTCTGCATGTCAACAAATATTCCGAGAGGACTTTCTCTTGTTCTGTTGTAAATATCTGAGTAACGGTATACTTTGAGCCATTTGAAACAGAAGATGACTTTCCTTATAAGTTTTTCTAAACTTTTCAACACGATGCTGCATAGTTCCAGGTTTGATACCGTACTTATCAGCTGCGTTTAACTTCAGATACGTAGATCTTGAACATTTCCTCACCAACATATATCACGTCCTTTGGTCTTTGGCTTATATGTCCGCACCATTTTCTGACGATACGAGAAAGAAAAATTAACCCAAATCTGTTCTCCCTGTGCAGAAATCGGAAATGAAATGCTTACCACTATTTTAAAATCGATGATTTGCCGAAAACTTGGTAGTGCCGCATCACAGGACGACTAAATCGTTAAAACACCTCAAGCACCTTATTCGAGACAAAAGCTTCAACTTGTGGAAAGGGTTTTAAAGCCGTAAACTTTTACTTCCACAAAATTAATTCCAATAGCACCAATAAACCGACCTGTAAAGAAACGAACAAAAAACCAACACCATTCAAACTCGACGAGAGAAAGAATCGTTTTCGGCGACTTCTCGAGCTTTTCGTCCGCCGCTTAGACGACTATGAGGAATTACCGTCTATTACCGGTTTATCTCTCGGCGCGTCCGTTTCGGTTTCGGTTTTATTTACGCGCGGGGATGGTTTAATATTCCCTCGAAGATGGCTTTTTCGTGTAGCCGGATTCCTCGCGCTCGTTATTAATTGGGCAATAACGAGCCGCGCCGCGCCGCGTCCCCGAGCCCGGTGTTTTATTGCTGCCCTCGAACTGGCAACATTCGCGCCTGTCCGCGCTTAGTTTCGGTTTTGTCTAACGAGGGTACCGCGCTCGTTTATTTCGTGAGCCTACGCCACGTTTCGAATTCCACACCGTTCGACATTCCGAGTCGACTTTCCCTACGTATAAGCTTTGGATGCGCGCAACGACTCATCACATTAAATCGAATTAACCGCGGACGGTGATGGTTGATGTATGAGGACCCCCTTCGTAGAGAAGTCGATGAAGTGTTCTTGGAAAGAGGAAGAGATGATACGCGTGGTTTTGGATGGGTGCTAAGAATGTTTTTTTCCAAGAATACTGTAATGTGCAGTAGGTCAAATAGGTCATACGGAAGTTATATAAAGGAGCTGGCAAAGATACAGATCATATGCTGGTTAGGGCCAAAGTTAAATACAGAAGACCTCCCAGAAAAGAGGAAAAGAGGGAAATAGAGGAAGAGGATACTCCATGATGGAAAAGCTAAAAGAAGAAAATATTAAAAATAAATATCAGAGAAAAATGGATGTTAGGTTACAAGTATGTGCAGATGAGAATGTGGAAGAGAGCTGGAGAAAATTTGAAGGCGTAGGACAGAAGGAGCGCAAGTATTAAAAAGGAAGAAAAGCCCAAATTTTGATACGACTACGAATGCGGTCAGGCAATCGTTGACAGAGAGTAAGCCAGTATGAATATGATGAATAGCTGCACGGAAAACAAGAAATAATGTAGAATCTAGAAAGATTACAAAGAGAATATGGAGGAAATAAGAATAGGAAATTTATCGAATGACGAAATTTAAAGAAGAACTATATTAAAAAACAAACGAGAGAATTGTACCAAGAAATAAGAAGGGACAAAAAGAAAAGTCAACAAAACAAAACGGTCTTCTGTGGAAACAAAACAGGAGACTGGTTGGGAGGCATAAAAGAAAGTTTAAATAGAAGGATATAGTATTTTCAAGATGTGTATAAGACAACGGAAGAAGAGTAAAAAGAAATAATAGGTGAGATAGAAGAGAACATCGTTAAAAACGGGGTAACTGCGGATACGCTATCATTCTTAAAATAACGCTTACCACACGTTTCGGAAAAAATCCAGGTACGTATTTCGGCAACTAAGTTGCCATCCTCAGTGAAAACTGGAGAGATTCAGTATCACATCATTCTTATAGTTTTGTAGATTTGGGGCTTCGTTCTTGGATCCACTTCAGATCTGCTGTGGAGCAATGGTAAAGGGATCATGCTCACTTTTAGACTTCCTTTGGTTTTGTTTCTTTTGTCGTTTCTTCTAACCAATTTAAGAGTGTAGGGTTTAGCAAACTAAACGACCATCTGGTTAACTGTCTATCCGCTAGACAGTTGACCAGACGATTGTTTGGAGTCGATACTGGTTCAAGGAACTGAATATCCTCTGAGGACAGAAATTTCGAAATCTTTCCGAACTTAAAGGTTCTTTGGCAAACCATAACGCAACCGTCATCATCCTTAAGGTCTTCTTCGAAATGATGTTTGACCTGTCTAAATGCGAAATTGGTTTTGCGAAATAGCAGTTTTCTCGCCTTTAACTCCAATTCGGACTATCTGCGGAGCAATGGCAAGAGTATCATCCTGAGTCTCAGACTTCCTGTTTTTCGTCTTTCTCATCCCTCTTTTTGACCAATTTAGGGGCCTAAGAGCAGTTGATCGAAAGATTATTTGGACTCGGTACTGCATCGAGGAATGACATACCCTCTGAAGACAGAAATTTCGAAATCTTCCCGAACTTAAAGGTTCTTTGGCAAACCATAACGCAACCGTCATCATCCTTAAGGTCTTCTTCGAAATGATGTTTGACCTGTCTAAATGCGAATTTGGTTTGGCGGAATAGCAATTTTCTCGCCTTTAACTCCAATTCGGACTATCTGCGGAGCAATGGCAAGAGTATCATCCTGAGTCTCAGACTTCCTGTTTTTCGTCTTTCTCCTCCCCTTTCTTGACCAATTTAGGAGCCTAAGAGCAGTTGATCGAAAGGTTATTTGGACTCGGTACTGCATCGAGGAATGACATACCCTCTGAAGACAGAAATTTCGAAATCTTCCCGAACTTAAAGGTTCTTTGGCAAACCATAACGCAACCGTCATCATCCTTAAGGTCTTCTTCGAAATGATGTTTGACCTGTCTAAATGCGAATTTGGTTTGGCGGAATAGCAATTTTCTCGCCTTTAACTCCAATTCGGACTATCTGCGGAGCAATGGCAAGAGTATCATCCTGAGTCTCAGACTTCCTGTTTTTCGTCTTTCTCCTCCCCTTTCTTGACCAATTTAGGAGCCTAAGAGCAGTTGATCGAAAGGTTATTTGGACTCGGTACTGCATCGAGGAATGACATACCCTCTGAAGACAGAAATTTCGAAATCTTCCCGAACTTAAAGGTTCTTTGGCAAACCATAACGCAACCGTCATCATCCTTAAGGTCTTCTTCGAAATGATGTTTGACCTGTCTAAATGCGAATTTGGTTTGGCGGAATAGCAATTTTCTCGCCTTTAACTCCAATTCGGACTATCTGCGGAGCAATGGCAAGAGTATCATCCTGAGTCTCAGACTTCCTGTTTTTCGTCTTTCTCCTCCCCTTTCTTGACCAATTTAGGAGCCTAAGAGCAGTTGATCGAAAGGTTATTTGGACTCGGTACGGCTTCGAGGAATGACGTACCCTCTGAGGGCAGAAATTTCGAAATGTTCCTGAACTTGGTGCTGTTTGGCAAGCCATAATGCAACCGTCATCATCCTTAGGGTTTTGTTCCAGATGAATTTAGTTCTGTACAATGGCAAATTCATTTCTGGGTCTAAATCTGACCGTCTGTAGAGCAATGGCAACAAGATCATCTTCACTTTCAGATGCGCCTATTCGGCCAATTTACTGGACCATTGATCCAGGATCACCCGCTCTCAATAACCACCCGGGAACTGTGAGAACTGTCTATTGAGGAGCTGTACGAGATACTCTCTGAAAGTAGAGGCAAAAATATGACTTAGTTGGGGGAGGGAAAAAAGATCAATATTTTTGACAAAATTTGGGACAACACTGAGAGTCTGGGTTATTTAGACGAAGAACAATGTGATAGGTCTCTTATCTGAATACCGAACCGTCTGAAATGGTCTAATTCTTCCAAATGTGAACAGTTTTTTGTTCTTCGGTTTAGTTGTGTAGTGCCAACAGCATCAACCTAGCCCTTGGAGAAGAACTTGCAGCCGAAGCCTGAATTTTTTCTAATCAAAATTCATCCCCAAATACTTTATGGATACGCTTTAATGGAGGCCAGTTTCCTTTGTAGGGACGTCGTCATTGGAGAAAATTTTTTTGGCACGTTCTTCTTTGTTAATTTTAGCCCTCAAGGTCGCGCAGCGCACTATCCCAGCTTCTGTAGTAAGCGGTATTCTGGTCAAGTCATTCCTTATAATAATCAGAAAGTGATTAACACATCTTTTTCCGGCGTAGTTCGTCTGTCTATAAAACAACTACTTCCCACACCAACTCAGTATCAAATATTGAATTCTAGATATACAGCGTTGGCCATGTGTTATGGGCCCCAATTGCAGAATTGGGTACCGACAATTTCTAAGAAAGGATAGTTAACGAACGGTGTTCTCACGAAAGGAGAAACCGTTATCATACCATAATTTTATGAATTTGTCGATGTCTATTCCTTCATCGAAATCGCCTTCAATTTGTATAGGCACAATTCTACAGGGGTGCCAACAGCATGATCACGGCTGTAAGATATTGTACGTGAGTCTAATGTATCGGATATTCGTTCTGAAAGAGTTAGATGATGGTAATGGTACGACACTGTTGCGCCTCACATGGCTCCGTATCTTTGCTTTCACACCCGGATTCGGCGTACCAATCTGCGATGTGGTGGGCATCGTGTATTTGCCACAGAGCGATTACTAAATTTTGTGGACGAAATGGATTACAACCCTAGTCGAAACTCCTGAGATTCGAGCCCGGGCTCTAGGCATAGTAGTCGAACTCGCTAACCACTCGATCACACAGGCTCAAAGATTTTGAAAAGTTTAAGAATCAGCAAGTCGTTTCAAAATTTTCTCAGCGATCACTTAGCAAAATATCTCCAAAAAAAAATACGAAACCGACTATACATACTTACCAAATTTTGTGACTGAGTGCATCGCAGCCCTAGTCGAAAGTCTCGTGATTTGAGCCTGACCTTTGGGCATAGTGGTCGAACTTGCTAACAACTCGATCACAAAGGCTCAAA
Source organism: Chrysina gloriosa (assembly GCA_038088585.1). Taxonomy (NCBI): domain Eukaryota; kingdom Metazoa; phylum Arthropoda; class Insecta; order Coleoptera; family Scarabaeidae; genus Chrysina; species Chrysina gloriosa. Next base: position 7,393,541 of record CM076094.1, on the reverse strand, counting down.
GATCTTGAAAAGTTATCAGCAATTCGTTTCAAAATTTTCTCAATAATCACTTGGAAAAATAGCTCAAAAAATACAAAAATGACTATACATACTTACTGAATTTTGTGACTGAGTGGATCAGAATCCTAGTCGAAACTCTCGGGATTCGAGTGCGGGCTCTAGGCATTGTGGTCGAAATCGCTAACCACTCGAGTACACAGGCTCAAAGACCTCGAAAAGTTATTGGCACTTCATTCCAAAATTTTCTCAACGATCACTTAGAATCTCCGAAGAAAAAAACACGAAAACGACTGTACATACTGAAACTAACGCTGTTCAAGTTAAAGAATACATTAAATCTGATAAATGCGACTCGAGGATTTACGCAATTATAAAAATTTAGATGCAAATAAGATATCGTACCCGCTTATTTAGTTTTTATTTACGGAAAATCATAGAGGCAACGTAAACACAGGGCCTCGTGCGTTTGTGTGCGCTTTACTACTTCCGCAGTACGTCGCGATCACGTAAACGCGCCTATAGTTATTTCGTTAATGTGTAATTTGTATTCGAACAACGAGGTTGTCAAGTATAATTAGCGATGATAATTGTATATAATTGCGGTGCCGTTCTAACAATGAGGTTGTAAATTAAATTTAGAACCGCACGTTAACGACGCGTATGTAATTTTGGGCGGCGCGTATTGTACCGCGGCCGAATTCGGACTTCCAGGTAGTAATTTTTGTTTTGTTAATGGTAATGCTCGCGGTACGATTCCCTTTTGATGCTCGTCAGATGTAATTAATAAAATTTTAATGCTAGTTACAGGAGGATGGTTATTTAGATTTCTTGGAAGGTAGATATGTACCTACTAAATAGGAACGAGGCGGAGAAAATGTTTTGTAACGACAATGGAAGAAGAAATTAGAGAAATTGTTCCAGTAGCCAAGAATCTGTTCACTAGAATAGTAATAGTCGGCTTCTCCAGGAGGAATTCAGTCTGAATTTAACGCGCGCTTTTAATGAGTTGCTGCGCCTATTCCCTGACAGCTCGATTCTGGCATCGGACATTTTGGCAGCGATATGCTTTAGAAGCGTTTTTGTTTTTATTCTGTTTACTAAACCGCGCTTTATCAATGGATTAACGGATTTTTGCCGAATTGCGATGCCCGGAAGCAGGTACGGCAACTTAATCAAGCACGCAGTCCCTAACCACCAGGTAAATATAATAATCTCTGTTCGAGTGTTGAATCAATAAGCGCAGAACAATGCACACGTCGCTGCGAATATATACTTGGTAGTTGTATTAAAACCTTCATACAACACACTATAATTTTTAGCGATGATGCTTACGGATTTCCCCGATTTTCTTTGCATATTCATTTCCACTTACCAAGTGTTAATTTTTGGTGTTTCCAGACACCGTTTAAAAAACAAATCGAAGAAATGGGAAACGTGCAAACTGACATGTCATTATAAAATACTAGCAAAGTCAAAATTTGTTATTTAGGGACTACGTGTTTGATGAGTTGCCGCACTTGCTCCCCGACAGCTCGATTCTGTCATCCGACGTTTTTGGCAGCGACAAATATTGGGGGCGTTTCATGTGAGACGGCATTCCTCGGCTGGTATCAGTAATTTTGGTTTAGTAATCATGGTTTCATCAACGGATTTTTCCCTTGCCTAGTATTATAGGAGCTGTCGTCTTTGATTCTGTTCCCTATTCTCTGGGTGGGCGATTCTTCGTAACCTTGGTAACATTTGACCGACGCAATCGTAAAATTAATTAACTACTTTAATTAAATCAATTAAATTGATTATCAAAATCATCAGGAATCGTTATTTCATCGATGGATTTCTGGTCTGCTAGAATTGAAGCGTTAGGGCGCAGGTACGAAAACTCAATTAAACGCGAAGTTCCTAAACACCGGCCAATACCAATCTTCGGTCAGATGTTTTTATAAGACGTACACGTTCTATAATTTTTAGCGATTCTGCTTAGAGATGTCCCCGATTGTCTGTGCCCGAACATTGACTTGCGCTCACTAAATTGATTTGATCAACATACTATTTTAAAAAAATTAAAGAAATGTAAAATGAGTTAGAATTGGGTATTTGGGGATGAGTTACCGCACCTGTTCCCTGACAGCTCGATTCTGGCATCCGACGTGTTTCATAGGGGCAGTGTGTTGTAGGCGTTTTACGTTTGACGACGTTCATCGGCATTACACATTCACTTGCACTTATAAAATCTTAACGCTTGATTTCTCGAAATACCAGTTTAAGAAAATTTAACAAATGGGAAGGTTCCAAACTAACATATCATTAGAAAATATCAATAAGTCAAAATTCGGTGGTTACCGATGAGTTACCGCACCTGTTCCCTGACAGTCCGATTCTGGCAACTGACATGTCTGGGTGCGGTACGCTTTGGGGCATTCTATGATGATGAGAATCATTTTGGTTCATTAATCCTCGTTTTATTAACGGATTTATGCCTTGCTAGAATTAAGATATCCGGGAGCAGATACGGCAACTTAACTAACACTAAGTCTCTAACCACCAGCTAATATCAATATGGTTTATTAGTCATCATTTTATTAACGGATTTTTAATCTGTTAGAATTGAGCCTTCAAGGAGCAGATACGACCACTCAGTTAAACACGAATAAACGTTTAACAATCAACTCGTCGCCGCTAAAACGTAACAAATTGTATATTACCACCTTCATAAGACCTACACATACACCCTAATTTTTAGGGATTATGCCTAGAGATTTCCACGATTGTCTTAGCCCGAACATTCAATGCTCTCACCAAATGTTAATTCTTGATATCTCGAAATATTAGTTTGAGAAAATCGAATAAATCGGAGGCTTGAAAAGCAACATATCATTAGAAAATATTAATCATTCAAAATTCGACGTTTAGGGATGTTACCGTACCCATTCCCTGACAGCTCGATTCTGGGATCCAACGTTTTTGATAGTAAAACGTGTTGCAGGCGTTTTACGTTTGACGACTTTTATTGACTGTTAGGAGTAACTTTGGTTTACTAGCCCTTGTTTTATCAACGCATTTTTGCACTGTCAGAATTGAGCTGTCAGGGAGCTGCTACGGAAGTCAATCCAAGACGCAGTGCCTAAATACCGGCTAATACCAACCAATTTCCCCGATTCTCTTCCCTCGAATATTCGTTTGCATTCAACAAGTGTTAGTTCTTGCTCTCTCGAAATACTGTTCAAAAGAAATCGAACAAATGGGAAGCGCGCGAGTGAATGTATTATTACAAAATGCTAGCAAGTCCAAATTCGGTGTTTGATGACTAATATAACATATTTTTAGAAATCATCTATCATATTTTGCTCTTGGTTGTACTAAATCGTTCATTAATTTTTTTTTTTCTTCCACACAATTTGAATGTATGTAGTTCAAATTAATTTTCATCAGACCACAGCACAGACCGGCAAAACCGATGAGATTTAATAATATATTCTTGGACAAGCTCTAAATCCATCTTGGTGTGAATTTTGAAAATAAAAAGGCCTTCAAAGTGCAACGCGATTCTAGGCAGATTGACTTTATAAATCCTTAACATTGCGTGTGTTATTCCCAGAAGACAATTTCGCGTCTATGTATGCTTTGTAGCAGGAATTAAGTGTTAGTTCTTGACTTCACTAAATGCTATTTTAAGCAAATTGAAGAATCTTGTGAACTCACATATCATAACAAAATCAAGGTCAAAATTCGGTGGAAGTGTTGAATGAGTTACCGCACCCATTCCCTGACAGCTCGATTCTGACATCTGTCGTTTTTTCACGTTTGACGATATTGGTCGGCTGGTAGGAGTAATTCCGATTAACTAATCCTTGTTCTATCAGCGGATTTTCGCCCTTCCAGAATTGAGATGTCAGGGAGCAGGTACGGAGATTTAATCGAAAGTGGGAGTGTCTAAATGCCGACTAATGCCATCCAATTTCCCCGATTTTCTTTGCTTGAATTTGTCATTCGCATGCACCAAATGTTAATTCTTGCTTTCTACAAAATAGTAGCAAGTCAAAAATCGATATTTAGGGACTCCGAGTTTGATGAGTAATATAACATACCATTACGAAGATTTAATAATATATTCTTGGGAAACAGTAAACCCATCTTGGTGTAAACTTTTTAAATGAAATGCCACCTACAAGGCAAATTGGCTTTATAAAACTTTGACATTGGGCGTGTTACTTCCAGAAGACGACTTACCGGCTGTTTAGGCTCTGGAGCAGCAATTAAATGGAGTTTCTCGAACATTGTTAAGAACTTGCCGATATTTATTCTTAGGTTGGTCTTCCTGTTTCTTGACATTTTATGGCCAATTGTAGGTGCTTAACAATTTGTTGATGCAACACTCCACCGGATTTTCGTATTAGCCGCTGTTTAGGGACTCCGTGTTGGATGAGTTGTCGCACCTATTCCCTGAGAGCTCAATTTTGGCATCCGACGGTTTCAGTAGCGAGACGTGTTGGAGCTGTTCTACGTTTGACGACATTCATCGGCTGATAAAATTTTGGTTCATTAATCCGCGTTTTATCAACGAATTTTTGCACTGCCAGAATAATTCTGACAGGAGCCCTCGTTGTTGGTTCCGTATTTCTTGGATGTGCGACTATCCATAACCTTTGTGGGATTTGACTTATGTCGATGGTTGTCTTGTTTGGTGGGACGCCCTTTCGCGTTGTTGTTGGGCACTACCTTTGATTCGTCTTTTTGCGAGTTGCTGTTATAGTATGTTTGGAAATATCCGACGCTTCCACTAAGATTCAACGTCTTCAATAATACCTGAGACGCTACGAGGAATTCGACGTCGCAAATAACATATTGCTTAGATGGTTGCAGGCGTTGTGTGTAAGGCAAGATCCTGTGCGTTTCGACATCTAAAGCATAAAAGGGGTGAACAACACCTCGCGCTCCCCAAAATAATAAAATTAAGAGATGCAAATTTCCAATTACGTTTTAAACTATTTACAACTCCCTAAATAAGATAAAATGGAACATTAAATAAATAAAGCCGTCGCTGGAATTTCTCGGCGATCTACCAATCGGCGAAGACCATCTGGGACTCCGAGACCGTTTAAATTAAATTCCGATCATTTCGAAATACCTCCTTTATGCACGTCCACGAACAATTTATCGAAGGTAAATCCGGTATAATTTTCGCGTGAAACTACCTCGATCCGACGTAAATGTGTATACGTTAACTACCTCTCCGGTACATTTCGGTTACCCAAATAAGCAGAAAAAAAAAAAGAAGAAAGATGCAAAAGTATCCTTTGCGCCTCCGAGAATATATATATATGTATATATTAGCGTCCTCTATTATTCACGATTCGAGGATGTCGTAAAGATGCAAACGAGATGACGAAAATAGTAATAAAAAGAAAATGGAGTAATAAAAGAAGGTTAAAGACAATACGTAAATTCCGACTTTAATTCGTGCGTATTTTCTCTTTTTCAGGTAAGAATGGGAATCCTGTCAGCGGTGAATACCGACGGTCCGGTAAGTTATCGTCTTGGAACGCTTATTTAATACCGTTTTATTTTAATTGGGTTCTTAATTAAAGATTGCCGATACAAATTATCCGACGGTGTGCGGTGCGGATATTTATTTAGTCGGGTTCGACACACACGCGGAGGATTTGTCTCGTTTGCGTTTTAACCGACGTTGATATAATTGGAATGCGCTTCGAGAATTCGCTTGCAGAATTAGTGCCCATATTTTTGGTGTTAATCCCTTAGAATTCGAAAATTTCCGGCCTAAAAGCGACTAATAGTTTACTCCTCAATTTTTCTTCAGCCAATTGAGTGCGAGTTATATCGTTATTCAGTAGTTCTAGTTCTCCTACAGGAACTGGCGAAAAAGAGATACTCAACAGTGATCGCCGCGAGATTTGGAATTGGAAATTTCCAGCGAAACACCACTCAATGATTTGAACCCCCTCTTTAGCTGTATAAACGGACATCTTGTTTTAGTTAATTGCGTGTTCCTTAAGGAAGGGAAGTAAGCATCACCCTCGATAACCACGCAGCAACTAACGATGCTGATTTAAACGCCGGTCGGCGATGACCATCAAGCGCGGCGTTGTCACATACATACATACATATATCGTGGCCAACGTGAAAGAGACCCCGTGTCACATTCAATGTAATTCCTAGTGATCGGTATTAGAAGCTATCTGGGCAATGTTAGTTCTTGAGTTAGTAACGTGGGGCGTTATTGCGGTAGTGTCCAGCGGCCACTTTGTGTTAATTGTTGGTCACTGTTGCATTGTCAGTTGTGAGTGACTGTTGTGAATGCAGTTGTGCATAATGCCATTTTCAATCGGACAAAGGGTGTTTATTGTTGAGAATTATTTTGAATGTAAATCGTTTATAACGTTAAATGAAAGGTTTACGATAAAATATCCACAGACAGCTGCTCCTGCAAAAAGTGTTGTGCAGAAATTAATCACTAACCTTGGAGTAACAGGTTCAATCGCTAACGCCAAAACGCGCAAAGACCGTTTGTTCGCCGGAAAATATTGATATTGTGTTCGAGACACTATTGTACTGAGAATTTACTTAATTTTTTAAACAAAATTGCACCCTCCTAGCTCTTAATTAATGATATAAAAAACATAAATTATAACAAATTATATTTATAAATTTTGAGAAATATTTAACATAAAATCAAGATAATTACCTAGTGCTGTGGGTGTGTGAGTGTAATATCTTTTATTCGATGGTGGTTTTTTTATTCGAAATATATTTATAGACTTATTTGTTGACTTATCTATCTTGTCAATTTTTCTTCGTCGTTAACCAAAAAACTTTTTATTTATTTTTGGAAACCAGGATTACACTGCTTTATTTCTTCGTTGTCCATGAAACGAAAACTTTAACTCTCCCCGACTCCACTTCATCCAGGCATTATAGAAACCTGTATTGAATGTCGATGTATCCTTGGTTATTTCCAGTAATTTTTATGAATTCTTGTAATGTAAAAGTGTTGTATGTGTGTGTCTGAATGTTTACAATGCTCTTCTATCCATTAATATATGCTTTTTATAATAATTATTAATTTTATTTCTAGTTACATTTGTTTCTCCCATAAACGTCTCTAGCTGGAGTTAAAACAAGAAGCTAACACGCGTAGGGTAATAAAATGCTCAAAAGGTGCTGGCTGTGGTGTCGAAAACGTATAAATAGAACCCCAAAATAAACCGAATGACAATTGAAACCATAACCCCAACATTAACTATAAATTTGGATATATTGAATTGTAATAAAAGATGAATTTTCTAAAGGTAATTAACCATTCGAGTATTACTATACTGCACTATGCTTAAAAGTCCACAGAAATCGACTACACGCCTATTCTCTCCACAACACATCAAACGAACGTCATACCAGAACATGAAGCAGTTACATGTGCGATCTTACAAAGTACGCGTGCTGCAATCATTATAGTTATATGCAAAAAGGGAACAGTTTCAGCACCTTCTGTGAAGTACTGCATTTTCTGCAATTTGTTCTTAATAATAACAATAATAAAAATGGTCCGTATACCATTCTGTATTGACTATGAACGAGTAGATGTTCTGTATGTTGTTGATAAGACGGGGCCCCCTTTATGTTGGCCAGCCTGTATATGACACGGAAGGTTCTTGACCGATGAGAAATGTGCAAGGACCAGTTTCTAAGTGAACAGTCAATTTATTGGTAATAGTCCAAGGGGAAATCTTGACAGACGTTTCGAGATTGGGTATCTCTCATTATCAATGTCGAAAAACAATCGCTTCCAAAAACGGAATTTATTGTTTCCCACCTTTGTCCAAATTCCCAATAAAGATGTTAATTATTGAGAGCATCATGATGAAGTTTTGTTTAAAATTCGCAGGGCATCAGGCGAAAAGACAAGGGAAAACACGTCAAGCGGCGAGTACGTGGCACTACTTAAAATCCGAACGAAGCTAGAAGCAAGGGGAAAGAGGGAGACCCAAGCATTAAGGCAGGCAGCTGTTTATTTCCTTGAATCTGGATGTGTTGAAGTCCAAAACTGCTCATCCTTACGACGCAGAAGGAAAACTCTGTGGTTCCTCAACGTGGTCAGACTGCTGAAGATGTTCCATGTTCTCTTCAACGATTTCAAAGCCTCCAACTCGTGCGACTGTTCAATTTGTTGATAAAATGACATGTTGATTTCTTTTTTTGGATTTCGACACATCCAGATTTAAGGAGTTGAACAGTTGCCTGCATCAGTGCGTGGGTCCGTCTCTCTCTCTCTCTCCCCTGCGTCTCGCTTGGTGCGGATTTTACGGCTTTGTTGCCATGCGCTTTAATTTAAAGTATTTTCGAAAGAAGTTTATTGTGATGAACTTTTTAAAGATTTTAACATTTTCATTGGGAAATTGGAATAGTGACGTGGTGTCAGATGTTTCTTACGTCATCGGAATAAACGAACATTAAAAATGAGGAGAACATAGCCTCGAAACGTCTGTCACATGTTTTATCGCTGGACTTTTAATTAAGAAATGTATTGAGTTTCTACTCGGAGAATTTTTGCTTGGACCGTTGTTTGGAATTTGAATGAACCTGAAGATGGTGTCCTCAGGTTATTCGCAATTTTTGGTCCTAATTTCTGGAATTTCTTTCCGGAAGCGACGATTGGGTACTGATAAGTTTTAGGATTCTAGTCCGCGTTATGCAGTTATAATTCACATCCGCGCTCACGCGCGTATTCCCATGTGGGTTATAATCTGCGCGGATTTAAAATGCAAAGCATCATAGAGAACTGGGCGTTCTGTCGGTAGCCGCTTCTGCATCGCCGCGGAACCCATGGTGGGAGGTAAGGCGATAAATCATCGGATAATATCGATAAATGCGTACGATCGATATCCTATTGAGCTTTCCTTATGACGATTTAGAAGAGCGAAAGTATCGTGTCGAAGTACGTGAGGTGATGATGTCGCAAGATTAGTCGAAAATGTCCAACATACTATAAGTGCATGCATAAAGCTTATCAAACTTATCTTTAAGTCTTTAAATTGAACGCGAATTCAGAAAAATTTAACATGTTCTGAAATAGATGAAACGCTGTCTATATACGTTTTAGAAGGCGTAGAATACGATTCCGGCGTCAAAATCGACGAAATTTGCTTCGCTTGAACGTTAGAGCGTACAAAACTCTTCGCCAAGAACCATCAGTCGCTTTCTCGTTGAATATTTTCTTAATAACACGGCTGTCGTATCGGAAATTATCGTAGGCGTAATCTGCATGAGACGAGCTTTAATTTGATGTGTAATAAGTCATACCTCCGAACATTTCGATTTTCATCGAAATGTACAAGGGGTACCCCTTTGAAAATTCAGGAAAAATTTAACATCTTCTGAAATAGATGAAACGTTGTGTATATACGTTTTCGAAGGCGTAGAATACGATTCCGGTGTCAAAATCTATGAAGTTTGCTTCGTTTGGACGTTAGAACGTACAAAACGTTTCGTCAAGAACCATCAGTCGCTTTCTCATTGAATATTTTCTTAATAACACGGCTGTCGTATCGGAAATTATCGTAGGCGTAATCTCCATGAGACGAGCTTTAATTTGAAGTGTAATAAGTCACATTTCCGAACATTTTCGTTAAAATGTGCAAAGGCTACCCCTTTGAAAATTCAGAAAAAATTTAACATGTATTGACTTAGATGAAGATAAACATGAAAATAAACATCGAGAAAACCAAATCAACGATAATTACAAGAGAAACGAGAAGACATAACATCAAAATCGAAGGAAGGACAATAGAACAGGTTAATAATTACATATATTTAGGAACAATAGTACAATGGGACGGAGAAATGGAGCAAGAATGTTTTATACGATGAGGATTACGTTTCTGGGAATCAAAGAAATACCACAACAGATCGAAACGGAAATAGTGAAGAAAGCGATAAGACCAAGAATAACGTAGAGCAATTAGACCTGCACAAAGTCAGAGGAGGTCAAATAGCGACCGGACGCTATGGATATGAGATTCCTAAGACGAATAGAAGACAAGACCAAGAAAGACAAGATAATAAACGAGAAATACCGACACAACCCAGGAATTAAACGTATATGGAAAATGATAGAGGAGGGTCAGCTGAGATGGTTCGGCCATGTGTGCCGTATGAGTGATGGTAACGAAGAAAGTGTATGAGATACGAATGTCAGGAGAAAACAAAGAAAGGAAGTACAAGAAGAACATGGAATGACATCAGTAAAGCAGAAACAGGAGATAAGTGGGAAGGAATAAAGAATTGGACCAGAGATAGAAAACGGTGGAGAGAATTATACAGGAAATGGGAAACTTGACTCTACCCAAGCCTTACACCGAAAGGTAGATAGGCATAGCATTAGGTAAGTAAGTAAGATGGCTCTAGAACAAGATGACTACTAGAATGGGAATGGAATAGCAAATAGTGGGAGGCAAAACGACGTAGAAAATGCTGCGCTAGAATGTTCGTTCGTCTGTCAAGGACTGTAAATCATCCTTTGGACAGCTGAACAACGGCAGGCTGGTCTTTATGTCGAGTTTAGGGCGTGATGGATTACAAGGCAACATAGTGGCCCAATATTGCCAAGCACTTTATGGTTTTAGACCAGTTGGACAGTCCTTGGAGCTTTTATGTAGAATCAGACTTCTTTTGGTTACAACCAGGATACTGCGACAACCGAATTTTCATCTTCAATGAAGCAGTGACTATGAACAATACATCACCCCAGATTGAATAAAGTAATTTCGAAAGGAAGTCCATTAACTGGTGGAACAATCATCTTCCCACCCAGAAATTTTATGAGCTGATATATAGCTAGTATACTTTTCAGAAAGCGTTGACTGCTTTCTTTATTGCCACTTATACTTTTACCGACAACGTAGTAAATACATGCATACGTGGTATCTTTCGATGTTTACTTATTCCCGTCACTCGAAGCAATAAAGTATGATTTAGGTCCGTTGTTATTGTACTGTCTGTTTTGTTAAAGATTTCTGTCGGTAATCGATACGGTCACGGACGTAAATAGCTTCGAACTACGCAAAAGTCGATCGGAGAAAAAGCCCACTGAAAGCTCCGCTTTCGCGAACGGTCCGACTATCTCACCGGAAAGGGTCGTTAAACTCGGCGTTTCGTGGTGTCCGCCGTTAGAACGAACGAGAACAATAAGAGAAGTTATGCCTCATTGCGTTTTTACAACTTTTATCGCGGTAGATATTGTTGTTGCTGGCGACAAAGAAACGTTGTACGAAGAAGAAAAGTAAACCGCAGAAATGTGTTTTGTAGCGTTTCCGTAGCTATTTAGAAGAAAAAATTAATTAATATCTCAGGAATAGGATGACTGTTAGATGTAATCTTTCGACCGAATCCAAAGCGTGCTGCGACGCCACGGATGATGTTCGGAATTATGAAATTGAAAATGGACGGAAATACTCCGTCTTCGTTTTAGATCTTCTCTAAATTGCGATCGCTTACGAAACGGTTACATCCATTTCTACGCCATTCTTGTAGGTAGTTTATATAAACTTAAATCGAATTGAGAACTCCGGAAGAAGCCACTTACCAAAGTGGCGAGATGTCGATTTTATTTTTCTAAATTTTTGTGCATTATCAGAGCGAGGTTTTGCGGTGAGCGTTGACTGGGAAAAAGTGAGACGCCTGAAATCGTCAGATAGACGCTTCTCTTCTATCTATCTTCTTTCATTAGTTTTTCTCGCTCGCAGACACGCACACGTTTGCGTCTCCCCGTATCAGATGGCGCTCTTATTATTCGGACTCGAACTTACTTCAAATTCAACTTCAACTTATTTACCATCCATTTCGAAATGAAATATTTTTTCTTTATACATTCTTAATTTTTATTCAATTATATAATCTTACATTTTAGTGAAATAAGCATCACATTGACTGTGCAATGTTGCTAAACATACTAAATTTTCATGTACCTAGGTCTAACTCTAGATGTTTGTCAACCTTTTACATTGACGCGAATAGGACTAACGTTTTAGTAAGATCTCCTATATCGCTATTGTGTGCCTACTTCAATCAGATATCCGAAGTTTGCGACATATTCGCCGATACGTTGACCTGTATAATGAAATTGATGAACCATGCATACCACCACTTCAGTCAACTTGCTTAGACACGTATTCATTCCAGCATTGTGTGTATTATTGCCAAGTGTTTGCTTGCTGCGCCTGATTTGAGATGATATATAGATTTAATATTAGTTTATGAAATATATTTTACCTGTAATTGGGATTTTCCTGTGGCTACTAAATATATTATTATTATTATTATTATTATTATCACATGCGTAATTCTTTCAGTAGTTCCTTCCCTCACACACATACACACGTAATCATCCTAGGAGCAACTATGAAATGCGCCGTATTTGCGTCTCCCCTCATCAGATGGCGCTCTTATTATTGGGACTCGAATTTACTTCGAATTCAGCTTCAACTTATTTATCATCGATTTCGAAATGAAATACTTTTCCTTTATACATTGTATATTTTTATTCAATCATGTCATTTTACATTTTATTGAAATAAGCATCAAATGCGCAATTCTTTCAGTAGCTCTTTCCCTCACACACATACACAGGTAATCATCGCAGGGGCAACTATGAAATGCGCCGTATTTGCGTCTCCCTCCATCAGATGGCGCTCTTATTATTCGGACTCGGATTTACATCAAATTCAACTTCAACTTATTTATCATCGATTTCGAAATGAAATACTTTTTCTTGTTTCTTCAATTATAGAATTTTACCTTTTATTCAAATAAGCATCAAATGCGTATGATTTTAATCCTTTTTTTATGCTATCCTGACGGGGTACAATTCGGGAAACATCTAAAATTAACTGACCCCTGGCCGTGGAAGCCTACGTTTACCGCACTTCAAATTAACTTAACGTTTTGTATTGTTAACCGACTGGTTATGTATGACGAAGCCTTCACATTACTATTCTGGAATTCTCCATCGACAAAGTTAAAAATCGAAATGTGCCGCAACGACTGCTTCTTTAGCTTTCCAATACCTCCCCGGTCATCAATCATATTTCAATCAACATCGGGCTTTCTCGTCTTTTTCTCTCTTTTTATCCATCATGCAGCTTACAACTAACAAATTAAATGAATAAATTATGAGCCCCGTTCTTCGTACCGCTGTCTCTCCACTTCGTTCCCGACTTGACCTGCGATTTTCCTTTTTCCACCTTCCAGCGACGCCCCTCCTAAGAACGCGACTCCTTTTCTTTCTTCAATCCTCCCAATTTATTCGACCTCTCTCTACCCATTCGGACGTGTAAATACGGTCATTGTAGTACCGATTTTATGTCTCCATATATCACTCGGCCGGCTAGAAACCACGTGAATTTAAAGTGGTGGTCGGTTGATGTTTAACCACAAGCTCTGCGGTTGATTACACACGGACCCTAGCACCGTACGCTGCTACCTGAGTTGTTTACGTAGCGGGGGTACGTAAGTCATGCTAGTCGAGGCGGTAACGCGACAGGAAGCGATGGTAAATAATTCTTTAAAATGTCATTACGAGCGTTTTGTGAAGTGCACGGTAAAAACGAGGCGAAAATTCGTCTTCTACCTAAGTACGGATGAGTCGCCGAAACATCTGCTTCAGAGGGGAGGCAAGCGGAGGAAATCGAGGGGATTGGCGTGAAATCCGCTAAAATGCCAACTGGCATCTTTGTTTGAGACATGTTCGTTGTTGACGTTTTATTATGTTTGTTAATTCCCTCTTTTCCCCCTTTTACTAACGAGGAATCATCGCGACGTGGTACCAATCGATTTCGACTAAACTCGTTGTGTATAGTGTACTGAGAATTTAGATGATTTCTTAAACAAAATTGCACCCGCCTAGCTCTTAATTAAGGGTATAGACAGCGTAAGTTATAACAAATTATATTTATACATTTTGAAAAATATTTAACATAAAATCAAGATAATTACCTAGTGTTGTGTGTGTGTGAGTGTAATTTCTTTTATTCGCTGATGGTTCTTCCTATGTATCCTCTCTTAACTTCTTTTCTCGATGCAGCTCTATTTTCTATGGATTCTTCCCTCTCTTACTTCTTTTTTGGTGTGGCTCTATTTTCTATTCTCCCTTTTTTAACTTCTTTCTTCTCCGATGTGGTGAGGTTCTTCTATTCACTGATTCATCTCCTTAAAACCCTTTTTGTCCAAATATATTTATAAACTTTCCTGTTGACTTATCTATCTTGTCAATTTTCTTCTTCGTCAACCAAACAACTTTTTATTTTTTTTCGGAAACCAGGACTTACACTACATTATTTCTCCGTCGTCCAGAAAACGAAAAGTATGAATTCAACATGACTTCAGTTCAATCTTTGCGTAACGTTGTTATAGAAACCTGTATTGTTGCTGTCCACGTATCCCTGGTTATTTATCCAGTGGTTACTAGGAATTCTTGTGATGTCAAAGTATTGAATGGATGTGTTTGAATGGTTACAATGCTTTTCTATCTTTTAATCGATGCTTTGTATAATAATTAATAATTTTATTTCTAGTTATATTATTTACTCCCATTAAACGTTTCTGGCTGGAGTTCAAATAAGAAGCTAACACCCGCAGGATAATAAAATGCTTAAAAGGTGGTGTGCGTGGTATCGAAAAAGCATAAATAGAACCCAAAAATAAACCGAATGTCATTTGAGCATAAACATCCATAACCCCAATATTTACTGTGAATTTAATATATTGAATTGTAATAAACAATAAATTTTCTAATGGTAATTAACCATTTGAGTATTACTATACTACAGTAGATTGGTAATTATGTCGAGTGGTTTTGGATATACGGAAACGATGCGATGCTCAAGCGGTTTCGAGAAAATTAAATTTAAAAAATTCACGCCGATTAATAAGTCCGTGTAATGGTAAATTATTGAGGTTAGGTTGCTCAGCGCAGTGGTAGTGCGCGCACGGTAGTCACGGCCGCTTTTCACTGTTCTCGCAGAAATTTAAGTCTCGTTTCCAGGTCTGAACGTTTCTTACTTCAAACAATTACATTTTCTTCGCTATTTCTGGCGGATTTTGCAACGTCTTTGTTCTAAATTTTTTTAATATAAGATACGTCAATTTGAATAATTTAGTACTTACAGTTTTAAATCATCACTACTAAAGTCACTAATTTAGAAATTTTGTAGAAAAAGAATACTTTATCAACAATTTGGACCAAATCGTTCCAGATATTAGCAAGGTGAAACAAAACGATATCAAATTCATAGCACACTTTGAGAAATATAACGGTGTTCTTGATCATTACATTAATTTGGAAATGTGATAGTCTTGCACCACGTAATATTGAAATCTGCTCTGGTGCTATATAGTCATTTTATTTTTGATCAAGGTAGTGCTTTTAATACTAATTATGAGATGATATCTTAAAAATACGACTGTATTTGTAGTTGATCCAAGACGATTCAGAAATTATTATCCCCAACTTCTTTAGGACAAGAATTAATGCAATCAATTTCCAAGACTTTCCTAGCGACAAAATGTAATTGCTGCCATATTTCTTACCGTTCCTCTTTCCCTAGAGCCCAAGAGTAATTTGGCAAATTTTTCAACCTGTCATCTCTTTACCGTTATCAACACGACAAGAAAAATTCCACCGATAACTTTGTCCACTCCGAATTAGCGGTGCCCAATTATCACGATTTCGTTCAAAAAGCATTCCCCGAGCATCTTCATTAAAAATGAAAAACGATACACGATTCATTCCGGCAAAAATCGCTTCGTTTATCGTTCGTCCCCGAGACGCACGGAGAAAGCTTTGGAAACATGCACTTATATATATCTAAAATATACAGAAAATGAACTTGAACAGAAAAAAAAAGTCACAGCTGACATCCCCAACTTCTTCTTCCTATGTCGATACAGTCGGTTTCCAAGACTTTCATAACGTAGCAACTTGCTCATTGTCAGACAAAATGTTAATGCTGTCATATTTCTTACTGTTTTTCGTTCCCCAAGAGCTTTGGGTGAAATCTTCGCCTAAGAGTAATTTCACAAATTTTTTAACCCGTCACCTCTTCACCATTACCAACACGACAAGAAAAATTTCACCGATAACTTTGTCCACTCCGAATTAGCGGTGTCCAATTATCGCGATTTCGGTCAAAAAGCATTCCCCGAGCATCTTCATTAAAAATGAAAAACGATACCCGATTCATTCCGGCAAAAATGGCTTCGTTTATCGTTCGTCCCCGAGGCGCACGGGAATCCACCCCCTACTGCGTCGTTCCCAACGCGCCAAACTATCCACCCATAACTAACTAGGCGCACGAACGACGACGATGGAGATACACAGAAAAAGGACGCAGAGAGGCCTCGAGAACGGACGACATAAAAATTTCGCGAAATTATCCATCATCCCGAGGTGCATATTTTACGCCGGACAGCCGGAGGGCCGAAGGGACGGAGGGAGGGAAAGAACAAAATAAACAATGCTAAAGCGATGCGTTGCATTCGTCGTCCCGTGAAACAAAATATAATGAGATTCGAGCGAGAGAGGAATTACAATGCGATGGAAATAAGAGGAAAAAGTCGTGCGGTGACGCGGTTAATAGGAGAAAAGAGAGAGAAAGCGAGAAATGCGCGTATTGGGACGAGGAGGAAAAGTGAAAAGAAGTAAAAGTCGACGTACCCACCCCTGACACGCTGACCTTTTACATCTAGTCGCTTAAAATTGATTTGCGTTTTTTTGCCCGTTCGGATGCTTTACGTATATATGTAGGTAGTAAAATATGATGATCTGGCTGCTGCCGTCCCACCGCCATCTGATAAGTACCACCCGTGATGTATTTATGAACATTGTTTCCATTTGCGGAGTTTACGCGTGTAAAAAGGATGATTGTTCCTTCGATCATGCTTTTCGTCTTTGGTTCATGTTGATGTGACAAGCGAAATGTTACAATAGAAAATTTCAATACCTCGCATGGAAGAATGGATCGATGAATGGAAGGGGATCAACAATAAGTGTATCTACGTTCCCTCTAGGGAAGGGTTATTTCCTAACATTCAAAGCAGCTGACGGCAATATTCCTTAGATAGATAATGTTTCTTTTCCCTAAGTACTTTAAACGCCATTTCTATAATGAATAACCTCCAAATCGGGTATAATCTGATGGTGAACACGACATCATCATCAGACGTTGCTTGCTGAATTTGATGCCATCTTTAGAAGATGTGAACTAGAAGGAGGAATTGAAGGAACTCAGGCGGAAGCATTTCGGTAAAGATCTACGGCAATACTCAGACTTCTTTGAGCAAAATAGTGACCTTTGTGGAAAACTTGAGGTTACTTGAAGCGAGGGTGTTTTTGGGGAACGGTATAAAGAGCATAATGCTCAAGTACTTGATCTAGTGGGGTAGAGGAGTACATGACTCGATCCCATTCTCCCGGCACAGGAACATAAAGTTCAGGAATCGTATTTGATTTGGCAGGCAACTTACCAAACAAGACCTATAATGCAGTAAGATCTACCGAAATGACGACACGGGGGTTAATGGCAACAGCCACATTGCACGACAAAATAAATGAGACTATAAGACAGCGATGCAAAGTCCAGGATATCGTGGGATGGACAAGAAGAAGATGTCAAGGATTAGATACCAGTGTGGTCGCAAGGACTAGAACATGTTTGGGGAGGATAGTAAAGAATGAAATGCCATGAAATAGAAGACCACTTGGACGCATTCGTTCCCTGACGGAGATAGACGGACTCATGAACATCGTCCCTTCAGCACCGATGATATGGGACATTGTAATATTAATGTACTTTTATTTGCTGAATAATCTTTCATTAATTACAATTAAAAATATATCGAAATTCACAGTAAATGTTGGGTTGAGAGACTTGTCGACGACGAAATCGCTCTCTGCGCCTTCGAAAACACATATACACCAAGTATCGTCCAATTCCGAACATCTTCAATGTTTCCCGAATTTCCAAACGCCGTTGGAGGTTTAGAAGATATTCGAAATGGTTGGAAATATGACTTATTACACATCAAATTAAAGCTTTCTACGTGCAGATTGCGGTTAAAACAATTTCCGGAACGAGGGACGTGTTATCAAGAAAATATTCGATGAGAACCTGAAACGTGGTTCTGGTCGAAACGCTTCTGTATGCTCCAAGATCCAAACGAAGCAAATCTCATCGATTCCGATGACGTAATCGCACTCTACGCCTTCGGGAACGTATATGCACCAAGTTTCGTCTAATTCCGAACATCTTCAATTTTTTCTAAATTTCCAAAGGGAGATTTCAAAGAAAATCGAAATGGTTCGAAGTATGACTTATGACATATCAAATTAAAGCTCTTTTCGTGCAGATTGCGGTTAAAACAATTTCGGGAACGAGAGACGTGGTATTAAGAAAATACTCAATGAGAACGTGAAACGTTGTTTTGGTCGAAACGCTTTTGTGTGCCCCAAAATCCAAACTAAGCAAATCTCATCGATTTCGACGTCTAAATGGCTCCCTACGCCTTCGAAAACGAATATACACCAAGTTTCGTCTAATTCCGAATATCTTCAATGTTTCCTGAATTTCCAAAGGGAGATTTCGAAGATAATCGAAATAGTTGGAAGTATGACTTATTACACATCAAATAAAAGCTCTTTTCATGCAGATTGCGGTTAACATAATTTCGGGGACGAGAGACGTGTTCAAGGCAAACAAATTTATATATTTGATAGTTCGCGGGTTTTAGTTTTAGTTAACAGTCCGGTCGCGGAATAGTAGTGGCGCATTTGAGAACGACAATTTCTGGGAGAGAGGCCTATTGTATATTATATTTTATCTATGGGACCGAGCGTTTGTAGCGCACTAACAAACATGCCTAGGGAAGGAGAATACCTACGGCGTTGCCAGATCGCTCGCAATGGTGCCAATCTCATTATATTTCTGACACACCTGGTACTATTCGTCTTCGTGTACACGGTCCCACGTGATGTAGGCGTTGTTTCCTGGTTTTCATTGAGCCCACCCTTCTGGTAGCAGCAGGAAACTAGCTTTGGGCCTGAATTACGCTTAACCTGCCATTTTCATAGGTTGAAAAATCCAATCTCGGGTTTCAGGTCTGTTGTTTTGATAGTCGATGTTGAACGCAACTTCGCTCTAAAAAGTGTTTCGGTTTCTAAAAAGCGATTTTCTGATCATGATCAAGACTAGCACCGAGAAATTCAGCAACTTCTGCTTCTGCTTGGGTACGTCCACCTCCGAGTTGACCTATGGCTTTGTAAGTCTCCGATTCTGATAGGTCGTGATGTCGCTGCATCGTTGGTTCCATATTGACAATTCATATAAACCTGGTGATTACGCAAGCAGGCGCCCTATTTCGGAATTAACTGAGTATGAGGAAAAGTGGTTTCTAACCTACCAGCATGCAGTGAGGGTGCACAAACCTATTGAAACATGTTCGTTTGATTCAGGATTTTCTTTTACCCCTCAGTTTTAAAAAATATTCCTTAATTGTTCTCAACAGTGGTTATAGTCTGTCTGCTCCAACCACGGCGTTTTTCCTCCATCAACCACGAGATGCAAATGAAGCAGTCGCGAAACAGACATACAATTCGTGTCTTCAGGTTCGTCTCCAGCAGTGGAGACACGGTCGTCGATGTCGACGACTACCGCGGCGGCGGCATCGTTGGCACCAGGCTCACGTCTTTCCTTCTCCCCCTCCGGTTAAAAGCAACGCGATCCGATAAAACGACCGATCCTTTGTCGTCATATATATATATATATATCGGCCGCCTCATTATGCTAAAAGGTGTAGTCGTAATGAATCATGCATGCACCCGACACAGACACCCTTTGTTCGACAATTGTTTTAAGTAGTCGAGGAGCGTTGGGTTCGACCCCCACGCGCGCGACGCCTCGCACTCCGTCGTGCCTGCGCCCATCGCCGTTTCGTCGTTTTTCAGCATTCCATCGCTGACGCTCGCCTTATTTATGAGCCGGGTCGCGTTGTTGCTCGCCCTTCATATTACAGCTTGTAAAGGTGTGTTACGGCGACGGGCGCTGGATAAGGTAAAACGTCGCGTCGGGGTTCCTCGTCCTCGTTGCGTTCCTTCGATGTTGTCGGTTTCTTTGCTTTGTTAGTGGTCGTTTTCTGCTCATTTCTATTCGTTTAGAATTGACGAAAAGGGAGAGAGGGAGAACGACGACGTCTTCGCGTGGGAACCAGTAGACACAGCTGTTTTGGGATGCTTGAGTCGATTACGAGGAGCTTAGTACATTTCCGGAAGAAAATTGAAATGATAGCCAACCTAGACTAGTATTGCTTAATTATTGAATTGTAATAGACGGAACAAGGCGGAATATTGAATAGGGCCGCTGTCAATATTTACAAGATTTGTATTTTTATATAGTCTAAGTCTAAGGGAGATGGACCACATTTTTAAAAAATCGTTAACTTTTTAAGGATTTGACTGATTTCACAAAAAATAATTGCAACTGATTACTTACGGTTCAATCCTACATCTAGATATAATAAGTACAAAAAAGAATCTCTAAGGCCACTTACAATTTAGCAAAAAGATATATACTTAGTGGCTTATCTCTCGTCTATGAAGTAGAAGAGATGGACTACCCGCGGTATACATGTCCTGGTGTGTGAAACAACTCATTTTCGATCATAATTCTTTCTGAAAATTGAAAATAAGTATTAACAACTTCTTTCGATATTGCTTGCGAACGAGCAAGAGGCACGCCTTCCGATGTTCTTACCCATACCTCTGGATGTAGTAGAAACGTAGTAGAAACTTCTTGAGGCGAACGTAACCAGCTTTTTCACTTTCTTTATCAAATTTATGTTTGATGCTCATTTTCTCTGCCAAATCAGAAGTCATCGTGCGCACGCTGTCTCTAGTAAATGCAAATCCAACAGCTCGAAGTTTCCTTATATATGTCACTAGTTTCTTTTCAGCTAAAGTCGATGATGAAGGCGGTTTTCTTTCACAAAATTACGTTTATTCATCCTTCTATTTATTGTCTTTTGAGGTAATCTCAAAATCCTTGCGGCTTCGTTTATTTCCATGGAGCCATCTTGCACTGCTTCTCCTGTATTTAGAAGCGAAGCAACTGTCCAGCAGCTTCTACTGCCTTTTCTGACAAAAAATTAGGCGTATTGCTGAAAGATAGAAAATTGAATGGCATGACTTAGTCATTATCTATTATTGTTAATATTCGTAAATAACCAGCTTGTCAAATTTAAACGTTTGTGTACAATTTAAGTTTAGAGTTCTTATTCAGATTGAATTTTCCAATTGTATATCGTGCCTCGTCTCGTGCATATGCTATCGCCAAGCATACGCGACCATAACGGTAGTGTGCCATATGTTCTATAAATCGTGCAGCTATTGTGAGTCTCGACGATCCTATGTATGCTTTTTCGCATTCATTACAATTATTTGCTCAAACTTGCGATTTTGATAATAATACATACACAGTAATCAGCGCCCAAGAAACAAAAAACATTGTTTATTCGTGTTACCAAGGCAATGTTAACATCGACTTTAACATCTTTGCATTCTTCCAAAAGAGCCTCAAATAAATAATGTGTCAAGTGAATAGCCTGTCTAATTTCTGCAAACATGGGAAAGAAAGAAAAAGTACCTCTTAAAGGTTGCATTCTGGTTTGAATTAGTTTTGGCCGTTAAAAGATTACATGTATCGTTATCTGACTAATTTAGTTAATTTCGCGAAGAAAATTAAAATGATAACCATATAAGAAATTAGATTACTTAATTATTTGATTATAATAGACTGAACAAGGCGGAATATTGAATTGGGCCTCTGTCACGATTTCGAGGATTTGTATTATTTGCATCAAGTTTTCGGGGTGAATTAACACGTTTTATCAATTTCAAATTTTCCATTTTTATGTCGTGCCCCGTGTTGTGCATATGTTTCGTGATACTTGACGAATCTATCCTACTATAACGGTAATGTGCCACATGTTCTTTAAATAGTATAGTTATTGCGCGTCTAGACTGTCCTATATGTGCTTTATCGCATTCGTTACAATTATTTGCTCAAATCATGCTCAAATATGTCAAGTGGACAGCCTGTCTAATTTCTACAAACATGCAGAAGAAAGAGAAAGTACCTGATGAAGGTTACATACTGGTTTGAATAAGTTGTGAACGTTAAAAAGTTAAATGCATCGTTATCTGAACAATTTTGCTAATTTCCCGAAGATAATTAAAGTGATAAATCACCTTATAAAGACTAATAGTGCCTAATTATTTAATTGTAATAAGGTGAACAAGACGGAAGATTGAATTGGGCCGCTGTCTCGATTTACGAGATTTGTATTTTTTTGTATCTGTATCGCTTCATACGCATCAAGTTCTCGCGGTAAACTAACATGTTTTATCAACTTCAAATTTTCCATTTTTATGTCGTGGCCCGTCTCGCGCATGTGCTTCGCGATACTTGATCCTATCCTCCTACCATAACGGTAATGTGCCACATGTTCCTTAAATCGCGTAGTTATTGCGCGTTTCGACTGTCCTATGTGTGTTTTATCGCATTCACTACAATTATTTGCTCAAATCGGTTTTGCGGTTGTGCTAACAATGAACAGTACTCAGCGTCCAAGAAACATTGTTTACCAGTGTTATCAAAGCAACAATAACATCGATTTTAACATCTTTGCGATCGTCCAAAAGACATCTTTGGAGCGAACGAACCCCACCTAATATATACGTGTCGATAAACAAACCTGTTGAAAACAAAAGGTGCGAAGAAACGCGAGCGGTCGGAGCTTCCCCGGACTCCTCCGGCCGTCACGGACGAACGCCGTTCGAACCTTCATCAAAAGAGGGAAGTGATTCGTTTTACGACGGGCACCGAGGGGCCGAGGTGATGGTTGACGCTGGCGAACTTGTTAACTGAGCAGCGGGAGGGCGCCCGTTTCGGGATCTCCCGCTGTCGCGGATAATTCACCACCGTCCGGCCAACAATTATTCACAAATTATCGTTTCCTATGTGGTCTCCGACTGGCGCATTTGCATTCTATTAAGCGTACCGTCTCCGTCTGGCTAGTTGGATTCGAGATCGGCCGTTCGCCGGGACTTAATTACGGGCGTATCTACCTAGCTACTCATCTTGTAGGATTTAACGGCCTCATATTCGTATCAATTTTGTAAGCGCGTCATAACATAAAGTTTGCGTCGAGTTACGACGGCGCGTTTTTGCGCGCGCCGCCTTGTTTCGCTTAATTATGAATATTAAATTGGGAAAAATCTTATTCTCGTTGCGCAGCGTGCGACTTATAATTTAATTAAGATGGCTGGCACAGACGAAGAAGTGCAACACTCGAATACAATTTCTATACCTTCACGAGCTTCCACGACCAATATCTCTGGCATTAACTTCACCGGCTGACTTTGCTTTGCTTTGCTTTTTTATAAAATAATTTGCACCGTTCTTGAGACTATGTCATATACTTCAAATTATATTCTAAAAGAGAAAGATATCTGTGATAGACAAAAATTAAAAAGCCGTGCAAATTTTTGGAGGGGACTGTACCCCGAAATCGGGGGATTCGGTTGCTAAAAGAAGTGCATTATTCTTATAGCAAGGTACTCTTTCAGTCGGTGCAGTTACACCGCAATCAGAATTGTTTAGTTGCCGGTACTTCCTTCGAAGCAGTAAACATTGCGCGTTATTTCATCTAACAAATGACTTGATAATGACGTAAAGTATTCGAATTTTAATTATCTCTGCGTTCGATGTTTATTCCACTTTCTTTGCTACAACTAGCTTTTATCTTGATACGTCTAAATAAATATTCAGCGATTTATTTTTCATAGGAAAGTTTAATATTAAAAACAAATGATTATATGGCTTTCTTGGGACGATGGGAAAATATTTTCTCTAACACATTTGGACACTACACACATTGGTAAAGTCCTTACTACACAATTGTTTAACAAATTTGGTGACACGTGCTTCGCTAGCACGAAGCAAGTATTATCGAAACCGTGCTCGTATAATACCGAAGTCAAATTTTGTTGTAATTTTCTTTGAAATTTCGTCTTTTTAAATTGATGCATAATTTCTGGATAGCACTGTATTTAGGTTGAGAACCTTCTACGCTCTAGCTACTACGGACAAAATCCGGGTCAGCCATTGAAATATATTTAAAAGTTGTAAACGGGGCGCTAATAATGATACTAATAGTTTTTATTATTTAACAGAATAACATTCCAATTTATAGGATAATGCATAACAAAGAGAAAACCCAAAAAGATACATGTGCTTTGTACATAATATAAGCGACAATAAGAAATAACATTATACACATACACGATAAGGAAATCAAAAGGACAAAAATATTAGTGCTTTACAAAAGTTCTCCTCCTAATGTAAAAATACGGATGCTTGTCCTAATTTAATAGCCCTCCTTTCAGGCAATCATATATTTGGTAAATCTAAGGGCAGGATGCTTTAAATCGGTTAGAAGTGAATGCGCCCCGCCGATGAATTGCAATAACGGCGAAACCCATCCGAGGTCTCTTCTCCTGCGTACTCCAAAGCAATTCTCTGGTTAAACTAATTAGTACACGCGTCTATATTTGTTACATTAGAAGTTGAACGCACGATCCTCGGCCTAAATTTAATGCAATATGCGATGGGGCTTGTGCCCGAGTGGTGGTTGTTTTCTTAGACATTGGTGCTTTTTTACATTAGAAATCGACGCACAATTCTCAGCTGGAATTTAATTGAATTGTTACTTTTCAGACGTTCCTGCTTTTTCATAGTAGAAGTCGACACACGATTCTCGACTGAAATTTGATTCAGTGGCCGGCTGGATTTCGGTCCGGATTGCAGTTGTTTTTTAGACGTCTCTACTTTTATACATTAGAAATCGACGCACGACTTTCGAATTAAATTTAGTCCAATGGGTGGCTGGGTAATTCTTTACATTAGTAGTGGACCCACGATTCTTGACTGAAATTTGACCAAATAGCTGGCTGGACTTCGATCCGGGTTGTAGTTGTTTCTTGGAGGAAAGTTTCCCACCATCTAATCAAAAATTATTGGCCATATGGTCAGATATTCGTCGAAATTCGACGTTTGCAAAACTATAAAACGTTTCAACTTTCGTTCTCTCTTTATCCCTCTCTGTCTTTACGAGAGAATTATACACTCTTGAAGTGGGAAATCCTTGTGGGAATTTAGATTTAATTAAATAAAAAATGCCTTCGCATAAGATCAGTTTAAAATGAGAAACTGCTTATTGAACATTCATCCGATAAAGAAGAAATCCCGATTTAACATTTTACGATCCGTCTTTCATATTAATCCAGTTTAAAAGTATCTTGGGTATCGATCGATCGCATTTTTATAGGT
Source organism: Chrysina gloriosa (assembly GCA_038088585.1). NCBI lineage: Eukaryota > Metazoa > Arthropoda > Insecta > Coleoptera > Scarabaeidae > Chrysina > Chrysina gloriosa. The sequence goes on along the minus strand of CM076094.1, from coordinate 7,368,093 downwards.
AATTTTTAACCGTCGTAAAACGTAACCGTATAAGCAAGGAAATAAAATAAAGGAGAATTTGGGATTAACAACCGCAAATCTCCCGGCCACAAACGCCTCCTTCTTTCCTCGGCGAACTGCTCGCCATAAACGCGGATAGCGCTTGTCCCAAACTTAATTTATTTTTATGCAAATAGCTTGTACTCGAACTCATTCGGGTACGTTTATGCCGTTGCACAATTCGTTGTTTACGGCGTGGTGTCCGAGCTGTACGTATAATATGCCCACACTTTTCGCCGTTTTCTGCTCTTAGTTTCCCCCTCGTCCTTTTTCCTCTTATTTTTCGATTTATTTTTATCAGAGCTCGCGCAAAGACAACATGAGAGGATCTTTTTTCAAAGCCGAGAATTGCGATCCAATTTTTACATACAATGGTATCGTACATGTGTTATATGTCCGGGACGTATTGTCCGGTGAAATTTACGGATTGCTCGGCCGACCTGTGGAATTCTCGAATTTACGACTTTTATAGGTTTATTAGCATATAATTATTATACCTATACGAATATACGACGAGGTCGAATTGTGACCACCGCTGGAAGAACATTTTCCTTTCTTCTCTTTCTTTTCCCTTTTTTAAAATGTAAATTATATTCGGAATACTAATTGTAACATTGTCGCTTATTTACATACGCAGTTAACTCGGTAATATTGTAGTGAAATTGATGACGAGATAAAGCGAAGTCGTAGTAAAACACGCACAAATAACGCGTTTTTAAGACGAGTAAAATCGATAATGGAAGTAAAAATTGTTATTTTATTCATGCGCAATCAAAACGAAATAAAAACGGATTTCGGAAATAAAATTACTACGTTTTACTATGATTTTATGGGACCACCGCGAGAGTGTTGGATTTTTATATCTAAACTTCTACGTTCTTCCAAATTTTCAAAATCGTGCCACACCCTCCAAACACAGATGACGAAAATCATTCCTATCATCCCTAGTATATAAATTAATAAAAAAGAAAGAAAATAATTCAAACACAAATTGCCAAAATTTTGCTGCGCAGATTGTTACTTAAATTCCACGAATCGAGAATGTTTCTAGTGCGCCATAGTTTCACATTTATTTTAGAGTAAAATATGATGCGGTAGGTGAAAGAGGAGTGAGGAGATTTCCATATCGATGGATGAGGATTTAGAAAAAATTTGATTATGGACAGGTGGCTAGTAATAACCGGTTTTCTCACGTCTGGCGTGGAAGAAATCTTGGGTACCTACTTTTAGGAGGGTGCACTGGAAGAAATCGGTGCGATATTCCCATAAACAGACAGATTTATTATATGTCTCATAAATGACAAAACGAAGTCCCTTTCCAGATTTTTCAAGAAGAAGAATTTAAATTACAAAATTGTCGTTCTGTAGATTTTTTAACAAATAGAGCGTTAATTTGCCATTATCTAACTTTTTCAAAAGGTAGAATCTAAGCTAAAAAAGTAGGGTGTCAACAATAAAAATTATCATTATCTAGCCTTTTCAAAAAGTAGAATCTAAAGTACAAAAACTGTTGTTTTTCAGAGTTTTTCAAAAAATAGAGCGTTAATGATAGAAATTGTTATTATCTAGCCTTTTCAAAAAGTAAAATCTAAACTAGAAAAATTATCGTCTACCAAATTTTTAAAAAATGTAGAGTCTAAGAAATAAAAATTGTCATATCTAGCATTTTCAAAAAATAGAATATAAACGAGAAGAACCGTTGTTCTCTAGATTTATCACAAAGTTGAATGTAAACGAAAAATTATCACTTTCATTTCTCTAAAACAACGTGAAATTTGTCGTTTTTTATATTTTTCATAAAGTAGAATATTAACAATAAAAATTGTCATTGCCTAACCTTTTCAAAAAATAGGATCTAAACTAGAAAATTGTCGTTCACCAAATTTTTCAAAAAAATTGGAGTGTAAACAATAAAAATTGTCATTAGCATTTAAAAAAATAAAGAAAAATAGAGTGTTGACAATAAAAATTGTCATTATCTAGCCTTTTCAAAAAGTAAAATCCAAAGTACAAAAATTGTTGTTCACCAAACAAAATAGTATGGTGTAAATGACAAGAACTGTTGTTTCTAGATTTATCACAAACTAGAATGTAAACGAAAAATTATCAGTTTTCGATTTTTCAAAAATAAGTTGTCGATTTTTAGATTTCTCATAAAGTAGAGTAGTAACAATAAAAATTTGTCATTATTTAGCCTTTTCAAAGAATAGAATCTAGAAACCAAAAATTGTTGTTCTACAGATTTTTCAACAAATAGAGTGTAAACAATAAAAAATAACATTATCCAGCCTTCCCGAAAACTAGAATCTAAAATACAGAAATGGTTGTTCTCCACAGTTTTCAACAAGTAGAATGCAAACAATAAAAATTTTCATTGTCTGGATTTTTCAAAAAGTAGAATATAAACGGAAAAAGTATGTTATCCTATAGATTTATCACAAAGTTGAATGTAAAGAAAAAAATTGTTGCCTTCCAGACTTTTTCAAAAAGTAGAGCGTTAATGATAAAAATTATCATTATCTAGCCTTTTCAAAAAGTAAAATCTAAACTAGATAAATTATCGTTCACCAAATTTTTAAAAAATGTAGAGTCTAAGAAATAAAAATTGTCGTATCTAGCATTTTCAAAAAATAGAATATAAACGACAAGAACCGTTGTTCTCTAAATTTATCACAAAGTTGAATGTAAATAAAAAATTATCATTTTCAGATTTTTCAAAAACTAAGCTGTCAACGGCACCAGTTATTATTCTGTAGATATTTCAAGAGATAGAATACAGCCAAGATAATTGTCGTTCTACAGATTATTATTATTTTTATTATTAATAAGGGAAAGAAGATATAAGGCGGGGCTGTACACATCGTTCCCCACAACTTATGCGTCAGAATAGAACATTTTCAAAAGAAAATATTTTTTCTATTATCAGATGAATGTCGCACTTAATGTGTAACTTTTGAACTTTCGCAAGTTTCATACGGACCATTTCTGGTGTCTCTGACAGTATGCGATGTAGTGGGACGTTTTCTTAGACGTAGCCGCGTAAACCCTAGTAAAATTCGGGTCACACCTGCAGCCAGGTCAAGTTGTTCGCGTTCATTTTATCATGCGGGCAATAAATAATATGAACTTCGAACATCTGATTGAAAAATAAAAAGGCGAATGTGTAGAATTTAGAGAAACAAATATAAATATATATATAAATAGTATATATCAAACAGGGTCAAGTGTTTCTTTTGATAGAAGGTGTTTTGTGTAGTCCAATGCCTGAATCGTATGCGGAGAATTCATCGATTCCTGCGTTTTCCAAACAATATTCGACAATCTAAGAAGTTTGGAAGAGGAAAGTGGTACGAGAGATTTTTGGAGGAGTCAAGGTGATTGATGGAATATGGAGGCGTGAAACGAATAAAGAAATAGTGGATACATACGGGAAGATCACTCGGAAGATCCGAACGCAAAGAGCTTGATGTTTGGCCCATATCTTGTGAAGGCCAGATGAAACGATTGTCAAAGGAAGGGAGGAGAATCAAGGAAAAAGAGAAGAACGCGATCAAAGGAAGGGACGGATGGAGGCTGTAAAACGTGGCCATCACCATGAGAATTTTCTCGCCAACATTCATGAGACTCGAGTTTGAAGTCGTGGGCATGCACCTTATCCAACTAAATTGACTCCTTTGGACTTCTCTCCCCAAACCCCAAAAATAGTCATTGCTAGGAGAAAGTGCAGGCTTGGATGAAAGCGCCTACAAAGAATGGATTCGCACACCACGGCACCGACGGCCTACGTATATCCTTCGAAGGACAGTGCGTAGAAAAATGGAGTAAACATATCGTAATTTTTGTATTGCCTCTCTTAGACCAGAGAATATCTCGTATCATTCACAATCACGGCGAAAGAATTTTAGAGTATAAACACGAATAATGGTCGTTCCTCTCCTACACGATCTCCAAGAAGAAATAAACAGAAATGGTTCGACGATACATCGTATTACGGCATTTTCACAAATCACTCCGAATTAATTGTCATGGGCGGTTGTTCCGCTAAAAATATACAGATTCGATAAAATCTCGCGCGCGCACGTTTTGCATAAAATGCTTTTCTATACTTGTGCGAGTGGTTTTTCGTGTAATTGCCTGAGATTATCTCGTCGTCGGAGCGGACGAAATTTTTATTTATGCAGCTGCGGGCGCTATTACGGGGTGCCATTAAGAAAAAGAGACGGGTTATGCGAACGTTCGGGTCGTTAGGGCTGATGCTTTATGCGCCCGGTATTTTCGCACAATTTTCGAGAAATCCGTACTAGCATTTCGACGTTTCGTGTACGTACGAAGCGGATTCGTCGTGTGTGTCGAATTTATTAATTAATACTCGGGATATTTTCTAATATCGTTCGTTCTCGAAACGTTGACCGCATTCGTAAAAGATCTCAACAATATCCCGCATAAAGGCGAGCGTTTCTAATAAAATTACCGTTGCCTGTCAGAACGGCGCGTATGTTTTGTAAGTCCACCCGACACCTGTACCTATAGAAGTCGACATGTACTCACAATAGACGTCGAATTTCAATATGACACGTCTATAATCACGTAATGTTTAAAAATACTTAATACGTGTATCTCACCTAAGAGATGGCGTGAGAAAGTCGAAACTGAAATACGTCATTAATCACGGCAGGAAATAGATATCTCTGCGTTGTACGTCGCGAAGATACGAGCGCGTATAAAAATTTTGGGGGAAATTTTTCGAAAATTCGACGATTCCACGTCGTTTCGTAACCAGGTCGCGTCCCATAACTAAACATTCCTGTCGATCGTACGTGTTGGCAGGTAAAACGTAATTTCTACGAAAGGCAAACAACGACGATCACAATAGCGGTCTTTAGCTCGTCATTTGTGCCCTGTCATTTCCGATAGGTTTGTTCCATTCAGAATGATTACGGTCTGAACGTGGAGGTTGTATAAGTTTCGTCGGGATTAGGACAAATTGTTTGTGGAATAAAGGAACTTAAATTATATATGGGGGATTCCAATTATATATGCAAAGGTGACTTTCTTAGAAGACGATTGAAAAAGGGCAAATAAATACGAAAGTACGTACATAACGGAGCAAAAGATTCCGACCATGTAGAAATGGTATTGCCACTTTTCCCGTACGTCATCTTTATTTCCTTTTCTACCACTTACGGCAGCAACAATCATTTGTTTCGTTTGTTTCGATTCATCTTCGAGCATTCGAAAAAAAAAACGCGATTGTTGCTTCGTTTCAGAATCGTACGAATAAATCCAAGTATATGTGTTGTAAATGAAATTTAAAAATGAATTTAACGGCGCTATGATTGAATTTTTAAACGTGGGTGTTTACTAACTTCCCAAGAAACTTATAAAAAAGAAACAAGAAAGTTTCGATTCGACTTGACTGTCACGCCTCACAACCACATGAAACGAAATCGGCGTTATCGCGAAACGAGCAAGTACGAACCCGCCAAAGATCGACGTTTTGATATTTTCTCATCAGTACGAATTAGGAACAAGACTGATACGCTGATGTGAGAGAAAAGCATTTTTAATGTACAAGATGCAATACTATTGCGTTCTATAAAGATTCTTGTATGTGGTAGAAGAACTCTTGTACGAAAAGTTTTTGGTACAAATTTCTTCCCCGAAATTAGTCTAGTTTAGAAATTTCTGTGTTTATATTCTACTTTTTAAACAGTCTAGAGGGGGTCATCTTTATACTGTATGCATTATAATATTTGGAAAGTCTATCAAGCGGCAATTTTTTCAATCCTAGGCACACAGCAACGTTTTTGTTTGGTTGTGCTTTCTTTAACCCTTTTTTCCCAACCACCTTGGCACAAACCATAATTTTTGCCAGGTAGCTTTTTTACCACCTCTCAATATCCACAATCAAAATTTGATGAAAAATATATTGACACTTTTCTGTTAAATTCTGATATCACGAAGATTTTGAAAGCGCCAGTTTGTCTATTTTTCAAGCAGTCTATACACAAAGTAACTTTCTTGTTTTTTGGTTATGTTCAATTGTCTACTTAAATCCAGCCCAAATCACGCTTACTAGAAATACTATTCTCTCGCAGAAATAAGCTACTTGTTTTTACCACGGGTCATCATTTACAATCAAGATGTTAGAAAAATTATATTGATATTTTTCCTATTTGCATTCTGATATTAGAAGAGTCTAGAAAGTGCCAACTTCTGGTTTAGATTCTATTTACTAAAGGGTCTATCAATTTTTCAACCAGTCTATACACAAAGTAACTTTCTTGTTTTTTTGTTTTTGTTTTTTGGTTATGTTTAATTGTCTACTTTAATCCAGCCCAAGTCACGCTTAGTAGAAATACCATTCTTGCTTTATTTTTTACTTGTCAGAAATAAACTGCTTTTTTACCACGGGTCATCATCTACAATTTAAATGTTAGAACAATTATACTGACATTTTTCCTATTTGCATTCTGATATTAGAAGAGTCTAGAAAGCGCCAACACATGGTTTAGATTCTATTTACTAGTAGTAGTATAGAACCTTTATTGGCATACTTCATATACACGTAAATCGTGTCACAGAGGTTTATCAGAACTAAATACGAAATTCAAACAAACAGAAATGAAAAACAAAAAAAAACCCAAACCCAATTAAACAACAAAAAAAAAAGGCCCATATAAAGATAACAGCCTCAAAAATACCAAAAATTCCACCTAGCTGCTAGGCGCTTTGTAATTTAAAATTCTTTTTAACAAACATCTCCCGCCTCCTTTCTCATTCAGACACAACCGCCAATTGCCCAAAATCTCACTCTCTGCTTCTGACCACACCATTCCTCTGCATTCCCTCCAATGCATCCAGACTTCCTCTTCCTCCCCACACACTACACACTTTCTTTCCTCCTCTTGCGTCCAATAACGGTTTCCTCGTTCCTCACTCCCACACCTAAATCTCGCTTCTATTTACTAAAGGGTCTATCCATTTTTTAACCAGTCTGTACACAGAGCAACTTTCTTGTTTTTGCTTTGTTGGTTATGTTCAATTTCCTATTTTAATGCGGCCAAATTCACGCTTTGGAGAAACACCATTCTTGCTTTATTTTTTATTTGTCAAAAATAAGATACTTTTTTATGACGCGCGACGTGTCGTCATTTACAGTCAAAATGTTAGAACAATTGTATTGCCATTTTTCCTATTTGCATTCTGATATTAAAAGAGTCTAGAAAGCGCCAAATTCTTGTTTAGATTCTATTTACTAAAGAGTCTATCTAAAGAACGAAGGATTTGTTTTCTGCCTTCTACTGTCGAAAAGTCTATCTGAGTGGGGGCAATTCTTTCGTTTGCAGTCCACTTTTTTCAAAAATCTATCTAAAGAAGGACAATACTTTTGTTCATATTCTAGCTTCTGTCCGGATATTGTCAATTCCTTTCTTTTTCTGCACATTACTTTTTCTTCTTCATATTCTTACTTCTTCTGTAGTTGGCGTTAACTGTTCCTTTACATTCTAGGTTTTGAAAAATGTATCTGACGACTGATAATTCTTTTCTTCATATTCTTACTTTTTCTGTAGCTGGGGTTAACTGTTCCTTTACATTGTAGTTTTTGAAAAGTCTATCTGAAGACGGATATATTTTTTGTTAATATTCTTACTTTTTCTCTAGATAGAATCAACTATATTTTTACAATCTACTTATTGAAAAATCTATCTAAGGAGGGCAATTCTTTTGCTTATATTCTACCTTTTGGAGAATACAGAGCGATAATTTTTCTCTCCGGTTTATACGCGCTCATATTCGAAAGGTCTAGACCGCTTGGAGCTCTTTATTTATATTCTATTAACTAGAAAGTCTATCGAATGAACAATGAAATTTTACTCTTTACGGACTACTTTTTCAAAATCCTATCCAAACAAGTGCAACTGCATTTTGTTTCTATTCTGCCTTTTTAAAAATTCTGTCAATAGAGTGAAAATCTCCTTCTTCGTAAAATTTTTTAAACTGTAAACGTAGTTTAATTAATTAAAAAATTACCGCTATTAACTCTTACTCCAACGTGGATTACCCGTCTCCAATCATTCCCCACAAGTTATGCTACTAAGCTTATCAGCAACATTAATGACACATGACTCGTTCGTATTTTATTTTTGCCAATCTAGAAACTGACAATTTTTTTTTGATTTTACGAGCAAACTTTTTCAAAAGTCTATCGAAAGACGAACAAATTTTCTATATTTTGAGAAATCTATAAAAAGACAATTTCTTTCCCCGTAAAATTTCTTTATTCTGCAAATGTAACTTATTGCGTTAAAAAAATACTCTGATTGACTCTAGAACATCCTCGATTATTCCCACGAAGTTATGCTGTGTACTATCAGTAACATTAATAAGAATAATTTTTTGTATATTATTTTTTTGAAAAGTCTAGAAAGTGACCATAGTTTTGTTTGTATCCTGTTCTTTTTTACTCTGCCTGGGGAGACTAGGTAAGAGATAAGGTGGCTTTATCAAAATCGGATGGAAAAGTTGGTATCTTCTTGGAATTAAGACGAAGTTATCCAAAATTTCATCGATAACGAAACATGTGATGTTGGAATTGCCTTGTAGCTGTCGAAGCACGTGTCTCAAATTAATTGATAATTATGAGTTATGAATATAATTTTATCATCGTCTTATATGTACGTACTTACGGTACAACTATTGAAATTTCTAAAATTTTCCCTTATCTCAAAACGCAAAATTTTCTCATCCAATCCGCGAGAAAAGATGTGCACATAAATCTTTCGAAGCTTAAGAATGTTACACTCAATTTACTTAGACGGCGAAAAAAAAAATTAAAATTCCACGAAGTATAAACAACCATTAAGATATCTCTCGTGCAAGCTTGCCGTGCAATATTTTGAAAAGAAGGCGCACGCGAATATTCCCGGTAACATGCAAACCGTCATCGGGAGAGAAATGCGTAAAAAATTAGCACGTATACATTGTCGAGGTTGTTGCTTTAATAATCTTTATATTGAAGTTGATTTAGTGCACGAAGTGCACGGTTGTGGAGCAATTACGGTCGCATAGAACCGGCACGAAATATAGTTTTTCTTACTAAATTTAGTCACGTTATAACTGGATAACTCGCAAATAAAATTAAATTATTTAGTTTCTAAACGCTACTGGTAGTATTGCAAGGTTAAAGTCGAATCCTTACAGAACTGATAATGGCGAGCATGGGTAAATGCGCAAGAAACTCCCATTTTGACGGACTAATGAGTATATCTAATATATTTGTATCATGATATGTTCCTTCTTCGAGATTGCTTGAAATTTGTGTCAGCACAGTTCTACATGAAGCGTCGATGACAGATGTTCAAGACTATACTTTCCGACAAATCTAAATCTAATTTCCAAGTTTATAGAAATTTTAAAACCGAGTCGAAGAAGTAAATCTTCCTATAAACTCAAGTTGGTCCGTCTTACGGTATCAAATCCTTGAACTCCGAGGTGGCACCCATCGCCCGTCCATTGTCGTCGTTATTACGCTCATTATCGTCGTACAATTTCCGAGATACAGTTACGGCATGAACGCGTTAGTTACACTCCAATTTCATTCAAAGGCGAAAATTGAAATAACTTTTACGCTCCTATTGTCGCGTCCCCGTCTAATTTTATTAGTAACTGCTTCGGCGACGCATTAACGAACCTCCTGGACATTAGTATTTCTCCGAGAAAGGCGGCGTTACGCGTTGTTCGAATTCGTGGAATTAAATTTATATATCATTTAATTGTATTTCCAGTAAATCGGTCATATCCGAGGCCTTAACAATTCGAAAATATATCCTCCTCCATTCAGGATATGAGCTGCTTTCACGACGATAATTGCTGCGCGTTATCGATCGTTGGATGGATGGTTTTTATGATTATACAGCCTGTTGGTCGTATACCTTCAATTTTGTGATCGTAAATAATGAAGGGCTTTTGTGACTATCATACACCGGCGAGCAGGAAATTTAGGTCACTTTGAAATTGTGATGTGTTAAGTTTATATTTTGTAACTTGTTAATTATTGTACTATTCGGTGTTGAGTCATGTGTTTTTGCAGAAATGTTATGTGATATGTCTTATTCGTCATGTATTGCCTCGGTATTTACGACTGTTTATGAAATAGCTCGCATTAGCTCTAACTTAAAATTCACATTGCGTTGTCTATTTTTCAGTTTACCCTCGATTTCTCCCTATAGAACCTATCGGTTGCTTGGTTCAGTATGTGTAGTTGTTATTTAACACCTCACAATGCCTTTAGATTCCATTGTTGTAGTAAGAGTTTTAACACTTCGTCTGTGAACGTTATTTCCGCACCTTCCGTCTGTAAACCAGGGTCCTTCGCGTCCTACCGTCTTTTCGCCCCTTTAAGGCACTTACAAAATTCTGAAAAAATTCATGCTACTGTTCCAAACATTCATTTTGGAGTATCAGTCGTAAAATTCTCGTAAATTAAATTGTTTCATATACTTTTTGTTAAATAAATGAAGAAATCGGGACAAAATTTTTAATATGCGAAGAAAATTGTGACCTAAAGGAAAATGAAGATACATCCTTCGATACCGATTATCTAAACCAATACGAATTGTAACTTCGCCAAGAATGCCATCTAAGCTGACAAACTACATCGGAACCACATCAAGTCATCTTACGCCGATACTCGAAGAAAATGGCAGCCTTAGAAGCTACGTAATATTATAACGTACATAAAGCGGTCGAATAATCCCTGCACGTACACGTGCACAACAGTTACAGCCTTGGTTAAAAACTATTAGTCGCCCTCTAACTTACTGCCTATTTCGATTATAGATGAGAATGAAACTACTTCTAATTACCAAATTACTTTATTTGTAAAGAGTAATAAAAAACAAAATTCTTTGGAGCATGCTGCGTACAATCTTAGCACATTGGGCTGTAGAAATGGCATCCCATTCCTGCACCAACACGTCTTTTAATCCGCATTTCGGTGTTATGCTCTGCTGCTCTCTTGCATGCATGCTCTCTTGCATGCATGCCCTCTTGCATGCATGCTCTCTTATTTTGCGCTCTAGAATGACCCAAAAATGCTCGATTGGGTTCAGATCTAGGGACTTCGCAGGGCAATCCAACAGGTCAATGTTGCTGTCATTAAACCAGCGCTTCATAGTCGCTGCTTTATGCCAAAGAACATTGTCCTGTTGGAATTTGACTTCGTCTAAATTAGCGCTACTGAAAATACGCATTAGCCAAGACACAAGAGCACTTTCTAGCAGATTAATGTGTGTTTTCACTGTTCATACGGCATTCGAGAACAAACATTTTGCTGACAGCATCAGCAGCCATGCAACGACAGATCCTCTGCCGTGTTTAACAGTTGGCAATATACAATTTGGGGGATGTTATTCGCCTACGTGTCGAATCACGAAGGTAAATACCTTATTATAAAAAATTCACGCTTTATAAACCTTAAACCCTAAACATTTAAGATTGTAGCACAACAATGATTATTTAATAGAATTGATAAACGAAAAAAACTAACCTCAAAATTTGACCAGAGTCTATTGGACCAATTCTCCTCCGTAAAGTATTGTTGTTGCAAAGCCCATTGAAGCCGTTTCCTTTTATTATCTTCGAAGAGCCATGGCTCCCTCCTGCACTATAGCCTTTTAAACCTGCTTGTACTAGTCTTCTTCTTGCAATTCGAGCAGTTGTTGACTTCCTAGTCACTTCGCACCACGCCGCAGCAATCTCCGAAGAAGTATTTCTCCTGTTTCTCACAGCCTCATGGATCGGATTTCTATCCTGATGGTTCGTAGTCACGCGTTTTCGACCTGTTCGTGGTTTATTAGAGTAAGAGTCAGTCTCCGCAAACCGTTTGATAACTAATTGCATCGCGCACCAATGGACATTTTACCTATTCGGCAATCTCTTCCTTGCTGGTGTAACAGTTGGATTTTTACACGATTTTCTATTTGTGGGCTAATTTCCCTAATATGTTCTCAAATTTATCACAAGGCTATAAATTGTATGACTGATAAAACATGCAACAGAGCAGAGGAAAAGCACGTGAAAACCAAATATTTTATTTGTTTATGTACATGTTTTGTGATACAGGTGTCGCTTTTATAAAGAACATTTTTCGTTGTTCAAAAAGTACAGATGCAACGTAGTTCTATTGGGGGTGCATAATCCTTTCGGAATGGAAATAATATGAGCGATATTGGAAAATTAGGAAATTCGATAGAACTCTTAGGGTTCAAGCGAGAACTGTGATCGGAACTGTTGCACGATTTTTTCTTTTCCATATATAACCGAGCTTTATTTCCTCAAATATATTTTTAATTTTCAACTTTACAGAAAATGTTATCAGGATTTTCGTTAGAAGTCTTAGGGTTCAAGCGGAAACTGCGATCAGAACTGTTGCGCGATTTTTTCTTCATCTAGAGCTATGGGTCCCACACTATTGCAAATATCTTTCAAACTAAGGTTTTGATAAAAGAATGTTGTAGGGGTCTTCGATAGAACTCTTAACAATCTTTTTGGAAAATCTCAATTGTTGCAGAAATTTTCGCAAGATTGGTCAAGAACTCTAGAACTATGGTCGAGGTGCAGAAATATGTTTGAAACGCACTGTTTTTCTCGAGAATGGTTGCTACGTCCATTTTCGGTATTTTCCATTTTTTTTTTGCGCAATTTTGCAGAACTTTTGAAATTAATCCGATGAATTATTATATTTTCACAAATTTGGGTGCCAACTTCACGGGACTAGGATGCGGTAGGTGAGTAAGAGGTAGGGGCCCATCTTTTCCAAGCATTTTATACTCGTGGCTCGTGACGTACACAACAAGAAAACGCTCGAACCTACGCGAAAGAATATCGTACTTTGAGTGTTACGATTTCTTGAGAGTGATGGGATACTTTACGGCTTTGAAACTAAAATCTAGCGGACTTTTGAACTCGAAGATCAAACTCTGGATTATGTTAGAAGCGTGTTTCCAATTTGAATTTTAACGGACGACGAGACTGGTGACAGGTTCTTCATAATACAATGAGTGCCATAAATTATGACAAAAAACTATACCCTTATTGGGAAACTTTCATAGAAATCAGCAAAGATAGACTTCCGAGATGTAAACATGGCATTTAAAAATCTTCTCGATTAGTTCACATGTTACGTAGACTTTATCTTGGAGATACATAAGCACACAAATTTTTTCTTATAATTTTCATAAGAAAACCTGCATCACTCACATAAACAGAACTGTTTTACCGAGAAGATTCCTCTCGAAATGGCTCGACGAGACAATAGGCATCCATTCGGATCGCGTAATTAGGTTTAAGCACCAGTCCATTTATATCATAAAAAACGCACATGGAACTTAATATTGGTGACTTTAGCACGAAAAACGACTCGCAGTCACATCGTCTTGATGCCAACGATACTAAAATAGGAAGAGAGTCAGCCGACATGAACGCGTCTACTTCGATTTTTCAAAGGTGAATTTACTAGGTCCTGCTATCAACTCATTGTTCTCAATTACCCCGGCTCGCTCTCTCCCGGCCGTTTATCGTCCGCTATTATCCTCTTATTTGGTATTTTAATTCCGGTAACCTTGTTTCTGTCTTCCACGTTCAACGCATCTATTACGTCTCCGCGGTAATCTCGTTTCTCGTTCCTTATCAACGACCAAAAGAAGAGGAACAATGCGGCGTGGAACGCCGCTCTACGACCGCTACGAAGTCGTGGTGGGTAAACCGAGCGCGGAGAATTACAGACGTACTTAGGACGATCACGTGGGAGCCGTACGTAGTACACATGCACGTATACCGGCGACATCAGATTATCTTAAGTGGGTAATTATAGTCCACCTTCTCGACGAGGCTGCGGCTGTCGCGATAGGGCATTGTGTAACGCGACACCCCTATTGTAACAGTTCCTTTTATTAGCCTAGACTCGGATCGACATCGAAAAATTCGCCGTTTGCGGTGAGCTGATGTCGTTGTTGATTGCATGTCTTTACCGCTCGATTTGATCGGCGAAACGTGTCAGGTTTCAGCTGCTTGAAATTTCTTCGTGTTTCAGATTTGTTCGTTCCTCTGCATTTCTTGGATGTATGTCAGATCTTTGACAAGTTTAGGAAGTCAAACTGCATCTTCCACGATACTTCAAACTATTTAAATCTTACCGCTAATTTCCGCTTCAGGATGCTGCGAGCCAGAAGAACTAGTGATGATCAAAACAAGACCAAGAACAGGACTCTGATAGACGTTGGTGCTTCGTTTTGCACCATCCAGTCTTGGTCCTGGCCTTGCATTCATGCCATTCGTCTTGGTCTTGGTCTTGCATTCATACCTTTCGTCTTGGTCTTGGTCTTGCATTTATACCCTTCATCTCGGTCTTGGTCTTGCGTTTTCGACACTTTTTGATCAGAAATTACGCAAAGTAATATTTTGCAATAGTATGAGTAACATCATAATCACTTGTTTGATATGATATTAATTTTCGTCTCCTTTTGGTATGGATAAAAAAATAGAAAAAAAAAAAGAAAATTGGCATGATTTTGTTACAATAAAAAGCAATGATCTATTTCGTCGATTGAAAATAAACAATCAATTTCTCACTGAAAACCCAACAATTTGGGGAGAGGAGTGCATCCTTTTTCGAAGCTAATCCGAAGTAATTCAGTTGCAGGCAATTAATGACAGCGCTGGAAGAGCTGTTAAGTTCATGCAAAAATTTCATGGATTTTTAACAGCGCAAGAAGAACCAAAGCAATATTTATTGCAATGTGTGCAAGAACACAGAAATCTCTATCGAAATTGTGCAATGAAAATTTAAAAAAGGAAATATTCTATTAAATAATCTTCTGAACTTATAATATTGGTTGTTTATATGCCTTCTCATCATAAAAATAAACAAACAAAAAATTGCAGGTCCAAAAACGTTAAGATCATAGGAAAAAAGGCATAGGTCTATCTTTAGAGCCCCGTTGCTTAGGGAAGGCGTGGTCGTAAGGGCGTAAAATTTTACGTAAGTTATATTCAATTAAAAATGTAGCTTATCTTCGGTCCGTAGAAGTTTGGTCTGCGCAAACGCATGATTCGTACTAAACATGAGGCTTTACACAAGGATTACCTAAAAAGTACCGTAAAATTTCCTACAGGCGTGATGATTTGGATGATTCATAGCTTCAGGATTAGGATTCATGAATTTATGGATGACAACGTGAATGCTGGGAAATATCAACAAATATTGCAAAACAGTCTACTACCAATTATCGCGAAGTTAAATGTTAGCCCAAATTAAATTTTTCAGCAGGATAGTGCGTTCTGCCATAGTGGTTTGTCGACCACAAGGTCAATGTTCTTTCTTGGCCTTCCAACTGTCCTGACCTCAATGTCACTGAAACAGTGTGTTTTAAAATGAAACAAAGACTGAAGTACAACCCACAATGGACATTACCGGAATTCAGAGCCAAAATAGAGCAAATTTGAAATGGATTTACTCCTGAAAAGTGCATATCCCTAGTTGAGTCAGTGCCCAATCAAATTCAAATCTTAGGGCAATGTTACTCCGTTTTAGACATAATAATTCGTGTTATGTCCCAATATTTAGTTGCCACACAATATGCAATAACATTTTTTTTGTTGATTAGAGAGGATAGAATAAGTATTTTGTTTACCTTTTGTGTTGCTGATTGGCCCTAATTGTTGTTAATTAACTAGTTAGTATTACATTTTAAAAAATCATTAGAAAAAAAAAACTTTGAAATAGCAGACTGATATATAAAATCTGAAAATTCGTCATGCAATATAGAAATGAGGTTCTAAATGCCGAAATGAATATTCTATGTCGTTCAGAAAAAGATACTTTCCTGGTTTCTATGGCAGCATTAGTTTCATAAACTTATGAATATGCGAGTGGAATGCTCAGCATTTTCGGATTGTTCAACTGAGCCTATCGCGAATTCGGTTTCCGTTAAGAATTTGTCAAAGTACTCTTCTAAGCTCAAAATGTCCAATTCGTATTTAAAATTCGTCAAGTCACCGTAAAATTTCAAGAATTCAATTGGTGAGAGAGAAGAAAAAGAAGAAGGAATGTAACTCTTTATTTACCGTGGTGACTAGTCGACGAGATCACTCAAAGAACAACACATTTACACCCCATTTCTACCTAACACCCACTTGAATGACTTCTATGCTAAAATCAACAATAAGGGGTGTGGACATACTTATATTTAAACCGATCTTGCATGCATCTTTGCATGACTTTTGCGCCTTGGTTTTGCCATACCCGACCTTGGTCTTCCTTCTCAGGTCCTCAACTCTGGTCTTGGTCTTGTAAAAAATGCTAGACGAAGACTCTCGTATCTTTGTAAGACTCTTGCGTCTTGGTCTTGCTATGTAGGAGTTTGGTCTTGCCCTTGCTCTTCAAAGTCGGTCTTGGTCTTGCAAAAAATAGAAGAACAACACTAAAACTGCAAGACCAAGACAAACTATGCCTATCACTAAGAAGAATCTTTACGCTATCGATTCACAGGCTTTAGAAACCGGTCTTCATCACCGACGATAAAACCGAGGCTTTCGTCGACAGCTTGGAGACGCAATGCCAACTCAACTGCGACATTTGCATCTTCTCCCGTTCGAGAGCCCCAAGCATCATCGAAATCCGTCTTCGAGATTCACTGGACCACTTGTATAAGTGCTACGACACATGGGGAATCGTCCCCCACCAAGAGAATAACACGGCGGTACCCTTCTCGAAAAACGGGAAGCCGGAGGACATCACACAGAGCATCCGGAAACGAGCATTGACCATTGATCATCACTGATTTAGAACATGGGTTCATGATGTAATATTTAGTTGCCAAATAATATCAACACTTTGCTTGTTAATTGGAAATGATAGAATAAGTATTTTGTTCTTTTTTTTTGTGTTGCTGATTGGCCCCAATTGTTGTTCATCAACTAGTTTCTTAGTATTGAATTTTAAAAAATATTAGAAAAACGAATAAACTGTGAAATACGTGATTTGTATATGTATTTTGTTTTGCCCCAGTATATAGTGGTTGGGACTGTATAATCTAACAACTAGCCGTTTCCTGATCGCCGTGTTTCTGCCTTTGTGTCATCTTCAGAAGTCCTAAGAACTTTTTTGGCGCACTTTCTTATTTGTATTTTTAATTTGTGAAACATGCGGTAGTAAATAATGTCTCTGCAGTGTGTTTGTCGGGGCCCCTAACCCTACTTAAGCTTGTTGTCTGCGTGTGAATCTACAATTTGCGAAATGCTGATACCTAGGCACATGAGGCAATTCCAACGATATCCCACCCGCTCTAATAACATAATTACCATGCCATCGTTTGTCGAACTTATCTATTATCCATGCCGATCCCCTTTCGTTGGGCATTTCCAGCTCTAGCTGGTGAGTTAAATTAATTAATATCCGACTTAGCTTGAGGGTGCACTCCTTCCAAACGGCCAACGATCGTCAATTCTAGATAAAGTTATGCTGCTATAATAACACGCGTTGAGTTATGTTATGTATAACAAATTAATTACGTCACAGTTATTAATTTAATGTGATACCTCTCTATGCCATTCATTCTTAGATGCTGGCAAAGATCGATTTTAACGATCCGGCTATGAAAATAGCTCGTTCCTAATGAATATTACTTACGTATATCTGATTACCATAATCATAACGCACTTACGTCCGACGATCTGGCATCTAGTATGCAAATTTTATTATATCAGGGCTGGTTATTACGTATCACAGATTTCAATCGGCCGTATCTCTTAAATCCGCTAACATGATCGCACAAACTAATCATTGATTAACTAGAATATAAAGCAAGAGATTTCAGATAATCCGTTTAACAACAACTGCAATTTTCTATAATTTTCCATCGGGTTCTTCTACGATGGAACGAGATACGAAGCCCGTGGACGTACGGTAAAGGTACAATGAATAATAGGGGATTAGTCCTCCTTTTTTGCGCCCGTCATATCGTATGTGGGTCGGTTTATATGCAACGAGGCAAATTTTAAACTGAATAAATCTTACTGCGCGTTTCGATTGTCCGAATAAATTTTACGTACGCAAGCCCGTCATCGCATATCCACTACACACACTACTACGGATCATGTTGGCGTCTCTACTTTCTCCGCGCGCTCCATTCAATACTTTGCATTTAAAATCGAGGACCTTTAACTTTAACAATGCGGTAGTTCCGAAGTGCATTAAATAAACAATGCGACTTTCTTACGAGTTGTGCCCGGGGAACGCCGCACCACGCACTCGAATCGTAATGCGATCTCCTCGCTTACGGTTGCCCACGGGATCGTATTCGATACGCGTCCGATTATCATAACAACAATGTGTCATAATTCAATTATAAAATACGATTTCGTTTCGTGCTTTACGTGCGAGGATGCGTGCGTTTAGCATAGAAATTACCGGCGCTATATCGCATCGGAAAACTCCTCGGTGTGCGATATGTGATAAAGCATACATAGGACAGTGCAGACGCGCATTTGCAAACACGATTCAAAGAATTTGTTATCACAATTGTAAAACTTTTTAAATAAATAAATGTAGCGAATGCGATATAGCGTATATAGGACAGTCGAGACGCGCAGTAGCTACACGATTTAAACACCATGTGGCACATTACCGTTATAAAAGAATAGATTCGTCGATTGTTGCAAAGCACATGGGCGATATAGGACTCGGCATTAAAATCGTGAATTTAAAATTGGTAAAACGTGTAAATTCGCCGGCGGGAACTAGTACGAAGCGATACATAGCCTCCTTGGTCCTGACGTCTTTTAAGATGGACATTTGTTTTTTTGCAATTTATTCTCTAAAAGTTAATATTTTCGGAGTAGAATTGTATGTCCATATCGTTGGGCAAGCACCTAACGCCACCTAGTAACAACTTAGGTTGCTACGTGATTTGTTACTTTCTATTTGATAATTGTACGAAGAAAGGATGAATTTCTTTTAAAGCCCATACCAGGTACAGGTTATACATATGATTTTAGCTCAAATATCCTCTTGTACCCATAAGGTTTTAATGAAAATATTTTGATATTACGAGCGTAACTCACATTTCTCGCAGTTCTGTACAACTTTTCAATTTTTTAGAATTTCAGGCTCGTTTACGGCCTGGAAGGGGGGATGATGATAAATAGCTGGAGCTTCTGATTAACTCCGATAACTGGAATTATCGGATGAAGACAATGATTTCGTAGGAGAATCGGAAATTATTCCACAAACTGGATACTTTCCTCAAATGACATGTTGGTGAATGAAGTAGAAGAAAATAGGGACAGAGGGCGTGCTCAACGTGAAGACGACTCTGACGATGATCCCCTAATTAATATTAAAAACAATATGCAAGATGAAAAAGGGAAAAGAGGAGCCTCTCGACATATGTTTTCGAAGAAAACAGAACGCTATTACGTTATTGGGTTCCATTGGGCTCGATTTTTTGCATGCCTATGGGTTTGTTTTATTTTTAGTTTTTGTCCGCCACATTTCGAAGTAGAGCAAGTATCAGAAACAACCCTGGATGGAAAAGATCGGCATGATTCTCAAAATATTTGTGAGTGCACAAATGTACAATACCTAGAAGAAAAGGGCAAACCGCTAGCTTTAACCTTAGATTCCTTAGAAGAAATAAAAGTATTCTTTGGTATAACTTTCTTGATGCCATGTTTGAAGTATCCACAAATAAAAATGTATTGGGGATAAACTGCGATGATAGTTGTTGCTACAAACGAAATGACACGAGATGATAGATATTTTGGAATTCGGGCAAACTTAAAAGTAACTGTAGATACCAGAATATCAGAAACAGGAAAGCAAAGTAATAAATTATTCAAAATTAGAACTCTTGCTGACAGAATAAGATGAGGTTGTTTAGAACTAGCCCGAAGCCTCTCGCTTCAACTTCTGACCTATAGATGGCGCTTCCGTGGGTATTGATATAACTCGCGTCTTTTTAGACATTGTGCTTGTAGCGTTCGGTTGAATAGGTTATTCCGTTTCCGCCGTAAAGTCTCGTTTGTCGAGGATATGCACGCGAATTCGGCTCTGCGATGTTTAATATTATCGATGTGTGAATTTGGGAATTACGCTTCCCCAATTTTACTGTTCGAACTATCAGCCAACCTGAGAATTTCCAGATTTTTCTGGATTTGACTTACAAAACAATCATGACTAATAAGCTTTGCTTCCGTCAAGATCCAGAGAGAGATAGAGACACTTCTCCTTAATCTGAAGAAAGGACATTGAACAGGTTTGTACTGGAACTCGTGTGACTTCGACCTAACACGTTCCAAACTAACCCTCCTCTTTGATCTGAAGGAAGAATATTGAACAGGTTTGTACTGGAACTCATGCAACGCATATCAACATAAACAAAACTCAGATCCAAGTGTAGTTTCTTTCTTCTGGTACTACACAGGACTTTCTGACAATCCCAATATAATAACTAAATTCCATGTTAATCACCTTCAACACATGGAAGTCATCTCTTTGTATAAATCTAAACAATCCGGGCTATTCGTCACTAACTCATCTCACAATACGATTTTCGTCTCCATTCATCAACATCCTGTGCGCCTTAACGCAGCCACCGAACCTATTTCAACAGACTTCATCGCCCGTCGCACGCAAGAATAAGACATCAAGCCTTCGCTAATGAAAAATTATCAAAGGCACTTGACGAGCAAGTTCCTCACACGTACGCCAGCGTACAGAATAGCTCGCGCAACATAATGAACGGCATAATGCAACGAACGAACGCTGGTAAAAGAAAGAAAGCCCGACAGATTTCAAAAAGGTACTTGTTATGCGTCGTCGTGTCTTGCGTAACGGGCGAATTATTCAGTTCGTCCGGCCCGACGAGATAAAAATAGCTAGAGGGACGCGTTCGCACCTCTCACGAACAAACACATAATTCGCGGAGGCCGATACGTCGAGCCCCGTAAAGAAACGTATATTCCGATGTTACCGCACGCCCACCGGCTCCGTGTTCTTCGGACGCCGTTCAAGATCGTAAAAAGCGCATGCATTAGCGCCATAATAAAAAGTACGTGTGAAAATGTCCATTACGATTTTACTGCTCGAATCGACAGAAAGAGAATCGGCAAGGATTTGCATAGACAATAGGACGTGGGAGTTGAGAGGTAATTAGGATCGAAGTAAAAATTACGTAGTGTATGAAACTTTTGAATACTTTGTAGATTTTTGCGGTGTTTTGCACTGATGCCAGCAATAGCAGTTGAAATCAAAGAAGAAAGTTCTTTTTCAAGATCGGTTAAACTTAACTTTTTTATTGGTTCCAAAACTATTTTGAAAATTGTATATCTTACCTTTAAAAGTAGTGTGTGTAACGATAAAATACTAGTTTTTTACAAAGTTAAGGGCTTCGACAGCTTTAATTTTTTAAAAAATAAGTGAAGTTTACGGACGTTATTTACGGAAGTTATCGATTACTTATCGATTTCCATTCTTACGGATAGAGGGAGCCTTCATGCCTGTTTTGGAGAGAAATTTCTATACGTTTTCCGATTGACGTATTATTCGGGAGTTTTCGGTGTAAGACTTTGATGCAGTTTTAGTCCTTGCCGTTTTAATGGCGGGTTAGCGTAGTTTAATATCGTCGTTGTCTTGGGCTATTGTGCTATTGGACAGAATTTTGGTTTCACGTCAATTGGTGTCATCTTCTTGGACAACTCTCTCATCTGGTCGACAAATATGATCTACTGCCGTTCGACTGGGCGTACTCCGCCATTCTATCGCATCTGGCCGACTGCTCTTGTCGTATCTACCACCTCACCCCACAGTTCCCAGGGAGCACTCAGCTTTTGACAAATTCTGCCTTGTAATTTGCGTATTTTTATTTATTGAACACGTGTTTAGGGTTTACTTATCACTAAATTCGTAAATAAATGATAAATTTAGAGTTAATATTCAGTTGTTGGGAGAGGTTCTTGCATGCCTCCCTTATCAAACATTTTATTTAAGTAAAGTTGTTGAAACCATTGCAAGCGATCCAAGCGTTGGATCTATCGATACAGATAGATGTATATCGAATTGAGTATCTTGAGTACTCGTAAATCCTCATGTTTTTTTTTTTTTGTGGTTGTTTTCGCAAATCATTTCCCACCCAGGTTACTTGACTAACTTCGTGGATTCCTGTTTATGCAGGGTTTGACAGGATGAGTGTAAAACAGGTGGCGCCTTTAATCTACAGCTCTTTGTATTTATTTAATCCCCCTCTTCTTCGAAGACTAGCTGGCTGGCACTCTGAGTGATAGCAAACTTCCTTCTTGGGGCGAAATCGGTAAGCTTTCTGTTGCGATTTCAAAATTAAGGTTTCTCACTTACGGGATTGAGTTCACTCTTTGTTAATTAGATACGGTGGCACTAATACACGACGTAATACTCGCTAGTCTCAATCAGCAGTTCTTTTCTTCAAAGTCAAAGTTAAAATAACGCCCTTCCTAGTTGACGGGTACGAAATAATGTATCCATGCGCCCACGATTCTGTTTCGCACTCCATCAAAACAAAATACACACAAATCCACAGCCGATTTATATATTCTACGCCATTTCACATAAATCATATCGAAACTCGAGCCCTAAATGAATCATATTTTAGCCGAAAACGAAGCGAGAAACGAAGCAGACGCAACGGAATGCATCTCCTTCCTTTCTTATTTTTAACGCCGAACCTACAATCACATACCACCTCGCGTATTGCATGTGTGTATAGATCCGTCGAAATTTACGACATCGACCAAATTATTCCCTTCCCCCTCCCCCCACCCCCTTCGAAATCGTAATTTACGATCGGACACTAGAAAAGGCATATTTAACCATCTTTTTATTACCTGACCGGCCGAACGAATTATAAGATATCTTTCCGATTGAGAAATCGCCCGGCGAGATTTACGACTCTTACGAGTTGCGGGGCAAAAAACTCTAAAAAGAGAAAATGGAGGTGTATAGGCGTGTACGCAAGTAAGTTCTAAAAGATCTCGTGCACATTTGTTCCAAATCTCCATTGTCCGAGTTTTTCATTTCAATTGGAACTCGGCGTTTCTAACCTTGAGCGTTGGCAAGTTTCAAAAAAACGAAGAAAACGATAGGTACGTAGCTTTTTTCTTAAGGCGACCTCCTATACATGTACGTACGTATTTATGACCACAACGAATACAACAAACTGGGAGGTAACCGTCCTGACAGACGTATCGTTAATCCAATAAAATTTTTCGAAGCAACAAAGTAGATTCGTCGGAATAAAATTATAATGTATTACGACGCACATATCCCGAACTCGCTGCTTCTGAGAAACTAACGTCGTCGAAGAACAAATTATCGCTCGCCTCTCGCACTACCGAAACAATAATTACAAAATTTCCGAGAGGCTTTTTGGGAGCCGGTCGCTTCAAAATCGCCGTATTGTTTCGCTCGCCATACACGTGGGCCCGAAATTTCTCTAATTGCGAGCTGCAGTCACGGCCGATACAATGATCGGCATTGTTAGTCATCGCATAATTTTTTCAATGGCTATGATTATGAAACAGTGGGAGCAGTTGACAGGGGCACAATGGCCGAGCCGAGTCGAGCGCTCGTAGAAGCCTTCATTGACACACGCTCGGCTACAGATCAACCATCAGCTGGGACAATAGGCAGCCCGGAATATGATTAGAAACGTTCCCGGTATGTAAATATTTGTTCTGATAGGAATTAATTAATTACTGCTGCCGTCGCTATTCGCGAAGTGATTTCTACCATCGGAATGCGAAAGAAATGATAATGGGCGGTAACACCTTAGTAATTTATTAACTACGAAGCAATGAACGTCAGATTTCTGAAAATGAGGACGGATCAACGACCGAGACGGCTATCAAGCGCTATCTTACACGCCAAACGTGTTTTTGTTTTCCGCGTAAAGGACGTTGAGACAATGAAGACGTTGCAATTAAGTTTGGGCATTGTATGGATTTACGTAGGCATAATATCTAAGAAAGGAAAGAATTGGGGGAAGCAAAAGACAATGGTGACCAAATCAGAAGTAAAGTAAAGGAGAGTGGATGTGACATAGTCCCCGGTAGGCATGGGTAATCACTAGACTGGGCAAATATACCATATGAGGAGTCATCTGTCCTTTTCACAATGTAATATTACATTACAGAGGACAAAGGACAGATGATCAATCATACGGCACATTTGCCCAGTTTAGTAATCACGCATGGTAATATGCGTTGGACTTGAATACATGTATAGGCGTTTCATATATGGTAAATGATCAAACCAGAGTTCTTCTCTGACCGCAGCGACTAAGGAAGCAGTGAAAAACACTATCAGAACGAGAAAGAACAACAAACCGCCTGGTCACATTCTGATAAGCAATCTGGCGCCTCCATGGCACAGTCCGATAGATTACTAAGCTCTACGAGACGATGCCAATTGTTTCGAAAATTCCAGATCGTTGGGAACAGGATGCTTCGTATGGCCCCAGATGCCACTTTGTTCCTCGGAAACGAAGCTCTCCACGAGTACGGAATGAAACAACTTCAGGATTTCATCCGAAGAAGTGCCATCTCCACATTCAACAGGAACTAGGAACATCCGAACTCGCTAGTCGCCGATACCACTGATTACTCCAGTTTCTCGCAGTTTCAGAAGTTGTTTGAAAAATCCCTCAACTTGAGGCGTATTAAAACCTATTCAACACATCGAACTTGTTGGTTGCGGTTTTCTGTTACTTAACTCGGGGTGTCTGTCCATTAATCCTGTGAAAAGAACTTTTTCTGCCATTCGTTTCTCCCTATTAAATCTAATATGTGGCAGTTTTAAACTTTCTGCAAGATTATGCGCGAGCTCAAGAAATTCAGCCCTTGATAGGGGCATTAACCGTGCGTCCAATTCTTTTGTATGTTTTTTACGACTTCGTTTTCATACAAATTATCGAAAGTAGGTTTAAATCTCCCTAGCTGAGGTTTCATTTCCACCTGCCACTCAGTTTCTACACTACGAATTTTCCTCTGCAATATATTTCTGGGCAATTACGCCGTTCTGCAAAGGCCCGAACCGATATTTTATTTTTTAAACATCTTGCACCGCTAATTTCATGTCTTACTTGTATATTTTTGAAATATCAAAAATAAATAGCACGCAGAGCGAAATAAAATAGAATACCGAACGAAATCATAAGCAAAAAATTACGGCACTCTTTTGCTTATGATTGGAATGGAAGAAAATAGAGAAATGACAACTAGGTCGGTATGGGCGCGCGATAAGAATGCACCCGAAAAGACTAACAAGGACTGTACGTGAGACCAGAACGACGAAAAAGATCTGGATGCAACAGGTAAAGAAATTAGGAAAACCGAGATGGATGCTGTTGAGGAGATGAGAATCTTATTAAGAGACTGAAAAGGTTGAAGAAATTAGAAAAATTGGAAGAATTATAAATCAGACAATAGAAAGGGTATAAGGAATAGTGAAGTAGAAGAAGAAGAAGAAGCAGGCGGAGAAGAAGAAGAAGACGTAAAAGAAGGAGAGAAAAATTTATGTCTTAAATCGTTAAGTCGATCGTGTTAAACTTTGCATGAAGAACATTTCTCAATTTGATCCCAAGATTCTTTGACCCAAAAACGTGTTGAGAAGCTCTCAAATCAGTCAAGGTGAATTGGCTGTTCTAGGTTTTTTAAGGTCGTAAAGAAATATCTATATATTAATACGCAGTGGGCCGTCTTCTCGTACGTATTTTAGAGTGTTCCCTCCATGTATCGCGATGATGCATATATCGTTGTTTCTGTATTACAATGCAGATTTGTCGAATGTATGCTTTATGGCGATATTCGCAGTGGAACGCGGGTGAGAGTCGTTAGAGTGAGAAGGTGAAAATGTATGGGCGTCGGAAATGTTGTTTTTTGAACGATGAAGACGATTACCTTTCGAACGATTCTAAGGGTAATTTTGGGAGTTCTTTCGATTGGCAGCATTAGTTTTTTGGTCTGACGCTCCCTTGCCCACTTTCCCGCCTTTTTAGACAGACGCTATTGAGTGTTGAGTTGTGTTTTTGTGATTTTACCACGATGACACTTTCATATACTAGGAATGCTCAATTTCCAAAATTCATGAAGCAGCTATCGTACTGCAAACACCAAACAGCCTTTTCATTGATTTAAGAAATATTTCTTTGAATTTCATCTGCAAATACTTTACTACTTTATGTCATGTCAAAGAAAATAAAAAATAAAACGTAAATGATTAATTACTATTAATACAGAAAATTAACATAGATTATATATTAACTGAAATATTCAAAAAATTCCTGCAAGGAATAAGATCCATTCACCGTCAATATATTGGAAAATTGAAAGTTAAATTGAGAGCCTGTAAAATTTCTAAAATTCGGAGGTAGTTTATTATAAATTTTGATAGCTATCACCTCTGGTGAAAGCGGATGAAGAGTTAATCGTGATTTCGGTATTGCTAAATCATCGCCGAGTCTAGTATTGCGATCATGTAAGTCCCGATTTTGTGTGTAATTGCTTTTATGATTACGTATGCACTTTGCTAATTCATAAATGGAAATACATGGCAAAGTCAAAATATTGAATTTAACAAATGAAGTCTTTGCAAACTCCATAGGCTTTAGACCATCCAACAAGCTTTTTTGACATATGAATATATCGCTTGCTTCACATAGTCACCAAACTACGTTCCAAAAATCAATTTAGCACAAAATTTTCCGTCATTGTCTAAGAAATGGTCAATATTAAGGTTGATAAAAATGCAGAAATTTCTCATTTACCAGAGCAAAGGATATTATATTAAATTACCGGTGGAACTGTTTATTTCAAAATCGAATCAAGCACTAACATATCAGTCCCCTAAATACAAAACGCGACAAGTCCAAGTAAATAGGATTTGAGATAATGAGAAACAATTCAATCTTTTGCGTATTTTGAGCTGCTTCCAAGGGACCAGACCATCAATTCGGATATTTACTATTAACAACCAATGAAACTGGATGAAGCAATCGAAGGAAAACGGCCATAATTTGCAAACCGCAAAGGAATTTTATTCCGTCATGATAATGCAAAGGTTCACACATCTTTAGTAATTCGTGGGAAATTATCCGAACTCGGTTGGGAATTGATTTCGCGTCCACCATACAGCTCTGATCTGGAACCATCTGATTACCATCTATTTCGAAGTTTAAAAAATGGTTTGAATGGTAAAACTTTCACAAATGATATTGACTTTAAATCGCACTTTATTCAGCTTTTTAATGATCAGGACCAGCGCTATGAGCGCGGGATCACGAACCTGCAGGAAAAATGGGAAAAGGTCATTGAATAAGATGGAAAAACCAGACGATTAATTCTTATATTTTATTACTTCACACTAAAAAACTGACATTAATACCAAATAAATCGTATTTTGGTCAATTATCCAAATTGTCAAGAATCAAGAACAACGATACATTCACCTATTCTTCTTACGTGAATCACCGACGATTATCTGCGCGAAGAAGAACACGACGATAATCGCCTCTTTCTGCGCCGGAGGAAAAATATTCCAAATTCGATTGCGATTATTTCCGACGAACTTGTCGTTCGACAAGGCCCGGCTGTCTGTTCCTGTCAACATCGTCGCATTGAATATGCTCGAACCCCGGTCCTCGAGATAATGTCTCACTTGATATGTTATGTCGTCGATAGCTCCGAATAAATCGACGACGGCGGCACACCGCGATAAAAATACGACGGCGATCGGTCGGGGGACCGGACCCGAACATCGGAGACAATCGCGAATACGTTTTAACAATGTACATATTAAATTAAGAGAGGGCGATACGTCCCGATCGAATTTATGACGGTACCGCGACGACGACGCCCGCGAAACGCCTCCTTCCTTCTCGCGCCCGGCGGAAAATCGGAGCGAGCATCGCATTTACATGATGGGGCGAGAAATTATGGCCGGCGTTTCCGAAACTACACGGTCTTAAAACGGACGTGTACGTGTTGGATGTAAGTGCGATGTGTGGTAAGGTGACGTACGACGACGCGTAGGGTTGGGTATGTTTTGGGCGAGATCGGCCGTGTGATTCACTGGACGTATTTTCATATTAATTGTCGATTTATCAATCCGGCTATAAAAGGATCGTGTGAAATAATAACACTGTATAATACGAGGCGCATTCAAGTTATAATATAACACCTCCGATTTTTTTCCCACAAACTAATCACGCGAAAATTGTGAAACTTTTCTCACTTCTTGACGTAATCTCCCTGCAGCCGTACACATTTTTTACAACGTGGACGCCATGATTCCGTGTCCGCTGCGAACGATTCTTTAATAGTCTGTCTTAACTGCTGGAAAATCGCTGATGCAATAGCGGTACGGTTAATGAATGTGCGACCACGGAGAGTGTCTTTCACCGTTGGAAACAGTCAAAATTCGGTTGGAGCCAGGTCAAGTGAGTAAAGAGAATTGAAAGTCACTTCAAAGTTTTCGCATTTGCTCTTTACTGGTCGAAGGAGCTTGTTCTTCGAAACATCTCGGTAGAATGCACCTGTTACAGTGGTGCCCTTTGGAACGCAATGAGTGACGATTACGTCATCGCTGTCCCAGAACATGGCCACTACCATTTCTTCAGCACTGGCGCTTACCCGCCAACTTTTTTGCTGGGG
Organism: Chrysina gloriosa; assembly: GCA_038088585.1. Classification (NCBI taxonomy): domain Eukaryota; kingdom Metazoa; phylum Arthropoda; class Insecta; order Coleoptera; family Scarabaeidae; genus Chrysina; species Chrysina gloriosa. The sequence goes on along the minus strand of CM076094.1, from coordinate 7,339,311 downwards.
GTGAGTCTGTGTGCTTCCATTCAGCTGACTAGCGCTTCATTTCAGGACTGAAAAATGGCATCCATGTCTCATCCATTGTGACAATCGATGGAAAGAAGCCATGGTTGGATAGAAGCGACTCAGCAATTGATTTGAATAACTATTTAGTGAGCGCCATTTATTCGACTAGGAGTAAAAGCTTCCATTATTATAAATCGGGGAATTGTGACATTACCAACAACTACAATTTTATTTGAATTTATTACTAGTCAGAATTAAATTATGGAAAATAGTAAAGCTATATTTCATTCGGTACAATCGTTTTTTCTTATATTTTAAATACATTTGTCTAGCATACACACAAATGCTTTAGGATGATTTAGCGAAGTTGGTCTTAAATCCTTTCCCACCATTCCATTACTTACGTGTTTTATATAATTAAACTGCGTTACTACTATCTCTCCGAGATAGCAATAACTGAGGGGAACAATTGGCTAGAGTGCACAAGACGACAAGAACAAAACAAGAAGCGGTACATACGCTTGTCGCAACAGGCTAGCCAATACCGTGCTCAGCTCAGTGGGAGATCGCGTCGGTTCTTTTTCAAGCTCTAAATAACGGTCGTTGAATACGACAGGTCTTGTCAGGGAAAAAGATAGTATGGGCGCCAACCATGAAATTTGGGTCAAAGGTCATAAGAACTTACCAGATATATTTTCATGGTCAAATAATCGGTACCTTTATATCGATCGAAGAACTGTTTGACGTCAGGAGCGACCAAGATCAGCTGGAAAATGCACGTTGATTCTATATGCTTAGATTCTGTTACGAAGACAATAAAATTCTACTTGAAAAACTACACCCGGTTATTCAAGAACTTATCTATTTAGCCTTTAGTTAGAATTCATTAAAAACATTGAAAACTACATAAAATTTGAGATAAAATTAGCTAAATAATGTGAACAGTGCGGTAACCGTAAATCAACATAAAACGTTTTATCTAAACTTTCACAATATAAACTACAAAATGCGTGATGCTAATTGTTACTGTGAGTTATGCAAAATACGATACAGGTCTAGTAGGAATTTCGATATATATATATATATGAATATCAATGAATTTAATAAGAAAATACGGCCATCTAGATAATAATGATTTTACAAGCTAGTGAATATTAACGTTGAATTTAGCTGAAATTATTGATACAATATACGAAATATTTGAAACAAAGAGAAAAGGTTTTAGGACATATAGAATGAATGCTTAGCTGTCATGGCTTCCCGGTGATGTCGTCGCATAAGGTGCTATCCTTTGTCTGTCTCGGATGTTGGAAATGGTCTTTCGGATTTGTCCGACGGATTAGACGATCGGTTTTCCTTCGTTTAATACCTTGATGGGGAGGTATAAAGACAATGATGTTCTATTAGGCACGGCCAGGTGTAGGAGGGTTCGATCTCGGGTTTCTTTTCCTCCGCGAACGGGAGATGTACTTGAAAAATACGCTAGAGGATTTGCTGGCGAATTCCCCACTACAGGGTAAATAATTCGATAAACGATACACACACTTAAATTTTCTCAGCCATAACCTCTTCCGATCTCGTCACCGGTCTTTTACCGCTCGCTACTTAATGCCTACTTCCCTCATTTTTTGTTACTACGCCAAAGCTAAGATTCTCTTCGCGTTCTCGTGATTGGACGAATTCGAAAAACTCAAGGGCAACTAACACGCTGCGATATGATGGGTTCAACGGGAATATCGTTAAGCGATATTAGGAAATAACTATTGTCCGAAAGGAGTAAAATTTGAGCCTATATTTCTAACAAGTTAAATGAAATACGGAAGTGAACTAAGTGAAATTTGTGCACGTAACAAATTGTGAATTAATGTATGGACTAAAGTACAGATGACACCATCGCCGCATGTTTCACTGAACTGTTGAAATGAATTTCAATCGATGTCGCACCACTCATATGGGGTAAACGAATGATTACACGCTGTTCTTGTAACGAAAACGTCATCCTCTTAAGAAGAAACAATAATAGTCCTCTCTCTCGCCGCTGGTGCTAGAGTTCCGTGCGCCGTACAGTGCTGCCATTTTTCTCACTCATTCACAATGAGTGGACTCGCCAAAGCAACCGCATGCTTCTACTGTATCCAGTTCTGAAAAAAGAAAATCGGAGGTGTGATAACTTGAATGCGCCTCGTAGAGCCGAAATATGTGTATCCGAAGGAAAAATATCCAGTACTTGACGGTTTCGTTGTGCCAAATGACAATGTGGTATTTTGATATATGGCATAAACACCATATATGCAGTTATTGGGTCTTGTAATTCAATCCTAGATTTACCTGACTAAAGCTATGACTGTGCGAACGTTAGATTTATAAGTCCTGAAGATACTATAATGTCTACATTTAAACTAAAAACTAAAATGATTGCGGGTGATGATCAAGTTCCAAGCTTCTTGATTACAGACTGTTGGTATGCATTGGCTCCTTCTTTGTCTAAACTATAATTTGGCCTTATCTACCAATACTTTCCCAAACATCTCGAAGATTTCTAGAGTAACACCTATATTAAAAAGCGGAAATCCCACAAACCTAAACAATTACGGACCAATACGAATGTCGAATTTTACAAAAATCTTAGAAGTCTCCTTGTATAAATATATTTATGCATTAATGAAAACGCGAATTTCTCAACATCAACATGGTTTCATGAAGAATCGTTCAACTGTATCGAACTTAGTTTGGTTTAATTAGTACATTTCCAACTTGCTAGATTCGACGGGGCATGTGGATGTAATTTGTATGGATATTGCCAAAGCTTTTGATCGTATTGATCATTCTATTGTCATCCAAAAGTTGCATTCGGTCCGATTTCATGACATATTGACTCCCGTTATGGCATCATATTTGAGAGTAATAGACGTCACTATGTTTCTTCCAGCGGTTTTTTCCTCTCAATTTGTTGCTTCATCGGGTGTACCCCAGGGTTCCAATCTGGGCCCCCTATTATTCAACATAGTCATTAAGGATTTACCTTCGATTATCACTTCGGAGAAATTGTTCTTTGCTGACGGTCTCAAAATTTACCACCATATTTCCAACGTTAGTGACTGTAGAGAGTTGCAAATCGATATGGATAGGATTCATGAATAGGGTGTATTAAATAACTTCAATTTAAACATCTCTAAATGCAAGGTTATGACTAATTGATGTAAACCTAGTTCTATCCTGTTTCAATATAATCTTAAGCGAGCAAATTAAGGACCTGGAAGTTTTGTTCGACACCAAACTGCATTTTCCACATCACATACGCTCTGTTGCTGGTTCTACTCCGAGCATGCTTGATTTTATAGTAAGGAATTGTGGGTCCTTTTCTGATACTGGTGCACGTACAACTTTATACTTATCTTTGGTCCGGTCTCACCTAGAATGTGGTTGCTTAATTTGATATCCCTACTACTTAAGATTCCGTCATGAGCTTGAGCGGGTACAGCGGAGATTTAGTGAAATTTCTCCACTTCCGATTGGACGGTGTTGTATCGTATTGTATTGTATTGTATTGTAATGAGGTGGGATCTGGCCCAAAATGGCCCTTTTGCACTGCGACCACGTTGATCTATTGTGCTTCCTCTTGTTTGTTTTATTTATTTATTTAATACGCTGAGGAACAGGATCAGCTCCTTCAATGGGAGTGTAAATAGGTCCTCCTCATTCAGCGTATATGCGTGTAGTAGTCTATATCTCCTGTGGCCTAGTGCCACACAGTTACTGATCAAGTGTTCCATTGACTCCTCTTCTTCACCGCAGAATCTGCAAGTGTCCGCCAAGAGGTGTTGGCCAGAGGACTTTACCCGGTCGTTTTAGTATTCCATCTCTGAACGTCAGAAGAGTTCAATGCAGCATACATTTCCTTATAATTCATTTCGTAACAAGACTGCAGCTTCTTAGCTTTTGGGTAGTATAAATTTCAATGTTCCCCAATTCGTCACTAGACATACGCCGACCTTTTATCTACAGTTTTCAAGAACAAACTTGTCTCTGGGATCGCCCTTAAATGTCATACACTACCCTCCCTTTAGTGAGATCATTGTCAAAATTGAGAACATCTACAATATGTATGCGTAGCGGTTATGGGCCCTGGGTATTGGGTTTGAGGTTTTTAGATTTAAGTTTAATTCTAGATTTAATTATACGTATGTATAAATGTAACCATTATTTCTTTGTACTGGTCTAGTGCTTCAGACACTATTACCATTTTTCCACTATTATATTGCATTATTTTTGTTATGTACGATTTAACTCTATTCTTTTTAGTATTGTCCTGTTAATGGATGTAGAATCTGTCTGAATAAACGGATTATTATTATGGTCAGACAAATCTAAAGTATCCAACTTTCACAGAACGTCGAAAAAAATTGAAATTCTTGGGTATGAGCAGAAATAGTATTATTATTGGAAACCGCTAAGTAAGAATATTCCCTATCAAATCCGAAACGATGCAAGACCTAGATAACACATCTAACGCATAGTTTCGCCCAGACTGTACCTACCTGTCCATGTTTGTGAGCGAGTCTGGTGGTAGTGTAGCAGTAGTACGTTGTCGAGAAAGAAGAAGAAGCGTTACGCGATGGACGCCTCCGGAGCGAGGCGACGTCGAGGGAGACCGGCCAGGACTGACCGAACCGGTCTCTTCGTCGTCTTCATGGTATCGGCCGATCGCGCCTGGGACTCATCATCATCGATTCATTGATTAGATATCGGAGACCGGACCGAGCTTCAAATACTTGCGGGCGCTCATCAATTTGAGAAACGTTTTCGTTCGTTTCTCTCGTGTTTTCCTGCTGCCCGGCGACGAAAGAAGATCGGAAAGACGATAACAGCGCGATGGCCGCGCGCGCGATAGCAAACGTTAAAGTCGAAAATATCGTTTTTTGGGGATTCAAAAATCGGCGGTGGAGGAGGTCACCGTTTTGAAATGTTTTAGTTAGTTTCCATCGACTGATTACCAAGCTTCGACAAACGATCTTGTTCCCACTTACGTGCAAGCCGCGACATTACAATTCGAACGAAGGACCACGTCAGTCCGGTTTAAACAACTTATCATGCACTCGTTTGTCGATCTGATTACCGATTTGTTCCGATATCCTTTCTCGAAGATGTTGACGTTTCTCTTTTTGTCATCATCATCGACGACATAAAAATGAATCAATCGAAATCTTCGTAGTCATCGATATTTCATTAGAAAATTAAAAGAAAAACTTCGAGAATCTTACGTAACGTCCCATTAGGATTTAATCATGTTTCATCTTCGATATTACGCCCCGAAAATATCCGAAATACATTTCCATTGTGTGGATATAATTCCGACCGTCGCCGGTCTACACGAAAGATATGTACGTTTCCCGGAATTAAAATCTAAACGGATGCGATTCAATTAAACACTCTTTTTCCTCTCCACCATTCTTCGTTCTTATTCCGTTCATAATGCCTCCCCAAACGACTACTAAACCGCCTGTTGTAATTAGATTTATATAAAAAAGACTTCAATGCATAGATACGTTTCGGTCGTAACGTTCAACTCGTCCGGCAATAGCTTGAATGATGTACTTCGAGCCCGACGATGCTTATTCTAGGGTGAATTTTGATGTCTTTTCGATGCCCGGTACGGGAAATACCCGACGGGCGACGGGGCATCGTTCTTTGTTGACTAATGTACTGTGAAGTGCAAATAGGGGCATATAAATATTTCTTCTGGGAAGGGAAATGGGTAAAATTGTATCTACGAACGTTAATATGCGTAGACTTAAAGTTTTTGGATCAAATACAGTTTGAAAGGCCTCTAAGACAAAAACAAAATCGGCAAAATGTTCTCGAATACTCCCTCTGTCCAAAAATATCGTATACATTTTAACTTTTTCCCGAAAATATGATATACATTTACGCAAAAATCAAATAAAACTAATTTATTACATACAAAAACATATTAAATTCATTTTATTACCACGATCAACTAAATATAAATAATTTTAGTGTAATCCAAATTTAATTAAAGTGGGATTTAGCTTTGTTGAACGCTTCTTCTGGACGTATATACATATATATATATATATATATAGTTTTCATCTAATCGATCCTCACGACGAAGTTTTACCTTAGTTATATGATGAGTTTTATGTGAGTTTCCCCCTCCTGTCAACATAATTGATTCCATTTGCTTCGATTTGGCATCTTTTCTTTGCAAATTCACGTGATTTGGGTTAAAATTATTTATCTCCGTTTTCCTGATTAATTTCTCTGAAATGGAATATTCTCAACAATGTGTTATGTGTGTGTATAATTAATATTAAAATCTTTAATGAGTAAATGTAATAGGTATAATGACACAAATAACGAAATAAACTGCAAGGAATCGAAAAATATATTTATTCACTTTCATCAAATATTCTCATCTGAGGAATAATGCAAAGGAGAGCAGCCACTAATAATCTTCACCTTTAAATAAACTATTTATCTATATTTTCTTTTATGTTATTCTTTTAAGAATTTAGGTAATAATGCGTTGAGTAAAAAAATCTAAAGAGCTGTGAAAAATCTTTTTTGTTAACTGTGACAAACGAAGGGAACGGAAGATCTAATATTGGAGCACCAGACACAACGAAAGCAGCACTATAACTGAGAACCGGCGCTGACGCTGACTGATATTTTCACAGCCCAAACTATTGCCTTCTCTCCAGTTTCATATATCTCACTCTTTCTAATTCTCAAATTTCTCATCTGAGCGAGTGCCATCAGTACTGAAACCGACTCTGAATGTAAACAATACAAATATAATGAGTATAGACAGTTGTTTTCGAAATTCTAGATAATCTAAGATTTTCTGTCAAATGTACATCATATTTTTGGACAGAGAGAGTATATAAGGACGAATCACATACGAACTGTATAAGTAAAGTAATGGGACTGGCAATATAGTGTTCCATCGGGCAACACTGGTGAAGCGGAACTAGGAGGGGAGGCAGATGAAAATCTGATACACCACCAGTGCGAGTTAAAGCTCGCTAAAGTCTCTCCTTTTCTCCGTGGCAATTGTTTTAGTGAAGCAGGCTTTGATTGTGCGTTCTCAAAATGAGACTAATGACTAATGACACTAATTTCGTACAATCATGTGTCACCGGGAAATCAAGCATCAGACCATGGAATGGCACATTTCAAGCCCTCCAAGGCCAAACGGAACAAGAACGAGCAAGTCAAAGATCAAAAGCATGCCGAATTGCTTACTTGATAGTCAGGAAATCGTTCACAAAGAGTTTGTGCCTCCAGACCGGGAGGTTATTCAACACTTGTACCGGAAGGTTCTTGAAAGACTTCGAAAAAGGATCGTGCGTGAGATACCCAATATAAAAAAAAACGGGTGTTGCATCACGGCAATGCGTCTTGTCCCACAGCAATTTTAGTCTTGAGTTCTGAATCTAGCTCTTATTTTCGGAGAATTATCGATTGATTTGCATCAGCTGATCTCCTCTGGAGGTGAAACAAGCGTTATTTTCTAAAGTAGATTTTGCTATTGGAAGGAAATACAATAATCTCTGTAAATTTGATGTAAGATATATGTAAATACAGCACTTTTTCTGTTAATATTATAATTATAATATATATATTATAATATAATAGAATAAATAATATAATTTCCTATTAGATCACATCTGTGAAATAAAAATCTTCAGCCCCAATTTCCTTCGCCAATGTTTTACCCAAGTTATACCATACGAGCCTGATATACATATAATAGTAATATATATCCTAGCACCCTTAACTTGTTCAAAATATATAGTATCTTTGCATTGGTGAAATAATTTGGTCTGAAATTCAACCGTCATGAATTCGGTAAAGGTTACCATTTCATAATACTGACTGCTCAGAAACGCACATTAACCGGTTTATAAGGCTTATATGAAAAGCCAACGACACCAATCCTTCCATTTCAAATACTTAATTTTTTGTAAAATTGTGTTAGTGCATCATCTTCGTTGTTTCGAAGCGTATATAACACCATTTTATTACCTAACAGGTGAATCAGAAATATAAAAATAGGAATGTATTTAAATAAATTTGCTGTAACCCTTACTACACCCAATTTGGGAAACTCTCTTAGTTCGTATTTCGGCAGCCTAGCGGAGTAAACAATTCAACATAATTTTTGTGGATTAGATGTGGTCCTTCTTAATCAAATTTCGCCATTGACACTTCGTTTTCTTTGTGCTGCCCGCTGAGGATGTTAACTCGGTTATTGAAATACGTGTTTGAAGTTTCCCAAATTGTGATAAGAGTCAGAACTAGTTCATTTACTTGGGTAAAGAAATAGTCTCTTCCTTCCTTCCTTCCACCGTTTAAGGAAACGAGGAATAGGGTGACAAGCGATTTGTTCCCCTAGATTTAAGTAGTCAGTGAGCACACCAATCTTATTATATTTCCTATCTGTTGATGATATCGTCGGCTCGCTAACGATTCCAATCTTATTATTCGATTTTCAGTTTGAAATCGTTAATACTTTTCCTCTGTGGTCATACTGCTTGGTTTTATGACACTCGACTATCCTCGTATAGATTGTTTACCGCTCCTAGTAAATTGTAGTCGCCTGGGACTGACGGGCTCTGATTGCTTCTTTGCCTTTCCTCATCCAAGCTCATAGTGGGTCTTTCTTACATCCATTAATGACCTTTAGCACCTAACATGATTGAATTCGGTAAACCCCACATTCAACAAAATCGAATTTAAAATCAAAACTTCATTCCTCTTTCGACGAACATTTCGTAATCACTAAATTTATTCAGAAATCCGGATATCAATAGAAATCTACGTCCGCGCCCGGTCATTACAACAATGGGCTTCGAAGAACAATCCACTATATACGCGCCGGATCCTCTCTCTTCCTCTCGCTCTCCGTCGCAACTCCCAACGCACTCTAAGCTATCATTTCTCACTAGCAACGAAACTAAGCGGTCTTCATACATTCTAATAAAGCAATTTGCGTTCACTACCTTCACTCTATCATCTCGCGCGCACGGGAAAAGGCAATAATAGAAAAAATACAGTAATTTGATACGATAGAGTTAGCTTTGTGTTCGTATATTCCCCGCCGGAGGTCAACATCCGAAATTATAGACGGAGGGGAAGAAGACGCGTCCGGGACCGTACGGATTAAGTCCGATTTACGCCGTAAATAAAACGCGCTGCCGCTTTATTATATTCCGACGCCTCGGACGCGGCGATGTTAGATTTAAATGGTAAATCGAATATTATTAAGTGGCAGTTAAATTTTTACGATCGTTTCCAGAAGTTGGAAAATGACGCTTTCGACGAATATAAAACGCATACTTCGGAAGGTCGTAAATCCGCTCGTACGTACGTACGGACCTAGGTACATACGTCTCTTACGCGCTGGATAGTTCGCCTTTCTTTATCCGGCGATAATTTAGTGTTTGATGGGCGCAGTTTTAATTACGACTATCGAAAATTTGTTAGATAGCGTCTGAAGTTACGAGGCTCCCGTTGATTTACTGCGGCGTTAATGTCCAGGGGAGTATTGCCTGTTTGATTAGTAATGATTCCAAAGTCGGTTCCCATTAATGATTCTATTACCGCGTTTTCAAATAAATCAACTAGATATGCCATCATCCATCTCAGCAAATTTCTTGAGAATTTTTATTGCCATGCATTATGACGTCTTCTTCAAAGGGATAGTTCAGATTTTCCCAAATTCGGTTTCCAGGGAGCCAGCCAGCTAGCTGAAAGTTTTGATACAAATCGGAAGTCGGCAAGATATTTAGACAAACTTGGAACCATCTGATAAGCAACAATAATGCAAAGTTAATATCCGGATAGAGTTTATACCCAATGTTTGTTGCGTAGGCCCGTAAACTTGGCAACCGAATTTGTGAAAATATAATAATTCATCGGAGTTCCTGGTAGATATGAAATAGGTCTAGTGTACTTTGTGGAAAATTTCAAAAGTTCTGCAAAAGTGCGCGAAAAAAGTGGAAAATACCCGAAAGAAACGTATCAACGAATATATTTTCAATTTTCAACTTTACAAAAAAATCTTATTAGGATGTATAGTGAAAAGGGAAAAAATCGCGCAACAGCTCTGATCGCAGTTCCCGCTAGAACACTAAGAGTTCTGTCGAAAATCCTAATAACATTTCTTTCTGTAAAATTGAAAATTGAAAAGATATTCGAGGAAATAAAGCTTGTCTATATGTATCCTAAAAAGGGAAAAAAAAATCGCCCAACAGTTCTGATCGCAGATTCCGCTAGAACTCTGACAGTTCTATAGAAAATCCTAGTAACATTGTTTTGTAAAATTGAAAATTTGAAAGATATTCGTTGCTACGTTCATTTTCGATATTTTCAATTTTTTTCGCACATTTTTGCAAAACTTTTGAAATTTTCCGCAAAGTACTCTAAAACTATTTCATGTCTACCAGGAACTCGGATGAATTATTATATTTTCACCAATTCGATTGCCAACTTCACGGGACTTTGGTACATCCAACAATTGTATGTATGTGCTTTCAATATCGTCTGAAATGTTGGAAAATTTTCGAAAATGTCTAGGAATTTTTAAAGAAAAATATTCCTGAAATAACGACCTGAAGTATTACCGAAAGTTCTTTAAGTTCGTGAAGATTTCTGATAACATGGGGCATTTGTGTAGGCAATAGTAGTAGTAATAGTCTAGGTAATTTCTAACACCTCTGTAAATTTCTTGACGTTGTGGATCATAGTTGAGAATTTACTGGTATCCCTAAGTATATCTTGACCTTTGAATATGGATGTCGTCGTATGTTTGGCAACATTTCTCGATATTCCCGAGACATTTCTTCAACTTCATGAAGATTTTCGAAAGCATGTGATGGTTATTTGAAATTTCTGGGTATGTCTGTGCTTTTCTCCTTTCACAGACTTATATGTACAGCACCTTTAAGAATCTCCCAATTGTACTGAGAGGATATCTGAACCTTTCTGTTCATCTTCAGCACCATTTTAAAAACCTTTTAACTTCTGAAGATATGATACTGCAGCTTTCAATTTTTTTCCAAATATTTTTAACAATTTCTTCCGTTTTCTTCTTATAATTTCTAGAGGCTTCCAGTCATTGCTTGAGTTAGTGTTCCTGAATATTTCCTAATACCTTTCAGAACTTTTGACAATATTTGGAGGTAACAGAATATGGTTTTGAGAGTTTAGCGGTATCCCCGACAGCATTTCTTCAAAAGTCCTATGCCGTTCTACTCTAGTTATCTGTTATTTGAATATTTCTCAATATTTCTGAAATTCTAAGACTAAAACTATCAACTAATTTAATATAGTCTCAACCAGCAGACAATTAGTAAGTTCAGAAGCTTGGAGAGCATGGATAACTAGTTCGTAGTGAAATGAATGGGCGCCACTTGATCCCTTAACATCCGGAAACCTGCCTATTACCTAGCAACGATAAGACCAAGAAAATTCCCTACAGATGCAATCACTAATTGACGACCCAAAATGTGGGGGAGGCGGGTATGAAGGGAAGCGCATGACATTCAACTAACGTCCAGTTTAATAAAAGAAATTTAAAAAGTAACTTGAGTTCGATGTAACCACTAACACCCTGTATATAAACACAAAAGGAAAAGATAATTTAAGCCGAGAAGTATAATACAAATTTTAATCTTTGATCTAAAATTAGTACTTCGAATTTAAATAGCATTTGAAAATTCTTCTTAAGGAACTTTTGTATCTAACCCTGTATATGATTATTAAAATTATATGCGGGAAACAACAATGATTAGACTATCATAAAATTGAAACTAAGCATAATAAATAAATGAAATGATAGATAGAATAATCCCGGAGGGAACGTGTACTTAGTATATAGATGATTTTCCTTTAATAAATTAAGAAATTTAATTCAGACGAGTAATATTTCAAAATGTCCAATAATTTGTTTTAGTGTTAGTATTTTCTCTTGTTATTTTAATTTCCTGATAGAAGTTCCGTATCTCCTTATTTTTTATCATTTTACCATTTCCATTTTTGCTTTACTTCTTGCTAGCAGAGCCTTCTAACGCTCTTCATCAAACCAGTTATTTTTCTTTTAGGTTCTTTATTTCCCAAGCACACATTTGTTGCTTCGGTGATTGCTATCTCAATTTTATTCCAATCATCCTCTATAGTTTCATTTTGGTGAATCTTTAGTTTCTAATCTTGAGCCTATTTCTTTTTCTAATTGTTTGGCTGTGCTTCTATCCTGGAATTTTCCTAGATTATGTTGTTTCCTTTCTCTTCCTGTTTTCCTTTAAGTGGGTAATTCTTGATTTAATTTAGTTAAGACAAGGAAGTGATCACTATTTGTATCTGCACCTCTATAGCCTTCTACAGTTCGTAATTGTTGTAAAGTGTGTATTTCTACTAGTACGTGATCAATTTGATTTTTCACTCGTTCATCTGGGGAAATCCATGTTAAGATTTTAGAAATATTTGACATAAATTGAAAATAATTACCTATTGTTCTGTGTGTATGTCAGTATGTAATTGGATCCCCTCTTAAAATCTTTCTTCAGTGCAGCTCTATTTTATATGGATTTCTTCTCTTAAATTCTTTCTTCTTCTGTGTGGTGAAGCTCTTTTATTTAATGTTGCGTCCTTTAAAACCCTTCTGGTCCAAATAGAATGGAAACTTCTATTTCAATTCATCTTCAACCCAGTAAAAACGTACTTCGATGATTTTTCTGTCTTGTCATTCCCGGTCGTCAACCAAACATACCCTCATTTCTTTCGGAAACCTGGACTACACTACATTATTTCTCCGTTATCCGGAAAGTTGTTTAATATTAATACCATGGAAAACACTTCATAATGGCGTGACGTTGTTATAGAAATCTATATTGTTGATGCCCAGGTATCCTTAGTTTTTATATTCAGTGCTTATTAGGAATTCTTGTGATGTGAAAGTGTTGAATGTGTGTGTTGACATAGTTATATTGCTTTCTATCGTTTAATCGATGCTTTTGATAATAATTGATAATTTTATTTCTAGTTACATTTTTTTCTCCCATTAAACGTCTCTGGCTGGACTTAAAAAAGAAGGCAACACCCTCTTCGTATGTACTTCTCACATTTCAAGTTCCTATTCTTAGTTCTTTTCTCTGTTGTTTCTGATTTTTTCCTCCTTCTATTCTGTTGTTTTCTATATCATTCTTTATTCCTATGTATGTCTGGTTACTCTTTGTTTTTCTTTTATATTCTTAGCAATACGAAGGAAAAAAAGGAATCAACATGACAAAAACTTGTCCATAAAATGCTTCTCGAACGATTGTTTTTCACGCTTCGTCCTCGCGTTCCGTTTTATTCCCCTCAATCATCTCCTCCCGGCCGTCGAGAAATATTTCTCTATTATAGATGGAACGACAGCCCCTCATTAACTTTCAGTTTTTAATCATACCCACATGCGTGCGGCAGTCAACCGCGCACATATATTTTCTATATACGGTCCTCGGACCTATTCATTGGTGCCTGCTATAACGCAACCTGTACGTTCTTACTTACTACATACTACATGCATACACGTATGTATGTAAGTTCGCGTCTATTTTCCTCGACCGGATATCTTTGACAGGCCGTAATTTCGTATCATCACTGTCCGTCCGTTACGACTAACGCGCTACGGCGAATTGCTCTCCTTCGAAATTGATTTATGGCGATCGACGAAGGCGAACTTCGAAAATTGTTACGTCGTCGCCGTTCGAGGGAGATATTAATGTGTTTTCTGTTTTTAAGACTAAGGTTTGAAATGGGGAAAGAAATGTTACTGGCACCGTACAGCGACTTTTGAGCGAAATCTTCTAAAAAGTGCGTATTCGTGTGTGGGCAAGCAACCTGTTCTTTTCCTCCGCATCGATCCAAGTTTTATCTGTCTTTGTTGCGTCTAGGAGGTGACAGAAACTCTCCAGGAAACTCCAAATTAACGAACGAAGGCGATTCATAGGTCTCATTTCCAAGAATTATCGATGATTTGTAAAACATAGCTGGTGTTTTACACTCCGTTAGTAGCGTAAGTTCTAACTATATACAATCCGCTCTGGTAATAGGGCCGTTTCCCTTCATTCTCGCTCGTGCGCTACTCCCACTGCTTTCATATTCGTATCTGTAAACGCTAGTTCAATGAAATAGCGTATACTTTTGCTGCTTCCAATTCCATTCAGCGCCCATAACCGGCCCTATTACCAGAGCGTACTGCATACGACACGTAATTTCTGAAACTGCTGTCACATAATCAGGAAAGAATAGAAAGTTCCAGTAACAAGGAAGCACCGACAACCTGAAAAGAAACAGAACAAAGGAATTTTTTTAACGGCTGAATCCCCGATTTCGGGGTACAGCCTCCTCCAAATACTTGCACGATTATTTAAGTTTTGTAAATATCTCGGAAAGTATCACAGATATCGTTGTCACTACATGTTACTACATGTCTTCGTTTATTGTAGTTTCTGAATCATTTTGACGCTTTATTAATGAGCTCCTTTTCCGCTGCAGCGCTCATTCAAGAGCGAAAAATAAATATCATCTTATAATACATTATGCCAATTCTCGTTGCACAAATGTTGTTTTGAAGCCAATACGGATTTTCTCTAAAAGAAAAACAAAGAAAAATTAGATCTACATAACTCTCACATGAATGACCTCACTAAGATTTAGTTTTTCTATCTATCTGACAATTATAAAGTTTATTACTGCTGGAAGTTTGAGCTGATATCAATTAAACGGATGATACTATATAGCTTTTATGCAGTGCGATCAGATAAACATACAGTGGTACAATTTTACTATTGTAATTCGCAAACTTCCCATTTACGCGCACATTATCCAGGCAATTATTCAAACAAGTAAGTTCCCTGATTGTTATTACGAGGTTATGTACTCTCATGAAGTCGCTAAATAATTTTTGTTTATTGGAATTGGACAAAAGGTTTATATGAGAATCCCCGCACAATATTATTTTATAATTCTCGTATTCACTAGCTATACTCAAGGCATCGTCCAGCTTGTCAAAAATACATTAAGGTCCCCATCACCACTTTTATAGACAACCATTAAAATGACCATGTAATCCTCACAGCACAACTTAGTTGTCTCTATTTTACATCGCATAGAGTGAAATCGATGAACCTGGAGGGGTCTATATTATAACATTAACTGCACGGTTTGTAAGTAGTTTATGGTAGCTACTTACAAACCGTGCAGTTAATGTTATAATATAGACCCCTCCAGGTTCATCGATTTCACTCTATGCGATGTAAAATAGAGATAGAAAGGATGCTAAAGTTATAAAAAGCGCTAAATTCATAGGGGATATTACGTTTACTGCATTATTTAGTAAATTTGAATGACAGGGTCTTCTATGAAAGAAATGTCTGCACAAGTGGTTAAATATTTCTATTAATACAATCGACAAAGTATAATAGTAATAGTACATAAAATTTCTTATTAATTATTGCATTCATTATGTTTATTAATTGCAACTTCATAGGGAATTCTTTTCCGTAGTCGAAATAGAGCATTCTTTGAAGGCAGAGCTCTTACGCATCGAAGCAATGCATAAAATTTGGGCTTCGTTTATACAATGCCAGTGCCGTTACTTTTTCATCTATAAATCCATCGCTTGCCATGAAGTAATCTTTTCGCCCAACGAAGCTGACGAATCATGAACATTGTAGAGGTTGATGAAAGATTTTTAAAAGCGCTATTGATTGCAACTTCGCTCTGGTCATTCAATAAATTTTGCAATAACTCTATCACGTGCTGTACATTTTTGCTTTAATTTCCTTAAATTACTTTTTTATTCTCTAGAAATACAGCTAGTGGTCTATTCCTCAAATACCTAGACCTTAGATTGTCCTTGATTTTTCTAGAGGATCCTCTTCCTCTCAATTGTGCCGCTTCTGAATCAGAGCTTGGGACAATACTGGGACACTCGTGTGTATATTTTTCTTCGACTACCAATGATTTGGGATCAGAACAACTTTCTTCATCATGAGTAGTAATTTTGCTTGTAGATTCTGAAACAAAATTCACAAATTAAGTGGAATGGTGGAAAGTCTATAAAATAACTCACGGCATAAACAGATACTAATCGAGCCGGTATCGTTGGTACAGCATCCTGTCTAAGTCTTAATCTTAGTCTTATTCTTATTTGTAAGTCTTAGAGCTAATGTGAATGGGATCCAGGGCATTGATCGCAGCAGTTTTGGCGAGGCCCTTCTTTTCTCCTTAAGGAGCAATTTAATTGAGTTGACGAGGGAAGAAGAGGAGAAGAAGAAGAGGGTAGCTAGTGCTGATAGAGTCTTACATAGTGATGACAAGAAACCTAGCGGAAATGTATTTATAAGGGCTATCACCATTCCCTTCCTCCCCATCTTTCCAGGTCAAGAACGAATAAGAGAAACCAATTGAACTGGATAATCCAAGACATTACCATCCGGTCGACTATTTCAACTTGCTTCGAGCGGCCAGATATTACAGCCGTTTGGATATTTTCTCCACCTCTCGGTCTCGACGAGATAAATTTATATTGAATTAACGCTTTCGGGACCGGAGGCGTCCGATATCGAAACTCAAATAGACGCAAAGGCGATGCGGCCGAGCCGCAATATTTTAAAATTGTTTACTCTCTCCGCGACTCCGGTTCGTTCCGACGTATTTAGCCTTTGGAGGAGCGAGAGCCGTCCGGTTTTCAGGCGAACGCAAGCAAAGAGGCAGGCAGGCCAGACGGGGCAGGCAGGCAAGCGGGCAGCAGGAGCAGCAGCAGCAACAGCACTTTACATACATTAGACGCCGTAAATAACGTACGGCGCGCATTCCCGTTTTCAAATAAAATCCGATTTTAACTATCCGGGTTACGTTTTATTCATTCAATTACCATAAACATGTCCGGTCGGGTGCATTCTACGTATAAAATTTTATGCGTTTAGGCGAACGCGGCGATTTTTCGCCGCTGATATATGCGTACGACGGTCCTTTCTACGGACCTTCTCTTCTGGATACGCGCGCGGGTTCATCTGGTCGGTCATCTTTGTGAGGTTAATGGCGATCGGAACAATTCTTACCGGCGTGGCGGCGTGTAAAAAAGGTTGATGTCATTTTTATGGTGAATTTCGGTGCATTCTCGTATAAGCAGATGATCTCGTAAGTGAGGGCGGAAAAATGAATACTTGGATTTCATGATTTCGTCCTTTCAATTCGTTCCAAGTTGATGTAAGCATCTACGAATAAGGTGAAAAACAGCTAATGCACAGGTATACTTATATATTTTGCTGTTTGATTTAGAACCCTTGGAAAAATAGCTAACTTGGTGAAAGTTTGAGGATTATTGGGAAAGTAAATAACAATAAGGAGACTGTGGCTAAAATAATAAATAAAATAAATAGAATTACCCTTACCACACCTTTCTGAAAAATCCAGACACGTATTTCGGCAACTAAGTTGCCATCCTCAGTGGAAAACTGAGGACGAGAAAGGTGTGGTAAGGGTAATTTTATTTATTTTATATATTGGGAAAGTAGTTCAGTAATTTCATAAAACATCCAGAACCACTTTAAAATTCCAATTTCGGAGACATAGTTTCAATTTTAACAAGAACCAGTTCTTTGCTAGAAGTTATGTTGCAACAGCACTAGCAGAGCGTTAGAAATATGACCTTAGCCATTACTTCTGAATCTTTGAATCTTAGAAATAATCACTTCCTTTGAATACTTGAAAAATTTCTGGGAATCTGATGGGAAAGCACTTTATTGGGGCGCCATACTTAGAATCCTTAATAAAACGACTAATTTGGGATTCGTACCATGACTTCTAGAAAATTTTAAGATTAGTTTTCAAATGTGAGAATTCTTGGGTAAGTGTAACGAGTTATCGACGAATCTGGAATTACATCCGGAATTTCTTCCTCTTTTATTTCCACTGTAGACAGAAAAAGAAGAAAAGAAAGAAGAAATTAAAGAAGAAGAAAGCTGTAGACCAGAGGTTGGGGATGAACCTGATCTGTTCAAGATTTTCGAATCACTGAAAAAGAATATAAGAAGGGGAACGAGGGAACGAGGAAAATGAAAGTCCCCACTTTGAGGCTATGAAATTATCGAAGAAAGAACTAAAACGACAAAACTATGGACGTCAGATCGAATGTGACCTCGATCTATTGAAGATTACCGAATTACTGCGAAGAACAAGGGAGGAGACGAAGAAGAAGGAGAAGAACCAACAGAATAAAATTGTAGACACCAGATTCAGGTAGGACCCGATCTATTCATAATTTAACTGAAAAGAAAAGATGAAAGGCAGGATGAAAATTATATACGCCATTTTGAAGAATGGGGAATTAGGGGAAAAAAGGAGAAGCTAGATTATTAGATGTCTTTGATAAAGATGGTGTGACAAAATCATAGAAAGAAGAATAAAATTCTAAATGATAGATTGAGGAAGCTTCCAATCAAATTGAAGATTATCGAATTGCTGACAACAATAGGTTACAAGAGGAAGAAGAACAGTAACAGACACTCTTTTGAAAACATTGGAAGAAAAAAGAGAAAAGGAAGGAACAAAATTATAGACGCAGGATTGATTCTAAGAGGGGAAGAAGAAAATCAAAATTGCATTGTTGAGATTAAGCACGTTGCTGTTCTAATCTGCATAAAATTAGAGGATGGAAAACAAGAATGCCCGGACGCCATTTTGAGGACTGAATTATTGGAAATGAAGTTACGGAGCAAAAAGCTAAAGAAGAATATAAAGACGAAGGAAACGAGGAAAGCTGTAGACGGTGCCTTGATAACTGTCGAATTACTGGAAAAAGGAATAAACTGTACACATCAGATGGAAGAGGTCGAGAGGGGCGCATTACTATGAAAAGGGAAGAGAACAGGAAAGAACAGAAGGAAGAAGAAAGCTGTAGACGTTGCTTTGAAAACTGCCGAATTACTGGAAAAAGGACGAAACTATGGATTAGATGAGGAGAAGTGCTGGAAAAGGAACAAAAATTTAGGCGTTGGTTTGAGGGAAATCCTGATCTATTGAAGATTGTCAAATTGCTGGGAAGAAGGAAGAAGAAGAGGCAGAGGAAGAAGATAACTACAAACTTAAGCTTGGACGCTGCCACATTATTAGGAAAGGAAGAGCAACGAAAGTATACGCGATAGATTGGAGGAGATTTCGATTTATTGAAGAGTATCAAATAACCGAAAAAATAGGAACAAAGCTAGAAAAATCAGATTTTAGGAGGGCTCCGTTTAACTGAAGATTATCACATTCTTTTGGGACGAAGAAGAAAAAGACGGTAATCATGTTGGGTGTATATGGAGATACCTGGAAGCCAAGACTAGGATGAATCCCTTAATCCCTTCGTTTTTCTTTATTTCTTAGTCTTCTACGCTTTGTACCTTTCGGTGTAATGTTTCGAGTTACCCAACCGTATACTTACGTATACTGTGCCGCTCCTTTCATCCTCGAAATCCTAAATATCTTCATTTCAGTAGACGAACAAGAAGACCGTAATCACGAGAAACATTCCTTGAGATGTGCCTTCGTAAGCTTTACGTACTGTAAAGTTATTTGATGAATTTAAAATAAGGAAATGGTTCTAAGCAGGGCTATCATACAATCTTTTGATGGAAAACTTCTGTGATGAATCGAGCTTGTGTGTGTTGCACTTTGTACCTTCAAGATTCGATTGAGATATATGATTTCTTTCTGCTCGATTGAAGATGATAGCGTGGTTGTCGAAATACGCATTCTCCAGACAGCTTCCTTAAGTTACGGTCCACTTATTACCTTCTGGAGTTTCCTTTTAGAAGGAACTCTACATTCTTCCTTGGATTGTGAATTGATTTTGAAACCAGGTGGGGTGGTAACCAGCCCCAACTCCGGCGACTTTTCAGACCTTTTTCAATATAAACGGGCGTTTTAAACGCAAACCCTGCATTCGTCCCGAGTAATGCAGGTCAAGATCCACAACAACCGCAATCGTAATTAATTAAATTGATTTCTTTCTGCTCCATTGAAGATGATGACCTGGTTGTTGAAATGCGCATTTAGATCTTTCCCATCTCCAGTTACGATTTACTCACTAGCTTCTGGATTTCCTTCTAAGAGGAAAAGAATTGAAAAACTTCAAATTCTACCTCGAATTGTAAGTATTTCAAAACCAAGTAAGCAGGTGGAGTGGTAGCCAGCTCCAGCTCCAGCGACTTTTCAGACTTTTTCCAATCTAAACAGACGTTTTAAAAGCAAACTCCGCATTTGTCCTGAGTAATGCAGGTCAAGATCCACAACAACCGCAATTGCAATTAATTAAAACTGTCCATCTATCACGTACCGAGAATATCTCCCTGCTTTTTACTTTATTAAAGAATGCAACCTTCCCGTTTTAGCGGTGACCGTCGTCGTCCCCGGTCTTCAGTCGTTCGCCTAACACGAACCGATCGCTTTTTGCCGTCGCTCGTTCGCTTTCCGAAAAACGCACAGAAATCGATTCTTCTAACAGAGGACGAACGCGAAAAAGCCACGAACGAGCGCGTTCGCCTTGGCATTGAAGCAACCGGTTGAGAGAGCGTCTCGTTCGCCGGTTCGCCTGCCCTGTCGTCTTATTTAAGACTTCATGCGGTGCTTCGCTAATGGAATGTCGGGCATCCGCGGCTTCTGCGTAACGCATAAGTATTTCACAAAAGCTAAATAACCTAATAAAATTTACATGCGCGCGTCCGCGTTTAGCTTCGTCGGAACGTCACCTTAAACAGTCTGACGCACGCGGAATGCCGGCTATTTTTTAATGGACTGCGTAATCTCCGCTTTATGCATAATTGCCGTCCGTTGGGTTGTAATTTATTCGCCGAAGATGCTCGGCCGGTTAGTGTTGGAGGGAACGGTGAAATATCGCACATACCCGACGTGATTTGATCGATTTTCCCGAAAGGGAGTAAAAGGAGATGAATCCTAGGGACAAACTAGCATGGAATTCGAACTGTTTGCTAGTCCTGGATGGTTTCTATGAATGTGGATTCCATCTGTTGTTTTTGAAACCAGAAATAACAGTCTAGAACGGAAACTATAATATTAGGGGCTGGAGACAAGCATTTGAGCCGCCTGTGATAATAAGGTTGAATTAAATAAAAAAAAAGCGCGGGCATTTAAATTTATAATCATTTGGTTATTTATATCTATTTTAAGCTTATTCTAAGGACAGCTAACGCTCGATAACGTAGATACTCGATATTGGAAACATTGCGCTAGTGTGAACACAGAATTCTTAGTATAGAATTATACGAAACGCTCGATAACGTAAAAGTTTTGTAAGTTCGATAGCTCGATAACGTAAACAGCACGCAATTTCCGATCGTCTACCTCGAGCGTTACAAATGCGTTACAAGTTACCTATGAAAAGGCCAGTTTAATCAATCCCCGAGTTATCCAATTATGTAGGGGAGTCCCCGATTTATGTAGTATATATCCATATTTCAACTTAATTGTGT
The DNA here is from genome assembly GCA_038088585.1 of Chrysina gloriosa. Classification (NCBI taxonomy): domain Eukaryota; kingdom Metazoa; phylum Arthropoda; class Insecta; order Coleoptera; family Scarabaeidae; genus Chrysina; species Chrysina gloriosa. The sequence continues at coordinate 7,317,766 of CM076094.1, read as the reverse complement.
ACATTCCCGGGATAACTCGTTGCTGTAGCAAACACAGATGCTTTTAGTTGCATATGTAGTTATGATTTTGCAAAAGTAGTCTAAATTACAATTTTATTGGGTGAGGTTCGTTCTTTAATACACGATTATAAAACGCTGTTTTGATTTCTTGTTATCCTTAGTGTTTATAAAAGGTTGTTCGAATAATTTTTGACGTCTTAAAAGTTTCTTTTAATAATTTGCTTGTTAATAATCACCTTCGCTAATGTAAACATTTCGATAATGTGAAACACTCTTGGTCTGAACTAGTTCACGTTATCGAGCGTCAGCTGTATATTCATTTAAACCACTTTAGTTTCAAACAAAGCAGTTTTACATAACATGAAGCATAACAAAGCTATTTTGAAAAATTTAGAAAAATGTTGAAGGAATGATGGTAAGATGAAACTAGTAGTGCTTCTAGTTAAAACGTCAATTTTACCACACCGATTGTGAAAAAGTCCAAATATATATTTTGAGCACCAATGAAAAAACAAAAAACAAGGGAGTCACAAGAGTCTCGGATTAGTGATTGAAATACGTATTTTCGTTTTCCAGCTAACTATAGCAGATAGTCTATGCAAATGTGTGATTATTGTTTTATATATGTGCTAATTATGTTTTCCAATCAAAATTCCTTTGATGAAGGAAATAAAAATGCAATTTATTAACTATGTACATATGTATCTAATACTAATACCCCCTTTAATTTACTGCACATTTCGTTGTTTTACTTGGGCAACTGAAAATGGAGGGCTTGTTTTTCAGCTGTATTCACTGTAGGTCCTGTTTTTCAGAATTTACTCTTTACCGCTCACATGTCAACAAAAAATTCAATATAGTTAACAGAATATATTTTAGAGCGTTCTGAAAACTGTTTTTGTCAAATACAACTTCATTGATAAAATACCGGTTCAACCGTATTGACACGCTCCATAGAGCATGAAATTTCATTTAGAAGTAGTATAAATACACGCTCCCCTTAATGTGAGTTCAGTGTCAAGTGTTTTAGTGTGTTTCGCGCGTTCACTGTGTGATGTTCATTGTGCAGTGTTTTGGTGTTGTACAGTGTTCGTCGTGTGGTGTCCGTCTTGAACATTAGCCGGATTCGTTAGTGACATTGAATTCCCCAGTTTTCCACTGAGGATGGCAACTTAGTTGTCGAAATACGTATCTGGATTTTTCAGAAAGGTGTGGTAAGGGTAATTTTATTTATTTTATATATTATTTTAGTCACAGTCGCCTTATTATTATTATTATTTGCAAGGTTCTTCTAGTTAATAAGGTAAATATTGCTGAGAGCAAATTGCATCGTTTATCACTTTTTATATTTGGTGCAAGTGCTAACTAATCTTCAAAACCAAATCGTCGTCCTCTGGGCTTTTTCGTCAAATTTTGTAATTGGCTTTAAAAGAACTGCATACCAATTGGCTTTATTTCACCTTGACTTTTAAAAACACGTTCTTTCAGCAAATTGCAATCTAGTTTTCTACGTAAGTGTTCCTTTTGGGCTTTCCTCAAATACTTCTTTCAATATAAAATTTCTGCTTACATTTTCTCTTCTCTCTGTGTTAGTTTCTTTATTCTACTGACATTAAACCGCCTCAAAGTACTTTTATCTTAAAGAAATGGAACTTTAGGTATCAAGCAACCACAGAAATGCTATAGTGAACATATATTAATGAATATAATAAGTAGATACGGGCTTGGTGTTGAAATGCTATGTATTTGACCTCCCTACTGCTAGCCAATCTTCCTCCAGTGACACTCGATGGATTTAACCGCAAGTTACTTATAGTGTTATTAGACAAGAACGCCACTGCCGATGCGTGTAGTTTGGTAGTAGAGGGCGGAAAACGGTAACAATTGACAATTTGCATGATTTCATACTTATTTCTAAAGATACAAAGGTGCAACTATCTGAAGGGCCAGTATGAATTATCAAGACATGAAGAAATACGTATAAAGTGCTGATACTTTAGCTCTACGCCTGATACAGTTCTCGTAATTCTTGGCTTGTTCTTCTTAATTATCCACGTTCCACATACTTCCCTCCATAGATTTTTCTTAGTACTTTTCCTTCCTATACGGCTATTTGTCTCTCTTCATTCTTATCCAGCGTCCAGGTCTCGCTTGCATTGGTGACCACTGGTCTTATTATAGTTCTGTATATATTTTTGTGCCTTACTTGACAGTACCTTACTTCTAAAATATATAAATTTAAATTACCTTTCACTTAGTTTTCCTCACCAAACACCAAAATTTGAAGAGGCAAAAACGTCAAAAATCGATATAAACCCATTCGATTACAGAAAAGGCGATGAATTCAAATTAACAACGACAAGTGTAATAAGTTAGAGAACAAACAGAAAAAGAACAAAAACAGAAAAAATTATTCAAACTTACAGAAACTGATGAAAATTGATAGAAACGGATGGAAACTGATAGAAATTTATGAAAACTGGTAGAAACTATACGGACAGAATTGCTCAGAAATAAAAGAGCGGAATGGGGGCAATAAATTTGCGTGCTGGGACGCCCATGGGCTTTCTACCATAATAAGGTGTAACTATCCTCGTGGTTCCTCGACAGGTACTAAATGTTACTGGGCCATGTTTGAAACTGTTAACTCTAACAAGTACCACTAGGTTTTGAGACACCTTATATTATAACGCCCATTCGTTCCCAACAAATCCCTTCCTGTGCTTCGCCGACTCCAAGCGTAAAATAGGTCGATCGATACCAGTTCTTCTCCATCCTTATACGTGCCTCATCGAATTTATTAAAAAGAAATATTACACATCCAAGTTGGAATTATTCATCGCCCGTCTTTCTTGACGTTAAACCTCTCGTTCCCATCCGCATTGCGACATCGTCTAAAATCCAAACGAGCCAAAGCGAGAGAGACAGGGAGTGAGAGAGAGAGAGAGACCGTCGCACCATCAATTCGAATCTCTCAAAAATAGGTGCGCGCATAACGCTTTCTCTATTCGCTTATTATACCAACGTCCTGTCGTTATTAAAATCGGACGGATGACTGACGACGCGACGACGTTGACAACTACATGACAGTAGCACGGCCGCAAAAGACATTCAATTACAAAACTGACGGTAATAAGGACCGGTCGTCGACGGCGATGCGACGTTCCGTCTCGCTTCGACGTTCATCTAACGCGTGTGGGTTTATCTTCGTCGCTTCGTTCGGCGTCAACCGAATCGAACGTTCAAAGTGACAAATTCTGACGCGAACCGGCACTTCGACGACGAGGATTTAACCTATGATTTGTCGACGTTCGTCTCGAATTAGGTGCCATCGGAGGTTTCTTTAGAAACCGACCCCTTTAAGATTGGAGGAGCAAGTTTTGGTGAAAGTTGCAAGTTTCAGTGAAAATTGATTTTCGTGAAAGAAATAGGAAATTGAAAGGGCGTCCGATAGAATACAAAGATAAAAACGTGTGTGAGACCTTGAAAGAAAAAAGAGCAGGACATGACATTCGCAAAATTAGGAAGACTCTTCAATGCAAAGAAGACGAAATTCCTCAGCAACAAAGAATACCGAAAGGGATAAAAGATGAAGTCGTATGAAAGCCAACAGAGCAAGGGAAGCCAACACTGACATTTGCCTGCAAATGTTTTACGACCACGGAAAGAAAACTAACACTAAGAGAGATGAGATTTTTGAGATACAAGGAAAACCAGAGGAGATAAGATAAGACATGTAGTGTTTAGAGAATTGCAGGAGATAACATAGAACAAGTTGAAATATTAACTCATCTTGGAACGATCGTCAAAGAGAAGGGAACCACGGAGAACGAATCGCAATGAAGACGAAATTCCTCAGCAGGAAGGAAATATCGAAAGAGATACAAGCCGAAGTTGTGTGAAAGCCAACACAAGTGAATCCAACACTGAGATCTGCCTGCAAATGCTATACGACAATTGAAAGAAAACTAACAGCAAGAAAGATGAGATTTTTGAGGAAGATACAACGAAAAATCAAAAGAGATAAGATAAGAGATGTGAAGTTTACAGAGTAACTAACTAAGAAGTAGAAGAAACGATACAACAGGAACAATTAAGATGAATGTGACATATACAAAAAGTGGGGAAAACAGACTAATGAAAAAGTGTACGAAGCGGGAGAGAATGGAAAACGACGAAGAGGAAGACCGAGGAAAACATGAAATGGGGAAGTAAGAAAGGGAGCGGAGCAAAGAGGAATGAAGTAGGAAGATATACCAAAATTAGCGCAGAATAGAAAAAATTGGAGGGAAAATGACGAAGAGGAAGACCGAGGAAAACATGAACATGAAAGAAAGTGAAAGATATTTTTAATATATTTTACAACACGACTATGAAGTTGATGGACCGATTAAGTAATCTTCAAGTAATGATAGATCGGACTTATTCTCGCATGAATCGTGGCAATGAGGGCCAAGACGCGATGCGGAAAAGGCGCTGCTTGAGGAGACGATGGAACGAGTTCATGACTGAAGCTCTCGAAACCCCTTGGAGAATCACCAGGCAGAGGAAGGAAGGGCGAAGAAGAATTATTGTTTTAATTCGTATATTTGAAAATACTTTTCTAGTCACACGTGGTAGAACATCGAAGAAGTTTCTACCAAATTAACGTCAAATTTCTAAGATGTGTGATATGACCAAAGTGGTAGGCGATGGTTCGACGAATCGATGGGACGAGTTTATGACTGAAGCTCTCGAAACCCCTTGGATAATCACCAGGTAGATTGAGGCAGGTTGAGGAGGAATGATTGTTTTAACTCGTATATTTGAAAATAGTTTTCCAGTCACACACGGCAGAACATGGAAGAAGTTTCAACCAAATTAACGTCAACTTTCTAAGATGTGTGATTGACAACAAAGTGGTAGTGTAACAAAGTAGTGTTTTTCTTTTCATAACTGATTAAATTTCTAATCAATCTCGATATCCTCACTCACCAAATCTTATATATCGCGACTCCATGGCTCCCATGACTTCGAAACATCCGAGTTTCAACCGTTCATAAATAAAACTTTCGCGCACGAAAAAATGAGGAAAAAAATCGAGATAATAACCCTCTATTTACGTTCCCATCTCGTTTGTCTCGAACCTATAATTACAGACATATCGGATACGTGTTATTGAAATAGGACCGAGGTCGACCCGAGGGGAGGGATTAATTCTAGTCCTTTGGACTCGGTTATAAATCTACCCCTAGCGCTAGGAATCTACTGACTTCCTGGCGGAGAGCGACGACGTTTGAAATACGAGCGGCGTTATTAGCGTGTAATTTGTTCGGATCGGACTGTTATTATACGCGTTTTCGCGTCGTACTTAAACAAACGATGTCCTTGTACGGCACGCCGTCGCAATCCGTCTTCGTGTATTTTGATCACCTGAACGTTTAGAAATTTCTTCGAACTATTAATATAATGTAGATCACGTACTTGGAAACGGCAGTGCTAAGAGTGAGGTCTCGTTTTTAATTTGTAGATTTTTCAGGTTTGCGTTGGTACTGACAAATCGTTTTCTATTCGCGGCGGACGATTGTATCGTGATGATGAGTTCCGGGTAGGACGAAACTAGGTCCTGCTGATCGCTCACCGATAATAAAGCATAATGCCGACAGTACCAGGTTACTTTACGTAGTTATTCTTTGTGCAGTATCAATTTGAAGCGCTTCGCAGTAAGTATACAGCCTTGGCCATATTCTATCAGAATCTCTGTAGAATTGTCGCTCGCACATCGTACTCTTGTTTTCTTTGTCTTTCACACGAAGCGAGCGCTTGGCTCCGCCCAAATTTAACGCTCGAAATCTAACGCTTACACCCGAGTTGGTCCGGCTCCCTTAAAGAAGTATTCACTTCAAAGCTTATTATGTTCTAAATTAGACGAAATTCTGTGTGCAGATATTTTCGCAGGTTTGGCATACGACGTTGACGTCAAAACTCGTGAAATTTGCTTCGTTTGGGTGTTACAGCGTACCAAAGCGCATCGTCCAGAACCACTTTTCACTTTCTCATTAAATATTTCCTCAATGAATCGTGTCTCGTACCCGAAATTATTTTATCCCCAATCTGCACGAGGAGAGCTTTAATTTGATATGTAATAAGTCGTACTTCCCACCATTTCGATTTTCTTTAAAATTTCAAGGGGTACTCCTTTGAAACTTCAGACAAAAATTAATATGTTCTAAATTAGACGAAATTCAGTGTACAGATGTTTTCGAAAGTGTAGAATAGGACTTTGGCGTGAAAACTCGTGAAATATGCTTCGTTTGGGTGTTAGAGCGTACCAGAGCAATTCGTCCAGAACCACCTTCCACGTTCTTATTGAATATTTCCTCAATGAACCATCTCTCGTACTCGAAATTATTTTATCCCTAATCTGCACGAGAAGAGCATTAATTTGATGTGTAATAAGTCGTACTTCCCACCATTTCGATTTTCTTCAAAATTAGATTAACTTCTTGCGCCGACAGTTACACATATACTTACTTCGGTTGCTCAAACCAGCATCGTTCCTTAAACCCGGTTGGATACGTACGGTACTCGTGGTCCCGAACACTCTCAAAGCCGAATACCAACAATAAACCTTTTTGGGGTCGCGCTCCATTCATCATCGTCGTCGGACACCTTGTTACGGCGCGACGGCGGCGACCGCGTATAAGATGACAATGACGGGCGCGGTTGACCCCGTCGACCCTTTAAGACAATGGTCATGTAAGTCATCGCGTTATTGGCGCGCGTTTATAAAGTCATAATAATGATCTAAGCGACGAGCGAAGCACGTGACGATAAACACACATACACCACACACCAGCAAGAACGGCCGACGTCTCGGATTGCCGGCGGGTCCGCGGCGGACACGAGATGTCGAAACACCCCGTGGTGTGAGCGCCGGTACGGTACCGTTTTCGCGTCGTGTAAGAAACGGTATGCGAACACGAGATCCGGACGTATTTTATGTCGGTGAAGATGCCCGAAGAAGTGCTCTAAGGTGCGGTTGGAAATTTCGTAATGGAGATTGTTGGGGGATTGGGAAACTGCGGGTAAGGACGTGGCAAAATGTGCCCAAAAGATCGAAGGAAGGAAGCTCTGGGACGAGGAAACCAACAGGTAGGTCTTCAGTAAGATGAGATACTGATCACCACTAGCGCAAGATCTTTGAGGCACGACGAAAATTAGAGATCACGTAAAAATTGCGAAGATGGCTTTCGTCCAAAAAGAAGAAGGAGAAGAAAGAGAAACGACCGTTAAAAATAAGGAAATGAAGGATAATGTCGTGTTCCAAATCTACTTAACAGCATAGGGTTTATGAGAAATTAGATCTGTGCTGCCGAACACGAGATTCGGACGTATTCTATGTTGGAAGGGATGTAGAAAGAAGTGATAAGTTGCGGCTGGAACTGCTGTAAAAGGTCAAAATTGTTATTTTGGGGATGATGACAGAGATTGGAATAAACAGACAACATAATTTGCCAAAAGATCAGAGGAATGCAGCTCTGAGAGTAGGAAATTAACAGTCTTCAGATTTAAAAAAATAGCGCTGGCCATCATTGCAAGATCTGAGACAGGGCGAGGATAGAGACCATGTAAAAATGGCAAAGGAGACCTTTGTTCGAAAAGAACAAGGACGAGAAGAAGAAGAGGAAGAAGGGAAAGAGAAAGTCAAAGACAATGAAGAATTGTGGCCTATCTCACGTTTACTTGATCGTATACGATTTATAAGACATCAGATCTGTATTGCCGAACAAGAGATTCTGACGTATTTTTATGTTAGAAGAGATACGAGGACAAGTGGTAGGGTGCGATTAGAAATTTCGAAAAAAATATCGGAGTTGTTGGAGGATAATATTAATAATAATAATAATAATAATAATAATAGCCTTTATTGTCCAACATTTACAATTAAACCAGTTACAGGACAGCGTGGTATAATGAATTTAAAGAAACACTGGATGCCAAAATCAAATAATATAAATTAAAGACACAACAAACGAACAAAATTCCTTTACATAATAAAATACATTAAGATTATAATTGTAATTGTGAATAACGTCTGAATAAATTTTTGAATTTTTGAAGGTAATGGGAAAGATTAGAGTGAAAGACCAACAAAAAATTCCGAAGTGATCAAAAGGAGGAAGTTATCTGATGAGAAAACTAACAGGTAGGTTTTCAGCAACATGGGGGAAGTATTGATAACAACTAGTGCCAGATCTCTCAGACAGGACGAGAATTGAAAATCATGTAAAAATTGGGAAAAATGCTTTTCTCCAAAAAGAACAAAGACAAGGAAAAGAAAAGAAGGTAAAAAACAGAAAATGAAGAATTGTGCTGTTTCTCATATTTACTTGATAGTACACGGCTTATGGGCAATTAGATCCGCGTTGCCGAACATGAGATTTGGACGTATTTTATGTTGAAAGAGATGTGAGGAGATGTGGCAAGGTCGCAATTAGGACTTACGTAAAAGATCAAAATTGATATTTGGGTGATGATGGTAAGGATTTGAATGAGCGGGCAGCACAAAATGAAGCTCTTGGACGACGAAACCAACAGCTTAGGTGTTCAGTAAGGTGAAGAAAGCTCTGGTCATCACCAGAACAAGATTTGATACAGGGCGAGAGTTAGAGATTATGTAAAAACTGTAGAGGAAGCTTTCGTCCAAGAAGACGAAGAAGAAGAAAAACAGGCCAAAAAGGAAAAAAGTGCAGAATTGTACCGTATGTTCCACCTGGACTTGACAGTATACGGATTATGGAAAATCAGACACGTATTGTCATATCGTCATTGTTAAGGATCTGCATACCGATGTTATGATATTATTGCTTAAACGAAGCTTAGGAAAAGTGAGGATAGTTTTTGTAACACTTGCGCGGGTTAAAGGAAGGAGGTCGATAGTCCAAAAGAGCGCTTACTACCAACTCAATGTGGAACAGGTAATACCTGAGCTTCAGCATTCAATCCCAGAATCTCGTACTTTTTCGAATTTTTCTGTCGTTTCAAATGATACAAAAGCTCTCCAATACGGAACCTCATCTTCCACAATTCGTCCCGTCAAAATGGAGAAACTTTCTCACAAGAGATAAAACATCCACAAATCCGAACCGTAGCCGAGTCGGCGGTAACGTAATACTTACAGACGCACACACTGGCTATCTACGCGTATCTTCGTCATTTCGTTTTATAGTTAATAGTTCGTGTCAAGCGTATTATTAACACCGACGGAGATTATATAAGAACTAACTGCAATTTTAGTAAATGAGCTTGTCCCGAGATAAAGTCGACAGCTCGATTAAAGTTAATTAATTTATTGTCTAGTCGGCGGGTCGACCGTTCGGTTTGAAACGGTCAATCCTTATCGTCGGCCCGATAGCCGCGCGTCCCACGTCCGAAACGACTCTCGCTCCACTCGACGGTGGTACGTGGTCTCATCACAAACTAAAATATTCCTAAAGAGAATGCCATCATCGTTCGAAGATATTCGTTTGTTAAGGCGCTTTTAATTTCGACGGGATAATGTGCTGTAATAAAAGATGGAGATTCGAATGTAATCTAAGGACCGTTTTACCAGTAGCGAAGACTAACTTTTACCTCCGGCTTATTCGAGGTAATATTTGGAACTTACCTCAATGATTTCCAACTGGTGAAACTCCTGAGCACTTCTGTTGGTCTAAATGACTGGGGCCTAGACTGCTTAGTAGAAACTGAGTCCGCTTGTACACTCGCGTCTTGCCGAAAATGGTAGGATGTAATCCGCTTCTATCGAGGAAGATGCGATTCGTCATTTTCATCTATTAGAACAAACATGAAATCGTTGTTCCATAAAACGAAGGATACCAGGTTCTTAAATTCACCCACTTTTCAAGACAGGAACGCGTGATGAAGAGCGACTGGTAATAAGAACCTATGACGATCAGAACAAGAATAAGTACCACTTCCCTTGCTTCCTCTATCCAACACTTTCTTGGTCTTCCTTTCAGGTTTCTTTTGCTTGTTTTGCCTTCACAAACTTTTCTGACCAATTTATCCTTCTCCCATTCTCACACCATGTCCTAACCATCTGAGTTGTCCTTCTCCGACCTTATTTTGTATGAGCTGCATTTTTAAGTTTTCTCTTATTATACAATTTCTTACTTTATCTGGTATCACGGTTTTCTATCTATCCTTCTTAGAAATCTCATTTCAATGCTTTGTTCTTTTTTGTTTTTCATTCTTTGTTGTATCGGGACCAATAGAAAATAATGCCGGCAACAGTGACCATATAACAGAGATAGCTGAAATAGTTGAAAGGGAAAACACCTGTGACAGCAGAAATATAGGTATAAGAAAGAGAGGAAGACCAAGAAGAATCTAGATGAAGGAAATGAGAATCGCGGTGGACGAGAGGGAGTCAATTGAGGAAACAAACTACACAAGATTAAGAAATGGAAAAATGTGAAGGACAAAAAAATGGCTCAATTCCAACAAATCAAGAACCATATCATCAGCATATTCGTCACGTGACGTCAATCGTTGGCGTAAACCAGACGCTCGTTCCACAAAGACTTGACTGTGGACTAGTTTCTACCTTGATATACGCTACAACATGTAACGTTTCGAATAAAATTTGGACCAAAAATTTTACATAAAATTAAATATTACAATATTTTTTTTATATTTATCCAATAAAATTTTACATTGAAATAAATTCAACTTGGACCAGATTTTGTTGATTAAATTACCACCCCATTAATTTGGGCTTTCTTTTTTAAATTATAATTCTCCAAAGAAATTTTATCTCCCGCAATATCCATCACGTTACAAGCCTATTAGGATTTTCCTAAGTTGGGGTATCAGCTCATTCAGCCTACGAAAGAGTAGATGAGTTGACCTCGGAGGGCAATAATACTGCTCTCATCGGATCTGAATTGCCGCATCAGTAAAGCTGCTCTAAAGTGCAATTCTGGCCCGAATGGAAGGATGAAGCAATCCAAGACCTTCCTAGAAGTCATCTTGAATTACACTGGGACAAGGAGCCTTGTCAAACTGAAGGAAACTCAAGTTAGGGCTATGATTGATGTTTTTACCAGACATTGGACCATCAACAACCATCTGGATAAAATCACACTCAGCAGTGAATTTGAGTGCACGTTCTGCAGCGAATTAAATGAAACAACTGAGCACACAGTAGGTTGTTGCGACTTTCTAGGTAAAGTAAGTCGAGGAGGGATGGCCTATGAGGAAAGTTGAACCGGTAGTAGAAATCAGAGTAAGCATTAATACAGGGCGCTGCGAATCGCATAGAATTATTGCTGTTGTAATTACGACAGCGATTGCTGTTTGACAGTTTGGCGCCAGTCTTATCAGTGCGGAAACATTTTACCTAAAAAAAGTGTGAATAGGGTGCTAATTTTTTTCGCAGTGGGACTACGTTGTTTGGTAAGTTTTATTTAGAAGTATCTAATTTGTTAGGTTAGTATGGGTCTAACCACGCAAACCGCTGTACTGCGCAGTTGATACTACTTTTAGGAGAGACGCACCATTTATATCGGGGATAGTTTGACCAACTTAATTTACCTATAAAGTTGAGTCAATCTGAATAAGCACTATTTAATTACTACACAAACGTTTAAATTTGACATGGTAATTATTTGCGAATGAACGTTAACAAAGCAGATAATGACTAACTCACGAAATTCAATTTTTTGTCCTTCAACAGTATGCCTAATTTTTTGTCAGAAAAGGCAGTAGAAGCTTTTGGACAGCTGATTCACTTCAAAATGCAAGAGAAGCAGTGTAGAACGGTTCCATGGAAATAAACTAAGCCGGAAGGACTTTCGGAATATCTCAAAGCACATTAAACAGAAGAATGAAAGGACGTAATTTTGTCAAAGAAATCGCCTAGGCCCTTCTCCTTTCTTTCTTTAGATGATGTAGCCGAAAAGAAACTAGTGACACACATAATGGAACTTGAAGCGGTTGGAGTATTCGATTTGGCAGAGAAAATTGGCGTCAAACATAAATTTGATAAAAAGAAGCTGGTTATCTTTGGCTCAAGAAGTTTCTACGACGTCATCTAGAGCTATCTGTAAGAAAGTCGGAGGGAGTGTCTCTTGTTGTTCGTTCGCAAGCAATATTGAAAAAAGTTGTCAATACTTACATTTTTACCTTTTAGAAAAAGTTATGGTCGAAAATGAGTTGTTTCACAAACCAGGAAGCGTATACATCGGACTAGGCGATCTCTCCTCCTCTATAGAGGAGTAATGGGCCATTGGGTAGATTTTTCTCTTGTTAAATTGTAAGTGGTTTTAGATATTTGTTTTGTGTTTATTATATTTATTTGTACAATTGACCCATGAGTAATGAGTTGCAATTTTGTAAAATCAGTGAAATCTTTAAGAAGTTATCGATTTCTTTTAAACGTGTGGTCCTTCTCCCCTAGACTTACCCTACCAGCAAATTTCTGTAGGTAGGTAACAGATATCTGCATTGTCTTACCCATGTAAGACGTATTCGCCCATAGAGGCTCCTTTTTTAAAGAATCGATCCGTCACCTCGGAGAGGGTAGTAGACCATCAAGGGCCCCAAAGCTGTTTTTCTGGGCATTATCTATTAAAATACACTAACTAGTAAAAATGCATCCGAACTCTGCTCGGGTACTCGATATCTTTTTAATTCCACCTAACCTTTTGATCTTTCACGTAACCTTATCGTCCGTTTTCATCCTTACCCATATCAATTACGAGAAATTTATCACCAGGTCTTCACGACGCTACGCACGAAAACAATATTCCCGATCGACCTTTCCTTCGTCCGAGATATTCCCCGGCTTAACATCAAAGCTTCGTCGTAAACCGCGGCGCAAAGCGATTCCGCTCTAATATTTCAGGTAGAACGTCGCAATAAAGATGTTTCCGCTGATAAACGAGACCGCGCGTATTATCTTAACTACGAAGTCTCTAATGTTGGTTCTCGCGCGCGCGCACGGTACGAAACGGAGAGAGCTGGCAGCGTTAGTGCATAATTTTTAAGGAGGGAATCGTTACTTCGGCGAAGAGGACGAGGCCGAATCCGCGGTTAATTGAAAACGTCTCGGAGCTAGCGCTCCGGAAAGGATCGTCGAAGGGTTGATGATTACCCGTCCGGTAATTAAATCGTTATTAACTATTTGCGCGTGCTCGCTTCGTCGGGACAGATCGTGCTCGAAATCTGCTAGAAATACGCGAGTTATTCGGATCGCGGGATCATAGATTGAGGTTCTTAACGAAGGTCGTAATTATCGATTTCCTTGATTGTTTATTCGCTGCGTAGGTACGGGCGCTGTCAATTTTATCTTCCGATTTCTTGAGAAAGTTGTACATGACAAATTCATCATGGTGAATGATGAATTGACTCCGGTACCATGTCACCAAGCATCCGTCCGATTACAGTCTCAAGTACTGGAATCTCCGTCTATCTTTGACTCTGTACCTCACTGTTGTAAAATTGCCACAATTGTTAAGAATGTCAATATTACTTCTCGAACTGAGACTGTTGTTCAAGCGTCGCAGCAGCCAATTCCTCGGATTGTGGCAGTCATCTATGTACATATGTACTATTACAATTTTTGCATAAAAGATGTATAATAGCACCTGAGGTAACGGATAGCTTCAAAACTCCCCGAGTCGAGTACACGGAAATTCCCGTATACGAAAACTCATTGTCATTTACGGCTACCGTTATAAAACCACCTTGATCAAATAAACCCCACATTTTTACAGCCTACCTTCATACAAATGTACTCGCCGATATCGGCCGGACTATTTAAGACGCATCTTTATTGATGGAAATACCCAATCATATTTCGTATTTGTGCGATGAATGCGATCTCAGTCCTGAACACGCCTCGTCGGCAAATTGCCGGCGCAATACGCACATATTTATGTTTGATCGGACAGAAATCGCCTTTATTTCTGCAAGTTTACATATAACGCGATCTTTCAGTTACTTGCGGTTAGTTCAAAATTCTCTTCGTACTCGAAATATTATTTCGATTGTTTGATTAGTTTAAAGTTGTCTCCGTATTCGAAAGGTGCTTAATTAGGATTGTCGCTGAAAAGAAAAATAATAATCGCGGAAAGTGAAAAGTGTGGGTTAAATTCGCTTAAGTTGCCCGAAAAAATATGTGGTTGGAAAAAACACAAATTAATGATATTATGAAAAATAATGGTGAAATAAACGAAACACATCTTTAAGACACTTGCATTATAAAATGAGAATGGTGGAGGGAAGAAGGCAGCCACACAACGTTCGATTATTTTATTGTGTGCAAATATAGTAGGTGAGGAAGAAGATCCTTTAATAATTGGAAAAGAGTGCAAATCCTCCGTGTTTTAAGGGCTATCATGTTGGCAAATTACCCTTAGGATGGGTTTCTAACAAAAAGGCAGGGATGATAATTATAATAAGATGACTGCTAAAATTTGAAAATGAAATGAAAAAAATGAATATTTTATTGCATAACTCCATGTTCCATTAGATTAAACTAGTCTTCCTAAGGCGAAGCACCACTTCGCATTGTCAGCCCTTGGATCGAGGAATACTTCAGAATTTCAAATTGATTTATCAAAATTTTTTGATGAAAGGACTTCTAAGGTTTATTGAGAGTGAATGTGATTTTGAAAATTCTAAAAAAAAAAAAACTTAAATTTACCCAATGCATTTATATGGATTACAGCTGCTTGGAGAAAGATATCTCCTGCTACAGTTGCAGAAATATTTCTGCAAGACCGGATTCCCTGATGATATCCAAGAAGATACAATGTTTGATGAAGAAGACGAGATATCCCTTGCCCAATTCTCTCCTACAGCTCGTTCACAAAATTGTGGATTTGGATGACCATGGTTCTGTTGATAGTCATTTGCCTATAGAGAGGCCTTCAGTATTACGAAAATTGTTGAAAAATTGTGCAATAATGATGAAGAACATACCTCTGATGACAGTGATATGGACGAATGTGAAGCTCCAAAATCGACTTTATCTAGTATGAACGAAATGTGTGCAAAATTAAGAGACGTACAGAATTCTTTATTGTGCAATAACAATGGTGAAATTGTTATGGATGTTCCTCGAATTTTACTTCGATACGAAGATGTGGTTTTTAAATTGAAGTAAAAAAATTTAAAAGTAAACAAAGATTGAATGATACTTTAAAAAGCTTAACACATTATGTTATGTGTTACATAGCTTAATGAATGAAATAATGGAACAAATCTTTAAAACCAATTATGTGATTTATCTGTCGACGAAAAGCCTGACCATTATGATCACCTTTATATAACGGCCAATACTGTTTCTTTCTTTTGGTGGCCGTTATACACAGGGTGTACTGTATTATGAAAAGAAATCATCAGTTACGATGATAGTAACAAGGAAGATTCCCAACTAGAAAATTCAGAAAAAAATTGAAACTTTGTAATATTGTAAAAAAGAAAACGAAAATCGCTTTGACGTTTTGATCCCCCCCTCCAACTAGTTTTTCCGCACTGAAAAGAAGTTGTCAGCTTGTCCTAAGGTGGATTATTGACACAAATACTTTCAAATTTTTCTGAATTTTTGAGTTGGGAACCTTCCCATGTAGGACAATTTCGACCGCTTTTTAAATGCGGATGTGAATACTATCGGCCAACTCCCACAGATGCCCGCACCTCGATTACTTTCGTAATACCCTCACAAACCGGATATCTATCAAGCATTAACGGACGCATAAAGACGTAAGACGCGAAGAATACCTCAGCATGCCGGACAATAATCGGAGGTGCGCGAGATTTGTTAGAGAGAAGTCCCGTACCGTTGCGTTTGCGTTCGTTGTTCGATTAAGTAACTGAAGCAATAGATTATCGTCGTCCAGCGACGCGAACACCGCGCGTTCCTCTTGTAAACAATGTTCACCGAATAGATAGTTGCACAAACGCTTCACCGGGGAGTCCCGTAAATAATATTCCGTTCCACCGTCCTCGATGATTTAAGCGGTTTCGTATTTACTCTTGCGCTGCTACACTTTTCTAGGCGGGTAGGTGGCTGGCTCTTTATATTCCTTTATGATTCGATAATGTATCGTCGTCGTAAATAATCTAATTGTGTCGCTTCGACCGGGAACGTTGGGATTTTGATATACGAGGTCGAGCTCGGCGTCTGGTGGTGTTGGTGTAATTTCTTTTATGTCGATATTGCTTAATGGTAATTTCATTCATTGGTTTTAAATCGTATTTGGGGGACATTCACATCGATCGGGTGACTGGTAGAAAGTACTTTTCCCGTAGCGCTAGCCAAGTCCAATTAATTCGGGTAAGATGATCATTGTACGATTGAATGTGTCAAATTTGGAGCAGTAGTCGGTTATCCTCCACTGCCCTCGCAAATCTGGTAAAAGTCTGGTATGCCCAAATGGGGGAAGTCGCTAGAGATTGCCCTGCATATTCTGGTCGGAACCTGCACCAAGAAGAATATACCCCTCCAATAGTTTTGGAGGAAGTTATTGAACGCAAGGAGAGCGCATGCAGATCGAGAGGCCAGGAAAGAATAAATTCCTTTTACTGGTCTTATTAGGGTAGGTGCAAAAGTTAGTACCGTTCTCTGATTTAAAAATCGTAATACAATCGGGGTAGTAGCTCAAGTGAAATTCGTTTAAAAATGGTAAATCTCGACCGTGAAATATTGACCTTCAGCACGTATACGATGGCCGAACGCGTTAGCGAGAAACTGGTAAAGAATCATCATACGGAGGATCAGACGAAAACTTGCACAGATTCAAGAAAATATGGAAGGTGATGGACCATACGTTCGAAGATTCCGATAGGAAGAGGGGAAGAAAGAATGGCCAGTCCAGTGAAATATTCAGGACGAGGAAAAAATTGATAAGGACGCCGCAAAAAGGAGACAGAAGGGAAAGACAACGTACTAGATATGATAAAAGAACTAATGAGGGGTGTAAAGGACATTAAACAGAACCAGAAAGAATGCCAAAAAGGAACTAAAAGAGATAAGAAAGGAAAATGAGATACCGAAGGAGGAGAAAGAGGAAATTAGAGACAAATGAAACATATGGAGGTGAGAATACACCTAGAATGGAAAAAATGCCCACAAGGAACAACGTGATAATATCTGGAATGAAAATTACAACGGGAGATAAGTTCTATTTGAAAATATGTATGGAGAATTTTATAAGGGGTAGTATGGATGCAGCAAACGAGATAAATGAGCTGACAAAAATAGGAGAGACAGTGTATAAATTCGTACTAAGGAATGAAAGAGATAAAGAGGTAGTGATGCGATATAAAAAAAAACTAAAACAACTACAAGAAAGAGTTTATGTATATAAACAATGAAATGACTCGAGATGAACAAGCAGCACAGAGAAAACTGAAACAGATAGGAGAGAACGAGAGAAAGAAAGGGAAAAGAATGAAGTTGGGATACCAAAAAATCATAATCGAGGGAGGAGAATATAACTGAGATGAAGGAAGAGATAAATTGCAAAAACATGAGACAGCCCCCTCGAAAAATCGACAACACTAAATAAGAAAGAAACAACGACGACAATCATTGCAACGTAAAAGGATACGATTGAAGAAAGTACAAAACAGGAAAATGGAAAGAAAATGTTACGAGCACGTAACAGTTTTCTAATTACATTCTAATTGTTTCGTGGTACCTAATTCTGGGTAGATGGTGACATAAATTGATGTAAATAATTGTAGAACTTGCGCACGCGTTGTGTAGGGACCGAGTGCATTGTGGGTAGTAGGAGAAAGTAGGAAAAAATATTCCATTAAATAAGAGCATGACCAAGAATAATGGCACAACAAAAATAAATTAGTAAAATTTTGAGTGGTTAACGTTTTATTTCTGTACAACCGATTACTCCAAGTCCTAAAACACTTGGACGTGCGTGGCAAGTTTGACCAGCAAAACACTTAATAAAAAAACACGAAAAAGTCATGCGCACGCGCAATCAGAATAAGATGTGGGAAGGGCCCCATAAAGGGAAAAATCTTAAAAAACCAGTGTTTGAAAAGAGGGAACAGAAATAAAGTCGCACTAGAGGTAACCCCAACTAGAAAGGCAACGCCAAACCTATACTAAACGAAAAAGGGGAAAACAGGAGGTCGAATGAAAACGGCAAGAAGAACCAGATAACCGAAAAAGGAAAGCAATACAGTAAAGTGTGAATGGCTACCTGGAATGTGAGAAGTGCGGATGGGAAAGAGGAGGAATTAGTGATGGAAATGATTAAACATAGGATAGAAATACTTTTGTGTTAATTGCTTTAAACCAAAAAGTGACTACTCTCTCATTCTTTAGTGTAACGAGTGCGTTTGAGTTGAAGGGACGTATCAGGGCTGGCTGATCAATTTGTCTGCGAGACCGACTTACAGTTAAGTGTAACATTTTCATCAGGTAAGTTGGCTTTGTCGAATATAAAATTGTACAATGAAAATGTGCCATAAGCGGTAAATTTTTATTGTTTAACAAATGAATTGTGTCCAAAACATTTTTTTGTGGGTGATTTCTTAATTTCGTTTTTTTAGACACGACAGACATGGAGCGAATAAGAGCTATTCTAGAGGAAATCGAGTCCTCTTCAGAGTTTGATGAGGCAAATGATACCGAGTACGAAGACAATATGGATATATACGAAGAAAACATTGATACCGACCAAGAAGACAACTCTGAGGAAAGTGATATTGAAGATTCCCAGGAAACTGAATCGAGTTGCAATCACTTGTTTATTGGAAAAGACAAAAGTACAAAGTGAAGTATTTGTTGAATATTTTAGTTTTTCGTTTACGTTTAAGATATATGTATATCTATAAATAGAAAAACCGCATTTTATTTTACGTTTTTTGTGAATACATTTTTCTATTTTTGTATTAGGTCTAACAAGGGGAACGTCAAGGTTGTAAATAACGGATTTTGATGTGTTTCGAATATGTT
Organism: Chrysina gloriosa; assembly: GCA_038088585.1. NCBI lineage: Eukaryota > Metazoa > Arthropoda > Insecta > Coleoptera > Scarabaeidae > Chrysina > Chrysina gloriosa. The sequence goes on along the minus strand of CM076094.1, from coordinate 7,298,787 downwards.
ATAGAGGCACCTCCCACGAGTATCTTGCTACCAGCTTTTGTAGCCATTCGGCCTAGTTCTCGAGAAAATTGCGAAAGTTTTCCTAACGGACTTTATGTACCGTTAATCTTAATAGGTTTGTATAGAAGTACGTGTTCAAATCCTGCTCTTGTAGTTTTTTCTCGATCTTATTGCATATGATATCAACAAATATATTTAATTTCATGCAAAATTGTTCAAAAATATTTTTCGCCATACTAACTTTATTAATAAAATTAATCGGAAGCAAATGTGCAGCATGGTGTGTATTTTAAATTTCACGATCAAATGTTATAATTAAATCGTTTTATCACTAGTGATCATAGTTCAAACTATTTTTAAATTTTAAACTAAAATTGATTCGGGCGGAATTGCAAGGATTGAAGGATATTTGTATATTTATTTTAAAGATATAAATAAAAGCGTATTGTAATGCTCCTTTTGCCTACAAAGCATCGGCGCAGGACTTGATGTTTTTAAGCAACCTTTATTTTTATAATAAAATAAGTGAAAACATGTCAAAAGTAACATCAAAGAATCCTTGTGGGCATTTATGATTTCTCACCGAAGAAGCAGTCGGTTTGGTATTTTTTGATGATTCATTTTCTGTCGAGCAAGAAGTAAAAAATGGCCAAAGCATTTAAAGAAAAAGAGTCAAATAATTTAAATGTTCTTTTTGAAGAAATAGCCGAATTTAGCCACATACATACATCTTCTTGTGTCAAAAACCATTTTATTCATAAAATTACCATGGCGAAAAATATCATTTTTGAACAATTTTGAATGAAATTAAATATATTTGTTAATATCATATGCAATAAGATTGAGAAAAAAATCTACAAGAGCAGGATTGAAACACGGATCGCCAGCGTAGTATGCCTGGAACTTAACCACTGCACTATACTCACTTCTTTATAAACCTAGATTAACGGTATATAAAGTCCGTTAGGAAAACTTTCGCAATTTTCTCGAGAACTAGGCTGAATGGCTACAAAAGCTGGTAACAAGATACTCGTGGGAGGTGCCTCTGTAACATATTCGAGACACATCAAAATCCGTTATTCACAACCTTGACGTTCCCCTTGTAAGATCAAACATGTCAAAATGATATGATGAAATAGAAACCGACGGTGTTAGTTAGAAAAAGTTTTATTTTGTTTTTTTTCTCTTTAGTATGTTAAATGTGACCCCTTCCCAAGTTTTTGAATGTCGCAAAAATTCTAGCCCCGCAGAACCAAAAGTTTTAAATCGGTCTGAGAGATCGGAAAATGTGAATATGTCTGACAAAAATGAAAATGATCAGGAAGGTTAAGTTTCCTTCTGAACTCCCCAGTAACACTGTGTCATTCGCAAATGCATACGTCTCTAAATAAACAGCTTGTAAACAGTTATACCCTGCCATAGAAAGAAATTTCTCCGGTCCGAATCCACATTGATTCCTTCTTTCTATGTTGTAAATAAAATTCAATTTACAATCGCAGCATAAAAATTCCAAACATCTTTTCCAGTCCGTCTCTGGATAAAGGAACCTCCGCGACAAAAGGAAGAAAAACGTACAGAACGACACACAGCAGCTAACAGAATCGCTTTTATTTATTTCGGGCTAAATTCCCTCAAACGGTGTCGAAGGAAAAAATAACGAGGTGATGTTTTAACTTATGGATAAAAAGCGGTCTGGATCGACGCGGCGGCGCGAAAACGAGCCGCTATACCCGTCGAACGACGGCCCCCAAAAAGAAAAGAAGACATCGAATAGAGGAACGAGCGGAGCGCCGAGAACACAACACGGGGGAAAAATGATCCGAAATTCCCGCCAACAAGGCCATAATTCGAGGCGGTTTTTTCCTACGCTCGCTACGAATAATGAACGGACGTGTTTGCGAGGAACATGAGATGCCACTTATCGCGCTACCGGCTCGGCCGGCCCTGGCCCCGGTCCTCGCTTTTATTACGGCCGCGAAATTCCGTCAGGTACAACGCTGAACCGTCGTCGTCGGGGTCGAAAAGGATTTATACGTTCGCTAAACGATACGGAGCTACGGCCGAACGTCAGATAAAGTTCCGAATATTGTTAATTTGGGCGATTTTAAGGTTTCGGTTCGGATTTGATAAGAGCGATGTGGTGGTAATTTTAAGTCGGTCGCAGGTGTATGTCGAATGGCGTGTTTCGTTCGTATCGAATTAGCGAGGTTTATGTTAAAAGTTTCTGGTTATGAAACAGGTGTTGCTTCGCCGTGGCACTGACGTACATTTACGATGATTCGATGTAACCGTTTTTTCCTGAAAATTCACTGAAATTGAGGTTATAACGTGAATTTTTAAGAGCTGGATGAATTTGTTCTTGTGGAAAGCATGAAAATGTTAATTCACTAAAAATGGATTGACCCAGCTGTCAATCATTACCCTTGTCTATAAAAAGCAAACCAATAGAACTACAGAATTGTGGACCCAATAGCTTGCTTCAAAGTTTTCAAAAGTATTTGAATCGATAATGGGTACAAGATTGTTGTATTACATGAAAACTAATGAGAGAAACATAGTAGAGTATGTGGAGAAACGTGACAGAGCAAAGAAGGCTCTAAGGGGTATAGCTGGGAAGGTTTTGGAAAGGAGCTGGAGGACAACTATGGGACGGACAATAGGAAATTTTGGAACAAGATAAGAAATCTGAGAGGAAAGCAGAAGAAGGAGCATTGTGGAATTGAGGATTAAGATGGGAACATAAGGACAGAAACATCGGAGATAACAGAGACCTGGAAAGAATATTTTGAAGATCAGTTTAGATAGGAAGAAATACTAAATGTAGAACAAACGGGAGAAGCACAAGACGATGTGGAGGAACTGTAACAATGGAGGAAATAGAAGAAACCCAAAAAATATCAAGAGAGGAAAAGCAGGAGGAGAAGACCAAACCGGGCCAGAAATGATAAAATGGATGGTAGAGACGAGAACAAAATATCGAATATTTTAAGCACAGCACATATTATAACTGAGTTGGAGGAGCCAAATGTAGTGTTTCATTTCTGGATTTGTTGGACCATAAAATACTGATTAAGGCGTTATGACAGTCTAGAGACTGTTTTTGAAGGGTGATTTCGGGAATATTTTTACATATAAGAAACAGTTTAATACAAAAATTGTTTCGGGGCTTTATTGTGCCTATATTCGAGAATGAAAATGCATGTTTTAAATAGATTTTTAAATCAAAACGGTGCCGTGAATGACCAGCATCTGGATGCCTGCTTGTTGCTACAAATGTTCCGGGGCTTCCAGCACAAGTGCCGTAAATGTTGTTCTAGAACAGAAGAACCAAGACTGCCTTAAAATATATGAAAATAACTATGGAGATACGTAGGGAATTTTGAAAATCCTTTTTCGTATAAAGGAGATAAAATTGCTTTTTCGGCCAAAAATTGGCGTACAAAACTGTTAATCAAAAAAATATAACATATCAAAAAACGGCTACGAATTTCTGTGGGGAATTCAATTTGCTTCACTTGGGCAACATTTGAAGTGATTTGAATGAAATTTTTCGAGTTATGCTGCAAGCCAAGTCGAAAAATGTTGTTTCGAGTAAAATGCGTTTGAAGCTTCAAGTGATGTTTTTTTACATAAATCGATTTTCTTCTGGCTTTGACTCAACGTACCTTTAGTCTGTAATCTCGGCACCATAAACTTGTCCTTACAAGTTGGCGTTGTCGTCCTCTTGTTCCTTTCTTGCCGAGTTTAAGGACTGCCGAGCCTCTTTGGCATCTGTATTGATTTTGCGCTCTGCCAGTTTCAGGCGGTTTTCGTCAGCTCCGATACAAAAGCTGTAGGTTTCAAGACCTACAGTTATTCCTACGACCTGTACGATTCTTATAGCATTAGTTATTCCGCCATTAAAAATACATGGTACAAGAACGGTTGCGATATCTACGGTTTTCTTGCAGCTGGATGTAGATTTCGGAGCAATCGTCCAAACTGTTACGTCGAAGCATTCGTTCTCTGTAAATACACGTAAGCAGCGATTGTATAAACGATCGCCGCTTAATTCTTAATAAATTGGTTGAATGTCTCGGAAAACGGCCTCTCAAAGAGGTGACTTGTGCTCGTACGAAACTAAAGTATTCGAAGCCAAGTGCACCAAGAATCCCGTCGGCAACGGTTACGTTGCTAATTTGTGATATATACTTAGTTCGTCAGCTCTCTCTTTACCATCTGATCCTTTTGGTTTGTTTTTGAAATATCGCAGTCAAGTGCCCATGCGTTTCCGCATATGATCAGCGCATTTTGTGAACGATTACATCATCATATTGAAATCAGAATAACTTTGAAAATAATTTTTTAATCGCTTCAGAACCAATTGCATATTAATCCTAACACTATAAACCACACCTTAAGCAAAAAACTATTTTTGGCCAAAAAAAAACAACAAAAATTTCTAGACTGTCATAACTCCTTAATAAGCTAGAAATATATGGTTTGCGCGGAGCAGTAATGAAACGGCTCTAAAGTTGCGTGGAAAACCGAGTAGAAAGACTAGTAATCAGACATAATTGGGAGAAGTATGACTCTGAAGTATGCGAATGAATGATAGGTGTTCTTCAAGGAAGTATATTAGGTCCCATTCTCTCGATTATATACCGGGTGTCCCATGCCATGACTGCCACAGCTCAAGGATGTATTACTTAATAAATTTCAAGTTAAAAATGTCTAATGAACGTAGGCCCAAAACTCTAACTAACTACTGACTGACCTACAAGGATTTGAAGTTCTCGATAACCCTGCATTAGTAGGGTACGTACCGCTGCTGATTTCGTTGTTATTAAAAAGTCGAGGTGGCTGTGATTCGTCATTTATTATTCATCATGATAGTAAACGTTAATTAAGTTAATTTGGCGTGTTTATTTTGTGTGTGTTACACTAAAATACTAATGACTTGTGACCTAATTATGACATGAGGAATGAACCACACGGATATTCTGATATAGAAGTTAAAACGCATTTTAGTTACTCACCACCTTTACTTTTCATCCATTTATTACTGCCTTAAGCAACAGTTTTAGTCCTTGAACTGTTTAGCGCAGAGAAAAAGTTGCCTGCCCATAGATGCACGCTATTCGAGCGCGGAGGAATCTTGTGGAAGAAAAATGCGGCATTCTATCCAGAATCCGAGTAAAGATTACCTCCGAAACTTAGCGTTTGGGGAAGTTCCGTTTCTGGACAAATAAACTAGTTACTTTCTAATTGAAAATTGCGATATCACCCTGTGTTTTGATGTGTGTATTTTTCGTCTGCTCAAATCTCAAGAAAGAAGGAGCTGCTGGCAAAAGTTTATTCCGATAATAATAATAGTAACAATAATAATTTTATTAAACTTCAGGAAAGCAGTATAAGCAGGTTTCCTGGAGTAAAGTCAAAAATTGATAAAATTACAAGATTCGTACAATGTGTATATACGGTATATATAATCTAAATTATAAATGATCAAAGGCAAGTACAGAATGCGGATACATAAAGACTATGCACACTAATTAAAAAATACTCGTCAATGCCGTATAAAACATTTGAAATCAGCCCAGATACGTGGCGTAATCCTTGAATGTTCGCTATGGTGACCTCAGTGAAATCGACGTGTGACGTCATACGTAGCCCTGATGCGAAAGTTTGACGTAATCATTGTTATTATGTACAAAACCAACGCCTTTGCAAGGCCAATCTGAAATATGACAGGTAACGATTTTCTCTCGTTAATTTGTTTATCGAATCTATTTTGTTTTTAACCGAAATTCCTTTTGTAACTTTTGTCAGAATTGTTGAAGACGTTTCACGAATTGTGAAGAATTCACTTACCCGACAATCTAGACAAAATTTCAGGCGCTAAAGCTTTTATTCGATTTACCCGTTTTTCCACTTTATCATCTTATTCGTAGGTTAAGCGCCTCATTTTGTTTACCATATTTGGAAAATTGTTGCTTTCTTTTTTCTTTGTCGAAACGCAAGTTTGAGTTATTTTCACAGCCTAATGGACGACGAGCTTCCTTGGATGAGCGGTGAGATCCGATAACTTCGACTTCTTTCTTGTCGCCGAAACATCTCAAGAACGTCAGGAAAGACACACCTTACGTTTCGAAATTTTGCTCCTATCTCCGTCAGGTTAACAAAACTATATTCTATTTAGATTACAAAACTTTTTATATATTTTTTCCTTTTCTTTTCTACTTTCACCATCCGTATACGTACGTTTCACGGCTATACCGATCATCAGTACGGCTTTGTGAGAGATGTAACTGTCGTATACAAATTTTTTGCGTACATACTATGACTATTGATGTTTTTACCTATAAGAGGGATGTATCCCCCTCATTTTATTCAGAGTAAGTAGCGCCCCCTCAACCAATAAACTACTTAACTGCGCTTGAGCCGAGAACTTGTTTCACTGACCCATAGTCTCAATATTTGCTCTGCTTTGAAACACGTAATACACGTAGAACGCTATAACATACACTACACGACATACTAATTGATATCGACATATCTCCGTTCATACCGCTATCACCTACTCCGCCGTTTTTAGGAAAACAGAGATCTACAGCACCGTCGGACGACACCGTGCGATTTATCCGATGAAAGACGTTCGAACCGTAACCGGTTTCTTCGGGGGAAAAATCGAGAAAACAACCTTTACACGCCGAAGTCTATTACGTCTATCATCCTAACTACAATTAACGAAATCGGTGTGAAGTTATTAACACCTCGGCAAAACAAACACGTACAAAAACGGTTTTATAATCCGACGATCGTAGAGACGCGCGATCTCACTCAATCTATCGCTCTCGGAGTCCATAATCCTTCGTCACGAAGAAGTGTTAAATTCCTCACGGGTTAAGATGCGTCCGCACGATACCGCTACGAATCTAATAATTCCGCCGTGCCTTCTAGCACGAAAATCGTCCAAATTTGTTTGGAGAAAATTTAGTGTTGTAACTAGGTCGATATCTTGGTTTACAAGAAGAGAGGTGAGTGCATTGTCGTGCGTTGCTTTTATCTTAAATTAAATAAAACGAAATCCATTAGTAAGCGCAATAAATAAATGCGCTTTGTGTTGAGTTTATTCATTCTTGTAGTAATAGGGACAGAGCGATTATACAGGTGCGCATTGTGCTGTGTAGATTATACTAATTCTCGAGGAATGCGGTCAGTATTGTGTTTCGTCCTCAGAAACTTTCGAGTGTGCTTTCTTCTTTATAATACAAAATATTTGGTTTTAAGCTGTTGCTTGGGATGCTGATGGAAGGGATCACTAAATATTTGATCTAACTTACCTAACGGCTTGTAGTTATTTCAGTTTGGAAATTGTGTAAATTCTACAATCACCACTGAAATCTAATACTAAATCTGGGAAGAAAATTTTCGTAACTTAACATTTCTTGCCGTTGATGTTTGTACGTATGAGATATCCAATTAGGATACTCCCAATGTGCGCTTGAATATTTTTAATTGCAAACTTCTTCCAGTGTCTCGATAGTTTCTAATTTAATCGATCGAAGTCGAAAATACCAGTTTAAGTAGAAGAAGAAACCAATCACGTTAACAATCCTATCTGTCGATCTGACCAATCCAATTGTGCACGAAACATTTAGACGTTTCGAACGAGAAATCTCCCGCGACACCACAAATAATCTCTTTATTCTCGAGCGTGATACCTCATTCTTCCGCGACTCATCTTATTCGATTCAATAAACATCGTGACGTACACCTTATTATATCGACGACGGCGATAAGAATAAGAGAAAAGTAAATCCGCGCGTACAACAATGACCCGGTCGAAGATCGACGTGATTATGTATGCACGTTCACCAGCATACTACGTGGCAATGTTTGACACCGTTAAGAGTTTAAGTTGCTGGAATTCCGGATGCTGGATGAGGTATTTTCGTACGACGTCGTTCTATTCATAATTTGTCGATTTTGTTCGAGTCGTAGTCGTCTTTTTGCTACCACATCCGAATTACTTTTAATAATAATAATAATAATAATAATAATAATAATAATAATAATAATAATAATAATGATAATAATAATAATAATAAGAAGAAGAAGAAGAAGCAACAGAAGAAGAAGAAGAATAAGAATAATACTTTATTCCCAACAAATAACCCAAGTTCAGGAAATAACGCAGTATAATATACAGTGTGAATATATAGATTAAAACAAAACCAATAAAATCTGTAAATGATGAAAAAGAGGATTGGATAAGCTACTTCCTGTTGCCTGAGAGGCGAGGTTTAGTGTTAAAGGTAACTTTTTGGCTACATGTTCCCATTAAATTTTTATTTTGTTTTTAGGAAATCAATTGGAATCTAGATAGCTTTTTTTTTTAATATTTCAGGATGTGTACTTCTGATTCCCAACCCACAAAAATGGCTGGAGTAGCTGTTGCTAAATGGAAGCGAAACAGAGGACAATTTAGAAGAGGATTTCGTCAGACGTCGATATAATAATAATAATAATAATAAATGTCTTTATTGTAGCAGAATCAAACGAAAATAAATACATACATGCAATGCACAAAATTAATTAAAAAAAAATTTAGAACACGATTACATAAATTAAATTAAATTAATAAATTAAATCATTATACTATAATCGCAAGGTGAGATTCCGTGTGTGAGTTCAAGTCCCACCACTGCTCTACCATCTAAACCTTGGAAAATAAATACAAACTAATGCAGCTAATGCCTAATCTAGTACCTTAAAATCTGGGAGATAAAGGAGACTAAAGAGAAAAAAAAAGGGAAAGAACTTTTAGGAAAGTAATCAAAGAAAGGATGAACGAAAGAAAGAATGAAAGAAGTACGGAGAACGAATCCACGATGCGCCCGCCACAAACGACATGTAAGCAAGAAATTCAAATTAAAATAATTATGATTGATTCGCAAATAAATGCTCGCGGTATACTCTCTTAAAAGTAGTTGGGCCTAAAGTCTTAAGGCTATTTGGCAAATCATTATACGACTTGTAGATGTGGTATGAGAAGCTTCTTTCATAAAACGCAATCCTATGTCTAGGCAGAGAGATCATGTACCCAAAGCGTATGCAGCGAATATGACAATCGTGTCGAAAATGTACTCGTCGGTAAAGATATGGTGGCATTCCAGTAAGAATAATATTGTGATAAAAATTCATAGCCTGCAATGTACGTCTGTTGGTCATATTCAACCAGCCTATTTCTTTGAGTTTATGAGAAATTCTTTGATATTTTCTGATGCCATAAATCAAACGTAAACAAGAGTTCTGAACCCTTTGAATCCGCTGAGCTGTCACAGAGTCTATAGCAGAATGGTAAATTGGAGAGCAGTAGGAAAACTGTGAGAGCACAAAGTGTTCACAAAGGCGCTTTTTGAGTTTCAAACTAAGGTAATATCTATGTGGGTAGATTCTTTTTAAATTAGCGTATGCCCTCTTTGTATAATTATTTATTTGTTTCCTGTACCTAAAGGTATTGTCCAAGGTTAAGCCCAGACTCTTAGCACTCTCAGCAGTAGGGATGGTTTGATTATTGATTTTTATTTCAACTACATGTTTCAGATTTCCACAGATTTTCCTTTTACCAAATAGAATAACTACAGACTTTTCAGGATTTAATTTAAGAAAATGTTCTCTTGATTTGACATAAAAATTATTTAAGTCCTCATTAACTTCGCTCACGGCATCCTGCCAGTCAGCGGGAGCAAAACACTTATATACCTGAGTATCATCCGCATAGACATGAACATCACACAATTTTACAGCATCAGGTAAGAAGGCTGTATAAATTGAAAACAAAATGGGACCCAGAATCGATCCCTGCGGAACACCAGCAGAAACCAATAACTCACTCGAAACAGTATCACCTACAAAAACACTCTGGTATCGGTCACCAAGGTAGTCCCCGAATAAGTTAAGTGCACCTGGACCAAACCCAATATACCTCAAAATGCGTCCCAGGAGACCATGATCAAGCGTATCGAATGCCTTGCTGAAATCCAATAGCACCAGCAAGGCGATCCGACCCGCATCAACTGCTGCAATTAAGTCATCAGTAACCGCCGCCAGGACAGTCGTACAGCTATATCCGGAGCGAAATCCACCCCCGGTAAAATATTGTTAGTATTTATATAATTGCACAGCTGACTATGTAGAACCCTCTCCAGAATCTTCGACATAGCAGGTAATATGCTGATAGATCTCAGATCACCGAGAGTCTTAATATCCACCTTCTTCGGCAGCGGAAGCACTCTAGCTTTCTTCCAAGTAGATGGGACCACGCACTCAACAATACAAGAGTTAATGATGTGAGTGACATATGGTATTATATATGGACAACAAAGCTTAATCATATAAATACTCACACCGTCTCCTCCAACTGAATTGGATTTAATACTTTGTACATGCGTAATCATCTCATTAGTGCTAATTGTTTGAAATTCAAAATTATTGTAGAAGCGCACCTCCGAATAAGAGGTCGTATCAATGGGTCCTGGTTTGTAATTACAACTATTGACAAAGAAGCTGTTGATAAGATTAACATCATCTAAATGCATGGGGATTGACGAACTATTCTTTTTAAAGAAGCCCAAACGGTCCACAAGAGCGAATCGTCACGAGATCTTTCAATAAACTTAAAATATGCCTTTTTTTCATTGCGAATACAAGTCGTAGTAAAGTTACGCAAAGATTTGTAATACTCCCAACTCGAAGGGGAATGATTCCGCCTAAATTTAGCTTTAGCCTTGTCCCGTAACGACATCAATAACTTCACATTATCAGTGATCCATGGCATATAAGGCCTTGAGAACTTGCACCTCCTGAGAGGAGCATGTTTGTCAAAAAGAAACAGTAATAAGCCGTTGAAATACTCAACCTTGCTCTCAGGAGACCGAAGATGAAATGAAATTTTAGATCGTCAGCGAATTGCCTCATGTCCATTCCCCTATAATCCCTCACATGCTTGTATACAGGCTCCGGAGATGAACGACCAAGTGATAATGCACATGAAACTATGTCATGATCAGAAAAAGAACAATCGACGACTCCAGGTCTATCTATCTCTATCAATTGTAAGAAGCTTTTACCGTGGACAGCAACTGCGTAGAAAAACTAACGAAGATGTATAGTTTTCGCCTGTTTTTCTTTAACCAAGACGGTATCGTTACCAGCTGCAATAAAAGGAAAACTCAAATTTCTCGTGAATGCGTTAGTTCAAACTTAAACCGTACATAGGACGTAACTGAATGGTGCAACACAATTGAGACTTGCAAAAATTAAGGAATATTGCGCATTCTTTCTTTTGACTGTGAAGTCAAAACGGTAATTGTCGGCTTTTTAAGCTTTTAAACTTATCATACTAGAGCTTTCTGGTTTACCATTAAACTCAGATCCTTTAACCTTGATTTAGATTGATTTTTTCAGTTCCTTATGTAATCCTAAGTTTCCAAAGTAAATACGACACTGTTGATACCAAAAAATCTTTTAAGTTTGGTCGAAACCTATAAGATTTTTGCAAAAATCAGTCAAATTGTGTCCAAATTCACCACGAAAATTTTGAAAGAAACTGCTATGACTTGAACGAAGATTTTTCAGTAGCTATACAAGAAGAATATCTCAAAATTTTTATATTGGGAATTTTTTGAAGTGCTCTACGTATGTAACTCCATCCGGGCACAAATACAAGGTGTATTGCTACTCCAGGTATCTCCTCTTTACTACCACAAGATGCGCCTTTTTAGTTGCTACAAAAAAGTAGGAAAGAAACAATTTTGCTTGAGCAAACTAGTTTATTGCTTTTCGCAATATTCGAATTTAAAGATTTATGTCTGCACTTTTGTATGCGTTCAGACTAATTCTCGAAATATTTCTTCCAATCTGAAGTTGGGCACAGCATCGATGTTTTGAAATAACAACCGATCTTCACGCAAATCATTAGTGACGCACGACCACAACGACGAAAATCTGCAAACCAGTTCTAAACAATCCTCTCTGATGGCCCATCATTATCAAAAAAAAATTTTTTGAACGAAGCGATTCTTTGCATTGTTGTTGAGTTAAGTTTTTACTAAAGTCGAAAAAATCACCGAGGGAGAACATTCACGGACAAATGTTCACGAAATTCCCTGTTCTAATCATTCACTGTTAATGTTTTCACAATAAGATATGTCAAATTTTAACTAGTAGGTAAAAATATAAGGCGCCCTGGAATACTAGGAGATTGAAAGTTTGCTTGGATATTAACACTGAACTATTTTTGCTATTCGCGGGGTAAATCGACGAAAATATCAGATGTGGGATAACATTTATCCTACGAATGTAGTTAACGGTTAAGCACAAAAAGTCGTGTAGGTGCTTTATATACGAGGAGTGATCGAAAAATGCGGTGAATGAATTTTCATAGCTACGCCTGCTGACGCAACATTTATTTAAAATAGTAAATCCGATAGCCACATTCTTTGTGGCGGTCAGTGCCACATTAGAACAAGTTGTGACTTGTCGGTCGACTTTCAGAGCCGGAAGCGTGAAGTTGTATTTGCCGTGTCTGTTGCATAACATGGATTTCGAACAATTCGTTAACGTTAAGTTTTGTTTTAAGTGGCAAAAGAGTACCAAAGAATCCCATCAAATGTTAAAATCAGTGTATGACCCTGAAGACTGTTTACAAGCGATATGAGTGATTTAAAAGCAGAAATGATTCAGTTGAGGGCGAAGCAATGATCGGGGCATCCTACCACCTCAAAAAACAGACGAAAACGTGCAAACAGTGGCAAACTACGAACGTTACAAGGGCGTACACTGCAACGTTTGCGAAACAATGTACGGAGAAAGAGACCAGAAAATGACCAATGGCTTTTTCCTTCATCACGACAACGCCCCATGACACATCTTGTTCTTGATCCGCGCGTATTTGGACGAAGAAAAGCTTCCTGTTCGTCCACATTCGCCTTACTCTCCGGATTTAGCACCAATGCGACTTCCGGTTCTTCCCGAAAATGAAAACGATGCTAAAAGGAAAATGTTTGGACACCATTCCCGAGATTGAGGGGACCACGATGAAGGAGCTGATGGCCGTTCCAGAAATGCTTCGAATCATGGAATCAACGTTTGGAATAAATGCAACGGTAGTCGAGGAGGGTGCCTCGAAGAAGGTTAATTGAAAGGTGATGTAAGCTTACAACTTTGTTCGTAATAAAATTTTCACCATATTTTTGATCACACCTCGTATCTCCTTTTTGCTACTACTATTACCTCCGAAAATGTTGTACGGTACAATTTTGAATCCTCCACTGAAAAAAGGTTCCTTAGCCCTCCAATTTTCTGATATCATTTCATACAAATGAGCCAATTGATCTGAACTTGACGGGTATTGGAATCGATGAGTGATACTGAGGAGCTCACAACGTTCTCACATTACGTGTTTGAGATGCTACGTTGTCTATGTCTACTTCTATGCTTCGCCTACAAAACGATCCGTGACGATAAACTTTACGACTTTGGTTATGACTGTATTATATACTAACGTCTGTACCTATAATATATCTATGTATGTAGCACTTGTAATGCGTTTCTCTTACTTTCAATTATACTCGTTAGTAATCATTTATTATTAATAAATGCTACGTTACGACCTTCCTCGTTGTACAGAAATTCCTTTCTATCATAAGGCGAACTAATTTGCTAGGAAGAATAAGGAGATTGTGACTAAAATAATAGAAAAAATATAAAAATTCCAGGATTCATTTGGATTTCTTTCCAAAAGATATGGTAAGGGTATTTTATTTATTATTATTTAATTTATTTTATATGTGAACTAGTTTCCTGATTTAATGAGTTGACAATTCCGTTACAATTACGAGCTCTAATTTTGTACAATTTGGTCTCGTTCAATATGGAGTTACTTACTTAATCCTTAAGTCTTTTCTATCCCTTTTCCTGGGGTGTAAGGTGTGTGTGGACTTGAGTTCTCTATTTCGTCTTCTTGCATATTTCCCTCCATCTCTTCCTATCTGGTATGGCTTGTTGTGCTTCCTCCCACGATACTCCTCTTTTACCCAATGCATTTCTCACGTTCTCTGGGCCTTCCTCTTGGTCTATTCTTATTCGTCCTGGTTTCAAACACTTACTTGACTATTCTTTGTTTCGGCATCCTTGTCACGTATCCATACCATCTCAGCTATGCTTCTTCAATATTTTCCTCCATTGGTCTCAGTTTCAGATTATCTCTGAGTGTTACGTTTCTAATCCTGTCCTTTCTTGTTTTATTTACCATTTTTCTTCCAAATTCCATTTCGGTAGTTGTTACGATCCTTTTCTGTTTCTCATTCATGGTCCATGTTTCCCCACCGTATAAAAGTATTGGAACAATAGCTACTTCTTAAAATATTTGTACTCTAACATCTTTTGATATCCCTTTTCTCCCCAGAAATATATTTTTTATACTATTAAACATTCTTCCTCCGGGTGTTGTTCTTTCTTTTATTTCTTCCTCTATCTTGTCGTGCTTTGATAGTATTGAGCCCAGGCATCTACATTTCTTTACTAGCTCTTCTCCTACTTTTATTGTGTATTTTTGTGTATTTTTGCGGATTCTTTCCCATTATTTATTTATTTATAAAATTATATGAGGTAAAAGTAACTTAATGAATGTAAAAGAAAAAAATGGAGAAATGAAAGTATTGTTTTGAAAGCACTTAATTGTGTAGGTATCGTAACGGATTTGTCGAAACGTAATTGAAAACATCGGTGCCCTACGAGTCGGGCGTGGAAATAAACAAACACGTCCTATCTAAATATCAACTTGACCTTGCTTAACATACATCTCGAATTTTACTAGCGTTTACATTTCTTCCTCTACATTGAAAAACATTGGTTTTTACTTTTCAATTTCTTGTTCGAAATTTTTCACGGCGCTGTCGACGCATATGATTTACCGTTTGCATGATAAAACAAACACGACCCACTTGACCGTGGCCTTATGGAGCAAATCTTACTTGCTTTTACATTTTTTTATATCTAAATAGCAAACATCGTAGTTGACCGCATGCTGTCAGAGGTTCTTCAAATGTTCCTTGCGAAACTTCAAAAATGAATTTCGGCTTTCTTGTAGTAGTAGTTGCTCTTACAAATTTTGTTTGATTTTATTTGAACTTTCTCCTGTTTTAATTCGATGCATTAGTTGTGGAGAGTACTGTATATTTACTATAATTTTATTTTTTCGATATGTCCAAAATTATCATAACAACACGTTTTTGACAATTTTGGCAAGTATGTGATTATACTTGGTTTTCTGAACTGTCAACCTAATTATTACTCGAATTTTTGAACAATTCTGTCAAATTTCACTCAAATTTCGTGATTTTAATTGTTTTTGTGAACTGATAAAGTTATAATTGTTGAATATTTGAATTAGTCTGTCAAGTTTGACCGAAATTTCGTGATTTCAATCGTTTTTGTTTGTACTGTCGAAATTATTATTATTGAATATTTCAGCAATTTTGTCAAGTTTGACAGAAACTTCTTTAATTGTTTTTCTGAACTGTCAAAATAATTATTATTGAATATTTGAACAATTCTGTCAAATTTGCCAGATATTTCCTAATTGTAATTGATATTCTGAACTGTCAGAATTGTTATTACTGAATATATGAACAGTTCTGTCAAGTGTGTTAGAAATTTTGTGATTTCAATTGTTTGTCTTTTTAATGTCAAAATTGTTATTATTGAATATTTGAACAGTCCTGTCAAGTTTGTTAGAAATTTCGTGATTTCAATCGTTTTTGTGAACTATTAAAAATTATTATTAGGGAATATTTGAACAATCCTCTCAAATTTGACAGAAATTTCGTGATTTCAATTGTATTTGTGAACTGTCAAAACTATTATTACTGCATATTTGAATAATTCTGTCAAATTTGCTAGATGTTTCGGGACTAGAACTGGTCTTACTGCCTTTTTTCAGAGAATTTTTGGTACAACTCTCACAAATTCGACAGATATTCCGTAATTGCAATTGTTTTCTTGAACTGTCAAAATTGTTGGTACCAGAATCTTTAAACAATTTGTCAAGTTTAACAGATATTTGGTGATTCCGGTTGTTTTTTCTGAACTGTCGAAAATCAGAAAATGTAATGCTGTTGAAATTTCATAGAAATTTGAGATGGTCAGGTTTGTTAGGTATGGAATTAGTCCACTTGGCATTGAATGATTATAAAGTCTTGATGACAAATTATAACTTCGCGCGTGAAATTTGAGCATGTCAGATTTTTCTACCCAATCACCACTCACAACGTTCTTAATTTCCATTCTCGTTAGCGATTTCACGAATCGTCCAGAAAACCGTCAGAAACGAACGACGAATTTCTCGGAAACCGTTTGGCATCTTCTAAATCGCAAAGACAAGACGAAAGGGGGCAACTTTTCGCCGTGGCAATCGGCAAAAGTGGACGTGCCAGCCTGTCCGTCCGTTCCTTCGGAGGTTGTTTTAATAACACTTGTTCGGAATAAATGGTCTCGCATTTTCCGCCCATACATCCGCGCCTCGTTATATCGGACATGGCAGGCAGGCAAGCCGAGAGCGGCCGTAGGGAACGGCGGCAGGGCGGCGACGCGAAGGGCGCGCGTGAAGAGAGTTGCGGTGTTGAAGTCGCCGCACGCCTTCGCGCCGCTTCGAACACCGGCCGTTTTGGAGGAGAGCGAGATAGAAACTCGAAGTGGCATGTAAGAGAGGATCTAGGATCGTGTTTCGGTGATTGTACGTATATTTTTCGTGTTGGTTATCACTTGCTTGTTGTGTGTACTTGCTGCTTTCGTTTTTCGTAATTGCATGCGAAATTCGAAAGCCTTCCGGTTAGTTGGGACGGGGTCCACAAATATTTGAGTAGTAGCTGGTCCTAAATTTGTTTAGTGTATCGCGATCAGACGACAATGGCATCGAACTATTGCTGCTAAGAGACGAGGAGAAAGTCAGTAAAACTTTTCATGGATTTATCTCTTATCCCGCTAGTTGCTGTTGGAAAACTCTGACAATGAGTGAACTCAATAATGGGGACGCTAAAAAAGCGATTGCAGCATCGATAGTGCTGACGCATTGATTTGTGTCTATAAAGTGGAAAGTAAACGTCAATTCGCCGCTCGTGCGTTTCACGAGAACAAAAGTTATTTGTAGCAAACAGCGGTAACAGCGTACAATTACTAAATAAGTTACGACAGCATCGCCGACTCCACAATCGATGCTGTATGCGAGTAGTTCTGTGTATATGTAGATTGTCGTAACTTATTTCGTAATTACCGCTGTTTGCCCGGAGTAGTTATTCGTTCCCACAATGCATCGAAGAAGATGGCAGCAATGTTTGTTCCACAAGTTGGTCGTGTAGTTACGGTTACTCTATAACAGGGGTCTCCAAACTTTTCACCCTTGGGACCATACTGATTACTTCAGTGAGTTTTCTGCGTATTATACTTGTTATTAAGCTTTACCTAGCAAGTAAATAAATCCGAGTAATTATCATTCTGCGGTTTTGTATCCAACTTATCTCAACAACAATAAGCTATTAGCTGTCGCGGGCCGGATTGATGACACTGGCGGGCCGGATTTGGCCTGCGGGCCGTAGT
Organism: Chrysina gloriosa; assembly: GCA_038088585.1. Taxonomy (NCBI): domain Eukaryota; kingdom Metazoa; phylum Arthropoda; class Insecta; order Coleoptera; family Scarabaeidae; genus Chrysina; species Chrysina gloriosa. Next base: position 7,281,144 of record CM076094.1, on the reverse strand, counting down.
TTGGAGACCCCTGCTCTATACAATCGAATAGCGGCTAATGTCAGGTGTTATACGTGGTATGTAGATAAAGTAATGAGTTGGTTTTGATAAAAGGGCGGATAACATCATTAAGTAGTGTAAACCGGTCTTTTCCTCCACTTACGTGCAAGGCGCGACATTGAAATTCGGAGAGTACAGGCGTCAGCCCGGTTTACACTGCTTAACGATAACACCTCATCCAATCTTTTACCAAACAATTCAAATCAAAAAATTAAACTAAATACTCGATCTTCATCATCGTTCAGCAACGTCCGAAGAGAAGTTGAGAAACATCGGTACAAAGACAATGGTGAGAAGATGCGGTGGACGAAGAGGCCCAGTCTTACCCTTCCAACTCCTCCCCTATCGACATGTACGACTAATGTCAACCTAGCATAATTCAAATTTTCATGATTCCTTCAGACTAGAAAAGGAAAACGTAACTGATCTGATTTCAGCAGATAATATCTTGCTTAGCCTTGCCAAAACAAAATAATAAATAATAATTATTGTTAACGGCTGTATAATTCTCAAACGCATTTGTATGTATGTAATTGTATTTAACTATACATTTACTGGAATTACTGGAACAATACCTGGAATTTATATTTAATATAACTGCATCATAGGATTGTCTAAGCGCTTCGTAATGAGGTAATGAGGTTCCGAGGACGTGAATTTGCCTTTGATAACGCTTTTACTGTCAAGAAGCAATCGTACTTAATGCTACTTCTTCGTAAGGGAAAGTATCCCTGTTCAACGAAATTCATATTCGCGGAAAATACGTGCAATTACAACTCGAAATATTTCCTGATCACCTCGAAGGTGTAAGAATGTTATCGAAACAATCACCAATGCCTTATCCATCTTCATATAATTACCTAATTGCGGAGTCGAGAATGCTTATATTCCAGGACACTACATTACGATCCCTTTCCCCTCCCGCGCTCCCTCTTTTTGGAAATAACCACGTTAAGACGAAATCGCGATCGTCGATTTCTGCATGGGAGTAAATCACTCCTAACTAACTTCCTGCCTGGACAGTATTCTTACCAGCTCTCTTATAATTATAAGCACCCGAGTGCTTCGATAAATCACCGACGACGACGTCGGGGTTGATTATATCATCTTCGTACGGCGCGGCGCGTTCTCGAGGGTGTTTTTATAGCACCGGGAACTCCATAATTTATACGTAATTATAATTGCGACGCGCAGATACACCGTGTCGATGGAATTGCATTCCTGATGCCCCAACGAAGGACGTTTAACACGCCGCACTAAATCAATTGTTTCGTTAAAATTTTATCGTGGGATACAATGGGATGGAAATAATCCGTTCCGCGAATAAATTCAACGCCGCGGCCAATTAAAGGACGAAACCGGCGAGAAACGCGATCTAATATCGTCGGTTGCAGTCGCTTCGAAATTATCGATACTTTTTGCGCCGTTTTCCGAACGAAATCTGGTACGTAAGAGATTTACGAGCAAACAAAGAAGGGGCGTGGTCGTTTCTATGCGCTCGGACATGTATGTAGTAGTAGTAGTTGTAGTAGTTGTAGTTGTAAAACTTTCGCTGATTGCGCGCGGCATAAAACGCGAAATTACAACCGCAAAACAGGCGAAAAAATCGGAAAGTTAATAATTGATATAATCAGAAATACTATTACGCAAAGCTACGTACATAAGAAACCGAATGCAATCAGCTGAAACATAAATTACACGCCGCGGTAATTAATAGAAGTCGGATCGTGGCGAAAGGACGAGGACGACGAAGATTGCAAGGCGACGGAGAAGGAGCAGAACAAAAAGAATATTAGTAAAAAATTTCATTAGTCTAGGGTTTATGGATAGTCAAGTTGAGGTAAAAAATTTAATGAAGTAACCGGAGTACGAAGCGATGCTGGTCAACGACTTCCTGAAATAATAGTGCGGCCCATTACAACGCATGAAGACCCATGAAGATAGTGTGAATCAAGGAATACGCTTCAATCGCCTATTGTTATCCCGGAAAATGAATCCTAGTTGCTTATATTCGCAGTGTGAATGCACCTAAACAGTCGGGAATAAAATTGGGAATTGAACTCACGACCCTTCCGAGTGCGGATTGTGCCTTCAGGTGCTGCACCAGCCGAGACTGCTATTTCTTGAAATACGTTGAGAAAAAATGATTCAGTTGATAAAGTTGGTGAAGTTGATATGACGAAAAGTGGGAGAAAAAAGGAAATAAAATCGTTAAGTTGAAAAGGGGGAAAAGCGAGAGAACTTACGCCCTGAAATAAATTCGAAAATAGAATGGTTTCCCTCCCACCCGATGAAGAGATTCGTATTATTCACAATTTGCCTGAGGATAGGAAGATCACCAGATAGCTCTGCTGTCGTTTGGACAGATATAGCAGGGATAGTTGGCCTCGTAAGAATTAGTCCCACCAATGTTCTTTCTTTTACTGAAAAGGCTAAAAGGGCTGAAAGGGATGAAAAGGCTGAAAGGGCTGAAAAGGCTCACTGCACTGAATCTCACTAGCGTATTGTGTCGACGACCGAATGACCTCCAGGTATCATTCTTAGAACGGCCAAAATTGACTATCAGGAAGATTCAAAATCATCACTTTTTTACCAGAAAAATGTAATACCATGCTACAATACAATTACTTTTCCGACGTTGGATCTCAAGTTGATTTTAACTTTTGATAATGTTTATCGGTCTATTGCATCGTCCTGAAGTTTATTGTACTGAGAATTTTTAATTTTATAGAAAGCAAAACTTATTACAAATAATATTTATAATTTTTAGTATTATATTAACAAAATAATGAACAATATAATCAAAATATATTCCTAGTGTGTGTATAAGTGGAATTTGTTTTCTAATTCTTAACTTCTCTCTCTCTCGAATTCTTTCTTCACTTCTTTTCTTTGGTCTTTTCCTTTTCTTGAATTTCTTTTTCTTTGGTCTGTTCGTCGTTTGTAAACAACAACTTCTTTTTTGATGTGGTCTGCTTCCTTTCAACCCTGGTATTTTATATAACTTTTTATCTGACTTTTTCGTCGACCATCCCATTCCGTCGTTTATCAACAAACTTCATTTCTTTTTTTTTTCGGCACGTCGTTATAGCGATTTGGAATTCTAGATTTTGAAATGTTTCAAGTGTATGTGTGTGGTATATGTTTACAACGCTTTTCTATTTCTTAAAGAATGCTTTCTATAAAATTTACATCTTTTTATTGGTAATTTTACTAATAGAGTATTACCATACTACATTATTAATAATAAATATTTAGTTAAAGTACTTATCACATATGCAGTTATGTTGGATTTTATTCGGACAGATTCTATATTAGACATCCTCATTTAGTTGTTCCAATTTAAACATCTTCACTTCATCTAACGTAACACATACTGTTTGGGGGAAAAAATGATTTGTATGCTTTCCTTTCTTGAGAAACTTGCAAACTCACCCTTACTTACTTTGATTTAATTAAACGCTTCAAAAAAGCTAAGAAATTCCTCGAGCTATAGAAAGACGACAGGAGGAAGAAGGACAGTCACAAGTTTTCGCAGTGGTCACCGTTGCTTGAGAGACCATCTCGAGATCATAGATCGTAGATTTTAGGTAAAACCGAATCTCAAGAATACATGCTATGCGAATGCGAAGGAGTGCTTCCTTGCTAGGATAAAATATTTGGGACAGGCCGATGAAACCGAATATTCGAAGTGGGTAATGTCTCTGCAGTCTTTGCTAGAATTAAAATGCTGAAGTTCTAGCAGTACATCCGAGAAAGGAGTGGCAATCAACATTATGATTATTTTCGTAAAATGATGTCATAAAACTAGAAGTTTAAGAAACAAATAACCGTGCAGCGATCGGTTACGAGTAGTGAGAAGTTATAAACAATAAAATTGTACAATCACTTGTGCACAAATGGATTTAGTATAAATAGATAAAATATTGCATAAAGTTCAGCACACGAGTCAGGTGTTTTTGTACTTTAACCCACTCTCTAGAGATCACCAAATACAACTAAAAAGAATTCGAAGTGAAAAGCTTCATAGTTGAAACATTACAAAAGTTTAATAAATAGTCCATCTCATTATTTTATATAAGAAATAAATAAAATTATCCTTATCACACCTTTCGGAAATAAATTGACACATAAATTGACGTGGTGGCAAGGTGGAAGGGTGTTGTAAGGGTAATGAATTTATTTCCGAAAGGTGTGGTAAGGATAATTTTATTTATTCCTTATATATTATTTTAATCATAGTCTCCTTATTCTTATTTGCATCTCATTATTTATTTAAGCATCTGCAATTTTGCAACTGTATAACGCATTTTACTGCAAATCTTTCTCAGTTCTATTTGGTGATCTTTGCAGAGTTTGTGTGCAAAATTTTAGGCACATTGCTCGTGTTCTGGATCTTGTACAGTTATTCTTTTTACATTAGAGAAGATGTACCATCGATTTATTTAAACATCCTTTTTTTGCAACCGCAGCGCGTTTTACTACGAAACTTGTTAGTTGCTTGTGGTGATTATTAGAGAGGACACATGCAAAATTTTGGATACCCAGCTCGCTTTGTGCATAATTTTATTTATTTATTTATTTGGATTGAATTATTCATGTATGCAAGTAATAGCGCATTTTTATTGTTCGTTTGTTTGTACCCTACTTGTAACTGATCGATGTATGCTTATTTTATCCTTAGAATTAAGATTTTACGGCATTGTTTTGCCAGAATAATAATAAGGTTGATTGTCACCGCTTTCCCGAATGTTCTGCTAGCTTCAGCGTCATGCTAAACGTTTGGGAATTCAGGATTAAATATAGGTTCGGGTACGTTAGGAAAGATCGAAGGTCGAACTAATCAGGCGCTACATGTTCCAATCAATGTATTTTAATCGATAGTCCATTAGCCCAGTGAAAGGATATATCTACATGAACAAGCGATTCTTCAGAAAAGTCCAAATAGGCATTTCGACCACGAAGTATCCTCAGTGGAGGATATTAAGAAATGAAAGCGAATTGGCCAGATTTCAGGTTGAGGTGTGTCCTTCTAGAGCTTGCCTTGTTGCTATTGTACTATCCAATGAAGATGACTGTTTGTTGCTCGAAATGCGTATTCGGATATATACTCTTTTAAAAGAGATGATGTGGTAAGGATTTTTACTTACTTAATCGTAACCCTTATACCCTTCTGGGAGTCGAGTTCGTGGAGTTGAGTTACATTGGGCTTCTTTTCCCATGCCTTTTCCCATGTTTTTCTGTCTTCGACTTGTCTTCGGATTTCCTTCCAATTTATATTTCTTTTTCTCCGCCGCTTCCTTCACTTTCTCTACCCAACATTTTCTTAGCCTTCCTTTTAGTTTTATTTTGCTTGTTTTGGCTTCGAAAACTCTTCTGACCAATTGATCTTCTCCCATTCTCATAACATGTCCTAGCCATCTGAATTGTCCTTCTTCTATCTTGTTTTGTATGGGCTTTTAAGTTTTCTCTGACTGGTACAGTTTCTTACTTTATCTAGTCTTGTTTCTTTCGTTTCAATGCTTTGTTTTTTTGTTTTCGATTCTTTGTCGTTGTACATACTTTAGATCCGTATATAAGTATTGGTGCAGCTATTTTCTTAAAAATTTCTGTCTTCATCTATTTTGGTATTTCTTTTTGTCCAGGAGGTTCCTGAAACATCGAGATTGTACCGCTTTAACTCGCTTTTAACTTCTATCTTTCCAGCTGTTAACAGGGGCCCAACGAGGAACCCATTCTAATTGTCCCCTTTCTTTCTTATCCTTTATCATTTCCTCTGTCTTTCCCTTGTAACGAATCTGTCATTAACTTCGTTGTTCGTCAAGTGAAATTTAGAAATAGTTTTCTTTCATCATCCTCCGTTTTGATCTTCAAGTCGAAAACTCTTCTTACCAGTTTATCTTTTCCCATTCTCATAACATGTCGTGGCCGTTTAAATTGTACTTCTTCTATCTTGTTCTGTATGGGTTTGCTTTGAATGTACAATTTCTTACTTTATCTAGGCTTGCTTTTTTATTTGTCCTTCTGAGGAATCTCGTTTCATTGTTTTGTATTTTTTGATTCTTTGTTGTCGTCCATACTTCAGATCCGTATATGAGTATTGATGCAGCTATTTTCTTAAAAAAATGTTTCTTTTAATCTGTTTTGGTGTTTATTTTTGGTCCAGGAAGGTACTTGATGTTGTTAAACAATTTTCCACCTGCTTCGTCGTCGTTACTCGTACTCTTCATTTCTTCATCTCTTCATCAAATCTTCCGTCTTCTGTTACAATTGTCCTTAAATATTTGAAATTTTTAACCTGTTCCAATTGTTTCTGATCTAGAACGATTTCAGGTTTCTTTTCCTCCTTGCTGATTAACATAGTTTCTGTTTTTTTCCTCGCGTATTTCCAGACATTCATTGTATTTTTTTACATTTTCATTTTAAATTTCTTCATTTTTGGCTATTAGAACCATATCGTTAGGATATGTTATTTCTGATATTCCCAACGATCCCATATTTCAATATCATATGTTGTACTGCTTTGCCTACCGTTTTGCTACTTTTATGCTTTCATCCAAGACTGCTTTAAACAAAAAGGGGGTCAGGATCCACCCCTGTCTCGCTCCTTATGCTATCTCAAAATATTGTGATTTTTCATGATGCATTCTGACCAAGCTTCCTGTTTTATTGTAGAGGCATTTTATCCCAATAATTCTTTTCTTCCTCGACTCCTCTTTTCTGTAGTGTTATCCATATATCATTTCTATTTACCAAATTAAATGCTTTCTCTAAATCAATAAAGCGTGGTGAGGATAAAAGCCAGTTTATTCCAGTTGTTCGAGGCCACAAAAGTTCCTAATTTGATCCTCGTTAAAAATTTGTTGATATTCTACCGACACGTCCATTCAAATTTGATTAAGTTGGAGTAAATTATGTTCAGCTTACGACAATGACTTTCTAATCACCAAGATAATTATCGTCGTCGATTATTCCTTATAGAAAAGTTTCCATCTCTGCGCTGAAAGTTCTCCATCTAGTACCTGATAGAACTTCACGATCTCGAAGAGAGAATTAGCGGACAAAGGAGATCGTTCACCGACTGCAATGTATCAAGCTCCGAGACAGCGCAGCACTTTCCTGAGCGTTTATGCAAAATAATCTCGGACGATCTACGTGTGCGCACCTCTCCCGTACCTACGGTTTTAGAAGAAGCAAATTCCCCTCCGAATCGGCCGGTCGTATACACGAGAAGCATCTCCCACACACAAAGTAAACAACTGGCAAAGGAACGAGCACACGAAAACCTGATCACAATTGTGTACGACCCGCCTCTCCTCCTGCGGGCGCGTCTCTTTCTCGCCGAAGCGGCGAGAAGCGAGAGCGAAGAAGCACGCTCGTACAGGCCTTAATAACGTACATGTTATGTGAATTCCTCTAGTTTTGATTTTTAAAATGATAAAAGAAAACATCCACCGGCACGGAAAAATATAAATCCGACCATTTGTATGCCCCCGGTGTGAATGATCAAGGTCTCTGCGAGAGACGGTCGGCGAGTATTTGTCATTTTTACCTTATTCGGACGACTCGTTACACGTTCTGGTCATGTCCGTGGCTAGGCGGCGGTCTCTTTTTCCGTTTTTTCCCCTCTACTTACTATCTATTCATCGCTACGCCTGTATATAATACAACGGACGGACGGACGTAAAGTTTGTAATTGTCGTATTTAAATGGAAGGAAAGCGCATTCGAAGCGATAGAAATGCGCTGCTTCCAAGACGAAGGGAATCGATTCGAAATGGCTCGAAGGAAACAAAGGTTCAAGTCGGCTTACGACGGCGCGATTTTACGAGCAGTTCGATTGAGGATGGCCGTATTGAAGCAATTTCTCGATTACGGCGACAATGAAGGAGACGTGTTCGTTTCGAACCATGAGAAACTCGTCGAAGCTGTAAAGCGGCGCGAAAATAAAGAAATAGGTTCGATATGCTAACGCATTGTCATATTCGAAACGGTAATGGTCCCAACATAGATTCTTGCGGAACTTCATATTTCATAGCCGGCGACGGTAAAAGATCGCTTTCGTGTTCTTGCATTTTTAGAACTTATATTTATTGGCGAACACACAGAGGTGACAGACAAGAATAAATAATAATGATGGTGATTCAGATTCCCCTGTTCTGCACTTGTCTTCGAATCTCCTTCCAACTTATATTTCTTTCCTCCGCCGCTTCCCTTGCTTCCTCAATCCAACACTTTCTTCCTTTTTACTTACTTAATCCTAACCCTTATAGCCTTCTGGGTGTCGGGTTCGTAGAGTTGAGTTACATTGAGCTTCTTTTCCATGCCTTTCCCCATGTTTTCCTGTCTTCGACTTGTCTTCGGATTTCCTTCCGATTTATATTTCTTTTCTCCGCCGCTTCCTTCACTTTCTCTACCCAACATTTCCTTGGCCTTCCTTTTAGTTTTCTTTTGCTTGTTTTGACTTCAATAACTCTTCTTACCGGTTTATCTTCTCTCATTCTCATGAAATGTCGTAACTATCTGCATTGTCCTTATTCTATCTTGTTTTGTATGAGCTGTATTATTAAGCTTGCTCTGATAATACAATTTCTTGCTTTATCTGGTCTTGTTTTTCTATCTCTCCTTCTGAGGAATCTCATTTCAATGATTTGATTCTTTGTTGTTGTCCATACTTCAGATTCGTATGGGAGTACTGGTGCAGCTGTTTTCTTAATTATTTCTGTTGTAATTTGTTTTGGTATTTCGTCCTTTTATTCTGGAAGATACTCTTGATGCTGTTAGATAATTTTCCTGTGGTTCCCGTTGGTTCGTTTGTACTGCTCACCTCTTCATCAAATCTCCCATCTTTTATATTTTAAAGTTTTAACTCGTTCCAATTTTTTCTGATTTAGAAAGATTTCATCTTATTTTGTATGGGCTTTTAAATTTTCTCTGAGTGTACAGTTTCTTACCTTATCTAGTCTTGTTTTCCTATCTCATTTCAATGCTTTGTGTTTCTTTTTTGGGGGTTTTGATTCTTTCTTGTCGTCCATACTTACAGATCCGTATGTGAGTATTGGTGCAGCTATTTTCTCAAAGACTTCTGTTTTAATCTGTTTTGGTATTTCTTTTTCTCCAGGAAGGTTCCTGAAATATCGACATTGTACTGCTTTAACTCGTGTTTAGCTCCTAGCTTTCGAGCTAGTAGATTCGAGGAACCTATTCTCATTCTTCCATTTTTTTCTTATTCTTTTGTCTTTTCCTCTGTCTTTGTCTTGTAACGAATCTGTCACTAATTTCGCTGTTCGTTACGTGCAATCGTCTTCTTTCATCATCCTCCGTTTCGAACTTCAGGTTTAAAGGTCGGATAGATTCCCATCTCTAATTTCAATCCCAAATCGTAAAGTTTTCAACAAATAACCCAGGTAAAAGAAGTGGTAGGACTCGAAGGTCGATATTCTTTCTGGCAGTTTCTTGCATCTTCTCATCGAACCAACGTTTCAGGGTCGTAGCTAGATTATATTCCTAGGATGGGGTAAAATATTTTTAGGAAGTCCTAGGAAAAAAAAAAGACGTTGAATAGGAACATAAATAGAATAATTCAATATAATTTAATAACATTTTGGCACAATTATTATGAAGAATATTATAAATAAGTATGTACTGCACAAAATATAGTGCATAATGAAACATTCGAAACCAAAATCACATACAAAAAGTGAAACAAAGTTTCTCGAAAACCATTTTCTGTGCGTGTATTTGTTCAAATAAATTTTTTGGAGATTCAATACCATTTATGATATTTTTCACCACTGCTAGTTCTTCCATGAAAGGCAACAAAATCCCAAACGAAGGAAAATACCAATATCGTCATAGTCCAAATCTTCGGCTCCGTGGCTGTGTTCACTAAACCGCTGGTAAATATTATGTCGATTACTTCATAAAACGCAGATCCGAAATCCAAGGTAGAAGAAAAGTTTCTAGTTAGGATTACATTACAAGAAAATGTTGAAGTTTAGAACTAGTTAATTTCCTACGTTTTGAATTTTGTCGTTCCTGCATCAAACTTGAACTGATAAGAATTTCGTCGTATGCCACGTCTTTTCTGGAACATCTAATTTCACTAATTTGGCAGCTTGTCTATCAATAAGGTCTGTTTCTCGAGCTTGTAGGATTTTGTGGGTCGGCTCAAAAGTTTTCAATATTCCTTTTTTACATAAAATCTAAATTGGTGTATTGTAATTACTGTATATAATTCGACAGCTTTAGTCACTGTGCCCTCTTCAAAACCTCAGTCAGACTTGATTTTCTTTAAAACTGTGATTGTTGCTTGGTAATGATGAATTAGGACGTAGGATATTGGTTATGTGTAAATTTCCAGACCAGCACTGTTCTAAGAACCGACAGAGTAAATGTCCATAAAATTTAGGAACAGAGTGTTGTTTAGGGACATTGCACAGGTTAGAATATTGATCAAAAAATTATTTTATCATTTGTAAGTCCATCGATTTTTATTAAAATCAGATGCAGGTTATGATTGCAGCAATGTACGTGTGGCACCTGTCGATGCCGGTTTAAATTTCTTTGGATTCTTGCGTGAACTCCTCCTTTTCTCGCGTTCATTACCGAGGCTCCATCGTCATACTGAATAAGTAATTCATCACTATTTAGCCCATATTCTTTTAATGCATTTAAGGTTATAGATGTCAGGGCTTCCACATCCAATTTTTAAGTGGTTTTTAATACATAAGATCGATTCAAATTCCGTGCCATTTCTTACATATCGAATTTCGATTGCCACATTTTCTCGGCTATTTTTGCCTTTGGTTTCGTCTTCTGAACGTGTAAACCGGGGTACATCGACTGAGTTTAAATCTTCTACGATACTATCTCATATTGCACATAATTCTGCCGTAATTACAATAATATCGTTTTGGATTTCTGCTGATAGGTAATTCGCACTTTGGGCCATTTGTTGATGGCATTCCACCAGCATTGGATCTTTTCTTAACAACGTGAATCTGGTATTTAAAACAGAATTTCTATCACAGCACATGTTTTCCATATGTTCAATATATGGAAAATATGCGCGGCCTCATTATCGAATATAAAGATCTTTTTCTAATGATAAATGTGTAGGTTTAAAATGAAATAAATTGCCTAGTAGAGGCAAAGGGATAAGCAAGGGGCTCAGCTCCCTTCGCCCTGGCTACGAGCCTGCAACGTTTTCGGCCTTGTCCATCTTGGACGCCGTACTAAAATATTCAAAGCAGTGTTTGCCGTTCAAGTGTTTAAACTATCACTTGAACGGCAGACACTCAATAATCTCCAAGAAGCTATGGTAAAGTAAATAATTCCATTTCCTTTATTCTAATATTTTCAAATGTTACTTAATTTATATTATACCGTATACCGTATACCTGTTAAGCACGTGTACGTGCAGGGATTATTCGACTGCTTCGTATACGAGGTTGTATTGTTTACCGAATTTTATTATTAAATAATTGTGCGATGAGGAGTTAACTGATGTGATATAGTGTCAGTTATAGTATGCCAGAGTCATTGCAATCACTATCAATTTTTCCTTCATTTTAATTTTCTACCTTTTCCATTACATTATTTCCATATTTCTTTCGAGACTAATTGGTAAATTATTTCTCAGTTTTCTCTTTTTTCATTAGTTCTATTCCTTTTGTTTCTTCTCGCCCTTGCATCAATCGTTCCTCCATTGCCTTCTTCATGTTTGTTAATGTGAGGTTTTCCTTGATTTAAATCATTTAATAAATAAGCAGCCAATGCGTTTATTGGTACTGGCGGATGTTCTTTGGCTAAATAGGCCAGAGCTTGCCGAATTGGGACCACGGTCTGATCTAAATATTGACTTGTCGGCAATGATGATTGATTCTAGTTTTTTTAATTTGAACGTCTTCCATACCTGTTCTGGTGACTAATAAGTTCTTGAACAGCTCACAAAGAGGAATTTGACAAATTCGAATTTATTACAGCCACCTTTTCTGATGTCCTCTTTGATTCCTATAACCTTTTCCAAATTCATCCCTCGTACTTTACTTCATACAAAATTACAGTGTTGAAATTACACCTCGGCGATGTCCTTCATCGTATTTCGGTAGTTATCATAAGCCGTGAAACCGCATCTTACGTACTTCGTCTTGTCCCAAACCAACTAAAAGAAAAATCTTGGGGGCGGCGGTCGATTTTGACCCTCATCCTTGCCATGGCGGTTTGGATATGCTTCCATTCCGATGACGATACTTTCATGGACTGATTGATACTTATCAACTGTTTCGTACTTTCAGTCTTGAAGTTGGTGGTACAACTGTCAAAGTATGTATTTTCTAGTACCTACATATGTCGATGCTGGTGATGACTTACTCTTCCGGGTCGTAAGTATTTCCAATTTCTGTTTTGTTTTTATCCAATCGAGTCGCCAAAATTGTTTTCAACTGGGACATTTGTCAATTCCTTTTTTACTTACAATTAATTTGCTGTTGTAGGCGTTCTCGTCGATGATAAACCGGACGAAAAGAGTGTGAAAGAGGAATAGGCCACCCAGATACGTAGGAGTAGCTATCCTGCTATTACAATTGAGATAATTGGGATTAGCAAAGAAACGCCACTGGTTGCCTCTTACTTCCTGGAAGAGCTGTAAGCTTTTGAAGAAGATATCGTCTCTCAATTCCTTCTCTATTTGCTCTAGAAACTGATATTATCTTTCATTTTAACATATCTCGATAATTACCGTTAATCGTCGTTGTGCAACGCAAATCATCTTTACCTTCACGTATTTTGTTGTTTAAATCCTACTTAACTTCTCCTCTTCTATTTGTTGCCCTGGATTTTTCTCGTTTAACGTTTTCCATTGCTGAAACGCAACGTCGCACCTTCAACCGCTTGGAACTCATATTTGCTACCCAAACTTTTATATTCTTAGTAATGAAGAAACGCAAAGTGATTTCATTCTAAATGTTACTTCTTCGTATTCGTAGTCGGTCGAGAAATAATCCCCATTTCGAAGAGTATATATTAATTTACATACATACTTGTGACTGTAGGTACTGAAGGACTCGGTAACCGAACAACCTGGACTCGATTCGTGCGCACGAAAGCGTCAGATTTAATTTTTCGATGTTTTAGATACGGCCCGTGATATTTCACAGCACTATCGGATAATGGATTTCTACGACGCTAAGTTCAAAAACAAACAGGACCGCATTGAGGGAGCGCATCTGCCTTACTACAGCGCCTACGAACTCTTCGACAGATGCGACGGAAATCGCCTTGTATGTGTATTTAAGTAAACACCGTGGGGCTCGAAAAGCGGTAGTTGTTAGGACGTCCGTTTTGTCTCAAATTTGTTCCGTCGAGTTGAGCATTTTTATCAAAAGTCGATTAATGGAAAAGTATGTAACGGCGAGGACCTCCCCGAAGAAAGCCGTAAATTTCTGCGGAGGAATTCGGATTTTATCTCTTCTCGCACATACGACATCTGTGATACTAGCTTTTGGTGCGATACGAAGCACCTGACCCTGTCGTAAAAAATCAGATCTGTTTCATGCAAATTCTACCAGTTTCAACGGGGTAATTTTACGCAACCTGTAAAGTGTCAGTTGCATAAATCAAAACGGTCTTCGACGGTTGTTTGCGTTGAGTTTATATCTTGGTCGTAACGGTAACCGTTATTTTGGTGGAAAACATACACCGTAAAGTGCGATATACAAAACCGGCACGTTCGAAAAATTACTTTTGTATTGTTGGAAGCGTTCATAAAATGATTTTGGACTTTATGGGTTTTCTTACCTGTCCGACGATATACGACGAGATGGAAGGATGGGCAACTTGGGTTTCTGTAAATCTGATCATGTTCGTGTATAAATATCTTTATTAGCGAGATCGAGTGGATAAAAATGTTTTTTTTTTAAGATCCTGGCTAATATCATCTTAACAGTTAAATTATTACTACTGATGATAATGACTAACGTTCATAGTAAAAAGTGTTTTAACAGGAGTGGAAAATTGGAATTTTCAATAAATAACTGTTCTTGAAAAATACTGACATTTAGATGTAGTCATAAAGAAGACATGTGGGAATTATATATGCAATAACACATCTGATTTATGCCCTCCTCGGATTTGCTGGTACACTTTGTTTCTTATGACGAAATTCTCAATCATTGTTTGGCATAAAGTTTGCAAGATTTCTGTATCACAGCGTCCAATGTCCTTCCTCAAGGCTTGGGTAATCGTAAGCTTGTTGACATAAAGTTCTGACTTCAAAGAACTCTAGAGAATGCAGTCCAAAGGACATAAATTGCGGTTAACTCGGGTCACCAAAACGGGTGATTACACGAACAGGGAATGTCTAAGCTGGGTAAATTGTAGGTACAAAACCAAGGTTTACGTTATTTCATCCACAAAACAAAATTTAAAAATTAAGGTACATCTTTGCTTCCGTTTGTCCCAAAATGAAAACCTGCAATCTAAAAATGTTCCGAGAGAGTGCGTTTTTTTTTGCTAACAGATGGACCTCCATCTCAACAACACAAATCTGTCTTGTTTTCGTCCAGAAAATAAAATTTAAAAGCTGGGAGACATGCTTGCTTTGCTGTATGTGATCCCGAAATGGAAACCTGCGACTTGAAAATTTACTGAACCTCTTAGTGCGATTTCTTTTCTAATAGACGGAGGTACAATGCTGAGGCTTTTTTTGTTCTCATCTACAAAACAAAATTTAATAGCTGGGCGACCTTGCCTCGCTCAATCTAATCCCAAAATGGAAACATCAAGTCAAATAATTGACCGAACTTTCTAGCCCCCTTTTCTCGTAATAGATGGAGGTACAAAGTCGAATTTGGTACTATTTGACTTGACAAAACGAGACCTTAAAACTGAGAGACTTGCTTGTTTCGTTCCATCTAATGCCAAAATGAAAATCTGCAGTCTAAAAATTTCCCAAATCTCTTAGTGCGATTTTCTCTTAACAGGAGGAGGTACAAACCTGAGGCCTTGTGTTGGTTTAGCCTGCAAAACAAGAGATCTTGCTTCGCACTATCTAATCCCAAAATGAAAACATCAAGTCAAATAATTGACGGGACATCCTAGTCCCATTTTCTTGTAACAGGTGGAGGTGCAAAGCTGTAGTTATTTAAGCTGACGTAGCGAAATGTCAAAACTCAGGGACTTGCTTGCTTCGCTCAATCTAATCCCAAAATGAAAAACTAAGACTTGAAAATCATACTGAACCTCTGAGTGTGAACAGATGGAGGTGCGAATCTGAGGTTTTGTATTGTTTTCGTCTACCAGGAATATTTAAATTCGGGGAGCAAGCTTGCTTCACTCTATGTAATCCCAAAATGAAAACGTCAAGTACAATAATTGACCAAATTTCCTAGTCCCATTTTCTCGTAATAGATGGAGGTGAAAAGCCGAAGTTGGATTTATTTGAGTTGACGAAACCAGATTTCATAAGCGACCTTTTTTAATACACGGTGGTACAAAGGTGAAGTTTGTGTTATTTTCGTCTACAAAAAAAAAATTAAAATTTTGGAGACATGCTTGCTTCGCCCTATGTAATCCCAAACTGAAAACATCAAATCAAATAGTTGACTGAACTTGTTGTCCCATTTTTTCGTAATAGGTGGAGGCGCAAAGCTGAAACTTAGGTTATTTGAGTTGACAAAATGACACCTGAAAACGCAGCGATTTTCTTGCTTCGCTGAATCTAATCCCAAAATGGCAACCAGCGACTTGAAAACTTACTGAACATCTTAGCGCGATTTCTTCTTAACAAATGGAGGTATAAATCTGAAGTTTGTCTTGTTGAGCTCTGCATCTGCGAAATAAAAATTTGAAAACTGACAGAGATACTTGCGTCGGTCTACTTAATGCTGCCTTGTTGAAGCCACATGTCTTCGAGATTCATACCATCCATTTGAGGCGCGAAAAATTGGGTTACCATATCGCGATGCCGCTAGCCGTGATTTTGTTGGAAAACTCACCGTTCACTGGTTGTTGTTTAATTAACCAATTGAAAACATTCTCTTCGCCGTGTGTGGTCTGTTGGTCTTGAGCTGTTGTGTCAGTTGGATTTTGCAGCCATGAGGACGCAAATATTTCGCGAGAATAGCGTTTCTTGATATGTTATATGTTTGAGCGCGATGCAGAACGAATGTTCCCGGATTCTCGGCCACATGTTGGCGAACATCCGTGGGTGTCTTCTGCTAAACAACTTGATCAAACATGTGTCGATGGCCTGACCCCTAAATTCTTCGAGTTTCTTGATAATTCTCAATAACAATTGATGCACAGGTAGAACATTTTGGTTACCAATAATTTGACGTCATTTGCGAGTTTTAGGCGGTCAAACTGTCAGCATTTTTTAGATAAAGTTTGTAACAATAAGAATGCATGGTTCTGTCGAATAGCGATTTATTTTTAGTAATGGCGGACTTTCTACCATCGAGCTGTCATAATGGTTTAACTATCGAAGCATAACAGCAAAAATGGGTGCCAAATTATTTAAGTTTTCCGCTCTTGTTGGGACACCAGATACAATAAGTTAAATGTATATGGGTTAGAAGTACCATGGTGCAGCTCAATAGACTTGAATACCACTTTTTTGAATACTGAGATTTAGTGCCCTTTCGTCTTCTCAATTCTTTGCAGTAATCTTGGAGATGGATTCCACGTTGGTTTGGTTTGGAAATCCCTCCTCGTCTTTGACAGCTAAGTCTTGAATCACCTTATTAATCCGTTTAGCTCATCATGTAGCTCTTCATTTCTTACACAGTGGTCAGTATATGGTGGGTCAGTCATTGGTAATGATGTTGAGGAACTTGACTTCGTTGGATAATTCAGTGATTGGATGATTTAATGACTTATACTCCTTATCTCCAGATTGGTTCGACTGTAGATTATGGTAGATTAATCTTTTAGAGTTCAAGTCAAACTCTGAGTATTTACTGTTTTACCCTATACATTTGACGCCTGTTGAGGGTTGATTGTTTCAGTTCTTCTTTTTTAACCTGACATGATGTTTTCAATTCAATCTACTACCAAGGTGAGGGCAGAGATGTTTTGCCATATCTGCTTGGGGAGTTTGTGATCCGTCAAGGGAGATGTTCAAGTTGCTGTTTCTTTCACACATGCATCGATATAGAACTGTTGAGTTTTATTTTCCAATCTCTAGACAACTTGCTTATCTTGTGAATCGTACCCAGCAGTTTTTGATTGCTGTCACTATGATGACTGTATCATCAACAAATGCTGATGGTACAGCCAAGTACCGTTTCTTCTGGAGTTGGAGTGTCAGAGGTGTAGGGTAGGTAAAGGAGGTGTCCTAGAACGGTCCCATGTGGTACCCCAAGTGAGATTGGATGGAACTTAGAAAATGCATCTTCGTGAGAAACTCTAAATTTACTTTCAGAGAGGTACGACTGCAGATTGAAAAATTGGAAAGATGTTGTGTTCCTCATTTGCATCCTCCGTCTTTCTAATTGAATACATATTCCTAAATATTTTGTACTTAATAGTTCGAAGTATTTCAAATCGTCATCAAACTAAAAAAAAAAACAAAGTCGACTTATTTTAAATAAGAAACACCGCAAAGATATTATTCGATACCGCCCTCAGGTGATTGAATAAATATTGTTTTGTCCGAGAAGATAATTCGCCCAAAACCGCAAAATCAAGTCATTTGATCCAACGCCAGACTCTCGGTGTAATTACCGAACCGCGACCGTCGATAGCCATTTCGACGACTTGGACTTTGGAGATACTCATACAGATGAGATACACGAAACATCACCTCTGCGGGAATGAAGATCCTCACAGGAAACGGGCTCGTTTCATAAACTCCATTAATATAGTCGCGTACATCGTGGGAGATGATATATCAATTCGAAACCGCAACCGTCGTATTCGCAACGCTAGATAATTTATAGTTCGGAACGACCATGTATAGAGCGATCACAACATTTTTGCCACCTGTAGTCGTTTTCGCTACGTTACAGATATGTCGTTCGAGATAGATGCTGACGCGGTTATTTCGCTCTTGTTATGACATACTCGGCATGATTCCGCGTTTGACGTTTACCTTTTATAACGAGCGTCGTCGTACGATGACGGGAATTGATGGCGATTTTTGTGGAATTTCTGCGTTTGTTGCGGAAAGAAAAACAAAAACGGAAATCATGAAATAGTGAATTAAATTCAACATTTTTTGGGTCGTTATTTCCAATGGATGTTTAGTGAGACCGTGGACGAAGAAGTTGTCAAAATTTGGAGAATATTCAAGTAATTTTGATCAAAGCAAAGTATTACTACACCACTTTAACAGTTCGAACAACCATCCACTTTGCCCCGTTAATCTCGCCCGAGGTTTTAAAAGCCAAAATGGAGCCAACTCTCTCAAACGCCTAAAGTACAAATGTACTCTGGGATAGTTGAGGAAAGAATTTGATGATTTAGGAAATAAATTTTTTAATTTGCAGTATCATTCCGTGTCTGTGAACTGTTTAGGAAATTTGAAATACTGGTTTTCGAAAACATACTACGTTATACAGCAAAAGCAGATTCAACGAGATCACATATGTTTCGTAAAATCTGCTTTTGTTGTCTTTGGTTGTCAAACTAGTGGTCTCTTAAGAAGTGCATAGATTTTGGTGAAAGACAATCTGGAACCACACGTGGAGTACTGAAAGGTTCAGGTAATTTTGAAAGAAAACCTCCAAGAAAAATCTTTCGGGCTTATAAATATACAGGATTGTGGCGTCAATGGTACCGGACTTGTTAAGATATAAAAACCCTTTGTGCACTTCATACACGCGGGCTACTTCTTTCTACTTCGTAGGTTAGAATGGTAATATGGCTTCCCTTCCCCCCACATTTCCATTCTGGGGTTATAGAAAGCAACCCTAGTTGGCAAGGTAGGAGATTTAAACGCGACTAACAACACACAACACTTACAAAGACTCATACGTCGTAATTCTTCATTAAATCCTAAAGATCAGGATGGGAGTGGTTTCCATTAAGTATACGTAATAACGATAAATCAAACAATGGTTCACTGTGCACAAGCAAGGAAAGCAGAAATTATGCAGGTGAAAAAATTACGAATTTGAAATTAAAATCCTACAGGTTTGAAGAAAGGAATATGTCGCTAGAGTGGGGGCAGAAGGGAAATAATCAGCCTTGAAGCAACTAAATATCTATGAGGAGATTGTCGTGCCAAATATCGAGCCATGATGATGAGAAAGCGGCCTTACCAAACAAAATTAACGAGATTTTGCTCAAATTTTTCTTTCAGATTCCAGCCACATTTCTATCGAAATACATGACTAGTCACTCTATACTGTAATGATACAATTCCGGGTTACTTTTTACTCTTTCGTGTTTAGTTAAAGTTTTTATCTCCAGCAAAATTATTGTGTGAGAAAATGCAAAATTCTGGAGGCGCCGGGCATCGATCCCGGTACCTCTCGCATGCTAAGCGAGCGCTCTACCATCTGAGCTACGCCCCCTTCTTATAAAAATCAGAACTATCGTTCGACAGAAACGAATACGTGCTCTACTTTCTACATGTGCTTGTACCACACCCAACGATCGATTTTTTGGACAAACTCATGTTAAGAGTCGCAATCTGACAATTATATTGTGTAAAGTAGGACATTTTCGCGAACGGATTATCTGGCGTTCCTCAACACGTTGCCTCGGCTCTTTTACGTTGCATGATTCCTTTAGATTAGTACGAAACTAAGGAAATCAAATTGTATAAACCGTCGTAAAAGAAATAAATTGTATGCTTTTGAGGTGCCCCAAAGTGATATGTTAGGACCATTATTTTTCCTATTTTTAGATATAGGTCCAAAAGAGTATATTCCGGAAGTAAAAGTGTGGAGGCGCCTCTCGCATGCTAAGCGAGCGCTCTACCATCTGAGCTACGCCCCCGTATACAAGAACCTCGACTTGGTCCTCGATTGAAACGGAATGTGCTCTAATTTCCAAATATCAATTGTATCCCGTCTAGAAATCAGTTCGTACAGGAAGTTTCATCCAAGATTAGAGTCGAGGTATTTTATCTCCCATGAATTAGCAAGCTTTCGCAAATTGGCGATCTGGTGTTCTTTAGGACACTTCCTTGAGTCCTCGGCGTTCGATGATACTTTTAGACTAGCAAGAAAGCAGAAGGAAATTTTCAAGAATACATTTGGTAAGGCTACAGTAAAAGGGGAAGAACGTAGGTAGTTTAGAGATGTCTCAAGATTTTATATTATGAGAATTTTCTATTAGTACTGGAGGAGGATTCAAAAGATTAAACCCTTGACGAAAAAATTGGGAAAAAGTGTGGAGGCGCCGGGCATCGATCCCGGTACCTCTCGCATGCTAAGCGAGCGCTCTACCATCTGAGCTACGCCCCCGTATACAAGAACCTCGACTTGGTTCACGATTGAAATGAAATGTGCTCCACTTTTCACAATCAGTTGTGCCACACCTACATACCTAAATGGATTCGTACAAGAAATCGCGTCGAAGATTACGATCTAAGTACTTTTTGCGCATGAATTAGTACGTTTCCAAATTGAAGAACTGGTGTTTCTCAGGATACATCCCTGAGTCCTCTGCGTTTAATGGTACTTTCAAACAAGCTATAAATCAGAAGAAAATTTTGAAAAATAAATCGTATAAGCTTATATTAAAAGAAGGAAACCGTTGGTAACTTGGGGGCGCTTCAGGATGATATATAAGGACGTTTCTTATTACTCCTAGATATGGGATTCAAAGGATTACAACCTTAATGTCAAAATCAGGAAAAAATATGTACACCTGGCACCTGGCATCAATCCCGCTGCCTCTCGCATGCTAAGCGAGTGATAAGCGACAACGATTTTATTATTATTTCCTCTACCTATTATCTATATCAATCTTGACAATCCAACGACAAAGAATTTGAGAATGCATTAAATTTCCTTATATTCTATACAATATGAAATATTTACAATTTACACTGGAAGGAAAAGTTTGTTAGTAATATTTGTTACTAACAAACTTTTCTACATTGTTGATTATCTGCAATCGTATACCGGGTGACTAGAATGAAGAAGAAAACAAGGAAATAACAAGGTGGCGTACGAATTGCAATGGCGCTACATTTTTGGTTACAGTAGCAGAATTGGAAATGAAATAGAAAATAATATACCATAGGATGAAGTGATAGTGGCCTTAAAACCAATATGAAGGGAAAAATCTTCAGAAGAGGAGCCGTGAGAAAATTGTAAGCCGGACGGATATCTTACACCCATGGATTTCTTGAGAAACCGAGTATTTTTACGCCGGTTTGTCGAAATACGTAAACACGAATGAGCAAAACGATAGGTAAAGAAAACCGCTGTTAATAAGCTTGCAGAAACGGAAATGTGCATACCATGACTAGTTCCATACTACCACCAATAGTTCTACAACCAAACGAGTTGTACTAGGCTGAAGAGGCGATGGAAACTTACTACTATTGCTATTACTCGTTGTCGACTGATGACGAGTTAAGATGATTTGCTAGTTGTATGGTTTCTATCCCAAAACTTTCGACACAGAGGATAGAGCTGTCGAACTTAGGTACGAACGAGTTGCTTACTACAGGTTGACTTACTGATCATTGCTTGCAAACTACGAAATCATCTTTATACTACAAAGCTGGCAGCAAATCCGCCAGGACAAAGAGATGCAACGCGCAATCATATTTTGTGCAGCTGTACGCCTTGTAGAAAAGAATAGGATAGAACTCCACTTGATTATCGGAGTTTCAAGAAAGCTTCTTTTAAAGACGAGAGTTGGAGTTGTATATCGAGAACGAAATTTCTTTTCCAGGAAATGACGTCCTGCATCTATCACGTGTTGAAGACGTAGCTGATTTCGTTGTTTTTGAGCTGCTGTGCGAAAATGACTTTTTCACGCCCACCGGCTACAGGTTGTAGGGCTCTATAGCGCGTTTCGTAACTTTTTTCGTGATATTAATGGGGAACGATGTTAAACTTTATTACAATTAAACTTAGCACCAAAGATAACTCGGCACAGAAAGCACAAACAGTTGAAAATAGATTGTTTTAATGCTTGAAAAGCCCGTTCAAAAGTGACTATTGATGGAAATTTTATTACAAAGACAACCTCGGTGGTTATTCTTAAATTTTGATCATAATCTGTAACTAGAAAGTTCCCGCACAATATTCTTGGTACAGCTCTCGCAATATAAGTTGGCGAAGGGTGGGAGTGAGTTCGCGCAGATAGAGGAGGGATAGATTGCCTATCATTCGTCCTGCAACGTAATGGTAATTCCTATGCACTATCTGAATCAGACAAGTGGGAGGTACGTGTCACCGCTCGCCAACTTATATTGCGAGAGCTGTACACACTAAAATATGAAAGAAAAATTTCTAAATAGCAACGTAATAACTGATAGTCGATTTAAACTAAGGATAAATACGAAAGAGAATTTCTAAATACCAATGTAATGATTCATAGCCGATTTAGTATATTTTAGATACTTTAATTTTAAAATCAAAATACATATATACATTAAAAATTAAATAAACGTTTGTATTATCCTCAACATCGTGAATTTCCAATTAAGATTTTATCTTTTGAGCCGTAAAGAACATTGAAGAGCCCGATTTTAATACATCAAATTTGGACGATTCTCTTAAATTAGGTACATTAATGGAGAGTTACCAAGTAAATGTGCAAAAGCTTTCTAAGTAGGCACAAATTGCATATGCCAATAATCTAGGAGGGAATTATGTTTTGTTAATCGCCGATTACAACCGTGCGATGTACGGTTTATTGTTGGTATATGCAATTTCTGCTCACTTAGTAAGCTATTGCACAGCTACTTCGTAACTGCCCATTAATGTACCTAATCCAATTCGGTCGTTATATGTGGGGATTCATCCAGATTTAGATCCACATGTGTTATTACATCGTTTTCTTTAATTTCTTCTTTAAACCATACCAAAAGGTACCGCCAGCAGACGACTCCGAAAAAATTTTATTTGTTTTATTGCGACGAATTCTTTTACGCCAGTCAAAACACATCCATTCCATCGGAAGCCAACAGCTCCGATTAAATTTGGTCGGTCGTGTAAGACCCCCTCCGGAGTCGGACACCTCTTTCCAGACATTCGCACCCATCAACCGGGCTTGAAAAGGGGGAGCGAAGTCAACTGCGCGTTTCCATCCGTCGCTCGCGATCTGCACGCGTGACGGCAATTCGTCCGAGTTCCAGAGTTCAAAGCCCGGTTGGTTCGGCGATGCGACATGTGCAACAAACTCGGGGGTAAACGTTGGGTATTAATCAAGCAAGTGATTCTTGTCTTCCCGACACTTCGCGTTGTCAAACGAGAAACGAGTAACGGGAAACGTGCCCCAACAAGTTGGTCGCGTGTTATAAATGACTTGTTCGCCAAGTCTTCGAGGATTCCACCATATTCTCTTTAGTAGGTAGATCTTAGAGGAGGATTTGGTTCTAATAAATTTCCATCGAATTTTGCGAGATGGTGTGAGAAAAGTAAGCGATAGAACTTTCCGATAATTACAACAACGGTTTCGATTAGGTTTGTTCACGTTTTACGATTATTGGCACCGCGATAATTGAAATCGATTAAGCGTTCGAGCGGATATTGTGAAGTCGTGGTACCCGCGGTAACGGCGAGCATAATCCCAACAATAAGGCGATTCATCGCTATTAAAAGACGAGAGAGAGAAAATAAAAGACGAAAACGTCAACCGATGCTAATTTATTCAAACAGCTTCAGATCGCAGATAGCGAAGTGTTTATTGTAAACGCGGACAATATCATTATTTTCCCCATCGCAATGAAACTCAACCGACCAATGTTATATTTACGATAAAATCAGTATACGCGAGGATACATTGTTCGATGCTTACGACCCGGAGAGACGAGCTCGAAACTGAATGGTGCTCGCTGGAAAGAGAAGGAGACGGAAAACGCAGATGTGGCGAGCTATCCGGCAGCCATTTCGAGTCCTCCGTTTCGACTTAAAACTGCCGATTAGAAAGAATTATTTCGTATTAAATGAGCTCCCGACTATTACGGGCGGCGTAATGGAAAATAGTAAATCGCCATAACCATTGTGCTTAACGTAAAGGACTATTTGAAGTTTCCTCCGAGGATTGTCTTCTCGTTCCGCGAATGTATGAGAGAAGGAACGCCTTTTATTGTACTTTATGTCCGTTATGGGGTCCGTGCGATCTAGAGGACTTCCAGTCATTCAGCTAGAAATTGTTGAGTGCTCGAGAGCATTTATTTTGGAAAAAAGTAAATACGTATTTCGTGCAATGTTAGAGACCAAGAACAAAATTATGAAACAAAGGGGAAAGTATGCTAGACGCTCGCCGTACTAAAACCAACGGATATGATAACATGTACCTCTGACACTAATATTCTTGCTTGACTTGTCTTACGCAAGGGCATCAAATAGATAATTCGTTAGATAGTTTGTCTGAAGCCGAGCCCAATGGTCTTACGGGGAGGAGCAGGGAACAGAAAAACATCCCTCTTCTGCGGCTTACTCTTGTACATAGTAAGTGTAGATCCATTTGATTCCTAAAACAAAGTTGAAAAACGAGTCATGCTATCTTTCTTTTCTTTGCAAATTGTTGGTAGTTCCCTTTTATTTCTACGTATCATTCCAACCAATGCCAATGTAGTGTTCTTTGATAGTAATTTAAACGCCAGAGGAAAACTTGTAAGGAAATTGTCCGTTGTTATGATCCTATCTTTCATAGTATATGGTTCTAAAACTTTGAACAACAACAAATTCACTTATAGCTGTTGATGAATTGCGTGTCTGATCTTTTCCTAAATAACGATCATGAACTTACCGTTATCACAAATCATATCATCATATCTGTGTGCCATTATCAGCCGCATAACATTTTTTTATCGTGCTGCAATTACGTAGTACTTATAATTTATTATAACTACGCAAAATACATTCCATCGCATAGAAAAATGCACCAGTCATTTTGTCTGCTTTGGTATAAGTACCAATGATAATTAAAAACTTCTTGATTTAAAAAATAATAATAATAATAATAATAAATAAAACTAACCGCCTACTAACTAATATTATTCATTTAATTATTGCTTCAAATACAAATAAGAAGACTGTGGCTAAAATAATATAAAATAAATAAAATTACCCTTATCACACCTTTCTGAAATATCCAGATACGTATTTCGGCAACTAAATTGCCATCCTCAGTGGAAAACTGGGGAATTTAGTATCACTGGCGAATCCGGCTAATGCTCAAGACGAACACTGTACAACACAAAAACACTGCACAATGACCATCACACAATGAACGTGACAGTATCAACAGTGTTTTGGTGTGTTTCGCACGTTCATTGTGTGACGTTCATTGTGCAGTGTTTTTGTGTTGTCCAGTGTTCGTCAGGAGCATTAGCCGGATTCGCCAGTGATACTGAATTCCTCAGTTGTCCACTGAGGATGGCAACTTGCCGATATACGTATCTGGATTTTTCAGAAAGGTGTGGTAAGGGTGATTTTATTTATTTTATATTGCTTCAAATGTCACGACATCGTTTCAAAAAAGAAAAAAGAGGTGAAGTGGGAATTTGAAAATATAATTGGAAAACCAGACATTTTGACCGTTTTCTTTTGGCTGATTTCAAGAAAGCTGTATAATTAGCCTGCAAATTGGCTCACTAATTAGAATTTCCTAGTATTATCATCTAAGGAATTATATTTTATAGTAAAAAAACGGTTTCCTCATAGCTGGATATTAGCAACATTTGATAGCAAATTATAAATTTCATCCAAAGGATGACTCCATCTGATGAACTAAGGTGATATTGGTATACTCAGATCCATCGCAACTTTGCGACAAATGGCAAATAGAGCGAGTATTTTCAACGAGAGCCATGTACTTTAAACACATCTGGAGCTGCTGCTAATTTTAAATCTATCTTCTATTTAATATATAATTTGCTTATTTGTGTGTTCCTCTTTCTTTGCCTACCCAGAGCTTTTTGAAGCCCACTAATGGGCTAGAAAGCTGAAAATTGGCATACATATAGTAAAATGTCTTTGCCAAATTTTGTCTGCCAAGCAGATTTTCTTCTTCTTCCTGCCTGTCAGGGACAGGCTTAACAGCTAATTAGGAATAAAAATAGTTTGGGTAAACAGCAGAAATTAAATAATATACACAGAACCGCTCGCATACAGCATCGATTTAGTACTGAGTAGAGTGGGGAGTCGGCGATGCTGTCGTAACTTATTTCGTAATTGTACGCTGTTACCGCTGTTTGCCCAGGACACATATTTATGTATCGCACCTACTCAGAACGCCGGAAGTTGAGCTGGCGGTTTATGCCGATAATACGGTGGTATACACATCATCACGGGGCGAAAGAATCGCAATTAAGGGACCAGTACCGGTTAGAATTTTGAAAAAAAGAATGATTTTTTATAACATTTTATGAATCCTTATACCTCCAGAAATCCCTTAATAAGGTTCGAAAAACGAATGCATGGTAAGCTATAATTAAGAAGTGTAGATCGGACTGACGCTGTCACTCCACCGCTTGTCCTCACTTACGTGCAAGGCATGACATTAAAATTCGGAGGAGGGACTCGTTTGTCGAAACTTGCTGATCAATCGTCGTCAGAAGGTCATCGTTGGGCACCAACACCTTCGTCGACGATATCCGCCTTCCATGTACCGCATCGACCAAATACCTAAAAATCAACTTGGACCGGCGACTAAGTCTTCGGTCCCATATCACTCTCGTCCTGGAGAAGTTTGGAACGTCCAGGCGGATCATCCTCCCTTTGATCTCGATAAGGTAAAAGTAAGTCAATAAATGTAAAGGAAACAAGAATTACATCGCCTATTCTACTTAAACGTTAACTTTCTACCTGGCGAGTTGCTCGCATCGACGCGTGAATCGATTCAGGCACGTGATTGATCTCTTTGTAGTACGATCGTAGAGACGTTTAAATTTAGGTTTAAATAATAAAAGTCCTACTTGAAGGTGTAGTAGTTCTGTGGTACTCAAAATCTTTCATGCGAAGCTTTAATATTAGGAAAATTAATTGCGGCTTTTTTGTGATAAAAGGGCAAATTTCTTGTCTTACAAATTTTGTTCACCTTCCTTTGAACTTTCTCCCCTTTTAATGTCATATGTAACCTATAAACAGGACTGTATAGTATCTTCTGGAGGGGCTCCAAACTGGAATCTACGGACAAAGTGGCTGATGTAGAAGATGATCTCCACGGTATTATAACGTATGGCGCATTATGATGGTCAAATGCTGCTAAGCTCCAGGTTGATCTACCGGTCGTAGCTCAAACCAAAACCTTAAGAACGTTAACAGGAGTGGGCTGGTTTGTCCGAAATGAATATGCTCGTGAAAGCTACGCTGACGCTGGAAAATTCGGGCAATCCAGGTGCAGCTGGACCTGCATCGCTTCTCGCCCAGGTGTGAGGCGGGTCCAGGAGCTACTTCGACTTTATCATCGCGACGACGTGGATTAGTGTTGACGGACTCAGCCAATATTTTCTGAGGATGTTTTTATCCCCGGATCAAAAAAAAAAAAGTAGAGGAATTTCAATGACTCGCTGCAAAACGACCTAGTAATTGTGGTGGGTTTGTTGGTCCGTGTTGGAATAGGGCAACAAATAAAGACTAATAATTACTATAAATGAACGCTGTCTTGTTTTATATCAACTTTGCACCAGGAAGAAACACGACCTTTTCTAGATCAGACGCACGCAAGCTTATTTAACGTATCGACATACAAAGACTGAAAGTTTGACGGTTTGATACATCTCACTTATGTTAACCTTTTAACGACGGGCCTATGTGTTTAGGTATCAATTTATTATTGACGTGAGTTATTGCTATGCCACGTTGCCATTTGCATTCTTTCCAAGATCGCGGGAATATAATTATTCCACCTGAATTTTCTAACAGTTCGTGTTAAGAAAGCTGTGCAATTAGCCTGCGAAGCAGCACAAGTTGCATATGCCGATATTATCACGATGGTGAAAGAGCAAAAATCAGTTTTGCAATACAGTCCTAGCAAATATTTCTACATAATTGAGGTGGTGGAAAGCCTGGTTCAAGCATTATGGTGCAAATATTCAGGTCGTTAGATGAAATTTGGAACTAGTTTGGAATTTGATTCCTGTAGAATTATGGAAAGTTCGTACTTCTGAAGACAATAAGCTTAATTGAAAGCACCAAGCTGGTTAAATCCTTTGGCTAAAGAAGATATCTCTTTGCAGATTTCAAGACCATCATCACAAGCAAAACAAACGAATTTTTTCGTTTTCGCAAAAACCGCGACCTCTTCTTTTTCTTTCTCTATACTCGAACTAAACGATATTTAAATTTGTATCCGTCAAGGTGTTCGCCATATCGTCACAAATCGATCGGAATCCATCACCGACAAAAGCGACCGAAAAGGAAAACAAAACGTCGCCCGATCGCACACGGCAACCTCATCTCGAGCGACCGACGAATCCGTCGTCGTGCATTGAATTGTCGATCAGGGCCGCATTGTTTATTCGAATACAATTAAAGTTTCGGCAAATGAGTTCATAACAAAGGACCCCATCCTCTTTATACGTCTTCTACCTGACATGTTCGGAAATTTCTCTCTCGTCGCCTCGGGACGACGCGGACAAGGGAAGCGGCCGGCGCGCTACGCTAAATATTTCATGAGAACTCGAAAGCGACAAGTCCCTTCTTCTCTCGCGAAACGGTAATCGACGGAACGGGGAGAGGGGGAGGGGGGGGGGCAGAAAAAGAAGACGAAGAAAAAAGGAAACGAACGGTAATCAGTTTAATAAACGTTGTCGGATCGCGCCGGTAATGTAAACGTATTTAACGAGTCGGGCTGTAAAGGGACGAAGGCGAAACCGCTAAACAATGGCGCGTAACAAGCGCGCTCGATTTGCAAACAATGGCCGACTCGTTGAGCACTCGAATAAATCTATCTATCGGAAGACATCTGACCCACGAACGGGACACCGAGTGTCTAATACAATTACGCCGCGCAGGCCAGATATTTTCTTTATATAGATCCAGCATGGGAACGCGTCGGAAATGGTAAATTCTTCCTATTTACGAATGTACCGGATAGAACGGGAAATAAGTGGTTGAAACCTGTTCAATGGACTGAGGGTCCTAAGGTACGACGTTGGGGTATCGATAGATTACAAATAATTTAAGACAAAATTAGTATAGTTTCCTTACAAAATAAGGAAGGTACATACCCAGCCTGATGTCTTTAGCACCGTTGCAACAGATGACAGGGACAGGGACTCTCTTAAACAAGAAAGAGAAAAGGGCAAAATCGTCAATGTAGAGTACAAGAAGTTAACCATTGATGGCAAGAGCTATGAATGGAATGAGATTCAAGTAAATAGACAACAACACGACAGAAATGAAGAAAATGTGCAATCTGGGCGGAAGAAAAGTATGAAATGGGACAGAACACAAGCTGTAGCGAGAACAGGAAGATATTCAAGTGAGGAGAAACAAGACAAGAAAGCGATGAAGAAGGCAAAGAAATTGGACATGGAAAAGCACAGCGGAAAGACGATTATTACAACACTCGAAATTGAAACGGAAATAATATCGGGATAGTCAACAAAAGAAAATCACAAGAAGTACATGAAGGGAAAGGGAAAAGTAACTAAGATACTTAAACTAGCAACTTGGAACGTTAGAAGCATAAGCGGAAAAGAGGAAGAACTTGCAGACGAATTTGAAAGGGCCCAACTAGACATTCTCGCGATAACTGAAACAAAGGAAAAAGACCGAGAAGAAATGGAGCTAGAGGGACGACATATACTACTATACAATGGTGTCAAAATACAGAGAAGAGGGCCAGAGGGGGTAGGATGCAATATCAAGAAACAAAACATAGCGCATGTTAAAAACTGGGCCTTCATATCCGAAAGAATCCTAAAAATAGAAACGGATTACGGAAAAGGAACCGGCACAATAATAATAATTATATACGGACCAAATGAATGGAATAAACGATGATTTCTGGGAAAATATAACTGACGCAATCGATAAATTGAAGGGAAGAATAATAGTGATGGGAAACGTTAACGGAAGGATAGGAAAAAGGAAAAGTGACTTAGTGGATGTGGTAGGAACGCATGGAGAAAACACAAGAAATAATAACGGGGAAAGACTGATACATTTCTGCATGGAAAATACCCTGATTATCGCAAACACATTTTACGAACAGAGAAAAGCAAAAGGGGGTTAGAAGTAGAAACGAAAAGTCAATAACAGACTAAATATTATTAGCAGAGAACATCGGAAAGGAAATACTGGATGTTAGAGTGAAGAGAGGTGTTGTTAATGGCGAAGTGGAGAATTACAGCCATAAAGAGGAAGACCTATGGGAACACAAGCAAGCTACGAAGCGAGACAATAAAAAGATATAAATTGCAAGATAGACGAATGGCGCAAAAGTACAGAGACAAAGTAGAAACCAAAATAAAACGAGGAGAAGATGAATGGGAAAATATCGACGTTGGAAGAACTATGGCAGCAATTTAAAGCAATCATCTTGGAGACAGCGAAACAAGATGGTGGGACGAGGAATTAAAAAGAGAAACAAGGACGAAAAGGAACCTGTGGAAACACTATATACAAAATCGGAAAGACGAACATTATAAAAAATACGAAGAACAACGTACTAAAGTGGACAACTTAGTGAGGCAAGCTAAACTAGTTTCTTGGGAGGAATTTGGTGCTAGGCTTGAAGACGATAGCAATGGAAACCAGAAACTGTTCTACGGAGTTGTGAAAAACCTAAGAAAAGAGCAGATAACAACAAGAGGCAATAAAATATCAACTAATAAAGACGAAATCAACAATCGGTGGAAGGAACATTTAGAAAAATTACTGAACCAAAGTAAAACGAACAACAAAGAAGAGGACACAATTACCAGTAATGCAATAGTAGGAATCACATGTGGATTTAGAAAAGGAAGAAGCACGCAAGACCACATACTTACGCTCAAACGGCTGATTGAAAAGAATATTTTTAGATTTAGAGAAAGCCTTTAACAGTGTCTCACAAAAGAACCACTATTATTATTATTACTATCATTATTTTTTGATAACAGACCGGTTCATTGTTTCGAATTCAACAGCCGTATCTGAACGAGAGTCATTCGTAGTAGATGTCGTTGTTCTGGTAGTGAAATGCTAGTCCTCGGCTCATAGTGTATCACGGGCATTGCTTTCTGATACGAATAGTACCATCCTGAAAACATAAACTGGGTAACACCTTTTCTTTGCCATTTCTAGTTAACTTTTATTGGGAAAACTTGTCACTAATCGATCTACTATGTCTTAAAGCATACATACGTTGTATAGGCAACAGTAGGATAGGAGGGGTGTTCTTCGCTACCAGAAATTCAAGTGTCACAGACTACATTGGGCTACAAGGTGCGAAAAAATTAGGGAGCTAGCAAAGGACCCAGATGGACCCCTGCGGTATTGAGGAAGGGGGTTGACTTCACGGCGTTGCCAATCTTCTTCGTGTGCGAAAGAAGAGATTAGGCGAACGACCGCCACCCTCTCCACAAATCCAAGGGCGAAGCAAGCACACTCTTGCAGTGGTATCCCTCCACGATAGATCTCCCGGATGGTTCGATGGTACTAAAGAGTTACTTTAGGCAAGCTCTAAAGCCAAAATCTTCTGGTGGGAGGACATCGATTTCCCAGGTCCCTTTTCTCCTGAACAACGCTTGGATTGTTGGTAATATAATTTGCTCTAATTTACTCCATTACTCCATCACTCCATCACCAACGTAGATTGTTGACAGTCAGATCTACTGCCTAATATTTCACAGTACATTTCCATGGCGATGGATAAGCGCAGGCAGATTTTACAAAGATTTTTGATTGCGTTGACCAAAAAATTCTTTAACTAAGTTGGATGCCATTGGATGTTGCCCATCACTGTTGAAATTTATTTCTTCGTACTTAGTTGATTGGACTGGATATGACTTTCATAACGGCTTCCCTCAATTGATTTTGAAATGTCGTCTGGGCTACACCAGGGCTCTAATCTTGGACCCTTGTTGTGTAACATATACATAAATGATTTGTTATGCAAATTAAAATGTAAATACTTTGCTTACGCAGAGGATCTGATACTATTGATGACGAGTTAAATTCATAAAATATTACAAGATCTACTATTCCAGTAATAAGCGAGTGTGGTGTTGCCAAATTTATGTTTCTTTCAAGAGCTTCCTAAAAACATACGAAGGATGATACAACATTTTAAAATTAAGATTTTCGATTTCGAGCCTAACAAAGGATGGCGCTGCGTGTAACTTTTTCGCCGATTTATACGCACCCTGTATAGATATTAATGTACCACCTCGAAGTAGTAGATCTACTAATTTACTACGTAATTCTAGAGCAAAAACCAATATTTTAACGTGATCACCAATGTTGGATACATATGACGAACACTTTTAACAGATTTTGCTCCAAACTGGGAACTTAGGTCTGTTTTCATTTTGAATTTATTACTGGTAAATTTTCTTCCTATAATTTGCTTTTTGATACCTGTATATTTCATAGTTTACTCTACTATTTACTGATACTCTGATGTAATATTTTCAAAGTCATGCTCATTTCTGGTGCTATTTTCTCTTTTTTGTTTTGCATACTTATTATTGTAAATTGTCCTGTAATTAGTCTGTGACTGTTGGAATAATAAAGATGGTTATTATTATTACTATTACTATCACTCATCGATCCTCCAAAATTGGTGTGCCATTGCTTTCTTTCCATATCTGCTAAACATCGCATACTATTGCTTCTCCGGTCTGCATCTATCGCGTTCAATTTCAATGTTCCTGCAGAGAGATTGACAGTATGGACAGCGAAAAGAGCTTCTCAAGTTTTCAAGGATAAACAAATTGAATGAAGTTCCTTCGAGAATTTATATCATCTTTTCAGCGGTTATTACCACCATCTTCTCAAGATTCCAATCCCCATGACATAGAAATATTACAAATACTAACCGAATAATTCCATAATTGCAGCAATTACAATTCCCCTATTTCGAGACGATATCAATACATCCCGACCACGTAAAGTCCCCAGAATAAAATATTCGCAAGGACGCCACTAATGTATGCAAATTGTATTTGCAATTTAAATCTTATTATCATCCGATACGTCCCTCATATATCATAACCTGCTTGTAGAGCTGGCCGTAACACTTGAAGAGGTAGGTGCTTGTTTCTCGCGATGGATATTGATTTATACGTCGTAATGAGACCTATTAGAGCTATACTTCAAATTTTATCAAAATATTGTATCGCGGACGATAGCCGCGAATTTATCGATCGCAATTTTCCCCTTTTAAAATATAAAAGTCGACGCGCGAGGAGCGAGTTCATAAATAACGAAGGACGAGGCGGATAAAACAAGCGCGAACGTGTTATTATTGATGGCATTTTCAAGACACGTAAGCGCGGTGCGATAGTGAACGTCGTACTCTACGTAAATACGTAAAGATATTGTAGCTAGACTAACTAGGCTATTGTTATGCATTCAAATGGCGCTTGAGAGGAACGTTTGTCACGGAGTTGTGTCTCATCGCGGGGCGATACGGGGGACGGGGAAGCGTTTTGTGCAAGCGTGGAATGTCTGTCGAGTCTTAATGGTTCGTCAATTAAAGCTTGTTAGATAGCTACCGTAATTGTCGAGATAAAAAGTAAATGTCGGTGATAACACGACTGCGAGTTCTCCGCGAAGATAACCTTTGTGACGGGAACATTTCTGAAGAAGCGGGATTTCTCGAACATTGCGCGCGCTTGAGTAATGCTAGTCGTTTGACGACGAGACGTTTCTGTTGTGGGAAGGTCTCTACGGAGTTGGTTGTTGGAAAAAAAGCTTCCTTAGATACAAATATTTGGGACTTGACGAAAGAAACGAAAATAAAATCGGATAAAGCAGTCTAGCAGAAGTATAATGGTGCCAAGGGAGTACTTCGTTTCCTACATCAAATAATACGGAGGATGATAGAAATTTCTAAATATGAACTATCCATAGATCTATCGCTGAAAATGCGTTAATACACACAATAGAACATTACACCATCAAATTCAGGAACAATACAAAGTGACAGAGACATTACAAAGTTAGCCGAAGGATGAAACAACCGTTCTTCCAAAAATTTGCCTCGGTAAAGTGAAAGGGAACGAAGAAGAAGAGAAAGAAGAGGAAGAAGAAGAAGAGGGAAAAGGGAGAAGAAGAAGAACGGTGAGAAAAAGACCAAGAAGAAGAGGAAGAAGAAGAAGAAGGAAAAAGGAGAAAAAGAAGAGCAGGAAGAAAAAGAACACGAAGGCGAGGGAGAAGAAGAAGACGAGGATGAAAATGAGGAACGGTCAGAGCCCCAAAGAACTAAAGCAGTGATTTTCAATCTTATTTTGTTTTTGTTCTTTTGCCCTCTCTTCGGTTATTTTTCCTTTCCCTTCTTCCTGACTCTCATTCCCGTTTCTCCTATTAAAGTCTTTTCATTTGAACGACTTGAAGATGACTAATTACGTTTCGTGGAAAAATAGAAAGACGAGCACAAGCAGATATAAAGTTGATAGAAAATGGTGAAGCTCAATTTCAATAACGAAGTAATGCCTAAATAAAGTGAAAAGGAACAAGAAGAAGATGAAAAATAAAGAGAAGAGAAATAGGGAGAAGAAAAATAAGGAAGACCTAGACGAACACGAAGAAGAAAAAGGGAAAGGTCCAAGCCCCAAAGGATTAAAGCAGTGACTTTCAACCTTCTCTCCCTTTTTTTCTTCTGCTCCTTCACCCCCTCCGGTTTCTGTTATCTGAGTGCTATTTTCTTTTTGTTCTTTTTGTCACTCTTTCTTCGATTCTTCGTCTTTTCCTGCTTCCTGATTCCCTTTTCCGTTTCCCCTGCTTCGTTTTTCAGTTTAAGCGGCTTGCAGATGAACAATTTTGTTTCCTGGCTTAATCATTGATTCAATTGTTTGGTTGGTTTTCTCATTTTTCTTCTCCTTCTTATTTCTTACATTACGTTTCCGTTACTAAAGGCTCCATAGAGAAAAAATAGGATGATAATCTGCTAGCGTATCTTCCAATGGGCCAAAAGTTCTCGAAGGCAAAACAGTCGTCATCGCATTCCAAAAATAAAAGAGAAGAATATGAAGAATACCAGCTGCAATATCTTTCGACTTCTATCGTATGTTCGTAGTTTATGTTGGTGTTTCGGCTATTAATTTTTAAAAAATACTGAAATTGAATTTCACTCCTTTCGAAGATCGATGCCCATTGTTGGAACTGATAGAAAATAGTCAAGCTCAATTATAATAAGGAAGTAATGCCCAAACGGAGTGAAGAGGAATAAGAAGAAGAAGAAAAATAAGGGGACCTAGAGGAACACGAAGAAAAAGGAGAAAATCCCAAAGACTTAAAGTAACGAATTTCAACCTTTCCTTCTATTCGTTCTTCTGCTCCTGCTTTGTTTCTTTTTCTTTCCAGCTGCAGATGAGCAATTTTACTTCGTGCTTTCTCAGTCGTTACATTTGTTCGTATTGTATGAAACTGATCTAAGAATTCTATTTATTTGCTTTTTTCATTTTGTTTCTTAGATTACGTTTCCAGTTCTGAAGTCCCCTTTGTTTAAACTTTGGATGATCATCTGTCCTAGGCTATATCTCAACTGTTCAGAAATTCTTGAGGGCAGAAGAAAAAACGAAGAATATGATGAAAAAACAGTTAAAATATCTTTCGGATTCTTCCTCGTTTATGTTACTGCTTCCGCTGTCAATTTTTCATTACGTGGCCCATGATTGAAACTGATAGAAAATGGTGAAACTCAATTTCAATAACCAAGTAATGCCTAAATAAGACGTGGACGAAGTAGAAACAAGAAGGCGAAGACGAAGATGAAGAAGAAGCAGAAGACAAGGACCCAAAACTCTGAAGTATTAAAACAATGAATTTCATCCTTTCCATCTTTCTGCGTTTTCGCTCCTCTTTCGATGCTTCTTCTTTTTCGTTTCTGGCTATCTTTCCTCACTCGTTTCCTGTCAATAGATCGAGTGTCGTCTCAATTTAGTGGCTGCTCAAACGCAGCAATTGTCTTGCTTTGGTCTCTGGAACCTTCATAGGGCAAAGGAAAGAACATGTGAGACAGTGTACATTCTGCTGCTCCTTCATCAAGAATCTCATCTCAGTTCTATAGACGTTTGATAAGGAATTGCTTATATAGGTTCAAGTCCTACAAGCTTTCTGTTTGCTCCTTTCCTTGCCAGAAGTTATTGCGCCTTTTTTCCCGTTTCCTTGTATATCTCGGTGTCCCGGGAACCACCACAGACGCATTCTATTGTCTTCTGTCAAGGACACCAATGTATTCCTACATCTCCGGATGGTCTTTGATTTGCACTTTAAACTTGATTCTTTTTGGGTAACCTTTCTGTCTTAAGGTCTTAAGGTAAGGCGAAGAAGAAGTAGAAACAAGAAGATGAAAAAGACGAATAATGCAAAGATCTAAAGCCCCAAAGAATTAAAACAACGATTTCAATCTTTCCTTCTTCCTCTGCTTTTGCTCCTCCTTCGATTCTTCTTCTTTTTCATTTCTTTCTGACGAACTTTTCTGGCTCGAGTTTTTGCCAACAGGTCCATCGCTTTCCCAATTTGGTGCCTGTTCATTCGGAGAAATTGTCGTGTTTTGTCCTCTGAACGACCAATAATAAACACGCGGGATTGCCGTCGTCCTTGCCCGGCATACACTCTGCTGCTCCTTCATCAAGGGCCCCGCCTCCGTTTTGATAAGGAATTTGATCAGATATCTTCATATTTGTTCCAGGGTTCATTTCGACTGGTCTTGAGGTTTTAGTGCTTTTGTTGTTGCCGATGGCTTCCCGCCTCATGGTTCTACATTTGAGATAAATCGTAATGATGGTAATACGAAACGAGTTAAGGAGGAGAAGGGAAATAGTTCTTTCCTCGGTCTCTTGAGAGGTTTTGGACTTCATCATCTCCTCAAGGCTGGCTAGATCAAATTTTATGAGGTTCTAGATGAAATTCCAACGAAAATTTTCTTCTTTCATCTTCATCTTTTGATGGAGACCTACAAACTATTTTCGACGTTCTCCTCAATATATCACTTACTTACTTCCATTGTGAGCACCCTTCTGGTGGTGTTTGGTGCCATTTACGAAGTTTTGTTTCAAGAAGCTGTAGCTTCCAATCGACTTAGCTTAAGAAATTCAATATTAAGTGCCTTTAATTAAGTGCTTGGTGCAACTCGTTGATTTCACGGAATCATTTGGGATTGTACCTAATATACTCTAGAAATACGGTTCATCCGGGTACTTACAAATACAGCCTCTACGATATTTGTTGAGTCAGAATTCCTAGACATTTTAAGATACGGAACTGCTTGCAAATATCTAATGAAATAAAGTAGCGCCTTTTCAGAAGTTTTGGCTCAACACATGTGGTACAAGCTCTCCGTCTGAGGATAATGAATTGCGTTTCAGCTCGAGTTTGTCAGACCATTTCCTTAATTCATAAACTGTATCTTTTGCGAGTAAACGTACTTCGCTAAATCATTGTCGGAGATGGAAGATTGCGGATGAATTTAAATCATTTCCTTTTTCGGCAATTGCTCTTTTTCGCTTACGCAAATACGAAAGCAAATTCCTCATCGTCGCGGATGATTTACGATGATCGCGCATTTTTAAAGTGGTCCCGAATCGATAATTAGCGCCTCACGAATATTGGCACCTGTGTGTGCCGCCAATTACACAAACAGACACAATTATCTCGGCGTAATTAGTCTGCGAGCTGTTGACCGCCAGATAGGCGCGGTTGTAGCGGCGCGTGTTGCACCAGAAGGCCGGGACATTTGCATATCGCGATATGCGATTGCGTCCCCGTTCAATTAGAGTTAAAGCATCTCTTCGGGCGAGCTAACTAGACGTTGGCACGCTAACGATAAGTAATAACCAAAACGAAAGAAAAAGTTCGAGGAAACTCGAAAAAGGAATCTTTCAAGGAGAATCAATCAAAAAAAGTATATTACCTCGCCTGACGAATAAAATACGTCCGTACGTAAGTCATTAACACGTAATAAATTCCGATTTATATGGAGTTTTATTATTATTTATGGCGCGAGATGATCCGTACAGATAGTACGTGTAATACTAACTGAAGTACCTACTTCTTTCTCCGCGCACGGCATTACCAAATATACTATATACCGAAGAGCTG
This sequence comes from Chrysina gloriosa, assembly GCA_038088585.1. Lineage (NCBI taxonomy): Eukaryota > Metazoa > Arthropoda > Insecta > Coleoptera > Scarabaeidae > Chrysina > Chrysina gloriosa. Next base: position 7,242,764 of record CM076094.1, on the reverse strand, counting down.
ACGCTGGTAATATATTCCAATAACGAAGGTTATTTGGAAATTCTTCTCGGATCCGTTTACAAAAATATCACGTTCGAGAAACACCTTGTCAACACTTCTCGGTAACAAATTAGGTACGTTGGGAGGATATTTATTGAGTTACGGAAAGGTGGAGAGGAGACGGACTCGAGCTGAATTAATTAAAAGGTGGTTACGTTTCGGGCAAGTACCGAATATCAATTCGGTCATGATTTATCTGATGATTTTTTTAATTAGCCGTATTTATTTATCGATTTTATTCGACCTATAATTTAGGGATGATTAATAAGGAATCTACGATTGCGGCGTAGCTAACGACCACGCCCTCGGAATGTCGGTATTATAATATTAATAATAATTTTCTTTTATAGGTTAGTGGCGATTTCGTTTGATCTACGTTCGTGTGATTGTGTCGAGAAGACCATTAAATTGGTGAGTTATTTTTATTAATTATTGTAATTAAAATGCGGTGGTCGCGAAGGCGATACGAGATCTCTTCTCCGTTCGCTTAGGCTGGTAAAGTAGCAGCAATACACAGTCAACACAAAAAGTTAACCTAAAAGTAGTAAACAATTTTCGAGCGTCAAAATCTTAACAAAACAAAATCTGGAGGACAGTTGCCCTCTGCGATTGACAAAGCTTAATTCTTCTCACGGATTATTACGATATGTAATGTATTAAGATATTGTAAGCTTTTCCACAGTTACTTGATAACTGCCCATTAACGCACCTAATTCGTTAGGTCGTTATATAGACAGTCTACCAGATTTTATTTTATTCACGAATTGACTTATTTATTTACAATTTTTCAAAGAACTCCCCTTTACGGTGAATACATTCTTGCATTCGCGAAAAGCAATCTCTGAAACATTTTCAGGAATCCCTTCGCGTGAGGTTGTTATAGTTTTTAAATGCGATCATCGCTTTTTCGGCCGATGTAAATCGTAAACCCACTGGAAACAAAAAGGTCATTACAGTAAAGGCGATTAAGCACAAAGTAGGAAATGACATTAAAGCGTGAGTTTCGATAAGTTAGATTTTTATTAAATAGAAACGAAGTTTAAGTATTGGAAGTGTGAAGAAATAGAATATTGAATCTAAAAATATATGACGAAACCTTATATATACAGTGTGTCCCCGGATTGACTTCACTATAGGTATAATTGATCAAAGATTTATAAATTTCGTTTTAATGTTTTCGGATGTCGCCCTGCTTGCGTTGAAAAGAATTTTATGCACATTTTTACTCCTTCAAAATCAAGGACATCATGATAATTGAGAAAGAAACATTTTCTGTTAAAGTGAAGTGCCAGTTCGGTTAATAATACCTCGAAATGTTAATGAGAAAAGTTGTTTAGATTATGAAGTTATGACTCTGCAAAATTTCATAAATATCGGATCACATTGATCAAATCATTATTTCTTTTGTAATCTTGCCTTGTAACTACAGAAAAACAGGTATTCTGTAGTTCCAAAAATAATAATAATAATTTAAGTTTCTAGTAAAGTATTTTATTCAACAAAAACATAACAATTACTCAGTTTGAATTCCTCCACAATCCGATTTCTATATTTTTTTAATTTAATTAAATTTAATTGAATTATTATCAATAAAATAAAACATAAATTGATTACAAAATATTTGAATCAGAACTTTCACGAAAGCTAGATTGGAAGATGTGATCCTATACATTGACCAGCGAAATCGCCCGATTGAATCTCTTTAGATTTTTATTTACGGCGTTATTTGAAACAAAATGTTTGTTCATGTGATCGTCACGATAGGCTTCAATTATTAACACTAAAAATTAGAAATGCTATAGATACAATTAACGCAACGACCATACCAAAAATATGCCAGGAATTTCGAGTTACGCTGCAAAAATATGCAAATCATGCAGTAATTCAAATTGAGTAATTGTCATGTATTTTCTTTTTTCAATAAAATACTTTTTTACAAACTTACATTCATTTTCTCTTACAACTTATGCGGAATATTTACTTTTCTCTACTTACAATGCAACAATACAAATAAAATACTGATTTAGTCAAAGTAAATATGTGTGATATTGTGAGTAATAATTTCAGATTGTGAATAATTTTTCTCAATAATATCTTGGGCGAAATTGCACTTGGAAAGTAAAAATATGTTTGAAGTTCTTTTCAGAACAAGGAGAGTAACATCGCAAAAACATTAAAATAAAATTTTTGATCAATTATACCTATAACGAAGTCAATCCAGGGATATACTGTATACGTGTAAAATATTTAGAGTAAAACAAAACTATTGAAGGAAAAGGGATGGGAAGCTTTATTCGGAAATGGGCGTTATTTTTCTGGATTACCAACTCGGAAACTGTCATTTAAGTCTAGCGCGTTCAAATTCATTGTATCATCGGTTTATGCTAGCTGAAGACCACGACTTGTCACCAGGCCACGTTTGAAATTATGAAAAGTTACAGTGCGGTAAATGCTTTTTGCTCAATTCCGTGAGTTCTTATGCGCGGGATTCCCTTAGGCGTATTTTAAAAACATTCAAGTATATTTGTCAAGTATCACAGTCATTAACGTCTAAACATTTAGCGTAAAATATGCTGTAGTTCGCGTTTTAATTCGGAGGAGCGGCAGTCAAAGACAGGTTTACACAAGTAAATTTTTTTAATGAAACCATATTTGGCGGTATATTCAAATTTCACATTAACTATTAAGAACGCCAAAATTTAATGTAGATAGATGCAGCTTATACAGAAACTTTGTATTCACATAGGATATTAATTATTCTGCTACTACGGAGGTTACGATGGTTCCCAGACTTAATGAGGATGCTAGGAGAGACAGTGGCCAAGAAGGTTATTCGAATGGAGTCCACTTGGAAAGAAAAGGGAAGTGGACGGGAGGGGGGGACAAACCGATGCTTTTCCTGAAAGAATGAATTAAGCAAGCCATATAATAAAAGTATTTGAATGATGAAGTGGTACGAGACCGGAAAATTTCGAGAGACGGTTCAACAAATGGAGCACGTCTGGAGAGAGGTTTGAGAACAACAACCAGCTTATAAAGATGGAAGCGGGAGTAGTAATACATAGTATAATTCCAACTTCATATTATAACTGTATCGGCAAAGCTCTCGAAGGCCATGTCATTGTGTTGTTATCTTTACTTTGCCACTGCTTCAGACTGGATTTGGGAACGAAGTTACTTTTTCCACAAGATCTACCTACGAGCAGTGATTGCGTATGTATCGTTCGAAAACTAAAGAGATATTAGATATCTGTGGCATCAGTGCATACCTTCTTACATGCTGTGCACAGTCCATTGTGGGAGCTTTAGCTGATATTATAAATACTTACTTCGTGGAGGGTACATCCTCTACTATCGTTCAGCTTGCTCGTGTACTTCCTCTTTATAAGTCTGGAGACGAGTTGCTTCCTCAGAATTATCGCCAGATACATGTGTTATCTAGTTCTTCTAAGTTGTTAGAATGCGCGATTCTGGAACAATTCTCAAAGTTTATGGAGGTAAGTTTGGTTATAGGCGAGGGAGAAGCACATCTGACGCGATTATTAGATTGACTAATAGCATACAGGAAGTTTTCAAGAACTAAATCATATGTAAAGGAATGTTTACGGACCTGTCTCGTGCTTTTGATTGTGTTGGCCATGAACTACTGTCGACCAAATTACGGAATAAGAGGTATTTCTAGTTTTTGTTAGGGTCATACGTTCAGGGCAGGACACAGGTGGTACAAGTTGACGGGACAACGAGTAGTGCATTAGATATTAAAGGAGGTATACCACACGGGTCAATTCTAGATGCTTGCCTTTTCATAATATATATTAAATTAATAATTTGTTAATGCTAGATATAACCTCTGTTATTTATAAATATTGACAGAGTCTATGTCCTCAATGGATCCAACTGACGAATAAAGAATACATACATCCCATACAAATGACATTTCTGAACATATGTAAGTGTTTAATAGCTCATTCTTAACCTCATTATACGCTTATTGGTCTGGATCTGTAAAATTCTCTACCATTCAAGATTGCCATGATGCCAAACATTTCAAAAGAATGGCGAAGAATATACTGCGCAGTATGTGGCTTTGCAGCGTGGCTGATTTCTAAACAGCAATCCAGTAGGTTGACTTATCCTGCTACATAAAGTGATAACTTTTAGTTCTTACTCGTGAGTTTGTTTATATATTGTATTGGTGTGTGATTGTAAATGTATAAACTGTATTCACTTGACGAGCTCAAGGCCCTTTCGCTTAACCGGTAACAACAAATTATTATTATTATTATTATTATTATTATTATGGTGGTTAGCTGCAGCCGTCTTCTTGATAGGAAACTCTCCAAAATAAGAGAGCATAAATCTGATGACCATCTTGAGCTGGATTTGGCTCAAGTCATACAAGCTGGGCAAATTTATCCTCTCAATTATCAAAGCCATACTTTGTTATTGGAAGATTTCTTTACGATGCGCTAAAACCTAGTTTTCTACAAACGCAGCGCAATAAAAAGGGCACTGATAACAGTCCCTTGGACACACACTCGATTACAGCGTTCAATCTCGATCAACCGCTCGATAAATCTAGCAGGCCTCGGGTCATATCTACTTAAATAAAAACCACGTTAATAAATTATAACGTTGACGACAACGCGCTTCCATATCAGATACGGAAAACCGTCTCCTATATCGTTGCGCAGATGCCTCTAATTCATATCGTCCGGGTAACATTATTCATCGCGGCTATAATTTGTCGTTGCTGAATTCGATAGTCGTCTTATTATACCAGAACGCGTTCCCCCGTAAAATCGATCTGATATCCTCAACTATGCGGTAGTAGTAAATTGGATATAATAGAATAGATCTTTTGTAAGGCCTCTCCGTTGTGTGTACGCACACACGTTTGTGGTTGTCACTGTAGTCGGCGATTTACATTTTACGTAATGCCCTCGCATTTACGCCTCGCGTTCCGTTTGCGTGTCACCTGGGAGCGTTTTTCGATGAAACGATAGGTACCGAATAGAAAACCGGTAATTGATTTCTGGACACGCCCGTTCGTTGTACGGGACGAGCTCGCCGGTTGGCGAGAGGCTTATCGCTGTTACGGCCGAAATAGTTTCGGCCGAGGAAAATGTCAATTTGAAGGAACGGTCGTGCATATATATTTTTTCTCTTCGCCCGGATTATCTGATACGAATCGAGTTGGCGTGCTTGAGGAATTCAAATTAAATAAAATGGACGCGATTGTGTTCGGCGAGGACAAAAACGCCTACTATAAGTAATTGCGTTAAAATCGTGATTTGTCTTGACGTTGAGTTCGGAGAAAACGGTGATGGTGTTAATAGATCGATCGTATGGGAAGAAGTTGCTTTGGAAAATCTGATTATTTCACATTTCTGGACGGTCTGACTTCGTCTATACCTTAAGACAACGATTGGTATGGGGAGGATCAACTCACACACTTCCTAGGGAAAATTTGACGTTCGAGTTCCTCTTTCCAAGTAAAAATCCCAAAATCCAACCGCAACCTTCAATGAGAAATGTGATGCAGCAAGTCTCTGTTTTCCAGAAATTTCTTCTTTTCCTCTTTCTTCTCGCCATCTTCCCTGATTTCTTTAACTTACCCGTCTTCCAATCTTCATTTTTCTTTTAATTTTTCCACTTCTTCCCTTTTCAAATTTCACTTTTCTCATTTTCCTTTTGTTTTCCTTATGAACCATTCCCAAGTTTTCTGCCATCTTCTCGCCTCTTATCTTCTAATTTCCAGACATTCTTTTCCTTCTTCTTCTTTCTCCCGCACTCTTCCCCAATTGCTTTAACTTACCTTGTTTCTATTCATTGATGTTTGTACATGTGCAAACATCAATGTTCAGACGATATATACATAAAATTTGTATACGAAATTACAGCTCTTGCAAAGCCGTACTGACGAGCGGTATAACCGCGAAACGTACGTCTACGGATGGCAAGAGAAGATCAAAATTTTGTAACTTGTTTCTATTCTGCAACTATTTACGCTTTTTCCACTACTTGCCTTTTTAAATGTCACTTCCTTTATTCTTTTCTTGCTCTCCTTATGAACCCTTCCCTAATTTTCTGTCATCCTCCCGTCTTTTATCCTCCGTTTTCTAGACATTGCTTTTCCTTCTCCTTTTCCCTCCCTCTCCCTAGTGGCCCTATTTCTTAATTTCGTTAACTTGCCCTCCTCCCATTCGTCAATCATTTTAACTTTTTTCCACACTTTTCCTTTTTCGACTTCGCTTCCTTTATTCTTCTTTTGTTTTTCTTATGTGACATTTCCCAAGCTTCTGTCATCTTCTCGCTAGGAACTTCAAGTCGCTACTAGGGCCGGTGTGGAATTCCTTACGATCCTTTGATCTTCAGGTGTAGGCTGCTTCGATCACGCAGCCTGGGGAGAGATGAGGTTGGTTAACGAAGGGCTAACTGGGGAAGATGACTTTTCACCTGTAACACATACAAGAAATTATGGGCTCAAAAATAGATGTTTGTCATTTAGGGAACGACGATGGTCGCCGAAGGAATCTTCTCGTCTCTTTTTCTCTGTTTTCTAGTCTTTCCCCTTCCTCTTTTTTCTGTCGCCCTCTTTCTACCCGCCCTCTCTCTCTTAATTTCATTAACTTACCCTGCTTCCATTGTTCAATTTATTTCACTTTTTCTACCTGTGCCCATTTTAAATGTCACTTCCTTTATTCTTCTTTTTCCTTATAAACCCTTTTCAGGTTTTCTTTCTTCGTCTCGCCTTTCGCCTCGCCCTTTTTCCAACATTCCTTTTCCTCCTATTTCTCCTGACCTCTACCTACTCGCCTTGTTTCGCAATTTCTTTAACTTACCCTGTTTCGATTCTTATTTTTTCACCGTTTTTTAACTTCTTTCATTTTTATATTCTACTTTCTCTATTCTTCTTTTGTTTTCCTTATGAACCCTTCCTAAGTTTTCTATCATCTTCTCGTCTCTTGTCCTCTGTTTCCCACACATTCCTTTTTCTCCTATTTCCGCCTTCCCCTCTCTACTCTTCGTCTTTCTTAATTTCTTTGACTTACCATGCTTCCATTCTTCAACTTTTTTGCCTTATTCCACTTACTTCATTTTTAAATGTCACTTTCTTTATTCTTCGTTTGCTTGCCTTATGAACTCTTCCTAACTTTTCTATCATCTTTGCGTCTCTTGTCTTCGGTTTTCTGGACATGGTTTTTCCCCCTTTTTCTCCCGCCCTTCTCATGCTCGCCTTCTTTCGTAATTTCTTCAACTTACCCTGCTTCAATTCTTAAATTACTTTCAGTGTTTGCTTCTGACTTCTCTCATTTTTAAACTTTACCTGCTTTATTCTTCTTTTGTTTTCCTTATGAACTTTTCTTTTCTTGTCATCTTCTCGCCACTTCTCCTCTGTTTCCAAACATTCTTTCCTCCTCTTTCTTCCACCGTCTTTCTACTCGGTCTCTCTCTCTTAATTTCCCTAGATTACCCTGCTTCCATTCATCTATTTCGTTCACCTCTTGCCTTTCCTTCCCTTTTTCGATTTCACTTCCTTAATTTTTGTTTTAGGTTTTTTCAAGTTTTCTGTCACCTTCTCGCCTTTTGCCTTTTGTTTTCCAATCATTTCCTTCCCTCTTATTTTCCCGCTCTCCTCGTATTCGCCCTCTTTCTTAATTTTGTTAACTTACCCGGCTTCCATTATTTATTCTTTTTTAACTTTCTTTTACCTCTTTCCTTTTTAGGTTTCACTTCCCATGTTCTCCTTTAGTTTCCGTTATGAACCATTCTCAAGTCTTCTATCATCGTTTCGTCTCCTGTCCTCTGTTTTCCAGACATTCTTTTTCCTTCTCTTTCTTCCGTCCGTTTCCTACTCGTCCTGTTTCTTAATTTCTTTTACTTACCCTGCTTCCATTCTTTAATTTCTTTCACTGTTCTTCCAGTTCTTTCCTTTTTATTTTCACTTCCTTTATTCTTCTTTTGGTTTCCTTATAAAACCTTCCCAAGTTTTTTGACATCTTCTCGACCCTCGACCGTTGTTTTCCAGACATTCCTGTTCCCCCTCTTTCTCCCGTCTCTTTTCATATTTTCCTTAACATATCCCGCTTTCGTTCTTTAATAACTTTCATTTTTTCCACTTCTTTCCTTTTTAGCTTTCACTTCCTTTGTTCTTCTTTTCCTTATGAAGCCTTTCCGAGTTTTCTGTCACCCTCTCGTCTTTTGTCATTTGTGTTGCAGACATTGGCTTTCCTCCTATTTTTCATGCCCTCTTCGTATTCGCCCTCTTTCTTAATTTCTTTAACTTAAACTGCTTCCATTCTTCAAGTTTTATAACTCTTTTCACTTCTTTCCTTTGTAGGTTTCACTTACTTTGTTCTTCTTTTGTTTTTCCGTTATGAATCCTTCTCAGGTCTGGTGTCATCTTCTAGTCTCCTGTCCTCTGTTTTTCAGACATCCTTTTTCCTCCTCTTTCTACCGCCGTCTTCCTATTCGCCCTCATTCTCAATTTCTTTAACTTACCGTGCTTCCATTCGTAAATTTTTTCGTTTTTTCTACGTCCTTCCTTTTAGATTTCACTTCCTTTGTAGTTCGTTTGTTTTCCTTATGAAGCCTTCATCTTCTCGCCTCTTATACCCTGATTTTCAGACATTCCTTTTCTTTTTTTTTCTGGCGTTTTCTTCTTACTCGCCCTCTTCACTAATTTATTTAACTTACCCTGCTTCCATTCTTCAATTTTTTTCACTTTTTCCCATTTGATTCGTTTTTCACTTCCTTTATTCTTTTTTGTTTTCCTTATTTTTTTGTTTTGTTTTTTGTTTTCTATCTTGTCCCCTGCTTTCCAGACATTCCTTTTGCTTTTATATCACTTCGGTCAGAAAAATGCAAAAAATCGTGTATTTATCATTGTTATTGTAGTCATCTCTTCACTTATTTGAGCTACTTTGACGGATTAAATTTTCCATCGTTTATACAGGCGACAAATTTCACCTTGCGCGATGTTACTGAATAAGGTAAGCGCTCATTTGTTCGTCGCTTGTCTTACCGCGATCCGTGCGACCGTCGAAGCAACGACACCATCTCCATTTATAATTCGTGCCCGTTCATTGTTAATATTTTATTGTTGAGGTAAGAATGGGCAAAGGGAAATCGCCGTTTCTCGCAGGTGAATTATAGCGAGATCACGTGACATTGCTACTGGTACCTCTTGATAACATCGGCAGCGAAGAATCTCGCCGTGTGTGGCAAATCTTCACGCTCGAACACGGCGTGCTCAGGAGGTAGATTCGTCGGTACAAACACACCCACCACACTGGCGTCGGAATAAACGCCATCGAAAAGGTAACGTCACTTTAAAACGAAACGTATTTACTTGCCTATTTACACCCTTAATCCTATTTAATGTTCTTTTAATGTTCGCTCTGCAATTACCACGATTTAAATTGGTTTTGCACGTTAATCGAGTCCCATTCCCAGAAATAGCATCGAATAGGAACGCCAATGCTTTACGACTCGCAACGGCAATGCGATAAAAATTTTAATCTTACTCTCCGCGCGGGCAGGTTACACACATTCAACCTACAGTCGCACAAAACAATACAAATTAACATCGAAGGTTAGGCCTGGCAGTGAAATTAATGTCTCTAGACGCAAAAATACCGACGAACTCGGCAAAAGGAACGAAAAAAGCGGACGGAGTGAGTAACTGCTTCGCATGTCGTTTAGTGCGTTTTAACGTATGCGCTGTATGCCTACGTTTGCATAAATCGCATTCGTCGCGTCGCGCAAAATTTAAATATTGTATAACGAACCGAAAGCCTTCTCTGATTACTAATACTTCGAACGATTTGTATCTTAATAAAATCGTATAACGTCGAGGATCGCGATAAATGCGCGCGTTCATATCGTTTAAGAGATCGATTTATGGTGCAGACGTTTGCGCTAAAATCGAATCGGTTTGGCTGGTTTTCAGTGAGAAACAGGTGGCTGTTGTATTACACTAAATTCTTTTGCGGATGAATTTCTTCTATTTTTAACCTTTCATGTTATCGACCAAAGTGAATTTTCAAAATTACACTAGACTTTAACTTCAGCTTCAACGTTTCCTCGGTGATGATGGCCAATCGCCTGACGGAATTACAATTTTTCTTTGCATGAAATCGTCGTCAAGCTATACTCCCACAATGGAGTCATAACCTTTTTGAAGTTAGACCATCTTCAACTTCTATAACCATTAGTTTCTGGCGGGATGCCAAAACTCAACTGATTCCGGTGGGAAATTCCTACATGGTCGTGTTGATAAGAAAACCGCGTTTATTGCATTTTTAACTTCCCACGCCAATCACCAGCGTTGATTTTCAAAATGGACTAAATCTTTCTTCGATGATGATGGCACGTTGCATGACAGAATTTAAGTAATGACCAAGATGTGGAGGTGAATCCGAGGATTGCGAAGAGTAATAACTGTGCTGGTGGCCAACGAAGAGTTATGAAATCAAAAGAGATACTAAGAAAAAGGAAAGTAAGAGTTTACAAACCTATATTCAGACACACTCTAACCTACGCGTATGAAACTTGAATTAACTTACAAAACATAACGAAAACTGCAAATTTGTGAAAGAAAAGCGTTGAGAAGAATCTTTGGAGGAAGACAGACAAAAGTAGGATGGGAACGAAAAACGAGCCCAGAACTGCAGGATGTTAGTGGTTTCGTTAAAGCCAGAAGAATGCCATAGCTTGGGCACTTGGAGACGATGGATCGCGACGGCACGTAAAGGAGGTAGCATGGAAAGCACTATAGGTTAGGAGAAAACGATGAAGACCTAGAATACGTTAGAGAGAAGCAGTGGAGGAAAATTTCACAGAGAAAAATCCAAAACTGAAGGAAAAGGGTAAAAGAGAGGAGAGGCGGGAGAGAAATTACCTTATGATCACAAAAGTACGTATTCTTTGCATTGGAATGAGTACATCCCTACAATGGGCACATAACCTAGTTGACGTTAGAATATCTTCAGTTTCAATAATCATTAGATCCTGAGGGCATCCCAAAACTCAATTGATTCTGGCGGGAAATTCTTAGGTGGTAATCTTGATGTGGAAAATCCATCTTTGTCCACAAAAGAAAGTTATTTTTTCCAAATTGCATCCTTGAAATGTCGCCAGACTTTGGGTGGAGTTGGGTTCGTTCAAAGCTATCGATAACCGTCAGACTATGACGGGATTCAAAAGCTCAACTGATTCTAGCGTGTAATTCGTAAGTGGTAGAAAAATTGATTTCTTACATTCTTCCCTTTCGTGCCAATCACCGAAGTGGACCTTCAAAATTGACCTAGAACTTGGCTGGAACTCCATATTTCTTTCACGATGATGACAGGTTGTATAACAAAATTACAAAATTTAAGTCATGATTACAAAGAATCGTTCTCTTTCATGGGAACAAATTTGTCCAGGTCTCAGTCAATGTAACAATGGGGCCCTGACCAAGTTGACGTTAGACTATCTTGAATTTCGATAATCATCAGATTCTGACGGGATGTCAAAGCTCAACCGTTTCTGGGCGGAAATTAGTTCGTGGGTTGTGTTTATTAGAAAAATCAATTTATTGCCGCAAGGAAACTGTTTTTTTCCAAATTGCATCCTTGAAATGATACTAGACTTTGGTTGGATTTGGATTAACTCCTGTTTCTCGATAACCGTCAGATTCTGGGGGGATTCCAAAGCTGATTCCACTGATTCTAGCGTGTAATTCGTAGGCGATTGTGTTGACCAGAAAAATATATTTCTTGCATTCTTAACTTTTCGTACCAATCACCAGAGTGGACCTCCGAAATGGACCTAGGACTTGGCTGCAACTTCATATTCCTGCCACGACGATGGCAGGTTGCATGACAGAATTAGAAAATTTATGTTATGATCACAAGAGCACGTATTTTTTTGCATGGAAATGAATTCGCCTCGGTCGTCGTCAGGGTACATCCTTACAACGGGCTCATAATTTAATTTACGTTAGCCTATCTTCGATTTAAATAACCATCAGATCCTGATATAAAAGCTCAACTGAGTCCGTGGTTGTCTTAATATGAAAAATGCCATCTTTGGCCACAAAAGGAAAGCATTTTTACTTAATTACATCCTTGAAATGTGACTTTGGTTGGAGTTGGATTAACTCCTGTTCTTCGATAATTGTCGGAATTCATCAACTGATTCTGATCGGAAGTTCCAACGTAGTTGTATTGACAAGGAAAATGTGTTTAGCACCAGAAGAGAAAGATATTTCTTCCAAATTGCATCCTTGAAATGTTGCCAGATTTCCGTTAGAGTTGGATTAACTCCAGTTCCTCGATTACCCTCAGATTCTGGCGGGATGCAAAGCTCAACTGAGTCCGTGGTTGTCTTGATATGAAAAAAGCCATCTTTTGTCACAAAAGAAAAGCATTTCTTCCAAATTCCATTCTTGAAATGCGGCCAGGCATTGGTTGGGGTTCGATAAACTTCCGTTCCTCAATAATCGTCAGATTCTGACGGCATTCCATACCTCAACTGATCCTGATCGGAAATTCCAACGTGGTTGTATTGACAAAAAGGAAAGTATTTTACGCCATAAAGGAAAGGTATTTCTTCCAAATTGCATCCTTGAAATGCTGTCAGATTTTGGTTAGAGTTGGATTAACTCCAGTTCCTCAATTACCCTCAGATTCTGGCGATCTCAGAGCGCAACTGTTTCATTCGGAAAATTCTACGTTGCTGGCTTGACAAAAAAATGCATTTATTGCCAGAAGGAAAGATATCTTTCTCAATTTTCATCCTTGAGATCTGACCAGACTTTGATTGGAGTTGGATGAATTCCAATTCCTCGATAACCATCACATTCTGGCGGCATTTCAAAGCTTATATGATTCTGGCCGAAAATTCTACGTGGTTGTGTTGACAAGAAAAAATGCATTTATCGCAATTTAAGCCTCTTGTTTCTATCGTCAGAGTGGATGCCCAAAATGTACCTAGAAGTTGACTAAAGCGAAATATTTCCCCGATGATGATGACCATTCGCGTTGCCACAGAAACGGATTTCTTTCTTCGAAATCCGGTTCCTAGGTGCATCCTTGAAATGCGCCCAGGATTTGGTTGGCGTTAAGCTGCTTCCAGTTTTTCCACAATCATCAGATTCTGGCGGATATTTTGATATCTGGGGACGAAACATGTCCTAGTTTCATGCTGAGTTGACGAGCTTTCTGTAATTTCTTGGTCTACTGTAAGCATATTCCCTCCAACTCAACTTTTTTACTTCAGTTTAATTATTTTTGTTGTATGTAAGGTATGGTAGGTAAATTACACTTCATTCAATTGCTTCGTGTACGAATCGTGCCCATTTTGTTTTTATTTCTGGCCTTGATCAGTGCTTCTCTCCACGGGATCTTCCTCCTCTCGAATATTTCAGCCACCATTCCACTGCTTTCTTGGTCTTCCTCGGCATCTCTTGTTTTGTACCCTTGCCAACCACACTCATTTGATTTGCTTTTGTTCTCCCATTCTACACAGATCTCCAAACCATTTAAGTTTATTCTTTCCCAGAACAACCAAGATTGGCTCTACTTCTTTCAATTCCTCTCTTACTGTACTGTTTCTGATTTCATCCCTCCTAGTAATCCCTTCGAGTCTTTCCTCAAGTATTTCATATCCCTTGCATTTATTCTACTTCCCATTGATTTGTTTGAGACCCAGCTTTATATGTAGGCGATCAGCAGGGACTCTTCTTCTTTTTCACCTAACGGTACCGTCAACGATAACCGTAAGAGTTACAGAAGCGCGAATATATCACATTCGATTGGCGATTATCGTGTCCGACGATCTGAACGGTTCGCATTTCTTCTTCTACGCTCTTCCTTCTTCTTTAACTCGCCGTTCTCCTGTTCCCGAACGGCCCGCGGCGCATTCGCATAAAACATCGCGTAATTAATTCCATTATCGCCGGACGTAACGCGAAAGAGCGGTGTCACACGGCGCGGTAACCGGCGGGAGGCGCTAATTAGACCGGGCGGATCGTCGGCCATTCCTTAAAATCGTCGGTAACGACGCGATGTATATATGATTCTCGGTTTCGTGCTGCTTCCTCTTCCTCCCCGACGAGACGAAGAAGGCGATTTCGGCCGTGCCGGGGTCGCACCGGGATCCTCGTTAATACGTCATTTAGGAGCCGAGAACTGGTATTTAAGTGCGGTATGGATGCTGCCGCGACCGGAGTGCCATAATAATTTTCGCATAAACTAATCGACGCAGTAAATTATATATCGTATTGCCGGACGGTACCGCATAAATATTTCGTTTTAATTGAAGTGTTGCATTGTAGTATCGCTGCGATGTTTCCTCTTTGGAGATTCGTGTATTTTTGGGATCTGTTTGTGGAACGATTTCTGGTTTAACTTTTAAGAAAATGTTTAACTAGAAACTTTCGAAACCATTACCAATATTTGAAGAGGGTGGCCCAAACGCTCGATTGGGTTTCCAGTTTAATGAACTTGAATTGATGAGGAGTCCGCGTATTTTCCAGTTAAGGCCAGCATTCTCAATTTACAGTCCTCTGAACATATTTGAATCGACTGTTTCTGTCGACTTTCAAACCATTATTACCAACAATGGGAAGATCACCGGCGAACTACTGGTGAACGCGAAAATGGCTGTGAATGGCCTAAAGCCACCAGTAGCGATAAGCTGTTCACTAACAGAAAGCTTATGACTAGAACTTTTGTTTATAAATGCATATGCAAAATTAAAGTTCTCCTTTTAAGCGATTTTATGGGTATTTCCATTGTAATTTGGACTTTCCCACTGTACAAAAGAAGCGATAAACAGCTAAGAAATTTATCAGCGGGAGATTGTTAATTCATCCGGCTCTCTTCACCGATGCAATTATTGGTTTATAGTGGTTATTAGTCCAAATATAAGTAATGTAATTCATACAGGGTTATCGGTGATAGTTTGTTCGCTTATCGGTTATCGCGGCGCCAGCGATCTCGCCGCTCCGGGCAAAAGGGTAACACGCCGCCCCTTTATAACAAAATTTTTATCATTTTCTCCATAGACTAGTTAATTTTACAGTCCATTTTCCGCTACCTAAAGTTGCTGCCCGGCGTCTCTTCCCCGATGGGGGTGATTTTACCCTTACCCTTGCTTCGTGATTTTATTTCTAAAAGACGAAGATGCATATGTATATTATAAAAATGCCCAAAGAAGTGCTCGACAAGACACTACTTTTAAGGAAGTAGATTTTGAGTAACAAAAACCTAAAAATCATCGATCTAAACAGGTATAATTTTGATACCTGTTTAGGCCGTGGCTTTAAAGTGCATATTTAACTGCATATTTTGGTACTTTTTAGTGCATATCTCGCGTTTTTCTTTGGTGCATATTTTCCGAGCTCTACTTATCACACATTGTACAAGCTCAAAAACTTCCCAGCGCATGATTAGCATATTTTAACGAAAATGGCTGCTGTTGCTCATCCTTCTAAAACCATCAATAACGACAAGCTACAGGCTTGCAAGGACCTTAAGACATATATTCAAGTAGCTCACGAAGCTGTCGACACGGAAGCAAAGTGGAAGTTTTTTCAGCAAAAGAGCGTGCTGTGTTAGCTCCCCTAAAGCCACAGAGAGCGTTATAAGGTCCAACCTGTGTCAAACTGTAGCTTTGGGGTTGACAAAGATGTGACGTATGCTATAAGCTTATAAGCTTCCTCAAATCACAATTGAGGAGTGTCCTTTCTAGAAAAATGGCTGCCGCTGCTAATGCCTCAAGAACCACAGCTTACATCGTTATCGTGGCCGGAGCCACTTGTTGCGACGATTCAGTACTAGAAGATTTCGTTTGGTCAATTTTCCTCGACAGATTTCGTAAGTCAAGTAATAAATCTTTCTTTTATTGTAAAGTTTTTGAAAGTAGAACGCTAATAAGCGAGTTAGCTAGATATAGATTGACACCTGTCAACATACGAATAAACCCTAACTTTTCCCTCCTCCCGTTTGGATTTCATTCGAGAAATTTGAGTCCGCCCACTTTTTATCATTTTCTGAAATTCTCGGCCATGCAGCCGAATTTCTTAAACGCTTCGTCGGTTCTCACAATCGTCGAGGGAGCAGACCGATCTACATACTGCACAGGAAACAGATCTACCGTGCTTCGGAGGGAATTTCCAGCGAAATAGCGCCCGATGATTTGAGCCCCCTCTTCCGCTGTATAAACTGACATCTTGTTTTATATAACAGCATATTCTTTATCCAAACCAGGTGGTGTATTTGGGCAGAATGACAGCGATTAAAAATAGCTAAAGCGTTGAACATGTTATTTGCAACGTACGCAAACATCGCAACGTCTCAAGAACTTGAATTCCGCGGAGCCTTGGAAGATGTGATTGTAAATGCTCAATAAGAAAATATGAATAACAGGATTGGAGTTTGAACAAGTGGAAGAACCACATGAAGCGCGATTTATAGAAAATGTGGAAGACAATTATCAAAATGTTGAATGTGTTCCTGGAGAAGGAGGCACTGTTATTGTCATGGATAACAAAATTGAAGCTGTACAATAATCAATAGGTGGTAAAACAAAGCCACGCTCTATAGAAGATGTAAAAAAAAAAACTGAAATCGCCACGCCAGTTATGTAAATGGGATAAGCTGCGGCTTACTACAGATTATCTGCTTACAAAAATGCAAAATTGCATCATATTATGATACGAAGCATTCATTCCTTCATTTCCTCCTTTGGGATTGGTAACTAATAGACCGCGCCATTGAGCATTATGCTCTTTGTACCGCCCCCAAATTATACTCGTTTCCATTCGACTAACCCCGTGTTCTCCACGAAAGCCACTGTTTCGCTCAAGCGGACTCTGATAAGGGGACATTGCGTAATTTCCATCACGGATTTCGATCCTATAACGTGTGAGTGTTCTTTGGTACCTCACGAAAGAAACCCTCCGAGCGTTTATTCGCTTGGGGCTTCGTTTTGAAGATATTAAATTCCGAAGAATGAAGTGCGCAAGCTGCACGAGTAAGTACCGAGTCGCGTGAACAGAGTTGCATTGGCCACGATGGCCGTGCGGACAAGGTGACGTACTGGAACGGTGGAGGTTCTGGTTTCGATTCTTCTTGACTTCAATTTTTATTTCTTTTTTTTTCATTGCAAACATCAGTGGTATGGAATTCAAGAATTAAAAATAATCGAGAACAATTTTTGCTTCGTTTCATAAACTTTTATTCAAGGATACACTACGTCTATATGAACAGAGGTAAATTTAGAACGAACGGTGAACACCACGAACACCTAACAAGAGGGAGAATGGAATTGCGAGGAGCATCTCATACACCAGCTTCGACGGAGAAGTACGTATACAACTGGGGTCCTATGTAACGTACTGTTTGAAGAATAAAAAGTATTGAATACAAAAGAATTTAAGACCAAATTTAAGGAAGCGTTGATTGCCACGGAGTGCTACAACTTTAATTTATGGAAAATCACAGAACTAGTATGCGACCCTAAGCAGCCCTTTATTAATTTTTTTGTTTTGTCTTGTTTTGTTTCATTGTAAATATATTTAATGTTGTGCAATGTCCTCTTTTTTTTGGGTAGCTAACACATATTCATTGGTTCCTGTCCCAAATACATATGTATATGTTTCAGTATTGTACACTTTGTGTATTTAGATTCTTTACCTACGTCATCAATTTTTGTCCATAAATCTTTGTCTGTGGGACAAGCCCAAATCGTGCTTTTTCTTTCACCGGCAGCACTTGAGAAAGATAGTCAAATTAATAGATTGTTTTTACTCCTACGACCAAACAATGGCGTAGGTAAAAACTTAAAATAGGAAAAGTGTAGTTACGACGAATTACGTAATAGTTTGTTTCCAATAAGAATTGATTGATCATTTGATTTACTGACTCATTGCTTTGACTTTTATTCCTTACATTTGTCATGGTAACGAATTCGAGGAAGAATCTAGATGACTTTTACAAAACGACCTAATTAAATAAGTGCGTTATTAGGCAGTTCGAAAAAGTACTTGTGCAATGACTTACTGAGCAGCCACAAGCTACATGTGCCGATAATAAATTGTACTGTACGGGTGCAGTTCGCGGTTGATAAATCATAATTCCCTCCGTGATCATTTGTGCCTGCTTAGTAAGCTATTGCACAGCTGCTTCAGCTGTTTCCGACGCATTAGATCAGGCATGGGCAACCTTTTTTGTAGAAGTTTTATGCTGTGAGTAATCTTGAAAAATATACATTTTTGTAGTATCCTTATGATTCATTATGAATTAAGTTTAGACGGGCCGTGCTAATATGCAACGAAAGAATTCAGTAGCGGGCCGGACAAATCTTACTCGAGGGCCGCATGTGGCTCGCGGGCCGGAGGTTGCCCATACCTGCATTAGATGATCTACACTTTCTTTACGAACATTCTAAGTTAATTTCAGTACCTAACAACTGCATTAGCAATTATTGTGACCGCATAAAATTTTATAAGGTTTCCTTATCGCGCAGTGTCGCAACACGCAGCTGTAAATACGTACGATTTACGCCCTTCGTAAAATACGGCGTCGTCGTAATTACAGCGCGGATAAGATGATGTGCGAGAAAGATTATAAAATCTTTCAAGCCTAATATATACGTCCGTCTGGTTCTATACCGTGCGATCGCATTTGTGTAGGTACATACGTGTCTTCGTTATGAATATCACCGGTCGGGATGTAAGTTACCTACGCCTATGAGCCCGGTTCTATAAATACGCTCCATTGACATTAATCTATGTATCTTTATTAGTATTCATTACTTTGCTTTTATGAGCAATATAAAGATATGATAATGGAGAGTTTAATTATTTATTCCACAGGTGGCGAGACAAAGATGCGAGACGAACGGGCTGGCTGCATTCCTGCGCCGTATTAGCTCGTCCAGTCGTTAGAGAAGGGAAAGGGAGAATTGCTTCGAAATCGCAAATTGCCGTTTTCGCTATTGGTTTATCATTTTAATTATCTGAGCGGCGAAAAAATGAAAAAAACAATGATATTCCACGGAATGTCCGTCTCAACGAGCATATTTTAATAGGGTGGAAACTCATCGGTTATCATTTAGATTCGACAACGGGCGTCTTGTTCGCTGAAAGAACAGTCTATATACAGCGAATAAGACACGCGTTTGTCGAATGAAGGCGATAGACCTACATATACGAGTTTGATATATGTGACTAATATATGTACCTACATATATATGGCTTAAATATGAGTAAAATATGTTGAAAATATTCCTAAAATGTCGAACGGTCTTGATCAGGGAAGCTACGAAATCGCTTTTCACTTTTAGCATTAACACTCGGTAACACTTCACTTTATTCAGTGTTTGTAAATGATGAAAGTTTTTAAATGATAAAGCTGAAACGTATACATTCCCTACCTAATTATGTCTAACCAATCAGAAGTCAGCTTTATTCGTTTAATTTCCGACTTTTATCCCTAGAAACCGTAACAAAATAATCTTTGCTCTTCGGTATTGAACATTATACTCCGTTTGGAAGTTATCATCGATCGACAATGTTTTGCTTTCTCTTTTTCAGCTTGCTAATTTGGCAGTCCTTCCTTGTAAGTTTGATAAGGTAAAAGCGTCCTTTATCTATAATTTACCGATTCTACTCAGATTTTACTCGAATTTCAATCGAACTCAACCGATTACCTCCCCTCCCAGAAAAACCGAAAACGCCGCATTAAGTCACAAAATTTTATTACCCGTCCGATCTAAATTGTACATCGTGGAACTTTAATTGGGCGACGACGCGACGGTCGAGACCGTTTCGCGTCGATATCGCGCCAGCATCTCGCGTCGAAGCAACACAATTCGCGCAGCGGGACAAAGGCGACGAAGGAGAAGGCCAGTTTTTGTCGCAATTAAAAAGTGACGATCGCGACACGAACGACTCTGTCTCGTTTCTCTCCTTCTTTCTCTTCCCCCTTTATTTCCCTTTACGCGTTGTCGTGTTCGAGAAAATAATTGGACGTCGAAAAAATGCCGGTCCGCCGAAAAACTGGCTTGTTTCGAGCGACCGTCGAAGGTGTCGCCTTCGTCTCTCGCGAATCCGAGGTCCGGGGTGTCCCTTTACCTTTGTGCGAATTCTCGTTTCGTTTCTCGATCGAATTTTTTCCGTTTCAATCCGATTTTTTCGTGCCCCGGATTCCAGGTTACAATGTAACAGAACCGTATTCGAAGGAAAGAGCGTTTGCGTGAGATTTTTGCAACACTAGGAATTTGTTAATGAAACTGTTAGGGATGAGAACTGGTTTAAGGAATTACGAATCGAAAATGAGGAATTGTGGTTGAAAGCGAGTCTAACCCTTGGAATTCTTCGCTTTCGTTGAATTCGTTAACTATCTATATTTGCACTTAGCACATAACTCCATAAGTTCGTAAGATGAATAATAGAACAACTTCTAGGCAAAGTATTTGACTTTATTAATTAACCTCACACGGTTATCGTCTGAACGGATGAAATTCGTAATTTTCTAACGAAACAATCGGAACAGGTCGAGACCTTGGCGTCCTCGTTGTTCCAGTCTTTAACCCCAGAAAATTTTATTCTCCCGGATAACTCCGTTTAACTTAAACTGAAATTTGTTTCTTTTTCCGAATCGTATTAAAATGCCTTAAGTAAACATAATGTCGATGTTTTATACACAGACTTTTCTAAAGCCTTTGATGCACTAGATCACTATCTTTTACTACAGAAACTTGATGCTTGCGGCTTCACAACTCAATCTTTGGATTTTTGCGGTCTTATCTATCAGGACGTACCTTATATGCCTCTTATAACGGACACAGTTCCTTCTCCTTTTCTGCTGCCTCCGGGGTTGTGCAAGGCTCCAACCTGGGTCCTCTGCTTTTTAACATTTATTTGAACGATTTGTTTCCGTTACTAAATTGCAATACCCTGGCCTACGCTGATGATCTGAAGATACTCAATCGAATTACTAATGTGAATGATGCTATGCAACTTCAAGAAAATCTAACAATTATTAGCAACTGGTGCTCTGCTAACAAAATTTTATTAAATATCGATAAATGCTGTGCTGTATCCTACACAAGATGCGATGTCTCTGTCATCTTCAATTACAATATCAATGGGCTTCCAATTCCTAGGGAGTCTGCGGTGAAGGACTTGGGAGTTCTCTTTGACACTAAACTAAAATTTAATCTCCATGTTGCTGCCGTTTCTGCTGCTGCCTCTAAATCTCTGGGTTTTATTTTCCGCACCTGTAACAATTTTTATAACTTGTCTGCGCTGAAATCTCTTTATTGTGCCTTCGTGCGCAGCAAGTTGGAATATGCATCCCTTGTGTGGTATCCGAATTATGTTTACCTCGATCTAACCCTCGAGCGTGTACAGAAGAGATTTTTAAAATACCTGTCGTACAAGACTGATCGAATTTACCCCCAGCGTGGCGCATCTTATGTCGACCTTTTAAATCGTCATGATTTCCCATCTCTTTCTGATAGGAGGAGGGATTCCAGCGCTAGATTCCTGGTAAAACTTATTGCGAATGAAATTGATTCACCCCATTTGTTAGGTAAAATTGGTTTTTTGACTCCGCTACGATCAACTCGCTCCTCTGAAGTTTTTCGGTTCCCAGAGCTAGAACAAACACCCTCAAGAAAGCACCGATCACGCACTTATCTCGGAACGCCAATGAGTTATTTAGACGTTATTCTCTATAATATTAAGTATTTAATGTAGTTTATTATGCAACAGAATTTTGATCATTTCACTTGAATTTTTATTACTTTAATTGGCATACACTATTTTCTTTTCTTTTTCTATTTATTAACATGTTGCCCTGTAATTGGTTCAATTGTAACTGTTGGAAAATAAAGGCTATTATTATTATTATTATTATTATTATTATTATTATTATTATAATGCACTAGCTTGCCGAAAGAAATCAGTGTCGTTCAAAAATATTTGCCCATCGCGAACATGGAGCATTTTGAGGTTAGAACATAGCTTTAAAAACTTCTGATGAGCAGTATTTGTAATATAATTCAAGTAAATAAAAAATAGGAAAAACAAGATACAAATAACAACATTATTATTAAATTTTTGACTCGTCAATCTGTCCACTTTTATTTTTTGAAAAATAGTCTTCAAGAGGTTGGAGAGAGTTATAAATACAACAAAAAAGTAGAAAATAAAATTCATAACTTTTTAAAAGTTGCCAAATAAATACATCTCAGTGAGATAATTTACGTGAAAGTATGTAGAATTTTATTTTCTACGTTTTTGGTTGTGTCCACCTTTATTTTTAATAAGCACTTCACAAAGTTCTGGCATCCTATTAAGCCATCTCATTAAAATTTCCGATGAAATATTGTTCTATTCTGCCTGCAAAAGTTCGAGTACATGTGTTGACCAGAAGTAGTACAAACTTATCTGACGTTTCTATCGAGGTCATTCCACAAGAACTGAATGGGATTGAGATCAGGGGACCGTGGTGCCCAAACTATAACATTAAGGGCCGCTTTTACAGTTTTGCAATTTAAATGTTCACTTTAGATAAAGCCAAAGCTGAAACCTTTGAATCGTCTTACATTCAACAATCGGGTGCTTAAGTCGACTGAAGAAGGTCGAAAGTTTAAGTGTTTGCTAGTGCAGTACGCATTTGAGTGCAAATTTGTAGTTTAGTCGTTCAACTGACACTCTTCTCTTATAAGCATTAATTGAGACTATTGAGTGACTAGTGACTAATTGAGTGTTGTTGAGAATTATGGGTAGTAGTACATTACGCGACGTTTCGATATTTGTTGCATAGCATCATCAGACTGATGTATTGAAAGTTAAATTTTAAAATACACGTACTTACAACTCTCATCCTGAACCTTGCTTTCGTAATTCCCCTCCTGACCTACCCACAAAGACTCTGGCCTCGATCCAAAAACTTCAGGATTTAGACTTTCGTCACTAAACAAAACCTTTTTCCATTCTTCAAGTATCAAAGTTTTCGTGTTGTTTAGTCCATTGCAATCGTTTCCTTCGTATTGGCGGGGCGTTGCAACGATTTTCTTACAGCTGCTCGCTTGTGAAGGTCCGCTTCTTCAAATCTGCGTTTGACGGTTGATATATTGAGGGGACTAAACCGTTCCACATTCACTTGTGCCGCCTTTTCTTGTGTAGTAAGGCGTCTCTTATGTTTGTTAGAAAACACAATCTTCCTATCTTATCAGTCGAAGTCGTGGTTTTTCTCTCGAAATCTGGCGATTACGTTTGCCATGTTCACGATAAACAGTTATGGTACAGCGCGTTTTTGTTACAGTTTTATGTATCATTACTGTTGGTCTCTCGCTTTCCTAGATGGCGCCCCGCTTTCGTAAGTTTGTGATACTGCTTGCGCCGGTTGTTATTTCATTCAGCTTCTGATGTTGAATGGGAACAGATCGATTTCGTGAATTCCGTTTCGCTTCTAAATCTCGCTTTCGATGATATACACGGAAATTCGATGCCGGAAAGTGTATCGTATCGTTAGAAGTTTCGTTTCCCCAAGTTTTGTTGTTCAAACTATTCGTCCACGTTGGTTTTCCCTCAGTTGGGGGTGAGTCTGTCTTTTTTTGTTAATGTTCGATGACGTAACATTATCCTGTTCATCAGCTTCCGCATGTTCTTGTATGCCTATCTCTGGTAGTGTTTTTATCATATCTACTGTGATCCCGTCATGTCCAGGTGCCCCTCCCAAATTTAATTCTCCTATCGCTCCCCTTACTTCCGTCATACCTACCTCGTCTGTTTGTGTTGTTTCTATTCCGTGCCTTAGTCCTACATTCCAATGTTGGTTTTTGGTGGTTAGATCCTCCCCTTCTAAAAGATCTTTATAATATTCTCTCCATCTATCCATAATTTTGTCTTTTTCTTCTACGATACTTCCTTCATAGTCCTTTATATTTAATATTGTCCTGGCTCTTTTCTGTCTTATGTTCCTAATTACACCGAAGAAAAGCTTCTGGTTCGCTTTATACGTGCATTTTCATTTTCTCTTAAAATTGTTGCCATGATCTTCCCCTATCACTCTTTTGACCTCTTTCCTTCGTTGTTTGTATTGCTCATTTTGATCCCTTGTTTGCAAAAATTTTTCCACTCTCTCCTTTTATCCCTGACCGTTACTTTTACACTATCTGTCCACCAGTTTGTCTTTTTGACGCTTCTATTTACTATCCTTGATGCGCCACAGGTGCTCTCGACCGCAGCTAAAATTATAGCTTTAAATCCTCTCCAGCTTTCTTGTATTCATAATTCTTGCTTGTTTATGTCCAGTCGTTCCTCACATTTCTTTCGATATTCTTCTCTTATTTCCTTCTGCCTTACTTTATAACATTTCATTTTAGAGTTTACAATCGCGTGTTGCTTTTCTTTAACGTTTTCATTTTCAAATTTTAGTAACATCTGTAAGAGGGAGCGGTCGCTCCCTATCTCCGGGCCTCTCTTTACTTTAATATCCTTGACATTTCTACAAATTTCCTTATGTATCAAGAAGTAGTCTATAATAGATTTTTCGTTTTTTCATATCATTTGTCTAGTTATTCTATGGATTTCTTTTTCTTAAAATGTTGGTTGCCAATCTTTAATTCATTTTCTAGACTTATTTTTATTATTCGTTTTCCATTATTACTTCTCACTCGTTCCCCTTGTTTGCCCAGGCACCATTCCATTCATTCATTCTGTCTTCTCACTCTTCCGTTTCAGTCTTCCATTATTATTACCTTATTATTTGTGCTATCCGTCTCTTTTTGTAGGTCACTAAAACATGCATCTTTTTCTTCAACTATTGCACTGTCGTTCGGGCCGTAGCATCGTAATTATGGATTTAAAAAATCATGAGAATGCTCTCTTTTTCCAATCCTAAGTGGATATAACCCTTTAAAGGGATAGTGAAATCATTTTACCGAATAAATCTGTCTGGGTAAATACTTTTGAGCGGTAGTGTATATTTAAAAGCCGTATATCTCTCGAAGCTTCAATGGAATCTATGAAGACCCACGCCTTTAGGATAAAAGAGTCTTCATACTCCTCATTTAAATGGCGATTATTTTCCAGACCTTCATTATCTCACGACTTATTGTTAGACAATTACAGAACTAACGAGTATTTTTTTTTCCACGTGGCTTCTCTCATAAATACGACCGTTAATTGTTCGCTAACCTAGAGACGTATTCTCCTTCGGTAATCTCGGCATCTTTATTTGCAAGCCTCCCATAAAACCGCACCATTATTAATACATTCATTTATTCATGTAAATTAAAACTGTTAATGCGTTTCTTATCTGCGACACTACCGCCGCAATTAACACGCCGTACTCGCCGTAATTAAACGCGAAGAGTCGACGCGCGAAGGTATCGTCGAAGATATCGCGAAAACGCCATTAGCCGTACGTCGGTCGTAACGACGACGCGTACCATCGTAATATGTACGGACATACGTATATACACGCATCGAGTAATAATGGGAACAGACGTTATTTGTAGCGAACGATCGGATGGTGTGGGTGCAACAGCATAAGTGCGTCGTTAGGAATTGTAGCAGCGGCGGAGCAACCGAGATCAACAACTATAGATAGCCTTTATGAATTATGTATGGTACGTTTGGAGGCATACATTGTCCGTACGCCCCGTATGCAAGTGTATTCGTAATTCGTGCGCTGCCACATATCAAAATTCGATTACGCCGAGGTATCGTTAAATAGAAAACAAACAAGCCGGGATGTCGAGAGTCGACGTACTGGTTTATGTTTACGTGTCAAAATATGTATAAACTCGAGTGCTGCTATGTACAAAACGATGGGGATCATGCGTTTGTTCTTGAACGCATCGAACATATTGCCCGGCACTTCATGAATATAAATACGTACCGTACGTACTACGTGTTATTCTTGGAATGTATGTTTGTATGTAGCACGAGCAAAAAGATAAAGAAAATGTTGTGAGGAAATTACTTATAATTAAAGCGAGGTCGGAGTGGCGTAAAAACTATATACACACACATGCCTCTTTGAAGATGACTAATCCAATTCCTCCAGAAGTCTGACAGTCATCCATATGGTTCGTTTCAAAGTTTCGTAGCAAGTCATCATGCTTTTTCTTTGTTTGCAAAACGCGCACATTCATAGACGTAGGAGGGCGCTTCATAAATCTTAGTTAGGTGCATCAAGTGAAAGCGTTTTCAAAATGAAGGAGAAGAAAAGTTAAAGCGCTTAGAATGCATGCGCGGTTTTGATAGCTCCCTGGTCCCTCGCGAGATACGCGAATTAGTAGAAAGAGAACGTTTGGAGTTAATAATAGAATGGGGATGACACGAATTTCAACAGACGCAATCTGAAATAAAAATTTAATCATAGCACCGATAGTAATATATTAAAGCTTCCTCGTTCCTTTACGCCTGGTTGTGTTACTGGCTTCTAAACTTTTCGAAAAAGTGGCCGATACGGAAGTTCGACGTTAGCGTTCGAATAACCCACTTCGTTTGTGATAAAGATGGAGATCCAGGGCGTGCTAGCCCAATGGAAACGGTGGCGACTTCGAGAATTTATTAGTAACAAGGAGCCACTCCCCAATTATAGAACTGGATCACATCTGGGTGACTGGAGTCAGAGAGATCCTCCAGCTTCTATAGTAGGTAAAACGAGGTTATCCTGTCGTGCAGCGACCAGCAACTTCAACAACCCTATTTAAAGATAACATAAAAGAAATTGAAAAAAGAAATGAATTGAGGCGAGAGAATGACTTTAATAGCTCTTTATTTCTCACTTGAGGTGTATTGATTAAGTAAAATTCAATTAAGCTAGCTCCTTAACTAAGGTTTACCCTCTCGGTAACCCGAGAGGGTAAACCTTCCCGAGGAATTCCAGCGGCCTTACAGCCACCTAACAGCTTTAGCAGAGCGTAATTAAAACAAGAATAGGTGCGAGTGACAAGTAACTATGATCCCCTCTTAAACTACCAAACGAATTAAATGCTTCGTTTAAAAAATATAGTATTAAATAGCAAACGTAAGCAGAACCCTTTTTACCCGAAAAACAATCTGATTCCCCTCCCCTTAAAATACTAAGAGAATTGAATGTTTCCAAAAGTAAGAAAACCCTTGTTTACTCGAGCACAAATCCCCGATTTACTAACTCTAAGTTAACTAAAAGATTCTAGGTAATTTTTCCCAAAACTCAATGAGACAAAATATAAATAAAAGCGGAACGTATATTCGCTTGTCAACCTTCCTACGGCGTGGTAATCGATATCGGGACGGATGCTGTCCAAGATGGCGGGTTTACTCGGGAATCCAGCCGGACACAATAGCATGAAGACTAAGTCGGCTTCTAGCTTCTACGATAGTCTTAAGATGTTCTCAAAAATACCACAACGTGAAAGAGAAAATAGCCATACCGTTCCAGTTGGTGTATGTTAGTAGTCCATACTGTCGGAATAGGGCAATAAATAAAGACTAATAACTATTTTTAAAGAAAGTTCTTTTACTTTGTATCAGCTTGTAACAAGGGAAGACACGACCGTTTATTACTGAAAAGACGCATCGATACCCGAAGACTGTACATACATACATATCTGTTGAACACTAGGGTACCTCCCATCCTTATGGAGGTCAGTTTCCCTTTGAAATACATAATTTACAACGGGCCTATGTTAGGTATCAGTTCATTTTTTACGGTATGCTTTGCCACCCGCATTCTTTGCAAGATCGTGAGAATATAACTATTTCACCACAGTTTTCCAACAGATACGAACAAAAAGAAAGACTCACCTCCAATTGAGGGAACAACGTAGATGGTAGCTCAAATAGCAAAATTGGGGAAGCGAAACTTCCAGATCCACACAACGATAATATTAAGCTTCCCAGAGTCAAGTTTCCGTGTATATCCTCGACAAATCACACTTTAAAGCGTAAACGGAATAACTTATTCGCGCAGAACGTCACAAAACGAATCCCCACACGCGCATCCAACAGGCGCACGCTATATTAGAAACTCACCAAAGCGAGGCGCTATCTACGGCAAAAGTTGAAGCGAGAGGCCGAAAGTAACAATTGCAGGACGCTGTAATGAACAGCGGTAACAGTTGTCAGAACGAACGGAGAACCAGTAAAAATTATATGGCGGGATCTAGTTCTATCCTCGGCGAGATTCTGTCGATCAATTCGTGTAAGATTTATTTCTGAAGCAAATGATCTCGTGAAGGAAAAACATATATTGGAAAGCAAGTTTAAAACCTGACGAAATGTATGTTTTTCCTTCCCGAGTAGTTTCAGATATAAATCTTATACGATTGGTCGACAGAATCTCGCTGAAGATGGAACTTGATTTCTGGTTTTCTGAGCGTTAATGGAGGATTATCAACGCTCAGAAAATACAGATAGTTGCCTTCACCAAAAAGAGATCGCTGGAAGGCCCGCAGCCGCTAGCACTAGACAAGGTAGAAATACCAATTAGCAAGGAGGTTAAGTACCTAGAAATACTGCTCGACCAAGGGCTTACTCTCAGATACACTAAAGCGACAATTGCCCTCGGCAGATGCAGGCGAATGTGTGGGAGAAACTGGAGCCTTAGTCCTGAGATAATTTTATGATTATATACAAGGGTAATTAAAATCATGGTCACGTATGGGACAGTCGTGTGGTGGCCAAAACCGAAGCAAAAATAACTACCACGCTACTTGGTGGCGTACAAAGACTTGCACGTTTAAGAACAACTCCTACAGATGCATTGGAGGTGATATTGGATTTACTACTTCTAGATATCCACCTACAAAGAGTAGCCGCGGCGCTCTTTCTGTGAAAGTTGCCAAACAAATGAACCTCAGTTCTAGTTTCCTATTCATTATAATTGTAACTCTCTCAAGTATCTTTTAACTTTTTCAAACAGATTTTAAATCAACATATAAAGCCGAAAAGCATATCCCATTTAATCAAAACTTCATCTTCAATAATAAGGACGTTATTAATGTAGTACCACTCGATCTGGGACACACGATATATACAGCTAACGCTCGATAACGTAAATACCCGATATTGGAAACATTGCGCTAATGTGAACACAAAATTCGTAGTAGACGGAACGCTCGATAACGTAAAAGTATTGTAAGTACGATAGCTCGATAACGTAAACAGCACGTAATTTTCGATCATCTACGAATAACTTCGAGCGTTACAAATGTTTTACAACTTACCTATGAAAAGCTCAGTTTGATCAATCCTCGAGTTATATTGGGGAATCCCCGATTTATGTAGTATATGTCCATATTTGAACTTAATTGTGTTCATTTTGGCGTATTAAAGGTTTCTTTTAATAATTTGCTTGCTAATAATCACCTTCGCTAATGTAAACATTTCGATAATGTGAAGCACCCTTGGTCTAAATTAGTTCACGTTATCGAGCGTATATATATATATATATATATATTCCTAAAGTACACTTTGAGACCATAACGCCTCCATGACAAGTTTGATACATGAAAGGTGAATCTCTGGCATTACCAGAGGAAATCTCACCTCGATACGCCCCTGTAAACGAAGCCTATAAAAAATACAACCCGAAACCGGATAACATCTCGAATTGACATTGATCGCTAAGATATTTTGGGTATTCGGTGTCAGTGGCAACCGACAATCGTTCCAAAATAACTCGGAGAGGGAACCGTTTTCACATCGGCCGTAGATAGACGATAACATTTCTGAGCGCGGCGAGACCGGACAGGTTACATCAAAATTGAATGCGATGCCCCCGAATACAATGACATCCAAGTCCGACGTATATAGTATTAGATCTTGTCTACCGGAGGGAATCATTTTTCGGATAATACGCGTTTCTTCGTTCATTCTCTCGCCTCGCTACGTATTTTTCTTTTTATTCGTCCAACGATCCTTTTTATTATTCCCGTTAGAGATGCGTGTTACTCGGAATTTGAAATATATAAGCCATTATGTGAACGTGTCCGGACTAGCCGGCCTGAATTATGCCGCTCGGTCGGTATCGTTTAGAGTCAATGGTGGCCCCGGAGCTGATCCTCCGAGATAAATCGATTTGGGGCGACTTATCTGCGGTCCTAAAGGGCTACGATCGTTTACAGTTCGAGTTTTATCTGCGGGTGGATCGCTTTCGTTTCAAGTTCGGATGGATGAGTAGGTGTCGTTGTGGTGGCAGTATTAAAAATGTGGACATGTCGTTGATATTAATAATACGAAGTGGATTAAAGCCGAGGTATTTGTTTCCATTAATGACCGGACCATCCGGTCAACTTCAACTCACTATTATCGAGAAACTCAAAACTTGTAGCTAAAGTGTCAAAAAAGAACTATAGTTATAAACTGGGAATTAAGTAAGTTTTTGGTACATTTATTCCTTATTCATCACTGGCACGCTTGTAATCAAATGTGACTCGTATGCCCCCAATGGGATACTAATCCGAAAAAGTAAAAATTACATCAAGATTACATAAAAACGAAAATATAGATAGAGGCTCTTCCCATTTCACATGGCCCAAAGAAGGAACGCCTAGGCAATTACCATTAATTGTCAGAAAGCATCCTATGCATTTTGGAACCCAAAGTAATTTTGATAAATGCGTAGAGGAAAGATTCTTGATGAAAAGATTCGTTTGCTTATTATCGGATTTTCCAATTCTGGAAAATCAAATTTTGAAATTGCAGATTTATTACAATTAGACGGTACAAAACTATCGGATCAGTCGTCGCCGAGCCAAGATATGTAAGAAAAAGTAGATAGAAGAGCATTAAGAAGAATTATTGAAGAAAGCAGGCGTGCTACTTTTACCTTCAGTTAAGTGCTCTGTGGAGTATGGCTGATTTCGAGATGTATGTACGCTCGAGCGTAATCGTAATCGTAAAAGCGTTAAAAAACAACTTTTAAATTCCGTCTAATTTAGATCAATTAATTTTTTCTGAAATTTCAAAGGGGTACCCCTTAAAATTTCGAAGAAAATCGAAATGGTCGGAGGTGCCACTCAATACACATCAAATTAAAGCTCTTCTAGTGCAGATTAGGGATAAAATAATTTCGGGTACGAGATACGGTTCATTCAGGAAATATTGAATGAGAAAGTGAACATTGGTTTTGGACAAATCGCTTTGGTACGCCCTAGCACCCAAACGGAGCAAATATCACAAGTTTTGACGTCAAAATCGTATTCTACACCATCGAAAACATCTGTACACAGAATATTCCGTCTAATTTAGAACATATGCATTTTTTCTGAAATTTCAACGGGGTACCCCTTCAAATTTCGAAGAAAATCGAAATTGTCGGAAGCATGACTTATTACACATCAAATTAAAGCTCTTTTCGTGCAGATTAGGGATAAAATAATTTCGGGTACGGGAGACGCTTCACTTGGGAAATATTGAATGAGAAAGTGAAAAGTGGTTCATGACGAATCGCTTTGGTACGCTCTAGTACCCGAACGAAGCAAATTTCACGAGTTTTGAGGTCAAAATCGTATTCTACACCTTCGAAAACATCTGTACACAGCATTTCGTCTAATCTAGAACATATTGATTTTCTTCTGAAGTTTGAAAGGACTCACCCCTTGGAACTACGATAAATTTTTAAAATTTTTATTCTCAGTTATCCAGTAAATGGTGCACTTTTCAAATTTCGATATAAACACCAATAGAACGAAACGTGAACATTTCTTACGATTAGCATTTTTTCAGCATCATGTGAATATCCACACAAATTCGTAGGATCCCTAGAGCGCGTAGGATACGTAACGTACGCGCATACGTTTTCCTCAACTTTATCGATTCGAAAAGCTCTCGACGTAATCTCCGAGCAGAAGACGGTCTGACAGGACACGACCGCCGGTCCGGCGTACAATTAAAACATCAAACCGACTTAATATAACGTCGTCCGACGTTTATGTTTTAAGATGATTAACATATTCGTCTGGATATGTTGAAATTTCCAGCGGTCGGCCGATAAGTCCCACTCGCTGCTTTCTAACAGCCGTCCATTCCATATTCATCCCGGCGACTTCGTCCGTCGAGAATAAGAAGAATTTATGAGAGGCGATTGTTGGCTCAAACGAAGCGTTAATTATCGCTCGAATTTATGAATAAATCGGGAGGATTTTGAAATTGTAGTACGTACATTTGTACGAGGGCGATTCGTAAAGTAGGTTCCGTTTCCGCTTAATATGAGTCTGGCAGTGCTAGTGACAGAAACGTGTGGAGATTCTTTTCTGTTATTTTGGTCGTGGGGCAATTGAAAATCTCGCCGATTGTGAACTGCGTGTCGCTATCCGATTTCTGTGTGCAGAGAGCATGAAGGCTGCTGAGATTCATCGTGAACTCGTGTTCTGTTTATGGTGAAAAACTCTTGGGTGACAGTGCGGTTAGAAGATGGTGGCACAGTATGTTTCGAGAAGGGACGAACTAATGTCCATGATGAGGAACGAAGTGGCAGACCAACTGTTGTGACGGATGAACTTTTGCGTAATGTTGAAGAGAAAATTCGTGAAAATCCACGATTTACAATGACAGAACTGAGTGCCCTTTTCCCTCAAACTTCACATACCGTTTTGTGCGAGGTTGCTACTGAAGAGGCGGCAGAGTTCTATGAAGAGGGCGTTAGAAGACTGGTTCATTACTATGACAAATGTCTTAATCTTAATTTTTTTCAGTGTTGGAACAACGCTCGTGTATCTATAAAATTCGAACGAGAAAGTAGAAAATAAAATTCTATGTATTTGTCATATAACTTGTAACTCTCTCCAAGCTCTCGAAACTATTATATAATTATATATATAAAATATATATATATATATATATAATATATTTATAAAATCTATAAAATTGATTGTAGTGAATGTGACATATATAGACATATATAGAGCAGTCGACACGCTCCATAGCTACACGGTTCAAAGAACATGTGGCACATTACCGTTATGGTATGATAGATTTGTCAAGTAGGGCGAAACATATGCACGACATAAACATGGAAAACTTGAAATTGATAAGATATGTTAATTCACCGCGAGAACTTGATGCATATGAAGGGATACGTATATATAAAAATACAAATCGTCTAAATCGAGACGGCAGACCGATCCAATCTAGTTAATTCCGGCTATTATAATTAAATTAAATAATTAGGTAATATCGCTCATGGAAGGGTAACTAGCATTTGAATTAAAATTTTCTTTTGGGGAATTAACCACATTATTCGCACAATGATACTTTAATCTTTTAACGTTTAAACTTATTTGAGTTAGCAGCTACTTTCCCTTGACCGTCCACTTGATATAAGTAAGCGGGAAAAGGCATTTACGGAGGTGACAAGCGCTCTAGGCGTTTACGAGTGGGAAAATATTTTTGAAGCATGCTTAGAAATTTAAGGAAAGAAATACGTTTCGCTTACTTTGGTTTATGTGGTTGTGATAATGCTTGTCTCGTGCTAGCGAAACACGTGTCACCGAATTTATTATGAAGCAACTGTGTGGTGAGAAGTTTACCGATGTGATATAGTGTCAGTAAATTACACCATAGTCCTTGCAATCACCTTCACTCAATCTTAATGGCAACAATGTAGGAAAACATCTGAAAGTAGTACCTTTAAGTTGTACATAATAAAAGATCTCTTAATATGTTGGTGTTTTTTTAATAACCAAACGGAACTTAGTTTACGAATCGCCCTCGTATTTCCTTAGACGGAGAGAATCATTTTTGTTCATCTTGAATACGTTTGCTTCTTCTTACTGCCAGATTTCTGAGGAGAAACACGGTTATCTTAAAGAAGATCGCGCACTTTGTTATTGTTATTATTTAGTATTTGTGTTGCAATGCTTGTATTTGAGCATGTTAATTAAGGCACGCCACTGTCGCATTTGGTTCACAGTGCGCACGCAGTAGTAGCAAAGAATACAACAAGATGGTGTTGTGAGCTGACTTCGAAGGTATTACGGTTTATTAAATAATAGTGTTATTATGCCTGTCAAGGTTTCAAACTCAGAACAAAAGTTAATTAGCGTAACAACTCAGTACGTGTGGTTAAACGCTGTACGTTAGACACTTTACTTTATTCTATAAGGAATCTTAACAACATGCTTTTTAGTTATTTTTAGTTAATCATATAAGTTACATAAAACTACCTTTTTCTCTTCTAAGATTCGTTGCTATGTTTTAATCCGAAGGTCACACCGTCTATCTAAAGAAAACTCAAACATTGACGTACTGCATGGTCCATGTTTAGGCTTTCTTCACTTTCTTGTAGATCTGATTTGTCATAAGCTATATACTTCGAACTACATGTGGAATAAGCTGCAGATCACATCGGAAAATTGCCCACCACGCAATTCTTGATTAATTCCGTGACACGTCGTGCGCTGTCTAAAGCTGACTAAACACATGTGCAGGCATTAATGGATAATTTTGTAGTCGGAATTTAGCCAACGTGATTTAGTGTTAATTGTATTGCATCACACTTCTTGCACTCCATTACCAAGTCTAACATATAGTTTACAACTTCTGAAAAATTCAATCCCAAATGAACTTTCCTCTTCTTCCTCCACGCTCAAATAAAAACCGGTGAACTTCCACGTTTGATGAACGACCTCCCCGCCAGCAATTTACATAACTCGACCGAGCGTGAGGCGGGGGACCACACAAACAGATCGCCGTTAATTTTATGGGAATTAAGGGAAACGTCCTACGATACAGATCGCCGTTCATTCTTTCGCGGTCCACTCCTCGAATAGGTACCTAATTAATGTGAAAACCAGAAGCATATGATGCCGCCAGATACGCTCATAAATTCGGAGCGTTTTGATTCTTCTCTGTCGTTAATTAGTTGATCGATAGCAGATTAGATATGCCCGGTCGTATCGACAATGCATCTCCTCGGACGGCGGCGGCAGCGGCTCCCGAATGCGCGATGATCTTTTTTGTGTCGGTATTCCTTCGGTATTTAAGATCGTTAATGCTTACCTGAATACCGGAGGTATAAAATTTGAATGGCTCCCGGCATAGAAACGGGGGCCGTAAAGTCAATCATCGAACAATGGTCGAAGTGGTTGGTTAAATATTTTGATGGGACGGGTAATTACGGCCCGGTGCGGTGCGCGTTGCGCGTTTTGGGGAATTTTATTTCCTCGTGTTTCGTCGAGTTTTACGAGATTCGGCCGGTCGTCTGTTTTTATCTAATCGATAGATCTGGGTTACGTTTGTTAATTAATTACAGAAAGATACGGATGGCCCGAAACGTTTGTGATAAACCTACGGAAAAAAACGAAGAAGCTTCGAAGATTAAATCAGCAAATTTTAACGGATGTGTGAAGAAGTTTCAATGTGATTTTGCAAGTACAGATTAGCTCTTGCAGGAAGATAGATGAAGTCCTGTTCTGAAGATATGCGAGAGACGATTTCGATTTGGGCACGACTGAGTCAGTTAGCGGAAATGTCAAACATCAAATTCGGACATCCAAGAAAGCATAAAGTCACATGGTGACATCCATCAGGAGTAATGGAAAATCAAATAGATCAGGAAGGGAGCAACAGAAGCGAGAAGATTTAGGGGAGCACAAGCAGAAACAGACCAATATCTGCTGGTGGCAGCAGTACAAGGCATAATATATAAGAACACAAAGAAATGGAAGGTGAATTTATTAGAAAACGAAGAAAAATAAGGAGGAGCAATTAAAAAACAGTCTCAAAAGTGCAACAATCGAGACAAAAAATGGAATAGGTCTGGCAGGAGCTGAAAAAGTATAACCAAAGCAGCGGAAGAGACACTCAAAACAATAAAGCAAAAAGCGGAGACGAAGGATGGTTTGATGGCGAATATGGAAAGGCAAGAAAACGAAAAAGGCCACATTCTACCCTATAAAAGGAGATAGAGTAAACAGCAGGAACTACTGACTGATAACGCTGCTAACCGTCACTTCCATATATGATTGAAAGAACAGGCAGAGTAAATCCTGGGTGATTACCAAAATGGCTTCAGCACCAATAGACCGACCATACATGCTATACGTACGGTAGAGCAAATTATCCAATAGACATTATAATAGCACGTTTCTCTCGGCTTGTTGGCTTTCTGCTCGGCATTCTAGATACTTTTAAGAAAACTATTTGCTTCGATACACACTTATTATCAATACAAGCACAAACACGTTTGTCTAGCAACTAAAGTAATGATTATAATATCCAGCACTGTTAGGACAGAGTAATGTAAACTTCTTAAGCTTGTTTATTAGTTTCACTCATACTTCTACCTCGAAACTAGACATAATAAAGGGATCGTAAATTTGTTCCACAAATGCCATTACGATGTCGTAAATTTTAATTATTAGCCGATGATGTTGTTACTCAGAAATTCTGAAGGTATTTGTCGTTTGCGAACTAGAAACGTCATAAATAATTTAATGCCACAATATAATTTACATTTTAAAGTAATAGTGCTGTCATTAAACAAACGAGCCTACATCTGCGTCTCATCACAATATATTCAAAATATTCACCCTCTCAAATTGATTACCGTGAAATATCGACTCGTTAGATCATTCTGCGAAGAACGAGCCGTCCACGAGCGACGACGCAATTGATCGAGTCCGGGACGCATAAAATCGGGATGTCAATGGACGCGTCAGCCGGAGGCGCCGTACCAGACGTATTTTGCCTATCGAGTAGGTCCGCATTGTCCGCGTTCATTCATACAACCGCGTATATACGCGAGGCTCCACATTGATTTACGACGACGGAATATGAACGTCTTTGTTTAGTGCGATAGCTCCGACGAGCTGAATTAATTTCGCCCGTTTAAATCCGAACGTCAATAGTCGAGACGGCAGATATCGGATTCCCCGGTTCTCGTGCGATTCATAAATGCGCGAATACGTAACAATGGGTGGAAATACGTCTTACTGCGGATCGTATAATGAAGTGAAGACGACGTATTATTGCAGGAGACATAAGTCTGTTATTAAAGAAAGTTGGCGGAAAATTAAACAATGCTCACAGTTGGTTTTCTTAGGGAAATCGTAAGAATTAGATGGAAGTTCTTATCAGTGTAGTTTCCTTTTATGTTGGTCCTGTTTTCGCATGCATGGAAACCGAAACTTTCGTTTTTAAAGCCTACGATACAAAAATAAAAACAATCTTCTATATTCCCTTTTTCTCAAATTTCAAACGAAAGTATGCTGCTCTCGAGCTGTAGAAATTTTATTTAATTAAAACTGTATTAAATTATGACCGAATGTCTACTTGTATTCACGGACTTCGTTACCCAGAGGTTGGGGAGAAATAAATTCATGTCTCCTACATTTTATTTTATCGTGTTACATTGCTCCTATACGTCATTTATACGTTTCACACCCGCTAGTTCGCATAATTACAGTCATTTATTTTTTAACGCTCTAAATCGTTCTGGGCATCGCTGAAGGCAGTTCAACCCCGTTTAAAACTTCCAAACCGACCGTCCGACAAGCGAGTTAATCAAAGAAGGAAACAAGATGTTAAATAAGGTAAACAAGAAAACAATGGACAAGATCAAAACGGTAG
The DNA here is from genome assembly GCA_038088585.1 of Chrysina gloriosa. Taxonomy (NCBI): domain Eukaryota; kingdom Metazoa; phylum Arthropoda; class Insecta; order Coleoptera; family Scarabaeidae; genus Chrysina; species Chrysina gloriosa. The sequence continues at coordinate 7,205,143 of CM076094.1, read as the reverse complement.
AAGAAATTGGAAAAGAGCATAGAAAGCGACGGAATTAGAAATAATATAGCGACAACAGACGTCGAAATATAAACCGGTAACTTGACAAATCGCAAACGTGGAACATACATACATATAACATTCTATTTAAGTAGAGATAAGAGTAAGCGTGTATAACGCACAGTTGGAAAATACGCCAGACAAGGGCGGGGTAATCAACGGTAAAAGAAAATTGAGGTAGCTTAAAGAACGAGTTTACATAAACAATGAAACGATTAAGAAGGAAAGACGAGGTAGTTAAAAAAATAGGTTAGGACAGCAGTAAACAGAAAAAACCAACATGGAGACAAAGTCGATAACAGACTACGAATAATATGAGATCGGGAATCAAGTGAAAGAAAGCGATTAAAGAGAAAAGAGAGGGGAACTTTGGAGGGAAAATGAGGTACAACGAAAATCAGAAACTGTTCTTCGGTACATTACGACAAGTGAAAAACAAAATGATTGTCACAATAGTAAACATTAAAGACGTAGAAGGGGATATCACAAGCGAAGAAGGAAAGTTTATTGAGAGATGAAGGCAACACTTAAAAAATCTGGTGGAAGGCGAAGGGTCAAATCGCAGCGATGACAAAAAAGATACGAACAGGACCATAAAGCCAGAAATATACTTAAATATCACAAGAGAAGAAAATAGCCGTAAGAGGAAATGGAAGATGCAATTTAGAATACAAAGCTAGGACAGGCGCTCCAGGAGAAGGTCAAACAACTGCAGATTTGACGGAGGTTTTAACAAATCTAACTGCGACAGCGAAATTGTAAATTCTGCTTTAAAGAACACTGGCCCACAAGAACGGCAAACGGGCATAATTATTCCCATATTTAAAAATGGAACCGGTAAGGAATCTTAGAAGTATAGGGGGATTGCATTAGTAGGCATAAGACAGGGTGACAAGCTAGAAGAAACGCCCCCAGAAACGGAATCCGGCTTCACACCAAAGAGGGGAGTCACCGACGCGACGAAATGTTCATAGCGAGATGGGGGAAAAACAATAAGAAGAGGACTAAAAGTGTACGCATGAGTTGTATAGACTTAGGAAAAGCTTTCGATAACTTTATCAAAAGCTTTTAGCTAGTTCTTCCAAGTCTGGAAAAGCTAGCAGTTGGAAAATTTTAAGAAACAGAAGAATATTTGAAGCTTTTTATAAAATTGAGCAGACGTACTGGCTTTACACGTTACGACTTAAGTAAAATGGAAAGATTATTGGGGATTGCAGCTTACATAAGACTTTTTGTGAAAGCAATATGTAATCTATGCACAAAAGGGCAGGAAACTACGTGAAGACGAAAGAAGGGTTATCAAAAACTTTGGAAACAACACAAGGTGTTAAGCAAGGCTAAATCTTGAGCCTCTTGGTCTTCACATTCGCGAGACGGAGAATGAAGTAAAAGCTTTTGAGATAGGACACTGAAGATTGTCGAAACTAGAAATCGCCGAAATCTGTTACGCGGATGACATGGAGGTATGGGCCGAAGGATGAAGAAGCCCTTAAAGGAATATGGAAATATACCGGAAGGCAGTGGAAGCAAGAACCATGGTAATAAATGAAGAGAAACAAGGACTTTGATACTTGGAAGAGAGAAACGAGTAGAACAAGAGGAAAATCTATAATAAGTAGAAGAATGCGAGATTTGCGATCTTAAGGAAAAAGAAACTTAACAAAAGTAGAAATGTAACACATAAAGAGAAAAATAAAACCCATCGGATGTAACATAGAGGAATGTCAGTTAAGATGGTACGGATATATGGAAAGGATACCAGAAAATAGAGCACCAAGAAGACTGTTCGAAACAAGGACAAGCAGGAAACGATCAAGAGGACGACCAAGAAGAGAAGAGAAACTTTGGGCGAAGTTAACCAAATCACTCAAGACAGAAAGAGGAGGAACGAAGTGTGGAAAGTCCTCTGCACTCTGCTCAACTTCAGGAATAGGTTTGCATTCGAAGCAGGGACCAGCAGGAAAAGATCTGCGATATGACACCGACATGGACATGGACATGGACATGGTTGGAGGACACAAGGAGAACGGTAGTGAGAAGAGGAGGGACTTGGGGCGAAATTAACCAAATCACTCACGACAGAGAAAAGACGAAAGGAGTGTGGAGAGTCCCTCTGTACCTATTCTATTCAACTTCAGGGACAGGCTTGTATTTGAAGAAGGGATTAGCTGGAAAAGATCAAGGGGACTACCAAGTAGGAAGTGGTTGGTGGACATAGGGGAGTAGTAGTGAAGATAAGAGAAACTTGTGACGAAGTTAACCAAATCACTCAAGACAGAGAGAGGAGAAAAGAAGTTTGGAAAGTCCCTTCGCACTCTGCTGAACTTCAGGAACAGACTTGTATTCAAAGTAGGGACTAGCAGGAAGGGATCAAGGGGACTACGAAGAAGAACATAGTTGGTGGATGTAGGGGGATTAGTAGTGAGAAGAGGAGAAATTTGGGGCGAAATTAACCAAATCGCTCAGGACAGAAAAAGGAGGAAAGTAGTGAGGAAAGTTCCTCCGTATTCGGATCAACTTCAGGAGTAGGTTTGCCTTCGAAGTAGGGACCAGCAAGAAAAAATTAAGGGGACTACCAAGAAGGACATGGTTAGAGGACATAAGGAGAGCGGTAGTAAGAAGAGAAGAAACTTGGGGCGAAATTAACCAATGCAAGGACTAGCATGTAAAGATCAAGGGGACTACCAAGAAGAAAAGGGTTGGATAAAATGTGAAGGAGAAACTAGGGAGGAAATCAACGAAATCACTTGTGACTCCGACTCCCGGCTTAACTCTACGAACAGCATTCCGGACAGATAGGTTAAGGATTAAGTAAGTAAGATACTGCGAGTAAAAAATTGGAAAAATTGGCACTCCCCATTTGTCATCTCACATCTATGACGTCTCTTTCGCGAACCCATTGAAAAGAATTCACCTCGCCATATTTAGTCGTACACGTCGAGAGAAGAACTCCAAACACGTTCGTACGATTCCGACCGTTTTTTCTTCCACTCTTATTCTTTTTTCGCCGTCCATCCTCCGTACGGATTCCACGAATTCGTTCGTTTCACTTTACAGCGCTGTCCCGCATAAAATTTCGTCGCGTTTAACAAGTCTGTTACTCGAAATTATTATATCGCGCGTCCGTCGTCCGTTCTCGCTGGAAGCGATTTCGCCAACGCCAACCGCTCGACCGAACCGGGCGCGTTTCTCGAACATCACGCCGTTCTCTTATTTGTTATTGTAATGACGACGAGGCGATGGTATCGTCCGTAATACTAGTACGTCTATGGCATACCTAGTATTCTATAAACGTCCCGAACGACTTCGACGAGTTCAAAAGCGAGACGCCGTATACGAGTAAGTAGGTACGCGAATACGTATCGAAATTCGTATCGGATCGCGAAGAAGATGCCTCTTTTCCACACAATGGTCTATTTCGAGTGAAATTGGAAGATGTATGCTGTACGTACGTACGAGGCGGTTGATTGCAGAAGGAAAAAACGTTTTTGAAATTGTTCAGTCCCATTTGGGTGCGAACAAAGGTGTTAAAGCAACACTGGACGAATCAGACGATAACGAGACTTTATTCTTGCCGCCTAAGATGGTAACACTGATGCCCTGTCAACACTGATGCCCTGTCAACTGTTTCACCGCATCTGGTAGGCCTTACGCAATGTATGTTGTTTTGTAGTTTACAATAACTTTTGTTAACTTTTGGGATAGTGGTGTTGAATACCACCGGTCTAAGGAATGATTGCCGTGAGAGAAGGGCAACGAGTCAACATCAAATTTCTCGTGAAATTATGCGAAAAAGCAGTCGATATTTCGCAAAAATGGCACGCCATTCTTGGAGAGGAATGTCTAGTAAGGGCAAGTCTTTACAAAATGGGTAAACCGTTCCAGAAATGGTCGAGAATACGTCGAATAGGTCGTCATCACCTGAAAAAGTTGCACAAACAAGAACACACAGAAATGACAATGTGGAGTGTTTCCGTGTGCATGTGTGCGTACAAGAAATTGCCACGAGTACAAGAAGGAAGATGAAATTTCTTCGAAGGAACGAGGTGGACGTTCAAACCATCCATAGAGGCCTCAGAATCTGATGGAAGATCTATATCAAGTTCAAACAGCAAAGTTTTTGAAGATGCGAGCTGTATTTCTAAAATCTAAATGAACAAGAGAAAATTTGAATTGTCCTGAAAATGGTGGCATTCTCTGAAATTCTTTTTAAGGAGCCAGCTAGTATTTTCAAGAAACTGATACGTAGAAGAACAAAGTTAAAGAGATGTGAATTTCTCGGGAAGAAGTGGACTATACTTCTGATAGTTTCAGAAGAGCGGGCATACAAGAATCTGTGATGGGTGTAAGAAGAAAATTGAAATTTTTTAGACCATTAACAGAAGCCTCAGAATCTGTTTTAAAAATTCATATAAAGTATAAATAGCAAACTTTTTGAAGGTATCGACTGTATTTCCAAAAGATACGCGGATAAATGGAAAAATCGAAACAAACAAGAGAAATTTTGAAATGTCCTGAAAATGGTGGCATTCTCTGAAATTTTTTTAAGGATCCAACTATTTTCAAGAAACTGATACTTAGAGAAAACAAAGTTAAATAGATGTGAATTTCTCCGGAAGACGTGGACTATACTTCTGATAGTTTTAGAAGAACGGGCATACAAGAAACTGCAATGGGTGTAAGAAGAAAATTGTAATTTTTTAGACCATTAACAGACGTCGAAGACTCTGATGGAAAAATTCATATAAAGTATAAATAGCCAACTTTTTGAAGATGTCGACTGTATTTCCAAGAAATACGCGGATAAATGGAAAAAATCGAAGCGAACAAGAGAAAATTTGAATTGTCCTGAAAATAGTGGCATTTTCTGAATTTTTTTTTAAGGATCCAACTAATATTTTCAAGAAACTGATACGTAGAAGAACAAAGTTAAATGGATGTGAATTTCTCCGGAAGAAGTGGATTATACTTTTGATAGTTTTAGAAGAACGGGCATACAAGAAACTGCAATGGGTGGGTGTAAGAAGAAAATTGTAATTTTTTAGACCATTAACAGACGTGTCAGAATCTGATGGGAAAATTCATATGAAGTATAAATAGCAAACTTTTTGAAGATTTCTACTGTATTTCCAAGGGATGCGCGGATAAATGGAAAAAATCGAAACGAACCAGTAAAGATGTGAATTCTTCTGAGATAGCCAATTATCTTTCTGACGTTTTTTTTGAAAAAGAATGGTTTTTAAAGGAACCAGCTACTATTTTAAAGAAATTTATTTAACAAAGTTAAATCGACTTGAGTTCCTGGGGAAAAGAAAGGACTCTATTTCTAATAGATTAAGAAGAACCAATATACAACAAGCTGCAAGCAGTACAAGAAGAAAATTGAGATTTCTTCTAAAGAAGACGTATAGACCAAAACTTGATGGAAAATTCATATCAAGTTCAAATAGCCATTTCTTAAGGCGCGAGCTGCATTTCCAAAAGATATAGGATAAATGGAAAAACTCGAAACGTTGAGAAGAGGATTTAAATTCTTGAAGATGGTGAATTATCTCTCTGGCATTCTCTTGAGAAATTCTAATTCTTTTGAAGGAACCAGCTAATATTTCCGAGAAATTGGTGGACGATACGTGGAAGAACAAAGTCAAATAGACTTGAATTCCTCCGGAAGAAGTGAACTATAGTTCTAATAGGTGAAGAAGAATCAGCATACAATAAACTGAAAGAAGTACGAGAAGAAAATTGATATTTCTTCTACAGAACGAGCTGGACGTTTCAATCATCGACATATGACTCAGAATATGATGGAAAGCTTTATATCAAATGTGAATAGCAAATTTCTTAGGGTATCAACAGATACGCGGATAAACGGTCAACTCGAAACGAACGAGGGAAGATTCGAACTTTTCTGAAGATAGTTAGTTTTCTTTCTGGCATGCCCTGAAGAAAGTCTAATCAGGAGAAGGCTTAAGTTATCTTTCTGGTATTTTCTGAAAAAATTCTCAAATCTTTTAAAGGAATCAGCTGTATTTTCAAGAAACTGACGAACAATACGTGGAAGAACAAAGCTGAATACATTTGAATTTCCAAATTGGTGGACTATATTTGTGACAGTCTAAGATGAACCAGATGAGACTGAAATGAATGAAAGAAGAAAATTGAAATTCCTTCTGAAAGACCAAAGTACACCCTTCGGGCCATCGACAGACAACTTAGAATCTGATTAGAAAAATTGGAACAAGGCTGAGTAGAAAATGTTGACTTCTTAGAAGTGCGAGTTGTATTCTGAATAGTAGATACAGTAATACAAACTGACGAAGAGGCAATGTCCCAAGCTTCTGACAAAGGAAGTTCTCCTGGGCTTCCCAAATTTTAGGAGAGAACAACGACACAAACTAATTGTAAGTGCACAAAAAAATTAGAAATCCCTAAAAAGCGTGATCCTAAATGCAATTACGAAAACTATTAACGATATCGAGAAAAAATTTCACGATAATCGTAATAAATGCTAATGCGTAATAGGATTAAAGAAAAACAACCATCGCGTGCACCGGATGCAAGTTCGGCGTTTGTAATTGCACGATTTAGCGACGTCAGGAAGTGGTTGTCAGAGTTGAGCGGACAATGTACTCGTTCGGGCGCACTTAAGCGGGATAATAAGGGGATGGTCGGTGATCGCAGTCGGTTGTTTGTTTTTAACGATTTGTGTCTCAATCAATTTTAAACCTTCTGGTCTTACGACACGTAATTTGTGGCTTCGCCATTTATGTTACTGAAGCACCCACTAATTTGACGTGAAATACTACGATGATGGTGGTCGATTGTGTCTGTGGACATCTTTGTTATATCGAGAAATCTCGATGATTTCCGAGTTAATAAAATAAAATCTGGATGACTCTCCATATAACGACCTAATTGAATTAGATACCAAGTAATTGTGTCAAACCTTACTAAGTAAGCACAATTTACATACGCCAATAATCCAGGAGGGGAATTAAGCTTTGTCAATCACGAACCCCAACCGCAGGCTAATTAATTTCGTGCACGAAACTTTACATTTTAATGCCCCTCACGGTTTATTGGCATATGCAAATTGTGCTTACTTAGTAAGCCTTTGCACAATTATTTGGAAACTATCTATTAACGTACCTAACTTAATTAGGTCGTTAGAGAGTCGTCCAGATTTTATTTTATTCAGATTTTGGCTCTGAAAAATAGTTTACTATTTTTATTTTCAACTCGTGTGAGTTACGATTTGCTACCTCAACCACCACATTCACCAGATCTGGCTTCCAGTGATTTCTCCATGTTTCCAAAGTTTACGGAAAATGCCGGAAACCAGAAAGTCTCGTTATTTGATTGATGTGCCTCGTATGTTGGCTGTTCTTAAACTCTCAGAAATATGGAAAGAAATCACAAAAATCCTCTTCTAGAGAAGATTTGCTTCCCGCACCGGCAAGCACACACATGTCCAACGCCACCAGCTAGGTGTCGTTGTGATCGCGGAAAATTAATTACGAACGGTGGTACGTCCGACACAAACGACATACACATACTTACATCTTACATCTCGAAATGCAACGAAAAAAGGACGAAGTTTTCGCGCGTACCATCCGGAAAGTCTTCCCGCGACAAAGTTTATAGCTAGACCCTTTTGGCGACCGAGAAGAGGAAGAAATTATTGCAATTACTTTTATGAATAATAACTACACGTACCGGCCGAGACCGCGAGACCGTGTTAGTAATACATTACGGATCTTGAAGATGCAGACGGATACTTTTCCGTTAATCGCGCCGTTTTCAAAATCGCCTCGCTATACCCGGAGCGATATTAATCTTTCGAAGAATTATTAGCTAATATCGGTAGAGACGTGCGTCAGAGAGCGATGGGGTATCTTTAAAGCAAAGATTAGTGTAAAAGAGAAAAAAGGAAGTCTCTCGAATACGTACGTAGGTATATGTAGATATATGTGCCTATACGGCCTGGCAGCGGCGAGGATTGTGTAGGATAAATTTCAAATGAATAATTTATGCGCCGTTCCGAACATTTGTTAGAGCCGCGTCATGCCGAAGATGTAATTAGATGTTAAGAAGGACAACGTTCATATTTTAATATGGGCGATATATTGGTGCCGGAGGTAGGTAGGTAGGTGAAAGTTTTCTAATTAAAGCAATTGTCCGTACATCAAAAAGCGTCGTTCGAGTTGTAATAAACACCTCGTCTTCGTATTGCCTCCGTCCCACCCAAGCGATCACCACGAATACCATTCCGATTTCGATATACATACATAGGTAACTTGAGAGCTTGTATGTATAGGCAGTTATAGAATTAGGTGTATCATTTACGATTCGGAACTAGATCGAAGACGAAGCAGATTTGTTAGATCATCAAACATGAATTACGTGGAAATAAATATTTGAAGAAATTGTTGGTGATTTCAACGCTAGGTCTGGAGAGGAAATTGGAGTATAGCAACGCATCTAGATGTGTTTGTTTCATAACCGATATACGAGGGCGATTTAACGGACGGTTGGCAACACTTTCGCTGCGGTGATTATGTTGTTGGCTTCCGCCACATTTCTGATACTACTGTCTACTGTCAAAATTTAACACAAATCTGACAGATGGGTTATTCCCAAGGATATTATACTAAACAGGATTATTATATCCCTCTCTTGTAATGCTAGCCAATCGGGTAAGTTATGCGGGGCTCAATGTGACGTCAGCTAGTGACCTCTAATGTAACCAACATACTTACTGTTTATGAACATTTTCGAGTATATTCAGTTTAAGTTTTCTCGTTTTATCTGTGTCATTATTTTTGTTTCGTTTACATTACTGTAATAATTGAAAAACTCTGCCGAGTTGTGATTGTCGTTTAAATAAAGATTACGATATGTCTGGCACAAAGTGTGCTGTTTCTGGACATAACAAGAACTGTGTTACAAGAAGAGGTTTCCTGATAAATTTAATCCTGATACCAACAGAATATGCTCAATTCACTTCACAAGTGATGATTACGAAAGAGTATAAGGTCTATTACACATAGGCATATATTTAGTTCAATTCATGAACTCAGTTCTGTATTTCAGATTTCCAACACATGTTTTAAAGAAAACTGCTGTTCCTAAATAGCACTAGGTAAATAATAAATTTGAATCAATGACAGCTTGAGGAAAGAGATTTTCTGAAAGAAAACAACAATAAGTGATCAATTACATTTTATGTGATACGCCAAACAACGTTGACGAGCTTATTGCATTGCAAGCCTCTACATCTGAACAGTCTGAATATTTGCAGAATATATCTCCTGAAAATGTTTCTATATCTGAAGAAGTACAAATAGAGTATTGCAAAGTTAAATATGCGTAACTGTTGAAACAGTGTTTTGAAATCTTAAAATTTAGAGCAAACAGCAAAAAACGAAATGAAAGCGACGACTGACGTAGGGGAAGGCGATGACGAATGGATAAAGATGACGAATTCATTGATTTCCACATTTTATTACCAATAGAAGGACGTCCCAGCGTGCATAGTAACCTCTAGTGATGGAGAATATTACTCATTAAGATAAACAAGCATGTGATTTGTAACTAACAAATGCTTCAAAGATTTGGTGTTAGTTGCTAATAGAGAGTGGAGTCTTCACGTTCAAATATTGCTGGAAACTAGTGAAAAGTCTTGCACATAATTGCGAATGTATTATCTTATATATATCATCCTTACAATTAAATGATTTGTCTTTAAAAGAGGAAAGTGGTACTTTTTTTTTCAATTTTCAAATGTTGCTAAAAGTTAATAAGGAATCTTGAATGTAATCGAGACGTTCTTGCTGCAAATTTCCACATGGTCATTCTTGCAGTTTGTTGGTATATCTGTAGGAAAGGAAAGTTGTTTATTCTCTGATTTGTAACTAAGAAATGCGTCAAATGTTGGGTGTTCGTTGCTAGCAGAGAGCGAAGTCTTTTCTTTGAAAATATTAGCCAAAGTTAGTGAGAAGTCTTGCACATAGTCGGGGTGCTTTTCCCGCGAGTTTACACAAGATCATCCTTACATGTACATTAAAGTAAGGTTTGATAAAAAGTTTACGTACAGCGTATTTCATGTAATTTTTGAGGGTCAAAACGCAGGTAATCAGCACTCTAGAGTAAGTTTTTCAACTTTTTACCACAATATTCTGAAAGTACAACCCAATATCTACTAATTCATAGAAAATCCATTTCTTTTACAATAGTTTTGGTTAATTGTAAACGTCGTTTTGATAAAAATGGCGTGAGCGGGAACGACGACAAATTTTAAACACCGCTTCAGAATTCTGATTCTGCCATGCCACCTACTGCACTACAAATTATTGTCCTACAAACCAGCGCCCTCAAAAACAGCCCCCTTCCCAATCTATCTCTCAATCTGTGGATTTATGCCCATCTACTTCTTCCGCGCTTCCTCCACTTCTAGTGGCAAATAAATAAACTGCCTGAAAACGAAGAAAGAAATTGCCATCGTTTACTTTGCCTGGAACGCATGTAAAAGAAGCGTTGGAACAAAAAAGAATGAGCAAGAAGAGAAAGAGCTGAAAAGATCGACTGAGAAGACAAGAACAAAAAAGCACCACGACGTCAATTGCTCAGTGATATGGACCCGCTGGATTTCAAAGAAGATAAATTGTGCATCATATGCTCGGAAGAAAGCTAGGATAAACTGCGGTACCAGTGCTTCAAGTGCTTAATAATAATAATAATAATAATAATAATAATTTTATTTTCTAATTAGAAACGTATAGAATACGTCAAAAAAAATCACAAAATAAATTCTGACAACGAAACACAAAAACCTAAAAAGTTTAAAATTTAGAATTAAAACAATCAATTAAGTTATAAAAAGCTTGTCCAAGTAAATGTCTTTTCAATTTATTTTGAAATAATTGCAATGGCAGATTTTTGATTTCCGATGATACATGATTGAAAATTTGTATAATTCTGGTATCGACGCCATTCTGAATTGTAGACTATCTTGTTTGTGGTGGATTCAATTACTTCATTTCCTTTCTTCTTGTCGCATATTGATGATTCATTTCAAATTTTACGAATTTTTTTAGCTTGAAGGCCCTAGAAATGCGACTTCTGCACTTAAATATCTTTTACGTTACATTTCATTTTAAAGTTTAAACCTTTTTTACTATTACATTAAAGTTGAATAATATTAACGAAATAGAATATAAATACGTAGGTCAGGGCTTAGGTCTCCAGGCGATGTCATCGTCGTTTAAAGTTATGCGAACAAATTCTCAAGAAGTAGCAATCCTTGGCAACATACAATCCTCGAGTTATGCCAAATTCGTGCGAAATTTTGACAGTGGACATATGGAAATATGGCGGAAGCCAGCAACATAATCACCGTAACGAAAGCGTTGCCAACCTTTGAAAAGTCACTCTTCCATCACACAGACCGCGCAAGAGTGCTCTTCAGTTTTCATTGATCTGAATCTTGCCAAGTCCTCCGGAATAAATCGCTCGACATGAGTTTCGATGTTGGCCGTTAATAACAATACGTTCTCAAAATTTTATTCGGAATTTCATCGAATCATCGTCTAGGTTACCTTCGTATTCATTTTTAAATTTAACTCCGCTCTCGTATAGGAAGATGGAAGCGTTAGCAGCTGTCCGACGCCATCTGCTTCCCCTATTAATCAATAGCTTATATAGCAATCGATTTAAATGTAAATCCGATCGAATAAAAAATATTCGAACCAGAACGTAATGAACAGTGGCATCGAAACGCCTTTCGTAAGTCCCGTGTAACTACGTATACGACCTTTTTTGTTTCGGGCAAATATCTGGCTTTATTGCCGCACGTAAACGCGCGTATACGTGCAGCTCGTCACCGTTCCTAGCGTTTATTGCGTTCCAATACCAATAAATTTAATTACTGCCGTTTTAAGTTTTAACTTAGGCAAAAACCTATTCCCCGGCGGCCATAGCAGCTTCCCTATTTATTCTCTAAAATATGTACTGAGAATTTAGTTAATTTCTTAAACAAAATTGCACCGGCCCAGGTCTTAATTAATGATATAAAAAGCGTAAATTATAACAAATTATATTTATAAATTTTGAGAAATATTTAACTTAAAATAAAGATAATTACCTAGTGTTGTGTGTGTGTGAGTGTAATTTCGTTTATTCGATGATGGTTCTTCCTATGTCCCCTCTCTTGAATTGCTTCTTCGATGCAGCTCTATTTTCTATGGATTCTTCCCTCTCGTAACTTCTTCTTCGGTGTGCCTCTATTTTCAATGGATTCTTCCCTTTTTTAAATTCTTTTTCTCCGGTGTGGTGAGGTTCTTTTATTCACTGGTACTTCCTTTAAAAAGCCCTTTTGGTCCAAAATACACTTTAAACTTTTTTGTTGACTTATCTATCTTGTCAATTTTCTTCGTCATCAACCAAACATACTCTTTTATTTTTTTCCGGAAACCAGGACTACACTAGATTATTTCTCCGTTGTCCACGAAACTAAAACTTTAATTGACCTTGAGTTCAGTTCATCCAAGGCATAACGTTGTTATAGAAACCCGTATTGAATGTCGACGTATCCTTGGTTATTTATCCAGTGGTTATTAGGAATTACTTTAGTGTGAAAGTGTTGTATGTATGTGTCTGAATGTTCACCATGCTTTTCTACCTTTTAATCGATGCTTTTTATAATAATTAATAAGTTTATTTCTAGTTACACTTTTCTCTCCCATTAAACGTCTCTGGCTGGAGTTAAAATAAGAAGCTAACACCCGTAGGGTAATAAAATGCTTAGAAGATGGTATGCGTGGTTTCGAAAAAGTATAAATAGAATCCAAAAATAAACCGAAAATCACGTGAACATAAACATCCATAACCCCAACACTTACTGTGAATTTTGATATATTGAATTGTAATAAATCATCAATTTTCTAATGGTAATTAGCCATTCTAATATTACTATACTACAATATGTAGGTACAGCTCCTATCATTAAACACGGGTATAGAATAACTATACACGTGTTTCGATCTATTTGACCCCGCAAAAGAATTCGATCCATCCGGTCGATTTCTTTCGGCGTCGATTCACATAGAAAAACCCCACCTGACAATTCGAATTTAACGAAGATTAATCGATCCGAATCCGGGAGTCGGCGTTATATATTACCGGGCCGCCTCCTCTTCTCTCTCCCTCTCTATCTCTCTATCTATCTCTTCGAAGGAGGATATTAATGCTACGGACACCTCGTCCGCAATTATTGCCGTCATTGTAGCCGTCGCTGATTGATTTCGATCGGCTCCCGGTCGCATTATCGATCGCTTCCACCCCGCTGTTGCGCCCGTCCGATCTCTAAACACCCGCCGGAGTCGACTAATTTGATTGTCTCGCAAATTACAGGAGATCGCCCGCCTTCGATAGCGAACGGGCGCGCGCGAGATATCGCGAAACTGTCTTTCTTTCTTCCTTTCCGTTCCTCTCCTGGCGCGCCCTCGAAGAACCGTAATTAGGCATCGCAGAGAATCGGATCGTAAATTAATTGTTAGCATTCGATCGTCTCGGATGAGGATTGTGATTGAACGTTAATAAGGTTCGTGGGTAAGTTCACAGTTGGCAGTCGTAAGGAAGACCCCTGAAAGAAATCAGGGATGAAGTTAGAACAATCGTTAACAAGATATTAGATTTTAAAGAAACTGAAAATTAATGTCGGAGTCGCACGATAGAACGACTAACCTAATCTTGTGAAAAATCTTGAAAGCTGGTATGGCATGGGGATACATATCGACGGTATGGCAAAAAGGGAGGGTCATATACCTATCCAAGGTGGGTACAGTAGCAGATCAAACACCAAAGTGGTACCGACGAATCAGCCAGTCATCTTTACTGCAAAAACATGAACAGATTGGTAGACAGATACATCAGGGAGATGTTCCTAACAGAGCGGCCTTTAAAAGAAAGGGAAGATCAACGGAGTCGGCGTTGGATGGTTACTGTCAAAGTCGATTGACAAAGAAATAGCAGTACCCACTTTCTTAGAAAAAGATAATAATATCTTCCATAGACGAAACTACCATCGAGGCTACAACAGAGGGGAGGGTGGCACAACGGGAAGTTTTTATCTCCCCTTCTGTGGAGCATCCTATGTGTAATCGATCTCGTTTTCAGGATAATAATAAATGATGATCGATGCTAGCATGCGTTTGAGGAGCTAACTGCACACTCGCATTTACCACACTAAAATCTTCGGCGGTTGTTGTTTGCTGGCGTTGTGAAAACATTCGATGCAGAAGGGAAATTTCTACCTTATCAAAGGGCTTTTAGGGGTAAGACGAGCTCTCCTAGATTATGAACTCGTCGTATGTTTCGGTTGATTGTGCGGGCCTGGACAGCGCCGAAAAACGACATCCTCCCAAGGACAAGAAACGAAACGTTTCCGAAATTAAGAACCCGAATTTCGGAACATCAAAACGGGTAAAGAAGCTTACAATAACAAAGGCAAGGTTTGGCATTTACCACTAATTAGATAGAAAGCTAAGAGCATTCAAATTTGACGGTTACATTTAATTCGAAAGTGACGTTTTTTTTTTAACGAAGAAAAGCTCAGCTGAACAGGTCTCCAGTGTGCAAGGAAAGTGCTTAAAACGAACGGACAATGTTAAGACGTGAAATTATGACATAAATTTTGATAAATTGGTCATTCATTAAATAAAAATGAGTTCAAAAATATTTAGCAAAATGGTGGGCAAAGAATTTGGAATAAAAAATCAAATTTAAATATTAAGATATATGGCGTGAATGTGTCTGTAAAATGATGATGAACACAAACGCGAAGAAGCTTTCTGAACGAGCCGTAGTTTACAGTAACAAAGGCAAGTGTTGGCATTTACCATTAATTAAATAGAAAGCTAAAATCATTCAAATTTGAGGGTTACACTTCCAAAGTAACGTTTTTTTTCTTAACGAAAGAAAGCTCAGCTGAATAAAAATCTTAAGAACTTGTGACGTTGGGCCGAGAACGAGAAAATTTACACGAACTAAACAATTCGGTGATCTATGGGTGATCGATCTTGTTTCAGGAACCGACTGTACACTTGTGACCAAAACCAAACAACCAAAAAATTGGTTTACTGCACCAAAATCTTCGGTGGTCGTTGTGTGGTGGTCTTGCGAAAATATTTGAAGGAAAGGAAGAGCTTTTATCCTAAGCAAGAGCTCATATGACTGAGTTGAGCTTTCGTAAGTTATGAAGTCGTTCCATTGAGTTGATCGTACAGCCTGCACAGCTCCGAAAAACAGCATCCTCCCAAGGAGAAGAAATAAAACGTTTCCGAAATTCCGGCTCGCTTCGATACCGAAACGAGTAAAGAAGACCCTATCTGTTACTCACTTCCACGGTCAGTTAAGAAATTTAACATGCACAACTTGAGAAAACTAATTACCGTAATTCGAACTTCTTTAATAATTCGGATTACCACGCGTTTCATTATGCCGGATTATCGACGTTGCTCTATAATGGCATATGAAGTACAAGATGCGAGCAGAAATAAGAGCAAATAAAGGTTGGAGATTACGGTAAAATTACTTTGAGCACGGAAGCTCTAACGGTTACTCAATCGAGAGCGAGTTTTGGTCGAACCGACGGCAAATTCGGATTGTACGTCCTCAATGATGGGCTCACATCGGACCACTTTCATATTTCTGTACCACAACGGATAGGAAAGCTCTCGGTGGGTAGATTACGATGATGACCCACAGAGCTTGTAGCTGCTAAATATTGACGATGGGATACGTAAGTCTTCAGGAAGCTATTAATCATCCTTTGAAGCAAATGCGACAGTGGTATAACTCCAGAATTATGATGGGGGTAATGGTGGTGATCCAAAGTAGTAGAGTACGTCCCACTAGAAAAATCAAAGATGTCTCATTGGTTGGTAGGTGTTTAATCTTATAGGTTGATGAGTGTGTGAAGCATACATAAACGATTGAGGTAAACTCCAAATTCAGGAATAGAATGTCTGGAATGCTGGGTTATTTTGTGTTTGAATGATTGTTGTTTTCGCAATTTATGAAGAATAAAAGACCATACTTAACTCTGCGCTTTGCAAGACGCATTTCCAACACAAATATTTCCTTTACTTATCACACACGTCACACCTTCCTCTCCACATCGTCCATAAGCCTATACGTTCGAGAATGCTTACGCCTCACTGCTATATAGTACCTACCACACCATACTGGGATCCTCCTTTTTTCCGAAACGAACGACGACGGCCGAGTAACTCGTAAACCATACCTAAAATAAACGATATAATTTGCATATAGTTACTAGGCCGTTCGGTCGAAACGAACGAGCGCACCGTCCAACGTTATTGTAGTCGTCGCATTCGAAAGAAAATAACAAATTCGAAAAGCAGCGCGCGAATGGACGTCCGAAGAAATGCGAGTGAAACTCATTTTCACCAGCTGGAGGCGCAGGGCCGGGTCCCTGCATGAACATGTTTATGATTCACCGCGTTCCATATTTCATGCAACCGTTCGGGACGCAGATATCTACCCGTCTTCGTCTTCGTCTCGGTCGTCGGGGCTAATGGGATTGTTGGTAAGGGTCGAGGTTGTTGCCGCCGACTCTCCAAGAACAAATCGACGTCGACGCGCTGGAATTAACCGTTCTCTAAACGTTCGACGGATAATCGATTTTGAACAGTTGTCTCGGCCGACTTACAAGTTGATCACGGGCGATGTTTATGGGACGATCTCGTTGTGGTCGGGAAAAAATCGACGAGGCAATAAGATCGTCGAGTTTACGAGGTCGGCATCCGGCAGACGACGGGGAAATCGATTGCAAAAATTAGGAACGATTTGCGGTAGCGTTAAGGAGGGGGGAGGTCAACCAGATACGTGTGCGATGTCGTGCGATGTTGTATGTCGTCTCGAGATGGATTTCGAAGTATGCAGTGCGGTATTCTAAACATGACCTAATGGTTATCATCGGATTCGGACGACAAATTTCGCTTATATAATGTTATGAGTAGACCCCGGAAAGTTTATGAAAATTGACCCCCGCCAATTACGTCAGCAAGCCCTCGAAGTATCGCGTTAGCGCACATGTAAGCGAGTTTGGAGTGCCCCAGAGCACTAGGTTTAGGGCGATATTGTTTAGTAGTAGTAGTTTTCCATCAAGGAGCGTCCCAGGCGCACTAAATCTTTTTCTGTGGAGCATGCTGAGTTAATGTTTGAACATTTATGGATAATACATGGTAAATATTGTGTCATTCCCTCAAGGGCGCGACTCTCCTCGTATAAGTCTGCAAACGATTCGCTTATTAGGAGATAGGGTAGGTAGGGGTTTCCGTATCAACCTTCTTTCTTCTCCGGGATTTTTTTCCAAATTATTTTTGAACATTGTTTTAATTTCTGGAACTAGGTTGGTGAGAAAGATTGAAAATTAGAACAGAACGGACAGAATAAGGAATGAAATAATTAGACAAAACCTAATAATAGATTAAATAAACGAAAAAATCATGGAAGGACAGCTTAGGTGGTTTGGTCACGTGTGTAGGATGACGGACGTGGGTCTAATTAAACGACTGTTCGAAACGAGAGTGTGCGGAAAGAATAGAAAAGGAAATCCCGGATGGATCGACGGAATCAAGAAAGAATCAGAGAAAAGAGGAATGCCACAAGAAGATCTACGGAAACAGACACATGACAGGGAGCAATTGGGGCAGAGATACAAGATTCTACCTCAGGGCTAAGTAAGTAAGTCAGTTTGTATTTGTTGTGAAATCCCCAAATGCGAAATAGCAACACAATATACAACAATGCCCTTAAGTAATCCAGGAAATTCAAGCGCCAAAACAAGGCAACTACTCAACTGAATAAGTTTCAAACGAAGAATGCAGTGTGTGTACCGATGGAGGACTGGAATCAACCCGCCGCTTGGTCTCTAACCCTACGATTGATTGACCCGAGGTGATAGTGCTATAAAATTAAATGACGCACACCGCTATGTACACCGAAACGAAAATTGTGTGCGATATTCATTTGTTCGGTGTCAATGAACAAGCGAATGTGGAACACAATTTTTGAAACGCTCCAGACACCGCACATTAACACTATCTATTGGCATTTTATTAACTATGAAAGCTGCTCTGATTGGGTGGTCATTGTGCAGTAGTTTCTTCTAATCATCGTCCGGTGTTCATTCCTTCGTTATTCGCGATATTCTGAATTCTAACAAAATCACCGCGCAATGAACACCTACACGGCTCACACATAAGCACAACCAGTGTTGCGTTTTTCTCTTTTCTTCACGCGTACCTAGATTTCTGTCGTTACACTTGTTGTTATTAATTAATCTTTGTTCACGGCCCATTCTATGCGGTCGACATTCCCACGTTATCGACTGCTTATCGATTTCCGTTCTCATGGATAGAGGGCGCATTCGTGCCTGTTTTGGAGCGAAATTACTGTATGTTTTCCGATTGACGTATTATTCGGAGTGTTTGGGCGCAAGACCCTCGTGCAGTTCAGACGTTTGCTCAGCTAAGTGTTTTCGTCGAGAGATCTCGACACATTTGTGGATATTGTGCCAGTGTTAATACTGTCAGTTAGTCATGAATATCACTAGTGATCTAGTTGTTAATATTCTACTGAGATCTGATCGCGGTTGCACGTGCGCTGTGCGAATGTTCATTGTGCGGTTGTTGTTGAACAATGGGTGTGCGGTGTTCATTATTCGATATGATCGTTGGCCTTTAAAAAATTACAGCACAATGAACACCAATACAGTGTGGATGTTAGCGCAATCATTACTGCTGGCATTGTATTATTCGTGGCCGCTAATGGGGAACTGATTGCGTTCGCGCGTGAGTTGCAGTGCTGTTCACTGGGCGGTACCCATTTGTTCGCCGTCCATGGGCTTTTTTGAAAAAATTACCGCCCAATCAACACCCGCCCAGTACACAATGTAACCGTAACCGCATTACAATTAACACTGTATTAACCTTGAATGTCAGTGGTGCTGTGAATTTGTTCACATGTGATCGTGCGGATGTTCATCGTGTGTGTTTTAAAATTATTTCGCGATGTTCATTTCTAAAGTATTTCCGGCCTTTAATAGATCACCGCGTAATGAACAGCAGTCCCACATATACGTTAGCACAATCACATCACTACTGGCATTGTGTTAGTCGTGCACGTTAATAGTGAACTGATTGTGCTCGCATGTATATTATGCAGCTGTTCATTGCGCGGTCAATTGTTCAAACCGTCGTGCGGTGCTCCTTTGTTCGTTGTTCATAAGCTTCCTGGCTTTTGATAAATCACCGTCCAATGAGCAGTCGCGCGGGGCGCATGTTAACACAACCACATCACAATTAACATTGTATTAGTAGCTATAGGATTGTACTTAGTGGTGTACAATGCGGATGTTCATTGTGCGTTTTTAACATTGTCGCGCGATGTTCATTTCTAAGATACTCGCGGCCTTAGTGAACAGCGGCCCCACATATACGTTAGCACAATCACATCACTACTGGCATTGTGTTAGTCGTGCACGTTAATAGTGAACTGATTGTGCTCGCATGTATACTATGCAGCTGTTCATTGCGCGGTCAATTGTTCAAACCGTCGTGCGGCGCTCCTTTGTTCGTTGTTCATAAGCTTCCTGGCTTTTGATAAATCACCGTCCAATGAGCAGTCGCGCGGGGCGCATGTTAACACAACCACATCACAATTAACATTGTATCAGTAGCTATAGGATTGTACTCAGCGGTGTACAATGCGGATGTTCATTGTGCGTTTTTAACATTGTCGCGCGATGTTCATTTCTAAGATACTCGCGGCCTTAGTGAACAGCGGTCCCACATATATGTACGTTAGCACAATCACATCAGTACTGATGCTGTGTTAGTCGTGCGCGTTAATAGTGAACTGATTGTGCTCGCATGTGTATTGTGCAGCTGTTCATTGTGCGGTCACTTGTTTAAACCGTTATGCGGTATTCCTTTGTTTACTGTTCGTGGACTTCATGACGTTTGAACAGCCACCGAAGAATGAACGACCACACAGCACATGCAAACACCAGAACCGCGTTACTATTGACATTGTACTAGTCATGAATCTTAATGGTTGTCTAGTTGTACAGGCGCATGTTCATGTGCGCATTTCTAAATTGTTGTGCGATGTTCATTCCTGGGTTTCATAGCGTTTGGGAAATCACCGCGAAGTGAACACCAGTATAATACACGTGTAAATGGGATCATATCACTATGTAATGTGCGACATTCAATTTCTTCCTCAATTTCCACTGAGTGCCATTTTCAGTGGTTCAGTGCTTAATTGTCGAAATACGTGTTTGAAAAATTTTGCAATAAACGCGAGTTAAGAGGACGAAGTCTTTGTTCTGTGCAATTACTTTTTCCGGCTAACCAACGAGATATATGGAGTTTCTCCGTACACTTTCGATTCTGACCCAATCCAGCTAGTATTCCATACCTATTTATACACCGATACATCGGATACTTCGTTCCATTCTTCGGCGACTTTTTCCTCGCAACGCTCGCGCCGAGACACGTTCTTCAATTAAACGAAAACCCCCTTTAAGGTCCGACAGCGTTGGCAAAAACTTCGCCCAACTCGCGTAGATCCTTTTTCTAGCGCGGCCGTGTTCACGGAAACTTCTTTCTATATACGTACGGACCGATATGGCCGCGCGCTCTTTTACTTTATATATATACGTTCGACAAGCCTTTGATTTGTATCGCGACTTTTTGTACGAAACGAACGCGTTCTCGTCGTCGTCTCTCCCTCGGTTCGCCCTTATTCTCCGTACGTTCGTACGTTCCACCTACTTGCTCGAGTCGTGGAGTTTACTATTCAACTATGGAAAACTATTCGAAGTACATACGTTAGGACTTGCTCGACTACTGTTGCGACGCGAAGAAACAACGAGAAATATGGTTATGGCCCGATCGGATATTTGTTATACACAATTCCGCTCCGATCAATCGACGCTTATTTACTTCGAGCGGCGTTCCGCGAAAGCCGCAAACGCTTTGATGGTTTTTCTGTGCGAAGACGTTCGGTTTAGAACGCGATACGGACGTCACGTCGTCGACCTATAAAGTCCGGGAATCTTCTCGTCGATTGGACGGGGAGAAAAAGTGAGGGAAAAACGAGCGCTTGGGGTGTACGATAAAAAGTGGCCCGGAAAGTTTCTACGAATGGCCATAAGGAAAGAAGATTTTGTTTGACTTGTCCTTGAATTGCAAAAATTACGTTGGAAGGAAGTTGATAAAATATCTTCCAATTTCTTCTCCTAAGTTTGATGACCATCATGAAATATTGAGAGCTTTTTCAAACTAATATCAAGATCTGCACTTCGAGCAATTTAGGTCTGGTTCCACAATACGACCTTAGGTCATGTTCAACTTTGAGCCTGCCCCGAGCTTGCGCTTTTCGATAGATGTACCGAGTTCAGTCTCAAGTTCAGCTAACAGCTTACGCTCCACTAGCTTATGCAAAACTCTCTTGGGGCAGCGTGTTAGCTAACTTTGAAGATGCATCTATTCAAAACGGGAGCGGTTCAACTGAGCAATGGTTCAGATGAATCCTGATTTTGAGAGGTTTTTCAATGTAATACCAAAATCTACACTTCGCGCAATTTAGGTCTGGTTCCACAATACGAGCTTAGGTCATGTTCAACTTTGAGCCTGCCCCGAGCTTGAGCTTTTCGATAGATGAACCGAGTTCAGTCTGAAGTTCAAATAAAAGCTTACGCTCCACTAGCTGAGGTAGCTGCGTAGCGCATTAGGTAACTTTGAAGATGCATCTGTTCAAAACGGGAGCGTTTCAACTGAGCAATGGTTCAGATGAATCCTGATTTGGAGAGGTTTTTCAAAGTAATACCAAAATCTGCACTTCGCGCAATTTAGGTCCGGTTCCACAATCCGAGCTTAGGTCATGTTCAACTTTGAGCCTGCCCTGAGCTTGAGCTTTTCGATAGATGTACCGAGTTCAGTCTGAAGTTCAAATAAAAGCTTTCGCTCCACCAGCTGAGGCAAAGCTCTCTTGCGCAGCGTGTTAGCTAACTTTGAAGATGCATCTGTTCAAGACGGGAGCGGTTCAACTGAGCAATGGTTCAGATGAATCCTGATTTTCAGAGCTTTTTCAAAGTAATATCAAAATCTGCACTTCGAGCAATTTAGGTCTGGTTCCACAATACGAGCTTAGGTCATGTTCAACTTCGAGCCTGCCCCGAGCCTGAGTTTTTCGATAGATGTACCGAGTTCAGTCTGAAGTTCAGCTAACAGCTTACGCTCCACTAGCTTAGGCAAAGCTATCTTGGGCAGCCTATTAGCTAACTTTGAAGATGCATCTGTTCAAAACGGGAGCGGTTCAACTGAGCAATGGTTCAGATGAATCCTGATTTTCAGAGCATTTTCAAAGTAATATCAAAATCTGCACTTCGAGCAATTTAGGTCTGGTTCCACAATACGAGCTTAGGTCATGTTCAACTTCGAGCCTGCGCCGAGCCTGAGTTTTTCGATAGATGTACCGAGTTCAGTCTGAAGTTCAGCTAACAGCTTACGCTCCACTAGCTTAGGCAAAGCTCTCTTGGGCAGCCTATTAGCTAACTTTGAAGATGCATCTGTTCAAAACGGGAGCGGTTCAACTGAGCAATGGTTCAGATGAATCCTGATTTTGAGAGGTTTTTCAAAGTAATATCAAAATCTGCACTTCGAGCAATTTAGGTCCGGTTCCACAATCCGAGCTTAGGTCATGTTCAACTTTGAGCCTGCCCTGAGCTTGAGCTTTTCGATAGATGTACCGAGTTCAGTCTGAAGTTCAAATAAAAGCTTTCGCTCCACCAGCTGAGGCAAAGCTCTCTTGCGCAGCGTGTTAGCTAACTTTGAAGATGCATCTGTTCAAAACGGGAGCGGTTCAACTGAGCAATGGTTCAGATGAATCCTGATTTGGAGAGGTTTTTCAAAGTAATACCAAAATCTGCACTTCGCGCAATTTAGGTCTGGTTAGGTCTGGAATTTCGTATACTTTACGTAGCATCTGGTGCTTTACATCAGAAAATATCATTCGAAATGACTTACATCGAAACCTATTCTAAAAGTAAATCGCGTCCGTTAAACATATTATTTACAGCTAGAGAATCCGACATTAATTTAATCTACCGGCACATCCTTCTCCTTTTATCGCAAAAAGACTTCGAGCGAAGCCGATATTTAACTAGCAAACCCTTAAAGATGTTTACACAGAACCGTACGTACGTACGTACGTCGTTACAAAACGGTCGCGGTTTCATCGCTCGAAAATATTTAATAACAGCATTCGAAATATCAATGCGCGCCGTACCCGAGGCACCGACGTAATAGAATAACCGATTTTACGACGCCGTAACTGCGAAGCCGGTTATTATTTGAAAGTAGCAAATTTTATAACTCTTAATCATACGTTCCGCGGAACGGAATCTAAGAAAGGTTGTCTTCATGCCGCGACGTTCAATATATCAAAACTGGAGGATGTACACTACGTACTTATATGTATATAGTACGTCGAGAAATATATTGTAGCCGATTTATGGCATTTCGCGCAGAATGATTTTACGCTTATTCGCCTTCAGTTCTCTTGTCAGTTCAAAATTGAATTTTACATCGAGACTAACGCGAAGTCTAGCGAGAATTTTGCGTTTGGAAATGTTGCTTTGACCGGAACTTTCGGGAATGTCATCACATGGTTCTTAGGATTCGGGCCCGAAACTTCCAGAGTCGGAGCTGACAACGTTTAAACGACATCATCCTAATTGTTCCAGTATAGAGGAGGAAATTTCACTCTAGACTCCAAGACGATCATTCAGAATGAATTGAAGATGGGCGGGACCTCCATCACCGATTTTGACCCATACCGTGACACATCCGCTTTCGTATTTTATGGTCTAAAAATATCTGTACACAGAATTTCCAATTTAGAACATATTGATTTTTGTCTGAAGTTTCAAAGGGGTACCCCTTGAAATTTTGAACAAAATCGAAATGGTCGGAAGTACGACTCATTACACATCAAATTAAAGCTCTTTCCGTGCAGATTAGGGATAAAATAATTTCGGGCACGAGAGACGGTTCATTGAGGAAATAATCAATGAGAAGTTTGGTGGATTCAGGCGCTCGCTTCGTGTGAAAGACAAAGAAACCAAGAAAGAGAGAGAGAGAGTACGGTGTGCGAGCGGGAGGCGATGAGCCAAAGAAAGGATATGTGCGTGCTTGCTTCGTCTGAAACAGAAGAGGAGGAGAGACAGAGACGGTGTGACATGCGAGCCCGAAGCGACGAGTCGGACCATCAGAGCAGAGGGGCTCAGAAATACATAAAATACAAAAAAGATAAAATAAAACATTATACATTAAATTTCCGAAAAGATTTTATACAACCTACAGATAACGACTTCCGAATCATCCTAATGTAACGTATAAGGACGAATAAAATAAAACGTTATACATGAAACATACGGGAAAATTTTCTATAACCTAATCCTACTGATTTCCAAATCATCAAAAAACACATGGAACGAAAACGCGATGATCTCCAAATAAGGAACACGACAATTAATGGGTATTCACTTTAGACGTGCGTAAAGCACGCACGCCAACATATTTTTTTCCTGTTGTTCCATCATAGTGGAGAAAATTTGGCCCCAGAATTCATTGAGGTACCTTTGGGCGCCAAGATGATCATTCAGAGTTAGTTGAAGATGGGTGTGACCTTCATCACTTATTCTTACCCGTACCATGACGCTAACATTTTCATATTTTGGGCCTTCTCGAACAAACTGTGTGTTATTTTGAAATCCAGACGTGCGCGAAGTAAGACTCGTCTCTTGCTTGGTTCGAGAATAGCTCGTGTTTCCAGTTGCTATGAGCAACAGTCTACTTTCGCAAGACCTTTTTGTGATCCGTACTAGGTGCTAAACATACCATTGATCTTCGTGCATGAAGTTCAATATTAACAATCTGAGTTCGATATGGATGAACATTACCTTCGGAAAATGCGAGTCGTTATCGTATTGCTCCAGCATAGAGAAGACATTTTCCTTTATCTTACCTTTATCTTTTGGACTCCAAGACGATCATTCAGAATCTGGTGGGGATGTATGTGACATTTATCGGTTATTCTGAGCCATACCATAACGCTCCCATTTTCATATGTTAGGCCTTCTCGAACAAACTGTGCTTGGCTGGAGAGCAAATCGTGCTTCCACGAGCTCTGAGCTACAGTCCACATTTGGAAGACTTTTTGTGATTCTCACTACGTGCTAAATATGCCATTGATCTTCGTGTATGAAGGTCAGTTATCAATAATGGGATGTGAACGGGCATTATCTTCGCCAAATACGAATCGTTTTCCTATTGTTCCAACATAGAGAAGAAATTTTGGCTCCAGAATTCGTTGAGGAGATCACCCAGAACGAGGTGATGATGCGTGTGTCGTCCACCAGTTTTTCTGGCCTACACCACGACATCACCACTTTCATATTGTCGGCTTTCTTAACGAATTGCAATTTTTCTCCATTTAATCGTGTCTCTATCTCCGGTAATTTCCGGTATTCCCATATTAAACACCGGAAAAAACTCGCGCTGTATATCTTTATATCGTGACCTACATATGTGTTTATCTTTTAAACATCCTTTCCTTTACCACTTTTAGGTCAATTAAAATATGAGAAATTAGCTGTTTGAAACATAATACATACTGTTGGATTTGTTTTCCATTTCCAGTTGGTACTATATAATCAAGTAATATGCTAGAACACCTTAGCAACCTAGTGTAGATATAGATGAAACAGTGGCGGCTTCTCCAATAGTGCTGCTGAGCAGCAAAACCACCAGAGTAAATCCTCAATTTATGCATTAAGCATTAAATATTAACAGTTAGCATTTACTGAGTATTTCATTAAAAAATTAAATTTCCATAATTTCATCGTCCGTAACTGACATTTTAATTTAATTACTTGCTCCTACGAAAAATATCACAGCTGTACAATCATACAATCGCAAGCGCAAGCGCACCACACTCGTAATTTCCGAGAAAGTCGTCTCTGCAGCGCAGCTCTTTTGCAATACAGACAAATTCATGCAGGAAGTAAATCGAGGATACCCGACTGCCTTTGGCACACGGGCGCGAGAATGTCGAGATGAGCTGCATTTTGGGCCAGCAGTGGTCAGTGGGAGTCGGTGGATTTTAATGTACGCATCGCGCGCGTTTAAAACTACAATTACGTGCCAATATGATGTAAAAATGGATATTGTTTTTAAACTCGGCCAAACTAAGTTACAAAATCTTAAATTTCAACAACAAGTGGTACTAAAAGAGCATGGACGCCCTCTTCCTGTAGTTAATATTGAAGAGACCGGTGAAAGTTGTGGAAAAACTTATAAAGACAATTTAATAAAGATATCTTTGTAATAATTGGATTTGTGGCTGTAGCGAAAAACACGCTTCTTTTTTGTTTTCCGTATGCACTGTTCGAAACTGATTACGCCGAACAAAATTGGCGAGAAAATGTCGTACGTAATTTAATACATTTAAGCGAAAAAGTGGATAAAACGTGAAGCATAGCAGTAATCAAATGCAATTGTCATTATTTGGGAAGGTGAATATTTTTCACATGCACGAACTGGTTGGAACACATGTTACAATCCGGTGGTGCGTTCGTTTCCTTGATTACAACTGTACCAAATACGTGAAACAAAATTGTTTTAAAGTGCATTTAATTCACAATTTTCTTTCATCAGCAATTTTAGAAAGTATCAGTTAACTGTTTCGAGCAGTATGCTTCCATTCGAACTTCAAGCTCTCAGTAGCTACCTGCTACCAGCCCAGAAACGCAACCGCAGCGCATCGCTGCTAGAAGACAAGCGCTCGTAAATCAACCGTTTCGTCTTCTGGCAAATACAACCGTTAATCTGCGCATAAACACAGAAACGCAACATATCAAACGCCGCTTCTAACGTATGAACATTCGCCGGTGACAAACTGCAAGCGGTCGCCGCTTCTTGCCTTTTTCAAAGTGATTTATCTCACGTTATGCAATCCGTACGTTTTCTTTAGTAAATACACGTACGCATACCTCTCAGAGTATGTATCCATAAGTCGTTAGATTCGCCGTTCGAGCTAGTTACAATCGCGAAATTTTACACCGACCGACGACGTGTCTGGGAACGACGCGCGAGTCAAGACGGGAAGATCGTTTGATCTTAATTAAGTCGCGGAAATGAACGCCTGGTATCCGTGTAGGGCGAAGTAAATTGTTGGACGTTTCAGGATTGGTTTAAGCGTAGGATTAAATCAAGCGAATGTTTACAATTTAGAGAAAGAAATATCAATGCCGGTAAGATTTGCATCATATATTAAGCGAGGTGAAGTACATGTTTAGATAGGACGTGTTTTGTTTATTTCGCCGGTCGAGTATGACCAACTTCGTTTTAGAGCGCAGCTCTTTTAGCGAAGGTTCTGCCTGCGAGAGTTAACTGGAAAAAAGTGAGACGCCTGAAATCGTCCAATAGACACTTTTTAGTCTATCTTTCCTCTTTCATTAGTTATTTCTCTCTCACACACACACACATACGCATCGAAGGAACAAAATGTGCCGTATTTGCATCTCCTCCCCCCATCAGATGGCGCCCTGTTCATTTAGACTCGAATTGACTTCAAATTCAACCTAAATTTTATATTTTTTAATTGGTTCCAAAACTATTTTGAAAATTGGATATCTGACCTTTAAAAGTAGTGTGTGTAACGATAAAATACTAGTTTTCTACAATGTTAAGAGCTTCTACAGCTTTAATTTTTTCAATCATAAGTGAGGAACCAGTAAGTTTACGGACTCGAAATTTTGCATACCCTGTATTCGTTACTATAGCTACGTCTTATCGGCGAGCTTCTTTGTAAATTCCTCGTTTGTTCTTGAATTTAACCTCAATTAAGAAATAGAAAGATGGCTATGGGCTTACCATCATTTTTGGACTTCAAGAAAGCAACGATAACAAAGGAAACTGCACCAACTATAGAGGTATAACTATATCAAGTGTTCCGGGGAAAATATTTGCTAAAATAATGGAAAAGAAATGAGAGCTAAAATAGGTCCAACCCTTGAAGATACTCAATGGGGATTCAGGAAGAATGGAAACACACAGAACCCTCACATTTACATAAAGACAAGTGAGCGAGAAAATAATCGATAAAAACCAGGGGATACATCCATGCTTTATTGACTTGGAAAAGTCGTTTGACAAATTCCGAAGAGAAGACATCTGGAAAGTGCTGATGAACAGAGGAGTAGACAAAAATTCAATAAGAGTAATAAGGGACATGTGCAAAGATAATACAAATATAGTAAAAACAAACAATGAAGCGTCGGAAGAACTCGTTACAAAGCAAGGGGTAAAATAGGGCTACCTCCTGAGTCCGTCTCTGTTTTTAGCGGTACCTGATGAAGCTGTGAGAGAAGCGGAGTAAAGGATAAGAAAATGAACACTGAGATATTGGTGAATGAGACAAATTCAACTGACAGATCTGACGTTCACAGATGATATAGCTCTGTTGGTAGATACCAAGGAAGATCTATAGCAAAACCTTAAAGTATTAGAAGAAGAATTATTGAAGATTAATGTGAAGATTGATATCGGAAAAATGAAAACTATGATAGTTTCTAACACAAAGGAAACCCACGATATAAGATACATAAGGAGGCAGTTATGGAGGAAAACGGTGATTTAAACACTGAATTAAATGAAAGAATGGGAAACAACATTTTTACGAAAAAGAGAGGTACTGAAAAAGATAAAACCTGAAATTGTCAAAAAAGTTATACGCCCAACAATCATATATAGCAGCGAAACATGGACACGGTCGGAGAGGCAAAAATCGAGAAAAAGCGCTATGGAAATGAGGTGAAAATAAGAAAAGAACGAACGGAATAAGGAACGAAATAATTAGACAAAACCTGATAATAGATTCAATAAACGACAAAATCGAAGAAGGACAGCTTATGTGGTTTGGCCGTGTGTGTGTCCGATGACGGCGGAGAGACTAACTAAACGAATGCTCAAGAAGATAGTGTGCGAAAAAAGTAGAAGAGAAAGACCAGAGAGCCAGATGGCTCGACGGAATCAAGAAGGAATCAGAGGAAAGAGGAATGCAAAGAGAGTACATACGGAAACTGACACAAGACAGGAAATAATGGGGGCAGAGATGCAAGACTCAACCCCTCCAGTCTTACACTTTTAGTATGTTTCGCGCAGGCGTTCAATGTATGATGTTCATTGTGCAGTGCTTTAGAGTTAGCTGAGATCCGTGGAGAGTAGCTAGTCAACCGAAAATTTTAATTCCTGTGGGAACAGCAATAATCAGCGTGGCTGAGGTGAAGTAGGCTCGGGTATCAACGTCTATTCCTACGGTGAATATGTGATGTGCTCATACAATGAACCCTAGTAATCCAATCGCTATCATGGCATAGATTATTCTTAGTGTGCCTTCCTTCTTCTTTCCTGTGAGATAATGTGGGAGATTATTCCAAATCCCGGAAGAATGAGAATGTAAACTTTCGGGTGTCCAAAGAATCAAAATAAGTGTTGGTACAGTGTTGGTTGTGTGGTGTTCGTCTTGGGCGTTATCCGTATATTGCTAGTGATACTAAATTTCCCCAGTTCTCCACTGAGGGTGGCAACGCAGTTGCCGAAATATCTGGATTTATTTCCGAAAGGTGTGGTAAGGGTGATTTTATTTATTTTTTACATCTTCTTTTAAAATCTAATTTAGGAACAAGGGGTAGAAGAAGAAATAATACTTTGTAAGCGCTTGGCAACGATTTTAATGGTACCATCGAAGTTATGACACCTCTTTACGAACACCTTCGCAATCGTTTCTCACGACGCACATTCATTCGGGCTCTCACCGTACACCCCTCATACGATACCAACAAATCGTATAATTATCTACGAACAATTCGATCCGCTTTTCATCATCGCGATCTAAATGGACGCCCAAATATTTACCTAGCGATTCCGACGAACGGAAACCGAATACGCGCGGCGCGGCTTGATGCTATCTTCGCTGCCCGGAATAGGGAACCGTTTCCTCCTGCCATTAAGCGCATGCAATACATCGAGCCGGCTATATCAGATATCAAGGGTTCACGAACCGCTGGTTACGTTGTTGTCAAATTATTCCGATGGATACGAACGATAAGGTCCTGGGGAAGGACGGTACATAATTCGATATCGGTGGAAAATACGGATGGAAGTGGAAATTGAGTTGTAAGCTTTTAGCGTGTATCTAGTCGTTTGTTCCAAATCTCTGGTGAGCGTTGAGGATAGTACGCGAGAGATTGGAGCTGGTTGGAATCTAAGTTTGGGGGACAGCTACTACTACCTGTTTTCTCTCATACCTCGCGGTTCGCAAATTAAAAATACTTAAAACACGCGTCAAAATTTGCCTAAAACTTCAGAACTTTTTCAAAGGCAGAAACACGACGTCTACGAAGTAGGTGACTCTATATTATTATTACTCCGTCGCTTACGAAAACAAGATCGTGAGGGCGTGACGGTACGTCAAATAGATGGGGCAACCTCAACGCAATTCCATACGAATTCGGTACTCAAATTCCTCTCCTCGGTTGTGATGCTGAAATTTCCGGCCTGCAAGAAAGCGGGTCGAATGCACAAAACAAAGTAGGAGAACGAAACTAAATCTTGAGCATTAATACGTTAGACGTATATTAAATAAAAACTAGGATCGGCCGATGGTCGAAATTCGACCACAACATCTATATATTAATACACAGTCAAATACAAACAATCACACCTGATTTACATTGAATCTTTATTGTATTTTCGATTAAAATAAAATAAAAATCGCGCTCTACTTTTTGAGAAAATCGTTGAAAAAGAAATTGAAGTTTCCTATTTGTCTCTTATATCGTTAATGTTAAGTGGTGTTCAACGAAGAGATCGTAGCGCGGTGGATAGGATCTAGGTTTTATACCCCTGGGAATGTGTGTTGAAGTCCTTTGTGCACGAAGAGGTTGGAACAAAGAGGACATGAGGAGAACTTGAACACACATCCCCCACGGGTGTAAACCTTAGACCTGATCCACTGCACTACGATCGCTTCGTTAAACAACACTTCAAATTAACGATATAAGGGACAAATAGGAAACTTCAATTCCTTTTTCAACGATTTTCTCAAAAAATAAAGCACGTTAGGACAAAAGCTCATACCTAGATATATAAGACCAATGCAAATACTGGTGTTCCGCTGGTTAGCGACGAATACACAAATGTAAATGCCTGGCACGAACGGATGAGCTGAACATACAATTATTTTACTCACTCGCAATGTATTGAGACGCCAACTTAATCCACTTAATCTGCTTTTGTGCAATCGATATTATGCCACACAATTTTTGTCCGTTTCTCGAACGTATTTACTATAATAGCATGTCATTACTTGACGTGGTTGACGTGGTTGACGTGGTTGACTTATATCACGTTGCGTATGTTACAGACTCTCATCTGCGTTCCACTGCACGTATCGCGATGAAACATACATTCGACAAATCTGCATTGTAATACGAAAACAACGATATATGTACCATCACGATACACGGAGGGAATACTCTAAAATATGTACCAGAAGACGACCCGCTGCGTATTAATATATATATATATATTAAGTTTAAGTATTGGAAGTATGAAGAAAACGAAGAATTTCAATATTTAATAAAAAAACGTTATGCTGCCCTGAGACGTCTGGCCTGCAAGGAAGGGGATTAAACGCTCAAAACAAAGTAAGAAATGACACTAAATCGTGAGCTTCGATAAGCTAGACGTCTATTAAGTAAAAATTAAATTTGGGAATTGGAAGTCAGAAGGAAACAAAAACGAGCCGTGATACTGTCCTGAGATCCTTCTTTGATACACTAGGCGTTTGTTAAGTAAGAATTAAGTTTATATGCCGAAGTAAGCAAAGCTGAAACGTTACATAAATCTTCACAAAGCTGGAATATTAACATGTATTTAAACCCGAAAGAAACAAAAGAGAATAAAAGTGATCGATGTTAAATTTCACTATAATTAACAAGAAGTAAACAAAGATTTGCGTGACCGGCGTTTGTGCACTTGCGACAAAAGTGATAACTTTTTATAACTTCTTTATAAATTTTAGTTTAAAACAATTTATTATATTTATTATTGATATATACAGGCTAAGTAAAAAGTATCGGAACGGTCGATTATCTCCTTTGTTTATGAAGCATTTTTTAATAGTTGATGTGCCTATATATAAGAAATATCAATGGATTTAATAATCATAATGTCTTCTTTTTTCGACTTCCGGTTGAGCAGGAAATGACTTTAACTTTTTGTTTTTAAATGCAACACCCTGTATATTTTATTGTTAGCGGACGCAGAATAAGAAACTACATAAGAAATATTATAAATATGGTTTTTGTTTTATTCGAAAAGTGATAAAAAAATTAAAATAAAAAATACTTGTTACAAATTGCATCATCTTTGAAGAAACTGATAATTTTAATTAAGTCTACATTTACAATTTGACAATAGTCCAGTCGATCGTTAAAATTCCGTAAAGCATTTTGTATAACTTGCGGAGAAATTTGAGAAAATCTTGGCGGTTATACGTTGTCGCAATTGTTCTAGATTGGTTGGCCTGCTTCTGTAAACTCTGCATTTCAAATGTCCCCAAAGAAAAAGTCTAGTGGGGACAGGTCGGGAGAACGAGCAAGCCATTTAATAGGACCTCTTCGGCCTATCAATTTTGCTGGAAATATTACATTCAGATAATTCCGGACACCTATCGCAAAATGTGGCGGTGCTCCATCTTGTTGAAACCAGATATTTTCAGCTGATGTTAAATGGTTATTGGCATTTGCAAATAAATGGGCAACAGCGGATATAATTTCATTTTTCAACAGTTGCAGGTAACGTTCATCATTTAAATCCCCATATATGAAAAATTGTCCAATTATATGGTTGTGCACAATACCTGCCCGTACATTGAGTTTTTGAGGATGTTGGGTATGTACTTTAGATATCCAGTGCCGGTTGTCTTTTGACTAAAAACGACAGTTGTGCCTATTTACTGTGCCATTAAGAAAAAATGTGGCTTGATCTGAAAACACCACATTGTTTACAAAAGTAGGATTGGCTAAAATTTAATTCTGCGGTCTGGATCCTCAGTCAATTCATGGACAAAATGAATTTTATGAAGGTTTTAGCTTTTCTGATTTTAAAATGTTCATCACACACCTTTGACAAATACTGTGATCTAACGCTAATTGATACGAGAAAGTTCGAGGATTTTCTTCAAGCTGCAATAAAACGTTAAACCTAGTCTCTTCGTCAGTGGCTGATTTCGGTCGTCCTGTTCTTGACAAATACTTAGCATTATGACGCCAACGGCTTCTATTCTATAACAAACAGCTTTGAGAAAGATACGTACACGACACTCGGTATTCAACGGTGGGGTTTCGGTGAACGTTGCGAAAAGCAAGATGGAATAGAGGAAAAATCCTTCCTTACAAAATTGGAAATTTCTATCACCTATCGATGGTTTTCGGCACGAACTAGAGCTTCTCTAAACGTCGGATTGGTTGATCGTATCGCAATTCGATTATTTCCTGCGGCCAATGACGCTCCTAAACAAAAATCCTCTCGTGGAGAAAGGAACGGCAAACTTCCGTGTCTCGATCGGTCAGATTTAACACATTAGTTACTGAGCGAATCCGTCGATCTTTGCTCGAAGCTAAGTGTTGTGGTGTGTTAAGGGTGAGACAATTTCTACTTAAAAAGGATCACGCGAGATACGGTACCACTTTTTAGGCGGATTCCTCGAACGAAAACGACGATTGTCTCAGGGTTAAGAATAGTAAAATAGCCCTTGAGAGAAAATCGTACTAAAGCGGAATGTAAAGCACGGTGTTTCCAAAAGGTATGAAAGGAATTTGGAATTTATAAAAAAAGAGGTAATTTAGACGGCACAAATTTTAATTTCTCACAACTTGTAAGACCACAACCGACAACCGCATCATCACGACCTACATACATACAAAGCTGCATCATCACAACCTTACGTACATCCACTTCAACCATCCGTCTAGGATGATCATTCGCGATGTTACTCCAAGGCAGTCGCTTTTGCAGCGTGCCCGGTATTACTTCTTTAGCGATCCGTTCCAGTAGCATCGGCAACGAAGACAGCAAGTCATAACGAATAACGTTTTATTGCTAACTTATAGCTTGTTGCTTTTTTCGCTTCTATCGACGAAAGTATTGAATACTAAGCAGAGAGACGACGGCGATGGCAGCAGCGGCAGCCGCAGCGGATAAAACGACAACAGTGCGCGATCGTCATTAAACGCAATCTTAATTGGATAAGGGATTTCGATCCTTTTTTCTTCCACGTGTACTGTGCGACGCGACTTATAAATCGACGTAATGCGTTTCGAAATGGACTTTCGCGTTCCGCGTGCCGTGTTCGTCGCCGTCGTAACGAAACAAACGAAGTAGTAAGTACTAGTGGATATTTTCGTTTTTATCGGTTTTCGCGAGAGACAAAGAAGCAATATCGAGGTAGTATCTTCGTATAGATATCATCGCCATCTACAGGTTTGGCCGAAAATAAAGAGTCGTTCGGTATAAGCAAACCTTAAGAGGTTCGTCCCGACACAGCGCAAAATCAGTTTGTGAATCGCCGGGTACATGCGCAAAGTAACATTTGGAACGCCCAAAATTGCTCTGCGCATGTACGAAATGAGGAATCGTATGCTGGTTTCCTAGTGTGTTGGAACGAACCTGAGGTTTTGTTACTGATTCTAACCGTCGAAACCTACGTTATCGCTCGATACACATGAAATTCGGATATCTCCAGAATTTTACGATTTTGGGACAAGACTCGCGTGTAAAACGACTATTACCCGCACAAGCGAATCGTCGATGGTTGCGATGCGTATAGATTGAGAACTCTGCGACGACTTCCAGCGCAGTAAGTATAGTCGCGTGTCCTAAGTAGGAGCGGAAATTGCGTTGTATCCCCCCCCTCATTAGATTTCGTCGTCAGCAATGAGAAGGTGATGAATAAGGTTCAACAAGCGAGGGCAACATCAGAGGCGTATCGCGAAAAAGTAGGTACGTGAGATACAGTATTATTAAAAAAATGATATATTCTTACCTTTCATTGAATAAGAAACTGACAATTATCGAACGACCGTTCACTTCCGCGGCTATCAAATGACTAAACTCTCCACTGGCTTCGCATCGACCTAAATCCCCTCTCGGCGCTTCTGCCGTAGCACGCGTTTGTCGAATCTTAGTGATAAATCACGATTCTGTCTAGAAATGAAGGATGATCGTAGAAGGATGAGGAAACATTGCACACCATCATCACAATCCGCGCTACTACCAGATGTTCAAGGATCTTCCTGTGATTTAAAAAGAGGAAGTCCATCCAGATATAGACCGAAGAACAATTAACTCGGAAGATCTATAGTGACTAACAATTATCATTAAGTTCAGCAAACACACTGACAAAGTCAATGTACAAATTTCCACTATCACCAAACAAATATTGCATGTCTCTCGACGCGCGTTTCGCTAACCAAGTTAGCATCATCAGGAGATGATCAAATGTCACATTTGATCATCTCCTGATGATGCTAACTTGGTTAGCGAAACGCGCGTCGAGAGACATGCAATATTTGTTTGGTGATAGTGGAAATTTGTACATTGACTTTGTCAGTGTGTTTGCTTTGTTACACCAAAGGTTCCAAACCAATTTTCTGAATTAAGTTCAATTGCATTGAAAACATGAAAAATATGTCCGCCTAGGCGATAGAAGTATTGGTATATA
The DNA here is from genome assembly GCA_038088585.1 of Chrysina gloriosa. NCBI lineage: Eukaryota > Metazoa > Arthropoda > Insecta > Coleoptera > Scarabaeidae > Chrysina > Chrysina gloriosa. The sequence goes on along the minus strand of CM076094.1, from coordinate 7,169,158 downwards.
GTTTGGATTTAATTCGTACGATCTTGTGTGGTGCACCGCCACAATCAAATTATTTCGATATCTGGTTTGCATATTGCAGTTAAAATCGCTCCTTTTAGTAAATGTTTTCTTTTGGTGTAGTAACTGAATTAGTGGTAAGAGAGAAACTTGGTATTTGTAAATGAAATAAACATGTTAGTAACTATCTTCTAGAAATTATCTTGAACATGAAGCATGTCATTGTTGTTGGTAATAAATATTTAAGTAATGATTACCTCGATTTTAAAAACGCAATTATATTAGAAACAGACAATAATTATAAAAAAGAGAATAATATACGAAATGATAAATATACAGAAACATACATAAAGCTATTAACTTTAGAAACGATGTGTAGAATTATTTTCGGGCAAAACATTTTCGAGAAATTGCCGTTCGAGGAACTTGCAGTTCGAGGAAAGACATGTTCGAGCAACTGACTTTCGAGTAGCTGACTTCGAGCAATTGCATTCGAGCAATTTACCTAGAACCTTTGACTACTGACCTTGTGTAAGAAATTCATACATATAACACCAGAAATAATACTTTTTTTATATATACAATCTGTCAATAAACATAGAACAGGAAAATCATTGTTTTCGAAAAGATTAAAAATATACAATGATATGCCACAAGACAATTAAATATTGTAGCTGTTGCAGACCTTTTTAGGACACAATTGAGAGACTACATTAAAAGTAGATTTAATTAATATTTAATAGTAATTTCTCTTATTAATATATTTCTAATAGCATTTTGCTAAATAATTTATTATTAGTATTATTATTATTATTATGAACATCTAGTTGAGATTTGCTTTTCTTGTATGTTCACGAACAAATGCTACATTGTGCTTCTTATGGGCCTGTTATGATTTCGTACATACAAATACAATAACCAAAGAACAAGGAGACCCGACCTTAATGTTTACCTTGAAGCATCCCAAAACTCTTCTATAAAATGAGATAAACACGGATGGGTCGTTGTATATTTACCAATACAGTGCAATATCTGCTGTTCAGAATCCGATGGGGCAGCTTCCGACAAAACTGTCTTTATTTACGAATACGACGTGTAGCCGTCTTGTATATGTAATCATTGGAACCAATACAAATATGCTGACACATACGAAAGGATCGAGGCAAAAGTGGAGCAGTTACTCGTCCACATCTGCCGAATGCACGTTCAAGTTCTTATGAGACGGGGGCGTAGCTCAGATGGTAGAGAGGTACCGGGATCGATGCCCGGCACCTCCACACTTTTGCTAATTTCTACTTTGAGGTGAAACTATCGCCTAGCGTATAGATCCCCATACATCTTATTAACGAAAATAAAGGTCCCAAAACACACCCCTGAAGAACCACAGAAATATTCAACCCGCCTCCCTTTCTCGCGCCTAGATCTAATTCAATTTTCCCATCTTTTTTCTCCTTTCTACCTGTCCAGAAGGTATCATTAGAAGATGTAGAGGACTCGAAACAGCACCTACCGGCACGCCAGATAATCCAATCGTAAGAACTAATTTACAAGAAAAAGAATAAACACTTCGATTGTGTGTTCTATGCGAGTTTCGTATTGATTGTTGGGTGTGGTACAACCGATTATAGAAAGTAGAGCACGCATTCGTTTCTGTTGAATGAGCATTTAAGTTCTTGTATAACGGGGGCGTAGCTCAGATGGTAGAGCGCTCGCTTAGCATGCGAGAGGTACCGGGATCGATGCCCGGCGCCTCCAAAATTTTACTCTTTTGGATCTCATATGTTGAATTCATCGTGATTAAAGTAAATCACGACCGTCCCAGAAGTAGAGTAGTATAAATTGTGTAAATTACGTATGAAAACACGATATAATAGGCGATGTAGTGTTCAGCAAAGTTTTCAAAATAGAAAAAGTCAAGGAGATTATTTAAATCTTCTAAGGGAAATGAGACGTAAAGATCCTGGCAAGTATTCGAATTATTTACGAGTAACAAAAACGCAATTTGACGAATTTACGAAATTTGGTTGGACCGAATATAAAGAAATGATATGATACTAAAAATCCTTTATCTTCTGGTGAGAGATCAATTCATTAATTTCTTCTTCCATTATTTATGTTTGTTTACTGGCAACGGCTTTTGGGATTTTGGGATTGGGTTAGAAAAGGAAAGTGTGGTACGCGCCTAAAATGTAGAGTGAAATTCCCTATGAAATCCGATTTTTAAGCACTGCAGAATTAAACGAAAATTAATTTGTGCGAATTCGCAAGAAAATATTTCGGATTGGCTCTAATATGTACTCACTTTAAAACAACTTTTTAAGTTAGGTGCGGTGTTAGACAGCTACACCGCACTGACTAGTCCTAATGAGGACCAAACTATAATCTACGGTTGCGGTCCGTGATTAATGAAGCATAATCCCCTTCCGTGATAATTATTGGCATATTTTCCCAGATGTATTAAAACTAGCAAAAGTGATACCGATACGCAAGAATGATAATAGGGATACACCTGAAAATTATCGACTTATATCTTCATTGCCTGTAGTTTCCAAAGTCTTTGTAAATCTGATTAAAACTAGATCAGTTGATTTCTTCGAGAACAGAGATATTTCTGCTAGGTTCCAACACGGAGATAGATACAAATAGGTTTACAACAACAGCAATATCGAGTGTCTTAGAAGATATAACAGAAGCTTGCGATAATGGTGTCACGTGGTGTGACCTCACGAAAGCTTTCGACACAGTGCATCATCCCATACTGTTAAGGAAGCTAGAATATTATGGCATTAGGGGAACGCCATTTAAGCTTCTGACCTCATACTGAACTGGTAGAAATCAGGTCGTACATCGGCAGGGATCTACTTCTGAGAGCAGATGTATTACACAAGGCTCAGTATTAGGGCCTATACTTTTTATCACCTGCAGAAACGATTTAATGCACAACATATCAACAGGTGCAGGATGCCTATACGCAGACGATACTTCGTTTTTGATGCGAGGTGCAAATGACGTACTGGTGAGGGAGGCAACGCAAAGATCGATGGATAGGGCTGCAGAATGGTCTAAGAGCAAGGGAGTTTGGTGAAAAACACAGCCTATCGTGACACCATTCAAACATTCATCAGAAACAAGCAGCATTAAGTTTCTGGGTCTCACGGTAGATAGTAAACTCAATTGGAAGAAGCAGATTGATGACATATCGGGGAAATTATCACAAGCTCTATTTGGAATAAGAACTCTTACGAAATGTTCCCCTTACGACACAGTCAACAGTCAGACTGCTTATTATGCTTTATTTCACACATGGGATTATTTTCTGGGCGTCTGCGGGGGTGCAGAAGATATGTCTAAGCTTCAAAAAAGAGCTCTTCGCGCATTATGCAACTCAAAACCAAAAAATAGCTGCTGAAAATATACTCACCATCCCATCCCAAAACATATTCACTTGTATTACGTATGTTATTGACAATAAATACAGGTATCTGCAATGCGTGGATCATCATAACTATGACACCCGCGATAAAAACTCATTGGAAATACCTTATCATAGGCTGGAGAGAAATACGTGGACTATTGGGGCACGAAGTTTGACAACAAACTACCGAACCCATTAAAAGGAGTATAGTGCATCGCCAAGACAAAAAGAATCTTACTTAGTGAGGGCTTCCATTCACCAGATGAATTCTTATTATATGACTTTTTACGTTTTGGTGACCTTTTATTTATGTATAATATGTACATACCTATATATGTGTGTATATGTACCTACATGTATTTTATTTTATTTATATTTATAGGTTTAATGTTTGTTTGACTATCACGCGTTTCATACTAGTCTGTTCTCCTTTTTAAAAGTACTGTGACAACTCTACAACTTATTACACTGAAGAATAAATCTTATATGATAGATTTCTACCACTAATAGGTCAATAAAACAAGGCTGGTTTGAACGATAGTTATATTTTCAGAACGTTTACAAACTTTTTCGGAAACACCTTCGTCAGTGAAAATATAACTAGATAAATATATAAACAAACTTTTGTTTTTTATTTGGGAACTATCAACAAAATAACTAATGACTAGGATTTCTTGATATAGAGGATGTGTAACCAACTTTTATATATATATATATAAATTATAAAAACTAAATTAATGTGTAAACATACATGCAAAGGGGGACTAGGGAAAACCAAATTTAAAAACCTAGCCAAAGGTTTCCTTCTTAAGAAATGCAAATGTCATTTTAACAAATTGCTATATACATTACTTAAATTTTGAATATCGGTCCTGAAATTAATAGTTTTAGTGTCTTTCTTTTTCTGAAGAATAAATAAATATCAATATCAATATAATATTTAATTTATGCGCAGCTCTTTGCCAAGCTATTGCACAGCTCTCTGCGAAAATGCCCATCAACGCAACTAGTCCAATTGGTCGGTTGAGAATCGCCTAGACTTTTCTTCCAATTATTATTGGTGCTGCTCAAGAAATTTTAATGATTTCGTTACATCCGCCACCATTCAAGACAAACGCATATCGAGAAGGATAGAAACTACCTAACTTATGACCGATAACTTCAAGAAATGTACTACTTCTCTGTACAATCGCATTCCTCTCAGTCGATATATTTACGAACTAAACTGTATACACGTACACGATGGGTCTAGTTTTTGCCGCATCGCTGCCGTTATAGGACGACGAGTTTTTGTATGCGTTGTTGGTTGCCCCCTCGGCGGCCTGTTCGCGGGATCGATGCTTGTCCAGATACCGGCCTATAAACAATACGATCATAGCGACGACCATCTGTACGTCGTCCACGGCCAGATCGGTATCAATAAATTGGTTAATTTAAAAATATTGATTCATTGCCCGGCTGTCCGAATAGGGATCGTGAAATTGGTTTTCTCCGGACGAAAGTGCGTAACGGCGCGCCACCCGTAGTACGGAGCCGAACGCGTTGTTGTACCGCGCTCTCGTCGCCTCGTACATGCACACACATGTTACACGGACGTACGAACTTGACAGGTTTAATTACTTAATTTCCGCACTAATTTGCTTATCTCCACGACGACGACGTTCGTTTCTCGATGCGACGACGGTTTCCTGTCCTACCGTTCGAAGCGTTTGCCTGATGGTCTCCGAATATCTCTCGTAGACGTAGGTGTTCAATGAAATAAATTTTATTATAAGTCTGCACCACTCTTCAAAATTCCCGATATTGGAATCCCGAGAAATTCGAAGCAATGTTTATTCCTCGTTGGAGACGATATCCAGATTTGCAACGAAGTTTACGAGAAACGTAAGCACTGAATTCGTACGGAATTGCGATGAAATCGCCCCGTCTGTTTGACGTACCGCCACGTTTCAATCTGGTTCTACGCGACGGAATTGAAACGTTAAAATCACCCTTAACCTTCCTATACTCACGCATACGGTCTGTGAGACCGATTTATATAGTATAATATACGTCTTTCATTTTGACGTGAGTATAGGAAGGTTAAGCACTGGTGGCGACCATTGAACATTTTCGCATCACCAGCCAGCGTGTTTTACACCTTTTATCGCGATATTAAAGCCCCTTTACACATACAACTCTACGTTGCAGCTAGCCCTATCATTTCTGCGTATCAACACGTCTCCTTGGGACAATCTGACAGCTACCTGCTTCCTGAACGCCTTGCATTTGACTTGCATCATCTTCTTCAGTAGTCTTAAGACCCGTTTCTGCGTGTTCTAGGTATTTTTAATTTATGGAACGTATGAGATGAAGCACTTACATGGAAACACCGGCAACTGAGAAATTCTGATTTTGATGCAACTGTACAGACTGACAGAGTATCTTGCCATAAGAACAACGCCTTTTCTTAGCGGCCGAATCCACCGATCTTGGGGTACAGCCCCTTCAAGAAAACGATTTTTAATTTTTGTAGATATCTCGAAAACACATATCACAAATATCTTTCTTTTTTAAAATACAATTTGAAGTATATTACATACATTATATTTTCGGAGAAATTAAATAATGGGCGATTGGGTGCCCCCACCCCTTTTTCTAGTAGTATCACAAATAAAGTCGGTTTTACGTAGAAAACAAACTGACTAACAAATTGAGACAGATAATAGTAAAGATGTTAAAAAACGGTAATAAAATTTCACTTGTCATCGATTGATGTACAGGGGTAAGTGTAGTTCTAAATATCAACTACTTTGAATTTGCCTCGAGCTAGCGAAACACGTGTCACCGATTTTATTATAAACAATTGTGTGGTGAGGAGTTTACCGATGTGATATTTGTGTCAGTACTTTGAATTACTAATTATTCCGATAACGTTGTACTTTGTAGTACCGTAAACTGTGCCCAAATGGGTTAAGTACATAATTCATGTAGTTCTATAAGTACCTACTTACGTACGTAATCCATATCTATCTGAACATATTTCGTACTTCTTTCAAACGTTATCGAAATAATTAGTAATTCAAAGTATTTTATATTTAGAACGCAATTATCTATGTACATCAATCAATGACAACTGAAACTTTATTATTGTTTTTTAATACATTTAGTATTAGCTGTCTAAATTTGTTATTCAACATCGTTTTCTACGTAAAGCCGATTCCGAAAATAATTTGCGCCATCCCTGAGACTATGTAATATACTTCAAATTATATTCTAAAAAAAAAAAAAAAAGAAAGATGTCTATGATAGTTTCCGAGAATCGAAACCATGCAAATTTTTGCAGGGTGTTGTACCGCGAATTGAGGGGATTCCACCGCTAAAAAAATGGCATTGTTGTTATAGCAACTATTCAGTATGTACAGTTTCATCGAAAGTAGAATTTCTCACTTGCCGGTGCCTCCTTGATAGTAATGTTACATGGATCGTGTAATCTCAACTGCTTCCTTTTCCATATTTTACACTAGTCATCCAAGGACTACACCATACCACCTTCCCCAAAATTTTCAACGTGCTCTTCGGCATTATGACGTTCAAAACTTCATTATTTACATCTTTGTTAATTTAAATAAAGCAAACGTAGATCTCGAGTTCACGCCCTTATTAAGTGAAATATTTCCCTAAACTCGAATTGTATGTTTAAAAGATAAAAATCGAACTGATAGAACAAGCACACCCGTACCCATGACGATTTTTCATCGTACTAACAATCGAGACACTTTCCCTCCTCTTTAACACGCGTTTCTCACTGCCATACGAGTAAGATCGATCCAGTTACATATCATTACGCCCGTACGTATTCACACTTACGTGTAAGTGAACCTAAATACTTTCACTGGCTCACTGACAGAGACGCGATAATGATACGTACATAAACGTCTCATTCCGAGGCGAAATGCGATAATAATGTTACGGGTAATGAGTATGCATTCACTGCGACAACTACGGAGCATTGCAAGGAACCGTACATGTGTTACAAATTGCGCAATTGTAAGTTTTAATTTACACTCTCATATGAAGACTGGGCGCTCCGTTTCGTGCTCCTACGAATCAAAAGTAAAGTCTCGTCACTTGTAAGGAAACTCTAAAATGGTTTTCAATCATCACCAAATTTTTGGGTGTTTCGTTTCTGAATTGAGCACAGGCCAGTTGTTGAGTTTCTGTCAAAAAAAAAAAAGAAGGAATTTGTCGGACATACTAACATGTCAACTGGGATAGACGTATTAAGTATCCAAACCCAACAGCACAACCACGAGAAATTATAGCCTCTGTTGTAAATTTAGGCGTTCGGACCTTTAAGGGAAAATATGTCTGAATATTGTTACACATGGATGGCAAACTTAGAATTTAAGCATATATCCAAAACACTCGACGATAGAGATTGAAGACCTTAACGAGAAGGAGAAACAAACTGCGGAGAAAATTGCGAAAATGTAAGCAATATCCCTCTCCATAATCTTATACATTTTTTGCAAAAGTCCGTAAATTTCAAGTCCTATAACTCCATGTGTATTTGTTTCTAGGCATAGAGGCCGAAAGTAAGTCTATATATTCGAGGATGAACGACAAGAAGTCTGGCCAGATTAAGGAAGAAGCTCAAGAAGTTTGCAACAATATGAACAGTATCCATGCAGAGGACCTGTAGCCTTTGCTTACGATCTGAAAATTCTGAATTTTAAAGAAAAGTGCACCTTCATATTGTGATGCATGAACAACGAACTTAGGCTCTAAACATATGTCCAAACCCTCGAAGATAGAGTTTGAAGACTTTCGCCAGAGGGAAGTACAAGCTCCAGAGAAAGTTGCAAGGTGAGCTGTATCCCTCTCTGTAGACTTCCCAGAAGTTTGTAAATTTGAGCTCTTAAGACTCCATGCGTAAAGTTCGTAGGAAATAGAAATCGAAAGTAGGTCTCCGTATTCGAAGACGACAGACGAGGAGCCTGGTCAGATGGAGGAAGCAGCTCAAGAAGGTTGCAACATTGTGATCAGTATCCGTCTCAGGAGACCTATAACCTTTTGTTGACGGTTTGAAAATCCTGGACTTTAACAGAAAGTGTGCTTTAACATTGTTGTGCATGGACGACGAAAGGAGGCTTTCAGTATATGTCCAAACCCTCAAGAATAGAGGGTTAAAACCTCGAAGAATCGATAACTATCAATAGTTTCAACTACCAATTAACGAAGGAAACGCTTCGCGGGGAAAACAGGGCGTGTCGTTGATCAACTTTAAGACTAACCGCACGTTAACACTATCGAACGGTGACCTCGAATCAAGCCCCAAATCCGTACAGTGAGCCTTCAAAAGCGTGCGAAAGAATGGACAGGGGAAAAAGACCCTTACCGGAAGGCGCATTAAGCGATAGAATCGGAAAACACAACGTTCTGTTGCGATGGGAACACGTACAGTTCTTTCAAAAGTTTCTAAAATACGAAGAGGAAATAATACAGTACGTTTGAAACGAAAATCTTAAATGAATTTACGATTTTGAAATGAGATTCTAAAATTTAAAAAGCAATTTGTTAATCATAGTTTGGAGTGTATCATACTGTTGCACGTTTCACTTAGAAGTGGGATTGTGTAGTATTGTGGTAGATTGCATCTGATGTTAATCAACACTTACACATCTTTCCAAGGTTACGTAGTGACGAAAATAACCAATTGAAGTGTTGTTACTAGTCTGGGCAAACAGCGGTAACAGTGTACAATTACGAAATAAATTACGACAGCATGGCCTCTAGTCAGTGCTGTATGCGAGTAGCTTTGTGTATGTGTAGGCTGTCATAACTTTTTCGTAATTACCGCTGTTTGCCAAGATGACTTGTTACACACAGTGCGCGATATTCTGCCCCTTGTTCGTTAAGTCTCCACCACTTCTATTTTAACTTTTGGATCGTGATGACTCGATAACGATGTTTCCGAGCTCCCCAGATGTTCGTTCCCATCAGAAAATAACTTTCAATTCCCACGCGCATACAATATGCTAAAAAGTACTGCAAAAATATGCTCCGTCCTCATCCATATTTACGTGTTGTTTTAAAAAAATTAAGCGACGTAGGAAACACGCAAGTATTTCTCGATATAAACGAGTACCTACTCCCCAGTCCAACGTTTAAACCATCCAAAGCGAGCAATATAATATATTGTATTATAGTGGAGTGAAATGCAATTTATATTCATGAATCTGGTCTCGTATTTTTCTCGAATCGCGAGATCCCTCTGTATATAGTCAGGATAGACGATATTTTTCTCTATTAATAGACCAGGTGTGGCAACATACCAAACGCCCACGTACAGACGCGAAAAATATATAGTACACAATACGGGATACCTTTACTGTCGGTACTGGTAGCAAATTTCTTCATGGTTTCAATGTGGAAATGTGGAGATAATGTGAAATCTTAAGCTAATTTGTGTCTTGTTTTAACCGCAGAAGGTTTGTTTTAGTTTTTATGGCAGTATTGTATATTTTATATTCTTTGAAGAACTGCGTTAATACATAGGACTTAACCAGCCAGGGTTGGATCAGCACTAAAACTAGACTGTAATATATGTCTAATGTCTTTGGGAATATAATAGTGTTGGCCTAATTTGACCAGCACACCGAAGTATTAGAGGCAACGAAAGGGTGGATAAGATCGAGAGGAGGGGGGATAGAATGGTAATATTTTCCTCAGAAGATCTGAATCTACGCTCGAAATTATCCAGTCCATCGTGAAAGCGACCAGTTCCGATTCAAATGGGAATAGCAAACGAGGCTCAAGCAATCCAGCGCCTTTATAGAAGCCAGTTGATGAAGTTGAGATCAGGAATTTTCTAAAACTAAAGCAAAGCTTACCCATCCTGGATATGAAAAGATGTAGTGAAATTTGTTAGGATTGAGGAGCCATTTGGCGATCAAAATTTGTAAAAGTTCATGGTCATCGTGCATTTGTGCTTCTTCATTGAAGATAGAGTAGTGATCGGTAAGGATGATAGTGTAGACTTGATGAAGAGTTGTTTCGGACATGAAAACTGCGAATTTTGGCCTGAACTCCGTCCTGTTCCTGCGGTCGTAAATTCCCTGTGTATAGAAAAGAAGCGTTAACAATGCTACACCATTGCGATTCAAAATATAATTTTATTGGGGTGTTCGTCTGATCTTTAAGATTCATAGCAAAGAAAGGGTACTAAACCGGGTTAGAGTCAATCCTATTTAAACAAATAATGCCGATATTGATTGTTGTTAAGAAATCATGCTTAAATAATAAGAACATTCTTTTACCTAATATGGCATCGAGGAAATGTGTACAGCGAGGCAGTCGCGTTTTCGAAACCTGCCAAGAATTCCGTGGCGTATTCGACGGATAACGCGAAGTTGATCAATTTGGTCAAACCCCTGTTAAGGGGTACTTTTTTCAAAATCGATTAAACTTAAAGCTGTTTTATTGGTTCCAAAACTATCTTGAAAATTGTACATTTGCCCTATAAAAGTAGTGTGTGTAACGATAAAATACTAGTTTTTCACAGTGTTAAGAGCTCCTACAGGTTTAATCTTTCTTCAAGAATAAATGAAGAACCAGTAAGTTTACGAGCTCGAAATTTTGCATACCGTGTATTCGTCACTATAGCTATGTCCTATCGGCGAGCTTTTCTGTAAATTCCTTTGTTATCGTTGCTTTGTTGAAGTCCAAAAATGACGGTAAGCACATAGTCATTTTTCTATTCCTTAATTGAGGTTAAATTCAACAACAAACAAAGAATTTACAAAAAGCTCACCGATAAGACGTAGCTATCGTAACGAATACACGGTATGCAAAATTTCGAGCCCGTAAATTTACTCGTTCTTCACTTATTATTGAAGAAAAATTAAAGCTGTAGAAGCTCTTAACATTGTAAAAACTAGTATTTTATCGTTACACACGCTACTTTTAAAGGTCAGATATACAATTTTCAAAATAGTTTTGGAACCAATAAGAAAACTGTAAGTTTAACCGATTTTGAAAGAAACTACCGAACACCCTTAACGAGGTACTAGATATCTGAGCTAAGCTCGATCCAAAAAGTTACAAAACGAGTCGACAACAAAATGCACCAAATTCCTAACAAACACAGTTATTGTAAAACTTTATGCAGGAAGCAGACTAATTACCGATGGGATACGACATAAAGTATGGATGGATCTATACAAGAAACAAACAATGATAACGAAAGGTGCTAGACTAAACAACTGATAGGATGATGTAACTTCTAATAAGGAATGTGTGTGTGAATGTGTTTATGTGTGAAGCATGAAAAGAATTATGTATGAATTTAATATATATTAGAATATACAGGTGTTCTCTTTAAAAATCTAACGAAGAATTGAAACATAATTTTTGAAATCGCAATCGACGACTTGGGACGTGTTCGCTTAGTCGTTGAAACAAATCAATTTTTTCCTCTATTGGTGGGTCGTAAATATTCTTCCACTTCCTCTCAACAGATGATTTTAAATTCCTCTGTGCGTCCAACGGGAAAGTTCGCGGTGAAAGATTAATATTTAATAGGATAAAGATGATCTAGGAAACGGAGGAAATCTTGAATGAGGGCAGTATTGGAATTTGCCGTCTTCGTATCTTTACCGGACATGGTATGGTCGATTATAATCTGCATCGAATCAGACTCAGCAACAAATTTCAATTCAGATGCTCTTACGGAGCAGATGAAACTACTGAAGAATGGCATAATGGTCTCCGGAGAGCATGAGTGCCAATCTTTCGCGTATTTCCCACTAAACTAATACGTATATTTTAAAGTGTGATAGAATATTGTTTATATTATCTGTACCTTTCGTATGATTAAACATTTTTATTTTCGCACGTATCTTCATCATTGTTATTGCTGTGATCTGTGATCCTTGCGTCATCTTGGCTTGGAGCATTTTGGGTAGCTGTGAAAAATTTTATTTTATTAAACGTGTGCTTGACTATAACCTGGATTCACCGACTTAACTATCCAGAGGTTTAGGCGAAACAAATGGACTTCTATATTTTATCGGATCGTGTTTCGTTCAATCTCATTCATCATTTATCCGTTTGACATCCGCTACTTCGCAGTATTACCCTTGTTTCTATCACTCTGGCGCCCGGGCCAAAAAATATTCGACCGCGCTGACATACATGTAGTTCACACAAGTTCATTTACAGTCCTGGTTGAGGTTAAAACTTCCAAGCCGAGTGTTCGATAAACGAACGAATCAAACAAAAGAAACTAACAATAAGTTACTAAGAATATTCGACGCAATTATTTGTCGTTGTATCTTATCTAAAACTTGGTGTTTGGAACATGTTGACTCCAAACCTGCCCAAATACCGAAAATGATTTGGGCCCCCTTAGTTTCAATATTAATATAAACAAGGGGGTTATTATGATTATTACTAAGCTAATTGTAGCTGTTCTCATGTTTTCGAGAACTCGTTATAATCCTAATTTAACATGGATTAGTCCTTATTGCCCTGTATTTTATAGTGATTTATCTGTTCTTGCTTTGATACCTACTAATTTCTTGTCCACTCCTTCCTGTTTGGTAATCGCCTCGTATGAAACAACCTAAAGACCGAAAAGGAACAACGTCAAATTCGTCGGATTTATACACCGACTTGCGCGACGTACGTTCGCGTAAATTTTGAAATAAATGGTCTCCGGAAAGAGGAGAGGCGTTCGAGATTCGGTTATTATCGAATAACTTTTGTTGATCGATGATTACTAAATAAAGTGCCCGTTTAATTTTCTGCATTTGTCAGGCAAATATGGACTCAGAATGTTTATGGTTTATAATGGAGGGAAACGAGTATCGCTAGTGTAAAAATGCTAGTAATGCTAGTAAAAATGTGGGAAAACTACTGGGAATAGGAAATTATTTACGAGAGCCAAAATACTAATTAGAAGGAGAACCAAGATGGCTCTCGTCAAAATGATTCTATCGGAGGCGTTGTTGGGCAGCTTCCAAAGAAGCTGTGCAATAGCCTGGTAAGCAAGCGAAAATTGCATATGCCAACAATTATCAGGGGGATGGATCGCAGACTGCAATCGTGGCAACTGTTGGAATGAATAATTTGTGTTTGTTAGTAAGCTATTGCACAGCTACTTTACGAGCACAAACGCACCCGATGGGGTCGTTTTGTAAGATCATCTACGTTCTTCTTCGAATTTGCACGGTTTCATTACACTACCATGGTGCAATAAATATTACGTTGCACACCACTTACGTATGATTATCGCACCATCAACTAACCTATCACATCACGTATGACTAACACGCCACTTAATAAATCCGTATCGAGCGTTTAAGAAAAGAATCCCATGCCATAACTCAGGCGATCGGGCTGTAGGTAGGTATTCTATTCATACATATCTGCATATCTGTGCATGTTAGTTATATAGTGACATATATACTGCCTGACCTAATTACAATTAACAATCGCACTTGATTGGAAAAGAAACTAGCTCGTGACTAACGCGAGTTATCGTCCGGGCTGAACGCTTTATGGATAGCTTAGTTATGTAAGTACGAACGCAGCTATTTACCACCATTGAACATAAAGATAGCTGAGTGACAGTATCTGCGATAAGCACGAAACGGTGCCAGAACAAATTATAGAGTAAGTATTTATGAAAGGGGAGATCTATTAAACGACGCGCTTTGCATTTTCAAAGATCAACGGCTCAGAACACAATGCCTTTTCAACGAAAGCCAACGCCGATTTTTTTGCGGTTAGTACGAATTCGATCCGACCGATGAAGTATTGCGTCGGAGATATCGCAATTAACATGTTATTCACGGGACGGGACTCGTACGCGTACTCGTATGTGGTGCAATTATACGGTTGACATCGAAAGCATTAATGGAATTAAATTGATATGTAAATTGTGGGTGTGGTATTATATAGAAGCTCGTAGGACTTCTATTGTACATATGTATGTATGTACAAGCAATACAGTCACATTGATCTCACTTTTCGAAAGCAATTTCCATCGCACTCTATGCATCCTTATATCCTACCTGGGAGGGATTATTAACAGTGAGGGGTTCTTGGAAGACGAAATAAATGAAAGAATATCAAAAAACTGCAAAACTCTACAACATGATAGAAACTCCATTCTTAACCTTCCTATACTCACGCATACGGTCTGTGAGACCGATTTATATAGTATTGTATACGTTTTTCATTTTGACGTGAGTATAGGAAGGTTAAACAAAAAGAAATACCCGAAACAGTAAAGGCAGAAGTGATGCGCAGGGTACTGAAGGCAGTACTGACCAACTCATGCGAGTCATGGACAACAAACGAGAGACAAAGAAGCAGGATGAACGGAGTAGAAATGAGATTTCTAAGACGAATAAAAAATAAAACTAAATTGGATAGGATAAGGAACGCGGTATATAGGGAGGAACACAATATGGAGTCTGTCGAAACAACAATACAACAAGGACAATTAAGATGGCTTGGCCATGTTGTAGGAATGGGAGAAGAAAGGTTCGCAAGAAAAATATATGAATCAGAAGAAATAGGAAAAATGGGAAGAGGAAGATCAAGGAAGACGTGGGAGCAAGAAGTAAAAAGTGCATACGAAACAAGGGGGAGAGGTGGGAGGATATGAGAGGAAGATGCAGGGAGAGAGAAAAATGGAAACAAATATGGAAGAGAAATCCAAGAAACTCAAATGCACACAAACCGACACTTCACGGTCGAACGGATTTCGGGATAAAGTAAGCAAGTAAGTAAATTTTATTTAACCTTCCTATACTCACGTCAAAATGAAAGACGTATACTATACTATATAAGTCGGTCTCACAGACCGTATGCGTGAGTATAGGAAGGTTAATAAAACGTGCGCTTCACTATTACAGAGTCTTTAGCTGGATTCACCGACTTCACTATCCGGAGGTTTGGGCGGAGTAAATTGACTTCTCTTATATTACTCTCTATATACTGTATCGTGTTTTATTAACCTCGTTCGTTATTTATCCGCTTGACATCCGCTAGTTCTTTATTCTTTATTCTTTCTCATTAACTTGTGGATACAGTATTATTTAGAAGTTCGTAGGATTTCTATTGTACATGCAATCAATACAGTAACATTTATCTTACTTTTTCAAAGTAATTTCCATCCTACTCTATCCACCTTTACATCCGTAGAAATTACTTGTGAAACCAACATTGTCAAATCTCCTTTGGCAATTGGGTACGTTCATCATCCCAAGTCTACAGAGGCTTTTCGCTTGTAGCAAATCGCCGTCCTCGCACAAGGAGACATCGCCACGTGATACCAATCGATTTCAACGAAACTCGTTGTAATGATTGGTAAGAGCGTCGAGCGTTTTTAGGTAAACGGATACAATGCCATAGTCAACCGTTTTCGAGAAAATTAAATTTGTAGAAATCATCATGTCTGTATAGTAAGTCATTGAAGAAGGGTCATTTAACGAGTTGGTAGCATCCCCGACGAACAACCTGCGGGTTGGTAGTTCGTTTCCCGCACCCATCTTTTCCTTGTTACGTTTTACTTGTAGCTTTAAAATTATACACACTCCTGGTCTTAATGACCGTTGTGAAACATATAAGTTGTGAATTACAACAGAAATGTCTTTGTCTTCTTTTTCTTGTATATATAGAAATTTCCAGATACATAACTGATGTTTATGGTAATGTGATGAATGAAGCTTTAGTTTGAAAATAGTGCATTATGTTTAAGGGTGTTCGGTACTTTTTCTCAAGATCGGTTAAACTTAATGTTTTTTTATCGGTTCCAATACTATTTTGAAAATTGCCTTCTGAAGACCTGACCTTCAAAAGTAGTATGTGCAACGATAAAATACTAGTTTTTTATAATGTTAAGAGCTTCTACACATGTAATTTTATTTCAATGATAAGTGAAGAACCAGTAAGTTTACGGGCTCGAAATTTTGCATACCGTGTATTTGTCACTATAGCTACGTCTTATCGGTGAGCTTTTTTGTAAATTCCTTGTTTGTTGTTGAATTTAACCTAAATTAAGGAATAGAAAAATGACCATGGGCTTACCGTCATTTTTGGACTTCAAGAAAGCAACGATAACAAAGGAATTTACAAAAACGGCTCGCCGATAAGACGTAGCTATCGTAATGAACACACGGTATGCAAAATTTCGAGCCCGTAAACTTACAGGTTCTTCACTTATCATTGAAATAAAATTACATGTGTAGAAGCTCCTAACATTGTAAAAAACATTGATGTTTGTACATGTGAGAGGGAGAATTCATATCGAATCCCTCTCACATGTACAAACATCAATGTTTTTTAATGTTCAGACCATATATACATAAAATTTGTATACGAAATTACAGCTCTTGCAAAGCCGTACTGACGAGCGGTATAGCCGCGAAACGTACGTCTACGGATGGCAAGAGAAGATCAAAATTTTGTAAATTGTAAAAAACTAGTATTTTATCGTTACACACGCTACTTTTAAAGGTCAGATATGCAATTTTCAAAATAGTTTTGGAACCAATAAAAATTTAAGGTAAGTTTAACCGATCTTGAAAAAAGTACCGAACATCCTTAATGACGGACGAGCGAATATTCATAATAGAAAACGCTCGCGCCGACCTTAAAGTGTGACTGAGGAACTCAAGTATTAAGGAAAAATCAAACGAAACAGATGTTTCACTATAGATGGATTCGTACATGGATTACTCAATTCGATTTCGTTCAAATCCGATTTTTTCAATTTTTTTAGCGTTTTTCATGCAGTCATGGTCATGCCGGGAGAAGTCGATAGCTCGTTCTTTCCTGAAATTAACGTACGTGTTGCGCTGACACTTGCAGTTCCTTCAGCAGTTTAAGTGGCAAATGTATTGTGCAGTACAGCCATTGCACAACTTTGGATAATTATACACATGCTCTACTTTTTTATTCATTTGTAATATAAGAGAAATCAAGGAGAGAGCAGGGGCTAAGCTTCTGTTGTCCCTATTTACCGCTTAACGTACCAATTGAAAATTCCAAAACGGTCATTTTTCCACCAATTTATTTATTTCTCTATTTTCCTCAAATCGAAAGAACATTAACAAATCTTGAAAAAGAACAAAAAGCATTTTGCTTTAAGCAAAAACAACTAACAATAAGGTAATTGCACCTACTGGGAACCACCGGTGGCACCCTCTTTCGGGTGAGAGGAAGTAAGCAGAGTTAAGAAACTCCATTGGATAGTTGACAGCTTGTTCCTCATGTATAACTGTGTCAATCGATTCGTACGTGACAACTTCACCAGGTAGCTTCAATTGAACTCGATGGTTTATTTTGTTGACATCATCATTCTTCGGAGCCAAAATTGCTCGCGTTAGCAAAGCCAATCATGATTTTCGAGATTGTTTGCAATATCGGGAAAAACCTTCTGCGCAAAATTTTGAATCGATGACTGCATTTGACAAAAGTTTGGCGGGAAAGATATTTCACGTGTAGTCGGATCAAACGGAAGTTTCACATCGGCCATATCCAAAAGTCGTTTGGCGAATATTTGAAGTAAATGCACATGCATATTTGTCCACAACGTAAGTTTCTCCACATGTCTCCAAAGATATGACTACTTTCAAACTTGCATTGCCGATGAACTAGGCTGGTGTTGATCCTGGAATCACTGGCAAAGAAGCAATAGAGCTCCACCCATCGATCGGGCATTTTCTCTGAAATCTTTGAGAGTACGGTCGAGAGCTACAAGAGATTTCTTGTACGCCATAGTGCATTCATCCCATACAATAAGTGAGCTTGTTTTTAATAGGGCAGCCATGCCAGAATTTTTACCGATGTTACACGTTGGTGTTTCGGTATGGTTTACTTTTAATGGAAGCTTAAGAGCTGAATGCGCTGTACGTCCACCATCGAGTAACGTTGCTGCGATTCGAGAAGATGCTACGGCTGGTATTTACATTAAAAATTGAAATTTTAAAAATTTCAAAATTCGGGAAAATTTTTGTATGGGAAAAGTCGGAAAATCGACTTCATGAATGGACCGAATGTGCCTGGTGCATTGTTTTAGTGGTTTAAAACCATCTTCGCGTTATTGCCTTTCTAATGAAACCGATTTGGGGCACATCGGTTGGATGGTTTCAAAGTCTATAACGGACATAGGTAGAAACAATTTTTGTAATAAAATAAAGCAATTAACAATTTAACAATTTTTGTGTTTTATGTATATAGAAGATAAAATAAAAATCAATAATTCATCGAATGACACGTTTCGTAGGTTATGTTATTTCATGACGTGCCGCAGGATGGCACGTTATGGCTTTGAATCAACGCAATAAAAGAACACGCGCACAGTGATTTCTACTTTCCACACTTATTTTCACGACTTTACGAAGTCCTCGTACGCATAAACTCGAATCGATAAATGATTAGTGATTCCCGGTGATTCCGCTTGTGTCAACTTACCAACAACGCGGGAATCGAGTGAGAGGGAAAGAAAGGACGGCTTTGAGTAGCAAACCAATGGCAACACGAGTTACGGGGTGAAAGATGTTTCACCCCCTACTTTCATTTTCGCCGTCACTTATCTCAGCCGTAATTCTTGATTTGCTCCAATTCTGTGATGCTTTTGGCTCAAAGGCCATGACGCAGGAGATAGTAGAAACTCAAGCTGGAGCTAACAGTGCGTCGATTGACACATCTAAGTTTGCAGAGGAACACGTGGTGAGGCGCCCCATTGGGGGCCAATCGTAGCCAAGAATTCTTGGTCCCCTTTGTATTTATTTTTTATGACGTCTTTATAACCTTAAAAGTGAAGGTCGCTCGTTACTATCGAAAGGAAATACGGTTTCTAATCCATAAAGTGTGTACGTATACGCTTTGATTCCCAGCTTTTCTAGTAGTAGTATACATAGATACCTGTCCCACACA
Organism: Chrysina gloriosa; assembly: GCA_038088585.1. Classification (NCBI taxonomy): domain Eukaryota; kingdom Metazoa; phylum Arthropoda; class Insecta; order Coleoptera; family Scarabaeidae; genus Chrysina; species Chrysina gloriosa. Next base: position 7,149,810 of record CM076094.1, on the reverse strand, counting down.
AAACCCGAACACACGTAACATTCTCCCGCATGACGATATTTATGCGAACCGATCGCCCTTAACTTCGAGTATTAGCCGTTTAATGCTGAAAAATTGGACGGCAGCGTATTGTCGATGCGTGTAATCCGTACGTCATAATTTTATTATCCCCCTTAGTTCGGACGCCGGCGGAGTTTCTCATCGTGACGGGACCCCGTAACGAAGTTATATATCATCCCGCGGCGATAATCGTTATTAAATAGGCATCAGCGTCGCGCATAATCCGATATTAGGAAAGACGAACGAAAGAAAGCGAGAAAGCGAGAAAGCGAGATCGCTAAAGAGAGAGACGCACGGCGAAAATGAATCCGCTTTTGTCGAAGATGCCGGTGGCGGCTGCGGTGGCAACGGCGGCGCGAACGTGGCGCGGCTACTTTGCGGGAATTATCGCTATTTATGCGAAGATAAAAATATTTACGTCACGCCGAATAAAGCGATGGAGGCGAAGCGGCTTTTGTCGATGTCATCATCCGGGAAAATCCTCCTTAAGCGTGTACGAATCGGACGTCGGCTTCGATATTCCAAGCTTTAGTTCGAAGATTACTTCGTTAATAAGATGACTTTTATTTCCGTTGTAAATCTTTTAAGGACGCGTTAGTCTCTGAAAATAGAAATTCCGAGGTTTGATCGAAACTTATAATGATTGCAAAGATTGTGGTGTAATACATCCTCTGTCCCAAAAGTAACCGCAATGCGTCTATAAATCAGAAACCAGTGGCGTCATCTCTTGATAGTTGATTGATTATTGTAGTGGGACTCTTCCTTACCAACCTGACAAATTTTCATGACATTTGGTGCATAGTCAGCTGATACATCACGCATCCTGTGAGAGTGTTTTTCGTAAACGGTCAGAAAATGAGTCACGAACAACGAGTCAATATTAAGTTTTGTTTTAAACTTGGAAAAACTGCAACCGAGACGTATGAAATGCTGCAAATTGTTTATGGCGACGATTGTTTGTCGAAGAGGCAAGTGTTCGAGAGGCATCGACGATTTCGTAAAGGCAGAGAAGATGTTAACGATGACGAAAGAGCCGGTCGTCCTTCGACAACTTTGGCCGAGGCAAATGTGGAAAAAGTGCGCGAATTTGTGAAAATTTCGAAGAAATCGTCAGTGAGATTTATGGAAATGGAGCTTGGCATCCCTAAAACAACTATTCAGCGCATTTTGACTGAAACCCTTGGTTTGAAGAAAGTCAATTCGAAGTTTGTTCCGCACAAATTGACCGACGACCAAAAAACACTTCGAATCGAACACTCCAAAGACATTATTGCACGAGCCCGTGCAGATGAAAACTTCTTGAAAACGATTGTGACTGGTGACGAGACGTGGTGCTTTCAATACGAACCAGAAAGCAAACGTCAAAGCGCAGAGTGGAGGTCACCAGAAGAAGGAAATCCGAAAAAATCACGAATGGAGAAGTCGAAAATCAAGTCAATGCTGATTTCATTCTACGATTCCAAGGGAATTATCCATAAGGAGTTCGTTCCATACGGCTCAACGGTTAATGGTGCATATTACCTCGATGTTATGAGGCGTTTGCTGGGTCGCATTCGTCGTGTTCGGCCCGAATATCGCGAGCCAGGCAGCTGGAGATTACTGCACGATAACGCACCGTGTCATCGAGCAACGATTGTCACCGATTTTTGGCGAAAAATGAAATATATTCGATACAGCACCCACCGTATTCGCCTGATCTGTCCCCATGCGATTATTTCCTGTTCCCTCGTCTTCATTTGAAGCAGAAAGGAGTTCGTTATGCATCCGTAGACGCCATTCAAAGATCGACGACCGGCATCCTAAAGGCCATCCCAGAGATCGACATGAAAAAGTCGTTTGAAGCACTCGTTGACCGTGCAAATCGATGTATTGTAGCACATGGAGAATATTTCGAATAAATACAATGATTTTTGTGGACATAACATACATAGCGTGCTTTATTTCGAACTATTGCGGTTACTTTTGGGACAGAGGGTGTATTACTGACACGTTCAAATGTATTTTTAGATAATTGGAGACAATGCAGCTTGCAAGCTCGCCCCGATTAATACGTCTGCGTAGTAGTAAATCGTTGCAGTAAGGTCACTATGGACTAAGGATACTATCTCCGACCAGGAATTTACGGGTTGTAGTTCACATCTTACTAATACTTTGTCTTTGATTTTTTCCTTACATTTATTCGTGTTGGGTATTTATGTGCATGACGCTGTATCACATCGGTAAACTCTTCAGCACACAATTATCTAATGAAATTTGATGACAGATGTTTCGCTATTAACGAGAATAATATCTTTATAAAGTTATATAAAGCATACATGGGCCAATTAAGACGCGCAACAGTTACACTATTCTAAGAGCAAACAAGCGACAACAACAGTAGTGAGGATACTACCCAACTACGTTTTTGTACGGAAATTGCGCATTGCTTTTGATAACTTTTGTACTGAGAATTTAGATAATTATATTAATAAGATTGCACCGGCTTAGCTCTTAATGAACGATATCATAAAAGGCATGAATTATAACAAATTATATTTACAAGATTTTAGAAATATTTGACATAAATTGAAAATAATTACCTATTGTATCGTGTGTGTGTCAGTATGTAATTTGATCCCCTTGTAAATTATTTATTCGGTGTAGCTCTATTTTCTATTGATCTGATTCTTTCCTAAATATAGTTGAAACTTCTATTTCAATGCACCTTCAACGCAGTAAAATCGTATTTTTTAATGACTCTTTTGCCTTTGTCATTTTTGGTCGTCAACCAAACATTGAATGTGTATATTTGCTTTCTATCTTTTAATCGATGCTTTTTATAATAATTGATAATTTTATTTCTAGTTACATTTTTTCTCCTATTAAGCGTCTCTGGCTGGACTTTAAAAAAGGAGCTAATACCCGTAGGGTAATAAAATGCTTAAAAGGTGGCGCGCGTGGTATCGAAAAAGTATAAATAGAACCCAAAACTAAACCAAATGTCATTTGAACGTGAACATCTAAAACCCCAACATTTACTGTGAATTTTAATATATTGAATTGTAATTAATGATGTATTAGTTAGTGGCAATTAACCATGTGAATATTAATATACTACATTATACATCAAATTAGAACAGCAGAAAGTCCAAACAAAATAGAACACAATTTAACAGGAAAAGAAATCCTACAATTATAGGAAATCCGGAACGAATTTTTGGAAATTTGGAAGGAAATTGCATGAAAACTTCGAATACCGCTGCGATTATTTATGTTTCTAGTTTAGAAGTAGAAATCAAACAATCCGCATTGGCCCAATGCGATGGCCCCCGCGTTTGTCTATCCTAAATATAATAGACGTTGACTTGTGCGAATATCCGATTTCTATAATTTATGAGAACGAAGGAAACACCATCGATGAAATACAAGCTAATACATGTGGTTATTAGTTATTACATCGAAGTACACATATGTTATGATTAGTAAGTCACTACACCACAAACACATACTTTTATGTTCCGATATTTCTTTAATCGCTTCCTATTTCTTTATTATTGACTTACTTTTACCATATAGGTACCATCTTTTACGTTGATCTGGCGCATGATTTGCCATTTTTTTGAGTTTCATGGACACTCATTGCCTTACTTTTACCTCATACAATTTAATCAATTAGATGTATTAGTTATAAGATGTGAACTACGACTAGTGTGATGATATACTCTGACGAAGCCACTGTATCGGGGAAACGAACGTTACATTAGTTGTTAAATATAGTGAAGTGTTTATTCTACGATTCCTCTCAATATCTTTCGCAACCACGATAAAAGTAGAACACTCGCCCGTTCCTGCTGAATAAGCACGAATGCGAAGTGTATCAAGGGGGCGTAGCTCAGATGGTAGAGCGCTCGCTTAGCATGCGAGAGGTACCGGGATCGATGCCCGGCGCCTCCAAAATCGTTTTTAGATTCTGTATGATACTGTAGCACATAACAGCCTAAACGTTTTAGAAAAAAATGTCTATAATAAAGTTCAAAACCCACATCTAAAGTTGCTAGAACAATATCCCTACACGTATTTTGTATTTTCTTAACAAACACAAAAAACAAACAAACAGCAAGCAACAAAACAACTAGGTAAGAAGCCGAACCAGCAAAAATGTGAAATAAAGGACAATTGATCGCGCTTGAAATGTTGCTTTGGATTTCAATTTGGCGATTTCAGTTTCAGAATTTATTTGCACAAAGACTAATAAATCTACTACACACAGTAAAGGGTCTAGGATCGTACCTGGAGGGACTCCATGAGTTTTCACTGGAACATGTTCTTCCTCGTCAGTGTTCTTGCAAGTTGCTGTTTAACGTTTTGGTATGAACGGTTTGCCTTGCTTGCTTGGATGTGGTGTAAATTGGCAAAGAAAGGAGTAGACCACTTATTCGATTTTGCTGAATAGACCGCAAAATTCGGGCGCAGCTCAGATGATAGAGCACTCGCTTAGCATGCGAGAGACACACCGGGATCGATGCCCTTCGCCCTTCCAAACTGTTCCTGAGTTTTACTTTGAAAATATAATCTTTTGGATTACCATTTAAGCATACGAGATCGGTTTGAGGAACCACTGAGTTTGCCACCATTTCAAATTTAGTAGATTCAAATGTTTCTTACTAACTTTTTCTTAGTTCCTTTTGGTTTAAAAATATAATTTAGCATCAAGGACTGACAATGGTACGAATACGAGATTTGTTGAAAAAGCTGTATTAAAATATAGGAAAAAGCTTTGTCAAATTGTCTTCTTTAACACGTCTTCTTGTACCTACAAACTCGATTTTTAGGTGCGACGCAACTCTTTATAGAAAGTAGAGCACATTTCGTTTCAATCGAAAACAAAGCCGACGTATTTATATCAAGGGGGCGTAGCTCAGATGGTAGAGCGCTCGCTTAGCATGCGAGAGGTACCGGGATCGATGCCCGGCGCCTCCAGAATTTTACTCTTTTGCATTCTTCTAGCTATCCTTCTATTACTTCTTATATACAGCTAGATTTCCCGAGAAAAGGAGTGGGGACTAAATTGATTCTTTCTGTATCGCTAAAGAAACGTGCTCTTTTCTAGAAGTTCTTCGATAGAAGACTAAAAGATGAGAAAGCATAAAAGATCCAAAATCTATTGCGTTCGTGGACTTCCTGATTGATTATCCTCTGATTTTTATTAATTCCAAACTAGGGCGCAACAGAAAGAATTTAGGACCCATCGTGTGCGAGTATTGAATAGTTCGGGTATTGGATGGTACTGGGGAAGTTTCCAGAACCACCAGATATAAAATTCTTGAACGGTGGAAGGAAACATTGGGGATAATCCAAATTTTTGGATTTCAATCTTAGATCATTTGGAAAAATTGAACGGTTTTGGTGTGTTTTTAATCATTAAAAAGAAAATTGGCTTTAGGCTACATTTTCAATCGCCCTCAAAAGTTTCTGACCTCACATTTCCAATGTCTTCAGAAGATAACACCAACGTTTCCAATGGCTTCGACGAATTCTCTTCTTTTGTCGTCCACGGTCTCGGTGATTTTACGAAATATCGTTGGTTTGGACATCCAGATTTTCAATGTCGATCGAGGACTTTTTGTTTGGACTTTCACGTTTCGAGACGTGTTAAGAGATTCCTGGGCCGAACTTCTACAGTTCCACTATTTCTGGGAGATGACTCCTACATCTTCAATTGCTTCAAGGAACTATTAACTCTCTCATCCACGCCCTCGATGATTTTAAGAGATATCGTTGGCTCTGACATCCAGATTTTCAACGAGAATCGAAGACCATTTGCTTCGACTTTCACGTTTCCAACCGCCTTAAGAGATTCCTGGTACTAACTCTTACATTTCCAATGGCGTTAGGAGATAATTTCCATCTCCCCTATTGCTTCAAGGCACTTTTAACTCTGACTTCCACGTTTTTGCTCATTTTAAATGATACAGTTGACTCTGACATCCAGTTTTTGAATGACATTCAACGATTTCTTGGCTTAGATTTTCACATTTCCAACTGTCTTACGAGATGGCTGGCTTTAATTCCCACCTTTTCAATGCTTCAGTCAAACATCGAAATCTTCAATGAAAATCGAATATTTCTTGGCTTGCACTTTCACGTTTCCAGTCCTCTTAAGAGATTCCTGTCCACACCTCCTACATGGACAAACATTTTAAAATAATTCCACTTCTGCAACTTCCACATTTTCAATTATTTTAAGAGATAACTTCAACGCCTCCAATCGTTAACTCTGACATGTACGTTCTTCATGATTTTGAAAGATACCATTGGCTATGACATCCAAATTTTCAATGACATTCGAATATTTGTGCCCTTGACGTTTCCAGTTATTTTAGGGGAATACTTTCCCAAACTCCCACCTTTTCAATGGCTTTAAGAGATACCTTCCACGTCTACGACCACTTTAAGAAATTATTAACTGTGACATTCGCGCCCTCGATGATTTTAAGGGATACTATGCTCAGACACGGAGATTTTCAATGAAAATCGAAAATGTTTTGGCTTGGCGTTTCACGTTTCCAGTCCTCTTAAGGGATTGCTGTCCTCGCCTCCTACAGGTCCAAACATTTCAAAATAACTTCCACGTCTGCAACTCCCACATATTCAGCCATTTTAAGAGATAACTTCAACGTCCCCAATCGTTTCAAGGAACTTCTAACTCTGACATCCACGTTCTTGATGATTTTGAAAGATACGATTGGTTATGATATCCAAATTTTCAATGACATTCGAAGATTTTTGCCCTTGACGTTTCCAGTCATTTTAGGGGATTACTGGCCCAAAGTCCCACCTTTTCAATGGCCTTAAGAGATATCTTGCACGTTTACGACCGCTTTAAGGAATTCTTAACTCTGACGTATGCGTCCTCGATTATTATAAAAGACACTGCTCTCAGATTTTCAATGGAAGTCGAAAATCTGTTGGCTTAGACTTTCACGTTTGCAATCCTCTTACGTGATTCTTTCACATTTCCATTCACATTTTAATAAAGCAGCTTCCACGTCTCCAACTTCCACATTTCTAACCATTTTAAGAGATAACTTGAGCGCCTCCAATCATTTCAAGGAACTGTGAACTTTGACATTCACGTTCTCGATGATTCTAAATGATACCGTTGGCTATGACATCCAGATTTCCAATGACATCCGAAGAGTTCCATCCCCATCCAGATTCTCAGTTATGTACTTTAAAAGACGCTTCGAGGTTATCGATTTTGTTGGGAGATTCTTGGTCACGCCTTCCACATTTCCAATTGTTGATTCTTGGCTCCGACTTCCCCATTTCCAACAGCTTTAGAAGTTTGCCGAGCTTGATATCTACGCTTTCAATTGCTTCGACAGATTCTTTGCTCCCGTTTCAATAATTGTAACCTGGTTATCAAATCCCTGTTTGTGACTTGTACTTTCAAATTAAACTTAAACATGTTCCAATCATTTCTCTATGATCTCGCTCGATTTCCCGCCATTTACATTCAACATAAATGTCGATCATATTCCGTCCATCCTCGCACAATAATGAGAAAAATTCAGCTACAATCGCCCGATTCGAACCTGCTCATCTTCAACGTGCGAGCTAATAACTCGGTTCCGGTTTCTTCACGTACTTTGAAACCTGTTTCGGTTCGATCTGGCGAGTCGAAGAACGCGCCGTCCGACTGGCCGAAAGGTCAAGTTTTCTAATTAACACTAACGGTGCGGAGTGATTGATTCGTAAACTAGAAATACGTCTTAAGCAGCGACGAAAAGACGGAACGAACCCCGGCCCGTACCAGTTCAATATATTAACGCTTTCATCTTGCTGCAGCAACGCTCAAATCGAATGATACCAACCAACCCAACGTTCGCGCCGGCATATTTATTATAATGATATATGACACCAGTTCGGGCGTAGTTCAACACAAAGGGAGAATATTAGTTTTCGGGTAAGATAAATACCCTCATATTTTACACTCATCTTAATAAAAGTACTTATAATATGCAAATCAACCGGTTACCTTTTTCCTTTCGAGGTCCTCTTACTCGTTACTGGAAGGCCGTCGGCGGTAATTTTTAATTCCTCGCGGACACGAAACCATCTTCGCTTTGTTAGTTTGTAAATAAACACGCCTCGTCACTTAATTGTTAAAGCGGTTTCGATTTTAAGTTAATACGCGCGGCCGATGCGGCCGCGCTCTCAGCGTAAAACCAATATGCACGCGAACATAAAATTTTACGAGCATTGGATAATGACAGGGCGCGCTACGTTCGCGAATTTTTTGCCTCGAAAATTGTGGATTTAAGCGAGTTATCATGCGACGGTTCGAATTTCGAAAGGGCTCGCTTTAATTTGGATGAAAATTGCCGAAATGGATCGCAGTTATTCGTAAATTCGAGAACGACGAAGTCGCATTCCTTCCTAAAGATGAGTCGAAGACGAGATTTATTCCGAAACGTTATGCTTGCGCTATATACGAGGGCGGTTTGACGAAGGAACGCCTCTTCGAATGTTGACAATACTTTCGTTCGAAATTGGCGCCGACCGAGAGGAACCGAAGAGCAGCGGAGAAGAAACGAGAGAGTCGAACACAGAGGATGCGCAAGCGAGGTTGAAGTGGAACCTAGATTAGCTGACGCCATTGTGAAGAAGAAGAACATAACCTAGAAACGAGTGACAACACAGACGATTTTATAGTAATCAATCAAACCAAACAAAAACAAGTAAAATGCAGTCCACTCAATCCACAACAACTTTCCCTGCGGTGATTATGTTGATGGCTTCCGCCATGTTTCTGATGTCTTCTGTCAAAATTTGACACCAATCTGACGAGATAGGTTATGTTTCATACTTATATCCAGAAAATTGTTTTCGTTATCGTGTAAATATGAAAAAAAAAAAGGGAATTTGGAGTGCTAATTAATCATATTTTTTTACGTGGGAAACCAATTAAAGAAACGTAAATATTGTCGTAAATGTGCTCCGCCCCATGGTATGATTTCGAAGTGGTTTCCTGCTTCCAGAAGTGGCCATATGAGCAAGGATGGTGCACAACGCCCGACATTTTCATTTACTGTAATTACTTGAGAAATGTTTAGTAAGATTCGTGCCCTTGTAATTAGCGATAGTCGTTCGAAAGTACGCCAGATAGCTAACGAAGTACATATCTCAATTAAACGGGTTTAAATATGGAAAACCTAACCGCGAGATGGGTGCCGCGTTTGCTCAATGCTCTTGAACAAATGCATTAAAACGCATTAAAAATTCAGAAGAGTGTTTGGTTAGCTGTTCAAACGTAATCCAAGGGGTTTCTCCCATCAAGTTATCATAGCAGATGAAACTTAGGTACACCATTATACACCAGAAATAAGAAGACGGTCGAAACAATGGACTTCTCGCGAGGAGCGTGCCCCCAAAGAGGCAAAAATCGGTCCAATAAGGTCATGGTCACAGTCTCTTTTTAGGATTCCAAAGATGTTATCTTTATCGATTATTTATAAAAAAGGAAAAACGACTACCAGGGAAAATTTTATGCTGATTTCTTGACATATCTTGAGGTTGAGTTTAAGGAAAAACGACCGCTTTCGTTGAAGAGAAAAGTGTTGTTCCATCACAATAATACTTGGTCTCATTCGTCCATTGGTGGTACAACAAAATTAGATGATCTGCGTTAGGATTTGCTGTCTCATCCACCATATTCACCAGATCTCGTAGTGATTTCTTCTTGTTTTCAAATTTAGAACAAATGCTAGGTGGACAGAGCTTTCACAAAAATTAAGAGGTGATATCCCAGATAAGTACATATTTTGAAGGGTTTCCGAAAGATAACGTTTTAGGTAGTTAGAAAAAGAAAATGGAACCTCGCTAGACTACGTGTATAGGGTTAAAATAAAATTATATTGAAAAATTAAATATATTTTCTAGGTTAAAATAACTTTTTATTGGAAAGTCACCTTTATTAGATCGCCTTTGTATGAATATTGTACTGAGAATTTAGATAAGTATATTAACAAGGTTGCACAAGCTTATCTCACCCCAATATTGTCTAATCTTTCATTTAGGTCATCAAATTTACTTGTACTCTCTTGTAACTTGTTTTTTCTGTTCATTTATAACATCAGTTAAATTTTTTATCATTGATGTGAGTTTTTATGAAGCCTTTACAATATTTCCCTCGCTACTACTTGCCTCTGTGTCCCCATCATGACGTGTTTTTGGCATTTTGAAATTCTATTGATAAAATGAAATTAAATTAATTATAAAACTAAATTTAAATGAACTCTGTTTAGGGTCGCCCCACGTTGGGCGCCAAATTTGTACTAAGAATTTAGATAATTACATTAACAAGATTGCACCGGCATAGCTCTTAGTTAACGATATCATAAAAAGCATGAATTATAACAAATTGTATTTACAAGATTTTAGAAAAATTTGACATAAATTGAAAATAATTACCTATTGTGTTGTGTGTGTTAGTATGTAATTTTTTAGTTTCTTCGTATGGATCTCCACTTAAATCCTATCTTCGGTGCAGCTCTATTTTCTATGGATTCCCTCTTTTAAATTATTTCTTCTTGGGTGTGGTGAAGCTCTGTTTATTTAATGGTTACTCCCTTTGAAACTCTTTTGGTCCCAATATAGTGGAAGCTTCTATTTCAATTCACCTTCAACGGAGTAAGATCGTATTCGATGATATTTTTGTCTTATCATTTTCAATCGTCAACCAGACATATCCTCATTTTTCGGAAACCAGTACGTTTCCCCATACAAAGTTTACAACATTATCTCCCCCTTGTCCAAATAACTAGCTGTTTACTGTTTACCATGGATAACACTTCATCATGGCGTGACGTTGTTGGAGAGGTCTATATTGTTGATATCCAGGTATCCTTGGGTTTTTATGCCCACTGGTTATTAGGAATTCTTGTGATGTGAAGGTGTTGAATGTGTGCGTTTAAATGGTTACATCGCTTTCTATCTTTTAATCGATGCATTTTATAATAATTGGTAATTTTATTTCTAGCTAACACCCGCAGAGTAATTGAATGCTTGAAAGGTGGCGTGCGTGGTATCGGAAAAGTATAAAAGAACTCAAAACTAGACCAAATATCATTTGAACATGCACATCCAAAACCGCAACATTTACTGTGAATTTTGATATATTGAATTGTAATTAGTGATAAATTATTTAATGGCAATTAAACATATGAATATTAATATACTACAATATGCAGTCAACTCTGGCAATAGTTCCACTGTCTTCAGGGCCGCCCCCCTCCCCCGCCAATTTTTTTCGACCGATGCCCTCACTCCAATGCTTAATTGAGTTAATTTCACGGTTTATATACAGGTGTGCCACATACCACGTAACAAAAACAATGGCAGATAACTTTTTGAATTCTGAGTAATAGTGCCGTTCTGGAGGGCGGAACACGAGAAGAGTGGGGGCAACGCTCTTCCGAGAAAAATGGTGGAAGCTGAAACTTTTGCGGCCCTATTGACAGCGTTGACTGTACCTAGCGACTGGAGGCATGGTAATAATGACAGACTCGAACTTTTCAGCATTTCAAAATATTTTTTCAACTCGTCCGTTTTTCATCCGACGATCCTCGTATCTACACGTTTGACATTTTCCACGTAACACCTGAACGCACGCACGTCTCTCGTCTTATCTCGCGGTATCGAAATTTTAAACGACGCATAAAACGAATAAACCAGACTATATTTAAATTCGGCATCTCGTAGTAGTTAACTCGAAATTTATCGTCGCGGCGAGCCGTAAACAAGACACCGAAAAGTTACATTTGACGCTTCGCCTTATTTAGTCGCAATTTGCGTTATTTTTAACGTCCGTGCGGCTCTGCACGTGTGTGCTCGTCCTATACGTAGTACGTCGTACGTATGCGCGTGTATATGGTAAAGCACACCCACGCGTCCAATAAATTCGGACGGTGCAGGCCGACAGGCTATGGAAAAGCGTCCACAGAAATTGGACGGTCGACGCTTCGTGGACGATTTATTTCGACCGTAATCGGTTTTTAATTCAAATCGCTTGGCAGTCGCTTTTAATGCTAATTTACGATATTCGTGGTGTCCGTCGATTTAAATTCTTAATTAATAATTAGTATTTAGGCACTGTGGGAGTGAAATTTCCACGAAAAAATGTCTGTATTACGTCGATGACTTGCCAAAAAGATGAGATCTTCTTCCTCTTCAGTTCAGTTTCGGTTAGATCTTGAGAACGTTGCGCACGACCATTCCTTCGCATCTTGAAAGTCTTCTACTGAGGCTATGGTGAAAATAGTGAGTCTCGCTCAAACTCGAAAATTGCCTTTTTCTTCACGCGTTGGCTTCGTATTTTCTCTCTCATTCTACCTAATTTTCTTTAGATTCACTTTTGTAGTTTCTTCCCCATTTTTCCCATGCTTACGAATCCTTCCCAGTTTTTAGATTCTTTGCTTTATCCATTCTGCTTCGCAACCTGGCAAGTTTTTTTAAGTTCTGATTTTATTTTTCTTCCACTTTTGTCTACTCATTTGTTTAATATTTCCTTTTTCTCCCTTAATTCCTTGTGTCTATAACTTCTCTCGTATTCAATTTTATTTGTTAAGCTTTTAAATTTGCTTCATTTTCCCATTTCTCAACTTCTTGCATATGGTTCTATGCATTTCGGCCATATTTCCTTCTCTTCCTGCCTACGAGCAAACCCCCTTCAATTGCTGTTTCCATAACTTCTTTCATTTTTGTTCCATTTTATTTGTTAAGCGTCCACATTTTCTTCATTTTCCATTTTCTAAACCTCCTGCACTATTCTCAACGAGTTTACTCCATGTCTCTTTGTTCTCTTGCTTACAGACAACCTCTCTTTAATTATTGTTGAAATAACCTCTTTCATGTTTCTTCCATTTTATCCCTTAAGCATCCGATTTTTTCATTTCCTATTTTCCCAAATCCTTCTCATTTTTATCTACCTATTTGTTTCATATTTCCTTTTTCTCTGGTTTAGAGACTCCCCGCAATCATTGTTTCCATAACTTCTTTGATATGCCTTTCATTTTATTTCTTAAGCTTCCAAATTTGATTGATTTCCCATTTTCTCAACTTCTTGCACTTTTCTCTATGTAATTCGGCCATATTTCCCTCTCTTCCCGCTTAGGAACGAACTCCCTTCAATTATTGTTGCCATAACTTCTTTCATTTTTGTTCCATTTTATTTGCTAAACATCCAAATTTTCTTGATTTACTGTTTTCCTAACTCCTTTTCACTTTTCTCTACCTATTTGTTTCACATTTTGTTGTTCTCATGCTTAGAAATTCCCTTCAATCTATGTTTTCCTAATTTCTTCCATGTTTCTTCCGTTTTATTTGTTAAGCTTCCAAATTTTCTTCATTTCTCATTTTCTCAACTCCTTACATTTTGCTCTATGCATTTCGGCCATATTTCCTTCCCTTTCTGCTTACGTACAAACTCCCTTCAATTATTGTTTCCGTAAATTCTTTCATTTTTGTTCCATTTTATTTGTTAAGTTTCCACGTTTTCTTTATTTTCCATTTTCTAAATTTTCTACACTTTTCTCTACGCGTCTCATACTCCTTTTTCTCCGGCTTACAAGCAAACTATTTTCAATTATCCTATTATTATTATTATTATCATATTTCTTCCATCTTATTTGTTAAGAATCGAAATTTTCTTCATTTGTTAAGCTTCCAAATTTATTTTGTTTCCCATGTTCTCAATATCTTTTCACTTTTGTTTACGTAGTTATTCAATATTTTCTTCTGCCCCCGCTTATAAATTTCCTTCGATAGTTGTTTCCATCACTTGTTTCATATTTCTTTCATTTTATTTGTTAAGCTTCAAATTTTCTTCATTTTCCATTTTCTCAATTCTTTTTCACCTTTCCTCTGCCCATTTGTTCAATATATTCTTTTTCTTCTGCTCCCGCCATTCATTATGCCTACAGCTTCTTTAATATTTCTTATATTTTATCGGTTAGGCTTTTCTCATTTTCTCAACTTCTGTTCGGTGTTTCGTAGGTATTTGTTCAACATATCATTTTTCTTCTGCTTACAAAGTCCCTTCAATCATTGCCTCTATAACTTCTTTAATATTTCTTCCATTTTATTGTTAAGTTTACACATTCTGTTAGTTTCTCCTTTCTTTAACTTCCTGTACTTTTCTCTATGCATGTGTTCCATTTCTCCTTTTCCTCTTCTTTGCAAGCAACCTCACTTCAATTATCGTTTCCAGTATCTGTTTCATATTTCTTCCGTTCTATTTGTTAAGCTTCCAAAGTTTCTTTATTTCACATCTTTTATCAATTCCCTTGTGCGCTTCTGGAGGCATTAGTTCAATATTTCCTTTTTCTCATGCTTATAAACTCCCTTCGTTCATTGTGTACATTGTGTGTACATTTTATTTATTAAACCTCAACATCTTCTTCATTTCCCATCTTCTCAACTGCTTTTCACTTTTCTCTTCCAATTGATTCAATATTTCCTCTTTCTCCTCCTTACAAAATCTCTTCATGCATTATGCCTACAGCTTCTTTCATATATCTTCCATTTTATCTGTTAGGCTTCCAAATCTGCTTTTCCCATTTTCTCAACTTCTCTTCACTTTTCCGTACGTATTTTTTTAATGTATGTTTACAAATTCCCTTCAATCATTATCTCTATAACTTTTTTCATAATTCTTCCATTTTATTGTAAAGTTTCCAAATCCTGTTCATTTCCCATTTTCTTAAGTTCCTGCACATTTCTCTCTGCGTGTGCTCCATATTTCCTTTCCCTCCTGCTTACAAATAACCTCGCTTCAATTATAGTTTCCATTATTTGTTTCATATTTCTTCCGTTTTATTTGTTAAGCTTCCAAATTTTATTTATTTCCCGTTTTCTTTCAATTCCCTTATGCGCCTTTTGGGGCATTTGTCCAATATTTCCTTTTTCTCATGCTTTCAAACTCCATTCGTTCATTATGCTCATAGCATTTTTCATATTTCTCCGATTTCATTTGTTGAGTTTCCAAATCTTCTTTTTTCCCATTTTCTCAACTCCTATTCGCTTTTCCGTCCGTATTTGTCCAATATTTTTCTTTGCTATGTACAAAGTCCCTTCAATTATCGTTTGCTTAAGTTGTTTCATATTTCTTCCGTTGTATTCGTTAAGCATCGAAATTTTCTTCATTTTCTATTTTTCCAACTCCTTCTCATGTTTCTCTACCTGTTTGTTTCAGATTTCCTTTGTTTCCTGCTTAGAAACTCCCTTTAATAATTGTTTCAATAATATTTTCTTTATTTTCTATTTTCTAAATTTTCTGCACTTCCCCGTACGCGTTTGTTTCATACTTCGTTTTCCTCCTGCTTGGAAACGAACTATCTTCAATTATTGTTTAAATAACATGTTGTGTATTTTTTCCGTTTCAATTGTTAAGCATCCAAATTTCCATCATTTCCTATTTTCTCATCTTCTTACCTTTCCCTACCTATTTGTTTCACATTTTCTTTTCCTGCTGCTTGGAAACTCCTTTCAATCGTTGTTTCCCTAATTTCTTTCATATTTTTTTCGCTTTATTTGTTAAGCTTCTGTTAAGATTTATAAGTATATTTGAAATTCCCGCTTAATTATGAATATTCTAGAGTTTGAAATGCCCGCTTTCATAGCCAATCCACAAAAAAGCAAGATACATAGTAGTAAACAAAAAATGTTTATATATTAGATTTTTTTTGACACACAGTCACATTAACCATTAGTTGTTGCTCATTGCTAGTTGTAACTTTTAATTGTAATTTGTTATAAACAAAAAATACAGTCCACTGAAAAGTCAGTCACCATCCTTCATTATCATTATTTTCTTAATGTTCCATTTTCTCAAATTCTTGCATTTTCCTCAATGCATTTCCGCCATATTTCCTTCTCTTCCTGCTTACGAACAAACTCCCTCCAATTATTGTTTCCATTATTTGTCTCATATTTCTTCCGTTTTTTTGTTAAGCTTTCAAATTTTCTTATTTTTTCCAATTTTTGTCAATGCCCTTATACTTTTCTGGAGGCATTTGTTCAATATTTCCATTTCCTGATGGTTACAAATTCCCTTCATTTATTATGCCTGTAGCTTCTTTCATAGATCTTCCATTTCATTTGTTAAGCTTCCAAATCTTCTTCCTTTCCCACTTTCTCGACTTGTATTCACTTCTCCGTACGTATTTGTTCAATATTTGCTTTTGTTTCCTGTCCACAAACTTCCTTCAATCATTGTCTCCATAACTTCTCTCATATGTCTTCCATTTTAGTTGTTAAGCTTCTAAGTTTCTTCATTTCTCATCTTCTCAAGTGCTTTCGATCTTTCTTCTACGAATTTGTTTCATATTGCCCGTTTCTTCTGCTTACAAACAAACTCTCTTCAATTACGGTGTCAATGGCAGATTTTTCTTTTTTTTTTTTGGTTCAATCGCGTGTTACTATTCGCTTTGTCCCTCTCATCCTCAAAACATAATTATTACAGACGTATGTATGTGCATATATCACTTCGCCTTTCCAAATCGTCTTCCATTATATTTTAACGAAGACTCGTCGAAACGAACGTTTTTGTCCGACGGTCATCCTCATCTTATTATTTTTATTCTCGTCTCCTTAAAACTCCGCGCGCTGTCTTCGCGTTCACGTCCGCTATCGCCTCTTTCGATCTAAGCCCGATAGGATCGGTGGCGGCCGAAAATTCCCAACGCCGCATGCAATTATCGTAAATTGATTTTCGGACGTCGGGGTTTTAATTTAGAAGTAAATAAATTGCGCCGAACGGGCGATAACTATCGGGACGGCAACGACGCGTTTTTCGACCGTCGTCGGACGCCTTTGACGAGATACCGCCTCTGTGCGCCGAATAAAATCGCCTCGCATTTTCGCACGTCCGTCCGTTGCCTCCTTAATGATGATTAACCAGGTCGTTTCCGGATATAACGAGCCAGCGCCGGAATTAAGGGCGTCATTACCGATGGCGATGGCCGGCGGTCCGCGCAGCGCATATAAATATTCTCGAAATGAACGCAGGTACTTACGAGGACACACACCAACTTCGTTCCCCGAAAAATTTAGAAGATAAATGACGGGAGGTTAGTTTCGTGCCGTTCCTTTTCTGCATGCGTATTTCGACAACTAAGCGGTTATCTTCAGTGGTTTAAATACGTTAGCCTGTTCGCAATTCCCTTCATAAACTAACTCATTTTTGCTATCGTGGTCTATATCGTAGGGTACGGATTTCTCTCGGAATAAACGTGCGTGTTTCGCGCGTAATCACCGATACACGCAAACGGACGCGCTCGGATGCGTTCTCATTGTCCGTTAGGCCGTACCAACGCGATAACCGTTCGTTCGGACGAGCAGCTTATCCTAAGGCTTTCGTCCGGGGTGAAGGAAGGAAGGCAGGGAGAAAAAGAACGGTAATTTGCACCCAATTAGATCCGCCAAATTGAATAACGAGCGTCAGGTAGCGAGCGAGAGACGCGCTCCCCGCGTAATTGTCAAAAACGAGCGAGCCGAACGGCCGGGCGTCTGATAATTAGAAAAATAATATGTTAACGAAGCGGTCGGGAGGAGGGGACGGACGGCGTTAAAGACGAAAGGCGGGCCTTGAAGATGGCTGTGGCCGTCGGACTAACACGACGAATCACTTATTTAACGGCGATACCGATGCAGGCCGGTACACTGAGCGTTCGATAACGCTGGCCTGAAAAGGCGATTTTTAGAAGAATTGGTTGCGTGAAAAGCGATAATTTCACGTCGCATGAGGAACTGAAAATGGCCACGAATGAATATCGTTACTTATTTGTCGGTAGCTTTACGCGACACAATCACTAATTTATTCGGGACATGTGTTTTGTTGGCAAAGTAATGCCAAAAGATGGTGCCATTAAGTCCAGTAGTACAAAAGTTGCGATGACCTAACCTCAAAAGTCACAAATAATATGATGAAGGATAATATACTTACTACTTAAACAAAATTGGCGCCCCACGTTAGGCGCTAAATTTGTACGGAGAATTTAGTTAATTTCTTAAACAAAATTGCACCGGCCTAGCCCTTAATTAATGATATAGAAGGCATAAATTATAACAAATTATATTTATAAATTTTGAGAATTATTTAACATAAAATCAAGATAATTACCTAGTGTTGTGTGTATGCGAGTGTAATTTCTTTTATTCGATGATGGTTCTTCCTAGGTCTGCTCTATTTTCTATGGATTCTTCCCTTCTTTAAATTCTTTCTTCTCCGGTATGGTGAGGTTCTTTTATTCACTGGTACTTCTTCTTAAAATCCTTTTATTCCAAATATATTTATAAACCTTTTTGTTGATTTATCTATCTTGTCAATTTTCTTCGTTGTTAACCAAACAAACTTTTTATTTTCTTTCGGAAACCAGGATTACACTACATCATTTCTCCGTTGTCCACGAAACGAAAACTTTAATCCGCCTTCACTCCAGTTCATCCAGGCATTTCGTTGTTATAGAAACCTGTATTGAATGTCGATATATCTTTGGCTATTCATATCCAGTATTTTTTATGAATTCTTGTAATGTAAAACTGTTGTATGTATGAGTCTCAATGTTTACAATGCTTTTATATCTTTTGATCGATGCTTTTTATAATACTTATTAATTTTATTTCTAGTCACAATTTTTTCTCCCATTGAACGTCTCTGGCATCAATAAACGGAGTTGAAATCTCGATATTCCACATTTTCTGACTATTCCATAATACCCTTCCTGTTATATCCTTGTCTCTGTCCTGCACACATACCCCTCAATTCGAGCAGTCCATCTTTCCGAGGGACACCCATAGTGCTTTTGTTTGCCGTTCTATTTCAATTTGTCTAACGTCTTGTACACAAGAAACGTGGCCGGCATTTGCACTCAACTCAGACACGGAGCAAAAACGAAGAAAACTTATTTCGCAAGAATCTATGACTTATGACATGTGGTAAGTTTCTCGATATGGACACATTCGTACTGAAGAAACATCCTCGGAATCCTGGAATTCTTCTCGATAAAATCGTCCCCTCGCATAACCCGAAATTTCTTCGCGGATAACCTCCACTTATTAGGCGATAACGCATAACTCACGTCCACCTCCCAATACGCTTATCGCCGTATATAAAGGCGATAGAGACGTCGAAGTAATGGACGTGTCAATGGAACGCCGTTTCGCCACTTATTTCTAGCCTGGGCGAACAGCGATAATTACGAAATAAGTTACGACAGTCTACATACTACACAGAACTACTCGCATACAGCTCATCGATTTAGTACTGCCTAGATGAGGATGGGAATTCGGCGATGCTGTCGGTAACTTATTTCGTAATTGTACGCTGTTACCGCCGTTTGCCCGGGCTACTTATTTCTCGCGCTTCGTGGCCCGTCGCGTCCGATCAAAACAAATTGCGAACACGCAGCGTGACCCCCGCGCGATTTGCGCGCGCCATTTGTTTACGTACGCACTCCCCGCGACGCTTAATATAATGAGAAATAATTGTTTGCGTTAGTTTCTCCGCCGGAGTTATTAATGTGACCATTACCCGGATTTTTTAAACGTGTTTCCCCTCGGCGTATGTTTGTAGAATGTGTCTGGTAATATCGTGTTGCGAATCGAGTGAGAAATCGGACATGTCGAGCTCCAACACGTTAAAGATAATTAGGATGTCCGACGATAATCGATTGAAATTTGTTAAAGGGAGAACGTGCGAGAAGTAAAGAGGAAAAAATGGGGTAGAAGTTTTTGCAAATCGTTCGGATTTTGAAGGCGAAGTATGTAGAAATATGGCGTGGGATATTCTCAATTATAGAGGTTCTAGTAGGCCCCGGCTAGCGCCAGTGATGGTGAATCAATCGATATAAGTAATATTTATTCATTTATTGCTCAACAAATACATAAATATCCAATTGCAGGATAAGTAACTAGAAAACTGAACATATGTATATTGCATTAAACCTACGACTAATCATAATTAACTAAACTTACCAATAATAATGAAATCAAAGCAAATATAAGAAAATACAAAAATAAATTATATAAAAAGAAAGAAAAAAATATAAAGTAGAAGAGAGAGAGAGAGAGAGAAGCATTCATTTTAATACATTGTGTATAGCAATTACATTGAACGACGTCCCTAGACCTCTTTCCCATTTCTCATGAATTGCTGCGCGCAAGGGAAGTGAAGTCTCCAACGGGCCTCTGTTAGAAGTAAGAGCGGTTCTGGAATGAGGAATTAAGAACTATTAACATTAAAAATGAAATGAAATGACACCTGAAGGTGCAAATGAGGAATTTATTTTAATAGATTCTGTATATCAACGACCTTGAACGATGTTTCTAGATTAATTTTCTATTTCTTATGGACTGCCTTGGGACAGAGCCTTGACTAGAGTTATAAGTAACGCATGGATGAACAATAAATCGTTAACTGCATCGAAAGTGTCGTACGAATTACGAAAGAAACAAACCGACGCTTCTGGTTTTGCATGAACGAATCTAGTCTGGCAGTGGTGCTGAAGATATTACCAAAAGCCAGGCACAACCTCGAGCGTTTCAGTAAATTGCAATTGAGCGATTACAGTACCAGAACTGTCAGCCATCAACATCAATTGCTGCTTTTGAAATAGACAAGCAGACAAGCACTGTGCTGTGTCCCGATACGAGTAGCAGGAAGAAGAAAGAGCAGAAGAAGGGGAAAGCTTTCTACCCCAGCTCAATAGGCGCCCTATGCTCCTGTAGGGAAGTAGTACCAAAAACGAAGAGAGAAGAAAATCGCCGGAACCGCTGGTACTTGAGAAGGATCAAAGACAGCATGGGAAGTGTCGTACAAATTTAGAAAGAAATTAGCCAACACTTCCGGTTTAGCCTAGAGAAGTGTAGTGTGATGGTGGTGCTGAAGATATTACCAAAATCTACCGACAATCACGAGCATTTCAGTAAATTGTAATGGAACCAAAAGACATTACAGTACGAGAATTGTCAGCATTCCCATCAACTGCTGCCTTCGAAACACAAGGGTGATCTATCCTCTATTAGGAGAGGCAGAAAGAAGAAAAAGCAGACGGAAAGGAAGGATATCACCAGACAAAATTGACTTCGTAACGAAATTGATAATTTCATCACCCGCTTTTAGCCTCGACGGGATCCGATACAAATTGAAATCTTTCGAAATAACTGGCTAACCATTGTAGCGTTGACATATCAGTAAAAAGAAATTTCGTTCAACCGAAGAACCGTACGTATGTATGTATGTTACGTACGTACGTAGGAGCGTCACGCGTAAAATATAAATCATTTTATCGCAGGTTTATGACGGGACCGGGTGAAGGGTAATTTTTATGCTTTGTTAACAACGCGTCTCTGCATGGGTCGCGAACACGGCTCGACATGCAAAACGGTGAGTGATGGACGGAGTTTTCGCGCAGGTGTCAGTGAGTCGCGGCCCCCGTTGCGAGCTATTGATGATTACAAGCGTCCCTCGAGAATGTCGTAGGAGGTGGTCACCGGGAAAATTTGCGATTTACGTCCGAAGACGTGAGACGTGAGAGTAGCGCAGGTCGTTTTTCTTTCCGTTAAAAATGAGGAGGAAGATGATCGTTCAAACCGAATGTCCAAATTCGTTACGTGTCCTGGAAACCCGAAGGCAATCTATCGATATCGTTCGTAAGTAGTCTGGGCAAACAGCGGTGACGGCGTACTAAGTTACGACATACCCTTATCTAGTCAGTTTTAAGTCGATGCGGTATGCGACTAGTTCCGTATATATGTAGACTGTCGTAACTTGTTTCGTTATGTGTGCGCTGTTACCATTTTCAACACTACAGGCCTGCTGTATAACCAACCAATAACTATTTATTATTAATTTCAAGTTTGATAAGTTGCATATGCTACTTGCTTATCTCATTCAAACTATGTTTTTACAACAACATGTTTACTATTTACTGGTCTAATGTAGCTTCCTTCGATAATCTACAACTTTTAGATAAGAAACAATCTAATCTAATGAAAAAAAAAATACACTAAATATTTTTGTCCTGTCTGCGTGATAATCCTTATCCAAATAAGCAATTTTTGTCTTAAAACTTTTTCTCTCTCTCACCGTTAGCAAGTTGTGTGCATCGGCAGAATGCAAAATTTTACATTTCCAATTCCATTCACCCACTCATTGGCACGTTCAAAAGATAGCTTTTGAAGTTCATTCTTTTGAAATTACGTTATACTTCACAATGTTAACTATAAATACACGTTTATCACATGTGACAGTATCAACGGATTTAAGTTTCGTTTATATTCTCCGAATCCTTTTTCTTTCCAACTCTTTTGGCGCTGTTTTTGCATTTCTTTTCTACATTCCGCAATCTTCTTTCTTCTTTCGTTTTGGTCTCCTCTTCTTCTTTCTTGCGTAAAATCTCAGCACGTTTCTCTCGTTTCAGCCGTTTTTCTTTCTCTTTCTGAATCTTCTTTGAACCGACTTTTTCTTGCCTTTAAACCCTTTTTAAGCGCTTTTATTCTTTGGATTTTTCTGCTTCTTCCCTTTTTTTCCCTTTTCTTTCTTGCAATTTCCTCTAGCATTGAGATCGAAATTACCACTTCGGAATATTGTTTGCAGTTCGGATTTTCCTCGAAAACCAAATTTGAATTTCCTGAATCTGTCCTGTATCTTCAAGCGTTTCCTCAAAAATCTCGATTTCAACGTTGTCCACTAACAACTTGAAGGAATCTCCTGTACATCATCGATTGGGATGATGACATGGTTGGAATCATCGAAAATGGCAGAAGTTTGCATCAAAACATTTTCATGCGTGTGATGATGAGTTTTAGGGCGAATCAAAGTTAGATCGTTAAATCCATTTACCCTCTTGTCCACTTTCTTCTTTCTTTTTGGCCTTTTCTTCTTCTTCCTTGCGTAAAATCTCAGTACGTTTTTTTGTTTCAATCGTTTTTCTTTCTCTTTTTGAATCTTCTTAGAAGCGACTTATTTTATTAACAATAATTATTCTCAGATCTAAAAAAATACATTTATAATATAAAAACGTTCAAATTACTGATATTTGACTTCACAAAACGTTTTACATCCAATCTTAGCTTAAACATTGAGTTCCAAAGTATACAAAGTGCTTACATCGAAACCCCTTGAAGCCCCCCATGAAAAAGATTTTGACCCCTCAAAATCATTTTCATGATATAAAACTTTTTAAGCTAACTATTTGAAAATAATTTTTCATAAATTCATAGGTTTTTGCCGACAGATTGTACTTTCGCTTAAATTGTAAGACAGACAAACCAGAACTTTGGACCGCAGTCATATTTTCTTTAAAGTATATTTGGTGTTCCTCAAGAAACTAACTTTGGACAACTTGCAATTTATGATACTCCATTTACGACTTTCCTTGCCTTAACTTTTATAGATGGTGGTGAGGTCGTTCTATCGCTTTTACCATAGGAGTAGTAGGTACAACATTTTGTTAGCACTACCATCCTGACCTTTGAATTTCTCAAAGTTAACGGCAACGATACCAATGACCATTGTGAGATTGTAAGATGCAGGCGAGTACTATATCGATCACGTCTCGATATCCGTTACCGAGTTCGCCTGATTCAAACGTCCGAGAGCTCCAATTTATAATCTCTTCGTTGCGGATTTATCGAAACGGCGAGAACAAACTCGAAAACCCAACTCCGTTCACGCGCCCAACCGGTCGCGATAAATTCGAACGCCGATCGATCGATTAATAACAGCAAGTTAGTAACTAAAAAGGCATTAATTCCGATTACACACTCACTTAACCGCGTCAACAATACGCACGGGTACCGAAGAGGAACCTCGCGTGGCTACCGCTCGATCCTCGAGAACGCCTAGTCACTCTCACGTCAGGAAATTAATTAGTGCGCGACTTTTTATCGATCGCGCGTGAGCATTAAGAGATCGAAGAAGAACGTCCGTCGTACGTACGGTCGTTAACGTAAACGACGACATCGGAAAGTTAAGGACAAAGGCGTTCGTTCCGGTCAAAGATTGGCGGCCGATCGCGTTTTGTGTACGTCTAAACAGTCGATTTGCTACGAATGGACGGGATGAAGTCGCTATCTTTAGAGCGAAGCATAAAAAGGTGTGTGCGAGACAATCAGAACGAATCATTCCGGGAAACGCAAGTTGAGCATGAAGAGTTTGCCTTCGATGTTGTATTGTATGCTAGGAATCGATCGAAGAAAGGTAAATTCGAGAACGTAACAAGAAGAACTGGTTACTTACAGAATTACCATGAAAGAAGATGTAGACCGGCTTAGTGTTTGTGGTAATAAAGTCGATACAACGTTCTTTAATTATTTCACGTAAAAATATAGCATTCGGAATAAATGTTTCGACAATTACATCTTCAGAATTGGGGATAACTTGTTTACTGAGGATGGAAACTTCTTGTCGAAACATGCACTTGAAAGTACCAAAATCGGTGTTTGTCCGAGTCCATTCTAAACACAAGTTGATGACTTGGATGCTTCAATTTCCATAAATCTTGGAAACCTATCACTAAAATTCGACAAACGAGTGCAGCGTCAGAGACGTATCGTGCAAAAGTAGGTACGTAGGATACAGCATTATTTAAAAAATATATATTCTTACCTTTTATTAACGTCTTGATGTCTTCTTCTTATAATTATTTGTTTGTTGGTCTCTATGACACAGTGATCCATTTCCTTTGTCACTCAATCTATTACACTGTACAATTCAGGAATTAGCAAATTTTACACGAAGAATTGTTAACATGTTAAATGAAGATTAATTTTAGCAAAACCATTTTCAAAGTACAATAGGAGTTCCGCTGCGGACCACGCGACAAGCATGTCCGTTCAGCACGAGAGCTACAGAAAGCCACAGAAGTCGGACGTCTTGTTGTCAACTGCGACAAAATGTTACTGCTCCAGAAGCCGCATAGAACTACAACATAAGCGATACTTCCATTGTCGATTTACTTACCCGACGACGCTCGCTTCCACGGCTATCGAATGACTAAAGTTTCCATTGGCTTCGCGTCGACCCAAATCCCCTCTCGCACTTGTCGAACTTTACTTATCAACGCTTCAAATTTATTCCTTTTTTTATAAAATTCGATGTTTTCTATCCTCGTTCTTCTTTCGCGCATTTCCTATTAATTTAATTGTCAAACGTCAATTTGGTGCTTATTTTCTGAAAAAAAAATACCGATTAATGGTCATTAGTTCGGTTCCTTACCCCGTTTGTCTGTGGTTTATTGATAGGACGGGGAAGGAGAGAAAAAGTTAATACCACGCAACGGATATATAAGGCTGTTAACCCCTTGCACTACGCCGAAATTCACAATCAGCCGTGCCAAACTCGGGCGCCTGAGTGGTCCCGAAAAGAGTCGAAGCGGCGAAGACCGAGTGTCGGAACTTTGAACACATCTTACGACCATTCTTACGACTGACAATGAGTGCGAGATAGGCGTGCTCGTGTTGACTTCACGCGGTGGTGCTCTTGTAAAATTCAAAAGACAACAAGATACAAGATAAAATACCCAATCATTCAAGAAAAGGAAAGAAGAGATAAGACCTCATTCAGGCGTTCCTTGTGGCCCGAGATTAAGACCACGAGCACGGCTCGTGATATTCATGTTTGGCCCGAAATGTCGATTACGAGCCTGACTCGTGATATCCACGTTTGCCGTGAAATTGAACAACGAGCCTGACTCGTGATATTCAAGTTTGGCCTAAAATTTTAATCACGAGTCAGACTCGTGAAAATAGTGCAAGGGGTTAAAGCAGTTTAACGGCAAGCGCCCTGTTGACGCAACGGATATAAAATTCCTGCGTTAACAGGGGCGATTGCCGTTAAACCGTTTATTTAAAAAAATTTTTGAACGGTCCCCGTATACCACTTTTACTTAAACTGTTTGAACGATCCCCGTACGTAAGGGTCTGAACGCTAGTTCCAAAGCTCGCTACCGAATATCCCAGGTGGCGCCACCGCGAACGATGAAACGGTGGTTTACGTACCCTTCTTCTCCCTACTTCGGCTCAGTTCTTTTCCGGTGACATTTCCAAAGAATTACCCAAGTTTGGAAAATTTTCGGGTTATACCATTTCGACTTTTCTCGTTAGCATTTAAGAGCTGACTACGCCTGGGGCTGAGCGTTTGGAGAACAGGTCATCGGAAGGGTTTTAAATTAGGAATTTCTATTGGAAATGGTGATGAAATTT
Organism: Chrysina gloriosa; assembly: GCA_038088585.1. Classification (NCBI taxonomy): domain Eukaryota; kingdom Metazoa; phylum Arthropoda; class Insecta; order Coleoptera; family Scarabaeidae; genus Chrysina; species Chrysina gloriosa. The sequence goes on along the minus strand of CM076094.1, from coordinate 7,123,524 downwards.
ATTTATCTTTCAAGTCACTAATGATACGGTAACGATCAGAAACATGCACTAAAGTTCGGCTTATAGAATTACGATTTCCAAAGAATTACTCAAGTTTGGAAATATTGCAACTTTCTTTCGTTCGCATTTAAGAGACAACTACGCCTAATCTGATTTTGGGGCTGAGCGTTTAGAGAACAGGGAACCAAGAGGGTCTTAAATTATGAATGTTTGTAGGAAATTGTGATGAAATTTATTCGATTGTTGAGTCACTGTCGAAATGGTAAGGATCAGAAACATAGAATAAAGTTCTGCTTACAGAACTACGATTAGGCTACCTCAATTTCCGCCGGATACGTTTCCAAAGAATTTCCCAAATTTGGGTTTTTTGAGGTTGTGTCATTTCGACTTTTCTCGTTCGCATTTAATAATCAAGCACGCCTAATTGGATTTTGGGTTTAAGAGTTTTGGAGAACAAGAAATGGGGATGATCTTAAATTAGGAATAAGTATGGGAAATTGTGACGAAATTTATTAAATTTTTGAGTCACTGACGATTTGGTAACAAACAGAAATAGACACTAAAATTCTGCTTATAAAATTACGATTATGTCTAATCAATTTCCGCCGGCTAAGTTTCCCAAGAATTACTCAAGTTTGGAGATTTTCCAGGTTGTGCCATTTCGACCCTTTCCGCTCGCATTTACGAGCCAACTACGGCTAGTAGGATTTTGGGGTTGAGGGTTTGAAGAACAAGGGATTAAGAGGTTCCTAAATTAGGAATTTCTATGGGAAATGGCGATGAAATTTATTTGACGAAATGGTAAAGATCAGAAACATACAATAAATCTCAGCTCTAGGTCAATTCGCAGTTTTCTAACCGGCCGATCGACCTAAGATTTTGTGTTTGTGCGCAGCTTCGTACATCATTTATTTGAGTACAAGCTTTATGATGTGGCGAGATTATTTCACTGTTCCTTGCTACCTCTTTTATACCGAGTTTCCTATACGCCGAATCACACTCCCACGCTGCGCTTAGCCGGAGAGTTTCTGCTTTCAATAGATTTCAGAACCAAGATGAACTGACATCCACTTGTTTCCTCGCCGTGCCGTTCTTATCTAATCAATGTTTTGAGAGGCACGTTGTAAGCTTCTTCTTCTTTTCTTCTCCTCCTTCTTACTTGTTTCATTCTTCCGCCCACTGGATCCTAAGGACCGAGTCTTTTGTAACCGTTCGCTTTTGGAGCATTCTTTGTAGGAAAGCACGTACCAGGCGCTTTTAGATTTCACCACCGTATCATATCGCAAAACGCAACTTCTCATCATAATTACTACCTAACGCCAGACGTGCTTCTCGAACCGGCAAAAATCCACACATAAAAGCTCCCCCTGAATAATAACCTCCTATTACGAAACGTAATCCAGACTATATACGAAATTCCTCGTTATAGTTTTACAAATTATAGATCTACCGTAATATCGCTCGTAATGTCTGCACCGCCAGTACGGTGGACAATCCCGCCGCGATGATTATTACTTTCGCACGGTAATACCGCATTGCCGCATCACGCGAGTCCTTGTAATTGATTAGAAGTAGGCGAGTCCAGATTACGGTTATAATAATCAATAAAATCGCTGGACGTCCCACGCCGCCCGCCGCCGTAGCACGCCACCGTGCAAATTAAATGGGGAGCGACGTGTTGCACCACTTTATAAAATCGGTCACGCATAGAAAATCGAAACGTTTAGAATTATCGCGAGTAATCGCATATTCCGCGACGCGGTGGCGATTACCGTTAGGAAATGCGAGGTGTAGATGTTATTATCCTGATTGCATTCGGGGGATTTCTTTTTTGAGGATCGGACGGCGATGAAATCGGACAGATTGTATCTCGAGCGTACGGTGCGGAATTAATTAAGGCGATCGGATCGAGATATTTCTTATTTGAGGTATCGTAACGTCGGAATTCAGAAATAGAAGTTACCGTAACCGCATTTACCAGAAATAGCACAGTTTTTCTTATATTGATTTAATTACCAGATGCTAGCCCTGAGCTTGCGAACTCGTCCTGGCAACTATAAAATATTTCGCTCTGTATCACATGGGTTCACAAGTTCTCACCGCACAATTGTTTTATAATAAATTAGGTGACACGTGTTTCGCTAGCAATGGGGCTGGCATCTACAAACCATACAAAAGTATGATAAACCTAATGAAACGCTATGCAACCTGGATATACCCCTGTACAACTCAGCGGTGTATTTCTCTGTCTACAGTAGAACCCCAATTATCCGTGCTCGGTTTAACCGCGGTAAAATTATACGAAATAAGTTAAGTATTGCAGTCGTTGCATGACTGGGATAAAATCTCTTTTTTGCGATCGCTCAACTACTAGATGTTCAGAAGAAAAGCGCTTTGTTTTGGTAATACCACTATGTACCAAATTTCGAGACAGTCAGAGAGTGTCTATGTCCAGAACGAGGCCTGATACATCGTTGATGACCGCATATATCTACGTATTTAGCTATTTCAATTCGTACCTGACAAACCAATCACAAATCACGCGTCGCACGGCTTCTCGTCCGTTCCATCATCTCCGTCGTCGTTGCGAAGAAAAGAAGGGGGAAAACATCTCTCGCGCCTCCACTCCGACGGCGCACAAAGCGGTATCCCGCTGGCATTCTAATAACTCCCGACTCCGAAGGCCGCCACCACCGCGCGATCCTTAATTGACTTCGGGACCCGGCCCGGCACCTCTCTCGAATCCTCCGGTATTTGCAATTAAAATTTTTTTCACAGTAGGTACGCGGCACAATGAGCGGGGAGCCATTATTGAGTGCGTCCGTCCGTGTGTGTGTATTTGTGTGTTAGCGCGCGTACCGGCCGAGGAGGCGTCGTGTAAACATTGTGTTTACAGAGGGGAGGGGGAGAAAAAATCGTTCTCGTTTCTTGCGGCGGCGACGGCGGCGACTACCTGAACGCGATTTGTACACATCGGGTGACGTTTGAATTAATCATGAACCGTCGCCGGACGTGTGTGTGTGTGTGAGGAAGCTTTGTCTGACTAGTTTTTCTCTTGTGCCGACTTCGCTTCTCTTTGTGGTGAGGAGTGCCTTTGCTAAGGATCGGCACGCTTTCGTTTTCAAATGGCGCGAGGTGGTGGAAAAAATTGGATCAGCGACCTAAGTGAGAAGACAAGGTTTTACGCTAAGACGGATGAAGAGCTTCCTATTCTTACCGCACTAATTTGGACGGGTCCACACACATATTTCGACAATTCCGATATCATCTTCAATCATTTAATGTAATCGTAGATTCTACGAGGGGTATCCAGCAGCAAACTCGATGTGCAAAAGTCCTTAGGAAATTCTAGGATAATCGCCTGTGAAAAATCCCTGAAAAGTAGAAAATCCCTAAAAGTGAAGAATACTTAAAAAGGAAAAGAATGCAACGAAATGAATGATCCATAAAAAGCGAAAAATTTCTTTGAAGAAAAGAAAAACGAAGAATCGTCGAAACAGGGCAAGGATTCCCAAAAAAGGAAAAGTGAAGAATCGCCAAATAAGTTAAGACGCAAAAGAAGATGTAGTGTTCCCAAAATCGTTTGAGAAGTGAACAATTATTAAAATGCTAAAAATCACTGAAAGGATGTTAATCCACAAGAAAATGAAGAATTCCATGAAAAGCAAATAATGACTAAATAGGGAAGAGAATGCTTGGAAAACGAAAGATTTGTAAACATAAAAAGCCTTGTAACGAAGCATGAAAAATCCAGGAAAGTGAAGAGTCGCAAAGTAAGTTAAGATGCAACTGAAGACGTAGTGTCCCTAAATCACTAAAAGTAAAAAGCCACTAGAACAAAGTGCAAACTTCTTTAAAGAAAACGGAAGTCTAAAGCCTTAAAAAGCGGAAATTGCTTAGAAAGCTGAAAAAGTACAGAGAATAAGTCGAAATTCATTGGAAAAGTGAAGAATCCGTAAAAGAGTGAAAGATAAAAATCGCTTCAGTATGGAAGACGACTAAGACGAAGGGACGGGCGCCAAGAAAATTAGAGGATCGCCAACAAAAAAACAGGACGAAATTCGTTAGAAAAGTGAAAGCCCGCTAAGATTCCTAAAAAGTGGAAAACGGCCGAATAAGATGGCGAATCCAAAGAAAATTGCAACGTCCGTGATAAGTTAGAAACCCTCAAAACAGTGAAAAACCACTAGAGATCTAAGATTACTGAAACAAAGTCCAAACTTCTTAAAAAAATTTAGGATCCCTAAGAAGTAAAAAACTTTGACAACTGCAAAATGCCTAGAAAGATGAAAAATCGCAGAAAGGAATCCAAGTCCATTAGAAAAGTAAGGAATCCTTTAAAAAACGAAAGATTAGCCAAAAACGTTAAATAGCGAAAAGCGGGTAAAAGTGGGGCCGAGTCCCAAGAAAATCCGTCCAAAAAATGAAGAAACACTAAACTAACAAATTACTGAAACAAAGTGCCAAATCCCTAGAAAATATATCCAAGATCCCTAAAGCGTAAGACGATCCTTTAAAAGTGGAAAATCCTTAGAAAACCCAAAAAGAAAATATCGATATCCGTTAGAAGCGTGAAAAATCTTTTTAAACAAGCTAAAGATCCGTAAAAAGTGGAGAGCGGCTAAAAAAGGGGCAAATACCATGGAAATTGGAAAATCTTTGAAAAGTGAAAAATTTTCAAAAAAAAAGTGAATAATCGCTTATTAACCTTAAAAAGAAAGCAAATCCGGTTAAAAAATAGTAAAATGGGGAAAATCTTGCGCAAATCCATTGGAAAAGTGGAGAATCCTTTAAGAAGATCTTTAGAAGAAGCTGGAAATCAGTAGAAACTGAGAAACGACTAAGAATCTCCAAAAAGTGAAGAATTGCGTAAAAATCTGAAAGATTACTAAAGCAAAGTGCAAAATCGGCGCCATGTGCAAGTCTAGACACGTGAATGACAAGCTTGCAAGGAATTGGTTCAAATTGTGGCAAAGAAGTCACAAGTAAACGTAGAATTTTTTACTATCAGGCTTAAATTCCCCTTCTGGATGATTTCGGGCCATCTCTTCAGAAATTAACTCGTCCTTTTATATCACCTTTCGCTTCATGAATGTATCGCAAGATTCCGCCGAAATTTAATTTCGTTTCGTTTAGATCAAATAGTACCCCTTACAAATTGTTTAATACATCGAAAATCACTTAATAATAGTGTTCGAGGGTGAATAAAGTACCCGGTAATGGGAGCGCGGGTAAAAAAATAATTGAAGAGCATGTTCCACTGGATCGGTGAGCCTGTCTACAACACGTCACGTTGAAAACCTAAAGCGACCAACCGGTTATTAAGATTTTGGGACCTAAAATAGATAAATGCATCGAAGTTACCGCTCGTTCTTATAAAGTTTTTTGTAAATTTGAGATATGTGCGTAAATAACGAGTACGGGAAGACGTTAATTGGCCACCAAGTTCGTGTGATCTGACATCATTGGACCATTCTTTTGAGGTTTTCTGAAGGGGAAAGTGTATGCAAGCAATCCACAAAGAATATCGGAACTGAAAACGGAAATTCGAAGAATTATTGGCGAAATTCACTCCCAATTATCGAGGCGGGCATTTCTAAGATGTTATGTTCCACACCCACCCTTCATATCTGTATATGTTTTATATTTAAATAAAGATATCTGCAAAATTCAAATGGACTGAGTGTTTTATAAAAAAAAAATTAAATCAAGCTGACTTGTAAGACACTCTTTATAATACCAACAAAAATTACAACAAAAGTATTAAAACTGGTCTTAGTCCATAAGAAAGTGAAGATTCCCTAGATTGATTGAAGATCTCTACAAAAGCTATAACAGAATCCAAAGAAAATTTCCAAAGTGGAAAATATTTGGAAAGATAAGAATCAATGAAAAGCATCGAAATCCGTTAAAGGAGTAAACGACCGTTAAAATCGCTAAAAATTGTAAAAAAGGAACTAAAAAACAGGCGAATCCCAAGAAAATTGGAAAATCCCAAAAAGCGAATAATTGCTAAAAGTAAAAGACTTAGTAAATCTTTCACTCCTAGTGCAAAATCGGTTGAAAAAATACGTAAGATTCCTGAAAGTGAAAAGAAGTGAAAATCTTTAGAAAAGTGAGAAATGACGAAAAAATCAAAATTCGTTAGAAAAGTGATAAATCCTTAGAAAAAAGCGGAAAATCTCTAAAAAAAAAAGATAAAAAGCTATAAAGAGTGGAAAAGGGCTAAAAAAGTGGGCGTTCCCATGAAAATTTGGGTATCAGCAAAAAGTGAAAATCCTCCAAAACTTGAAGAATCGCTAAAAGTAAAAGATTACTGAAACAAGATTCCTGAAAATTAAAGAAACCCTTAGAAAACGGAAAATCGTTAGGAGGAAAAATGTGTATGCAAGCAATCCACAAAGAATATCGGAGCTCGAAACGGAAATTTCACGAATTACTGACGAAATTCACTCCCAATTACCGAGCCGGGCATTTCTAAGATGTTATGTTCCACACCTAATCTTCATATCTGTATATGTTTTACATTTAAATAAAGACATCTGCAAAATGCAACTGGAATGTGTGGTTTACAAAAAAAAATTAAATCAAGCTGGGTTGTAAGACACTCTTTATAATAGCAACAAAAATTACAACACAATTATTAAAAATGGTCTTGGTCCCTAAGAAAGTGAAGAGTCTTTAGATTGGTGGACGATCTCCATAAAAGCTATAACAGAATCCAAAGAAAATTTCCAAAGTGGAAAATATTTGGAAAGATAAGAATCAAGGAAAAGCATCGAAATCCGTTAAAAGAGTAAAAATCGCTAAAATCGCTAAAAATTGTAAAGAAACGAACTAAAAAAACAGGCGAATCCCAAGAAAATTGGAAAATCCCAAAAGCGAATAATTGCTAAAAGTAAAAGACTTAGTAAATCTTTTACTCCTAGTGCAAAATCGGTTGAAAAAATACGTAAGATTCCTGAAAGTGAAAAGGAGTGAAAATCCTTAGAAAAGTGAGAAATGACGAAAAAATCAAAATTCGTTAGAAAAGTGATAAATCCTTAAAAAAGCGGAAAATCTCTAAAAAAAAAAAGATAAAAAGCTATAAAGAGTGGAAAAGGGCTAAAAAAGTGGGCGTTCCCATGAAAATTTGGGTATCAGCTAAAAGTGAAAATCCTCCAAAACTTGAAGAATCGCTAAAAGTAAAAGATTACTGAAACAAGATTCCTGAAAATTAAAGAAACACTTAGAAAACGGAAAATCGTTAGGAGGAAAAATGTGTATGCAAGCAATCCACAAAGAATATCGGAGCTCGAAACGGAAATTTCACGAATTACTGACGAAATTCATTCCCAATTACCGAGCCGGGCATTTCTAAGATGTTATGTTCCACACCTAATCTTCATATCTGTATATGTTTTATATTTAAATAAAGACATCTGCAAAATGCAACTGGAATGTGTGGTTTATAAAAAAATTTAAATCGAAGTGGGTTTTAAGACACTCTTTATAATAGCAACAAAAATTACAACACAATTATTAAAAATGGTCTTGGTCCCTAAGAAAGTGAAGAGTCCTTAGATTGGTGGACGATCTCCATAAAAGCTATAACAGAATCCAAAGAAAATTGACAAAGTGAAAAATATGTGGAAAGATAAAAATCAAGGAAAAACATAGACATCCATTAAAAGAGTGAAAGATGGCTGAAATCGCTAAAAAGTGTAAACCGACTAAAAAACGAGGCGAATCCCAAGAAAATTGGAAAATCCCAAATACCGAATAATTGCTAAAAGTAAATCTTTCACTGTTAGTGCAAAATCGTTTGAAAAATAAGTAAGATTATATTATATTTAAATAAGGACATCTGAAAAATTCAACTGGATTGTGTGGTTTATAAACAAAAATTAAATCGAAGTGGGTTTTAAGACACTCTTTATAATACCAACAAAATTGTATACAACAAATAATTGCAATGCATTGGGAATTGTCTAGCACTACCTCCACCTAATTCCACATAAAACCCGGCATATCTGGGCATTAATAACCGACTCACGAACAATACTATCGACGAATAAAATCAAACAACCGTCGAAATCCTCCTTTTATTCCATTCGTTCCTCCTCGATAGCGCGGTCGTCTCCAAACAAACGTCCTCCGCTTACGGGAACTACGCTCTTATTCACGCCGGATCGCGCCATTTAAAAACAATCAGACGATAATATCGATGTAATTGTTTCATCGGTCTGAATAGAACGGCGTTCGTCTTCCTATTCGAGTCTCTTTCGTTCTCTTTCTACCCATTTCTTCGCGTCTTCGTCGTTCGCATCGGGCGAGATGCCGGAGCTATCGCGACATAAACTAGCCCACTCTATTTCCATTTAGTAGCGCGCAACACACAACAACCGTGATACAATTGTCTCCGATCTGGACAGATCATCGATGGAGATAGTCCTCGGAGAACAAGTAGAATTATTCAAGATGGCGTTAAGATATCGGTCTCGTCGCGGTCGTCCACGTCGTCGTTCCCGTCGTATGCTAATGCGAACCGCGTTCGACGGGACGAATTTACGACAAACCGCCTTCGCTAATGATAGGTACTACGTGCGAATGCCGAAGTCGAAGTTGAAGTCGAAACATTCTTGAACGGACACGATGGTCTCTACGTTTGGTAATGACAAAAAGAGTGAAAATATTGCCAACGATGGCTAGTGAAGCGTCATATATTCCAGCTTTCCAAATTACGTTGATGTTAGATTAGGTCTAATGTGAGTGAAATAACTCACCTTGGATGTTAATTTGCCTGCTATTTATCTCTCAATCCCATGATTGATCAAACATGAGCATTCCTGAAGACGTAGACCTCATAGAGACAAGGAAGCGGAATGCCTAACAATTTTGGGCCGGATAGGGTAAAGATAGGATTCGTACAGTCCGACCTTACCTTCGAAATTCCTTAGCAAGCACTAAGAGCTCAGATGATAGTCCTGCTGGAGGAACCGCATGTAAAGTACAGAAGAGGCCCACCGGTAGGAAAACACTTCCTACCTATCCATGATCGACTTAACAGGAGCAATTTTGAAGACCTAGACCGCATACATATAAGGAAGCGGAATGACGAACCATTTTGGAGCGGATGGGGCAAATTTAGGACTCGTACGTTCCGACTCTACCGTCGAAATTCTTTAGCAAGCAATAAAAGTTGAGATGATGGTCCTGCTGGAGGAAGTGCATGTGAAATACTGAGGAACTCAACCAAGAGGAAAACAGTTCTTACATGTTCATAATCGATCCAACAGGAGCATTCTTGAAGACCTGGACCTCATACATACGAGGAAGCGGAATGACGAACCACTTTGGACCGGATCGGACAAATATAGGACTTAAGATGATAGTCCTATGTTAGGAACAGCATGTAAAATACCGAGGAATCCCACCGGGAGGAAAACAGTTCCTGCATATTCATGATCGATCCAACTGTTGCATTGTCGAAGCAAGCGAAATGGGGAGACGAATTTGGAGGAGAGGGGGAAGTATAGGACTCGTACGGTCCGGGACTACATACGAAATGACTTAGCAAGCAGCAGGAGCTGAGACGGGAAACCTGCTGGAGCAACAGCATATAAGATTCTAAGGAACCGCACTAGGAGTTTCGCCTGTTTATTCTGAAGCCTTCAGATACCAGAATAGAGCAACTGCATTGAATGAGAAGGGGATGTATTGGAAAGTAACTGTTAACGGGGCATTGTTGTCTTGACAAAAATCTCCATACTATGAGCTTAGTAGGTAATTCAATCTGTAGGACCAGCCTCTCCTCTGTGAGTGCCATACGCTGAGTAGGAATGACACTTAAACACTTTGCATCTTAGCTTCTGCAGCTAGAAGATATGAAAGAAGCTTTCGTCGAGCGCACCATTCTGATTGAGTAATCTGGCTAGGGAGCACAATAAGCCTCGATGCGGTGGGCCAAGAACCACACCCTTAAAGACGTTACCGTCCTCGTTTGGCATATTTTCTTTTATGAAACCTTCTCTAAAATACCCTAGTTGACGCGGGCCTGAATTTGCAATGACACAGTCGTAAAGCCGCGGATTCAAATCTCGCTGAGGCCTGTACTCGAACTAGGAACCGTTAGCTGTTAAAATCCCATCAACAGCGGTTTCATTAGTTCTTTCGGGTTTCGGTTAATGGAATTATCAAAAGGCTGCACATACACACGGCAGTTAACGCCCTTTTTGAACCATTTTTTTATACTTTTGAAAACATTGTATTCTACATTTCGTTTTAGTAAGATTTTTCTTAAGAGCTATTTCTCTATTCTTTACTCCCTGACCGTCGACCGTTTGATTCATCCTACTACAAATTGTACCGTATTTCGCGCACTCCACACCTTTCTGGCGTACGAATCCTGATAGTCCTGATAGTCTTGTTCAATTCCCCAGAAATATGGATACGGGGACTTTCAAGTTAAATCTAAAACGAACTTTAGTCAATTATACATTTTACGAGATTCGTGGCCGCAGTGCAATTTTCGTTACTAAGATATTTGTGCAAATTCAAAATCTATTCCTTATTTGCTGTTGTTTTCCATACTAGTGTAAAATGCATGGTTTACTAGGTTTTTATATGTTTTTGAACAGGCGAAATCTTTCCTACTTTTTCCCAAACTAAGGCAAGTCAGTTGGCTATAGAGCTACCAATGTACGCTTCAAGTCAGGGATAGATCAAGAAAGTCAACTTGGAGTTACGGCTAAGAGATACTTATTTTCAAGATCGCTTAAAGCATATTTTACTGGTTGTTTCGAAAACTATTTAGAAAGCTCTATACGTTAGCTCTAAATGATAAAATAGGAGTTTCTTATAATTTGAAACGCTAGAACAGGCCCACCTTTTGTCAATAATGTAATAATTGAAGAACCAACTGCTTTGCAAACTCGAAATTTTGGTTGCCATGTACTCGATACGGTAGTTAAGATTTGTTGAAGGGCATTTTTATAAATTTCTTTGTTATCCGTGCTCTCCTTACGCCCGAAAATGACGGTCAGTCCATGGTCTTTTCTATGTTCCCTAAGGTTGCTCCGTACTTATTTTTTACTTCTTTTTTAAGTTTTTCTACATTGCGATATGTTTTATGTTGCAAAACAAAGGTTACCCATATTATATGTTGCTATCTCACTTAATTTTCTTAAAGAAAGTAAATTTAAGAGCAAACAAGGGATTTACAAAAAAGCTGTTCGATAAGTCGTAACTATTGTATCGAATACACGGTACTCGAAATTTCAAACCCGTGCTTCACTTATTATTGACAAAAGATTAAAGCTGCAGAAGCTTTTGACAAGCTTAAAAGGCTACATTTTATCGCTGCAAACACTACATTTAAAGCTAAGATATACATCATTCGAAATAGTTATGGAACCAATAAGTATTGAGAGGAATTATATAAAATAAGGACAATAATAGTCATTAACACTAGCAGATCAATCACAAAAGATGACTTACATGAGAGCTGAGAAAACAGCTTGTCAGGAAACAAACAGAACAGAGTCAGGGCTGAGAGTTTGTAATTATTTCGAGCCACTTTCCAAAATGTGGCAGCTTAGCACTGGTTGGGTAATCTTAAACAAGCTGACACTTCAGAACTGGTGTCAGTTATATCAAAACAGCCGACAGTTTAAGACCCTTTAGTTGGTTTCAAAAACCTCCAGCGTTTCAGAATTAATTCCAGTTATTTCCGACAACTGTCAGTCCATAAACAGATCGTAACAGTATGGAAGAGACTAACAGTTCATAACTGGTGTCAGTTACCGCGAAACAATCGACAAATCAAAACTGATTTCGATTATTTTGAAAACGCTAAAAGTTCGTAATTATTTCGAAGTATTCTCCAAAACGTAGCAAGCTAGAACTGATTGCAATAATCGGAAACAAGTTTGCAGTTCATATCTGGTGTCAGTTATCTCAAAATAATCTACAGTTCAGGACTGTTTAGATCAGGTATGGGCAACCTCCGGCCCGCGGGCCACATGCGGCCCTCGTGTAAGATTTGTTCGGCCCGCTACTGAATTCTTTCGTTGCATATTAGCACGGCCCGTCTAAACTTAATTCATTATGAATCATAAGGATACTACAAAAATGTATATTTTTCAAGATTACTCGCAGCATAAAACTTCTACAAAAAAGGTTGCCCATGCCTGGTTTAGATGATGACAAAAACCTCGAGGGTTTCAGAATTAATTCCAATTATTTTTCCAAAATCGTCAGCTCAAAACAGACCGCAGATCAAAACTGATTTCGATTATTTCAAAAAATGCTGTAACTTCGTAATTAGTTCGAAAATACGACGGCCTAGAGCTGGTTATAAGAATCTTGAACAAGCTGGGAGTTAAAAACTGGCGCCAGCTAGCTCAAAACAGCTGACAGTTAGGGGCTGCTTAATTGGTGTCACAAACCTCGGGGGTTCACAGTTATTTCCTGTTATTTCTAAAAACTGTCTACTAAAACACATATCATAACGGTGATGACAAAGCGACAGTTCGTTACTGGTGCCAGTTATCTTAAAACAGCTGACAGATCCAAAATGATTTCGATTATTTCCAAAACGCTCATAGTTCGTAATTATTTTGAGCTACCCACCAAAATGTGACCGTTTGGAACTAGTTATAAAAATCCTGAATAAGCTGACAGTTCAAAACTGGTGAACTAGTACTTCTGCTCAATACCAATAAAAGGTTCTAAGTTTAAGCGATTTTGACAGAAGATAGCTTATAACCTTAAAGATAGACCATTACGACATCGGATCTGAATATTACATACTTATTCCCGCCTTACCTTGAATATTGTTCCTTTGCTGCAATGGAAGCATGTATTGTACCTAATCAAATTCGTCTCGACGAATCATTACGAAGCCTGATCGAAAATTCCTATTTATAAATATATTGATAATGTAAGCTTTTATGACGCGGCATCGACTCGCAGTGTAGTGTTTAATTGGGTTGTAAAGCGTAGCACCTTCGTTATACGTATGTGCTTCGGAGCGACGACCCGTCTCTGAATACGTGCGTATGTAGTTCCAATACCCGACGCGTATCGACCCAGAGAACCGAAGACTAGTACTTAAAAGTTAAAACCAATCGTAAAACGAATCGGGTTATTTCACAATTTCATTAATTTAAATGCATTTAATGCGCGTACTCGGCGGTCGTTACTTTTATCATAGGGACGCTCGTAAATTGTCCAGCGCTTCCATCCTAGAAGACGATCCTGGTTATTACGGCGACTGTATCGAAATAAAAGGAAGTTTATGCCCGGCGAGACGGACCCGTTTATTTATTGCCGAATGCGAAATGTGCTCCCGGTAATCTTCGCGAAGGGGATTTCATCTGCGGTTGTTTTGAGGCTAAACTTGCCGAGAAGTTCTGACCGTGAAGTACGACCGCAACATCGACACTTGTGCCGCTTCAAATCTCAGACCTCAGAAGTTACGAGGATCTCTCGCTCGGGTGATAATTAGAAATCGTATTTCGAAGTTTTCCAAACGGGAGCACCCCAATCTGTCGAGTTCCTAAACCATTATGGAAAATTATCTCCTTCATTCTGTGCGAATCGATACTTTCGGTCGTCGCTGTACATTTTTGAATTTCGCGCGGAATTGGAAATGCATTCATTTTTACATTGAGCTCTGATTTCGGAAGGAACAATCGATTGATTTGAATCAGCGGAGACCTCTATCTCCTTTTTCCCTCACTTTGCATTGAAGTTTTTAATTGGGATGCGAAAGGAAGGAAAAAGGTTGCTCACTTGCTAGCGCTATAGTTCCTGTCCTCTAGTTTAACATTGTTCAGGGAAGTGGATGGTAACTGCAAAGATAAGACAAGAAATAAAAAGACAGGAAACATGTAGAAAGCTTGAATCAAGAAGTTGCCAGGATGAAATATGCGGGAAAAATTGAAAGGAAACTGGGAACAAGAAAGATGGAAGAATGTGACATAGAAGAAATCTGGAAACATATTACATAAGGACTGTGCCAAGGAAGCAGCAGAGAATCAGATTGGGAAAGAAAAGAAGAAGAACAGTGAAGACTGGTATAATGATGAGTGTGAAAAGATTGTGAAGGAGAAAAAGCAGGCAAGGTTGAAATGGATGGCAACGAGGAGAAGTCAGGATAGAGAGAAATACGAACAAATAAGGAATGAGAGTAAAAAAACATTAAGAAGGATAAAGAGGAAATGGACTGAAGAAAAGGTAAAGCAAATAGAAAAAGAATACAAGAACCGAAATACAAAGCAATTTTATCAAAAGATCAAAGAACACAGCAAACAACATAAACATAAACTGAGTGGAATAAGGGATAAATAAGGTAAAATAGCGGAAAATCAACAGGAATATAAGGAAATAGGGGTTCAATACTTTAAAGATTTACTGACAGAGGAATACAAAAATGATGAAATGCCAAGGGAAGGAGATATTAAGGAAATAAGGATACAGGAACCAACACCAGAAAACGTCGAAAGTATTATGAAAAATGTGGGTAATGTTAAAGCACCAGGAAAAGACGGAATATGTAACGAAATGATAAAATATGGAGGAGAGCTTTTGATGAAATATATACACCTATTGGTTTTGAAAATATGGAGGGAGGAATGTATGCCCTTGGAATGGAAATGTGGACAGATTGTCACCATACACAAAAACGGGGACGAACGTGAGTAGCTTGCACACTCACGTTGGTTAGGGATCACATCGCTTGGCACAATATACAAAATACTAGCAAAAATAATTCACAAGAGGATTGCAGTTACAATGGAAGGCACCATAGGTCAATATCAGTGTGGATTTGTGAAAGGCACATCAACAACAGACCCTATACATTATTTAAAACAGATCATGGAAAGAACGCATGAATATATGATAGATGTATAATTTCTGTTTGTGGACTTCCGGCAGGCCTTTGATTCCATTAAAAGAAAAAGCCTAATATTAGCGATGAAAGAACTCAAAGTACCGGCAAAACTAGGAAGGCTCACAAAGATGACAATGAATAAAACTAAGATGACAATTAGAACGGCAAGAGGAGAGACGGAAGAATTTGAGGTTAATAAAGGGGTTAGACAGGGCGATGCACTAGCCACAATGCTGTTCAACCTGGCTCTGGAGTACGTAACAAGAAAAATAAATAAAGGAACAATCAGAACAAAGGGAGGACAAATAATAGTGTATGCGGATGATATTGTGATCATATCCAGAAGACGAGAAATTTTGATTAAGATGGTGGAGGAAATTGTGAGGGAAGGAAAGAAGCTGGGTTTTGGAAATAAATGAAGAAAAATAAAAAATAATGCGTTCTGGTAAACAGATGAGCAAAAACAAATATACAGCAGTGGCAGAATATAAGTTCGAAGAAGTCGAAAAATTTAAGTACCTGGGCATTATGATATCCAGTGATGGAAGTAGAGTACAGGAAATTAGAGATCACACAAATAAAAAACTCTTAAAAGATCATAGTTTATCCAAAAAGGTCAAGATGAATATATATAAATATAATATATATATAATAAGACCAGTTATACTGTACTCGGTCGAAACACTCACAATGACGAAAAAGATGAAGAAAGCCTAAGAATACTGGAGAGGAAAATTTTGAGAACAATAATGGAACCAGTTAAGGTTGGAGAAAATGAGTATAGGCAAAGAATGAACCATGAGCTGGAAAAAGAAATTGAAGAAGACGTCATAAAGAAAATAAAACAACAAAGGGTAAAATGGCCGGGACATGTATGGAGGGCGGAAAACACGATAATAAAAATACTATTAGAGTAGGAACCGGGAGGAGTCAGAAGGAGAGGTAGATCGTGGACAAGGTGGTTGAGTGAAGTGGTAAAGGACCTGAGCAAAATCGGAATCAGGAAATGGAAAGACAAGACAAAGGACAGGAGGGGATGGAGAGACATAAGCCGGAGGGTGTGACCATGAGAGGACTAGATGATGGGAACTGATCCGCCCCTAACGCTGGATTTAGAGAGTTCCTAGAAAGCGGCGTTGCTCCTCCATGGGGCGTCTAGCCGCAATATATATATATATATATAGTCCAGGGATTTCCTATATCCGAAGATTTTCCAGCTACTTCTTATCTACACAGAAAATTGAAGGAAGTCGAGTTATTCTTGAAGATTTCTCGAAGAAGCCTACTTTTGCAAATTGCTGAATGCACTAACGTCAGATTGAAAATATTTGGGAGAGATACCAGGAAAAAGGGAGTTGAAACAGATTGCCATGAGATAATGGTTGTATTAGGAGTATCTCCGTGCTTTCACCTCATATAATCTTGTAAATAAATTTGGCGCATTAGTTATGACAAGCTCTGTACATGATAAAGAAGACTTCAACTTAGAACTTAAAACTTCAACTAGAAGAGAAAAGCTACACGAATTAGTACATCACCTATCGAAATAACGAACAAATTATTATCTGCTATCACGCAAAGTAGTCGAAAGTTTCCTCAAGGTCTCGGCATTGTGGCAACGTCGTCTGCGTATGTACTCACGTCTCCTTTTCAACTCTAGGAACGACAGCCAATTAAAGAAAAAAGCAACGACGAATTTAATCAACACCTCCTACTAGAAACAATTTCGAACTTCCCGTAGGCGAAGCTTCTCCTAGCTCCGTGGTTCTCACATGGACGTCTCCGTTCGAGCGCGCGGACGGACGGACGGACAAACCGACGAACGAACGAACGAACGAACAAGCACCTACCTCGTCTTATTAATGGTATGCTGCTACTTTGTTTTCATTTCGCGGTAATAATACGCCACCTGTCGACGGTGCTTCCAGATAATTAACAGGTATAATTATAGCGTATACGAGAACGACGCGGACGTGAAACATAAGCAAATGACTTCTTCTTCTTCGGGAGAGAGAAATTCGTAAACGGTTGCTAACGTTTAGGTCGTTACGCGCGCTGAACCTCCTAGACGTTTTCTGCAGGTTTAGAGTGCGTTTAGAACGATATATTTTAGATGCTTCCCCATTTTTGTCGTATCTTGTCTTGTTTTCGAATCGTCACGCAAAATAGAGCCAGCGCAAGACAGGTACCTTAAAGTTATTTTTGATAGGTATACGGCCTCCAGTTGTCAACAGTTAAGTCCGATCGAAAGGAATCTGACCGGGAAATCATCGCGTACGTGATATTGAGGATTTTGTATCTTTCTTCGAAATTGGTCAGCCTTTACTGTCACTTAATTGATTTTCTCTCACACACTGCACTGACTGCCTTTGTTGGTAACACTAAACTTCTACGTATTAGATTCCAGTGATGATTTTCTTTACATTTCCTTGTATATTTATAGTATATACGCCGTATTCAACACTGTACAGCAAACCACTAGTTACTACATCGATGACACTTGCACTGAACTGAGCCTATTACCAAGCACAGATTTTGCTCAACCGATACTATTACTCCAGATAGTTTGATTATTCCCTTAATCCAATATTACGCTGAATACCGCAAATTGAACACTGTACAAGAACCACTAGTCACTACACAATTAACATTTACACTAAACTCCCATGCAAAGATTTAGCCAATATAGTTAATCTTTCAAATTTCGTTATCCCTTTGTGGAACACTAGCACTAAACATCGCACACTAAACTGTCCATAACCAAACGGATATAGCCACTTTAGCCCGTAGTATTCTCATCACACGCTGATCCATCGCGCATATAACTTTCAACCGTTTACATATACCAACTGGCACTTAACAATGATTAGTGTAGTGTTAATATGAATCGGGCTTGTGCTGCTGTGTACGGTGCACAATATCAGGTGACGATGTTCAGCGCTAAAACATCGCGGTATTCGCCCAGAATATGGTTATCCTAATCAAACAACGGCTTAATATTCAGCCCATTCGTAGACTGCTCAATGCGTAGTGTCAAGTAGGGTCTTCGATCGAAGTGATATAATCAGTTTAGTGTGCTTGTGGGCATCGTGGGATCTTCAGTGCATATAGAGATTTCGTGCTGGTGACAGAATCAGATTGGAATAAATTTTGGCTCTATAATGCTCAGTACGTAGCTTTTAGTCCAATATCTCGCCAATGGATGAGCAATCCACAAGCAAAGCGTTTATCTTTTTCAGATAAAAGCTTTGTAGTAGTAATAAAATCGGTTCAGTGACAATGTAAATTGTTTAACTATTAGTGGTTATTGTCCAGTGTTCAATGCTTGGTGTTCAAAGTATCAAAAGTATACAAAGAATGAGTGTTTTCATCAGATATAAACATAGTGTTACGGACAGAATCAGGTTAGGGTAGGTATCGGTTGTGTAGTCCTTAATGCGTAATGTTCAGTGCAATATCCAGCCAAAACATTCAAAAAGCATGACGACAGCATGCATCTGATAAAAATGCATAAAGGACCATCTCATTGACATTATTAGCTGTGTAGCGATTAGCGGTTATCATGCAGTGCTCAGTGCTCTGTGCTCGATACTTGTTTATTGATTGACTACTACACGTGTTTACTGACTAAATTTTATTCGTGATGCAAATTATCTAATAATGAATCAAGCGTCTGGCTTGCTGTACTGCTATATACACTCTCTTGGTCAAGGACGACTCGACCAAATTTACTTCCGACCAAGATGGTCAAAAGCTGCGCAGGCGCTATAAGTATATGAGTATACAATACTCAAAGTGTAAGTGACAGTTTCCATCAGACAAAAATGTAGTGTTATTGACAAAAATAGATGAATGTAAGTATCGGTTGTGTCTACCTTATTAAAAGGGATTTAAACCAATTCAGCAAGCTCGCGTACTATATAAAAACGCTACGGATTTGGAAAACGCCTCACTGTCCCGCTGTACACCTATTTCCCCGACACTGTTTAAGACAATCGATTTTTTTTTTTAATTTTATTACAACCATTTCTGTCTTTTTCAGTTTGTTAGAAAGACTCTTCTGCGGTAATAGTATTAAGAGAGGAGATTTCTTCTAAAGAAATGGAAAAGCTTATTGCGTTAAAACAAAGCATATCTTTTTTTTAGACTAAAATATTTCAAAATGGCGGAAATTATAGGTCTTATATATCAAATCTCAACTAAAATCGAAAAATCTAATTTTTATCGTTGAAATACATTAATATGCTTTGCATGACGGGGAGGAAAAAAATAAAATAAAATAAGTTCAGGATCATTTTGAAAAAAAAAAAAAGATGACTTATTTTTGGATAAACAATCGGTAAAAAACAATATTTGTTTCTCTGTTATTTTGAAAACTCAAACATCATGCATTGCATGCACGTAGGGCTAAAGTTTCACCTAAATCGGCTTTCATTTTTTTGAATCGAAATGCTTGTTTGTTAATCTGCTCCACACGCTCAATCCGAGTTTGAATTTCCTACTGTCACCACGTGATTTTTGAGAGCACAATCAGTGAAGTTGTGTTTTTGTTGTGTGCCACGCATACTGGAACAGCAGAATTTGGAGCAACGTCATGTCATTAAGTTTTGTGCCAAACTTGGAGAATGCGCGAGTGTAACTTTTGAAAAGTTGAAGAAGGCCTATGGAAGAACGTTGCTTATTAAAAGTACAAGCCTTCCACTGGCACAAATCCTTTTTGCCTACTCTACTTCAAAAACCAATGAAGTAGTCGTTTAACAATAACGATAACAAAAGACCAGTTTCACCGCTCACCAATTTTAACAGAAGATTTGCACGTGCGAAGGGTGTGTGCCAAAATGAAGCCTAAAACTTCACAATTGAGCAGAACGACGTTCTAAAAAGCGTGTGCCTTGATCTTCTTGAAAGAATTGCCAAAGAAAGATGAAACCTGGATTTTTGAATACAAAGTGGCAAAGCCAGGAATGGCACACTGAAAACTCTCCCCAACCGAAGAAAGGTCGAATGAGCAAATCAAAGATCAAGTCAATGCCGATTTGCCTCTTTGACAGTAGGAGCACCGCTCACAAAGAATTTGTACCTCCAAGGCAAACTATCAATCAAGTTTTTTACAAAGGTGTCCTTGTAAGGCTCAGAAGAAGGCTGATTCGTGTGAGACCAGGAATTGCGGAAAAGTTGATGCTCCCATGTCTCACGGCCATCTCCACATCAGAAGGCATTCCTGTGGTTTCTCAGTCCCCCTATTCACCTGATTTCAGGGCTTGCGACTTTTTCTTTTCCCCAAACGAAAAAGTGTCTTAAAAAGGCGTCATTTTGGGACTTCGGAACATCCAAAAGAATGTGACGGACATACTAAAGACCATACCGGTTGAAGCCTTCTAGCGCCCAATGGACCTACTTTGAAAGGGATAATTATTTGAAGAAAATAAAAATTTTGGTAAAAATCTTGTATACTTCGAATTCGAACCTAAACATGGAGGAATATATTTTCCAAGTGCTAATTTTTCTAATTAATTTTCTAAGTAAAAGGAAATGTAAAAATATTTCAAATTACGTGATTTTCACCCTTTAAGGATTAAATCGTTTTTAGTATTGTTTTTGTATTACCACACTCTGCCTTTCAGATGCGTAGACACCTATTGTCGAATAAGATTTTTGAATTAACAATGTAAACTCTGGTGGCGCCATTAACATCTTAGTTTGAGCAATTCATCATCGTCTGACGAAAACTGAATTTACTGCGCAACCGTCTTCACTGAGCTACGTCAGACCCGCCTTCGACTATTGTTAACCACCTTTGATATCGACATTACTGTATTTAATTAAAAGTTACTGCGAGTCGGTTTAGTACCTTTGTTTTGCTATCAGCTTGAATGGTGAAACGAACACTCCAACGAAATTAGATTTTGAATGCAAGGAGGTAGCAAATCATTTGATATGAAACTTTCAGTCAGGTTTATCCTCAACTTTGTTTCCTAATACGTTTGGAATTTGCGCTTTTTTTGGATAGTTTTGTTATGGACAGTTCGAAGACATAAACGAGAGAGCGAAACGGGTGGTAAATTTAGTCGAATTCAAAAGAAAACAAATTAAATACGACAACCATAAGAGAGAAAAACTCGTCCGAAACTGTCTCCGGCTCGCAGAGACGAACGACCGGCGATATGATCGCTTTCGAAGGTGTTAATTAAATTCACCTCTCCCGGACCGGGCGGACGCTCACCGCTCCGGAATCAATCAACGTCCGTTCCTTATCTCCGTCCTTAATCGCGAACGACCGCTCCTCCGATTATTTATTTGTCGCCCGCGTTAAAAAATCGATGCGCTCGCGAGACTTGACACTTGTCCGATGTCCAGCGCCCCTTTTATCAATTGGCTTTGATGTATGACATCGGTTTCACGAAATTCGGCGCTGATATATTCGGACGACCGCGCGTGGGACACGCTCGGTGCATGCTGCTTGTCATCGCGGGCGCAAACGGCGATTTACCAAACGACCGAGGCGCGTTTGTCACAATCGCGAACGGATAGGCGCGAGTCGTTCGTTTTGTTTCGATTTTATTTTATAAATCGGGTCGAAATAACACGGTCGAATGTGAAGAATCAGATAAGAGGCAATAACAGTTCGATGTTGTTAGGTCTAAGCCCACACCGGGACGCCTACGGCTGCGAGTGTAATAGGTGTACGTACTTCGTCGTCTTAGGTTGTTTTCGAAAGTTTCCAACCTGATGGTCGTGTCGTTTAAAGAAAAGATACCAGAATTAGAAATTGTCATCGCCACCATTCCCTTGATCCCGCCAAATTCTAAAGATAAAGTAAAGGAAAGTAAAGTAAATCTTTATGGCAAAGCAATGATATATGTATATGACATAAATATACAATTCTAAATGCAAATGTCGTAAAAGGGAAAAGAAAAAATATGTGCTAATATAATAATGATAAAATGATAACCATTAATTGTAATAATTAAGGTTTGATAAAAGAGTGGATGACGTATTATAATTGAGTAGTGTAAATCGGACTGACGTTATCGCTCCTTCGAATTTTAATGTCGCGCTTTGCACGTAACTGGAGACAAAGGCCGGCTTACAGTACATAAAATATTACTGTTTTATCGAACCTTAGCAATCTGTCAAACAGTATGGCCCTAGTCCACAAAGATATTCCCTTTTAAAAGTCATAAAATTTTTTCTCGATTTGATTCTTGTTAGGGAGATTATTAGAAAATGTCAGACCAACATAAGCGGCTGCAGACTCACCCAAAGTCGGACGGTGCCTGGTGTAGCAGTAATTGCACTTTTGTCTCGTAGCGGACCGGCGAAGGTTGAAACAAAAATATTAAAATTTCAAAAATATGAATAGCGAGCACTGTTAAAACTCTGAAATGCCTGAAATATGACCTACAAGAGCCACCACGATTAAGTCTGTAAATAATCCGAATAATTTTCTTCTGTGTAAGAAATGCACGGTGCAGATCACGAATACCACTGTTGATAACAGTGTTTTAATGTGATTCGCGCTTGCGTTCATTGTATGATGTTCATTGTGCAGTGCTTTAGAGTTGTACAGTGCTCGTTGTGTGGTGTTCTTCCCGCGCATTAGCCGGATATCGCTAGCGCTACTGAATTCGCCCAGTTTTTCACTGAGGATGGCAACTTAGTTGCCGAAATACGTATCTGAATCTATTTCCGAATTACGTGGTAAGGGTCATTTTATTTATCTTGTATATTATTTTAGCCACAGTCTCCTTATCCGTATCAACCTCAAAGGTCAAACGAACACTCCGACCAAATTAGATTTTAAATGCGAGGAGTTAGCACGGAACGTCCATGGCGTTTGAATAAACACGCGCGTGTGTCGATAACTAACCCTTCTAATTAACCCGACGACACAATCACAACGGACTCGACACGACCAGGCGACCGGCTTATAAATTCGCGCGATGCTATCGCCTACCAATTGAGCGTTTCCCGCCGCGCCGGGTCGTGTGGGACATCGTCACGGATTATTTGCTCCGGTAGCACCAGGTGCTCGCCCGTCGCCGCCGCGCGACGGCCCAGACAATGGCCTCGTTTACATCGCAGAAATATTCCTTATTCCGAGTAAAACACTATCGGAGGTCGATAATTCTACCCACCTACTGCGAGCCGTTGCGCCACGATCGTCTCGGACGCTAACTAACCGAACGGAGACAAGCAGATTGCAGTAGATGGTGGATTCGTCGTAGGGCATCTGTCGACGTTAATTACGGGAGTCGCGAGAGTTACATAAACTGGTAGTAACACTTCCACGATTTGTTAACGATAAGTGTCCTTCAGGTCATTTCTTCTTCTGTTATCCCTCCACTTTTGGGCTTAGAGAAGTAACGGGCATTTCATCCCCAATTAGAAGACCATTAGTCATAACCTTGACTAGCTGCTTCCTCACTAACCGTGTGCTCCGCCAGACAAGATAGTTAAAATAAAGGAAGAGATGGCCGGGCCCTCCGGAAGATGTCACGAAGACAGAAACACTGCGTTCGAGAAGCAGGTGTCTGTCAGATTGCCTCGGAAAGACTTGGCACGCAAAAACAAATTGCGAACTTAGCGTTAGGGGCGTGGGTGATAAAGCGTGGGTTACTTTCACGATAAAGGTACCGGGAGCGACTGGATCTTAGAGGACAATTTTGTTTCCCCTTTACCACGCTCAAGTACCGGCTTGAAACGCGACGGTACGCCACCAGAAGGTTCGAAATCCAAGAAAAAGGTACTTACTGTCCCCTCTCCCCGCTTGTCGACATAATTGCACATAATTTAGTGGAACTCTCCAATTATGTAATTCATCGTAAAAACAGAAGTTTTGGTGTGGGCTCGTGGATTCTGGAGGGAGACGTGCTGATAGCTGTGCCATCAGACCATCTTCTATTATAAACACTCCTTCAGTATCTTGTGAAGATTTATTTGTTTCGGTTCTAATCGATGCCAAAGATTCTACATATTTTTGGAACCACTTATCTATCGCCCAGCGCCAACGAAGAAGTATATCTGGAGCACGTGTCTTCACTGGAATTATTGGCCAACCATTTTCCTAACACAACCTTATCTGTTATCTGATATGCTAGTTTTCTACCACAAAAATGTTCTGCGAATATAACTATTATTGCAATCACTCTTGTTTAATTGACCTAATTGTGGTACGAAACTATCATATACGATAATTATAAAGGTGACAAAATATACTTATAGTTCTACTATATTTCCTGGTGCTCGGGCAATGATGGTTTGACTCCGATTGGTATTAGAGCTGCTGCGTGGGAATTAGAGATATCTGATACTTTGGATTTTATAGGATTGCATCAGTTAAATTGCAATCGTAATATTAATAATGTTATTTTGGATTTAGTGTATTGTTCTAATTTTAGCACGGAAGTGACAAACTGTAACTATTTTCTCGTTCCACCAGATAATCACCACCCGCCTTTATCTTTTGAAATTTCTTGCATAAATTATGATTGCGAATTTTTAAACTATACGAATTAATTAACGACTATTTTGCTCACATTCCTTGGGTTAATTTATTATCTTCTAAAAGCTTGCGTGAATGTATAGATTTCTTTAATTCTATTTCACATGTAATTCATACTTTTCTTCCAAATTTTTTTTTCCTTTGAAACTAAGAAACTACTTAAAAGAAAAATGACAATGGTACAAGCGAGACCGTACCAATGCATTAATCTACAATTATTTTAAAAGATTACGACCTCTTTGCAATATTATTATCGTATTAATGATGACTATAAACGATTCTTGGTTTTTACTGAAAATTACGCCAATTTAAATTGTAATATATATTTTTTTAATTCCATTAATTCAAAACGAAGAAACCCATGATTTCCCAAAAAGAATGTGCTACGAAGGATCAGCATTCGAGGATCCTAATATCATAAGTAATATGTTTTCCTGCTATTTTCAAATCACATACCGAACTCATTCGGATTTAATACCAAACTTCGACCCAGCATTATACGACAACTCGAATTATCTTAGCACGTTAAATATCACACCGGATGTAGCATTTAATCGGTTAAGTTCCCTTCCCAACACTTTCCCATCTGGACCCCGTATTTTTTAAATTTTGCAGTCCTTCGCTTTCCTTGGCAGTCTCTATTCCGTTTAATTTATCAATTAGCACAGGAGTATTTCCTGAACTATGGAAAACTGGACAAAAGTTTTGTGATTTGGAATTTTCCGGTTTGGACACCTACCAAGAATTAATGATATGTCTGTATGCTCATTAAAAGGGAAATCCATATTTGATAGCTGCCACAGTAACTTCAACAACAACAGAAATAGCAATTAAAGCAACAACGGTGATCGCGTTAGGAAAACAATACAAAAGCAACTAAAAGTGAACAAATTATTGAAATATTTACTGTCAGCGGTAAACTGGGGCGATTATGAATTTGTTTCCTCTCAAAATCGTAACTTATGTTTTGTCTTTGTGTCCACCGCCAAATTTAGTTTGTATTACAGTTTGATTAAACTTGTACTAGAAATGTAGGTGATCGGTATTTGAGAAAACATTTCTTTTCCTTCGAAACTATGGGAAATACGGAGTTTTTATGAGTTAAGAAATAAAGACGATGACTAGGCCTTCCCGTTAAAAGATGCTTAGAACCGTATTACCACCCCTAAGAAATTTTCTTCAAAAATTACCAGAGGGTGAGGGCGGTCTTAATCCTTCTACAATTTCCTTTCGGCTTTTGTGATTACCGAAAGTAGGGTAATCCTCTAAAATACCAAATTTCATTAAATTTGTTTGGCGCATTTCTGAAGAGCGTAAAAAATTTTTCTTTTGAAGTAAACTTTGAAGTCCTCTCACGGACAAACGATACATTTTGGTGTATATATAGATTACGTCCATTCGACTTATTTTGACCTCTACAAGACCCAGTCGCATCAATTTTGGGATACGCTGTGTATTATATATAATATGGGAACTGACCCTGAGCAAAAATCAGCATGATTCTTGGATGTTAGTCCTCGTTCTGGCAACTGGTGATAGTTGCTACCACAATTTGTGCCCGATAGAACCTCAACAGATGCTGTTCTGCTCGATGACTTGTAATGCAAGTTAGTACTGCGATGTGATATGGTGATATCCTCTTTCGTCCCAGCTACAACCGCGAAGTAGGTGGCAGCACAAACTGCAAACTACCACATTCCTCTCGAAACAATGCATCGAGATAATCCCCGCGACCGACATCAACGTTCGCGTAGCAAATGGCGCAAGCCAGCGACGAGGAAAATCAAACAGACGTTTGGCTCGCGATGAAAATGAGAAGCCCGTCGTTAACGGGAGTGCATGCGGCGTCGTCGAATCGCACCGTAGGAGATGGAAACTATTTGCCGGTAATTGAGCCGGCGACGGCTGATGAATACCCTATTTACCGCCCCGCTATGAAGACGTATCGGGTGTCCGGAGCGGAATATCCTCCGACACATTCTGCGTCGTGATTGCGCCGAAAATGCATCTCGCACGCTCGCCGTATTCTCATTACTTTCGGGACGTTTCCGAGGGAACGCTTTCGAATTGGATTTTAGCGTCGGTATGTCGGTGAGGATCGGTGATAAGATTCTAATGGGGAGAACGTAAATATCTAATTGAATTGGGAGAATGTACGTGAGGATGTTTTACTAGAGGAAACCTGAGAGGTTTAAGTAATAAAGATGGACGAGGATGAAGAGAGGAGAGTCATCCTTCATGTTATGCACCACGTGCTAGGTCATACATTGGTGCGTTTGACGAAATATTCATTTCCCAATATGCCATTCATATATTGACGGTCTGGAGAATTCTTGCCTTGTGCTAGCGAAACACGTGCCATCGGATTGTAGAGGATAGCAACGATGGCATTGAGTATGATTTGGCTATACTTCCACCAGAGCCTAGTGTTGTTACTGATGAAGAAGAGAAGTTTGATGACAATATAAATTTATCAACCTTGCCGAATGACGTTCCTGGAGAACTCGAGGTTTTTCCTCGCAATGTTGGCACTCCTTTTGGATGCTGAAGGTTGCAGTGATGATGAGCCATTATCTGCTAAAAGGGCTCGGATTAGAACCAACACGCCACAGTGTGGAGCCCATCAGAATTTAATGTTCCATCTTGTCGAAGATCGGCTCCGAATTATTCGAAGATTTATGGGGAAACTGACGACCGGTTGCTGAATGAGAATCGTATGAAAGCGACAGGAAAGGTTCAAATATTTGAAATGTATTTCGACGAAGAAGTTTTCGAAATGAGCGCTAATCTTAGCCAGTTGTACGCGGGTCAATATAATCGACACAACTTTAGGGTCACCGTTGCAGAGCTAAAGATCTTCGTTGGTATACTTGTTCTATCTGGATACCACAAACTGCCAAGGGAAAGCATGTATTGGTCTTTAGATGAAGATATTAGAGTAGAAGTTGTGTCAAAGGCTATGTCCAGGAATAGGTTTAAAGAAATAAAGAGAAATTTACACCTTGCCGATAATAATAAAGCTTCGAGCACCACTGACAAAATGTTAAAATTACGCAAACTTTCAGATATTCTCATCAAAAAGTTCAACCAATTTGGCATTCTCCACGAAAGCGTTTCTATCGATGAGTCTATGGTTAGATATTATGGTCGTCATTCAGCGAAGCAGATTATTAGAGGCAAACCAGTTCGGTTTGGCTATAAAGATTGGGTCGCAGAAAGTTCCTCTGGATACTGCTATTCTTTTGATGTTTACTGTGGCAGATCAACTAACTCTGTTTCTGAGCCCTTGGGTACTAGAGTTGGGAAAATGCTGCTTGATAAATTATCGACGAACCCTGCCAATCACGTAGTCTGTTTTAATAACTTTTTTACAAGTTGTGACTTGCTAAATGATTTACGTAATTTAGGTTACCGTGCTACGGGAATAATCAGGGATAATCGCACTAAGGAATGTGCCATGGCAAATGTAAAGGAGATGATGAAAAAACCAAGAGACCAGAGTTTGATTATAGGTTTGATAAAAATAACGAGATATTATTGGTCCGCTGGAAGGATAACAGCATTTTCACAATGGCTACCAATCATGATTCTTATGAGCCAGTAGGATTTGTTCGAAGATGATGTTCCCAAAGAAAGCAAAAAACTGATATGCAGATTCCATACATGTTTCAAAATTGCAACAAGGTCATGGGCGGAGTTGATGAAATGAATCAATCCATATCATTATACAGAATCGGCATTCATGGCAAAAAATGGTGGTTGGTTTTATTCACCTACATGATAGATATGGCTGTGTCAAATGCGTGTATGACGGCTTTAGAATTTGAAATTTAGCAACGCTGAATGGAAGCGAAGACATACGGACGAAAATGAATGGCTTTCTTAGGATCGATACATTGTAACCTCTCTATCGACAGCGCGCTACAAAGTGGCGATTCTATCAACCTTCCGAACGCTTCTTGAAGGACTTACGCCGAACGAAAAATCAACTTCGAAGCGCATAACGTAAATCAGCGGATCCTATAATTCAGTCGAAGTGGAAAAGGTAATTTACGAGAACCTCGTAAAATTCTAGTTCGTTCGAGACGTCTGGCTTTTATTATTATTCGGAACACCGTCGGCCGGCTACCGTCGTCGTTGCCGCCGCCGCCGCCGCTCGCGCTGTAATAAAGCTAATGACATTCGTTAAATCGGACGTGTCTCTCGGGCGGATATAATTCATTTTTCAATTCCGAAAACTAATTTAGTGAGATGTAGATAGGAACGCGGCGTCGGAGGCCGCGCGGCCGTTCTCCGACGGGTAATTGATAAAAATAGAATGTATAACAATAAAGTAGTGCCGGCGACCGCAACAATGTAACAATGCGCATTGTCATTGTTTTCATTAACTTCACACTCCGAGCAGAACAAAAACGGTTAAAAGTAAGGCGCGAGAAGGGAGATCGGATATTTCTTCTCGTTCGCGCTGCCTCTTCTATCTCCAGATCTCCGTCTGCGCGTGGTTCTGCCAAGGTTGTCGATTGTAGTCGGATGCACCATACGAGGTTGACCAATAAGATTTTGAAAGGAAACATCTGAACTTTCGTACAAGTCCTAGACGATGTTTAAATTGCGAAATGAAGAAGGTGATCTCAGTCGAAGGAGAAAGCAGATCGCGAATGCCACAACAGACGACAACGGTGGATATATTCTCCGCACAATTTTCTGGAATTGGTTTCAAGTTCTCGAATCAAACGCATTCGTTCTTACCACTTCTTGCTTTTCTAATTCCATCTTCTATTAAATTTCTTCGTCCCCCATTTCTACTCAAAAAGCAGTTTGATAGCACCACAACAGACGACAACCACCGAAAACGTCTTCGTTTCGTCACTTTTGTACCAAGTTCTGGGGTTGAGTTCAAAATATCGAATTCTCCATATTTATTGCTTTGGATTCCTTCCTCATCTTCCCCCGCTTCTAGTCGAAAGAATAAGTTCATAATACCACAATAAACGACAACCGTGCATAACCAACTTGTCACATAACTATTTTCCTGTATCATTCTCTGGAATTGGCTGCAAGATTTCGAATCAAGCATGACTCAATCTTCTTATATTTTCCTCCCTCTTCCTCAATTTCTAGTCCAAAAAATCAAGTTGATAATACCACAGTTGTTGTTTTGATACCAGCCTTTTGGAGTTGGGTCCAACATATCAAATTCTCCACATTCGTTCCTTTCCTCCATTGCTAGCAAAAACTTCTTCTCTTAACTGTTCTCTGTTAACTCTATCGTTTTCTAGAATTGGGCTCAACTTCTTTAAGCTGTTTTGCAAAAATCTTCTCTTATATTTTCTTCTACTTCCTCCATCTCTAGTCCAACGAGTAAATTGATAATACCACAATATACAACAACCGTTGAAATATTCTTGTCACACAACTGCTTTCCTGTACCATTCTCTGAAATTGGCTACAAGATTTCGAATCAAATATGATCCTATCTTCTTATATTTTCCTCCCTCTTCCTTAATTTTTAGTCCAAAAAGCGAGTTGACAACACAGTGGACGAAAATCATGGAAAATGTCCTCTCTTTATGGTTTTGATACCAGCTTCTGGGGCCGGGTCAAACATATCAAATTCTTCATATTGATTCCTTTCCTCCATAGCTAGTAGAAACCTTCTTCTCTTAACTGTGCCTCTCTATCGTTTACTGGATTTGCATTCAAATTCGTTAAGTTCTTTACAAAAACCTTTTCTTATATTTTGCTCTACTTCCTCCATATCTAGTCGAAAGAGTAAGTTGATAATATCATAATGAACGACAACCGTTGGAACTTTCTTGTCATACAACTGGTTTCCTGTACCGTTCTCTGAAATTGGCTCCAAAATATCGAATCAAACATGATTCCATCTTCTTATGTTTGCCTTCCTCTTCCCCAATTTCTGGTGCTAAAAGCAAGTTGATGATGCCACAGTGGATGAAGATCATGGAAAATATCCTCTCTTTATTGTTTTGGTCCCAGCTTCAGGGGTTGAGTTCAACACATACAATGCCCCATATAACTGTTCCTCTCTATCGTTTTCTGTAATTGGGTTCAATTTTGTTTAAGTTCTTTGGAAAACCTTTACTTATATTTTCCTCTGTTTCCTCCATCTCCAGTCGAAAGAGTAAGTTGATTATTTTTAGTGGTGTATTCACCAGTGGACGACAACTATAGAGAATGTTTTCTTTCTATTACTTTGGCCTGATCTTCCGGGGTTGGTTTCAATATATTAAATTCATCTTTCTTCTTTTTCTTCTTTTTCTGCTTTCCATACTTCTATGCTCCCCTTCGAAGGCAAAAGTTGATAATGCCACAATAAACGACAATCGTGGAAACCGTCTTCTCTTAATTCTTCCTACGTATCGTTTTCAGGAATTAGGGTTCAAGATATCGAATCAACCATGTTCGTTCTTTCAATTCCCTTAAGTTCTTTGCAAATTGTTCCTCCTACTACTATATTTCTTCTTCTGCCTTCATTCCTGGTCGAAATAACAAGTTGATAACGTCTTCTTTCTGTTGTTTTGGTACCAACTTCTGGAGTAGGGTTCAGCATATTGAAATTTATCTATCCATTCTTTTCATTTCTTTCCTCACTTTCCTCTATTGCTAGTGAAAGAACAAGTTAATAATGCCACAATAAACGACAACCGTGGAAATCTTCTTCTCTTAACTCTTCCTCTATACCATTTTCTAGAATTGCCTTCAGGATATCGAATCAACCATATTTGTTCTTCTCATTTCTTTATGTCTTTTGCTAATGATTTCATCTTGTGTTATATTTTGCTGTTCTTTCTCCATTTCTAGTCGCAACAGGAAGCTGCTAATGTCACAGTGAACAATAACCATAGAGAACGTCCTTTTCTATTGATTTTGTGCCGACTTCTGGACTTGGGTTCAACATATCGGATTCTCTATATTCATTATTTCCATTTCTTCTTCCGCTTTCCTCCATTGCTAGTCGCCCGAAAAAGTTGATGTGAACAACAATCGTGGAAAACTTCCTCTTCTTTCTCTTGTACATTCCTTCTTTCGATTTTCTCGAGTCCCTTGATATGCTGCTCTTCTTCCTCTACATCTAGTCGAAAGAACATGTTGAAGGCACGACAATGGACAACAGCGTTTTCCTATATTGTCCTCTCTTTCTTCCGTATTTTCAGTATCTTCTTCTTCCAGGTTTATCGCTTCTTTCTTTCTGAATTTTCTTTCAGACCTGTTGATATCGTACTACTTCTTGTTCTTAGTAAAACGACTTACATCCTCGTAAAGCACTTATTTCTGCTAGTTCTACTAGTGCTGATGAACACAACGAATCTTGATCTAACTCCAGAAAATGATAAGTTCCAGCTTCCCAGTTCTCACGCTTAGGCATCCTTTAATTTTCTTAGCGATTTGATAATGACGATAGACACAAAGAATCCCTAAAATATCTTGACCTAGTTCTATAGTTCATAAAGCTTTGCTGATGACAACAGGGACAAACAATTTTAGCCTAACATTTGGAGTATAGTCTGCAGTCTTAAATTTCATAAGCAAACAGATCCTAACGCTTCAATAATAACGATAGAGATCAGGAATTTTGGGATATGTCTGTAGTCTGAAACTTTTCCGATTCCAGTGAACAGACCTAATAGTATCCATTCCAATATTCGTTCCTGATAACTCTCTTTAGTTTCTAAGATTACAGGGCGAAGCAACTGTAACGCTCTGCTAATGACAATAGTAGATTGGACAGGTTTTATTCTAATGTTGGCTCAAAAGAAAGAAGATTTCCTCCGCCTTGATTTTTAAGGAACACGTCCGCATTTCTGGTTTTTGCTTTGAATTCCTTGTTATGATCACGGGTTCACTTGCTCCTCGATCTAACAAGAACTTTCTAATATTTATTACTTTCATTCTTCCAGCAGATGACGTGTTAGTTATACTTGCTTGTCAATAGTTAATATCAAAGATTTCCCAAACAATGTGCTTCCATCTCTTGAGGTAGTGATCCTAGATTGCCCAGGCTCCACTAGGGTCCTAGTAAGCCTTCTTGTATTTAAGGACCAGTTCCTACAGCAAACTTTATTTTATTGGAAATATTTGATGTGGTCGCTTGATCAAAACCAAAATTCTAACCACAACAAATGCTACAACATACGTTCGTCCAAGACGCAAGCAGTGGAGATATGGTCTTGGAGAATCTCATCCTAAAAATATTTCCAGTTTTTCTTCCTCGGAAATATTTTCCTCCTAACATCATGTCTTCCACAGTCATAACTTTCAACGATTCATTCTCTCCTGCCTAAAAATAATCTTCCACTACCCTAACTTCAAGAAAATCCCGGTCTTTTATTCGCACCTAGTTACCCAGGGCAGCAACTTAATCGGCGGTCTTCGTATAATCAGATCCATTTTCGAGCGAAGCCACTCCGACAAATTCTAGCTTCGTGTCTTCGTACACTTGTCTCTTGCTGTCTGTATGCGTGAATAAATAAAACTCCTTTGAAGTACCAGATGTGTACACCTCGTTCAATTAAATCTCGCCGCCCGAATTGACGACTCAAAGAGGATTAATATTTGTATCTACGTGCAGGTTACAACATAGCGAAGCCTATTGTTGAATAGAATCGTATCGAAATACCTGATAGGTCGAGCGATCTGGATTTTTCTTTTTGGGAGCGAAGCTGTTGTAGATGTCGTGACGTTGAAATTGTTTAGTTGTTTTTTTTTTCTTTAAACTGACGTGTGATATATGACGGAACGCGAGTAGAAATTGTAAGATTTAAGATGAAAGAAGAGTAGTAGCGTAGATGGTTTAACTAAAAAGAAATATAGTTGCCATGAAGAAAAAATATGCTGGTACAATAGCTTAAACAAACAGACTAGTTCTTGTAACAGTTTGTAATAATCATTGCCCTTTAATATGAGAAAGAGCGGAAAAGAAACGATATTTAAGAAGAATCATCTATGTCTAGCTTATACGGATGGTTTAGCAATATTGAGCAAATCCAAAGAAGAGTTCAAAAGAATTCTAATTAAATTAGAAGGTGAATCGCGAAAATTCAAGTTAACCATTAATGAGGAGAAAACTAAATACATGATCGCCCACGATGGAAAGAGAGGAACATGGTGGAAACCTAAAGATGCGGTAAAAACCACGGGTTTGAAAAGGTTAAAGAATTTACATGTTCGGGAGTACTACTGAAGAAGAACGAGGGTGAAGATCAAGAGATTCAAGCGAGAATAGCGAAAGGATATCCAAAGTATGGGAGCTTAAGAATGCTGATTGAATCTAGAAAAACTACGAATATATCAAAGAAAACCCAACGACTAAGTATGCTTGCCAAATTTGGATGCTTAACAATTCAGAGGAGGAACAATCGGAAAGATGGGAACCTAAAGCACTAAAAATCATCCTTGGAGGGGTAAATACCGAGGAAGGCTGGAGATGAAGAACCAACTAAGAGGTCTGTGAGTAGTACAAAGAACTCAAAATTGCAACATATATTGGGTCGGTTTTGTAACCTAGAATAAAACTCGCTTTGTTATGCAAAGAATAAACTTTAATCAATTGTGTATTTCTCATCTTGTTCAATGACCTGGCAAACCATCTTTCTTGTAGGTTTATGATTCCGCGCTCATAGAAACTTCGGTCCTGATCATTAGAAAACTGAACCAAGTGCGATTTAAGGTCAACATCATTTGTGAAAGTTTTACCATTTAAAGAGTTTTGAAGAACTTCCAAATAAACGGTAAGCAGATTCCCACAAGTTACTAAAGACGTGTGATTCCTAGCATTATCATGACGGAACAAAATTTCTTTGCGGCTTACCAATTCGGGCAGTATTTCTTTGGTTGCTTCATCCAGTTGCATTAGTTTTTCTGTTCTGGTTTCTTGGAAGCAGTTCAAAATACACAACACCTTTGTATTCCTACCAAATTTACAGCATGATCTTTTTCTAATGCAATTCCTCTTTAGATATGGCTTCTGGTGGTTCGTCACGTTTACACCATGATTGTCTTCGAATGACGTTACTGTACATGACCTATTTCTCATCACCAGTGATGATTCGTTTTAAGAAAGGGTCGATTTCGCTGCGCCCGAAATGCATACCGCAATTATTGATTCGTTGTGTCAAGCGAATCTCCTGCAATTCATACGAAACCCAAATATCGAGCTTCCTAACGAGTCCAAGACATTTAAAGCGATCTTCAATTGTCGTGTGCGATCCAGTCATCCTCTCTGCCATCGTTCAAGCAGTTATGTTACGAGTCTCTTGAATTAAGGCATTGATTTGGTCATCATCAACTTCAATAGATCGGCCAGAATGTTGCCCAACTTTTGAGCGAAAAATCTCCGGAATGTAACTTTTTAAACCAATTGTGACACGTTCATTCTATTATGCATCAACACCATAAACATCACACATCTCCTTGTGAGCGTCAGCAGCTTCCGTTTCTTTACGGAAATAGAGAAGTAAAATATGCCGAAAATGTTTGTTTCTGCACTCTACCTTAAGATTGGCCCCTGGCTACTAACAAAATTACGCACAACTGGCTTCTAAAGTAACCTAATAATGACTGATATGAAATGTCAAATAACACCGGCAAAACAATTGCTGCTCTCTCGATGTGTGGCATGCGAAATTACTTTCTAGCCAACCTCAATATAAAGAGACAATGCTTGTGATTGCTAGGGCACATAGGGCGAATGGTAGGTGACAGAATGCCGAAGATGATTTTAGGAAGAGGAGACCGATTGGAAGGAGATAGAGAGGAAGGTCGAGTTTGAGGTGGATGGAGAAGGATATCACTCTTGATATCCTTCTCCATCCACCTCAACCTCGGCCAATGAATAGTGGTGAGTGGAAAAGGGAGCTGGTCGATAAGGAACGATGGAGAAATCTTGTGGATACTTTTGTGTGCTATTGTGGGAACGAGAAGCTTTAGCCTTAGGCCCAAATTAAATAAATTAATAATAATTTTGAAACCATAACACCGTCGCAGAGCATGTCAAATCGATTGAGATGGAAATAGGAAAATTCAGAAAATAATTTGGTGTTCTAATACACGTAAGAACATTTACTTTCTGAGGATGAAGTTGACGGTCTCATTACTACTCCCATAATTAACTCAATCCGAACGACTAACAAGTTTCGATCACAGATGGTGAACGTACGCCCCGAATCTGTTATCCGTAGCCCGTCCACATCTTATTATTAAGAAGCTTACCAATTATTTTCTAATTTATTAACTTATATTTCTCTACCCGCCTTTCGTTTCCCCGCATATAATTCGAGACGAACGAGCCAGCAACAACCTGACGAACGAATATCATTTGTTTTACGCTTCCAAAAACGAAAAACCTCTCGTCGACGAACACCGCATCATTATCCTATCGCTTTCGAAATTTACGACAGCCCGAATACCGAAAAAATAGTAGAAGGGACGGTCGGAGGAACGGAACGCCAGGCCTGCCATCTGCCCGCGCATTCGACCGGCCGATGACAGCCCCCGTCCGCGGTATCGGCGAG
Organism: Chrysina gloriosa; assembly: GCA_038088585.1. Lineage (NCBI taxonomy): Eukaryota > Metazoa > Arthropoda > Insecta > Coleoptera > Scarabaeidae > Chrysina > Chrysina gloriosa. The sequence continues at coordinate 7,087,607 of CM076094.1, read as the reverse complement.
TTTCGCGATCGCATCTGCTAACCGACACACACACAAAGGACAGGGTTGGGATACGTCTGTATATCTCGGTATTTTTCGACTAGTTTGTCCGTTGGGGTGAAAGACGTGGGTTCGACAAGAGGATGGCGATATCGCGAGTTGGTTCCTCGTGTAGAAGACGTGGTAGAGAGATAGACATCTGGAGATAGCTTCTGTAGGACGTGCATTTTTCCATGTTCTCGATTTGACTCGTCCGTTTCTTCCTTTTCTTGACGATGAGATCGTCATAGACGGTAGATGTGGATCTGACGGTCTGTTGGATGAAAGGTCTAATTCGACTTGACGTCCCTATCAGTTTGCACTAAAGGGAAGATAATAGATATACAGTGGTACCTCCGTATCCGCCAACTCCGTATTCGCGGTTCCATAGCGCGCGCAACTGCCAAGCGCCGGCTTGAGTTAACCTTCCTATACTCACGTCAAAATGAAAGACGTATACTATACTATATAAATCGGTCTCACAGACCGTATGCGTGAGTATAGGAAGGTTAATAAAGCACAATTTCCCTCCATGACGACCTTGTTAAGCATAAATACATACAAGCCAAAAAAGAGTATAAAGAAGATACATTGCTAGAAAAATCAATAATGCACCCAACAAAACACGGGAAATATGGAGACATGTTAATAGCAAAACAAGGCCACATTCATACAATCAGAAAATTACACTTCTCGTGCGCGAGAACCTAATTCACCATTTGGTCAGTACTTTTCCAGTAGCACTAGTGCAAAAATTCGGGAACACTTTGGTCCTGACGTATCGAGCTGCTGCACTGTTTCTGATTTTCAACCGACCACCATGTTCTTCACACCGGTAACATAAATCGAGCAAGTAATTGTTAATCTAAACAATACCAACGCCTGCGATCCAGACGGAGTGAGTGCAAAAGTCATTAAGGATCTACAGACTACCATTACCTATCCACTGTGTAACTTAATAAACGGTTTTGTATCGGAAGGATCATTTCCAGAAGTTTTGAAGTATTCTATCATCACACCGAAATTCAGAAAAGGTGACCCACAGTGCCTGGAGAATTATCGACCAATCGAAAATTATAGAAGGAGCGTTACACTCAATAATGGTGAACTACTCAAGTGTGTTTAGCATTTTGAACAGTTTTCAGCATGGCCACCATCTTATTTATGGATTTTATTTATAGAGCTCGATAGGAAGAACTACGACTACGTTCCTGGTTTTTTGTCTTTGATATCACGCTTGTATTTGAGATGTATTTTTACGTATTTTTCACGTACCTAACATGCTTTTACAAGCGATACCACCTCCGTGCGAGCCGTAGTTCACTATTTATGAATAAAGAATATGTCCGTATCTGAAGTTTACAGTTAAATCGTGGAAGTTTATGGTGAATTGCTTCATCGCTTCGTCGCGTTTTTCAATCGGGTGAAGAGGACGTGAAAAGCCGCAATAGGACAGCGAGCGGCCGTCCAAGTTCTTCAGCGACAGAAATCAACACGACAGGAATTGAAGATATGAATCAAAATAATCGACGGGTAGCTAAGCGTGCAATCGCGCCAGAGTTGGGGCTGAGCTATGGTATCGTGCAACGTATCGTTTCTGATGTATTGCCATATTCCAAGGTTTGTACCCGTTGGGTAGCACGTGTTTTATCCTAGAAACAGAAAACCACACGAATTAAGTGCAGTTGCACGTTTCCTCAACGTTACTATTCTGACAGCCAGCACTTCATGGATAACATCGTTTTAGAAAACCAGTTTCAAGAGCTTGATACGAAGAAAAAGTAGAAAAATAAAGTCTACATAACGCTCACATACATAACCTCAATGAGACTTATTTTATACCGTACTGACGAGTCCTAATAAAGACGAAACCGGTCCACGGTTGCAGTTCGCGATAAACAAAGCATAAATTCCCTCCGTTGATAATTATTGGTATATGCAATGCAGTCTGCACTGCAGTCCTTAGTCACAACTTTCTGTGAGAGTTGCCGAATAAATAAGTCTCAGTGAGGATATTTATGTTAGAGTTAAGTAGATTTTATTTTTCTACCTTTTCGTGATAGCATCGTTACTGGGGACGAAACGTGGCCTCATCATTTCGTCCTCACAACCTAAGGAGTCACCATGGAGTGGAAACACGCTGGATCACCAACGAGAAAGAGGTGTAAGGTTACATCCTCTGCCGGTAAAGTTATGGCAACCATATTCTGGGATTCACGCGGTCCTGCATCTTGATCCCATATCTGCAGGATGGTCGTACCCGTACTGTCGATCGTTATTTTGCCACTTTAATGAAGTTACGTGAAGTCATCCGAAGCAAACGACCTAGATACGTAAACCCAGGTTGAGTGATGGTATCACCTTTCGGCGTGACGATGCCTGGCTCGCCAAACTCAAGAATTGTTGCACAAATTCAAGTAGTAAGTTTGCGGTCAACACTCATATAGCCCAGGTTTAGCACCCAATGATTTTTTTTTTGAAATGGATGGAACATTTATCTGGAACAAGGTTTTCTTCAGACAGTGATATGATAACTACTGGCGAGAACTGCCTCAGTGGGACGTGATTCCCACCTACCCGGGGTTAAACAAGTTTGTACTGAGTTCAGATAATGCCTAAAAAGATTTGGTGATTATGGGGGAAAATGGTTGGCAAGTACGCTTCTTAATTCCTTTTGTATTTTTTGTCTCTTTACTACTTTTGTAATCCTTTTTCTTTGGATCTATCCTCGTACTTACAAGTGAGGTCGATACCTACTTTCAAGTTACAAATCTGAGCTTTCTAAGTTCCTGATACGTCAGAGATTGTCGGTCCATACAAAGATGGTTGCAATGATGGCTTTCAATAAATCAATTTAATACCATGTATACGTGATCACGCCGCCATAATTAAAAAACGGATTGTACAATCTTATTTACACATATACAGTGTTTTTTGTACGAGCCTCTTTGTACATGTACGAAAACCGGAAAAAATCTTTGTGCGAGGCATTTTTAGTTTGCACAACATAATAATGGTAACTGAGCCTTCATTCAAAAAACAATGATTTCAACTAGGCGTGCTATTAACTACCCAAGAAAATCTTTGTACAGTGTACAAAGACGCAAAACAAAATTTTGTACGGAGCCAAAAATCTTTGTCTCGTACAAAAAAAAGAAGACATACGTATATATCGTTGTCTTTGCTTGGAATTATATCCATATTAAAGGAGACAACCAGACTTAAAAGCCAATATGAGCAATGATGTTTCTATTGATGTATCGGGTGAACTGGCAACACCGCCAAAATATTGAATATTTGAGGTTTTAATGTAATACAAAGTATATGTAATTAAGCAACAGCCAAGTGCTGCATTCCCAATTCCGTTCGCTAAGTTTCTCGGTTTTGTACCCTTTCACAATTCAAATGCCTCAAATGTTCGAAGTGAAATGAATGATACCATAATCGTCATTTCAAAATCTATCAATTTCACTAGAGAAACTAGCTCCATCTCAATCCGTTTGAAATTTCCTTAAGGTAGCACAAATAAGGAGTCGTTCCATGCAGAATTCAAAACGATTGAAGACCTGCCTTAACTTTTGTTTAATATCTCCAATAGTACCCCTCAGTGGCTGAGTGGTAAAACTCGCGCTTCACAGTGCGAAGGGCTGGCGTTCGAGACCCGGTAGCGGCAGAGCGTAGCAGTTTAAAATCCTAAAAAGGGATCTGGACCTCTAATAAGCTGCGAAATTGAAGGAAATGCCACTGGGCGGGCCAGGAGCGGTACGGTATATGCGTGTACATATACGGCTCGGTGGCTCCGAACCCCTACACCGAAAGGTAGAAAGGGTAAAAGATTAAGAAGAAGAAGATCTCCAATAGTTGATGTCGTCTTGGGGAGTCCGGGTTACCGGTGTTCCCTTGTTAGTCTGGATTTGATACATATCCTGATTTTTCCCTCGGCTTCTTGCAATTTCCATCCCAAACCCCAGATCCGAAGGATTGGTTTGAACCACAACGTCAAAATGTTCGACCATGGTTAGGTAATCGATTAGTTCCTTCTCCACCTTCGACTCGTCCATAGAAATTTCATCTTACGGATTTTGGGCGAGTCAAAATATTCGAGAGAAAAATTGCACTTGTCCGCGCGCGATGCATGAAATAAATTCTACCGGGCGCAACGTTTCAATCATCGCGTTCCCGCAACGACACCGAACGACACGTCCCTTTGTAACGTTCGTCGTGCACGTACCTACACATACCAACGTTGCATTACGAACGGTCGGTCGCAACTACGATATGACAAATGGATTACAAGACGCCGTAAACAGCGGAATTCCGGCCGTAAAGCACCGCTGCCGTGCGCAACCTCGTAAACTGCGACCGAGACCGTCGTCGGCATATTTAACTCGTCGTTAGCGGCGGGAGGGAAGGAAGGGAAAGACGTGAAAGTCGCAAAGAACATCGTCGGATTAATTGGATAATTTTACGTATTTATGACGACTCGGCGTTCGTATTTCGCGTCGCGCTTCGCCAACGGACGACATACGCGGACGAGGAGGAATAATGCGCCGGCTAGTTTACGACGTGCGTTAAGGTCCCGCGTTATGCGCGTTAATCGCGAAGCGCGAATCTATTACTCGCCAAGCTCCGTTTCGCCGACTATGACGGGCTCCGGATGGCGCGCGGAATGAGGTCTAAATCAAGTGGAAGTTACAAGTTGGGATAATAGGGCTGGAAATGATGACGGTAATAAACGCAAAAGCTTCTGTGTTTCAGCTCCGGTAACGTATCGTATGAAGAAATGATGCACCTCTTGCTGGTTTTTACTACCAAAGTGTGCAGTATTGTCGTTTTGGACATTTAGGGTTATGTGTCAGTTCGTTGGGAGTGTCGGAAATGAGGTACATGGCGAAAGAAGAACCTAAAAATATGTTTAAGGGCGTTACTCCTTAAAAGACGCCATCGCTTTATACCTCAGGTGCGTGTAAAATTGGACCTTCTACTCAGGTTATATGGAATCGCTGTTTACAGTGGGACACGAAGAACTTTCGCTGGTTCTAGATGCTCATCACTAAGGATCGATAAACGAGTGGATGATAAGTTTCCATTAGAGTATCCGAAGTACCGAAGAGTAAACCGAAAAAGAAGGGTATAAAGCGAATAATAGTAAAGAAAGCTAATCAAGAATTATAATATATGTAAGGCTGTGAAGCACTCACCCTCTTAAGCAACGTAATCAAGTAGGCTGGCGGATTGCATTGGAATTACTTAACATCAGAAGTAGAAGCATCATCATCGATATTATAACCCAGTGTAAAGCATGCACCTTACAAGTTACATATAAACAGTCGCAACTGTGTTCAAGAAGAGAAAGGTCTACCGCACGCAATTTCGTTGCACCATCGCTCATAAACATCAACACTGGACGTGTTGAGACTTGAAAGCTTCTTAACGTAGTAAGTATCGCGGTTGTAATTTCTGCACTAGTAGATCCTGGTAATCTTTTGCTAGTTAGTAACAGTGGAAGTGTCGGTTTACCTTGATCCAGTACACGAACTTACTCCTCTGAAATTGGCCCCCGAACTTTAAAAAAAATTCTAATTCTTAAGCCAAGCGTACACCAAAACCGATTTTGTCGGCTGATGGCGGACAGAACTACCCGGACGAGTAACTCGGACATGTATGTGCTTACACTGCAACAGTGTACCACTTGTGCCGACATTGGACGTTAGAGTTCTGAAGTTGTTGCATAACATAGTTCTGCGAAATTACCCCAACAATGCAATCATCATATTTCAGGGCTAGCGCCGTAACTTGTTCGTTGGAGAGTTCTGATCGTTTCTTTTCAGCTTACAGGTAGAGTTCTGGAGTTCTTTATTGTTTTCGGGAATGGTTTAGCAAGTTTTCTTTTTGCAAAAGTTGCAATTTTTGATTTCACGAGAATAAGTTCTGGATAGCGCTCTAAGAGTTCTATCGAACATACTCGTAACGTTTTTCTATAAAGTTGAAAATTCAGAAGAACTAGTGTGTTATATTCCGGGAAGAAGAAAAATTGCACAGGAGTTCTGATTAGAGTTCTGGGTAGTGCTCGGAGAATTCGATCGAATATCTTTATAACGTTTTTTCTATAAAGTTGAAAATTCAAAAGTTATTTGCAAAATTCGAATTTGTGTACTATGTTACAAGACGAAAAAAATTACACAGTAGTTCTGATTAGAATTCTGGGTAGCGCTCGCAAAGTTCTATCGAATATCCTCATAGGGTTTTTCTATAGAGTTGAAAATTCAAAAGATTAATAAGTTTTAACATTGACAACTTGTTATTTATTGTTTAGTCATTCTTATTACATTGTTGATAACAATATTTTTCAGATACCCAGAACTCTACTCTCTAAAATTGCTACTTTTGCAAAAAAAAACTTGCTAAACCATTCCCGAAAACAATAAAGAACTCAAGAACTCTACCTGTAAGCTGAAAAAACGATCAGAACTCTCCAACGAACAAATTACGGCGCTAGCCCTGAAACATGATGGTTGCTTTTTTAGGGTAAGTTTGGAGAACTATTGAAAATTGTATGCAAGAACTCCAGAACTATACCTATTTATCTTTAAGAATTAAAATTTTCTTTTGAAAATTCGGGCGCCAACTTCAGAAGAGTCACGAACTATGTATAACAGATTTTACAACCAAGGCAACTGACTTCTTAATGTTGATATGATTTTATTTTCCACCTCCTTGCGTACAAATAAAACATGCTTACGTGCTGTGACCCTAGTTGGCAACTTCAACTCCGGGTTGTATTTATCCCGAAAGTTCTTAAACGATTTCTTATCCACTATGTTAAGTGACAAATTACATGTTATCATCATGATAAGTAAATTGCAAATAAAGTCATTTCTATTTGACGCGCCGTTTTTTCTATTTCTGTGTTTTGCGCTATTTACATACATGCTTTCCACAGTCGTTCTTTTGCCAGCACATCGACGTTTTCTCGCACACATTACAAACTATTTTCGTACCGTTGTACAACAAATCTCGAAAGTCACAGATAAAGTTTTTCACTTTATCAGCAAAGGATCGTTGTTTAGCCTTGCGCACATTGAATATTTTTAATTAAAAATTTTCTTCAATAACTAGTTTTCCATTCGCCTAACTTACTTTACACGCAGACCCCACGCTAGTAATGATGAATGTGTACGAATTTGAACTGCTTTGCCACCCGGCACATGTTTATCCGTTGCATCAGACAAGCGTGCGCCGAGTTCCGTTGGCTGCTTCAGCTGTTACGACTATACTGGGACAACACGATTATTTTACCTTAGTTATCATTAAATAGTGTAAACCGGACTGACGCTGTTACTCCACTGCTTGTCCCCGCTTACGTACAAGGCGCCACATTCGACTTTTTCTGGGCATTTACGCCCTTCTCTCAAATTGCATAGCCACACTGTAATAGTTGGATTTTTTAAATATTCTGGAATATAAGAATTTTAGTTTTGTAACCCTATTTATTATTACACTCCATTCTTAATGTAAACGACTTATAGCTGAAAGTTGTAGTGCCACATACGCGTCATCACCGTCTTTTCTTACAAAGTATTAGTTTGGATGGAAATCGCTCCGACAACCGGTCTCATAAAATCTTGTATTCATGCTGTACGTTTCCCAGATAGGCCATCATCTAATTATGATATACAAGACCGTTCATGTTTCCCTCTCGATATGAAATTCAATAAAGTTCGACAGATAGAACCGTAATGCCGCCATCGATGCCAGCGACAAGATCGATAGACGGCGGATAACGGCGGTCGTAAATAATGCATGAATCGTTCTCGAGGTACTATCGGGCGTTAGACGCCAATCTACCAACATAGTCGTTCCATCATCCTCTTCGTTTCCCGCTGATTTTTTCGGACCGAAATCCGCCGGTCTTCGCGAAACGCAATAAGAAAACCGGATAACTCGCCAATTCAGCGCTGAATCGAACAAATACGCCCGGGACTTAATTGACGATAATAATTTTTAACGATCGCCTCTTTCGTCGGACGGCGAATGAAGGAGAGGAAAGAAAACGAGGAAGAAACGAAGAAAAAAGAAGCAAAAGGAAAGCGACCGGATAGTCCGCCATTCTATTGTGTCGGCTCGTATCCCCTTTAATTCGGTTTCTTGTCCGATCTCTCTCCTCGCAGAAGTCGAGGGGATTTTTTCCCGAGTTATCTCCTCATATAGTCGCAGCGCGACCGAGAGCCTCCTTATGAAAATAAGTCACGCACGCCGCTCTCTGTAGGTGGCTGTAACAGATCCGCTAAATTATAACTCGGAGTGCGTGCTACGTACAACCGTCGAATTCGCCGCGTTAACGTTGCGAGGTATACGAGGTTTGTAAATAAAGTATCAGCGGTACCTGCAGTGGAGCTTTTGTCGTGTTCGGTTAGTGTGAGTGGATTGTGGGATGAAGCAAGGTTAGGTGGGCGCCCAGATAAAGTATCTGATCACCAAAGTTTGAAGAGCGTAGCAGCGAAATCTTGATTTTAACTTTATAATAAGAAGGCGGATGGTTTATGGGATGACGCAAGGCGGGAAAGGTGCCCAGACAAAGAATTCTATCGTCAACGTCAGAAGAGACACACGTGTACCGAAAATAATATACGATCGTGTGGTAAAGAGTGTGCAGGTTGGTTGAAAAGTTGTGAAAGCGACGCCTATTAACCAGTAGAGGAATTAAAATGTATACGCCATTTTAATATTTCATCTTTCATTTGACCACACAAAAAAGTTCATTTCGATCTGTCAATTCATTCTTTGTTTCCAAGCCATTTGAAGTTGACATGTCAGTGTACTCTGCTAGAAAGGAAGAAACCGAACATCGTGCGGTGATAAAATTCTTTGTTTTGGAAGATTTATCAGCAACAAAAATTCATACAAAAATGGTGAAAGTGTTAGGTGCTCCTCCATTTCCAACTCTGCATCGATGAGTTTTAGAGTTTAAACGTGGTCGTACAAGCCTTCAAGATGAACCACGTAATGGACGTCCAAAAACTGCAACAACGCCAAAAATCATTGGACAAGCTTATAATATTGTTTGTAAAGATGCAAGTTTGACTAAGCCTGAAATTGCTGAAACCATAGGCATCTCGGATGAACGAGTGCTCCATATTTTACACGAGGAATTACATATGAAGAAGTGAAGAAGTTCGTAAAGTTAGTGCCGCATTCGTTAACAATCCAACAAACACTGAATCGAAAACAAATTTCTCAACGTAATTTGGAAGGGTTTAAGCAGAATAAAACCGAATTTGTGCGTCGTTTTATAACTATGGATAGGACTTCGATCTACCATCATGATTCTAAACTGAAACAAGAACGTTTACAATGGACTGAAGCTAATTTATCAGCTCCAAAGCAAGCCAAGTAAGAACGATCGGCAAAAAGATTATGGCATCAATTTTCTGGGATGCAAAAGGGGTTTTGTTGATTGATTATCTTCGGAAAGGTAAAACAATTAACTCTGAATATTATTGCAACCTTTGCGATCAATTGGATAAAAAGTTCGTGAAAAGAGACCCGGTTTACGAAAGAAAACAATCATTTTTCATCAAGACAATGTACGTGATCACACAAGTGTTTTGACGATGGCTAAATGGAATGAATTAAAGTACGAATTGTTTGAATACCCATCGTATTCACCAGATTTGGCTCCCTACGACTATTACCTCTTCAGAAATTTGAAGCAATTTCTACGTGGAAAGCGCTTTCCGTCGAATGAAGACGCTATTGCAGTCGTGGAACAGTATTTTGCAGAGCTTCCGGAAAGTTATTACAGAGATAGTGTAACATTATTGGAGGATCGTTGGAATAAGTGTGTTGAAGTTGAGGGAGATTATATTGAATAAAAGAAAACTAATTTTATTAAAAATGCACATCCTTTTATTTTTGCTTTCAAAACTTTCCAACTAACCTGTATCTCGATTAATAACTGATGGCTTTTGCACTAGACAATGCTGGGGTTTCAAATGAGTAAACAGCATTAAATCGGAGAGATGGAGATAGGGTTTTTCGTACACCTACAAATATTAGCTCTCATTCCAGTCAGTTATTCATCAGCTGTGTTGTATTGTGCGCCTATGTTCCTGGTATTTACTGCTCCTACGATGAAATCTGCTTTCTTCAAAGCTCATAGATCTGTGATACTATTGACTAGTGTATAAGTAATTATAAAATTACTTTGGAATAAATTAAATAGCAATAAGTGTTGTTTAATTTAAGGTTAATAAAATGTCTGGTACTAACATCAACGCTGCAGCGACGAGCACTTTCAAAAAAGGGGAAAATTAGATCTGAACAAGCACGAGTTATCTTATTAAATCTTATTAAATCAAATAAACAAGTCTGTTGTTTTATTTTTTCTGGGATACAATGTTGACACTTATTAGTGGAAGATTACATAGGTAAAAGTGCAACAAAAAATTCAAAGTCTACTTTTAATTAACGCACCATATTTCTTTATGTTTCTTTTCCACTTTTATTTTCAGTATTAGTTCCTGAATTACTCAGTGTGCACTTGACAATGAAAGTTTAAGTATGAATTCATTTATTGAAAATGGTATATGGGTGTTATTGTTTCAAAGGAAAGAATATATTGTTAGAGCTCATAGTCAAACGTTATTAAGTAACATATTTAAAATTTTACAAGAAAACGACGTAAAGATTTTAATGTCATATTCTTCATACAATTTAATGCGATAAAATCTATACTACTATCGTCATGTTCATTATCAATACGCGCTATTTATGCTTGTTATATTAATGTTTAAAATGCCCGCCTTTTGGTGATTGATATTTTTAGTGCAGTTTGCAGAGTTGTTTCATTATTCTTTGGCACCGACTCAGTTACCGAATTTTGACGATAGAACGAAACAGAACGATAATATGAGAGAGACACCACTGTATATATTGGCAATCTAAAGATATTCAGCCAACAATTGCTAATTTCTGCTTCTGTCGTTATTGTTGCCGTCGTATATCTAGTTGTTACATTATTCTTTAACCTCAAACGATTTAATTGCATTTTTGTCAGCTTTTTCAAAGCTTCAAATAAATTTTCATTTGATAGTACATCACATATTTACACAAGAGATCGATAATCCAATATTTTTAAAAGGTCTGTAAACAGGATCATTTAAGTCAATGCGCAGTTTGGTGCCAAACGATAATGAACCAACTCTACTAGAATCTCGAAACTCGACTAGAATCCTCGCTACTTTCTTCACGCACATCGTACGCTAACCGCAGAAATTTTATGTAGCGCGCGTCGCGCAGCACCTACAAATGCCTTTTTATTTCGCTCTATTTGGTGCTATTGTCGCCGCTGACTTCTTCCTTATGTTCGTTCATTTTCGAACATTTATGAACTTGTAACGGCGATGCGTCGCTTTTTATTTGGAATCCGCGATGAGAAATGGGGAATTTTATGGACGTGCTAAGCGATAAAACGCGAGCCGATCGATTTTTTCGACCTCGCTCGATGGGATCGGGATGGATAAGTAACGAGTACGTCTTCGTAAATGGATGGATATACGCCTCATCGATAATAAATCGCTGGACGTATCCGGTGAGGTGTGGAAATTCCTGACGATGAATCCCACGGTGCTTTTAGAAACGGTTGTATAAAATCTTTTTCGCTCGCACATCATACTCTCTCTGTCTCTCCTTCTGTTTCAGACGAAGCAAGCACGCACATATCCTTTCTCTGGCTCATCGCCTTTCGCTCGCACGTCGTACTCCCTCTCTTGTTTTCTTTGTCTTTCGCACGAAGCGAGCGCCTGGCTCTGCCCAAATTTCTTCTTCTTCTTCTTCTCGTCAATCCTCATGCCTTTCAGCGTCGGATTATTTCCGGATCTTACGACGATTTAATCCATTCTTTGCCCAAATTTAATACTCGAAATATAACGCCTACGCTTTTACGCTTACGCTGGTCTCAGTCCTTTAAGGATTATTAACTTCAAACATTATTATATTTTCAGACAAATACTAATATGTTCTAAATTAGACGAAATTCTGTCTACAGATGTTTTCGAAGGTGTAGAATACGACTTTAACGTCAAAACTCGTGAAATATGCTTCGGTTGGGTGCTAGAGCTTACCAAAGCGATTCGTCCAGAACCACTTTTCACTTTCTCATTGAATATTTCCTCAATGAGCCGTTTCTCGTACCCCAAATTATTTTATGTCTAATCTGCACGAGAAGAGCTTTAATTTGATGTGTAATAAGTCGTACTTCCGACCATTTCGATTTTCTTAGAAATTCCAAGGGGTATCCCTTTGACATTTCAGAAAAAATCAATATGTTCTAAATTAGACGAAATTTTGTGTACCGGTGTTTTCGAAGGTGTAGAATACGACTTTGACGTCAAAACTCGTGAGATTTGCTTCGTTTGAGTGCTAGTGCGTACCAGAGCGATTCCTCAAGAATCACTTCTTATTTTATCATTGAATATTTCCTCAATGAACCGTCTATCGCATCCGAAATTGTTTAATTAAATTAGACGAAATTCTGTCTACAGATGTTTTCGAAGGTGTAGAATATGACTTTAACGTCAAAACTCGTGAGCTTTGCTTCGGTTGGGTGCTAGAGCGTACCAAAGTGATTCGTCCAGTACCACTTTTCACTTTCTCATTGAATATTTCCTCAATGAACCGTTTCTCGTACCCCAAATTATTTTATCTCTAATCTGTACGGGAAGAGCTTTAATTTGATGTGTAATAAGTGGTACTTCCGACCATTTCGATTTCCTTCGAAATTTCAAATTTCAAATTTCTTTGAAATTCAGACAAAATTTAATATGTTCTAAATTAGACGAAATTCCGTATACAGATGTCTTCGAAGGTATAGAATACGATCTTGACTGTGAATGTGCAGGGGGCACCTCAGGGCACCTCAGCGCTTCACACACTGTATATGTTGATGTGTATTTCACAGACCCATTCCACAGACATTTCGATTGATTTGTCATCCTAACTGTCGATAGTTGTGCTGTTGATGACGCAAGTTCGGATATTTCACCAGAAATTCACAATTTAATTCGACAATCCGTACGGGATCCCAATAAATTACCGGAAACTACACCGACTAGCCTTGCGCACATGCGCTCATTCCCTCCGACCTAAACTAACCGCTTCGACGATATAGAGTGAGATTTGTAGCTCTGTAAAGCGCTTTCACGAGCCCCTGTCCCGCATAAATTCGAATCTACGGCCGACCTCTAAACCGACGTGATTAAAATTAATGCACTTATCGGCGTACTTTACGAGTCGCCGGGTTTCCCTTCGCGTCGTTCGTTTCGCACGATCGCAGAAAACGTTCGGGGTACCCGACGGACGGGACGAGGACATAAATTACGGCGACGGTCGTAATTGATAAGGGACTAATTATAATGACGATTATGCGACAGTAGAAGTACGTAAAATACGTTTATTGCCCGCGGGTCGTAGGGAAATTTGCGGTCCGAGTCGGGGACGCGAATTAAGACAAACTGGCGTGAGTTAGATGACGTGTTAATATGTTGTGGGTGATGTATGCATCGTAGTTTCCGATTTCAGCGGATTAGAGGCACCAAATCAGGCGTTTGCGCACGCTGAAATGTTGCAACCAAACAGGATATGGGAAGAATGCTGATTAAGAAAGTAACAATTTCTTCATACCTTCCTTCTTCTTGTAACTACCAGACGTAGTTTCCACGAGTAATAATTAAATGAGACGCACAATCTCGATTATGAATCTTGTACTACGATAGTTTTTCTCCTTTTTCTAACGGCAACGAAGGAAGCATCAAACTAACCAGATAAAGGCGGGACTTGCAGTACAGGAAACGATATAAACTAATACGTAATTACTGCAAGTCGTTAAAACTAATAAAAGCGATTGCTCTATTCGACGCAGATGGTGAGCGTGAGAGGTACCTAACAATTTGGTGTCTCGTTTTTCATTCCTGTTACGGCTGTAAAAATTAATTTATGAAAGATCTCTTCTCGAACGTACGAAGCCGCTTCCATCGATTGGTGGATTGGTGGATGGTGGTTGTGTCGAAAAGAATAATTAAGCCTCAAGTACTATCGTGTTTTCAAGTTACTCTTAAACAAGCAATACGCGTTCAAATTTTTCCGTATAGAATTCACAACAATGACATCTTCTAAATCTGCAATATTGCGTGTAAAAATTTATCAAGAGGTACACAGTGACAATACACGCTCAAATTCAACATTTGTCAATAAATTCATGAAAAGTACATGTAATTTATGATCCTATTTACCGTCTTTATACTATGGTGTTTTGTTTGACAAGCCACAGTTTGATTTTACTTCTTTTTGCTATTATCATTCTTTTTCTAGTTTGAGTTATTGTAGGTTTTACAGCAATCATATGTCTTCACCCTTTCCTAGCTGACGGTACTAATTCGTACCACCTTTTGTAACGACAAATTTAACAAATATGAGATCGCAGCAGCTTTCGCTTTGCTTAAATATCTCTTCTAAAATAATTGAGCTCTTGTAAAACAATTGGGATTCTCTTGAAAAAAATAATAATAAGAAATCACCAGTGTTTGTGGAAAGAAGAGGGAGATGTGAGGTATGTAGCGCGAAGAAGGTAGAATCTAAGCCTAATTCGAAGTGCTCTCACTGTAATGGTTTTTATGCCTGAACGAAAAGAAAAACTGTATTGCTGAATATTACGAGGCAAATAATTAGCGTTTTTTAAATAATTCCTCTATATATATATTTTTTTCTCATCTGTCACACTAATAGACTGACGGTACTTATAAGTCTAAGTTTTAAAAGTAATACTAAGTAAAGTACAATAATTAGTTTCATTTATAATGTCTTTGCATAATAATAAAGATAAATTAATATTTTTACTTTATGCCATAGCCGGTAGGAAAAGGTTAAAACTTGACTGACAAGGGGTCCATCAAACCTGTAAATCACGGATTTTAATGCGCTTTAAATATGTTGTAGGGGTACCTACCCTAAGTACCTGGCTATCCGCTTTTCATGCGACGTGCCTTGGTTTTCGAGAAAATCGATTTTGAAGTTTTGAAAGCACTTTATATACTTGTAACTTTAGGTATATTACAAGCGAGAAAGAGTAGCGCATCGGTTGGGATTCACGGCTACCACGCTGGAGGTATCGTGTTCCATTCCTGCCCGTGATTTTTTCAATTTTATTTTACAGGATATCAACGAATAGGTAAGGTTATGGAAAATTATTGACGAATATTCAATTTTCTCGTAGTACTCCATTTTGCCAGCCCTGTGACGTTTATTTTTACAGGCAGGTTAAAATGTTCACTAAAAAACTCCAGAATGCTCCCGGCTTATTAAAGACCAACAGAGAAATCTTCTCCAGGGAAGATTCGATAAAAATTCATTCATTGATTTTACATCAATTACGTGCACCTGGTTTGTCGGACATGGTTAAATACGCGTGGTTCGCGTCGAAGCTAATCGAGGAAAGAACGGATCTTCATGAATTTGAATGCAATGTGTTTCCCGATGTCGCTCCTAAGAAATCCGTACGCCTGCAAAACAGCAGCCATTATAAAATGTGCTTGGTGCCGTCAAAATTTGTGTTTCTTTGTTTCTACGATAAATACCATGCGGAGTTCTGTTCTGCTATACCAAGCGATTCGAGCGAGTGCGAGTAAGAAGATTTTGTAATAATTAAAAATGAAATTACTTCGACAAAATTGAATATTCCTCAATAATTTTCCATAACCTTAACTATTCGTTGATATCCTGTAAAGTAACATTGAAAAAAACGGGCAGGAATCGAACACGATACCTCCAGCGTGGTAGCCGTGAACCCTAACCGTTGTGCTACTCTCGCTTACTTGGAATATACCTAAAGTTACAAGTATATCTCGAAAACCAAGGCATGTCGCATGAAAAGCGGATAGCCAGGTACTCAGGATAGGTACCCCTACAACATATTTGAAGCGCATTAAAATCCGTGATTTACAGGTTTGATGGTCCCCTTGTGAGTAATAGTTGAACTTTTATTGAAAGTATTTTAGCAGAAGTACAGGCTTGGATTGGGACTTAAATTTGAAGATGGAAAAACTATTGGGTATTGCAGCCAAGGATGAATTGAAATAAAAGACTCTCGTTTGCTAACTCTAAGCTTTCGAATTAATTACTCCGATGCTTAGAGTTACCAAAAGATAGTCTCTTATTTCTACTCATCCTTGGCTGCAATCCCCAATACCTTTCAATCAAAATATTAAAATCATGTAGCTTTATAGTTGTCGTCTGTTTCGAAGTTTCGAAAACTTTGTTCTTAAAGCGCGCAACAGAAAATTTGGGTTAGAATTACGCATAAAATTTCTGACAAGCGTGTTCTTCCAGTATACCTTGAAACTGCGATTTCTCAAATTATATGCTTTAGAATCTGCAAATTATACTGAACATTTTTAAACATGCAAAGCAAACAAGCAATGCATGTAGTGATTGCTTCTGAGTGCGCTCTGCAGATGTTTTGGCAACATTCACCACAGGTAGTTTTTACCTTACGGTCCTTTCTTCGGTCACACATGTAACATCTTTTACATGTTCCTGGAGCTCGTGGTTCTAGAGCTGGTGTTGGTGGATCAATTCCTAATAAGTTTTCTATTATTGATTTTAGATCCCCTGACAATTCTTCTGTACGATATCGTCTTTTAATATGGTCGTTGATAAGTTCTTTCCCAGGCGGAATAGAAAATTCTCGTCGAGTCATTTTGAACGGTTCTTCTGACGTGGCTAATATAAATCTGTAGCTGTTCACACCCGAACTATCAAGTAATGCTCCAAATACGGTCATGGGTCATCGTCTGCTTCTTCTCTGGCACGAACATATTAAGCACTTCTGATCCAAATCATCGACTCCTTTTTTGGTATACATTTATTATAACAATTAATTATTTCTGGTTTCCCATTTTCTTCTATATTGCCATTATGATACATCGAAGACACCAACAAAACACATTTATTTCTTTTCAGCACATATGAGGCTAATGTATTATCGTGTGTAAATCCAACCTTATACAGAGGCTATCTGATGAAATCTTAGTTTATGTAATTGTCGGTGAAATTTCTCGCTTATTCTTGCGTATGATTCCAACATATCTGAGTCCAACTTGTTTCTAGAATTTCATTCAGAATATCTGCGGTAAACAGAAGAGATCAAGCATCAAATGGTGTTGTAAGCGAAGCACTTGCTGCTGGACTTGTTATTCCTGGTTGATGATGAATTAGATTTGACGCTCTGGTGCTTGACGAAGCAGGGGGAATGTCAGACCACTTGTAACGATAGCGACAATAACAGTGATGTGCAGCAGTCTCACTATCATCAATTTGATTTTGACTTTCTTCTTCTGATTCAACTTCAAACTCTGAAGATGTGCCGTGATTACTATGTTCGCTTGCTTCGTCTCTCAAGTCGTCATCGTATTCACGAGGCAAATCAGTATCAGAGGTGTCATTACAAGAATTTTTGCCTAACTGTACAGTAGCTTGCAGCTCAGTTCAGTTAGAAATCCTGGCATTTTGTAAGGAATATGTAACGTGGTGCCTAGGATGCAAAAATATCCTACGATAGTACTTGAGGGTAAATATTGAAGTGGGAATGTAAGACGATTAAGCGTTGATAATCTGTCATCACGTAATTGTTTGTTAATGTGCATGTTGCCAGGTGAAACACGTGTCCCGCAAGTTTTTAGAGAAATTTTACCTCCTCAGGAAGGAAAAAGCAACAAATCAGATTCCTATGCGATCAAATAGAAAACTGATCTAGATACAACCTAACTAGTTAGTATGTCGAGATCTATAGGAAATGTGATAATGCTGCCTTCGGAGGAAAAATAACAGACATCTATTGATAATTTGAGCTCGAAATTATCAATTTCGCATCCAACTTTTTCCACCATTCACTGTCCAGAAATTTCCAACTCATCCCACCAAGCAAAACCGTCACCCTATCACACCTGAAAACCCTATCCAACACCGAATCATCACCGCCATCTGTGTTCAACGACGCGTCTCGAACAGGAAATTCGCTTCATGGCTACCGGTACCATGGCGAAGGATCCGCGAGCCGGGTCGACGGCCCTAGCTGTAAACGCGAAGGAGGAGTACCAAACGGGCCGAACGCACCGAATGCCTTAAACGAATGATTGATGAACGTTCGAAAAGTGGGAGTGTTCCCGCGTCCGCGTTATGCGGGCGATGTTCGATAAAACGTCCGTAAAGAGCAGCGCAGACCTGAAAATTATCTCGGAACACCTGCCGACCGAACGTAGGAGAGGAGGCCCCGTTTAGCGTCGAAATTCTTAATTGGTGAGAATGGAGCGGATTCGGATGGATGACGGCTGACCGTGGTCGTCGTCCTCGTCGTCGTCGCCTTCGTCGTCTTCGTTTCTGGAGCGATGCGATGAATGAGTTCAGATAAAAATGGTGTTGAGAGCTTCGCGGAGGTTTCCCGGTATTGATTAATCGAAATTATAAGGTTACGGATCGCCATTTGTAATTTGGGTGAAACGCCGATCGCGGTATGAATGGAGGTACGGCGTGAGATGAAAAGATTTGCGAAATTGTTTTGGCCGTGATGCTGGGTGAGGATGAAAACTTGTTTCGTGAAAAGGACGATTTCCTTAAAGATTTAATCACTTCCAACTCGAACTATTTCTCATTACACAGGCAGTTTGATAAGTATAGAATTCAGAGAAAACTTCAGCACCAAAACTGTTAAAAAATATGTTTGATAAAACAATCTTGGGCCAGCAAAAGTGTAAGACTTTTCAACATTCAACAACCAAAATCTTTATCATGGCATAGGCAAGACAAGCAAGAACCAAGTAGTACTGAGTCCAGAGAAACACATCTGAAAAGCGCGAGTCCAGCAGAAACATAAGGCAAGAATTTGAATAAACCCGGCAGAATCGAAACCAGAAGTAAAGTAAAGTAAAACGGGAAATGTGACAAGTCTGCATTTATCAGGACGAGTTTAAAACCGGCAAAATTATGATAGTGCTAAGTCCAAGGAAAAGCTGAAGATATTGAGTCCCGAACTTCAACAAAGAATCAAGCAGTTTTAAGGAAATTTAACAAGCGATGACCAACTTATTTTTAATCCTCTACTTGAAACCAGTGAAAGTTTTTGAATCTAGACTTTGACAAAGCTCGATCCAGAGGAAATCTAGCGAAAGTATGTTGAAATGTATAAGAAATGTGGGAAGGAACTCTGACAAGCTTGGAATCTGAAGATGGCTAAAAATGTTAAGTCCAGGTGTATTTTGATCATATTAGGTCCAGAAGAGGTTCGGTAAGGCTTCATCCAGAACGAAAATGTAGGAAAATCGCAGGCAGCATAGCCTTGTCCAGATACAGAGAAGATGTGACAGAAATTTGGTTGCAACAAGCAAAAGTTGTGCGGTGTTAAATACAAAGGCTATCTAAAAAGGGTAAATCCAGGGAAATATCGACAAGGCTTCATTCACAAGAAATATAGCTCGAAATGCGTAGGAAATGTCAAAATGTTGAACTTATACTGATATATTGAACTTATTACGACCAGATTGGAACCAGCAGAAATATGTAACCGTCAAGTCTAATCAAGATCAAGATCTAAGGATTCCACCAGAAATATTGGCAAACCTGAAAAGTGTTGACAACGTCAAATCCGGAGAAGATCTAGTGAGGTTTGAGTCCACAAAAAATTGGAGAAGGAAACCAGAAGAAGTCCACCCAAACCAAGAAGATTTTATAACATTAAATCCAGAAAAGATCTATCGAAATTTAGTCTATAGGAAACTGGATAGAACCAGAAGAAATTAACCTAATCGGGAAAATTTGGCAACGTCATGTCTATAGAGGTTGAATCTGCAAGAAACTTGACAGAACCAGCAGAAATCTAACCTAATCAGGAAAATTTGGCAACGTCATGTCCATAAAGGATCTAGTGAGGTTGAGGTCTATAAGGAACTGGACAGAACCAGAAGAAATCTAACCTAATCAAGAGAATTTGGCAACGTCATGTCTATAGAGGATCTAGTGAGGTTGAATCTGCAAGAAACTTGACAGAACCAGCAGAAATCTAACCTAATCAGGAAAATTTGGCAACGTCATGTCCATAAAGGATCTAGTGAGGCTGAGGTCTATAAGGAACTGGACAGAACCAGAAGAAATCTAACCTAATCAAGAGAATTTGGCAATGTCATGTCCATAGAGGATCTAGTGAGGTTGAGATCTATAAGAAACTGGACAGAACCGGCAGAAATCTAACCTAATCAGGAAAATTTGGCAACGTCATATCCATAGAGGATCTAGTGCGTTTGAGTATGCAAGAAACTGGACTCAGCCAGGATAAGAAATTAACAAAGTTGAAACTAAGAAAATTTGATGATATTAAATCCAGGCAAGATCTAAAGAGGTTGGACCTGGAAGAAACTACCCTAGATCACTTGAAACTAGAAAAAATTAGAGAAGTTCAAACGAGGAAAATGTTATAATGCGAAGGCTAGGCAATATCTGAAGAAATTAGACCTGGAAGAAGTTAGCCTTGTTCGGAAAAAGTCAAGCAAAATTGAAACCAGGCAAATTTTGACGGTGTCAAGTATACAGAAGATCTAGTTGGATTGAATGTATAAGAAAATGGGAAGAGCCAAAGAATGATTTTGCAAAGCTTAAACCAGGGAATTTGAACATATTAAGCCTAGCCAAGATTTAGTACGGTTGGACCCAGAAGAAGATGGCACTGATCAGTAGCAACATAGCGATATTGAAACCAGGCAAAATTTGGCTATGTGAAGTCCAGATAAGATCTAGTGAGGTTAAGACTATAAGAAACTGGACAAATCCAGAAGAAATTTAGCTAGTTTAGAAACAAAAAGACAGCCATTTGATAATCGACCAGGTGAAAAAGGGAAAGAGGAAGGCGCATAATACTTAGAAAAAACATTACAAGTGAGCATGAAAGGAATGAGCTGGGGTGGAGAGAGGTCAAGGGCAAAGCGAGAAAGCGAGAAGAATGGAAGGAACTTTTTGTAGAAAAGAAATTTCAAAAGGACTGGAGCATGATGAGGAAATGTTAATCTAGCTAATCAGCCTTCCTTTACTATTGGCTACGAGACGCGGGAGCGTCCAAGATTTCCATAGGAGTGAGTTAGAGAGAAAATCAGAAAAAATATGTGGAGGCAAACCAAGAAAAACTGTAGCTTCCAATCTTGGATGAGAGGAATTTTCGAGAGCGACAGTTAGATGCTGGAAGAAACTAAGCTGTATCCTACGATGAATCAACACAAATCTAAAGCGTAATTGGATTTGAAGAAATCAACAGATTTGGGATAAAAAGAAGAAAAATCCATCTACCTAGTACAATTTTCCAAATCTTTAACTCCAAATTTCACAGATTTACTTTTACAAATCTCGTTTCAAAGTCGTTATCTCCAGAAGAAAAATAAACAAGTCTCAAATCGTACAGAAACGCAAAAAAAAAAGGAAAAAATCACACTCATTCGTTTCATCACTGACGGACCTTCGTACATACGTATATACATATACCACATACATATGTAAGTGTGCAGTACGAAAGAAAGTTCGTTTCGAGATGATCGGGAACACACGCGTCGCACGTCACGTGGGTGGTCCGTGTTTATCGAATCTGAGGAGAACTATTCTCAAAAGATGTGGGAAAAACAAATTGCTTATTAAGCGCGAGTGTGTCCCTCGTAGTTTGTTTATTTGAGCGAGAAGAAACTCCCCTCACATTTAATTTTAATTAAGAGACCTCGTTCGAATGAAATCAGCGCTGACAGTAATGAAGAGGACCATTAATTTTCATCGTGTTACAAGTCGTTATGCAATTTGTCGTGTGAAACGGAGATGTACTACAGGAGGGAATTAGATTTGATTAGAACGAATTTGATTTATTCGATTTGGTCTCTTTTCATTCGTATGTGTTGGCTTGAAACCTAGAATTAAAGGAAAACTAGGTAGCTGTGTAAAAAGCTAAGTAGTAGGTATTTATGATTAGAATCGGCTAAAATCGCGAATCCCATCTGTGACTGGTCCGTACGGACTTCGGGTGGCGGCGCAAAACATATATGCTGTCGGTACGTTGTTTCCTATCCTTATTGTTGCGTATTTCGCATTTCGTAAACTTACCCGATGTTGGGCGAAACAACAACAAACTCACTTTCTATGCCGTATCTGTGTACCATGCACCATTAGAATCTACCAAAGTGACTGGACAATGACGTCTTATCTCGCGGTTACCCTGCAAAAATGTGCAGTAGAACTAAACCAGGTACGTATCTTAGTGACGGATGGAGCTTCGAATATGCTAGACAGCGGTAGGGCACTGAAAACACTCGAACAGGACCTCATTTCCTCCGTATAACATGCTGTCCACAACTTGCAGCCAAAACTAAACTAAACATTCTCCTGTAGTCGACAAGTTAGTCAATGAAACGAAGAAAAGTTTTTTGTGAAATCTCCTGAACGAATTCGGGAATTTCTTAAGTTGTGTCCAGGAATTCCGATACCACCACAGTCTGTTATAACGAGATGGGGAAAAACGCCTCGAAGCAGTTTTATATTATAGCACACATTTTAACGAAGCAAAAGACGTAATTTTAATTTTAAACGCCATTAACACCGGAACAAGTTCTAATTTCCTTCGAATAACATGTCTACTGCAAATTGTCCGCAACTTGTAGCCGAAACTGTTAGATAGCGTTGTCCAGCAGTGGACACATTAGTCAATAAAACGAAGAAAAGTTTTTGTGGAATCTGCTGGACGAATTCGGCAATTTCGTAAGTTGTGTTCGGGAATTCCGATACCACCACGGCCTGTTATAACGAGATGGGGAACATGGCTTGAAGCAGTTTTATATTATAGCACGCATTTGAACGAGACAAAAGACGTAATTTTAATTTTTAACGCGATTAACACCGGAACAGGTTCTAACTTCCTGCGGATAACGTGTCTACTGCATGCTGTGCGCAATTTGCAGCCGAAACTGTTACACGGTGCTGCTCTACAGTTAACGCATTAGCCAATAATACTCAGAAAAGTTGGTGTGAAATCTCCAGAGCGAATTCGGGAATTTCGTAAGTTGCGTCAAGGAATTCCGATACCATCACAGCCTGTTATAACGAAATGGGAAACACAACTTAAAGCAGTTTTATATTATAACACACATTTTGACGAAACA
Source organism: Chrysina gloriosa (assembly GCA_038088585.1). Taxonomy (NCBI): domain Eukaryota; kingdom Metazoa; phylum Arthropoda; class Insecta; order Coleoptera; family Scarabaeidae; genus Chrysina; species Chrysina gloriosa. Next base: position 7,064,361 of record CM076094.1, on the reverse strand, counting down.
AAAGACGCAATTTTAATTTTAAACGCGACTAACACTGGAACAGGTTCTAATTTCCTCCGGATAACATGTCTACTGCACGCTGTGCCCAACTTGTAGCCGAAACTGTTACACAGTGTTGCCCCGCAGTTGACGCATTAGCCAATAATACGAAGAAAAGTTTTTGTGAAATCTCCTGAACGAATTCGGGAATGTCGTTAGTTGTGTCCAGGAATTCCGATACCGCCACAAACTGTTATAACGAGATGGCAAAGGTGGCTTGATGTGGTTTTATAATATTTCAACTATTTCAACGAAGTGGGAAACGTAGTTTTAACTTTAAACCCGCAAAATTCAAACGCAATTAATAAAGGTGATTGCAAGGACTGTGGTGTAATTTACTGACAATTGTGTGGTGAGGAGTTTACCGATGTGATATTTGTGTCAAACGCACTTAAAGGAAATCCAGAAACAATTTAGGAATTTCCAAGCTGCAACAGATGCACAATGTACTGCGCAACACCACGCCGTTATTTCTAATTGCATTGCGAGTTTGCAGGGCATCTCTCTGTAGCTGGAACATTCAGTAAAATGTATAGCAAGGATTCTTAACCTGAGACTCACTGATCTTCTGGGGGTCATGGAAAGATTTTTGGGGTCAATGAAATGATGTCAGAGAGTTCGTTTGAAAATCTTAGCACACTTTATCCTTTTCATTTACGTCAATTAAGGCTATCCCCCGGCTATTTTAGTTCACTTATTCCAAAATATTTTCCGAAGGAATCCGTGGACTTTACTTCGCTGTTAGAGGTGTTGGTGGAATGAAAAAAGGTTAAGAATCAATTAATTAACTCTACAGATCAGTAGCTGGGTGAAAATTTGTTTTGTGCAAAAATCCAGATTACGTCAAACTTCGCCGTGTGTTTCTGATCGAAGATTTATAAAATATAATACAATACAATATAATATAATATAATATATTAAATGTAGAAGACTCTCTATAAACGGCCTAATAATAAAATTAGTTTCGTTAATGGGCAGTTAACAAGTAACCGTGCAAAAGCCTACAAAGTAAGCACAATTTCCATATGCCAATAATCCTGTAGGAAATGTTGACTATGGACCTGGAAATGTTCACTGTGTCACTCGCAGAACGATATACTGTACTGACGAGTCCTAATGAGAACGAAACTAATTAGTCTGCAGTTGCGTTTTGCGATTGACATAGTCAACATTTCCTACAGGATTATTGGCATATGCAAATTGTGCTTACTTTGTAGGCTTTTGCACGGTTACTTGTTAACTGCCCATTAACGAACCTAATTTTATTATTAGGTCGTTTATAGAGTCTTCTACATTTAATATATTATATTATATTATATTGTAATGTATTATATTTTATTAAATTTTGGCTCTCGAAAACACGATCGAAGATTTATGTTTAAAATTCCATTATCATACCTTGATTGATGCCCAACATTCTTTTTCTACGGATAGAGATATTTTTAATGACAAAATAAGGAATAATAACTGGTAGAGTAAAAATACTAAACACACTCTATCGGCGAACGAGTGTTACGTTTTTTGTGTTAGATACAGTTTTTATTCTACGAGTTTTATTCCTTATTATTACGGATCTTCACCAAGTAAAGGCTAGTTCTATTCAATTTTAGTGACAAACGCCGAAATTTAACAGATTTAACAATAGAAAACTACCTGATGCCCCCGATTTTACCACAGATCTTGGAGATTTCCAATCCGTGCTACTTCAATAGTGACAACAAGTGACAACCTTTCACTTCATATTTATTACTAAGGAGTAATAATTGTCGTTTTTGCGACGCCATTAAATTTCGGGTGAAAGTAAATAACCAACATATTTATGCGAGTTATCATAATTTCATGTTAGTAATACAAGCTCATAATTGCTCCCTGCTGTAACGCTCATGTACTCGTCCCGTCTTACTCAACTATACTCCCTAAAACCTACTGAACAATTTGTAATGAGTCCTGTTTTGATGAACATTTATAAAGCAGAAATTTGTAACTTATCCAGTCGTCGAAAATTTTTAAAACGTGCGTGTTGAATTTTAAATGAAAAAAAAAATATGCAATTTTTCGATTCCCAACTCGCAAAACAGAAAGAATCCATTTTTGATTACTCGATCTACATTACCCCGTTAACAATACAAATCGAACAAAAGAAATTCCATTACACAAACCTAGAATTTCCTTTCAACTTACAACAATAAACGTGTTCTACCAATAACCATCGCGCTATATACATACATTCATACGCACTGTACATTGCACATTGTTACTATTGTAGTTTACGTTACAACAACCAATAAAGCCCGAGAATATTATATTACCTCTACATCACCACCGTCCGCCTCTTTTGATATTGTACCTGCCCCGTTCACGAACCCTCCGCTTTTGATTTACGTTCCGCGGTAGATTGTCCGTTCCGGAACCACTTAGCCGGCGTATTCAACGCGAACAATACCGAGTCATCAAAGGAGATTGTTTATTAAACAAATGAAGGGATAATTCTACAATTACCCGGCGCAATAAATATTGTTTACGTTGGCATATATGGATAATAATTGCGACGAAGTGTACGCGACCGCGGAGGCATGTAATTACTTGTACGTTGGTGGATGTGCGTATCGTAAAGAATACATTCCTCTTTGTGTCCGGTTCGATATTTTGTACGTACAAACGCGCTTAAAAGGAAATCGCCGATTAATGTCACGTTGTAGGTGGTAGAAGCAAGGAACAAATTGAAATTGCATTTCGATTGGGGGGCGTAAATCTATAAGTTTTATTAAACCTCAAAGTTCCATTAAATTCTACCGAAAAACCAAGATATCTTCTAGTAAAGGAATTCGAAATAGATCGCAGAATGTTTATTTTGTGATTTTGCTGTGAGTTTCAAAGTAATGTCAGCGCTTTGCGCTTCGTACTGCGAACTTGGAAAATATTGTATCTACCATCAATTTAGCAACACGTGGCAGAATCTGAAAGAAGTTGCTAACATGGACACGTTCGTGAAAGCCTACGATTGTACACGAGGGGCGACTTTTATGTTTCTACAAACGGGTAATAGGTGGCGCTATTAACACGCGTCATTACTATTTTCGCTCAAATTTGTAAAAATTATGCTCCCGAATGTCATACAGAATATGCCTGAAAAGCGACTTTCAGTACCTCGTAGTGTTTAAAAATCGTATTTTGAGGCATCAATTTCAGAATGGAAAAAATGTTTGCAGAATTGGTTTCAAGACATGCGAAAGTGTATAAATTTTAAAAGCGAATATTTTGAAAAGCCACGAGACAGTTTGTTCCAAAAAAACCTTATAAGGTGTCCCTCGTACAACCCTTCAGAGATATCTGCTAAATTCTACGTATCTCTATACTCGGAATCGGGAGAGTTTAACGCTGCGTCAGAAGTTATTGCTTCTAGCTCAGGCGTAGCATGAGTCGGTATTTTATCTGATTAAGTTCTAAGAAGATAACAAATTTTATCTTATATGTTGATTAGATAAAAATACCTGCTCGGAATTTATCTGAAAGTTGAAAGCGGGAACTTGTAATGCAGCTCTAAATTCTCTCGATTCCAAAGTTACTAATGAGAGCAGCTCGTTGAAACATTTTAAGGCTTAAACATCTTAATGTTTTGAAAAGGGCTGAAAGAAACCAAAACAAACCCAGTCGCTTCGATTTCTGAAGTTGATGCTAAGGATGAAAGACGGCAGGAAGCAGGTGACTGTTAGAATATCTGAAGCAGATCTGATGACGCAGAAGCGATTATGACTAATGTAGGATCGTGGGGTTAGAGTTCACTCTAACCATAAAATGGTGTTAAATGCATGCTGGCTGATAGTACAAGAATTTAAAAAGAGCGGGGAGAATTGGCGTTTCTACTCCGTCGCGCACAAAAGTCAGATTATTACAACGGGTATACGTCAAGCAGATAGGGTGTTACGTTAAAATTTTAGTTTCACGTTCTATCTCTCTCTTGGATGATTCTATCACAAAATATCCGGCCTGCAGGACAGGGATTACACACAAGAAACCAGCAATGAAGCTACTAAGTATGATTGATAAACACAAAATTTATTGGACTAAGAGGGGTTAAATATTAAGTGAGATAAATGACAAGTTGGGGTGGACGTAAATTATATACAAAGAACTGGCAAAAAGGATTAAAATATCGACGGTTAAAGATAAAAACTTTAAAATTAACTTTTAGATCAATAATTGGTACAGGGCGCGTTCATAACGATTTAGCATAAAATAATGGACAAGCTATGGACAAATGGTTCACGCGATGGCGAATTTTGCGTAAAGCACACAAATTGCGCACACACATCGTAGTCTAATATATAATAACGGCATAAAAGAAAATTCCTATCTTAGAAATGGGAGGTTTCTTACTGGTGGTTATCGGGGTGAGTTGATTTTTTCTTAAACGTCAACGAGGCGGGGTCATACTGTTGACGGGATTCGGTCAGTCTTACAGCCTGAACAGCTCCGAAATGGTATCCTCCCAATGAGAAGACATGAAACGTAAGTTGATTCGGCCGATTTCCATAGCCAGCTAACGGCACTTAACTTCGCGTATTTAATTAACTAATTGCCGAATTTTGACATACGTAATGCACTGCGACGCGATGCTGGAAGTTCAGATAATTTTGCGAGATTTCATTAGTTGAAATGAAGATCACTCGAAATACAAAACAACACGCAATATATACGGTGTGTGGTAAACTGGGAAAAGAAATGTAGAATTTGTAAATACTTACTAAAAGTTAATAAAAGATAAACATTAAATTTAGACTGTGACAATCATTTTGCGAGACACGTCACCAGTTGATGATTTATTCCTTCATTATTCGATAAGTTAGCCATCCAATATACTAACTACGATAGCCAAGTGTGAATACCGATTCCTCTCTGTAAGAACCAAGCAGTGAACGACTTGACCATAAATTACCAGAGAGAGCAAATAATCAACGTTTGTACGAACCCAATACTGAACGATTTCATCCTGCAGTAGACATAATCAGCGATTTACTCTTACAATAACCAAGCAATTGTTTCCGTTCTGCATTAGTTAAATGACTTACCTCCTTCCTATTAGCCAAGTAACGAACGATTATATCCTCTAATAGCTAAGTAATGAGTAACTCATTTAGATATTAACCAAATTTACTTCCATCTAAATTGGTCGCCAGTAGGTAGGTAACCAGTAACTTCTTCTCTCAGTTTTAGCCAATTTACTGTTTCAGCTGCTAACCAAGTGATTACCGATTTCGACTTGTATTGATCCCGTAATAAGTCATATTATGTCATTCACTGGTCAACTACTTCTTATATTACCCAAGAAACAGGGCTCCCTTCTGCTTTAACCAAATAGTTAGTAACTGCAATATTGCAAATGGTAATGGACTTTTCCTATGTTAGCCAAGTAGTAGGTAGCAATTGGTTAGCAATTAAAAAGATAATCTACATGACTCGCTGCAAAACGCCCTTATATGGTGCGTTTGTGGAATCAAATTTATAGGCAATCCCTTAGCGCGATATACGGGTAAACTATTATTTATCAATTCAACCTCATCGGTAAATGACTGAAACTTCGAACATGTTTTGGATAAACCTAGTTTGTTTTCAAAATGGGACAGGAGTGATGCAATAGTGCGCGTAAAAATTGCCAATAAATATGTGAGTCTGCATTTAGTTTACGCGCGGTAACGTACGGCTCAACTATAGGATATATAGATAAAATATCGTTGCACTAAAATTTCGAACAACAATAACATGATTTTCTGCGAGGAACAGATGGCTTTGTGAGTGTCTTCATTGTATTTATTGCGATAAACCACTTTTGTTTTCAAAATGAGACAGGAGTGATGCAATGGTACCGGTTTTCTCGACACGAGATCTATTGGTGAATTTGGAGAAACTGTAACGATACAAATAACAAATGCCTCCAATGCTGTATCCGAATACAGAAACAACGATCTTCATAGAAAAACAGTCTTTTCAACCATCTCAGCACACCGATCTAATTATCGTTATTAACACAACGAAAACGAAAGGGGGCAAAAAGGGGAGATCAAACTCCGACGAAGAAACAAACATCCACTTATCCCATCAACGACGACGACGAGTCGACCGAACAAACCGGGGCTGGTAGCTTACCGACTTCTCCATCGGAACGGCCTCTCCCATTCAAAAAGGCAGGCGGTATGCGGTCCTAAATATACGAAATTAGGCCCGGCCATCTCGTATATTACCGGAGTCGTATATCAGCCGCACGCTAAGTACATAGTCGGTGACGTCGACGGAACGGTCGGCCAATCCGAGTTCTTCGAACGGCTTAAGACAATGTTCGCGGGCGGAGTCCGGATCGCTCGAACGGTAAACTCCGGCCGAGGCCATGAGTAATTTGCCAAATATCGCCGGGACGACGTTTCATGAATTTAACATGAAGTCGATGGTTTGGATGGGAGGGACGAGTCGGGGATTCGGACCGGAAACGATATCGTCGTTTTGGCTCGTCTTTATACGAGGAAATTCAGGTAAAATTCGAAGAATTGATGGAGGAATAATTTGGTGCCTCGTTCTTTCAAATATTGTATAGAATTCGAGCAGGGGGATATGCGAAAGGAAGGAGGAAGAAGAAGGAAGACTATATTAACGAGTCTTGCTAAGAAGGAACGGTATATGTGATGGATAAATCGAAGAAGAAGATATGTCGCAATCTTGTTCTTCACCTTCAAATTTACCCTGAAAGGAAATGAATTTAATTTTCCTTCAGGAATTTCCTGATTGCTGCAATGTTTTCCTGACTGCAAAACAAGAAGTTTTACCTGGTTTGGAGATGCAGTTATTTCTCCACCTTCATTCCTCTGGAGGTTAGGCGCTTGGTCCGCAGAGTTCGTAGCAACTTAACAAAACCACCAATTTGGTATTGTTCGTCTAAGCAATAAATTCAACTATTCCTAGTTTCCTCAGAGGGTTGAGATCTTTTGGTCTAACCGTCTGGTTCTGACTTCGGTTGTGGTTGTAAAGCCTCTTACATCTGCGTGTGTGAAAATTTGAATTCTATTAGGACGTATACGTATCTGGGATTCGGCCTGAAAATTTGCTCGCATTGATCGAAATTGGCTTCAATTTTTTCCAGTTGAACCACCAGCACCATTGACAAATGAACGAAACTCTTTTGGTTTCCTCAAAAATCTTTTGTGCTCTGCCTCAGTTATTCCGTTTTCACTTCAACTGTGTCTAGAGTCACTTCCAGTTAAAACAGTTTTTCCAATCTTCAGGTAGGATAGTCAAAACTGCCAGTTTGAAGATATTGAGAGCATTTTTGGAGTATTGGTTTATGTTTACAGTTCCTTTGGTTGACGTTGCCTCATCTAACTTTAATCTTCCTGATTGATACTGAAGAAGCAGGTCCAAGTCAATCCCTTCATCTTTGGGATCGCCAATTCAAGGCGATATTGCAGTTCTTATGGTTGACGTCTCTACATTTAATTCGTTTTTACGGATCTTATCCAAATGATTGGCGTTTCTTCATCCGATTCGAATATTTCTGGTTGATACTGCGCAGCCGGTCCAAGTCAACGCCTTCATCATTGAGTTATCCCATCCAAAGTGACCTGACAGTTCTTTTGTTTGACGTTTTTCGTTTAACTCGAATCCTTTTTCGTTGTTCCTGAACAAGCTGGTCTAATGTCTTTATTCTACACAGACGCTATCCTCAGGCCTTACGATGGAGGTTTCTTCATCTTTCTGGTTGATACTGAAGGAGCAGGTCCAAGTCAACACCTTCATCTTCGAGGTATCCAATCCAAAACGATTTTCCAGTTCTTGTGGTTGACTTTTCTTTTTTAATTTGAATGCTCTCGATTATTACTGAGAAGGCAGGTCTAAGCCAATGTCTTCATTTTTGACGTATCTTGTCCAAGTCGATCGTACATTGCCTTTGATTGACGTTTCCTCACCCAATTCGAATCTTTCTGGTTGATACTGAAGAAGCAGGACCAAGTCAGTGCGATCTTGCAGTTCTTTCGGTTGACGTTTCTACATTTAATTCTAATTCTCTTGGATGTCACTGAAAAATCAGATCTAAGACAATGGCTTCATTTTGACGGATTTCATCCAAGCGGATCTTCTAGTTTTCTTCCTTGAAATTTAACATCCGATTCGAATCTTTTTGTTAATAGTGACGAAGGAGGTCAAAGTCAACGCCCTCAACTTTGAGGTATCCAATCCAAAACGATCTGGCAGTTCTTCTGGTTGACGTTTTTCCGTTTAATTCGAACCCACTCGGTTGTTACTGAGAAGGCAGGTCTAAGCAAATGTCGTTATTTTTGGACGAATCCCATCCAAGGAGGGTTTGCGGCCCTTGTGATTGACGTTTCTTCATCCGATTCGAAACTTTCTGGTTGATACTGAAGCAGCAGGTCAAATTCAACGCCTTCATCTTTGAGTTATCAAATTCAAGATGAACTTGCAGTTCCTTTGGTTGACGTATCTTCATTTAATTCGAATCCTTTTATTTGTTAGAGAAGAAGCAGGTTTAAGCCAATGTCTTCGCCTTTTACGGATCTTATCCCAGTGATTAACGTTTCGTCATCCGATTCGAATATTTCTGTTTGGCACTGAAGCAGCAGGCCCAAGTCAACACCCTCATCCTTGAGTTATCAGATTCAAGACGAGCTTGCAGTTGTTTTGGTTGACGTTTCTTCATTTAATTGGAATCCTGGTGCTTGTTAAAGATAAAGCCGGTCCAAACCAATGTCTTCATTTTTTTATGGATCTTATCCAAGCGATTGACCTTCCTTCATCCGATTCGAGTATTTCTGGTCAATACTAAAGCAGTAAGTCCAAGTCAACGGTTTCATCCTTGAATTATCCAATTCGAAACGAGCTTGCAGTACTTTTGGTTGACGTTTCTTCTTTTAATCGAAATCCTCTTGATTGTTGTGAAAAAGTAGGTTTAAGCCAAGCTTTTACGTGCCTTGTGGTTGACGTTTCTTCTTCCGATTCGTATCTTCCTGATTGGTACATAGGGCGTCTATATCGTGTTGACTAAAATTTCTTCCTGAAACGTGTCTCTGCTCACGTAGAACCTACTGGTGCGCTGGTGGTAAAGATGATAGCGGAGACTAAAATTTTGACATGCGTATTGCCTCTGGACACACGTTTTAACTTCTTCAGAATAAACCGCAAAATAACAAACTGCAATAAGGGGAGAAAAAAAGATCGACTTTGGACGATGGGTCTGAAAGACGATAAGTTGCAAGCTGAAATAAAGCACAAGCAAGAGGAATAGACTTTGACACCCGGTCAAAGCACGTGCCCTACCCGCCCTATTATCTTCCTGCTTTTTTACTATCGTTTGTCCTCTCTTTCCAACACGACTGGAAGAAGCGAGTAACATCCTCTAAGACGAGGACCAAAACGAACTAAACGGAAACTTAACTATACCAACCGCTTGCGCGAAGACAATCCCCGAAACGACGAACCGAACGAAAACAATCAAGCAAAACACCAGAAACAATTAGTCAGAATTAAAAGCCAACTGACAGTGATCGTGATGGATGACGGACCGATAGCCTTAGCCGGGATAGAAAAGAACGAGAGGCGAGCTCTCTCTGGGCTGAGTCGTCGTCGTCGTCCGATCTATTAATTGGGACTGTCTGTCCGCTTCAATTTAGATTAATTGCCGATAGGCTAAGAGAGCGGACGGAGGACGAGCGTAGAACGACCGAACGGACGGATTTTCGACGGGAAAAGCGGCGGCTCGGCGCGCTATCAGATAGAAAAATTCGTTTCAATAATGAGTTCGGATTAGGTTTATCGAAATCTGACACTTGCTATGACAGTAGGCGAGATTACCGCTTCGCGCACCGACGTTTTTGGTAGTCGATTTCTCATTGGAGCTGAGAAAATACGCGCTTATCTCAAGGATCAGGGGATTAAGGAAACTGGTGTAAAAGTAATTTTAGTGTTGTATGTATGTGGATATGATGCCGGGGTTAGCGTCATATTAGCATCCCTTCTGAGACTTTGGTAAAGTGAAGAACAACTCTCACCTCTGAGCTTTATGTATAGAATTCCCAGAGATCTCCTCTAACTTTGTTTTATTTCTCTCTCTTCAATGCTGAAGTCGCATAGCTTTTATGCGGGAGAAGGGGCAGGTCTCAGAATGTGCTGAGTGAAATGCATACCTACGAACGATGATCAACCCCCAAGCTAGATCGTCTCCCGGGACCCAAATTCATCTCATCGAGTATCTCTTTAATGCCGGCTGAGCCAATGCAGCCTTTTAATAACTGGTGGTGACTATGGTAAAGTGGGAAACGAGTTATCCTCTGAGTTTCATATATAAAATTCTCAGGGAGATAGAGAGAAGTGTTGCTAGATTCGCTTCATCGTGAATCACCTAAACAGCAGACTGACGCTTAATCTTGAGATCATGGGATTAAGTCCACGATTAACACGGACCCTTCTTCGACCTTGCAGAGCAATTGAGGCTACACGAGCAGCTTTTGCGACGACAAACTTTGCAAAAATCTTCTTCGATACGCAATGAGGAAATTTGATTGGATTTTCCTCATCGTCAGGCACCTAAACAGCAGACTAAGACTTATTGTTAATTTCATTGGATTAAATCCATGATTTGAACGGACCGTTTTTTCGATCTTGGGGAGCAACTGGGGCTACACGACCAGCTTTTGCGACGACAGACTTTGCAAAAATCTTCTTCGATACGCAACGAGAAACTTTGATTGGCTTCTCCTCATCGTGGGGCACCTAAGTAGCAGACTGACACTTATTCTTGAATTTATGGAGTTAAATCCATGATTTATCACTACTTACCATGCTCTAAACGTATTCCGAACTTCCGTTGGTGAACCGTCTCGACAGTTTAAGGACACTATTGTAATGGGCGGAAGCCATCTTTTACTTTTCAGTTAAAATACATGAAACTGAACGAGAAATTAACTTAATCCCTTCAAAGTTCATCCTGTAGGATCTGGAGGAACCCGCCTGGTTGCGTAAAAAGTGTCATATTTATAGTCTACTGACTAGAACCGCTCCTCATACCCACGGTTTCATCTTTCGGTAGTGCTTCACTATGTGCTCATCCATATCTATGTACCTTCCTCTCTTCCCTTTCTTGGGCCTCTTTCGTTTTTAATATCTCCGTAATTGTTCCTTCTATGCTTTTTCGTCTTTCCTCACTATTCGCCATTTGCCTTGCTATGTTCTCTGTAGTCAACCTTACTTCGATTTCACTTATTGTTAGTAGACCGCCTCTTGTAGTGCTCCAACACGGGAGATTGTGAGATGTTAAATTACCAAGGAGACAGTGTAGTCATCATTGAATTGAACTTGGTAGTCTCTACCGAAACTGCTGCGTTACCGGACGATCTATAAAAAGGAAAGAATGGGATTAATTTAGGTGCAATGATATTATAGGAGGGAGCAGGGAAGAAGAACTAAAAGTGTTTAGTGCAGTATATGCAAGTTGTGCAGTTACTGGTTAGTTGCTCATGTACCTAATATAATTATGTCGTTTTCGAGATTTTTATTTTTGGCATTATGATTTTGAGTCTCAATAGTTATTATTTTTATTGTGGTATCAAGTAATTAACAGGCAAGGATGTCAAAGCAAAAGAATTTTCCCTCGTGAAGCTCCAAATTTGTGATGGGCGGTAGTTGGGATTTGGTAATAAAAATAGATGAATAACCATTCCAATATTTCCATTTGAAACGAAGAGGCAAACGAAGAGGCAATGAGGCAAATAGCTCCGATAAACAAGGACGGGTCTGTTGCCCCAAAATCTTAGAAGATAGCTCGTAACACACATATCCGGTAAGAAATTGTGTCAAATAGTAACCCACTTCTTCATGGTTGCCCTTTACCCAAGGAGTTGTCCCCAGCAGGAGTTTCCTTGTCAGTTGTGCAGCGGTGATTTTCTTCGTGCATTCTTCTTTACTTTTACCCTCTCTTATTAGCGTCTTTTTATACGTGCGTTCGGTGACTAGTCAACGGGTGGGAATAGAGCCTGCTTTGACCTGTATTGTCTTTGTTGGGATTGTTCTGTATGCATCCTTTGAATGCTTTGTAGCATTTTTATGCATCCCTTTCTCGGTAGCCAATCCCTCCATATTGGTGGTACGTGCAGCAAACCACGCTGTTTAGGATCCATCTTCGATCCATCTATGTTTGGCATTAAACGAGTAAGGCCTTCTACAACGCTCCTTTTATGCCCAATTACCAATACCCAATACCAAGGTATTTCGGGCTCCATTTTCTCCTTCGCCAATTCTGACATGGAACATGTTCTCCTGCTTGCTCACACTACCATTTCCGTTCTATGCGGGGCCAGCTGCAGTCCATTCTGCCACATCCAGTCCATCCTAGTGAGCCTCATTGCCCTTGCAATATTGTCCTCTACTCCCTCCCTATCTCCGCCACAGACCACCAGCCCCAAATCAATAGCGTAAGCTGTCACTCTAATTCCTTCAGAGTGTTGTCGTAATACAGGTTACACAACGTTGGGGCCCGGCACCAAGCCTTGTGGCACTTCACACGTCATTTCCATTATGTGTCAGTTTCTTACCACAATTTTCCGGTTTCCTAGGTAGCTGCAGATTAGTCTGATTAAATACGCGGATACTTGACTGTCCTGCAGTGCCCTAGGTATTCCGGTTCATGTAGGTGAGTTCAAAGCATTCTTAACATCTTCGAGAAGCCTAGGAATGCTTCCAACCATTAGGGGCATCTAGCATCTTATCGATGACGCACAATTCCAAGAACGGATGGCAATAATTATAGGGGTAAGCGTCGATAATAAACGTTATTCTCACACGAAAGTCTTCTTAACGATAAATCGAAGCGGCGACGCGGCGTTTTACGACGCGTGAAGGTACCTCTGCCTTTTTACACGCCGCGCGTCGCCCCTTCGACCGTAAACTTTCCAATAACAACCTCCATTTTCGCGCCGGCTATACGTGTTCTGCTTAATTTAATTTAGGAAATAAAATTTAGTTACGAGCGTATCGGCTTTTATTGCGCGGATGACCCGTGTTGTCCCCGGAACGCGAGAGGCGGTAAAATTTTTACGAGTACGTGTCGGGCACATCCAATTTTAAAACGATGCTCGCGGCGCAAAATTATCGAACGACGTTCTATTAATTTAGCGCCGAAACGACAATAATAAATAATGAGTTCTTTCGCTTACATTACGTGGATTGTTTTCGAATTTGGTGCTTCGTCGCGTTACGGTCGTTTTAATAATGGGAAATCTCGGGAGGAAATGGGATATTATTGTTGGGAGTTATTGATGGTTCGAATCCGGACGGAATGTGTTGCCAACGAATACCGCCTTTCGTTCTCACTTAACTCGTTAATAAGGCGCCGGATAATTCCACACCACAATTTCCTATGGATTTCTTCCCACAGTAAATTTCTAGTGATTTTTATTTCGGTCCTGGGATATCAGATTGATGGTAAAAAAATTATAAGCAGTCGAATTTTTATCTGTTCATGTCTATAACACGTTTCAAGACTTTAAAAGGGGTTTTCTCGAAACACGATTTTTTAGAAACGGCACCCAGCATAACTGTAACAATTTTCATTCTATTCATTCGAATATTAGACCAAGTCTTTAACATAACAATTTCTAGTGAAATACGTATGGAATTTTCGATGAGTTTAATTTAAAAATTAGTTATTAACAAATGATTGTCCTTCATTTGTCCGAACATTGAATGTTTTACTAACAAATGCTCGCCAATCACACAGAAATCAATATTTTTAAAATCCCCCATGTATTCCGCTAGCTATAACCATGTAAATTACGTGTACTCGCGGGAATTGCTTTAATATTTATTGATCGTAATCTTTTGTCCAATACTTAAATATATGCTTAGCAACTTCCTCGAATATTATTATTCTATCATCTTATTTTTCTATTCAAAAGAAATTGTCAAAGAAGCACCTTTTTGTAGGCTGTTACAGCAGTGTTACCCCTTAAGTAGTCCTTAAGTTTTAGAAAGATTTTTTTGTGATGAATGCCGTTTACGTACTAACATTCTTTCGGTTTGATATGCATGATAGACAACCGTTTTACCATTTGAATTAGAAGGGTTATATAGAGCAATCTCAAGTGTCCATATGGAGAATACAAACCTAAATTGGCCACACTGAGTAGTTGCTATGGAGTGGTTGAATATTGAAGATAATTTGACAGCTCTTATGAATAAATATTTGAATGTATTGGTAACGACAGATTATAAATAATGAATGAAAATAGGAAGAAATTGATAAAAATAGAAATAAATAACGGGATATAAAGTGAGTACAAAAATAAACGAACTGCATATTCCAAGATCGGTAACTCTAAATCATTAAATTACCCTAGTTTAGGGACTTTTATGCTACGAATCTCAAGTGAGCTATACTAAACGCTTGAGATTGGCCAGCCTGTACTATAATTAATCGCTTACCACTTATAGTTCGGTATCATTTGACGTATCAAGTTTGATCTTGAATCGAGTCTTTGTGCACTGATTCTTAGCTTTCTCGTATTTTTTGATCCGGCGCTCCGTTGGTACTTTCAACTCGTATCTTTCACTCCTAACAGTGGTGGGAACGCAATGTTTTAACATTGTAGCGTCACACAAATAAGGGATCTGGGCGTAACCTTTGACTCATCATTGAGCTTTCGATTCCACATTGACGATATCATCAGCAGAGCTTCCAAAATGTGTGCCTTCATAAAACGCCAGATCCATGACTTCAGCAACGTGGTGCGTTCTGTTCTGGAGTATTGTAGTCTCATCTGGAACCGACACACTGCCTTGTACAGGGATAGAATTGAGAAAGTTCAACGTAGATTTGTCAACTACATTTTATTTAAACTTAAGATAGACAAAAACTTATATAACTACTCTGAACGTTTGAATCTGCTGAGCTTTCAGCCTCTGTCTACCCGACGTAGAATCGCCACCCTTAAGTTTGGTGTAAAGTGTTTATTTAATAGAATAAATTCCCCGGAAGTGCTCGCTTTAATATCGTTTAGAGTACGTAATGTGGACACACGATGTGAAGATTTGTTTTTGGTGAGTTTTCATAGAACATTATATGGCTATAACAACCCTGTAAACCAGGTTATTAGCCTTCCTATACTCACGTCAAAATGAAAGACGTATACTATACTATATAAATCGGTCTCACAGACCGTATGCGTGAGTGTAGGAAGGTTAAAGAACTGAACCTACTTTCGAGTGGGACGGATATTTTTGCGTCGTCGTTCGGTGAGATTATGTCGGCGATTGGCTTACTGTGCTTGGACCTGTGAGGCTGAAGAGCTTGACTTGGTTCTTGTTTTCCTTGTTTCTCTTTCCCTCTCCTCTTTCTGTTTCTGTTTTTGTCTATTTCGATCCAGTGTAGCGCGGCATTTGTCTATATAGTGTAATATTTGTATGTTCACGTGTATATTTTTACAACTATTTGTATACTTTGTAACGACCTCTTATAAGTTTTCTACTTGTTGGTCTAAATAAATAAATAAATAAATAAACATGAAAAAGGTAGACTACGACCAGAAGAATTTCAACGATGAAAGACGCTGTGTTTCTGACTTTATTTGAGATTCACCCTGTATATAACCTATGTAATATTGCATAATTCTGCTCCAGCTAGTTTTAATTGGGTGTCATAATTGCACGAAAAGCGTTTACAAATTTTTGAAAAAGTCGGATTTCAATTAAATCGATTTGAAAAATTAATTTCTCCCGACCTTAGTTTTACGCAAAAAGCAGCTTGAGAATGCATCTCTAACGATTCCCAAAATTTATATACAGTAACTCACATGCTTCGCCAACAATCTGCCGTCTTTCTCTCTTTAATCTGCTTCCCTTCGAAGAAATATAACCGCGTGTTTGTTTTCTCCAAACACAAAGGCGATCGGGCAATTGTCAAACTCGCCATCCAAAGACGGTATTTCATTTGTTTGGTTAAGTGGGCAATTATCCTTTCTGCGTTTATGCTCGTTTCATTCGAGATGTCGAAACACATATATTATTATGCAATTTAGCTCGTTCGGAAAATAACGACGGAACGGCGGAATTCTACAGTAAATTAGCGCTTTATGCAAATAAAAGGATCGTTTTCTCCTTTTTTGACGGTGCTGACGTGAACCTGATGGAGGATTGTGATTGGGGCTGAGGCTGTGGATTTACGAAAGATAGGAACGAATTGGGAGGTGCCTATTTGTTTGTACGACTTGTTAAAGTGAGTCATGCAAATGTCATGAAAACTTTTACAATCCAATCACGGACTCCTACGATATATACGTAAAATTAAACATACACGTCCTATGCAAATATCCACTTGACCTTGCTTTACATATGGGTCGAATATGACAAGCTTTTACATTTCTTTGTCTAAATACACCTAGTTATTCGCTTTTATTCCTTTGTATCTGCACCTTCAGAAATTAATTTCGGCTTTCTTGTGATAGAGGGAATATATTTTCTCTTAAAAATTATGTTTGATTCGGTATAAATTTTTCTTTGCTTTGATTTTATGCATCACTTAGGAAAAAGGCTGGGATTTGTCACAATTTATACGTCATACTCATTTATAAGACTATACGACGTAAAGGTAAGTCAATGAATGTAAAAGAAAAAAATACATGGCCTATTTTATAAACGGTCGTTTCGGTAATGCGCTCGTACGTCGCAACGATTAGAGAATGGATTCCCTAGTTGACTGAAGCCTAAAATCTACTTCATCTTGCTAAATAGATGGGCCGAATTTTACTAGCGTTTACATTTTTTTGCCTAAACAGTAAACATTCGAGTTATTTAACGCAACACGAAGGTGCGAAGTTTGATGAATTCAGCATTGATGCGGTACCCGTCAAATTAATCATACACGTCCTATCGTAATATGCACGTGGCTTTGTTAAAGATATGGCGCGAATTTCGCTTGCGTTTACATTTCTTCGTCTAAAGTCTAGATAGTCGGTAGACCGCGATAATCGCACGGTCCCCGAATAAACTTTAAAGATTAATTTCGGTTGTCCTGTGATCTTGAGAAAATATTTGCTCCTATAAATTTCGTTCTATTTTGTTTCAACTTTCTTCTGTTTTAACTTCTCTGATGCAAAAGTTGATAGAGGAGTTCTATATTTTTATCTAATCGTAAATACTAGACCATCAAAATACGCACCTCATCCTAAATTACTTGGACACCCTGACCAGATTGCCTAGGACTATCGAAATTGGGCGATCCCGAAAAGTGGAAAAAGACAGGCAGGTAAGCTGCCTCAAATTCTCCGAAATGTTGGCAGAAACCAGCTCCAAAGAGGTATGATCATTTTGCATTTTGATAACACAAGTGGTCAAATTGTTGCTCGTAGTTCAAGTCTCCCTTGCGCCTTTATTTATAGCTAGATTGCGATCGAGTTGACTTCCTTAGAGGCAGATTTTGCCTAGGAATCGAATGGAATTAGAACTGATGCGCTATCTCAAATAGTTTTCGCGTTAGAACAAAATTATGATGATTTTATGTACGAAATTTCTTCAAATTTTAGAGTAGAGTAGGGAGAGTAGAGTCTTCGGAACAGTAAGTCGTAGTGACTTGCTTCATTTTAATCAACTCCTACTTAAAGCCCACCGTTAAGTTTACACCTGCTAATAGTAAAAGTATGCAATTTCGAAGGGTTGAACAAAAATATATGCTTTGACGTGGAAATCTTCATCGGCAAAAACCTTTTGCGTTCAATTTACTACAGTTTGATTGCCTCAAAATTCCCGAAACGTTGGCGGAAGGCTATTCCCGAGAAGTGGGATCAGGTTGCATCTTTATGACCTGAATGGTCAGGCCATTGCTCGTACTTAAAATCGCTCTCACGCCTTTATTTATGGCTAGATTGCGATCGAATGGACGCATCTGGAAGCAAATTTTGAATAAGAATTAGACGAAATAAGAACCGACATGCTATCTCTAATGCTTTTGGAGTTAGAGCAAAATTGTCATAATTTCAGGTACGATTGTTTTTTCAAACTTTAGAGTAGAGACTCACGGACAGTAAATCGCAGAGACCTGAGGTTTGTTCCATTTGACTCAACTCCGGGAGTACTTTAAGTCTACTGTTAAGTTTGAACCTGCTATGACTATGGAAAGTGTGCGGTCTCGAAAAGTTGGAGAAGATTCTATGCCTTGCGGTGGAAATTGGACGAAAGAAGAAACCTTTTGGCGTCCAATTTGCTCCAATTTGTTGATCTCAAGTTTTCCGAAATGTTGGCGAAAACCAGCTCTCAAGAAGTAGGATCATTTTGCCTTTTTGATAACACAAGTGGTCAAGCTGTTCCTCGTATTTCAAATCGTCCTGACGCCTTTACTCATGGCTAGGTTACGATCGTTTGGTGTACCTGGAAGAAAATTTTGATCAGGAATTGGATAGAATAAGAACTGGCACTCTATTTCTAACGGTTTTGGCGTTAGAGCAAAATTATGATCATTTCAGTTACGAAACTTTTTAAATCTTAAAGCGGAGTCTCCGGATGAGTAAGTCGTGCAGACTTGGGGTTTCTTTCATTTGCATCAACTCCTCATGTATTTTAAGTCTAATTTTGATTCTGAACCTGCTAGAACTATCGAAAAATTCCGTCTTGCGGTGGAGATCTTCGCCAGAAAACTTTTACATCCAAATTACAACAGTTTGTTTGCTTCAAGTGCGGCGAAATGTTGGCGAAAAAGCAGCCCCTAAGAGGTGGGATTATTTTTGATTTTGATAGCCCAAGTGCTCAGATCGTTGCTCCACTACGATTGGGGTATTTGAATGCCCAAAAAGTTGAAATAA
Source organism: Chrysina gloriosa (assembly GCA_038088585.1). Taxonomy (NCBI): domain Eukaryota; kingdom Metazoa; phylum Arthropoda; class Insecta; order Coleoptera; family Scarabaeidae; genus Chrysina; species Chrysina gloriosa. Next base: position 7,045,480 of record CM076094.1, on the reverse strand, counting down.
TGAGCCGCTTGCCCGATAATCCAGATCTGGCACTTAATGATTTCATCGTTACCACGTTTACAGGATGAATTACTGTATTTATCACTTACATCGGTCCTAGAAGCGATGGTTGCACTTAAATACTTAACACGGGAACATTGGAAAGAAATGTTTCGAATATTGGTTTAATCTTTTGAAAAAATGCATTGAGTGTGAATGGGGAATAGTTTAAAATGAATTGTAAAAATATATAAATATCGTGGTAGTCCTCGTACATCCGAATATTTTCCTCCATTCTCGATAATTTCCTAAAACCACCACACAATTAAACGTTTCTCAGCGCCTAACAAACGCAACCGCTGAAATAAATTTCAAAGCGAAAAATAATGCAAATTAGAGTCGACGCGAAACAGGTACCAGCCGTCGAAAGGCAAAATACTACCGCCGCCATCCGCAATACAATGCTAACACCGGGCATTAGCGCCACGCTATGTAAATATTTACAATGCGCGCACATTAGCGTTTAACTTGATTGTAGTTTTATTCGGTATTTAGTTTCATTATAGAGGAATAGTAGATAGTAAATCTGGTCGTTCGGAGAACACAAAGGAGAGAGGCCGTTACCGCCTCCTTTCCGCAAGAATTACACCATCTGCGCGAAACCGACGAAACAATGACTCTTTCCGTCTCTCTTTCTATTACGCGTTGCCGTTTTCGTTCTTTTTTCATTTTTGTCGCTTATCTTCGTTCGTTTTAAGCGGATGAAAGGGGAAACAGGAGCTTTGATAAAAAGTGGAAGAATTTTAAGGAGAGTCTCTACATGCCGAAGGCTAACACCTACAATTAGTAATTCGGTCATCAATGTGGACATAATAGATATAAATATAATCTGAAAATTGTAATCCAATTAATTTCTTCGAGCTTCTCAATTACTTCCCGACTTGTATCCAAAAAGAAGATGCTTGTAAAGTTAAGAAATGAACGGTTCCTGAGTCCATCCCTTCTGGGAGCATGATCAAAGGTACAAAGTCATTGCGAAATATTATTCAAGACGTTGCTGATGTTATAAATAAAACGCAAGCACTTGTATATGTACGGTCAGGACGGAAGCGATTGACTTGAATGAGCGCCATCTTGACTTGCGAAACATTGAACTATGGAAATGCGCTTTAGACCTTTCAGGCCCGTTTATATCTAGCAGTTTTGCCAAACTACGAATACGAAAAATGTTGCCACATGTACACGTGTTTCGACGTAAGATGATGCCCCACGACAATTATAAAGTGAGAGTCCAAAGGTAAAAAGAGGTCAGGATGACTCACGTTCTCATGACAGTGGTACATTTACAGCGCAATCGGCGAATGTTATTTCGCGGAGGAAGATTGAAGGACAATGGAGTGTTGTTGAGAAAGAGAAGGATATACCCAAAATAATGGGAATGTCGAGGAACATGAAGGCTAAGTAGAATAACAGGTGGAAGAAGAAGGCGAGGATGATGTAGAAAAGAGAACATGTCCATCAAACCCTGAAGAACTTCTTCTTCTTAATCTGAAACTCTTCTGCCTTTCGGTTTCGGAGTCATCTTGGAGTTGAGCCCTTTGGTACCATTTTTCACATTTCCCACTTCTTCCTATTCTTGCCCATGCTTTCTACATTATCCCATTATCCGCCTCTTTCTTGGTCTCCCTCCTTTTTCTTTCCATTTCCCTCGCGTCTTATTAGTGTGTCCTCGTCTCTTTTCGTTACGTGTCCGAGCCATCTAAGTTGCGCTTGTTCCATAGTAATTTTCGGCAGCGTTTACTATTAGTTTGATTCTAAATGCTTGGTTTCTAATTTTAGAGCTCTAATGATAAATCTCAGCAACAAATGTGAAGTACAAGTTGAAATCGACGTCAGATTACGAAAAAAGTAAAATAGATGTGTCGGTGTATTGCATGGGATGATTAAACTCAAGCAGGTATCACGAATGGTAAAGAAGAGAATGTACAAAATAATAATAAAGTGAACATGGATGCTCATACAAAAGGACCAAAGTAAAATTGAAACATGGGAGAGGAAAATTTTAAGAAAAATTTACGATAGGTTCTTCCTTTGACAGCAGAAGGATGGGACAAAATATCAGATAAAGAACTGTATGCGTTACTTAATGAGCCAAACATAGACGATATGGTGCAACATAAAAGGCAACAATGATAAGAACGTATAGGGGATACAAGAATACCCAAGGAGATAGTACGGGCAAAACCAGACAGGAAGATGATGGGGAGAGGTACTTATGTAGGACATCAAGGACAAACAGATAAACAACTGGAAACCAAAAGTCTGGGATAAAAAGAAATAGAAAGATTTCATTAGACCTCCAAAGACTGGCACACAGCGTTTATTAATATCAATGAGGTGGCACCAGTGTTTTTTTTTCTTGTACGAGACAAAGATTTTTGCCTCCGTACAAAGATTCTTTAGCGTCTTTGTATATTGTACAAAGATTTTTTCTGGGTAGTTCAGTTATCATTATTATGTTGTACAAACACACAGCCTTCATTCAAATCGATAAGGTGGCACATGTTCTTTGAATGGCTTAGCTATTGCGCGTCTGAACTGTCCTATTTATGCTTTATCACATTCGCTATATAACCATCTGGAAACCAAAAGCTAGGGATAAGAAGAGATGGAAAGATCGCATCAGGCCTCCAAGATCTGACACACAGCCTTCATTCAAATCGATGAGGTGGCACATGTTCTTTGAATGGCTTAGCTATTGCGCGTCTGAACTGTCCTATTTATGCTTTATCACATTCGCTATATAACCATCTGGAAACCAAAAGCTAGGGATAAGAAGAGATGGAAAGATCGCATCAGGCCTCCAAGATCTGACACACAGCCTTCATTCAAATCGATGAGGTGGCACATGTTCTTTGAATGGCTTAGCTATTGCGCGTCTGAACTGTCTTATTTATGCTTTATCACATTCGCTATATAACCAACTGGAAACCAAAAGCTAGGGATAAGGAGAGATGGAAAGATCGCATCAGGCCTCCAAGATCTGACACACAGCCTTCATTCAAAGCGATCAGGTGGCACATGTTCTTTGAATGGCTTAGCTATTCCGCGTCGGATCTGTCCTATGTATGCTTTATCACATTCGCTATATAACCATCTGGAAACCAAAAGCTAGGGATAAGAAGAGATGAAAAGATCGCATCAGGCCTCCAAGGTCTGACACACACAGCCTTCTTTCAAATCGATGAGGTGGTCCATGTTCCTTGAATGGTTTAGCTATTGCGCGTCTGAACTGTCCTATGTATGCTTTATCACATTCGCTATATAACCAACTGGAAACCAAAAGCTAGGGATAAGAAGAGATGAAAAGATCGCATCAGGCCTCCAAGGTCTGACACACACAGCCTTCATTCAAATCGATGAGGTGGCACATGCTCTTTGAATGGCTTAGCTATTGCGCGTCTGAACTGTCCTATTTATGCTTTATCACATTCGCTATATAACCATCTGGAAACCAAAAGCTAGGGATAAGAAGAGATGGAAAGATCGCATCAGGCCTCCAAGATCTGACACACAGCCTTCATTCAAAGCGATCAGGTGGCACATGTTCTTTGAATGGCTTAGCTATTCCGCGTCTGAACTGTCCTATTTATGCTTTATCACATTCGCTATATAACCAACTGGAAACCAAAAGCTAGGGATAAGAAGAGATGGAAAGATCGCATCAGGCCTCCAAGGTCTGACACACACAGCCTTCATTCAAATCGATGAGGTGGCACATGTTCTTTGAACGGCTTAGCTACTCCGCGTCCGAACTGTCCTATATATGCTTTATCAAATTTGCTACACTCAACTCTATAAATTCCCGACTACTGTTCCAAAGTTATTTTGTCTTTCGGGGATCGAACACGCAAATACTTGTGTGACGAAGAGCTTATCAATATGTACATTCTATATATTTTTAGGAGTGTTTTTAGACCCAAGTCTTAAACGGGAGAAACACGTGAATATGTTCTGTAGTAGGCCGAGCAGTAATACATATTTATTAAGAATTTTAAGCATAAATCTGTCTGGAAATGTACTTACTTCAGTGTACTGTGCCTTTTGCCACTCAATAATGACCTATTGCCTGCTTTCGAGGGCGGGGGAGGGGGGAGCTGCTGCTTCATGGGAGAGAATTCTTGCTCTACAGAGGAGGGCAATTCGAGAATCTTTCGTTAAATTAAGAATACTAACTTTTTCTGCGCTTTATATACTAGAATGCCTGTGTTGGATGTTCGTACATATGAGAGTAGTACATTATGGCCTAATTTCGTAATTGAACTCTCATATGTATGTATCTAATACCCGGGCTTATATAGAGCTTCCATAGAAATGAAAACTACTTCACACAGTCGCACTGATGAGCGGTATGACCGCGAAACGCGCGTCTGCGAATAGTGGAAGTAGTTTTCTAATTAAACAGAATGCCTGTTATATGTTAAAACTAATATTTTCAATTTTCAAATGCAATCGATTAGTTCATAATTATAACACAAGGAAAACCTAGAACTTACACCTAAATTCTACAGGCTAACAAAAAGTGAAAGAAACGGTGAGAAATTTTCTAATAAATCGCCCGCTCCAATTAGGTCACCATGAAACAGTTTAATGTAACTATAAAACGGTTTTTGATTGCGATTGCCTTCTACACCTACGAAGAGTTTTTGTCCTCAAAAATAGATGTTACCGATTTTTAACGCTGATTGTATGAGTTTGTGGATTTCTGTTTGTCCTATATTATGTTTATATATTTGTATTCTTTTACTATGTACGACCTGTGTAAGTGCATTGCACATTCACATAACACCAATAAAGATATGATATGATATGGTATGTCAGTAATACTAGACCACAGCTCTTGCAATCACTATCAGTCTTAATTCCTAATTTACTTCTACCAACCAACTAATGAAGTTACTTCTAAGACCGCGAGCTAATTACAATAACAACCAAGAAACCTTTATCGCCCCATCATCATCCCATTTCGGAGGATCGCCTCGTCACCGGCGCGTTCAAATTGAAACACTCAACGGACGTTAAAACATCGTCTCCGGCCGTCTCCGGCCGTCTTCGACGTCAATTAGAGATTGATCTACGCTTATCCGCGTCGTTCTAGTTCGCCTAATGGAATTAAATTATCATATTGAATCGGCGAGCAACCCTCCCGCTCCCGTTCTCGTCGAGCTAGGAGGAGAAATATCGGAACACGAGCTGATTTTTCCCGAACGGGACGCGCTCTGTTTTACGACGATCTTCGCCGGTTTCTCGTGACTCGCCGGCCCGCTATCACACGCATACGGCCGATCTCCGCGGGAATTCGCTACCAGTTCCACACAAAAACGTTTTGTATTACATCCGTCGTATATTAAAATTAATCACGATTTCGCCGAGTCGTTGCGAAGCGAAGGGAAAGGGAAGGAGGAACGGGCACAACTAACCGGCCAGATCGCCCTTTTATATCGCCGAAGTCGTATTTTCACCAACGCGAGATTTTCGCGCGAATTTAGCGCGACGGTGCGCGACACGCTCTTCGGATAATGAGGTGTTAAGGGTCGACACGTTCTCTCGAAGATGAGCGAAGATTGGTTACTGTGAGGAAATCATTAGCAGTAGTTTTTGCAATTAGCGGTAGTTTTTCCAACTGGTTAGTCCCTCAATGAGGTACACAATCTCAATCCAGAATCGATTCTTGATGCTAGGTATTTCCTTATACAAGATATTCGAACCAGGCGATAACTGGTTACAAACGACTGAATCCTTTGGACTTAGAAACCATTAAATAAATTCTACTGTACTCATTCAATAGAAATAGTTAAACCACTCCCCTACAAAAGCGCACAATATTTGAATAAAATGTTTTTATTGGTCCTATGTCTCAAAACTCGTACCCTTCTGTGGCAACAAGACAATTGGAAGAAGATTCTGTGGTTCTTATGGGCAACTTCTTGTACCACTGCTTGAGAACAGAGAAATGATCAAATGTTGGCACCAAGAAAGCCCTGGTTGAGAAGTAAGTCGATTACTTATGAAAAAGATATGGTCAGAGCAGAATTCTTGCATCGTGCGCGACAAGCTGTAATCACGACGAAATGATCGATGAGATAGCAAAAGGACACAATGTAACGATTTTAAGATTGCCCCCGTATCATTATGAATTCAATCCTATTGTATTCATATAGAGGCAAATAAAATGGGAAGTAGCGAGAAACAATACAACTCTCAAGACATTTGCCAACTATTTGACCAAGCAGTCAGTAGTGTTTCTAGACTAGAAGAATGCTATTCATGTTGTTTAAGTAGAAGAAGCAAAACTATGGCAACTTGACATTGCAAACAAACCGAATTAACTCAATACGGGTGCATCTCGAGCTTATGATTTTGGCAAAGAAACTAAGTGTATCCTCACGTGTTCCTTACACAAACTCTCAATGAGGAGATTGAGCAATAAAATTTTCTTTACAAGACCTTCGTATGACAACCGCATAATTCACTCTGCCCTCGTTAGGCAGAGGCGCGTGTCATTTCGTGTACAAAAGTGGGCGATCATGGTTGTTTCGTTCACAATGTAGAACAAAAGCCAATAATATGTAATGAATCCCGTCTTATATTGTGGATGCTGAAGGTGTTATGCTTTGGAGAGGGGTAGCGAATTCTTGGTTTGTTCCTGAGCATCTTCGTGGCCGTCCGTATAGCAAAATTCCGTATCAAAGTCGGAAACAAACGTATACTGTTCTTTACTCCTGTCTTAAGATTATTCCCTTTGACCTCCTTGAGCGGGAGAGTGTCTTCTTAACTGTACAAACGTCGTGTCCCTCTCGACGGGACACGAGTCCCTCTCGATGAAGAACAACAGTGGAAACTATGCAACGGATCTTACGGGGTATTGCTATAATATAAGCGGCTTAATGCTATAAAATCTTTTATTGAGTATTCTTTTCAAAATTATCCCCTTCAATGTACCCGATCCCTGCACCGCTCCATGCGAATTTTCCATTGATCAAAGCAATCCTTGGAGTTACTTCTAGATAACACGTTCATGCCCTCCGTCGCTTTGTCTTTTACAGCTTGAACGGTGTCAAAGCTCGTCCTTTTACTGTCGTCTTCACCTTAGGAAATACAAACAAGTCAGACGGGGTCAGGTCTAGCGAATAGGGTGGATGTTCGGCTATTGACACTGAATTGGTGTGTTTCGCGCGTTCAGTGTGTGATGTTCATTCTACAGTGCTTTAGTATTCGTCTTGGGCATTAGCCAGATTCGCTAGTGATACTGAATTGCCCCAGTTTCTCACTGAGGATGGCAACTTACTTGCCGAAATGTTTAGATTTTTCCGAACGGTGTGATAAGGGTAATTTTTAATTAAGATATATGTTTTTGATAGATCAATGAGACCTGAAAATGCACCTTCTTAACCGACATAAGTTAAACGGAAATGATTTCTTATAAGCCGAAATCTACAAACAATTGAATTGCACTTAACATAATACTAAAGTCTAAATAAAATAGAATGAAAGCAGTTAAGTTAGCTTTCCAGAAGAGATAGTGATTAATGGTAAGATGACCAATTGCGTATAATTATACATGTGACACAATGTGTAGAAAAATAATGATTTTGATATACGCCGAAACACCTTCAAAATGGCAATTTTGGCTATGCTAAGTAAAAATTGGAATAATCAGTTTGACATTAGGATTGAACCAGTGGAAACTGCATCCATTATTCTAAAGGAATACTTCGAAAGGGATAAATCACTTTCAGTCAAGGGAATTGATTTGTGTAGCTACGTATAATTTACCCCAATTAGATACGAATAGATTTGCATCCGTGGCTCGGAATACTTTCAAGGCATTCTACAGATTCCTGCCCAAATCGAATTGTTATCGATCTCCCGACTAAACTAAACCATTATTACTCCCATACTAATTGATCCGGCGCAGATATCATCATCACGTTTCGTAATTCTCGAAAATTATCAAATTTACCTCGCGCTCCGACGTATAAATCCGCCGCTTTTATCTCGTTCTTCAATCGGGCGCGTACGAAAATTCCACGACCGACGTCCGCTCTCGTCTTAAGTTCGAAAACCGATCGATCCAATCCTCCGATTGAAAAGCGAAGAACCCGAATTAATAATAAAAGAACAAAAAATGACGGACGGCAGACTAAACAAAGAAAAAAAAAGAAATCAAACAGAAAATCGTACGAACGAACAACCGTCGTTGCTTTTCTCGTGGAGCGACGGCGGCGAACCCCATCAGCAATAAGAGCCGATCACGCGGGGCCCGTCCCAAATTGCCCCGATGAAATGTTAATAGTTCATGGCATCGGTCCATTATTTTAATTGGAACTCAGGTAATTACAATGTCTGGGACGAGTAATTGTACCTTAAACAAACACACACACGGACGTACGGACGCACACGCGAACCAGACGAAGACGAGTTGGAATCGCGGAGGGCTTGGAGGACTCGTTTCTGACCGCCGCCATGAGAAAAGGAAAACGGCCGAATGAGAGGTAATCGACGTGCAAATCTATCGGGACGTACGGATGGATACGTATTCGAAGCAACATAAATACGTGCCCAATGGATAATGATATTTGAGTCTTGGACTGCCGAAAAATTCCGACGAATTTCTCTTAGTTTTGGGGAAAGGACCGCCAATTTAGTTCTGGATAAAGCAATACAAAAAAATCAATAAGTTAGTTGAAAGTGATCAATTGTTTGGTCAAAGTATCCTCCGAGAGGATTGGTGCATTTTTTCATTTGTTCAAATCAAATGTTAAAGTAGCTATTTCAGTCTTCAGTTGGATTTGTCGAAATTTTTAAGACGTGGAATGGAACCGTTGACAACGCAGTCTATTCTTCTTTCTTGGTGACGTAAAAAATCCAAATCAAATTTTAATAGTAACACACCGATCCAGTGCTGTCTTATTGCTAGATATAATTATAAGATACTATATTTTGTTTTCTGGAGTATGTCATATATTTAGCTTTAAACGATTGCCTTCTACACCAATGGTCCACGGTACTTAAATCCGTTTGTATTTGTACACGTCGCCGTTTCCCAGACTGGAATACCCGCGAAGATTCTTAACCATAAAGACTGAAGACAAGCAGTAGTAAGAAAAGAGAAGAAGATGGCGGCATTCCTATACGTAAACTTTGAAGTGAAGGATCAACTTTCTTTTTCTTTTTGCACTATATCATGTATCATGCACGAATTTTCTTCACACTTTCTTCTATTCATTCAAATGAAAAACCGGCTGCCATTTTTCTTGCTGAGCAGGTCTGCAAACATTTTCTTAGTTTTCTGAGAGAACTCCATAGACTGTTTTTGTCTCGCAATGAACATGTTTTACCCGAGCCTCAACCCCAGTTTCGACATAAGAAGTGACTTGCTATCTTTTCTCTATTCCGGCAGCAATTTGGGTACCCATCCGGCACAAAAATTTAGGACATCTTAACTTCACAATGCTTGGCCGGGCGCTTCGTTCTTCATGGTGAACATTAATACGGCCAGTTTGAAATATTCACTCAATACGTTGTTTCCGTACACTTTACAATGAATTTCCGATGAATTTCAATTGGCTTGTTATTTCCTGCCAACAAAAACCAGATTACCGATCACACTTCAAAACTGGCGGCACACCACAATCAACACAAACTTCACTCTATCGCAGCTGGATGCTTACTGAGTGAGGTACACCCCGACATCAAGTTGGCGTCTGTTACCCGCTCTTAGCCACGTCAGTCTAAAACTTAAATTATATTCTGGATAGCCCCCGTACTTGTCAATAGTCTGAGCAAACAGCGGTAACAGCGTACAATTAGGAAATAAGTTACGACAGCCTCGTCGACTCCTCACTCTAGTCAGTACGCTGTATGCGAGTAGTTCTGTCTGTGTCCTGGTGTTGTGTGTGTGTGAGTGTGTTTCCTTTTATTCGATGATAGTTCTTCCTATGTCTCCTCTCTTGAACCCTTTCTTCGATGCAGCCCTATTTTCTATGGATTCTTCCCTCTCTGAACTTCTCTTTTCGGTGTGGCTCTATTTTCTATGGATTCTTCCCTGTTTAAAATTCTTTCTTCTCCGGTGTAGTGAGGTTCCTTTATTCACTGGTACTTCCTTTAAAACCCTTTTGGTCCCAAAATATATTTTTAACTTTTTTGTTGACTTATTTGTCTTGTCAATTTTCTTCGTCGTCAATCAAACAAACTTTTATTTTTTCCGGAGACCAGGACTACACTACATTATTTCTCCGTTGTCCACGAAACGAAAAGTTTAATTCACCATGACTTCAGTTCATCCAAGGCGTAACGTTGTTATAGAAACCTGTATTGTTAATGTCCATGTATCTTTGGTTATTTATATCCAGTGGTTATTAGGAATTAGTGTGATGTGAAAGTGTTGAATGTATGTGTCTGAATGGTTACAATGCTTCTCTATCTTTTAATCGATGCTTTTTGTAATAATTGATAATTTTATTTCTAATTACATTTTTTTCTCCTTTAAACGTCTCTGGCTGGACTTAAGAAAAGGAGCTAACACCCGCAGGGTAATAATTTAGGTTTCAAATAAATAAAGTAATTGTTAATAGAATATGATAAGTTTGTATTCTATTTCTTTGTCCCAAAGAGCAATTTAGTCACCCCTCCCCCTCCTCGATAAATATCCCCTAGCTACGGGCCTGGAACGTTAGCTCGTAAGTCGCAGCACAAAACGTACCGATAAAATTCCTCGTAATTATAATTATTTGGAGTTAATATTGTTCATATTTTTTCTTAATTTTCTCTTTAAAGAGGACACGGTCTCTTAAATAACCGATATTACCTAGCTTTAACTTAATATCACAATCCCCGCTCGTCAGTTTTAAATTTAATTACGTCTAATAACATCCTCTTCTTCTCTATTTCAGTGCGTAATGGTTATTCGTGCGTACCGCTCGCCCTGGCCGACGGATTAGACATAAAACTTAATGCGGCCGTCAAGAAAGTGGAGTACAACCAGCGCGGCGTGGAGGTGACCGTCTATAATCCGCGTAATCCCATCTCGACGAATACGTATCACGGTAAGTGATTGCGCGATGCTCTCGCTCCGACCCTATTAGCGGATATGGAAAAGCCGTAAAATCTGATAGGTTTTAATGCGAGAGTATCTGCTCATGCCTTATTGAATATCGAAACGGGTTCGGAGATTACGACCGCGTAAAGTGGGTGTAATGGTTTTTCTTTCGTTTTTTTTTGGACGCAGCATAGATGCATGTCTACTACGTCCGTTTCTTAGTAGTAGAAGCTAATTAGATGGGAAATCGATGTTGAAATAAAATTGTGGGGGAAGTCGTTCATCTGCTTAAAACAATTAAAATAATGGTGAAGGCAAAGTATGAAGTTGCATTTTAGAAAGATTTATTCCTTGCAAACACCATCCCGTTGTAATGTGTTTATTCGGTAAATAAACCGTTTTGAAGATGCTTGTCTCGTGTAAGCGAAACACGTTTCACCGAATATAGTACAATTATTTTGTGGTGAAGAGCTTGCTGATGTGGTATAATGTCATGTTTAAACATGTTTGTGCACGCTCGTCGCTGCTGGGTATAAAGGAGGGCTTCGCCACCTACTCAATTAGGTCTGAAATTATCGCATAATCGCGTAGCGGCGATCAGTTTTTCTGTGTATTAAAGGCAACAACAGAGCAACGTCACGATTCATCAAGATCGGAGACTTGAATAGCCGGAGGCTAACAAGAAGTAGTAGAGGAAAATGACAGATTCACCGACAGCCTCCCAGCTTCATCCCCTTCAATGTGTACTGCAAGGTGATCAACACCCGGAGCGCGCATGTTCGGAAGGTAGTCACTTCCCCGGTTTGCAGGGTTATCCGAATTTTGAATTTTCCAGACAGTTGTCGCGAATTTTGAACCCTGTAAACCGAGGAAGTGACAAACTTCCAAATATGCGTGCTCCGGCTGTTGACCACCTTCTAATACACATGCTCGGGGTGTTGACTACCTTTCGGGAAGGGGAGAGGTTGACGGTAAATCGGTCATCTCCCTCTACTAGAGGGGACCCGATTTTCTACTTTATTAGGCAAAGCGTGATTTCACCACCATAACGTCGATGTTCGATAACGGGAGATATCCGGTGAGGACTCGGGCGAGGTGGACCATCATCAGCAACTCCCCGATACGATCGCCATCTGGCACAATTGCCTCGCAGACTTTGCAATTTAAACGCAATCCGGTCCCGAAGCGAGTTTGCTGCTTCTGTCGAAAGATTGGTGTCGACACCAAGCGTAGGAAATCAGGTTTTGATTTGTTGTGAATGTGGAACCCAAAATCACCCATAATTTGTACAAGAAAGCTTTAAATATGAAGATGGTAGGCGTAAACCAAAATTGGTGAATGGGGTCATCTCGGATGGTCCTCTAAATATCCGAAAGTCACATCAATGGAATCCTGCAACCAATCATTCTTCCCTACAGTGGAGCAATAGTACACCGGTTCATATTTAAGGATGATGGTGCCCACGCAAAGATAATGATAAACGATTTAAAAGCAAACGTATGGCACCAAACAGTAATGCGAACGGCGGGATTAGGAACAAGAAATGATAATGGAGAAAGACTGGTAGATTGCAGTGAGCAGAGCAAAGCGATTATCAAAGCAAATTTAATTAAACGCGAAAATATTGAAGTGAACATCCGGACGAAACAGGCAAATAAATCACATAATCATCGAACGAACGCGCAGAAGCAGAAGTTCCAGACAGAGATGTTAGTCAGGGCCGTAGCTAGGAGAGTGCCAAAGGGGACCCACCCCCTCGTCTTATCGCATTGCCCCTTTCTCGCTTTCTGGCCCTTTTAGATTTATTTGTCGGAATTTGGAAGTTTTCAAGTTCTAAACTTAAACACTTTGTTGTAACGGAAGCAACTGCAAACTTTTCTTCTACTTTAGATTTAAAATCTGCATTTTATGAAGTAATCGACATAATACTAGCCGCAGCTGTTTAATGAAGACAGCCTGCTTATAAATTCACTTCAGATAGGGGAAGATTTGGACTATAACGATATTGGTTGTTTATCTTCGTTTGCTAAGATGTTGCCTTCCAAGGAAGAGTTAACAGTGGTCAATAACTTTCCAATTTATCATTAGATCTTCAAAGAATGTATTTTAACAAATAAACAAAAAACAAAAAGTGTTCATCTATATGGTCCATCAAGGATTAGCCAACTTAACATTTTTGGCATTTCACAAAAAAAGAACTGAAATTTTGGATATGAAAAAGTTCGATAAAAAATAAATTCGGTGACACGTGTTTCGCTTTTACAAAACCGTATAAAACCGAAACACGTGTCACCGAATTTTATTTATTATTTAACAATTGTGTGGTGAGGAGTTTACAGATGTGATATAGTGTCAGTCACCACAGTCCTTGCATACGGTATCAAAAATTCCTACAGAAATTTAATAATGAAAGAAAATAGAAAAAATCAGTTGTTTGAAATCTTTCGCTGTGAATACTAATTTACAATATTCTTAATAGTAATTGTTAATAGAATATGATACATTTTGTATTCTATTTATTTTCTGTTCTTATTCAACGTTTCTTTTCTTGCCCCTCCTAAAAACATTTGGGCCTCCCCTCCCTCTACGAATATTGTCCAGTTGCGGCCTTGACGTTAGTTTTGATCATACGTTGGTCGGAGAAAAAGTAAAGACCACTAAAGCAAATACTCGTAGGATAAAGCATATAAAGTGAAGGGAAACCGAGAAGAGGAGAAAGGAAGCAGGAAATTTGGCGATATGCTCCATGAGAATTGGGGGAAAAGAATAACGGACATTCATAGCAGCAACACTAGAAGCAATTGGCGAAAGTGGAAAAATTAACGGAATGTCACGGAAGAGAGCAGAGAAAGGAGAACCGCTAGACGAAAAAATACGGATTTTTTAAATCGTTTTGAGCAGTGTAGAAAAAATATCTACATATTCATTCTAGATGTCAAAATCACCAAAGTTAACAATAGCTATTCTTCGTTACCAAAATGATAATCCGACATACTTAAACGCCCCAACAAAATGATAATCCAACATACTTAAACGACGAACAAAAGCCGTTAAAAACTCTTGAAAGCCCTACGATCACCACAATACACAATAACTCCATTCTACGAGGCGATTGTCGTGTCGAAAAGACCCTAATTGATAATCTATTCCATCCACTCGTCCTCATCCGAGAGTACAAACGGACCTAATTGGTCGAAAGACCAAGAAAATTATATCTAAACGTGATAACGTCCTCCAATAGAACGGAGGCCCTCCTACAGCTACCGCTGAAATCGTTCATAAAGTAAACGAGGCGATGAATTTACGACTTCCGTTATCGTATAAGACCGTGCCGGTGTCGATGCGCTCTGGGCGTATAATTGCCCTCGAGAAGGAAACGAAACGTTTTACCTCGCTTACAATAGTAACAACTGCTACTCGGCTAACTAATTCGATTCTTATCGAAATTTTCCCATAGCTAAAGGCGAGGTTTAATTTTCGAAATGAAGCGACCGAGAAACGAAACGTCCCGAAATTATAGCGAATTAATCGAATCGAAGCGGAGGGATCCTCGACGATGATGATGATGATGATGATGATGATGTTAAGGTAAAAAAGTAGCCGGTAGTCTCCTTGGAGATCATGAATTTTAAATTTCGCTTAAAACATACACAAGTTAATTTAATCGTGCGGTGCCCGGGTACCTCTTAGTGCTTTTAAAAAAGGGGGAATATGAAGCGATTACACGTTTTTGTCTTTAGACGACGATCGTCGATAACCCGCCCGAACGGTTATTATCCCTTGTACGGCTATTAGATTACTTAGGCAAATTGCTCCGTACGACTCGCGTATGCAAATATATCGTTAATGTATTGGACGCTTTGTTGCTTGAAGTTAGCAAAGTGTCCTTGGTGCGTCCAGAACGGTACAAAAATTAAATAAAATGGTTTTGTGGGATCGCGCGGTCTCAACTATGAATTGCTTCGCTTATTTGCCTCTTTTATCCAGCATGGAAGATACAGCAAGTCTTGTACTATTATTCTGCCTCGTCCAACTTGAGGAAAACGAAAAATTCCTGTCGAAATATTTATTGTCACTACGATTTCATGACAAATGATTTTATTCCATTTCCTATTGTTTCAAAACCGAAGAAAGATCACGAGGATTTTTCCCCTTACTAAAGCAACTACCTCCCGTGCAAAAGCTCCACTGTATATTGAATTATCAGCAGAAGAAATCTGTGCTACAAACTTACATTTCGTTCCTAACAAGCCGCTTGCCGTGGGCATAAAAACTAAGAAGGAGACATCAGAGACTTCCCCAAAAGCGGGTTCTTCATTCACAAATACAACCACTCCTCGTACAAACAAAAACAGCAATATATTGATTATCTATTGAATTATAGGCGAGACAAAACTGCGTAGGTGACGATTCATATAAAACAAATCATTTGCCCCCGTTTGTTGAGACCAAAAGAAAACATCACGGGATTGCCTCAAACTCCGTTTTTGAACTACTAAACAACTACTTCCCACACAAAAACGCAGCTGTGTATTGAATTATCTCTTATCCTCGTTTGTTGATCCTATAAGATCAGGGAAAAGAGGAAACATCAGAGGAGTTCATTTTTAACCTACGAAACAACTACTTTCCGTGAAATAACAACTATCTACTCCTATTGAATTATAGGCAGGACAAAACTGAGTAATAAACTTACGTTCCGTTCGCAGCAAGTAATTTGCCCTCGTTTGTTGCGGCTATGAGAATTAAAAACAAGCCATATCATCACAGCATTGCCTCAACCTTCGTTCTTCATCTACCAAGCAACTAGTTCCCATAGCAAAATGCGGCTGTGTTATTGAATTATCTCTGATCCTCGTTTGTTGTGGCTAGAAAAACTAAAAAAAAGAAAACATCAATGGATTTCCTCCGAGGTTATTTTTGGCCTACTAAACAACTACTTTCCGTGCAATAACACCTGTGTATACCTGTTGAATTATAGGCAAGACAAAACTGATTGTGAGTAGCAAACTTACGTTTCGTTCGAAGCAAGTCACTTGTACGCGTTCGTTGGGGGTCTAAGAATGAAAACGAAGACATTACAGGTTACCTCAAACTTTGCTTTTCATCCACAGAACAACTACCTCTCATACCAAAAATGCACCTGTTTATTGAATTACCTCTTATTCTCGCTTATTGTGGTTATAACAACTCTTTGGAATTAGTTTTTTGCCCGCTAAACTACTACTTCCCGTGCAATAACGCCGATTTATATTGAACTATGGGCAAAAGAGGTATGTGCGATAAAATTTACATTTGACGTAAGTTAAGCTTACGTTTTATTCTTAGCAAGTTATTTGTCTCTGTTATTTGTCGTGCTTATAAAAACTAGGAAAAAACATCAGACGACTTCCTCCAAGTTAGCTGGTCGCCTATAAAACAACTATTTCCCATGCAAGCGCCCCATTGACTTTTGGATTATGGACAAAAGAAAACTGTGCAGTTGTGGGCCAAAAATTTTTAAACGTTTTATTCGCAGCGAGCAGCAATCGTTGTTTGCTTTCGTTTCTCTCAGGATTGATCACCTTACTCCTCCTCTTTCTTATTTTCTTCTAATGTACGAATTCGTCGAAATCGTCTGATAAAGGAAATGAATGAAAAAAACTTACAATAGTTCCAGCAAAAAATAGCAACCAAATTTTTCTTCCAATTTCGGCGACAATTACAATAAAGGGGCAAAATCATTTTAAGAGAAAAATCCCGATAATATGTCGCTGAATTTATACGAGAATTAGACTGAAACAACGTTATGTGAGTCTTGGAAAAGGTTCCCAATGCATTTTTTCTGGATTCTATGAAGAAATTGCAAGGTGGAAGCATAAGATATTGTCGGAAATTATAATGGGCAACCAAACAACTGTATTAGGGAAGATGAAATCAATAATACAATGTTCCGTCCAAATTTGTCTAAAAACTACATTTAAGTGGATTAAATGATTCTGGAAAAAAATCTGTTAAAAAGCCATCGTACAATGGAAGGACATACCAATAATTTTTTTCTCCTGTTTTCTTCGGAAACTACAAGGAAAAGAGAAATAAAATATGGACGAGGAATTTATCCTTATTAATTCTACACGGAATTACGATGAGGAACCATACAATATTCTAGGAGAGTGTATGATGGAAATTCAATCTAAGTTTGCTAGAAATTACTGCAAAAGGTATCATATAAAATTATTGCATGGAAGAAATATCGATACAATTTCTCTGATTTTTCCAAAAATTACAACGAGGAAGCCTGCAAATCGGCTTCTAAAAGAACCTCGTTAAATTTATCATTCCCCCTGAAATTAAAGGGTACGACTAACATAATTTTAAAAGAAATATCGATAAGCTCCTTATTAATTTTTGCAGAAAATTAGGAATCGTGCAATATTCTTGCAAAAAAGTATAATGGGAAACTCGTTCTAATGTTATCAAAGTTACAGTGAAAAAACACGAAATTATCCTTCAAAAAATCTGACAAAACTCCTTCGTATTTATGCGAGAATTGCAATAAAGAAGCATTACACCGATTTCTTGGCAGAATACCGTAATAATTTTCCTATTTCTGTTTTCTTCGAAAAATATAACGGAAACATAAACTAATTATAAAGATATATCTGCAAAATCGCGGTTAATTTTGCGATGAAGATTCGTACAATATTCTAGGATAAAATATTACGGAAATTCCATTTTAATTTTGATGGAAATTAGAGCGAAAAGGTTTAAAATCATTTTTGGCAAAAATTCTAAGGAAACCCATTAGAATCTGTTCCAGAAATTACAACTAAGACGCATAAAACGATTCCTTAATCCTTAATTCCAAAAAAATCTACTTCTATTTTCTTCGAAAATTACAGGAAAAAATAAAGTATATTTTCTGAAAATTGGAGGGAAAGAAGGATCAAAAATATTAAGAAGAAACTTGCAGATGTCGTCGGAAATTACGACACAGGACTATACAATAATTCTAGGAATAAAACGCTAAGAAGAGAATTTTGCCTAAATTAGAAGGAAAATATAGAAAATGGTATCGGAAAAAGATTTCAGTGCAATTCCTTTGCTTTTCGTCATACATCACAAGCAGAGAGCATCTAACAGTTCTTGGAAAGAATATCGATTAGGTTTCTTTGATTTACTTTGAAAATTTTAAAGAGAAATTCGGACAGCAGTAATGAGTACAACGTAACTTGCAAACTTCAGAAGTAACGACGTATTAGACTCTAAAGACTAAAATTTTAAGGAAAAAGGCAAAATAATAAATGAAAGAGACCAATAGAAATCTTGTAGATTTTTCCAGAAATTACGGAGAATTCTATGACAACGTGCTAAAGTAATTCCTTCCAATTTTGCAAAAAATGTGTTAAATGAAAAAAGTAATTCAAGAAAGTAAAGAAGATAACAAACTTGAAACTAAAAAAAAACCCTAGAAAGTTTTTTAATGCCTTATAAACCAAGTGTAAGTAGCAATTTCAATCGTTGTCTTGGGAGCTAAGAATCTAATAGATTACTACATTTATCCTTTTGGTTCTGGAAAAAGGATTTTGTAATAGGTTCCAGACAAATTTGTTCCGGAAAGGAACGAATCGAATACTAAAAGATTAGAAAACCAATCGATTAAAGTGCTCGATGCTTTCAGAGGACGAAACATTATAAATTAATGGTCATATCTCGAGGATTCTCCTCAAACGTTCGCGTTCACCTGCCATCGTTTCCATTACCGAGCAAAAAGCGACGAAAGACATTAAGCGTTTATAGTCGAACGCCAAATTAACGCCTCGTTACGTCGTGGTACGTACAATGCTACTTTAATGTTGAAACCTGGCACGTCTTCCTCTTCTAGCCGCGAGGCTCTTTATGTCCACGTAACGACGTCGCCGTATCGCCGCGCGCTTAAAAAGGAGAAAAGACGAAAGAAACGAAGGAAAGAAAGCGAACAGGAAAGGAAAAAACAGCAAAACCAAAAAGGGAAAGAACGACGTCGAAAGTAAGAAGCGGTAGTCTAGACAAATGACAGTTGTTACGTTTGTTTATGAGTCGACCACCGCGGCCGGATTTGATCCGCCGCCGGCTAATGGGCAGCTCTGTTAATGATCGGAATTGTAATCCCGGTGTTTACCGGGGCTTAATTGGCCGCGTCAGATGCAGAACAGCGTGTTCGAGCGGCGTAGCGGCGAATTTATGGACGGGGCGCGTCCGCTAATGGCTCCCACGGGAGTCCATTGTCGTCGGGCTCGGAAGTACCCCGTCGATGATTGTTCGAATGTCGTGCAATTCGCTGACGCCTTTGTTCCGAATCAAAGTGCTTAATCGTCCGTACAAATATTTAATGAAAAAAACGAATAATATCGAATAATACGAGGAATGGTTGCACGTGGCCGCATACATGACACAATGGATGAAAACGAAAACCCCCTCAAGGAACCACGGAAATTATAGAAATAATCAGAACTCATTCGAAGTCATCAGAAATCGTCGAAATTCATCGGGAAATCTTTCTTATAGATTATCGAAGTTGAGCAGAAATCAGCGTATGATCCTCAGAAATCGTCGAAGTGGTCAGAAATGATCAGAAACGGTTAGAAATTACCGTCAAGTTACAAGCAATCATTAAAAATCATTATAAAGTTGAAACCATTGTAAATTCATGATAAAATGATCAAAAGATACCAGGAATTCAGCAGCCTTTACCTTGTTTCGTTAGAAATCGTCCAAAAGTATCTGAAATCGTCTAAAATAATTAGGAAGTGAGAAGAGACTATCAAAAATTAATCGAAAATGATCACGAAGTGGTTATAAATCATCGAAGATGATCACGAGTGGTCAGAAAATGATCAGAAATCGTTAAAAGTGGTGAGAAGTGGTTCGAAATTATCACAAATCGTTAAAAGTGGTGAGAAATTATCAGAAATCGTTAAGAAAAACTACAAGCAACTATTAAAAATCATCAAAAAGTTGTAAAACCAAGCAGAGATAATCTGAAAGCCATTATAAATGCATCAAAAATAATCAAAAGTTACCAAAAATTCAGCAAGACATATCATATTTCAACACAAATCACCAAAAATCATCAAATATATCAAGAAATTACATAAAACCCTCAGAAAACTGTAGAAACTATAGAAGAAGTCATCAATAAATGTCAACACTCATCTGGAAACAGTTACAAATCATCAAAGGTGATGAAAATAGAAAATCATCAGAAATCATCAAAAATTTTCAAAAGTAGTCCGATACTATCAGAAATCGTTTGAAATTACCAGAAAATGACAAATAATTATTAAAGATTCTCAAGAGACCATAAGCTGAGTAGAGATGATAAAACAAAAACATAACAAATTCATAAAAAGTGACTAAAAGTTACCAAAAATGTAGCGAGGTTTATTATATTTCATCAGAGATCATTTGGAATCATCTGAAATCATCTAAAATGATCAGCAAATCAAAAAGGCATCTTCAAGAAATCACGGAAATCATTGGATATCATCCGAACCTATCAAGAATCCATCGAAAATCATCACGAAACGCTTATAAGTCATCGAAGATGATCAAAAGATACCAAACAATTGTTAGAAATCGTAAAAAACTGTCAGATATCGTTTGATATAACAAGTGCTCATTAAAAGTGGTCAGGAAGCCATAAAATTGACCAGAGATAATCAGATAACCATTATAAATTTAGAAAAATTGAGTAAAGTTTATCATACTTTATCAGAAATCACCATACAAGATCCTCAAGAAACCACAGAAGGTATCCAAGGTCATCAACAATCATGGCAGACATCAGAAAATCGTCATAAATTATCGAGAATGATCAAAAGTCACCAGAAAATGTTTAGAAATTGTCATAAATTTTCAGGAATGGTCAGAAATGGTTAGAAATTGTCCGAAAATTAGAATCAGAAATCGTTCATTAGAAATCAAATTGCGAGCAATCATTAAAAATTATGCAAAGTCAAACCCATTTTACAAAATGATAACGAAATCATAAAAAATTTTCAAGAGGACATAAAACTTTCTGGATATCGTCCAAACCGTTGTAAATAATTGAGGATGTAGTGTAGATGAAGTATTTACTTTAAGTCCTCGGGAAGCCATAAAATTCAGCAGAGATAATCACCGAGCATTACAAATTCATCGAAACTTCAGTAAGATTTATCACATTTCATCAGAAATCATCTAAAATCATCTGGACACATCAACCGCGATTTGGAAGTTATATAAAATCCTCAAGGAAACCAGAAAAATTATCCAAAGTCATTAACAATCGTCGAAGAACATTAGAAAACTGCATAAATAATCGAGGATGACCAAAAGTCACCAGAAATTCTTTAAAAATGGCCAAAAATTGTTAGAAATAGTCAGAAATCGCCAGAAACCGTTACAAATTATCCGAAAATTACAGGCAATCGATAAGAATCCTCAGGAAATCATCAAACTCATCGTAGATAATCAGAATACTGCTATAAATTCATAATAGATGATCAGGTATTGGCAAATACTTACCGAAATCTATCAGAAATCATCTAAAATCCTTTGGAAATTGTCAGAAATAATAGGGAAATTTTAAGAAATTTAAAAAATTATACAAAACATCAGAACTCATCCAAAGTCATCCAGAATCATCAGATAGTCGTTATATAGTGTCGAGTATAATCAAATGCTACCAGAAAATCATCAGAAACCGTCAAAAACTGTCAGAAGTAGTCTGAAATTATCAGATGCCGTTTGAAATTACATAAAAATTACAATCACTTATTAAAAGTCCTCAGAACTCAGCAGATATAATCACCAACTATTATAAATTCATCAGAAATCTAGGGAGATTTATTATATTTCACTAGAAATCACCTGATATCGTCTAAAATTATCTGATATCATCAAACATGATCACGAAATTGTATAAGATCCTCAAGAAATCACAGAAATCATCCAAATTCATCAACAATCAATTAAGATCATTAGAAAACCATTCGAAATTATCAAATTTGTCAGAAGTTCACCGGAAATCATCAGAAATCATTAGAAATCGTTAGAAACTATTCGAAAATTATAAGCGATTACTGAAAATCGCCAGAAAACTATAAACCTTATCAGAAATAATCGAAATACTATTATAAATTCATGGAAATGATCAGAAATTGAGAGATATTGAGCGAGATTTATTACACCTCATTAGAAGTCATCCAAGATCCCCTGAAATCGTCAAGAATGATCAGAAATTATAAGAAAATTTTCAAGAAACCATGCAAAAGATCAAAAATCATCCAAAGGTGTCAAGAATTATCGGGAATCATCAGGAACGCGTTATAAATTATCGAAAGCAATCAGATGTCATCAGGGAGTCATCATATATCATCAAAAATTGTCTTGAAATAGTCAGAAATTACCAGAAAGTTAGATGCATTATGAATCCTGCAAAAGCCACAACATTCATCAGAAATAATCGTAATACCATTATAAATCCGTAAAAGTGATCAGAGATTGGCAGATATTCAACGTGATTTATCATATCTTATTGTAAATCATCCAATACTCTCAAAAATCGTCAAAAATTATCAGAAATTATAAAGAAAAAAATCAGGAAATCATACGAAACATCAGAAATCATCCAAAGTCATCAGGAATCATCGAAAATCATTAGGAAATCGTTATAAGTTATCGAAGATAATCAGAACGATTAACAACTGTCAGCGTTTTGCAGGAAATTAACCTTTGATCCACACCCTCACGCTGCGCTTACAGCCGAAAAGTTTCTGCAGACGACAGATGTTGGAAAGGAGGTTCTGCTTCCCACCATCCTGTTCTGGTTTACTCAATGTTTTGGGAGTCTTTTGTAATTAATTATAGCCTATAGTTCCGATCAAAACCCAAACGATTTTTACGTTCTCAGCAGTCAAAAATGGTCTGTGTTCTCAGGGCTTACGGTTACCGGAGGAAACAATCAATGCCTTCCAAATAAGCATTGGTACTTCTTTTATATTTGATGGTTTTTTCTAACCGCGACAAATTCGTCATGGATATGTTATGTGTACGACAACCAGGTGTTAGTAATTAACGGTCACATTTTCAATCTAAAAGCAATTAATTGGTAATGATTTCGGGATCGTAAACATCGCCCAACAAACGTAACAGAACGTAAATCGAACTCTAAAATAATTGATAGAAGACATCAAATCCGCGTTAGCAAATATAACTTTGGGCTTCATTAGTTCGACAGGTTTGCATAATTTGTCGCTTTAATCCGCCGTTGCGACGTGTCATCATGTTTCTCATTCTGTTGTCGGTCTCTTAAAGTTAATTGATTGTTAATTTGCCGGTTAGAACGTAATCTCATCGTTAATAGATATAAATAACTATCATTCGATCCGCCATTGTCTAAAATTACGAATTATATCTATTTACGTTATCCTTGTTCGCAGCTGATGTCGTACTATGCACCCTTCCGTTAGGCGTCCTCAAGTTGAGCTCGGCGTCGCCCACCGGACAACTCAATACGGTGCAATTCTCACCCCCGCTGCCCGATTGGAAAACCTCCGCCATCCAGAGATTGGGTTTCGGGAATCTGAACAAGGTAGTCTTGTGTTTCGAGAGGATATTTTGGAATCCGCAAGCTAATCTTTTCGGACACGTCGGAAGTACCACGGCTAGCCGGGGAGAACTCTTCCTGTTCTGGAATTTGTACAAAGCACCGGTTTTGTTGGCGCTTGTGGCTGGAGAAGCGGCCGCCATCATGGAGAATGTGACCGACGACGTCATAGTGGGAAGGTAATGAGTTTAGTTTGAAAAAAAAACTCTAAAAATGACAATAAAAACGTGCTAGATATTTGTGCAAAATGTATAGAAAGAATGTGGTTCTAAAATTTAGAAATTGCAATTTATCGCAAACAACAATTTAGTGAACCACAGTTCAGTTAATTGCAATCAATTGAACTTCAGGGTTTACAATCGTTGCGATTCTGATTCGACATGGTTACAGTAAAACTTCGTTATAACGCTCTTCTAGGACCCTAGAAAAAGAGCGCTATAACCGGGAAAGCGCTATTACCGGAGAATCTTAAAAACGGCTAAGGATGGACAAAATTTATTTTAAAATGTCTTTATATATACGTACACTTCCAATTCAAGCCGGAAGGTCGAATTTCCCTAAATACTACTACTATATACAGGTGATCATTTGAAAACTTCCCACCTTGAAGAACTCTTTAATTCATAAAATTATCAAAAATCACTAAAACAGGTCAATGTTATTTTGAAGGGGGACATTTAATAACCTATTCCAATCAGTTGGGAAACGTTCACCCTCCCCTTCAGCTACCCCCATCCCAAAATTTTAAATGGCACCACCCCGTATGTGATACATCATTTTAAAGGGTATAAAATTCTCCAATATTTTAAAGCAAAGAAAATTAAAATCGGCCGAGCCGTTCATGAATTAGAGACAAAAATGTATTAAACCGGAAAATTAACTGACAAACGTTGACGATATCGATAACAATCACCTATTTATGAACACAACAGTTGCAAATAATTAACTACAACAATGCAAAATAAACTTTCATTAATTAACAAGAGTTTACAAATTACCTAAAACTAAAACTCAAAAACGTAAACAATTAAATTTATCGTAATAGATGCTCGAATTGCGCTCCATTGGTTGCTAGGCAATGATAAAGCCTATGTTCAAACTCTCTTCTAACATTTTCGAAAACTCGCCGCGGAATCAATCGGCATTCGGATGTTATTCGTTGTTTCAGTTGGTCGATGTTGGCTGTGGGAGTTTTATAGACGACGGATTTAAGGTGGCCCCAAAGGAAAAAGTCGAGGGGGGAAAGGTCAGGAGATCTTGCTGGCCACTCTACTGCTCCTCTTCTTCCAATCCACCTCTCTGGAAACTTGTTATTCAACCAGTTTCGAACTGGTACCACAAAATGTGGTGGAGCACCATCTTGCTGAAAATAAACTTGATTTTCATCCAAAATTAAGTTTCCTTCGTCGTCTACTTGATTTTCTATTGCTTCCGTAATCAAGGGATCTATGACATCTTCCAACATATTGAGATAAATAGTACCATTTAAATTTTCATTAATAAATAACGGACCAATGACCGAGTCCCCCAGTATACCAGCCCACACATTAATTTTTTGTGGCCACTGAGTATGCGTTTCTCTAAATAGATTCGGGTTTTCATCATTCCAATAACGACAATTATGACGATTAACATAGCCATTCAAAAAAAGTACATTCGTCACTGAAGCAAATATTTTGAATTAGATTTGGAGTGGTATTTATCATCACAGTCATTTCTTCACAAAATTGAAGTCGTCTATCGAAATCATCTTCATTTAGAGCTTGGTGATTTTGAAGTTTGTATGGATGCCATTTATGAAGTTTTAAAACTTTCTGAACAGACCCATACGAAAAACCAGTTATGTTGCACACTTGCCGAATTGAGCTGGTATGATTTGCAGCAAATTGTCCTAATATTTCTATTTGAGAGTCCTCATTCACAATTGGAGGTTGTGTCCTTTTTTTATTTGCTACTGATCCAGTTTCTTTAAATTTTCCTACCAAATCTAAAACGTATCGATGGGATACATGGTTATTTGGATGTCTTGCATTAAATTCCTTGGCTGTTCGTCGAGCACACTGACTTGCAGCTCCATAAATGAAAATTATTTCAATTCTCTCTTCTAAAGTGTATGTCATTTTAGTGACACAATTAGCACAAACGCTACCCCAAATCAAAGGAATCTAAAGTTATCTGAAGCGGCGATATTTAATTCCTGAATTCTACAACAATTGACACTTTGAACTTGTACGACGCACGTTCTTTTGTTTCAAAGCAAAACGTAGGTAGATGGCTTGATCAACCACTCAAAATGGGCATTATCAAGACACATAATCTGACACGTAATTAGATAGATTAAATAATCAGGTAGATTAAATAAGTGTTGTGTTCATAAATAGGTGATTGTTATCGATATCGTCAACGTTTTTCAGTTAATTTTCCGGTTTAATACATTTTTGTCTCTAATTCATGAACGGCTCGGCCGATTTTAATTTTCTTTGCTTTAAAATATTGAGAATTTTATACCCTTTAAAATGATGTATCACATATGGGGTAGTGCCATTTAAAATTTTGGGATGGGGGTAGCTGAAAGGGAGGGTGAACGTTTCCCAACTGATTGGAATAGGTTATTAAATGTCCCCCTTCAAAATAACATTGACCTGTTTTAGTGATTTTTGATAATTTTATTAATTAAAGAGTTCTTCAAGGTGGGAAGTTTTCAAATGATCACCCTGTATGTACTACTACATACATATATGTTACTTCTTTCAAATAAAGTAAAAGTTAACAACACTTATTTTATACAAAACTTGTACGTTCAAAAAGAAATATGAAACAAACTATGTATACATTCCTACAAATTTTTTTTAAATCATTAATTTGTGTTTGTTTATAGTGACAGATGTTTTGTTTTAAAACTGTATTTTCAGGTTTATTGATATTTTTAAAGGTTTCGTCTTTTACCTCCATACAAGAAAAAAATGCTCTGATTGTTTTCAAGGCCTCCAAAACGTCATTTATTTTTGGCGTAATTATTTCTGATGAAACTTCATCCTGTTCATTTTCCACTTCTGATGGTGCATTGCAATCGGCGATTAGTGTCTCAAGGCCTAAAACTTCATTGGTCATTCCCCCATTGTCAAAGTCGTCAAAACTTTACAAGTCAGTCAATATTTCTTCCATTTGTAAACGGTATCGCCAGTCTTCATCAATTTCTACCTCTTCGATTTCATCTTCCCTTGTAAAGTTACCAACACCTGCTTTTTTGAAACAATTAAAAATGGTCCCTTTCGTAATGTCCATGCATGCAGCGTATAAAAGTGGATAGCATCAAACACAGAAATTGTTGGAGAAGTCGAATTTGTCCATAATCGATAGATATTGTTGCACCGTTCTTTTCCTGTAACCTTTGTGATGCTTTGATCACGGGATTGAAGCTCACTTGTGGTGTTAGGTGGTAGGAAAATCAAGTTGATGTTTTTGAGATTTACCTGTTTCGCGCAGTGCAATTGTCGACACGCAAAAGTATTTTTCGGTCTTTCAATTCGATGTCCCACTCATTAAGCCATTGCACAAATCTATCTCCAGTTATCCAGATACGAGAGTGAGAAGAATAAATGCAGGGAAGGGTATTGACATTTTTAAAGCAACGTGACTTAACGTATCTTCCAATTACGAGCGGCTTTTTCTTGTCTGTGCCTGTGCAATTCGTGCATTCGAGGACCGTGAGGCGTTCTTTGCTTAATTTTCCTCCGTGGCATTTTTCATTCTTTTAAACTAAAGATTTATCAGGCATCACTTTAAAAAACAACACGAATTCATCCGCATTATAAATTTCTGGTGAGGGTCGATATTTGACTTTTCCAGTCGAATGTTACATCAGGATCTACTGAATTGGACTCACCACAAATTTGTTTGTACACAATAGAATGTCTATTTTTAAATCTATCGGGCCATCTGGTTGAAGCGGTAAAGTCTGTTATTCCATGACCATCGGTCTCTTGGAAGGCCTTTCCTTGCAAAATTGGGCCACTTACCGGGATGTTGGAGCTCCTGGCCTGGACGAACCAACTTACCTGGGGAGGGTTAAGGGATAATACCTGCCAATTCGAATAAGTGTCAAGCGTTAGAAAGTTACAAGTAACGTTGTGTGAATAATTCGGGTAATTCCCCGAACAAAATTAAAACTAAAATGCTAGTTACCTTTATATGCGGAATATTACTTAATTATTTCCTTTAATTATAATAGCCGGAATAAACTAGATTGAATCGGCCCACCATCTCGATTTAGAAGACTTGTATTTTTGTGTATGTGTATCGTTTCATACGCATCAAGGTCTCGCGGTGAATCAACCTGTCCTATCAATTTTAACCTTCACTAATGAGTCCTGGAATTATACAGTCCTTAACAACAATTATTATTATAAACTTAATGAGTAGATAAAAGCTATTAGATAGGCGACAATACAAGCTTGCATCATCCCATAAACCAGTCGCTCGCTAATAATAAGAGGAAACCAAGGATAGGCGCAACGTTCAAAATCGTGTTTTTATTTATAATAAATGACATATCGACCAACACACATTGTGCTCATCCGTGTCGTGCTAGAATTTTTCTGATTTCCGATTTCAACTCCGTACACGTACAAAACCTAACCGGATCGTAGCTAATATGTACGCGTCGCGCTAAAACCAACAAACTCTAATTAAACTCCCCGTTCATAATGCAACTATAAAACGCAGCACTACGTACTAGGTAGATATGTTCGATCGCAATGTGCTATTTTACTCTGATTACATCCGCGTAATCTACGAAATTGTGGAATTAGCAAACTGCATTTATGAATTGCGAGCGCCCATTAGGGCTGCGTTCGCGTCGCTGATTATCGTCGGAATTACGAACCGTAATTAAAGCATACGGACGTGGTTCGTAAAATTAGTTCGACCGCCAGAAAAAAAAAAGGAAGGAGTCAGGTTGGTATCGGTGATACTGATCCCATAGAAAATGTTGTATTCGATCGAGTAGGAATGTGAGAATATTGAGGAGATATTGTTCTCTTCAATATTCCCACATTCCTTCTCGATGGAGTGCAACAGGTATAAAATGAAGGTACATAGGATTGACAGGAAGAAGAATAAATGTAAATAAAGGGTGTAAGCGATTTATTTGTATAAATGTATCTGTATGCTGAATAAGAAGAACGACACTAAAGCAGATGCTCAAACGTAGAAAGCATAGAAAAGATAATGGTGCTATAAATGCCTTTTATATCGTTAGAATCGAAAACTAAAGCAGAAGAGGAAAGTCATCTTTATCGCAGCCGGAGTTTTGGGAACATTTGTTGCAAACTGTTCCCAGAACGAGGAAATTAATAAATTTAATGCAATGAAACTGAAAATGCAGGTCAAAAAGATACAGAATGAGAAAGATTAACATGGGCTTAGGTATAAATTTAGTTCAAGGTGTTAGGCGGAAGTGAAATGGACAAAAATGGTAAGAACACCTTCTCTCAAGACTATAAGATATGTAGCTACTTATTGAAGATGATTTTTTTGGTTGGTTTGAAAACTATTTTGAAACCTGTATATCTTAACTCTATATAATAAGAAATATGAAAGCACAAAGCGCCAAATGGTTGGGACATGTGTGGCGAATGGGATCTAATGCAACAATAAGAGCTGCGTTACACTGGAAACTAGGAAGAAAGCCATTTAGATCTTAAATGGATGCCGTAAATAGAAGAAGACTTGAGTAAAGCGCGTATAAAGAATAGGCAAGGGAAAGTGAATGACAGGAAAGCATGAAGCCAAATAGCTGAACATATAAACAATATGAAATTAGAAGTATAATATGAAGTATAGATGCTGATTCCCCCTAAAAAAATAGAATCTGGAGAGCTTCGAGAGAAGCGGTGTGGATCCTTCATGGGGTGTTAGCCACCACATATATGTATATGTAACTATATCTTAGCTCTCAACAGTAAGTTTTTGCAATTTTGGGAGCTCGGTCTTGGAATATTTTCGCAATAATGAGTGAAGAACCAGCAGATCTGCAGGCTTGAAATTTTTGAATACCATATGTTCGATAAGGTAGTTAATACCTGTCGAAGAGCATTTTTGCAAATTTCTTTGCTATCGGCCGTAAATGACGGTTATCGTCATTTTTTCTTTTTGATAGCAAACGGGATTTACAAAAAGTTTTTCGATAAGTCGTAATTATCGCATCGAATACCAGTTATTTAAAATTTCTAGTCTGTAGAGCTACTGGTTCTTCGTTTATTATTGACAAAAGATCAAATCTGTAGAAGTTCTTAACATTGTACAAATTTACCGTTTTATCGTTACACATACCACTTTTAGAAGCTAAGATTGCGGCTGTCGAAATAGTTTTGCGCCCAGTAAAAATTTGTTGTCTTAAGGGATCTTGAAAGAAAGCATTTATGTATAGCCTTTAGCCTTAGAGCAAAACTGGAGAATGAGATTGGCGCAATAGTTGCCTTAAACAGGGAAGAAGAAAGAAAACAAAGAATCAAAGATCAATTTCTTTTCTAACCGCGGCAAATTTGCTATAGGCCCGTTTTGCGTTAAGATGATTCATCTCTTTGCAATGCTATTTGCTCCAATCCTTTCCTAAAGCTGCTTCACCACCAGTGTATCTTATATATCCAATTGATATTATGCTTTACAAAAACTGGGTTAACTTTGAACAGAATACTTTCTTTTTCATTAACAGATGTTGTG
Source organism: Chrysina gloriosa (assembly GCA_038088585.1). Lineage (NCBI taxonomy): Eukaryota > Metazoa > Arthropoda > Insecta > Coleoptera > Scarabaeidae > Chrysina > Chrysina gloriosa. Next base: position 7,015,067 of record CM076094.1, on the reverse strand, counting down.
GCTGGTCCAGAAATTATAAGCCATTAAAAGGAGCTAAAGAATAAAACATTTTTATAGAGTGTCAGCATTTTTCTATTTTTTGCGATTTCTCATCGATTTCTTCATGTTCCCAATCGCTTTGGTTTAAAAATAAAATGCAATTTTTAGGGCGCCTAGAAACGAGGAATTTGAATTGGAATATTGTCCCTCTTTCAATCGTTGTAAGTGATTCTTTGTGTTCCTAGTTGTCATGGTTCAGTGATTTCAGTGAGTGAGAATCCATTTTGGAGTATCTAAAAACAATGGATTCTTTTAAATTTTACACTCTTCTTTGATGACATAACCACTTTTTCATGCGTCCAATCTTTAGCGGTCTATTGATCTTGAGCTACTCTTGCGGTGTGTAAAAATCGGATCGGTTTTAAAGGATTTTAGGCCTCTTTTGCTGATTTTTAATCTTTCTTCAAATGCCTAATTTTGCCGGCCTATAGGCGTCCAGCTGTTGGGCTGTCTAAAATTTGAAACAAATACTAGGCCTCCTTTTGCATTATTTGTCAACTATCTTTTTGTTGTATCCAATTATTCTGGTCCAGCAATAACATTTCCATATTTTGGTCCAGCGGTAAAAATCCATTTTGGAGTGTCTGAAAACTAGGATTTTCTAGGCTCGTTCTTGATGACATAGCCATCTTTTCATATGCTCAATCTTTATCGAAAAATTGATCTTGAGCTACTGGTGCGGTGTATAAAAATTGGGCTATTTTAAAGGATTTTAGGCCTTGCTTTGGTGATTATTAATCTTTCTTCAAGTGCCCTTTATTCATTATTTTTCAACTATTTTTCGTTGTGGATCCAATTGTTCCAGTCCAGAAGTAACATTTCCATATCTTGCTCCAGGAGAAAGAAGCCATTCTGAAGTATCTAAAAACAAGGCATTTTTACGTTTTTCTGGCTTTCTTCTTCTTTTTATAATTTTTATTAAATATTTTATTACTCTTTTAAGCGATTTTTACGGCTTTTCTTACATGATTTTTCAACTATCTTTCGTTGTCTCCAATCGTTCTGGTCCGGATGTAACATTGTCATATCGAGGGGTAAGAAGTCATTTTGAAGAGTCTAATGACAATGATTTTTAATTCTTCAGGTTTCTTTTTTCTTTTTGATAATGCTGCCACTTTTTCATGTGTGCAACTTCGAGTGATTTATTGATCTTGAGCTACTCTTACGGTGTGTACAAATTGGGGTGTTTTAAAGGATTTCAGGCTTTCTTTTCGTGATTCTTAATGTTCTTTAAAATGCCCAATTTTTGACGGCTTATTAATCTCGAAATGTTGTTGGACCGTCTAGAAGTTGGAATATTTATTTAACTACTTTTAGGTCTTTTTTAAATAATTTTTTAACTATTCTTCCTTCTGTCCAATTATTCTGGTCCAGAACATTTTCATATGATATCTTAATCGAGTAGTCTAATAACAGTGAATCTTTTTTCAGGTTTTTTTTTTTCTTGATAATGCAGCCACTTTTTCATGTATGCAATCTTGAGTGATGTATTGGTATTGAGCTACTCTTGCAGTGTGTAAAAATGGCAGTGTTTCAAAAAATTTCAGGCTTTCTTTTGGTTATTCTTAATCTTCTTTAAAGTGTCCCATTTTTGACTGCCTGTTATTTCTGTCCCTACTCAAATACACTGCAGTTGGCCACAGTACCTTGCTAGAAGAACAACGCTATTTTTGTTATCGACCGAATTCCCCGATTACGGAGTACACTCTCCTCCAAAAAATGTACACGATTTTTGAATTTTTGTTAATATTTCGGAGACTCTCGCAGATATATTTCTTTTAAGAAAATAATTTGAAATATATTACATAGCCTCAAGGATGGCGCAAATTAATTTCGGAAGAATTAAATAACGGGCGATCGGGCACCCCCTACCCACTTTTTCTATAGTTTCCTTTTATTTATCACAAACAAAATCGGTTTTACGTAGAAAATTGTGGTGAATAGCAAATTTAGACAGCTAATAATAAAGATATTAGGAAGCGATAATAAAGTTTCGGTTGTCATTGATTGATGTACATAGATAAATGTCGTTCTATATTATACATAAAATACTTCGAATTACTAATTATTTCGATAAGTCTGAAAGAAATACGAAACATATTCAGATAGATTTGGATTAAGTAATTAAGTACTTAATGTAGATAGATAACAATAAACAAGAAATATAGGCATTGTGTCACGTATACCGGTGTAGGAAATTCATATACAAGAAGAACGAAAAAACAAAATGACGTATTTGTATTAATTTACAGCTTTTTGTGCCACTTTCCCCTAAGTCTCAACTTTCCATAGAAATTTTAATAATATTATTTAAGGTAAAAAAGAGAATGAAAGTTTCTTTTTATTATTTTTTGAAGTATTAAATCAAATTACATACGTGGAGAGCTTGCCGTTTTAGCGAACAACGCAGCAAATTACAAGGATCAATGTATCTTGTGACAAGCAGCGCAGAAATTACAGACTATCGTTTACACCGTCGATCCATCTAACTGAGTTTCTACAACACAACACAATAGTACGTCGGAATTCGATTTCGCAACGCGCAAACAACGCTCGAACAATATCTCGCAACTTCACCAGGGCCCCAGGGCGATACGGATCTCAATTAGACGAGAAAGACAAAGTCGGTATCGTTTTTCAAGATGTAATCGTTACCGTACGGTAGGTACGATGTACGGCTCGTATGTACCTACAACAATGTACCCCCGTCTGTCTAACTGAAAATAAAACCGGCTCGAAACGCGTTGCTCGCGCCCAATTTCGCCAACAACGCCGTCAATCAAATTCTCAAAACGTTTTTAATTAAAACGTTACCGCTAATTGATTAATTGATTGTCGATTGTTTTCGTAAACGCCGCGAGTAATTCTTCGCGACGTAATGTATCGGTAATTAATAGGAAATACGATGGAGGGAGGAAAGGGGGTCGAACGAAAAGAAAAAAATCGAGATCTAGGTTGAGAGCTATTATGACATGTCCGAAACGTAAGTGGTTCGGCGATGGTTCGAATGTATGCCACAATATTTAGATCGGATGATGTGGCAATATTTAGTTTAAAAAATATTCCATTAAGCGGGGCGGACGGTGACTGGACGAATCTGCATTTTAATAGGTTTTAATTGATTTCGAATGCGGCCCGATCCACCTCCCCGATCGACGATATGGAACCTCACGGAGCCGCGAGATAAACGTGGAAAGGAACGTTTTGTAATTGTAATTAATTAATTGATTTGTCAAGTTGGGCAATTAACTTTCGCTTTCGCCAAGTAGAACGGGTTCAGTTATCGCCTGATTTATGACTCATATTGATGTATGGGTATTGAGCAATAATAATCGAAGAATCGCGAATTACGCCGTTAGGAGATTATTCATGCAAGAATATGTGAAGATAATTATGGACAAACAAGGGTCGACAGCGGATACTATTCGCCAAGCTTTGCTCAAAGTGTTAATAAAATTGGTTAGGACAATTTGCTGTGGATTGTGACGATATTCTTTAAATATCGACCCGTACTCAAGTCTAGATGATTTTGTCCTATAACTTTTATTTATTTTATCTATTATTTTAGCCGCAGTCTCCTTATTCTTATTTCCTATAACTTGACTCTAATTTCTAATATTGAACTTTAATCTATCATATATCGTTAAATGTATATATATATATATATATATATATATATATATATATATTTCGTGACCTTTTATACTTATCTTATATGATAGATCTCTACCACTAATATCTCAATAAAACAAGGCTGGTTTGAACGATAGTTATATTTTCAGAACGTTTACAAACGTTTTCGGAACACCTTCGTCAGTGAAAATATAACTAGATAAATATATAAACAAACTTTTGTTTTTTATTTGGGAACTATCAACAAAATAACTATATTATATTAAAAACAGAGAATAATTATAAAAAAGACTAATATATGAAATGATAAATATACAGAAAGACACTAAAACTATTAATTTCAGGACCGATATTCAAAATTAAAGTAATGTATATAGCAATTTGTTAAAATGACATTTGCATTTCTTAAGAAGGAAACCTTTGACTAGGTTTTTAAATTTGGGTTTTCCCTAGTCCTTGAACAGAATTGTTAAGATTTCGACAAAGATTTTTTGATATAAGGTTTTACTTAATTTGCATGTATGTTTACACATTAATTTAGTTTTTATAATTTATATATACAGGATGATCATTTGAAAACTTCCCACCTTGAAGAACTCTTTAATTAATAAAATGATCAAAAATCACTAAAACAGGTCAATGTTATTTTGAAGGGGGACATTTAATAACCTATTCCAATCAGTTGGGAAACGTTCACCCTCCCCTTCAGCTACCCCCATCCCAAAATTTTAAATGGCACTACCCCATATGTGATACATCATTTTAAAGGGTATAAAATTCTCAATATTTTAAAGCAAAGAAAATTAAAATCGGCCGAGCCGTTCATGAATTAGAGACAAAAATGTATTAAACCGGAAAATTAACTGACAAACGTTGACGATATCGATAACAATCACCTATTTATGAACACAACAGTTGCAAATAATTAACTACAACAATGCAAAATAAACTTTCATTAATTAACAAGAGTTTACAAATTACCTAAAACTAAAACTCAAAAACGTAAACAATTAAATTTATCGTAATAGATGCTCGAATTGCGCTCCATTGGTTGCTAGGCAATGATAAAGCCTATGTTCAAACTCTCTTCTAACATTTTCGAAAACTCGCCGCGGAATCAATCGGCATTCGGATGTTATTCGTTGTTTCAGTTGGTCGATGTTGGCTGGGGGAGTTTTATAGACGACGGATTTAAGGTGGCCCCAAAGGAAAAAGTCGAGGGGGAAAGGTCAGGAGATCTTGCTGGCCACTCTACTGCTCCTCTTCTTCCAATCCACCTCTCTGGAAACTTGTTATTCAACCAGTTTCGAACTGGTACCACAAAATGTGGTGGGGCACCATCTTGCTGAAAATAAACTTGATTTTCATCCAAAATTAAGTTTCCTTCGTCATCTACTTGATTTTCTATTGCTTCCGTAATCAAGGGATCTATGACATCTTCCAACATATTGAGATAAATAGTACCATTTAAATTTTCATTAATAAATAACGGACCAATGACCGAGTCCCCCAGTATACCAGCCCACACATTAATTTTTTGTGGCCACTGAGTATGCGTTTCTCTAAATAGATTCGGGTTTTCATCATTCCAATAACGACAATTATGACGATTAACATAGCCATTCAAAGAAAAAGTACATTCGTCACTGAAGCAAATATTTTGAATTAGATTTGGAGTGGTATTTATCATCACAGTCATTTGTTCACAAAATTGCAGTCGTCTATCGAAATCATCTTCATTTAGAGCTTGGTGATTTTGAAGTTTGTATGGATGCCATTTATGAAGTTTTAAAACTTTCTGAACAGACCCATACGAAAAACCAGTTATGTTGCACACTTGCCGAATTGAGCTCGTATGATTTGCAGCAAATTGTCCTAATATTTCTATTTGAGAGTCCTCATTCACAATTCGAGGTTGTGTCCTTTTTTATTTGCTACTGATCCAGTTTCTTTAAATTTTCCTACCAAATCTAAAACGTATCGATGGGATACATGGTTATTTGGATGTCTTGCATTAAATTCCTTGGCTGTTCGTCGAGCACACTGACTTTCAGCTCCATAAATGAAAATTATTTCAATTCTCTCTTCTAAAGTGTATGTCATTTTAGTGACACAATTAGCACAAACGCTACCCCAAATCAAAGGAATCTAAAGTTATCTGAAGCGGCGATATTTAATTCCTGAATTCTACAACAATTGACACTTTGAACTTGTACGACGCACGTTCTTTTGTTTCAAAGCAAAACGTAGGTAGATGGCTTGATCAACCACTCAAAATGGGCATTATCAAGACACGTAATCTGACACGTAATTAGATAGATTAAATAATCAGGTAGATTAAATAAGTGTTGTGTTCATAAATAGGTGATTGTTATCGATATCGTCAACGTTTGTCAGTTAATTTTCCGGTTTAATACATCTTTGTCTCTAATTCATGAACGGCTCGGCCGATTTTAATTTTCTTTGCTTTAAAATATTGAGAATTTTATACCCTTTAAAATGATGTATCACATATGGGGTAGTGTCATTTAAAATTTTGGGATGGGGGTAGCTGAAAGGGAGGGTGAACGTTTCCCAACTGATTGGAATAGGTTATTAAATGTCCCCCTTCAAAATAACATTGACCTGTTTTAGTGATTTTTGATAATTTTATTAATTAAAGAGTTCTTTAAGGTGGGAAGTTTTCAAATGATCATATATATAAAAAATATATAAATATATAAATTGTATATAAAAATTGGTTACACATCCTCTATATCAAGAAATCCTTGTCATTAGTTATTTTGTTGATAGTTCCCAAAATAAAAACAAATGTTTGTTTATATATTTATCTAGTTATATTTTCACTGACGAAGGTGTTCCGAAAACGTTTGTAAACGTTCTGAAAATATAACTATCGTTCAAACCAGCCTTGTTTTATTGACCCATTAGTGGTAGAGATCTATCATATAGGATATATCGTTAATAGATGAAATCGAGAGGAAAGGCTTAAATGGTACCATCCGTCTGCTGGGAAGCATTTAAAGTTATTGGTTGCCAAGTTAACTTTTCCAAAAAAGAAAAAGAGGAAAATACTTAAAGGCATTCGATATTGCGGGAGTAGAGCAGATAATTTTTTCAGTTGTCTAATTCCGATCCATAATTCTTCTCAGTTAACAAGATGTATCTGTAACAGTTTAACGTATGACTCTACGAAAATCTTAGTACCTATTGGAGCTTGGATAAAATTGTTCGTTCGATTTTTGAAGTATGATAACAATACTATTTTCATTTTTTGTAATTATTTTCGAGAAACTGGTGATGTTACTAGGTTACAAAGAGCTGCCATATGACGTAAAGATGCCAGAATCGATGGTAGATGAAATTTAAAGGAAAGAAGAAGACGAACCTGCGACGAAAAAATACATCTCCACACTGAAAAATAGGAAGGGGGCACCGATAATATACATACGACTCAATATTAATCAGGTTCCATCGATTACGATGGGTATTTTATCATTGGCTTACTTTTAATAATAATAATAATCATTTATTATTATTATATTTAATTATTATTGTTTTTAGATGGGAGTTGATGGAATAGGGCAAACCGATAAAGTACTACCGAAGGAAGTATATCCTGTACGATACTTGTTGAGTCAAAATTCTTAGAAATGACGTAGCGGCTTTCTAGGAATTCTGGCTCAACAAATATCGTACCGACTCCAAGTGTTACTATCTGAGTGAGAAGAAGATAATTTGTCATCATTTCTTGGGGTTGTGAAGGCATACTTTTCGTGGATTTCATCTAACGCAACGCTACGATTAATAGTCAAAACTATATCGATCTGTTTTACATCATTTATTCACAATCCATGCATCAAATTAAGAAGAAAGTTCAGGCGAAATAAAACAAAATTTATAAGAGAAAACATTTTTCTACTGTCACGGGAAAGCCGCAATACATCGACGTTTGATAAGGAACAGCCACTGATAATATGTGATGAAATAGGATGCACGTAGAAACGTAAATGCTAGTAAATTCGGGTCATATCTGGAGCAAGGCCGAGTGGTTCGCGTTCGTTTTAGCGCACGGGCTGTAAATACAGCTATGACACTCTGATTGAAAATTAAAGGCGAATGTTTACAATTTAGGGAAAGAAATGTTACTAAAACCTGGGTGATATGTCAAGCGCGATGAAGTATTTCTTTTGAAAGGACGTGTTTTGTTTCCTTTCATGACCGGATCGTATACTAAAATACTACTCGACGATACATAAATCGGTGCTCCGTTTCTTTTATAATTAATTTTCTTTTTCGTTTTGTACTTGTCGACTTATTTTGCTTTTAAATAAATTTGACGCGTTATACTAGAACCAAATCGAAATTGGCGGACGGAAAATATGCCAACTAATTTTCAGTGCGTTTACCGTACACCCCGCTCGCCCTCAATTTTAACACTTGTACAGTCCTATTCAGATCTCATAATTTTGAGTGGATTGTATCAAAACAAATAAAACTATAATAACATTTCTTCTTAAATTATGATTATAATTTGATATGATTACAAATAATTATTGGAATATAATCACAATTATGTTTTGGTTAGAAACATTTTAAATAATCCGCGTCAAGGTTTTGTTTCTGCAGCGACTGCAGCGCTCGACCTGCAATATAAAATACATGGCTTTTACTATAGCATAGACTGCAGGACAAAATGAAATTTAAGGTTAACTTGCACAGTGACTGACGCTACAGTGAGCAAAAACGAGACACTGCTGCTAGAAAAGAATGAACATAGGGAGATCGCCATCTTTGTTGTACTCATTCAAACATATGCAAGGTAGTCTCCGCCTATCGGGATAATCTAGAACAACAGACACATAACAATCTACGAGTGAGAGAAAGATATAAACCCCCTCTGTATATACCTGCACTCCTCCAACACAGAGGCACGTATTTCGTTGCATAGGTTAGGGCATTAGTCTCTCTATTTCAATAGCAGGACATCATTTGTGAGGAACGTTAGGCAAAACTTGCTGAAAGAGGGAACATTTTCAGATAGATTGCATTTTTAGATTCAGCAGTTTCGATGTAATTCTATTTTAAGTAAAATTTAACATACCTTCAAATTTCTCCGAAACCACATGAGATAGGTATAGGAAAACCTAATATGGTTTTGGTAGGAAAAACCTTTCTCGCAGTCTAAAAATATAGAGGGTGTTCCATTTGAAACAAGACAGTTATGCACTATTGAAGTTGAGATACATAGAACCGATCTATAGAATCACCCTGTAAATTATTATAAAATTAGATACTTGAAAATTACTAGTCCAGGGTATACCAAATCAAGGCTAAAAACATGATATGAAAATTTCAATTACTTGGTCTGTTATCTCCATTTTCAAAACATCTCACTTTTACGAAAATCCTCAAATACTTGGAAAAGCGGCGAACGGTAGGTATAGGGAACATTGATGTAACTCACCTTTATTTTCTCTACACAATTCGAAAATAAGGAAGCAAAAAATACATAGTGTTCCATTAAGAAAAACATAACCTTGATACTTAGCGCTTTTTTGGGTTCCCTTTATAAATGACAATACTTTCTAATTATGGCCTGGATTTAAAAGAAAAATTATTAGTTTGGGAGCGACAATCGACGCGGTAGTCGTGAGTCGCCCTGTATATAGCGGTATCTCCCTCATGTCATCGCCCTGTCTCGTTTTATTGTCGAAATTCGGCAACTGAGTCGCTGCCAAAGAATAATGAAGCAACTGTGCAATTATTCATATGTATATCGTGTAGCTCTAGAGCAGGCATGGGCAAACTTTTTTGTAGAAGTTTTATGCTGCGAGTAATCTTGAAAAATATACATTTTTGTGGTATCCTTATGATTCATTATGAATTAAGTTTAGACGGGTCGTGCTAATATGCAACGAAAGAATTCAGTAGCGGGCCGGGCAAATCTTACTCGAGGCCGCATGTAGGCCGCGGGCCGCAGGTTGCCCATCTATGCTCTAGAGTGTTTAAATCAATATAATATATTGATTTAAACACTCTAGAACAAATGAATAATTGCACAGTTGCTTCATTATTCTTTGGCAGCATACAATACATATTATGTATGTATATAAAAATGGATCGAGGTTTGTTCGGATGTTTAAAACTTGGAATGGACGAACTTGGATACATCTTTCTGCGGGTTTGTTCGTAATTGCTACGCGAAGGTTTAGGAAAAAGGAAAAGTCGAAAGAATTTTTAGGCAAAACGAAGTTTGCCGGGGCACCTAGTTAAATATAAAGCTGTTGTGTGGGACATGAAATAAATGATACCCAATTGACTGAAAGATGGGGTAATTTATTTTAGTCGCATGATACTACTCCCATACATGCTCTTAAATATCAGAACTGAATCTTATCTTCGTATTTTTCGTTTCATTTTCAGATGCATAGCTGTCCTGAGGGGGATCTTCGGCCAGTCGGGCGTACCGCAGCCGAAGGAAACGGTAGTGACCCGCTGGAGAGCCGACCCGTGGTCTCGCGGTTCCTACAGTTTCGTCGCGGTCGGAAGTTCCGGCAGCGACTACGACCTGCTCGCCTCCCCGGTGATTCCGCCGACGCCGCAAGGCACTTCCGTTACCAACGGACCGGCGAGGGTGTTTTTCGCCGGCGAACACACGATCCGGAACTATCCGGCCACCGTACACGGCGCCTTTTTGAGCGGCTTGCGCGAGGCTAGCCGCATCGCCGACCAGATCATCGGAAATCCGTGCATGCCGACGCCACCCGAATAGAAGACAAACAAGAATAAAGAAAACGGAAGGAAGAAGTTGGATTGTCGATTGTGTCTTTACTGAAATTGGCCTTATTATGAGTATTGTAAGTTGAAAATTGTACTTTTTCTTAATAAATAAAGTTTGATGAATATTCCATAAATTTTGAGTTCATACACGACAGACTCTAAACTAATGCAACGAAGATGTTTATACGGTTACGTGGTAAGTATTATAAAAATGTAGAGGGATTAAGGGAGGGGATGGAAAAAACAAATTGAATTTCCTGCATGATACTACTCCCATACATACTAAAAATTTTGAGGATATTTGGAGACTATTTCTTTTTAAAAGTAAAGACAATGCAAAGGTAAGTGATGGGAGGGAAGCGGGAAAGAGAGGAAACACGCGATTGGTTACGTGTGGAACGAAAATGGGGAAGCTCATCTTTTGTACGTATCAATTCCCATAAAAATGAACTACAATTTCGCCAAGTTGAAAAATTGTGTTTTTCCAAATCTCCAACTTGACTCGGCCCAAGACGCACAACCAATTAAATAGTAATTTCTGCATTTGAATCCATTATCTGCCATTTACGACCATAACTTTGAGGATGGAAACTATCATTTTTAAAACGTGGGACTTTAAAGGTGTTCTTCAACACGTGGTTGTTACAACCCGAAGCACAGTCTGCGCAAATTGCTTCATAACGAGCAGTGCAATTATTTCTTGCAAATTAATGAATAAGAGTACAAGACTCTTGTCGTAGCAATTAAAATTTTAATCGTTGACCGCCTACGTCTTCATCCTTTGTTAGTACCAAAGGTAAGTTTCCCATCAAGATTAACCAAAATTTCATGAAGTTGTGTCAATAAATTGAGTTTTTTCTAATCTCCAACAATGACTTAGCACAAACATCAACCAATTAAATGGTAATTACTGCATTTGAATCAATTTTCTATTATCATTTACGACCACGACTTCGAGAATGGAAAATATCATTTTTAAAACATGGGACTTTAAAGGTGTTCCTCAGCGCGTGCTTGTTACAACCCGAAGCTTAATGTTCGTGAATTCTTTCCTAACGAACCGTGCAATTATTTCTTGCAAATTAGTGAATAAGAGTACAAGACTCTTGTCGTAGTAATTAAAATTTTAATCGTTTACCGCCTACGTCTTCATCCTTTGTTAGTACCAAAGGTAAGTTTCCCATCAAAATGAATCAAAATATCATGAAGTTGTGTCAACAAATTGAGTTTTTTCTAATCTCCAACAATGACTTAACACAAACATCGTCCAATTAAATGGTAATTACTGCATTTGAATCAATTTTCTATTATCATTTAAAACATGTGACTTTAAAGCTTTTCCTCAACGCGTGGTTGTTACAACCCGAAGCTGAGTGTTCGTAAATTCTTTCCTAACGAACCGTGCAATTCTTCTTGGAAATTAATAAATAGGAATGTAAGCTCTTGTCGAAGAAATTCTAGGTTTAATCGTTTCCCGTAGCTTTCCATAAAGATGAATTTCATGAAATTTTGTACCAAGAAAATGGGGTTTTTCCCATCTCCAACTTGACTTACCGCAAACATCATCAACCAATCAAATGGTGATTTCTGCATTTGAATCCGTTTTGTATTATCATTTACGACCACGACTTTGAGAATGGAAAATATGCTTTTTGCTACCAAAGGTAAGTTTCCCATCAAGATAAATTAAAATTTCATGAAGTTGTGTCAACAATTTTTTTTCTAAGCTCCAACAACGACTTAACACAAACACCATCAACCAATTAAATTGTATTTTCTTCATTTGAATCGGTTAGTTTAGATTTACGACGATGACTTTGAGAATGGAAATTCTAATTTTTAAAGCATGAAATTTTAAAGCTGTTCATTAATGCATGCTCGTTGCAAGGCGGGAGTTGGTATCCGCGAATTCCTTCCTAACGAGCCGTGCAATTATTTCCCGCAAAATTAATGACTAGAAGTACAAGACTCTTGTCGAAGAAATGCTGATTTTGCTCGTTCATCACCCACGTCTTCAACCTTGGTAAGTATCAGAGGTCAGTTTGCACATGAAAATGAACCAAAATTTGATGAAGATATGTTAGAAAGAAATGTGCTTTCCCAATTTTAAATTTGACTTAACACAAACATCAACCAATTAAATGCCAGTTTCATCATTTCAATCGATTATCCTCGATCTATAACCATGACTTTGAGAATGGAAATTCTAATTTTTAAAGCGTGCTCGTTATAAGACGGTGCTTACTGTCCGCAAATTCCTTCCTAACGAGTCGTGCAATTATTTCTCGCAAATCAATAATGGGAGGCTCCTGTCGAAGTAATTCTAATTTTAATCGTTCCTCGGCTACGTTTTTGAAGTATGCATGTATAACGAATGCGATAACGTAACGAGTAGAACGCTAATCAATTAAAATTAATTGAAAATGTATCGGCAGTAAAAGTGCTACTACTTCGTAGCAGTAGTAATAGTAGTAGTAGTACGGCTGAAAGAGGCGGTCGTTAATTGTAGACGTATTTTCCGGTATCTGTCGGCTATTCGACACTAATTTCTTGAATAACGTTCGTTCCTGCTTCGCTCGTAGTAAACTATGATAATAAAGTGGATAAGGGATGCGTTCTGCGTTGCAGTACTCGGTGACTGATAACGCGTCGTTAGTAATTAATCAATTAAGTGGTACGTACATTCAAATGATTGATCTAATGAATATGTTGAATCAGGCGGAGGTGGAGGATAGGAAATGGCCGCCAAGAAAGAACAGAAAGAAACCGTAGTTCTACTTTATCGTATTTCAAAATGTCCTCCAGACAAAATGAAACCAGATCACTATATCGTTACTTGTAGAAGTGTTTGTTAGTGTAAGTTGCAACGGGACAATGGAAGTGATAAAAATGCTCGCCTCTGAACTTTCAGAGTCGGAACATTTTTCCTTGTACTCACTTTGCACTGAGTTACCATCGCACCCTCATTTCAGAATCAATTTTTATTTACTCAGAATTGCTGGTGATAAATTTCGGATAACGTCATTCTGAACTAAACCAAAATTCTCATGGACATGTGGTCTAAAGGCGATTGTAATGGAACTTCCACTGAAATTTCGGTCACTGTGACATTTTGTAGATAACACCGAGTTTTGACGCTAAAACGTGTTTGTAGGACGGCAAGAGAATGGCCCCGACTTTCTTCTGTAGGTTCCTTATGTTTTGATACGAATTTTTGGATAGTTTCGAATCAATTAATACAGCATCGCCGGATACTTCGGTTGGTGGTGGCTTCACCGCCAATTTTAAAACTGTCCGTAATTTCGACGCTCGCCTTGTGGAATTTCTTGTAACATCGTTCACAACTTCGGCAGCTTCAGTGGCCCCCGCCTAATGAAGAGTCATTTCAGCCGTGAATGCTAGTTCAGGCGTACCGTGATTAGCACGGAGGTCCTCCGTCTTTCTTCTTTTCGTTCGATCACTGGCTGTATAAAATTCTGCAGGAGGTCGCCCTCTCTTCGATTCCGCTGATTGTTTATTCACAGCGAAGTTCTGGCAAAATTGCTTTGTTCGTTGGATGGAAATCATACACGTATGTTACACAACACTTACAGTCATGGCTACAGTAGCGTTCAGCCAGTTCTCGTTTATCTTCAAAAATCAAGAAGTTATTGCTGAAGATTCTCGCCATTTCAATTTGAATTTTGAAAGCAGTAGTTTTATATTTTTTCCTCTCCTCAGGATGCATTTTAAATGAAATATTCCTCGTTTCAAAGGAGCTAGTTCCCAAATTCGCGAGCTGTTCATCGAAGTTCAACTGAATGTGGTGTTTTATTACCAAAAAAGAAATTCTTTTCGAGTGTACTGTAACTCGCAAGATTGTGATCCTATGATGAGAATAAATTTTCAATTTTCATGGAAAATATATGGCCGCGACCGTACCATTCTCCTCCCGCAAATGAGGTTGTGTTCACGCCTCCTCAATTTAGTATGGATTAGAACGAGAATAGCGAAAAGTAGCTGATATTTCTTAGATTTTTCTATTCGAAATACCTCCACCTTTATTCTCGAATTGAGAACGACTCGGAGTCTCGCGGAAACATAACTTTTGAGATGTTTTAGGATAAACTTTTGTTTCGAGAGAAACATTTGACGAGACTCTCGAGCTGATTTGCAATATATTGCATGGGAGGTACCTGAGTGAATTTTTCAAGAAATCGATTTTTTCTATTTTATTTTCTTATAGTTTGTGTAGAAATTTCATGTGGATATTCGCAATATTGAATTTATTTTGAAGCGTCGGTCTATCGTTTGTCCTACACGAATAGTATAAAATCGATAAAACGAACTGTAAAGACCAGAGAAATAAAATCACAAGAACCGATAGAGCGACGTTCAAGATCCATAAAGACAATCATCCGAAAAAGAAAACCGATCGTTGAACTGCTGCCAATATTGCCACATGGGTTTTTAAATGTGGGGCAAAATCCTATCTCCAAGTGATAGATGTCTTAGAAATTCAAGTCGGGAGAAATGCTGACAGGCAATGCGAGATCGAGGATTCGGACTGCATTGTGAAGATTAAAATTCAAGTTTGAAACAAGTACAGCAAGTACTTCGGAGGGATCAATGTATAGCCTTGAGATTGCTGATTAACGGAAAGGTAAAAAATATCTCTATCCTGCGAGTAATTTTTCTGACAAACTTCGAAACAGCATTGAAGTACACTTTTTGAAAAATCGGTTTTAACTTCCCTTTTTTAACGTTCGAAATACGTAGAATATTGTGTGAACATTTCATGTTGAAACTTCGCAATCGCTGAAATTATACGGGGAATTTACCGAAAGATCGTGCGGCGTCCCAACGGCCGAGCGCGTCATTTCTTTCCACACTTTTCAAACGCGATTATCTCGAAACATAGTTTTCAACGTCGGTGCCAGATATATCTCGAAAACAACTTATTCGATTTTATCCAAATTTGGACACAATATTCTTCGATAGTTTCTCTCGTTCGCTATTTAGGGGTTTCTGATTTGATTGAACCATTGCTTTGTTATACAACAAAAATCGGCGAACGAAAAGCGAATTTTAAATTAAATCGGTCGAGATTCCGTCAAAAATGAAAATTTAAAGAAAAGAACGATTCGAACTCCTTTTTATATTACATTTCAAGAATCCGTTGCGTTTAGATGTTTCGGATGAACCGACTGCTCGAAATCCTTGGCACCACGAGCCATGTCAACGAACAATACGCCTGATGTTGACTACAATAACGGCGCCTCCAGTAGACGAATTTATTAGAGAAAAATTCTGAAACATACCTCAATGTACATATTTTCTAATAAAGGAAACCTGGATCCAATCGAAATATTTGTTTTTGAGATAAAAATTCCCGAAGTTTACCTGTTTT
The DNA here is from genome assembly GCA_038088585.1 of Chrysina gloriosa. Classification (NCBI taxonomy): domain Eukaryota; kingdom Metazoa; phylum Arthropoda; class Insecta; order Coleoptera; family Scarabaeidae; genus Chrysina; species Chrysina gloriosa. The sequence goes on along the minus strand of CM076094.1, from coordinate 6,999,223 downwards.
TCTCGCCGTTTGCTCAGGTACCTATCCTTAATAACAAATAAATTGAAGTGAAAACTTATCATACAAAACTCCAGGAACACCTTCCATATGGAAACAAGCACTTGAACTAAAAGCTGAGATCACATTTGCCGAAGCGAATATTTTCACGTTTCAACACGTCTCGCACAAACACCTGACAGACCTGTCTTTCACGTGCTACCAACCGTCGCCGTCGCGTAGATACAACAGTCTCTAGTCTTTTCATTATTCTGTGCGGAAATACCTCCTTTATCAAATTCCCGTATTAAAAATCAGGCAGTGGAAACATTTATTTTTTGTTTTTTGACCAGCTTTTAGGCGTTTCAGACCACTGAGCGTCGTCTACGTTAAGGATGACGAGTTTGTTGTCGAAATACGTATTTGGATGTATCCAAATCAGTGCAGTGTAGTATAGTAATACTCAGATGGTTAATTACCATTAGAAAATTTATCATTTATTACCATTCAATGTATCAAAAAAAAAAATTCACAGTAAATGTTGGGGTTATGGTTGTTTATCTTCAAATCACATTCGGCTTATTTTGGGGTTCTATCTATACCTCTTCAACATCACGCCCACCACTTCTTCAGCATTTTATTACCCTACGGGTGTTAGCTTCTTATTTTAACTCCAACCAGAGACGTTTAATGAGAGAAAAAATGTCACTAGAAACAAAATTAATAATCATTATAAAAAGCATCGACTAAATGATAGAAAAGCATTGTAAACATTCAGACACATACATACAACTACTGGATAAATAACCAATGATATGAATAACAACCTTATGCCTTGGATGAATTTTGTCATGGTGAATTAAGGTCTTCGTTTCGTGGACAACGGAGAAATAATGTCGTGAATTCCTGGTTTCCGGGGAAAAAAAAAAATAAAAAATTAGTTTGGTTAACGACGAAGAAAATTGACTAGATAGATTAGATCAACAGAAAGGTTTATAAATAGATTTGGACTAAAAAGGTTTTAAGAAGAAGTACCAGTGAATAAAAGAACCTCACCACATCGGAGTAGAAAGAATTTAAAAAAGGGAAGAATCCATAGAAACTAGAGCCACACCGAGAAATGGAAGTTAAGAGAGGGAAGAATCCATAGAAAATAGAGCTGCATCGAGAAAAGAAGTTAACAGAGGAGACATAGGAAGAACCATCATCGAATAAAATAAATTACAGCCACACACACACAACACCAGGTAATTATCTTGATTTTATGTTAAATGTTTCTCAAAATTTATAAATATAATTTCTTATAATTTATGCTTTTTATATCATTAATTAAGAGTTAGGCCGGTGCAATTTTTTTAAGAAATTAACTAAATTCTCAGTACAGTCAGGGCGATAAGTATTTCGTTTGAGTCCCGACCAAAAGAACCCTAAACTTTTAATCAATAAGACTCTGGAATGGGATGATGAAATGCCAATCGCCGACGAGACGAAAATAACGGAAATTCTAAATTTTTTCTTTCTTTCGTCTCGTTGGCGATGCGCAAAACTCACGGATACCACTGTATACGGGGACTATTTACCGTACGACCAGACGAGTTCCCGTTGACATATCTCTCCGTCTGTGTTTCGAAAATAATGAGCTCGGCGCGCAATAAAACTTTTACAACGCAATCGACTCCTCACAAAGGCCCTGACGTTTCATTATTCCGTTTTTGACAGATTGGTTTTGCGGAACCCGTTTTACATTTCCAGTTCGCGCGCGGCTCTCAACACACATACACAATCCGTATTTCTTCGTGCGTTTAAAAAGCGTACGCGGACGAATCCGGTACGTAAACAAATGCTCTCGGTCGCCGTATCATCATCGCTCATCCCATCCGTCCCCGAAGCAGTCTATTTCAATTACGTTTCGTCTTTCGCCCAGGTCGCGAAACAAAAGACCGCTCGGCAACGTCTTTTCCCTCAACCGCCTTTTCCCATTACCGCTTCTTTTGTTTTCGTTCATCGCCGGGTTAACTAGATGCGAATTTATGACTTAATACCGCGAACTTATACTATATTAAATTTAATCATTTGTTTGTTAATAAATCGGGGAATAACAGGTGTCGGATACCTCTCGACCCTCCTCGCCTCTGCCGCCTCCTCCTCCCCCATCACTCCGTCCTTCTTTCGCTCGTCTCGATTGTTTTTCGTAAACGAACACCGAAGCGAACCGCCGCTTCATTAGATATGCAAATCGAATTCTTTCCTCTCCTTCGATAATGATTTAGTGGCGCGGAGTGAGGCGCTCCGATCCTATCCTCGGATAAGTTGAAATGTTATTTTAACGAGTCGAGCTTCGTCCAATTTGCGCTTTGTTATCCGGAGAACAGAAACAATTTGGCCGGTCGTTCCGCGAGTTCGAGCGATAAATTACGAGATATCCGCGAGATATGGAGGAAAGTGGCGGATGGGAGGGGGAATGGGGATTTCATACCCGCAATACGTAGACGCGCTAGAACTTCAATTAGTCGGGGGAATTTTCGGTCGGGTCGGATCTGAAACGCGATAAAACAAAACAGAGGAGAAAAATTAGACGGATCGCTTTTAATTTAAGGAAACGAAGACGTATTGTACGTGTTAGTTCCTGACGGGAACGCAATCGGCGCTCGGGATTATTATTATTGTTGTTAACATAAACGCGATCGTAAATTTTACGGCGGCTACGTCGTTAAGTTGGTAGTAACGGACGATATAAATGATAAAATTATGCGATCGCGTTACCTCCGGGGCGATTTCTTCGCGTAAATTGATTCGAGTCGGGTATAGAATTACGTTTCCTTTTTTTTTTTTTTTTTTTTTTAAATCGACCGGATCGAATTTGAGGATGGGCAGTAACGATCTAGATCAGCGGTTCTTAAACTTTCCTTTTTCGCCCACCATTCAGGCGCAATCTGGATCAAACGCGTACCACCGAATTGAGAAGAAAGCTGGACTGTATGTGCGAGGTAGCCCCTATAAATTCTCGGCCCGATATAGAAAAATAAACTTTCTTATTCTTGAAGTTGCTTTTGGTTCGATTACTTGAGGTGGCAGTACTGCCTCTTCCACTGCGACCTTTACAGATCTATTGTGGTCCTCATGCCTCCTTAGAGTACGTTCTCTAGCTTTATTCCTTTAATTAGACTTATTAGCTTTGAGAGCGGTTCTTCCGCGTATAGTCTCGCATCGGGATATTGGTCTCCCATGCGTGACAGCCGCATCCTTGCGAGTACCTCGCATTGGCACAATACATGGATCGCGGTTTCTTCCTCAATTTGACAGAATCTACATATCGCTTCCTCTGTCAAGCCCATTTTATTCATGTGCTTATTGAGCCTGCAGTGCCCTGTTAGTAGGCCCACTATCCTTCCGACGGACTTTCTGTCACGGCGTAGTAGGTCCTTTGTAAACTTCGGCATTTGCTCTCCAAGGAACTGTTTCGCCGATCTCTCGTCTGGGGAGTTCCTCCACCTTTCCCGAGATTTATCCTCGGTCCACTTTCTTATGACCGATTTGATTCTTGTTTTTGTAATGCCGAAGGAGGACTCCGGTCCTATGAATGCCATCGACGAGGCGTCTCGGGCCAGTTCGTCAGCTTTTTCATTTCCCCGGTAGCCCTCGTGCCCCGGAACCCAAGCTATCGTCACTTTCGCGCGACTGCCGAGTTCGTTCAGAGCACACACACAATCCCATATAAGCCTTGAATCGAACTGTACCGAATCCAATGCCTTCAGCACCGCTTGACTATCGTAGAAAATGGCCACCGTGCGATTGGAGCCGCGCTGCTTATTGATTTCTCCGACGCACAGATGTACCGCGGCTATTTCCGCCTGGAAGACCGTGGTATCTTTACTTAGACTCATCTGGACCATCGTCCTTTCTTTGAGTCCGTATATTCCTGCCCCAACACCTTTATCTGTCTTAGAGCCGTCCGTGTACCAGGTAGACTGCGCCCTGTATGGCTGGACCTTGTTTCCATTCCTCTCTATCTGGTATAACTATTTTATAGTTTTTCCTAAAATTGAATTTGTGAACCATGGCATCCGTCGGCATCCCCGTGAGGGGATATGCCTTGAGTTCTTCAATCAACTTGTGGTTTTCAGTGCCATGGACTATGACTTATGGGGGTTTGCCCTTGCATCAGTCTGTAGGCTACTGACCTTGCTACTCCTTGTATGTGGATATCTAAGGGATGTTTTGTAAAATGTTTTGGTTAAATGGGATTCGTTTTGCAGCTTTGAATGGTGATTTGAAATTTGTTTGAAGAATTTCAAAATTTCAAACCCAATAATTTTTCTTGTATATCAAATATCTTCGTAAGTATAAGCAATACGAAATAAAGTTTCATATGAAAGTCACTATTCTCGATAAGACCAATTTAAAATTCATGTCGAACAAAAATTCAGGATGGTTGCTTTTGAAGTACTCGTATCAATTTCCTTAAGTTAAATGGCCCCTATATTAGATTTTTAGGTTATTGGATAGAATGTTTTATTCTCTTTTCAGCGATGTAAGATAACGTATAATTGAGTAAAAATACCATAGAATTTGCTTTTTTGCATTTTAATCAAGTAGACTTACATAAATCCAAACAAAAACAAAAAACAAACAAAATTTACTTAAAATAACGAAAGTTAATCCCAATATTTTGGAAATCCGAGAAATCTGGTGTAATATAAGTATTTCTATTTCTCAATATAATCTCCCTAATTTCAATGCATTTCCTACAACGATCAATTAATAATTCTACACCCTTGTGAAAATAATCTAGTTTTTCCATCAAAATGTTCTATTACAGCTGTTTACGACTTACTATCGTCCTTATAGCGGTTTCCTAAGGTCTTTTCTTAAATTAAAAGATAAATAATAACCACTAGGAACCATGTCCGATACGATGGATATTCCAGTTCTTGAAGGCCGCCTTTAGCAAATGGCGGCCTGTGAAATGGTGGAAGTATGGAGGAGGGCATTGTCGTGCAGTAATCGAATATTGTGCCTCACTTTAGAACTTAGAATCACGAATAATACGAGGGCTAAATATACAAACGGAATTCAAATATTTACAACAATAAAAATGATTCGTTCAAGCTTTCCTACAGGTGAAATCGACGTAATTGGTACGGCTGTGAAAATGATATGAAAGAAGCAACAGTCCTATACTGGCTTTAGACTGGAGATGATCGAAGAAAGCGACGAAACCTACTAAGGCTTGAGGTGACTACGGAATAACGGTAGCTATCGGATTCGGGGTGACATATTCGATTAATTGCACGAAAACTCTATCGGATTCGCAATATACCGAAACTATTCGCCTTCGAAACAAACGGATAATTAGGAAGCAACGGAAGCTGCCGGACTCGGAACGACGGATTCGGATGACGGAAAAATATACGCGAGATTCGGAGCGAGCGGGAAAGCAACTCTATCGGATTAGTAACATACGGAAGCTTTTCGGCCTCGGAATAAACGGAAGCTTAAACGTATAATTAGGAAGCAAAGGGAGCTGTCGCACTCGGAACAACACATTCGGAAAGCGGAAAACTATATATTAGGTTCAGGGCGACCAGAAAAGCAATAAAATTCACTAGGCTCGAGATAAGTGGGAAAGGTAAGGAAAAATTAACGGGTTCGGAACAACTCGAAAATATCGGGAAAGACGTCGGAGAGGCAGTGGCTTGACTCGGCGCAGTTGGCGAAGTGGAATACACGAAAGCTCTGTCGGATTCGTAACATACGAAAGCTTTTCAGATTCGAAATAAACGAAAGCTTAAACGAATAATTAGGAAGCAACGGAACGAGAGATTCGGGAAACGGAAAAGTATATACCAGGTTCGGAGTGACCGGAAAAGTAATGAAATTCACTAGACTCGAGATAAGTGGGAAACGAAAGGAATAATTAGCGGGCTTGGAACAATTGGAAAATATCGGACTCGGGGTGACTGGAAAAGCAGTGACCGGATTCGGAGTAGCTGGCGAAGCGGAGATGGGTCGGAAAAACGGGAAAAACGCAGATTTCCACAGGTTTATATAAGCAGGATTGACGTCGAGCTCGTCGGGCGTGTGGCAACAAATTATAATTCAAAATAACGTTGGTTCTCGAGTGTTAAATTTTCTTATGAACAGACTAGGGTTAAATCGGATACATGACGAAGAGAATAGTTATCGGAAACTATGTTAACGTGGACAAGATCAATTTAAAACGGAATATCGAATCTTGGACGATTTGCTTCCACGTAGATCCGTTACAATCCTTTAGTTTTTATCTAGTTGTTGATGAATTTTATGTGAACCTTCAAATGTCTGTTCTTGTATACGAACTATGGAAGCGTATAACAGAAGACAATTCTAATTTAATCCTTGTTGTTTCGGACGATTTGCCCCAAGGACTTGTAGTGGTAAGCGCTTGTGTCTGCTGCTTGTGTGTTTACTTGTCTTACCTTCTGGGTTGACCAGTTTTCCTTGTTTTCCCTTTTCCGAGTTATTTCTTTCATCGCCTATCTACCTCTTCCAGGAATCGTTCCAGTATTATAGCAAATTGCCTTGCGATTGTTGGGGACGTTTTAGTGGTGCTGAATTATTTTTATGACTGGATATTGGTCCAACTTTCAAAGGAATTTGGTTTGTCAGAGTTACGGCGTGTCTCCTTGATATTCTCGGGAAACTAAAAATCGAACTGAAAGATTTCATGAATGTCTCGTGATCTATGTACTTATCTTTAGAATATCTTTTTCTCTACCACTTTCAGGTCAATCAGACAACATTTTTACATATCCTATATATCGAGAAATTCGTCGCTATTTTTTGAGAGTTCCCAAATAAAACAAATGTCTGTTTAGACATATATTTTCACTGAAGAAGCTTATTCGAAAACGTTATTTTAACGTTTTCGACATATAGCTAACTGCCCATTTATTTTTAATTCATTTAAACCAAAAGATTTCTAAATTATACCAACATATACTACCACAAACCCGTTGAGTTTTAAAATTTACACCAGATGGTTTCAAAACCGCATGGATAATTGACTAAGTTGATACAGTCTGATCCAGAAGTTTTCTATCTCGATTTGCTGGTCTCTAAGAAGAAAGTTTCCATCTTCACCACATTCAGAATCTGACGCGTGAATTCTGACTACATATTGTTTAGCTAACTCTAACACCCCACACTCAACGCTGAGTTTCTAGACGAAGAGTTTTGTTATGTCAGCAGATCTGAAGACGTGAAAGCTTTGCATTACCTGGCTGCTTTGACTAACCTATCTCGTGGTTAATGTGGAATTGTATCTATACATTCCTCTATTTTGTTGTTTCGCACTCATTCACTGTGATACCGTTTTAGTTCCCCTGGTCACCATAGAACCGCTTTGGCGCTCGAAACATTTTTGGTATACAGTCCTGGACAAAAATAAGATTTTCTCGCCCGTTCTTCTGTTTAACGAAAAAACAACCTGGGAGGTGTATCGCAATCTACAATTATCATTTCCTTTTTGCACTTTTACCATTTTTTTCAAAGCAAATTCCATAGTTTACACCGTACGTACAGTTTCGATCTTAAAGGTTATGGAACTCTCGTCTAAGTACGCGCAATAATACGATCGCACTGTATGTTATGTGCATACGAACATCACTAGACGCGCATGTGTGCACATACACACACGTTACAACATACGTTTTGCTTCTTCGCTTCTCCCATGACCATTCGTCATATTGACTTGCCACCAGCGTCTGCGGTCAAATGTCTTTCCAACTAAGATTTTTCCATCGTCTGACAGTTCATGCATTAGCGGATTTGTTTCCTCGTTTGCGTTTATATTCATCATCATAAATAAAACGGCTGACCATGATTGATTTTGTGGTAGACGATGCGAGTCGTCCTTCTGCTTTATTTGTTTCGATGATGCGGGGATACGACTTAAGGGAAAGAAAAACAAATACGCCCACATCTTTATGAATTTCATTTACTGTGATGGATTATTATTATGATATTATATAGAGGCAATACGTCTTCATCTTTGGGGCAGACTAGATATATGTAGATCTATTAGATGTACGAAATTTTCGAAAGCTTTCGATTTCTCTTTTATATAATGCGTTTGATATTAGTTTGAATCTTTTGAGAGCTTAAAAAATGCGACTAAACACTGGAACAAAGCAAAAATTCCCAAAACGAAAATTCGATCCTCGACTTTACCGGTCGTCTCGACAAGACGAAGCTGACCAATTCGGGGCGAGAACCGGGCCGGCCAAAAACGAGAGAGTTCGGGCTTCGGGTGATTTGTCATGTCGGCGTCCGAGTGATGGATGTTACCCGGTCCGATTCCCATTAGCATATTGAAAGGTTTGATTCATGCCCGAAGAATCTCGTTGTTTTAAAAACGGCAACCGACGGCGTTTAGCTTCGTACCGACTACGTAAAGGTCCGTCGAAAAGTTTATGAATACAACCAGAATTTTCAATTTTTTTAACCGATGTGATATAGTCAGTCAGTAAATACAGTAGCATGCAAAAGTGTCCGGCCAAGCGTAATTTTATGATGAAGTAACGTTTAAAGGATGCAAAATGAAAACACAAATATAACATCTTAAAGTTTTTGTTTAATATGCAAACAAAATATGTAATTCATAATAATCCAAAACATCGACCACAGCTCCTTCAGCCGGTTTTTAGCAAGAAAATATTGGCTTTTCTGGGAGTGGCTGAGTCTCCGGACTGGAATCCCGTAGAACATTTAGGGCAAGAGTTAAAACTACGAGTAGGAACTAAAAATTATGCTAATAAAGCTGGTTTGTGGCAAGAAGTTCAACAAGAGTGGAAAAATATCTCTCAAGATAAAATCATCAAACTTATTGAATCGGTGCTTCACCGATGTGCTGCCGTGATGGCTTCGAAGGGTATGGCTGCTAAGTATTGATGAAGATCTTATTACCGTCTTCAATTGTTGTTTCTTGAGTTACTATATTTTCCATATTCTATATAGTTCGTAATTTCTGCTTAGCCGAATAGCTATGATATAGCAAAAATTGTAATTTTTGTTATAAACAATTATACATTAATCATTAATAATTAATTTTTCAATTACACGCTTTGATTCCATAATAGAAGAACTTGACGATGATATATTTGTGTTTCCATTTAGTCTAGGAATCGAATGGAACAAGAACGAACAAGCTATCTCTAATAGGTTTAGCGCTAGGACGAAATTATGGTAAATTTGGGTAAGAAATTTTTTCAAATTTTAAAGTAGCATTGCTCAGCAACGGTAAGACCTAGGGGCCTGCGATTTGTTTCATTTTAATCAATCCCGCTAGTGCTTCAAGGCATCATCGCTCGTTTCTTCAGCTCCACTGGACATGCCGCAATCATCCTTTGAGAGGACCGAAGAGAAGTCAGTGCTCAATGGTATACGAGTATTTGTATACCAGAGGTCACCGACGGTATCAGGGAAAAGAACCGCAAACGACGCATCATTTCGCACCATGACAATGCCAGTCATGCCACAGCACGTCAAACAATTGCATAGTTGGAGGAGAAAAGCATCGAATTGATGTTTCATTGCCCGTATCTATCCGATTTATCACCTTCCACGATTTCTGCTCCCGAATATCAAACAAAAAGTGCGCGTACAGCGATTTTCAGCACTTCGAAACTACGTTCTTCAGATACCAATTTCAGGTTGGAAGAAATGTTTCGGGAATCGGTTTGAACGCATGCAATACGGTGTAAATCTTGTGAAGGCGAACATTTTGAAAAGTAATAGAACAGTGAGTTCCAACAAAACGTTTTCTAACTTTCCTACTTTTTGTAGCAACGTAAAAAGCGCCTTCTCATATAACCCAGACTCGCACGGACTAGCTTTGAAAATCGCGTCTCGTAGACGCTCGGCGATTTGAATACATCAACCCGTCCCATTATCACCGGCCTTAAATCATTGCCGATCCTAGGAAAGTCGATCCTCTGGCCGCCGGCTATTTACGTTTCGCGCGTCCGATCTTTCCCCGAGCTCGGCGTCTAAGGCCGGGGAAAGATCGATGGATCGTTCTGATGTCAATCAGATCGCCGATCCGTGGACGAAGAGGAAAAGAGAGACGAGATCATCGTCGAAGTAGAAGAGGAGGAGGAAGAAATAAAGGGGAAAAAAGGAGCGAAGGAACGTTGTAAATTGATGAAAATTACACGGATAGGAGTCCGGTCCGTTCGGCGGCAATATATCAGTCCCGGGGTAGTAATTTCAGATTATTTAGACTTGTTGATCTTGAACGGACGGTGCACGACTCACGACGGCAAATATTTGCAGAGCTCTCCGCCGAAGAGGCTTGATTTATTCGATCGCGCCGGTTCGGTTAGAGCAGGGTAAAATTATTATATTAAGAATAGTTTTTGTATGTAGGAAGAATTTGGATACGTTACGTCCCTGCATATTCTTTGCCAACTAAGAAAAAGCACTTAACAAAACATAATAAAATAACATGTGCGATTAGCTTATAGCATTTTTAAGCGAGTTGCAGATAAAGATGGATTGTATACAACAATGTCAAGGCAAAAAGATTGGGGAGTAATGAAGATGGCCCAGCTCATGTGATAACCGAAACTGGTATTCATGGGAAGATGTTTGCGCTATCAGTTTGGTCGGGTTAGGAATGAATTGACTACTTTTAACACCTACCATTCATGAATAAAAAAGTGGGATACCTACATAACACTCCAATGAACTGATAACCTGTAACTGAGGTTCGTTCGTTAAGCAACTCTCACAGAAAGTTGTGCAATGGCTGTACTGCAGGACTACATTGCATATGCCTACATATATAATATATATACATATCTCATAATCTATCATTAATTCGGATGTGTACGTACAACAATTTACCAAACTGTAGCATATAAATCTAGAAAAGCGACCAGAATTGGTGGAAACTAAAGATATTGTCTTGGGAGATACTTTGGCTCAGAAAACTAATGGCACTGCCCTTGCAGGGCCTGACCGTGCTTTTAGAATTGAAAAATCCACTGTAAAGGTGAGGATTCAGTATTGCTCTAAGGACCAACTGCTTCCCGATTCGGCAATAACGGACCAGGCCCAAGCAACCTATGACTTTCGTCAGTTGCGATCAGATCATGAAGCTTCTAAAAGTAAGGAGAGGAAATGAAACTTCTTAAACCTAGAAGTGATTGTAATTTTCTAAAACTAAACAGATGTCAATTCAAGGTCACAATTTGCGTCCTTATCGCACATACTGGTTGGTCAACCATCATCTTCATAAAATTTGAGCTCAACAATAAACCTGCCTGCAGATTCGGCAGCGAAGTGGATGAAACTACCACCCGCCTAGTATCCCCCTGTGGCGCTTAAGTTAACATCAAGTGTCTATATTTAAGAACAGATATCTGAAACCTATAGATTTAGGACGTGTTACACTAGTGTGAATGTCCACCCCCGTCTAAGGAGGATTGGATTCTGGAACTAATACATTACATACATAAACCTCACAGACCTTGGTTGGTACCTTTTCGGGCTTTTCACTCAGAACTCACTACGTGCTTCCTTTTATATCGGTTGTTTTTAGGGGTTGAGAACACGGAAATAACGAGTTGAGTCCTTAAGGCTCTCGAACATTGGGAGAGAAAGCCGTACTACACTATGGAAGCAAATTAAGTCTCGGGAAAGGTGCGGGAACTCCTCAGACGAGAAATTGACGGTTCCTTAGAGAACAAATGCCGAAATTTACAACGGACTTACTGTGCAAGGACAGAAAGCCTATCAGGCTCATAGTGGGCCTACTAACTAAGGGCACTGCAGACTCAACAAACACATGAACAAAATGGACTTGACAGAAGAAATGATATGTAAATTCTGTCAAATTGAGCTGTTAAGTCTGATTAAAGGAACGAAGCTTTAGAACGTACTTTAAGAAGGTGTGAGAACCACAAGCAATAGATCGCAGTGGAAGAAACGTTATTGCCACCTAAAGTAATCTAAATCTAAAGAAAGCAAATGGCTCTTCGGTTGTCTCCTGCAAGCAGGAACGTTTTTCGACTAGAACCGCGCACCACTTCGACAAATGCAGGAAGTATCAAAATTGATCGAAATCTCGAGTTCAGGACATCCAAATTCATTACAAAAGAAATTCAAGTTCAATTACCCTAGAATCATTACATAAATCTTAGCAAAAGATTAACGTAAAGGGGAGGGGAATTCGTATTTACTCAAATAGAATAAAGGAAAGGGTTGACATCGATCACCGCAGTTTTGTTACGGCCATTAAAAGAACTGTTAGACACACTCTACGCGCTGGACGCACGAACACACTGTTGTTATGGCTGAGAAAATCTTGCGAAGTGACGAACTAGCCGGGTCCTCAAGCGAGGGAAAAGATTGGGAATTTTGTCATCTTGTATGCGCAGCAGATTTTCAACAGGTCGGTGACAGGTTCAATTGATTTAACGTTGATGAGAACTGGCTTTGGATGAGTCCATTTTCCGTTTTCCGGGTACGACCAGGCATCCAGCAGAGATCCTCAATGAGCACGAAGCGAAGCTTTCACCATGTTTCTATGACAACTTTAGCAGATACAGCCCCTTATACTTCCGACTTTCACATACGTCATAATTAACTTTGAATTGCTACTACTCTCCCCATGGAAGTCACTTTTTTCACCGGCAACCCGTTTCCTTTTCTCTTTTCCCTTTTTCTCTTTGTTCATACATGTTTCGAATGACGTTCGGTTCCCACAAACTTGACGGGTACAACTTTTATACTCCGCCAAGCTTAAGGACTTTAACAACTGTTGCTATTGGTGGTGGTAATTAATTAAATCGCCCAACGGGCTTTGAGGGGCTAGGACGTATTTTCCACTTTCACTTTTATTTACTTTCTGGTAATGGTGGACGTTCTTTTCTGTCTCTCACCTTTGTTTTCCACTCTATCGTTCCCGTCTTTTCTTTCTCCCAATTGGTTTCCACTTCGTTCCCAGCTTCGGTATTCCTTCATGTGACATTCTTCATAAGTCTGTCTAAGTCTTTGTATCGTTACGTATCTTATACTCGATTCCTTGTTCAGTCTTCTCAAGTCTTCGTTCGTCCTCCTTTTCCAGCTCCCTTCTGTTTCCCTTTCCCGATAGATAGCTCTTAGTATTTTTCTTTCTAATTTGCTTCCGTCTTGTTCAGTACCCACGTCTCTGCTGCATATATCACTGTTGGTCTTACTACCGTTTTATATATTCTGGTTTTTGCCTTTCTGGAGTTCATCAAGCTGTAAATTTTTTTATTCCCTTTCACCATTATAGCTCTGATTTCCTGTTCCTCATGGCCTTTCCCGTCTACCAATACCCCTAAGTATATAAACTGATTCACCCTTTCGAAATTATATTCTTTCTCTCACCTGTACTCTCACAGTCATTCTTCTCTTCTGTACTTCCAATCACGACGTAGCACTACAACGAAGAGCATCGAAGATAGCGCTCGCCTTGTCTAAGACCCCTTTTTACTAAACATTTTCTGACTTAAATCCCTTCCATATTACGTCGTTGTAAGTTTATCCCTCCTTGGTGGCGGTAAGCAATCGATAAATCACAGGTGATGGTAAGGTGTAAGGGGAAATAGACGTTAAATGAAAAGCGCATTGTTCCAAAACACACAGCACCAAAAAATATACGACAATATACATCCTGATCTACCTAAGATGGTGTTTAGAATTAAAAGAACTTTTAAGACTTTAACAGGCTAAGATATTGTATTCCCCACGACGATACAAGTGCACCCTCATTCTTAACAAACTCGTTGAAAATTATCACCATAATCGCTTCCCCATCTACCGGAAATTAAGTGTCGGGATGAAAATGACTAGAATTAACTTAGGACCACATCGAATATGTTCGACATTTCTCGAGTCCCTTTCGTCCATTTCAGACAGCAACGCTTCGCGTGGACGCATCCATATTTCCCCGCAATACACGCGATAGTTTCTAATGTCGAAGCGGACTTTCACCGCGAGCGAATGGCGCTTTAAATAACGCCGACGAGACGCACCACGAACGAATAAGCATCAATACATCAAGATCTTTAGTGTCTCGTTTAACGTGACAGGCGGCAACTTATTGAAATCGTAGGTAGCTCTCGGGTACCCACTGTTACCTTTATGTGAAAATACGTGTACGACTAGCCCCGGTTAACTGGTAGGCAGGCGAGAGAGGACGTATTGCTTCATTTTATATTCTATACTGGGTACGGGCTATTATATTTAATTAGTTAATTTATACCGAGGACAGAAGAGAGGACTTTATTCGTCGAAGGTGCGCGACGTGTCGTAACGCGTGTAGATATAAAAAGATTGGGTACCCGGTAGCTTTATGGGGCTGTAAAAAATAAACGAGGAGATGCGTTTTAATGGCGTTGTTTAAAACGAAAATTTCTCAATCGGCTTTCGCCCGGTACCAGTCTCTTTTGGGGCTCAAAGTCGAACTGTGTGGAAGAGAAGTAGGAAAATTGATACAAAGATTCGAAAGGGATTAGTGATTATAACATGGAAAAACACGAAGGATGCCTTTAAGAATTTACAGGGAAACCCGAAAGACAAAGCAATTCTGGAACGACGCTCGGGAATTTATAAACTTCGGTGCAGCGAATGTGATAAACTATACATAGGACAGTCCAGGCGCGCAAAAGCCACACAATTCAAAGAACATGTGTCAAATTATCGTTATGGTAGAACAGATACATCTTGTGTTGGGAAGGATACGTACAACAGAGGGCGCGACGTTAAAATCGAGATTTTAAAATTTGTAAAAAGTGCAAATTTGCCGCGATAACTAGCATCTAGTTCTCATGGAGAATTACGTATCGTATATATTCGTAAAAGTACGAATCTCTTAAATAAAGACGGTGGTCCCTTGGATCGATCGTTGTTTTTTGATTTATCATAGAGAGATGCAGTTTGCCTTCTGCAAGAGAGTTTAATTACATTATCACGTGACTTCCTCTATCCTAGGCGACGATGCATTTGCATTTCTTTACTGCCATTTCCTTCGTATGGCTCCAGCTATTTTGTGGTGATTTCGATATTCCATGTGGTTCTCGGTTTTTCTCCGCCATTTCTTTATTGCAGTCTTCTTTCTCATGCTAACCTTCCCAGTCTTCTTTCTTTCATCCTGGTGACGTATCCGAACCATCTGAGCTGTTGGCTCTTTATTTTCGTTTCAGATATTTCTAATTTGCAGCCTGCGCTTATTTTGTCCTTCTTCGCCACCACCTCAATTTTCTGTAGTATTTTTATCTCACATGCTTGGATTTTACTTTTCACCCTTGATGTTAGTGTCCACGATTCACAGTCCTACATTACATCCGTATATTATTGTTCTTGCTTGCAGCCGCCCGTCCCGCGCTTTCACTTATTGAACGTCCACCAATAGCATTACCCCGTGGTGACACCGAAAATCGGTACACCATCTTCTTAAGCCTGTAGAAATAGATGGCGGTGGCGACCAAAGCGTAGTTATCTTGAACTTCGGTCATGTCACGTGGGAAAGGAATCAATTGTTCAGAAGTCTTACAGGTCAAGTCGAAAAGATTGTTGACACGCCCGCCTTATAGGTTCGTATATGGAATTTTTCTTTCGCTAATTAGAAGTGGTAATTAGGCGGGGTGTGTGTAGTACCGTTTCAACCACTGTTGTAAGTCGAATCGACTAGGGTAACTTTCCCGTATCACCAAAACCTGTACAGGCGGCTTTCGGAAACGTTGACTTCCCCTCATTTTTGAGGATTTGTGTTCGAGGAGGTGACTGCGATCGAGAAGTGCAACTGCATTTATTATAATACAAGGAGCGGGTAAGTGAAGGGGCAATGAGATTTAAGATACATGTGACAGGTATATAAATGAAAATGCACGAAAATGGACCGTACGTACCGATGATTGAAGACGATATTATACATTTCCATACCGGTACACACTATCGGCAGTTGGAGGAGGTGGATCATGACGTAGTCTGTTAAACCTTTCATTACTAGTTACTATAGAATCTGGTATTGGGCATGAGATTAGTAAGAAAGTGAAAACTTTTAGAAATAAGTTGGGTAACTTTATAAAAAAGATTTCGTATATTAGAAACTGTGAGTTGAGAAGATAGGAAGAGAGGCAAGTACAAATGAAAATATAGCAATAAAAGGTGAGTAAGGTAAATCAAAATATAGTTGCAGTAGAGACGGTTAAATCAACAGCGGGTAGCCTCCAAGCGATTGAAGCGGTGATCATTCAGCCAAAGACAGTACCGTACTCGGGAGAATTTGGGGAATGGGAAACATTCATGACGCGTAGGAGTGAAACTTCTGGCAATGCCTCTTCTGTGGACTCCTTCTTCAGCTGTGCTGTAATTGATCTGGATTGTGGCAAAAGATCGCATCAAGGCGTTAAATTTTAGGGGTGCGGTGGGGAGCGAAGCACAGAGGAATAATGCCACTGTTTCTTGCGTACTTGAGAATTTCTAAAGCCATGTGGCTATTATGTACATCCAGAAGTAGAAGCATTTTCTCCTTTGATGATGACGGAAAATGCTGGATCCATTTAAGGAATAAGTCGCCGGTTATCCAGCCGGATTCCCGTTGAAGCACGGTCGATCAGTTTACTAACAAAATGACCTGTTGTACTCACAGATTCTACAATGGATACACGCTGACCACTTTCCGCATTGGTAACCGATCCAACTTGTTTCTTTCCGACTGTAGAGTCCGATTTTTCCAGGCGCACTAACTTCCTTCATATCTTCCAACGATTATTTCAGTGGATCTTGTCCTCCATTGACGTCTAATACCCATAGGTATCAAGATAAAGGTGGAAATCAGCATGCATTTGAAGACCTGTATGTACATTACTAAGAAAATAATAGTTAAAACGGAATGGTATGGGGTGAGGAATGAGAACATCAGCATGCATTTGAAGATTTGTGTGTACATTATTAAGGAAGTAATAGTTAAAATAAAATGGGGTGGAGTAAGAAATGATAACATGAGAAAAGAACTGCGGCAAGAACCGGTAATGACCAAGGTTGATAAGAGGTAGTTGAGCTGGTACGGTCACGTGCGAAGAATCAGAGATACTAGATTTGCTAGAGGAATTTCTGAAGCCAGAAAATTTGGGGAAAACGAAGGAGGACAAGGTCCAAAAAGGAATGGATTGAACAAATGCCGGAAGTAGGGCGAAGAGGGGCAAAGTCATAGAGAAGATGAGTAAGCTGGCAAGGAAACGCAACGGTTGCAAAAATGGATGATGGAAGAATGTTAAAAGGAACCTCCAAAGTCCCGAAAGAGGGAAACTAGAGTCAATGAGAAGATTATTAAAAAGGAACAGAAGTACTTCAGAGACCAATTTAAACTTCAAGTTCTTGACAGTAGTCAATGCAATGGGCATTACATTATCGCCAACATGTTGAAAGTACACCGTTTTTTCTTGTCAAAGCGCAGTTCATAACAATTCTTGACACAAACCGCATTCATTTAGGATTCTCGGCGCATAAGTCAATAACACCTACGGCAGCATACAATGCGAACTTTCAATTAGCCACGATTTAATTCAGTGGACGGCGATCGATCGGTACGGAACGAAACGACATCGCCTTTCATAATAAAGCGCTAAATTAGCGATTACAAAAGCGATATACGCGCAAACGGTGTAAATCTAATAATGAATAAGCCGTTTCGAGACAATACCGCGCATAAATTCAGTCGCGGTCCGAGCAAAAATGGCGAAATATACGCGTGGCAGCCGCCTCATATTATAATTCAGTAACGCTCGACGAACCCGTGTTACCGCGTGTATGCGCGTTCGTTCGTTCGTTCGTTCGTTCGCTCGGCGTCCAGGAGCGCAAGGCAGAGACCGATTAAGAGTAATAATGTCTTTATGCCGAGTATTGAGCTGTCAACACGTTTAATGAGGCAACAAAACGTCAAGAACGCTAGCCCGTCGAATAAAGCACCTCGATGTATGTATGTACGTACGGGCGCGCTGTAAATATCGCGCTTTTAACGCAAAAAGGCGCGTTTCGAGGACGATTTGGTTTCTAGTTTTCCTAAACCCAAAGGAACAAAAAATCCAACATTTTATTAATCGTTCCATTGCAGAATATTCTAAGCCGAAATGCTACACGTAGACGATACTATCCTTCTTGGAAATTGACCTTCGTTGAGTATGTAAGATAAAAACAGCTGTCAAACACCCTTATTCGTATACATTGAATCCCTTGCCGAACGCATATACGCGTCCAGAGTCGACATCGATTACTTTACAATATTTTAATAAATTATTATTTATCCATCATAGAAATAGCAATATGTGCTTTAGATTTATGAAGCACTTCGACGATTGTTAGGCCGGGTAAAATTTCAAGGTCGTTATCCTTTACTTTTGGAAATGTTGAGCAAGCATCTTTTTGTAAATCTTCAAATGCGAACATTGAACTTGAAAAACACCGGTTAATAGTTAAGTCCCTTGATTTGGAGCTGTTTCCTTCACTTTCGAAGCCCCCAATCTACGGCGGCCTTTCTCATCGAAAAACACCAAAATCATAAGATCCTGCAAAAATATCAAATCCAAGTCCAAAATCCCAAAGTCTTTGAGATCGGGATGATAACCTCTAGAGTGTAACCATATCTTCCTCCCAACAAACGCGCGTTTCTGTGCGTGTTTTATCGCCTTAGGGACGTACTGTTACCTCTACATAGAATAAAACAGGAAAATTAACGAAGGCCATAGATATAATTACTAAATCGTCTCTGTTCTTGCATTTGAATTTTATGAAACGGAACAGGATTGGCTTGGTATCAAATCCTCCGGGAACCTGGCTAAAGAATTCCTAGGAAATTAAAGGACTAATTGAATCTTAGGGAATGTAGCTTTCGAGAAATACATCTTCTTCAAAATGGCGATCTGAGAGCAGTAACAAATCAAAATGTACACGATGGTAGGTTAGTTCCTTTAGAAATATAAGTATTGGCATGAACTCGTCTAATGCATTGATTTAGTACAGTCTTAAAGCAGTTCTTAACCTTCCTATACTCACGCGTACGGTTTGTGAGACCGACTTATATAGTATAGATACGTGTTCTATATTTTGACGTGAGTATAGGAAGGTTAAACATGGATTTCTCAGCATGTCTCCTATAAATAACATAATCTTGTAATTACGTGATAGGTGTTCAGATTTTATTAAACTTGCAAGCGCTCCTACAGCTCTACTATCTGTAGCTAGTATTTTATTTATTTCAACCTCTTCTTGGCAGGTGTTTGTTAATAGCATTCCTAAATACTCGAATTCTCTCACCTTCTCAAAACTATACTCCTTGTTGGTTGTTTTCACTCTAATTCGATCTTGCATAGGCGTTGATTTCACTTTCATGCACTTCGCTTTACCTTCCTCAATGGTTAATACGCACTCTTTTGCCTTAGTCTCTAGATCCTGAAAAATTTTCTTCAACTCTCTTCTACTTCTCACCATGAACGCTATGTCGTGAACGTAAGTTTTGCATTGTTGCCTACCAATATAATATTAGACCATTTATCTTCATTCCGCTTTCCCCGATTATTATTTCCAAGGTCAAATTAAACAAAGTCATCGACAGAGCATCTCCCTGTCTCAATCCTCTCCCCACTTTTTCTATAATTACTCTGTAGGTGGTTTGCTTCAACGTCATATTGACTAACTTCAATCTAACTTCAATCTAACCTCAACTAATCAATTTTTCCGGTACGCTCAGTTTTTCCAGAATTATTTGTAATTTATTTCTTGGTATGGAGTCGTATGCCTTTTTGAAGTCAATAAATAATGTATGAAGCCAGAAAATTCTATTCATGTGTATTATCTAATATTTACTTCATCACAGAAATTTGGTTTATCGTCGATCGTCCTGTTCTAAAACCAGCTTGGTCTTCAACTTCCTCCTTGTGCTGCTGAAAAGCCCATTCTAAAGGCATATCATCCTTCGCGTAGAATAACATAACGCCATTCAAAATGTCGCGGTAAGTTTCCTTGGTCATGATTTCCTTAATCCAAAACAACGGACCAAACGCCATGGTGAAAAAACATCCCCAGATCATTGTATTACCACCCCCAAATTTAACCGTTCTTTTTCTTTGAACTTGAGATCTTACCCGACATAACAATTTTCGAAGTGCTTCGTAAACGTACAGCATGGATTGTTATTTCTGTGATTGTGTACTGATTTATAGCAGCGTATTGAACTCGTCTCTAATTCCGACGAATCATCAAAACTATCGAAATCGATTGACATCCCACAACGACGAAATTGATTTCGCCCATACATACTTATACGTCGTCGGTCCGTTTCGGTCCGACGGGACGTCCCGAACGGATAAATAATAATTAATTAAAATATTGAAAAGTTAATCAAGTCCGAGTGGGTTCGTTAAAAAGGGAGGTTCGCGACCGAACGGAGATTAATGATCCGATTAAAATTTTAATCAACATTTCTTCCGGGACCATCCCGAAAAAGTCAGCGGCGAGGGGCGGGGACGAGACCGACCTGTTGAGTTGAACGCGGCGATGCAACGGTAGCGAGTGCGCCGCCGTTGGAGTCGTCGGTTTTGGCGTGACGCGTATGGGTACGTTGTTAATGCAATCCGTCACATCTTAAGGTTAGAATATTTTGGGAAAGAGAAACTTTTAGACCAGAACTAGCTCTATAATCCAGTAAGTTTATGGTAGTATGGGAAATAGGTGAGTTAAGAAGAGTCGAGTAGGGTACCGACGAAATTCAGAGATTCTATGATCGTACAACCCAAAGCAAGATATCACTCAACACGATACAAAAATTTTGGTAAAACAGGAGTTGTAGTGGGCTCGAAGTCGAGGTTCACGCAGTTTTGGGTATGATACCAATATACATATACCAAAATAGGATTTGCGCATTTACCTATGCACGTCATCACTAGTCTAGGCAAACAGCGATAACAGCATATAATTACGAAATAGGTTACGACTGCATCGCTCACTCCTCCACTCTATTCAGTACTAAATCGATGCCGTAAGTGAGTAGTCCTGTATATATCTAAGCTTTCGTAACTTATTTCGTAATTACCGCTGTTTGCCCAGACTAGTAGTCGCTATCAACAGGATATCGAAGCTATTGAACATCGCTGGGAAAAGTGCATCGAGCTAATAAGAGGAGACTATGTCGAGAAATTACATGATTTCCCAAATTTTTTGTGTCTTTTTGTTAGGTCGGGTGCTTCTGGGATTACCCTCGTGTATACTCAAAAAGAAAACGAAAAATTACTGAACAAATGAAACTGAACTTATTGAAAATGGTTAATGCTATCACCCAAAATATCGTTATACGAAGTACGTCCAGAAAGTAAGTTCCGTTTGGTAATAAAATTAAATTGTGTACAGATACAGAAAAATTATTTATTGCACAAAATTCTACAACTCTTAAACTACTTTTCCACATAACTGCCGAAATTTTGCAGGCATTTGTCATAGCGTGGCACAAGTGTTTGTATACCTTCTTCATAGAAGTTTGCCGCCTGTGTCTTCAACCAGTTGGAAACATTTTCTTTCAGCTCTTCGTCATTGTTGAAGTATTGACCGCGAAGGAAAGACTTGAGATGTAAAAACAGATGAAAGTCGCTAGGAGCGAGGTCGGGGCTGTACGGAGGATGGTCAAACACGTCCCAGCCAAATCTCTGTAGGAGGCTTTTCGTCACATTTGCAGTGTGTGGTCGTGCATTGAATCATTCATCGCATTTTATCCGTAAACTTCGCAAATTTGCCGATAAATTTCAATTGGTTTCACTTTCCTAGCATTCAGAAAACGAGTCACAGATTTGATTTCACAAGCGGCGGGATTTTCAATCAACACCGACATTGTAAACAAGCACAACAAAGCGTGCGTGGCTGACAGCGATCTCAAAATGGCGCACGTTTCTTCTCCTTGATACAGAGCGTCTACCGCGCATGTGCGGAACTGCGATCGCAGCGCTGCAGCGGAGTTAAATTGAAACGGAACTTACTTTCTGGACGTACCTCGTAGTACAGATTTCGGTGTCTACACGTTGTTGTAAGCGGACATTCTCGAAGTAAATTTCTTTCGGGTAAACGGAAGAAAAATTGTCGGAGCAGTACGAGCAGCAATTCCGGGCACGTGGAAAATCAAGCCGGCCCAGTTAACTAGAACAGTCCACAAATCCATGCACGAGTTTTCATACAAAGCGCACAGCCTGTATTTCACGATGGCTAGTCAATAACCGAAGTCCACGCCTAAAATGGCATCGCTTGCCACTAATTCTGGATGTAGGAATTGAAGAATAAGCAGCGATAAGGAAACGGCGCGCCTGACGCTCATAGCCGCCCAACGGGAATTGGACAACGGATAAAGGTGGAGAGTGTAATCGAGAAAATCGAAACTTGACAACTAAAGTGGTGAACAGAACAGAGTGATAAAAGTGCTGTTGGAAACGAAAACGGAAGCAAAGGAGAGCCAAGTAAAACTGAGAGTAATCAAATAGCAAAGATCTAGAAAAGAAAGGACAAACTGGTTGGAAGCAAGAAACGAGGGTATAAGCACGAAAACGGGGCGCGAGATCGCAACTTGCATACCTTTTATGGTACAAGAGGGTGATACGATAAGTAAATAAGTATGACATGTGTTTCGTCAGCAACGAGGCAAGTATCTACAAACCGTAGTTTACCAATGGAATGGCAGAAACGGCAAAATGCAAGGAGCCCACGGATTTCGGGGTCCCGATTCGATTTGTTGCCCTACCCGCCTCGACTCATGTGGGACATTGAGAAGGTTAATTCTTATATCAATCGACGTGCCCTGAAGGGTTGAGCTCACCAGCTGGAGTGGTTCGGGCATATATTGCGAATGCGGGAGGACAAAGTGGTAAAAATGTAAATGTGAGAAGGGGAAATGGAAGAAGGAAGAAGAAGATGAAGGCTAAGAAAACTTGTAATAATCAAAAAGCAGAAAATCTAAAGAAGGGACTAAGCCAGATGAAAGCAAAAAATAAGGCTAGAGACAAGAGAACGAGACGAGAGATGGAAACGTCAACACCTTTAATGGTACAAGAAGGTGAGAATAAGTAAGTAAATAAGACATGTGTTTCGTTATCAACGGAGCAAACCTACAAACCGTATATTACGGAAAGCAGAGGCGCAGCTATCGAATGGCAGAACTCACCCGCTAGAGTGGTTGGGGCATACATATGTATATTACAAATGCGGGAATACAGAGTAGTAAAAGTGTGTGTGTGAGAAACGGAAGCGGGAAAAGGAATACGAAGAGGGAGGCCAAGTAAAACTTGGAGTAATCCAATAGGAAAAAATCTAGAGAAGAGAGGACTAAATTGGATGGAAGCAAAAAACGAACCTAGGGACAGGATAGCGGGGCGAAAGACCGCAAGCTCGATACCTCTTATGGTACAAGAAGATGAGAGGATAAATAAGCGAGTGAGGCACGTGTTTCGCTAGCAACGAGGCAACCATCTTCAAGCCGTATCTTACCGAAGGCAGCTCTAATTGTAAGTTTCGTTCCAACACAGCACAGAACCAGTTTGTGGATCATCGGGTGCATGCGCAGAACAAATTTGGCGTTCGAAATTTGCTACCCTGTGATTCATAAGCTGGTTTTCTGGTGTGTTGGAACCAACCTATAGAATGTCAGAAACAGCAAAATGACAGAAGCCAAAGGCTTTCTTTTCTTGAACTTTTCTTTGCTGCATTTACGAATACAAAACAATCGTCATAATGTATATAAAATATTCCTTTGTCAGTCAAACTTAAGGTGAAATATATAATATTCTAGATAAATAAACAAAATTAGAATTAAAACTAGGAAAAACAACAAAGTACATAGTACAATATACATCACAAACAAAGCACAAATAGAAGACGGACAGAAACGAAACAGATAAGTCTAAAGTTGATCACTGAAGTATTCTTCTAGGGTGTCCTCTTCATTCTTCTTGGGAACCTTCCAAATGTAGTTGTTTGAGATGCTGGGGCAGATGATTAGAGATTTTAGGCCCCAATAGTGCATGTTGGTTTGCGTTGTCAGTGTGATATCTTGGGGTACTGATTATGTAAGTAATGTAATTATGTATGTAGTAATTATGTTCTTCCCCATTTCTTCCATACTGCCCTCGGTGCTCGTGTATGTACTTTAGGGCACCATATGTGTAAGGACACCAAGGTCAGGATATTGTTATTTTTTGAATATCCTCTGCAAGATTGGCCATCCCGAAAGCCACATATGGTTCGTATTGTTCCTTTTTTGTAGAATAAAAATTCGTTCTGCCACCCAGGATGTTCCCCAGAAAAGGACACCATAAAAGAGATGACAATGGATAAAGGCGTGATACATAAGTACAACTGCTTCGTACCTAACTACCATTTTGATTCATTTAATGCAGTAGATTCCTGGCGCTAGTTTCCTTGAAAGTTGGTGAGTTCATTTTAATCCCTCATACAAAGCACACCCAGGAATTTCGCTAACGTTTCTCCCTCCGACTTGGTTGTTAAAGTCGGATGTTGTGTGTTGTCCCTGTTTAGTTTGAGTTTGTTCGCAGAGAACCAGTAATTGGCCTTTTCTATAACCACATCTGATTTTGCAATCATTCTTGAATACACATTATTATTATTATTATTATTATTTACATATTCTTCCGTCATTTTCGTTCTTGATCAGAATCGTAGCATCAGCTTCTTATAAACAACTCCGTTCTTCCTTCATATAGCCGACTATATCATTTATGTAAATAATAAACAACAGTGGTCCCAGCATCGATCCCTGCGGAACTCCAATAGTAACGGCCCCCTCGATAGATATTAATCCATTCCATTCCATCATCTGCATGTGGGTCCCGATTCGATTTGTTGCCTCACCCCGTCTCGACCCATATGGACCTTTCATTCTTATACAAATCGACGCACCTTCACGAGTTGAACTCACCGGCGTAAACCACCCGAAAGCTCGTTCTCATCGACTGCATCGATGTAACTTTTTCTCGACCTCGCATCTCTGAAAAACGCCAGGCTATTTAGATAAGGATCACTTTCGGCGTTGGCTCGCGAGAATCCCCTTTATCGTTACGTCAGGGTTCCATACACGGAGAGGAATTCGTACACACTTATCATCGATATTGGACGATTTTTCGGAGAAACGAACTCCTCGAAAACTCAACGGAGTCGGTGCGGTACGGCAGCAAGGTCGCGCATCGAGCGAAAGAGATCTCACGAGAACGCCAGCTTCGCTAATAACAAAGCTCGCCGTCGCCGTCCAGATAAATCGGGTTATTTCGTATTTCAACAAACGATCGATACGGCCCCATCACGTATAATTAGCCGGCGGCGGTAACATAAATTATGATGTTAACTAACTATTTATAGGAAACGCGTCGTGGTCGAAGATTTTTGATTTATGCGCGCGTTGCGTTCGACTCCGAACGAGGGGCGAGTACGAGGTACTAAGATCGAAAACGGAAGATTGGTTGATCACTTGCTTCTTGGGGAACTTATGAGAATCGTTCGTTTTGCGCTGAAAAGTAAGGTGGGATTTTATGAAGGGTTCTTGTAAATTCGACAATTTTGAAGTCCCTTATCGGTTACTTCATGATGATTTTTTTGTTTTTTAATTAATTTTGTCTGATGGGATCCAGTGAACTGAAACAAGACTATTCACTCATTTTTAATAGAAACATTTCCAGTTTATACGGGGTATCACCACAAATTACTATTCTTTACTTAACGGTGCAACTTATTTAGTTAACTTGTCATTTTTGTATGGAGTTTTTCCTTCCAAATTGAAGATTGGCAAGGTTATCCCCGTATTTAAAAAGAGTGATCGTTGCGAAATAGCTAACTATAGACCAATTACATTGACGTCTGTTTTCTCTAGGATTTTTGAATACTGTTTCATGGATCGAGTAATGCGTTTTATTGATGATAATGGGATTTTTGCTCCATTATATTGAGCTGGGGAGTATCCTGTGGGAATCTTTTGTGATCTCAGCCGGGCTTTCGATTGCGTTGACCATGGGCTTCTACTGGGCAAATTATACGATTTTGGCTTCAGGGGGTGTCTCATGACTGGGTCACATCTTTTCTGGTGGAGAGAAGGCAGTACATGAGTTTAAGGTGTATTGTTGACGGACTGTTGGTTACAATAAATTCTGATACAAGAGTTAATTCTCTGGGGGTTCTCTGGGGGTCCTCAGGGGTCTGTGCTTGGACCCATTTTGTTCCTGCTCTTTTGTAATGACTTGGGGAGTCTTTTTCGACGATAACCTCGTATTAATGTATGCCGACGATAATTCTTTTCTGCTTTCGGACAAGAATGATGGGTTCCTGCTTGGAAGATGGGAGCTCGTCCTGTCCGAGTTTGCAACATGGTGCCAAAAGAATTTTTTATTATTAAATGTTGCTAAATCTAATGCTGTTAGATTCCATAATAGACAGCGTAATTGTAATAGCCTGGAAATCTCTATTGGCGGAGTTTCTTTATTGAGTTCTAATGAACAGATGTTTCTGGGAATAACTTTCGACGAGTGTCTTAGCTGGAGGCCTCATTGTGCTAATTTAATTAATAAAATGAACTCAATGTGTTACATGTTTAGAAATCTTAAACAGGTGCTGGGTGTTGGACAGATGTTGTCTGTTTATCATGCCTGGATTGCTTCCCGTTTAGGCTATGGCATATGTTTATGGGGGTTATCTGCAGCGACATGGAGTGTTTTTACACTTCAGAAAACATTATTACGAATCATTTTTGGCCTGTCTCGCGGGCATACCTGCAGAGGTATTTTTAAGGAGTTTTGACTTTGATAAATATCTACATTTATAATGTCTCGATGTATATTTTCAAAAATAGAAATAATCTAGGTAGGGTTAAGGATAAGCACGGTTGTAACACAAGATCCAAAGATAACTTTTATATACCGTTTTGCAAATATAAGTGTACTTTTAATTCACCTGTTTATATGGGTATGAGAATTTTAATAACTTGCCGCCTGAGATTAATTTAAATGGTGGCTTGAGAGTGTTCCGGGTCTCATTGGGCGATTATTTGCGGAATAATGTTTTCTATTCTCTTGATGAGTATTTTGAAAGTACAAATATAAAGACTTCATCTCCACCCTGTCTCTGACTAAGGACTATTTCTTTGCTTAATTAAGTTTACGTGTACTATATTTTTATTTATGTATATGTTGATTCTTTTTTTGTATTGACTTGTTCTATGTACATTTGTATCATACTTACATACTTTACAATTACAGTAATTTCATTTGAAATTCGCGACAACTTCGAATAGAACCCATCGGTCGTATTCATGTCGTGCGCAGTGTACCACATCGATTCCTTTATATTTACGACGTTTAATTTCTACTTATTCAGATTCCTTTTGTTCGCGTGTACTCGCGCAAGTACCTACAGGTCCGTACCGTACGTTTTCGCTAATTATACTCTTTCTACCCTCGCCTCGACTCTTGCGTGCAATAAATTATGACAATATAGATTCTTCGCCCGGTTTTTTTATCTTCGTTCACGTCGCCGATAAATAACCGCGCGGTTTAGTCGGTAGTAATTATTATGATATACGGCTTTGTTATCGTCACCGTGGCAGCTAGTTTCGTCCGGACAAATTGGCTCGCCGTTCGGAGAAAGTCCGCCAGCCAACGAATTAAACGAAGGGTGCGTGCTTTAAGTATAAGTGAGGAATCGAGAGATGACGGTTGTTAACAATGTTAACAGTGAAAGGATAATGAAACGGGACGAGGAATGGTAGAGGACGGGTATCAATTTCATTACGTTTATATCCAATCTAACGAGGTAACCTCGGAATTCGGAATGTACGGTTAGTAGTTGCTGGACAGAAATCCAAATTTCATCAAAGAAATTCTACACGGTGTAAGTCAGTGATAAGGTGGACTTACTATAAATTGGTCATCAATTCAGCAGGATCCCCCTCCCCCTTCCCCCTCCCCCTCCCCCGACGGAAGATGATGAGAAGACCGAAGACACCACAGAATTAAGATAATTTTAGTATCAGTAATAACCAGAGACCGGATTACATGTTTTTTACACATCGATATCGCCATGCAATTGAACACTTTAAAATCTTCACGAATTAGGGCGTTTGGAACTAATTTAATTTAACATATTTAGAATAATAATTTAATTTTTTTTTAATTTAATTAACGACTGTTTTTGCAGTTTCGATTGGCATGAGCTTTTTGATAATCTAAGCTTCGACAGTTGCTTACACGTACTTTATACTTTTATATATTATGCAATCGACCATTTTGTGCCGAAATCGTACTCGAATTCCGGCGATTACCCGCAATGGTTTTCGGCTGACACTAAAAAACTACTAAATAATAAGAATAATGCGTTCAAAAGATATAAACGTGATCGCTCAAATGCTTTGGCTTTCGATACTTTTAAAAGATTGCGTTCTATGTGTAAAATTAATATAGAAAGCGATTACAAACACTTCGTATCATTTACTCAGAACAATGTTCACTCTAACCCCCAAATTTTTGGAATTTTATTAATATAAAGCGCAAGACTCAGGGTTTACCAAAGAGAATGTTTCTTAATGATACTTGGGCGAACAATTCCAGTGGCATTGCAAATTTATTTGCGAAATATTTCCAGTCCGTTTATCTTGACAATTCCACCCCTACGTCCACTCTAAATCCTTATTTTTATGATAATATTGCTTCAATAAACTCCCTGGATATCACTTCGGACATTGTTTTCGCTAAGTTGAGTTCTTTACCAAGTTCTTTCTTTTCTGGACCAGATGGAGTGCCACCATTTTTTCTAAAATTTTGTAGCCCTTCCTTATCTCTACCAATCTCTCTTCTTTTTAGCCTCTCCCTTAGATATGGAACTTTTCCGGAACAATGGAAGTCGACCTATATTTTACCTTTGTTTAAATCGGGAGACCGCTCTGACATACGTAATTATCGCCCTATCTGTGCGTTGCCGGCTTTGGGTAAGGCTTTGGAATCTATTGTTGCTGATAATATTATATCTGTTTACGCCAAACTTATTATTCCTGAACAACACGGATTCATGAGTGGCAGAAGTACAGAGACAGACCTCTCCATTTACCGCCACTTCATCGCGGAAGCCTTTAGAGGGTGATGGTCAAGTCGACGCTATCTACACAGATTTTAGCAAGGCTTTTGACCGTGTCGATCACGCCCTGCTACTTTGGAAGTTGGAAGCGTATGGTATCACTGGAGACCTGTGGAGCTGACTCCGATCATATTTTGCGGGGACGTCTTCAAATCGTCCGTGTAGGCGATTTCATGTCTAGTCCCATAGCTGTTCCATCTGGTTTTCTCCAGGGAAGTCACTTAGGTCCCATACTGTTCCTGTTGTTTTTAACTGACATAAAAAAACCGAATTCACTATAGCAGATTTGTTGTCTTTGCGGACGATATAAAAATCTTCGGCCCTGTTGATTTAATGGTTGATTGCCGCGGGCTTCAGGCAGATCTCTATAGTATTTTTACTTTGTGCGGGGATAACAACATGTCTTTGAACATCACTAAATGTAACGTCATATCATTTAGCAGGAAGAAGAAATGGAAATTATTAGAGTACCCTTATTCAATAAATGGTAAATCCGTTGACAGAGTGTACCAGGTCCTCGGGGTGCTCTTCGATTCATCTCTGAGTTTCCATCCACATACTGATCATATTGTGACCAAGGCGGACAGACTCTGTGGATTTATAAAGCGCCAAACGCGCGATGTCACAAATGTCATAGGTATTATTACATTGTACTAAAGCATTGTTCGTCCTATATTAGAGTATTGTGGTTCTGTCTGGTGCCCTTATACGGCCGTCCAGATTGATAGGATTGAGAGTGTTCAACGTAAATTTGTAAATTATGTACTCTTCAAGCTGAATATCGATAAAAAGGATTATGGTTACACCGAGCGTTTATATATAGTGAGTCTTCAGTCTCTCTTCGCTCGTCGTCGAGTCTCTTTGTTGAAGTTTGGCTTTAAGTGTCTGCATAACATGATCGATTGTGCAGAGTTGTTGGGTTTGCTTTCACTTAGGGTATTTCGCATAAATATAAGAACTAACGAATTATTTTTTATCAATTTCCATAGAACATCCTATGAATATAATTGTCCAATTAACTTAATTGCAAAGGAGTTAAATTCAGCTAATAACGATATAGATATTTTTAATATGGATTATACTGAGTTTGTTAGGGTGGTAAGATCGATGAATTTCGATTCTGTTGTGTAATTTGTCTTAATCTATAAAAGAAAAATTGTTTAGTCATAATTTATTTTGTTTGTTGGTATGATAAGTAAATGGATTCATTTTATTTTTTTTTATATATATTTAGCATCACACGCTTCTATTCTATTTTAATTATTTTCTGTAATCTTTATGTATTACTTTGTTACCTATTATGGGATCTTCCCGTTGGTTGAAATAAATAAATAAATAAATAAAAAATATTTTGGCTTTTTTTCCACATATTTCGAATATTTTAATATACATATTTCAAATTATTCGACATATTTTTCCGTTCAAAAATCGCGTTATTTTTATAAAAGATATAGTAGACGATTTTCTGCGAAATTTACATCGTACGATTATCGATATTTCGTTAAATATAATAAAATAAATATTAATTAAATGGGGATTAATGCTCTTTCCAAGAAATGTATGTTTCTACGTTATTCTAAGAAACTGGTAATTGCTTTTAAACTTCCAAACGAAATATCATGTTCAATACCGAAGAGCAAAAATTATTTTGTTACGGTTCCTAAGGATAAAAATCGGAAATTAAACTAATAAAGGTGAGTTCCGATTGGTAAAAATAACTAGGTAGGGGGCGTATGCGTTTCAGCATTTATCATTTAAAAATCTTCGTCATTTACAAACACCGAATAAAGTTAAGTGTTACCGAGTATTATCGAAAAATGACAAAAGTGAAATGGGATTTAGTAGCCTCCTAGATCAAGACCCTTCCAGATTTACGTTTGAACGAAGAAAAAGTATTCTGCAAAGCGTGCGGGTCAAATGGTAAATTGATAACTTTACAAAACAATTTCATTTTATTTATTTAATTAAAATTACATGTTTATTTTGCAAATTCTAGTCTGCCATACAACAATTAGTTCAACAATTTGCGTTGGATTGCTGAATGTTACCGTTTTAGGTATTTCACCCCATTCTTCCAGTATATTATGCTTTAGGGAATCACGTCCAGTTATGACCCTTTTCTTTAAGCGGCTTCTAAACACTGCCCATAAATATTCAATGGGGTTCAAGTCCGGCGATTAAGGAGGAAAATTAAGTTGTTTCGGAACGTTATATAACAACCATTCTTCTGCCAGGAAAGAGGTATGGCAATTCCAACGGCGGCTGTCGGCGACGGACGGTGACTGATGGAGTCGGTCAACGGTTCTCCTCGGTCCGAGCGTTAATATGATTGAGTGAATACGTCCCGGACTACTGCAGAAGCCGGATTCCGGAAAAAAGGAAGGAAACTCGTATCCCAGGCCCGATACAACATCAACCATGTACGAGGAAAATCCCGTACTAGAAGATAAATAGGAAAAAAGAAAACCCCTAAGAAAAGAAACTTGAAATATGATTAGGATGGAGAACATCGCTTACCGTTCTTCGAACAGGGTTAATTTCAACCAAAATGGCGACGGGACCACGTGCTACGATAAGTCCGAACGCATCGGTACTTCCGCCCCTTTCACCTCAATCTACGGTATCGACCAACAAAGGGGTGACGGAAACGAAGTACTTCCCAGAATATCCAACACAAGGTTGCAGTTCCTCAGAACTATAGTTGAAGGAAATTTTACTTCTTGCACAACGTGATCACTCTACTACCGTCAACGATCTTCTCCCCGTCTCGAATAAAACGGAAACGGGTATTAGTTCGGCATGGAGACCGCTATCATAAAGACTATTGAAAGGATATCGGCCGTAAGATGATTCTCCTTGTCTCAAATAAGGAATCAATCAAATTTAAAACGATGTTCGATTAAATCAAATCGATGGTAACGATCGGCATTATTCGAAGAGGAAAGAAAGAATAAAAAGAAACGTAACAGCTTGGGATCCTGGTCTTGTTGGAATATCCAACCCTCCCCTAGGTCCAATGTGTTAACACTTTGAATCAACTGGGCCTTCAAAATATTAACATATCTGTGTCCATAATCCCATCTAAAAATTCAATATCTTCAACCCCAGCCGCCGATATACAACCCCAAAGTAGAACCGACTGCCTCACCATACTTAACTGAAGGTTGCACAGTTTGCTTCTTAAATACGGTGTTAGGTTGGCCAACCATTAACACGCCAATCGGATTGGAACAGATTAAACAGTGTAAATAACACCTTATCCCAGAAACGTGGTACCCCATTTTATATATTTTTTAGCGAATTTCAATCTCTTGATTCTGTGTACATCACTCTCTACGAAGACATTCTGCACTCAGTCTTTCCCAACTCTAATTCCGCAGAGTGGGTTACTTTTACTGGACTGTTTTTAGAGTTTTTCTTAATCTTAGTACCTCGCGGATAGTAGGAATGGACGAACACTACGCGATTTATTCTTAATTGTACCGGTATTATTGTGATTTGGTAACACTGTTTGTACAGATGATCGAGGTCTACCAACCATTTTTAAAATTTCTGCCAATAATTTGCCTTCATTTTTTAATTTAACAATTAATTCTTTTAGATTATTCACAATTTCCATTCTTCGTGCCGTCTTGACAGCTAGCAGAACTTGATTCACCTAAAAATGCTTTATAAACTTTGTTACTACTGTAAATATCGGCAATTTCGCTATTACACAAAAACTACGTTTTATACATTGTTAGTTTCAAGCAATTTTGAAGGTTCATCTTTTCGTTGCCAAACTATTTACTTGAAATCGACTGACGTTACACATTATTAGTTTTACATTACAACAATTGTATTATAATCACTCGTACACTCGATATCTTGTTTTTTAGTAGATAACTTCAGATTTATATTGGTGTTTGTAGATTTTCGTGAGTAACTGTATATGTACATATTTTAGTCAAATCTCGAACATATAATCCGGTCTCTAGTGATAACAAACTCGTCTTTCCTTCAGATTTAAGAAGATTCATTGTGACTTCGGTAGCTCGAAAGGGCATCCAACCACATTCGCCTATACCAGGCATGGGCAACCTTTTTGTAGTGTAGTAGTTTTATGCTGTGAGTAATCTTGAAAAATATACATTTTTGTAGTATCCTTATGATTCATTATGAATTAAGTTTAGACGGGCCGTGCTAATATGCAACGAAAGAATTCAGTAGCGGGCCGGACAAACCTTACTCGAGGGCCGCATGTGGCCCGCGCGCCAGAAGGTTGCCCATACCTGGCCTATACCATTGCGTCAGTTTGGTACGTAGTTGATGCATGGTTAAAATTTCGGTGCAATTAGGCGAGGATGTTGATCAAAAGTTTCGTCAACAACTTCGAGGGGAAGAAACGTTCATCGAGATCAACTTTCTTGTATAACGAACGATAATTGCGTTGAAATTCAATCGAACGAATCAAATCTGGTATATTTCCACCATCTTGCGACTTTTACGACCATTACATCGACGACTTCTCAAAGCTCCCCTCGTTGTCGTCGTCTCATTTCCAGCATTCTCCTCATACATCCGACAAATTAAAAACACTCTCATCAGGTCGCTTCCCCATTCCTTCGCGGGTATTCGCGGCGACGACATTACCGCGAGCATTCCGGACGATTTCCTCTGCGTTAAACCGACACTTTTAATTTACTCGAAAGTACTCGCCGGACGAGATAGACGCGCGTTAATACCAACTTAACTGCCTACATACATACCTATGTATGTGTACAGCTCTCGCAATATAAGTTGGCGAACGGTGGGGATGCGCCGTAAACGTATTTAGGACACGTACCTCCCACCTGTCTGATTCAGATAGTGCATGGGATACGGGAACTGATAGGGGAACGTTGCAGGACGAATGATAGGCAATCTATCTCTCCTCTATCTGCGCGAACTGACTCCCACCCTTCGCCAACTTATATTGCGAGAGCTATATACTTACAATAAGCGCTGATAAGTCGGTAAGTACGTATAAAATTCTCGTCGGAAGGTCGCTCGGATGACGCTGTAATTTCTGATCCGAACGCGCGTGGAAGTGTGCCAATTACGCCAAGTCGAAATCCAATTAGCCTGACAAATGAAATTACCTTTTCGCAGTTCGCCGCCTTCGTCGACGATCGCTTATTATTGGTATTGGACGAGGGAAACGACGATGACGATGACTCGAGTTTTATTTCTATGAATTTGCCGTGCAATGGGGGTATTGTTCGGAATGTCTTTGTTCCTTGCTGCCGGAGGATGATTGGTATGGATGTGGATTGAGGTGTTTTTATAGAATTTGCTTTTTTTTTTTCTATAATTACCTTGTGGTACGAGGGATGTTGTCTTTTCCCCGAGCGTGTCTAGCAGCTCACGTCATTTTTTGAACAAATATTCCCAACATTTAGAGCAAGTTGCGTACATGTTTAATGAC
The DNA here is from genome assembly GCA_038088585.1 of Chrysina gloriosa. Taxonomy (NCBI): domain Eukaryota; kingdom Metazoa; phylum Arthropoda; class Insecta; order Coleoptera; family Scarabaeidae; genus Chrysina; species Chrysina gloriosa. The sequence goes on along the minus strand of CM076094.1, from coordinate 6,964,632 downwards.
TGCGACCGTTGAGAAGTACGAGGGATAAACTGATTTTATTGAGAATAGAAAATCTAGTGGACTGTGAAAAATGATCGCAAAATGTTTATTTAGAGCAACTTTTTATATCATTTGACGTTTAGTTAGTTTTCTATCAACCGGAAATAGTCCAACTTCTAAGAAGGAGATTCGGCTGATTATCGCAGTTCCAGTTTTTCAACGCTGAGCTCTGAATTGAAGAATTACTCAGATTAAGTTAGCTCGAAGTTTGTCCGTGTCTTCCGAAGCCGGAAAGGTAATTCCAGTTGCTTCCTTAGTTATCCATTACACGGCTTGTATCGCCCACGTGGGAGAATGAGAATGGATTGATTCAGTGCATTTGGAGGCGATGCGCGTCGCAAGTTTAAAGTTGAGGAATTACTTCAGCAACCAACATCAAAACTGGATTCCGCAGCTGTTGTCGTAGAATTTCTTAGACCCGCCTAACGATGCTCTCAGGCGGTTAATGGCCTGGATCTAGTAGTTCTAAAAGTTCACAACTGAGCTGTCCGACACAGTCATCTTCTTAAAAGTTAATTTGGACAGTTCAACAGCTCAAATCCTGAAGGTTGGGATTTGATAGATCCTCATATAATTGGGCATTCCGAACAAACCAGCGGTAGCAGTAATTTTGGATATCTTCAGCGGGTGTTTAAATTGGAACTGAAGTGTTAGCCTCCGATCCCATATCATCCTGAGATATTTTTCCGAACAACTCCTTGGAAGGCGGACGCCACCAATGAAGACGTTGCTATCCGGGAGGCTTCTTCTGCGTATGAATTTCATCGCCATGCACTTGTACACAGTCATTTCCAGTCGTATGTAACATCGAAATTTCCAACTTATATCCTAGCTACCCGTTCGACCCCGGGTATGAAAAAGTGTCCGTTGTTCAACCGCCTTGTCCATACGGGTTAGTAGGTAGTAGCAACTGCCTAATGGGTCGAAGCAAGGCCAATAAAGAAGGAAAAAGAACTTATATCCTATCCTATCGGGATTATTCAGTCTAATTTATTGAAGTTCTTCCAAGTCTTACCGCAAATGTAACACCTCGTTGTTGATTTGGTGTCCGTGGCAGCTTTGCACGCTTTGACGTCTACCATAGAGTTGAAACATGTTTTAGGCGAGAAGCGCGTCGGTTTGTTTCTAGTGTGGTTTCTCCTAAATTGTTGGCTTGATCTTCTATGTACTCCATTTCGCCTTTTGTGACGTCTACAGTCTCAGGAACAAATTCCATGACTATCGGTGGACAGAATCGCGTAAAATATGGTGTAGAACGTTATCAAGGAACTTTTTTATCATCATTTACATTGGAAATCAGTCGTAAAGGTACCAAACGAGTTTAGAAATAAATTGACATCACCAACACTGCAATTAGCAGAATTTGTATTTTTTATATTTATTGGGTTTGACGAGAGCCATGGCCGTCTCATTTCAGTATTAACTCCAAATTTCTGTTCTTTTAGAACCTGTTCGAAGTACTCCCACAGTCTCATCGCAGTATAGTCAAGTAGTTGTTGTAATTTTACTTCAGCACCATTTTAAGAGACTTTTAACATCATTCGGATGAGTTCGTTTCTTTTCTTTCTGTATAATTGAGTATAATTATTTACCTCTTGCTTAGTATTAAAATATTTTTCTACGAAGAACTGAGATGCATCTGCACCTGTATATTTATTCACTTTACTCAACTTGTTAGCAATTCTTAGTCTTTCACGAAATTTTCGTCCTTTAGTCGGTGTCACGGTTATTTCTCTCTGCCACATGTTGGCAAAAATATATAATTTTAAGAGGCCGAATTTCATGGAGCTTTAAGGCTCGCGCGCACTTACCGACTACGACCCACTACCTACGGACGGCAATTTATTCTTTCCATGCGTACTAATGGAGAGTCGTCGGTAGGGCCATTTCCGATAAATGAGCTCAGCTCCATTAATATACATGCAAAGAATAAATTGCCGTCCGTAGTGTAGTGAGCCGTAGTCGTCCGTTGCCGGTAAGTGCGCTGAGGCCTTTACAATGCGTTAATCTGTATAAACGTTTTTGCATGGAACTGTGCATACAATCTGAATCTGTCTTTAGAAATGTGCTAGCACGTAGCGTTTTAGAGTAATTTAGATTTGTTTTTTTTTCAGTCTTTCGTTATCCTCTCTTCTTTTATTGACATGTTTTATTTGTATTTTTGTTCCTTTGTTTGCTACTCTTTGTATAATATAAATAATTTTTAATGTCATTGTTACTATTACTGTTATCAGTATTTTATTATTAATTTTGTTACTCTTAATATTATTAAACAAGGTCAATAAAGATACCTACAAATGATGTGTATATTTTATCGTTATGTTCCCATTTCTTCTTGTTTTTAAAAATTCTGTTGGATGTGTTTCGTCGAAGATACCGCATTTAAAAAACACCATCAATTTCTTACGGCAATATTTATTAGTTTTTATGTTGAAAATTTAAATGTCTTTGTTCGTAATTGTTTTATTCTCCAATCATTCACAATTGCACGAAAGCATTTACTTTCAGCAAATAAGACTGAATAAATATTGTAAGAAATTTATATTTTTCTGCAATATTTCAAATCTAGGTTTTCATTTTCAAATTTTCGCGCTAGCAGTTCTCCCAAACCAGCAGGTGTCGTTAATTTCATTGTATTATAAGGGTCATTTAATTCTATCTATAGTTAAGCTTTGTACGCACATAATCCGGCTACCTAGAAACAGAATCTATGACCTATTATTCTTTAATGACTTTTGGCCATAAAATAGGACTAAGAGCCACTTTGTAATTAGGTAAGTGGTAACAACTCGCTATAGGCGATTGAATTTAAGATTGCAGCGCCATTGCGGCTACAAATGTAACCAGTTATAGACACATTGCGTTATTGTTTACAATACAAAATTTACTTGTTGTGATAGTTTTATTTGAGTTTTTCTGTTTATATTGTGTTGTAAGGTGTGATAAAGACGAGTAAAAGGCAATTTTTTAATTCTAGTGCATTTAATAAGATAGGATATTCGTTCATAATTTTTAATTAAGGTATGTAATGTGTGAAAAAGGTTATCTTGAAATAATTAATATACGTAATAAGTGTTTCGAAAATATGAATAAAATTATCAGATGCAAATGACGACTAGGCTAAGTATTGTAGAGTACATGAGATACCTTGGTGGCACTAAATGCTCTAAATGCGTATATGAGGGGGAGGAAGTTTTGAATGCTGACCATGTCATCTTCTGTGGAAAATTAAATTCGACAGATTGTGAAACGTAACATGAAATAAATGGTGTGTTAACTCTAACACCAGATGGAAATTTTAAAATTAGCAACATGTTTTCTTCATGTAAAGCAGGAAATAGTGGTAGATGCAAACATATTCCTGCAGTTCTTATTAAATGTACAAGGTAATTGTAATTAATATAAATATTTTTGTGATAAATCCACCTTCCGCGTTTATATTTCAGAGAAGATCTTCGAAACATGGAAGTTGTGTCTCAGACAGATTTGAAATGTGTTTGGTCAACCCAAAAAAGTCAAATCAGAGAGAAATATAAATCGGTTCCTCATTCTGCTGCTTCGCTATCCTCTTTTATACGTGCATTTTCTACATTGCTGCAATCATCTGTAGCTTCACCTTTTTCTCCCAAATTGCCCTTCATTCAATTATCCGTTTCGCCCTATTAAAAGGATCTGATACACTACTATCCACTAGAAGCGGTAACTTGTGTGATGGTACTGCATTCCTCTTTGATATTTTCTTTTAACACTGTATTTCTCTGCAAATAAATAATTTGTTGAAACTTGTTAAAAAAAAAGTCTGTATATTTAATATACTACTATTACATTTATTTTCGTTACTTACCTCTATATGAATTTAGTAACTGGTTTTCCAATTTTTAATTCTAAACCCTCTGATTTTTGCTTATAATCAAAGTTTTGGTTTGGAATTTATTGTAAATCTAAATACGTTGTTTGTCAGCCTCAGGGAACAAATGTAAAGTTAATTCTGGACTCCTTTTCGCCCAGGATGTACAATGTGGTACAGAACAATATCGATTCATATTAAAAACTTATTAAAACGTTGAAATCTTTGTAGGAATACACAATAAATACAACACATCCAAGCGACAATGTCACGGCAATGTGTCTATAATTAGTTACTAGATTTGTCACCAGAGAGCGTATCGCTTATGTTCAATCGCGAATAGAAATGGATACGAAAATAGATCAATTGAAGAACTTACAGAAGGTCTCGGGCTAGACGTGGAGGCAATTAGAAAGATAACAAGAGAATTTTATTATGAAAATCTAGCAAGCACGAAGAGAAACTTAAAGAATAATAAAAGAGAACGACGAATTAAAGCATGAAATGTAAAATATATTTGAGGGAAAAGCGTAAAGAGAGCAAATGATCTCAATGTGTTTTAATATACTAGAGTATATAGCGCCATCTGTGTCGAAGAGGCTACAATATGAGTTGAAACCATACATTGCCCTCTGTAGGATGCGGACGAAGGTGATGGCGCCGAGTTCTGTTGGTTGTCTATGGAGAAGGTGCTTCGGAGCCCGTCATACGTCTTTAATCTTATTTTTTCAATAATAAAATAAATATTTTCGATTAATTATGTTGCTCATCCCTACTGGCAAATTGTTGTAAGAATGAAAGCGGTGTAAATTTTGTTGTAATTTTTCCTCAAAATTTCACTTGTGTGTGTGCGTTTTTTCCAGAATTTTCCATATAATTGATGACTTTGATTCACCTTTTGAGGTTTTCTAAATACAAAGTTATTCAATTCCGATAATTAAGTTTACACTTTATTCTTCTTACCAAATCGGTTTTCTAGAGTTACCCAAAGCGATTTCATAAAGCAAACACACTGACAAAGTCAATGCACAAATTTCCACTATCACCAAACAAATATTGCATGTCTCTCGACGCGCGTTTCGCTAACCAAGTTAGCATCATCAGGAGATGATCAACACATGATGATTACATTTGATCATCTCCTGATGATGCTAACTTGGTTAGCGAAACGCGCGTCGAGAGACATGCAATATTTGTTTGGTGATAGTGGAAATTTGTGCATTGACTTTGTCTCTGTGTTTGCTTTGTTACACCAAAGGTTCCAAACCAATTTTCTGAATCGATTTCATAAAGAGTGCTAGTTTCTGAAGGACCTGATTCGACAAATATTTTACATTTCGTTCAGAATATTTGCCTGCTTCCATGATGTGCTGACGATTACCAGTAGCGCCTTCCAACTCCATCCCACAAATCATCTCAATTAATTATTTAGAAAACGATATTGCCTAGGAGGAAGAAGTAGGAATAGAAATAAACTCAAAGAATTCTAAGTACATGATAATAAACCAGAAAACATTTATGGAAACAGAAACAGAGGAGCTACTATGTAAAGGACAGCAAATAGAAAAAGAAATAGCACACGAATAGAAGAAATCTACTAAAAATTGTTTTGTCCTAAACAAGACAATTTTTGGGAAGAAAAAGTTTAGAACTCAGGTGCACCGCCAAGCATATAACAAAGTAACAATTCCCACACTATTATATGGATGTAAATCTTGGGCGAACGAGGAGAAGCACGAGATTGCGGTGACGGCTGCAGAAATGAAACAACCAAGAAATAAAAGGATAGGTCGCGATTAGATGGGATAAGGAATTAAAACATTAGACTTCATCTGAACCAAGAATTCCATAAGAAATAATAAAGGAAAACTAATGCCGAACTTGTTTGGACATATAAAGGGGATGGGACAATAACCGACTGCCGAGGAAGGCGGTGACAGCAAAGACCAGAAGGAGAAAGAGAAGAGGTTGACCGACGAACTGTTTGCAACAACAAACAGTTCCTCGGCGAATTGGGAAGAGGAAACAATGCGCCCGGAATTATCACCCCTTCGAACAGGCTTTCAGCCCGCTGTATTGTTGACACTAACTTGTTACGTTTTAAAAACTAGCTTTAAACATTTTCCATATTTGCCTTTAAGGAATTCCTGTATAGTGTCAGCTTTTATCTCCTACATTGGTGTTGAAAGCTTGACAATTGTTTACGTCTCACACATGAATTTCGCCCTGCGAAAAATTATCATCTCATATTGATTGTTTGGGTTTCGTCCAGGCCACTTTCGTTATCGTAGCCATATACATATTGCATCTTTCTCATCGAGCCCTCTAACCCCGCAATTCTCAGATAAATTTTAGTTCCTACCCTATTTTACGCAAGCCATTCATATCCCTCTGATAATTACGCAATTTCCGTGTTAATCAAATTTTAAGAGGTATTATCGCTTGAACGTTCCTACAGTGCAGTGTGCTTGTTGAGAATTTGGTGCATTTTGGTTGTACCGTTATTGTGCAGCTTTTGATTAGAACCTGGCCCCGAAAATTAGTCGACATTTTTAAAAAGGATTTGAACCAGTTCGTCAACTTCGCGTTACGGAATTATTCCCGGCTTTTAAAAACACCTCTCTCTCGCTGTACACCTATTTCTTTGTCAGCGTTTAAAGTTAAAATTAGATACTTTCTTACTATTTGAGCATGAATTCAGTTCAGTCGTTTCTCTTAACTAAAAAGGATGGTTCGGGCACTTAGAACGCTTGCAGGATAAACAAACAAGTAAAAAGCATATGGGAAATACAACCCTTGCGAAAACGCAGCAAAGGAAGGCCGAAGAAAATATGGGAAAATGCAATGTTGCTAAAGTTTTAAAAAGGCGCTAACTGAATTGGAAAGAAGGGAAGAAATCAATTAACTGGAAGCGGTGGCCAGTGACAGGAAGAAATGGAGAAAATGGAGGGAGGAATGAAACAAGACGTTGTGCCCGGACTTACGTTCCTCGGCTGTTTGTTCGAAGATGGCCACAAAGCTCGAAATAATATCGAACTTACCCTAATCCCTTCGTTCACAACTCCTTCATTTCATTTCGACCCATGATTGATATATGCAGAATTGTTACAGCCGGCTCACGAATTACGAGCGTTTCTACACCCTCAGGGAAATTAGGTGCGTATATTCGTTACTTAACGGTACGACGCGACGGATTAATTCCGCCTTAATTGCAAATTAACGTCCCAACAGATACGTTTCGTGACGTAACGCAACGAATAATAGGCGCGAGCCGATAACGTACCGAGCACGGCGGCGTTCGTACTTAATGTAATATGCATGTATATTAGGGTTGACCTCCTAACCAAAAAAGCACACCGACGGGATTAATTTCGGGCAACTGATTAACGTACAGAGCACCCGAAATTACCGCGTTTAATGCATATTAATGACGCTTCTTTTACATTATTTTCGACGCGCCGCGGACCGCGTCAGGTGGGCAAGAAAGCGGTGGGGAAGAAAAAAGTCGCTTACTCCTCTTCGGAATGAAACTTTAATGGTATTAGCGGGAGAGGCACCCCGGTCCCAATTGGGATTAGGCGAGAATAATTCGGTCGTAATGAAATTGTGATGTTACGAGGATTAAATGAGGTTTTTACCGAAAAATGTTTCTAAATGTACATACCACCTACATATAAATTTGCGTTTTACACCTTCATCTTTTTTAAAAAAATTTTTGCTCTTAACCCTTGATACAGGTCGCTAAATCAACCCCTTAGTTGAGCAGTGTTTCTAAACGCGATATGGATTTAAAATCAATCAGATGGTGCTTGTAAGATCCCCCAAAGGGCTCAGAAGCAAAATTTCGGCCACTTCAGGTAAATGAACGCTCCTTGTGACATGCGTATCGCGATTAAGTGGTCGAATTTTGAACTACTGCGTGTGAGCTACGCCGATCACAACCTTGAGTGTACAGAAACTTATGTAAATGACAATCAAGGATTCTGATTCTGAGGCAAAAACCCAAAATTTTCTCCAAAGGTGTTTTAGGTCCAAGCACCGAGCGCACATATGCGTCTATTGTTCACACCGAAATATGCGTGGATAGCAGTAATGGGAGTTAATCATAACTGAAATTCAATTTTGAGGCGAAAATTTTGGATCATCCTATTTCAGCTGTTGCTAAACACACAAGTGCGTCCACGTACATAGTTATAGCTTGACCAGATCCACATATGCGTCTACTGTCGACACCGATAGCCTTCACTTGACGCGGAAATGCGTCGAAGGTAGTCAAGGCGTTAATGTAAACTCAGTCAAAACTCGATCTTTTGTTCTTGAAAATGTTGGATTTTTCCGTTTCAAATATAGGCAACCATCAATGTGCGTCGATGTTCATCGCTACTGCTTTGCCGAGCGCACATATGCGTCTATTGTTCACAGGTAGTTATGCTTCGATAGTAGTTAAGGAGTTATTCATAACTGATGGACATTTTTGAAATGGGAATTTCGCGAGAATCCAGGTTTCACCCATAACTTTGAAAGGGCTACGCTTTACAGGATTTTTGAGAAAATATTTGGTCCTGATATTTTGGAAGTTACCGTAGAAAATTGAAAATCTTCGGACTTGACCTTAGGAGAACTGAAAGCAGTTTTAAGTGTGTTCATAATAATACGATTTCGCCATGTACCACGCCAAAGACGATATTGATCTACTGATAGGAACTTTCGTGCAGATAGATTTGCTGAGATAAAGACTTAGAAGAGGTTTCTTCACGTTCTGCGTCACATCCAATTGAATGATAATGCTCAAATGTCCAAGTGAGGAGAAATTGGCTAGGATAAACTTTACAAGCATAGATCGCTTCTGGAAAATCTGGACAGGATGTGTAAGGAAATACATATTCTTTTGAACTAATTAGGAATGAATAGAATGGTACAGGGAACCGAAATTCATTACAAAAGTTAAAGGCCAGAGACTGAGATGGTTCGGTGATTTACATGGAATGTACGATGGAGGAGTAACAAAGTTGACGGTGAAAGGTGAGACGGGACTGAGAGGGAGGGGAAGTACAAGCTATGGGAGTAAGAAGATGGAGAACAATAGCGACCAATAAAAATGAGTGGAAGAAGATTACCCAAGCTATGGGCCCAAAGGGGGTGCAGAGCTAATTCATTACTTTAGTTTAGCAGAAGTACTGGCTGTACACATTAGGATTTACATTTAAGGGTGGAAAAATTATTGTGGATTGCTTGGAACATTGTCCCTCGGCGGGGTGGTTCCCGAATAGTACGTGTATATATATATATATATATATATATATATATAATCTTTTACCGTTTCTACCTTTCGGTGTAAGGGTTCGGAGCCACCGAGCCGTATACGCACGTATACCGTACCGCTCCTGGCCCGCCTAGTGGCATTTCCTTCCTGCAGCGTATTGAAGGTTGCAGATCCATTTTAGGATTTTAAACTACTACGCTTCCGCCGCGGCCGAGTTTCGAACCCAGACTTACTCATTGTGAAACGTGATTTTTACCACTGAACCACTAGAGGGTTCAGTACGTGTAATGAACAAGTTTTTATTCAATTTTATTTAATTACATGTACATTTTTAAAAATTTAAATTTTAACTTGGTTCAATCTTTTAAATATTATGCGATGTAGTGTGATAATGACATCATTCTGTTCAGTTGCTGACAAGCTGTTGTTCTCAGCTATCCGATGAAGAATTAAAATAATTCGAAAGCTTAGAGTGAGCAAAAGAGAGTCTTTTATTTCAACTCATCCTTGGTTGCAATCCCCAATAATTTTTCAATCTTGAAATTTAAGTCCCAATTTATTATTATTATTAGATTCCTTCGAGGAAAGTTTCTGTAAATGAAAATGTGGTTGGATTTACAGGCCGATGTTCAATGAATCAGTACATGCCGATGAGCCTACCAAGCGACGTTTTGAAGTTTGGGTTCTACCCTGTTGCTCCTTGGTGTATATGTTATTATTTAAAATTTCTAAAGACAAAGAAGAAGCCACCGAGAGCACTTTAGATGGAAGAGTCGTACTTCAACTTTTATAGCCTTTAGAGTGGAATAAGAGCTACTGCAAACACCTTGACATTCTTTTGACGCTTACTTTCTTTGTACTTTGTTATTGCAAAAAAACCTTCACATGTGGAACTTTTGTTGTAAATCGGAATTCGTATCCTAAATTATTTCTAAGAGAGAAAAAGAAAGTTGGTGACTTCAATTTTGCCCAAAGTTCTAATATCTCAGTAATAAAATGGAAGGATAGATGTTAAAAAAATCTGTCAGCGTTATAACGTCCATGTATCAGCCAGATAGTACGACAACTGTAAAAGGAACTAACAATGTTGGTGCCCATGAAGAAGGAGGGAATTCTTTTCTCCAAGAAATCCATTATTGCTTAGTCATCGCGTATTCTTCCGATTTGGCCGACGCCAATTAGGCAGGTGAATCAAGGACTCGCACACCACATTATTTCCACTTACCACCCAATTATTGCAAATCATTGAGCTAATGTATGATCTTTCTTTGTTCTGCCCAAACAAATATGTCCGTCTTCTTTGTCCAGCCAACCGACAACGTAACAGTGTACAAAATGATTATGGGCCCATTTGTACGCACAACGGCCAAAACGAAAAGTAGTCCCTATCTCAAACGCCGCCATTGGTCGAGACAAATGATAACTGGTATCACTTCTGTATTTGGAGCGCCTAGAAATTTATATTAGGAATTTAGTCCACGACAACAATTGGCCTAAATACGTCCCTGACCATGCCAGAAGTTTTGCAGGCCATAGCGCATCTCTGTTCAGGGCCATGACAAATGTCTTGGATAGCCTATTTCCCCGAAAGTCCACACAAGTATCAATTGTAAGGATTTCACTAATCTAACAATAAGTCAGAAAGGCAACAGATCAGAAAAAGCGACGAAACTCTAATTTGTTGCATTTCGGATATCACACTTCCAAAATTTACACCCTCCTCCCTAACTACTTTGATTTATTTACTGACATTTTGTCTACTTATACTATGAATAAAAGCTTTTGGTTTGGCAAAACAAGTTGTCTACTTCTGTAGAATCAAATAGCTGGAAAAATGCGTAATTAGTGCATTATGGCCGAATTTCGTAATTGAACTCTCATATGTACGAACATCTAACACCCGGGCTTATATAGAGCTTCTATAGGAATGAAAACTACTTCACACAGTCGCACTGATGAGCGATATGACCGCGAAACTTGTGTCTGCGAATAGTGAAAGTAGTTTTCTAATTAAGCACGCTTTTGGTTTACTTTACTTTACTTTACGTAACACTGATCTTCCAGTGTTACAATTTCTTATGAATAATTCGGGAATAAATTTGAAACTCGGCGAGGGAATAATTTACGGAAAATATGATAACAAAGATGGAATAAACTTAAAATAGGAAATCATCTGGGATCAAATTTGGTGATTTAAAAGGAAGGTGATTTCCTATGAATATTTTAAACGTTTAAATATCAAATTTCCAGGTAGGTTCGTTACAAAATAAGTACTTGTAAGAATCCTCTCTTGTCGGACGATCCGACGTTGAATAATCTGATGCTTACTGTGATCCTTGTAAAAGCGCCTATATAATTCTTGACCGAATCAGCAGAAGCGTGTATCTTGCATTAACAATGGTTGGCGTTTCATACACCCTTTGGAAGGAAAATTAACCTCAAATCCTACACTCACACGCTGCGTTAGCCGGGGAGTTTTTGCAATCAACAGAGCTCAAAAAGGGGATCAACTCACAGCCATCTTCCTCCTGGTCATCCCACGTTGATTTAGTACCTTGTTAGTTTTAAGGGTACAATTTTTTATAATTAGTTACCACTCTTCTTTCGAGCATATCCTTTGTAAGGGAGCACGTAGAAACATTACGAAAATTTTCGAAAATGACTGTCCTTTCCGTCGACGAAGCTGTCAGTTTATTCCTGGATCAAAACCTGATCACCAAAACTGTATGTAATAATTCGTTGTAGTTGAGAGAATTGAATAGCACGTTGTTTCGCAAACGTGGCTAGCAACAACGCAATTAAGTTCAAATCTATCCCTCACGCTGCGCTTGCCGAACAGTTTCTGCACTCCACAAATCCCAAAAAATGAGAAAAACAGACGGCCAACTTCTTTCTGGTCATCTCATTTTGATCTAGTACTTTGTTAGTTTTAAGGGCGTAATCTTTTATGACTAGTTACCACCCCTCTTTCAAGCATATTGTACTGAGCATTAAGTTAAATTTCTTAAACAAAATTGCACCGCCCTGGCTCTTAATTAACGATATAAAAAGCATATTTTATAACAAATTATATTTATAAATTTTGAGAAATATTTAACATAAAATCAAGGTAATTACCTACTGTTTGTGTGTGAGTGTAAATTTCTTTTTCGAAGGTGGTTCTTCCTATATCTCCTCTCTTAACTTCTATTCTCAATGCACTTTTAATTTCTATGGATTCTTCCCCTTCTCAGGTTCTATCTTCTCCGGTATGGTGAGGTTCTTTTATTAGGTGGTACTTCTTCTTAATATACTTTTATTCCAAATATATTTATCGACTTATTTATTGACTTATCTATCTTGTCAAGGTTCTTGGTCGTTAACCAAACAAACTTTTTATTTCTTTTGGAAACCAGGGCTACACTGCTTTATTTCTAGGTTGTACACGAAAATTCGATGTATCCCTGGTTAGTTCCAATAATATTCTATGAAGTCTTGTAATGTAAAAGTGTTGTATGTATGTATCTGAATGTTAACAATGGTTTTTTATCCATTAATATATGCTTTTTATAATAATTATTAATTTTATTTCTGGTGATATTTGATATAGTACAATATTCTTCGTAAGACTAGTGTGATATTACAAATCTCGCAAATTACCATCTTTTCCGTCGACGAAGCAGTCAGTTTCTTCCCGGGGCCAAAATCGGATTACCCAAACCGTATATAAAATAATTCGCCGAAGTTGGGGGAAATTCAATACGACGTCGTTTCGCAAACGCGGTTAGCGGTAACGCAATTCGTGCCCGGTAAACAATTACAAGTTTACGGTTTGCGGAATTACCACCGGGGCGCAAATACAATAAGTAAGTTGGGACGGGACAAACCGGAACGGGACCGGATAGGGGAGGGGTGCACGCGAAGACATCTAGCGACGTCTACCGTCACGTACGCCGAGCACATCTGGACTTATCATAAACGCGGTTATAAATTTAATAATTCGAAGCTCCACGTAGCGCCTCGAAGTTGACCCGCGTGGAGTTGCAGTATTTCGTGTTTAAAATCGTTGCTGTCAGTTTTAATAAGTTGGGATTTCTATCTGCGTACAATTCGCTCGCAAAGAAAAAATAAGAACGGGATAGATTTGGAGAGAAATTCTAATAAATACATTGATTACCCCCAGATTGGGAAATAAACCATTAAAATGGTACGGACAACGGACATGTACATAAATGGAAAGGAGGAAGAGAGATGACCAAAGTAGATTCTAAACTAGTCAACACATACAAAAAGACGATTGAAGATAAGGAATTAAACGATGACGATTGGACAGACCAAGAGTAGTGCAATCCGAGCATGGCTAATCTGTAAAGGGAAAGAAAGCCAAAGGGAGAGAGAGAGGATTTCTGTCGGTTTTACGCGAAATATAAGCTGGGGTGCAAGTCATCCCAGTCGAAAGATGATCCGAGAAAGAGAAATTAGATATTGTATCCAGGAATGTAGGAAAAAGGTGGTAGGATACCTGAACTTTTTGTGGTGGGACAAAATCATGCAGAAAGAAACTAAGAGACGCATTGGATTAGTGATGGTGGAATCTTCTTTATCCCACGGCTTTGGGATGCGACTGGCCAATGCAGTGCAAAATGCATTTTCCTCGACATTTGATCCACAACATAAGAAGAATATCTTTTGAACTTAATCGATTATCTAAAATGATCGCTATTTAATTTCGGTGACCTTATCGAGTTCAATCCCATCTCACTTAATTTGAAACTTTTAAAAATGACGCAAAACCGGGAAATTTGGCGAAAAGGTTTGGAGATGCAGCATCTAGCTGTCGTTTAATTATACATTCTGTGTATTACATTAAAACACGGAAGTTTTGCCCCTTTTTTCCGTAGATTTTGTTGCTGATTTCCGGTAAAGGAATGATTGTGCATTAAACCATCGAAATCGCATCAACATTCGATCCCGATAATGATACTAAATCCATACGAATTCGATCACTTCCTGACCACCTCTAATAACTCTAATTCCTCGATGTTCGCTGCAGAAGGTATTCGTTTTAACAATCCGTTATACATATGTACATACACACACCATACATAGACAAATCCACAAATGCATACATATTTCGTTAGTTTCGCCGTTTCAACCCCGTACGATGGCCGCTTCCTCTCGCATTATGTCTCTATCCGCATCCGTTCGGCATGAATATTGAAAGAAATCCAATGGGATTTTGAGTCTAAATCGATGCAACGCCATTGGCCTTTCAGAGGCTAGCATCTATTCACCACCGACGAGATCGCTTTATTCTCTGCACGATGAACGCGAGGGTTCTTTCTCTTTTGTATGTCGTGTAAATACGCATGCACAATGGCACCATTCGTTAAAGAACGTAGACGTGCATGTGCGTATGAATATGCACATAAAAGACTTTAGAGCGTTGATGAACTGTAGATTAAAAAATAATTGGAAGTAATACAATTCTGATATTATGAGGATTGATATTTTTTCCCGAAAAATCGAAAAATTTTTACCCTCAACTGTACTGAAAAAGTTGACTAAATTTTCGGAATCCCGGAAAATCGACTCCTCCGGTGACGGTATCGGAATTTATTCTTTCCTCCTGTTTAGTTCAATTATTTTCGGCACGCACTGTATATCGCGATCGTCGCGTCAAATCATGTTCCTAGAGTATGGATTTCTAAACGTACCTCTCATTTCTGGAGAATTATTGACTGATTTGAGTCAGCTACGCCTTCTTCCTGCCATCCACCTCCTCGTTTGTGATTTTCCGCGCAAAATTTTGCTAACGCGATGAATACGGTGAGGGAGTTAGCACTTGCCAGGTCATTTCAAGTCCAGTTCAAGATTTACGCAATTCTCCTTTGTGATCATGCATGTATGATAATTACTCGAACGTAGGTTTGAATGCCCTTTGGCTCCATGGGAGCCGTGCCAGATTAACGATAGTAGCGATGGAATCTATCAATCAGCAACGGTGGGAAATGTGCAAAATTTAGTGAAACGAATGTGATTACTAATGTGAAGGAAAAAGAAAAGAAGGAAGAAAGAAAAGGAAAATGCCCCACACAAAACTTATGCTAGTTAAAGTGGGAAATGACAAACTTATTGGTGTCAGATCTAAACAAGAATAGAAGAAGAACAAGAAAAAAGGAACACGAAAATGAAGGAACACATCTTTCTATCTTTTTGAATGTTCCTCCTTTGCTTCTATATTTCTTTGATATCCTCCAACCTGTTTACGTTCCCTTCTAGTTACATCAACATAAGAAAAGTTGGATAAAATGAAAAAGAAGGCCAATTCTTTCCATTTCCTTGACTATCTTTTTTATTTCATATCTCTTCGATCTCCTCCTTTCAGTCTACTTCTCCTTGTAGTTGCGTTATAAAAACAAGAAAAAGAAAAAGAAGGATAAGAATAAGAGCAAAGACGAAGAGATCCAAATAGATATAATATATGTTTGTGCTACCAAATTTTGTTTGTTTTCTTTAATTTTCTCTCTTCTTTCAGTTTGACACATTTAATATCCTCTATTTTAGAATTTCATGGAAAGAAAACAAGAAGAAGATGGAAAAGAAAAATAACAAGAAGAATCTTTGCCCTTAATGTAAAAGAAATTTTTATATCTTCCTCAGGTTTGATATTTCTTCGATACCCTCCATTTTGTTTGTTTTTTCGTAATTGCGTTGGAAGGGAAACGAGGAAAGAAAATCTACTATACAGGATTTTTACAACACACTACAAGAGACAAAAAAGAATGAGAATAGGAAAACGAAAATTAAGGTAAAAGAAATGTATCTCTGCGTCTAATGTCAAACAAATCTTTCTATCTTTTGAATTTCCTTTTTGGCTTTTCGTTCTTTGCTTCTATACCTCTCAGTCATCCACCATGTTATATACTTTTTCTTATAGTAGTATTAGAATAATAAGAAGAGGACAAATAAGAAGAAAGGACGGAAGAAGAGGACAAAAAGAGAGTCTAAGGAAAACCATAGAGGGAAAAAGTTTCATCTTCTCGAACTTTCGTTTCCTTGCTCCCACACTTCTTTCATATATTCCATTTTGTTTACAGTCGCGGAACAAGGAAACAAAGAACACGGCTACGAAGATGCAACTTGTGTCTGGTGACAAAGACAATTTTATTGAGTTTGTGTTTCTCTTTCTCTTTCTTAATATCCTGCATTTTCTTTAGATTTTCTTCTAGTTAGACTGCAAGGCGAAGAAGACGAAAAAGAAGACCCAATAATAAGAATCCCTGCTTCTAAAGTGAAACCAATTTTTATCCTTTTTTAATTTTCTTCTTCTGCCTGTATGCTGCTTTGATATCCTCCATCTTGTTCACTTTTTCCTTGCGGCTGCGTTACAAGAATGAGAAGAAGAACAATCAGGAGAAGGAGAAGAAAAAGAAGATTAAACCGAAGGCCAA
This sequence comes from Chrysina gloriosa, assembly GCA_038088585.1. Classification (NCBI taxonomy): domain Eukaryota; kingdom Metazoa; phylum Arthropoda; class Insecta; order Coleoptera; family Scarabaeidae; genus Chrysina; species Chrysina gloriosa. Next base: position 6,948,050 of record CM076094.1, on the reverse strand, counting down.
GAAGAAAATCTCTGCTTTTAATATCAAAAAAACGGAAAAACTCTCATCCGCTTGAATTTTCGTTTTCTTGCTTCCATACCTCTTATATATATTCTAGTTGACCTACGGTTCCTTGTAATTGCATTAGAAGAAAGAGAGGAAGACGAAAAATAAGGCTAGGAAGATGTAACTTCTTTTTCAGCGACAAACAAATTTATCTCTTTTCTTGTATTTCCCTACTATCTCTCTTGATATCCTCCATTTTGATTATGTTTCGTAGTTGCATTACAGGGAGAAGGCTAAAAAGAATATTATGGAAAGCAATCCCCAATTTTTTCTTTCTTTTTGAATTTTCTCCTTTTGCTTCTATACCCCTTGGGTATTCTCCATCCCCTTTACTTTTCCTTGTAGTTGCATTACAACAACGAGAAGGAGAATCATAGAAAGAACGACGGGAACAGGAAGATTAAAGAAAAGGCCAAGCAGAGAAATCTCTGCTTTCAATGTCCAAAAAGGAGAAAAACTTTTATTTGCTTGAATCTCTCTTGCTTTCCATGTTCTATTTTGTTTCGGCCTTCCTTTAATTGCATTAGCCGAAGGAAATGAATACGATATAAAACAAGGGGTAAGAAAATAACTTATTTCTCTTTTCTTGGATCATCTTTCTATTTTTTTTTTTTGATATCCTCTATTTTGTTTACGTTTCCTTCTAGTTGAGTTATAATAATAGCGAAAAGAACAATAAGATGGACAGGAACAAGAAAATTAGAAAGAAGTCCAAGAAGAGAAATATTTGATTTCGATATAAAAAAATCATCTTTTGGAATTTCCCTCGTCTTGTATCCATACCTCTCTCATAGGTTCCATTTTGTTTACAGTTCTTTGTAGTTGCATTAGAAGATGAAGAAGAAGAAGACGAAAGACAAGGGCGAAAGTATGCTGCTTGTTTCTAGTAGCAAACATATATTTCTCTTTTCTTGAGTTTTCTTTCTAATTTTCCTAATATCCCCCATTTTGTTTACGTCCTTTTTATATTGACACTACAAGAAGAAAACAAATATAAGGCCAATAGGAAGAATCTCTCTTTACAATCTCTTCTTCTTCTTTCACATTTTCCTTCTTCCTGTCTAGGGTGCCGGCTTTCAATCTCAAATAATATTTTTTTATCTTTTTGCATTTCCTTTCTTTGCCTCTATACTTATTTGATATCCTTCATTATGTTTACGTTTCCTTTTAGTTAAGTTTAGTAATAGGACAAGAAAAAGAAGGAAAAGATAAAAAGATGGCTAAGAAAATGTATCTTCGTTTCTAATGTCAAATAACCTTCCATTTTGTTTATGCTACCTTCTAGTTGCATTAGAACGAGGAGAATACGTAGGAGATCAGAAGGGCGGCCAAGAGGAGTAATGTTGGATTTTAATTCCAAATTCTTCTATTTCCTTGAACTTTCTCTGAATCCATATTTCTTTGATTTCCTCCCTTTTATTTAATTTTCTTTATAGTTGCTTTATAGTAGTAACGACAAGGATAAGAATAAGAAAAAGAACAAGGCGAGGAGATCAAAATAGAAGTAATAACTGCCGGTAGGGCTAAGCTTCTCTATTTTCTTGAATCCCTTTTCTTTTCCATATCTTTGATATCATACATTTTGTAGTTTTTTGAAAAGGAAAGGAGAAGAAGACGAAAGAGAAAGATTTCGACTTGCATGCCTCCGTTTCGGTTGTGTGTTGATCTAATATCTCAATCAACGAGGTGATTGTTGACTTTGCATTCAGATAGCCATGCTGCTTTGAGCTAATTGTTTCCTTCGCATTCACACTCCTCAGAACATCAATTTTCTTTTCCACTCAAAATAATTTCTGGTCTAAATTAACACCGATGCGATGATTTGTTTGAAGCGCACAAAATACTGGGACAAACCACCATTCTAGTTTTTAACTCCCCATTTTTTGCCCGGAAGAAATCCTCTGACGAAAACTCTAAGCTGTCTGAATACATAAAAGCAAAATCTGGATGAATTCGGACACATATCAAGCGTTAAGATCCAAGAAACTTTTGCTGTCATATCTTCTTATTTTGGCTCCACATTTAGAAATACCAGTTTCCCATTGTATGTTTAGAAAAATCGCTAAAGTAGCTCAAACTTTAAAGCTTAACGATTGTAAATATCAGAACGAATTTGGACACACATCAAGTGTTAAGATCCAAGAAACTTTTGCTGTCATATCTTCTTATTTTGGCTCAACATTTCGAAATACCAGTTTCCCATTGTATGTTTAGAGAAAATCGCTAAAGTAACTCAAACTTTAAAGCTTAACGATTGGAAATATCAGAACGAATTTGGACAGACATCAAATGTTAAGATCCAAGAAACTTTTGCTGTCATATCTTCTTATTTTGGCTCAACATTTCGAAATCCCAGTTTCCCATTGTTTGTTTAGAGAAATCGCTAAAGTAACTCAAAGTTTAAAGCTTAACGATTGTAAATATCAGAACGAATTTGGACAGACATCAAATGTTAAGATCCAAGAAACTTTTGCTGTCATATCTTCTTATTTTGGCTCAACATTTCGAAATCCCAGTTTCCCATTGTATGTTTAGAAAAATCGCTAAAGTAAGTCAAACTTTAAAGCTTAACGATTGGAAATATCAGAACGAATTTGGACCAATAGCAAGCCTAAAGATCCAAGAAACTTTTGCTGTCACATCTTCTTATTTGGCCCAACATTTCGAAATCCCAGTTTCCCATTGTATGTTTAGGAAGATCAAATGATCCAAAGTCCTTCAAAGTGATCCAGATTTTATTTGATATATTTCAGATTTTGTCTCTCGAAAATAGTTTCCTATTATTATTTAAGTTTTCCGTTGTAATCCAAATGAATTTTCTCAAACGGACCGCACGATTTAACATCGTTCGGCGCGACGGAAAGAACGACGTTATACTTCCTAGACTTTTCACATGCAAGTAAGCAATTTCGCAATTTCATCTCGCCAAATACATTGTCTCCGACGAAAAGGATGCATCAGCCCGCAGCGACTGCAACCAATAAGCGCCCCAAATGAGAATTCCTCGGGAACAGATGTCTGTCTGGGGGAAAGGAAAGTCGTTCTCGCGTAAAAACCGCATCCTTCTCGCGGCGAAATCCCCTCAGCATGTTACTAAATAAGGTTTGCGGATTCTCCTCTTCCTTCAACCGTCCTTCGGAACGAAAGCGTCTTCTGTTTTCAGGAATATGTACGTATGTACATACATGCATACATCAAGAAAATAGAATATTAGATGCGCAACGTAGTAAGACGTATTGCAGAGTGTGTAGCGTGAGCACGGCTCGCCGGAGAATGGTATTTCTCTTGGATGGTAATAATAATAGTAATGTAAGGTTTTCCTTCCTTCGTGTGTCTAGACGAGATGATGATTATGATGATGACGTCGAGTTTTGAGATGCGCGATGTGTGTTATGTCGGAAAATATGAACAAGTCGTTAGATGGAAATCGTTTCTTGTAAGTGTCGGCGTTGTTCCATCCGAATGATTTTCATAAAAATTCTGGACTTACGAGGGCTGTTTGATGGAGAGGGACATACCAAAAGTTAGGAAACATTTTTGCTATGGTGATTACGTTATTGGCATCCGCCATATTTGTGTGTGTCCACTGTCAAAATTTCACACGAATCTTAGAGATAGGTTATGTTTTATAGTCAACGAAAGGAAACTGTTCTCGTTTGTATGCCAATATGAAGACAGAAGAATTTCCATTCTTAACTAAACATATTTTTTACGTGGAAGGGCAATAAAAGAAACGAAGGAAAAGATGCCTAGATATTACCGTAAACGTGCTCCGTCCCATGCAATGATTTGTAAGTGCTTTCCTGCTTTCAAAAGTGGCCACATGGGCGCGAATGATTTAGAATGTCTGGGAACGTTATTTACTGCAATTACTCCAGAAATTCTTAACAAAATCTATGCCCTTGCTATTAGCGATCGTCGATTGAAGGTACGTGAGATAGTTAACGAAGTAAATATTTCAACCGGATATACGATAGTTTGCAAGAACGTTTAACTGTGAGAAAACTATCCGCGAGATGGGTGCCGCGTTTGCTCAACGCTGATCGAATGCGCGCTCGCATTAAAAATTCAGAAGAATATTTGGCTTGCCTTCAAACATAATTCAAGGGAATTTTCCGTCGATCTGTCACATGTAGATGAAAGCTGGATACATCATTATACTGCAGAAACAAAAATACTGACAAAATAATGAATTTTCTCCGAGGATAGTGCTTTCAGAAAGGCAAAAACCGTTTCTTCGACCAACAAGGTCACGGCCACAGTTTCGTTTGGGAATCCAAAGTTGTTATCTTTACTGATTATCTACAGAAGGGGAAAACGATAACTTGCAAATGTTATGCCGATATGATCATATGGTTTGATGCCAAACTTAGGAAGAAACGACAGCATTTGTTGAAGGAAAGTTGTTCCATCACGGTTTATTCGTTCACTGTTACTACAACAAAATGATTTCAATTGTGTTACGATTTTCTGCTTCTATCGCCATATTCATCAGATTTGCTTCCTTCCAGTGATTTCTTCTTGTTTCCAGATTTAAAAGGGCGGCCCAATTGAGGGAGTTTTCAGATAAATGAGGAAGTGATACCCGAAATAAAATTTTGAAGGGTCTCCGAAAGATTGCTATTTGGGAAAAATTAGGAACCTTGCTGGGTTAAGGGCGTGGAATTAAAAGTGACTTATGTTCAAAAATAAAATACATTCTTGACAGTAAAATAACTTCTTTTATTGAAAAGTCGCTCTAACACCCATCAACGTCCATCTTATAAATTCTTATTTAATTTGAAATTTACCTCTTGATATTTCTTCTCGTTTCCAAATTTAAAAGAACGGCCCAATTGAGAGAGTTGTCAGACAAATGAAGAGGTGATATTCGAAACAAAATTTTGAAGAGTCTCCGAAAGATTGCTCTCTGGGAAAAATTAGGGACTTGCTGGGTTAAGGGCGTGGAATTAAAAGTGACTTATGTTCAAAAATAAAATACATTCTTGACAGTAAAATAACTTCTTTTTATTGAAAAGTCGCTCTAACACCCATCAACGCCCATCTTATAAATTCTTATTTAATTTGAAATTTACCTCTGGAAATTTCTTCTCGTTTCCAAATTTAAAAGGACGGCCCAATTGAGAGAGTTTTCAGACAAATGAGGAGGTGATACCCGAAACAAACATTTTGAAGAGTCTCCGAAAGATTGCTCTCTGGGAGAAATTGGGAACTTGCTGGGTTAAGGGCGTGGAGTTAAAAGGAATTTATGTTGAAAAATAAAATATATTTTTGACAGTAAAATAACTTTTGTCTTTATTGAACAGCCACTCCCCCACCCATCAACGCCCACTTTACAAATTCTTCTTTAATGTGAAATTTTCCTATTAAAATTACTACATAATATTCAGGTAAGCAAGAAGATACTCGAAATTTATTTTTATTACTAAAGTCAAACACGTGACTTTTGACCTCTTCTAGAAATAGGGCGCGGCGTTTTAGTAGGTAATTTTCTTTTTGGGAGTGAAAACTGCGAAGAAGATAGTTCATTACGTTATAAAGAAGTACATTTATTTTGTGTGATATTGTACAAAACACTTTTGCCATAGTGTGACACTATATTTGAGACAGTTTTGTATCAATTATTGTTGTTTTTACCCATAAAAATTCGTCCTTAGTGAGGTAGGCGTTACCTTTCTTGATTTCTTCGCTGCGCTACTTTTGTCTTGAATATTCTACGGTCTAGTTGAACCACCACCAGACCACCAGACGTGTAATTTTTGTCCTGATTAAAATGATCCGATGATTTGAAATGCACCACAACTTCGTATGGTACGTCGTTTCTCTCAGCTAGTTCATCATCATCCGCTTCATTTTGATCTGTGAGTGAATCTGGATCTGGTGGTAAAACTATTAAATCTACCTCATTGGCTTGAATAAAGTTGGGATCATTTGCAATGTCTTCTAACTCTTGTAACGATGCATCTGCGAATATTTAAAAAACAAGAGTTACAATCAAATATAAAATTATCAGTTCAGTATATAACAAAACTAAATCTAAAAAATGAAAATATTATTAATTACTCTAAACAAAATTTATATTCAAATGTTTGGGGATAATTCAATGATTACTAAGGTATCTAGAAATCGAAATCTGTTATTTATCTCTTTTTCCATTGCAAATTTTACGGTGTTGAATTTAGAATGTAGTGATCATCCAAAAAGTCCTGTAATTTATATTTTTAGTGTATGTAAAAAATGGCAAATATGTTTGTCGCCTGTACATATAATCCAAACACTCGGGAAATACCTAGCAATTGAGTTTGGATAGAAAACTGGCAAAAGTACTATCAGGACGTACTAGTAGAAATAAATAGAAGTATCATACATTTCAGAAAGTAATGCGGTATATTCAGAATAAAAGGAAGTAGCAAGGGAGGGCCTAATATTAATGGAAGAAACGCGAGTACTAGGTAACCAATAACAAACGGGAAAGTCGGTGAAGAAATTACCAAGAAGTTGGTAACAGTAGCAGAGAACATTGGACTCGAATTTACTGTACAGAACACTAAGCTTGCAGATCTAAAAGACAAGAACAAGAATTGGAAAAGGTTATTTTAAGATAACATATATATAGAACGGTGAAGTGTTGGGACTCGATGAAGTTGAGAACGGCAGGTACTAAATAAATAAATTCATAACATAAAATAAACAATAAAATAAATAGATCAATAAAGGAATTGAACTAGAAACGGGGGTCGATCTGAAAATTGCAAAAAGTAACAGCTGTGTAGCAGGCATAAACAAGGTCTTCAAAATCAGAAATACTAACGTATAGGTCTGAAACATGGATGGTGAACAATAAAAGTTTAAGAACATTGTAAAAGTGTAAGAAAAGCTTTTAAAAAAATATTTAGAGTTCGTCAAGTTAAGTATGAAAGCGATGAACTCGGTACTTTATGATCTATACAAGGCGCCACCAATATGTGAAATATACTACAACAAAGATATTACGATGCATTACTCAGAACGAATGGCTGGCGGTAGAAATGTGAAAAAATAGTGTGGATAATTCCCATTGGTAAAAGGAGGAGATGTAGATCAAGAGAAAAGTGTAGGCAAGTAGTAGAAGAGAATTTGAGGCATAAACAAACCAGGAAAAAGCATCGCTAAGCTCTGAATGCCCCTAATCAAGGGTTATATGTACGCTCGATAAAATAGAATATAATGAAGGCCTCAGAATCTGGATCTATATCCTTTTAAAGGACGTTCCTCTTGGCGTTGCAACGTAAAAGGAACCGACTTAGAAGAATGGAAGCTGGGATATATTGTTAACAAATTGAGTTTCAAAATTACTCATAAACAAATCAGCCATGAATGGTGACAATCTATTGCCCGTCGAAGTACCGTGTTTTTGTTCAAAATATTTGCCCTCAATTTGGAAACAGTTCAAGGACACGCAAAGAGTTCTTAATTTGACATATTTCATTTCTATGCAGTAAGTTTTCCAAATATTTTGTCATATTGTATCAGGAATGGGTACTGATAGAAATAATAAGGTAACATCGAAAGATACCAAAATCTCACCTTTTTTAATTTACATATTTGAATTTTCTCAATGAATTCTGGGAATTCTGGCGAATTATTTACTGCTGATTTCCCCAGTATTTATATCACTTAGTTACCAAAATACGTATCTGGATTTTTTCCGAAACGTGTGATAAGGGTGATTTTATTTATTTTACATACTATTTTAGCCATAGTCCCCTTATTCTTATTTGTTCTAAATAATTAGTGTAAAAATACATGACTCTCTGTGAAAACATACACTTTTTAAACGAAGTAACATGAAAATTAACAAAACTTACCATCCGTACTGTTTGTAATTGGATATTCATTTGGAGGTAAATGAAGAAAAATAGTGCCAAGTTGAAGGTTTCTTTATTCAGAAACTATTCAAGAAAATCACCGGAAAAAATACAGTACGATTTACTCAAGTGTAGAGAATCCATAGCAAAAATTCGATTAAGTTTATATAAGACTTAGTTGCTGAAACCAGATTCTATCCATCCTTTAAATAGGACGCTGGGCTATAATAATGGGTTTCTCCCTCAAAAGACTGGAACGGAATTTCATGTATTTTCATTTGATTCTCACGACGACGACGTCGCATTTTTAATTTCGATCCAAAGGACAAGACGCTGATAAAAGATAATAACACACATCCGTCCCCTTTTACATTTCCAAGTTCGAGGCGAGCGAATCGCGAAAACAGTAAACTAAGGAAAACTCGCGAGAGAGAATTGGGAGGAAAGCGCGTCGGAAAGTCACCGTCGTCCTATTTAATTTAGCCCGAGTAATAATCCTAACACGAAGCGATGCCGAAACGAGAGGGACTCCGAGAGCGTCGCTTTCTTCTCCTCGCTCTATGACGACGACGACGAAACGATCCGGATCCCAATATGTGCTTGACCCTCCGGAAACGATAATGCCGCTAAGGAGAGAAAGACGCAGGATAACATTTTATCTACGTACGGAGACGCAATAAGGAAAAAGATCTTTCTCCTTTTCCTCTCGGGATTCCTTTTTTCCCCTTGCATGGCCGTGGTATTATCCACTTTATATTTCCTTTTGTTCGGCACGAGAAAGGCAAATTTCATTTGCCGTCGTATCATCGTTCCCGTATGTATATACACCACTTCGTTTCCTTCTTTTCCGTTATAAATAATGCCGTCGTAGTCGAAGTATGCCGGTCTGATCTTTTGATAGCATTTCTTTCTTCTTTCTGTATTAGGAGCCTATTTTACGTGTTTGTTTGTAAAATGTATGAATAGCAAAGGAAGTCGGGGCAAGAAGGAATACAAGATCTTTGAAAAATCTAAGGGTTTGGATTTTAAATTTTTTTAATATTTTGAAAATTCGATCCATTCGAAGGAAAAGTTTTGCAGTACGTGGCTTAAGCCATAAACGATGTTTGGTAAAAATCCGTTGGGCGTTTGGTGACCGGTCGTGTTCTTCAGCTACCATACCCCACAAACAAGGAATCTCGACGTGCTCCTAAGCCGAAAACCGCCATTACCGAGAAAACTATCGGTTCTCTTCGAAACATGGGTGGTTGTGTCTCTTTCTGATTTGAAGGAGTATTCGTGTGAGTATCCCTGTCCGAAACGAACGATCTCGCTGATATTAATGCCCTTTTCCTCTTACAAGCGAGGCACAAGGAAAAAGGACGATTTCGCCCTTATAACATAAACATCCTTTAACAACTAACGCCTAAACTACAATGAAAAACCTGGAATTACATGTTGGGAGTGTTAACCGCTATTCGCAGCTTGCAATACGAAAGCTGAATGCAAACTAAATTTTTCATTATATTAAAATGTGCGTGTCGTTTCTTATCATATATTATAACGGTCGCAATAAACAGTTCCGACAAACCAGTATTTATCCAATGCGTTTACCTGAACGTGCCTAGACCGCAAAAGCGTCACTTTTGATATCTTCTTCTTAATCATATTCCTATCTACCTTTCGGTGTAAGGCTTGGATGGGGTCAAGTTTCCTATTTTCCATATAGTTCTCTCCACCGTTTTCTGTCTCCGGTCTGATCCTTTATTCCCTCCCACTCAATTCCCCTCTCTGCCGCTGCTCTGATATCGTCATTCCATCTTCTTCTTGGCCTTCCTCTTTTGTTTTTTCCTATCACTCGTGTCATTTTTGATATACTAATTTAAATCAGCTGATTACGTACATTATTATTATTATTATATTATCCATTATATCATAATATAATATAATTATATTATAATCCATCTAATCGCATTTACAATTTAAAAAATGCCTGCTAATATTTTTCTAACAATAAAATATTGTTTATTTGAATAATCTCCAATTATGCAGGTGTACATTTAAAGTCTCCATTTCCTTCAAAATCTCTCATCCCCAACCCGCAAAATACGTACGTATTCTGCAAGAATAAACCACCACCGCGCTGATTTAGGCACGGATATCCGTCCATTTTGGTGTAAGGTAAACGTCATAAACCGTGTTCGGGTTTGCGTGTGTAAACGGTCGACCGGAGGTTTACGTTTTGCGTGACGGGGGAAATCCGTAAGACGAAGGCGGCGGATTAGTGCCACTTCCGTTAATTTATCGATCGAAATGGGTGCTATTTACTAACTATCTATCGGCGAAATAACGCTGTGATTTTGATTTTGTATTTCACGTTATTTATAGAAGCGCCAATTTAACTTTCACCTTCTTTCTTTTCTTTTAAAGTTCCTTTTCCTTGCAGATTAACAATTTTATGAACCTCGATGATGGCTATATAACCAGTGCAGGAGCTAGGGTAAAAGAAAAATATAGAAAATACCGTCACCATTTTAAAGTTGCAAGCCGCCTCCCCCTATTCCTCCATTACCACGATTTAGTAGAGGTAAAATTGTTGCTAACGCGTGCGAAAGGTCGGCGAAAAAGGGGACCAGAATACGAGGACTGGCTATAAAGAGGGACAGTCAATTTTTGGCAACACGAATAGGGAAACCAGAAAAAAGCAATTGAAATGAATATGTGTTAATTTCCTTCTGAATAGTTTTGGGACAACAAATGAATCACAATAAAATTTTTTTGGACAATTACAGCAAGAAACGAGGATGTGATGGAATCTTTTTGAAGTACATCAAAATAGAAATAAGATTTGAAAGGAAGACGGTCAATTTTGGCAACGTGAATAATAAAGAAAAATGCAACAAAAATGCGTAGACAGAATAAACAACCATCGACTGAAGAAGAAAGCTAAAAATTGAGAAATTTAGGGGAAAAGTACGAACGAGAACGAGCCAACCAAGCTTCGACGAACGAGTGAACGATAAGTTGTGTAAACCGGACTGACGTTGTCGCTTCTCCGAATTTTAATGTCGCGTCTTGCACGTAAGTGGGGCAAGCGGTGGAGTGACAGCGTCAATCCGGTTTACACAACTTAATGATAACTAATCATGCGCTCGTTTGTCGAACCTTACTGGTAGATCGCTCATTGGTGAGTTATATAGACTACTCTACCTTTTTATCCATTTCTACATAACCTCGGATGGGACTCTGAAGACGGCAATTTACTTCGGAGACTTGCACAGATCCGCATCGGAGCGGTAAAAGCGGAAATTGTTTGATTTAAATTTCCATTTCCCGTCGACTTTTTCCCCGTCCAATTAAAATAAAATCATCCCGTAGTCATTCGGCGATAAACAATTCAAATATCGTCGTTATTGCTACGAAACAATTGAATATATTTTATTCAATAATTCGCCTAGTAATTCGCACGCGACGAGCATCAGCAAAGTTTTTCGAATAGTTTTAACGATGCATCCGTCGCGGAAATATGCGGGATTTGTATGTGAAACGTCGGTAACTACGTGAATTCGAAGCGGATTTTTACTCGCTTCGGTTTCAATCCGAGCGCTAAATAAACTATTAGGAGTATTATAGAATTTTATATTGTTTCGGTGGTGGTGATTTCAGTGGAACAAAATCTGAATAAAGTTTTGCTCGTAAATAACTCGACAATTATTTTACTAGAATGGCGAACGTTAAAACAATATTGAAATAGCAGCAGGATGAGGGTAATTTTAGAGATTGAATAACTAACGAAAGCGTAGATCGTATATTTATTTCCCCACATTTCAGTATTTATAATACACGCATATACTTCAGGTATTACACCGATCAATAAGTGAATCTTATGGATTTAATTTTAATTTTGTATACCTATGTGATTTCGGCATTCTTTATTCTCTAGTTATAATTACGAAGCCCTTGCCGACCTGGAATTCAAGTAGACGGCTGTGTTAGTGTTTATTCATTAAACATTGTAAAGATCCGAATTATTTTCTACCTCTTTTCTAGCAGGGAACTAGATAGCTACAAAGGTATATACATTTATAAAAAATAGAGAAGGAATTATGAATGCAGATGGAGGACCTATTCCAAATTCCAAATTGTACCAGCTATTGAATTAAATTTAGATTTAGTGTAGGATGATTCAACCGTATTGACACGCTCCATAGAGAATGAAATTTAGGTTAGAATTAGTATAAATGGACGTTCCCCGTAATGGATGTTCATTGTGCAGTGTTTTAGTGTTGAAAACTTTTCGTTGTGTAGTGTTCGTTTTGGGCATTAACCGGATTCGCTAGTTATACTGAATTCTCCAGTTTTCCACTTAGGATGGGTACATAGTTGCCGAAATACGTATTTGGATTTTTCGGGAAGGTGTGGTCACGGTAATTTTATTTATTTTATATATTACTAGCTGCCCCGGCGAACTTCGTACCACCGAATTAATAAATGTTGTCTTAAGTTATTACCTGAGTTTTATTAACTTGTTAATGTTAAGATAAAATTAATTAAAGTTGAATAAAAATTTAAAAAGTAGTAAATTCACGTGGGAGCAAAGCATTTGCTTTATTGAATGTAAACCAAATGATTCGCATGTAGTTGTAGCACAACTTTCTCTTAAACTACTTGCTGAATGTGTTGCACTCGTGTCGATTATCTTCATTAAAACACGTTGTGATATACCATATTTTGCGACTTTATCCATTTCTTCTTGCGGCTCGACGTTGTTGATCTGCGTTCTGCTCGACGATTTCTCATTGCCAACCGAGCCGTTTCACGTATGGCCTCTCTTTGTTCTTGTGTTTGTCAAGCACGAAGTTGGGCCGTACTAACACGACGCCCTTCTCTCGTGCGATTTCTTCTTCATCTGCAGTGGATTGATTCGCAATATTCCGCAGTCTAATTGCATTACGGCTTCGTTGTGAAAGATTCGATCTTCTCGCTCGCGGCATTGTAAATAAGACTGTGATGGATATTGCTGACTTTGCTTCTATTATGACATAACAATTATTCATGCGCGCACAATCACAAATGTCATAACCTTAGCTGTCTTTGCGCGCACCATGACGGCTGTCATAACCTAACCCACCAAACGTAGTCAATTTGTTTAATCTCTAATTTTTGTTCTTAATTTTTAAATGTGCCGGGCTGATTTGTGAATCGAAACCATCCAGGGCGCCACCCAAACGCATGCAAAAAAATTCATTCAAATCGGTCTAGCAGTTTAGGAAGAGTTCAGTGACAAACACACGTACAGTAGAATTATATATATATAAAGATTTCGGCTACACTATCCTTATTCTTATTTGCGAAAACCGATACATAACTAAAGAACAGCCTATACACAGCGAAGAAGATACGGGTTTGTCGAAATAAGACGTATATTCTTGTTTACATTGGTTACTTTTTCCCCAATGGCTTTTTACGAACTTGAGAAGCAATATATTTTATTGGTTACTTCAGTTCAGTTCAGAACGAAAAACTGCTCCTAGCTCCAACTCCTTTGAACCAATATTGGTTTTTATAAAACTGTAGCAGCAAAGTAGCAGAGTAGAATATCCTCTTTATTGAATAATAACGTCTTCTCGATGAGACCCTATGCGATCACCAACATTCAAAAGACAGAGCATGTCCGTACAAACGAATGCACCAGTTGTAATAAAATATAATAAATTCATAAAAACTGAGCTTAATTCTAAGGTAGGAAGTAATCAATGGATGCAAGTCTATTTAGTAAATTCATTTCCACCTTGCATCTTTTATGCATGAACATTATCTTATTTTAAAGTTTATCAAAATCCTTAAGCATGTAGAACATCCTAAAACTTTTATGATTTCTTTTAAATCTAGTTAAATAATTATTTATAAATCCACTTTTAACGCTTTTATGGTGGACGCAGTGGATGAGTAAGTCAGCGTCAGTAGATAGGCATTATACCTTTCATTGTTGTAGAACAACACGCACGTTTATCGCATAATACGTAAAGTACTTCTAGATACAGGAATTATGAAAGAGGTGATGTCCAAAACGATGCCCAAAAGCTCCCCTTCGAAATCGATAAAGAACAAAGGGAAACCACTTTTTGATAATCCTTTAATATCCGAACAGAAGAGACCTCCCCGCAATACGATTTTTTTTTATTTTAATTAAATCCGAATTTCCCCGTCCAAATCGGGGCGAAAAAAGGGACTAATAATTTTTTCTCCGCCCGCCAAAACATCCCTCGCCGACGGCGGCGTCCGGTCGAGCTCGTCGAGTTTCCGACTACCGTCGGCGAGTCGATTATTAAAACGAACGCCGGCGAAATTATCGTCATCAAACTCTCCCGTTTCATAATTAACAACATTTACAAAAACGGCATATTCCCTCCCCGGTTTATAACTTTTTAATTTGGCCGTTCGTCACGTACGACGCTCCCCGAGCGCCGCCCGCCGAAACGTCCGCCGGAAGTATCGGGGGAGTGAGAGGGACGATTCGTTTTTCCGCTTTGCGCGATTCTAATTCATTCGTTGTTGTTGTATCGCCGTTCCCTTCTAGTAGACTTTAAATCAGGCACTACGTTTTGTACATTGTTAGTTTCAAGCAATTTTTAAGGTTCATCTTTTCGTTGCCAAACTATTTACTTGAAATCGACTGACGTTACACATTATTAGTTTTACATTACAACAATTGTATTATTATCATTCGTACACTCGATATCCTGTTTTTAGTAGTTAACTTCAGATTTATATTGGTGTATGTAGATTTTCGTGAGTAACTGTATATGTACATATAACAAACTCGTCTTTCCTTCAGATCTAAGAAGATTTATTGTGACTTCGGTAGCTCGAAAGGGCATCCAACCACATTCGCCTATACCAGGCATGGGCATGACCTTTTTTGTAGAAGTTTTATCCTGTGAGTAATCTTGAAAAATATACATTTTTGTAGTATCCTTATGATTCATTATGAATTAAGTTTAGACGGGCCGTGCTAATATGCAACGAAAGAATTCAGGTAGCGGGCCGGACAAACCTTACTCGAGGGGCGCATGTGGCCCGCGGGCCGGAGGTTGCCCATACCTGCTTTAAATGGTCGGAATACAAACAAAATCTACTTCCCAAAAGCTTTAGATTATGTGTTATATCATCCGAGGGTGGTCTTATTAGTAAGGTCCGAAAAAGCGAGCGCGTGATAAGTTATCATTAAGTAGTGTAAACCGGACTGACGCTTGTCTCCGTTTACGTGCAAGGCCGGACATTAAAATATGAAGGAGGGACAGCGTGAGTCCGGTTTACACGAATTATCATTCATACCTTTGTCGAACTTTACTTATTAGTAAGCAGAAAAACGTATTTTCAGTGCTTCGCCGTTCCGCAAGACGAGTTATTAAGGTTCTAATCATAATGGGAAAAAATCTGTAAAAAGAATAGTCCATCTACATAATTCTTCAATGAAAGGCTTAACACTGAGATTCGCTTGTTAGGCAATTCTCACAAAAAGTTGTGCAATGACTGCACTGCAGAGACTAAATTTATTGCCTAAGAAACGAATCTCAGTTACAGCTCATCCCTTGGAGAGATGTAGATATTTTATTTTTTATTCATTTGTAATCTATCTTCTTGAAAGTAGTTTTCTATTATGTAGAAATCCCCAAATTCCTCAATTTTTGGCTTTCTTCTCCAATTGGTGGTTGTTCCTTCTATCCACGCTTTCTCTTCCCATTGTTTTTTTTTCTTTTTGACTCACGTGGTCAAAATTGATTGTCTTACTCCAAAATCTTCTTTCTATTCCGATGTACTTCAAATAGATTTCATCACATCCTTCTTTCTTGTTGATGATTTTCCAAACAAAATCGTTTGCGACGATTTCTTTGTCGACTCTTTTCTCCAAAACTGATAAGGAGGAAATAACGTTGACCTCTGAATTTTGTCTTCCTCATGTTGGATTTTAACCCAAAACAGGGTCTACTGGGTCAAACTGGTCTACCTCACTAAACTTTCCGAAACGGTTCGATCCCCCAGTTGATGGTTCTCCACTCTATCTATTTTGTCGCTTGCTACTCTATCATTGTCGCTCCAATTGCTTTTATTAGTTTCCCTATTCATTTTGGCAATCGGCGGTTTCCTTTCAAATCTTATTTCTACTTTGATGTATTTTCTAGTTACGATTGTTCAAAAAAATTCCACAATGATTCATGTGTCGACAGTTTTCTCCAAAACTGATGAGAAGGAAATGAAGATGGCTTCAGATTTTGTCTTCCTCGTGTTGGTTTTTAACTCAAATAGGGCCTTGGTTCTGCTTCATGAAACTTTCCGAAACTGTTCAATTCACCAGTTGGTGATTTGTTGATTCTATCATTGCACCTTCGTTCAAATTGTTTTCTTCTGGTTTCCCTATTCATTTTATCAAAATTGACTGTCACCTTTCAAACCTTATTTCTACTCTGATGTACTTCAAAACGATTTCACTGCATCCTCATTCCGCTTAAAATCGTAAACTCCCACATTAACGGAACATGATTGATCATCGTCGTCGTCGTGGTTCCTTTTCCTCGTATTCTCGTCCCCTTTTTCGCACGGGTTAGCAACATTTTCACGTTTAATCAATCATACTAATGCGAGGAAAAATCTTGTCAAAGACCGGTTCGGTTGCTGGTGACGTCGCCGATAAACCGACAGCTACTTACGTCTGTGTCACCCCCTTACATCCGGCGCGTTTAGGTAAATCCGACCTGCGGTGCTCGAAGGTGGGGCTATTGGAGCGGAAACGATACGAAACCGCGACGGCGGCGTGTACGTAAATGGAAATTACAGGCGAAACGTCTCGATAAATTTTATGCAAGATTTCCGTACTTTATCGTTCCCTTGTCGCAAAATTCGCAATGTAAAGGGTTTTCGATTAGGAATTGTCGTTTCGAATTTGGCGCTATTTTTCATGCGTGAAAACTACAACAGCATTTCTTCGACATTTTAATAGTAAAAACTATAGAGTACACACTTAAGCAACGCTTTGTAATTGTGAAAATTTACTGTAAATACGGTCGAAATTTTGCAGAAACGGTTCGTCAAGTTCTTGGGTTGTTCTCGGATGTAATAAGAAGGCACATACTCGCTTAACCATCGTGGATTTAAAGAACAAATTCAAACGTATCGGACGAATTAGTGATGTGAAAACTCCAACTGGTGCTCGTTCAGCAACGTCGATTGAAAGCCATAACCGCTGTAGTTGCAAATTTGGGAAAAAACTCTGTTTTATCAGTTCCAAGACGTTCGGAGGAATTGGGTATATCAAAAATAATTTTCACTGCATTTTACACAAGAATCTTGGTCTGGGGGCTTATAAACTCCAGTTGAAGTAAAGATTGGAGTC
Source organism: Chrysina gloriosa (assembly GCA_038088585.1). Classification (NCBI taxonomy): domain Eukaryota; kingdom Metazoa; phylum Arthropoda; class Insecta; order Coleoptera; family Scarabaeidae; genus Chrysina; species Chrysina gloriosa. The sequence goes on along the minus strand of CM076094.1, from coordinate 6,930,785 downwards.
AGCAGACTATAAGGAAGGCCCTACGTTTGTTGACTAGGTGCTAGAAATGCAAGGAAAACCACTCTAATCTTTGTTTTCAACAAAAATCATTCTGAGCGAGGAAGCCCAATTTTGATTTGATTGGGATGTTAACCCACCCCTATATATATATATATATTTGTTTTTTTTTGTATGTATGATCTGTGTAAATGCATTGTTAATCTACATAACATCAATAAAGATATGATATAAAACACAAAATTGTCGCATTTGTGGTTCCGGAACCCCTAGAAAAATAGTGGAAAAAAATAGTTTATCCAAAAAACGACTGAAAATTTGGTGCGGTTTTTGGGCTGGTGGCGTCGTTGGTCTGTATTTCTCTTTCCAGTCATGCTGGAACGACGGTTTCAATTACAGAAATTCGTTATTAAACAACGTTGACCCACTTTTCTTTGGCCTAAATTTGCTGTTTCGCACGCGGATGACCTTGATTTTTAACGGAATGGCGCGTTTTATATACTCTGGTTTTTGCCTTTCTGGATACATATCTGGTGCTCATCAACGACTTCGAGCTCCCAAATTTTTGATTTCTTTGAATTATTCTAGCTCTGATTTCTTTTACCTCCAAGTATATAAACTGATTCGTCCTCTCGAAATTACCTTCTTTCATACTCTCTATTCTCACACTCAAACTTTTTGTTCTCTCTTCTGTGTTTCCGATCACCATGTATTTTGTTTCTCCATGATTCATTTCCCTGCGATTCTTTCAGTTCTTTTTCTGACACTGCTATCATAGTTAGATCAGCAGCGAAGGCCACAGCCTGATGTTCGCAATGATACTAAGAATTTTATCCTAAGTTTGCTACTAACTAACTAGCGCTCTGAACGATGAAAAAGGAAGGTTGGGTTATAAATATGAAACGCTGCCCTAAATTGTTGGAAATTTCTAGCGAAAATAATTTTAGCATTGAATATTGTACGGAGAATTTAGATAATGTAAAATAAACAAGATTGCACCGCCTTAGCTCCTAATTAACGATATCATAAAAAGCATGAATTATAACAAATTATATTTACAAGATTTTTTGAAATATTTTACATAAATTGGAAGTAGTTACCTAATTGCGTTGTTTGTGTGTGTGTAATTTCTCCTGTTTGATGAATTTCTTGCTATGGATCCCCTCCTAATTCTTCCTTCGGCGAGGTGAAGCTCTGTTTATTTAATGGTTACTTCTTTTAAACGTTATCACAGAGATCTAGATCGTGGTTGCACCTGTCCTTGAGATGGACACTCAATCGGCAATGCGATTCTTCTTTTAATTAGGACTTCTTGTGACGTGAAAGTGTTGAATGTATGTGTTTAAGTGGTTACATTGCTTTCTATCTTTTAATCGATGCTTTTTATAATGATTAATAATTTGATTTCTAGTTATATTTTTTTCCGCCCGTTAAACGTCTCTGGCTGAACTTAGAAAAAGAAGCTAGCACTCCCTAGGGTAACTAGGTCTTTAAAACGTGGCGTGCGTGGTATTGGAAAAGTATAAATGGAACCCAAAATTAACCGAGATGTCATTTGAACATTGGACGTCCATGAGTCTCCACCCAACATTAACTGTGGATTTTGATATAATTTTAGTTGTAATTAGTGATAGATTATTTAATGGAAATTAACAAGTGAATACTATTGTAAGAGTACATTAATATTACAATATTTACATTTTTCTTACCCGTTTTGAAAAAATTTCATGTTTTCATGTGCATGTAGCGTATTATAATATTATAAGCGTGGGTTATAAATATGAAACGCAACTTGTATTTAATTTACAACGACGACTCTTAACGGAAAGCCCTGTATTATGATTATGTTTGAGTTATCACATGAGAAATAAATAATACCAGTTTCGGGTACATTCACGACTATCTCAGTGTTCTAGAACGGATTTTCATATTTCTCCAGCGCTATCACACAGGAATCATCATAAACTCTAAAGCGCTTAAACGCGATTTTCACCCTTTCACACCCTCGGCGAAGCTTCACGCATGCTAATTGCGGCACGAAACGTCGCCTGGCGTCGCAGCATCCGTGCGGCCGAATACATCACATAAATCTCCTTCTATATATGTATATACGACGTCGCGTATTTATCGACAATGTTTGCCGAGATAATGTGCACAGACGCTAAATCAATCTCGATAGGCAGCCGAGCAGACAATTTATGCCGGCCCCTTTCCCGTAATTATCCCCTTTTCGCCGCCGCCGCCGCCGGCGGCGGCGGAATCTAAAATTTATACCGGCGACACGTACCGAAGACTTCTTTCTGTTCGCGCCCCGTCAGCGGAAATATGATACATTTTTCCGAATCCGATGGCGGGTAGTCCGAAATCGAATCGTCGCTTTTAGAGGGGATTTGGAACTATTGTGGGTGTGTTTGAGGAGTTATGTTCGCGTCGCCAGATGGGGGCGAATATTTCACGCTTCGGCCTTCGACCGCGCGTCGTCCTAAAAGCGATCGCACTTAGTTACCTCGGGCGAATAAGGTGGGTTTCGGAAAGTTCAGAAAGTACATCTTCAGGAGTTTTATGCAGTCGAACGTGAATCTTCCGCGAAGCGGATTTGCGATAATTCATTTTTATTTCGGATGAAGTAGTCGACGCTTGCCGGAAAGTTTACGGAAACAACATGAATATCGGATACTTGGATAGAATTCCCCTCTCCTCTTTCTCAGTAAAGTCGCACACATCAAACTGTAGTTAAGAATCGAACATATTTTTAATTTCCAAAACGGGGAAGTTAAATGTTTAACGTCAAAAGTTCTATTAACGAACGTGTCGCCATGACCAATGTTTCTTTTGCCCAAATTCTATCTAAAAGGTCGATTTGGAAACTGGATGATGTGGCGTTTTGAAATATCGAAATTCTAAGAAAGTTGAGGTTTAGGCGAAAGCAATAAACTTCGAAATATTCAAGAAATTTTTCCAATACATAGCAATAACAATTTTGTAGATTAAACTTTTACGAAAATTCTCGCATCAAATATTTGTGGCGTACTCGGCGATATATCCGTTTCTCAATTGCTCAATTTTCTTATTTTCCTTCTCTTCTTCTTCATTCCCAACAGTACATCACATCGATAAACTCCTCGCCGCACAATTGTTTAATAATAGAAATCGGTGACATGTCTTTTGCTAGTAAGAGGCAAGCATTATCACAGCATTTTTTCCGTCAGAAAAGACGGAAACATTTCTAAGATTTTCGATAAAAATCTATAATGTCTGTGGTTGATAACCGAAGTGAAATTGCTCTTATACTTATCACACCGATTTTGGAAGGCTACAAATAAGTATTTCGACCGCCAAGCGGTTATCCTCACTCGATGACTTAAGAAGATGACCAGGCCGTGGTCGAAATCTACATTTGGAGTTTTCCAAAGTCGGTGTGGTTAGGATGAGTGTTATATTTATTTATTGGCCAAAGTTCCTACATGCAAATAAGAATAAGGAGACTGTGGCTAAAATAATGTATAAAATAAATAAAATTACCCTTACCACACTTTTTGAAAAATCCAGATACGTATTTCGATAACTAAGTTGATATCGTGAGTGGAAAACTGGGGCTGACTCAGAGTTTTGATAGTCGAGAGTGTTTTGGTGTGTTTCACTCGTTCATTGTGTGATGTTCACTGTGCAGTGTTTGGTGTTGTACAGTGTTCGTCTTGGGCATTAACCAGATTTGCGGGCGATACTGAGTTCCTCAGTTTTCCACTGAGGATGACAACTTAGTTACCGAAATACGTATCTGAATTTTTCAGAAAGGTGTGGTAAGGGTAATTTTATTTATTTTATATAAAGTTCTTACATGTTTGAAAATAGTATTTTCCCAGATTCCAAAGCTTTCTTCATCAGTAGTTCAATGATTTCATAAACCTCTCCTAGTATTGCAAAGTTTCGTCTCTAGAATTATTTATCAATATCTTGTACATTTTATGTGACAGTTTTTAAAAAATTGCAATCTACCTAAATCAAATTTTTTATCCGAATTCTAGAAGTTGGTCATCAAAGAAATTTCCTGTCAATATTTCGATGACTTCTAAAATCAACCCTTTCCTCAATTTTCTAGGGCATCTTCATCAGAATGGTTGTTCCTTCAGAATTTCGTATGTTTCCTAAGATTCATTTTTATAAATTCCGAAACATTCTTGAGGCAAATTTCTTCACGAAATCCTAAAAGTAAAAAATTAGGAACGTTTCTTTCTCAAAATTCTGAAGACTTCTTGCTCCTTCTTGCTCAAATGTTTTCCTGCCTACTACTTTTCGCAAGCTTCCCACATTTCCCTAAACAGCTTTTTACGGATTCCAAAGCTTGGAAGAAGGTAGCGACCATACCCGTTAGAAAATTGTACTTTGCAGGATCCAAATCACAGGGATCTTGATGGAAAGTTTAAGTCGTAATTTCGAAGAATCACGCGTTCTGAAAGTTTTGAATGCAACAACGTGATTGTCACACGACTTGTTTGGCATCTAGCGCTATCCCGTTAAAAATAAAAGTCATCCAAGTCCAAGTCATCGACTGTAGGGCAAGAAAGTTATCGTTTAACAACGGATTCCAGTAACTGAAGCCGTCGTTCCAGCGTCATTTTCAAAAAACTACACCACCAGTCCAAAATCCGCACCAAATTGTCAGTTTTTTTGGATAAAGTGTTTTCCACTATTTTTCTGAAGGTCCAAATGCGAAAATTTGGTTTGCTAGCATACCCATTAAAATGAAAATGGGCCTCGCCGGCCAAAAAGATTTTTCTGTTAAAAATGAGACCGCTTCCTTGAATTTCTAACACCCAGTTAAAGAACGTACGGCTTTGTTCACGGTCTGCTGACTTTAATTTTTTATTAGCCAGGCATTGGAAGGCTTTACATTAACACATTTCTGTAGAATATGGTACAAACTGATTTGTGATATGCTGAATTCCTGTAAGCGTCTTGGTTTGATAAACCACGGTTTTCCACTTCACTTACAGCTACAACAGTTATTATTTGTTTAATTGTCCTTAATCGAACGAGTACGAGTTACAACCTTCACATCACTAACTCGAATTTGTTGATTAAACCAACGAGTAGGTGCCTTATTACGCCCGAAAGTAGTTCGAACTTTACGAATTGTTTATACGAAATTTTCACCGTGTGTATAATAAATTTTCACTATTTTAATGCGTTGCTTTAGTGTATATTTTTCCATTTTTTGCTAACCGTACAGTTTTTGCTGGTAAAATGTCAAATAAATACTGCTGTTAATTTCACATATGAAAAATGGCGCCAAATTTAAAATGACAGCTCTTAAAGCTACGGGTCACAGTCTAATCGACCGGGTTGATAGTTTCTTCTATTTTTTATGAGAAATATAAAAGCAAACCAGACTTGAAATTTTACATATGTTATTCTAAATTCTTTGTTGATCTTTTTCTGTAATTATAGTAACTCTCTTTTGTTTTCGTTTTGCAGTACTATGCATGCGATACATACAATGCAATCTATATGTGTGCAGAGAATACGCAAATATTTCGTGTTTCAATTGTGCAGAGGATGGAAACTATAAAGAACATTAAGTTAGCTTCTTATTCTGAGTAGTTGTCAATCAATGGGAGATGTTTTGAAAATTGCAAGGTATTTTCAGTTAAGATGTTACTTTTATTAGGTTTAGTTGTTTTTTTGTTTAATATATAATGTTTTATATTTTTTTATACAGAGGAATATCCGTATATTCATTAAAAACACCAAACTAGCACAAATAACTGTCTTCAGTCTCGAGAACAGGTTTTTTAAAACTAACAGTCAATTTCCACGGGTGCGAGCACTAGTACTAAAATATTCACCTGTGCAACGTCGGGTTAATGGAAAACCCTTTACACACGAGGTGTGACAGTTAAATAATGGTACTACGCATACGTTAGGGGATGGAATGTAACTGAAATTGATGTGTTTGGTGGATGATAGCGCACACACCTCGTATAAGAAATCATGTATAATTTGGGGGTCACAATTGATCTTGAAATCTTGTACCCCCTGATACCAAGAGAAATTAAGATTATTTACTATAATTGCTTAATTCAGAATTGCCAAATAAATTGGTAAGAAACGATTTCAAACTGCTGGTTTCACTACTAGCGGAACAAGTGTCCCTGAAGTAACAAACAACACAATGGTGAGATGGTGAACGATACGATCTGATGTTAGTAAATCTCAATTTCATGGAATCATCTTCAACTATAACATCCGTTAAATACAATCACGTAGAAATTTTCAAAACTGCGGAGAAATGTGCACACGAACATACCACACGAGTATGCCTCATTTATTGCAGCGAACTAGCCGGGAGGGCTCTTCAGCTCTTCATACCCGAGCATTTGCGGGGAATCCGTCAGTCAATGCGCTTTCACATACATACGAATCCACGTACGTATGTATATACGTTGTACATCGGATGATACGGATCTCCGATTTCCAAATACGTTTCCATTAATTCGGACCGGTCAGGCCGAATAGAAAATACGATATAAATTATGTGTCGCATCGGCTCCGCTTCGACCCAGGTGATTTATGGAAATCGAAGCGTTTTGCTGCGGTCAGATACCGCTCCAGCCTGGTAAATTGAGGTAGGATCGTATTGATCAGATTGGAAGACAAAATTGGGAATCCTCGTAACAGGGAAGTTGGAATTTAGGAAGAATACTTTGGAAAGAGGGGCAGTTCAGGAAAGGTTTGGAATTTTTTCGGAGATGTAGCGATTCTGGCTTCTCCCAAATCTTGGAAAGATCTCTTCATTAGAGAAGTCGGGAGCGTCTCAGGAAAACAAAACTGACCTATCTTAGAGAAGCTTGTAAATGCTTCATAGTATTTTTTCTAAATTCGATGCATCCTAGAAGCATTCCATTTCACAAAATGCAATTTCAAGGCTTCAAGTAAATTTCGTCGGAAAATCTCAACACCTAACCGATTTCGGCCCATGCAGGAATAACTGAACCGCAACTGAAGAATGCCTTAGAACTTTGCAATGTTATCTTACAAATGCTTTTAGATTAAAACGATATAAGAAATTGAGGAAAGAACTGACTGGAGAATTTCCAAAATTTCGATGAGAAATGTTGTTGAATGTTTGAACTTGGAGTCTTTTGAAAACAAATTTGGTTTATGAATGCTTTAGAACCTCCGAACTTGAATCATCTTTAAATATGTAGGCGAAAGACCTCAAGATGGCGTTCTAAAATCTATGGACGGGAACTAACTTTTGCCAAAGATGTGCCTAAAATTCTTCTAAATTTGCTTCCGGTAAACTTTGAAGTTAACAAGAAACTGTCTTGGAAATTATACGGAATTGTGAGAAGACCATTGCCAGTACAGGCAGGTTTTTAGATTTGAGAACACGATTGACCCAGAAAATTTTCGAGATTTCTAACATTAAAGATTTTGTAGAAAAATTTGTCTTAGGAAGCTTCCGGAATCTGGAAAAAGGTACCCTCGTAATCATAGCAACCTCGAGGGAAGCAATTATCCTGAAAAAAAGGAGGTGCTCTGGAAAATTCAGAACAGGATTGATTTGAACCAAGAAAATATTTAAAGATTTGAACCTCTTGTTGTGAAAACAAATATGAATTAAGACAGCTTCACAATCTCCAAATATGACAGAATACTCCAAGAAGAAGCTTTGGAAGACTATAGCGAGGATTACCTTAGAAAAGCTTGCCAGGTATGAGTTTAAAATCCTGAACTTCTAGGAGTTTGGAACAAAATTTTTGTCTGGAAAATTCTGGAATCTCTAAAAGGCTGTCTTGGAAAATATACATAGTTTTGGGAAAAGGTTTACTAGTAGAGCAAGCTTTGCAAATTTAAGGTCGATTCAGGAAACCGTCAAAATTTCAAACTCTTAGGATTCTATAGATACATTGGCCACAACAAAGTTCCGAAACCGATCAAAAAGTGTCTTAAGAAACATAGGAAGCTCGGAGGAAACAATTATCCTGAGAACGCGCTTTGGAAAATTGAGAAGAGGATTGACTGGAAAAATTTTGATAAGCATATTGTTGTAGTAATTTGGAAATTGATTTGGTTTAGAAAAGCTCCAAATACTTTAAAAGGTTATCTTTGCGAATGTCGCCGAAGGATGCTAAGAAATGGATCTAAAAAACGATGACAGGGATTAACTTAGTAGTAGAGTAGTTTGCCGAAAATGTGCTTCAAGTCTTGAACTTCTAGAAAACTTCTGGAAAATTGAGAAATGAATTGATTAGAAAGCCTTCTTAAATTTTGATAAGCAAATGTTTAAAGGTTTGAGGTTCTATTATTTTGTAAAACAAATTTGACTTGGGAAAGCTTCAGAACTTCTAAAAAATCGTTTTGGAATACAAGAGGATTGACTATAGAAGGCCAATGTAAAAAATTTTGAAAAGGCTCTGCAATATTAACAAAAGTTAGTAAATATTCGAAATTTTTTATAAGAAAATGTTTAATACTTGAGCATTTAGGATTTTGAAAAGGAATTTGCTTAGGAGGGAGTTGGTCCCTTTTTAAATTTACTTGAGATACAGTAAATATCTTAGAAAATCCAGGGGACTTGGATAGGAAGGAATTTCGAGTTTTGAAGTTTTGGAGTTTTGGGCCTTTGGCGTTACATCCTCGAGAGATAACCTTGATGAGTATCTTAATACTTCCCTTTATAAAATTCCTTCGGCACAGGATCCTTCGGAGCTTGAGATGACCATTATCGTATAATATCTCTCAAATTTATTTCAGAAATTGCTTAGGATTTTGACTTAAAGAAGTTGCTGTAAAACTTTGCGCTTGTTTAGTAAGCCACAGCACAACTTCTTGGCAAGCTGTTGAATAACGCATCTAAGAAGGTCGTTTTGTAGGAGTCATCTGGATTCCTCTTTAATTAGAATCAAAGCAGATTCATACAATTTTCTTAATCTTGAGTTAGGAAACGATTCCCTCTGTAGAAGATGGCCCCCATCTAAACCCGATTCAACATTCTCGAAAGTGCTTGATAAACTCCACAAATTATATCCCAAAACTCCAAACGAAGACGACACGGTCCGAGTTTATCTCGCAGAAACGGAATTAGAACGTAACGAATTGACACGGGTACTTCCCCGGACCGATCTCAACCGTCAAAATACTCGGTCCGATCCGGCAGGTCATTAAATCGTCACGAAAATCCCGTCTGTCGATATGGACGGACGATATTACCGGTAATTGGGTCGCGTTTCCTGTCGAACGCCCTAAATAATTTCCAGGTGGTCGCAGAACCGGACGGTTCGATTAAAACTTCTAGGTGGTAGAGATGCCGAATGAATCATTTGACATCGGCCGCGTTGTTCTGGATTTTCATTTTTGCAGTTTCGAAGTCCTTTTTGTTGAAGGTTCAGTCGGCCTCATTTCGGAGACGAGGAAATTGTCTTTATAGTTTTGAGGGGTCTGGGATGATTGACGTTCGATCTGAAATTTCTTGTACGTGTTGTTAGTATTGAGCCTCTTTGTACTCTTGTGAGAAAGTTTCACTTATTGCTTCGAAGTCTCATTATTTCGTTCTTAGGATATTCAAGTTATTGCAAAACGTGTGAAGCTTAGGATTTTCTTTGTGAGACTACCTGATATTATTCAATTGTTGAATTATGACGAAAGCATGCTGGCTGAGTCTAGAAAACAGACTTTTCTGTCTAGTGGATGAGCAAATATCTGAGATGATGGGAATTCAACCTGAGACTTCTTGTACTTATTTATTCTCTGAATACCTTTGTTCCCTTACCAGGAAGTCTTCTTTATAGTTTGCAAACCATCACCATTACTATCGATCATTATTTTCGCCTTAGGATCCGTAAGTTATTGGGATACGATCCCAACCGAGTGCTGATGTCAAATATTTCTTGTGGTGACGAGTAAGATGAGTGTGAAGTTTACGATCTTCTCTTTTCCGAAATACCTGATATAATACAATTTTCCGATTATGATGGAGCCATGCTGATCGAGTGTAGATAAGAAATTTTCTAGTTTAGCGGATGAGGTAAATCTGTGCCACAGGATTCTGAGCGTAAATATCTAAGATGATGAACATTCGACCTCAAAATTTCTTGTACTTAGTTTACCTTGTAAGCACCTTTGTACCTTTACGAGGAAGGCTTCTTCATAGTTTTGCGATCCTAATTGGTGCGACTGTTGCTTCTGGACGGTTCCAAATCAGTTTCTTGTTGTTATTGACTTCGAACGACCGGTAAACGTTATGTATACAATTAATGCAAACAGATTCGCGGCAAACTTCCTATTTATTTAACTATATACACTATGTTACAGGAAAATCAAAATATTCTCGGATAGTCAATCAGTCCTTAAGGCCCTGAGCAGTTGTAGAATTACGTCCAAATTATTATTGGAATACCGCAACATGCTTAATGGCCTGGCCACTCAGAACCAGATCACTCTGGTCTGGGTGCCAGGACATGATGGGCACGGGGAAATGAGATGGCAGACATCTGCGCAAAAAAGGGACTGAGAGAAACTTTACTTGACCTACCCCACCTTTTGGGTTTAACAAAGGTCTCCTTAAAGGTGAGATAAAGAAATGGACAGCGTCCATTACAATGAAACGCTGGAGTGAGACCAGCGGGCTGGAACATTCCAAAAATTTCTGAGCTTCAACGCTAGGAGGGCGGACCGCGCCCTAAAACTGGACAGGGGAAGCTTAAAAATACTGACAGGGGCACTCACAGGCCACTATACCTGCAACAAGCACCTACACAAAATGGGCTTATCCAACACGGACACTTGCAGATTCTGCGGTCAAGAAGAGGAGTCAATGGAACACTTGATCACTAACTGTGGGGCACTAGGCCACAGGAGATATAGACTACTACATGCATATACGCTGAATGAGGAGGACCTACTTACACTCCCATTGAAGGAGCTGATCCTGTTCCTCAGCGTATTAAATAAATAAATAAAACAAACAAGAGGAAGCACAATAGATCAACGTGGTCGCAGTGCAAAAAGGGCCATTTTGGGCCAGACTCCACCTCATTACAATACAATACAATACAATACAATGTTACAGGAATAGTACAACTCGTGATCGCGATTTATAAATTTATAGCTATGATATAAATGATATACAGTTGCTACCGAACACTTATTGATCGAACTATACTGGGAACTTAATTTATGTAAAAGATTTTATTTGACTGTTGTTGTATGAATGTTCTTGATTGAGTCTTGATTCACCATTCTTGTACTTACTTGATCCTGCAGCCCTTTTGTACTCCTACGAAGAAGTTTTCTTCATGGTTTGGAACCCACCATCATCGCTTTCATACGATAGAGGCGGAATAATTCGACGTTGAACCGGCAACAACTAGAACAAGAACGAAGTTAGTATTAATATTTAAAGACGTGCATTCAACGATTTGCGTTTAAGCATAGGTAATCGCAGTCCGTATCCCCCAACTTTGTCGTCGTAGTTGTCGTCCAACTTTACCCGATAATAATTAACATAAACTCGTGCGCGCCGAGACCGTTTTTCAGCGATGAAGAACGGCCAGAACTCGCATCCGTTCCGTTTTAGATTATTACGGTCGCGCGGCTTCAATTATCAAAGTTGAGCGAAACTAAAACGCTTTATCTGTGCAATAATTGCCGGGCGAAACAAAGCGCAGAACTGCAGTTTCTTCGGTACGTGATTTAGACTAACGCGGCCATCTAAACCCAGACGACCTCTCTTTAACTCCGCCGAAAGCTAATGGCGTTTGGCCGGCGAAAATTATTTCCGCACCGAAATAGGAAACCCTCTGTCTTTCTCTCTCTCTTAGTTTCTCCCTTTCTCCGTCTGCTTTTCCAGCGTGATGTGACCAACATACATAAAGCGCGCGCACACATATGTATGTGTGTGCATATACACACACACACACACACACAGGCGCGTGCAGATAGTAGATGTAGGTTCGCGACGTAGACTAAGGGATGAGGTCAAAGAGGACGGCATAATGCGAAGCTTATAAAGGTCGTGGCCCGCGGCGACCTTCCACCAGAACCAAACGTTCCTCGTCTCTTTTGTCGAGGGTACAGGAAATGATTAGCGATGCTTTCCCGAGGTAGCTTCGTCAGCGTTCGCTCTTTAGAAATTCGCAGCAACGACGACGACGACGACGAACCCCGCGCGGCGAATGATGACGTCGGGAGCAGCGTTGGTTCGGTGCAACGAACGCGGCCCGCGGGCGCGCGAGCGATTTGAGAGGTCGTTGCAGTTTCGACGTTTAGCGTATCTCTACGTCGAATCGCGATGGAACGGGCGAAATCGGAGTGGAAGCGCGCTTTTTCGCCCTTTTCTTTGAGGAATTACGGCGAAAACGGGCTGCGAAATCAACGGTGAATGACTGAAGTAGATTTTGTGTCAGGTTTAAGATTCGTGCTAAAGAATCTGATAAAAATTTTGAAGGAAACGCTTAGAAAAGATGATGATGTCCTTTGGATCAAATCAGAACTTTATCGTTGATTCTGTACTGTGAGTACCTATTGCTATCTTGTATTTGATTCCTCAAAACATTTTACCTAGCAATGAGAGTGTATTCTTCGAATGCAATTCACTTCGTTAAAAGTCTTTTCTTCCAAGAACTTGATCGTCAACCTACTTCTTGGACTCCCACGGAGTTAGGATCCCTTAAGGCCTATGAACCTCTTCTGCCATATCTTTTTGCCCAGGTTTGGAACCTTAACCTTGGAGAGCAAACACGATTCTCGTGTATAACCACCATGAAATAGTCCATATCTACTGTTCAAGTCCTCAAACCAGTTGACGTATCCACAAATAATTGCATTAACATGATCGCCCGTTTAACTTTCGTGTCTACAGAAGGAGTTGGTATCTCACAAAAACTACCAAAATGGTCGATGTCCAAAAGCGCACTTCCAGCATATTGCAGCAAAACCTTGATAATTGCACTTTACGAGTGATGCTTTCTTCCGTTGTTTCCTTCACGGACGATGACAATTTACAAGGGAACATCCCAATCCCAAAAACATCTTCATCGAACAGACGGGGGAGGGCACCATAAGTTTCTAAAATTGAACTACAGTGCTATTTTCATATTTGTGGTAGATCAATGGGACGATTATTTTCATATGTGGTTGTGATTAGATTAAAAATATTTAATCTCCATAGAAAATTGAGATGGGATTAGTAAATTCCCTCTATAATCTAAAAGTTTTGCCCTGCCCGTGCCAAATTACATAAAATCCCTCGTTTTGGGCGCGAATTTGTAGGGAATCACAAATCGTGGCCAAAACTGAGTTATATACATACTACAGGTACCTGAATGACAGAAAAAACTATGTATACAGAGTGATAAACAAAATATATTACCCGAATATTATGTTATTTATGCATCAATAATAATAGTAAGATAAACAAATCACGCCAGCAAAACTATTTGGTATCACATATAATATAATAGTAACAAATATGTTGAATATAATATAAAGATTCAAGCTGGAATTTACAATCAAGCTCTAGAAGGCCTATTTATAATTGGAAACAGAATACAAACGTGAAATGAAAAACGAAAATAAATGACAAACGCAAAGCTTGAAGAAAAGTAATAAATATTAATCATCAATCACTGTATTCGTGAACAATTACCTAGATCATGGTTGGCCGCTAGAAATCAATATTGTTAATAAGTTTTGACAACTCAGTCATGTTGTAGATCAGGTATGGGCAACCTACGGCCCGCGGGCCACATGCGGCCCTCGAGTAAGGTTTTTCCGGCCCGCTACTGAAATTGTTTCGTTGCATATTAGCACGGCCCGTCTAAACTTAATTCATAATGAATCATAAGGATACTACAAAAATGTATATTTTTCAAGATTACTCACAGCATAAAACTTCTACAAAAAAGGTTGGCCATGCCTGTTGTAGATTATTCAAGTTCAATATCTTCTTTATCTATACAGTGTGTTTTACTTAAAGTAATATGGTTAGAAACACTGACAAACAAGGAAACAGGGAGCGGTAGAAGATACAGAAAAGCTCGATTGGCAGCCTATCGATTCAGTGGATTTTATTTGTTTTTGTAGTAAAATATGGTTAAAGTATTATACGAGTTTGAAGAATATGGGACAACACAGAAAACAGTACATCGATTTTCAAATTAAAACATAACGACGAGTAAGATAAAAGTAAAAGCTAGTAAAAGTAAGAGAAAATGCCAAGAGAGGTTTGAAGCCAAGAAGTCCAAAAGTTCGTGTAGAGGACGCCTATGTAATTAAATACAATAGGGCGTCTCTTTATTTTAGAACTGCAGTCTGCAGTAGTAAAGGAAATCGATTAAGTATTCAAAAAAATATTAAACAAGTGGGGCGAAAGAATGTCACAACAGGGAGAAAAATCACTCACGGTTTTTGCAATTGCATTTCTTAATCGTTGTTTCGTCCCTTACTTCTTCGTGACAGGCTTTGCAAAGACACCAAGCTCCGAAATAGAAAGCACAAAGTTTAAATAACGTGGTGACATGAGGATTTTTTTTTTGGCAACGATGGATTTGTTGGTCTTGCAATTTGACCGGCTGTGTGTGTTTAAAAAAATTCTGTTGGACTTTTGGGGATTCCAAGTTCGTCGTTACTTTGAGAAAACCGAAGATCTATTAAACTTTCATGGGTAGTTTCACCCTCTTAAAATGAGAGGAAAATAGCTTCGAACATTCTTGGGTGTGGACCACTTGTTCACAAATTTTCAATTTTTTTTTTTCAATTTTCGGGTTCGGGATGTTCTCTTGTTAGTGGGGACTCTGTATCGTCCCGGAGATGCGGAACCTTTGCCCCTCGCCGGGGAGGGATTGGCAATGTTGAGGGCGTCTGAGATGAGGTTGATGAGCACGTCAACGGAAAGAGCACTGATAGTGTAGTGTGGTTCCAAGCTTATTTGGTACCGGGTTTGTGTTACAGTCTAAATTATTGTTTCGCAAATATCCTGCACTGCTTTAGAGTTGTGCAGTGCTCTTTGCGTTTTGTTCATCTTGGATATTAGCCGGATAATAACAATAATAATATTAATATCATTTATTGCAAAATAAACAGCAAAGTGTGTAAAAGCAACAGGTCAAGTGGAAAATAAACTAAGAACAAGAAAGCCATAATAATAGCAACAATTATAGTACTAATAAGGGTAACAACAACAGTAATAGTAATAAAAATAATGGTTAATAATTACATGTTTAGATAGTCTTCTAGAGAATAATAATTAAGGGAGAAATCCAAATTTTTAATGCTAGATTTAATTGTATTGAAAACGGTTTCATTTCTAATTTCCAATGGTAATTTGTGACAGAGTTTGCAACCCACAAAATAAAAACTTCCTTGAAATATATTATAAAGTATATCGCTGGTGATACTTACTTTCCCCCTCGTTTTCCATTGAGGATGGTAACTCAGTTGCCAAAATACGTATTTGGAATTATTTCTGAAAGTTGTGGTAACGGCAATTCTATTTTATTTATATATTATTTTAACTACCCCTTATTTTTATTGTAAAGCGCTGTGCTTTAGATTTCGTTCTGAATACTTTTGGAAGAACTATACATTTCGTATCGCTTTAGTACGTTTTTCTCTTAAGGGCTATTTTCGTATCATTTTCTCCGCAACTTTCGACTTTTTAACGATAAACAGCACCCTATCACGCGCCTTCAACATAGTAATTTAGTGGCGTTGTACGAACCTTGATCGTTTACCATCAAGTGCCATGTTTCTGCCTTTGTGGCATCCTCCACACCCTCCAGCTCTCCTTCCTGTCCTTTCTTGTTCTATTCACCATTCTTCTCGCAAATCTTATTTCTGTAGTTGTTATTTTCCTTTCTTGTTTCTCAGTTATGGTCCATGCTTCCCCAACGTATAAGGGTATACTCTTATACAAAAACGTAGATATAATAAATTGTCACAGTATTAGAAGTGGTCTACAATGTCTGTGTTACTTCATTCTTTAATAAGTTTAATTACTTTTGTCGTTCTTCTAGTAGTGATTACAATAGATACATATATGATTATTATTAATATCATCAAAGTGTCAAACAGAGAGTGGTAATATGCAGATATGACATGTGACAAAGATGTAAAAAGACATCTAGAATTCTCTTTTGAAGCAGTACACTTTGATAAAATTTAATTCCATTAAATCGTAACTTCATTACGACGAAATAATAACTCCCCTTCGGCGCGAATAAGAACCCTCTCTTCGTTTCTCCTTTTACCCCCTTTCCTCGTCGCTCTTCCTTCATCCGGTTTTCCTTTCGCGCTTTCTTCATCTCCCTCTTCGCCAATGCCAGGAATTCTAACGCCGAAAAGGAAACGACCAAGTAGCCGGCGTCGGATCCGGACGCCTAATAAGGACTGCACGCTCGGACGCAGATTAAAAATGGCCGCAATCAGTCTGGCTTACATTTTTAATTAACGATGTCCGCTTTTTAATTTTGTCTCGTCGTCGTCATTGCTTCTCGCGACTTCTAATTTAATTAAGGCCGGATAAAAGTAATGTCGCTTATTTATCAAAGTCCGTCGTCGTTATTTCACTCGAGACGTTTATCCGTCTGTCGTCCCCCGCACGAAGCGTCTCTTTCTTTTCGATCCGGCTGCGGTTCGGCCCGGAGTCGCTCCGGTTACCTTTCATCGCGCAACTTCAATTACATTTATCGGAGGGAACGGAGGAGAAGGGTCCGTTATCTTTTCGAGTTTTTTACCTCTTTTACTGGCCGTCGCCGATGGGAAAGCTTTAATTTTGTTGATGCATGGAGCGTTCGAAATCCGGACTGTAATTAAGAAGTGCTGTAATTAGCGAAAATGCGGTGCGTAGCCTTCAATTACCTCTAATACACGTCGGGCGCGGTGCCAGCTTAGCTAATTTAAAACTGGACGGCACGAAAGAGCTTCGATGTCCCTGGTCTGAAATCGTTTTTCATGCGCGCTATCGAGTTTGGAGGGATAAGTCTTTGATGCTCGACGACGTGCCTATTAATTATTTATCTATGGGAGGATTCTTATCGTCCGGAGAAGCTTACGACGTGTGTTTTGATAATACGGTAATTTTAACTATCCTCTCCGGTGATGGGGGAAGATGATTAGGGTAAGAAATGCGAGTGTGTGTCAAAATTATAACTACAGGGTTCTCCAATAAGAGCCGTCATTGTAACTGAATTTTCTAAAAAAACTGACTGTATTTTTATTTCAATGCAAAGATAAAACCCTACCATTAAACGTGAAACACAATATCTGGTAAATGTACGCCTCGGCGAATGTCGGAGATACGAGAAAGAGGAAACGTTTTATGATACGCAAGAGTCACTCATACACGTGAACTATTTCTCAACGTAGCGCCCATCGACATTGAAGCATTTGTTTTAATGGAGCATCAGCTTTTGCATACCCTCTTCCTACCAATGTGCCACCTGAGTTCTCAGTCAATCTGTTCTAAAGTGGGTGGTTGAACAGCTTCCATCCGAATTTAGAAAGACAATTCCTGATGACATCTGCATTTGTTTTGCATTGCTCTCTCTAGACTTTCAAGAGTGTTATAGTACGTCGCTTCAGTAGTTGCTGTTTGCCAATCCAAGAACTCCACTAGCAAAAGTGCTCTACAGTCCCAAAACACAGTAGCTATGAGCTTTCTGTTGCACAAGATTTATTTAAACTTCTTTTGTTTGTTAGGGGAGCACGCATGCAGCCATTGCTCCGATTGCTCTTTTATCTCGACGTTCCCAAACCGAGCCCATGTTTCGTCTTCCGTTACGATGCTTCTTCTTCGTCATTGTCACGTGGCAGAAACGTCCATTCGCTGCAGTTTGTAATCGTGTGTAAGCTGTTTGGGCACCCGTCATGCACAAACAACCAAGACTTTTTCGACAATATCGTCTGTTGCAAAGGACATCAGTAGTCTGGGCAAACAGCGGTAATTACGAAATAAATTACGACAGGCTACATATAAACAGAACTACTCGCATACTAGACTAGAGTGGGAAGTCGGCGATACTGTTGTAACTTATTTCGTAATTGTGCGTTGTTACCTCTGTTAGCCCAGGCTATTCACCACAATTAATGTAGATAGGAAGAGAAACGGTAAAAACGATATTCAGAACACGGTAAATTAGGAATTAATGAATTTAAAATTAATGGAGTTTAACGTGTTTAGTTCGAAGATGCGCCACCACTAAAAGTGGATCGCTGCTTGTACAATTACGAAATAAAACGTCTATACAGACGCGATCAAAACCAACGAATTTACAAGTGCAGTCAAAAATAACGTAGCACAGTAGTAAAAGTGGTAAGGAAACTAAAGGGGAGGAAAAACTTTATCAGCGAAGATCACCAGTCAACAGATAAACTTTGGCAATGAGAAGAAGGAAGACGTCAGTTTTCCGGAAATTCTCAATTTCAATATGGGTCATTGCTTGTCAATCCATCAAATTTTAAGAACGGGTCCCATTTGACCACCTTCAATTTTCTTTAAGCTTTTGCACAATGGTTTTGAGAGTCTTGAAGGAGGTCCTGCAAAATTTTAGCTTAATATGACATATCGTTAAGACACTAGCTGACCCCATATGAAAGTTGAAGTTTTTACCGAGTTTGATGCTTTATTAATCCATATGAGACTCACAATCAGTTTGCATCTTGAGGCTTGGCATTCTAGGTCAGTTTTTTGCAGAAAATTCACAAGTAACATTACCAAAAGCTTAAATCCAACATGTTTTATGGAATTTCATCCCAAAAGTCAGCAATAAATTTTGTGGTGACAAATTCGAATTTTACTTTTAGAACCATTTATTGAATTGCAAATGCTTTTCATGATTCAAAATTTGAGGTCCAACTTGCTGGCGATGTTTATACATGTATAAAAGTTGGCAATTAAAATATGTCTGAAAGCGTTGATATTTTTGGTTCGCCTGAAACAAGCTATTTCCGGTTTCCTGAAAATCCGTCAGTCTGAATATACCTGCAGAAATGGCCATGGGTATTCCGGAAGCTGACATTTTCCTCTTCTATTGCTGATAGTTTCGTATTATGTTTAAAAAATGAAAGTATCATGCGTACTTGCTGATTTCCTAGTTTTTGTTAAACTAACATATTTTGACGTTTCGAAGTTGATAAAAATGAAAAATATAGGCGACTGCAATCTGAAAGTTTATTTACGAAAAATGGTAATCATCGCAAGAGACCTGAAACTTATTCAAAATACTACCATTCTTTACCAGTCACCATCGTTCCAGAACGATAGCACTTCTGCAAGAAGCGCCTGAAACCTTCAACCCGACGGTAGATACTGAGAAGATTCAAGTCTAATTCCTTGGCCTTAATGCCTTAATGGAAATATAAAGTCAACCGTATCCGTTTTCATTTTCGTGGATCTTCCCAAGTGTTCACTCCTGGTAATTTCCCAATATTACGGTTTATAAGTTGCTCGTCAATTTTCTAGTTTTTAATTTTCAGTTATTCTCCTCCTATACATATTTTATCAATTTGCCTTTACGGCAAGGAAATTTTCTTCTCGAAAAATAATATACCAGTTTCGTACTACACTATCACTCATAATGTTTCGATGAATTTCAACGGCAGTGTTGCCTTCAGCTTGAAGAAAACGGATCACAGAGCAAATCTCGCATTTGACGGGAACTTCGATGATGAGTAGAATACGCCACGTAATGGTCAATCCCTTTGGAAGGTACTGACAGATGGATTACTAAAAATTACTGCGCAAGCGCCACGTCGTCACCGCAATTGAGTATTCGCTGTCAACTTAACGGAAATTGAGGAAGAAATAGCCCATCATTCAGGTCCTTTATGTTCTTCATAGTTTAACTTATTCCTTTGCTTAAGTATTCGCCACTTGTAAAATGTGTTAATCTATTTTATACCTGTAATAGTCTTATATTGACCGTATTATCGAATTGTAAAGAGAGGGCCTTAACGTCAGTCTTTATTGAGGCGTTCAGCTCAAGACCTCAGTGACAAGCTGGAGACGCTTACTGATTAGTTTCTCGTATCTGTGACCCGTAGCTCATATCTTTCGAGGGTGACCCGCCGATTGCCATTTCAGCTAAGCAACTCTTCCAAACATACTTGTCTCAATTTCTCCGGTTTCTTTCGTTTCGGCCTGTATCCTTTGATGCCGTTTCTAGGACCACCATTTATATTTCTCGCCGCATTATTTGCAGTTTTGTTGCAGATTTGGGTGCGAGTTGGAATTGATAGTCTTCAGAGATCCATCGCGAAAGATGGAGATGAAGAGTATTTCAACATGGAGGAATATAAACGGCCGTTTCGTATTTATAACCTTTTCCCTTTTCAGAAAAATATAGTCACATGCACTCTACGCGTTGCTTCGTTAATTATCCCTCTCAAAGAATATTTCGTTTACCACTCCGCGGATGCGCTAATAAACGGCGATACTTCGCAGCTTTTAGCTTCTACAATAAACCCGGGCATTATCCTCTGATATTATCCGGTCATTACGCGTCGAAACACGAAGATGTTTTCCTCGGTTAATCGTACATTATGCGACGCGCCGATGGTAATTTTTTCCGCCCCAAACGAGCCAGGTAGAAACACCTGAACGTCGCTACCGCTAAAACACCGCCCACGTATAAAAAACAACATCCTTCGTGGGGCGCGCGAAAAAATCAGAACAGAACCGGACGCGGCGCGGGATAGCGGGGGAAGCGGTGGGAAGCGGACCGCGCGGCCGGGCGGTCGCTCGATAATGGGATTCGAATGACATATTTAACGACAAATGAACCGAAATCTCCGTTCGCGCTTTGAAAGCACGAACTTTTTGTTCGGCTTCCATTATTTTTGGGGAGAGCTTTCGGCCCACCTTGGGTAGCTCGCCGTCCGCGTGTGTTTACGGCGGATGTCAGCCGTTCAAAGACGACGAGACGCGGCGAGACGGTCTTTCGAGGCGGATTTTCACCTCCATTATTATTTATGACCCGTAATCCGCTTTGTGCGCCGGCTGGCGCGTACCTACCATAGCGAGCACGGCGTTCGTTAATAGGACGACGCGAAGGGGAAAGTATGCGTGTGCACGTCGAAATTTATACAAACCGCTTAAAATGAAATTATTATCGGTTTCGAGGTGAGGCGCGACGGTAACAAGAAAGCAGTAAACATTTCGGAAATAATTCCCGATCGTTATTTCTTCTTCCAAAAATTGGATGTAACTGCCTTTCACTCGGTGATAACAGTAATAAATGAAACTCGTAGATCAAACACTACATTTAACGCTCTAGTACTATCGTGACGTATTTTAGCACACCAGGCACCAGTTTTTGCTTCGTAACTTTTAAACTACTTTTTTTTTTTCAATTTATTGGCTCTAGATTTTTTCCTACAAGATAAATATGTTCAATAAGGCATAGCTCGAGATTACTCATTTTCTATTACCCTAGGAAAAGAACTTATCAATGACAATATTAAAAGACGATATCATACAAAAGAACTGTTAAGAAATCTGAAATCAGTTATAGAAGACTTATGAGGAATTGGCTCATTAACGCCAGCTCGACTGTAGTGAATGTTGCCAAATCATCTACGGAGTGCACTCAGAAACAATCATTAAATGCTTGGCATGTTTCAAAAGGGACAAGTTTAACTTGTGAAGTCTAAAGCAGGGATGGCCAACCCATAATGATCTTGCGGGCCACTTTGCAAATGCATCATAACTCGGCGGGCCACATATAAAATTATATATCTCCATATTAGATTTAGATACACTATTGACATTTTTTGGGGTAAAAACTTGAAACATAATGAGTCATTATTATTGTGTTTACTATTATTTTACATGTAAACATAGATAATATAATAATAATGACACTAAACGTACATTGTAAAGAAATATGTAACACTAAAAATTAAGCAAATATAAATGAAATAAAAAAATGAAATCATTAAAAAAATTTTATCTTATTACTGCGATAATTGTTTCTCCACTTTTTCGCTTAGTTTTGGCAAATCGATCTCAATTTGGGTATTTGCACATCGTAATTGATGTTGCAGGTTTGTGTCCGTTATGTTTGAGCGTGCTTTGTGCTCGATCAATTTCATTTTCGAAAAGAACGATTCGCAGGTGTAAGTTGAACCGAAATCGCTAACAACCTTTTGTGCCAGATATCTCAAATTGCAAAATTTCTCTTTTGTGTGTGTCAGTGTTATAGAAATCCATTTTTGATTCTGATGTTTCGAAAATGCGTTCTAATTCAATATTGCACTGTAAGTCAACCAGTTCCGTCTGGAGATATTCCGGGGCCGACTCGATTTCAACATGAAAGGGAGATGAATATATCTTTTTTTTAATTTTGTTGTATTTGTCTAACTCTAAATTACTGAATCGTTTTTCGAAAGCAGCTGTAAATTTTCTTATTTTTTCGCATATTTGATGTAATTGTTACATTTTGATTTCCTAAATTCTTTCAAGTCAGGCAGAAGTAACGATTGCAACGTATCTTGCA
The DNA here is from genome assembly GCA_038088585.1 of Chrysina gloriosa. NCBI lineage: Eukaryota > Metazoa > Arthropoda > Insecta > Coleoptera > Scarabaeidae > Chrysina > Chrysina gloriosa. Next base: position 6,908,289 of record CM076094.1, on the reverse strand, counting down.
AACTTTAGGAGTAACAACGTATTAGACTCTCGGGGAGGTCTTTCAACAAGGGAAAGTGGTGAACGTTATTACTTCTCTATTGCGGTTCAAATAACAACAATTTCTTCTGAAATGCTTTGTTGTGAGTAAATGTATCGATTATAAGGTTATCTTTTCCTAGCAATGATAGAGTCAATTGATTAAGTTTTTCAACAATATCCATTAAAAAGCATAAATGCAATAACCACTCATCATTGCTTAATTATGGTAGAGGTCTTGATTGTCATTCATAAACAATAAAATATAATACAATACAATATAATATAATATAATATATTAAATGTAGAAGACTCTCTATAAACGACCTAATAATAAAATTAGGTTCGTTAATGGGCAGTTAACAAGTAACCGTGCAAAAGCCTACAAAGTAAGCACAATTTGCATATGCCAATAATCCTGTAGGAAATGTTGACTATGCCAATCGCAAAACGCAACTGCAGACTAATGAGTTTCATCCTCATTAGGACTCGTCAGTACAGTATATCGTTCTGCGAGTGACACAGTGAACATTTCCAGGTGATACGTCGAAATCTCGGCGAGATGGATACGGTCACAATAATGACCCCATCTTCCGAGCAGGAGATGTATTGGCATACCCGGTAACATCGCGTTCAGCGACGAATGAAAATAGCGATCATACATAGCTACATTTAATATATTATATTATATTATATTGTATTGTATTATATTTTATTAAATTTTGGCTCTCGAAAACACGATCGCTATTTTCATTCATAAACAAGTTGATTTCTTCTCGTAACTGATAAACTGATAAAAGCATCTTCCACGACTTAACCATCTGATTTGACTGAAGTATACAACGTCACCATATTCAGAATCTAATTCCTTCAGGAACTCCTTAAGTTGTCGATTAGGAAGTGCATGTGAACAAATGTAATTCAGTTTTCATGAAGGTACTTGCATAACATGATCCATCGATAATACTTGGGCACATAAATTTTGTTGATGAATCAAACAGTGGATTACAATTAAATCCTCTCCGGATTGTTGTTGGATTCTATTTTATCTGTTAGTAATTTTATAGCTCTCTTTTTTACCTATCATAGCAGGTGCTCCATCAGTTCATATTCCAGGAAGTATTTTCAATTCCAAGTTGTTTTCGCATAAACAATTTTCAACAGCATCTTTTCCTGTTGTTATATCTTTTAAACTTCAACTCAAATTTAGCATTCGTTCAGTTACTTGAAATGATTCATTTACTCGGTGAAGGAACACCACAAGCTGAGCTGAGTCTCTGAGTGTCTGCGCTTTCGTCAAATGCGAAGGAAAAGTATTTGAAATCGCGAATTCGATCGCGCAGTTTTAAGATAATTTCTTTAAATATCCTTCATAACAGCTTCCAAACATTCTTTTACAAATTCACCCACCGAAAATGTTTTTATTTCAATGTTCAGACGATATACGAGGGCGGATTGATATTGAAGCTCCCTAAGTAGGAAAAAAACATATTTTTTTCGAAAACCATTTATTTCTCAACATAGTCTCCTTTTAGCTCAATACACTTAGTAAGACGATATTCCAACTTTTTATACCATCTGAATAATACGATTTTGAGAACCCCTCAAAATACGCGTTAGTTTCAGTAATCACTTCTTCGTTTGAGATGAATCTTTTTCCTGCGAGCCATTTTTTCAAGTTTGGAAACAGGAAAAAGTCACTAGGAGCTAAATCTGGACTATAAGGTGGATGATCAACCAATTCGAAGTGTATTCCACGTAATTTTAGCATCGTATCTAATGCTGTGTGAACCGGTGCGTTGTCTTGAAGAAAGAGCACTTTTTCTTCTTTAAATGTGGTCGTTTTTCTTGATTGCGTCAATCAATTGATCCAATAATGCACGATAATACTTTCCTGTGATTGTGGATCCTTTTTCAAGGTAATCGATGAGCAATATTCCGTGTGCATCCCAAAATACAGTGGCCATAACCTTGCCAGCCGATTTCACTGTCTTTGTCTTCTTCGGAGCACTTCCACCAGCTTCCACCCATTGTTTCGATTGATTTTTGGTTTCAGGTGTGTAGTGGTGGACCCACGTTTCATCAACAGTTATTAATCGACGCCAAAAATCAACAGGATTACGCTTTATCATGTCCAAACACCGCTGTGAAGTGGTCTGTCGAACTCGTTTTTGTTCGACACTCAACAAACGCGGCACCCATCTTGCCGATAGCTTTTTCATATGCAAATGTTCATGCAAAATGTTGAACACACGTTCATATGATATGTTTACCATTTCAACAATCTCACGTAACTTGACTCGGCGATCATTCATAACGATATCGAGGATTTTCTTGATATTTTCTTCAGTAGCCACCTCTTTTGGCCTTCCTGTTGATGGTATTGTTGCAGTGCTTGTTCGGCCGCGTTTAAATTCAGCAATCCAATATTTTACCATGTAATCTGACGGGGCAGACTCACCGTAATGTTTATCGAGCTTTTCTTTTGTCTCTTTCGCCGTTTTCCCTTTCAAATAATAGTGTTTAATCACTGCACGAAATTCACTTTTTTCCATTTTTCAAGAAACACAAAAGTTGCTTACTTCAAACGACTACAACAACTAAACTAATAGATGAATTTGGGTGAAATTTTAACAGCTGACGTTTGACAGATCGCAATTTCTAAAAAAAAAGTTTTTGTGTTTGTGCTGCCATTTAGCGCTAGGTAGCTTCATTATCAATCCGCCCTCGTATACATAAAATTTGTATACGAAATTACAGCTCTTCCAAAGCCGTACTGACGAGCGGTATAACCGCGAAACGTACGTCTACGGATGGCAAGAGAAGATCAAAATTTTGTAATTTTATTCCTTGTTGTTGCAATCACATACGAAACAGAATATCTTGCCTTAACAATATTGGAAGGTTGCTGTAATGCTGCAGCAAATATTTTTGGTTGAGCCCTTTACTTGCGACTTAAACCACTTGAGCCTCGATTGTTTCAATTCTTTATCGAACTTCAAATAACCCCCACGATTTGTTTCGTAATTTCTCTTAACATTGCATTGCTTGAATACAGCAACGACCTTTTGGCAAATTAAACACAATAATTTTGTATTTCGAACTATGAGGAAGCAATTTGCACAATAATGTATTTTTTTAATATAATACATTGGTTTCCACTATTTTGGCTATTATAAAGTAAATATATTTTGTAAAAGTGTGATGAATCTCGCGGGCAGGCAAAACATTCAAGGCGAGCAGCGGGTTGGTCGCCGCTGGTCTAAAGCATACAACATGAAAAATTGCATTTTCAAAGTATGATGAGAAACCACGCTTGTCAGAAACTTTATGCGTAATTCTAACTCAAATTTTCTGTCACAGGTCTTAAGAACAGAGTTTTGGAAAATTAGAAACAAACGACAATTATAGAGATATATGATGTTAATACTTTTTGAATTTACTTTCTGTTTATATGTACCTTTTGTACTCTCTTCTTTAAAGTTCTTTTCTTGCTGAGCTGAGGAAATAGCTTTCCAGCAATTGAACAGGACAATGTCAACATCACATTGTAACGCAATATATTGAAAAGATTGAAATGTGTAAAAATTTTTTAAATTTAATTTACATGTAATTGAAAACAAAATTAAAAATAAAAACTTGTTCATCACATATACTACTCCAGGAACTACCAAGCTATTCACTTCTACGTTTAACCGAGTTTGGGACATTTTGACCATGTGGTCGCAGAGGAACATGTCAATGTAATTTTGTTTTAATTACATACAAATTAAATAATAAAAAAATTTTTTACACATTTTAATCTTTTCAATATATTGCGTTACAATGTGATCTTGACATTCTCTTGTTCAGTTGATTACAAGCTGTTTTCCAGCTCTCATGGAAAACTCTCCGGTGAAGAATTAATTCAATTCGGAAGCTTCGAGTGACCAAAAGAGAGTCTTTTATTTCAACTCATCCTTGGCTGCAATCCCCATCAAATTTTTCATCTTAAATTAAGTTATTCAACATTTCTTCATCCTATTAAAGTTAGAGGTGTGCACGCGCTGACGCCAAATACTGTATCCAACCCTCAAATATTACAGGACATCCGTGTAAATATGCATATCTGCAGAATTTCCAGACGTATGACTGCAGTCTCTACAATCTAAAACAAGCGGACATTCCTACGGCAGCGGCGCGCGCTCGTATAATCCAAATTTATACATATTCGAGAATTTAAGTAGTGGACTCGCGGCTTAATTTCGAATCTAGTAAACCGTTTGACCGTACAACCCTTGCCTCTGCAGATACTGCGAATTATACTCGACGCGACCCTCCTTTTCCGGCATTTAATTGGACGCCACATTGCCGCAGCAGCGACTGCACCGAACTATTCGTCTCCGGAATATAACTTTGTATAATTGAGAAATGTACATAAAAGCGTATCCATGGCGGTGGCGGCAGCGACGGCGCAATTATAAATAAACTCCTAAATTCCGCAGAGATGCAGTCGAGCAATACGGTAAATAAGTTATATGCAAACATCGTTTAATATGAAGGCAACACGAGGCAGTGCAGGACTTGGTGCATCTTGGAAGCGAAGTTAGTGGATGTGCTAGAATTCGGATATAAAAGATATTAAGCATGCTCAGAAAATAAAACCAGAACGTCAACAGTAATCGATATTTATTGCAGAAGTTACAGTAACTCTGTTATTTGTTGATATCGTTTGACGAAACGTGTGGATTTGGTTTGATGTCCGACACCAATGTCATGGAAATGAAATCTCGCTAGTGTGAAAGCAGTCTTCGGGCTGGAATGTACTTTCTTTCACGATCGCTTCAACTTCAATTTTTTTGTTGGTTCCAAGACTATTTTGGAAAAAAGTACCACATAACTCACGATATATTCTCAACCGTTGCGCAGACAGACTTTTAACACATCGCATCCACGCCGCCGAAGTATGGAATCACTGAACTCAACGTTAGATCACCTCTTGGAGGCATCATCTACGAATCAGATAGTATTTCTACCCACTCAAGGACGCTGCTAGTTCCTTTGTTCGCAAGATCACGACCGCCGATGCGCGCAGTACGTTGCCCAATATTTTAATTGCCGCAACGATAGGCGCTTGCTCCCATTCCAGTTCGTGCATTCGATCGTCTTAAGGATTCGATTGTTCGATTTCAGGTTCGCATACTTTCGGACCATGCCGTGTAAAAGGAAGCGCGCAACGGTCTACTGGGATTTCTAAAAATTCTCGAAACAAAATCAGAGTGCGCATCTCTACGGAAACATTCGGTCGAAATTAGTCGTCCCTATCCTCTTCCGTTTCGCGTCCAAAGAGAATTCCTAACGAAACTATATGCGACTAATACGCGATTCGCAAAGAGAATCCGCTATACGGGTCGAATTCAATGATGCATGGACGCGGTGATGGACAAACATTTCGGATCGCGGAATCCGAAACCGAAAGCGCGGGCTGCGTCGTAGATGGGACCTATTTCGTTCTCATTAATATGAGATCGGTTCGTTTTCTGCGGAACTTTCACATTAGCCTGTTGGTAGTAAAGGAAATTCGCGATTATGTGCTCTATGAAGCAGGAGTATAGAATATATCGAAGTACTCTTTGATATAGGTTCATGAAAGAATTGGTATTTGCCGCACTTTTTTCTTAGAGGAACTTCTGTTGGATTTTAAAGAAAGTTGCATTTATTTGTAACTGATAAAATTCCGCATCCAACTCTGATGTGCAAGATTAAAAGAACACTTCCAATAAGATACTATATACTGCAAAAATCGTATCTGACTCAGCGACAATTCGAAACTAAGGTAAGTGGAGAAATATCCCATCAAATTTCATATCCAATCAGAGGGTACAACACGGGAGTATCCTGAGCCCTCTATTATACGTGATTTGTACAACCGACCTATCACTAAAGAGAGGCACAAGAATGGGCACATTTGCAGATGACTCGGCAATCTTTATGACTCACAAGGATCCTGTACTTGCATCAATTAAACTGAAGGAATACCTAAATTGCTTTGCAAATTTGCCTGAACAAATGCAAAATCAAAGTGAATGAATCTGATGTAATCTTCACCCGCCGAAAAGAGCAGTGCCCTCTAGTTAGCATCAATGAAGTATCAGTACCCAGAAACGAAGTCGTTAAATTCTAGGATTAGATTTAGAGAGTAAACTAAATGGGAAGCAGCATATATCCAAAAGGAGGAAGCAGATGGATATAAAAACGAGAGAATTCAATTGATTTATTGGACTGTCAACAGAAAATAAGCTGCTCGTCCACAAAGCAGTAATTAAACCTATTCCGATTTACGGTATTGAATTCTGGGGTTATGCAAGCATGTAAAATAGAGCGATCATTCAACGAGCACAGTCTAAAATTCTCAAAGTAGTGCTGGTGATTCCTAGAACTAATATTTCGCTCTACCTAATTTAGCAGCTATCTTTTAAATATCCACCCTACCATTTTCATACAACCGAGATGTGGCTCAAAAGTAACCGGATTAACGCTATTACAACTTTTATTGAGTATTCTTTACACTTTCAACATTATCCCCTTCAATGTACACCTCTTCTCGATCCCTGTACCGCCCTAGGCGAATTCTTTATTGATCAAATCAGTGCGTGAAGTTACTTTTAGATAACATGTTCATGGCCTCCATCGCTTTGTGGTTTACAGCTTGAACGGTCTTAAATCATGTCCCTTTAGGTATTGACTTGATCCTAGGAAATAGGAAAAAGTCACACGGGGCCAGGTCTGGCGATTAGGGTGGACGCTCCAACAAAGCTATTTCATGCTTGAGCAAAAACCTTTGTGTTGATGCAAAATCCAAAACGTGTTTTTCCACAATTGGGGTCACGGAGAGTTGTTAGGACTTCAGTGTAGTTAGGCTAATTCACTGTTCGACCTTCGTGTACTCAATTTGTGTGCACAATCCTAGGAACGTCGAAGAAAAACGATCATCATTGTTTTGAATTTTGATTTCGTCCATCGAGTTTGTTTCTGTCCTGGTGAACCATATCTCTTCCAATGCCTTGACTGGCTCTTCAATTGACTGGCTATTTCATTCTAATTCCTTCCTCAATGGATACCTCTCTCATATCTGGTAGTAACCAAACAAACTTTTTATTTATTTTTGGAAACCAACACTACACTACATTATTTCTTCGTTGTCCAGGAAACGAAAACTTCAACTTTTCCTGACTCCAGTTCATGCAGGCATATCGCTGCTATAGAAACCTCTATTGAATGTCGATGTATCATTGGTTATTTCCAGTAATTTTTTATGAATTCATGTTTACAATGCTTTTCTATCCATTAATATATGTTTTTTATAATAATTATTAAGTTTATTTCTAGTTGCATTTGTTTCTCCCATTAAACGTCTTTGGCCCGTAGGGTAATAACATGCTCAAAAGGTGATGGGCGTGATGTCGAAAAGGTATAAATAGAACCCCAAAATAATAATTTTTATTTCGTAGTTAGCTTAAAAGCCTCAACGGAAACGTCAATGGCTATCAAATATGATGGCATGATGGTGTTCTCCGATCCTGGCGACAGATTCATGACTTTGTTGGCGTGATTTGAAGATTCCTTTTTTTCAATAAGTGAAATTCCTACTGGATGAAGACTTTCAGAAGAATAAGTTTTCTGTCGAAGAACTAGATGATACAATTAGGTTATAGTAAAAAAATTTGAATCTTTCAGCATTAAAGATCGCTTCGTTATCATCATTCTTATTGGAGGAATATTTTCACAAGGAAAATACGATTTCAGCCCTTTTTAAGCGCCTAGTATTTCCACCACGGTCTCGTCTCATTCGGATTCAAGCCGAGCAATCTCCACGAGCATAAATCTCGGTTAACATTAACATAACAGCCCATTATCAACCCAATTCCGAAGACTTTTCCTATGCTTTTTTGCGCGATAATCGTGAATTATTTAACGGTCCCCTCCTAAATTTCGTCCGACAAAATTTCGCGTTTCCGTACAAAACGCCATAATCCCCTGACGGTCCTCGCCGTCCCGCATCCGAACTGAATCGAAGATATATTACCGCTCATACCGATGAGAAGATATACACGGACGATACATGGGACAGTAGATGGCGCGACGCGTTCATAAACACATGCCCCTGGTAATTTACACCCGTACGGCGTTCGAAACATCGGTCTTAATTAGTCGAGGCGGGTCCAGGTTTTTCGGGACGCCGCCGCCGCCGCCGCCGTTTCGCGAGGTCTATAAATTACGACGCGCCATTTTGGAGATCCGAACACGCGCGCGGACACGTGTATGTGTACACCGTGGACGAGCATACCGCTGCGTAATTACCGGAAAGCGCCAGTTCGCGATCCCTGATAATGTAGGTATATCAGCCGGAGTGGATGGTCGCGTGTGTTTATCTGGAGTTTATCGTGACGATGGATGCGCAAAAATAAACGAACGTGTTTCGAAGTTCGTTTCGTGTTATGAAACAAAAAGCGATGGATTTCTAGAGAGGATGGTCAGATCGAAACGTAGCGAAATTATTGCAATCCTGTTCAGAATTTATTTTAATTTTAACTAAAATTCGCTAAATACTGAACAAAACTTCGATTCTGCAGAGAATACAGATGCGTCTCAAAATAAGGACACTGTTAAAGGTGCCAACAATGTAGGAAAAAGATAGGCATGATGAACGAATACAAAACAACAAGCACTATACAAATATGACTACGGTCCCTTAAAGAATTGATGAAACTGAAAAAAGTGAAAAATTTCAAAACAAAGATTTAACACATTGACTGGCATGGCTATCACATTTGATAGCCATTGACGTTTCCGTTGAGGCTTTGGCTATCAAATATGATAGCCAAGACTTTGTTCCTATAGATGTTTGTATATACGAGAATCCAATAGGAATTTAGTAATTAGAAGTAAATAGCTGCAAAAATTTAAGTACGGAATTTCTTAATTAAATTCTCATATATACAAACATCAAACGTATTAGTATATACATGTATTGCTTATCTGGATATTTAAACTATTTCTCACAAAGTCACACTGACAAGCGGTATAACCGCCAAACCCGTCCGCGAATGGTGAACGCAATTCTCTAATTGCATGTGTTGCTGTAATTTAAAGAGTCCTTAATTTTTTCAATAAAATGTGTTTCCTCCTGACTTCGTTGTTCATACCGTTACCAGTCACTTTTAAATAGTTTCGAGGTAGCTGACAGCATTGACTTGAAAGCAGGATATCAAATTATGTACTCGGTAAAATTCGAAAGTGCCCCCTCCTTCCCCCACTGACAGCAGGTATGGAAACTTACGGGAATATACATATTGGAAAATTCATAACCCTACTGCAGTGCTTCCATGACCTTCTGACTTCTTTCCCCGAAAATATTTCATTATGAAGGTGACCACTTTTTTAGTAGCAGCTTCTACGGCGATTTTAGGAAAGTAAATAAGGGCAATGACGTTGCTATAGTCGTTTATAAAAGGTTAATTTTCTGCGATATTTTACGACTTGCATAGGTCTCGTAAAAGGCCGCAAAAATGCTGAAAACTTAATTTCAATGATCCCAATCCGTTTAAAAAATTGATACTATCTAAGCTAAGAGACGATAATCCTGGATGCAGTTCTTCATAAGTAGCCCGGGCAAACAGGGGTAACAGCGTACAATTACGAAATAAGTCACGGCAGCATCGCATCGATGCTGTAGGCGAGTAGTTTTGTGTATATGTAGGCTGTCGTAACTTATTTCGTAATTACCGCATCATCACGTAAATTCGAAGAATAGGACCACTGAAACGAAAAAAAGGTTTACGATACAAAAAGATCAGTCTAAATCGAGGACTAATCAACAAATGCTCAAAAAGGGAAACCGTGGAGGTGATAGCAAGAACTTAAAAAACAAATAATTTAGGAAACATGAGAAAGGAACGTCGGCGTAGCTTGTCGCTGGTTTTTCGTGGGCTTTCTGCGCTGAGGTTGCAACCGATGGCTTGATCATCCTATGTGTGAGTAATGCGGCAGAAGTTAAGAGGTCCATTCTGAGATCTATTCTCACGCCATGCAGGTGTGTGTGCTTTTTTCGTTATTGTGGTCTGTTTTCGGAGCAGTAAGAGCTAGAGCTCCGGCCTCTCCTACACTCATTTTACGGCGATCTTGGGAAGGCCCTTGATGGTGTGATGACTGTAGTTTGAAAAGCATTTTGTTTCCTCTATAGGCAATGCCTTCTTCTGGATGTCTTCCCGTTCCCACTCTGCTATTTTAAATCTTTTCCTGAACATCAGTTCCAACCGTTTTTAGATTTAAGGAATGGTATGGAAGTCAACCTCAGAAATTCTTGACATTAAATTATATTTAATTTGCAATTTTAGTTTTTCTTTATTGTCATTGACCTTACATTAGGTATAGACATTGGCAAAGTACATTCATTTTTAAATGAAACATACATACCAGAACTTATAACATCTTTGGACTAACTAATGAAGAACTTAGTGGCGGTTACAGCTCTAGCATCTCTTCCACTCGTCTCATGGTGGCTTCCAGAAGATCAGTAAGAGATACTTTGATGACGTGGTCGTACTAGCTTAAAAACTCTCTCGATTTCTTGAACAGCGAATACTTTCCTCTGGAAGCGTTTCACTTTCCAGTCTCCTATTCCAAAATGGTTTATTATTATTACGATCGAGCGAGAATGTCTTCTTCTGGCTGTGTACCGTCTAATAGGAGTTCATCTTTCCATTCGGCAAATTTTCTCCTCGACCTGGCAATTAGTGATTCCTTCAAGGGATTTATAGCTTTGTTCTAACTTGAAATTTCTTCGACAGAAGGTTACCTTTTCGGGAAGGATTCCTTCAGCAATTATGAAGCAATTGCAATTTTGAAGCTGAACGATCACCATCCAGCTTGAATGCGAAAAAGAAACGAATTATCAAAAACTTATTGTATCTGAGCTTGAGATAGATGTTTTTACTATAGAGCATCTCGATTCAAAGTCTAAACGGGACGAAGCGCTGTCCGAAATTGAGGGACGAAAGAACCAACTGGAATTTGAACCTTCAGAGTTGCAAGTACTCAAAATGAAAAAAAAAAAAATATGAGCCTGTAAGGGTGAGTGTAGCCTCTTTAAAGAGCCAAATACTCAATATTTTCATAAGTGTTGATTGATTATAATTTTCAGGCCAATATTCTACTGATTCTTGGGAACGGAGACTGTGTTCTAAGCTCAGCGATGAATATTGAGAATTGATTGATTATTTCCTTTGTAGCGCTGAACATTTTTGTTTTCGTTTTGATTATAAATTGTTTGGGAATGTACATATGTTAAGTAGAGGATAAAAATCTTTTCATGTCTGCTCATTTAGAAATGTTAAAAAATGTTCAGAATTGATTCTCATTTATTATGATTCAAGAATCTTCGAATAAACAAAATCTATTATGTAGCCTTATGTGAATATTTTCGTTCCTCTTTCCATTTCTTATTTCTCAGCGCACTGGTTAAAAAAACAACTTCCTGCTTTATGAATTAATTTTATTCGCGAAAGCTTTTTTTATTGTATTTAATAAATGTATGCTTTCAATTAATTCCTATCTCCACGTATGTTGGACAATGTTTGGAAGTAATTGTTAATTCGATCTCGACGGTATGGATTGCGGTCTACACACCCTGCCTCATTATTTTGGGGATGGACTTGTCTGTGAAGAATTAATTCCTTCCACTCTGTATTGTCATCATCTAGGGAAAAGTGCTACAGTAAAAAAGTGAACTTTTGAACATACGACAGCGGTCAGTTTCACTTGGCGAATATATTCTAATGTAAGTGCAATTCACTGTACTTGGCGATACGGAAAAATTCATACTGCGTTCTTCTAATCTCAGTTTGACTCTTAGGAAAATGAATGTGATCGTTGTATAAAGAGGCTATGGCTGGGGTGACCCGATGAACTATCCCGTGAGCTGAAATGGAATGCACTGAGCTGGGTGCACCTAGTAGCATAGGACCACAGGCACAGTAATAATTGGTTCATTGGAAAAACAGCTTCATTCCTAAGAACTAGATATTAAATTTTTACCATTCAGTAACATTTTCAAAAACCAATCTGTCCATACCTTTGTAAAACGAGCCGACGAGAAAAGATACATTCGTAGATCAGGGCACACTTACATTTCATTTGTGTGAAGTTAACTTACTTATCGAAAGTTGCAAATTCCAACCTGTGTTCTATTAAGGCCAAAACTTGAAGAGCACTTCGCTTCGTCAGTCGGAACCTTTGCACAAAATCAATTTTATCAAGCTCATCAAAATGTTCTGTTCTCTCCCTCTCTGACGCAACTTGGCCTGCGAGCAGGTGGTTCAAAATCGTCCTCATCACTGGTATAAATCATATCAAGTGCCAGCTCAATGGCATCCTCCATTTTTACTTATTATTTCTACGTCGTTAACACATAAAACAAACAGATAAAAGAGTAGTTAACTTAAACCTTTCCTTACGTATTTTATCTTCCCGATAACGAGTGGTGAATTGAATTCAGGGCTTAAGGGACAGTTGATTTTGGCGCGCTTCCTAACTAGCCGTTAGATAGCGTAGTGAATATTGGTCCTGGAAAGACACAAATCTTGTCGTTAAGTTAACAGATACCTACTAAGGTTTAATCGGAAATGGACCGGCCCTACGACTTCGAATTTTCCGTAGTACTGCTAAGGCGAAAGCAGTTGAATCTGGAACTCCTTGAACCACTTTTCTCAGACAGTTATTAATCAATTACTTGTCGGGGTCAATCAAACAACCTCTAACCTAATACATCAGCAAAAAAATCGTTTCGAATTATCTAGCCCCTTTCCTCCGCTTTCCACGAATACATTCTGATGTATTTTACGTTGTACGATGCGGACACACATACGCGTATTCTTGCGTGCACGAGGACCGTAATTCGTAATTCAAAACGTTGCTCCAGTTACGCTCGACATTCACGAAAATTTACCTGCGCGCCGGACGAAATTTAATGGAATGAAAATAAGCGAAAGGGTATTCAGAGAACCGGGCATCCTAAACAAAGCAGGGGTCTAGCTGATACGGCCGTCGGGGACGACCGTCTCCCTTCAGCCTTTTACCTTTGTGCCTCTCTTCGTTTATACATGAACGTTATACGTATGTATGTACACTGTACATACGTGCTGCTTTGTATATGAGAGGTAGGGTACGCCTACATTTATTTATGTACGACTCGCGTGTATGTGTATGTGTATATCGTGCAGATGCCGTAGGCAATATGACGAACACAATTAAACTTTTATTGGTGTATAAAAGCGAGGGTCCCCCGTTCTGACTGTAAACCGACGGATATGGCCGGAGTTTAGCGTTTTGCGTCCTTTTCGTATGTTTATTTTCGATTCGATATATTCGTTGGATTTAATTTTTCCCCTCTTAAATGACTTCAAGAATCCATTTTAATTACATTTTAACGACGTTTGTGCTTTAGAACGGGGCCAAATGGACCAACTCGTATCTTTAGCACGCCGACTCATAAAGAAAGCTTCCCAACCTGTACACGCGGATTTCGATAAGACTTTGTAACTATGTATGTAGAGCTGGTAGAACTATGTATGAGGCCGCTTTTTCTTTCTACCATCAAAGCCTTTGAAAGGATGAAAAATGTCCTTAAAAATTGACCTGCTTTTCGCTTTTTGACAATTACTCCGGAATCATTTCAAGATAGAAATACACAAAGATGCGAATAAGAAGGCTATTGAAATATGTCTTAATCGTTGACCATTATTCCCAAAAATATTACCGATTTGCGGTTAGGATTTGGTAGTTATTTAGGGCTGGTTGAACCATGTGAGAGTTCGGGCCCTGTTTCTGCCAGTAACGCATTTTCAAGGGATAAAGAGCACCTCCAGGGATGAGAACGTTTTTTCCAATTACTCCCCACTTGTTGCAAGGAGGGCATATTCAAGATACGGGCATATAGAGGGCTACTAAAGCGTATGTGAATCGGTAACCCTCATCAGGAATTACCTCCTCTGACCATCACCGATTTCGACGAAACTCGGAAGTTATATAGGGCAGGTAGCACTATATGAAAAGGTGGCCCTTGTCTGTGATCTGAACACATCGGAAGGCTGAAAATTGGGCTGCTTTTCGTTCTTCTTTTGCCAATTACAATGATTGCAAGAAAAAGAAATTTACTGACCGACAATGGATTTAAGCAAAACTTGAAGCCTATGCCTTTATACTATCAATGGACGCAGGGCTGACGCCGGTGGTCATAGGGGATTTCATAACAGAAATATTTTGCCAGTTTTTATGGGATTCAACTCACACCCAAAACAGTGGATCTTTGTCTAGTTCATACGAATATAATATCCAAGTTTCGCCATTTGTTACGATGTTTTGTACGGATTTTGCTGTTCCTCGGTGGAGTTAACAAGAGTTTCTTTCGAGTTGCGGTCAACTTGTGCGGAATCCATCGGGAACTGATCCTTTTTCACAGCTACTGCAAAATCGAATGTATTGCAGTCCTCGATATGCCTAAGGACGTCTGTCTCTCACTCTAGGTCACATGGCGATTTTATTTAATCATGTTGCACATAGCATCGATGTTTTCTTGAAATAACAATCGATTTTGGTCGACCTTCACGCAATTCATCAGTAACGGACGCACGACCACGACGAAATTCTGCAAAGCAATGGTAAACAGTATTCTATGATGTGGCTTTATTTCCGAAAGTTGACAAAATGGTATGCGTGTGTTAATAATAAATTCAATCAAGCATAAAAGGAATGTCAACGGCAATGCAGTGTCGTGAAATCAGTTGCAAAGAAGAGACTGTTGCTTTTTTTAAATGTTTGCCTTTGCGACTTCTGCACTTTAGCGTAGGTTCTAACCAATTCTCGAAGAATTTGTTCCATTCTAAACTTCGTCACCTCAAAAACATGGTTTCATGGAAGGCTTCGAGTGCCTCTTAAGATGCGGAAAATCGCCGTTCACGCATCATTCGTTTGACATTCGGGAAGAGAAAGAAATATTTAGGCGATCAACGAGGTGAATGCACGGGCAATGGGGTATTAATTCCATGTTTTTCTCCTCCGAATAATCAATTGTTTGATGTTAAGTGTGTAAGCTAAAATTATCATAATCTAAAGTGACGAGACGGTTTCGGTTGTCTTCCCTGATTTCCTCGAAATCTTTTGGCAAAGAAATTGCTGTATTTTTCTTCTTCTTCTCTCCTCCAAAGGAAAAGTTGTGGCATGTCCAGGACAGCCGAAGAAGCAAGCGATTATTTTCTTGTTCATCAGTTATTATGCGGAATCTATCGGGAACTGATCTTCTCCACAGTTAAATGCTCTTGCAAAATTGAATGTATATTGCAGTCCTCGACATGCCTTCTTCAATCATGTTGCACATAGCATGCATGTTTCTTTGGAATAACAACCGGTTTTGGTCGTCATTCACGCAATTAACAACTGACGAAAGCACTACCACGACGAAATTCTGGAAAGCAATGGTAAATAGTCTTCTGCGATGTTGCTTTGCTTCCAGAACCTGAACGAAAGAAATCTCCACATTGTCGTTCAGTTAGACCTTTACGAAAATCGTAAAATCATCGATCGAAGTCGATAAATGGAAAACTTATAACGATTAGTGCTTCGACTTTCATTTTTTTGACTCGAGGGAAAATCGCTTCAATTTGAATCCATGACTTTCTCAAGAAACCCGATTGTTATGATCTCCAACAAAGGAAATCGCCCTAATCACAAATACAACCGTAATAGAAACCAAGCAATCGACTTCTTTATTCTTTATTCGTTGTAATCGCAACGACACAAAACTAAATTAAACTACACCAACGTCCCGTCCCGCCTAACACGAGGATTTAATTCCTCTCCGGATATTTAATTAAAACTTACGCAAATATCTCATCGGATAAAGTTTCGGTCCACGGGCGGACACATCAAAGGCCTTTTCGAACGACGAAGTCGAAATTCGTTCGAAATCTATTTGTATAAAAGCGCACAAAAGATGTCACCGGAGAGACGGGGTCCTTCCTTCCAATCCGCTCATTCAATTTCGTACGCGTATAATCAATTACGGCGTGTTTGCTCTTTCTAAAATAGATAATAGGTGCCCGGAATGGGTCCTTTAGTTTATTGTGCATCGGCCTGGGGCGCATCGAGGGAACAATGGCCGCGATGCACCTATATATCTGCGCATAATGGGATGACAAATGTCCGGGGACGAAAGTCCTCTAAGAACGGAGAGGACCTGGACGAATATAATTCGGCGCAGCCTCCACGGATGGAATATTAGGTTACAGATTTGTACGGTCGCTTTATGCAGTTCGTATTCGTTCGTTTTTGGAGAAGTCATGGTATTGTTTGTTTTTCGAGAGAGTTTAATTTAAATGGTATTTGCGACGAGAAGGATAGCCGTACGTTACGGACGTACGAAAGTAGGATTTTAACAAGACAAGGAGAACATTTAAAGGAGCACGTTTCTTTCTCGTTTGGGTGTTAGCATGAACTTTTTAAAGCACATCGTTCTGCATAAAAAAGAGCGGCAAAAGAACAACTACAAATAGATGTAATAAACTAATAACTTAACGGCGTTCACCTATCAGCGCCTGGCCTTACCATATGGCAAAACAATTTAGAGAACTGAGTCTAAATTGAGATGAAGAACTAAAGATGGTGCTGCCTGTGTCAACCATCAGAGGTACATGTTTCTGCTGTATACAATATCATGTCGGTAAAACACATACTTCTGAGTATACTGTTGTTGCGTGCTTTTCAACGTCGTTAACATTAATAATATATTTTATGGCTTTAAAGTGCGATTGATGAGGCCTGGAAATTAATGCCAACTTTTAGCGTCTTCTGCCCCAGTGTGTGGCGGTTTAAACCGAAGTTCAGGTTCAAGTTCAAGTTCAGGGTTTACTTAAGTTCATTTTTCAGTTCAACTCAGATTTGTGTCAAACGTTGAGTACAACTTGAGCCAAAGGGAATAGGTTCATTAGGTCATAATTATACGAAGCCTATTACTTCTGTAAAAACAACATTACGTTTGAGTTATTTAAGGAGATATAGAAACCGGAACTACCCTGTTACACTACTTTTAAATCCAAGAACAGCAGCAAAAAGCGTGTGTAATGCGGCACATATTAGAACACACAAAGGTGTTGAACGCCTTTCTTGGTATCTGGAAACAAAGATTTCTTATGCTTGCTACTGGTATGCGTTTAAACATTTACACCTGTCAATGTGTTATAGTGGCGACTGCAGTTATACATAACATTGCTCGTGAAGCGAATGACAGTGCACCACTAAATTGATCCCGGCATTCAGCAAATTATAAATAAAGTGAATATCAATGCAGAAAACGAATTGCAGGATAATAGAAGAAAGCATTGATTACAGCTTGATTATTTCCATAATTTAGCAAATGAAAATATCTAACAATATGTCAGTTCATAACATGGTTTTGTAAAACTTGACTTGGAAATATAAAATAATATTACTTAGTTGAAGTATAGTTAATAAGTTAGCAGGAGGAAAAGATGGTGAACGCTTCTCCAAACTGGTAATAACTTACCGGTTAAATAGCTTTATTCCTTGCCCAGATTAACTAAAGTCAATCAAATTTCAATTTTTAAGAAACTCCGTCCTTAATGGCGATGTATAATCTTCGATTTTGACTAACTCTAAGATTGTCATCTGTGAAAGGGCGAAAACATTCCTAAAATTCATAACCTTCAATTTCCGACGTAAACAAACGTTATTTTCCGGTGAACGTTATTTCCGCGTATTCGCCCCCTTTTCCAGAGAAACGACCGTCGAATAAATTCAATTTGGTTTTTTTCCCGAGCGCGCGCGTCGCGGCGAAGGACGCCACACGTCGCGATAGGCGTCGATCTGGACGAAATTTAGTCGATTCGCGAGTTGTATTGTAATTGACGTTACGATCCAAAAGGAGAAGCCGTGTTGGAACCGTCAAAGTCGATAATCGAACGCATTAACGCGAAATTTAGATGGATGTTAAAGGTCTAAGAAACCGACGAGGACGTGACGTCTGTCAACGTAAATTACATTTACATAGTATCACCCCAAGTTAGTAATAAGCGGAAATCAAAGCGTTGTACCTCGATAGAGTGAAGTTTCACAAGTCGGTATAAGTCTTTGGTAATTAGCGGTTATATCGGAAATTGTAGAAGTTATTTGGGTCTTTGAAATGAACGGGGCGAAATCTGTATTAGATGTTGTACCTTGGCATCTCGGAAAGGGTGACGAATAAAAAGCTTTGGATGAGGCGAACTTGAATCGTGAACTGCCAGTAATCGCGTAGGTATGGTTTTTGCTTCTTCGTCAGTTGGAAACTTTCTTCGCTTCAATATCCGCGATGATCTCAAAGGTGATGTGAGACTAAATTGCAAGAAAATCATGAAAACCTTTAAAACTAATATGCCCGAAGAAGAAATAGAAGACGGATGTCGAAAGACAAATCGAGGGCAGTTTCCATTGAGAAAATCGCAGTTTCCTTCTTCTCTCCCTTTTGGGCTTTAAGGAAACCGGATTTTTCTTTATTATTTATATTC
The DNA here is from genome assembly GCA_038088585.1 of Chrysina gloriosa. Classification (NCBI taxonomy): domain Eukaryota; kingdom Metazoa; phylum Arthropoda; class Insecta; order Coleoptera; family Scarabaeidae; genus Chrysina; species Chrysina gloriosa. Next base: position 6,889,676 of record CM076094.1, on the reverse strand, counting down.
ACATTCATTTCATCAGTCATGCACTTTCACCTCCACCTTCTCCAGACTCTTCCTATTCATTAACACTTTCATTGGTGCTGTTTATCTGTGTCTTCTTTATTTTTCCCTCTTCCTTTTCCTAGATGTTTCTGGCTGTGTTACCCTCATCACCACTCTTCCCATCCTCATGTTTATTATATGCTTCCATTTTATTCTCCTTGTAATTGAATCTTTATTTATATTATTCCTTGCGTACTGATGTGCAAGAAGATTATCGCTTCTTTCTTCGGTTGTCCTGGACATATAATAACCAGTCCTTTGGAGGATCGAAAAAGAAGAACAATACAACAATCTCTTTGCCAGAAAACATCGAGGAAATCAGAAAAACAATCGAGAACATCTCATCACTGTGGGTCACTACAATTGCAATCTAAGGCTTACACACATAACGTCAAACAATTGCTTATTCGGAGGAGAGAAACATGGAGTTCATATCTTATAGCCTGTGTATTCACCTGGTTGATTGCCTAACGATGTCTTTCTCTTTCCGAGTATCAAACGTAAGATGCGCGGACCGTGATTTTCCGCAGCTCAAGGAGCCCGAAGCCTTCAAAAACCATGTTTATCAGGTACCAAGTTCAGAATAGAAATTCCTTTTCGAGAATTGGCTTGAACTTATGCTAAAGTGTATAAATATTAAAGGCGAACATTTCAAAAAGCAATAAAAACGTTTTATTCCAGAAGCTTCTTCCTTCCTAGTTTTTGTAGCAACGATAAAAGGTTTTAAGTGAAAGTCTCGACATTGGTCTCAGGGTATTGTCCATTTCAGATCTTGAGATAGTCGTTGGAGACTTGAGACAGTGCCCATAGTCTCGGGACCAGGACAATTCCGTGTCGACTTTAGAGTCAACACGCGGTCTGCTGAGACTGCTGAGTGACGATCGGAAATTTATTTTTAATTTTATTTCTAAAAAATGGATTGATGTTTGGTTCTAACTTTCTTTAGTTGCGTATAAAATTGCGCAAAAGACGAAAGGGGAAAAGGAGGAAGTGTTTGGTAAGAAAATGAGTGGATCGATGAAATGACATTGTACATTTTTGCCCAAATAATGGGGAACGTCTTGTTTAGGCGTGGTGCGGCTGATGGGGGTTTTAGCTTGTTTGTAAAAAATAACATTCCTCTTATTTATTATAAAGGAAAGAAAAAAATGGGTAATATTTTCAAAATTAATTTTTCATTAATTTTATTTCTAATACGTATACGTTAGATGTTTTTCTTGTCCCTACAATGTATTGTATATATGTATGTATACTATACCCAGTTCAATCTAAGATAAATATCCATACTTGATTAAGTAAGTTATGTATGTTCCTTTCTATTTCGATAGCATCACAATCATGAAATTTTCGGACTCATTTTCTTATCATGATTCCTGTACAACACGTTTAACATTCCAAAAAAGAATCCTGTTCCCCATAAAGGTTGATTAATTGAAAAGTTTTCTTATCTGCTCACTTTTGTGGGGTCATTTTATAAAATTATATTTATCTTGAAAATTTCAAATAAAAATTGGTACATATTTTTGATAAAGTCTACCTGAGGTCACAACTCTTCCTACAGTGCAGGAAGACTGGAGACTAGGTCACGAGAGCAGGAATGAGCATGTCCACTTGTGACAAGTGCCGTGTTTGAGAGCAGCATTGCCTTGTCTCGGAGAGAGCTCCCAGGCCCATATACGTTTGTGAGTCTAGTCTCAAGACTACTCTAGAAATGATTTTGTTTCAAATGGAACATTTCAAAAAGCAATAAAACAGTTTGTTCCAAAAACTTTTTCCTTCCCAGTTTTCGTAGCAACGTAAAAGGCGGCGCTCGTATAACGTTTGAGCTTCTTCTTCGCAACTGATTTCACGACAGTGCACTGTCGTTGATATTCCTTTGTTGTTTGATTACAATTTATTACTAAGACCCGCATAACATTATTTGACTTACTACTCAAACTTTGAAACTCGCATTTTTCGTCAAATCAGCTACGACGATAAACAGCCAACTTTCCTTCAATCGTAAAAGCGCACATATTTGCGCTTTTCGCGAATAATACGTACACACAACATTGTCTACGAACGCGAACGCGCATAAATAACGAGCGCGCAAATTTGAATGCTTATTCGGTTCGAGCCCCGGCACGTGTACAGAGTACCAGTAAACATGTTTAAAACGCTGGAAGGAGGCGTGTAACAATGTAACATCTATTTCGCCGCACATAATAAAAGTAAACTATTGTCCTATGCTCGCCCGGCCGGGCGCGCCTCATCCGAGCAGTTTGTTTGCGTAGCAGCAGCGGCAGTAGCTTTCATTTTGCGCGCCCCGTTTGGATTACACATACCTGGCCGGGTACGTGTGGAGGAAACGAGCGCGTTTCGTGCTAACCGTCGGGAGCATATTTTATTGATATTAATTGAAAAATATGTTTGTACACGTCTATAAATATTTAAACGGCGGTGCGGTCTATGAATTGTGAATTATTATATCGAAACGCGTCGGCGGTGGTGAAGGAGGGGGAAGGGAGAGGGAGCGAGGGAGTTGATATATTCGGGGGAAACTAATGGCGGGTAATATATGTATATATTCGGCGATTTTATTGAAATTACATAATTGAAAAACGTGAGCTCGCAAATACCGAGTCTATAAATTATATTGACAGTAGGTACCACCTATGCGAACGTGTACGCAGGCATATGCCTCGGACATAAATTATTTAGTGTAATTATGAAATATGAAACTAATACCTAATTTATTAGTTCCGGCGTAATTTGCGCCGGCCGGGGTGGAATTGGAAATTCTAATTTTTAATTTGAAACCGGTGAGTTAAAATAACTAATATTAGCACCGAAACGTATGACGTTCCATCAGACCAAACTATACTTCATAGTGGAGACATAATCGATATCATGCTGGTGAGTTCTGTCTGAAGTCTAAATTGTTGCCATTCGTTAGAACTCGCAGATCCCACAATGCTGGACAATTTCAACAAAAATCGATTTCCTTCGAGTACCGAGCGAGAACAATTGATTTCTGCTCCGTGATAAACCCCAAATTTCTAGCGAGGTACGATCAGATAAATCAATCGAGTGTTGAGTGCATACAGGGGTTAATTATGGGCCAAAGAAATGCGCCAAAAGTAAAAGTAAGACAAACGCGACCATTTAATTAAAATAATAAGAACATGAACAACACCCTAATACCGATAAAAGCCGAGTTTAGACGACTCGACCAGTCTAGAGCTTTTTCCGCGGTGTGTTGGAGATAAAAAGAAGTGCTAAGCAAAGACTCGTCCGTTTTCTCAGATAACAAGGAATACAGGGCCAGTCTATAATTTAAGCTCATATCCATAGAAGACAAATTGGCGGATATTGCAAAAATGGGATGTTTATTTCAAAGTAGAAGAGATGAAATGAGTAGAAGGAATGAGACCATCGAGAGCCAAGGAAATCTTCTTCTTCTTCTTCTTCTCGTTAATCCTTATGCCTTTCAGCGTCGGATTATTTGTGGATCTTACGACGATTTAATCCATTCTTTCCATGGTGTCCGCTCTGTACTCATTCTTCTCATTTCTGCTATGGTCTTCCCTCGCTTTCGTCCTAATTCGTTGACTCTGTCAATCCATTTTTTCCTTGATCTTCCCTTTTTCTTCTCCCGTTATTTTTGGCTTCTATTATTTTCTTTGTTAAACTCTGAAAACTGAAATCAAAGTGGTAAAAGTTGAGGCTGATGAACCAAACTTGAATATTGAGAGTCAGGAATAAAGTACAAACTTAGAACGAAATGTGAGGAGAAAGAAATAATATAACGAACGGGGTAGAATATGTGGAAAATCAGAAGGAAATCGAAACTAAAGAGAAAATAAAAAGAAATTATACGGAAAGTCGAAGTACGAATTGAGATCGAAGTGGATCTGGAGGAAGTTAAAAGACTAGAAAAGTATAAGCATGCAATGCTACTAAGGATACCACAAAAACAGGGATTTTTAAAAGCGCTAAACTACTCAAAGGCAGCAATTTATTGATAGACGAGAATTAATAAATTTGCTCTGCAGGCCCTGGCGGTCCATGATTTGGGTAAATTTCTTTCATCCTTTTTCTTATTAGTTGCTGTTGTTCTCTATCTGCTTATCCCCATACTTTTCAGGTCCAGACGCTTTTGCCTTGGACGTCCTCTTCTTATTCTTCTCATTCCTTCTTCCACCCTCAACTTTGCTACTCGTACATCGTCCATTCCATGTAAATGACCCAACCATCTCAACATCTGAGCTGATGGAGATGATGATTATCAAAAAAAAAAAAGTAGCACAAGGGGAGAGGAAGATGCAAGAAAGGTCACAGGGTAAACTGACAGTGGACAAAGAAATGAATAAACCTGAAACACATAGCGGTCTGAAACGATCACTCCCAGAAAGGTTATCAGAAGGAAATTTCCTAGACGAGCAGCTTAGGATAGAAAACAGGAACAGGATACTCAAAAAGTAAAAGATATTAGAGAAAAGAAATACGAAGATGGCGACACTGGCAATCAACAACACTATGAGTGAAGTTTACAAAAAGGAAAGGAAAGAAAGATGAAACTAAACTTAACCGCATAGAACATGAGGTGCACCTATACAGAAGGAACCATAAAGGAGGTTATAATGGAAATGAAAAGAGAGAGCAGTCGGTAGTAGGAATAGCAGAGATAAACGATGAAGTTTTCTTCCAGACTGACGGAAAAAATGGAAGGTGGGAAACTGACTTCTGTCTGAAAACAAATGAAAGAAAAATAATAAACTTCGAACCAATATTAGGGAGCAAATAAGAAGAAGGGAGCTGTGGTTAAAATAATATATAAAATAAATAAAATTACCCCAACAACAAGTAGGGATTTTTTCTGTGCAAACTTTAGATAGTTATTGTTATTTATGTGTATGTAGCTTTTGTTTGTTTTTACTTATTTGTTTACTTATTTGTTTGTCTTTTCTACTTTATTATTTGACGGGTTTATCACATTTCTTTTCGTAATTATTGAATAAAGTATTATTAAGGAAGACATCTCGCGGAAATAACTACAGATTTCGTATTTCGACAACTAATAAGTCGTCATCTTCGCTAGGTCCAAAGGTGTGGTAAGGGTAATTTTATTTCTTGTAGATAATATCATGGAAGATGTGTTACATAAGATTGATTGGTAGCAAATCAAATATAAGTATTGAAAATATACATATGCGGTCACCTAGAGACACATCCAGATGAAAAAGACATATGAATTTCACGAACTAATAACAGAAGAATATGGGAAGGGATCGAAGTATAATGGGTGACGGTAATGCTAAAATAGGTAAAGAGAGCAAGACGATAACGTGGAGCAATGCAGCAAATATGAAGAAACAACACCGCCATGGCCGAAGACGAACAAGTTTTGCCTTACAACATAGGAAGCTAACAATTGGTGAGAAAGGAAATACGCAAAGCTACATGGACTGTTTCCGATGAAAAGACGACTAGAGTGAGTCCACTATAGGAACGCACTTCAAGGTCAGGTGAAAAGTATAAGTTTCAACTGGGTAATTGAGGTGCCCTGTGGATGCTTACGGGTTTTTACCTGAGCTTGAAATGCGTTCCTACATTTGACTCGGCTGTAACTAAATTAACCGTCGTGACTGAACAAAAGGATCAAAGATTTATCACGAATGTCAGAATCACGAGAGAAGAGGCTGGTCGTGGTTTGGACCACCCTTTTAGTTAGAATAAGACTTAAGAAGGACTCGACGAACAGAAGCCGGAACAATTAACGACAACAAGCACACGAAAATACGATGTAAACCCATTTAGAAACTGAGGAAATCAGAAGAAAATACGAAGAATTACAGAAAGTTATTTTACAGGAACCGAATCGAAATAGGAGAGGTCTAACAAGGAAATCATCAGGTACGAGAATAAATAGAAAGTAAAAAAGGAATGCTTCGATGAAGAATGTAAGGAATAATCAGACGCAGAAACAAATGCAAGACAAGAAGTGTTAACCAACGGCAATGAATACAGGCAACAGCCAAGAACTTTGCGAAAGATGTGGACAGTCTTAGACGGACGATATATCGAGAGAATAATCCTACCCCTGAATTATTATTATTATTATTATTATTCTGGCCTCGACCTTATCCATTAGCCACTTACACTTATCACTTGAACGGGGTACACAAGTTAGAACCAAGGAATAACACTGGAATAATCACTTCCATATGCTAGAGCTTCGAAAATTGTGGAGGAAATGAAAGACAATTTCTCAGGCGGTTACGTCTCACCCTTAAAGGCACATCATGAATTTCTAAAGCATAAGACGAGGGGCTGATTGTGGTTTATCCGACTTTTTAGTTAGAATAACGCATAAGTAGGATTCAATGGAAAGATACGGAAACAGCTAAACCTAAGAAGCACACGAAAATGTGGTGTAAACCCGTTTAAAATCTGAAAAAATCAGTAGAAAATACGAAGAAGGAATAAACGCAAAATTACAAAAATCTTAACATTTTACAAGAATCGAACCACAATGACGAAGAACTAACAAGGAATCATCGTGTACTAGAACTAAAAGAAATGGAGAAAATAATTGTACAATGAAGAATATAAAGAACTGTCAAATGCAGGACACAAAGTGCTAACCAACTGCAATGAAAGAAACAAAAAGATTAGAAGGAAAAGCCAAGAATATTCCCAAAGATATGCAGAGCCTTGAAAGGACAATTCTCCAATCTTGTACCTTCAGTGTCTAGAGGTCTTCTTTCACTGCTTCTATCCATTTTTGACGTGGTCGTCCCCTCTTTCTCTTAGTACCTCCTACAGTCCCCATCACACCTTTAGACATTCTCCCCTCTTCTAATACAGCAATGTGTCATCTCCATTTCTATCTCTTGGCAAGGGTCGTTATTTTTGGTTAATTTCCATTATCCCCTGATCTGATTTTCTTCTCCAGAGATTTCCCTTTTTCTGCCCCACCGAACATCCTTCTTAGAGTCTTTCTTTGCCATCCCTCTAATCCACGTCTGGCAGACGGCAAGACCGTACGGCAGATAACTATGATATTTACTCTTAATTTCATCTTTCTGGATGTTATTTTCGACCTCAATAGTTTATTTAGACTTCGGGCGCTTTAACTTCCTTTAGCCATTCTTTTAGTATATAGAATAAATAAAATCGCCCTCACCAAAAGCTTCGAAAAAAGTCACTGTCAACAGTATTTTGATGTATTTCCCGCGTTCAGTGTGTGATGTTCATTGTTCAGTGCTTTAGTGTTTTACAGTGTTCGTGGTGTATTGTTTGTCTTGGGCATTCACCGGATATCGCTAGTGATATTGAATTTTCCCAGTTTTCCACTGAGGATAGCTACTTAGTTAGCCGAAATACGTATCTAGATTTGGATTTTTCCGAAATGTGTGGTAAGGATAACTTTATATATTATTGTAGACACACTTCCCTTACTCTTATTTGCATTATTTCAGTAATCTCTTGGTATTCTTCGTTATTTTCCATTAAAGTCACCTTTAAAGTATAAACAATATGCAACTTACTCAAAGTTATATTCTCTCCTTTCGTTAGCTATTTTGAAAGTCGGTCCAATCTGGTCTCTACTACCTCTGATCTCACTGTCGAATTTACACTGTAATAATCACTGGAGCTTCGAAAAGTGTAGAGGAAATGAAAGGAAATTACTCGATCCGTCACGTCCCGTCCTTATAAATAAACAATTGCTTAATCTTGAGCAGTCGCAAAGCCGGCAATAGAAACTTACCGTGTATGATGCAATCCTTGCACGAAGATATCAGGCAAACATTTTGTAACCATGCATTTGTCTCACCAAATCGTGCCCACATAACGTATAAAACATCAATATCACTGCAACGACAACCAATCAACTTTCCATGAAAGTTCGTTACGTTCATTCCAAATTGGGTACTTTCAGCTGAGAACTAATTTCATTCTCGCATGATCGCTCAATCTCCTTCAACTTATGTTTCGCAACAATCTGAAACAATAGCAACTACGATTTATTAATAACGACGCCCCGCCTTTATAATAGGACGCGAACACGAGGACGGCAGAAAAGAATAATATCTTAAACTGTAATTGTGGTAGGTTCTCGACGAAACATCGTTACAATTGTTTCGAACTTTCGTTCGTAAATTCTACTACTGTAGAACTTAGCAAGAGCCCTTTTTTTGTCTGTTTTGTACCCCGTTATTAGAAAAGGATAAATTGTATGGAAATTAGAGAGAATGGAAAGCGGAGATAGACGACTCGAAGTCGTCCGGACGCTGCGTTGCACCGGTTCGAAAGTTCGAACAAACTTCGAAGCGACAACGGAGCTAATGTTTCGGATATTTTTAATCTGGTCGAGGGATTATTCGTACGTTAATTAAAAAAGTTTAAGAGCAAACTTAATTATTACCCGGAGATTATGACTTTAATTAAGAAATGGCCGATTCGAGATCAGGATGGTCGTTTTCGTATCTGTTCCAAGTACGATGAATAGGGACCGGATTATATATTCGAGATTTGAGTAAAATATTTATGTCTTAAATATAAGCAAAGAATGTTGAAAATATTCCTAAAACGTCTAGATAATATAAAATATGTTTCAAAAATATTTTCAGAATGTCGAATATGTTTTGAAAAGTAACATGGAAAAGAAACAAACACCAAGAAAATTTAAACAGATTTCATTAAACAGATACCTATACTCCCTATCTAATTATTTTTAACCAAACAGAACTCACCTTGATTCGTTTAATTTCCGATTTTTATTCTTAGAAACCGTAACAAAATAATCTTTGCTCTTCGGTATTGAACATGATATTTCGTTTGGAAGTTTAAAAGCAATTAGAAATTTCCTAGAAAAAAGTAGAAGCATAAATTCCTTGGAAAAAGCGTTAATTCCTATTTAAGTAATATTTATTGTCTTATATTTAACGGAACAATAGTATTCGTGCAACGTAAATTTCCGAGAAAATTATGTACTATATTTGTGATAAAACAACGCGATTTTCAAACGGAAAGAAATGTCGAATAATTTCAAATATGTTAACATATTCGAAATATGTGGAAAAGGGCCAAAATATTCTAAATATGTAATATTAAATTAGTATTAAACGCTGTTATTTACCCTGATTCTTGTAGACATGTAGATATGCCAAAAACATATAATCCGGTTTCTGACGATGACTTTAATTTAATTGTGGGGTTTCTCGGCTCCATCAATTTTTTTCGGGCGAACCGTCGACTTAAAAAATTCACTCCTACTGAATCGTTCATAGCTTGATAAAACTGTGTAACTTCAGACGTACTAAATATCACCACCCTCAAATCAAGGGGGAACTCAATCAATCGGCATTTTCCATAAGAAATTTCCCCGTCGACCTCGGGAAAACACCTTCTTCGTCCCCGAGAACATTTTCTTAATTAAACGCGAGCTATCTCCTAAGCATACATAAAACAGACATTGCAAGGGCAAATAAGACGACGTTCGTACAATACAATGGAACGCCGTCGAATATCTCCGTCGTCGTCGCAGTCGTCACCGGCGAAGATCAAAGCGGACACTTCGGCAAGAACTGTTGAAAATAACCAGAACGCGAGACGAAAGCAGGCGAAAGAGGACGGCGGCACGCTCGAGGTGACACGATCGTCGCGCAAAACTCATCATTCCATTATTTCGCCCGTAATTAGTACTAGGGAGCGATGCCTTAACAAAAGTTTATTAGAGTTGACACGAGACTTGCCTTAATATAGAAATAAGTATTACAGATAAAGCGCGAGCGAGGGCGACGTGGGACGCCCGTCGCCTCGTCCGGGTAAAATTCATTATTCGACGGAAACGCGCTTATTAATTAAAGACGGGAATATGAAGGAAATTTTAGTTGTTTATTTGGAGGTGGAGGGCGATTTGGAACAATTCCTTGTTATTTTCCTTCTTGTGCTAGGGGGCGTGTGAAAGGTAATCATCGTGCTCTAGAAATCCAAATCGAAACGAATGGTTACACCTCCTCGTACTCATGAGAGGTTGACAGCTCGATAAGCAATTTAGTTTCCGGAACAAGACTTTGTACTCGGGAATTATTCTTCCTACATTTCTCACCCCCAATTCCCACCAATCAAATGTTCCCAAGAATCAAGAATAGACTGCGTGATCAACGGTCCCACTTGCCTTTAACAATGCAATTTTCGCTATCCCAAATGAAGATTGGAATAACCGCTTTTAGTGTTTATTGGGAGCTGGAGGGCGATTTGGAACCATTCGTTGTTGTTTCCGCCCTTTTCCTAGAGAGCGTGTGAGAAGCAATCATCGTGCACAATGCAAAACTGTAATTTCTGGCGAGGATACTTTGAAATATCATAAAGCACTTTCGGTCAGCTCAAGCTTCTGTATCACCCGTGTTTTCTGTTTCCCAACGAGCCCCGTTTTCATTGCGTTCTTCTTCGTTTATAGATTCTATTTCACCTTCTCCTAGTCATATGTCACACCAGGAATCCATCTCTCGTATAGCTCAGCTTAAGGGATAAGGAGAAGTCTACTGACGTTGATTACCTTCTGAATCTTATAGTTTTCGATTACCAAATTGCTTTGCGCTTAGACGTTGGTAATAATTACGTAGTTGGACGCATACACACACCTCATTTCTTTACCGTGTAATATAGCGATCGAAGAATAGGCAGCGATATGACAACACCGCGCATGACGGTTATCGCCGATCGGCGTTGGATGTCCGGAGCGCTGTCGGGTTTCACCCTCTCGCAAGTCCCTTTGAAGGAACTACGCACGACGGTGTTGCAATTCATCGTCCTTATATTGCGTGGTTAAAAGGCCAACCGTGTATGTACACTGCCGCTCAAAAATATTAGAGTGCCAGGAAAATTTTTGAGGTCAGAAAATAGATTTAAAAACTTCTGATAGGTAATATTTATAGCATACTTAATTTTTATTGGCAACTTGTTAAAATTTCATTAATATCTTCGAAAAACGTATACAACGTGTCGCAGATAACATTTCCAACATGGAGATCTCGCTTATTGTAAAAGATACAAGTTTGGTTAAATTAGACAAATTGTTCCTAAGGACTAATGAAATTATACAATATTCTTAAATTTTCAAGTTTCCATGTATTTTAGGATTTATGGTGATAAAACGAAAAATGTCAAATTTCTTTTTCTTGTAATAACTTTCTTGTTGTAGTAGATAAGATACTTTTTATGTAGAATTTAAATATCGATTTGGATTTTTTGTTTGCACTTTTCGTTTTTTAGTTTTGATCCCTAAATTAAGTTTTTCTTATGGAACGTCACGTCGGCTTTGAGATAATTGAACGTGTCCTTTTCGTCCTCTTTACAATGATGTATCACATGTACTATCTATTTTTAAAAATATTAAGGAAAATTGAAGTATTTTATTAATTTTATTTTTTATTAGTCTAACGAAAAGTAGGCCGTGAAACATAAAAACATAGTAGTTTAATATCACTAAGAAATTATTCTTTCCAGAACATTTGTGTACCAGCAATAGCTTCATTTAATAATATTGAAAAATTTGATATGTTGAGTTGTTACATCCTTCGTCATAAAAAGAGCGTAGAAACTGAACGGATGTACTCGAGGCTGTATCCTGAAAGAAGGCAGGCCAGTCTTCGTACGTCTTTGTCTGCGAAATGCGGTTTTAGAGAAGTTAATGTATTCTTCGGTCTTCTCTACGTTAAACAGGAGGTAGAAAGACTGTTGCATTTCTCGACCGGCTTCCCAGACGTAGGGACAATTCCGTGCGATGAATTGCATAAAAACTTCTCTTCGCGCCGATGAAGTAAATATATTTGCGTCCATCGGTCTAGCGAGGCGTAGTTTAAGCTCAATACGGAATTTTCCGGAGGCCACCCTCAAGTCGGTTCCGGGAGTTTTCGGGTGCTTCGCCCGTTCTTTTAATGTATATTTACAATTCTTGTGACTCTAATATTTGCTTTTACAGAACTTTAATTAATCCATTTTTCATGTCAAGTATATAGTACACGCAAAGTCGTTAGTTAATTGTACAATGTATCTCTGGCCGTAATGAGTGAAACTCTCTTTGTAATAATAATAATAAGAAGAAGAATAAACAAACTTTATTGTCCAATAGGTAACCCATTGACAGGACAAAAATTATTGAAAGTAAAGTAAAGTAACAATATGTAGGCATATTATGTGCACATAACAATAATCCATAACAAACAAAGAGAATATATACATATATATATATATATTCAATTGAAGTAGTATATAAAAATTAAAAAGTATACATTTATGTAAGTAAATCTATACACAAGACACTATTTCTGCAAAATGCTTATTCCGATTTCGGCACATGAAGAAGAAGACCACCACTTTTGGTAAAGTAAGTCATTCCTGTTACCTTAGTTCAACGATACCTAGAGCATATAATTAATATATTGATTCTTAAATAATACCTGTAGAAAAAAGTATTTTCAATTTATAATTACCAATAAATTTAATTATCAATAAAATATACGTTATTTTAGCGATAAATTTCCGGCGGTCAATTGCTGCCGATCAATTGCTGGTGATCAATTTTCCGGACACGATTGAAAAGATTCAGCGTCGTTTTATATTATTATTATTTATATTACTTATCACTTAGGATGGATGGTATTCGTCCTGATCGAGGAATTGATTATAATTCGTTATTGAGGAGGCATTATTATTATTATTATTATTACATACTTGGAGTATCAATTACAGAAATATTAAAATCATTTTGCAGAATAGAACTGCTTATACCTGACTCGGCAATCAGAAATTGGAAAAACATCAAATCCCCTAAACTCCATCAGCTCGCACACAATTTCTGCAATACGCACTTATCACGCCTTCAATATTTAGGTACCCCTTATCCGCCGAGTCATTTTCGATAATCTCAAACCATCTATTAACCGCCACATAGGCGGAAGGGCGCGGCGCGGCGGCGCGTCAAAACAATTTAAAGTCGTCAAGTGGCCCCTTTTAATACGATCCGCCGGATCGTAATCGATCTCGCGCCGAAGCCGGCTCTCATAACTAAGCAGCTGTCATAACCTTTACCCGACTCATATTTGAAATTTGACCTGGCCCAACGCGTTTCGACGATGGGTTTCGATTTCGGACGAGATGAAATACATACATACAATCGGTTAGTTCGTCGAGTCGGTCGTTCGGGGAAGTTAAAAAGTCTATCCGGGGCGACTGCTTCTCGTCGAGAAATCGAGGCAATTTGTGTTGATTCGGTTGTAAAAGATGTCAGTTAATTTTACGCGATTTTCCTTTCTTGATGTAAAAAGTGATAAGGTAGGATTGATCAAAGGTTGGGCTTTTCTTGGTTCGTGTTTGAAAAATGAATGTTGTTTCGATACAAGATAAAATTAACAATCTTCGTAGCTCTCCCTTCTTCTTCCTCCTCCTCCTCCTCTTGTTCTTTCGGTTCCCTTGTTTGCTAAATTGAGTCCCGTTCAAGAGACTCTTTATATATCCTCTATAGAAATTAAATCGCAGCTATTTCTTCATTCCTAGCGAGCTCTTCTGGTGATTCCCCGACTGATAGCTCGCCATATATGTACTCGTTCTGTACAGTGTTACTCCTATGACGTACAGTTTGAATGGTATTATGAAATTCAAGACAGCGTTAAGATGGTACGGGAAGAAAATATAACGACAAAAATCACAAGATAACAAGTAAAATGGTATAGGCACATTATCCGAATGCAGGATTGAAAATTGGCGAAAAATCAAAGAAGGGTAGATAACGAAAGACATGGGCAAGTAAAAGTCAAAACAGCTAGGCCGGAAGATAGAAAAAACGAGGACAGGATTGAGAAACATGATGAACACGGAAGGGATGGAAAGAATTAGCGGAAGGGTTAAAGTAGGAACGTTTCAACCATCTACTAGGGCTTAATCCGACGTCAGATAAGCTTTCTTTTTATTCTCTTTCAAAATTTCCATTCTTTGTAAAACACTTTCTGGATATTCCCTTTCTACTAATAATCTCTTTACTGCATCACGGACCGTTGCAAATTTAAAGTTGATTCTTCTCGGAGATTTTGTAAATTACGAGGGTGGGTCAATAAGTCTGTGGCTTTTTGAATTTCTCGCCTCTTAACTGAAAGGGCAACACTACTCCTGTCAACAGGCAACTGTCAGTTGACTCCTGTCAAAATTTGAACAAGCTGCGTCGTTTAGTTTGGGCCTGACAGCCATTGATAGCAGACTACCGTGTGAAATGAAAAACTGAATTTCGTGTGCTCATTAAGCATTGTTTTTTTTTGGAAAAACACCATATCTCAAACCAAGGCTAATCTTGATAAATACTATGGGGACTCTGCATCATCAATTTCAATGGTAAGAAAGTGGTTTACTGAATTTCGTTGTGGCCGTACAAGCACGGAAAGTTCCGAACGTTCTGGACACCCAGTTGAGGTGTCTACCCTCGAAACGATTGAAAGTGAGAGAGATTGTGGAAGCCATAGGCATCTCACATGGCTCGGTGGTTTCAATTTTGAATGATAATTTGGGTACGAGAAAGCTTTCCGCAAGATGGGTGCCGCCTTTACTGGCAATCGACCACAAACGCAATCGCGTGACAACTTCGCAGGAGTGTTTGGCGTTGTTCAATCGTAACATTGGTTACGAGTTTTTGCGCCGTTTCGTAACCGTGGACGAAACATGGATCCACCACAACACACCATAGACCAAACAGCAGTTAGAACAGTGGATTTCTCGGGGTGAATCGGCGCCAAAGAAGGCCAAGGTGGGTTTGTCAGCCAATAAAGTCATGGCGACCGGTTCTTTTTTGGGATGCACGCGGTAAACTCCACATTGACTACCTTCAAAAGGGTAAAACAATCAATGGAGAATATTATGCCAGCTTATTGGGTCGATTTAATGAGGATATGAAAAAGAATTGACCGCATTTGGCCAAGAAGAGAGTTCTTTTCCACCAGGACAATGCAAGGGTGCACACATGTGCAGTTTCCATGGCAAAAATTGATGAATTGGGCTACGAATTGCTCCCTCATTCACCCTATTCTTCGTATTTAGCGCCGAGTTACTATTTCTTCTTACTAAATCTGAAGAAATGGCTTGGCGGAAAGAGATTTGATTCCAACGATCAAATCATCTCACAAACAAATACCTATTTTGATGACTTCGACAAATCTTATTTTTTGGAAGCGATAAAAAAATTGGAGAAACGTTGGGCAAAGTGTATGGAGGTCAAAGGAGATTACGTTGAAAAATAAAATGATTTTTTATCCAAAACCTGTGTTCCACTCAAAAAGTCACGAACCTATTGACCCGCCCTCGTATATTTAGATGCTAGATCTAGACCAGTTATCTTTTCATTTATTCTAGAAATTGTCTCCGTTTTCGTTTCCGATATAAAATGTACACCGTTGCTTTTATCATGAGATGATCTCATCCATAATCTGACCCTCTGTATATCTTTACGCAACTAATTGTCAACTGTGGTTTTGCCTTTAAATCACATAATCAATGGCATCCTTCAGATTTCTTTTATCGAATCCATGTAAATTTATGTTTAATAGTTTATGGGGGAAAAATCCACTCATTACTTTTAAAGACAAGGTAGTGTACAAATCTATTCGTTTTTGACCACTATCATTTCTACCATTTTCACCGTACTTCTTGCGTTGACAACTCCGAGGATACGTATTGCGGTTTTTCGTATTTATTTGTATCTGTTAGAACTTATGTGAAAACAACACAACTCAACGAACTGATGATCATAGACGACATGGCGTTGATGACAGATACAGAAGTAAATCTACAACACAACCTTGAAATCATAGAGGAGCAACTAGCGAGGATAAACGCGAAAATGTATAATAAACAAAAACCCATGGTAATATCAAAATCCAAGGAAATACATTAAATAAGGCTGGATGGGGAGAAAATTGAAGAAACGAACCATTTTAAATTCTCTGATGCAAATATGGAAAGAACAATATTTTTGGGGGAAAATCGAATTAGTGAGGAAAAGATACTCATGTACAGCAGCGAGTGATGGGACTCTACCAGATTCAATACTGTGGAAATGAGATTCTTGTGAGGAATTCAGACGAAACTTGTAAATAGCATCCATTAAAGAAAACATTCAGGAGGGGCAGGTAGGCGGGGAGAGAGGGGGGCAGCTCAGGTCATTTCGGCACGTGTTTCTAATACGCATTCTTACTATCACGGTGTCTCTGCAATTTTTAAATTCAAGCGTTGTTATTAGAATTTGTTAAAAGGTCGATGACATCTTATCATTAAATAGTGTAAATCGGACTGGTGCTGTCACTCCTCCGAATATTATTATTTATTATTGTAGTTGTCATCGATAACTTATCATTGGATAATAAAATTCGGAGGAGTGACAGCATCAGTCCGATTTACACTATTTAATGATAATAAGTCATCCACCTTTTAAACAAACTTTAGTTATTATCCTTTCGTTTATTTCATTCCAAATTTTATGTTTCTCCTTTATTACTTTATCTCTTTTCCATTTATTTTTATTTATTCCAGTAAGCACCACAACATCAACTTTTATTTGTGTTAACTTTTTAAAAACTTGCAGTTTCTGTTTTGACATTACGTCCATGTCTCGGGACCTTTGGTTGAAACACTTTTAACCAATTTTATTTCCTCGCGAGAACGAGGCGTCCATCCATAGTATCAACCGCAAACCGGAAAAAGAATTTTGTGCTTGTATTTGATCTGGCAGTGGAGGAGAAATTAAATATCAATGAGGCGTATATAAATACAATTATTTAACAAAATGCGAAATATAATAGTAATAACTTAATCCTTTTCACTAATTACGTAGTATAAGACAAGTTAACATATAATTAGTAACTGTTTGGTCGTTTAAAGCTGAATCTAATTTATTAAATCTATTAATTTCCATTGATTCTAAAAGATCTAGTTTTTTACCTTTTTCCTGAATATGAAGTATATATAAAATTATGATTAAAATTGTAGTTATTTTCAGAACAACGTTTTGCAAATGTGGAATCAGATTTTTTTGTCTACACAGCTCTTCTGATGTTTGGAGACAAAAAATCTGACTCCACATTTCCACATTTGGCAGAAAATGGCTTTACGAACTTCAATTTCGTTTGTTGGGTGTAAGAAGAAACTGGAACTAACATCATCAGTTTTTAAACTACAGCCCAAATTGTTATCTGTAATCAAGGTGCCCGTGATATTGTCGAAATAAAAACAAAACTGCCCTGCAACAAATTCAGGTTCATAAATCATTATACTTCTTATACGTAATGATATTTTCTTGAAGAATGTGATTTCGTCTTGTTATTTAATACATTCTAAGCGGTTTTTGTTCTATTTAATGAGGAAACCAGCAGATCACCATTATAGACCAGTTTACCGTTTCTGATCACCTTTCTGTAAATAAATTTATATTTTTTATAGTGCTCTTTATTATCTCCATCTCCAGTCAACGTTAAGCAGATACACGAATTCTTCGTGTTATCCAATGACGAACGTTTTTTTGGACAACGTTTGTGTGCTTCATCATAGCAAGTGCAAGATTATAATTATAAGTTAATATAGTTATAAAATAATTATATTGAATATCGATAAATGTTGTGCTGTATCCTACACAAGATGCGATGTCTCTGTCATCTTCAATTACAATATCAATGGGCTTCCAATTCCTAGGGAGTCTGCGGTGAAGGACTTGGGAGTTCTCTTTGACACTAAACTAAAATTTAATCTCCATGTTGCTGCCGTTTCTGCTGCTGCCTCTAAATCTCTGGGTTTTATTTTCCGCACCTGTAAAAATTTTTATAACTTGTCTGCGCTGAAATTTCTTTATTGTGCCTTCGTGCGCAGCAAGTTGGAATATGCATCCCTTGTGTGGTATCCGAATTATGTTTACCTCGATCTAACCCTCGAGCGTGTACAGAAGAGATTTTTAAAATACCTGTCGTACAAGACTGATCGAATTTACCCCCAGCGTGGCGCATCTTATGCCGACCTTTTAAATCGTCATGATTTCCCATCTCTCTCTGATAGGAGGAGGGATTCCAGCGCTAGATTCCTGGTAAAACTTATTGCAAATGAAATTGATTCACCCCATTTGTTAAGTAAAATTGGTTTTTTGAATCCGCTACGATCAACTCGCTCCTCTGAAGTTTTTTCGGTTCCCAGAGCTAGAACAAACACCCTAAAGAAAGCACCGATCACGCACTTATCTCGGAACGCCAATGAGTTATTTAGACGTTATTCTCTATAATATTAAGTATTTAATGTAGTTTATTATGCAACAGAATTTTGATCATTTCACTTGAATTTTTATTACTTTAGTTGGCATACACTATTTTCTTTTCTTTTTCTATTTATTAACATGTTGTCCTGTAATTGGTTCAATTGTAACTGTTGGAAAATAAAGGCTATTATTATTATTATTAATAAAGGCTATTATTATTATATTGGGATTCAGTATTTTGAGTGGTACAATTTAGTATGTTTGGTCAAGTTTCATTCTTTAAAAGGTTTTTTGAAACTCGTTTTGTTTCTTTCTTTTATTAGTTTTGGGTTTAAATGTATCATTCGTTTCACTGTATGATAGGAGCGTCACACGGTTTTGTGGCAGATGTTTTTCTTCTGCGGGGGATTTCGTTGAAAATAATTGCGTAGCTGACGGTTTTATCTGATTCTAACCGATCCTATTGATCCAGAAACGTAGTAACTGGATACATCTGACTTACTTTCCTATTTCCTGGGAAATCGAACTCGTCTAAACGCAAGTGACGAATCTCGAATTCAATTCCTGGATGAAATTCCTTAAAATTGCACCATTAAGTATTAAGTATCGTCGGGTCCGCGTCGCGGATCGAAACTACAAAATCCAGTCCCGTAAACTGAAACGAAACAGTTAAAGCCGTTCCGGAGGAAATTGCAATAAAGTATAAGACCGAAATAACCCGATACTTCCGGACGATCGATCCTAACCGAAAAGCTTACTACGTACCTACGTACAACATACAAACACGTATGTATAGTTTCGTCCCTCAGGATCGGAACGAAACTAATACGGTTCAATTCGAAGCCAATTTCCCGGACTCCGCGAAAACAAACATACTCCGACTAAACGAAAACTGTATTTAACGGCGCCAAAAACCGCCGCGGTGTATTATTTTACTTAACCGTAGGATATTACCGTGCAACGCGCGGAGATTAATTATCATAAACGTATTCGAACGGGCTCGGAAGTTTGCGCACGATTCGGTTTGGCGTTCCCCAAGCGTGTTAAAAGTTTGATACGTATGTTGTACGTATGTATATGTACTGTATGTACGTTATACGTATCTGTGGCGTGTATGTTTAGCGATCGCTCGCGGCCGTTTAAGATTAATACGTTCTGCTACGTCCTGTGTGTTTGTGTGTGTGTACGTGTATTACGCGCTAATGGCGAAATTCTTACCGATAACGAACTTTAGGTCGTACCGCCGGCTTATCGCGAATATTAGCGATTAAAACTCTATTTTCGACCAAGTTTTCGACGTAACCCCGAACGAGGAAAGTTGCGGGTCATATGAAACGAGGGAATTACCCGAGTTAACTGATTATATCGGGGGAGGGGGATAAGGATGGTTTTGGGTTTAGCTCGGAGAAAAAAGCGTGGATATGTGGAATTAAAGAAAAATTTATAGATCACCCTCGTACGCAGCTTTCATCCCATACTCCACGGGGGATGTTTCGAATGTTCTAGGAATTTGGCTTTAGTTCAGTTGCGTAAATCACTCTTGGTCGCAGTCAAGGCTAGACACGTTTACGCAGCCATCCCGTGCAATATTGGTTACTATACTTCAGCTCCTTGACTGATATCAAATAATAATAATAATAATAATAATAATAATAATGAATATAATAAATGTTGTCATTGCAGCAGAAACAGAAAGAAAAGAAAAAGGAAAAATACCTTGTAAATATAAAAATAAAAATATATATGTATGCATAAAATTAATTAAATATTTAGAACTAAAAATTAAATTAATAAATTAAAATAATATGCCACACTTACAAGGTGAGATTCATATTTTCTTCTTCTTCTATGTAAAAAGTATTGAGCTACACGTGGCTCTTTTCATACACCATGCACAAGTGTAATGGGTAGCAGGTACGCCCACCGAATTCAATATATCTTCGGAATGTTTCCTTCTTCGTCTTCGTTTTCTTCTCCTTTGAAAGGATTCGAATATAGCTTTTCGTATTCGCCCTGGAGTGGCTAAAAATGACTCCAAAACCAGTTATAGGACTTTATTGGCTATAAATTCTAGTAAAGTATCAATACAAAACTAAAATCAACAGTGCAAGAAAATACCATTGTATTTAATGATATTAAAATATTCAATCACTGATCGCATCATCTGAACACATTACCAAACATTAAGTTTAAAAGTGTATCGAAAACATACTTATCAAAACAGCCTTCTACTCATTAGATGAATATTTTAATGATGATATGATATTGTTATTAATTTTTAGTTTATATAATATGTTACGGGCAATTTATCACAGTGCTCCGGTATTGTTACTTTTAGCCTCTCGCTCCATTCCTGACGTGTAGATTGCGCCTCGCTTTCGTAGGTTTTTCATACAATTTGCGCCTTTGGATGCACGTGTTTATGGCGTTTGGTTATACAGGTCGTTTTCCGTGAATAGGTTATTTTGTTTTCGTTTTAAAATCGCGTTTGTCGGGGATATACACGCCAATTCGACTTTGAGAAGTTTAATACTATCGTTGTGTGATTCTGGGAGTTACGCTTCCCCAATTTTGCTGTTGGAACTAATCGGCTACGTTGAGCGTTTGATTTTCCCACAATTGGACGTGATTCTTTCTTTTAGTTATTTACGATGCCGCTATCTTCTCTTTCATGTTGTTGTATGGAACTACTATAAACTAGTAGAGGATTGGAGATTATTTGAGAACATATGACAATTTTAAGAACACCTAATAATTATCGTAGGAGTTGGAAGAACTTCAGTTTGCTGTGTTCGGCTGGTTTCTCGACATTTTAAAATCAACTACGAGAAAACCCGCCATCATCCCGATACCGATTTCCACGCCGTAGGAAAGTTGACAACTGGAAAGACGTTGTGATATTTTTGTCTCATCGAATTTTGGGAAAAATTCCCTAGAATTGTGTAGTTAATTTAGATTTTTAAGTCGGGGATTTGTTTTCGATTAAAAGAGATTCCGAAAAAGTCCTTCGAGGACGGTTTATAAAAAATTAGCTTTACATTTGCGATAAGTGTATTGCATTAACTGGAGACTATATTGGAGAACTGTAACGGAATTTTGATGAAAATCGACAAAATAAAAAAAATTATAGCTAAACTTCCACAACTTCGAAAACATCCCTCGTATACTAATTCTCATTTCGCGATGTTAGGGGACGATATAAGACCCTAGGGAGAGACTTCCCGTAAACGGGAGAGCGACGGATCGTCCTGGATACACGAAACAGGACAAAAGAACAAAAGCGACATCTGCTTCCAGCGCGCGCAGAGCTTTGCGGTCGCCGCGTCAGTTGCGCTTGTTTCCGGTGATGTGAGCCGTCACGTGTTGCCGGCGCGGTTTGCTGACCGTCATTCGCCGATATCAATTCCGAGCTGTACAACAATTAGTCGCCTGCGAAAATTGAATTACTCAATTTGACGTTGTTTTTGCGAGCGCGGACCGCGCCGAGGGATAAATATTTTGACATTTCGTTCTCTTGCTTCTTCCTTTGTTCCTTTAAAGTAAATTTTATGCAAGTTATAATTAAAAAACTGCTTTCGTCATGCGTAGACGTGTTTCGCGGTTACACCGCTCATCAGTGCGACTTTGTGAAAAGTAGCTGAAAAAATTCGCATTTAAGTATATATTGGGGGAATTTCTTAATTGAATTCTCATATATACAAACTTGACAATACTTGATTAGTTAGGAGATACGAGTGCGACCGCAGGAGGAAAGAGTCGGTTCGACCTCACTGCTTTCGATTCAAACGGATTTTTTTGTAAACAAAAGTCAGAGTTTCAATGATGCTGGAGTTCTAGATCAATACCCCCTCCCCATCTGATAGTATGGGAGGAGAGTTCTAGATCACTTCTTGCATACCACACTTCTTACAAGACAACAACTAATATAGGGGTACGGCAAGGTTCAATATTGGGTCCAATACTGCTCCTACTTTTCATAGACGACATTCCGAAATACGTTGATAAAAAATTCATGACGCTTTATGCCGACGATATTGCTTTGATGGTTTCTGGTTCAGTGTAATAATGTATTGAATAACATCCATAATTGGTTTGTGAGCAACAGATTGTTCCCCAACAACTCCAAAAGCACTTACATTAGATTTCATCCATACCAACTGCAACTTGACCAGGACCAGGACCAGGACCAGGACAAAAAGTTAATAATATTACTTTTAGTAAGAACAGACAGATTCAACTTTTTGGCTCTCGGGTTTGATGAGCAGTTAAATTGGAAGTTTCATAGCGAGCGCCTTTTGACCAACCTAAATTCCCTATGTTATTTGTTTCGAAGTTTTAAATCCGTTTTAACTCGGCAACAGTAGATATGTTCGTATCACGCATATCTAGCGAGTAGGCTACATATGCGGAATAAAATATTGGGGTAATTCCCTACTAGCAGGCGATCTATTTATATGTCAAAAAAGATGGTTTGTGTAATAGCTGGTCTAAAGCCTATGGAGTCTGCGGATTTTCCCAAATTCGATTTCCAGAGGGTCAACCAGGTAACAATGGAGCGTATCTCCGATATAGTAATAAAATGAATGGCCGCCACTTGATCTCTTAACATCCGGAAACCTACCTTGTACCTATCAACGATAAGATCAAGAAAATTCACTGTAGGTGCAACTACCAATAGGCGACGGAAAACGGGGGTAGGTGTGAAGGAAATCACAGAACATTGAATTAACGTCCAGTTTAATAAAGGAAATCAAAAAATAACTTGACTGGCATATAGCCACTAACACCCTGTATATAAACAAACGAAAAAGAGGAAAAGAATTTAGGCCGAAAGAATATAATACAAATTTAATTTGGATGAGTAGTATTTCAAATATTCAAATATTTCAAAATGGCGATCTTACCGCATAAGAACGACGCTTCCTCGCAAAGTTATTACGAGAATCGCAAGATATATAATCCCTAATTACGCTAGGAAAATCTACTATTCAGATTTCTGCAATTTTTCTCAAATAGCTTAGTCCGAATCAAGCTCGACAATAAACACAGAAACCACAAAATGCCTCAGCCTGATTGAGAAAGCCTTCCAGCACGGCTGTCGCCTTGCCGGATCGGGAACGAAACTGACAATTCGTGAGCGAATCATATTAAGTTGGTAGGAGAGCCTATAGTAGAAAAATTCTGTTTCATATCCAACAATGAACTTTGCCTAAGAGATATCAGATAGTGCCATATGTCATTTGAAATCGGTACCATTGATATCAATAATCAATTGATCAAAATCAAAAATCATTAAGGAGTAATCCAATGCTGGCACATATCCATGTATATATATTTTATTGTTATTATTATTTCATACTATTATTGGTACGTAACACCTTCCAATCACTATCGGCGAGCATATTTCATTTAACACTTCGAATTCTCCCTTTCCCAAAAGAAACTGTCTGAGCCACCCATTTCTCGACTCCCTCGCAGCTCCAAGTCTAATTTCTTGCTCGCTCCAAATACGATATGATCCTGGAAGCCCAGAGGATTATTGCGGGAATATTCCGAATACTCACAGATACTACGGCACACATTTTCATTACTTTCGGGCGCTACTGCGATTACTTCCTAAGACCTAGCACAAGCCGCTCGAAAAGCCGAGATAATAGCACACGTTCTCGCATTATTTAGGTTCATGTCCTTAGAAAAATCCAACAAATATCCCTTTTATAAAAGCAAGTAAGCGCCGGTATTTCACGTTCCTAAACTGTTAATAACGGCAAGAATTTCCGATATTAACAGTATCTTGTCGCGTTTCTAGCGAGCGCTCCTCCCCGTAATATCGTTAGAATTCTTTTCGCGTCAAAGAACGTACGAGGAGGATGGAGGGAAGTTTTTATATGAGAAACCGTGCCCGGCTTTATTATTTGACATTCTCCGCGACCGAAAGAAGAACAGAAACGCGTCGGAGAGAAAATCATAAGAGAAGCGGCGTTCGCTTTAATTAACTTTGAATTTTTTCGGGGACGCAGCCGCTTCGGTTGTCGTCGGAGGCGGCGGCGACGACGACGACGACGACGACAGAACCAAACAACCCGCAGCGTCGCGTCGGCCCGTTCGTCTTATTTTGGGAAAGGCGTTTCTCGTGCGGGCGAGGAAAACGGAACCGCAATCGGGGGCGGCCGCGCGGTCGTTGCGGCGATGTCTTCTCGCCGCCTCCGGGTTGAGATCGCCGAGCGAAAGAGTGAGGCGAGAGATCGGACCCTTTTGCGCTAGACGCCCGGTATGCGTAGAATTTAATAAAACGGAGAATGTCGCCGCCGATGGCGCTTCACTAAGGAAACGCTCGCGAAACAAAGTTTAAGTATATCGGGTATAAGTTTCGGATTCCTTTGATTTTGTCCGTCTCTATCGGCGCGTTCCTCAGACGTTCGTTGGGATTTTTCTCTTTTATTTGAGGAATGGCGTGACTACCGGAGGAATTAACCCTTTCGCGACGTGCAATTTTGGTATTGGCAATGCCCATGAGGCGGGCTATTTATGAGATTTTCGGGATCGTACGGTCTTCGTGAATCGAATAATGTAATCTGGAGGGACAAAATTTTCTTTCTAGTTATTAGATTCCAGGTAAACACATTTATTTCCAATATCCAAGGGATTATAAAACCGTAATGGGGTATTCCAAATACCTTTTAGTTACGTGCAGGTAACGACATTCCGAAGGGACCTCTTATGTAGTGTTGAGTAAAGAAAGTTTTATTTCTAAAATAAGAAGTTTCCCGGATGTATCAGATGAATCGCAATCTTCTACTTCCACAGAAGCTGGAAGGCCCAAGTTGGAATTTGAGGTGCTGCACTTAGGACGAAAACAGGGCGAGTACAGGAATTGTTAGAATCCCACAAAACAAGCGTATTAACTTTCGTTGCGGAAATGCCCGTTCGTGCTTCTGGACAACGAGAGCGCAGCAAATTTAATCGAAGATCACCTAAACGAGCTAGCAGAATAAAATAAACTCCTCTTGATGAGTGCACGAGAAGACCTCTAAGTAGTGATGAAGCTTTTGCATACCACGTGGACTCAAAAATCAACTTCCCATTTCTATAAGGTTACTCGAAAAAGCATGCAGAAAACTGGTCAGCTTGTGCTTCCGTCATACTACGCTCTTCAGAAGTCAAAATTGGCACGTATGCCAAAAAAAACGGTTTTTGTCGGTTACGGACATTACAGCAGAAATTAATCTCTAAGCAATTTTAAATTTAACGGCTGAACTTGTCACCGTTTAAAGCGAGGTACTTAATAGTTCATCACCTACGACCGAGTAGTACACATTAGTAAGCTAGTGGGGACGCGATCGGAACAGTGGTCATAGTAGATATCAGCAAAAGTTTGCTTCTGACGACGAATATCTGTTCGTATGTTCCTTCGTTCCTATTAAAATCAATGAACTTGATCGAAACCAGCAGTGCGTATAGCAAAATCCAAGACTAGCTTCCACAATGTTTCGCCGTCTTATTTATTGAAGAAGACGATAAAATTACAAAAATAGTAACAAACATTATAAAAGATCAAATTACAAGTTCGCAATCCACCAAAATTAAACTTAAAGATCAAGAAATTATTGCAATTGGAAATCTGCTAATGTAGTCTGCTTCTTTTTTGAATATTACATAAATTGTATGGTAGGCAGAAGTAACAAGTACAACGTAACTGCAGACTTTAGAAGTAACAACGTGTTAGACTCTCAGGCAGGTCAATATGAAAAAACCTAAATTTTGTTAGTATCGTTTACTGCTGCTAGAGAATTTACGCCCTCAGATTAAGGGCATTCTCAGTGTGCTGAAGAGGAACAGAGAAAACAGAATTTTATGTTGTAATACTATTTTTGGACCTGTGCAAAAATAAACTTAAGACAAAGTGATAGTAAAATTCCCAGATATTAGTTGTAAAATTCATAGTAAAAATTAAGTGGCGAATTTACCCTCTTTCTTGTATGTTAACGTGTGGTTACAGTTTCCTTTAATATGCAAGGAAGAGGGCAAATTGTTCACTTTATTTTTATGTCCAAAATAGGTTTACAACATAATTTTCTGTTCCTCTTCAGTACACTGAGGATGTCCTTAACCTTCCTATACTCACGTCAAAATGAAAGACGTATACTATACTATATAAATCGGTCTCACAGACCGTATGCTTGAGTATAGGAAGGTTAAACTGAGGGCGAAAATTTTATATCAGCAATAAACGACATTAACGAAATTTATGGCTTCTCATCTTGACCTCCCCGAGAGTCCAACACGTTGTTCCTTCTAAAGTCTATAAAATGTAAGAATTGTAGGTGCAAATTTCTACAATATGTACAAAGATTTTTTGTACCACTTGATAGTTTTTCTGATACATTTTAAAGCACTTAGCATCATATCCGATTTATCCACGACGCCCATATTGTGGTTATATTCGACCATTGCAGTAGGTTTCTGCACATTTTCTTTTGTTATTGTATCAATTTTTGTCGTAGCAGTCATCGATGTTCCATGCATGGTTCTTAACATACGAACTTCTCTCTTAAACCACCATTTTATTGTGAGGATTGGTCCGGACCAATCAAAAATTACATCCCCTTTACCCAATTTTTCTGAATAATCGAGCATGTGTTTCCTATTCTTCTTAACAGTGCCACAAGAATTTACTTGATGTTGATGCAAATATTTAAATAACAACGGACTACTGTACCAACTGTCCAGATATACAGAATGCCCCCGTTATGGAGGTAGTTTTTCATAATAGTTAATACTATTTGTCCTGATTTTTCCCAATTCGGGATTCTAATTTGTCATGTCACTGGTTGAACCACTGTATATAATGATACCCAATATGTATCCACTTTAACAATCACTTATTATAAACATTTTTATTCCAAATCTACTTCGTTTCGATGCAATGTATTGCTTGAAAAATCTTTGAATAGCATTGAACTTTCGTCAATGCAGACATTTTGGTAGAGATTAAATTTTTCTGGAAAATTTCTTTTAGGTTTTAGTTCTGTTGTTATGTAACTAATGTTATATCGTCTGTCATTAGTTTGTTCATCGTTATTACGAAAGTATAGGATCGGTCCCTTTTCCTAAAGCTTAGTAAACATAGGGGTTTCTATTAGGATATTTGTTGACTAGTATTCATGAATTTCCATTCTTTTTACACTACTCATAAGTAACACTATTCCTTGGAAACACATAACCTCATCTGCTTCTCAGTCCCTCATATTCTGGTTCCATATTAGCATTATTTTTAAATTATTTGTTTATAATAATTATTAGATTCCAATATCAATTTGTTAGATACTTATAGAGTTACCTACTTATAATGAGAGCGCCATCTGATGGGGGTAAACGCAAATACGACACATTTTGCTCATTGGATGTGTACGTATGCGTGCGCGTGTGTGTGAGAAAGAACTGGTGAAAGAAGAAGGATAGAACTAAAAAGCGTCTATTTGACGATTTCATGCGTCTCACTTTTTCCCAGTTAGCTCTCGCCGCAGAATCTTAGCTGAAATAGCTTCGCTCTAATAAAACCGGGTAAATGCGGTCTTCGACTGAATTTTTTCGCGCGGGAATATACGATCCCCGGCGCGAGAGGGTTAAGGGATATCACACTAGGATGTGGTTGTACGATACAAATTTACTTCTTGTCCCCTGTACCTGAAGCTTCGCCCTTCGATGATCCCCGGGTTACTTTTTATAAAAGTCATCGCTTCCGATTAATTTTACGCTCGATATCTCCCAACGTTTCGGCGCATAACTCGGGAACGACCGATCTCGATATCATCGTAATAAACCGCCCTCGACACGCGGTACCCGCTTATTTAAAAACTCCCGAAAAAGAGATAAATCACCGCCTCGCATTGTCCGCGTTTTATTGCCGGAGCGGGGTCGGGGTCGCGTTTTTCCAAAAGCGGGCCGTTCCGTCGTCGACGGCGTCGCCGTCGCCGCCACCGACAACAAACAAACTTCGAGTTAATCGACCTCGAAAAACGCGTATCTCCGGTTCGCATCTTTTAATAAAGATTTAATTACGATACGGGCCCGTAGTTTAATTATTTGCGTGTTAAACACGACGGAGGCACTACTGACGGCTGGCGATGACGTTTCGACGAGGTGGTAAATAGGCGACGCACGGGATCGGATAGATGGAGGACAGGACAAGTTCGTTCGAGGGAACGACGACTTAAGTTGCTAGTTTAGTCGGCGCGCGATCAGATAAGGCGAGAGAGAATTGTGTTTGCTTATGAGGACGTGGTTATTAGGCGGGTTTCTTCGGCGATCGGTTATCGAATAAATTAAGCGGAGATGATTCGCCGCTGTCGACTGAATCAGCAGGTTCGTGTTGATGGTAATGAGGTGTCCGATATGGTGCGAGATTTTTATTTACATCGTCTGTCTTAGTAAGAATGCCTATAGAGGCCATTCTTGGTGATGTGTACATAGTTGCTTCCATAAATTCTATAAGGAGGCATGAGACGATAGTTCTTAGAAAAATTCAAAAGAATAAATTTATAGAAAGAAGGAAAACATTATAGAAAGAAAGGGAAAGAAATATAGTAGGAAAGAAAAAAATTATACAAAAGCCCAGAAAATTACAATGGGTATGAAAAGGTTAGAAAAGATCAAGAAAGCTTGGAGAAAAAGATATTACTTCGCGGAAACCAATTACAGGATAATTATACAGAAATGATTACACGTATTAACATAATTATACAAATAGAAAAAATAACCTAAACAAATTAATTCTATTATTGTAAATAGAAACAGATCAAAGACATTGGGCAAATTTTGGCGGAAGAACGCCTACAAACGAAGCAAAAATCTGTTCCTCGGAGCCACAAGAAACTCCAGAGAAATAGAGTGAAAACCTTGTGAAATTTTGTTATTAGCTTTTGTTAGAAGAGAAAATGAAACTAATAAAAGGAAATGATAATCGGAAAGTCAGGTTCAGGTTCGAGAAATAGTAACAAGGCGTCACTCTCCAATTATAAAACCGGATCACCTCTAAATGACTAGGGTCGCAGAGACATCCTCCGTACTAAATGGTACGAGATTATTCGAAGTCTCTATACTAAATTAAGTGCTATTTAAAATTAACATAAGCGAAATAAAATTATAAACCACAATATATTTGGGTGACAAGTACGGATAATCCATCCATCCCCCTAAAATACTAATGGAGTTAAATATAATAGTAATTAACAAACGTAACAACAAAACAAACTCTCTCGAAAAACTCGAAAACAAATCTAAATTTTCCCCCTAAAAATAGTAAAGTAATTTAATGTTTGCAAACGTAAAGAAACGCCTTTTTACTCGCACACAAATCCCCAATTTCTAACTTAAAATTAATTACCAGATTCTAAGGAATTTTTCCTCAAAAACTCAACGTTACAGATATATACATAGAACAAATGAAAACGGAACTTGGCGTGACGTAGTTTTCCCTTGTCGACTTTGCACGGCGTGGTGTTCGGTATCAGACGGACGTGGTCCAAGATGGCCGGTTTTCTCCCACGTGGGGATAAGACGTCGGAAAAAACGCTAACCTCTAGCCCCTACGATAATTCTATACTCGTTAATACTAGCTTACACTAGTTATACCAACCTATACCCTTATTAGACCCATACAGTCACGTGAACGATATGATAACGACGTTATAATTCACCAAAAAAGACTCACCTCCAATCGAGGGCGAAGCAACGTAGACGATTAGTTTGAACAGTAAAACTTGGGGAAACGAAACTACTAACGATACTATCCAGTTCCCAGCGTCGAATTTCCGTGCAATCGTCGATAACCAGATTTAGAAGGAAAACGGAATAAACTTAGGCGCGGAGACCGATCTGTTTAACTCAACATTGCGAAGCAGAATATTTTACCACGTACAAATCAAAACGGCGCAATCCGTATCATTAAATCGAAATTACGAACGCGGGGTATTATCCACACGTCAAACGTTGAAGCGAGAGATAGACAGAATATTAAAACAGAAAGCTGTAACAATTCAGAAAAGCAAACAATTGGTCGTAACAATTGAAAAGATAAAAGTGGAAAGGTATTTCATGATGAAACAGGTGTATTGGAAAGATGGGGACAATATTTTCGGGAATCGTTACAATGCAGAGGCGTGTTAGATACATACTGTCATGGTCAGAGGAATTGTCCGGCTCGTTATAGAATTCGTCGATGGCA
The DNA here is from genome assembly GCA_038088585.1 of Chrysina gloriosa. Classification (NCBI taxonomy): domain Eukaryota; kingdom Metazoa; phylum Arthropoda; class Insecta; order Coleoptera; family Scarabaeidae; genus Chrysina; species Chrysina gloriosa. The sequence goes on along the minus strand of CM076094.1, from coordinate 6,859,146 downwards.
GGTAAACTGCTTTTAAATAATAGGGCACAGTGCGATTGAGGATATGCGCCCGCGTGTCTCGTCCCTCGATTATTTTACAACGGTAATGATTTTAAAACTCAGTAAAATAGATATCAACTGGCACTAGATGTAATTCCGAGAGGGTAATATTATAATCAACTTTCTTAAAAGTGAAGAGTTCAATGAAATTTTAAGAACGGCTTTGAATAGAGGAACCGAACATCTTAATAAACAAATTTCGGATCTTAGAAACGAAGTACAAGTTTTAAAACAATCAAATCTGGATATGATTGGATTGCTGAGAAAGAACAATTTCACAGAAGGTCAACTTTCGGTTGATTCTAATATTGATGCAAAGTCGATTTCTTTCGGTGATCAGATGAGTTTACGATGACAGGAACAAAAATCCCCGAATCGAAAACTCGCCCGTACGGACAAGAAGAGGCGGTGACTCTGTTTGTAATCGGTTCAAAAAAAGAAAAATTACCGACCCTTTCAAGAGAAAAGAATTTACAACAAAATACAGAAACTTCGAAAAATCAGGAATGGATACAAGTCAAACTAAGAATGCATATTATGAGAACAAAATACCTGTTTTGGGAAATTGCAACCAACTGAAGTGAAAGCCGTTGCAAGAAAATCTTTTTTTCGCATTAAGAATTCTTATCGCCATTTGTCGCAGTTCTAACTTGAATTATCTGTAACTTCTCGCTTCAACACCTGACGTGTGGATGGCGCCCCGCTTTCGTAAGTTTTCGATAATTGGTGCGCATCTTGGATGCGTGTGCTAAAAATTCTGCTAGGTAACGTTGAATTGAACAAATCTGTTTTCGTGCCTCAGTTATTCCGTTTCGCTTTTAAGTCTCGTTAACGAGGATATACACGAAAATTCGACGCTGGAAAGTGTATAGTGTCGTTGAGGGAATTCGGAAGTTTCGTTTCTCCAAATTTTGCTCTTCAAACTAATCGTCCACGTTGCTTTTCCCTCAATAGGGGGTGAGTTTATCCCTTTTGTTAATTTCGATGCCGAAATTTCTCTTTCACGTTGTTATATAGAAATGGTGCGAACTAGTATAGGCTGGTATACCTAGTGTAGACTAGAATAACTAGTGTATGCTAGTATAAATTAGTATATACGAGTATAGAACTATCGTAGGAACTTAAAGCTAGTTTTTCCCGACATCTTTTCTCTTACGTGCGAGAAAACCCGCCATCTTCGACAGTTTCCGTCCGCCGTCCGATACCGAATACCACGTCGTGCGAAAGTCGAGAACGGGAAACTATATCACGTCACGATTTATTTGTTTTACTTATATGTTTGTATCGTTGGGTTTTTGGGGAAAATTCCCTAGTATTTGATAATTAATTCTAAGTAAAAAAATTGGCGATTTGTGGGGAAGAATACAGGAATTTCCTGAACATTCAATTATTTTAGTATTTTTATAAGGAAGAAGAAGGAATTCAGATTTGTTGTCGCGTAATTCTATTAGTATTTTAAAGGAGGGCGGGTTATCAGTACTTGTCACTCGAATATATTCTTCTTTATCATTACGTTCAGCTAAGCTGTAAGGTTGCTGCAAGGTCGTTGGAAGTCCCAGTTACCGAAGCGTGGGAACCAGCTTAATTGATAATTTTTTTATACACCGCAAGTGATAATAAAGTGCTGTTAAACATGAGGTACTCAGTTATTAGTTTTATTACTTCGCTTATGTTAATTTTGAATAGTATTTAATTTAATAACAGTTCGGATAACCTCATACCATCTACTACGGAGGCCCTCTCCGTCTCCAGTCTTTCTTTTATCATTTCCTTTTATTAGTTTCATTTTTACCAAAAGCTAGTAACAGAATCCAACCGCTTACCCGTAGAATTCAATTGAAGTCATACTTGAATAAATTCTTTCCGGAAGTAGAAATTGAAGAGCTTACGTCATCATATCCGGGTATCTACAAATCTTTTAAAGTCGTTATTGATCATTCCAACTTCGAAGAAGCTGTTGATCCAACTAAGTGGTCATCGCGTGCTTATGTAGTTTTTTTCATCGCCGAAGAAAGAACCCACATCAGATGTAAATTCCATTCATAGGTTACAAGTAAATTCTAGCTTACTTAGTTTCTAACACTGATTTTAATTTTCTTTTGCTCAATTGTCGGTCTCTTACATATGGTAAAGCAGACGCGACTACCATGAATTATCTCCATTCTTACCATATAACTTTGCTCTGCTTCAGACTTGGTCAGTATCAAATTCCATGGAGTATTTATATTTTGTTGACTCTATTTTAAGTGCCAGCTATTCTGGCACAAAGGATGATAATTTGTTGGTATTGGATGATTTTGTGAGATCTCCATATTTTCTTGCTCGCGAAAGGGAAGATCGTTACATTTCAAAAACGATTTGGTTGATGATTCATGCATAGAAACTTGGATCATTTTCTTCTGGGATTTCGTATCAGGCTTTCCTTATTCATATTGGTACTACATCCATATGTCGTCACTAAAACTCTGTAACAGACTTCGTAATTACCTAGAAGCTATCTACATTCAAAGGAGAACCACCCGGAAAAAGAGATAGACATCCATAAACATTAATTACGTAAAATGAAATTTCTTCGTCTACAAAAATATCCAACGAGATTTCTCCGACATCGCAAGCACTCGTATATACGTACTTTCTAATTTAACCCATCTCTACTCTACTTTGTAATCCGGTTAGCTAGCGCCGTCCATTAAAATTTAACGAAACAAAACGAAACGGAACGTCCTACCGGTTCTCGGTTGCCGCCGTTGCCGCGACATTAAAATTACACAAACAAGATAGTAGCGAGAAGGAGGAAGCAAGAAAGAAAGAAACGCGAAATGTTTATTAGCCGTAAAGTCCCCTTCACTACTACTCGCGTTGTACATCTCCGCCGCCGGCTTTCGCAGTAATCCGACGTTGACGTTCGTCTTCGTACTTTCCGTCCTCCGGGGACATCGAGCGAGCTTTACGGCCGACTCGAAATTATTTCTTGGAAGAGTTCCGGACGAGGACGACGACGACGACGACGTACGACTCACCGCCGCTCGGCCCGTCGTCCGTCGTCCTAAACAATTCGTCTTGCTAATTTATTCGTCGCGAGTTCATAAAGTCGTGACTCGACGAGGGACACTTAATTTGCAGTCGCGAGGACTCCGTTTACGTTGAGCTCTATCGATTTTGACGAGATACGTATTTGGAGGCGGATAAGAGTTTTATTGTATGAAGGGAGTACGTCTCGATAAATTTTCGACTTCAGGAGAATCTAAACGAATTATATGTTGTACGTACTACGAACTTAACTCACGCTATAGCAAAGATATGAACTTTTCATCACAAAATTATTTAAATCGGGTGATACCTGTTTCGCGAGAAATGAGCCTAGCATCTTCAAGCTGTACCTTACCGAATGGGCAGCGATTTTCTAAATTCTATTCATGCAAACTATAACCCTGGGGTATATTTTTCCACTTACTATTACCTCCTTTCCACACTAATGACACGTATGTCTTTTTCGGACAATTTTTGTAGTTACCACACGACCATGCAACAGGCAAACTGTCTCTTCCCAAAATAAATCAGATGGCAACGACCAACGCGAGGGACCGTCATCTTTGTTTATAAAATTTATATATCTTTGTGTATACATGCTCTTGCAATGTAGGGATCGAAGAATAAACGGCGATGACACCGCCGTGGTTGACGATCATCGCCGACCGGCATTAGATAACGTTTGGAGCGCTGTCGAGCCTCGCTCTTCCGCCGGTCTCTCTGGGAAGGACAACGCACAACGATCAACGGACGATCAAGAGACCAATCGCTAAAACGACATAAAAGGAAATGGCCAGAGATTGCTAAAAGGAGTGTATAAAGTGTGAAATCACAAATGGATTCCTTTAGTGAGTACTGATCCCTTGTGTGCTTTTGCATGCTTATACTTTTAGTGACTTGTATCTCTGGTGCAACTTTTGGTCGTTTGAGGGAACTGCCAGGGATTAAAGTAGACAGAACTTACTCCGATCTTTGACCGGTTTGCTGTTTTCTGTAATGTTTTATCAGCTTGCATCTTTGATGACCTGCTCTTTTGATATTTCAAACTTCAGACGACCTATCCCTTCATCTTGATTCCGGTATCTTTCGCAGCTTTTGCTACCTTTTTGTTGGGTCATTTTGCTAATTCTGCTCTCGCTGTCTATTATCTTACTTTTGTTATATCTTATATCTTGTTATCTACAACTTTCTCTTTGCTTCCTTGGTTTCCTCAGCATATCGTTTGCTGTTTTTCGTAAACTTTTGCCAGCTAGCATCTTTGATGACCTGTTCCTTTGTTATGCCGTACTTTAGGCGACTTCTTTCTTCATATTGATTCCAGTAACTTGCGCAATTTTCGCCAGTTTCTTATTGTGTCATTTTGCTAATTTTGCTTTCACGGCCTTAAGTGTATTATGCCTTACTTTATCTTGTTATCTATAGCTTTCCCTTTGGTCCGTCGGTTTTATAGGCTTATGGTTGCCTCTACTTTGTTTCCTTCCATTTTCGATGTCTTCAATTTGTGCTTTGTTGGACTTTTCCCATTCCTCTGGTTTAGAAAAACCGGGTTCGGGTGCGGAGATCCAAGAACTAATGGTGGTAGATACCTCGATCCCTCACCGGTTTGCTATCTTTCGTAGTCTTTTGCCAGCTCACATCTTCGATAAGCTGCTATTTTGCTATTTCGGACTTTAGGCGACTTTCTTCCTTATGCTTCGCGTTACTTCCGCAATTATTGCCACCTTCTTATTGTGTCATTGTGCTAATTTTGCTTTCACTTTTTTGTCTTTTAGCTTAAGTATGTTATGCCTAACTTTTAGTGTCTTAAGTTTGTGGTTGCCTGTATACTGTTTTCCGAAGCTTTCGATGTCTTCCAGTTTTGGAGGTTTCGGATTCTAGCGCGGAACGTCAAAAACTAATTACGGCAGATACCTAGATCTCTGACCGGTTTGCTGTCTTCCGTAATCTTTTGCCAGCTAGCATCTTTCATGATCTATTCTTTTGCTATGCCGCGCTTAAGGCGACTCCTTTCATCATCTTGGTTCCAGCAACTTTCGCAATTTTTGCTACCTTTTATCGCGTTATTTTGCTAATTTTGCTGCTGTTGTCCTTCAGGGCGCTAAGTCTTACTTTATCTTATTACTGACAGCTTTCTCTTTGCTTCTTTGGTTTTCTAAGCTGCTAGTTACCTCTACTTTGGTCTCTTGTGCTGTCGATGCCTTCCACTCTTGCTTTCTTGCGTCTTCTCCAGTCTCCTGATCCAATCAAATCGGGTTCTAGCGCCAAAAGCCAAAAATTAATGACAGCAGATTCCTCGATCTCTGATCGATTTCCTGTCTTTCGTAATCATTTGATGGCTTACATCTTTGATGATCTGTTCTTTTGCTATTTCATCTAGGATACTTCATTGGAATGCGAAATGCCAACGTGACCAAAACTTCTAGATACTGCGAGGGCATTCCAGGTTACTTTGGATGCGATTATATCTCATAAATCTTTAGGCACCAGTGATTATTTGCAGAATTCGGGTGTGATGCGCTGCCATAGTTGGTAAGTTAGTTTTCGTCGTCGTAGTTCAGACCATCGCATCGCTGCTAAGTGACCAGCTTAACGGCCTGCGGAAGGGGTCTGTTAACGTTGATTTGGTGTAAAGTCTTCCTACGAAATCCCGATCGTAGATCAAACGACCTGTATGTGGAGAAGCCAAGTCATATGTGAATCAAGTGTGACTTTGATATACCCCACGATTTGGGTTCAGGAGAGACTTGGATCCTAATTCGGTGACATTATCAAGGGCCGAATCAAGCATTCTAGTAAATCTGAGGACCCACACATTTGAATTTATGAATGAGCGGTCCTCATCGGGATCATCTCTAGTGCCTAGGGTACAGCTAGGTAGCTGAACGCTGATCGATAAACAAGGCTCCACAACCAAACTATTCTTTGGCAAAGATGTCGGTCCCCAAGATTTTCTGCATTAACTTCACGAGCTTGGAGGGATTGAATAACAGGCTTATGGGTTTTGTGAATCTCCGTCCCAACACGATCAATTGCTTCCAATAACTCTTGATTTTCAGACCTGGACGGTGATGCCAAGTTGCAGATCCGTTCGCTTTCCATGCATTTTCCTTTGCTAAATTGAACAGCTGAAAGTTAGTGTGATTAGTAACACAAATTTGCAGATTCATCCAGTAATTCTCCTCCTAAACTACGTTTATTTGCATCGTATTTCGTATTCGGTTGAATATTCGTTCCCATTCCAGAAAAGAAGATTTCGAAATGATAAAATTCCAAACAGAAGAGGAACGAACAGGAATGAATTTCGAAACAGCAACACTCGCAATAATCTGGAAAGGAATGAAGAGGGAAATCGCAAATATCCAATGTAATATGTACCGTCGTAGACTCAGGGGATCAAGGATCAGCTCGATGGGTCTTTCCTAAACTCCCCGTTGGATATCCGCGCGCATTTTTCCGCAGTAATTTATAACACTTTCGCGTTTAAATAATTTATCGGAAAGCACTTTTAAAGTTGAGGACTCTTTACGGCACTTACTCTCCGGAGTGCTTCCGGAAAACTTGGAGCAGCACTAAAGACAAAGTTTATGATACTCGCGCCGATTATCGTTCCTTAAATAACTGGGAAAGATTTCCCGGAGAAAAAGAAAGTGGGAAAGGAGGGACAGAGAGAGGGAGAGCGGAAGAGAGAAAAACGAGGGAGAATGGATGGCGCAACTGCTCTTCGACGGAAAGAAAGAAGGAACTTCGTAATATCGAGGAGTAAGTAGAAATCTTTTCGTGACGATTGTTTCCGAAATGGAAGGGGAAGGATTTTTAATGAAATTTTCGAACTTATAATGAACGAGTGGACGGGAGATGAGGAAGAAATCGAAAGAAGGGAAATGTTGAGAAACGATTTTCGAGTGGAATTGGACAAAGGGAAATAAAAGCGAAGCCATTCAATATTATTGTTATTGTTATTATTTAAAAAAATAATTTTCTTATCTTAATCCTACACTCCTTTTATTTTTCGCTGTAGAAGCGATGCAGTTAAATTATGTGGCTATCCATCTTTCTCGCCCATTCTTTGCCATCTTGGAATAGCTTTGGAATATCTGGCCAAACGATTTCCCAAATTTCCCTTGGTTCACCTTTCCAAGTTTTTCGAGGTCGCTCTCCCTTCCTTTTGCCTAATTTTTTATTTTATACGTCCGACTTGCCAGTCCGTTATCCTTCTTTTCGTATCTTTTAATAATTCAGTTTAAAAACAAATTATTTAAGGACCATCGTTTGTTCGTTGGTGCAATTTTTGAGATATGTCAGTTGAATTTGTCGAAGAAGATGGTTTGACGTTGACCCCCCCTCCCATGATGATCTCGAAATTTCAAGGACTGAATAAGTTGCTGAAGGAAAGTTGCGATCAATTGTTTTGGAGTTTCACCGTAAAAATTCTGGCGTTTACCAACTTCGTACGATGCAAGATGTGTCTGAATTTAGGCAACCTTAAAATTTCAGAAGTCCCTAAAATTGAATTTTAACCGTATTTTTGCAATTAATCGCAGTTATCATGCTTCAATATTTATAATGCGAGAATTGCTTTGTCATCCGAGAGGAAATAATTTGCTCGTTTAACGATATTACCAGAAAAGGATGGGTATAGACATCATTTCTTACGCTGGTTAGCACCGAAAATGTGCTGTTTCACCATTGAATTTAATGTTTTTCAAAACTGCACAAGATCGAGAAAAGTTTGGGTATATTTTTGCTTTTGGAGACGTCATTTAAATCTTCAGCCATCGAAAAGGAAGAATAGTTTCTTCGTCGTTACATCGTTAAGGCCTTCAACGTAACTTTTCCCAAAAAGAAGACGGCCCAGAGGAAAAGAGAGGTATCAAAAATACTTCTTTTCAACCATTTGAGAGAAAGGTGGCCTCAGGAAATAATTTGCAACTTTACCAATATTACCAAAAAGGGACTCGTAACGATGTTGTGTCTTAAGCTAGATAGCATGGGACATTATGCTGGTCTACCATCGAATTTTATGTTTTGCCTTTTCAAAACTGCAAAAGACGTGACCCTTCTAAACAAGATCAAGAAAAGTGTGGCTATTTTTTTGGAGATGTCACTTAAATCTTCAGCCATCGAAAAGGAAGAATAGTTTCTTCGTTGTTACATCGTTAAGGCCTTCAACGTAACTTTTCCCAAAAGAAGACGACCCAGAGGAAAAGAGAGGTATCAAGAATACTTCATTTCAACCATTTGAGAGAAAGGTGGCCTCAGGAAATAAGTTGCAACTTTACCAATATTACCAAAAAGGGGACTCGTAACGATGTTGTGTCTTAAGCTAGATAGCATGGGACATATATGCTGGTCTACCATCGAATTTTATGTTTTGCCTTTTCAAAACTGCAAAAGACGTGACCCTTCTAAACAAGATCAAGAAAAGTTTGGGTATCTTTTTGGAGATGTCACTTAAATCTTGAGCCATCGAAAAGGAAGAATAGTTTCTTCGTTGTTACATCGCTATAGGCCTTCAACGTAACTTTTCCCAAAAAGAAGACGACCCAGAGGAAAAGAGAGGTATCAAAAATACTTCTTTTCAACCATTTGAGAGAAACGTGGTCTCAGGAAATAATTTGCAACTTAACCAATGTTACCAAAAAGGGACTCGTAACGATGTTGTCTTAAGCTAGATAGCATGGGACATTATGCTGGTCTACCATCGAATTTTATGTTTTGCCTTTTTAAAACTGCAAAAGACGTGACCCTTCTAAACAAGATCAAGAAAAGTGTGGCTATCATTTTGGATATGTCACTTAAATCTTCAGCCATCGAAAAGGAAGAATAGTTTCTTCGTCGTTACATCGTTAAGGCCTTCAACGTAACTTTTCCCAAAAGAAGACGACCCAGAGGAAAAGAGAGGTATCAAGAACACTTCTTTTCAACCATTTGAGAGAAAGGTGGCCTCAGGAAATAAGTTGCAACTTTACCAATATTACCAAAAAGGGACTCGTAACGATGTTGTGTCTTAAGCTAGATAGCATGGGACATTATGCTGGTCTACCATCGAATTTTATGTTTTGCCTTTTCAAAACTGCAAAAGACGTGACCCTTCTAAACAAGATCAAGAAAAGTTTGGGTATCTTTTGGAGATGTCACTTAAATCTTCAGCCATCGAAAAGGAAGAATAGTTTCTTCGTCGTTACATCGTTAAGGCCTTCAACGTAACTTTTCCCAAAAAGAAGACGACCCAGAGGAAAAGAGAGGTATCAAGAACACTTCTTTTCAACCATTTGAGAGAAAGGTGGCCTCAGGAAATAAGTTGCAACTTTACCAATATTACCAAAAAGGGATTCGCAACGATGTTGTGTCTTAAGCTAGATGGCATAGGAAATTATGCTGTTTTACCATCGAATTTTATGTTTTGCCTTCTCAGAACTACAGAAGACGTGGTCACATCGAAACGTGATGTTTGGGTACTTATTTGATTTTGGAAATGTTACCTAAATCTTCGGAATGAGCATGTTATTGAAGAGTATAATGTGGTAAGACCAAAATGCACATGTTTTGGAACTTTGATTAAAAACGAATTGTTTTTAAAAAAATTAAGAACAGTCTAGAAGGAAAGAAGAGCAGTCCCCCTCAGGCTCCTTGCTAGCTCGAGTTGGACCATTGTGTCTTCTCTCTTTGCCAACGATTGAAACGACACTTTAAACGACGTCGTCCTCGGGCAATGGACAACATTCAAGCGGCTGTAACCGACCAGCTGAAGACTATTCCAACATCCGAGTTCCAGCAGTGCTATGATGAGTGGAGGAACCGTCCCCAGCTCGGCATAGCTTCCGACGGCCGTTACTTTGAAATGGACAATGTTGAACTGTAATATTATTCGAATGAAGCAAATGAAAAAAATTGGTCTCATTACTTTATTTACTCCTTCTTCTTCTTCTTTATTAGATCCTTGCTGCCCTTTCAGGATGTGGCATCGTACTTTATTTACGCACCTCGTATATGTTTCCTCTGGTTCCATATTACTGTTATTATTATCCCTATTATATTGTTATTATCCCATAACTGCGGTTGTGGAACAACTCCTGTCTAATAGTAAAATGCTGCTGTCGATTACCAACATGGGACCGGTAATTTCGAACAAAATCGCCAACTGTTCCATGCCAAATTGTCTAGTTTTTATTTTTTTCGGCTAGTTCATTGCATCGCGTCGTCCCTCGTTCCCGCGCACTTTTCGGGAACGGGTGAAAATCCGGGCACGGCGCTAAATGACGATTTCCCCGGAAAATGGAAACGTCCAGTTGGGCGGTACGCATCGGTTGGTATATATTACCGTTCGTATATTATAAATAATATATTTTTATTCATTAGTGGGACGCGCGGCGCCATTTATTCGCGACCGAACCGTGAGAAATGACCGTCATTAATAAAACCGTAACATAAAATTTGGATGTCAGAGCGGCCGCCGCGTTCTGGTATATGAGGCCGGCCGCTAAATGTAAATGTAGTGTTTTAGGTGCGGTCGCGTCGGACTCGCGAGCGCGCGTCCGTGTGCGTAAAGTTTTATTATGTGCCTAAATTAGGCGCGTGAATATTTTATAATATAGGGGCGATGGTACAAATTAGACGCTTCGGGTCGTTTACGTAAAATCCGACGCGAATTATGCGATACCCGATCTCGCTCCTTCGTTCTCTCGTATGTCCGAAACTAAAATAACTAAATTGCGCCGTCATTCCCTTTCCTGAAATAACTCTTGCCACAAGCTTCTACAAATTTCGATCAACTTTTGGACCGATCCGAGCAAATGAGGACGATTCTTAACGTAATTCGACGCGCCGAATCCGAATCTTCAATTCGCTTCTCAATATTGGCTCTGGTTTTGGAATTCTAACGTGTTGGTAACATTGCGTTGTTATAGCGACTGTCAGATGACGTCGTCACTGGAAAAATCAGTTCAATTCTATTCGAAACGTGTTGCTTTTGTTTGTGAACGCGTGAAAATGCGAAGGCTGCGTTGCATAATCGATTGAAAGGAGAAAGTGGGAAAATAGTTCATTACGTTATTTTTGACCGCGCCTGTAAAGACGTTTCGTTTGATATTTGTACATGCAGCGTTCCACTGTTAGTGGTGGCGGATCTTCGAACTACGCACGTTTAATTACGTTAATTTTAAATTCAGGAATTCAGCATTTTCTTCAATGTGTTTCTTCTGTTTTCAATGTCGTTTTTTTGTACGATATCGTTCCTTGATTTAGCTGATCCAAATTGTGTGTTATTTTTGGGTATGTCTGTAATAAAAGTGACCGAAGAAAAAACTTGTAATAGCGAACCTAAAGTTACTGTTAAGTGCTGTTAAGTTTGTTAATAAGGTGATAATGGGCCTATTAACAGGACAATGCAGCACTCAGCTCAACAAGCAAATTAAAAAGATAGCCTTGACAAAAGGAACGCTACGTAGATTCGGTCAAAGTGAGGAGGAAACCGCAATTCACGTACTATGCCAATGTCAGAAATTGACTAGGATGCGATCTTCACACGTGGGAGACGAATATCCCGAGGCGAGAAACCGCCCTCAAATCTGTTAAGTCTAATTACAGGAATAAAGCTGGAGAACGTACTCTAAGGAGGCATGAGGACTACAATAGATCTGTAAAGATCGCAGCCAAACAGGTGTCATTGCCACCTCAAGTACGTGTTATTCCAACAGGTGTCTGGTCTCTTAATTGCTAGGCAATCTGAAATCACCAAACTTTGTTATTTCTGGTGCGTGTGAGATAGGCGTGCAACTAGCTATCACTTTGTGAGATAATATTGGCCAAGTCGTACTGTTTATAAGTCGGAAAAACGAAACGTCTGCTTTGCACCCTTTGTGAGCCCAAAGAATAGTTTCCTACCACCCCTTCATATCAAACTTGCCCTTATCAAGAACATCGTCGAAGCACTCAACCGTGGACGACTGTCCTTTCAGTACTTAATCAAGTTCCTTTCCAAATTCTTCTACGCAAACATCAACGAAGGAAAATTTTTCGAACCTGTTCTTCAAAAAGTAGTGGCCGATGAAGCGGGAAGCATGGCCAACATTTCAAAGTGTCGTTCATCGCTTCACCTCAAGGAACTTCAATTCAATTCTAGAGTCAGCAGAAGACGCCTCTCACCCTCCTATCTCAATAAATAGACTGCTGCAATTGCGCAATCTTGGGAGTGTATAAGGTTTCAAGCGAACAATCGACAGTTTCTTGCATAACTACAGCAAGATTGGAGCTCGAATGTCTCAAGATCCATTTCCTGCATTTCCATCTTGATTTTTCGGAAATTAATTCTAATTAAGTCTGAAACATTCATTGATTTATATATCATTCCAATAGGTGATTGGTCTCTCGATTTACCAAATTTTGCTGGTTTTTGTGGACGTGGATATCCGTGCAACTCGTCATCATTGTGTGAGAAAAATTGTCCAAGTCGTACTATTTATGAGGCGGGAAAACAAAAATGCTACCCCTTTACATCAAACTTGCCCTTATTAAGAACCACGTCAACGCGCTCGACTGTCAAGGACTACTTAATCAAGTTGTTTCCCAAATTCTCATGCGCAAAGATCAAAGAAGAAATACATATTTATAGGATCTGATATCGGAAAATGAACGGTCGAAACGAACGGAAACATCACAAAATGTTTAACGCCGGATGAAGTGGGAAAATAGGCATCATATCAAAGTGTCGTCCATAGCTATCTCCCATGGAACTACGATTCAATTTTAGGGTCAGCGAAAAATGCCTTAAACCCTCCTATCTAAATGAACAGACTGCTGCAATCGCGCAGTCTTGGGAATGTATAGAATTTCAAACAAATAATCTGCAATTTGCTGCAAAATTACGGCAAGATTGAAGCTTGAATGCTTCTCAAGGCTCATCTCCTGCATTACCATTTTGATTTCTCCTTTGTAAAAACTTAGGCGAAACTAGTGATGAGCAAGGAGAGCTGCCACACCAAGATATGGCGAAAATCAGAAGACGATATCAAGGACTTTGTGACGATGGCATGATATAGTCGCTCGTAGCTGTTGGACTCTAATGCATCAAGCGGATCCCAAACTGTATAAACAACTCGGTTCAGCCGCTCTTCATTTCTGATTTATCACTTTTAATCGAATAAAATGGCCTTTAATTGTCAAAAATTGTAAGAAATAAATTTATTGAATATCTCTAAAACTATAACCGATCTTAAACAGAAGGATTATAGATTCGGATTCAGCGCCCCAAAATTACCTTAAACTCAACTTATAGTTGCTCAGGTCCCAAAATCGTATGTCGTTATGATTGGCAACTTTTGTACGTAGAGTTACTCAATTTGCGCCAATTGTACTACAACTATCTGAAACGACTGTATCAGAATAGTAACATTAGTTAGTTAGTACGAATACAGATGGCTTCATACTATACATTCAGTTTCAATGTATAGTACGAAGTCATCTCTATTCGCATAGCGCGATGTTATCTTATTCTAGTACAGCCGTTTCAGATAGTTGTAGTACTATTGACGCAAACTGAGCAATTCTATTTATAACATGCGCTTCAATATATTCGAGTTAGAAATTCGTGTGACATCGATTTCGTTTAAAATCTCTTCAGAAACCAAACTTGGGATACCGACAAACCGTCATTACCCATTGTTTCGTTCGTCAAACGATTTGAAATCACGATCGCCTCCTACCAGCCGCGTGGCTTTAACCCCTCACGTCCTCCTTTTCGACTATAAAAGGAAATTCTAGCGGCGCCATCTTTTTGCGTCGTAACGAAAGAGGTATCAATTTGATTTGGCGCACAAAAAGACCGCCCCGAAAGCGCCGAAGAATATAAAAATGTGCATGCGTTTCCCGGAAACGTAAAGGGATATATCTACATAAAGCCGACGGTACTTTACATCAAAGGATAGAACGGAACATAAGGAGAATAATAAATGTTAAGACGCGGGACGAATCTAAACAAAAAATATGAAGGGACGACGACCAGAGAATATGAATCAGTTAGCGTGAGATGCCCGGAACGAACGTCTGCATCGTCGCTAGTAGTGGCTATACGTGTCGAAGCAAGGGAGAAGGATACCCGGTTTCAATGTTTTATTGCGTATTTTCGATCAGAAAGAGGAGAAGAAAAAATTGGAATGAAGGAAGAAAGGGCGAGATATTTTTATCGCGACGAGGGGGTGGAAAAGTCGTAAAAACTCGGGAAAGTTTCACCTTTTAAAAACTGCATTGATATTTCATACACACGTCGCACAATAGGGACGAAATTGTGGCCTGCGATGCGATGAAGGAGTTCTCCCTCTCTCTCACACACACTCTGTTCGGGTCCGGGAAAAACTTAACTTCGAACTTAGCGGGAAATTGGATTAGGCGCTTTCGGCGCAAATTTTAATTCTATTTCCGACGATCGGCGTGGAAGGGTCGGGAGATAAATTTTTACGGCATCCTTTTCTGCGTCCTCTTGTATAGACTCCGGAGTAATTCGAGCGGACCAACGTTTCGATTTTCGTAAGTTTGAAGTGCCGTCGTCGCCTCTCTCGCCTCGTAACTAGAAGAAACTTACGTCCACTTCGGTTAGTTTGGACGTAATTGTTCGTAAGATTCCTCCCACCCTCCTTCCGTCGAAATGCGAAGTGTAAAAGTTGTAATTTATAAGGAGAAAACCACCGGTTCGTTTATTAAATTAGTCTCTTCGGAGAAATAGGGGGATGAGAGATGAACGGACTGGAATTTTATCGGTGTAATTTTCATTCAAAGAAGGATCTAGATGATTCTGTACGAGGATGCGTTTTTGGTCAGTTCGCAAAGTAGCTGCGCAATGGCTTACTGGGCAAGCACAAATTGTAAAACTACGTGAATGATTCATTGGGGAACAATTTTCAGCATAATTATGGTTGACTTCGATTTTCTAGCAGTGCCAGTGACAAGGTCATTCTTTCCTAGACTATTCAGTTACACATGAGACAGTATCATGAGAGTTAGTTGCCACTCTATAGAAGTGAAGTATAGAACATAAGAAGTTCCGATTGTACAAAGCTGATCCAGAAGGTATGTATCGTTTTGGGTATTAAAAAAGATTAGCAATTTGTTTTCATTCGTATATTTTTATTACAGAAAAATCTATACTAACCGACACGATTTTTGTAACACAGTTCAGCCCGTTCAGCTCGTTCAGCCCAGCATTTTCACAATGCTAATACCCTTCTGTTTAATAATCGAAAGAATTAGTTATAGAAAGATTAGTTATAGTTTTCTTAATATGAGCATACTCCCTGTGATTGGGGCATATTCATAGACTCGTCGAAATATAGTATGAAAGCTGTGTTATTACACAATGGAAATTTCAAATCGTCTATACCACTTGCCCATTCAATGACAATGAAAGAAGCCTATGAAAATATGCGCATCCTTTTAGACGCAATGAACTACAATCGCTACAAAATGGCAGATACGTGGGGATTTAAAAGTTGTAGAATTTCACTGGAACTTCAGAGAGGATTTACAAAATATTGCTGTTTTCTTAATTTGTAGAAGAGTCGTACAGTGAATGAACATTATGTAACTAAAATCGGACCGGAAAGGAGTGAATTTCAACCGGGAACTGAAAATGTTAAGTATGTGCCCCTTCTAGACCAAGAAAATGTTCCTTTCCCTCCTCTTCACATTAAACTTGGACTGAAGAAAAACTTTGTGAAGGCTATGAATGAAGAGGGCGAAAGATTTAAATACCTAAGGCAAGTCGTTCCCTAGTTAAGTGACATCGAATTAAACGAAGGCATTTTTATTGGACCATAAATTTGGAAATTTCTGGACGCTGTTAATTTTATAGGAAAACTCACCGCGCAAGAACTCAGAGCTTGGAAGTCATTTGTAAGTGTGGCGAGGAGATTTTTAGGCAACGATATGGATGCTAGCCAGGAAAATCTAGTTAACTACCTTTTAGACTCCTACAAATCGCTTGGCTGCCGAATCTCATTAAAAATTCACATTTATCTTTTTTCCTAAGAATTTAGGCGCTGTTAACGATGAACAGCGCGAAAGATTTCGTCAAGATATAAGGACAGTGGAAATTTTGTACCAAGGACGATGGGATCCAGCCAGAATGGGTGGTTACTATTGGGTTTTGAGAGAGAAGGTGTGAATAAAAAGAAAAAATAGAATTTTTGTGTTCCAAATAAATATTTTTGATGTTTGCTTTTTTCTTAGATGTCAACTTAATATATACAGGGTCAAAAACTTTGTTAAATCTTTTTTTTTTCAATAAATGTTACGTTGTGCAGTTTTACATGTGGATTATCTAATGTAACCAGAAAACCTTAAGTGCCACAACTTTTTGTTCGCCATTTTCGTATTTAGATAGGTTCATTCTACTACGATATACCACTCAGCTTTATGTTACATAAAAAGAAAATTCTTACTATCAGATTATAGTTTCGTCCTTAATATGACTCGTCAGTATTATAGCTGGCCCGCAATTAGTTGGGCATCGTAGCCTATTGACTGCGTAAATTATTCATGTGGATGGATTTAGCCGGAAATGTGGCTCCATCTGATGAACAGAAGAGACGGATAATTCCTTTTCACGTTAGAGGACCACATTTACAAAATGGGAAATGAGTTATAGACTCGGCAAAAGAAGAAAATTACGAATCTAAAGGAAGCACATTTCTCGCATAAATTTATCCCGAAACAATTCAACTTCACCCCAAATTTCCATAGATAATATTCTGAACTTTATCCATCGAACTCCAAACAAATCCAGGAATATACTACACAGAGCCTTCGACGTTGTATAAAGCCTCGAATTGCGCGATTAACGTCTCGGTGAGATGAGAGGGCTGCCGGTACTAAAACTAATATTGTACTTGCCGATTCTTCACGCTCCATTAAACCCCAGTCCGTAGGGGGAGATTATGCGAGATCGTTCTCGTTAATTAGCTGTTTAAATTGCTTCTAATTACGCGTGTAAATCGCGCGGTATAAGCGGATGGCGTCGTCATCTATGCGGGGACTTTATCGTTTCATGTGCGGTAGCAAATTCAAAAGAGTTCAATGTTGTAGTTTGCTGAAAGGAGCTGGATTTACAAGAACGTTCTAACACTGATTTTGACTGAAGTTTTAAACGTATTGCGACCAAGAAGTGGTGCTGAAGCGGAAAAGTAGGCGGTGGTAAATCCAGTGTAAAGTTTCGAGGAACCAGGAAATCGAAATTTGATTTGATTTGACACCGCCACAATTCAAATTTCACTTCAAGTTGACTGGAATAGAAGATCGTAATTTGAATAGCCCCCTCTAATTTGAATTATTCTAAATTGAACTGTTTGGAAAGGTTGATAGAAATTCGATTTTCTTCGTGAAAAATGTTTACACTCCAAAGCTTATCTGATTCACTGCAATTTTAATTATCCTCTCTAACTCGAATCTTCTTAACACGAAGAATTTGAAACGGCAGATGAAACTTCGATTTAGAAAGGTTCGATTGTGTGTTATTGCATTGCACCTGCTGGTGTTTACATCTTCTGGAAGATTTTGCTTGCTTCAGAGCATAACAAATTATTACAATTTTCATTAAAAAGAAAAAAACTTTTACCCTTTCGAAAACTTGTTCGACTCACTGCAATTTTATAGTCGTCTCTATCTCGAACCTTCCTAAGTGGAATAATTAGGAACGGCATACAAAAGTTCGATTTAAAGAGGTTCGATTTGATTCTATTGGCTTTGAGAAAATAAAAATTCTAAATTACACTCGAACTTCTCTCTTCAGTTGCCTAGAATATTAGATTGTATTCTTAATAGCCTTCTCTAAATCGAATCTTCTTAAGTCGAACTGTTTGAAATGGCAGATAGAAATTCGATATTTTTTGTAAGAGAAACTTTACCCCCAACTCACTGCAATTTTTAATTGTCTTCTCTCACTCAAATCTCAACTCAAATCTTCCCAGGTCGAACAATTTGGAACGGCAACTTCGATTTAGAAAGATGTAATTCTGTTGTATTTGCCATGCACCTACTGGTATTTGCAGCATTTGAACGATTTGGATTTCCCCAGAGCACAAAACATTATCACAGTTTCCATTAAAAAGAAATGTTTACCCTCCCCAAAACTTCCCCGACTCATTGTAATTTCAGTAGCCTTCTCTACTCGAATGTTCCCAAGTCGAACAATCTGGAACGGCATATAAAAGTTCGATTGAGTTCTATTTACCTTGAGCAAGCAAAAATTAGAAATTACATTCGAACTCCTCAAATTCGGTACCTTCCTAATTCGAATTTCACCTCAAATCGAATTCTTCAGTTGACTGGAATACTAGATTGTAAATTTAATGGCTTTTTCTAACACGAGTCCTCCCTAAGTCGATCTGTTTAGGGCAGCAGATAGAAGTTCGACAAAGCGGTCACCCCCAAAGCTAGTCCAACTCACTGCAATTTTTCTCTAACTCGAACTCTCCTAAATCGGATAATTTGGGATGGCAGACAGAATTTCGAATTAGATGAGGTTCGATTGTGTGTTATTCACCTTGTACCTACTAGTGTTTGCATCATCCGGACGACTTTGATTCCTCCAAAGGATAAGGAATTATCAGGATTTCCTTTCCAAATAAAATATTTACCCGCCCCAAAACTTATCCGACTCACTGTAATTTTTATAGTTCTTTCTAACTCGAACCTTCCTAAGTCGAAGAAATAGGAACGGCATATAAAAGTTCGATTTAGAGAGGTTCGATTGGATTTTATTTGTCTTGAGAGAACAACAATACAAAATTACATACAATACTCATGTTGACATTTCAGCTCAATCCAACTTCTTCAGTTGCATGGAATACTGGACTGTAGTATTAATAACTTCCTCTAAATCGAATTCCCCTAAGTCGAACTGTTTGGAACGGCAGATACAAGTTTAATTTCCATTACCAGAAAACAGTTGCTCTCCAAACCTCGTTACGCTCACTGAAATTTTAACTGCCTTCTTTAACTGGAACCCTCCTAAATTGGACAGTTTCGAGGGTATTGTATTTTCCTTGTACCTACTGGTGTTTGAATCATCTGGATAATTTTGATACCTCCAGAGCATTAAAAATTATCACAACCTTCATTAAAAAAACAAAGAAATTCTGCCGTGCCGAAAACTTGTCCGACTCATTGTAATTTTAATAGCCTTCTCTAACTCGAACGTTCTCAAGTCGAACAATTTGGAACGACATATAGAAATTCGATTTAGAGAGGTTCGATTGGGTTCTGTTTGCCTTGATGAAACAAAAATTAGAAATTACATTCGAACTTCTCTAATTCGACACCTCGATGACTCAAATTCGACCCCAAGTCGAATTCTTCAGTTGCTTGGAATACAAGATTGTAATTTGAATAGCCTCGTCTAGCTTGGATCCTCCTAAATCGAACGAAGTTTGGAATAGCAGAGAGAAGCTCAGTTTCCTTTGTCGAAAACGTTTACCCTCCAAAGCTTGTCCGACTCACTGCAATTGTAATTGTTTTCTCTAACTCGAACTCTCCTAAATCGGCATTTCGCTTTAGAGAGGTTCGATTGTGTTTTGTTTGCCTCGTACCTCCTGGTATTTGGATTATATGGACGATTTTGACTCCTCTAAATCAAAAAAGGAATTATCACGATTTCCTTTGCAACGAACGCCTCACAACTAGTCCGATTAATTGTAATTTTTAGTCTCTCCTAACTTGAACCTTCCTCACTCGAACAATTAGGAAAGGCATATAAAAGTTCGATTTAGGGAGGTTCGGTTGTATTTTACTTTTCTTGTATCCACCTGATCTTTAATAGTCTCCAATAAATAAAAAGAAGGTAGAAACATCTACATAACTCTCACATAAAGGCTGCAGTGGAGTCCTTTGCACAACTTTCCTTGAAATTTGCCGAATAAATCTCAGTGGGGATATTCATGTGAGAGTTATTTAGATTTTTATCTTCCTACATTTTTTTATTTGTAATTGTAACTGCCTCCACGTTTTGGTAACCATTTCTCTATTTAGTCTGCAATAACTCGAACCCTCCTTGGAACGGCCAGATAGAAGTTCGATTTAGAGAGGTTCCACTGTATTTTAATTCTCTTGTACCTTCCGGTGTTTACATCACCTCAACGGTTTTGATTCCCCAGAACACAAAAACGATCTCAATTTCCTCCGCGAAAAACGTTTATCCCCATATCTCACCTCAAAACTTGTTCCAGCCATTTCTTCCACTTGCTCCCCGAGCAAAAACCGCTTGCTACGTATTCGAACTTTTAGGATCAGAATCGGGCGAGCAAAATGGCGCAATTATCGCGAACACAAACGAATTACGTTATAATCCGCCGGTTTTAAGATAAACTGGGGGAAACAAATAGCGCGCCGGAAAAGTGGGCCTTTTAAAATTGGCGTAATTCGCCGCGAACGATGGGATGAAATATGTAAAATTGCCCGAGCGATTCGGGAAGAAAGCCGAGGCTCCCGTGAATATTCATGTTTCGCGGTCGTATTTGTGATGCAAATCGACGGCGCACAGATCTCAGGCGGAGGAGAACGCGAACGACCCAATTATCGGTTATCAAAACGTCCTTATTTGTTTAAGAGCGTAGGGCGAGGAAGGATTAGTTAGAATTCCGGTGGCGTATGTCTCCTGCGGTGCTTTTCCTCTATTTCCCCTTTTTTCTTGTGCATATTTCGCTCTAGAATTGGCAGTTTTTGGAAAAGCGTCTCGTGACATCTTCCACAGCGTCCACCTCACTTTTCGTTTGGCTAAGCTATCTTGTCTAGCAGAACACGCGATTAGTTAAGAAGAAGGCAGCAAAGACGGAGCACTGGAGAATTTCTATAGTCACATTAGATGTAAAATTTTCCTCACGTCCTGGATTTGGTTGACATCTTTCGTCGCCTGATACAGTACAATTTACGGGATCGATTAGGAACGTAGGGTTAAGAAGGAACACGTGAACAAGCACACTCCATGGAAGAAGCAATGTCGAAGAAAAACACATTTTTGATGAAGAACTCTCCATATCCGTAAACGAAACATCAACTCCTCTTTAGTCCACGTATTTCAGACATGACACGAACTCGTGATGGATCGTTCGATATACGAGAGGCAGATCAAAAATAAACCTCCTCTTCCTTTTTAGGCCTCTTATCTGTCAAATCCTTTCTTTCTCCGTTGTCCTTCCATTCTTATTTCTTCCTAGCTAGATTGCACCACAATGGGTTTATACGCATCATGAGGTTCTAACTTCTCCTCATCTGGGCCTTTCCTCCTAATACCTAGCCTACGAAATAGGAGGAAAGGCCCAGATGAGGAGAGGTTACAACCTTATAATGCGTACAAACCCATTGTGGCGAAAATCTAGCTAGGAAGAAATAAGAATTAAAGGACGACGGAGAAAGAAAGGATTTGATAGATAAGAGGCTTAAAGGAAGAAGAGGCTTATTTTGTAAGCTGGGTATTATCGTCATCTTAAAATTTCGTTCAAGGTCCCTCTGAGCTGGAGATGGATCGAGTAGCAGGACCCCACTAGAAGGAAAAGGCAAAAGGTTGTTCCTCCTACTCTGTATCCAAAGGTGACCATAAACCGTAATAAAGAACTTCAATTTAAAGATGGAAAAACTGTTGGGGGTTGGGTTAAAGTTTTTCCATCTTCGAATTTAAGTCCTAACGTGTACAGCCAGTACTTCTGCTAAAATATAATACCGAAGTTGCTATACCTTCCATTGTGTCTTGCCCTCTTGTCATCTGATGATGGTTAAAACTAACGAACCACCGAAGAAGAAACGAATGAACATTCAGAATCAACCGAATACGAGCGATTAAATCGAAGCTTTCCGCCTTTGTCCCGCCGTTTCTCTTCCATCGACGCGTCCGCGTTTAATTCCTTTTAGTATTCTTTTGCTCGACAATTTGCCGGTATAAAATGGCACGTAGAATTGTGATCGAGCGATGAGCACGCCGGGGACGGCGACGCTCGGCGAACTTAACTATTTTAGCCGTAATAATAAAAGATTTCGCGTCGCGTCATAAATCTAAAAGAAAATACAGGACGAGGCGACGCGACTCCGCCGCCACCGCCACCGCCACCGCCACCGCCGCCGTCGCCGCAAGATTTTCCATTAAATTTCGTACAATGCCCGCGGGAGCGATAATTTTTGGTTTAGAAGTCACTTCTATTAAACGGAAAAACGCAAATCAATTTCTCGCCGTCGCGTCGTCGTCCTGGTCGTAGTTCACGCCGTCCCGACGAGAATCGTTTAAATTATGGTCCGTTTCATCATTGCGAACCGACAATGACGCCTTGTGACTTAATCAATTGAGAAATGCAGCGTGATAAAAAAATTCAGCGTCGTCCTCGATATCAGATGAAATGCTAGAGAGGTATGGAGATTTCTTTTAGTTAAAATGTGGTGAACTATTTCCGAGAGCCAAAACGTTAACAAAATAAGATATAAATGTAAATTTAAAATTCACTAAGATCAGAAATTATCGATTTCTATCGGTTGTCTCAGGTGTTCCGCAGGGTGCGAGACCAAGTCTCCCGGAAACGGCGAAAATGAATGGGTAACTCCGCGACATGTTTCCCACCTTTTTCAAATCTAACCTGACACTTTCTGAACACGTTAATGAGGGCCCTTTCGATCGTTACGCATCGTGTGGTATGTGTAAAAGTTGGGACAATATTTGTTTCATCGACATTTGACAATAGAAAAGTACCATCGAATTATTTGTGAAAAGTGCCAAATCAGCTGGTCGAGAAAACTTCAGGGACATGCACGCCGACCTTTCAATGTAAACTTAAATTTCTGCGAAGACGAAAGCACCCAGAAAAATAGTTAGTGCATTGGTTTTATTCCATTTTATAATTTATACAAACACTAGCTGTTAAGCCTGTCCCTGCCAAGCAGGAAGAAAAAGAAAATATAAGCTAAAATGTTAAAGAATTGAATTTTGCCACGCCCCTTTTTCGTCTTAATTCTCCACCCACAGGCCAAAAATCAAAAATCCCGCTACGTTAGGATTTGACCTAGGCGTTTCACTATATGCATGCCAATTTTCAGCTTTCTAGGCCATCAGTGGGCTTCAAAAAGCTAAACTAAAGCTAAAAAATAGAGGAACACACAAGTAAGGAATTTATATATAGACAAGTAACTAAGTTAGTTTTTCAAAGTGCAGTATGATCAAGCTACTAGTCACAGTAAAATGTGCCACTAGTAATTCATCCTGCCGCAATCGGATTTGAAATTTTTTACTTTTTAAGAAACTGTACGTTCAGCAATAATGCGTGGAAGCTGAGATTCTTCTGTGATGGTTGCGAAGGCCAAAATAACAATTCACAGCGGTATTTGTTGTGGTGGTGGATGTACGACCAGGCGTCCAGCAGAGATCCTCAATGAGCTCAAAGCGAAGTCCTGAACGTGTGCACCTACCACGGAAAACTGTGGCGCGAAGAAGAAAATAAATGCTAAAAGAGAAGTATATAGGTTGGAAACACGCAGCGCATACGTAGATAAATGAGATTGGTAGCGTAGTGTTCTATCGAGCAACAATGGCAACGTGGGACTTGGAGTAAAGGCAAGTGAAGATGTGATAAGCCGCCAGTGCGATTTGCAACTCGCTAGAGTCGCGTTTTTTGTTCGTAGCGATTGTTTCAGTGAAGCAGGTTTTGTGGATTCTGACAGTGAGTGACACAAATGTCAAGCAAGTGATGTGCGATCAGGTTTTGCTTGGACACAGTGCAACGGAAACTTCTGCAAAATTACGGCACGCTTACGTAGGCGGCATTTTGTCAAGGGCTCACAATGGGAACACCAGGATTATCCGACACGTATTTCGTTGGGTCTTATGTATGTTATAAAGGGACCTCCCCTGAGTACCTAGGTACGAGCTTTTGTCCTAACGCGCCCTAGTTTTTGAGAAAATCGTCGAGAAAGATGTTGAAGTTTCCCACTTAGTCTCTTGTATCGTTAATTCTAAGTACTGTTCAAGCAAGCGCCGTAGCTCATTGGGTAAGATCTAGGGCTACAATGCAGGGAGATGTGTGTTCAAACCCTGCCTGTGCACTTTTTTCAATCTCTTTGTGCACAATATTAACAAATATATTTCATTTCATGTAAAATGATTCAAAAATAATATTTTGCGCAATGGTAATTTTCCGAATATTTCAAACTCAAAATACACACCACGCACAGATTTGCATCCAATTTATTTCTTAATAAAATTCTCATTTCAAATATTCGGACAATTACCATGAAGTAAAATATTATTTTTGAATAATTTTACGAGAAATATATATTTGTTAATATTGTGCACAAAGATATTGAAAAAGAAGTGTATAGACAGGGGTTTGAACGCACATCTCCCTGCGTTTTAGGCCTAGATCTCATCCAATGCGCTATGGCCCTTGCTTGAACAGTACTTCGAATTAACGATGCAATAGGCTAATTGGGAAACTTCAACATCCTTTTCGACGATTTCCTCAAAAACTAGGACGCGTTAGGAGGAAAGCCCGTACCTAGGTATTCAGGGCAGGTCCTTCTATAACATATGTATATAAGACCCATCAAAATCCGTGTCGGACAATCCTGGTTCCCCTTGTCAGACCTTTCGGTGGTTTAAGGCATTTATAAGAAGAAGAGAATCGATTGAACATGAACCTCGACCTTCTGTTTCGAGAATCGATGCAAATTGTCGGGGCAGATTTGAATTTGAATCACACACCCGTTCATCAGATTTTAACCAATGAATTGGGGATGAAAAGGGCTAGTAAAAAACGGTTTCGAGAAACCTCATGCAGGACCGAAAAGTCATGAGGAAGGACAGGTGTGTTGATACTTAGAAATGGATTGAAGATTTTAATCAATTTTTCGGAACGTGCCATTACCGGTGAAGAGATTTGGGTGTTTAAATACGACCCGGAAACCAAGCGTCAGATCATGGAATGGCACATTGCAAGCCCTCTAAGGTCAAAAAAAGCAAGAATGAGCAAATCAAGGATCAAAAGCAGACTGATCTGCTTTCCTGATAGCCAGGGGATCGTTCACGAAGAGTTTCTGCCTAGAGGCCAAGGGGTTAATCAATATTTTGACGAAGAGGTCCTTGAAAGACTTCATGTGTTTCAGACCGAACATCAAACGGAAGTGGGTGTTGCATCAACTGCTACTGCGGTTGCTAAACCGTATTTGGCCAGGGAGAATATTCCTGTGGCCCCTGAGCCTCCTCAGTCGCGCGATTTGTGCCCTCCAGCTACTGTTTCTGTTTTTGTATGAGCCTCTTTGTACATGTACAAAGATCGGAAAGAAATCTTTGTACGAGAGATTTTTAGTTTTGTACAACACAATAATGGTAACTGAACTACCAAAAAAATCTTTGTAAAATGTACAAAGATGCTAAAAATCTTTGTACGGAGCTAATAATTTTTGTCTGGTAAAAAAAAAACAGTGAGCCCTCGTGACTCTTTTCTCTTTTCTAAAGATTGAAACAACACCCCAAGGAATATCGTTTTGTGGCATTGTTAATCAATATTTTGACGAAGAGGTCCTTGAAAGACTTCATGTGTTTCAGACCGAACACCAAAAGAAGTGGGTGTTGCATCAAGACAATTTTGCTAAACCGTATTTGGCCAGGGAGAATATTCCTGTGGCCCCTGAGCCTCCTCAGTCGCGCGATTTGTGCCCTCCAGCTACTGTTTCTGTTTTTGTATGAGCCTCTTTGTACATGTACAAAGATCGGAAAGAAATCTTTGTACGAGAGATTTTTAGTTTTGTACAACACAATAATGGTAACTGAACTACCAAAAAAATCTTTGTAAAATGTACAAAGATGCTAAAAAATCTTTGTACGGAGCTAATAATTTTTGTCTGGTAAAAAAAAACAGTGAGCCCTCGTGACTCTTTTCTCTTTTCTAAAGATTGAAACAACACCCCAAGGAATATCGTTTTGTGGCATTGTTAATCAATATTTTGACGAAGAGGTCCTTGAAAGACTTCATGTGTTTCAGACCGAACACCAAAAAAAGTGGGTGTTGCATCAAGACAATTTTGCTAAACCGTATTTGGCCAGGGAGAATATTCCTGTGGCCCCTGAGCCTCCTCAGTCGCGCGATTTGTGCCCTCCAGCTACTGTTTCTGTTTTTGTATGAGCCTCTTTGTACATGTACAAAGATCGGAAAGAAATCTTTGTACGAGAGATTTTTAGTTTTGTACAACACAATAATGGTACCTGAACTACCAAAAAATCTTTGTACAATGTACAAAGATGCTAAAAATCTTTGTACGGAGCTAAAAATCTTTGTCTGGTAAAAAAGAACAGTGAGCCCTCGTGACCCTTTTCACTTTTCCAAAGATTGAAACAACACCCCAAGGAATATCGTTTAGTGGCATTGGACAACATTTAAACGACTGTAACGGATTAGCTGAATGTTATGGCAATATCCGAGTTCCAGCACTTCCAACGTTATTAGAATAAAATAAAAGAAACAAATTGTTCTCATTGCTTTATGTACACATCTGGTAGTATATGGAGATTGCTGCGTCAAATAAAATTTAGGATCTAAAATTTAACGTGAAATAAACATTTGGAAGCAGTGACGTGTCCCATGCCTAAGAATCACAGTGAAAATCTCCTGTCCAATTCGAACCAGACACAATTCGAGCCCCTTCTGAAAAAATTAACTGCGGAAAGCTCGAAATAAACTGCGAACGTATCCGCGCGCTCCGACGCGATTCGACTTCATTATAGCGAATTAATTTAGTGTAGGTTCCGAGTTGACATAAAAATTTCAATTTTTCATTTACACTTTATTACGTGTACGGTTTGTTGTACCGCGCGAGGCGCTGCATAGATGAAATTGCGCTCATTTTTTCATCGGCTCGTCGGAGATGATGCTCGCGCGCGCGTTCGACTAATATAACAAACGATGTTCGTTGCACGCACGCGAATTGAGTTTAATATTTCAAATGCAGCTGTTTTTATGCGTCGTCGGCCGTCTGAAAAAAAAAACGGGCGCGAAAAAAACCCCGGGAAGTGAGCGGAATTTCGCCGACGAGTTTCCATTAAAATATACCATTAATCAAAAGCGGCACGTTGTACTACGTACATACGTACAAACGTGCAGGTTCAACGGACACTGCTGAGGTGGGGGAGAAAAATGCATATTTCCCATTTGCAAAATTAACTCCGCTTGCTCGTGCGCTCGCCCGGAGGGTGAATTTAGATCTAAATCAGCTTTTCAGCTGGATTTTCCCTTTTGAGAGTTTCCATCCGTCAAGTTGGAAATTAAAATTAAATTTATCGCGTCCTAGATCGTCCCGGAGTAGACTTAGAACGAGTGGTCACGTTCGAGAAATCGCCGTTTCTTCGACGAATTTATAGGCCGAACGGAACAAACAGCATCGACGAAGGCGTCTTCTTTCGACAAACCGTCCGAAACCGCCCCGACGACTTCTCCACAATTTCGTCCGGAAAATTTGAATGAACCGGACGATTCCTCCTTCATAAAGAGGCGAACGTCTTACGGCCGACCTTAATAAAAGTCGACGAAGAAATATGTGGATATATGTGTAAGCATCGGACAAAGGATGAGGATTTCGGAGAAGCGCGTCACGCGTAACCATCCCTAACTTAGGCGCTATCAATGCGACGGGCCCAAGAAATCTCCTTTTATTCGTGAACAGTCAGCACATCAGAGGATATCGCCCCTTCCTTGGCGACGATAGGACGAATCTTTTCGCTTTTCGAAATCCTATCTTTTAGTTTTATGATCGACGAAAAACGAACTTGAACATAACTGCAATCTTGTGCCAGTTTAGCTTACATTATTCACATTGTAGGTGGCGTTATTGAATTTTGAATCTGGCGCCTGTTTGGTTGGCCCTAGTCGAATGAGAATGGAGAGGGGGCAGTTGTTAAGAGCATATGTGATGGAGAAAAATTAAATACACGGCGTTATAGTTTTAATAAGAAGAAATCGTGAAGATACTTTCAATTTTTACATCCTCAAGTGTGAGGTAAGACCAGAAAGGATACGGAGAAAGATTAGAAGATACGACAGAAAAAAGAGGTCGAAAACCGGTGATAAGGGTACCCGCAAGATGCACTACAAGTGTCAGAATGGAATATGTCGTTCCTTCCATATTGTACTAATAGATTTGAGGAATCTTGCTATACGCAGATGAGCAATTTTGATTATAAAAGCTCTGGGGAACGAAGCCAATTTTCGGCTATATTCCAATCGTTAGAGAATAGTAGACTGTCAAACATGTTGTAAATGTCGCATACTGAAGTTCAACAAAGGCCAATGCAAAACTGCAAAGAGCTTCAGTGTAAAGCCCGATTTGAGCAAGTTAAGCTGGCACCATTTGCTGGTGATAAAAGTTCCAGTTTCGCAAAGAAATGGTTGGAGCAAGTAGAGAATACCTCTGTGCTACAGCACTGGCCAGATGCGTTCATATTTCAAAACTGCAAAGTCCGAATCTAACGAGGGCGCGTAATTTTGGTATAATCCCCGAAGCACAGAACTTGTGAGCTGGAAAGATCTTTAAAACCGCTATCGAGAAAACATTTGCGTTTGAACAAAGCAACATAGAATTTTGAAAGCAGATGCAAAACAAAAATGCAGCAGCCAAGGGAGAACTTCAGTTCATACTTTCATGAGAAACAGGAATGTAAGGAGTTGGAATTAACTTTTTATAAAATCAAGGAACAAGTGATAATCGATATTGCATCAGGAGGGCTGTCTCCATACTGGTTATTTCCCTCAGATTTCGATGAAGACGATCTGTATAAAGACATCATCTCCTACCACGAGTTAGTACTTGTAGAAGAGCAAGATTTCCAAATGAAAGGAAGTCGTATGGGAAACGAAAGGAAGTTAATGTCAAAGGTTCAATGTTGAAAGCAAATGCAAAACCGAATACAGCAGTCAAGGGAGAACTTCAGTTTATACTTTCATGAGAAAAAGGAATGTGAGGAGTTGGAATTAACTTTTTATAAAATCAAGGAACAAGTGATAATCGATATTGTATCAGGAGAGCTGTCTCCATACTGGTTATTTCCCTCAGATTTCGATGAAGACGATCTGTATAAAGACATCATCTCCTACCACGAGTTAGTACTTGTAGAAGAGCAAGATTTCCAAATGAAAGGAAGCCGTATGGGAAACAAAAGGAAGTTAATGTCAAAGGTTCAATGTTGAAAGCAAATGCAAAACCGAATACAGCAGTCAAGGGAGAACTTCAGTTTATACTTTCATGAGAAAAAGGAATGTAAGGAGCTGGAATTAACTTTCGATGAAATCAAGAAACAAGTGATAATTGGTGTTGCATCAAGAGAGATTACCACGTACTTGTTATTGCGCTCTCGTTTTGATAAGGACGACCTGTATAAAGACATGATCTCCTACGAACGAGTTAGCACTTTGAGAAGAGCAAGATTTCCAAATGAAATAAAGTCGTATGGGAAACAAAAGGAAGGTAGTGTCAAAGGTTCCAGTGAAACCATTGTCAAAGCAGAAATGAAAAACGATTCTAATAGGAAGACCAGATATAGATGTCCTAAATGAAGTGATGGTGAAGAAGGACAGTTGTCTAACCGGTGTGCCCAATGGTTTCTGTTACATTTGTGGACAAATGAACCATGAAAACAAAAATTGTCAGCAGTAATGGATAGATAATCAAATGGATGAACTAGAAAAACTACAGAAATAATAACTCGAGATTATTATACAGATATATGAAGAAAGAAAAAGGAAGAACAATAACAAGCATAAATGAAGAACTTTTGGAAGAAGCATTTTGAAGAATTATGGGCAGACGATGAAGAAAAAGGAGAAGAAGAGTGTCATATAAATGAAGAAAAAAGTGAAGGAAATATAGATATAGAAGAACCTACATAGGAAGACATCAAGAACGCAATAAAAGATTTCAAAAAGAAAAAGATCAGCCGGATGTGATGAAGTAACTTCGGAGTTGTTACAAAAAGGAAGAGAAGAATTGTATGAAAAACATTTTTAGATCAACATTAAGGATATGGACAAAAGGAGGAAATACCCAATGAATGAAAGACTGGCTTAATAATTCCGATACCAAAACAGGGAGATATGTCGGAATCTAAAAATGATAGGGGCATATGTTACCTATACAGTATTAACTAACATATTAAGAACAAGGCTCCAAAAATATGCAGAAAACAATAGGAGATTATCAGAATGGTTTTAGAAAAGGGAGATCAATGATGGATGCTGTTCATACGATAAGGCAGTTATTGGAAGAAAGCTACGAAACAACAAAAGCATACACATAGTTTCTATAGATTTTAAGCAAGGATTTGATTGTGTAAAAGGAGAACAATTAAATAGCGACTTGAAGGACACCTAATAACAACCACGATGGAAGAATCTAATGCGGCAATAAGCACAGGACAAGGAATAATGGATCAAATACAAGTACAGAAAGGTGTAAGACACATTGAGTTTGAACGAAATAATAAAAATAATTGAGGGAATAGGAACAATTAATAAAAATCTGGCCCAAATAATAGTATACGCAAATGATGCAGCAATTATTTCAATAAATAGAGAGGAGTTAGAAAGAATAATGAAAAGCTTAGAGGTAGAAGCAAAGAAACGAAGATTATAAATCAGTAACGATAAAACTAAATATATGTACTGTAAATAAGGTAATCGGGTAATGTTAAATTTTAACTGTGGAGCTAATATGTGTAAAGAAGTAGAAACATTCAAATATTTGGGTGTATGGGTAAACAGAAGGAATGGAAAATGAGATAT
The DNA here is from genome assembly GCA_038088585.1 of Chrysina gloriosa. Classification (NCBI taxonomy): domain Eukaryota; kingdom Metazoa; phylum Arthropoda; class Insecta; order Coleoptera; family Scarabaeidae; genus Chrysina; species Chrysina gloriosa. The sequence continues at coordinate 6,828,295 of CM076094.1, read as the reverse complement.
GTATAAATGAGAAAATTCCAAAGGGGTACAAGACTTTCCACTACAATAAAAGGAGGTTAAAAGGCAAGAAGGTAAGTATGAAGAAAAAGTTACTAATTTTTAAAGACGAGCATAAGATCGATAGTAACATATGCGGCAAAAACGATGACATTTTCAGCGGCGGAAGAAGAAAAGCTTAAAATTTTTGAAAGAAAGGTGGGTCTAAAGAGGATCAACGAAGATGAGTACAGACAAATAATGAACCACGAAATTGAGGAAATATTAGAAAATGAAAACATTGCAAGAACTATGAAATCAATGCGTTTTATATGATATGGGCATATTTATACAAGAACTCTCACGGAATTGGATCCGAAATATAATAGACCCAAAGGAAGGTCGAAAAGAAGATGGAAACAGGATGTTAGATGTTAGATTACTTGAGGTGGCACTGATGCCTGTTCCACTGCGACCTTTCCAGGTCTATTGTTGTCCTCATGCCTCCTTAGAGTACGTTCTCTAACTTTATTCCTTTAATTAGACTTGACAGCTTTGAGAGCGGTTCTTCCGCATACACATATATTTCTAAAAGCGGACTTGAAGCCCTTGTTCCGTAATGCTGTTATATGCCTCCATAATAGAGTCCTGGCCTGCCCTAAGCTTTGCCGGCTCCATCTGGGTGGCTGGATAGTCATTGCATACTACCGCGATTCTCTCCAAAGCAGCCTCTTTGAAGGTTTTACACCTTCTGGCCCCTTGCTTTTCGGAAGACCTGCGGGAGTACCGCCCTCCGACCTCGCCTTTTAGACTTCCGTCCTTTCTTTACGTTTAGTAGCCTCGTTGAGGGCCAACTTCCTTATCTAGACTACCGTGGCTCTTTGTGCATGCCTAGTGAAGTTGGTCTTGATTATAGCCCTTTTAGCCTGTATGAAATCTTGCCCCTGTTTCACAAGCTTTTGCGCTGTAGCCTTGGAAATCCTAGATAGTGTAGCTGTAGGAATAGTAGCTAGGGAAGTATCTATCCGCCCGATCAGAGTCCCGCTTGAGGGGGTAAGGCTAATTACAAGGGGTTTCGCCTTGTGCCACCAGGGGAACGTTAAATACCGCACATCCCTGCGGCCACGCAGCTCTCGGCACGTTACCTTACACCGTAGTTTGGGTTTTAGCTCGGGTACCTCGGGAGCGCTAAATTCCCGAACTCACTTGTTAACAGTGAGCCCCTGAGGCAATGGAAAAAGGAAGTGGAGGACAACATCAGGGGAGATAAATAATGGAATAGTGGAACGAGGGAATACCAAACAGGAAGGAATGGAAAAAATCACTACAAAATTGAGGACGATAAGGACGAATCCACTTTAAAATAGGATTATAATGAGTCTTGAAAACATGAGAATAGCTACAATTTCGTGGGAACTATCTTAGCTTGATGATAGGATGAGGGAAACGTTCGCTGTAAGTCTGGAAAGAAAGAGTCCGGTTTGCTATTCTTTACCTTTTACAACCTGGATTTTACAAGTATAGGAGAAAGCAGGATCAAACGAATTACTTCAACTTAAAAGCCCCGTATCCCTATCAGAAGGATCTAGTACGTATAATTTCTTACTTCGCTCTAATGAGGTGAGTACATACTAGAACGAAATCGAAATATTTTCTTGCGAATTCGGAAAAATTTAGTTCTCGTTTAATTCTGCAGTTCATACTCCACCGACTTAAAAATCGAATTTCTTAGGGAATCTTACTCGTTATTTTAGTAACTTATAGGCCCGCACCGGACTTTACATTTACAATAGAGGTGATAGCCGTTGCCAGTGAACAAACACAAGTAATGGATGATTACGAGATTTAAATCGTTACCTTGACTTTTTCTATTTTGAAAAATTTGCTGAGCCTATTATATCGTGTCCCGGTATGTAATTTATACAATTTGTACAGCTTTCCCAAATTAAGTAGATTTATTAGAATGTTGTAATTTTTCGTAATTGTTCAGCCTCTATTTACCTATAACTACCACGGTATATAAAAGCAAGTAAATGAACATGTACATACATAACCTAACTAAGGCTTTGCATTTCTGCGAAAATCGCTAAACAGTTGAAACATTTGAAGTATTTCGTGAGGGCCGTTTTGATCTCAAAGATTTTGCGAAAATCGTTCTAATAGGTATTCGGCTTACGACGTTTTTGGCGTGGTCAAATTCACAATAACAGGATGATTTCGATCTTCATTCGAAATTCTACGATTTCCAAACATTTATTCGACGCAAATACGTACGCGAATCCGATCGCCTTAAATCACCGTCGAGGAAATCATCGAAACGGAATCGTTCATTCTCATTAAACGTTCGCAATTAATTAGGAAAAGATCTGCAGGAGATTCTTCGCGTCAACTCGATACGTCTTCTGCGCGTCCGACGCAAATCTCGCGCTTCTCCTTTTTTGTTCCGCGTGATACGTCCAAAACGCTGGATGTTGTTCGCCTACTTTCCGGGACGTCCCGAGGGATTTAATTATGTTTGAAATATTGAAAAGAGATCCCTATAAAACTGACGCGGCTTAGCGAAACGGAAACGAAGCGAAACGCTTTGTTCTTTTAGAGCGAGGCGACGAACGGGATACGACCGCGTCAAAAATAATTGGCTGGAGGAAACGATTAATTTGATTTCGAAGAATGGGAAATGGGATCGCAGGATACTAATTGATATAAATTTTTGCGTATTAAATAATGCGATGGAGAAGCAAATAAATAAAGTTATTTTGATCTTTGTATCGATGGGAGCCATCGGAGGGGATTATCTATTGATTTTTAGTAACTTTTAGGGAAACGAAATGTACGTACAGTGTATTTTGACTGTAAAATTGTAACCCAAAATCTTGAAAAAAAAACAGAGCAATGTTTTGTGGATAATACGAGGGGCGCCTTTCATGTTTCTATAGACGATCACTTCGTGGCGTTTTTCAGATGTCATTACTAAAGTTACTAGATATATTAAGTATCGCAATACATAAAGAACAGGTGTTAGATAGAGAGAAGTACATTTTGGACCCAAAATGGTGGTTATGGCAAGTAAAGAATAACTTTTACATTTGCAGTCGAATAGTGCAATTGACTACTCGCTACTTGTGCATAATTACTTGCAAATGGATGAAAAAGATGGTAAAGGAATAATATAATATTAGCTTTCCAATTACTTATACTATATAGTTAAATTATTCGCCATTAATGACACATTAATAACTTTCCTAGCATATGACAATAACATAGAAACGATTTGTGATGAATATTCAGACTCGACTTTACAAACTTTACAACTGGCTTTTAATTATACAGGGTGAATCAATTTAACGTTTCAAAATTTGCAGAGATGATAGAGGGTGTTCATACAAATTGTTTGGTATAAGAAACTAATATCCGGAAATGCCCCCTTTCGGAGATATAAGAACCACAACGACAATGATGATAGAAATTAAGTGTCCACAGTACCCTGTCTAATTTGTTTGTGATGTATGAAAACAAAGAGTATTAAGCAAGTAACAGAACTGTATTACAAATAACGGGAACTCCGCAAATCAAAATGTTATAAGAATTGTTCGAAATTACGACAACCAGTTCCAACGCAGAGGTTATAGCGTTTTATTGTGGATTGTCTGGCTCGTTTAAAAGTTTGTGGTGTACCACGCACATTTCCAAAAACCGCAATAATTCTGGTATATTTTTGTAAACTCTAATGCAAAATAATTTACAATGGAGTTATTAATTTTTGGCTAGTTTCTAAAATTAAATCCAACACTACAACTACAGATCTGTAATACAATCAACCAATTTCTATGGCCTATTATTAATCCCAAAGGTGTTTACCTGTCAAAAAAGATTATTCAAAAATACTTATACCTTTTTCTTTTTATTCATTTAATAAAACCCAGTTAAACAAAAAATTGTTGTCTTAAAGCTTTTTCTCTATATCTTACCGTTAGCTAGTTATGCGCATCGGCAGAATGGAAAATTTTCCAGTCCTAAAAATTGTTTTCGCCCACTCAGATTGTCTTTCCGGAGAAAAAGCGCGTACTACATACCTGTATGTGATCTACATGTTCCTAAAGTTTCATAATTTTTTAATTTCCAGGTTCGGGATCTCCTCTTGTTAGTAAATTAGTAATGAATATGCATGGTATTCATTTCCCTAAATCTATAGTCTACTTTTTCAACATTAGATTTTTTTACTTCATTTGTTTCTTCAACCACTGATTCTTAACCTTGGATTAAAAGTGCAGCAGATAAAATTACCTCATCGGTAAATACATAGTATCCATACCGAATTTAATTTCTTCAAAATTACCGCCTATTTTGGATCCAAAATGGATGCGTATTTGCGGTACCCTATATATCTAGTGACTTTAGTCATTACTTTTTACCTGAACTTACCAGATTTATCGCTTCAACGTTTTCTTTCTGTTCCCGCATGTCGATCAGAAGATGGGATCTGAGGAAACTGTTGAAGCGTTCAAAAACCGTATTTTTGAGATACCAACTTCGGAGTGGAAGAAATGTTTTGATAATTGTTTCAAGCGCATCTAAATCTGTATAAATCTTAAAAGCGAATATTTTGAAAAGCAAAGTTTGTTCGAAAAGAATGTTTTCCCTTCCTAGTTTTAGTAGTAGTAACAACTTAAAAGGTGCTCCCGGTACATCCACCCAATGAAATACTTTCCGCTTTAAACAAGCATTTTTCATCTAGACTCCATCATGACTCAATTTCATTCGAATTTGATCGATTTTAACTAACAAGACATAATTAATTTATTAAGTTTTATTAAATAATTTGACTCCACAGAAAAGTGTCAGGGTCAAGTACAAAATAAGAACGAAAACGTAAAAGGTAAAAATTAACTCCCTTTCATCATAAAGGATGTCCGGAAATTGTACTTAACAGCTTAAAGGACAAGTGGATAAAAACGACCAAAGAAGACGACAGAGAAGAATTGACAAATCAAACAAGGATTTAGAAGGTAATGGGAAGAGGGAATAAAAGTAAATGGATAGACAGAAAAAAATAGAAAGGAAAGTCCACAAATTAGTAAAAAGAATCACACGAGGGCAGAAGGATGTTACAAATAAAGACGACAAACTAAGAATGGCTTGCAAAAAATTGCAATTTTTTTCGCCAACTCTGCAATGGAACATTTTTGAAAAGCTCACCTACGTGTATTATCATGATTCTTTTCAGAATTTTCGCATCGTTAGTTCAGTTAAGATGAAAAATGATTATTACATACTCCACCGTTACTCATTCAATATGGCGGCTACCAGGTTGAAAATTGGCAGCAACGTATATAGGTTAAATGCCTTCGAATAATTGATAAGAAATTCTATTTTGTTTGGGAGCAGCTTCGCCATGGAAACCCGACTATGCCCTTTATTCAGTAACCACACAACATTTCGTTATTACCACCGCGATACAGATCTTAGAGTATCAAGCATATCTGATCCCAGTCCGTTTTGGTGGGGGTCAACCGCCTCATTAATAATTATAAACATCCCCCGGGCGAAGGGAGGGTAGATCCGATTCTGGCGATATCCATCTCGTACCCCGCTAAGAAAACGAGTAGCCGAAGTAGCGTCGGGCGGACGTGCAATCTACTCATTTTTACGACAGCGCCAGTATAAATTGCAGATAAAATAAGAGATGATTCCATTTATCCGGGAAATCCCGGGACGCTCATAAATCACAAATCGGGGCGCGTCGGGAAGGGCGTCGCGCAGTTATCCGTCCGATATTTACAAGCCTCCCCCTCCCCATCTCCTCCACCCTTCTTCGATGCTGCAGAATACTATCGGCCCTTACTATCTTTCGGTGAGTCACTTCCTTTCCCTCGCCTTAAGACCCTCTCGCCTCGCTTTAAAAGTTATTGTCGTTTATTTATCTGAAGACGCCCTCGAGGAACGCCGGAACGATATCGCGGTCGATGATAATGTAGGAGAATGCGCTAGAAATTAATATCAATTCGGTTGGGGCGGCGCCTCCGGTGGATTGAAATAATTTTCCGGTTCGGTCGGCTCGGTCTTATATCGGAGAAACGCGAGGGGGATGAGCTTTAATGAGATTAATCTGTGGTGATAGTGGAAAGGGGAATTTTCCCTCATTTCCTTTTCTTAGCGGTATGAATGCTAAATATGAAAACCCGCCTTTTTCTTTCTACGCAGCTTCGAGAACCGAGCAGGTCGGTTGTGCGTGTTGGCTGCGCTATCGGCGATAAATAAATAGTCAATGGAATCCCTTATCTCGCCTTCCAAAGTCAGAATAAGTATTTCCGTTATGCCCATTGTATTGACCGGACATGTTTGTTGCGTGGGGGCGGAGCGAAATTCTACATGAAAGACGATGTTAGTTTCATATTCATATTTTACTGAAATTTATATCCGAAGAAATCCTGCAATTGGTTTCAGATATGATTCATGCCAATTTCGGGCCAAAAACCAGCAACAAAGATCGGATTCCTACCGAAGAGGAGGGAGAAGAAATTCAGAGATATAAAAAGAAACGAGGATTTATGAAAAGGAATTAAATATGTGTTGGTTTGGTAAATATGCATTTAATTACTAGGACAACAACAGTCGGCATTCATAAAGACGCTTGGGAAGCTATAAGGAAAAGAGATGTCGTATCCAATTGAATAAGCATTGGTAAAGCGAGAGGTGTGCATACTACTTGCAAATTGGGGATTAAAAAAATATGGATATTAAGGATCTTATAGCCAAAAGAAAGGAAATCAGGCGAAAATAGCAGAGGTACTTATAAATAACTTTAGCTCTCAAAAAGGAAAATCTAGAGATGAAGAAGAAAATCAACCTAGTACAAAGCGAGGTAGAAAAACCAGGCAAGAAGAAGGGAATGAACAACTTGGTAATTACTGGTATGATAATGAAGGAAAAGGAACAAAACGGGATAAGAAAAGATAATATAAAGAAAAAAGAAGAGCACACTCTGGCTCTGCTTGGTTGAAACTAAAGTCAAGTTCCAAACTTTTTCGACATGCTAAAACTTGCTTTTTCGTTTTTCTAACATTTTTCTTGTGTCTACAGTACCTTACAGGTAATATATGTTATTCCTCTATTTCAGTCCCGTGAAGTTGGCAACCGAATTTGTGAGTATATGATAATTCATCGGAGTTCCCGATAGATATCAAATAGTTCTAGAGTACTTTGCGGAAAATGAACGTAGCAACGAATATCTTTTCAATTTTCAACTTTACAAAGAATGTTATTATGGTTTTCGATAGAGTTTTTAGAGTTATAGCGGGAACTGCGCGCACACACACACACACACACACATACCCATCGAAGGAGCAAAATGTGCCTCTTTTGCGTCTCCCCCATCAGATGGCGCTCCTTTAATGCGGATTCGAATTTACTTCAAATTCAACTTCAACTTATTTACCATCGGTTTCGAAATGAAATACTTATTATTTGTAAATTGTTTATTTTGACTCGATTATAGCATTTTATGAAGTTGTTCTAGAGTACGTTGTAATCATTTTCGAGAAAAACAGTGGGTTTGGACATATTTCTGAATCTTGACTAGGGTTCTAGAGTTCCTGACCAATCTTACGACAATTTTGGCAAACCTTGAGATTTTGCAAAAAAATTGTTAATTTTGAAAATCGCAAAATCAATTCTATTCGCGGATCTGAATATCCCTAAGAGTTCTATCGAAAAACCTTACAACATTTTTGATCAAAACCTTAGTTTGAAAGATTTTTGCCACAGTGCGGGACCCATAGTTCTAGATAATATTTTTTGTAAAGTTGAAAACTGAAAAGACATTCGAGGAAGAGAAAGAAATCGCGCAACAATTTTGGTCGCAGTTCCCCTTAGAACTCTAAGAGTTCTATCGAAAATCTTAACAATTTTTTTTGTAAAGTTGAAAATTGAAAAGATATACGTTGCTATGTTCATTTTCGGTATTTTCCATTTTTCTCGCTCAATTTTGCAGAAGTATTTCATATCTACAAGGAACTCCGATGAATTATTATATTTTTACAAATTCGGTTGCCAACTTCACTGGACTCTCCATTTCTCCTATTTCTTCATTTCCAATCCTTTCCATTCTCGTCCCTTTGGATATTCCAGCTTAATTCTTCTAAGTTCGCACTTCCTTCATCCGTTGTTAGTCATCTTCTCTCGATTGGTCTCATCACAAAACAATAGCAACCATTCTCAGCATCTCTTTATTGATCCTGTCCTCTCCCATACTTACCGATCCACGCGGAAGAATCGACGCCGCCATTTTAGCGCAACGCAACCGTACCTCGATTAATTATTAAAATTTAATTTTGTGTCTATTTCCCCTTCCATCCCCGGCATTCCCTGCGTCGTCATCCGGTAAATACAAAGCGCCGTTACGTCGCGGCCGCGTTCGGGCGAAATTGCCTGAAATTTTAATGAAATATAAATACAGGTGTTTTGTTTTCTACCGTCGGCTTCCGTTTTTGCGCTCGTCCTCCTCCACCTCCTTCTCCTCCTCGTCCTACTACTTCCGCGACATTACCTTCGTCCAAATTAAAGCTAATTACTGTAGCGCACGTCGGGAAAAGTTAATTAAGGTAATGCGATGCGTTTAATTGCAGGAGAAAAGGGGAGGGCGCATGAAGGACGCAGGGCGACCTATTCGGGGGCCTGTTCCGCTTTGGTAAGCATCGACGGCGGCGGCGGCGATGGCGGTGGCGGTGCGTCCTTCGGCGTCGTTTGGGAAATTACGCATCGGGGAGATTTCCGGCGGCCAGCGGCGCGCTTAATATAATAAAGGCATTCTTGAGGGCTGAGCGACCATTAAGTATTTATGTAATCAAAGGAGATTGCAGTCGCGCAACAATAGAGTCGGAATTTTTACGGCCTCTCTCTCTCTCTTTCTCTCCCTCTTCTTCTTCACTTGATTATTGTATTTCTTCGGCGGCCGGCGGAATGAGCCATTCGCCGCATTCCTCGTTTATTAAAAATACTGTATTAAAGCGAAATGAAGAAGAGAAGCAGAGCGGGGGAGGACGTTGGAAATAGGCGATTACTGGATGTTATCTCGTCTTAGACCGGGTTCCTTGCTTTAGAAGGAAGTTTATTAGTTGCAAGGAGGAGCTCTGAAGATGAAGATTCCAAAGCAAGTTGTTCGTATATCTGAAAACTTGAGTAAATCTAGTAATACAATTATTTTGTTTTTCCTAATTTCATTTAAATTTCGGCTTACGAGAAAAGATCACCAACCCAATTCAGGAACGACGAAATATCCAACATCCGAGGGTGTTTCGGCCTATGCTATACCTTCAGTATCAATGATGACGAATTTGGCACATATTTTCCTAAATTTTCTGGCTCTTCGGCTTTATGCGCAAAATTTTGGAAATCGAAACTTGTATAACCCTGCGAACATTTCTTTAAAGTTGTTACGGCTAACTTGTTACGGTGATCCGGTCTGTTACCTGTGACCTCTGGCGTCAACTTTTAACGTGGAAATGGCGCCCCGATCCCGTAGTTTTTGATACAATCCGCGCAGGTATCAGGCATTTGGCCTGTGGCGTTCGGTTGAACAGGTCGTTTTCCGGTTAGGTTATTCCGTTTACGCGGTTTCAAATCTCATTTGTCGAGGATATACGCGGGAATTCGACTCAGTAATAAACGGTTTACTTCTCGGAACCTGTTTATTGTAACCGGCCTTTCGTAATATTCTGAGGAAATTTTTGGGGGCAACAACTTTTCCAGTAGTTTTTCCATCTCTTTCCCCATTTTAGGCCTATTTGTGAAGAGGAGTTATTCTTACTTCTTCTATAATCCGTCGAATATCCCCTTTATTTAGTATGCTAGGGCTTGTTTTCAATTGTTTGTGTTTTGTATCGTCTAATTATGTATTGTACTGTGGAACGGGCTATTCCAATAGTATTTGCTATTTTGCTCGGTGAGTTTTTTCTTTATGCAGTTTAAGAACTAGTTTTCGTATCTCAACAAGCAATGATGCATTATCGTCCTCCACAAAACTAAAGCCAATTTCATCGCCGCATCAAGGGAAACTCCAATTTATTGAAAACCTCTCGCACATCCACGCACACGAAACCGTCCCCTTCGCAATCGAAAAACACAGATCCCCTACACCACGCGCTCCCACTCGTGAGATAAACGATGACATATGGCCCGATATAATGATGAGAGACATCTCGCCGCTAAAGAGATATATCGTGCGGGTCGGTCCGAACAAGATGGATACGTCGCTGGGCGAATCCCGAGGGAAAACCGCGCGTTATCGTGAGGAATGTATGATTTGGAAGAACCGCGTCGTTCGGAAGGGGAACGGACGGGAACGAGAGAGGAGACACGAGAACGAGGGAGAAAACCCGGTGCGCAGCGTCAGCGAAACGGCAACGGTCGAAATGTTAAAAAGTTAAAAAGTCGAAAGTTCGACCTCTCCTCTAATATAGCCGGCGGCCGACGCGACGCGACGGTCTCTTCGGCGCTATTGGTTTTTAGTCACGATTTCGCCGCAGTTCCTACCGGGATATTAAGGCGATGTACGCGGCGAATTTTACGGTTTCCATAACGTCAGTCTCGTTACGTGATATACTTGATTTATAGTGGAAGGTTCTAGCGGTGGGTGGAGTGGACCGTGACTTGAGCCACCACACTCTAAAAGCGATAATTCGGAAGTTCCCGCGTATACCGTTGGATTTACGACCATTATTTCGAAACACATTGTAACGAACCTGTCATCAGTTCGTTACTTGAAATTGGAAACACGCCTTTTATATGATCCTCGGTTCAAATTTTGACCTCAAAAGTCGGCTGGATTTCCGTTTCCAATTTCGCTCCAAAGCCGTAAAACTTTCCATCGTTCTCAAGGTTTCGTTCGGCGTACGTGAAAGAAATCGTTACATTCCAAAGTACGATATTCTCTTACGTAGGTTCTTGCATTTTCTCGACGTCTACGCCACCAGCCACGACTACAAACACCTTCGGAAACCGACCCTCTAGCTCTTGCTCATCTACCGTCCTTACACCAACGTTTTTGGATCTCCCCATCTTCGAACGGCATACTAAAATTGTTCAAAGTCGTGACAAAATAGTTATTTCAGACGTTAATTAAATCCGTAAATAATGCAAGTCACGATAGTCTACGATAAAATAGGTAATTCTGTTTCATTATTTTAACATTTTCGGCGTTACTTCGTTCGTATTATTCTCGTTTCGTATAACTCTCGTGCACGCGCACGCGCAGGGATTATTCGACCACATTATGTACACTCATCGAAACTGTAAATGTCCGCCTCCTAAGCGCATACGCCTCGATTGTCACAATATAAATGCCAGTCCCAAACCCGTCTACCTGCGAAGTTACTACTAATTGATCGGTACGAAAGAGTTCCTTAAAGTAGAAAACGCCATTATTTAATTTGTGTTATAAGCAAAGTTTGTGCATTGTTAAAGGGCAATCAGTAGATAGAAGTATAGAAGTATAGAAGTATAGAATATGTAGTATTGAAGTAATGGGTAACTTATTCTTCGTATTATTGTCTCTTATTTGCTATTTTTCTAGAATTTAAATTCTATAGATAAATAAATATAGGCTGTTAGTAATTAAACTTATATTTCAGTAATTGAAATCATTTTTTCACAATAGTTTAATTAGAATGTGAAATAAAAATAATACATATGTGCAAATAAGTTTCCGGTATAATATTAAAAAATATGCTATTTAGTACTAGTCCAGTCATTCTGTCAAAAAAATAAGGCGAAGAAAAGAAAGTGAACCGGGAAAGACAAATTTTTATATGTGGTGGGGAGTGCTTAGAAAAGCTTAACTTGAGATTTGAGACCAAGATTTCATATGTGCATTTTCCGCCATCTTGGAAAAAGGGGTGAATTTTTGTTGTTGCTGAGACTCGGTTCCCCGTCGAGATACAGAATTATTTGTTTGGTTGTTCTTTATTTCCCTTTGGACGGTCCATAATTTAGGTCTTAATAAACTTTCCAACTGTTATTGTTAATTGTTGAGATATCGAACAAAATAGACAAAAATTCAAAGATTCGATCTGGTTTTTCGGGTTTTCTCCTTTTCTTTAATACCTTACAGGCGCTGTTTGTACGAACAATTTCGGCTTATGCAACATGAAGGCGGAGCATTTCTATAAAGTTGTTGATCGTCGGAGAAAGTCTGTATTTCGACGGAGAACCGAAAAACCACTGAAATTACTGAAACTCCTGAAAACAATGAAAACACTGAAACCACTGAAAATACCGAAATCACTGAAACCGCTGAAAATACTGAAATTACTGGAAATACTGAAATAATCCTCTACAAGTTTGATAACATTCATTTTTTCGCTAAGTGCGAAGGAAAAATTGAAACGCCGAGAAACCAGATCAAATCGTTGAATTTTTATCTAGTTTGTTCTATATCTCAACGAGTACCAATGATAGGTGACAGGTTTATAGGGCTTAGATTGTAGATCGTCGGAAGAGAAACAAAACATAACCAAACAACAAATCTGTATCTCGCGCGCCTACGGAAAAATGGGAACTTTGCGGCGCGATAGAGCACGCAATTGTCACCCTAGAGAAAACAAAAAACCAAACTGTTCATACAAACACCCCTATAAGTATTATACTAGACATGTTTTCGATGAGAATTAAAGGAAAGGAGAAAAACCCGATAGTTTGAAAGTTTATTAAGACCTAAATTATAGACCGTCCAAAGGGAAATAAAAGACAACAAAACAACAATTATGCATCTCGACGGGGAACCGAGTTAAAGGAAAAACAAAAATTCACCCATTTTTCCAAGATGGCGGAAAATGCACATTTGAAATTTTGGTCTTAAGGGACTATTATCGGTTTCAAGGCTAAAAAATGACCCATATTTAAACTTTTCTTTTCTTCTTTCATTTATTAGAAAACTTTATACAATCTTTCGCCTTTACTTTGTACATAGTTTGGGAGTATAGACATTTTTTCCCTTTTTTTTGACCGAGCATTATTTACTACAGGGCGCCAATGTCGAGTCCTCGAAAATGAGACCCTCACACTGCGCTGAGATAATCTCAAAATTGGCATGTCTGAAACAGAAATTCTAAGAAGTATTTTAAAGAGGAAGGTAGTTTACATCGTAATTCACCCCCTATTTATAAAAAATTAAAACAAAAACAAAATGGCGGCTTTGTAAAGAAAGAGATGTAAAAATCACGTTTTTTTCCACCTTTTTTCCCTTGCCAAATTTTTTTAGCAATTTTTCTGCAATTTTCTGGTGAATTACGGTAGACGAGATCAAAATAAACAAATAAACCAAGAATAAAAAAAAATCCATCTAGTGGTTGCGGAGAATAAGTCAGCGCAGTTTGAAACAATGCTAATTTGAGTAAAACGCGTTTTTCTGCTACTTTTTCTGTATGGATTTTTACCCATTTTTAATGGTTATGTGCACTTAGAAATTCGAACTGACCACGTGAGAACAAGCCAACACTATAACGTCGTCAAGACGCAGGTTAGTTTAATACAAGCAGGTAGAACAGGCGGTATATAGCAGAGAGCAGCAGAGAGAGAGAAGAGCAGCTGCCTAACCGGGCAAACTGCCGGTAGAACGCCGAAAACGCGCCCGCGTTTAAATTGCTACAACTCTCCCATTTTTTCAAATTTCACTACAAACTTTTAGGAGGTGATTCATAAAATGTTATAAAAAAATAATTCTTTTTTCAAAATTCTAACCGGTACTAGTACCTTAAATCTCAAATTAAGCTGTTCTAAGCGCCCCCACAACATATAAAAAAATTGCTTTCCCGATTCCAAATGTACAGAGTGACTGGACTATGCGAAATTTTCGTATCTAGAAACATTTGAATAAATAAAAAATTTACTACAAAATTAACTTCATCAACAGAGTGGTAAATGGTGTAAAATTCAGATTCTAAACAGTAGTAAGTTTAAGAATATATTTAATAAATTTGCCGACATTACTCGGATAAAGTGATGTAGATATAAAATATTACATACAGATCATTAAAATATTAAAAGATCAATTTGTTGATGTTACCGCTAAACCGAATAAGTGGTTCTATGAAAAGAACCTAAACCTGAAGGTTAGCCGGTATGAAAATACTGCTTTAAACAAGATCCTCATACCAACCAACTCGCAAGTTTTGGGGCGCGTGCGTTCAGATTGTGACAATCGAGGCGTATGCGCTCAAAAGGTGGACATTTAGAGCTTCCGTGGGTGCACGTTACAATGTGTAGCTTCTGAGGTTGCAGTTTTCTTCGAGTACCGGCGTAAAACGACCGGACATAATTTCGATGCGGTTTCGTTGTAGTCATCTTGGATCGCGTTCTCGGCGAAATTCCAGTTTGTATTGGTTCAGATAGGCGGAATTTATGCGTGAAACGTAAAAGGTGTCAAGTCTCCAACATTAAAATAATTACGTATGAATCTAGTATATTTACAGCAGGTAAAAGGTGCCAATATACCGGGATTCTTTTGAGGAAAATATCGAAAAGGTTTAAACGTAATTTTTAAAACGTAACAACTTCTTTCCCCAAACCGGGATCACCATCGATTAATTTTCTCCGACGTGCGCATGATTCCTGCCATAATTGAAAAATGAAGCGCGATGACCAAAAATTCTGCCATCAGCGTCTTCGTTCATCATAAAATCCAAACTCTGACGATGATTCTAACAATTTTGATGAAAAATTTTATAGGTATATACATATATTTAAAGTCCTTGATTCCAGAGCGAAGCGGGAAACATATAAATAGATGGGACGTACTTGCATAAAATTGTGCGCGTAAAAATACACCCGCAGTCCCTCTTTTCCTGCAGAAAAAAAAAATCGGAACGGGCGAAAAGAAATCGGCGACGATGTTCGGCTCGGCAAATTACAAGCTCCGTAATTAACTGCATCGCAACATTGAGTTTCGAATCCGGGCGGGTGCGGGGGTGGAGTCCGGAGTCTAGGAATAGAGTCAAGGGACGAAGCTGGCATTAGAAATTAACTTAGTTTTCATTAAAATGCAGATAAAATGTCGCGTCGCCGCCGGCGAAATTAGTTCCGTGGCTTCAAAGAAAAAGGCCGCTCTCTCGCGAGATCGGACCGAAAAGAGAAAACGAGTCGAGGTAAAAGGGTTATTAATCGGTTTAAATTAGACGGACGAGAAGTATTTTTATCCGCTGCTAACTCGAACGAAGCCCACGCGGAAATTTTCTTAGGGTCAGGTACAGTGGACGAAATTCCATTAGGGCCACAGTTATTTTATGCCAAATATTTTGTTTTAAAGCGTTTGCCAGACAAGTCAAGCTTTCGTTGTATTCCTAAATCATGAGTAAGGACTAAATACCATAACAAAATTAAAGAAATTGTTACAAACATGATGATAAAACGTAAAGAACTTATATACTACGTGAAATTCTATTGTTCTCTTAGTACCATACCGTATTTTAACGAATCATATGGTTTGTTAGTACTTTGTGTTTCCCCGATTACTGCGAATAACTAACCGAGCTAAAACAAAAACCGAGCTAAACATATATTTGCAAAAAGCTAAACTTAAAACCCATAGCTCTTCCTGAAAATGTATGTCAAATATTATTCTCTGTATTTTCCTTGTATTTTCTAAAGTTTTATGTCTTCTTCTTCTTCTTCTTCTTATTATTATTATTATTATTAAGAGCCTATTGGACATGGAATCTATCTAAAGTTTCGAGTTGGTTTAGAGAAAAATTATTCCAAGCTTCACGGATTGCATTTTCTAGGTCTTGAACACGCTTATATCGTTTTCTGGCTTGATAGAAATGACGAGCAAGTAGCCCTCATGCAGTTTCAATGAGGTTAAGATAAAGACTTCTTGCTGGCCAAGTTAATATAGGTATTGCCTTTCTAGAAAACAAGTTTCTTACGACTCGGGAGGCATTATCCTGTTGGAAAATGCAGTCTTCCGGTATAATTCCTTGAATAGTGGGCACCAAAATGCACTCCTCTGAAGTTGGCGCCCGAATTTTCAAAAAAAAATTGTAATTCTTCGAGTACTGAGACCAATAAGTATAGTTCTGGAGTTCTTGCATAAAATTTTCAATAATTCTTCAACATTCCCCCAAAAAGGTCAACCATCATCTTTCAGAGCTAGCGCCGTAATTTGTTAGTTGGAGAGTTCTGATCGTTTCTTTCAGCTTCCAGGTAAGAGTTCTGGAGTTCTTTATCGTTTTCGGGAATGGTTCAACATTTTCTTTGCAAAAGTAGTTCTATCGAAAATCCTAATAACGTTTTTCTATAAAGTTGAAAATTTAAAAGTTATTTGCAAAATTCGAATTAGTGTACTATGTGCCGAAAAGAAATAAAAATCGCACAGGAGTTCTGATTATAGTTCTGAGTAGTGCTTATTTTTAATTTTTGAAATCAAAGAATAGATACTCAATTCAAAAATATTTGACATTTTTTCTTTTCGGCACATAGCGCACTAGTTCGAATTTTGCAAATAAGTTCTGACTGAATTTTCAACTTTATAGTAAAACGATATGAGGTTTTTGATACAACTCTTCGAGCGCTACCCAGAACTATGCTCAGAATTATTCTTGCGAAATCAAAAATTGCAACTTTTGCAAAAAAGTTGCTGAACCATTCTCGAAAACAATAAAGAACTCCAGAACTGTTACTTGTAAGCTGAAAAATACCGTCAGAACTGTCCAACGAAGAAATTACGGTAGCCCTGAAACATGATGGTTGATTCTTTTGGGGTAATTTTGAAGAACCATTGAAAATTTTATGCAGGAACTCCAGAACTGTACTTATTTGTCTCAGAACTCTAAGAACTAGAATTTTTTTTTTTTTTTGGAAATTCAGGCGCCAACTTCAGAGAAGTCCAAAACGCCTTCCACAATTTCAACATAACTTTCCCCATTTCATCGATGGTTTACCCAGGAAATCTTTTACTTTCCGTAGGACGAATATGCAGCCCACATCGAACAACTACTACCCCCAAAATTGCGGCCCATTTCGAAGATCATGCCAGTAGAAAGAAAAGCCATAGAAATCGTCTAAGTTGAGCTCGCTAAATATTACTTTTGTCCATTCTTCTCCCCAACTCATGTGTTAGCCGTGCAAACCGTAAACGAGCTTCTTTATGTCGACGTGATGGTGGCGGTTTCTTCAATCTTTTCGTATAAGTTATAGATTCTGGATCAGATTGCAGAATATGTTGTACACGTCTTACAGTCTCTGGCAATTCTGTTTTAGATTTTATTTTAGCTGTTGTTGTTTTCTCTAAGAATTCTGTATCGGTCTCGATAACATTATTTCTCATTTTGAGCAAATTTTCTTTTTTTTTTTCCATAATTCTCGTCCAAGTTCTAAATAACTTGCAATAACATGGATGTGATCGCACAATTAACTTTGCTAATCCCCATATTAAAAAGTTTTTTTCCTTTAATACTTTTATCTGTGCAATTTCTTGGTTACTTAGGTCTTTATTTCGTCCCATATTATTACTATAAGTGTAATAAGAATTTGAGATATGTAAGAATCTAGAAAATATAAACACTTACCTACCACCAGTCACGAATGATGGTATTTTAAAACTTTGTCACAGAAACTTTACGTGGTTCTAATGGAACTTCGCTCTTAGATCAAGTAATACGTTACAACTTCAAACAATCACAATTCATGAGGTTTTGCATAAAGTTCTGTTGGCTATTTTTCATTATATTGGCATTCATGGCAGCGAATTGTCTTTCTTTGCTAATTATTTGACTAGTAGGAGACAAGGAATAGTATAATCTTATATTCAAGAAAGCAATTCACTTTCCGAGTACTACTACTACTACTACTACCGAGTATCTATGAGGTCGATAGAAAATGCCATTTTCTCTTTTCGCGTGCCATCTCGTGTCGAAAAAATTCCCTCTCCTGGGAAACTCGCTCGCCCTGTTTTAATCAAAGCCGCCCCCGGTGATGTGCGGACTTAACCCTGCCATCTCGAGGAACATTACGCGAATTCGAGGTCGTCAATTCATCCCACGACGTATGCGCGTATGTACTCCCTCCTATACATTAAGTGTGCGTATATAGTGGCGTAGATTTTGGCCGGAGCGTTTCGCAAATTAATAGAGGAAATTTCGACGGTTTGGTTAATTTAAATTCGGCAATAAGCATCAGTTACGCGGAGCGCGGGCAGGAACAGAGGGAAATGTTATCGTTGCCTGTACGTTAAGGGGTAAAATCGCAATCGTTTGATTTCGAAAGGGAAATGGTGGTGTAGAAAGGGATCGTTTCCTAGGGAGGATGGGTTTGAAATTCTCATTTGAAATTGGAAGTTTTGGAATACCTCCACAAGTAATCAAGTCAGTAAAAGTTGAAGAACTCTGGCAATTAAATGCTATAAAAGATGTCTTTCTTAAACGGAAAACTAATCCACACCTATCTAACCATTTTTCTCAGTGAGTGCGAACGTCGAAGTAGAGCTAATACCACGTACGTAACAGCAATGGCACAAACATTGATGAATGATGAATGGACAGTAATTTTGGAGTTGTTAAGTTGCTTGTTGCTGTAGTGTCCTACGATTTATTCGAGTTTCGGCCGCCGTGCCGTGTGGTGCGCGCGAATAGTTTGACATGTCATGGAGCGAATCCATTTTCATCACAAAATGAACAAGTTTCCATAACCCACTTTTTGGTAACGCAATCCGCCTTGGACATTTAATATACGAGTAAATAGGAATAAAGTGCTCACCTGAACAGACTCTCAATTTCTGACCATTGTTCTTCTTGCCTCAGGTTTCAGGTAAAATTAGTTTTTTAATATGATCATTATAAGTTTCTTATCTTTTAAAGAATATAATTTTTATGAATAATGGGCACAAGTTTCCAAATTCAACTTTTGAACCTGAGTAGATGAGAACGATTCCTAATATAATTTGACGCGCTGAATTCGAATCTTCAATCCGTTTGTCAAGATTAATTCCGGTTTTCGAGTTTTCACACGTTGGTTCCATTTAATACATCCATTCGTCGATTCTGATCTTGTTTATAATAGCTGGAAAACGACAACAACGATTTCTAAATTCTGTGATGAAGCCATTTAGGCCCTTTCATATCAAACGTGATTGTGTATGAACTTTCCTCACCCATTTTGAATGCATCGATTGTATCATCCTTTATCGGTCAGGATGTCGATTCATTTGTTTCACAGGATACATTGTCCTCAGGCAGAAACGATTGACAATGTGCATTCGGCGCGCGGCGGTTGAAATTTTCTTTGTTTTGAAGTAAGTCTTTGTCGTAGTTTTTAATTAATTTCAGATAGCTGCGGCTGTAGTCTGTAGCAACCGGCAACATAGCGTTCGAACGGTGCATATCCGCCCCTTTCTTACATTGTTCCTCAGCGTTGGCGTGACATAAGGAAGAAAATTGATAAAATCTGTTAATTCACCGCAAAAACTAGATGCGAACAGAGACGTAAAGATACAAATCTTCTAAAACCTGATGGCGGGCCCATTCAAAACCCTGCTTTGTTCAGTGTATTATAATTAGGTAAAATCAGCCCTAGTACGGTGTGTTTATCGTTTAAATTTTCTTCTAGACACCAAACAATAAAAAATGCATTTTTCGCTATTTATTAAACGGGAAAAAATAGTCCCATAGGGGTGCATGTAAAATTTTTAGCATTGAAAATATATTCAAGCTAGAATGCAATCTCTAACAGGTACTTTTTCTTTCTTTCACATGTTCGTAGAAATTACGTCCAGAAATTAGGCATCGTGTCACCTGGTAGGTTATTTTTAAAAGCCACTACAACGAATGGGCATCATCGATTTTTACACCCCACACACGATTACAGGATGGCGAGGTAAACTAACAGCATTATTCGCTCAGTTCGGTTTTAAATGGTTCTGATGATGCTTGTCTCACTCCTAGCGAAACACGTGTCACCGAATTTTATTTAATTTTTTTTGTGTATTTTTTGACCTTGCCATCTAGGCCATTAGCCACGTTAGTGTAAATAATTACTGATGACAAACCGAATTTTATTATTCAAACAATTGTGTGGTGAGAAGTTTACCGGTGTGATATAATGTCAGTAAATTCACCACAGTCCTTGTAATCATTATCAACGTGAAGATATGGCAAAACTGGACCTTTCTGGGAAATCGCTCCGTATCCCAGTTTTCTTTTTTCGATTATAGCACGTAGATATCATCGTCAGGTTATCTCTCCATATTTGGCGGTTTTCCGTTCGTACCTTTTCTGATTGGGTGCATTTGATGTTGAAATTCGTTCCTCAGGAGCTCTTTCGGGCTTCAGACACAAGATAGCAAAGTATAAAGCAAGGTGTAGAAAAACTAGCAGATTCTAACCATACCATCCTTATATATGTATATTTATCTGGCTACAATATGTTAAAGTATATAAACAAGGGATCTAAGTATCCCTTTTCTGCCAATTCCCACCATGATTACCCCCACGAGATCCAGAAGCAAGCAAGTTGGACTAGCATAGAATTGGAAAGTTTTGAAGAAGTGTAAATTACGTCGGCCTCATACTACTTAGCCATCTTCCTGAGCAAGCTCGACTGTTACGAGAACAGAAGTTCCTCGTCTGTGTTGAGGAATATCTTCCCCAGAACGCATTTTACACCTTGCAGGGGATTCTGGGGAAGAAAGTTGAGCGAAAGAATCAGTAGACTACTGTTTGTCTGCGGGTCTTTTGTCACAAATATCTATATTAGTTGTTTTGCTTGTTTATAAGTATACATATATGTTTCTCGTTTTATTATTAGTGGTAATTATTATAATTTTCTTTAGTAGTCTAAAGTCATCCTCGCGTTATTGCGTTTCTAATGAACACGGTTTGAGGCACATCGGTTGGATAGTTTCGAAGTCTATAACGGACATAGAAACATTTCTTGTATTTTATATATACATATATATAGATTAGTATATGTTGATTGTACTAGAATATATTGACCATTTTAATAATAAATAAACTGAAACTGAAACTTGAGAGGTTCACTCGATATTTTATTTACACTCAAAATTCGTAATTTCGTATTCGCTGGCTTAGCAACTAATATTCGATATTTCACTTCGTTCCTGCGACTCGTTTAGTCGACCCTTTCCGATTCGATCAGTCAATCCTAGAACGCGAATTCGTTGCGATCACTCTCAACGCACCTCCTGAAGTGACTCGTGCGTGGTCCAGTGCATAATCAGCACTTCAGTTTTCAGCGCAGTCCTTTACCAACTTCATTGCTCATGGACCATCGCCCCAAATAAGGAACTTTGATTGTATCACTCGCCCTTTGTTGCAGCTGATTGCCGTCGTTTTAGAGCTACACCGAGGGATGGGTTCCGTAGGCTATCACTATTATTAGTATATTCTCGTTACCACGTTTTCTTTAGTTCTGGTCCCACAAGGTCTAAATGTCTCATGTTTTATAACTTTTTGTTTATTCAGGCATTGATGACCTTGTTGGATTTCATATCGACATAAATTTTTCTTCTCTTTCTTATCAACTGTAGATTTGGCAGTTAAGTATTGTTATGACGTCCAATATGAGTTTTGAAGACAAGCTCTAGTGCTTTTCTTAATCCTCTTGTGAAGGTCCTAAACAGTGTTTACGTTTTGTTTGTTGTCTTTCGTCTTGTTAGTTATTAATTAATTCCCTTATTGGTGCTCATGGTGGTTTTCGAACGCGCTTTTTGTTAGAAATCAACCTTTCTCAAATGGAGTAATCAGCGTCAGCGTGAAGGTTTTTCAAAACGCGACAAAAATTGCTTACCATCCAAAATCGAAACACCCTAAGCTTGACTTTCTTTTAAAGATGCTACTAAACGGGAGGAAAACGGGTGAATTTATCGAGGAAACGCGTAAATATACCCGTGAAATCGAAACAGAATAGAAAATTTCTTTCCACGACGACGTGACAAAATCGTATCGGACCCTTGCGGATAATTGCCAATTTTCAACTGATTTAATACGAAATCGTCG
The DNA here is from genome assembly GCA_038088585.1 of Chrysina gloriosa. Lineage (NCBI taxonomy): Eukaryota > Metazoa > Arthropoda > Insecta > Coleoptera > Scarabaeidae > Chrysina > Chrysina gloriosa. The sequence goes on along the minus strand of CM076094.1, from coordinate 6,806,318 downwards.
CGATATGAGCGCGTCTACAGAAAAGAAAGTTCCATTTTACGACGAATTTAAGACCGAACGGCTAACCGAAGCCGCGAAGCGTGTGATACGAATGTCGCCCGGGACATTTCGTTTCAGACGCGGTCCGCAGTCAACGTCCCGAACGACGAGTGTTCGTCGCTGATATGGTCGGCCGCATTACAAGTGCTACGGCTTTTACGATATAAAATATCCTTTTATTTTAGCACGCTTTTAACTCCCCCATTCCCCCGATTTTGCTCGTTCGTGGTGGCGAACAAATCGCCTAAATCGCACGAAAACGCTTTAGCATTTTTCCGCTACGCGTTAAAACCAAAAAATTTATTACGTATTTACCTCGGGGGTATTAAAATTTCGATTCTGGCGAAGGCGGGGTTCGAGGAAATTCGTCTTACGAAGCTTTGCGGCGAAATCCACGTCCACATCTTCGGTCCGCTTTCGCCGGTCAAAGACACATGAGACGATAAGGTTTGAGCTGCGGGCGATTTAAAATTGATTCCTCTTTTTGGATGGCGTAAAACGCGGAGTAAAGAGAAGGCTTTGTGAGGAGGAGATGCATGCGAACGAGATTTACGAACTGTAATATGACGGATCGAGACGACAACCCGAGGGCTTTCGTGAGTTCGGAGACAAAATTTCCTACTCCGAGGATCTTCTCAAACGTCGGCTTTTCTGGGGGAATTTGTATGCAGTTGTGGGGACAATTCTTTTAGATGTTTTCGTTAAATTAATATAGTCTTATTTTCCTTAAAGACATCAGGAAGCTGAAAGTACTGCGGAATTTCACGGCCGGTGTCAACGATACTAACGTCTAATTTTATCGATTAATCTTATTCTGGGTCTCCCTTAGAGAATATTAGAAAAGAAATACAAGAGGAAGAACAACGGAGGAAATTGAAAGCTCAACTCCATCTAGGCTTACGCTCTATAAATAAGTAAGTAATTAATTCACACATAGAAATTTCTTTTGAGTTTTGTTCGAACCAAGTTTCAGTGTTCCTAAAAAAGTTGACGATATGATGACGAAACAACGACATCAAATAGTGGCACATGGTAAAACTAGGGACAAATTTCTACCATGAAAGCTCCCGACTTAAATCATGACGTATCTGCATGATTTTCCTTTTGGAAACGTTAAGTTTGCTGTTGTTGTAATCTATTCCCAATTGAAAGTTAAGGTACAATCAGGACACGTGCTATTCCCGAAGGAATACGCCGCATCCGAGTACCAAAACTGGATTAGCTTTGGTGAGGAACACATGCGATTCCAAATCGATTCAAAAACTGTAAGACTTCCAAATTTATAGACCTGAATTTCTGCCAATGAAGCTTTGAAGTCACGTTGTTAAAGTCAAGAGGTTACCATAAGGTACCATGAGGTATGTCGAGTGACATCCATAAAAAGTTGTATAAATCATCGCCTGATTTCTTCAAGTTGAGGATCGTGCCACAAACGTCTACTTCCACTCCGCGTTCTAACAGCGGTACGACCCCCCTCCTCCCTATATAAGTCGCGCCACTCAGAGTCCGGGTCAGTCTTCAAGTGACATCAATACGATCAACATCGGCAAGCAGCCCTGAAGATGTCCCTTGCAATAGTGGACGAAACGTCGGCACCCACGCCAAACCAGACGCGGTTCCAACCCGGAAACCAAGTTAGACATTGAGGATTGAGGTTTGGTCGCAAAATGAAATAGAGGTATGTTAGTAAGTGATAGTAAAGTGCAGCAACTGAAGATTCAAAAGGAAGGACAGAAACCGTGGCGATAGGGGAAAGCAAGATATTAGGATATTAGGGTTGGAGTTTCAAGGAGCTAAGTGTGGAAAATGAATTCCCGGAAATGGTCACAGTCTAATTGAATTAAAAATTGTGAAATGGGTTGAGATAAAATTTCACTCTGGAAGAATAAACCAGGAGGAGAAATCAAGCCAACGACTTCCCATGACTACTCGTTGGAAGAGGTTCGTTTCCCACCTTAGAAGCTAGCAGCTTGTTTGAGTTTCTAAGGTGGGAAACGAACCTTTTCCAACGAGTACTCATGGGAAGTCCTTGGCTTGATTTCTTCCGGAGTGAATTTTTATCTCAACCCATTCCCTAATTTTTAATTCAATTAGACTATGACCATTTCCGGGAATTCATTTTCCACACTTAGCTTAGCTGATTCAAGGAGGAACCAATAAAGGAGGTTTGCCTTCTGTTTTTGACAAATTCAGATAATTTGAACCAAATGTCTCTAATGGCTGTACATTGCGAGAGATTCTCGTGGTTCGTTCAGACAAGAAACGGAGCTTATTGACCTAAAAAGATGTAGATATTTCCGAAGGAAGTTGTGGATGGCCACATGATATTGGGCCAATCTCCAAGAAAAAGAAATAAAAGTTGTTCTGAACATAAGTGGAAACTAGAAACGAGGCAGCTTGTAAGAAGAGCTATTATTGAAAACTTGCTGAAGAAATTTTGCTTCTTTCCCGAGTAAATCAGAGAAATTGAAACGAATGTCGAGAAAGCTCCAATAAAGAAGAAATTCGAGCGAAGGACAACTTCAGGAAATAATTGTAGGCGTATGTGTATGTATTTATGTGAATCAAATTCATTTCAAAATGAAGGAAATAAATTTCCTGAACAGGCGAAGAGATGTAAAGCAAACCTTTGCCGAGGAAAAGCTTATCATTACCCTATTTGGGCGCCAGCAATATTTACTCGTTTCTGAACAATTAACCAACCTTGCAGCGGCTTCGTATCTCCAATAAGTCCAAAGTCACGAATTTATTCTTACCTTTGTCACATAAACAGGAATTCCTCTGGATGGCCACTTTACCGACAACCAAATTGCCAAATCAGGAGAGAAAGGAACGTCACAAGTGGGGCTTGGCTATACAAAAGCAGCCATTTCAAATCAACTTCTTCCGAATGAGAATACACGTACTTCGCCTACCTCCAGTAATTGCTAAATATTTGTAAATGGATCAATTGTCATCTGCAAAACAACTATTATCCGTAACATAACTCTCGATCTGTATATAACTCAATGATTGGGGGTGTGCTTGTATGGGTAGTACTTGTTTGGCAGACGAGATGAGGTATACAAAATTCTTGTAATTGTGTGAGCATCATCTAAAATTTCGAGTTACTTTGGCCTTTAGATTACTAATTGAAGTCATTCAGTTTGAATCGAGCATTAAATTAAAACGAAATGGTTTCACTTTTACCACAAGAATTCTGACATATCCGTTTCAACAGCTAACTTGCCATTTCCGACGCGAAAATCACCACGAAAAACACTCTCCTTCGTCGCAAGGAGGAAGTAGTAATTCGGATAATACAGCATCGTGCCGGGTGAGGCAACGACGGCCATCAGCATCAACTATTTGCCCTGATTATTATTATATGTACGGCGCACCGCGCTTTAACTACGGCACAAAAGAGTCAAAAGCAGTGGACGATACCTCGTTACAAAATTAAAATGAATATTTTTTACCATTTCTTGGTCAAGAGTCAATTGGCTTTTGGTGGGATTTTCAGCTATTCCACTAATATACGAACTTAATCGTTTATAATCATCCTACGTCGTTTCATCTTTTATTCGTTGCTTCGATATTTCAGACGATTGATCGCTTCTTCTCCGTCTTCATTTCCTTTACTCCTATGCCCCTCGATTTATCAGACTTACACCTATCCCCCTTTCTCCTTTGAAAGAATCAATCGCGTTCGTCTCAACTGATCGTGACGTTTTTGTTATTAGAATACTACACCTACCCGCTTCCAACGCGCGCGTCCTCCTCTTCGTTCATCTTCCTTTCGGATTGTACACGATCGAAGCACTATTTTCTTTTCTCCCGCTGGGAAAACTGTAAGTCGATTATTCGCGAAGTCGGGGCGAAAAATATACGGGCGCGGCAGACAGTGCCCCGCATCGGCGGCATTCTAATGCGTAAAATATAGTGACAATTTCATCTCGCGGCGCCGCGCGCTTTCCATCATTTTCGAATAAGGAGCGCGCCATCCGCTCGCGTCGTTGGTATCAGGTAACCGCCTTAACGCGAAAGAAATGCAGAAATATATTCGAATTTCCCTCGGGAACGTCGGGGGCGGAAAATGAATTTTCTTCTTTCCCTTTATTTCGCGTATCGGGGACGATTCCTTCGCGCGTCGAGGGCGCGCGGCGAACGTGTTTACCGGTGATGTCGTTGACTTCGTCGAACCGGGTATAAACGAGTTAAAAGAATTGTGGGGATGAATACGGTGACGTTTGGACGTTTTAATTTTGTTCTGTTTGTAGCTGGCCCCTTCAGCTTTTCTCAAAGAGAAAATAGGTATCTACGTATTTGAGAGCTTCTGAACGTTATAATCTGCATGGCTCGTACAGTCTCAAAATTTCCCAATTCAGGGTTCATCATCACTAGCTCTACAGCTACGTATGGCTCTCGGATTTCTCCCGTTTCTTAGGCAATCCAACTCTATCTAGTAGCAAATGTCACTAATTTTCCGCCCCAATTGTTCTTGCGGCGTTATTCACCTTATGTCTCAATCTTATTCCAAGTCTAAATCGTGGATCGTGAACTGGTTGTGTCATTAGGATCCTTTTGGGTGAGTATGCCCGTTAGTTCTTGTTTGGCAATAAATTTAAGTAAGGGGATCATAGGTGGCACAACAGTGAACGGTGGCAACGCGTGGTCGAGAACCGCCCATCTCTGTCTACTTGTATAGAACACAAATTCCCTTGATTAATTATGTATTACACTTAATTAGTAAAAATGCAACAGTCAACATCGAATTGCAAATTTATTTAAAAAAGTTACAGTACTTAAACTTAATAAAATAAAATGTGGAGGACTCTCTATAAACGACCCAATAATAAAATTGAATTCGTTAATAGGCAGTTAACAAGTAATGGTGCAAAAGCTTACAAAGTAAGCACAATTTGCATATGCCAATAATCCGGTTTTGCGGTTCTGAACGAAGCGCTTCTGTAAGCTCCAAGATCCAATCGTAGCAAATCCCATCGATTTTGACGTCAAAATCGCACTCTACGCCTTCGAGAACGTATATGCACCAAGTTTCGTACAATTTAGAACATCTTCAATTTTTTCCGATTTTCCAATGGGGTACCCCTTGAAGGACAATCGAAATGGTTAGAAATATGACTTATTACACATCAAATTAGAGCTCTTTTCGTGCAGATTACGGTTCAAACAATTTCCGGAACGAGAGACGTGTTATTAAGAAAATATTCGACGAGAACGTGACACGTGGTTCTAGACGAAGCGCTTCTGTATGCTCCAAGATCCAAGCGAAGAAAAACCCATCGATTTTTACGTCAAAATCGCACTCTACGCCGTCGAGAACGTATATTCACCAAGTTTGGTATCATTTAGAACATCTTCAATTTTTTCCGATTTTCCGAAGGGGTACCCCTTTAAGATTTCGAAGAAAATCGAAATGGTTATAAGTATGACTTATTACACATCAAATCAGAGCTCTTTTCGTGCAGATTACGGTTCAAACAATTTCCGGAACGAGAGACGTGTTATTAAGAAAATATTCGACGAGAACGTGACACGTGGTTCTGGACGAAGCGCTTCTGTATGCTCCAAGATCCAAACAAAGAAAATCCCATCGATTTTGACGTCAAAATCGCACTCTACGCCTTCGAGAACGTATATGCACCAAGTTTCGTATAATTTAGAACATCTTCGAATTTCCAAAGGGGTACCCTTTGAAGATTTCGAAGAAAATCGAAATGATTAGAAGTATGACTTATTACACATGCTTATCGTGTTTTTGTTTCCCACCTTCGAGGCAGTTTCCATAGATGCGCCCCCTCGAAAGTAATTACCTGCCATAATCGCGTTTCACATTCGCATTTATGCGGTATCACGTAGAAGTGGTGATCACGGTGTGTGGTCGAAAGGACGACGACGACGAAGGGATCCGCCGAAAAGGCGGACCGCGGACTAGCAAACCGCGCGTCAGAGCACCATCCTATTATTTAGTTTCGTATCGCGCCGTGGAAACGGATGCGGTTCAGCTGTTAAGCACTCCGAACTAGCCATTCCGAGTCGGTTATAAACCCGACATTACGCGGCCCAGTAATTCTGTTTATTCGACGTAGGGGTGAAATATGGAGAGAACACGGACTCGCTCGCAAATTACGGGGAAAATCGTTTTCATTTAGGGGCGCGTAAATCGGCGGGACGATTTGATGTACGTTTCATAGCATCCTAAACGTGCGAAAATACGCGAGAGTGTCGAAATATCGGGGTGTGTGTTAGGTGATAACGGAGACCTTAGATAAGAGTAGGATTTTGTGGATGATGAATTGCAAAACTGGGTGTCCTCGATCTAAATGCATGAAATTGCAAAGTCTATTTGTGTTCAAATTCCCAAATTGTTTGTTTTATTTCATAGCTTGAATTTTCCTCTAACAAAAAATAAAAACATATGCTACCGTAACATTTAATTATTGTACTGGACACATAAACATATAAAAATCCAAAAATCAGGGACAACCCGGAATTTATTTTAAAAAAACAATAAAGACCGAGTTTCCATACAACCTGAAACACTGTGCGTCGGCGTGCGGCGACGATGAGGTGGCTCTCTATATCAGGAGGATTTACGAAACGGTTCCAAGCCATGATAGAATCACGAACATTGCTCTGATGATGCCAAAGATGTTGAGGAAGATTCTGGCTATCATCAACACCATTCTCATTCCGGGGCTGTTTCCCTGCGACATGGAAGATCTCCAGTGTTGAAATGGTTCCCAAACCGAGGAAGGACAAATCTATCCTGCAGAATTACCACCACTAGATTAGGCTGCTATCTGAACTATTTGAAGCATCAAAATCAATGATCCTTAACCGTCTCAGATAGGAACTGCTCGAGCTGAATGTCCTTCAAGGCGAGCAGTTCGAATTCAGGGTGAGGCCATCGAAAGACCTCTCACTGTACTTGGTTGGCGTGAGATAATTGATGTGGTGTTCTTTGATTTAGCCAACGCAGTCAATTCCCTCTGGCATGACGGACTCGTACTAAAGATTGTTCGAGCAGACGCAAATGTCAAGTTAATCAAGCTCATCAAGTCATATCTCGAGGGACGTTGCTTCTTCGTGATGATCGACGATGGTCTATCCAACATCTAGACCCATGGTGATGGATTTTGCAAAGGCTCCCCTTCTTGGTACGGAACTGCTTCTGATATTTACATCAGACTTGCTGCGTTCTCGCATGACCCAGCTGGAGATTTACGCTGACGATGTATTTACTACGTCGATGGATGCTTGACTTGTATACAGCTAACTACAGTCCGCCTAGGACGAGCTTCGGAATTGGACAAAACGGGGTTAAAGGTGAATTTATTGAGTCCATTAGAAACAAAGACGCATTTCTCATTGACGATGATAACATATCACATCGGTGTACCCGTCTCCCGCTAGTTCGAGGCAAGCATTATGAACAACCGTATAAATCGGTTTATACGCTTATTGATGATGCTAGCGAAACACGTGTCACCGATTTTATTCTAAAACAATTGTGTGGTCAGCGGCTTATCGATGTGATATAGTGTCACTAAATTACACCACAGTCCTTGCAATCACCTTCATCGATGATAACACAGTTGTCGAAATTTATGTTTGTAACGTTATCCAAATTAAGAACGAAATGATCTCATCTCTCTCTTCATCGAGTTCCAGTGCAGAACTTTCGACGCTTCGCCCCACGATTCCACTTCGCGTCGGTTTTCCGCAACAACCGAGCAATCCGTGAAAATCGAGGGAGAGCAGTCGGAAACTCCCCTATAGCTATATATACACGCTGGAGCGCGCGATGTACACTTATGATTAATTTACGGTTAAGTTTCCCGGGGTGCATCAAGTTCAACCGCGAAACAAAAAGTTAGTTCATATTTCACGCAAAACTGCGGAAGATGCAAGCGGCGGCATCGAGCGACCAGGATGGCGGCGACAGAGGAACTTCACACGTGATCAATTGACTGTGAATTATGCTTTGTTGCCGCCGCCGCCGCCGCCGTTTCCACCGCCACCGTCTCCGCCGCCGCCGCCTGCGTTGCCGAAACAAAACTGCTACGACCGAACTCGCCTCAGACCTATGCCCCGACCGGCGACATTTATCTTCCTTAACCCGGACGACGTACGGCGAGAGTATTTAAAACGCATTACTCATACGAAATATCCGACGGATAGTTTCGTCGTCGTAAGGAAGGAATCAGTTTTATAGTCGGCGGTAAGTTGAATTTATTGTTGGGACTGAAATACCGCCCGAATATCGTAGGAATATCTGGGTCAAACTCTTGGAAAAAATCACTTCCGGGGAGGGGAGGGGGATTCATGTTGTGTATCGGGTATCAACAAAGGCCACACTAGATCAAATCCTAGAAAAAGAACAAATTGTTCTGGTTTAAATTCATATCCGGTATTACTACCGTTTTGTTTCGCGTCTTTTCTGTACTTTTGGAGAAGTCTGCACTTCCTCCCGTTATCGAAGCGATGCAAACTAATTCTTAAATTCTTGTTGTATTGGGGTTCAGCGTTGTTTTCACGAAACTCATCCCGAATCGATGTCAGGAAACTGTATCCAGGAGGTCCATTCCTCGATATCTGGACACCCATAGCTTTTAGTTCTGCATAATTCCTTTGGATGTTCCTCTAGTTGTTATATTACATCTACTAATCTTACCAGTCAATTCGCCAATAATTTTGTGCGAATTTCCGATAATTTCAGTTTGACTTTCACATTTATCTACTATATTTAAACGAGCAATTCTTGTATATATACATATATAGAATTGGTGGAAATTTAGTACTTGGGGTTTTTGGGGACGAGAAATCGATCTAGTATGATCCTGATCCCGGGGAAATCCATTTTGACCCGGTTTACACACATTCCTGGTATTGCGGTATATGAAATTGGTTATCGAAAATTACTTCAGTAATTTTTATGCAATTTAGTATCTGGGGATTTTCGAGAACACAAAATTGATCGAGCATGGTCCCGGTCCCAAGAAAATTTTTTGTCCCGCTTTCACCTATTTCTGCGATACATAAAATGTGTTATCGAAAATTACTCTCAAGATTTTCTTACAATTTAGTATCTGCGAGTTTTCGCGGACGAAAGACCGAGATAGCATGGTCCCGGTCTCCATTCAATCTATTTAATCCAGGTTTTCACCAATTTCGGCCTAAACGTGGGTTAGCAACTTTTATTAACATCATGCAGCCAAGCCACAAGCGGAATTATAAGTAATTAAAACTTTACTACTAAACCATAGATGGCGCGAAAGTATTATGTTAATAAAAGAAAAATATCTACGAAAACTAACAACATCATGTAAGTTCACATACTTTTAACCTTATAAACTTTTAATATATATGTGCTACTATATATACTTGAAATATACAATATAAGTTAAATGTCAAAACTAAAATGAAGGGTGTTGTTACTTGGTTCAAAATTATTCAAAAAATTTTGGGAACTCCGAGCAAGGCTCGGTCCACCAGGTACTCTCACTTTATTCATTTACATTGTCGTTTTGCTACAGTTGCTACTCTGTACTAAATGAATGCTTTATTTATTTAAAAAAAATCGTGTTGATACGTAAAAGATGCAACCAGAAACCAACTTGTCAAATCCTAATCCATGGTTTTCGATCTCATGGTGACCGTATTACGCTTAATTTTATTCCGTTCCTACTTTATTGTTGTCATTGCGGCAAATATATTCCACTAATTCCCGTTTCAATCACAGTTATAACCGCACAAAATAATGGCTTGTTATTTTTAACGATTCCGAAATTTTATCGGGAGTCACTCACTCACCATACGCGCGTCGTCCTATTGCCATCATATTTTCACCTCCAATTTTCCACGTATTTTTTAATATTTACGTACGCCGGCACCGAACGGATCTAATTAACGTCGGACATACAAAATAAATTATTCATTTGAACCAATTTCGCCCGCTTAATTTCGCAAATTCGTTCGAACACTAACGCCGGCGCATCGGCGACAATTACGTTAAATTATTTCGCGCCCGCCTCGAATAGGAAAAAAGTTTTTGCAGCGGTAGAGGCGGCGGTAAACGTAAAAAGGCCGTAATTATAATGGGATAATTGCGTCGTCGAACGCGTTTTGCAGGCGCATCTATCGGTGAGCTTTTAAACGAGACCGGATTGGGGATTTTCTCTTTGTACATACGTACCTTCGTTTCGGTATTTCGTTTCGCAAAAGCAATTAGGTTATTGGACGCTGCTTTGTGGTACGTACATATGTAGGTCGATCGGTAATACTTGATTATTTAGGACTAACTTCAGGATAACGTGTAGACCTGTACCTTTTTATTTAAAAGGAAAATTGGTTGGCACTATGTCGTTATTTAACAAGTCTTGAGGAAATTCAGCCGAAAGTGGAAATGCATCGATTATACCTCAAAAGTACCCCGTAGGAAATTATCGGACAGTTATCGGATAGTTGTTCAATAACTGTCCAAGATGCCTATCGAGTCGATAGTAATTGGACAGGGCACTTTTTGAATTACAAGTTCGTTCATAATATATGCAAACTGTACAAATTCTTTTCGTTTTACTTACGTCCTCAAAACAAACACTGAAACGTTGAAAGCATGAAGTCATTCATACTGCAAATAAACCTACACGGTCGAAGGCGCTCGCTTAGGTTGGGTTCGCTGTAAATCCAGCCTAAGCAACCCAAAATTATTTAAACGGCGGTTCTTCCCCCGATTCGATCGACGCGTATCGGAATTCCTTAAGGACGAGTTCCCCCGTGAGGACGACCCAAACTTCAATAAAATACAGTTACATACTTTCCCAAAAAGGTAAGTAAGGTTAAAGAACATCCCTTATACATCTACCCCTACCCCAGCTCGCACCGTTAAGGTAATCATTTTAAATATTCATCAACAGTCGCAGGTGCGATCCCGAAGTCCGTACGCCATCCCGGCAGATTTGAACGGCGGCTTTTTCGTCGACGACTTAGTTTCGCGAAAATTCCCGCGGGAAGGCGCTTATAATTTAACAAGAAACCCACACTATAGGCCGACGGCGAATATTTCAGAGAGGAGATCTTTACGTTTTCATGCGATGAATTCGGGGGCGGCTATCTGCTACTACATATACGTTATTCAGGCGCGCAGCGTCTGGAGGAAACGGATGTATGTACGTACGTACCGAGGAGGAAATGCGCCGCGCAAAAACATCTACTTACGCCGCTTGAATTGAAATCGCTTCGAAAATCAAATCACTCGAGCGTTTCGAGTCATGCATTTTATAGCGAGTTGCTACGGCGGCGGCGGCGGCGGCGAGAGAAGTGGCTACGCGCGCCGATTCCGGTCTCGCGTAAAAATGTTTGCGTTGTTGGGGCGAACGAATCGAGACGAAGGATAGGAGTCGGAAACCGATTTCAATAGGGAAAAACACGTGATCGGATGGTTTAGAATTTTTGCGGGATCAAGAGGAGGAAGTGCTCTACTTTTAGGAAATACCAAAATCCTACCATCTCCGACGCTCGCGACGCCTTACAACTTGTGAGGGATATCCAAATATACGAAAACTATTTAAATAGCCAAAGTGGTTGACAAAGATGATGAAAGAAGTATAAGCAAAATATGATTGGCATCATAAGAGAAATTGGCAATAGGGAAGGAAAAACTCCAAAGAAATCTGAAATCTGAAATAATTGGCAACAAATATAAATTTCGGCATTCTTGAAGAAGTGTCTGTTCGGAGAGGAAATCGAAACGGGGGATTAACGTGACTTCGTCTTTTAAATAAGCTTTAAGTATGCTTCTTTGAGTACCCATAAAATTCATAGAATACGCAATGAAGACAACAGGACAGGACGCGACAGATATGTAGCTCCCAAAAGAAGAATCATATGGAACGAACATATAAAGGGTTTGGAGGATGACAGAATAGTAAAAGCAGTAAGAAATAGAAAGTCATGATCTCTCTCTGTCTCTTTGGTTGAACCTCTCGACGGTCTCTCCTCTATTTTTTCTTCTTCTTTTTAATGCCATAGCACATGTTTGCAATAACTGGTCATCTTTGACCATCCAACTGCTTATGTCTATAGTTATTGAACCTAACTTCATAATACTAAGAGTTAGCCAACCGTTCCATTAGGGTCTAGCGATCCTATGAGCCATTCTGCACGTGTACTATCATAACAATACTTCGCGGCTTCAACTTTCACTGCACTAGCCCAGCACGGCGCTTCCTCTTGAGTTATCGTGCTGTTGGGTGTTTATCGTGAAGAATTCTGGCTTGAGAAGTTATGTGGATATCCTATGTTAGTGATTGGGAGGAATTTTCTTTATTTCATTTCGCACAAGGGGCATGTTGAGGTCACATTTTTTATGTAGTAAGGAGCATCTAAGAAGCTTATTGTGAAATATTTGCATAGCTGCATACCATTAACTCAAATTCGTGTCAAGATCTAATTATACAGGAGTATTTTATCCTACATTGATAAGTAATGTGTTCATAACATTTAAATGTTATAATCCTCGGTATTTTCTATTTCGGATAAACTTTAGTTTAGTTTATTATTTATTTCTTGAATACAAAAGTATAGAGAACGTCAATAAAAACAGTTTGGCGTACATTTCAACCATTTAAAATATTTTTAATAGGGTAACATAAATCTAATTGATATGGACATAAAAACAAAGAAAAAGGGAAGCAACACTAGCTTCCGCCTCATTGGGTTTTCTAATTGTAAGGCCCTTTCTCGTTATTACTTTTTACCCAGGCTTTCCATTTCTTGCTATTTTTCTCCATCCCGTCTATGCTCGTGTTCATGCTCGTACTACATTCTTTAAGTTTTAGTGCATCTTACTATGCTTTCCACGCCGCATGCTGCGCTGCTGTTTCCTCTGCGTACTCCGTCTGGTTTTGTACTCACACGAACTGCTTTTAGTATGCCTATTTCCGACGTTCTTAAAGCGTTTGACGTGATAAACGTTTCCACTTTTGTTCATTTTTGTGCAGCCGCTTAGTCAACACTGACCACACACATGTCCGAATGCGGGATAAAAATTGTTGCTAACGAATGGAAGCTGTATACCATGCTGAGCCCAAACTCGGATTTGTATTTCCGAGTTCTAAGTTCGGACGAGTCCTGGTTCCTTTGTAATCTAAGAGTGCCTCGACAAAGATCCCGCATTATTAAAACCCTGTCAGCTGCCGGCACTCGAATGGGAATTGATCCTGAGATCAACGCCATATTCTCGTCTTAGCAGCAAATTTGGCAATTCTGAATGCGGGTTGAGATAAACTTTGTTAGACTTGTCTTTCTAGGGCGTCTCTTCGTAACAGAAGATTCTCTCGCTTTTACCAGACCGATGACATACACTTACGTCTCGCCCAGTCATTAGGTGAATAGAATCCATTGAAGTCCGAGCTTCCACCATCAAGTAACGGAGCTGAAGCCCCAGATTAGTTTCTGAGTTCAACTTACTGTTGTTCGAAAAGCTCCAGATATTTCCATGCTGGCCAATCTCTGCTTAAGTGGCTTCTTATTTGTTGCCAATCTAGCAGCTGACCAGCAAACAACGGAGCTCTATGTAATCATAGGCTTTACCACGTATCTTATGTATACTCAGTATACTATTTTGTACATCCAATGCCCTTCTACAAGCCCGGAAACTTGCCATGGTACTCCTTACGACCTTTTAGATATATTTTTTCCCAGCTCAACCGGGAGTCGATAACCACTTCCAGGTATTCAGGTATTTCACGGACTCCAACAGTCATCATTGTGTGATAATGACGTGATAAGACTTTCTCTTTGTATGATTTCACATATTACTGGCAATTCTTCCGTTGTAATTCTGTTGATTCTTATGCCGGATGTCGTACTTGTGAATAGCGTCAGAAAATGGAGCACAAGTACCGAAGCACAACACAATATCAAGCTCAAAAAATTGTTTTGGCAATTTACTGACTCCACCAACGAAGCCAGGCGAAAGATAGTCGAAAATCAATTTCTTTTGTAATTTGAAAAAAGAGAATAACGGGGAAAGCGACCTAGACAAAATAATTTAACTTTCTTTGTTGTTACTCAATTTGATGAACGAGATCGAAAGAAATGAACTTATTTTGTCTAGATTTAACTAGTATAGCGGTACTTCCACTTTTATCTGTTACAGTGATCACCAGATTTTCGCTCGTAGGTTAGAGCCTTCCCAGATGATGTCACTACACTTTACGTGACGTATAGCGGGTATAGGTTCAGAAATATATCATGTGCGAGATGTCAACCTGCGCGAACGAATATAACGAGGCGTAGTCCAATTAACAACAGGGAACAGAGCTTGGTTTATTTCCCTGATGACGTAATATGTGCTTTTGAAAATGTGGCTGCTACACATAGATTTTTCCCATTAGTCGAGATCGATTCGAGCTTCGCGGAATGCAATTTCCATACGCATTTAGTTCCATTTTTCCCTTCGTCTTCTTTTGTTCATTTCTTCTTCCATCGCGAGCAATTTATTTCCCCTTTTAAAAGAGTCGTTCGAACTATCATCCTCGAACGGACGCAGATAGAAAGAGAAAATACGACGAAAAAAGGGGTTGCTTCGCTTTCAATTACCTCGGGTATTGTCGTGGAATTCCGCTTAGTTAAAAATCCATTACCGGTCCCATCATTTCTCCTTCCGTATCGTCTTATTTCTGCGAGCCGCCGGCGGCCGGTCGGTTTTCCATCGACTTCAAAGTGTCGTCGCGAGATGAGCTCTTTTAAATGTCCTTCCGGGTTTCTCCTCCTCGTCCTGAAACTGGAAGTTTTTAATTCCTTTTAGCGCGCGGCTTCGTTCTCGGCTTATTCGCCGGTGGTTATTGCAATGGGAAAATTCGAGGCTGCGGATGCTGAGACAACACCAATGTCCCTCCTTTAAAGCGCATGTTAGAGCAACAATTTGTTAAGAGTTATTTCAAATAAAATGAGTCCAATTGGAATAGCGGATGACTTGGTAATTTTAGCTCAAAAACGAAAAAGAACTACAACATAACCTGACAACGTAGAAAGAAGAACTTTCCAAGAAGAGTCTGAAAATCAATATCGAAACGACGAAGGTAATGGTGCTTGGGAAAGAAAATGGACAAACAAATGTATAAATTCGAAATGCAAAGCTTGAACAAGTCACAACGTACAGATCTTGGGAACCAACAACAAGCAGAGACGGAAACATAAAAGAGGAAATCGACGAGAGAATAGAAGACGCATCAAGAATGTATCACAGCTTGAATAGATCGTTTACCAACAAAAAGGAAGCCAGCGAAAAGGCGAAGATGCAGGTATAAAAGACTGTCTTTAGACCTATCCTGACCTAGGGCAGTGAAAGTTGGGTTTTAACGGAAGCAATGAAGAGCAAAATAAATGCAATAGACATGAAATACCCGAGAAGAGTTAAAGGGATTACGAAAGGAGACAAAATCAGAAATGCCATAGTGAACGAACAACTGAGAGTGGACCGATTATGGACGTACTTCAACAGAACGCACTCAAATGGTTTGGTTACGTGTGCGGAATGAAGAATGAAGGGCAGGTTAAACAAGTGTGGAGGGCAAGAGTACGAAGTAGAAGAGGGCGAGGATGACCAAAGAAGGAATGGAATGACGTAGTGCCAGAAATATTAAAGAAAAATCACATGGACCGAAGCGGAGGTAAAGGCGAAGAATGAAAAGGAATGGGCCAAATCTATATGAATTTTTATCTAGTTTCTTTGAGCTTGGTTCTTAACTTCCGCTTCTAGTATTGGGCCGTTAATGGTTTTTATCTTACCTTCTTTGTTTCTGAACCAACATTCAGCTTCAGGATGAAAGCTTGCTTTTTTCTTTGAAAATTTTGCAACTACTTTTTTACCTTCTTTTCTTCTCACTTCGTTATTATTATTCTGATAAACCAGATGTTCCAATTTGTTTATTCCATTGCAAAAATCTTCCGCCTCATTTAATGTATTCCTATCAATCATATCAGCTAAAAATTTGGCAGCTCAGCTGCAATGAGGTCAATTAACCGGTTAATTATCAAAAATTTAAACGTTCGAATTTTTTTACGAAAATTTCAGGATCGTTTTATAATACCATTTTTAGCATTTCCTGAGAAAAAAATTTTTTTCGTTGAGCAGTTTCCCGGAAAATTGCCGTGTATTTGACCACACGCTGGTTCTGATAAGTGTTTTGAAATCTTTGTTCGGTACAATTTGTGTAGTTATTTACGTTGTTTATGGTGCGTGTTTAGGTAAATATAGTATAACAACATAAATAACTAAATAAATTGTACTGAACAAAAGATTTCAAATCACTTATCAGAACCAACATGTGGTCAAACACACGCGTTATTTGCATCCCCCATCATCGCACGTATATTTAACAGAAGGGCGGGTAAATGGCCTTAGGTTCATTTTTGGAGATTTGACGACACACTGCAATACATATATAATAATTCTGAGTTTTCTATATATGTTATATAATTAATTTAAAAAGGGTCTTTTTGGACACTTTTTAACTCGCTCCCCCTTTTAAAAAGGGGCGAGGCTTGGGAACATTTTCCAAAAATATTTCTTTATTGGCAAGAGACCAGATGTTAATATAAGCGCTCCAAACATCTTATTATCTATACTTATCTGCGTTTTATATTTACTCAAAGTTGAGGTACGATAAACGTTTGTTCAAACACACGCCGGTAAGAAACCGGCTAAGGTATCAGTATCAATAGATATAGACCTCTAACAATAATTTCTCTTTTTGACTACATATTCAAACAGGGATCCAGTTTAGTATCTGAAAGTCAAGGCATATCTGATTGGAGTCCTTTATCCTTTATTTGCAAATGTTCCACAGAAGTTTTTTCAGGTGTAGGCTTTCGCGGTCGAAATCACAATGTCTAACTTGGTTTCCGGGTTGGAATCGCGTCTGGTTTGGCGTGGGTGCCGACGTTTCGTCCACTACTGCAAGGGGCATCTTCAGGGCTGCTTGCCGATGTTAATCGTATTGCTGTCACTTGAAGACTGTCTTCATACGATTAACATCGGCAAGCAGCCCTGAAGATGCCCCGTGCAATAGTGGACGAAACATCGGCACCCACGCCAAACCAGACGCGATTCCAACCCGGAAACCAAGTTAGACAGAAGTTTTTTCTCCATTTTGGTCATTCTGATTATACTGTTACCTTTAATAGCACGCAGCCATATCAATCCACACATGCCTTGTCCATAAAGAATTTTAAAATTTCAATTTTCTCTTCATCTTGATTTATATCAAATCTTTCGCGTTCCTTCGTAAATTCACTCATCCATTGATTTGCATTTGAATTTTTACTGGTAAATTTTTCTATCATAAATTCACTTGCAATTTTGCTTGTATTTTTCTTTTCAGATTTTTTCATCGTTTCAATTAATTTTTCTAGTTATTTTACCATCACCGTTTTATCCGATGCAGAAGCTATCTTCGCCGCCGTGTTTTCTTTTGTTATTTCCTCTAGAACATATTCGCCAAACTAGATCTTTTTCTTCATCTGAATATTCATCCCGCATCTGTTGTGTCAATCTAATCCATATTTGTCTAAATTGGTCTCTTTTTTGGAGAGTTTTCTTCACTTTGGCAAAAGCTGGTACGTTTGTTACAGTTTCGTCTTTAATTGCGGGCTGATGTTCAACTTGATCTTCAAATATGCGTCCGTTTGATGTTTCAATTGAGGCTATGCACAGGATGTTAGATTTTCCGCCCGATTCTTCTTTAAGTCTAAAGTTGAATCTTAGCTTTTTCGTCATGAATCTTCGACGAGAATGCCGTTTTATAATGAGTTTGAGGGTTGAAGAAGTACACCGGAAAGTTTCTCTATAAAAACAAGAAAACAGCATTATTCAGGATGTTCCCTTTTTACCACTTTAAGTTTAAACAATCTTTATCTTAATTGTACCGGGTTTTTTTTTTCATTTTAACGAAATAGTTTTGCAACGTGATGTTTACTTAAAAATACTTTTTAGGTTTCGAGTGACATCGATGGAAATAATAATAATAAGGTTCCTTCTGGAAATTTGTTTGTTACTTTGTTATTCAAGGATTTATGTGCATAATCCTTCTTCCATCCAATAGAACTAAAACGAATATCCTTTCTGATATACGACTAATTTCGCTAGGACGACGACTACGACGACGACGACGTCGGCGACATCAAAACAAATCAATCCTTTACCCCCAATCGCCGTACGTCCGATGGAAACATGATTAAAACTTTTTCAATATCGATATCGACGTGAATTATTTCCGATTTCCGTCTCGTTTTTTCATCCCCCGGCCTTAAGAGATCGAACCGTCGTTCAATCTACGACTCCGATTTGTTCTACGCGTTCGTCGCAGCGCGCCGGGGAACGACGGACGGCTAAAATATCGACCCCGAAGAACTTTCCCCGATAAGCATATAAATTGATCCAAAAATTATATCCGAAATCACCGGAGTCGAAGGAAGAAATGGGGTCCTCCTCGCTGATTACCGAACCTCGTCGTCCTCGTCCCCGACGGAATACAGATAGGTCTCGACGCGTCGCGACGCCGAACCGGGAACCGTTCGGAACTTTTCCTATTAAGGACGACTCCGGAATCCGAAGGCGGCACTACCACTACTACCATCACTACCGCCACCACCACCACCACCACCACCACCATCACCACCAGTAGAAGCTACAGACGACGATGTCGGAGATTTGCATTATTGGATTTTTACTCCTTTCCGATTCGGGACATTATTTATCTATTTAATATATCGCGCCCTTTCGCCAGCCTCCCCGGGTTCGTCGCCTTATTGTTTGCGAGCGTCCCAACGACCTTAACGGAATTTGAGCGCAACGCCTGGCAAATTGAAAATGCGATTTCTTTCTGTCTGGTGGCGTCGACGAGGAAGGAGGCGAATCAAATTTTTATTGCGAATCGAACGGATGAAACGCTGCGCCGCTGTCACGTTTGCAGTCTGGTTCGAGGAGGAGTTTACGCCCGGATTGCTGGAGAATCCTTTGTCGGATTTTGCGGAAGTTTGATGCCAATTTCTAGGCACTTAAGGTACTACAGATAACTTCCGAAGAAAATGGTGGCGTAATTAGCGGAACGTTAAGTGTTTCATCACGATCGCGCCCTTAATATTCGGAAGGTATTTCTACGTAAGGCAACGGTCGTGGAAGCCTATATTCGATTGATTGAGAGATATATATATAGCACAAAGAGAAAGAAGTGCATCTTTGCAGATGCTAAAATTTTCAAATTTGATATGAGGGAAATTCCAAACAACAAAACAACTACTTCCCGTGCAAAAGAGTATTCGGATATTGTACTTATAACTCGAATTGTGTAGCAACTCACTAAGACTTAGGAACAGAGGCTTAGGAAGTTGAAATATGAACCGTGTTCAGAAAGTACTTCCAATCTCAGCTTTACGCATGCGACTGCTGGGAAGAACAGTCTTCATGATAATAATGCTAATAATAACATTTTGTTACGTTCCCATCAGTGAAAAGGCACAACGGACACTTACAAACAGGCTAAATACACCGAGCTAAAGTACAATATGCAGTAATTGAACAAACAGATCCAACCACACGCTTTCATATTTAGGTAAAATGAACATATATTTCGCGATTCTTTCACAGTCACATAAAAAGGTACATAAGAGAACAACACAAGAATGTCAATCCTGTTGCTAATGAGTCTCTAAAGAAACATCGCACTAGTACGTACGTTGATAGTTTTAATAATTGTTGATTGTCATCGATAGTCAATAATATTAAGTGATAACGAATGACTTATGATAAATCAAGTAAGTTTCAAAATTATTCGTTATGGAGTTTCAACAAGTGATTCCCGCATCAATTAATTATTAAGTGATAACATACATCTTTCTTGATTAATACTCTGTGTGACATCTCTACAAAAAATAACCATAGAGATAGAATGTCTACGGTTATTTTTTGTTACCAACCTGATGAAAGCACTTATTGTGTGACAGAAGCAGCTGTACATGGTCATAGAACATACCCTTTCAAGAACACCAACCTACTGCGAAATATGTTGAGCAAAATAGCGCCGTCTAGCTTGCGTAGGAAAAGTATTAATTTTAGGTGGCATAACCTTTATCTTCTACATACATAAAGGCGATCACCATAAAACTTTCGGAAGTTGTTGAGTACATTCCCGCGAAGATTACTGGCATCAACGAATTCCAAATCCATTTACTTAATCAACGCCTTCCAAAAGAGAAACGTCATGAATTTCCATACGTCTAATACTGATCCGACGATAGATGGCGCGCGTTTGTCGAATGTTCTTGGCATAGTACATACGAGGCGTGTTTTTAAACTAAGTACCATTTTTAAATTACGCCGTCGCAGCACTGCGGTCGCCGTTTAGCGCATGCGTGCCATGTAGCTACCTCTGCTGGGAAGCCATAGACGCCATTACGGAACCATCCGGTCGAATCTACATCTGTTTGCGTAATTTTAAAATGCCTCCACCTATTGAGAATCCCGCCGACTGCGAAGTGCGTGCTGTAATACGGTTTCTCTGTGCTCAAGGCTTCAAATCAGTTGACATTCCTCGCCAAATCAGTGTAGTGTATGGTGAAAACATTATGAGTGATGGAATGGTGCGAAAATGGGTTAGGGCCTTTTAAGATGGCCGCACAAACATTCATGATGAGAAACGAAGTGGGCGACCTTCAGTCATTACCGATGATCTGATTCAAAAAGTGGACTGTAAAGTGAAAGAGAACAGACGATTCACGATTTCGTCGTTAGCTGAAAAGTTTCCTGCTGTCCCGAAGTGAAAACAACTGTGAAGCAGTGGTTGTCTAATCAAGCGGCAAGCTTCTTTGACGAAGGCATACAAAAGCTGGTCCCAAGATACGATAAGTGCCTCAATATTAATGGGAATTATGTAGAAAAGTAGAGTAAAGTATGACCTTTCAAGTGAATAAATTATTTTTGGAAAAAATTTACTTGTTGTTTTTATGTCAAAACGGTACTTAGTTTAAAAACACGCCTCGTATATCCAACAATAGGTGGCGCGCGTGTATACAAACGGATGTAATTCAATTGAATGTAAATAATGACTGATGATAAGATTCAATAAAAATGATAAAATGTAAATTGAATGTTATCAAAACGAGTTTCCTTTAATTCCCTTTCTTCTGAGGTTGCAGCAACGCGCGACGGGTAAGCTACTTTTATATAAAAACATGTTCCCAAATTCCCATTAAATTTGGAAGAATAAAGAATTTATTTTAATTTGTTGTTCAACATCTATTGCGTTAAATATGAATCCATTATTATATAATATTTTGATTTCAACCTCAATAATTTTAAGGAATGCATAATAAACTATATCATTTGCTGAAATTGTCTGGAATTACATATTTCTCGTCAATTGCATCCATTCCATAAGCACGTGCTCGTGCGTCCAGCGATTAGGAAAACATTTCTTCCTTAGCTGAAATGAGGAATAATCTACAGGAAACGGTGACGAGATGAGCAGCGCCCGTGGACTTATGGTCTTTGCTGGAGACATGAATATTCGTAAGGAGATATGTCCTAAAGTGGGAGTCGAAGATGTGTCTCAGAAGCGTGTCGAATCTTCGAGGATAAGGACTAAGAAGCGCAGCTGGAAGGAAGGGCAGGTTCACATGAGCAGTGGTAATGTAGACAGTGAGCCCATCTAAAAACTTCTGGAAATTCATGAGAAGATGTATCACAACATTGTCCAACATGAAAATCGAATCTGAACCTCAGATATGTGTCCAAATTGTCGCAGATAGAAACAAATGAGCCTAGCCAGGTGAAAGAATAGGTTGACAGAAACAGGGGCAATGTGGACAGTGGCCTCTACGACAACTTCTAGCTTTTGTTTAACATTGTCTAGCACGGGAGCCAAACGTATATCTAAGTTCTTTAGGATAAAGGCTAAGAAGCCCAGCTGGAAGGAAGAGGAGGCTCAAATGAGCAGTGGTAATGTAGACAGTGGTAGATTTCAGGCCCCGAGAAGGGAGGTCAAAGTAGTCAAAGGGCAAAAGAGGTTGCCGTGGAAAAGTGGTACTTCCCGAAAATTTGTAGCCTTAGTTAAAGATCTTGATATTAGGGACTTACGGGAAAATGTGCCCTAACATCATTAAGGATAGTAAACTATTTTTGAGAGAAATTAGGTGCACTAATGGGCAGCTAATGGACAGCTCGTTAGCTGTCCATTAACACACCTACTTTATTAGCTCGTTACATAGAGAATCATCCTGATTTAATTAAAAAATCATTTAGGATGGAGGTTCAACATAGATGTACGTTGAATGTACGTTTCAGCCATCCAAGGGAACGGCTCAAGGGGTTTAGCCAGATGTATGAGTAAACTTCAAAACCTCCTAAAATGTTGGCTGCATTTTCCTCCCAAGACTCCTAACTTCTTGGGTTATTAATTTGGTGCTGATCATAGATTACCAATGATCTGTCATTACCAATGATCTGTCAAAGGTGGCGGTAATTCACAAATACACTTTGATCAACAACAAAGTTCAAATCTACAATCTACATCTGCGTGGACACCGTCTGCTAGGAAAATTTCCTGAATCTTCATCTGGTATTCATTGTGTCAACGTAATCGCTTAGAAGAGAAATATTAGTTTCTTTGAGCTGGATAGTTGCTCCAAATGGAGACCCACATTGACTTTAGGCGACAATTTGGGGTCGACGTAGCATACTGAAATACGCATTTCACGCAAGCGTATTTCAATCTCTCTCTTCGGCGCTATTGTTTTCCACCATTTCAAGCGACTATCTCAAGGGTTCCTTGAAGGTACGCCTAATTGCTGTTGTCACTAAGTTAATTTATACATGCTTTGATACGAAATACGCTTTAAAATGGCCAAGGAACAAACACAAGATGAACGATGAAAAATTCAGTAATCTGATTTCGGGCGAAAACGAGAAACAAATCCGACATTCAAACAGGAAGAAATATGAGCAATCAAAGCGCGAATTTTAAATTAGTTTACGGCCGGTTTGTCGGATTTAACGAAAAAGAAAAACATAATAAAATAAAAGCAGGACAGGACGAACCTTCTTCAATCCTCGCCGACGATAATTACAACTGAACGCAGCTAAAACAACAACAACAACAACAACAAACTCCAAAACGGCGTTCGAGCCGTTTTCACTTTCCATTTTGGCATCGTCTTCTTCGTCTTCGTATTGATTTTTATCCCGGTTGGCGCACACACAGAGGCACCGCAACTACGGTCCGGGGTGAAAATATCCGGGACGCGGCGACCGCTCTCTCTGCCGGAACTCCGGGAGACTTCCGACGCCGAACGGACATTAGATTCTCGGGGAAGGCGTGTAACATCTCAAGAAGTAATCCCTCGGAAAAGAACGCATTTTTCATAATTTCTGCTTTTTAACGGGACGCGTCGGTTGACGCAGATATGGCTTATAGTTATAAGTCTCCGATGTGAGATATTTTATTATAAGGGCTTTTTTCATGCCGCCGCGTCCGCCGACGTCGTATCCACCTAGCGTCGTGTCTCCCTTCCGTAATAAATTAAGTAGGTGAACGTTGGACTGGCGGGAATTATTTATTTTCGGGAACGAGGCGGACGGGAGCGAAATTGTTAATAAATAAAAGTAACGAAATGATAGAAATAAAGGCGCGGGAACGGTACGGAATGGAAGGGTTGCGTGTTCAATCTGCTTTTATCTTCTTGGAAGTTGCTGGAAGTTGTGCGGTATAAAAAGAAATAAATAAGGAAGCAACGGGCGTTTTTGACAATGGATGGAAAGAAAAGGAAAATTCGTTATTACTTCGTACAGATAACTTGGAAGTTTATAAAATCTTCTCTAAATAACGAATTTCGGTTCAAAGAACCGTTTTACGTTATAGAAGCTGCAGATTAGGGGACAGTCCTTTATCTGAATCATGGCCGGGTGGAATTTACCATTTGACATCAATATCCTTTAGATATCGTTTACTAAATACACTAGAAGTTTTGTTAATTTTATTTGGTCGCTTTTGTGGAGTTAATACCCCTTCTACAGGTTTGTGTATCGAGCAGAATATCCGTGACTGAAGGCGAAAGCGAACCAACCACGGATGATTCAAAAAGCCTCCCACATGATATTTGATATTTTGACATTTGATATTTGATATTGGATATTTTTTGATATTTATCCATTTTGATATTTAACCATCGTTTTGTAATCTTCGCCAGTGTCGAAACGCCCAGTTATTATCGCATTTATCGAATCAGTGGCGCCCATAATCATTTTACCATCCATCAGCGTTTGGCATACTTTTATTGAGAAGCTAACTTCGTGATCCAAACCCTACGCTGTACCTGCCGTTTCGTTTCTGCTTGTACAAAGATTTCACTTTGGAGATAATCCGACAACCGCTTACTTCCTGGCCATTCCTTCGACCATTCTGGAACTTCTAAAGCACCTTTTGCAAAAAAAAAAATTGGAAATATAACCTTTGAGATTGCTACCATTTTGATTCTGCCGAAGAAACTTCAATATACAGGCCATACCCAAAGCATGGAAATACCTAAATATTTCGCTGGGAATCACCCATTAGAAAAACTCACAAACGTAAAAATTTTTCAACATTGGATTATATGATAACCCCAGATTTTGGCATGAAATATAAGTTTAAAGTCATTTTAAGAAGAAATCGGAAATCGAAAGAGCAGGACATTCTACTGTGAAGTAATACTCAGCCCAAGGCCTAATAAGGTTTCTAAGGTCGTTGCTTAGGTCAAACCGTGAGATGTAACTTTCCAAGCTCGTTTCATTCGAAGAAAATGATATCTTAAGGTTTTCGTAGGCAAGGGACGATTCAATAGTGACCATCGCATAGAATTTCAAGATCGCTTGTTTCTTTGTTTGAAACACCTACTTCTGGCTTCGGAAGTTGAGAGAGAAGTAAATTTTGAGTTCAACTGTATTTAGTCCAAGGTCAAATTATGTCTTCAAGTCGTTTTTCAAGTCGCTTCCACCATCTGAGCTTGACTGGTGAGATTTTCTGGGGTATCCATACCGTAAGTAACTCATTCATGTTCAAATCACCTTGCATTGCTTTTAAGGCAAGTTTCACCTATAAAATTAATATGTAGAATTTCCTTCTCTTTCGATTTCCGAAGCCGAACGTAGAGGTTTCCCCCATGAAAAGGAAATGACCTTCAAGTGACCTTATATTTCGTTTTAGTGGCCAAATTTAAGGTCACCATTAAATTTCTGTTTGAAAGTGACATAAGTCGCGGATTTTACGATATAATTTTCTTCGAATTATGTTATTGTTTGACCTTAGTAATTAAATGTATATATATATATATATATTTCGTGACCTTTTATACTTATCTTATATGATAGATCTCTACCACTAATAGGTCAATAAAACAAGGCTGGTTTGAACGATAGTTATATTTTCATATGAAAATATAACTATCGTTCAAACCAGCCTTGTTTTTCATATGAAAATATAACTATCGTTCAAACCAGCCTTGTTTTATTGACCTATTAGTGGTAGAGATCTATCATATAAGATGACCTTAGTAATGATATAGAGACAAAATATGATTTTGGGCTAAATAGTACGAGCATGTAAAATCTCCTGCTCTTTCGATTCCCGAGGCCAAAGCAGGGGTTTCCCTTAAAAAATGAAAAATTGACTTTGAAATGACAAATTCTATATCGTCGTCCAATCTAGGGCGACCAGTCAATTTCTTTGTAAAAATGATAGAACTTGTAACTATACAAATTTAAAGATTTTCATCGAGTTATGTACATGTCATTATTTGATAAAATATAATACAATACAATATAATATAATATATCAAATGTAGAAGACTCTCTATAAACGACCTAATAATAAAATTAGGTTCGTTAATGGGCAGTTAACAAGTAACCGTGCAAAAGCCTACAAAGTAAGCACAATTTGCATATGCCAATAATCCTGTAGGAAATGTTGACTATGTCAATCGCGAAACGCAACTGCAGACTAATTAGTTTCGTCCTCATTAGGACTCGTCAGTACAGTATATCGTTCTGCGAGTGACACAGTGAACATTTCCAGGTGATACGTCGAAATCTCGGCGAGATGGATACGGTCAAAATAATGACCCCATCATTATTTGACCTTAACAACGACCGGAGGCCATAATTTGACCTTGGGCGAAATAGTATGACTACGTGAAATGTCTTGCTCCTTCGATTTCCGAAGCCAAAGCAGGAAATTCCATTAAAAAAAGGGAAAATGACCCTCAAAATCTATTTTGTAGTCAAATCTAAGGTCACTATTGAAGTTCCCTTTGAAAATGACAGAAATTCTGGCTATGCAAATTTTAAGATATTTTCTTTTCGAGCTACATATCATCGATTCACCTTAACAACGACCTAAAGCCATAATTTGACCTTGGGCTAAATAGTATGACTACGTAGAAGGTGCTGATTCTTTCGATTTTCAAAGCTAAGAAACGGGAGTTCCATCAGGAAAAGAAGAAATTGACCTTGAAATGACCCTCGAATTCTAATTGATAGTCAAATTTAAGGTTACCATCGATTTCATTTTTGAAAATTTCAAAAGTCCCGACCTTTGTGATTTTCTAGTACGTCAGTGCGAGCGAAATATTTAGATATTTCCATCTGATCGTCTGAGTCGTGATTACTTTACATTTTCCTAATTATTTCTTCCTGCATTGTTTATACTGTACCTTATCTTAATCTTTTCTGATCGAATCAATGTTGAGAACATCTATTCACAACTCCAAATAACTGCCGCACGTATAAGTATGTATGTAATTATCTTTCTGGTTTTTCCTTGCTTCCATCATCTCTCCGGAAAGGAAAACAGTTCTGGGGCAACCACACCATAACACATATTTTCATTAAGTTTTCTCTTTGTCGATAACGAAACGGGAAGAAAGATGACACCCGGAAATTTAGTACGGTTCGTCGATCTTCGAATCATCGTCGGTAAAGCAAATACCGCAGATCGCCCGCCGACCTCTCCGCCCCGCACAGAAAGAACGTCCATCGATCGTCCGAAAATAAACCGGCCGAAATGGATGGAACTATCTATTTGTGTAATGAACGGGAACCTAATTGGAAGATGAATGATAAAAGTTGCCGAAATTGCGCGCACAATACGTAACCCGAATTAAACGCGAACCGGAGCTCTATGCGCGCCGTTTTGCCTCATCCATCATCGGAGATTCGCCGGATGGCGTATGTAGTATGCTAGAGGCTATGACGAAGCGGTATTTTGTGTCTCCGTCGGCGAAGCGATTTTAAAAATACCGTCGTCGGTGTCAGGTCGGAGTTTACTGACTTTCGGGAATCTATCATTAAAGTTTGTTCTGACAGGTATGTGGGCATGAAATTTATCTAAATTTTGCGCGGAATAACTGGAGTAATTAGATTTTCCCCTCCCTCTCCCGTCTTTAAGAAATATGATAACGCGCTGTAGTTAAAAAAAAACAAAGTCAACTTTATCCCTATTTTTAATGTTGGGTGGATCTTCGAACTTCTTAAGTTGGCATTTTTAATCCGACGACACCTAAGCCACAAAAAAAAAACGAATCAGATCCTTAACGACGTGATAATTAAACCAAATTATACCCTCGAAAAATTCCGAGAACGTTCTCCCAATCATCATCATCACCCGTTCGGAGTCGACAGCCAAGAACAAAACCGATAGGACGAGGCCGAGAAAAACAATAATTACCGCCCGTTCCGAGAGAGTCACCGCATTTAATATCTCATTCGTCCGACGAGACGAGACGACGTATTATAATTACATATGCCGACGCGGCCCCGTTTTTAACAGATTAGGGCCTCCGTAACGGTCGAGGATGCACACAACAGCGGCAATATGATGAACATGCCCGAGCTCGTTTATTAAAGAAAAAAACAAATCGTATATGTAGTAAGGTACAACGCAAAGGAAGGAACGGCAGCTGGATGACTAGGCCCGTTCTCGAGTTATTTACGCCGTTTAAAAGACGATTTTCTTAATCGCCATTATTCGAAGTTGGTAGTCGCCCGACGGGATTATAATTTTTAATGGGGGACGTGATAATGATGGTTTGGAGTCGTAGTAACCAAGCGTTGATGATGCTAGAGGTAGGATTGTGTCGTTCTTTTCGGCGTTCGTATTTATATTTCGTGGGCTGGGCTTCCAATTTCAAGTCGAAACCTTCCGTTCTGAATGTAGTCTGATTCATTGATTAGCACTATCGACTTAAACAAGTTTTCTCGTCTAAATTTCCGGACGAATTTACCTGCTAACATATCCCTCAATAAGTTCGTAGAATGACTAGTAAAACAACTTTTTGAAAGAATAGACTGCACTCATCAACAGGGTCTCCTTCAAGAGTCATACATTCTTTCTAATGCCTCCCTAACATTTCCATGCCTTGTTGTAGAACGATTTATCCTTGCGCTTAAAATTCCCTTCAGTTTCGGCAATCACTTCTGTATTGAAACCATAAATCTTTACCCTGGAGCTTTCTTTTTAGGTCTGCAAACATGTAGTAGTCACTGGGAGTCATATCCGGAGACTACGGTAAATGGGGAAGCAATTCAAGGTGCAATTCTTGCAATTTTGCCATTGTTGCGATGGACTCGTAACACGTTGGTGAAGGAGCACTTTCTTTCCTCATTTGGGGTCATTTTCTCCGCAATTTCTTCCTTCAAAGGCACCATATAATATTCACTATTGATAGCTTTTCCTTTCTCAAGGTAATCGATGAATAAAATACCATGTGCATTCCAAAATATGGAGACCAAAACCTTACTGGCGGATATTTGCGTTTCTGTTAGCTTTGGCTGGTTTCGTCCTGTGGTGTCCACTCAACTGACTGCCGATTTGACTCTGGAGTGCAGTCATGGATATATGTTTCACCCGCTGTCACATACCCCATAAAAGAAATCGGTTTATTACCCTAAAGCAGCTCCAAACAGCGCTCAGAGTCGTCGATGTGTTGTTGTTTCTGATCGACTGTGAGCAAACGCGGTTCATTTGAAATGTTCATGGAATTTGGCCTTCTGATTCAACTTACAATCGGCCGAAGAAAACATTTTGTGGACTTGTTGTTATTGTTTTCTTGGAACAATTACTGAATTTGGGCATCATCAGTGTTTGTACGACCGCGTTTAAAATCAGCAAACCACTTTCCTTCCTTATGTCTCGATGGAGCAGAGTCTGAACAATACTTTTCAAGCCATTGCTTTGCTTGAACCGTACTTTTTTCCATTAGAAACCAATGCTTGTCAACACACGAAATTCAGATCTTTCCATTGTTTTGAAAATTACAAAAGTAGCGTCTTTAAGACGATTGTAACTTCTCTTGATAGATCTTAGAAGTAATATGGATTCCTCAATAGTCGCTCCATCTATATGTCATCCTACGAACTAATTGAGTGATATTGATATGTTACTAGGGCTGCCACATACTTTCTGCCAGAAGAAAAATTACATTTTCGCAAAAAGTCTAAACTGACAAACGTTTACTGAAACCATACACAACTAAATTAATACCAAATTAAGACCAATACGATCAGATCGATGAACATACTTATTGCTCGATTGAATTTGTCTAAATAAGTTATCGTTTTTCAACAAATAATCTTACATTTCAGAGCACATTAACGAATAATTCAACTTGACCTGTACTAAACTTTTAACAGTTTCAATTTTGAGACAATTTCTGTCATCAGTCCATTGCTTTTTGCACATTGAAAGAATTCGCTCAACGGCAGCATTCGACGTTGGGATGGCAAAGATTGCGTATACCAATTTCTTCAAATCCAAAAACGATTCGTTTTGAAACGGAAAAGGCCGCTTTCTATCAACCGGTAAATCGTAAAAACTTTCTTTTGAATCTTTCAACATTGAAATTAAAGGCTAGTTTCATCAAATAAGTTTCACAGAAATTTCTGGCAGATTTTCGAACATCTTCATACGATATTGTTTCGACGGATTTCAGCATTAGCCACTTAGTAGAAGACGGATAATCGGTAATTCTGAACCACTTTTGAATGTAATCGACGGCTGTTGAATAAAACGTCGAAAATTCTTTTCCTAGTCGATGAGCCGAATCAGAATCTTCAATTAATTTCAGCTTAGATTGAATCATGGCACCAAAAAATTTCTTCTGCATCCTCGCAGTGAGCTTTTATGAGAGATTCTATCATTTCAGGAAGCACAAGGTCCTTCTATTCAAGTATCAGCAACGTTTGGTGAAACAGCTGCAACGAGCTCTGTAGAAACCAAAAGTAGATTTCATTTGAATCATCACAGAACAGATTCTTCAGAACGATAAAATTGGTGATTTTTGCCACTCCATAACTGCAAAATTCGTTCGATCAATGGAGGAAGGCTTAACCATCGCGTGTCAAAATAGCTAAAAAAGGCTAAGTAACGAAAAAAAGGACAGGTTTTAAAAAGGACGCTGATGCAAATAAGAGGACTGTCCTCTTAAAAAAAAAAAAGGACATATGGGAGCCCTATATGTTACAATGTATGAACTAGCTTCTGGTTTGTTTTGGGATAGAGATTAGGTTTTCTGTTGCTTTTGCGGTGATTTTTGTGGAGCTCTCGTACCTGGACAATTATTCGGGCTTCGTTGTGGTATAGCATCTCATTTTACATTTGAAGAGTAACTACGGATACTAAAATGATCGTTGAGGCAAGATGCACACTTACGCAATCCGTCAGAATTATTTCATTAACGTATAAGGCAAAATTCTTGAGTGACATTCCTCCACTGATTATCACAATTATTTTGACAATTAAGTGGGCTTCAAAGAACAAAAATGAAAGAAATGATAAAGAAGTAACGCTTTCCTTGGAGGTATCCAAATCGGGGTGGGTTCTAACCAAACCTCATTAATTCTATACCCTCCTCCTCCATACGTTATACCACCAATTTCAATTACTTCTGGAAAGAAACTAGACGAGGAAATATGAACTTTCCGCCCTTCCGAAGGAAACACGCGAAGCAACAACCCCCAAATGGACTACGCGTAATATCCTTCCCCGGATACGGAAAAAGTGCATTACACGTCGGAGTCGTCACGAGAACGAACTTCATACGCCAAACTGGCAATATTTCGTCGTTATCCACTAAAACTCCTCGACGTGCTGGGGCGCGGGGCGCGATCTAGACACGGCCTGGTACCGGTTGCATTTTCCATTAAGCGATTTATAACTCAATCTCCCCCTCCCCCCTCCGTCCCTCCGATCCTCCTTGGAACGTCTCGTGGGAAATAAGGATCTCTTGTAACGAATGCGAATTATAAATATGTATTTGCACGCCCCTCGCTCGCGTAAGTAAACAAAGCGGACCGTGATTGTGTTCGCAACTAGAGCGCGCGCCATTTCTGAAGTGACTCGAATAGGGGCGATAACAAGATGAGGACTGTGTGTTGGTAGGGTTTCGTCTATGTATGTATGTTGCACGTACGAGTTATGCGGCGCTAAAATAAGACGTTGAATTTACGGAAACGCCGGCTAATGAAACAATGAGACGGCGGCGGCGGCGACGCCGCCGTCCTCGACAACGAACCGGGATTGAACTCGCATCTCAGAGAGGCGGAATACTCGCCGGAATTATAATCCGAAACGATATCATCCCGTAGTGTATATCTACATAGATATCGTGTACGCTTTATAGTTATTTGTAGTTAAGTTCGCAAAATTTATATGAGGTACCTTTGTGGCGTGCGGACGCCGCCGAATGCATCTGCATGTAAATGAAGCGTGCAACCTGTTGTTATGTTGTTAGCGTTGGTATGGTAGAGGGATGCAACGTAGTCGCGGATTGGGATCTTGTTAGAGATGGAACGTACAGATATGGGGAATGGAATAATTAAATTGAAGACGACGGTTCTGTGCTGTTGTTAATTAAAATTGATAACGAAGCATCGTACGCGATAATTAGATATTAGCGTTTGTTACGTCAGGAATTTTCGGCGAAAATTGGAGGAATTCTAGCTAGTAATCGGGATTCGTTTCCGGAAAGAAAAACGATTTCGTTCTCGAAGAAGTTATGGAAAATCCACCCCGTTAGGATGAAGGAAGGACGTGGAAATTGAAGGGATTTTAGAGGAAAGTTCTTAGGATCCTGAAGCCACTCATTTCACGTAACGAATCGATTGAGAAATGGAAGTCTCCACATCAAGTCACATCAAAAGCAGCATTTTTTAAAAGAAAGGTTCGTTTTTATGAACTATAAACCGTACGTCGGTTTATACGGTTGTTGAAGATGATTGCCTCGAGCTAGCGAAACACGTGTCATCGATTTTATTATAAATAATTGTGTGGTGAGGAGTTTACCGATGTGATATTTATGTCAGTAAATTACACCACAGTCCTTGCTATCACCTTTACTCCTTCTTCTTCTCGTCAATCCTTATGCCTTTCAGCGTCGGATCAACAAAACAACAAAACACTGCACCTTTACTCAAATTTATAAATTCAATTCTTGTTACGTAGCAATCACTCATCGATCGCTTAGCACCATGAACGGGAAACGGTATTTCGCTCCTAGTGACTGCCGAATACAAACAATTAGTCCAGAAAATCGACCTATAGATGGCGAAAATTTTTCGAGGGCGAATGCGAAATACCGCAAAAGTCGTTAAAATTCGCTAAAAATAGACAAATTTGGTTTTTGTTGGATTTCTGAGGTTCACTCCTACGCCAGTCGACGCGTCTTAACCAGACAAACTCAATGGCGTAGAATTCTTTTAGATTATTGTAAACGATTGCCGGGGAAATGGAAAAAATCGCAAAAAGCCGTTAAAAATCGCAGAAAATAGACAAAGTCGCTTATTCGTCCCGGGTTCTATCGGATTTCTAGGGGTTCAGTTCTACGCTAATCGACGCGCCTTTACGAGCCGAACTCAGTGGCGTAGAATTCTTTTAGATTATTGTAAGCGATTGCCGGGGATGTGGAAAAAATCCCAAAAAGTCGTTAAAAATCGCTGAAAACAGCCCAAATCGCATATTCGGCTGTGTTTCTATCCGGCTGCTGAGGTTCAATTCTACGCTAATCGACGAGTCTTGACGAGCCAAACTCAGTGACCTAGAGTTCTTTTAGATTGTTGCAAACGGTTGCCGAAGGAATGCAAAAAATCGTTAAAAGTCGCTAAAATGACCAAAATCGCATATCCGCCTCGCTTCCTACGGGACCTAGCTAGTTCACTCCTACACCAATAGACGCGCCTTGACGAGACAAACTTAATGACGTAGAATTCTTTTAGATTCGTATTAACGGCTGTCGAGGAAATGCAAAAGAAAATCGCAAAAATCGCAAAAAATTGCAAGAAATCGTTAATATCGCTGACTAATCTGTCGACTTGGAGAAATTGGGGCAATGTACATCTAAGAGTGCTATTCAAATGTGAACAGGAGTTAGTAGGTTCAGTGCTTGGAAATGAAATAATGAAGGTTCGTTCGAAACACGTGCTACAACAGAAGCGTCAAGAAGGGATTTAGGCCGATGCGAAGCCAGTGGAGAGTTTAGTCATTCGATAGCCGTGGAAGGGAGCGGTCGTTCGATCATTATCGATTTACCGGTGGGCGTCTTTTAAAACCTGGATCGTTTTAAGCGAGGTTTACCTTTGGAATCGGATGTGAATAAATATATTAGCCGTTTCCGGTATCTACTTTGGCGTGAAGCGCCCCTGAAGTTGCACTCGTTCGTCGAACCTCTGTAATTATCATTACAACGGCTTGGTACGCAGAAGAATTTCATCATAACTTAATCCTCAAAATCACGAAAGTCAAGCAATCCCTCTGTGACTATGACAGTGAAAGTTTAGAATCAGATTTTGTCAAATCCAATTGGGGAATTAAACGACTTTAACTCTCAGTTTCGGATATGCAGACTTTTAAGACCGGACACTTCAAGATAGAAGAAAAAATCGCATCCATATAGAAGGGAATTGTTGACTTATTGTTAGTCGATTTTACGTTCCGATTTCGTAGAAATCGCGCAATTATACGCCGAACACACCTGCACACCTGCACACCGGAATCCGACGCGCCAGTTGGAAGGTAAAAACGCCTATTACCGCCGTTCCGGGAGCAGCAACTGCACAGCAGTAGCAATTAACGTCGCTGCACCGTAATTAGGAGCTTCTTGTCAGGGAAGCCGGTAATCGATTAAGACAATAGAAGTCCGTTAACCCGACGATGATAAATTTCCTGCTAGCGCGAAGTCGGCGTTAACGGTCGAGATTTCCTCGTTTACTTTGTTGCTCTCTCTTCTTGTTTATTTGTCGGCTGCGGTCCGCAGATTAGTCGGTTATAACTCGCTCGTCTCATAAACGTAAATATTGTTTGGAGCTCTTCCTCGCGTATTCCCCGGACGTAGTAGGAATTTAGTTCGGAAACTCGACGATAATTTCGTATAAATTCTCCTCGTCTAATTTACTCGTACCCGATTCGTTTTGAATAAGGAGGAAACTTTTCCAACTATCGAGCGTTAAACTTTCGAGTTAAATTATCTAAAAATATACTTCTCGCCGAGACTTCGTACTAAGCGAGCAACAAGAATTTTTCGTAATTAAAGTAGTTAATTCGGATTGGTGTCTGTTCGCGAGTAAATGAATTTCGCACTTTACTCCTCGAGATAGCAGTTTATTTAAAAGTTAGTTTGGCATAATGAGGACTTGACCGCGATTTAAGAAGCACCTCGACGGGATAAATTTTAGTTAATAGGGAAACGGCGATGGAAAGGTCGACTCGTCGTACTTTCCAGTATGAAGTGTGAGGTCGAAATTGAGATATGAATAAAGGAAATTAAAACGAGGTTTTTGCTAGTTTATGAAGTTTACACGAAAGGAACAAGGAGTAATTTTTCACCATTTTAAAGACATCAGATCTAAAAGAATCGACTATATATAATACAATTCAGCTGTTTAGGAAACAAAAAGGACATGGGAAAAAGGGTTCGGGCAAAAAAGTTCGCGCCCAGCTGAAAGCAGATACGATGTTTTGGAGTGCAAAATCTTACAGGCAATTAGGAATAAAGGGGAGAAAGATACTATAAGCACGTATTTGGCATATGTGAATGTCTAACTTAACATCAGAAAAATCAAGCCAGCTACTACAGAGATTACAGAGATACAAGAAAAAATTATCAAATCTAGGCTGTGATTGCTTTCTGGAAGTTATTTCGCAATAAACTCTTCATATATTCGTGTGATCGATGACGAGAGCTATTTCACTGTGGAAGGCCAACGAATTGGAGCCAAAACATTATTTTGAGTCTGCCAACCACGAAGCACCAAACAAAATCAAGTATATCAAGAAAACCAAGCTCCCGGGAAAGGTTTCGTTATGGTTGGCAATTAGCGAGTGAGCCGATATTTTCCAAGGATGGTGTAGCGACCTCTGTCCAAATTTCTATAGAGAAATGCTTGCCTGTACTTAAAAAAATTCAGGATAATAAAATCGCTTTCTGGCGAGATTTAGCATCGTCGCACTATGCCAAGGCAGCCTTGCATGATTTGGAAATGTATGGTAGTGAATTGGTACCCAAGCAGTATAACCCTCCAAACATCCCACAAATACGACTTTTTTGGACCAATTTGAAAAGGAATATCTACAGAAAGCGATGCCTGTGGGCTGATTCAAAATTATGTTACCACTCAAATAACAGGTATGTTCCTAGTGATGAAATGTGTATTTAAATGAATTTGTGCATAATTTATATCTCAGACTCCATTTTTTCGCCATCATGTTCAACACCTAGAAAGCAACTATGAACACTAGCACCTAAAGCCACTTAATCATAAATTCCTTGTTTGTTGTTAAAGTTAATAGGAATAGAAAAATGACCATTGGCTTACCAACATTTTTGGATTTGACGAAAGTAACGATAACAAAGAAATCTACAATAAAGCTCGTCGATAAGACGTAGCTATCGTCACGAATACGCGGTATGCAAAATTTCGGGCCCGTAAACTTACTGGTTTGTCAGTTATGATTGAAACTAGAAATTAAAGCTGTAGAAGCTCTTAACATTGGAAAAACTAATATTTTATCGTCAGGTCAGATACACAATTATCAAAATAGGTTTGGAACCAATAAAAACAAGTTAAGTTCAACCGATCTTGAAAGAAAAGTACTGAACACCCTGAAACGTCCTGCATTTCCTTGATAGTCGTTTGCAACTGATCCAGTTTTAACAAAACGTTTGATAAATGTGGCAAATTGTTAAACGGTTTGGTGGACCATGTGCAAATCGACTGGATTACAGGTGGTGAACCATACACTTCCATCGGGCTTACTACGACTTTTCTTTCCTCCAATGTATATCGGTCAGATATTATGGAACTTCGCCTATAAGAAAAAGAAACAGAAGCTCTAAAGCTCGTATCACTCACATAGTTGAATAGCTCACAGGACTACAGTTGAATATCGTACATGTTTGGTGCATGGTTAATAGATAATATTCATCCCGTTTGAGTGCTAATGTAGTTTTGAATCAATCTGTACGTAAATGTGGAGTGTTTAGTTAAACAAGATTAGGACGGAGCGAAAAAGCACAAACGGAATTCAGGAGCCAAGAAATACGAAAAGTAAACATCTATGGTGTAAACACCTTCTTGTAAATTTCATTTGTAATTGTCATATAAGCGACATAAAATGTTGTTAATTTTTTCCAATAACACATTTGTCTTATAGGTACTACTAATAGGATTTACATTGGTTTTACTTCCCCAAGAACGACGTCTTCTAGAGTACCGTAGGGATTTAATCTTCGCCCCACTATTGTTTTTAATATATTTAAACGAGCAATTCTTGTACATATATATGCATATAGAATTGGTTTCTCGAAAACGGCTATAACGATTTTGATGAAATTTAGTACTTGGGAGTCTTCGGGGACGAAAAATCGATCTGGCATGGTCCCGGTCCCGAAAAATTCCATTTTGACCCGGTTTACACACATTCCTGGTATTGCGGTATGTAAAATTGGTTATCGAAAATGACTTTAGCAATTTTTATGCAATTTAGTAGCTGGAGATTTTCGAGAACACAAAATTGATCGAGCATGGTCCCGGTCCAAAGCAATTTTTTTGTCCCGCTTTCACCTATTTCTGCGGTACATAAAATGTGTTATCGAATATTACTCTCAAGATTTTGTTACAATTTAGTATCTGCGAGTTTTTGCGGACGAAAGACCGAGATAGTATGGTCCTGGTCTCGATTCAATCCATTTAATTCAGGTTTTCACCAATTTCGGCCTAAGCGTGGGTTAGCAACTTTTTTAACATCATGCAGCCAAGCGAAATTATAAGTAATTAAAACTTCACTACTAAACCATAGATGCCACTGAACATTAACAACATGTATATTCTCATACTTTTAACCTTATAAACTTTTTAATATATATGTGCTACTATATATACTTCAAATATACAATATAAATTAAATATCAAACCTAAACTAAAAGGCGTTATTATTTGGTTCAAAATTATTCAAAAAATTTTGGAAACTCCGAGCAAGGCTCGGTCCACCAGGTACTTGTCTTTAATACATACAAGTGGCAAGTTATTCAAGCTATTTAAAGATAAACCATTTGAATAAAGATTCATGTTTTATGTTCCTAGGACGCACTAGGGAGCCCTAGGGCGAAGTTATGATTTCAAACAAAGGGGTCAAAACCTGAATGAAAGAATTCGAACAAAAAATCTCAATTTTTGCTGTTGTGGTGGACTACATTTGACCTAGGTTTAATCACAACAAAGTCAAACCATGATCTATGTACATATATCAGTGCCAAACAACGTAAAAATCTTTCTAAAACGTTCGGCACAAAATCTTGCAATAAACTCCTCTCCTTTTCCTTCTTTATTTTGGATAAAATACTTTTACATTTTCATCGGACATAACGACGGTGTGGGTCCTTCCTTCATCTGCCACTCGATCCAACAACGAACGCATCGTACATGCTTATTACGCTCCCTACGTATACGTATTTTTTCCGTCCGTTTGAATTATTAATAATCGCGTTTGCGTAACTTTAATGATACGAGCCGGCCGACTTTTTACGACCCTTTGCTCTATATTTACCCGTACGCAAACGCGTGACTAGACTCAATTTATTTCGGCCGGCGTTGATTTCGTTGAAATCGCGCCGGTTAAACAGCGGCGAGCGTTCCTGCTAATTTAGCGTTCGCAATTTGTACTGTTTCGCTAGTGTAAACATTTAGCTCGGCATAAACATGTCACAGCGTTGTAATAAACTCGATGCACGCTACTCTAACTACGGTTGTTTTCCGACCCGTAGTCGTCGTATCGATTGTATGTAGTACCTACATACATATGTACGTCTGTATGTTATTTGGAATGGAGAAACATATTCATATGCGCATTTGAAAGATTTTACTTTAAAGCCAATGGATAAATGAAATCTGTACATATTCTTATCGTCAACGGGAATAGATCGTCAGTAGGTACTCGTTGTTTGGTGGGGGAATCCCAAACTTACGGGGAAATCGGAACGAGGAAGAGCAAAAAGCAGCACTTTAGTGGAAGTTGTAGTGACCGTTTCTACATTCTATAAATCCTTTAATATATATTTTAAAAATTGGTGTTAGTACTTTTATTATTAACAATCAATAACAATATTAGGATATTCACTGTAAATACGATCAGCAGACCCAGATTATTGTTGATAGATTTTCCCAATAACTTTGACCTACAACAAATCTTTCGTTAGGTAACTCTAAGACTTTAGGTACATACCTCTCATACAGATTTTTCCGATAGGGATGTGTCGGATTTCGTAATGCTCTTAGTTGACAATCCCACAAACATTTAAGTTGACAGAAGTATTCAGGAATGTTCACTAATTCAGCGTAAAAGGATACACACGCAGCGAAGCTCTCTTCAATAATGCTTCGAAATCGTTCAGAGATATTACGAAAATTCATGTTTTGTACTTCTTACTCGACGCCCATTACGTGAACATTACGGCCCGTATAATCGCCCAAAAAACCAACATTTATACTCGTCGCATCGTCAAAAAATTTGAGCCACCTCAACTCAGTGCTGGAGGAAGCAATGTCTGCGACTCCAAATATCAAAGGAAAATAGCTAAAGTATGTGCGAATATGTCAAAATCTTTCGCTTCGTCGCCGTACACAACCACTTAAATTTGAAGAATTTTGCTAAGACCCTTAGGCATTGATCCCGACGAGATCGAGCCAGATTACCATCGTAATCGTCGTGCGTTTCTAGATTGGACGTTTCAACGCCTCGAAGTCGACTCTCATCTTGATCAAGAAATCATCTTCAGCAACGAAGCGCATTTCCGGCTAAACGGCTATGTTACCGAACGAGCTTGTTACGTATGGGCAGAAAAGAATTTCCAGATTCACTTCGCGAGCAAAAGAATCATTGTTAGGCGTAGATTATGGGTTGAAGTCTTCGTGGAATCTTAGTTTCTCGAGGACGATCTTGCCCGAGTTTTAGCCGTCCAGCAGAGAGAGATATGGAACCATGACTACCGTCTTTTCTGGCCCAATTTGGATGATGTTGACATCGAGGATGTGTTCCCTCAATAAGATGGGACGAGGAACCAAGCGGGTGGCGAAACGATCACCGTTTTGCGCAAAAAGAATCTGAACGAGTTATGAGGCGAAGAAACGGTGTGAACTGCGATTTAAGACTTTCAACATGAGGAACATAAAAGAATAGACTAGATGTAGGTGCTTGCTATAATAGCCAACGCTACGAAGGAAGATGTCTACTATGCTCTCTGTAGGAAACACAAAAGAGCCTATTATAATTCAATAACAGTGGACAAGAAAGATAGAACGTTGATGTGATAAGAACGAGTGAAAATATAGTTCAAAAACGTTGAGAGTGATAAATGCAGAAATTCTAAGTACATCAAAAATTCTGAATGAATGTTCTAATCTCACAACAGGTGAAACAAATACTTGCTTCTGTAAAATGGGATCTGCTATAGACAACGGCATAGATGGTGGTACTGTTGCTTTGGAAGTCAAAAAGTTTAATTTCCCTAATAGGCTATATTGCTTGCTTCTTGGAGCAAGTATCAACACCAGAAATAGAAACAATAATTAATAATATGAAGGCAAAAGAGAGTAGCGACATTTATGGAATAAAGTTGTACAATGCATTGCCAGTGACGTAAGTGCATGTTTGACTAAGGTAGTTAATGCCTGTATTGCAGAGGGAGTGCTTTCCAGAACAACTAAAGCTAGCAAGAGTGATATTAATAGAAGAAGATAATGGCATTAATCGCTGTAAAAGTTATAGACCGATAAACGTATCAGAAGTATTTGACAAAGCAATACTTTCTAGCCTCTCAAATTATTTAGAAAAATTTAGAAAATCTTCCAACGAACAGTGAACGGGTATACCCTACAATTAAATTTACCACCACAGCCTTAGTTAGTGTTTCAAAGTCTATAAACGATGCTCTAGGCGAAAACAAAATGACGGACATTAATTTGTTCAATCTAAGTAAAGCCTTTGACACAGTGGACTATGATATATTACTAGTAAAGTTAGAAATGTATGGAGTAAGAGGACAACCACTAGAGGTAATTAAATCCTATATATAGTCGAATGGAAAGGATAAAATTTTTGTTTAGAGT
This sequence comes from Chrysina gloriosa, assembly GCA_038088585.1. Lineage (NCBI taxonomy): Eukaryota > Metazoa > Arthropoda > Insecta > Coleoptera > Scarabaeidae > Chrysina > Chrysina gloriosa. The sequence goes on along the minus strand of CM076094.1, from coordinate 6,765,586 downwards.
GTACAACATATGGTGTGCCTCAGGGATCAATCTTGAGCTCACTATTGTTCATTATTTCTACTAATGATCTAATTGGTGCCGTTTCAGAAGCCGGGATGTGTCTATACGCTGATGATTTATTTATTTTCGTCAAAACAGAAATGAACAGGAATTTCCAGCATAATCCCATGAAGCAATAATTGCTTCTTAAACACCAGCTTTAGATTTACTTAGAATTCAGAAATAAGAGTGTCAGAATCAGATACTTACTATTTTGCTAATTTATCAGTTTCATTATTATTATTATTATTAAGCATTTTACAAAGTAAAGACGTGGTTTATACAGACAAGACCCAACGTCTGGTAGTTAAAACAAAATCTGAAGAACCTACGACTGTTAAATTCTTAAACCTAACTTCGGATGCCAAGTTAAAGTGAAAAACTCGTCTAGAACAACTGGCAAAATTGCTGGCGCCAGGGCATTTACGTTATTAGCCGAATTAAATTCATAGCAACATGTCACACCGCCATTCTTATTCTGTACTATTCCACATTCCACTGCCACCTCTCCCATCGGCTTCTGTTTAGAGGCGCATCTAAAGTGGTCGAAGGAATATTCATCCTGCAGAAGAGAGCTGTGCGGATACTTTACAACTTACATTGTGGAAAGTCCGGTAGGGAATACCTCAGATAGCAGTGAAATATATTTACAATCACTATGACCAATATCATCAAAATGGAATGGGGCATAGATGCAACGTCCGCGGTTGTCACATTTTATATATTCCCATGCATGGAATAAAGATGGCCACCAAAATTCGCATTTTTTGGGGGAATCTAACTATTCAGTCAGATATTACACCCCAAATCAAAAGTTTCTGTGTGATAAGAACTTTGGAGAAAATGGGAGCCTTCTTCGTGAATATTCCTAAACTTTTATTTATTTCTTTTCTCATGTCACTCTTGGTTTTGTCATAACATATGCAACTTTAACTATGCCTGTGATATTCGCTACATGTTTCCTTTTCATATTGTACTCTTTCTTCCTTTTCTTTAAAACTGATAATTGTTTTTGTTAAAACATTAATAAAAATATTATTGCTATTAATATCCAAACCTTTTTCCTTGGTGTTATCTGAAGTCACTTGCCACCACTCAACTAAAGACCAGCCAAGAATTAAAGAACAACATCTTCTTCTTCTTAATAATATTCCTATCTACCTTTCGGTGTAAGGCTTGGATGGGGTCAAGTTTCCTATTTTCCATATAGTTCTCTCCACCGTTTTCTGTCTCCGGTCTGATCCTTTATTCCCTCCCACTCAATTCCCCTCCCTGCCGCTGCTCCCCTGATATTGTCATTCCATCTTCTTCTTGGCCTTCCTCTTTTGTTTTTTCCTGTCACTCGTGTCTCATACACTCTCTTTGTCAGTCTATCATCACTCATACGACACACATGGCCGAACCATCTCAGCTGACTCTCCTCCACTATTCTCCATATGGGTTTCATTCCTAGGTTTTGCCAGTAACTCTCGTTTCTTATCTTGTCTTTCTTGGTCTTGTTTTCTATTCGTCTTAGGAATCTCATATCCATGGCGTTCACCCGCGATTTTACCTTTTCTGATCTTGTCCAGGACTCACTACTATATGTTATTGTTGGTCTTATCACTTTTTCACAATTTTAGTTTTAATCCGTTTTGTCACTTCCTTTTTCCCCAGAAACGTAGTTCTCATCATATAAAACATTCTTGCCGCTTTTTTCATTCTTTCATTAATTTCTTGAACAGGTGAATAACTACAAATATTTAGGAACAATAATTCAATGGGACGGAAAAATGGAAAGAACAACATACAACCCGAAATAATTACGCCAAAATGTCTTAAAAAGTGGAGGTTCTTATATGACGATCACCAATCGAAATCAAGGCAGTCATCTCACTGATATCATCTTTCATTATTAACGCAACCAAATATGCTTTCATGGGATAATAAGGGTTTGACGAATATCAAATGCGTTGGGTTTTTACACGATTACAAGATTCGGACATCGTAAATGAAAAACCCCCGTTTATAAAAATTGCCCCCGAACTTATCCTTGAGATGAATAATGCCCTTGCTTCGTACAACAGCTGCCATCTCATTCCAACTCGAAGGACCCCGAAGGCTAAAAGCACACAAACTAACAATCTATACCGACCACCCGCTCGCCTCCGAAAACACCCCCGTACTACCTACCACCTACGAATTACATGGATTGCGAAAGTTTCGTTTCATCCCACTCTCGCCGTGCATCTTGACGCCAACGTGGGCGAACTGAAACAAATAGAATTGAATTTGGTACATCTTTTCCCACTTACGAAATACATAGTATAAATGCAACCTAACACCCTAACACCGCGAAGAAAGTTCCGTTCACGCCATTGAAAATTTGATTAGATCCGCTCAATTGATCTCGGTAATCCGCACACATCGCGTTGTTGCTCGACGACGCCGAAGACTTTTCTCGCGTATGTGCTCGTAACGCGACGCGGCGCCCCGAACTCTCATTACGGTGTTTGTTGGAAGGTAGAAACGACCTCAAACTTTTAACGGTTTACTCGGGGATTCCCGAGAAAGAGAATGGGGTGACGTGCGGTCATCCAATCGTCGATTGATTGGTTTACGAAGTGATGCAAGTGGTTCCCCGCCTTCCTTATTCCGCGTGATTGAATTTCTGATCATCTTGCCAAAAGCTTGAGAATCGGCCCATTTCGTTCCAACCATCGCAAATCTTAATCGCATCCTTCACAACAGCGTCGTATTACCGCAGATAACCAGCGAACTAAGACAAGCAATCAACGCGATGTCGTGATGTTTTCCGACAGAGTTTCCAACATATCGGACAAAGGAAACGTTTCTGCTGGCAAATTCGAATGGAATCAGCACGCGCGAAAACGTCGGCTTTCCGGAAGCACACGGTAACACCTATTTGCTCGTCGCGACGCTACGGCGTCTAAATGGTCGCACATTCCTGAAGCGCCGCGCCCGAAATAACGTCGTTAGATGTGATTTAAGTCGGAGAACATACTTCTCTCATCAATACTCAACGACGGTTATCTAGTCGAAGGGGATCGATGGCGTCGCAGACGCTCGCGTCGTCGTCGGCGTGCGTATGTCGAAGCCTAACTATCGTCGTCGGAGTTCGTTGTACCGGCGCAATTTGCAGAATAATTCCCGCGCCCGAAGCGGGCAAATTGGAGTCTCTGATTCGGAATTGAGAGAGTAATTTGCAAGTAACCAGAGTAAAGTTAGCGTTGATGTCCCCTGAAGGTGCGTCGACAACTTCGTAACGTGTCGAGGATGGGGAGGATTCGAGACAATGGGAAGTCTCCCGGTTTTGGTCTATGATTACCATAAGATAATTAATCGTTTCTATCGTTGCCACGTCCATTTCGATATTTTCAAATGCGTATTTCGGCAACTACGCTGCTATCTTCAATGGTGATAAGATAAACGATATTCCTTGAGCTTTGCTTTCCTTCTTTCGCATCTTGTTTACCAAGGGTGACAGCTTCGTTGCCGAAATTCAAACTTGTAACTTTTGACGAGGACAAGAACTTCCTTTAAGATGATGCAGGGTAGATCGAAAACAATTAAATTCAAGGACAAATTCCGAAAAAGTACTTTCCTGCATGTTTCCCATTCGACCCGTTTCCATGCTATTCTAAACTTTCTGTGCTAGAAACTTTTTCGCGGGAGGCCGCTGTATGCCACTACTTTGCATCGGCGTTTCTCCATCCGAAGGATCAACATCCTCAGGGATCGCTTCATGGTAGAAGTTCCTTATATCAAAGCATCGTGATTGCACACTAGGATCTGTGTTTTACGGACGAAGCGATTAGGGAGGTTCTGTACGATGCACAATGGTTCTGGTGCGAGAAAAATCAATTTGGCAAGGTATGAATCGGTTGACAGGGCAAGAATTGCTTCATTTGAGGTGATGTGGGGTAGATCAAAAACAATTAAATTCAAGGGCGAAATCCGAGGAAATAGTTTCCCGAAGGAGACACGCGCGTTTCCCGATCGACTCATTTCCTTGTTATTCTAAACTTTCTATGGTAAAAACTTCCTACTGTTTCTCATAATCTTCCATCGACATTTCTTCAGCCATGGATCTAGATTTCTTAGAAATTCTTCTTCTATTATGGCAAGAATTCTTCCTGTCTGGCATAGAACTGTGTCGGTAACTCCACATTCACAAAATGACCAATTTTTTGGTACAATTTTTACAATTAGCTGTTACCCTAAGCGTTGCGTTCACTTTCTACCCCTTTCAGGATACAGTCATTTTCTGCAACGAACATACAGAATACAGAACAAACATCCCGTACAAAATCCGAACTTATACCCCAAATATCGGGGAACAATGTCGTAATTTTCGAGACTCCTGCTTGCGAGCTCGGCGGCGGCTTTCCCAAAATTTGTAAATCAAAATTATATCTCCGACAATGATCACCCCTTATTCCGAGCTCAGCTCCGTTCTGGGCGCCTCTCGAGCTTCCGCCTCTGTTCCTGTGTGTAAGTACGCGTCGTGTCGTGCAATCCCGCCGTAATAACGCGGAGAAAACGAGAGAAACATATGCGAAAAGCGAACGGAAATACAAACGTAGAAAATTATGAAGTTCAACGTTTCTCTGTGCTCGCCGGCTTTGCGACGGAACGAGGTAATCGCGCGAAGGGCCGGATCTTCGAACGACGGTATATAAATGGAGAATCATTAAGGTGAAACAAAAGCCACAAATACCCGGAACGAAATCCGGGATCTCAGTTATGTCGGAGTCTATTCCTGCGGGGAGGAGGAAATTTCCCTTGTATCGTGCGAAACGCGCGTCCGCTTGAATTTGGGCGCGATTTCTATCGAATTGAGTCAAGTTATCTTTCTGATATTTTCGATTAAGTTCGATGACTTTCTTCGTGCTTCCCTCATCAGGAAAAAACGAAAAAGGTTGGAAGCAATTATTTTGTAGTCTCCAGTGCGCTTAGGACGAACCAAACACACAAGTAGCTTTCGATGGAGCTATCCCCGTAAATTGTCGCTAAATTAGAAAATTTTGCAGAACAGTACTTGAATGGATTAGAAATGTAATGGAGGCTTACCAGTATTAACATTGCAAGAGCTAAAGTTAGTACCATGCTGGGAAAATGCGGAAAGCTTACATTGCGAGCTTGGCGGTTGTAAATTCCATATTCAACTCACCTTTTATTGGAGCAGTCAAAGGATCTTTTCTATTTTGGATTTTCTCATTGAAAGAACATGGTTCGATACTGGGACTTTCCTTTGCAGAAATGTCAGATGACTTCTAGCTTTTCGTGAGGTTTCTATTAGGAGGTCAATGGCACAATTTTGAGGTTCTTTATTGCTGGAGTTTACTTCGATTTTGGACGCTTCTTGTACTGTCCTTTAACAGATCGTGTGGGTCAACTCTTTAATGTCACTGGATTCTGGATTTTCTAAGAGAACTGCTGTAGCTTTCCATTAGAGGAGTGCGACCCAATTTCTTGCAAATTCCGAGTTCCGAAATCAAAGACTTTGACCTTAACTTTTCAAGTTGTTCATCGCAAGGATTTCGCTTAACCCATTAGTGTACCCACGGTTCTCATTTTAGTACAGTAAACTGTACCCAAATGAGTAGAGCGGGTACTAATGGGTTAAACTTAAACCTTTCTATTGGGCAATTGTTGTTAGATTGAAGATGTATTCGCGAGGGAAGTGTCAGGCGGTTTCTGACCCCTTTGAGGTCCTTAATCGATGATAGGTGGTGCAACTATGAAGTCCTACATTGCTGGTGCACGCTTCGATTTTGTCCTTTTTCTCGTATTGTCGGTTAAGAGAGATTTTCTTTGAAGAAATGTCATTCGATCTTGTTTTTTCCTTTATTTAACAGGACAAATGCGGATTTCGTAGGGTGTAGAGTGTGATTCGATTTCTGGAGAATTGAAGTAGAGAGTTTACTTTGATTTCCGAATTGGTCATCGTAAAAATGTCGTTCAATATTGAAGCTGCTTATTGCGAAGTTGTGGATGATCTTACGATACCTTCGTAGGAGAAGTGCCAGGCAGTATCTGCTTCCTTTTTAGTAGTTTTTAATTTGGGGATAGGATGCAGTTTGAATGTTCTTGATTGTTGGAATTTTGGCCCAATTTTCGACATTCTTTTTCTAGTTTCCCGTTAAGAGATAGTGTGCCTTTTGTTCTTGAATTCTTCCTTAATGAAATGATATTCGACCTTGCTTCTCCGTTAATAAGACAGATGTGGCTTTCTATTTGTAGAATGTGACTCGATTTCTGGAGAATTGAAATAGGCAGTTTACTTTTGATTTTCGAATTGGTCATCATAAAAATTTCTTTCAATATTGAAGCTGCTTATTAAGACGTTGTGAATAAATTTGGGATACCTTTGCAGCATAAGTGTCAGGGAGTATCTGCTCCCTTTTGAAGTTTTTAATTGGGGATAAGTTACACAGGTTCGATGTTCTTGATTGCTGTAATTTTGGCCCGATTTTGGACATTTTTTTATTTGTATCTTCCCATTAAGGGATAGTGTGCCCTTCATTCTTGAATTCCTCCTCAATGGAATGCCATTCGACCTCGTTTCTCCGTTAACAGGACATTGCATTCCTATTCCAGAACGCATATCCATAAGTTTCATGGTGGCCACCACTGTCTTACCTGGTGATAAAATCAGTGGAAACTTGGTAGAAGCTGTGATACCTAATGATTTTTCTCTTAAAGTTGATCTCTGTCCAAACTTGATAGTTTCCAAAGTGTTGATCGTTGCTACATGGATTCCTGCAACAACTAGAATCCTTTGATGATAACCCCTCAAAATTAGGATGCATCTATTCGAGGGCTGATGGTTTTTATGGTCCAAAAAAATTAATGTATATACCACTTGTATTGTCCTTAATCATCGGTTTGTTAAAAACGCGCGCTATACAATGTTAATAATTTACGTTTCTATTAACTAGCAGGTGGCGGAAAAGTAATGTCATAGTGTGAATTGGCTACCATTTTGTTAGAAATGAAAAAAATGAGCTCTGTTTTGACGAAAACTTTATGTGAAGACCTAAAGTTGATGACATTAAGTTTAAAAAATTATATCAGTCGAATGATGTTGATGCACATTTGTGCTCGCCTTACGGCATTTGGAATTGTTGCTCGCTGCTCCAAATTGACGATTTCTTCTTCAATGTTAGCTTTCAAGGCTAGCAAGGTTTATGGTTTGTTGTGGTAAATGCGAGATTTCGAAAAGCCCCAAAGGAAGAAGTCTGGCGTCGTTAGATCTGGCGATCTAGACGGCCAGCTCAAATTTCCAAAACGGGAGATCAGGCGCCCAGAAATTGGTGTCTCAAAACCTCCATCGTTGCCAGAACTGATTGAATGGTTGCTGTGTCCTAGGCAATCTGCGGAAAAAACTCGTTTAACAACGAACTTGACGCTGCGTTAAAACAACAGACAGAAAATTGGTCAAATAAGCAGTAACAATAATTCCGCCTTCTTCAGGTGTGTATAGCTCCTTTTCTTGTTGTTGTCAACTAAATCGCTATTTGCCTACAACATAGATGTCAAAGGACAATAACATTTGACGCCATTTGCAAAAATTAAGGCCCATTCACATTATGACATTACTTTTGCGGCACCCGTTATATCTGTTAGTTTCCTCTTCGTCTAGTTGTAAGAAACTTATGGAAGTTCTCCATTGCTCAGGCGCAAAATCAAATGCTAGTGTGATTGGTACTATTCAATTAATCAGTACGATTTTCTTCGCAATTTCTAATTCTGGTGGACTTTCACGTACTAGAAGACATTTTGGTAATCGCCAAATGAAACTTGAATATATCCTTTCCATTAGAAATAACGGACTCATCGTGAATCTGAACCCGAAAGCGAAAAATCCCAATGTATATGGATTTTACCAACAGATGCTACCAACATACTACTATTCTCCAACATGCACCACGCGTTCTATACACGATGCGCTAATCAAAGAACGAAACTGCCGATCCAACAGTGCGATTTTCCCGGAACAAATTCAAAGTAAACACGCAGTCCGATCCCGATCGCAACCGCATTTTCCTTTAATTAAAACGACAGCAGAAATATATTCCGGGCTTTTCCACCGCCGGTCATCGAGTTCGAAGCGTATCGAAAAAATACATAAACAAAACTTTTCAATTTAGACCGGGTATGGGTATCGATGGAGTTTTCCTCTTTTTCTTTTTGCGGGGCGGCAATCGTCGCTAAAAACCGAGTAAAATTCGAAATTTTCCGGTTCGAAACGGCAACCGACGATAATTAAAATAAGGGAATTAATAGAAACGCGAAAGTTATATCTTTAGTCGAAGTTTAAAGCGGATTCCGACTCCTAACTTCTTCGGCGCGGCGACGCCGAATCAATATTTGATTGGCATGCTGCGGGGAATTTAATTCGGAAACTTAGTTGTAAGTTATTACAAGTTTGTCGATCCCTCGGAGTTGTCGGCACAGCTAGGGGTGTGTTGAGACTTAGTAATGTAAATACGCCCGGGCGTATTGAAGCCCGGTACGTACTACGTATGTACGTACGGCATGTTTATTGCGAGCGTTGGGGAGGAAGGTCCTTTGTGTAAGGGGATAATGACGTACACGTTCCGCGATGTTTCCTCTTTGCTTTTCGACGGGGGAAAACGAAACGAATTCCGGTTTTGGAGGGAATTAATAATTTATAAGAGATGTAGGTAGGAATGGCGCGTTATGTACATATGTACAAAGGAATTGGTTAATTTTGTAAATGCGGGGATGTTACACGGCACATGAACAATACCTGACATAATGGAATTAAATTCCATAATTGGCGAATCTATCCTCTATCTACGAGCGATGTTTTGAATGTTCTAGGAATTTGACTCTCCGTCAATCGTGGAAGTTTTATATATAGTTTGCGGTATCGGTCAGTGACGAGTCTCATCGCGTTTCAAAAAGCTATCCTGTGCAATATTCTTTAGTATACCTAAGCTATTTGGCTCTCACAGACGTATATCTGTACAGCTGATTTTGCAATCACGTAGGACACGACTAAGTCAAGCTGGCAGAAGTCCATCACCAGGTAATTTGTAAATCAAAATTTTAAATTTAAAGTTTCTGTAATGTACTATTTGGGCATCCTCTAAATGTGCTAACAGACGAATGGCGATATGGTCCTACCAAATGCTGACGATGTATTTCAACACAATTTGATGTCGCACGATATAACAATTTGTTTGCATAACACCCCCGTTAGCTCTTTTAGCAAGTACGGAGTAACACGGATAGAGATTGTTATCACTCATTCCAATGGTGTCATATTGTCTTCTGGAGAGTCGGGCTTCAACAAAGGCAGATAACGCTTCCACCTGTGAAAGTTTGATTAGCGCAACCTTTTGCAAAGATTTAGTACACGTTTTTTTGGAAATATTTGATCGATTTGGAAATGTACGAATTTGCTCCAGTAATCTATAAGGTTGTATTTCTCCTTCAATATATGAGAAATCCTAATCAAATATTATAACGATGATGATGTTATAACCTCAAGAACATGTTTTATGGTTAGGAGAAGCTGAGTAAGGTCCAGAGGAACAAGAATTATATCGAGAAATTGAATAGTTCACAAAAATTTGATAAGTTCCAGACAAAACGAGCAGCTGCCCAGAAGGAGCGGCGAAAGAGGATGAAGGAGGCAGAACACCCAATGGCAATGAAATTTTATTGAAGCTGCCGTTGCTGTACATAAATTTGTTTCGTCCATGCCGACATATAACGATGGATTTGTTCAGCAATTTCTGTGCAACGCTGCCGACATAGATTGTTGGTTTTCAAAATGCACTAATTGTAAGGGAATTTCGATCGAACAACTTAAGGAATACATTGGTGGCATGGCACTGAATACTCCCGTAACATAGATGGTTTAGCGGTGATAGTGATAGTTCAAAATGAATCGAGAAATTTCAAGAATCTGGTACACTGAAAGTCTACTTCTACATATAACATTGATGTCTCTTCAATTTTTGCGCCATAGCTACGTGAATGACGAGCAGTCGGATATTTTTAACAAATAAGATCGCTCGAAAGCTCGAATGATCAATTCGATGAGGAAGGAATCCTGCAAATTGATTTTTCTGAAAGTTTCGTCCGTGAGGGACAAGACGAAGTGTAAAATGCACTCGATATTGTAAATAGCCTTCTAGAGGAGCAGATTTTTTCGATGAGGCCTACCTTTCAGATGCAAGTATATAAAATATTCCATATCTCAATACGTGTTTCCCAAAATTTAATCTCAAAATATGCGTGTGAATGCAACGTAACAGCCCGCGCTTTTGACCATATAAACTCCATCTGATGCTCGCTTACGCCCACTTATAAATTTATTGATGATTCTGTAAATGCATGTAAATCTACCAGCAGATTCGAATACCGTGAATTGCAACTAATACGCAAATTACAACATGCACCATTCACGATAGAAGTGTCGACTTGGCCGAGACTGGCTGGAATTGGATGAGGTGCAGCAGTTATATACGCTTATGTCGCCGTCGCAGATACGTTCCAGGATATTCGAGATAAACCGAAACTTCTCGTGAAACCGCAAGAATGTTCGATATGATGGACGTAAGACAGACAGAGACATCGATTTGGGTTTTGCCAAATATCAACACTAAAAGGTTGAGAAACGCTGCCGATTACATCAATTTAAGGGGACTCGTACCGGTTAGAATTTTTAAAAAGAATGATTTTTTTATAATATTGTATGAAGCCTTATACCTTCAGAAATCACCTTCTAAAGTTTTGTAGTGAACTTTGAAAAATAAGAGAGTTATAGCAATTTAAATGCGCGCGCGTTTTCGGCGTTCTACCGGCAGTTTGCCCGGTTAGACAGCTGCTCTTCTGCCCTCTCCTATATCCCGCCTGTTCTAGTTGCTGTTTCTAAACTAACCTGCGTCTTGACGCCGTTATAGTGTTGGCTTGTTTTCACGTGGTCAGTTCGAATTTCCAAGTGCACAGAACCATTGAAAATGGGTAAAAATCCATACGGAAAAGGCAGCAGAAAATCGCAAACTTTTAAACGCGTTTTACTCAAATTAGCATTTTTTCAAACTGCGCTAACTATTCTCCGCAACCACTAGATGGATTTTTTCATTCTTGGTGGCTTTGTTTATTTTGATCTCGTCTACCGTAAGACTGTCGCTAGAAAATTGCAGAAAAATTGCTTTAAAAAATTGGCAAGGGAAAAAAGGTGGAAAAACGTGATTTCTACATCTCTTTTTTACAAAGCCGTCATGTTGTTTTTTTTAAATTTTTTATAAATAGGTGGTGAAACTACGATGTAAACTACCTTCCTCTTTAAAATACTTCTTGAAATTTCTGTTTCAGACATGTCAATTTTGAGATTATCTCAGCGCAGTGTGAGGGTCTCATTTTCGAGGATTCGACCTTAGTGCCCTGAGTAAATAATTCTCAATCAAAAAAATGTATACTCCCAAAGTATGTACAAATTAAAGGCAAAAGCTTGTATAAAGTTTTGTAATAAAAGAAACAAGAACAGAAAACTTTAAATATGGGTCATTTTTTAGCCTTGAAACCGGTAATAGTCCCTTAAGTTAAATCCGAACGATTTTGTCTTTGGGATACTAAATTCAATATTCGAAGATTTTAAGATTTGAAACCCATTAACACTAACGACGAGCGAAGCAACGAACTTTCTTTTATTCATTCCGTCGTGATTCACGTCGAGATAATCAACACGGAGCGCATTAGCAATAAAAACGGCACTTCCATTGTCATACATTTCGCCCGATAGACGAGCATAACGACGTTGCTAGCGGACATGTTCAGGCAGCTAATGACCGTCGTTTCTCACCGATGATGGCAATCGATATACACGAAACGCGCGGTAGCCATTTATCGCGTAGATACCGCATACGTAGCGAGAGTCAGGCGAGTTTGTCAGTCACTAAATTGCTGAACGCCCCCGTCGAGCATGAAGTTATCGTCGCCGCCGTGGCTGTAACATACGAATGATTTTAGAATTGTCGCATCGCAGATGTTGGGCGCGTTTTAACACTAAATTTCATTACTGGCGAAACACGTGTCCCGAATTCGTTAATTGATAGTAAATTCAAGGACTATGGTTTAGTATCACTGACGTTATATCACATCGGTATATTTCGGGTATATACTCTTTCGCCACGTTAGTTTTTGGTTTGTTGTTACATTTTTTTATCGCTATTTTCCCTCTTGTTTCTGTAACCGACTTCTTCCGTTGCCTCCTTCCCTTGTATCGTTTTAATTAAAGCCTCGGCGAAGCGCAGTATTTGAGTGCGTCCACATTTCATCCTGATTTAGTTTTTTGTCTGTTTAATGATGATGTCTTCGTTGGCATGTATGTGTTGTGGTATATTTTCTAAAAAAAAAAAACGGGAAAAATTCGTTATTTCTCAAGATCATTGATGAATAGGACACCAAAACAACGAACTAGTAAAAAAGGGGACAGCCGTAAAGGGAAAGGATTTTGGCGATAGAGACGTATGACACCGAAGAGAGGGAAAATGTAGATAAGATTTAAACTGAGGGATTAAATGTAGGTGACGCTACGGACGGAGACGGAATTGGTTTATATTCTCAATGAAAACAGGGACTGTGTTTTGCTAAGAATTTCAACGAACTGGACAAAACAGACTTACAATTAGTCACGATGGAAATTAGAGAGAAACCAGCTAGAATGCCAGTAAATTGTAAATCTTATAAAACTAACATTCTGGAAAGAGATACCTCTTCGGGCTCTTTCTTTCCAGAATCGTACATTGTACGAGGATAGAAAGAAGCTGGTGTAGTTACAGAGACATCGTCATCGTATGCGAGTCCGTACAGTTAGTAAAGAATAAGGGGAAACCGAAGGCGAGCGAAGCGCAGAAGTTGGTAAATGAAGGAGTAAAAAGAAGAGAAAACTAAAAGCGACGCAGGAAGCCAAGAAGAAAGCGAAGTAGAAGGTGTACAAGGATGTGAAGCAGAAGGCGAAGAAGTTATTTCCGAACAAGGTGAAGGAGATAAAGAAGCACCTGAAGGTGAAGAAGGTGAAGAGATTCCGGAAGGCGAGGAAAGTGAAGGAGATGAAGGCGCACCTGGAAGCGAAGAAGGCAAAGAGCCTGCAGAAGACGAAAACGGCGAAGAAGATGAAAAGGCAACTGGAGATGAAGAGGGTAAAGATATTCCAGAAGGTAAAGGAGCTGAAGAAGTACTCTCAGGTGAAGAAGGTGAAGAGAGTTTAGTAGGCGAGGAAGGTGAATGAGATGAAGAAGCATCTGGAGGTAAAAAATCTCTTCGATTACAGAAGTCGAAGAAGGCGCAGCGGAAGCTGTAGAGGGAGGTCAAGCAGAAGGCGAAGAACTTATTTCCGAACAAGGTGAAGGAGAAGAAGAAGCACTTGGAGGTGAAGAAAGTGAAGAGGCTTCAGAAGGCGAGGAAGATGAACGAGATTAAGGGGAACCTGAAGGTGAACGATCTCTTCGAATCCAGAAGGCGAGGAAGGTAAAGGAAAAATTGTGTAAATCCCCAAAGATGGAGGTAAAGGATAAATCGAAGATGAAACTAGCAATGAGAGTTAACAAGAAGAGGAAGAAGAAATTCGAGATGGCGAAGGGGACGGAGATAAAACCGAGAGAGACAATTACAAAGAAGGTGGACCATCCTGGACAGGATTTATTTGCTAGGACACAATAACGGCCTAAAGACCACAGAAACTTGGTAGTTATGTATCATGAACATATTTCCTAATTTATTTATATACAGGGTTGGCCTTTCATCTAGATTTTGCTAAATCGAATAAAAGCCCAACAAAAATGCAACACATTTGGCTCTGTACTTCATTACTTTCAGTTTTCTAGGTCATTTGCAATCATTCCAGCACAAATTTCGTCGATTTTCAGGGATGGACCAACTTGACAGGATTTTGCTCTTTTTTAAACCCTCCTTTTTTATTTTTCTCCTAATCAATTTAGGTTGTTCAGCAAAAGTGTTCGTTTTCCCTAGATCCATCCAATAATGTGCTTGCTCATCAAGTCTGTATCATAGAAAGCGAATTTTGTATTGCATACGCAAACTTAAGGTATAGGGTGTAATCTTCAGGTCAAGGTTAAAGCGGGATGGTCAGTTGCGAGTAATACCCTAGAGATTTTATATTGTATTTGAGAGAAGTTGGCACTTACTGATTGTGAGTGAAAGAGATTAGTTGTTAATAGTAACGAGAGTTTGACGCGTAGAGATAAAGCGAGAGTGTAGATAATATGTTGCATTTATATGGCGTTCTTTTTTATTAAATTAAACCAAGTAAAACAAACGATTTAGTCAAGATATGGTAAATGAAAGTGGTAGTTATCAATAGCCTTTGCAATCATTATCAAGTACCTGCCCAAAGTTAATATTTGAAATCCCAATGGACGAATATGGAACTCGGCTCTCATTTAAATAAACTTTTCAGCAGCTTCAAACCACAAACCTTTCAGAGGACGTACGTCCGAATTAAATTATCAACGGGGCAATTCAAAAATTTTCGGGCCGGCCCGGACGGACACTCGTCTCAACTCTTTTCGAAATAAACCCGCGCATTTTCGCCCGAACGTAATTTAGTTCCGACGGGACCGGAAGTTAGCGGAAGTCCTCAAAAAATCATTTCGTTCCAATTCCGGGCCAAAATTCCAGTTAACCGCTCTAATTGAAGCTTTCGGATCGCCCCTCTTTCCGAAAAACCGCGGTTCAACGCACGTCAGACGATACTACGTAGTACGATGCGAGCGTCAGAGACAGAGCTCGCGCTTTGGGGGAGGAAAAAGCCCCGTTGACTCTCCAATAAGCATATAGATCTAAAATTTCGCGCTCCAACGCCGGAGCGCGGTACATGTGTCAACATGTAATATCCATGGTAATTAGTGACGTCTGCGAGTCCGGTGCCAATTACGCGGATTCCGGCCGCGCACGCCGCTCGTCCGGCCTTTCAATTTATTCGGGGCATCCCCCTGTAATTGGGACACTTGTTTAATTTATGTTGTCGACGCTGTCCTCCGGATCGCGTCGAGTTCGTTTCCGGAAGGTGGTATTGTTCGCGATCGTGGTTGTAACGATCTGCGCCCTAATCGAAACCAGGGTAATTTAGAAAGGTATTGTGGTGTGTGGAGTGAGCGAATGGTTTCGGAGACTTTATTGGAAATTAATCAAATTAAAGTCTATGAATAGAAAAGTCGATTGGTTTCAGTTAATAGAGTTAATTGTCTATACCTCAAAACTTCTTCTGTCCTATTCTTCCTCTTTCCCTTTTCATTCTGTTACTCATTCCCCTTTTTCTTCCTTTTATTACGATGCAAGAGGTAGATAAAGAAATAAGTAGGTCTAGGAATAAGATATAATAAACGAAGAAACCGTTGGAAATACGACACAACCTTGGAGCATTCTATTCAAAGTATCAGGCTCCAATTTTGATTTATTACTGTGAGATGACTATGAAGTTCTTCATTCGAGTCGATTTTACGGATTTTGCATTACAAAAGTGTGGCTATAATTTGATGTTCTTCATAACAACAATGTAGCTCGACCTTAGGGCATCGTATCGAAGGAATTAGGCTACAATTTGGGATTATTAATTAGAAAAGTATAGTCCAACATTGAACTTCATCATGGGTAAAATTTGGAATAATTTTGGGGATTTTTCATTGTCGAAGTGAGGCTGTATTTTGAAGTTCTCTATAACAGAAATGTAGCTCGACCTTAGAGCATCGTATCAAAAGAACTAGGCTCCAATTTCGAATTATTACTTGGAAAAGTATAGTCCAATATTGAAGTTCGTCATGGGTAAAATTTGACATGATTTGAGGGACTTTTCATTGTCGAAGTGTGGCTATATTTTGAGGTTCTTTATAACAGAAATGTGACCCGACCTCAAGGCATCGTATCAAAAGAAATAGACTTCAATTTCAGATTATTACTTGGAAAAGTATAGCCCAACATTGAAGTTTGTTATGGGCGAAATTTTACATAATTTTTGGGGGATTTTTCATTGTCAAAGTGTGGCTACATTTTGAGGTTCTTTATAACAGAAATGTGACCCGATCTGAAGGCATCGTATCAAAAGAACTAGGGTCCAATTAGGTGAAATTTTGCATAATTTTGGGGATTTTTCATTGCAGAAGTGTGGCTATATTTTGAGGCTCTTTATAACAGAAAAGTGGCGCGACCTTAGGGCATCGGAAGAATTAGGCTCTAATTCAGGATTATTACTTGCGAAAATATAGTCCAACATTGAAGTTCGTCATAGGTGAAATTTCGCATAATTTTGGCGATTCTTCACAGCAGAATTGTGGCTATCTTTTGAGGTTCTATTAGTCGTATCTTTTCTAGTCAGTTCTACATTCGACCCAATTCCCTGTCCTTTAACGCAAAAGCGCGATTCGATTTTGTTTTGCTTTGATTGCATCTTTGTACGGTTTGGATTGCGGAAAAGGGACCATTCTGCATATCTACTTGTTTGGGCATAGAGAAGATAAGACTACACGCTTTAAGTTTTTAATTCGAAAAATGCAGTTTCCACTTTAGAGTCCTTTATCGGTAGAGTTTGGGTCATTATAGGTAGCTCGTATTTGAAGAGAATATAATTCCCTTGTTTCTTACAAAGAGATTGTTATTTGACATTCGGATTTCTTTAATAGGTGAATATGGCACGATTGGGAATTTCCATTGTGCCTAGGTGTTCTGCTTTTACCTCGACGAAATACAGCTCGATTTCGAGATCTTACGTTGAACAAATATCAGTCAATTTCTACCTTTCTAGCAGGCTTTTAATTAGAGTGTGGTGCAAATGCCTTCTTCATTGGTGGAATTTGGGTCAATTTCATTTTCTTGATTTTTCTTCCATAAGTATATTCTTTAATTTTTTAACTTTTAACAGGAAAAGTGTGATTCGTCACTCGTAGGGTACACCTAGATTGTAGGTCCCTTTAAAGGCTTTTGTTGGATTAGAGAAATAGCTCGACTTCTGGAATTTCTCACTGAGAATATTGCTCAATTTCGAGCATTTTTGTTGAGATGTTGTTGTTGTTGGATTTCGTAGGCTTTATGTTCGAGAAATGTGGCACGATTAAGGAATCTTCCTCTAGGCTACTTAATTAGAACACGTGACTCGCTTTTAAAGCCTTTTTTGTGGGTTTACTGGATGCATGTTACTCAATCTATTTTCTTGCCTTCCTGAGCATGTGGATCACTTTTGGCATATAACTCGAATGAAAAATTGAATTCGCGATACCTTCCTTAAATTAGCAAAATTTCCTCTTCCTTCATTTCTCTTTCTTCATTGTTTTCTCTCAGGAAATGCCTCATTATCCCATTAATAATCTTTCTTAACAAGCTCGCTGGAAATTGTCCTGTAGGATGGTATATAAAATATACAAACTGATAACATATTTAATCTATTTCTTTGGAGCGTGAACATGGGCTATATACCAATAGGAAGAGAAGAGAGTAAAAACTTGAGAAAGGAAAGCGTTATGAAAGATTTTCGGAGGAATCAAGGTAACTGAAGGAATATGGA
Source organism: Chrysina gloriosa (assembly GCA_038088585.1). Taxonomy (NCBI): domain Eukaryota; kingdom Metazoa; phylum Arthropoda; class Insecta; order Coleoptera; family Scarabaeidae; genus Chrysina; species Chrysina gloriosa. The sequence goes on along the minus strand of CM076094.1, from coordinate 6,747,987 downwards.
GTGGAAGCAAAGGAAAAATAAGAAATGCATATGGAAAGCCGAAGATTACACAGAAGATACGAGCGCGGGCTGTTTGTGATGGCTAGGATCTACCTTGCAGATGCCAAAAGAAAGAACCGTTAAAAGAATGTTGCAAGGCAGAGAATCAAGGGGAAAGTGAAAGGGACGTCCAAGGAAGAGGTGGATGGAGGTTATAAAACGTGATCTTGATGACCTGGGTCTGTAGGATTGGAGACAACAGTCAAACGACCGAATATAATGCAGGCAAGTAACAAAAACTTTGGAAGCCAGGAGCTTACAAGACGTGCAGCGCTGAGTTATACATTTCTTTGGGGTTCCTTTGGACGCGGGCGCTTTTCAAGTAATCTTGCGTACGTAGCAAATTTGAGATTGTCGTTCATCCTCTATCCCATTCATACAAAAATTCTGTTCCTTCCTTATAGCTTTCACCAACTTAGTCTTGTTCTAAATTCGGATGCTGCAATATTACAAAAATTCTGTACCTTCCCTCTTGCTTTGACCAACTTAGCCTTGTTCTGAATTCGGGCTATGCTAGAGTTTGCTGGTCTAGTGCTTCATCTCTTAGGCTGTTCACAATTAACTGAAGAGGCGTTACACTTTACCAAACATGTCTGTCCTAAGGATGTCAATTGTTGAATGGCCAAATATCTCCGTTGTTCGGAGGCTGTCACAAAGAACATTTAAATCGAATCGAAACCGAAGGTGCTTCAAATAGTCACTAAGCTCCTAATCATTAAATTGCTTATTAGATCCGGGACACGTACTTCGTTGGTATCTCGCCTAGGTCTCCTAACCAGAAGATGTTATCTAGTGTTAATGGGTTTGTTAGGTTGTCACGTCTGGAAGAATAAAGTTATAAATCCTGCCCTATCCCCCATATATAATATTTTAATGTTTTTGATGATACTCTTAGTTTCGATAACAAACTTCCACAAACCTCGCACCACTTCGACGAATCTCATTTGCCGATACACAAACCTTCAACATCGCAAAGCAATTCCGTACACGGCGAAAGCACACACACAGACAGTTCAACTCTAACTCCAATTGATCAATTCGGGCATTGAATCAAACCCATTCGCCGTCAACATTGAACGCGATGCTTCACATGATTGCATAGAAGCGAAGCCCCCGTTCTTCCTGCCATTTCGCCTCGAGTACGTATTCATTAGCAACGGCTTCGCAAGCTAGAAGTGCGGCAATTAGGAGTACGTACCGTACTCTAACGAGCGTCCGCCGCCGCCGTTGCGCGCTGCCCACGACAAGACTGCATTCAATCCCCCGTACATATTTCATGAAAAGCGAACGTCCGTCGGATTTCGCCAAAGGTTTACGTACCTACGTACATACTCACACGTCGTCCGGATGATACGCGTAAATTCGGTTACTACCTCCGTCCGCCTTAACCGTCAGATGCTTAAGTTCGGCGCATTAAAATTCATCGTATAATTACGTTAGAGTTTGGCGCGCGCTCGGGCGTCCTCCGTCGACTGTATTTAACACTTTAGCGAGGTGTACGGATTTACTCCGGCGAGTCGGAATAAATTTTCGGGATGACGTTAAAGAGTCGTTTGGACGTTAACTTGAGCGGAAGGTGAGTTGGAGGGTGGTAATTTTCGTTGCCCGTCTAATATCTTAAGATGGTGACGGACGAGGAACATCTGTTTGTCGAAATTGAAATCCTAACCGGCTTTGAATAGGAGTGAAAGTCACAAAGCCCGAAGGCGAGGGGAGTACAGAAATTTGGGGGATCTATTTTTCCATTAGTTTTTACCCCCGCGTCGGTAAATCCCTCATTGCACAATTGTTTGATAATAAATTGGGTGAAACGTGATTCGCTAGCACGCACGAGGCGAGCATTATCAAAACCGATAACCGATTGACTATCGGTTATCGGTTGCGCCACTATCCTTGCAATTATTATCGTTTTCTGCAATCTTATAATAATAATAATAATAATAATAATTTATCTATTAAAACTACATCAAATATGTATTTAACATGTTCACCACAAAAAAAAACAAAATAAGTAAATAAGAATATATTACAATAAAATATAATAAACAATAATAATAATGAAACTAATAAATTAACAAAATAGTAAGTATATAATTCTGACACTCTTATTCCAGAAGTTTAAATAAATCCAAAGGGAAGGTACCCATCCAAACTATAAAACTGATGTTTAAGAAGCAATTGTTTAATTTGTTTTTTGAAAGTATAAATCGAAGCATTCTTTTTAATAGAAGGGGTCAAACAGTTGTGTCTTAACCATCGGTGTACTAGGTGAAAAAAGAATCCTCACCTATACAACGTGGGGTAAATCTAACCCCACACAGATGTTGCCCATTTTTGCTCATTTAAGAAACTAATTTTATATCTATTGATATTTTTTGATAATTTAGTTAGTATATTATGGAATAAAACACAAAACTATCACTTATAAAAACTTTATTCAGAAATATAACGAGAAACAAAAAAATCTTCTATGAAAAGTTCCGACAAACTGTAAGTAACAAAAAATAATAATAATACTCTTTTTAGGAACTTGCAGTCTTTCCTTCTTACCATTATATTATTGTCTTAGACCAGGCATTTGCAACCTTTTTTGTAGAAGTTTTATGCTGTGAGTAATCTTGAAAAATATACATTTTTGTAGTATCCTTATGATTCATTATGAATTAAGTTTAGACGGGCCGTGCTAATATGCAACGAAAGAATTCAGTAGCTGGCCGGACAAACCTTACTCGAGGCCCGCATGTGGCCCGCGGGCCGGAGGTTGCCCATACCTGTCTTAGACATTTAGTTTCATAAACAAATAATATTAATTTTCATAAACATATTTTGGACCAGATTACTGAAATGTGAGAGACGTCATAAGTTCTTGCAAGCTTGTCAGCGACATCAACATCTCTCTTAATCGCATTATAAAACGTGATAATAGAGGATTTCTGGTGGTCTCCGCTTTCTGGAGGCGCTTCATCATCGTGGTGAAATTTGGAAATGCACGATGCAATAGTTATGCCCCTTTGGAATCCAAAGATGGATGACTTTTCTTCTCGCCTGGCCTTGAATTGAAGTGAAAGGCACCTCTTCTTAGATCTAAGGATACCAACTGCAGTCAGCTTATGGTTTTTGAGCAAATTTTCAACAACTTCATAGCTCATAAAAAGTTATCTATCGCAATGTTCCGCCCAGTTCCGGAAACACACCTCACCAAACGATCCACTAGATCAAACGGCTTGTTACCCACCAAATATGAGCTATCATGAGATTGTTTATCACAGTATATTTACAAGTCCATTGTGTAAAATCTATTATCATCCACTATGGCATATATTTTTAAACCATGCTTGGCTGACTTAAACTAGATATACGGGCGAAAAAGGCGTCTTCCTCTGAAAGTCACAAGTTTTTCGTCAATTGTCGACTATTCTAAAGGCGTATAAGCATCATGCCAGTTTTTGGTGTATATTCCAAACATTTCTCTTACTGTTGCCAAACGATGGACAGTTCTTTCTGCTCGAATTGTTCCATCATCAAATCTCAAACTGTTTATCAAAAATACAAATCTCCGTTTGGACATTGTGTTCCTAAATATGTCCTGAGCCATCACTAGCCCACAAGATTTTGCCTGGCAGATCTCAATAAACCTGCTAAAATTAGTAGTCCAAATATAACCTTTAATTCCATTTTATTAGTTTCTGTATGCGACGGATCCGGGACAGAGTCTTCCATTTTAGAACTAAATCTTCCGATTCGTATGTTTTGAGATTAAATCCAAAATGTTCTCAGAAAGATAAATTTTGAAGCACTCTAATGGTGACTTTTTATCCCTAGCTAAACCTTTGCTTCCAGGTAAATGTGTAATTATGTTTTTCGGCCTGGTTCGTACATTAGTTCGAGGTAGGACTTATACGATTTAGTATTACCATCTTTACCGAGAAAAACGCTTGAGTTTGTTCGTCATCTGATTCCACTTCGTTATCAATGTCTGTGTGACTAACAGTTTCCGGTATCTCGCTAATATGATCCGATTCGCAATCACTTTCAGGAAGAAAGTTAAATCAGATGTGATGGCAACAGGTGAAGAAACGAAGAAAATATTGAAAAACCTGTTTTATCACCTTTTGCCCATTGTAGAACTGCAAAATGTATGTCTATCCTCCTATGCAGTTAAATGTCTAGGAAGACGAGTACAGAAAGCCATGTTGACGACGAAGAGTGTTAGGCTGATGTCAAATTTTCAAACGTACACTCACCCTCCAAACTATTTTAAAAAAATTTTAACCATTTCCCACCGTCATCAACTCACTTTCATCCTTCCGAATCCCACAAACAAGTACACACTCGAAATCCATCCCCCGACGCGACCCAATTTCGTCTCGGACGTCCCGGAATAAGCTTAACTCGACTCGACCCGATAGGCGCTTTTTCGCCCCGACAAAAACCCCAATCCGCGTTTCCGTTCTTCCCGCATCGTCCCTCCGATTCCCTCGAGCCTCCGAGCGGCGCTAAACGAACAACAAAACCTAACCTCTATTCATGTAAATGCCGGAGTTATTCCGGTAAGATATGGGTGATTATCTTGTCTCGGTCGTTAATCATACTCCAGCCGCCGGATCGGGACGGAGAACGCTTTAGGGCGACCGACGCGGACGACCGTTCTTGCGTGAGACCGCGGAATTCCTCCGCCAAAAACGGACCTTTGTCAACGCCAACTTGCGCGCCGTCGGTAGTTTCGCCGACGTCCCTTTGCAAAACATCGACGAAGCGACGTAATTACGTAGAATTACTGCCGGAGGATCTTAAGAGCGAAGTTCTGAAGGATAATTTTCTTTTAGTTAATAATCGGGGGAAAAATTTTAGAGGAAACCAGCATAAGAATAATGGAAGTAGGCAAAGAAAGCGAAAATCTCAGAAAAAGGAGCAGAAGGGACGAATCAAAGAGCCAAGAAGGACAAAAAATGAAATTAATGCTATACAGAGACTACAAAACTGGGGACCCAAACAAAACAAAATAACACCAAGCCAAAATAAGAAAACTATTCTTCCTTCTTCTAATGCTTACTTACTTTTCGTGTTTATATAAAATAAATAAAATCACCATTACCACACCTTTCTGAAATATCCTCAGTGGAAAACTGGGGAATTCAGTATCACTAGCGAATCCGGTTAATGACCAAGACGAACACCACACAACGAACACTGTACAACACCAGAAAGCTGCACAATGAACATCGCACAATGAACGCGCGAAACACACGCTTGGTTGTTGCCTATAATTATTTAGTATGTGGGATCATTATTCCATACACTCTTTCAATTTCTAGTTTGTCCAATTCTCGACGTTCTTTTATACTTACAGAAGATGTAGATGAAAATAACGGGAAAAGACGAAACGGAACAAGAGAGAACAGACAAAACAGGAAGAAGAAAACGCAAGAAATATTGAAGCCTGCATAGTGAACAAAGCAGTATCCATTAAAAACAAAAAGAAGAAGGATAAGAAAGACAAAACCGAGAAGGAAACTAGACAAATTGACAGAAGCCACATCGACAATTTTTTCTTCTGTGAAGCGTGCGATATCCAACGTTTCGGAAACAAATCTGCTAACGTCCTCAAAGTAGTCCCGTTAGAGATTGTATGCTACAAAGCTCATCGCAGAAATAATCAAGATCGGGTGAGGTAGAAAGAAGAAGAAAATAAGACATGGTAAAGGAGGCTAGAAAAACAAACAAGATTCAAGTAGAAACAAGAAACAAGAGAAAGAACGAGAAAAAAGTAGAAAAATTGACAGACGCTACATCGATATTCTTTTTGTCAAATGTCGGATAAGTTTCGAAAACAATTCTGCCAACGTCCTCAGAGTACTCCTATTAGAAGTTGTTTGCTACAAAGCTCATTGCAGAAAGAATCGGCAGATACTCTGTGATACAGATAGAAGAAGAGGGTAAGATATATTAAAGAAGAATGGAAAAAACAAACGAGAATCAAGCAGAAATAGGAGAGAAACAGAAAAAAATGAGAAGAAACTAGAAAAGCTAATATCGAGAATTCTTGCTTCCGTCGACCGTACCATAAACAATTTCGCAAACCAATCTGCTAACGTCTTCAGGGAGTCCCGTTAGATATCCTTTGCTAAGAAGATCATTGCAGAAAGAATCGAGACAGCCGGTGAAACGGGAAAAAGAACAAGGTAAGATATTTTAAATGAGGCTGGAAAGACAAACGAGAATCAAGCAGACAAAAGAGATAAACAGAACAACGAGAAGAAAACGGACAGAAGTTTCATCGAAATTCTTTTTCTATTGTCAAGTTTAACATACCGACGTTTAGAAAACCATTCCCCCAACGTCTTCAAAATAGTCCCGTTAGGCGTTGTTGGTTACGAAACTCATTCTAGAATGAATAAAAATAGGACTTGTCAGACGGGAAGGAGGGGAACTAAAGATACATTGAAGGAGGCTACAAATACAAAAGAGAATCAGAAGCAGAAACAAAAGAGAAACAGGAAGAATGAGATATAAACCAGAGAAGCGGTCAAAAGAAATATAGGGAACAAATCTGCTAGATGTGGAATACAAAAAGCTTCGTAATCTAATCTTCCACCATCTTCAAGGTAGGTCACTGAAAGCTTATTGCGTCTTTATGTATATTCTGCATATTATGCATATCCCTGGAGTAAATCTTAGATCCAAATGACTCTCTTCAAAACGACGTGTGCTAAGTACCTCTCGGAGAAAGCTGTGCAATTAGTCTAACATTTCACAGAAGGCTGGAAAATAAATAGGAATAGGCAGAAACAAGACAGAAGCGAAACAAATGAGATAGACACAAGAAAGGCAGACAGTAGAAATACAGGGAACAAATATGTCAACCTTTGTTTGGCAGCTACCCAAGAAATCAGGCCAATTGTACAGCTTTCTTGGAGAGCCACGTACTCCAATTAGTACGTCGTTTTACAGAGAATTGATTACATTTTTCTTTTCCCCCTTTTTCTTCTTCGGTTTGAATTATGGGGGTCGCATTGAAGATACTTCCTCTAACCTTTCTGTAGATGTTTGTTGCGAATTATCAAGCATTATCGGTTCTTCTAAGAACACGAAAAAGGCAGAATGAGAAGTAGGAAACGTAAGTCAATAAAAATATAAATGGATGATGTCACTGCGAGTATTTCCATGATGTAGATATGGAATATACAAAGTTTCGGACGTCTTTCGGGTCTACCGTTTTTGCTGAACCCAATCTGATTTCCGACGTTTCGTTCCGTAGATGAAAGAGGAAGAGAAGAGAAATAGCTTTTCTTCGAAATTTAGGCCTGCTTACCGTTCTTCTTTCTGCCTTTTTAGAGGCCAAATAATTTATTTTATCTCTTGTAAAGGAGGTGTGGCTTCTTCGGGAGTTTTCTTCAAAATTCTTTCTTGGTGCATATTTGGACATCAAATATCTTATTTTGTATTAAGATCACCTACTCTGTGATGATGTTTCGGAACATTTCCGTCTTATAGATCGACGTTTCGGATCTCAGCTTTTGCAGTCTTCACGAAATCCGCGACAAGAATTATTTGCTTCTAGTCTTATTCCAACTGTTAACCCCATCTTCGAACATAATTATGGATTTCCCATTGCAAATGTGATTGTCTTTGAGGATCTAGAAGAAAAATTATTGGGCTGTTTGGTAGCCATTTTGTTTCGACTAGTTTTACATTTCGCTTTGTTCCCATTTGATCCATTGTTGTCATTTTTTGGCACCAAGGCTTAAATTAAATTCTCTTGATTTGCTTCCAAAGCAGCTTAATCTGTTATTCCTCTCAAAGTCTCTAAGGTATTTCTGCTGTTTTAAAACTGAAGGCTTATTACTGAGACTGTACGAATTTCATAATGTATGTACATAGCTATAGCTGATTATCCATTCGTGATGACACAAAAGTTGATGGCTTGCGTTTATAAATCCAAACGAAAGCTGTATTGAATATATTCTCGTGCTTAGCATTATAGGGGGAATAAATTCCAAGGATCTTATAAAAGGGAGAACATGACATTGACGATGAATGGTGTTGCGATATAATGTGCTGTATTTGTCGTTGGATCTTTATAAAATTATTATAACTACAATTACACTAATATACATTCTTCTTGGTTATGTTGTTTATATCTCGTGGTGGGTAACTATGGAGTTTTTAACAAAACTTCTGGCTTGGTATTGGCAACGTGTAAAATGTAAATAAACTAAGTAAATTTGAACAAATGGTATTTAAAGTATGCGTGATCAGAAGATAGGGAGACGGAGATAAACCGAGAGAGACAGGTAGATTGGTACTTCCAAAGCATTCTGTCAAGAGATAGCATTATGCGTAAATTATATACATTTGCCCGTCTATCTTTGTCAATCTTTCGATACCGCGATATTGGCTCCAGTAGCGTATGCTCCCCTATAACTAGTCTGGACAAACAGCGGTAACACCATACAATTACGAAATAAGTTACGACAGCATCGCCGACTTAGTAGTATTTTGTAATTACCGCTCTTTGTCCGGGCTACTTATAACTACGGTTTGATAAAAAAGTGAATGACGTGTTATCATTAAATAGTGTAAACTGAACTTTGTCTCCACTTACGTGCAAGGCGCGACATTAAAATTCGGAGAAATAAGGGGCGTTAGTGCGGTTTACATTACTTAATAATAACACGTCATTGAGTTTCTTTATCAAACCTTACTTATTCTTGATAAATTCAATGTACTCTTTGTTTGGATCCAGAAACGCCACTCATTTAACACTTGACCTCACACTCGTCAAGCGCACAGATTCGTATCACGACATTATCTGCGAACATCGTGCATACATTGTAATCCATCACTTTCCGATCCCCTCCGACGCGTTTTGAAAATACCTGAAGGCCCAATTAAAATCGTATTGTGTCAACTAGCGTAGCTTATGTCACGGTACGATTAGATTAGGTCGTATCAGAGAGACCCTTCTACTTCCAATTCCATCACCGTTCCCCGTCTGGACATTTACATAATCCGCTTGGAATGACTCAACGCGTGTTTGTTTCGATATCGGAAAAAAGGGAGACACCTGGATCGTGCGGCATATCTAAGTGGGAGGTCGTGCGTGTCGGGATAAGAAACGTGGCGGTTTCGATGCGGTTGAAAATAAAGCTTCGCCTGAATTTCTGGTGGAATTTTTAGATATAATTCACTTTAAAGTTTCATCCCGCAGTTTACAATCTATAAAAGGACAACCAAATATATATTCTAGGCTTTTGCTTGCGAGGGAAACAAGAAAAAAGGGGGTGGGAGGAAAACATCATTGCAATATCGATCTCGTCCAAGGAAAAGAAACAGATCGAGATAATGCGCGTACCGCGGCAGCGTCCATTTTCACTGCGCGATTTTCTACGCGCCCCAAATCGCGAATTTCCGTCGAATCGTCGTAATGCGTCACCGAAAATACAGAAATAGAATGTATTGGAAGTACTGGGAGATTTTTCAATGAACTTTCTCGTCGATCCGACCGTTTTCGAGGAGAATTCCGCCGGTCGTCGGCGCTTTTGTAAAGCACGACGCGACGTCAAAGTTCGGACGGGGCTTTCGGCGGTATTTCTGAAACGTCTCGAAAGAGTCCTTTAGATTTAAAACTTTGATCTCGGCTTCGCTTTGTGCCGATCGTTCCCCGTTAGAAGCCTGTTCTCCCCCGCCCCCTCCGCCCGTCCACCCGCTCGATCGTCTTTTTCTCTCGACGTCGACGACGACGTTGGGAATCAGCTCGTATCGGGCGTATTGTACTCTAGTCGGATTACCGTTATCGACATCGAAGTTTTTGAGTATTTCGCGTCGCAAAGTCCCCGGCTTCGAATCCATAGCGATATTTAAATTGGTCTGTGCTTCTTTGTACAGGCTGACTGAGCCATTGCACTCACAAAATATTAAATACAACTGAACCAAAACGAATGAATCGGGAAGCAAGTACTTGTCAAGTAATTATCTTTTGAGATCAGCAAGCTACAGAAAGTTTTCCGTCCAGAGTAGGACTTTCCAATAAATGGAACGTGCTCCCCTAGGAACCCAATGCGTTTGGACCTTCTAATGAAATCTATTTATTAATTCATCCGGTCAACAGTGTTCAAGCTCGACAAGTTTTGACAAGTCCTAACTTGCAAGGCTCCACCCGATTCGCCGGCGACTACGAATTACCGTTTTACGTACATACGATCAACCAGATTCAGAAGGCAATCACGGACGCACGACTGTTATTCAGTAACTTCGTACTGTACACAATGTTACACTTCGCGTACGAAAACAAATGAGCATTTATATTAATCTATTAATTAATCGTATTTCGGTCGAACTTTTTCCGCGCAAAACTTGCTTTCTATTCGTAACCTAAAAACGGCAACATCTGCATTCACAGACCGTCTAAACCTAGTAATGAAACCCATGTAGCCTTCTTTAAGAACTTTTATGAAGCGAAAACTCCTTCGCGACTTAAACGTCGTCTTTTATCAATCGTACAATTGTCCGTACTTTATTCTACACCATGCTTTATCTCCAGACTACCCTTTGCAGCTTTTTGGTTGTTTTTGGCAAGCTCCACCAGAGATTCGTAAGTTTGATTTATTTCAGGCAATATCGACTGCATCGCGAGGAATATTCGTCGGTTTTGCTTTTACAGCCTTTATTGTTGAATGTGGACGGCGTCACGGAACAAGAACTTGCTGCCGATCATCCTCGCATGTTAACTTCTTTGTCTCTATTTTTTCTCTCTTCCGCATGCCCTAAATTGAAAGTTGTCCATTCGTCCGCTTCTGATTGGCTGCAGTTGATTTCGGTAATTCCTTAAAATCGTTTTTGCTTAGGGAAGAAACAAGACTTTGCGAGTATCTCTCGAGCCTCTAACACGACTAGATCAATTTTCGACGTTCGTCCTCTTACGCTCAATTTTTACAACTTCGAGATTTCGGTACTTCGCCATATACTCAATGTTCGACCCGTTCTCGCAGCTAATTTAATCGATCGATTAATTCAGTGGTAGAACGGGAATTCGTACGACACCTGTGTAATGCTGGCCTCACTCCTACCGCAGTACCCCAGCGCGCCCGTTCGCAGCCGCATTGCTCGAGATCAAGGCCCCAGGAATCAAAGTTGCTCGTATTATTCGTTATTTCTTTCAGCAAATTGCTGTTCGCCATTTCGTTTTGTATTAATCGCTTTATTTCAGCTTCCATGAGGCCGAAGCGTGACCTGGTTGACGCCGTTTATTACACTATTATTGGCTTGACCACTTATAATTACATACCGAAACCATTCTTTTTTATTTCTTCTTCTGTTACTCTCGTACTCGTACCCTGGACGAGCTCTTGTGTTTTTCTAACCTTTCTTTGCAGACTATAATAAAATATTCTTCTTAATAAAATAAAATATAGAGGACTTTCTATAAATGACCTATGTAATAGTATATTAGGTGCGTTAATGGGAAGTTAACCAGTAACTATGTAAAAGCTCACAAAGTAAACACAATTTGCAACTGTAGTTGCGTTTTGCGATTGACAATTTCTTACGAATTATTGGCACATGCAAATTGTTCTTGATTTATAAACTTAAGTATAATATAATAATAGTTCACTATTAAAATATTCTTGTTTTTCCTAATTAATTATCAGGGGAACTAATCGGCGCAACAAGCGCGAACGTCCACAACCAAACCCCCTGGTTTTAATAACGTTTTAATATTTCAATTACATAATTTTATATTTTATTTATTCTTTATTTTTCGACTTTCCATGGTCGACATTTCATTGTCAAATTTGTTTAACTTACTTTTGACACTATTACCGCATAGTCCCACAAGTTACTTCTTTTGAAAGACACTGTATGTTCATACATTACTTTAGTTACCTTGGTAATTCCAGGATGGCCAACTTAGGCGGTGCTACTCTTGACGACTGTCCTGCGCTAACCTATAAAGCACATGTTCCTCGCCGTCCACGTGGACAACACGTCTTAAAAGCATTTTCACAAAGAAGTGTAGAGCTTAGAGGTTAATCTCGGCTGGTATGTGTGATGAACAATTCAGTTTTATTTCATTTCGACTACTTATAATTGAAATTAGTTTAATTCAATCTGTTTAATATATTACGATGTAGTTTAGTCTTGACATAATTCTGCTCAGTTGCTAACAAGCTATTTTCTCAGCTCTCATGTAAGTCATCTTCTGTGATTGGTGCTGATGATTATTATAGTCTTTAGGGAGAACTCTCCGATGAAGGATTAATACAATTCGAAAGCTTAGAGTTGCCAAAAGAGAGTCTTTTATTTTACATCCCATCTTTGGCTGCAATCCCTATTAATTTCCATCAACACTTAATCCTTGTTATCATTCATCATGCGAGCCAAAATTATCAAGATCGGAGTTATTCGCTGGCGATCGGAATATGCACATTTGATCCGTTCTTGCAACTTGCAACTGCTGCTGATTAAACCCACATTTTGACGTTTTATGGCTTGCTACCTTGCTGATTATTACTATTGTATATGTACAGGAGAGGTTAAAGACAATTCCAAAAAAGAAACCGCCTAGATGCCCCATTAAGTACTAAGCACGTGAAAGGAAAACCCGGGGAACGTAGGAAAGCAAAACGAGCGACGAAGATAGAAGACGAGGCGAACGAGCGAATAGATTCGAGGGTCTCCACCGATTTCTCTTTTATTCAAATCGCTCGAGGACGTCGACGTCACCGTCGTCGTCGTCGTCGACTTCGTCGACCCGAATCGGCGCTCCCGGTCATCCACAAATCTCAATACAATCGACTGAAATTTACTAAACAAACGCTGAAAGGGTTTGCCCTTAATAATTCAAAACCTCACTCGAGTTCGTTCTTTGATCAATTATTCAAACTTTCCACTCACTTTGCGAGCAGCACTACGTTCATTTATTCAGGACGGCGAATAGGTCGCCGTCGTCGTTCGATTGAGGAAACTGCGAAGATTGGTCCTTTGCTTTCGACGATTGGACTATCACCTTTCGTATATAGCGGTGACGGAATATTATCGAGTTTATTTCTTCAGATTTACGATGAGACGAATGAACGGAGATTATTAATTATTTCGTACGTATTTTTGGACAAATTTGACAGAAAGTGAAGGGCGAAATTCGAGAGAAGTGAGGAAGCGGTGAAGTAGTCATATTCAAGATTGTAGCAGAAGAGTTCAAGCGGAGAAACAAGTAAACATGTCGAATCTGAAAAACACAAATGTCAGTAATTTGATGTACAGATACTAATTTTTGGGCATCTTACCGACCTTTTCGCGGTAAAAGGAATTATTTTTGGATTATTCGATTAACCTGTAACGAATCCACCTAGAAATTTATGTTTTAGTTTGTTACATAATTTAAAACAGTTTCCATACTGCATCTTTCGATTGAATTATGATAGATTCAATCTCAGTTGAATCCCTACTTTAAATTCTTATATTTATCTCCGCTGTCGTTATTATATTTTCGACAAATTATTCCCCCTTCCTGTTTCCAAAGGTAGTTCTAACTTATCAAAAGCTGTAACACTCAAGATCCGACATTATTTTGTACATTTCATTGTCACGAGATAGACATCATTCCGGTCTATATAAACCCGACGTAATCTCCGTTTTTTCTATCCGGTCGCTCAGAGCCCGGCATCATCCTCGCTTTGCCAGCTACTCCGAATCGGGCGACTACTTTTTCAGCCATCCAGAGCCTGATATCTTTTCCGATGTTCCGAGTTCGGTAACTTTTACTTTTACTTTAACTTTTCCGGTCATTCCGAACCCTAAGGCTTCCGTTAACGGTCTAGTTCTCATGGCATCCGTTATTTTCTGATTACGTTGAGCGCTAATAGTTGATTGCAATGGAGTGCTACAACTTCCAAGTTAAGCACTGGAACAATACGCTTAACTTTCACCGAAGTGCGAGCGAGAACGAATAAAGAGCCATTTCTGTAACAATGGGATCGAAAATGATAGAATGTGAGGCGTGTAAATCGTGATAAACACTCTTGTCTACACGCCTCATGTACTGTCGTATTCAATTTGATTGTCGCAATAATGTTCCTTATCCGTTCCTTCTCGCACTCCTGTAATTCCATACCCAAGTTAAACACCGGCCCAACATATACATCTAAAGGGAAGTTTACGAAATCCCCTTCCACCATGTGGAGAACACGACTGCTTCGTAACTTCTCATCCACCTACCCCTCCCCCTCTTCCTCCAGTCTTTGGGGGCTGAATTTAACCTGTAACGCATAGAATCGCCGCTGATACACGAGAACGCTTTCTTCGGAGATAAATGGCTTTGCCGGCTCGTATTATCTACCGCCGTTTACCCGTCAGTTTTTAGTTAGCGGCGTTGCTTCCTCAAAGGAGCGGAGCGTCAAGACGTGAAATTTGCAAGCGCTGCGCGTCCCTCTCGTCCGTCGCCCTTTCTTGGAACCGGCGAGGTTATGTTCTACGGTATTCGACGCACGACATCATTAGAGGGAACGGTACGATGCAGTTTTATTTTTCACTCGCTCGAAGCGAGCGTCTCGAACACGTCTTTGGTCTTCCGTCGCCGTGCAGCATAGGAAGAGAAAAGATAAAAGGGAAGGCGTAGGAAGTGTGAAAAATAAACGCGGGGGATGTTCTACGATGCCGTTCGAAAGTATCGTCGCTACCGAATACTACGTTCCTCTCAATACAGTTGTTTCGGGAAAAAAGTGACAAAATTTTATGTCCTTGGCGGACAGGTATACCACTGACAGATATTATTCAGAATTTAGACTGGTGCTGCGTAGTTGGTTATACAGGATGTTCGAGAAAGGTCGCAACTAACAGCGCGCTTTGAACTAACTCAACATTGCAATAAAACAACCATATCAGGAAGCACGAAGCTGTCAAATTGTCTCTTTCTTTCATAAAATTAGCATATACAATAAATATACGAACCTCGTAAAGTGCCGCGGTTCGCCTATCGTTTGGACACTTTACGAGCCATTGAAATCGTAGGTCTTTCGAAAAAATCCAGGTACGTATTGCGGCAACTAAGTTGCCATCCTCAGTAGAAAACTGGAGGAATTCAATATCAGCAGCGACATCCGGCTAATGCCCAAGACGAACACTACACAACAAACATTGCACAGTACTAAAGTACGAACAATGAACGTCACACACTGAACGCGCAAAGCACACCAAGACACTGTTGACACTGAACTCCCATTATCGAGAGCGTGTATTTATATTAATTCTAAACCCAAATTTAATTAGCTCGTACAATTTGGAATTTGTAATAGATCCCCCATCTGCTGTCATATTCTCTTTCTATTCTTATTAAAATATATACTTCTGTAGCTATCTAGTTCCCTGTTATTTCCTACCGCCTTAATTAATTTCAAACTTTCTATTGGCACAACGTGTTTTTTTGTTGTTCAAAATATGTCGGCCCACACTTACTTCTTCAGGCATGTTGAACCGAAAATGTTATGATTGAACGCCTAGTTTGCCCCATGTATTTCATGCCACATTCCTGACGATCGATTTCGTAAATACCTGATGTTTTTATTTATTTCACCCTTATCCTTGGCATTTACTGCAGGACTGCCTTATAGGATTTTCTATTACTGCTTGGTAGGGTTTGAAAACACCTGGTGCCATGGCACATTTTTTAAATTAATGGGAACTTGTCGGCCGGATTTAGGTTTCATTGTCAGGCGTTTTAATCCCCAACGACAGTGCCTTACCTTTTAGCGCTTAACCTTTTCGTGTCCTTAGATCTTGCTTTTCATTCCAACATCGACCGCAGAGCAAAGGGCGCTCGTTTCTCGATGCGCCTCGGTCACGCGGTTGTTTACGTGGGAACTTTTAAGGACGGTTCCGAAAAGGCAACGTACTTGAGACCAGAAAAACATCTGATGGGGCAAAAGACGGCAAGAAGCTGGAGGAGACCACGGAAGTCTTTTAAAGAAAATAAGGAATGTTAAATAGAGGCTTGATGTTTGAAGCGAACTCATTCATAATTTGGTGCTTCCATCCAGTTGTGGTACTTAGAAAATCACTGAATAATTGCAAATCATGTCCCGTACAGTACCATCCGCCAATCAACATCTGCAACGAACTCAATGAATAAGGACGTTAGTATGAACTCTCCGCGATTCCAATTCTTTTTAGGAAACTCATCTCGTTCCCTCGAAGGAGGCAAACATTGACTCTTCCTTACACTCGCAGCTTTATAATACTTCCCGCCCCGTACTTTCCCAACACCAAGGGGCGGGAATTCGGGAGAGCGCCAGACAACATTAATATCTTCCTCATAACGTTAATAAATTCGTTAAGCCTTATCGAAGGCGTCCGACGACTCGCCGAGAAGTGCGCCCCGGTTACCCCGGAAACAAGAGAGAATTCCGATTTAGTTCGCGATATATCCATTAGCGACTTCCATTAAAACTTGTTTGCTTTACAATAATTACCGAACGCTCGCGCCCCGTCGACCGAACGGCGAAGACTTGGGAAGGCGGAAATTTAGCGAGCGTCCGTGTCCTTTCTGCGCGCGAGCGAAACTTCCGCCTTGTCCTCTGGAATATTAATAAACGTCTTGCGATTATCCCTTGGCTAATTCTGTTAGATCTCGCCGCATCGATGGCTTTCACAATGGGAAGACTAAAGTTGGAAATAAATATGTACATATATAGGACTTGAAATAGGAAAAGCAAAAGCAGCAGTTCAGCAAGCTTCAAGCCGGTTTACAATGAACAAATTTCTTCTCAATGAAGACAAGACGATTTAGTTACTCTTCGTATGCAAGCGCTAGTCGACCCCTTCTAACGCGGGCGCCTTGGACAGAACTTATCTGGAAAGCACACATCGAAACCCTACCAAGAAAGCTCTCTTCACATGTGAGTTGTATGATGTGGAAAGCTCATGATCATGATCAAACAGTACCCCAAGATCTTTAACCAGATCCAGTTTAGTTAGTAGTTGACCAATCTTAAACGGGTAGTTTGAGCTCAGCACATTTTGCAATTATACCAAGCACAAGGGGATGAACTTTAGCAAACCACTTCCTGTGTCTTAGTGCATTAAGAACACTTTGAGAGTATGACGTAACCACGTAACTTAAGCAAGTATTAGGCCGTGAAATATAGCTACTATACTTACTATACGACGCCTTATTTTGGTTTGCCTCAGCAATACGCAGGCGCACACAAACAGTCATATATACAACGCTTGGTAGACAAGAGTGGGAAGGCTGTTGTATCTCATTCTCTCACGGGATAAATCCTATAGATGTATATGTTTGTTTCTTTTTAGTGTCGCTTTTTCGTTTCATCGAGTTTCCAATCAGTCACAACGGTGCTAGGGAAGTTGTCACTTCAAAAGAATTGGTAATTTAATGAGAAGTTGATATACGAAGCCTCCTGTAAATTATGTAACGTAAATATATAATTCTATGGAGACTCGTTACACGAATACAAAAAAAAAATTGCTAATCATCATTTCACAATAAATAAATCCGTAAATGGGATATCGCCAATATCTTTGATTGGTTTCTTCGTCTTCTTCATCCTCTCATCCTCATATTTCACTTTCTGCGAGAAAATAAAGGATATTTTACTGTCGATAAATGTTTTGGCGCTACAGCACCGACCTACACGCACATCGATCATAATAAAACCTTTAAAAAAATCCTCGCCCGCATCAAGACCTCCTTCATTTTTATAGCCGCCGCGCGTTAAATCACGCAGCGCCGTTCGCTCGAAAGTATCCCGGCCTTCTTACTACAACAATATTGACCGGTGGGAAGCGACGGCGGCCGGCTGAACTTCGAGGGAAGGAAGCAAAAAGTTATTAAATCACTTTCGAACGGGGCACGGCCGTAACCTTAACGCTATAGTTTACGGCGCGGCGCGGCTCGGCGCCCGGAGGTTAAGGGAGGAGAGCCGATCGGCGGGGCCCCGGTCGGGAAGTTACCAACTATAAAGTATTGCATCAATTCGGTACCAGACAAGCGGAGTTGATTAATGAAGCGTCGTCGTATTGAAGGGTTAACGGCTTCAAAAAAGACGGATGATTCGACACAACAGCTTGCGGGGTAGTAGATTTCGGAGTTCGCTTCGCAGAGAGCCGAAGGGTCCTTTTTCTTTGCATATAAATGAATTGACTTTTTTCGTGTTTGCTTTTTGCCGCCCCGCCGGAAAAAGCCCCACCCTTTACGGTGGATGGAAAGGGGAGGTTTCGTCCGGAATATCGATTGGGGATAATTTGGACGGTAAGAGGGCGTATTGAGAGTGGTGTTTTATGATTCTATTCACGTTTTAACGTCGAAATCTCTCCGGATTCGATCTTACCCCCGTAACCGGAATTTAAGGCATTTGAATTTTGTATACACTCGTCTCGTAGTTGAGGCGAAAGTTATTGTGAAACTCGCTTACCGGATTCGGAACAGATTTTCCACATCGATGATCCCGGAATTTCGGGATAATCCATGATCCGAAAAATGTTGATGTAGTTCTAATTTCACAATGCTTTCCATCAATAAAGTTAATAAACTCAGACTTGACCTTCAATATTACCATAAGTAAATAAACTTGCTGTTGACTAGAGTGTCACAGCGGACTACTAGCTATTCAAAGTGGTTCCATCTACTTTGCCACAGAATTTGCATTCAGGCTCACGCTTAGTCGAATGTTATGCAATGTTAGGTAAGGGCTCCAGTTATATTCATGAGGTAACTACTTTCTAAATTTGGAAGGTTCCTGATCCCCTTGGAAACCGAAAGCGCTTCCATGAAGCTTCTGGATTGCTTCAGCCCTCTCTGCTGTCGCCACTCGGACCGGAATTAGGTCCTCAAACCACCTCCGAATCCTCGCTTTCATTGCTCCTTCAATGTCAGTCTCATATTTTAGAGTAACTCTGATACATTCTAAATTCAAAGTTTTACTTTTCCTGTTAACTTCGGTACTTTTATTTCAAAATTCAAAATTCCTCTTCGCAATTCATCCAGCGCTGTATGTACCTTGTTCGTTTCCATGCATTTAGTGCAACGAGAGTGCTACCATGAAGGCTCTGGATTGCTTAAGCCCTACCTGCCATCGTTACTCGGACCGAAATTATGTCCTTAAACCGGTTCAGAATCCTTGCCTTCATTGCGCCTTTAATGTCAGTCTCATATTTTAGAGTAACTCGGTTACATTCTAAATTTACGGTTTAACTTTTTTTGTTAGCTTTAGGACTTTCATTTCAAAATTCTGAATTCCTCTTCGCAATCCATCAAATGCTGTGTATACATTCTCTGTTTCTACACATTTAGCCTCGACCTCGGTTTTATCCAATAGCTATTTGCTTCCCTAGATGCCCGGCGTGTCCGAATTTACGACACCTTTTGAAAAGTCACAGTTGGGAATCGACGTACGCGTCTAGGTCCTAGCCTCTGAAAGTTCGTTCAGGAATTTTCTTGTCGTTTGCCACACGATTATTTGATTACATCGGCTGACACGTGTTTCGCTAGCAACGAGGAGAGCATCTTTAAACCGTACCTTATCAAATAGCAGTGGTTTCTATTCGTTACCATTAGCATAATTACTTGGGTGCGTTTTCTAGTGACGTATTCTGCACACGCGTACTACACAGATGGAAGATGGCAATGTTAACCCTTTGAGGACCATACTTTTTAGGCGAAGAGATTTTCTTTTTTTTTTATTTTTGTAATATTCGATCAAATATTAGATGTGTAAAAAATGGTCCTTTAGGTCCCCTCCTTGTACCCCATTCTGCTTGCGAAATATAGTTGGAATCTTTTATCCCAAAACATATATGTGAAAGAACAATGACGTTTTAATTTCTTTTTATTAAAAATACATGTTTATAAATCAAACTATAATAGATTTTAAAAAATAGATTATAGTTGGAGCTTATTATGGTAAATGTCAAAGGAGTCACGAGATGTAATAAAGCATAGGAATACATTGCATGGAGTACAAAATACATTTCTGCGGTTATACGCTTTATTAGGGGCGCAAAGGACACATCGTTTCCAGCTCTGTAATATTACCTTCAAAACTACAAACACTATCGGACACTTCGAATGCTGACGGCATTTCCTTATGCATGTGAACAATGCGTCTTACAACTTTAGGGTGTTCAAATGCGCAATCCTCCTGAAATCCAGTAAAAGCGGGTTTTTTATAGGCAAAAGTTTGTCTAAAGTGAAAATTCTTCTTTGGTGGTATGAGCAGTGTTGGTTATGTCGATTTTCGTAAATCACGCCAAGTCGACGCAATTAGTTCGTCCACTACTACAACAGGTTTACGTGACTTGCGCGACTTTTTGATCACAGGTGATTTTAGAGACCTGGCGCTCTCACTAACGACCTCTAAAGGTTCATCATCTTCGATTTATAAATTGTCAAAATTTCAAGAAAAGTGGCATTTTCTTTATCTAAGTTTGTTACAACACCCTCATCGTTGCCACTGGAGTCGCAAAGCAAAATTTGTTCAATTTCCTCTGGTCGGAGAAAAAGAAATCGATTACGGGCTGGTCCACTCATTTCAATTGTTTTTTAAACAATCACAGAAAAACACCACTATAAAATATTAATACAATTTAATAAAAATAACACTCGAAATTATTACACGCTGATAGAGCACCCCACGAAGACAATCTATTTTGACAGAATACAAATAATCAACTAACAAAAACAAATAGACAGAACCCAAAAAAAAAGCTTTTAACTTCAAACAATAACATATAAAATTGACAAGAATAAGCATGCAACGAAGCAAGAGCAAAACAATATTCACAGACATACACACAATGATGAAAATCCAAGCAAATTTAGATTTTTAGGTGCCACTACTTGACAAACGTTTACTGCATCTTTACGGGAAGGTTGAAATTTACACAATCTTGTACCTTATATTTTTCGGTGGGTAAGAGATGAACCGAAAACATAATTGAGTCTCATCGTCTTGTGTTCTATTTTTACCGCGCATCAGTCCTCAGAATAAAGGCCATTATTTCAGCAACATTGCGGCCTGATAGGGATTTGCAACCTGCTACAATTTAGTTGCCCTCGCTATCTTCTACAAATTACAACATATTTGCCCTATCTGTTACTTGGACAATTACAAGTACTAAAAACCCTCGGGCAAGCATACTTGCGTGTGGTCGTCAAAGGGTTGAGGGAGTTTTCTACGTTCGGGCTAAAATTTCGAATTTACCTTTGCTAAACAACTACACATGAGAATTAGAAACCGTTTTTTGCCTTTTATTTATGTATCTTTAGACTTTTAAAATAATTTGAAAAAAAAACCTTTTTCACCCCTTACCTTAGAGTGACCTTGACCGGTCCTGCGAAAACGTCCCAGTCAATCGGGTTGTTGTCTAAAACAAAAAAAAAAAAATATATGCCTTTAAATATTATGACATTGACTAACAATAAGTGTAGACACAAGGTTTTCTGGAAATATTGAAATCTCCCAAAATGGCACGCTCTTTTACAAAACAATTTTTTTCGACCGGGTCCTTTTGTTTTGAGCTAGTAAGAACTGTGGAAATTAAGGCTTGTGTGTTGACCTAGCGACATGTCTGCTGAACAATTAAGAATAGAAATTACCCGATGCTCCAAATATTTCTAGTCAATATATTTCCTAAAAGTTTGAAAAACACGCCTTTTGGTCAAACGCGTCCAGACAAAAATGACGGAATAAACCACGATTGGAGGAACTTACGATTAAATCGGCCCTGGCCCCCATGATTCATTTCTAAATACCGCAAACCGATACTCCATCAAAAATTTCCTCCAAATCTTCCCAAACTTCTACCACCACCATCCTTACCTGTCGATGGCGCCGCGAACTCCTGCGATTTTCATTACATCGCTAAACTTCCAAAATGCATATTTTATGACGATTGATTTGCGATAAATCGTCGAAGTTCCAGTCCCAGTCTCGAAATCGGATCGAAAAGAAAACGTTTTATCGGCGCGAAGATTTCCCCCGCCGACGACGTTGATGGATCGAAAGGAATTTATTCGGGTCGAGTTCGTGACAAATTATCGCCGCCGAATCTATTATAATTTTTGATCGAGTGCGGTCGATGATGTGTAAACGAATAAATGCCGTTCCGTGACGTATATTGGCGTATGGCGGCGATGTTATAGTCTCGCGTTTATAGAATATGCTCGGGTTTAAGTCGAGCGAATACGTCCGGGAAATCTGCCGCGTTGCTCCTGAAGATGATGAATAAGGGAATTAATTCTATTTTTGTTTTCTGATCGCTGGTGCAGCTCCTATTTCGGCGTTGGAGCTGTGAGATTCCTTCGTTTTAGGAGTAAAATGTAACAATAAGAATCAACAAATTTCATAAAAGTGACATTTAAAAGCAGCACATTGTTTTCGTTTTGCTTTTTGTTTTTACTTAACATAAATTCGAACTAAAGTTCCGACAACTGAATAATGAATATTCATGTAATCGGGTGTGCAGAAACAAAACAACAGTAACCACTTAAAATTTTATTATTTTTTTACGTTGTGAAATTACTGTGCTTCGTACCCCCTCCCTCCCCCATCGTGATTCACAAAGAAAAATGGGCAACTCACCTCCGATCGAGGGAAGAGTCAAGGCTCAATGAGGATGGTAGTTTGAACAGTAAAATTGGGGAAGCGAAATTTTCAGATTTATACAGAGGTAATGTAAAACTTCACAGCGTAGAATTTCCGGGTATATCCCCGACAACGAAATTTAAAAGCGAAAACGGAATAATTTCTTCACGGAAGACGACCTGTCAAACTGACCGTTACACACGCGTATCCAGCCGTCACAAGCCGTATCAGAAACTTACGAAAGCGGGGCGCCATCTTCGACAAAAGTTGAAGCGAGAGGCCAAAAGTAATGATGCAGAAAACTGTTACAATTGGCCGTAACAATTCCCCCATTCCCGGAAAGGAAATTTGCACAGAAAATTTACGATGTGAAACCGACAGGTCAAGAGATTGGTCGAAACCAAACGAATCGGAATAAAATCCAATAACCCGAAAACCCAATGAAAACGCTAACCCCAATCTCAAAGATTAAAGTACAAGTAGACCACTCGCACCTGCACACGTGACGGCTTGAATTAAACGCTTCGGGGTCCTGCTCCAAATCAACCGGTGAACTAGGAAGTTAGAGAACCACAAAGAGAACAAAAGAAACGCTCGAAGTTGGTGGAGCAAGAACCAGCCCAACAGAAATAAACGAGATAAGGGAACGTTACTAGAGTTAAAGGATACAAATGGATGGGATACGGACAAATTGAGGAAGGTTAAATGCCAATCAGAGGTATACATACGGCGTCGAATTTCCGTGTATATTATCGACAACGAGATTTAAGAGCGAAAACGGAATAATTTATTCACGGAAAACGACCTGTCGAACGGAACATTACGAGCAAAATCTCCCCACACGCGCATCCAACCGGCGCAAACCGTATCAGAAACTTACCGAAGCGGGGCGTCATCTACGGCAAAAGTTGAAGCGAGAAGCTAAAAGTAATGGTACAGAAAACTGTAACAATTGGCCGTAACAACCCTCCACCTCGACGAAAACCGAAGAGCAAAGTTCCATGCACGCCAGTTTCGGGAAGCCTTTAGAGAATTCAATCAGAAGGTCTTGCACGATATGGTGGTCATCGACGACGGCTCGTTGTGGAAGTTTTACAAGGCTCTCAGAAATCCTCTAAACGGGACTATTGCTATCGCCCAAGGTGTTGCCTTCTCCGCTGAGGAAACCGAGGCAACGGCCGGCACCGACTTGTGCCGACCACGAACGTCGTTTCGGATATACATATATATTGAGATTGATTAACGAGAGTGATTAACGAAAAAACGATAAAAGAATAAATTTGAACCGTAACACCACTCTTTTTTTATATAATGCAGAACATAGGACATTGAACTTGGTTTCATCCTAATTTTTCTGACAGATTGCCTCATTAATCCTACTTTACCCTTCTGTTATCGCTTATGTTTCAAATATTTCCTATTCTCAAGCTGCCCGATTTCATCATTACCAAGTAACCAAACTAATGCAATTGTCGCTTCTTTGTCAATTTTTCCAATTACGTAATTACTACAAAATTCCGTTCCTTCTACCTAGTATTCTTACGTAGCAATAAAAACAATGTTAGTTGAAAATTTCATATTTTTAGAACATCAAAGTGGACAGGAACTAGAACATGACACAAAATTTACCCCTGGATTAAATTTGCTTTAATTAAACCATTCCTCAAACTTACACGTTTCCATCCATCTACTCCATATTTCATTCCGTCAAGCTTTCTCCTTCTCCTCATCCGTCGCTTTATTAATTTTTTAAATCTCGGTTCAAGTTCGGGCAACAAACAAATCGACGATCGTTCACTACCCCTGGAAACCTGGACGCGCGCCCGCCTCCGCTTAGCGACCTAGATAAATATTTTTTGCGCGCCGAACTTTTTGATTTGTTTATCTGCGACATGAGTAACGGGATTACCAGAATTTATTGCGTATAATTTAGTTTCGCGGAACGGGTTCTTTTTTCCTTTTGTTTTTGCGCCGGCGTTATCGGCTGATTTCGATGGATGAAAAACTTTCCCTGGCGCGGGGAGGGGAAGCGATGTTTTGTAACTGGAATGAGGGGGAGCCAGGAACAAGCGAATTAATCAAACTTTTTTCCGATTCGTTTCTTAATTCGAAGGTTGCGAGAGAAACTTGCTGGATGAATGTACGAGACGAAACGCCGTCTTGTTTTCGAATTCAAATCGACTTATGCGATTTAGAAAAAGGAAAATTGAAGAATCTACAGTTGTTTAACCCTCTAACCGGCAAGCCCGTAAAAATGATCGGATGAAGCCAATATTTTTTAAAGTACTTTTTGCACTTGATTGATCACAGTTGACAAACGACTTATCAGAATGTCTTGGAGAGTAAAACAAATGTTAAGAAGTGTGCAGATATTGTTCAATATTTGAAAGCGAAAAAATTTACCAGTTGAGCTATGACCCGTCTGAAGACGGTCTTGTCGGTTAGAAGGTAAAGAAGTTAGGAGGAACCTAGGGTAAAATATTAGGTTTCTTGTTGTTTAAAAAAAAAAAGGGAAGAGTTTCATGGTCACGATGCGATCTAGTCGAAGAAATTCTGGATATTATAGAATCTAACCGGCCCTGATAGTTCCCCAAAATATATGTTACGTGTAAGTAATTTGGATGAAATTCCGGACAATAGACTTACAGGAATAGTGTTTGAAACGCAATTTTCGGTGGAAGCGGTAGAATGAGAGCGAGAACAAGATGGCTAGACGAAATGGGAGAAGAAACGGGACGAAAGGGGGTAGAATGGGAATACAAAGGTCAATACAAGACAAAAATGGAGACAAAAGAGCAAAACTTAACTTCAACATTCTTACACCTGAAGGTACGAACGTTTCGATTTAAGTAAGGCTGTAACGAACATGCTATTCGTTATATGTTACAAAATTTGAAGATTGTTTTTCATCGTCCTCCGTTTTGAACTTCAATTTCAATTTCTAACACTCGAAGACCGATATTCCTTTGGTCAGTGTCTTGCATCCTCTTATCAAATCTGTTACGAGAATAGTTTGAACTAGTCAAATCCGACTTCTTACAATTTATTTAAGCACTTTTCATGCAATTATCGTTAGAAATTCATTCTCAAACTATTTCCAGCGTAAAACGCATGTCAGGAAAAAACATTTTTTCAATTCGGTTTCATGCAAGTCTGACTTTTTACAAATTGTTGAGGCACTTTTCATGCAATTATCGTCAGAAATGCATTCTCAAGCGGTTTCATTCAAATCCGATTTTTGGTCCCGAACTTTGTATTTTTTTTTCCTTTTTTTGTCTTCGTAATGCAAAGCGTATTCATGTATTTTGACGATGAAAATTTGATTTTAGTTGAAATTTAAGACCTGTAGCTTGCACGACGCAAATCGAAGGTGGTACCACCATTTTGAAATATTTTAGTCTAAAAAATATCGAAATACTTTACGTGTTATATTTTGACATAAGCTGTGTGTTAATTCAATCAACCTTTCCATCTCTTTATAAAAAAATCGTGCAGAAACGTACGTTTACATGACTTTCCACCCATAAATTCGCGCGTGACACAATCTCAGATAATCTATGATAAAGTAGATAATCTACTTTTTTTTCTTTATTATTATTTCAAATGTTACTTCGTTTCCATTAATCGTATTTCCTATATCTGTTGAGCACGTGTTCGCGCAGGGATTATTCGACCGCTTCGTATACGTGGTGTTCGAGATTGCATTTGTTTCGAGTGTCATTGTAGATGACCGTCCACTTTCGAGCAAGCCATTCTCGTCATTTTCTATATTTCACCTTTGATGCCGTTTGTCATCTTAGATCGCATTCTCGTTGAATTTCCAATTTGCATCAGTTTAAAAAACACAGACCTGCAAAAATATCTTTTGAAAATTTTTTTAACTTTAGTCACTTATTTTTATGTGTTTTTCAGAGCTGAACTCAAAAACGAAACCTATTTTTTCTCTCACGTAGCGTTTTCTCACAAAAGTCGAATATATTTTAAGAATAGTAAGCTAAATAAAGAGAAATTATGGAATGTGTACTTTATTTTACGTTTTATTAAAATCATAAGTAACCAAACATTTTTCATAAAAACAACTCAAAATTAGTAAAACTAAATGATCTTCATGTGTAAGAATCTGTAGTATCGTCTTCGCTTCCCATCAAAACTTCGTTTTCTGCTTTTTCTACCTTGGGATCGCTGGGAATCGTCTCTTTTGAGCATCCAGCAGTAGTCCGCTATCATATTAATAATAACGATAATGCTTAATTGTCCATAATTTTAAGTGTAATTTGTAACCTAACTGTGCATGATGATTTTTTTTTCATTATTTTTCCCGTAATCAGCGTAAAAAAGACAGCGTATAAAAATCACTGATTATATTTTAAACAATTTTTCTATCGCAAGCCTATCCAATCGGTACCGCATGTCTTTTGCAGATTATCTTACCTGTCTATGAAGCTAGAAAGTGAAAATAAAGTAAACTAGAATAAAGTAAAGTAGTGTAACACGTGGATAGTTCTATTGAGCAGTTTCGTAATTGCTGGTACTAAGTTTTGTGGAACTGAAGCCTTCGTAAATGCATAATTTTCAGAGCATTTTAATTTTGGAAGTTATCCTAAGTACTAGCGCTAAATTACCTGTAAAACTGATGACGGTGAATGCAAGGACGGTGGTGTAATTTACTGTCACTAGATCACATCGATAAACTCTTCACCACACAATTGTTTTATAATAAAATCGGTGACAAGTGTTAGTTATATAAAACGATTGTGTGGCGAGGAGTTTACCGACGTGATCTAGTGTCTATAAAACAGATGCTGTCCTAAATTCGTAATTTTGTGACTTTCGTCCCTCTTCTAAAGCAGAGACTTCTAAACAAAAAAAAGGACATATAAAAGCAGTCCATACATACAAATTTCTCCTAACTGCTACAAACTCGCCGTTTCGCAGACTCCCTACATTTCCCATTTTGTCACAACCACTCGGAAAACTAATGATAATACCGACGCGACGGGCGCCGTCGTACGCGTACGTTCGCCCTTATTTCGCAATCTACATCTGTGTAAGACGAGAGGCAATATTTGTCACTTCCTGCCCGAGTTAACTCGCGATGACGTTCAAGGAGGGAGAGAAACATTTCGAAAACGCTCTCAGCCCCGGCGCGTTCGCCGAGCCGAGAGAGAGATTTCCCAGAGGCGTGTCAGTGTCGAAAGTGCATGTCACTGCATTTTCGCGTAGATGTTACTTCGGGGAATCCGAATCTCCAGCACGGACGCTGAAAAAGCCTCCGATATGAAGTTCGGTTCGTGCTGCCGGGAGGGAAGAAGCGTCGGATGCCAAATTAAATGAATCCGCAACGTCGAGGATGTTGGTTGGTTTGTACATGAAGGTGGTCGAGATACTATGGGAGTTTTGTAAGGATAAATGAAGAACTCGTCGTCGTTGAGGTTGTAGCTTGTTTCTGTCGAAAATACACACGTGTTAAAAGTAGTTTCTGCTAGTCTTATCGATTCGATTGAAAACCTAGACCTGCAGTAAGTCGTTGCATAGTTTCCCATGTGTTTGTAACTCCATAAAATCGAAGGTGCGTCTGTATGGGTAACAGTTGCTTTACAGAGTACAATTTTCCTAATTGCAACATTAGGTACTTATTGTCGGCATTCTAATCCATGTATATTCAAGCCTTCTATAATCCGATTAATTCGCACCGCCTTATGTGGAAAGTTAGAAGTAAGTAAATACATATAAAGCAGGCTCATTTATTTTTATTGAATTGATGGGTTTATATAAGGGAATTATAAAACAAAGAAGTATGAACTGTGTTTCTACCTTTTAAAGCTCTTGTCAAAAATGAAAATAATAACAGGAAAGTCAGAAACGTGACCGATGGAGATCCAGGCAGGACTAGCCCAAAGGAAACGGTGCAGGTTAAAGATCGAAAATTTAGTAACAAAGCGCCACTCTCCAATTATATAACTGGATCACCTCCAAGTTTCTGGAGTCCGAGAGACAAAAAGACTCACCTCCAATTGAGGGAAGAGCAACGCGGACGATTAATTTGAACAGCAAAACTTGGGGAAGCGAAACTTCTAAATTTGCTCAACGATAGTATACACTTCCCAGCGTCGAGCTTCCGTGTATATCGTCGAAATACGAGGCTTAAAACCGAAAACTGAGTAACTTATTTACGGATTTACGATCTGTTCCTACGTCAGAAGCTGAATGTTTTACCTGCGTATCCAAGACGCGTACGATTCATTGAAAAGCTTACGAAAGCGGGGCGCTATCTACGGCAAAAGTTGGGGCGAGAAGCCAATAGCAATGATACAGAAAACTGTAACAACTGAAAAGCCGTTTTCCAACAAAAGCAAGGAAAAATTCAGTAATTTGATACCAAACGCTATTAACATTCATCTTCGCCGTCCGATATGAGTGGCTGAACTCCTCTTCTTTTAATGGGCCGGATGTCTTCCTCACTTTGCAAACCTTCATCTTTTGTTATTTAAATGTATCTTCTTTTTTGTTATTCTATCAAAGGTTCTCTATACGGGGCTAAACGATTTCGTTTTATGCTTTGCACTGCACATCGTTGAAGGATCAGAGATAAATGAAGTTCTAGTATTTTACCCAAATTTAATCCTTTCTTCATATCATATAAATCGAAGTTTAACGTTCATTCGTTATTCACATTTTCGTCGATCAATATATTTGATCCCATCAATGCTTCCTCATCTAAAGTTTCACCCTGAACTAGATCTTCTACCTTCTTGATTGATCTTGATGGTTTAAATCTGCAAATCTTTCGAGGCTCAAACGAGAAGCAATGTTTACTATTTCTGTAACTAGGATTAAAATATCATTTCCTGTTTGAATCGTTTGAGGCAAAAGCAGTTTCCAACTTGCTATATGTTGTTATATAGTGTTGGCTTAATTTCCATGCAAGCTGGTGACACGATTCTTGTCCAAACTAAAAATAGAAAATTTCTTTCCACACTTGAATGAGGGCTCTATTTTCAGTATATCCTGATCTGTCGTAAACAGTTTGGAAAGATTGGAACCTTGAGTCAGCTTTTCTATTAAAACGTCAGAATACACGCAACTCGGACTTATAAATGTTTTTTTTTTTCAATTATACGAGGACTTGACGAAGAAAGATTTATTATTTACTTATTATTCCAGGTAGCTCCACTTTATAATATTCGGCAGCCTCTATATCGGCTGACGCCTGCTCCTCTTCAGATTTGCTATTGTGCAATAAGTACCTTTCTTCTTAGTTTATCGAAGCTTCACCTTCTACTTGCACTAAACAAATGATTTTCTCGCCCTCCAAAAGAATTCCTCCTTCCTTTTCAAGTGGGGTTTGCTCTCAGTTATTGACTTGATTATTATCATAGCTATTTGAAATAACAGTGTTTTGGTGTGTTTCGCGCAGGCGTTAAGTGTGTGATGTTCATTGTAGAGTGCTTTAGAGTTATATAGTGCTCGTTGTATGTTGTTCGTCTTGATCGTTAGCCGTATATCACTGAAGATGGCAACTTAGTTACCGAAATACGTGTCTGGATTTATTTCCGAAAGGCATGATAAGGGTCAGTTTACTAATTTTTTTATATGTGGTTATCTGAGCTTAGAGGAATCTATACAGTCTTCCAATCCGATTATCAATGCTCGTTTCATTTCAACCATATCGATATTTCGTGTGCAGGCATAGTTTTTCCTAGTTTTTCCTACTTTTTCCTCACTTTCCTTTACGCATTCGATTTGCAGATTCATTAAATTTTCTCGATTTTGCAAGAGACGATTTTTGTTTCTTATAATATGGCCAGAAACGTGAAAAGTGATATCAGTGCAAAGTAAGTAGCTTTACTTTAGTTAAAAAATATTATTAAAATTGAAACAATTCATATTTCGTTCGATTATTAATTGTAATTTTGGTTCAAATACGTACTTTTACGTTTCTACAATTTCTGTTATCTTTCCGTAATGGTTTTTCCAGGAGTGACAATACGGTCACGCTGGGTGAGATTAAGAAGAACTGAACGTTTGACACGCTCCCTCTCTCCTAGAGATAACGCATTAAAACACTTTTGAAAAATTTGCAAAAAAAAAGTTCTGGGTTCGTTCTTCCAGGAGCAATCCTGTAGACTCTAGAGCAATCTCGAATCCTTTCCGATCCTTCGGAAACACCGCAGGGAATCGTCTTTAAGATTTTAACACCCGAACTACACACTAACGTAAATAAATAATGTAAGTACCAATCCCACCCCCTCATAATAAACTACCACTATCACAACCGGAAGAGGAAATGTAAATAACTTCTTGGTAACTACATTACCGGCCCGTTTTAAAATGAATATTGAATGAAATAATCCGTACCTTCAAGGACCACGGACGCTGCGCCATGGGAAATTCGGATTTCCATCCGGAAAATTTCTCCGTTTACATTTGAACCGGTCTCGTAGCCGTGCATAATTCAAACGAACTCCTTCGAATCGCGATGGAGGGAGGAAGGGTGAGGGCGCCCAGGACGGAAACTGATCGACTGCGAACACCATTCCCCGATATAAATTGAAAACGATTGTTTGTGCTTAAGTAGTGAAATACTCCTAGTACCACACCGGCGGCTTCGGAAACGGCGTAATCGTAATGGGAAGCGTCGAGGAAATGCTATTAAAGCCCTCTCTACTAGTCTCTCTTGGTGTGTGTACGTGTATGTACGTACCGCGTATGTCCGTGCGGTGTTCAATAAAACTTCGGTATTTGCGAGGCGGTTTCGTCGAGGAATTGTATCCGGCTTCGCGCCGCGCCGCCGGTTTTCTATTTCGATCCGGCGGCGGTAACGTAGATGGGATCTTTGTTTATCGGCGCCGCGATGGGATGGGGAAGAGCCTACCGAGCGGGGGCGAGCTTTTATCGTTAGATGCTTTGGGAAATGTAATCCCGGCGTTTATCAAACTTCAATCTCTTAAGATCGGCGTATCCAATCAACTAGGAGATCGTACGGATGTATGTAGTACATATGTTACGTACAATACGATGAACGTTTCACTTAAACAAATTCCTCGGCGATGGATGGGCCCGACTATTCATTCTGGTTGATGAGATTGTCGAAGAGGGACGTATTCGTTTTGCGGGAGAAGCGTATCTGAAAACGAATGGATTTCTAATTCTTTCAGATTAAAGTTGGTATTTGTACTTAACGGGGTGAATGATGCGTATTGTGCTTCGCTGCTACCAGAAGCTTTTTCCCAAGTTTCGGTATCTGCGAACACTCCAAGATCGTGGGTGGATTGAGTGATGGTTAGAGACCGGATTTATGTTGAGATTTGAGTATTTTATTAATATTTTCAATAGTCTCCGTTAGTAGCGATTTCTACGTTGAGAAACTTCGTTCGACGTCAACTGATGTGATTGGTGGATTTTCTAAAACAATAACAACTTCCGAATTTAAATCGCTTTTAACATAAAAATTGCCGCGAACGATTTGGTTTGCTTCATACAACAAATTTTTGATGTATTAATTGTCCTATTTTTCCAGAAACTTTCTCAAGCTTTTCTTTAAACTCATCTATTAAATGAAGATACTCTTGTAACAGCATTGATTCAGTTTCAAGAATAATAATGAAAGGAAAATAGTTTTATTAATGAAATAATTTAATTCATCAATCCAAAGCAAATTTTTGAACCAATTTTATGGTAGACTAGAGTCTGCAAAACAAACATGTAATTCGAATTAAATACCTAAATAAAATAAAATTGTTTTGTAAAATTATCAACTTACTATTTTATCACACGTTTTGCAGAATACTTTTTCTTCGTTCAAAAGTAACTCTGGAATGGGCTTGATCCAGGAGGCTACTAAATCGCTTTCCACTTTTGGCGTTTTTGGATAACACTCGATAACACTTCACTTTATTCGGTGTTTGTAAATGATGAAAATTCTGAAATGATAAATGCTAAACGTATTAATTTCCAATTTCTATTCTTCGAAACCGTAACAAAATAATCTTTGCTCTTCGGTATTGAACATGATATTTCGTTTGGAAGTTTAAAAGCAATTAACAATTTCTTATAAAAATGTAGAA
Source organism: Chrysina gloriosa (assembly GCA_038088585.1). Classification (NCBI taxonomy): domain Eukaryota; kingdom Metazoa; phylum Arthropoda; class Insecta; order Coleoptera; family Scarabaeidae; genus Chrysina; species Chrysina gloriosa. The sequence continues at coordinate 6,715,283 of CM076094.1, read as the reverse complement.
ACATAAATTTCTTGAGAAAAGCATTAATCTCTATTTAAGCAATATTTATTTTATTATATTTAACGTAACATCAGCAATCGTGCCATGTAAATTCCTCACAAAATTGTCTACTATATTTCTTACAAAAATAACGTGATTTTGAAATGGAAAAATATGTCGAATAGTTTCAAATATATTAAAATATCGGAAATATGTGGAATGAAGCCAAACTATTCTAAATATGTAAAATTAAATTAGTGCTAAACGCTTTTATTCACCCTAATTCGTATTGATCTTAAAGCCTTTGATTGCACGCGTCGTTGGTATGCAAAAACATATAAATCCGATCTCTGCTTATAAGAAGTTGTGTATGATTGCGTAAATTTAATTTTACCTAGGAAAGTACGATTTCTTCGTGTTTACGTCCCCAGCTACACGACGAATTTGAACTACTAAAAAGAATAACATATTAAAACGGTCATAAAAGTCGATCCTCCGAAGCGCGCTGACCCGCCTAATTCAGACTGATGGAACATCGTTGCCGCTCTGAGGACACGACCGGCGAGCATCGTAAAAGCTGCCCGAAGACTGCTTGATTATTAGTTAACGAAATAGAAATATTCCGAGAGCGTGCGGACCCGGCGGGCGATGTGTTTCACCGAATTACACGATATTTCAGCTCGCTCGGTTAACGGAGCCCTCCCCTAATGCAGACAGATATACCAATTTGTTCGGTCCGAACCTGGGCGCTTTAAACTTTGAACATTACGCGGATGAAGCTTACGCGAAAGCTCCCTCCGTCGGATCCGACGACGGAGACGACGGCGACGGCGGCGGCTTCTTCTATTTCTTCTTCGCTCGCCCTTCGGTCTTTTTCTCGTTTCGTTTCGTTTCGTTTCGTTTCGTTCGTTTTATTTTCTTCCTCGAAATCCTTGATCCGTCCTTCTTTCCACCCCCTCCGCCATCCTTAAAGCTCCGACGTCGCTGCCGTCGCTTTTATTTTTAGCGCACGTCTTCTCGGACGGTCGGCGCGACGCGGTAAGAGGATTTCTGTATTATCTCCGACCGCCTTCGTCGAATTTAGATGATTTTTCAATACAATTGTCCGAAGCGTGGTTGCATACGGTTTGATTTAGAACCGGTGGGTGGTGTATGAAAGGAAAATCGAAAATTTTCAAATTTCGTCCTTGAAGCATCATCGGGGGATATCCAAGCATCATCGAGGGTGTGTTTCTGAACTTCGAAAAGAGGTAACGTTAAGAGTTCGTCCAAAATTCCAAATAGAGACCCGTAAAGATTCGGGGAAAAATATTGCTCCTAGATTAATTCGAACTTATTCGAACCATTATTGAAGGTCTAGAATTAGTTTCTCGGACTCCGTCCCAAATTGGAAAGGAAGCATAGCTCAGTAAGAGGATGCACTTGAGACGAGAAAAACATCAGACGAGAGAGAAATCGATCATTTCTAATACGGGAATAGTGCGACAGACAGAAAATACAGCGTCGTCGGGTCAAAATATTCGGATCAGAAACTACACTCAAAAATTGCTAATCGCTCTATGTATATATCAACTCATCCTTACTTTCTGCCATTCCCATTTCACCTTTGCAACTTCGAACTGTAATCCGGCGAACGTACACAACGCGCGAAAGCGCGTTCACCCTTTGCTGCGCACCGCTAAATTAGTTTCGGCATCATCGGCGTGCCTTTCATAACAATAGTACTGCAGGTCGGTTGTTACGGACAATTCGGCCGTTATAGCGTTCCGCCATGCATAAACAATCTATCAGCGACGTCAACGGCGAAACTATTACAATTGTTGCTTTAATGAAACGCAGCGCCGCCACTGACCATAAATTAAATCGCGGAATTTAAATAATTTATGCGAGTAACATTCGTCCGTGCTCGCTCGTTCCCAATACGTTCCTGATTGAAAGTTTCTAATTCGGAGGAAAATTGGGAATCCTCGCGTTAACAGTACATTCACTTCAGTTGAGTGAATACGGGTTTGTAGGCAACGGAAACAAGTAAGAAAGAGTAACAACGTTAAAGTGCTGTACTTCCTTCGTGGTCTGATGTCTGCGTAAGTGGGACCCATTCCGTTCATAATAACAGATGCAAGATACTTAACCTCAGAGTGACTAGAAGGATTATCCCCAGAAAATTACCTCAACGGTTCCTGTTGATAAGAACGACACGTTCGTGCCTTTTCCTGGCTGACTTGTGAGTGATGATTCCCTAAGTTCTATACCACATATACTACCATTTATACGCAATTGCTCCAGCGATTCTTGAGAATCGGTTTCAATAATTTAATGGGGTTGAAGTCGGGGAATGCAGTAAGGCATTGACTAAAGCTTCTTCTAAGTCTTGCCAAGAACTGCTGTACAATGCAAGTTTAAAAAATTCTTGGATATAATCTATACTTTATCGTGTTGAGAGTTGGAGACTGATCTAAACCAATAAAAAGGAAATCCTGGCCGTGGAGGTGTATGCATTGAGCAGATCATACAGAACTTCAAGAAAGGACAGAAGAACGAATGTGGAAATCAGAGAAATTGTAAATGTACAACAGACAATGGTAGATAAAATAGAGAGGTGACGGTTGATTTGGTTTGGATGGGGGAACAGGATCGCGAGGACGAAAGATTGGCAAACAAAATATGGATATGGCATCTTCCAGGGAAAAGAATGACAGGAAGACGTCTGTTGGGAGAAAATATTAGAAGTATGATAAGGAAAGGAAACTCAACAGATGACCAAAGAGCTGCACCAAAACGGAGAATACTGGGGGAAAAGATTGGACAACGCCGATAAACGATATAATCCGATTTCTTTATATAAATGATAGTTAGAAGTTAGAAATTGAAGGAACTGCTAACATACTGCTTCTTGAATTAACAGTACTCTGCTCTGTCCGCGCCTTCGAGAGCCGCGAAAAGGTTTGCGTTAGGCCCCTAGTTCTCCGGAAAGCAATCACTATCAGAATGAAAGGGACGAATGTGGACTACGAGGAATAAGAATGTCTTCTTTGTTTGACTACCAACACCCCGCAATGTTGTCCCAGGACACAGAAATTTTCCTAGTGACGTAGTATTTCTTGGGATCGCCTCACGATGAAACAAAATGAGGGTTGATCCGGGTCAAAGCCAGTTAGAGTTGGTTCACAACTGCTTCGTCCAAAAAACGCAGTCTCTTAAGGGTTGGTTTAAAGAAGTCCAGGATAGTGAGAATATTAAAATCATCCACTATCATGCTGCAGGAAAGTGATGAATGTGGATCCCCATGGATGCAAGTGCTACTGTCTTCTTCGCTTGACTACCAACACCCACTAACGTCGTCTAGGTCACAGAAGTTATCTTATCGACCTAGTACTCACGATGAACCAAAACGAGGGTCGATTCATGTAAAACTCAGTTAGTTGACTTACCATTGAGTTGTCCGAAAAATCATTCTTATGCCTTGATTTAGTGAAGTTCCAGACAGTCATCATGCAACTGGGCGTTTCGGACAAATCAGAGGGCTCCCTCTATAATCCTTACCATCCTTATTCTGAGTCACCACAAGACGGTTTATGTGGATTTTAGCTCCTATTCGACTGCGTTAGGGTCCCATACGTTATGGCGGGCCTGAGGTACATTTTGTATACAGTAGAACTTCAGTTATTCGGACCTCGATCCTATGAGTACCTCCTTATCCGGATCAATTAGAGAAAATGTTTAGAATTGTTCATAACAAAAAATTAATTGCTGAAAAGCGTGTTGTTTCAAGAGTGGGGTAGAAAATGATAGTTGTTGATTCCCTAGCAAAAGGTATACCTGGGAATCTGTCGGAACTTCAACGGTTTCAGACATAAAAAGAAGTGCTGATTCATTAAAACTATTCATTTAGTCTTGTTAGTTAATGTATCCCAAGCGGTTTTAGTTCTGTTTTATGAGGAAGGCAACAGATCAGTATTATAGACCAATTTAGCATTTCTAATCAATTGTCTGTAAACTGATCATTAACTGATCTCCAGTCAACGTTAGCGTATATAATTCTTTTAGCCTTTTTGCAGATACGCGAATTCTTTGTGTTATCCAATGATTAGCAATTTTTTGGACTTTGTTTGTGTGCTTCACTATAAGAAATATGAGGTTATCATTGTAAGTTAATATACTAATAAAATCCTCATATTGAGACTTGGCCATTTTGGTTTCATTTTTCAAAAGATTTTTGAATTCTGATTTGCTCTTTTTCATTAATTTTGCGCTAAAATGTATGGTTAATTTCATTTTACCCGTGTTGGATTGTTATTTTTTGGCCGAGTGGTTGGAAACGCCAGCATGTATTGCTTCGCTGCCATAGTTTTCAAGTAAATTGTCAACGCATATGTTATCCAAGCAATTATTTATTTGCGTAGGAGTGTTTGTAGTAGCTTTCAAGTTAAATGATAGAGTCAAATCATTAAAATTCTTTTTTCTTGCGATTCTTCCAAAAAATTATATTAAAATCACCACACATAAATATTTTGGAATCTGCAATTATAATTACGATACATTAAATGTATACCATTTATATATTTTTTGGTGACCTATTTTATACTTATCTTATAAGATAGTTCTCTACGACAATTAGGTCAATTAATCAAGATTGGTTCGAGTGATAGTTATATTATATATATATATAAAAATTTTCACTGAAAAAGGTGTTCCGAAAACGTTTCTAAACGTTCTGGAAATATGACTATCATTTGAACCAGTCTTGTTTGATTGACCTAATTGTGACAGAGAACTATCATATAATTAGGATAAAGAGAAGTTGCTCAAGTCTACTCAAAAACTTCACAACTGCAATTATTACCATGAAACTAAAATTGAAAAACCTAAACGAAGTTGCAGCACACTCCAAATCCAACTTCACCAACAGCCCCTTGATCATTTTTTCCAGAAACATCTCCATCTCTCCAATTTTGTTGTTTAGCCCATTCTGGTGTATAAGCACCATTCTTTCTATTGAGTTATCCTGTGGGATGTAGTTTCGGTCCCTAAAAAGGGCTTTTGTGTCCCTCATCAAATCGGATAACAGCTTGCAAGTAAACTTTTTGGCATTTAACTTTAAGTGAATATCATACCTGCTAGAATACCTGCAGAAGCTTCTTCATACTGTTTACTCAGATAATGCATTTTATAGTTTATGTGCTCAATCATCCTATTTATTCTTTGACCATCGCACGTAAAAGGAATCGTACTAATAACAACATTTGTGCTTTTGGTGGTATCCGTCATCTTCCGAAACTGTCCCATGATCCCATTAACTACTGATATCATAAGATTCTATCACTACTACAATGAATCGTGGTTTGTTCGGATGCTTAAAACTTGAAAACGACTGGACCAAAAGAAAGCTCGAAAAATATTTTGGGCCAAACGAAGCTTTCCGGGTTCACCTAGTCGTACTTAATTGTACGCTTCCGAACAGAATCGCGATTCGCTTCGAAGAACCTCCAATGCAATGCGATAAAATCCCCTGGAAAGTACTACATTATTTCCTCCTTCATCAAACGCCCCTTAAACCCCATTCGCTAACCCGATCGAAAACGAATTTTATAATCGCAATCGCGATCGTTTTACAACCTATTTATTCGATTACCGCCGACGAGAAGCTCGTAACTCTCCACCTACGTACGTAGTCGAAAATAGCGTAAAACGTACTAGATACACACCGGCGGGGCGTTATGAGCTACGTTTTACGACGCGCGGATTCGCTTTTATCGGTCGATTCGATCGCGAGCGGAAACTTTTAATTGACTTTTCTAATTCCGCGAGTGAGATCTCGGTAATACGGGCCCCGGGCCGCCTTCGAGGTTAACGCCGAATCGATTTTCATTAAGCGCGACGTCGATTTAACATGTCGAAGGATCGACGTAAATTAGACGGTAATTACCGAACTAACGGACCTGTTCCTTCTGCGATACATTATCGGATCTATTAAGGAAGTCGAATTGGATTCGTTACTTTTGCGCGTTTCGTATTGTTTTCTTTTCTTCTCTTCCTTCGTTCCCGATTTGCGTACGACCGGATCAAAATTGGATTTCGTTTAAAGTTTTACAGTCGATCGGTGAGTTTATTGTTTGTTTTCAAAGGCTTAGAGAAAGGGAATGAAATTAGGAATAACCAACTCCGTTTTAAAGGGTGGCAATTTCGGACTTGAATTTAGAATTCTAAATGTTAATATGTGATTTTCGTAGCTTACAGAATTCTTGAAATTCCTTGAGTCACGTCCCGAAGGCTTCGAGCTTTTCCCTTGTACAGGCCTTGAGCGACCACATTTTCAGCACTTCCAGCAATTGTAACTACATGCAATACGAGATGAGTAACAAAAGTAATGGGAGTGGGCGTAGTGCTTGATTGGGCAACACTCCCAACGCGGGACTTAGAAGAGAGGCAGGTGAACGTGTGATACGCCACCAGCACGAATTGGAACTCGCTAGACTCAGGTTGCTTTTCCGCACCGATTGCTTTAGTGAATCAAATTATGCTTGTACATACAATTAACAATGAGTGACACCAATTATTATTATTATTATAGTATCAGGTCTCCAAATATGTTTCCAAATCACGTGATCATATTTAACCAACATTGTTCTACTACCTGTACTGTTTCGGTAAAAAATGTGATTATTTTATTACAACTTCTAACTATGACATTTGCTAGTAAATTTTAAAGTGCTACTAACCGAAGAGTTATGGAACCAACTTTACAGAAGTCTTGCAAACAATCTTGAATTCACGGTATAAACGATATTTGTAATGTAATTTAAAAAAGTAGAAACAGTTGTCAAATTACACAGGTTTCCGTCCAAACGACCACTTCAGAGGAGACAGTGGGAGAGTTTGTTACCCCCTTTGGATATGCCCTGTCCCTACAGTGTTTGGACAACATTGATCATCGTTTGGTTTTGGTTTCACTCAAATTGCCTTGAAGGCTACTTACCCCACTTACATAGGATATTCGTACATTTTTTATAAGTGCCAATAATGGTGGCGATCATCCAGATTTGCCACGGGAAGTTGCAATCAGCTAGCGTATCCAAGGTGTTATTGGCGTAGAGAGGCTCTCATTTACATAGAAAGTTCCTCATAACCTATGTGTCAAATTTGTTTACAAGGGGATATGAGAAAAAATAAGTAAATGAACACAAAAGAGAAAAGAAGTTGTTTAAGAAAAATAGGTAAATAAAAATGTAGTTTGGGAACCACTGAATTATGTATTGCCAAATGGTATTTGAACACCGTGGTGGTCGTCGAATTCTCCGTTGGATATGGGTACACGATCCGATCATTAAAGTAAATACAACACGTCCTATCAAAAGGAACACTTCACTGTGCTCTACATATACTACATATACGGCAGATTTTACCGGAGTTTATATTTCTTTGAATTGAAAACATGGCCATCTCTATTTTTCAATAAAATCTTCGAAGAGTGTCGTCATACATGGTAAAATGAACACAAAACACTTGACCTTGCTCCAGATATTACCCGAATTTTACTACTATTTCTATCTCTAAAATGAACATTCATCATGTACTGTCAGTAGCCTGATGTAGTTTTAAAGTCAAAATTATATCCAGCGTACCTTAAAAATATCCATCGAGTTTGTGAAAGCTTTGGATAAGCATGGGCATTGCTTCAAATACACTTGTCATCATTTCTTTGCCTAAATATGGAAAAAGTATAGGTATCCTCTGATGGGCCACACATCCGCACTCTTATAACAATGACTTCACAAATCACATTACTCGGGTTGAATTGGAAGCATACGCAAGTTTTGCATCAGTCGTCACAAAACTTTCTGGGGAGTCACAAATCTGCGCAATATTCCGAAATAGTTGCCAAAAATCTTAAGGATTTCAGAAAACTGGAGGTTAGTATGAGTATCAAAGTAACTTTTGCGTAGCCATTTGGATCGATTCCCTGACAGCCTGGGTAATTACAACGAAGAACAAGGGGGATGGGTCCACGAGTATACCAAGATAATGAGAATAAGAATAAGGAGACTGTGATTAAAATAATATATAAAACGAATAAAACTACCCTTTCTACGAGGAAATGAACCCAGATACATATTTCGGCAACTACGTTACCATCCTCACTGGAAAACTGGGAACTGTGTTTCGCGCAGGCGTACAGTGTGTGATGTTCATTGTGCTGCGTATCGCTAGTGATACTGAATTCCCCCAGTTTCCTACTGAGGATGGCAACTTAGTTGTCGAAATACGTATCCGGATTTATTTCCGAAAGGTGTGGCAAGGGTAATTTTATTTATTTTATATACAAGATAATGAGGTACAGAATCATGGCTGGTGGTACCACCGTAAGATGGCGGACTAGTGCTAGATTGTGCTGAACAAAAATTTAATGAGTAATTATATAGAAAATACCTTTCTGAACTTATTTTTATGCATTTTCGTTAGGCATGATTAATTCTATCTAAATAATCATTTACAACGCTGTTACCATTCGAAAATAGTGGGTTTTGTATATATTGATTATTTGTATTTCATTATTATTGCCTTTATTTCAAAAAAGTAGTGAGTTCGACAACATTGATTTGTTTTTTTTTGTTAGTTATTTGTTTATTTATTTAGCAAAAAGAACTGCTTATCTGATCTAATTATAAACAGTTTTACAACTTACTTTCATAATCAAAGGTCTCGAATTACTAACTTAAAAACCTCCGACCGCAAATTGTAATTTAACCGAATATCTAAGAACAGATTCGTACAAGTATAGGTCGGTTTCCATGAACTAGATCTAAGTATCGCGTTAATTGAGTAAAAGCGAAAGTAAAAGTCCTTTCATTCAAGTCCATTCCTAATCGGAAAATCGAAAAAATATTATAAATATAAAACGGAATATCGCTCTAACGTACAACAGATTTTAGAATCCTCTCCTGAAACAGAATATTCTCAGACTCAGATTAGAATTTTTCTCTCGCTGGCGGCGCGAATGCGACGCCGACGTCGCAATCCGGAAAAGGTAGGTATATCCTCGCATTTCCCACTCAACACCGCAAATAAACTTATTTCTGTATTTCCACGCTTGAGGGAAAGACAAAAGTTTCGCATTTACGGCACTTCTCGCGGCGCTCAAATAAAAATATAAACTTCGTCCTGATAAAATAAGAAAGCGGCGGGCGCGCCGGGAAACGGCGCTCCTCGCGAAACCGGAGATTTGCGGCAAATTTTATTAAAACGAAGCGAAGATTGCAGCGAACGGGCGTGGTATCTCTTGCGGATATTTTAACGTAGTTGTTAGGCAAAAAAATGGGGTGAAGATTTAAACGGGGAGATTCCTTAACGACCGAGGGATGAATCGGATACGCTGGCTCATAGGAAAAAACCTATACCATATTCAGAAATTTTTATCTTACGACGAAGCTGTCATCAGTTTCGTCGTTAGTTACTCGAAATTGGAAATAATTCCCTTCTATCGTCGTCCGTTTAAACTTTCGAGTTCAAAAGTCGGCCAAACTTTAGTGTCCAATTTCGTTTTAAAACCGCCAAATTCTCTAATCGTAACACTCAAAATACGATATTCGGTTACGTAGGTTCTTGAACATTTTTGTTGCCTATATCAGGAGCCACGAGTATAAAAGCCTCGTAAAAGCGTTCCTCCACCGCTTGCTTACCTACCCTCTCTACACCAACGCTTTTAGGATTTTTCATCTACGATGCCATGTTAAAATTCTTCTAGATTCGAGCTACGATGGTCTATGGCAAAGAAGGCGACTCCGTTTCATTATTTTAAGGTTTTCCGTGTTACCTCGTTCGTATTATTTTTATCTCGTATAACTATTGCGCACGTGTACGCGCAAGGATTATTCGACCGCTTCATGTACACTCATGGAAGCTCTAAATGTCCACTTCCTGAGCGCATACCCCTCGATTATCACAATTTAAACGCCCAAAACCGTCTACCCGCGAAGTTACTATTAGCTGATCCGTACGAAACAGTTCTTTAAAGTAAGAAATGTTTTTCATTCAATTTGTGTTAAAAAGGGGTTCGTGAATTGTTAAAAGAAAACCAATAAATCAAAAAATAAATCCAATAGTGAATTAATCACTTATTCTTCGTATTATTGCCCCCTATTCGCTATTCCTCTAGAATTTATATTCTGTAGATAAATAAATATAATGTGCTAGTAATTAGAATTATGCTTCAATAATTGAAATATTTTTTACGATAATGTAATTATAATGTGGACATACACCGTTGTATTAAAGCGAATGCTGGTAAATTAATTAAAAATATTCTTAAACTTAGTGCTGTTTAGAATCTCAGTTTCACATCATTTATCGCTATATTATTTAACTAATTTTTCTCATAAAAACTAGTATTCGCTAAGCTTAAAGTTTTCTAGATACCGAAGCCTTCGTAGTGTATGGCATATTCTTTAATATATACCAAAGTTAATTGCAGATATTAATTATTTATATTCCACATTCTAATTAAATTATTTTGTGTAGTAATTATAAGAAATGAATTTCAATTACTAAAACCGTAATTCTAACTATGTTTACTTATTTATAAACCTTAGAAAAGTAACAAGTTAGAGGCAATAACAAGAAGAATAAATAACCTATTCATTTAGTACTATATTATTTCATTTGTCATGTTTCTTTTAACATGTCACAAACTCTATTTATAACACAAATTAAATAATAACATTTTCTGCTTTAAGCAACTGTTTCGTATAAGCCAACCGATAGTAACCACGTCGTTCTTGGGGCAGGCGTTTAGATTGTGACAATCGGGGCGTATGGGCTCAAAAGGCGGGCATTCACAGTTTCCATCAGTGTACATGAAGCGGTCGAATAATCCCTGCACGTACACATTTTCTAAGGTTGCAGTTTTCTTCGAGTATCAGCATAGGGTAGTTTGTAGTACATGTATTAGCCAGAGATGATGATGTTTTATTCTTTTGTAGTTTCAACTGTGAATGAAAACGGCACGAAGTTATCCGTAATAATTCCCAAGTCTAACGTGCCCCGTTTAAGTCGAACTTCGTTCAATATCACACCAATCTCGGAAACGTAATTTGTCACACCTGCCCTCCAGATTTCATTCCACAAAAATCGTATCGCAACCGTTCCTCATCAGATAGATATCCGCATAATGAAACATTTCCAACGTTACTCCGCCTTATCTCCTAACGAAACCAATAGAAAGAGCACGTTCCGGCGTAGCCTTCTCCGTCGTATAATAAATGGGTGCAGTTTCGAATCGCGTAACTTTTCAATATAATCACGTAACGTTAATATTTAGATATCGCGCCGCGTTTCGAATCTCGCGAAAGTTCCTCCGCGCGTAAAGGCCGATTATTATCGTCGAAATCGCAGCGAAAGGTGAGTCGGGGAATATGAAAAGCGGCCCCGCCATTATCGCGAACGAACGAAGGAAAGTAGAGTAATCGTACGGTTCGAAGCGGCCGAAACTTCGAATATTATCCGCGGAAATAATGTTTGCTTTTGAATCGCGCGCACCGCACATACGAAGTAGAAATATGGAAGTTCGTTGTTAATAATCGCGGGACGTTAATTGCGGCGTAGATAACGTGACGAACGGAGACGGGGAACTTAAACGTCCGGAAAGTTTACATTTCGGAACGCGATTCGGGACGAATTCCCGAACGCTCTTATTATTCATAGGATCGTAAATGTTTATATTTTATTAGCGCGAAAATGGTTTTCAGCGGCAATGCAAGCGAGGTTTAGTACGTATGTGGGTGATAGCTTCGCCTTCGAAATGAGAATTTACTTAACTAAAGTTCGTTTTCCGTTAACGAAGCAACTTTACAACTTTACGTGGGGGTTATCTGATCTTCCTGAACATTCTCCCGTTATTCGAGAATAAGATGGATGCAAAATCAGGAATTTCTTGAGAAATTAACAATATCTATCGTCCGATTGTTGCCTTATAGGTATGGCAAAGTTTTTCAAACCACCCCAAAAAGGTTGCCCGTGTTAGAGTTAGACTTAGAAACATTGAGGATGATCGTATTTTGAAAACGGTTGAAATTTCAACCAAATATTCGTTCGTTTGTTAGATAACTCTCACAGAAAGATGTGAAATGGCTGTCCTTCGGACAGTAGTGCTTATGCCGATAGTTGCCAGAGAGGGGGAATCGTGCTTTATTAATCATAGACAACAACCGTAGACTAGTTTCGTCCTTGGTGGTACTCTTCAGTACTATATAGCATTCTGCAATTGTCAAAGCGATTCCCCACAGCCAGGTGTTACATGAGGTCATCAGATCAAAAGATTTCACCAAAATAGTGCCTCCATCTGTAGATCAGAGATGATATTGGCATAACCGGCGTTCATCGCAACAACGACGAGGAACAAATCGAAAATTAGTTTCAAAAAATACTTACGACAGCCAAAATTACAAGTAAATAAAAAAATAGAATATTTGCATAACTTTCCAATGAACGAACTTTTATAAATTTGATGCTCTCAACTTTTTTCTTTAATCTTTTTGACACTACTGTTATAGATACGCTCACTCTCTTCGCATCTGTAGACTAATAATATAATATTTAGATTAATAATAATATTTAACACTGACATTCTCTCCAACTCCTTTCCTCTCTGGTCCACACTCTACACAACTGAACTCTGAACTGCTAGTTCTAAACATATACATTCTTCCTAACATACCGAATGTCCTAATAAATACACTACAAAATTAAATGTCTTACACTAATTTACGAATTTTTTAATAACTGCGCCTGTTGAAATAGTTAGCCATACGCAATTATGCACATGATTCATATAATAGAAACAGACAAAAATACAAATCTTGTAAATCGGGACGCCGGACTGATTCAATCTAGTTTATTCCAGCTATTATAATTAAATGAAAAAATTAAGTAATTTTGCTCATGGAAGGGTACCTAACATTTGCAATTTTATTCTTCGGGGAATTAACCAAATTATTCACGCAACGATACTTGTACAATTTTTAACGTTCAAATTTATTCGAATTAGCTTTCCCTTGACCGTCCACTTGATCTAGTATGTAAGAAAGGGACATTTACGGGGGTGACAGGCGTTCTAGCCGATTTCGAGCTGGAAAATATTTGTGTACGTCACGCACACGATTACGGTCAAAAAATGAGGGAAAAATGCATATAAGAATAAGGAGATTGTGGTAAAATTGTACCTAAAATAAATAAAATTACCTTTACCACACCTTTCTGAAAAATCCAGATACGTATTTCGGCAAATAAGTTGTCATCCTCAGTGGAAAACTGAGAGAATTCAGTATCACTAGCGAATCCGGGTAATGCCCAAGACGAATACCACACAAGGAACACAACAACACCAAAACACTGCACAATGAACATCACACAGTGAACGCGCGAAACACACCAAAACACTGTTTTCTAGTGATAGTCCAGTTTGTCACTGAAGACGGCAACTCTGGATTCTTCAGAAAGGTGTGGTAATGGTAATTTTTTTATTTTATGTATGTAAAAATACATGCTTAGAACTTTAAGGAAAGAATTTTGTTCGCTCACTTCGATTCATACGGTTGCTGATAGTGCTTGCCTCGAGCTAGCGAAACACGTGTCACCGAATTCATTATAAAACAATTGTGTGGTGGTATAAATAAATTACACTACAGTCCTTGCAGTTACCTTTACAAGAGGTATTAGAAACCAAAAGAAGTGTTTTTGATGAAAAACTGTCAATTCAAAATTGTAACCTCTGACGTATACGCAAAGGTCGATTAGGTGCCGGTGGGAGATCGACTTCTTCGTTTCTTAACTTAACCCCATAAATTAAGGCAAATTCAGTAAGACACGTGATCTTTTCTTTTGGTAAATTGTCTATCAAAGGTGCTGTTAACTTTAAAGCAATGTTTCCCAAACTCTTTTAAAAATTCCTACTAAGAGGGGGTTCCGTTCTTACTAAAAATTTTGTTCGAGACCCCCTCCTTGTACGATACACATGCAATGCAATTCAAAATAGAAAATACGTGTATTACTTGCGCCATCTACACTCAAATAGCGCAAGTACTATGTCCCTCATTTTTCTGAACTTTCAGCAGGTTCAAGAAAAGACATTGTAATACTGGGTCTTTCTAGAATCATGCTTTTATCTTTATAGTATAGTCAGCAAAATGTTCGTTGGACGCCATTTGCAAGTTACGGAGTGCAATATTAAACATTGCAGATCCATTTACGCGTGTTGTATTCGTTCTTTGATATTTATTATTTTGCTACATATCGACTAATTCTCCAAGAAAAAGAAAACTAAAATAATTACGTATAAATTTAATATAAATTAGATAAAAGGTTCTATCAAACTGGAGTTCTCTTAACCTTCCTATACTCCCGTAAAAATATGAAACACGTATACTATACTATATAAGTCGGTCTCACAGACCGTATGCGTGAGTATAGGAAGGTTAAAGAAGCTGTCGAAAAGGGTTCAATAATTTTTCAAACGTAACAATCTAGTGATCGTTGGAACCTTAGAACAACAAAGTGACTGGTCTATCTACGAAACATTAGAAATTGTAAAAAATGGGGATTGAAATTTTGGCCAAATACAACAGTAGGAACTTTGGAAAGATTTCCCGTACTTATCTACGATCGTGTATTCGAAACTCATCTTCGTAAGTGCTCCTATATTTTTGTCCATCTCCAATCAATTCTTTCTTTACTTGAACAGAATTTAAGATTTTCTCCATTTCATTCCTCTTAAGAAATGAGGATAAAAGAAATTAAAAAAATTAAATTTTGTTTATATACTATCCTTACAGCGTGGACATTTTTACTTTCAGTCCACGTCTTCTCTTATTCCGCCATTCCCTGTCTTTCTTCACATTCCTCTTGCGTTCTTACCTTGTCCCTTCGTATCATATACTCTATTCGTGAGCCCATCTCATTTCACTCTGCATACACGGTACATCCATCTTAACTGATCTTTGAGCATTTTGTGTTGGACAGGTTCCACACTTAATACTTGTTAAAATGTCTTATTCCTTACCCTGTTCTTTCTAGTATTACATTGTATTTTCCCTGTGAATCTCATTTCAATTGAATTTATCAGTAAAAGCTGGATGACTCTCTACATAACGACCTAATTAAATTAGGCTCGTTAAGGGGCCAGCTACCAAATAACTCTGCAAAAGCTTACTAAGTAAGCACAATTTCCATACGTCAAAAATCCACTCGCGTACGTAATTCAATGAGGTCGTAATGTAGGGAGCCATTTAGATTATATTTCGTTAAGATTTTGGCTCTCGAAAATAGTCTACTATTTTTTACATCTGTTTTGATTTCCTTATTTATCTCCGGAATCGTGTTTGCGTCGACTGCCACTACAATAACACTCACAACTAGTTCTAAACCAACAATTTCTGTCGAGGCAGAAATTACATCCGCGCGAGAGAAGCTCCAGACGCAGCGTCGTATCCTTTCTCCCGCATAAAACTAGCAGAACAAATATTTTCCCTGCCTTTTGTGCAATATATTAGCTTTTTATTATACAACCGCCGCTCCCATCTTCCGTGCGTGTTCGTATCCGGGCTCTGACGAACGCGGCCTCCCTCATATGTCGACCGAGGACGACGCATCAGCTGCTCGCTTTCCCAGCCGTCTCCGACGTCGGCGGTGGCGGCGTCGACGGCGACGAACGCCACTGTATTTACATATTACGGCCGGCTTCCCCGCTTCTTCATATTACAATAATACCATTTCCATTCAGACATTTCTATCTCCGGCTGAAAGAAGACAAATATTTGTATAATGGAGTAGTTTCGTCCCCCTTCCCGGACGCTCGATGCGGGGCGCGCTCGTTCTTTCGCATCGCCAAACGAAAATTATCATAATGAAGGATTTCCATTGTTTTATTTGCACGAGAAATGGCCGAAGATGAAACCGATTGATGGAGTAGTGCATTATGTAATTAAGCGCGTCCGATCGTCGGCGAAGTTGGACGTTTTCTTTTGCTCTCCCTTCCTCCTTTATTTTTGGTTCTTATTCCGAGCGAAATTTCGCAAACGATCGCGATAATCCCGCTTCGACGAGGAGGAGGAATAGATGGCGTCTTTCGATTAATATTGATTACTAGACTGTAATTCATCTAGAAGAAATATCTAAATTACTTTTAGGAGGAGGACAGCTGTAATTCTAAAAGGTGCCGTGATCATTGCACACCACACCCTGAACTATCGAGCCTCTGTTTCTTCCTGCATTTTAGATTCGCCCTGGAATCATTCTAAGTAATTTTAGTTGCTTGTAGGAGCCATCTAAATGCATTGGAAATGTCCATCGCGCAGTTATCTTAAACAAAATCGAAAGAAAAATGGTTTCTGAATGAGAGTTGCCCCTGAGCGGATTAAGTCTTACTTGACTAACAGGACTCAGCGCGTTGTGATGTTGTATTCATCAGGTCAGGTTGAAAGAATATCACTTTCGGAGTGCCGCAAGGATCTATTCTAGGACCACTGTTCTTCCTCTTGTACATCAATAACTTGTCTAATGTAATTAAGAACGAGACAGTTTTATACGCTGATATAACATAGCATGATATAGCATGTATCGGGCGTGCGAATGATGTTGAGGGAATGGCCCAAAAAGTGGAGAATAGCCTGGACCGCATGAGCGGATGTTGTCACTTTCACAATTTTCAGATAAACACGTACAAAATGCAACAGTTGATATTCAAAAACAGCCCGGAAGATACAAGAATTTGCTACCAATGGAACGTGTTTAACTGTGTAAGCGTGTCGTATTCTCTAGGAGTTAAAATCGACTTCCTGTCCTCTTGGAAACCAGATGTGGATAATCCTAGAGCTAGGCTGGGTGGGTTTTGTTAGTGTTTACGAACCATCTCACGATGTATCGGTATTAAGTCTGCATTGACGGTTTATTGCGCAAGTGTTCAGAGTAGATTTCGATAATTTTGACGTAAAATCTATAGATTCATGTAGAGAAATATTTAAGAATCCTCATATAGATATTTACACTATTATCCCTTTATATTCTAGAGTGTTCGACATTTATTAAATCTAATTACAATGCCTTGAAAGCATTTCAAACTAATACATGAACTTAACACGCGTGGCAAACGACATCATTATTTACTTTCACCATAAACACTTCCTGCTGAAATCCAGAAGCAGGTTATCCATCAGGGTATTAAAATATTTAATCATCTTCCTGATAACCTGCAAAGTCTACCAGTAAATAGTTTAAAGAGATTTTGTTTTAATGGACAATTATTTTTATGAAATTATATACTTTTTTAATCTTCGAAATCGGCCCACAAATTACTGTGTCTTATGTATGTTTTCAGATTATTTTCTACACTTTCTTGTAGTAAAAATCAAGTATTATGTTATTTTCAAAGATTTTACCTTCAACCTTCACACGATCCTAAAGTGGAACCAATCGAGTTGGTTGACCTAGTTGGCATTGCAATAAGACTCAAAAGGTACAAACGCTTCGAGCTAGTGATAGTGTAAGTGTAAAATCAGAGCATTGTGCTCGATTGTACTTGCGTGTTAACGAAAATTCAAATCTTAAGCGCGTTAGAATTAGTATTAGTTCTATTTTAGCTTTTTAAGAAACTACCAATGTAAAATTTGCTCGTTAACCTTATTAGGCTAGTTGTCACTCAATAAGTACCTTCTTATCAAGAAGTTGTATTCAAGAAGAAAATTTTTCAGAAAAATCGTTGCTTTCCGGAGTTGTCTTCAGACTAACCCAGATTTTCTCAATTATTTGTTACACAACGAAATAGACTGTCCTTGCATACTTGACAGGGATAATTTTTATGTGCCACGAACGTGGGGTAGGCGTTGTGCAACTTTCCACCTTCCCAAGTATAGAACTAACGTAATGGTCAGAAGTCAAATCTATCATATCTGTAAATGTGGTAACAAGCTATATAATGATATTATGTTCGATACTTGTTTGTAATACTGTAGCTTTCTCTCTCTCTAAGTATAGAACTTGCTATGTTATATGTACGTATATTTTTTCTATTGTTATATATATTTATATAAATATTGTGTATATATACTCGTTTGAATATACGGTTTTGTGGTTCATGTAGAATTTTCTTTTTTGTTGTCGATGCGTCCATCTTGGAGGTTTCTGTTAGGCGCTGAATAAAGTATTATCATTATTATTATTATTATTATTAACGGTCTCGAGCATATGAAAGTGGTATCTTCGAATCCGCCATTTGGAGGAAAATCGTCGATTACCAAGTAATTTGCTGATAGAAATGACGTGTGTCAAGGTTTGGTATCGACATCTGATCAAGTGTTCATATTTCCTTAAAAATATTGAAAATATTTGGTGGATTTTTTAAGTAATGTAATACAGATAAGCATAGCTTTGTGTCTTCATGGGCATCGCTGGCACAAAACTGTTTTCAAGAATTTCGTTAAATATAGAACTTTTTGGCTATTTCTTTGAATTTCTTCGATTAATATTTTTCTTTTCTCTTCGTTATGGTTTGCCACACTTAGCGTTGGCTTCAAAAATTGGATCTAAAGATTTCTTCTCGAATGAGAAACGTGAAACTGTAGTGACATCTACAAAGTATATATATGCGTATACACGATCAAAACCCATTTAGTTGAAGATGTTAGGTAATACACGTCAATCATATTAATTTTACGTTCGTATAAGTCAGAGAATGTATCTTCATTAAGAGTACTTCTTATCTTTCGCCATGTTCGTTGCAGCCATCCATATTATTATTCTCTTCTGTAGAACTGCTGCCACTTCATCATTCCAGGTTTTTCTTGGTCTACCTTTGTCTTTGCCTCTTTCTATTTCTGTCTTCAAGATCCTTTTCAGCCCTCTCCCACTCTAATCAAATGCCCAAACCATCTTAACTGTTGCCTCTCGGTTACCTCTAGTATTGATTCCACTTCCAATTCTTCCCTTTACCAGTTCATTCGTTTTTCTATCTGCTCTTGTTACACCATTAAGTTTTCCAAGATATTTCATATTAATCGCCTCAATTTTACTTTTCATCGAATTGGTTATTGACTAACTTTCACTTGCGTATAACAAAGTAGGTCTAAAAATGTCTTATATACAGTTAATCTTGGTTTTTCTACTTATTCTCTTGTTCACTAAGGATGCGCTGAGGCTATGGTAAAGTCTTGAGATATTATTGATTATATCGTTTATTTCACTTTCCATTCCTCCTTCGCTGCCTATAAGGATTTTACAGTAATCGATTATACACTAAAAGAAGTTTGCGAATTTTCATTCATTTCGAGTTAGTTCTTGTGCTAACGGGAGTGTCTTTCCACATACATACGGAGATGTAAACATCAACTTCCATTACTTCTCTAGGGATTGGTGATAATAACTCTGAATTTAGTCCCAAACTTAAGTATATTTCTAAAAAAATACAAAGCACCAATAAATTTCCCCTAGACCTACCGATTTCGACTTATCCAACCGGATAATCTTTTTCCTTTTGTTGTTACTTGACGATCGCAACGAAACTGGGACAAATCCCTTTTCATCGCGGACATTAACGTTTTATTCCTTTTTTTCCGATGTACGTTCCTTATCAATCACCGCACAGGAAACTAACGCGACAACTGTAATACCATAAATATCTCAGTTTCTCCTGTTCCATCCCCCAGATCGAATGCGGTCCTATAAATCGCGCGCGGGAAATTCCATTCTACGCGGAATGTATGTAGGTCGTTATGGGAATTTGTCCGAAATAAATCGCAGATTTCTACGCGAAGACTAATGACGGAAGTTATCAGTTTTATTATCCGCACCGCCCCGCCCCCGACCGGGGAGTTTCGTGTAGTAAACGTCGACGGAGGTACGTCGTATGGGGATATTTTTGAATAAATAACGAACCCACCCGATTTCGGGGAGGAATTACGAAATAATTGCTCGCATAAATTTTTGGGGTTGACGAAAAACATATTCGTATATTATCCGATAAAATGTTAAATTTCGCGTCGTAAAATTTCGAAACCGGGGGAAAGTTAGAGACGTGCCTCCGATTCGTATTTACATTACACGTGCCGGCCGATATTTCGCGAACGTAGGTTTTTATTACGTCCCAACGCGGTGACCGCAGCCCGTTCGGTATTGGGTGTCGATTCGATTTAAATATCACCTTCCCCCTCACCGACTTCATTTCGAAATGTTTTGTCCGACATGAATTAAATATGACGGACGTTCGGACAGGTTTCCGATACAAAATCGTATGGAATATGTCCGTTCGTTTGTACGGTTATAAAAGCATTAACTGCACGAACTGTCAATGTTGTTATTAGTTTTAAATAAAATATTATATTTGCGCTTTCGCCCCGGATTGGATATTTTGACAAGATACAATCACGTAAACCGCATTAATATAAAAGCAGTACGCTTCTGGGCGAGATTGTTTCGGTGTCCCTTGAATTAACTACATCCGAACCATTCCTAACTTTTGATAATATTTTCGTAATTGAATAATTTGTGCTACTCTCTGCGTGGGAAACGAACATCACCTGGTTTGGTGAAACTTATATCCTCCTACTTGAGTCATCGTTCTTGTTATGTGTGTTTTAATGGCTTTCACTCGTTTCATTTTACTCCTACATCTGGTGTGCCTCAGGGTTCTAACCTAGGGCCTCTGCTATTTAATCTCTTCATTAATGATCTCTTAACCTTGTTGGACTGTGACGTTTTGGCTTATGCCGACGATTTCAAGATTTTTGTGGAGATTGGTAGTGATGCAGACTGTATCAAACTGCAGAACAATTTACAGTTGGTGTACGGATGGTGCAGTGATAATAAATTACTTTTAAATGTAAATAAATGTGCTGTGGTCACATATTCTAAGGCTTCCAACCCCATTATTTACAATTACCATGTTGACAGTCTAGACATTCCACGTAAAACACAAGTGAAAGACTTAGGAATCCTATTTGATAGTTCTTTACAATTCACTGACCACATTTACGCTATATGCTCTGCTGCCACGAAATCCTTGGGTTTTTTGATTCGCACCTGCCGGCAATTTAATAATCCGTCGACCTTGAAGGCTTTGTTCTGTGCCTTTGTTAGATCGAAACTAGAATTTTGTTCTTTTGTTTGGTATCCTTTTTATATATACCAACAGATGACACTTGAAAGGGTTCAAAAGCGCTTCCTCAAATACTTGAGTTACAGATGTGACGGCTATTATCCGCCTCGTGGCGTCGACTATAACTCTCTTCTTGATAGACATGGTTTTCAGTCATTGACGGCTCGAAGAGAAAAGGCCAGTCTAACTTTCCTGGTTAAACTAATTAACAACTATATCGACTCTCCAGCCCTGTTATCTCAAGTCAATTTCGCCGTGCCTACTCATAACACACGATCTTCAGGTGCATTTTTTGTACCTAGGGGCAGAACAAATATTTGGAAAAAGGCTCCATTGTGTCATATGATGAGCAATGGTAATAGACTCGATCTTGACCCGTTTGGATGATCTTATTATTATTGTTTTTGTTAATATATAGACATATATATAGTTATTGTTTCTGTAAAGGACTAATATTTTTGTTTTGATTTCTGTGTCGTATATGTATGTAATATTTTTCACATTGTTAACTTTTTTATGTTGAGAGCATATGTAATAATTTTTTTCTCTTTATTTTGAATTATCCTGTAAATTGGTATTTTTATTCTGTTGTCTATGTCTGTATTATCACCTCGCTTTGTTAAACTATAAATAGGGCTAAGACTTCGTGTAAGATAGATATAAGATTTTCTTAACACTAAACAAGTGGTAACAGTTATGTTCTCTTTGTAAAAGTTTTGCTAACACAAATACGGAAATGCAAGTAATAGCACGCTCCTTTGCTATGTATAGCTTTATTTTATTTTTACACTGCGACTGTAGTTTCGAAACAACATATATCATTTTCAAACAAATTATCATAAATGAATATGCAGAACATCTACATAACTCTCCAATTAATGACCTATACTGAAGTTAGTTTGTTAGGTAGCTCTTATAGAAAGTTGTGCAATGACAGCCATTGAAGAACTACATTGCCTACACTAAAAATTGTCACGGAGGAAATCAACGTTATTAATCGAAGATTACAACCGTAGATTAATTTCGTCTTTATCAGAGATTTTCAGTGCGGTAACAAAACAGTTCCCCACAGCTAGCTATTACACGAGTTCATCATATCAAAAGATGTTAGTGGCAAGCTAGTGGCTCCATCTGACGAACAGTAGTTAAATACTTTTTATTCCTTTGTAATTTTGACTCCCTCAAATGTCTTTTTGAACCTAGTTCTTTATGTGTTACACAAGCTATCGTAGATTGACTGAAAATAGTAGGCGCTGTATAGGTTCTGAATGTATACAAATAAAAGAAGTTTCTAATTACGTGCGTCATAGTTACTTATCACAAAGTAACGTCGTTTACAATTGATTTCTTAAATACGAAAATAAAGAACGCAACCAAAAATTGTGTTGAAAATTATTTTTCCATCACTAACCCGGAAATATGGTACCAAGATTGGTTCCCCCAACATGGGTCTCGTATCCACAAATATCTCGGGGAGACTTAGGTCTGGCTCCATCCTCGCGAAGATACACGTGGCAGATCGTATCTTGGACTTGAGAAATTCTCTCTCTCCATTCTCACCATCTGCATCAACGTATAGTGACTCGATCATTATATGTGTGTACGTTTCCGTTACAAAACGTTGAGAAAAATCGAATCAAAATGCGTTAACGCGCATTTCTCTCTCTTTCCTTTGTGTGTTCATTCCGCGCCATCGTACGGTGACCCTATCAAGATATTACCTAGATCTTTTGGTAGAACTGCTATATTATAAAGGTTCAAATGTGAAACTGGTAGTATATGTTTCTCTCATTCTCTTTCACATTATTTTAATATGATTGTATGGTGACTCCATCAACATATAATTTATGTTCTTCTCACTCTTCTTCACCTTATTTCTACAACAATCAACATGTGTATGTAGCTTTTCCTCTTATTTTTCCATAATTGCATCACAAAATACTGGCGGCAATTCGTCTCTCTCTGTCTTTTCATCCTCAGTATCTACGTCAATGTATGGTAACAAAACCATCATACGCACGCAAGTTTTTATTACAAAACGTTAAGAAAAACTGATATCAGAAAGTCTTAACGAGCATTTCCTTCTTTCTCTTTTGTTTGTGCGTGCTATGCCACCGTATGGTAACCCGATCAATATTCATAATAGTTCAAATGTAAAACTCTTAACATTTGTTTCTTTCACTCCCACTCACTTTATTGCTACGTAATTCCATGGTGACTCCATCAACTTATAATGTATGTTCCTTTCACTGTTCTTCACTTTCTTCCTATGATATTGTATGGAAACTTAATCAAGATACGTATGTAAGTTCCTTCTTTGTTTTCGATAGCATCGCAAAATAGTGGGAGAAATTTCTATCTATCTTCATCCTCACCATATACCATGTACGTAAGTTTCCATTACAAATCCTTGAGAGAATTTAAATCAGAAACGGTTAACGCACATTTCTCGTTTCTTTCTATTTGCTGGTGTATTGCACTTCATTGTATGGTGACGCGATCAACACACGTCAATCTATATCTTTTGGTAATGTTTGTCAGAGTCTAAATTTAGTGTTCGTTTTTTTCTTTAGTATTTCAAAACGTGTTTCTAAATTGCAAACTCCTTTTGTACCTTTGGAAATACTGTACTTTACATTTCGCTTTAGTACAATTCTCTCTTAAGGGCTATTTTACTATCCTTTACCCCGCCAATTTCGGTCTGATCGTTGAAAGAATATATCTAGTGGTACCGTAATTCGCTCGGGAACTAACACACTTAACACACTTAAAATTCAGTTCGTATGAAACCAGAGCACACAATTTCAAATAAATTTGAGGTAGTCATTGATCAAGATCTCCGGACTGGAGGAAACAGTATGTTTTCCTCTAACGGTCTGATGTATGGAGAACGCATTTAGAAATAGATGCCTGTTACGTACTTCCATATACATTCTGTTCCGAAACGGTTGTAACTAATTACAACTGGTAGTAACCAAAGAGTTAGCAGTTCTTGAGACCCCCTAAACGACGAGAAGAATCGGACTGGGACAGTTGAGAAGCATGTGGCTCTCAGTTTGTTTCTTTTTTGAAGTATCTGTTAACTACAGAAACTCTCCGGCTAACTTCAGCGCGAGGGTGTGGATCTGATATTAATCTCTTGGAACGTGTACAAATCGCTGACGGTTATTGAAACAAGATGGGAGGGGGGGATCAGTGATTGAATAATCGAGATGTTTGAGCGTCTTTATTCCGCCGAAGGTAACGATCAGATTAGTGCTGATCAACCTTCGCCTTGCTTGCTGGTGATGTGTTCGTGGAAGGGGGTCGGTTTTGAGGAGTGTGTGCCGATCATGTGAATCCAATTTGCCACATTTGAAACAAATCCGATGTAATTGTGGATCGGGACCTTTGAGGCGGACGAAACTCTAAGTTTCCCTCAAACTAATTGATCTATGACTTGAAACCAAGAGAAAGCATTAGGCTCCCATTTTATAAATACGACACAGTCTCCGAGACACATCTCGAAGTAGCCCTGGATTCTGGAACTGGTTTGGAGGCTGCCAAGAGAAATAGGTAGAAAACTTTATGAATGGGCATGGAAGCTTACGTAGGGGTAGGAGAAACGTGGGGAATAGAGCAGGAGATGGGGAGAAGGGTTTCACGAAAGAGTTGTGAAGGCGGCGAGATCTGAGGAGAAACGGCGAAGGCTTCTAAGATCAAGAGAGATCTGAAGTCTCTTCTTGTTAGCTTGCGCGAACTGCAAGCGATCAGGACTCATCCTCGCTGTGGGATACGTGGTTAGGGAAAAGGCATAAACATCAAAGAATGAAGGACGAAGGATAGGAAGAAGGGGAAAGTATCGCAATTATCTGAATCATGCTTAAGAATGGAGAACATTCCGATTTTATGAAGATGATTTGTCATAGAAATGGCTCAGGAAGAACTTGAGGTGACAATTTCAAGAAAATGTCTTAATTCCCGAATGTTTTAGACTAACCACGGCGGCTGGGAAGCCCTCTAGGGATTTGCGATAAATTTCTAGTTCGCTGGATGATGATGGTGGGGTTCCGATTTCGATTTTGTGTACGAAGATGTTAGGGAAGATTCAGTTCGTGAACTGAGACTGGGTTTAAGTACAGATTTGCGTAATAAGCAGAAGATGTAAAGCATACGTCGCAGTTTCTCAGTTTCAGAACGAATTTTCGACGCATTAGGGGACTTCTTGCGCATTGAAACTTTGCTGGAGCTGAAAGAAAGGGTATTTCGACACAAACTCCTAAACGAAGTGTACATACATCAATTGAGCGGACACGAAATACGTGTCTATAGCCTTTACGTTCGCCTAAAGTATCCGAATAAATGCGTCTTTATCGCTCTGTTTGGCGGCAGTAAAACGCGCCCTTCTCCCCGTTCCTACCGCTAAAACTATACCACACCCGCCAGCACTCCTATCCGCAACACCGGCAGCAAGAACAGCAAACATTTCATTCGCCGCGTATAAGATACGATCCGGTCGTATTTCATCAAAATAAGAAGTTATAGCCCATAAAAGTAACTCCTAACAAATAAATGAACGGATATATGGGTACTGTTATGGCGGCAAATCCCGCCCGAGAAACGTCGCCGGGACAAATTTTATAATACCTGGGGCCTACCGATATGTTCGGATAAATTAATTTACGCCGGTAGGCTCGCGTGCGAAGCACGTAGTAGACGCGCGGCTTCATTTTCGACGGCAATTTCGTAAATTACCGCGAGTTAATGCCTGTTTAAAAAACGAGGCGCGCGTGTGCTAAATATGTATATAGTGATGAGATTTTGATGCCAGTTTTTTTATTGGAAATATGCACAGAATGGAGTTCAGAATATAAGTTACGTTTTTAGTGTTAATCTTTAAGAATGGACGCCATTTTTTATAGCACTACCCTGGACGCGTAGTGTCATAGACTCCTATATTAGCTTGTGGCCTTTTCTTTAATAAAATGGTTCGAAATCGCTTAAAAACAATATCTGAATTAAGTTATAGGTTTCTAATAACAAAACGATGTGAGTATATAATCACCCTTTCTTATTAAAAATGTAGAAACATGCAAAAATCAACTATAATTGCACATTTTGGATCATTTCCACTATGTCTAGATTTTAAGACAACAGAATCTAATCTTATTTATGTAACAAGACAAAGTTTTTTACCTTAAATTCTAATATATTTGGAACAAAAAAGGAAAGCGTAATATGCGCTTCCGATAACAAAAACCAAAAATTCTAACAACTAACTTTACAACCTAAATTATTGTCAGTCGTTCCACAAAGGACGTGAACATTGCAGACACACAGGACTACTGAACTCAATGCAAACATGAGTGGTCATTCTATGCTTCTTTGACGGACAAATTCTACATACTCCTTTAGTCGAGTTTTCACGGTTCGACTTCAACACAGCTGAATAAAACAATAGACCTAAGAAAGCTTGCGGTTCAGCAATGGCCAACTCTTTCAATTCCGGACTAGCGTGACGCGCAAACTTGATCCTATAACTAGAAATTTTCACATTCGTCTATGTCATAATATTTTGGAGCATTTCATCATCAAGGAGGTTATTCCAGACGCAGAACGGCTCTTTCCCATCGTCCGTTAACTTCGAAGAAACGGCACGATTTATAATATTATGTTGAAGTGCAAGAATTCTAGCAGAAGACGGTGTCTTTGCCCACTTATAGCGATTTTTTGCGTGATAAAAATTGGACCGTAATTCTAACAGAGGGGTAGTCCCTGAACTCTCGTTTACGGCTTCTTCTTCAAGGGACACTCATTTACATCTTCATCCTCTTCACTTTCGGACTCGGATATCAAAAGCTATGTGAAAGCTTCCTCATTGTCCTCATCTGTGCCTTGCAGCAACGCATTGACTTCTTCCTCGAAAGATGGATCCGTTACTTGTTATATTTTTCTTGACGACTGCTCAAGTAAACTTTATGATTATCTTTTCAACGGGAACAACCTGCTATACTATTTTCTGCCATTTTTTACCAGAAAATCTAAAACAAACACGATCATGAAGCTGTAGGCGTGAATCCACTGTTACGGCTAATTGCTACAGTTTTCTGTAGTTATTAGTAGATATAGCCCCGTCTTCGCAAGTTTCTGATACGGCTTGCGCCTGTTAGATGCGCGTGTGGGATGATTCTGCGTCTAGCGTTGAGTTGGACAGGTCGCTTTCCGCGAATAAGTTATTCCCTTTTTGCTTTTAAGTCTCGTTTGACGAAGATATACAGGGAAATTCAACTCTAGGAAGTTAACATCATCGTTGTGTCGATCTGGAATCAATATCCATTTGAGCTTACACCTTAGCAGCTAAACTTAAAAGACGTCGACAAAATAAAAGTGTTAACTCGCTTAACGCTTAATAATCAACAAGAAAGAAGAAATACAACGTTCCATTTCCTCTCATTCCGCTCCGACATTTTTCACTTTCCACATTGTACGCACCGACGACGCAATATTGCGCGATATATATAAAACGACGAACAATCCGACGTAAACTGCACATAAGAGAGAAGCCACAAAGCCTAACGTCTTCTCGCCAAAATGGTGGATATAACGCACCATTGTTAAAATTTCCCGACCGCGCCGACGGAAAATCGTAACGACGTCCTCGAGAGAATTATACCGTTTCCTCGACGCCGGCGTTCCGAGCCCGCTCGTTCGCGCTCATTTCTTCCTTTCTTTTTCTTCTCCTCGTTCATCCGGCCTTCCCCTTAGTTTCGCACGCGTCGAGCGTACGTGTAATGTAATTTTGAGTCGACGTTGAACGCGGGTTTACGACGTCGCCGCGGCGCACCGGGGAAGGCACAGAAAAAAGCGCTCGCCGGGACGCATCCCCGAAGAGATCATTTAGATTAGAGACGACGAGGACGGCGCTCAACCAACTCACGTACCAATCTTCGGGGTAGATTTAGAAAATTAGACGCCGGGGAAATATTAAAACTTTGTTTGTAGTTCTGCGGAACGGGCGCGTATATTTCGCACGCCGCCGTAACCGCAAGGAAGACGAGGAAAAGCTCCGAGGAGGAGGAGGTGGCGGCGATGGTTGGAGGTAGAGGTGAGTTCGTCCTAAATTAATTTCTTCGAGGTATAAAGGAGAATGTGTGAGAAACGTGCGTGCAGATGTTACTCGGAAAGTAGCAGCTCTAAGGAAACGACCGCTTTTCGGTAATCTGATGGTATCTTTTATACCTCGGGATAATATTGGTGGAGATCGTCCTGTTCCGGATATTGCGATCGTGGTTTTGAATGTCTATTCATATTTTGGTCCTGGTAGTTTCCACGGTAACTATTTCGTTGCGGCTATTGACATGAACTAGGGAAATTACTTCTGGTGGAAGTTCCGGTGTAATAGGTGCAATTTCCCTCTATTTTATATACACACACATATCTTCCTACCAAAAGAACTTTCATAACTTCAGAGAGCTAATATAGATATTAAAAAACGATAATGTTGGTTCAGTTGTCATTGATTGATGTACATAGATAAGTGCTATGATGCTAACTTGGTTAGCGACACGCGCATCGAGAGACATGCAATATTTGTTTGGTGATAGTGGAAATTTGTGCATTGACTTTGTCAGTGTGTTTGCTTTGGCACACCAAAGGTTCCAAACCAATTTTCTGAATTACGTAGATAAGTGTTGTTCTAAATATAAAATACTTTGAATTAGTAATTATTTCGATAACGTGTCAAAGAAATACCAACTGTATTCAGATAAATATGGATTAAGTACTTAAGTCCTTAATGTAGGTAGATATTAATAAACAAAAATACACGCATTGTGCCACTTATACCGGTGTAGGAGCTAACATCGCAGTAATTGCTTTCACGTTTCATGAACTTGAGTTTCATGATGCGTTGAAGGATATGATTGTAAGTGCTCAACAATAAAACAAGTTCTCTTTTGAATATGTAAAAGAATTGGAGTTTGAACGATTAGAAGAACCGCATGAAAAGCAACTTGCGAAAGATATAACCGAAGATGAAGAAGACAATTATGAACAAAATTTGGATATATTGCTTATCTCTTAAACACTATAGTTTCCAGGATAAACAAAAGGTATCCAAAGCTTCCGCTAGAAATGACCCAAGACGCAATTGGAAAGGACAGTCCGAAACGAAACGCTCACAACTTCCGAAAAAAGTATCGAAACTAACAAAAATAATGAGGAGAGCGCGCAGAACTTCTCGGAACAAACGTACCGAAGAGGGATAAAAGAGGAAACGCTAACAACTTCCGGGGAAAACAGGTAGCTAAGCGGACAAAGGAAACGCCTTCATAATTCCCAGAAGAAAAGCTTTAAAACGAACAAGAAAGCGGCATTTACGACTTCCAGGAAAACAGGCGCCGAACCGAAAGGCGCATCCGTGCATCGGCCGTTTCCGACGCCATCCCCTCGATTTCCCACATCGAACTAATTAGAAATTGTAATCTCGCCGATCCGCCGACGATCGTTTAAAATTATACGCGACGTCCCCGGTATTGCTCGCATCCGGAAAGCGGCGTTTGCATGAAGAGATAGTCGTTTCCGGTAAAAGGGTTTACGTATACGGAGCTCGAGTTCCGCATACGTAGGTACGTACTAGACTCGGACGTTATGCGAAATTGTATGGTCGTGATGTGTATAGACGACGCGGCGACGACGACGATGGTGTCGCAAGATGATATCTGCTTTTCCCGGAAAATGACCGGACTCGTCGCGGAACAATGGGACGAGTCTCCAGACTTCGGTCGTCTTCCGGGGCTTGGTAGTTTTCTGGCGCGGCGAATCTGATACGATGATATGTTATGGAGCAAGGATGGCGTTATCACCAGACGCTCGACGTTATGACCGTAATCGAATATTTTCGTCGCTAGACGAAGTGTACCGTGAACTTCGATGTTCCTTTAGAACGAAGCTGCTGATGTTGCTGCCCCCTTCTCTTATAAGGGGTGCTTCTAGGGTTTGAATTCGTGTCACCCGAGAAGTAATTTTCTGGATTTTATTCTCAAGTCTTCCACGCCTTCAATGAAAGCGAAAGAGATGCGGTAGTGGTACAAAACAACTTGTGAAATTCGAATTACAATTGTTCGAATGCAATTGTTCGGAAATATTTCTTCGAAAGAAAATAGGGTGAATTAACTTTGCAAATATCATCATTTATTTGTAATATTCTTAATAAAATGTAAATATATATATATATATATATATATCGTGACCTTCAATTATACTTATCTTATATATTCTATCACAATGAGGTCAATTAAACAAGAGTGATTGAAATAATACTTGTATTCCCACATTGTTTACAAACGTTTTCGAAACACCATCATCAGTGAAAATGTAACTAAAAATGTATAACCAAACGTTTGTCTTTTATTCGGGAACTATCAACAAAGTAACCAATTACTAACATTTCTTAATTCGGGTTTTCCATAGTCGCTGATCTGGATTGTTAAGGTTTCAACAAAAATTGATTGATATAAGATTTCGTTTGATTCCTTTCATAGTTTGCATGTATGTGCTTGCACATTAAATCAATTATTGATATTATATATTTTTGCAGATCCTATATATAAAGAAACCTAGCTCATTAGTTATAGTTATTCTGTTGAAGGTTAAGGAGACATGAACGCCAACCAATCCATACGTCGACGAGGCGAATTCAACGCCGTGCGATATTTTTACTTTACTCCAACGGTTACCGAGAAAATCGCAAAAAACTGCAAAAAAATCGCAAAAAATCACTAAATTTCACCCTAGGACGCTAGATATTTTTCTAGTTACGACATTCTCTCCTACACCATTCGAAAGAGCGTATTTTTCTGCTTCAGAATGATCTAAGGATCGGCTTTCTATTATTAATAGTTTAGGCGCTACGAGCGCTTGAAGTATGCCCTGTTTCGCCCTATATTCACCCCTATATTCGGTCTATTTTAGGCCTTTTTCCCTAACTTCGAATGGCGTTTTCTCGAAATCTATGCGTTCCACGTCCGAACCGATATATTCTACGTAATTAGCGGCCCGAATATGTATATTCTAGGCCAAAATAACCGCGAAATTCAAACATGAATTTTTCGTCGAATATTCGAAAAAGCCTTGTATATACCCTCTATTTTAGACCGTTTTGACCCTAACTTCGAATGGCGTTTTCTCGAAATCTATGCGTTCCACGTCCGAACCGATATATTCTACGTAATTAGCGGTCCGAATATGTATATTCTAGGCCAAAATAACCGCGAAATTCGGACATGAAATTTTCGTCGAATATTCGAAAAAGCCTTATATACACCCCTATTTTAACCCCTTTTCCCCTAACTTCGTAAGGCGTTTTCTCGAAACCTATGCCTTCTACGTCGGAACCGATATGTTTTACGTAATTACCGGTCCGAATATGTATATTTTGACGCAAAATAATTTCGAAATTTGAACATGACTTTTTCGTCATATGACCAATAAATCGTTAAAAATCGTTGAAAAACGCAATTTGCAATTTTGGCCAAATTTCAAATCGCTCTCACCACTTTATTTATTGCTCGATCGCGATCGAATAGACCTTTCTATATGCAGATTTTGTCTAAGAAACGAATGGAACAAGAACGAACGACCTATCTCTAATAGTTTTCGCGCTAGGACGAAATTATTGGAATTTTTTATAACAAAATTTTTCAAACTTTAAACTACCATATCTCCGGAACGGTAAGACTTAGGGACCTGCGGTTTGCTTTATTTTAATCAGCTCCTCGAGTACTATAAACCTACCGAGTTTGAACTCGCTAGTGCTATCGGAAGTATGCTATCTCGAAAAACTGAAAAAAATTCTATGCCTTGAGGTAGAAATTCGATTGGACAAAAATTTTTTGCGTCCAATCGCGTCCAAAATATGCCTATCCGACTAATTTTGACCCGTAGATTCCAAATCTTCCATCCCCGACGCTCTATCTCTTACCGTTCTCGAGCCAAAGAAAACTTCGTCCGATTGCTTTCGTAATAGGTCTATCGGATAGGTCTCGACGAGTAGATTCCAAATATGGCATTATAAACGCTCTAGCTCCAACCGTTACGGAGATATGGACGATTTAAGTTTCCTTCGTCCTAGCGCGTTCATTCACATACCAATCGACGCGTCTTGACGCGCTGATTTCAACGGTATATAATTTGTTTAGATTATTTCAAACGGTTGCCGAGAAAATGCAAAAAACCGCAAAAAAGTGCTAAAATGACATACCCCTTTTTCACTAATATCGGACTTAGGACGTTCAATCCTACACCAATCGATGCGTCTTGACGAGGCGAATTCAACGCCGTGCGATTTTTACTTTACTCGAACGGTTACCGAGAAAATCGCAAAAAACTGCAAAAAAATCGCAAAAAATCACTAAATTTCACCCTAACGCTAGATTTTTCTCTAGTTACGACATTCTCTCCTACACCATTCGAAAGAGCGTATTTTTCTGCTTCAGAATGATCTAAGGATCGGCTTTCTATTATTAATAGTTTAGGCGCTACGAGCGCTTGAAGTATGCCCTGTTTCGCCCTATATTCACCCCTATATTCGGTCTATTTTAGGCCTTTTTCCCTAACTTCGAATGGCGTTTTCTCGAAATCTATGCGTTCCACGTCCGAACCGATATATTCTACGTAATTAGCGGCCCGAATATGTATATTCTAGGCCAAAATAACCGCGAAATTCAAACATGAATTTTTCGTCGAATATTCGAAAAAGCCTTGTATATACCCTCTATTTTAGACCGTTTTGACCCTAACTTCGAATGGCGTTTTCTCGAAATCTATGCGTTCCACGTCCGAACCGATATATTCTACGTAATTAGCGGTCCGAATATGTATATTCTAGGCCAAAATAACCGCGAAATTCGGACATGAAATTTTCGTCGAATATTCGAAAAAGCCTTATATACACCCCTATTTTAACCCCTTTTCCCCTAACTTCGTAAGGCGTTTTCTCGAAACCTATGCCTTCTACGTCGGAACCGATATGTTTTACGTAATTACCGGTCCGAATATGTATATTTTGACGCAAAATAATTTCGAAATTTGAACATGACTTTTTCGTCATATGACCAATAAATCGTTAAAAATCGTTGAAAAACGCAATTTGCAATTTTGGCCAAATTTCAAATCGCTCTCACCACTTTATTTATTGCTCGATCGCGATCGAATAGACCTTTCTATATGCAGATTTTGTCTAAGAAACGAATGGAACAAGAACGAACGACCTATCTCTAATAGTTTTCGCGCTAGGACGAAATTATTGGAATTTTTATAACAAAATTTTTCAAACTTTAAACTACCATATCTCCGGAACGGTAAGACTTAGGGACCTGCGGTTTGCTTTATTTTAATCAGCTCCTCGAGTACTATAAACCTACCGAGTTTGAACTCGCTAGTGCTATCGGAAGTATGCTATCTCGAAAAACTGAAAAAAATTCTATGCCTTGAGGTAGAAATTCGATTGGACAAAAAATTTTTTGCGTCCAATCGCGTCCAAAATATGCCTATCCGACTAATTTTGACCCGTAGATTCCAAATCTTCCATCCCCGACGCTCTATCTCTTACCGTTCTCGAGCCAAAGAAAACTTCGTCCGATTGCTTTCGTAATAGGTCTATCGGATAGGTCTCGACGAGTAGATTCCAAATATGGCATTATAAACGCTCTAGCTCCAACCGTTACGGAGATATGGACGATTTAAGTTTCCTTCGTCCTAGCGCGTTCATTCACATACCAATCGACGCGTCTTGACGCGCTGATTTCAACGGTATATAATTTGTTTAGATTATTTCAAACGGTTGCCGAGAAAATGCAAAAAACCGCAAAAAAGTGCTAAAATGACATACCCCTTTTTCACTAATATCGGACTTAGGACGTTCAATCCTACACCAATCGATGCGTCTTGACGAGGCGAATTCAACGCCGTGCGATTTTTACTTTACTCGAACGGTTACCGAGAAAATCGCAAAAAACTGCAAAAAAATCGCAAAAAATCACTAAATTTCACCCTAACGCTAGATTTTTCTAGTTACGACATTCTCTCCTACACCATTCGAAAGAGCGTATTTTTCTGCTTCAGAATGATCTAAGGATCGGCTTTCTATTATTAATAGTTTAGGCGCTACGAGCGCTTGAAGTATGCCCTGTTTCGCCCTATATTCACCCCTATATTCGGTCTATTTTAGGCCTTTTTCCCTAACTTCGAATGGCGTTTTCTCGAAATCTATGCGTTCCACGTCCGAACCGATATATTCTACGTAATTAGCGGTCCGAATATGTATATTCTAGGCCAAAATAACCGCGAAATTCGGACATGAAATTTTCGTCGAATATTCGAAAAAGCCTTATATACACCCCTATTTTAACCCCTTTTCCCCTAACTTCGTAAGGCGTTTTCTCGAAACCTATGCCTTCTACGTCGGAACCGATATGTTTTACGTAATTACCGGTCCGAATATGTATATTTTGACGCAAAATAATTTCGAAATTTGAACATGACTTTTTCGTCATATGACCAATAAATCGTTAAAAATCGTTGAAAAACGCAATTTGCAATTTTGGCCAAATTTCAAATCGCTCTCACCACTTTATTTATTGCTCGATCGCGATCGAATAGACCTTTCTATATGCAGATTTTGTCTAAGAAACGAATGGAACAAGAACGAACGACCTATCTCTAATAGTTTTCGCGCTAGGACGAAATTATTGGAATTTTTATAACAAAATTTTTCAAACTTTAAACTACCATATCTCCGGAACGGTAAGACTTAGGGACCTGCGGTTTGCTTTATTTTAATCAGCTCCTCGAGTACTATAAACCTACCGAGTTTGAACTCGCTAGTGCTATCGGAAGTATGCTATCTCGAAAAACTGAAAAAAATTCTATGCCTTGAGGTAGAAATTCGATTGGACAAAAATTTTTTGCGTCCAATCGCGTCCAAAATATGCCTATCCGACTAATTTTGACCCGTAGATTCCAAATCTTCCATCCCCGACGCTCTATCTCTTACCGTTCTCGAGCCAAAGAAAACTTCGTCCGATTGCTTTCGTAATAGGTCTATCGGATAGGTCTCGACGAGTAGATTCCAAATATGGCATTATAAACGCTCTAGCTCCAACCGTTACGGAGATATGGACGATTTAAGTTTCCTTCGTCCTAGCGCGTTCATTCACATACCAATCGACGCGTCTTGACGCGCTGATTTCAACGGTATATAATTTGTTTAGATTATTTCAAACGGTTGCCGAGAAAATGCAAAAAACCGCAAAAAAGTGCTAAAATGACATACCCCTTTTTCACTAATATCGGACTTAGGACGTTCAATCCTACACCAATCGATGCGTCTTGACGAGGCGAATTCAACGCCGTGCGATTTTTTACTTTACTCGAACGGTTACCGAGAAAATCGCAAAAAACTGCAAAAAAATCGCAAAAAATCACTAAATTTCACCCTAACGCTAGATTTTTCTAGTTACGACATTCTCTCCTACACCATTCGAAAGAGCGTATTTTTCTGCTTCAGAATGATCTAAGGATCGGCTTTCTATTATTAATAGTTTAGGCGCTACGAGCGCTTGAAGTATGCCCTGTTTCGCCCTATATTCACCCCTATATTCGGTCTATTTTAGGCCTTTTTCCCTAACTTCGAATGGCGTTTTCTCGAAATCTATGCGTTCCACGTCCGAACCGATATATTCTACGTAATTAGCGGCCCGAATATGTATATTCTAGGCCAAAATAACCGCGAAATTCAAACATGAATTTTTCGTCGAATATTCGAAAAAGCCTTGTATATACCCTCTATTTTAGACCGTTTTGACCCTAACTTCGAATGGCGTTTTCTCGAAATCTATGCGTTCCACGTCCGAACCGATATATTCTACGTAATTAGCGGTCCGAATATGTATATTCTAGGCCAAAATAACCGCGAAATTCGGACATGAAATTTTCGTCGAATATTCGAAAAAGCCTTATATACACCCCTATTTTAACCCCTTTTCCCCTAACTTCGTAAGGCGTTTTCTCGAAACCTATGCCTTCTACGTCGGAACCGATATGTTTTACGTAATTACCGGTCCGAATATGTATATTTTGACGCAAAATAATTTCGAAATTTGAACATGACTTTTTCGTCATATGACCAATAAATCGTTAAAAATCGTTGAAAAACGCAATTTGCAATTTTGGCCAAATTTCAAATCGCTCTCACCACTTTATTTATTGCTCGATCGCGATCGAATAGACCTTTCTATATGCAGATTTTGTCTAAGAAACGAATGGAACAAGAACGAACGACCTATCTCTAATAGTTTTCGCGCTAGGACGAAATTATTGGAATTTTTTATAACAAAATTTTTCAAACTTTAAACTACCATATCTCCGGAACGGTAAGACTTAGGGACCTGCGGTTTGCTTTATTTTAATCAGCTCCTCGAGTACTATAAACCTACCGAGTTTGAACTCGCTAGTGCTATCGGAAGTATGCTATCTCGAAAAACTGAAAAAAATTCTATGCCTTGAGGTAGAAATTCGATTGGACAAAAATTTTTTGCGTCCAATCGCGTCCAAAATATGCCTATCCGACTAATTTTGACCCGTAGATTCCAAATCTTCCATCCCCGACGCTCTATCTCTTACCGTTCTCGAGCCAAAGAAAACTTCGTCCGATTGCTTTCGTAATAGGTCTATCGGATAGGTCTCGACGAGTAGATTCCAAATATGGCATTATAAACGCTCTAGCTCCAACCGTTACGGAGATATGGACGATTTAAGTTTCCTTCGTCCTAGCGCGTTCATTCACATACCAATCGACGCGTCTTGACGCGCTGATTTCAACGGTATATAATTTGTTTAGATTATTTCAAACGGTTGCCGAGAAAATGCAAAAAACCGCAAAAAGTGCTAAAATGACATACCCCTTTTTCACTAATATCGGACTTAGGACGTTCAATCCTACACCAATCGATGCGTCTTGACGAGGCGAATTCAACGCCGTGCGATTTTTTACTTTACTCGAACGGTTACCGAGAAAATCGCAAAAAACTGCAAAAAAATCGCAAAAAATCACTAAATTTCACCCTAACGCTAGATTTTTCTCTAGTTACGACATTCTCTCCTACACCATTCGAAAGAGCGTATTTTTCTGCTTCAGAATGATCTAAGGATCGGCTTTCTATTATTAATAGTTTAGGCGCTACGAGCGCTTGAAGTATGCCCTGTTTCGCCCTATATTCACCCCTATATTCGGTCTATTTTAGGCCTTTTTCCCTAACTTCGAATGGCGTTTTCTCGAAATCTATGCGTTCCACGTCCGAACCGATATATTCTACGTAATTAGCGGCCCGAATATGTATATTCTAGGCCAAAATAACCGCGAAATTCAAACATGAATTTTTCGTCGAATATTCGAAAAAGCCTTGTATATACCCTCTATTTTAGACCGTTTTGACCCTAACTTCGAATGGCGTTTTCTCGAAATCTATGCGTTCCACGTCCGAACCGATATATTCTACGTAATTAGCGGTCCGAATATGTATATTCTAGGCCAAAATAACCGCGAAATTCGGACATGAAATTTTCGTCGAATATTCGAAAAAGCCTTATATACACCCCTATTTTAACCCCTTTTCCCTAACTTCGTAAGGCGTTTTCTCGAAACCTATGCCTTCTACGTCGGAACCGATATGTTTTACGTAATTACCGGTCCGAATATGTATATTTTGACGCAAAATAATTTCGAAATTTGAACATGACTTTTTCGTCATATGACCAATAAATCGTTAAAAATCGTTGAAAAACGCAATTTGCAATTTTGGCCAAATTTCAAATCGCTCTCACCACTTTATTTATTGCTCGATCGCGATCGAATAGACCTTTCTATATGCAGATTTTGTCTAAGAAACGAATGGAACAAGAACGAACGACCTATCTCTAATAGTTTTCGCGCTAGGACGAAATTATTGGAATTTTTTATAACAAAATTTTTCAAACTTTAAACTACCATATCTCCGGAACGGTAAGACTTAGGGACCTGCGGTTTGCTTTATTTTAATCAGCTCCTCGAGTACTATAAACCTACCGAGTTTGAACTCGCTAGTGCTATCGGAAGTATGCTATCTCGAAAAACTGAAAAAAATTCTATGCCTTGAGGTAGAAATTCGATTGGACAAAAATTTTTTTGCGTCCAATCGCGTCCAAAATATGCCTATCCGACTAATTTTGACCCGTAGATTCCAAATCTTCCATCCCCGACGCTCTATCTCTTACCGTTCTCGAGCCAAAGAAAACTTCGTCCGATTGCTTTCGTAATAGGTCTATCGGATAGGTCTCGACGAGTAGATTCCAAATATGGCATTATAAACGCTCTAGCTCCAACCGTTACGGAGATATGGACGATTTAAGTTTCCTTCGTCCTAGCGCGTTCATTCACATACCAATCGACGCGTCTTGACGCGCTGATTTCAACGGTATATAATTTGTTTAGATTATTTCAAACGGTTGCCGAGAAAATGCAAAAAACCGCAAAAAGTGCTAAAATGACATACCCCTTTTTCACTAATATCGGACTTAGGACGTTCAATCCTACACCAATCGATGCGTCTTGACGAGGCGAATTCAACGCCGTGCGATTTTTTACTTTACTCGAACGGTTACCGAGAAAATCGCAAAAAACTGCAAAAAATCGCAAAAAATCACTAAATTTCACCCTAACGCTAGATTTTTCTAGTTACGACATTCTCTCCTACACCATTCGAAAGAGCGTATTTTTCTGCTTCAGAATGATCTAAGGATCGGCTTTCTATTATTAATAGTTTAGGCGCTACGAGCGCTTGAAGTATGCCCTGTTTCGCCCTATATTCACCCCTATATTCGGTCTATTTTAGGCCTTTTTCCCTAACTTCGAATGGCGTTTTCTCGAAATCTATGCGTTCCACGTCCGAACCGATATATTCTACGTAATTAGCGGCCCGAATATGTATATTCTAGGCCAAAATAACCGCGAAATTCAAACATGAATTTTTCGTCGAATATTCGAAAAAGCCTTGTATATACCCTCTATTTTAGACCGTTTTGACCCTAACTTCGAATGGCGTTTTCTCGAAATCTATGCGTTCCACGTCCGAACCGATATATTCTACGTAATTAGCGGTCCGAATATGTATATTCTAGGCCAAAATAACCGCGAAATTCGGACATGAAATTTTCGTCGAATATTCGAAAAAGCCTTATATACACCCCTATTTTAACCCCTTTTCCCCTAACTTCGTAAGGCGTTTTCTCGAAACCTATGCCTTCTACGTCGGAACCGATATGTTTTACGTAATTACCGGTCCGAATATGTATATTTTGACGCAAAATAATTTCGAAATTTGAACATGACTTTTTCGTCATATGACCAATAAATCGTTAAAAATCGTTGAAAAACGCAATTTGCAATTTTGGCCAAATTTCAAATCGCTCTCACCACTTTATTTATTGCTCGATCGCGATCGAATAGACCTTTCTATATGCAGATTTTGTCTAAGAAACGAATGGAACAAGAACGAACGACCTATCTCTAATAGTTTTCGCGCTAGGACGAAATTATTGGAATTTTTTATAACAAAATTTTTCAAACTTTAAACTACCATATCTCCGGAACGGTAAGACTTAGGGACCTGCGGTTTGCTTTATTTTAATCAGCTCCTCGAGTACTATAAACCTACCGAGTTTGAACTCGCTAGTGCTATCGGAAGTATGCTATCTCGAAAAACTGAAAAAAATTCTATGCCTTGAGGTAGAAATTCGATTGGACAAAAAATTTTTTGCGTCCAATCGCGTCCAAAATATGCCTATCCGACTAATTTTGACCCGTAGATTCCAAATCTTCCATCCCCGACGCTCTATCTCTTACCGTTCTCGAGCCAAAGAAAACTTCGTCCGATTGCTTTCGTAATAGGTCTATCGGATAGGTCTCGACGAGTAGATTCCAAATATGGCATTATAAACGCTCTAGCTCCAACCGTTACGGAGATATGGACGATTTAAGTTTCCTTCGTCCTAGCGCGTTCATTCACATACCAATCGACGCGTCTTGACGCGCTGATTTCAACGGTATATAATTTGTTTAGATTATTTCAAACGGTTGCCGAGAAAATGCAAAAAACCGCAAAAAGTGCTAAAATGACATACCCCTTTTTCACTAATATCGGACTTAGGACGTTCAATCCTACACCAATCGATGCGTCTTGACGAGGCGAATTCAACGCCGTGCGATTTTTTACTTTACTCGAACGGTTACCGAGAAAATCGCAAAAAACTGCAAAAAAATCGCAAAAAATCACTAAATTTCACCCTAACGCTAGATTTTTCTCTAGTTACGACATTCTCTCCTACACCATTCGAAAGAGCGTATTTTTCTGCTTCAGAATGATCTAAGGATCGGCTTTCTATTATTAATAGTTTAGGCGCTACGAGCGCTTGAAGTATGCCCTGTTTCGCCCTATATTCACCCCTATATTCGGTCTATTTTAGGCCTTTTTCCCTAACTTCGAATGGCGTTTTCTCGAAATCTATGCGTTCCACGTCCGAACCGATATATTCTACGTAATTAGCGGCCCGAATATGTATATTCTAGGCCAAAATAACCGCGAAATTCAAACATGAATTTTTCGTCGAATATTCGAAAAAGCCTTGTATATACCCTCTATTTTAGACCGTTTTGACCCTAACTTCGAATGGCGTTTTCTCGAAATCTATGCGTTCCACGTCCGAACCGATATATTCTACGTAATTAGCGGTCCGAATATGTATATTCTAGGCCAAAATAACCGCGAAATTCGGACATGAAATTTTCGTCGAATATTCGAAAAAGCCTTATATACACCCCTATTTTAACCCCTTTTCCCCTAACTTCGTAAGGCGTTTTCTCGAAACCTATGCCTTCTACGTCGGAACCGATATGTTTTACGTAATTACCGGTCCGAATATGTATATTTTGACGCAAAATAATTTCGAAATTTGAACATGACTTTTTCGTCATATGACCAATAAATCGTTAAAAATCGTTGAAAAACGCAATTTGCAATTTTGGCCAAATTTCAAATCGCTCTCACCACTTTATTTATTGCTCGATCGCGATCGAATAGACCTTTCTATATGCAGATTTTGTCTAAGAAACGAATGGAACAAGAACGAACGACCTATCTCTAATAGTTTTCGCGCTAGGACGAAATTATTGGAATTTTTATAACAAAATTTTTCAAACTTTAAACTACCATATCTCCGGAACGGTAAGACTTAGGGACCTGCGGTTTGCTTTATTTTAATCAGCTCCTCGAGTACTATAAACCTACCGAGTTTGAACTCGCTAGTGCTATCGGAAGTATGCTATCTCGAAAAACTGAAAAAAATTCTATGCCTTGAGGTAGAAATTCGATTGGACAAAAATTTTTTGCGTCCAATCGCGTCCAAAATATGCCTATCCGACTAATTTTGACCCGTAGATTCCAAATCTTCCATCCCCGACGCTCTATCTCTTACCGTTCTCGAGCCAAAGAAAACTTCGTCCGATTGCTTTCGTAATAGGTCTATCGGATAGGTCTCGACGAGTAGATTCCAAATATGGCATTATAAACGCTCTAGCTCCAACCGTTACGGAGATATGGACGATTTAAGTTTCCTTCGTCCTAGCGCGTTCATTCACATACCAATCGACGCGTCTTGACGCGCTGATTTCAACGGTATATAATTTGTTTAGATTATTTCAAACGGTTGCCGAGAAAATGCAAAAAACCGCAAAAAGTGCTAAAATGACATACCCCTTTTTCACTAATATCGGACTTAGGACGTTCAATCCTACACCAATCGATGCGTCTTGACGAGGCGAATTCAACGCCGTGCGATTTTTTACTTTACTCGAACGGTTACCGAGAAAATCGCAAAAAACTGCAAAAAAATCGCAAAAAATCACTAAATTTCACCCTAACGCTAGATTTTTCTCTAGTTACGACATTCTCTCCTACACCATTCGAAAGAGCGTATTTTTCTGCTTCAGAATGATCTAAGGATCGGCTTTCTATTATTAATAGTTTAGGCGCTACGAGCGCTTGAAGTATGCCCTGTTTCGCCCTATATTCACCCCTATATTCGGTCTATTTTAGGCCTTTTTCCCTAACTTCGAATGGCGTTTTCTCGAAATCTATGCGTTCCACGTCCGAACCGATATATTCTACGTAATTAGCGGCCCGAATATGTATATTCTAGGCCAAAATAACCGCGAAATTCAAACATGAATTTTTCGTCGAATATTCGAAAAAGCCTTGTATATACCCTCTATTTTAGACCGTTTTGACCCTAACTTCGAATGGCGTTTTCTCGAAATCTATGCGTTCCACGTCCGAACCGATATATTCTACGTAATTAGCGGTCCGAATATGTATATTCTAGGCCAAAATAACCGCGAAATTCGGACATGAAATTTTCGTCGAATATTCGAAAAAGCCTTATATACACCCCTATTTTAACCCCTTTTCCCCTAACTTCGTAAGGCGTTTTCTCGAAACCTATGCCTTCTACGTCGGAACCGATATGTTTTACGTAATTACCGGTCCGAATATGTATATTTTGACGCAAAATAATTTCGAAATTTGAACATGACTTTTTCGTCATATGACCAATAAATCGTTAAAAATCGTTGAAAAACGCAATTTGCAATTTTGGCCAAATTTCAAATCGCTCTCACCACTTTATTTATTGCTCGATCGCGATCGAATAGACCTTTCTATATGCAGATTTTGTCTAAGAAACGAATGGAACAAGAACGAACGACCTATCTCTAATAGTTTTCGCGCTAGGACGAAATTATTGGAATTTTTATAACAAAATTTTTCAAACTTTAAACTACCATATCTCCGGAACGGTAAGACTTAGGGACCTGCGGTTTGCTTTATTTTAATCAGCTCCTCGAGTACTATAAACCTACCGAGTTTGAACTCGCTAGTGCTATCGGAAGTATGCTATCTCGAAAAACTGAAAAAAATTCTATGCCTTGAGGTAGAAATTCGATTGGACAAAAAATTTTTTGCGTCCAATCGCGTCCAAAATATGCCTATCCGACTAATTTTGACCCGTAGATTCCAAATCTTCCATCCCCGACGCTCTATCTCTTACCGTTCTCGAGCCAAAGAAAACTTCGTCCGATTGCTTTCGTAATAGGTCTATCGGATAGGTCTCGACGAGTAGATTCCAAATATGGCATTATAAACGCTCTAGCTCCAACCGTTACGGAGATATGGACGATTTAAGTTTCCTTCGTCCTAGCGCGTTCATTCACATACCAATCGACGCGTCTTGACGCGCTGATTTCAACGGTATATAATTTGTTTAGATTATTTCAAACGGTTGCCGAGAAAATGCAAAAAACCGCAAAAAGTGCTAAAATGACATACCCCTTTTTCACTAATATCGGACTTAGGACGTTCAATCCTACACCAATCGATGCGTCTTGACGAGGCGAATTCAACGCCGTGCGATTTTTTACTTTACTCGAACGGTTACCGAGAAAATCGCAAAAAACTGCAAAAAAATCGCAAAAAATCACTAAATTTCACCCTAACGCTAGATTTTTCTCTAGTTACGACATTCTCTCCTACACCATTCGAAAGAGCGTATTTTTCTGCTTCAGAATGATCTAAGGATCGGCTTTCTATTATTAATAGTTTAGGCGCTACGAGCGCTTGAAGTATGCCCTGTTTCGCCCTATATTCACCCCTATATTCGGTCTATTTTAGGCCTTTTTCCCTAACTTCGAATGGCGTTTTCTCGAAATCTATGCGTTCCACGTCCGAACCGATATATTCTACGTAATTAGCGGCCCGAATATGTATATTCTAGGCCAAAATAACCGCGAAATTCAAACATGAATTTTTCGTCGAATATTCGAAAAAGCCTTGTATATACCCTCTATTTTAGACCGTTTTGACCCTAACTTCGAATGGCGTTTTCTCGAAATCTATGCGTTCCACGTCCGAACCGATATATTCTACGTAATTAGCGGTCC
Source organism: Chrysina gloriosa (assembly GCA_038088585.1). Lineage (NCBI taxonomy): Eukaryota > Metazoa > Arthropoda > Insecta > Coleoptera > Scarabaeidae > Chrysina > Chrysina gloriosa. The sequence goes on along the minus strand of CM076094.1, from coordinate 6,671,109 downwards.
GAATATGTATATTCTAGGCCAAAATAACCGCGAAATTCGGACATGAAATTTTCGTCGAATATTCGAAAAAGCCTTATATACACCCCTATTTTAACCCCTTTTCCCCTAACTTCGTAAGGCGTTTTCTCGAAACCTATGCCTTCTACGTCGGAACCGATATGTTTTACGTAATTACCGGTCCGAATATGTATATTTTGACGCAAAATAATTTCGAAATTTGAACATGACTTTTTCGTCATATGACCAATAAATCGTTAAAAATCGTTGAAAAACGCAATTTGCAATTTTGGCCAAATTTCAAATCGCTCTCACCACTTTATTTATTGCTCGATCGCGATCGAATAGACCTTTCTATATGCAGATTTTGTCTAAGAAACGAATGGAACAAGAACGAACGACCTATCTCTAATAGTTTTCGCGCTAGGACGAAATTATTGGAATTTTTTATAACAAAATTTTTCAAACTTTAAACTACCATATCTCCGGAACGGTAAGACTTAGGGACCTGCGGTTTGCTTTATTTTAATCAGCTCCTCGAGTACTATAAACCTACCGAGTTTGAACTCGCTAGTGCTATCGGAAGTATGCTATCTCGAAAAACTGAAAAAATTCTATGCCTTGAGGTAGAAATTCGATTGGACAAAAATTTTTTGCGTCCAATCGCGTCCAAAATATGCCTATCCGACTAATTTTGACCCGTAGATTCCAAATCTTCCATCCCCGACGCTCTATCTCTTACCGTTCTCGAGCCAAAGAAAACTTCGTCCGATTGCTTTCGTAATAGGTCTATCGGATAGGTCTCGACGAGTAGATTCCAAATATGGCATTATAAACGCTCTAGCTCCAACCGTTACGGAGATATGGACGATTTAAGTTTCCTTCGTCCTAGCGCGTTCATTCACATACCAATCGACGCGTCTTGACGCGCTGATTTCAACGGTATATAATTTGTTTAGATTATTTCAAACGGTTGCCGAGAAAATGCAAAAAACCGCAAAAAGTGCTAAAATGACATACCCCTTTTTCACTAATATCGGACTTAGGACGTTCAATCCTACACCAATCGATGCGTCTTGACGAGGCGAATTCAACGCCGTGCGATTTTTTACTTTACTCGAACGGTTACCGAGAAAATCGCAAAAAACTGCAAAAAATCGCAAAAAATCACTAAATTTCACCCTAACGCTAGATTTTTCTCTAGTTACGACATTCTCTCCTACACCATTCGAAAGAGCGTATTTTTCTGCTTCAGAATGATCTAAGGATCGGCTTTCTATTATTAATAGTTTAGGCGCTACGAGCGCTTGAAGTATGCCCTGTTTCGCCCTATATTCACCCCTATATTCGGTCTATTTTAGGCCTTTTTCCCTAACTTCGAATGGCGTTTTCTCGAAATCTATGCGTTCCACGTCCGAACCGATATATTCTACGTAATTAGCGGCCCGAATATGTATATTCTAGGCCAAAATAACCGCGAAATTCGGACATGAAATTTTCGTCGAATATTCGAAAAAGCCTTATATACACCCCTATTTTAACCCCTTTTCCCCTAACTTCGTAAGGCGTTTTCTCGAAACCTATGCCTTCTACGTCGGAACCGATATGTTTTACGTAATTACCGGTCCGAATATGTATATTTTGACGCAAAATAATTTCGAAATTTGAACATGACTTTTTCGTCATATGACCAATAAATCGTTAAAAATCGTTGAAAAACGCAATTTGCAATTTTGGCCAAATTTCAAATCGCTCTCACCACTTTATTTATTGCTCGATCGCGATCGAATAGACCTTTCTATATGCAGATTTTGTCTAAGAAACGAATGGAACAAGAACGAACGACCTATCTCTAATAGTTTTCGCGCTAGGACGAAATTATTGGAATTTTTTATAACAAAATTTTTCAAACTTTAAACTACCATATCTCCGGAACGGTAAGACTTAGGGACCTGCGGTTTGCTTTATTTTAATCAGCTCCTCGAGTACTATAAACCTACCGAGTTTGAACTCGCTAGTGCTATCGGAAGTATGCTATCTCGAAAAACTGAAAAAATTCTATGCCTTGAGGTAGAAATTCGATTGGACAAAAATTTTTTGCGTCCAATCGCGTCCAAAATATGCCTATCCGACTAATTTTGACCCGTAGATTCCAAATCTTCCATCCCCGACGCTCTATCTCTTACCGTTCTCGAGCCAAAGAAAACTTCGTCCGATTGCTTTCGTAATAGGTCTATCGGATAGGTCTCGACGAGTAGATTCCAAATATGGCATTATAAACGCTCTAGCTCCAACCGTTACGGAGATATGGACGATTTAAGTTTCCTTCGTCCTAGCGCGTTCATTCACATACCAATCGACGCGTCTTGACGCGCTGATTTCAACGGTATATAATTTGTTTAGATTATTTCAAACGGTTGCCGAGAAAATGCAAAAAACCGCAAAAAGTGCTAAAATGACATACCCCTTTTTCACTAATATCGGACTTAGGACGTTCAATCCTACACCAATCGATGCGTCTTGACGAGGCGAATTCAACGCCGTGCGATTTTTTTACTTTACTCGAACGGTTACCGAGAAAATCGCAAAAAACTGCAAAAAATCGCAAAAAATCACTAAATTTCACCCTAACGCTAGATTTTTCTCTAGTTACGACATTCTCTCCTACACCATTCGAAAGAGCGTATTTTTCTGCTTCAGAATGATCTAAGGATCGGCTTTCTATTATTAATAGTTTAGGCGCTACGAGCGCTTGAAGTATGCCCTGTTTCGCCCTATATTCACCCCTATATTCGGTCTATTTTAGGCCTTTTTCCCTAACTTCGAATGGCGTTTTCTCGAAATCTATGCGTTCCACGTCCGAACCGATATATTCTACGTAATTAGCGGCCCGAATATGTATATTCTAGGCCAAAATAACCGCGAAATTCAAACATGAATTTTTCGTCGAATATTCGAAAAAGCCTTGTATATACCCTCTATTTTAGACCGTTTTGACCCTAACTTCGAATGGCGTTTTCTCGAAATCTATGCGTTCCACGTCCGAACCGATATATTCTACGTAATTAGCGGTCCGAATATGTATATTCTAGGCCAAAATAACCGCGAAATTCGGACATGAAATTTTCGTCGAATATTCGAAAAAGCCTTATATACACCCCTATTTTAACCCCTTTTCCCCTAACTTCGTAAGGCGTTTTCTCGAAACCTATGCCTTCTACGTCGGAACCGATATGTTTTACGTAATTACCGGTCCGAATATGTATATTTTGACGCAAAATAATTTCGAAATTTGAACATGACTTTTTCGTCATATGACCAATAAATCGTTAAAAATCGTTGAAAAACGCAATTTGCAATTTTGGCCAAATTTCAAATCGCTCTCACCACTTTATTTATTGCTCGATCGCGATCGAATAGACCTTTCTATATGCAGATTTTGTCTAAGAAACGAATGGAACAAGAACGAACGACCTATCTCTAATAGTTTTCGCGCTAGGACGAAATTATTGGAATTTTTTATAACAAAATTTTTCAAACTTTAAACTACCATATCTCCGGAACGGTAAGACTTAGGGACCTGCGGTTTGCTTTATTTTAATCAGCTCCTCGAGTACTATAAACCTACCGAGTTTGAACTCGCTAGTGCTATCGGAAGTATGCTATCTCGAAAAACTGAAAAAATTCTATGCCTTGAGGTAGAAATTCGATTGGACAAAAAATTTTTTGCGTCCAATCGCGTCCAAAATATGCCTATCCGACTAATTTTGACCCGTAGATTCCAAATCTTCCATCCCCGACGCTCTATCTCTTACCGTTCTCGAGCCAAAGAAAACTTCGTCCGATTGCTTTCGTAATAGGTCTATCGGATAGGTCTCGACGAGTAGATTCCAAATATGGCATTATAAACGCTCTAGCTCCAACCGTTACGGAGATATGGACGATTTAAGTTTCCTTCGTCCTAGCGCGTTCATTCACATACCAATCGACGCGTCTTGACGCGCTGATTTCAACGGTATATAATTTGTTTAGATTATTTCAAACGGTTGCCGAGAAAATGCAAAAAACCGCAAAAAGTGCTAAAATGACATACCCCTTTTTCACTAATATCGGACTTAGGACGTTCAATCCTACACCAATCGATGCGTCTTGACGAGGCGAATTCAACGCCGTGCGATTTTTTACTTTACTCGAACGGTTACCGAGAAAATCGCAAAAAACTGCAAAAAATCGCAAAAAATCACTAAATTTCACCCTAACGCTAGATTTTTTCTAGTTACGACATTCTCTCCTACACCATTCGAAAGAGCGTATTTTTCTGCTTCAGAATGATCTAAGGATCGGCTTTCTATTATTAATAGTTTAGGCGCTACGAGCGCTTGAAGTATGCCCTGTTTCGCCCTATATTCACCCCTATATTCGGTCTATTTTAGGCCTTTTTCCCTAACTTCGAATGGCGTTTTCTCGAAATCTATGCGTTCCACGTCCGAACCGATATATTCTACGTAATTAGCGGCCCGAATATGTATATTCTAGGCCAAAATAACCGCGAAATTCAAACATGAAATTTTTCGTCGAATATTCGAAAAAGCCTTGTATATACCCTCTATTTTAGACCGTTTTGACCCTAACTTCGAATGGCGTTTTCTCGAAATCTATGCGTTCCACGTCCGAACCGATATATTCTACGTAATTAGCGGTCCGAATATGTATATTCTAGGCCAAAATAACCGCGAAATTCGGACATGAAATTTTCGTCGAATATTCGAAAAAGCCTTATATACACCCCTATTTTAACCCCTTTTCCCCTAACTTCGTAAGGCGTTTTCTCGAAACCTATGCCTTCTACGTCGGAACCGATATGTTTTACGTAATTACCGGTCCGAATATGTATATTTTGACGCAAAATAATTTCGAAATTTGAACATGACTTTTTCGTCATATGACCAATAAATCGTTAAAAATCGTTGAAAAACGCAATTTGCAATTTTGGCCAAATTTCAAATCGCTCTCACCACTTTATTTATTGCTCGATCGCGATCGAATAGACCTTTCTATATGCAGATTTTGTCTAAGAAACGAATGGAACAAGAACGAACGACCTATCTCTAATAGTTTTCGCGCTAGGACGAAATTATTGGAATTTTTATAACAAAATTTTTCAAACTTTAAACTACCATATCTCCGGAACGGTAAGACTTAGGGACCTGCGGTTTGCTTTATTTTAATCAGCTCCTCGAGTACTATAAACCTACCGAGTTTGAACTCGCTAGTGCTATCGGAAGTATGCTATCTCGAAAAACTGAAAAAATTCTATGCCTTGAGGTAGAAATTCGATTGGACAAAAATTTTTTGCGTCCAATCGCGTCCAAAATATGCCTATCCGACTAATTTTGACCCGTAGATTCCAAATCTTCCATCCCCGACGCTCTATCTCTTACCGTTCTCGAGCCAAAGAAAACTTCGTCCGATTGCTTTCGTAATAGGTCTATCGGATAGGTCTCGACGAGTAGATTCCAAATATGGCATTATAAACGCTCTAGCTCCAACCGTTACGGAGATATGGACGATTTAAGTTTCCTTCGTCCTAGCGCGTTCATTCACATACCAATCGACGCGTCTTGACGCGCTGATTTCAACGGTATATAATTTGTTTAGATTATTTCAAACGGTTGCCGAGAAAATGCAAAAAACCGCAAAAAGTGCTAAAATGACATACCCCTTTTTCACTAATATCGGACTTAGGACGTTCAATCCTACACCAATCGATGCGTCTTGACGAGGCGAATTCAACGCCGTGCGATTTTTTTACTTTACTCGAACGGTTACCGAGAAAATCGCAAAAAACTGCAAAAAATCGCAAAAAATCACTAAATTTCACCCTAACGCTAGATTTTTTCTAGTTACGACATTCTCTCCTACACCATTCGAAAGAGCGTATTTTTCTGCTTCAGAATGATCTAAGGATCGGCTTTCTATTATTAATAGTTTAGGCGCTACGAGCGCTTGAAGTATGCCCTGTTTCGCCCTATATTCACCCCTATATTCGGTCTATTTTAGGCCTTTTTCCCTAACTTCGAATGGCGTTTTCTCGAAATCTATGCGTTCCACGTCCGAACCGATATATTCTACGTAATTAGCGGCCCGAATATGTATATTCTAGGCCAAAATAACCGCGAAATTCAAACATGAATTTTTCGTCGAATATTCGAAAAAGCCTTGTATATACCCTCTATTTTAGACCGTTTTGACCCTAACTTCGAATGGCGTTTTCTCGAAATCTATGCGTTTCACGTCCGAACCGATATATTCTACGTAATTAGCGGCCCGAATATGTATATTCTAGGCCAAAATAACCGCGAAATTCAAACATGAATTTTTCGTCGAATATTCGAAAAAGCCTTGTATATACCCTCTATTTTAGACCGTTTTGACCCTAACTTCGAATGGCGTTTTCTCGAAATCTATGCGTTCCACGTCCGAACCGATATATTCTACGTAATTAGCGGCCCGAATATGTATATTCTAGGCCAAAATAACCGCGAAATTCGGACATGAAATTTTCGTCGAATATTCGAAAAAGCCTTATATACACCCCTATTTTAACCCCTTTTCCCCTAACTTCGTAAGGCGTTTTCTCGAAACCTATGCCTTCTACGTCGGAACCGATATGTTTTACGTAATTACCGGTCCGAATATGTATATTTTGACGCAAAATAATTTCGAAATTTGAACATGACTTTTTCGTCATATGACCAATATATCGTTAAAAATCGTTGAAAAACGCAATTTGCAATTTTGGCCAAATTTCAAATCGCTCTCACCACTTTATTTATTGCTCGATCGCGATCGAATAGACCTTTCTATATGCAGATTTTGTCTAAGAAACGAATGGAACAAGAACGAACGACCTATCTCTAATAGTTTTCGCGCTAGGACGAAATTATTGGAATTTTTTATAACAAAATTTTTCAAACTTTAAACTACCATATCTCCGGAACGGTAAGACTTAGGGACCTGCGGTTTGCTTTATTTTAATCAGCTCCTCGAGTACTATAAACCTACCGAGTTTGAACTCGCTAGTGCTATCGGAAGTATGCTATCTCGAAAAACTGAAAAAATTCTATGCCTTGAGGTAGAAATTCGATTGGACAAAAAATTTTTTGCGTCCAATCGCGTCCAAAATATGCCTATCCGACTAATTTTGACCCGTAGATTCCAAATCTTCCATCCCCGACGCTCTATCTCTTACCGTTCTCGAGCCAAAGAAAACTTCGTCCGATTGCTTTCGTAATAGGTCTATCGGATAGGTCTCGACGAGTAGATTCCAAATATGGCATTATAAACGCTCTAGCTCCAACCGTTACGGAGATATGGACGATTTAAGTTTCCTTCGTCCTAGCGCGTTCATTCACATACCAATCGACGCGTCTTGACGCGCTGATTTCAACGGTATATAATTTGTTTAGATTATTTCAAACGGTTGCCGAGAAAATGCAAAAAACCGCAAAAAAGTGCTAAAATGACATACCCCTTTTTCACTAATATCGGACTTAGGACGTTCAATCCTACACCAATCGATGCGTCTTGACGAGGCGAATTCAACGCCGTGCGATTTTTTACTTTACTCGAACGGTTACCGAGAAAATCGCAAAAAACTGCAAAAAAATCGCAAAAAATCACTAAATTTCACCCTAACGCTGGATTTTTTCTAGTTACGACATTCTCTCTTACACCATTCGAAAGAGCGTATTTTTCTGCTTCAGAATGATCTAAGGATCGGCTTTCTATTATTAATAGTTTAGGCGCTACGAGCGCTTGAAGTATGCCCTGTTTCGCCCTATATTCACCCCTATATTCGGTCTATTTTAGGCCTTTTTCCCTAACTTCGAATGGCGTTTTCTCGAAATCTATGCGTTCCACGTCCGAACCGATATATTCTACGTAATTAGCGGCCCGAATATGTATATTCTAGGCCAAAATAACCGCGAAATTCAAACATGAATTTTTCGTCGAATATTCGAAAAAGCCTTGTATATACCCTCTATTTTAGACCGTTTTGACCCTAACTTCGAATGGCGTTTTCTCGAAATCTATGCGTTCCACGTCCGAACCGATATATTCTACGTAATTAGCGGCCCGAATATGTATATTCTAGGCCAAAATAACCGCGAAATTCGGACATGAAATTTTCGTCGAATATTCGAAAAAAGCCTTATATACACCCCTATTTTAACCCCTTTTCCCCTAACTTCGTAAGGCGTTTTCTCGAAACCTATGCCTTCTACGTCGGAACCGATATGTTTTACGTAATTACCGGTCCGAATATGTATATTTTGACGCAAAATAATTTCGAAATTTGAACATGACTTTTTCGTCATATGACCAATAAATCGTTAAAAATCGTTGAAAAACGCAATTTGCAATTTTGGCCAAATTTCAAATCGCTCTCACCACTTTATTTATTGCTCGATCGCGATCGAATAGACCTTTCTATATGCAGATTTTGTCTAAGAAACGAATGGAACAAGAACGAACGACCTATCTCTAATAGTTTTCGCGCTAGGACGAAATTATTGGAATTTTTGATAACAAAATTGTTTGAAACAAACTATGCTGGGAATTGTCTCCACATCTACCATATTCGTGAGATCTGGTTCTTACTTTACGATATAAAGCCATATAAATATTAACAGGTATAGTGCGCCATAGCTACCTTTGCAAGGCGTATAAATTTTTCCAGTCCACTGAAACAAAACACACCAGTCAGCTCACTATTTGAACCTCCTCAATAATGCGCGTGAATAAAAATACATTCAATTTTTGGAATATTGTATTCCAGTAACTTGAATAATTTAAATTTAGACATTTTGATGACATTTTACATCGGTCTTTTCTATCAACTGGCCAATTTTGGATCTAAACGTAAACGATGAATTATGTTAAATTATCAATTAACTTCAGAATGAATCTGTTTTTGCAGCTGACTCAAATCTTTTACAATATGCGGATATGTTCAGTTTTATTGCAATTGTTATTTAGACTAGAATAAGTGTAGTTTTAATTTTCTGGTTTACGTGGAGCTGTAGAAATTGTAATTTAATGTTTTATAAAGAAAAACAATTATTTTATATTTTTGTTGCCGTTTATATGCAAATGTATATTTATATTTTTATCTCACATTTTGCTAATACACTGCTCATCGGTTAACAAACAATTGTTGAAATGAAATAAATTGCCGTCTAACTATATTTATCTTTTCTTAAATCTATAATTGCTGCAAAAAAGTAAAACATATAATACTGTGGAAGTAACATTAATTTGTTAATGTTTAATGTAACAGACACGATAACTGATAACATTATCAAAGTTTGAAAATGTGCTCTTAATATACAAATCAATAAATTACATCGCGCCTGGTAGGTATCATTGGATTCTTTAAGTTTGAATTTGGCGGCATAACTCCTTTGCATGCCTTTCTTCTGATTGGTCGGTACTCAGAGAGAATTAATGTACGCTGGTGGCGCTACCGACGGCAATTAAATGAAACTAAACCCGTTGAATTTTGTTTAAAACGACGAATCATAGACGAATCCTTATTAATACGGCCATAAAAGAAGTTATTAAATGTTTTCTATAGTTTTTATACATATATAAGTACCACTCACCTCTGATTTTCTTCGATAACGCCGAGTCAATCCTCCGTATTTCACGGAATCCGTACCGACGCGCTAACGGAGCTTCCCAAATAACTACCAGTAATTTGAAAAATACCGATCGTACATATATTTCGCGAGTTATTTCGAGTACCGCAACGATTTCGGATTGTTATCAACGCGAAAGATGTAATCTTAAATGTAAAAATAACTTACAAATTGACAAAACGTAGGAGCGCGTTTAAAAATACGTCTTTTGCCAGCCATTATAATCGCTCACGCGCGTTTCGATGCTCGCTTGTTTGATTACTTATAGGGATTGATCTCAGCGCCCCCTATGCGAAGAAATGATATTGATGGCAAAGGAAATAATGTGAATAGGTTCCATTTATAAATTCTATTTATGAAACTTATAAATATAAAATCCATGTAAAATAATTTAAAATTAAATCATAAGAAACATGTAATGAGAAAAAAAAATAATTGAGGGGTTCATTCACATTTTGTAATAGAAAATAAAACATAACAATAACATAACAATAAATAACAACAGAAGAAATTTGTAGTGTTACCCTTAAACTAGTTTCATTCGATATAAGACTAATCACCATCATTACCATTATCATAATCACAGCTATAAAACATCTTCGTTGGGGTATATAAAATTGTATATAAACTTAAATAAATAAATTAATTAGTTATTACTTACTCGTAAAAGTATTACCAGAGCGATTTAGAAAAATTTCAAATACGTGTTTCGAGAACTATGTTATTATCATCGGCGGAGAAAACACGAAATATGTAATCTTAATCTTTATTTGCCCATCGGTAACATTCAATTTACACCACCAAATATATACAGATAAAAATCAACTCGAGTACAAATTTTTGATCAGATATATCAAATAATAATAATAATAATAATAATGAATAGCTCTAGAGGCTTAGGAGGCCCATGGCTTGGTTGGTGATCTTCTTCCATTCTCGCCCATCATTAGTTTTTTCTTCCTGTTTCTGATCCCCAATTTCGCTATATCTTCCTCCACTTGTTTTTTCCATTTAGTCCTGGGTCTTCTTATTCGTCTACTCCCTCCAGCCTCGCTCTCCAGTAATAGTTTGGGTATTCTATCTTTAGGAAGTCTCATTATGTGGCTCATCCAACGGATTCTTTGGGCCTTAATGACCCCGATGATGTTTGGTTCATTGAAAAGTGTTCGTAATTTATCGTTTGTTCTTCTTATCCAAACATCGTTCGCACTTCTTCCACCGTATATCTTCCTCAGCACCTTTCTTTCCCATGCCGCCAGCACTCTCTCTTCTTCTCTGTTTAGTGTCCATACTTCACAAGCAAAGAGGATTACCGGTCTCACTACAGTTTTGTAAATTCTGATTTTCAAGTTCTTCGATAGTGACTTATTCCTAAATACGCTGTGTAATCCCCAGACACACCTGTTCGCTGCCATCATCCTTGCCTGTAGCTCGTCTTTATTACTTGGATCCTTCATGATCTGAACTTCTAGGTACTTGAATTGCTCCACCTCCTCAATATGTATGGTTTTTTGATTTTCCAGTACAATGTTCATTCGAGTCTTCTGTCTTTTCTTGTTTGTCCATACCATGTACTTAGTTTTGTCTTGGTTCAGTTCTAACCCTATTTTTTCCGCTGCTCTCACTGATCTTGTAGTTACTTCCCTCAGCTCAGCTTCACTACTGGTAACTAAGGGTACGTCATCCGCGTATGCGACGCATTTATGTTTCTTATGGAAAATGAGACCTGTTCTATGTATTTTGGCCTCTCTTATTACTTTTTCCAACACCAGATTGAACAGCAATGAAGATAATGGATCTACCTGTCGCCACCCATTGTTGATTTCGAATTTTTCCGAAAGTTCTGCGTTCACTTTAACCGTGTTTACCGAACTTTGTAGTCATTTTTACCAGTCTCAGCATTTTGCCATTTATTCCCAGTTCTTTAAGAGCTTTGAATAATTGTGTTATTCGCACACGATCATATGTCTGAATAAAGTCTACAAACATTATGTATTGTTCGGTTTGGAGTTCATCTCCTTTATTGAAAAGCCTCTGAAAAAATTCTTTCTTATTTCTTGTTCGTCCGAAATCAATTCTCCGTTTCTATCCCTGAGGACCAGTGTACGGTACTTGGTAACCTTTCTGTATCTCCTTTGTTCCTTGTTTCTTCATTTTTGTAACTGGTTTCTAGTTCCATCAGTTTGGCCAAGTTGTACTTTTTTTCTCTGTGTAGTTTCTTGCATTTTTGGTCTGTTCCTTGTGCTTGTTCCTATCTTCCGGTGCTTCTGTCAGCAGCATTTGCTTCCTCGTTAGCCTTCTTTTTTAAGTTCTTGGGTACATTCTTGGTCTTTTTTGTTTTGTATTATCTGGTTTAATGGTACGCCCTGCCTCCTTCATAGTATTCATCATTTCAGTCCATGTTGTTTATATGTCCATCTCTTCTGTTGGCAGTTTTAATCTATTCCGTATTTCCATCCCATATTTTTTTTGTTCGTGGTCTTCTGTCAAGGCTCTCCAATTTATTCTTTTCTTCTATGTCTTTCTTTGTTGAATCTTTTTGGGTATCAGTTTTTTTAATTTTGATGCGCACCAAGAAATCGTCCGAATTTACGTCTGCTCCTCTGTAGGATCTTACATTTGTGACGTTTTGCTCTTCCTTCCTCTCTGTTAGTACTTGGTAAATCTGATTGGTGTACCCTCCAAAAAAAAATACATAATATAATTTATACTAAAAGTGACAACAATTCAAACAATATTGCGGTAATTGATATGATCAGGGAAAAAAAGGACACAGATAAAGGGAAAAAAATAACACAAAACCATTGTCGAACGAGGAATATAAAAAACTATATTAAAAAAATTATAAGAAAACTAACTAAATAAAGCGTCAGTCATAAATTTTAACACTTGTCAGTATTAAAAGAGGTTTGCCCATCGTTAACACTAAAATCTCTTCAATATTCCAAATCCTAGTTGCTAAGTTTTAAGTATCAGTAATCCTTTCTCTACCCTTTCGAGTGTAGGCACATTGATTTTGTCTCTCTTTTGAAGTGCTCCTATCCTTTGCATATCTAGTTGCCTTTTTCATTTTGTTGCTGCTCTTTTCAAGGATTGCCCTGGTAGTGTTGTCCCACGTCTTCTTTGGTCTCTTTCTCTTTTCCCTTGCCATTTAGCTATGCATACTTCTTTCACTTGCGCAGTCTCCATTCCTTGAATTTGGCCCCACCATCCTAATTGTCTTTCTTCTATGTATTCTTCCATGTTCTCAATTTCCAACTTTTCTCTTATTTTTTCGCTTCTGATTATGTCCCAAAGGGTCACTCCACATGCTCGTCTGATGTATTTCGTTTCGACCGTTATTTTGCTTTTGTGTCCACGTTTCACTCTCGAATGTTAGTACTGGTCCGTAGTTCGCCTTGTATACCTTCATCTTTGTACTTCGTTCTATTTCTTTCCTTTTCCTGCTATGCATTTATTCAGCGAATAGCATAGTTTGTTTGTATTACTAATTATGCTTTTTAACTCTTCTTATTGTCGCGAGTCTTGTATGGGTACTCCCTGGTATTTATGTATATTGTTCGACTTGCTCGATTTCGTTGTTGCCAATCTTAATTAATAAATTTTCACTTCTTGTACCGATATTGCCACTTTGGTTTTATTTGTAATGATTTTCTTGCTCGGTTTCCTTAGTACATGATTCCACAAAGACATTGTTTCTTGTAGGTCTTCTTGTCGGTTTGCTAATATTTGAAAGTCATCTGCAAACGGGCATTGCTCTATCAGTACTTGTTACTTCATGTTTTTATAAGCAATGTTGGCAGGTCTCGTTTTTCTGTTCATTTCTCCTATTATTTGGTTCATGTATGTAAGATATAAGCTTTAAAACGAGAAGGAGAGAATCGATCAAACCGCGTCGTTTACAAAACAGAAACGCTAAAATATTCGAAACAATACAAGACGCAAAACGCACAATCAGCTCGTCGAGCCGCGCTGTTGCGGTCGTTTTCCCGACGTTTTTATCGGTAACTTTCCATCCTCTCCCCCACGGGGAGAAAATTAGTCTCTTCGACGGTAAATAAAGCGGAGATAAAGGAAATGCAAAACAGCTCCATCTAGAAAACCGGCTATAGGCGTGCCGCTCTAATTTACAAGGTAGTTTCCCTCGACGAACGACGCCCACCTTCCACCCCTATCCGGCGATCCGGGAAGGGCTGCGGTGCCCGTCAAATCGAAAATAGTCGGGTGTTTCGCCGCGTACATCAATATCCTTTTACCGCAAAGCGGCTCGTCGTTCGTCACGACCTAATTGTATTAATCAGGACGGTCGGAATGGAAGGAGGAGGATCGGCGAAGGATCGCAGGATTACTTTCACGTTTTATTTAACTCGCGTGTCATTTTGATAGGGTTTTTGTCGGCGGTTAAGATCGACCGAAACGGATCCGGGCTGGAATTCGTAAGATTGGATTAGCCGGTTGAGTACAGTTTTTTTGGAAGTCTCAGCCTTTATTACTACCCGAACGAAGCAAATGTGATCGTTTGGAAATTGCGTCGCTCAGTGCCCTCTCTCCCGCTCGCGTTTTCTCGCCAGAGGATGATAACGTAATTGTCGAAATACGTACTCAAAGACACTGAAATTGGCGTGGTAAAGACAAGAACTGTTTGAATAATTTTTTCGATTAGAGCCCGAACCGCAATCGTTTCTATTGTACTTTGTGGGTTTCGAGATGGGCATAGTGTGGAGGAGAATACGCTGAAATAAGCCTAACCCTTAAATGTATGACTTTCCTATTTCGACAAATTTTTATAAGGAAAATTTACTGTTCACAAAGTCATAAAAAAGTAATAAAACCATTATTTAACTCAAAATTGTCCCTTATTCGTAAGGATAAGGGATTGTTGCCAAATGGCTACATAGTGTTTTCAAAGAATTTCAATTCAAGTGAAAGTTTTTAAAACAATTGTTTCTTTTTTTTTTGTTCAAACATAATGCACTGTCACCTAAAACCTTGGCATCCGGGATATTTGCATCGAATTTTCGCATCCACGTGCTCAGGCCAGAGGCCAATTTGATCCTTACGAATATCTTGTGGTGGCACATAATGTGCTGGTGCTTTTTTCTTTTTGCCTGAATAGCAGGCCCAATAGTACTAGATCTCCCACGTTTCGGCGCGAAGTTGATCTTACTCAAATATTGGGTTACCTCTACACGAAAATATATTTGGTCTAAAATTTCAGAAGCCGTTTTGTTTTGCTGTTTAAGCACCCTTTTATAAGTCAACCATGCATTGGCCATTATGAAGTCAAGCAGATGGTAAAAAATTCGCATATACCATTACCTGTTTTTCACTGAAATTTTATATCGTCCTATTAGGCTATCATCTAGCAGATCCACGCCGCCAATATGACGATTATATTGTTGAGTTATATTGGAGCATTTCACATCTATGGTTCTGCGTTGTTTCCTATCATATCTTTTCACCAATACCTCAGGATGAGTTCCAGCAAAGGAAGAGATTAAGTTCACATATTTATCGTCTTTCCAAACAACTGAAGTTATGTCTACTCCATCTACTGTTGTCATATATTCGTGACTTGAACCACGTTCCCCTTTCTTCATTGCTGCTTCTGTGGGCAGTTTACACTTCGGAAGTCTATTGCTTCGAATTGTTCCCTCTTTTGCTAAATGAACCATAAGTGGAATGGTGGTATAAAAATTGTCGTGGTACAGACGATAGTTTTGTTTCCGACGTATTATACGGGACAAACGCAAAACTATATTCCACGTTGA
The DNA here is from genome assembly GCA_038088585.1 of Chrysina gloriosa. Taxonomy (NCBI): domain Eukaryota; kingdom Metazoa; phylum Arthropoda; class Insecta; order Coleoptera; family Scarabaeidae; genus Chrysina; species Chrysina gloriosa. The sequence goes on along the minus strand of CM076094.1, from coordinate 6,655,637 downwards.
CCCAAGATCTCGTTCACCATATTGTTCTCATTTCCTGTGTAAATTTCGAAGTTGTAGGCAAATCCAGAAATTCCAGCTAAAATAAACACTTTAAATCCCCATTTATGAGATTTCATCGGCATGTATTGCTTCGTGTAATGCCTATTTTTTTGTTGAGAACATTTGCTCATCAATCGAGAGTTCTTTTTCCAAAGGAATGCTTCTGAATTTTAATAGCAGATGATTTATAACCGGTGTTAATTTGTGTAATCTGTCATGTCCAGGTTGATCTCTTGCCACAAAGGTTGTATTGTCATTGAAAGGCATGCTTTCTCGCAATTTTTCGAACTTGTTGACTGTCATATTTTTGATTTGAGGAAATCCTACATCATCACTCCAATACGATCTTACACTGCGTGCATTAACAAGTGACATATAGAGAACAATTGCGAAAAATTGTTTTACATCGGACATCACAGTACGCGGTTAGTTTCTCCGGATTTTTTGAATGGTGTATAAATTTGTTTGCTCGTCAACGTTCTTTATTAGATCTTCGGCAAAAAATAGTTAAAGGATTGATACGACGTTTCCAAATTTAGTAATTCACCTTTAATTTGCGAATTTCCACGAAAATTTAACTGACCTTCATTTAATTGCAAATGTTTTTCTTCCAATTAATATTTTTTCCTCATTCGACTTTATGTTTGTAAAACAGCACGAGAACACGACGGTAAGTCTTGATTATCAACTCGAGAAGTCGTTGGACCTTGAGACAGCAGCACTGGTTCTGCTTTACCTTCTTCACCAAAATCCTGTAACAGATTTGGTACAAAACATGACTCTTCCAAATTGTCATCATCAAAAGCATTATCCTCATTTTCATCTTCCTCACTATTGTATTCCAACAAATATTGCGTTAACTCTTGCATTGATTTAAAAGGCTTATTCATGTTGAAAAAGACTTTACTTTCTAGGACAGGTAGAACTAAAACGACAAATCAAACAAAAAACAAGGAACGTTGATCAAATTTACTGTAGGCCAATTGGCAACCAAGTTTTTCATACAAATCTCATCGGTATGAAAAGAACTAAAACATTATCAACCGTTTATTACACAAATACTTACACTTTTGAAATCAACAACAACAAAATGCACATAAAAAATTTTCTTTATCTCAAAAAAATTACGAGACAATGTTTACAGTTTAGGCGTTCTAGATAATGTCAGTGCTACCACTCAGAAATACTCAAAAAACGTCTCGCTTTGACAAAAACCACGAGAAAATTAACTAAATCTTATAAGCAGTATGTATCCACGTGGTAACCCGATGAGTTCAGTAGTTATTTCTTGTCACAGTAGTAATTAAAGCCTTCTAAAGATTTTCCTGCCAAATGGCAAATAGATGCATTAGTGGTTAAGGAAAGATTACCAAAAGAAAAGAAACCAATCGAGATCAACGTGCAAAGCTCAACTTCACCTTACACTCAAGGGTAAAAAAGGGCTTAGGATTAAGTACGTAAGCAAGTACGTCCCGAGAATCGAATTCTTTCTTTCAATTTCCTCCCTCATTTCGCATTTCGATAATAAGCGTGTTAGAGTCAGGAAATCGTTTCTTCCTCCATCGGCGAATTAACGGGCGAAAAGCAATGCGATCGAGTTCGAAGGGCGCACGTTTACCTCGTTGCAATTACGTCTGCCGCGAAGCGGCCGGATGTAAGCGAGTTGCATGCAAAATCGACCTCTCGAGGGATCGCGGCGGATCGACGACTCGAGGACCATCCGCGCGTTATTTCAGGCGTAAGATTAGCCCTTATCGCGGATCCGCTTGATTTTGAGGGCGCGCGTCTTTCGCCCCGGACGACAAAACGAACGAACCGCCTCGCTCCTACTCCAATCGCCGTTTTCCCTTCGCTTAGGTACCCGCGTTCGGATAGATAATTAGAACGGATACGCGGATATCTCGAACGAACGAATAATTTCTTTTTCCTAACGATATCGTTACGGCGTCGCGTCGCTTTGATTCCTCCTCCGTAATAAGTCATTTGAGAAATTATCGTCGAGCTTTGATGTACGATACGGTACGGATCGTTCGCCGGGATTACTTTTAGAGAGACGGCTGACGAAATGAGCATCCACTCGCGAGTGTATGTACATACATACATACATCTCTTTGGTGCTGTTTTTCCCGTAGTATGCATTCCGTGGAGTTTTTTGTCTCTCGTTAGGAGAAGGACGAACCTTTAAAGCTCGAGGACTGCTTTGGCGACGAACGAGCTCGCTTTGTGCGTGGGCAAATTGTTATGATTGCGGTTATTTTCGTCCGCGTCGCTTTTAAAAGACGAACGTCGCTCGTTTCGTCGAGAGGATTCTGCGAATTGTTGCGGATATTTGCATCAAAGTAAGTTATGCCTTTTCGAGTTAGAAGCCGGAGCTTTATACATACGTACGTACATTTGCGTTGCAAAACTTTTAGATCTGGAGGTAAGGGTTGAGTTGCGTTTGCATGAGGAGGTAATTTTAAAGGGCATTGGATTCTTGAAGCAATTCACGTACCTATGTATATCTCCTTTTTCGCTGTGACAAATAATTAGACGCGCAGAAGGATTTTCAGCCTTCTATCCAAAGATTGGAAAACAGATATTATATAATCAATTTACTACGATAATAGATCTCGTCGTTGCGGAGTAGAAATTCATACAATTGAAGATGTGGAAGCAGTTTTACGCCTTTTATTGTGGAAACTGTTGGAGTAATCCAAAGTTGAGCTCAGCTTTTCAAGACGGATCGATTAATGTAGCATTGGAGGTTCAATCCCATTTTTTAATGATTTTTTGCCTTTTTTCGGCATTTCAAGACGGACCGATTAATGTAGCATTGGAGGTTCAATCCCATTTTTTAATGATTTTTTGCCTTTTTTCGGCAACCTTTGGGAATAACCCGCAATTTTTGTTGATTCTCATTTATTGAAAACTAATTTAAACCAGAGAATCAAAATATTTGAAGAAAAAGATTAAAATAGATAACTTTTTTAAAAAGCATTAGCAGTTCCTATAAAAGGCTGTGCAATAGCCTGCGAAATCTTGGGTACGTCACGTAGAGGTCATCCTTCAATTACTCGTGATAATAAACAAAAAATTATTCAGTTATAGTACAAGCCAGTACGCAATTCAGTCAAGATTTTGCGTAGGCTACAAGTGATAAACGTCGTTAAGGAAAAATGGTTAGCTATTGGCTGAACGCAATTTACTTTAGCAAAGTAAAGCAAGTTCAGTGCTAAATGTTACACATGTAGCATTGACACCGATATCTTCGTATTCATTGCGGTAAAGCTGTGTATGTATATCACTTGGAGGTTGAGCAAGGGCATTATCGCATTATTTCGTAGACTCTAGCTTAGTAGGAAGTGACCTGAAACGTCCATTTTGGACGACCTCGTGTAAAAGAGTTAAAAGAGACTTGCTATTCAACGCCCTTTAGATATTTCTAATGCATTTGTCTCGGTTCCAGAACCTAGTGCTGAGAACAGGAGCTTTAGCAACAACAGTGGTTAACTAGTGCTGCGCATGGCGTTTGGATAAATTTCACAAGTGATCAGAAACCTCCATTCCGGATGACCCTGTGGATGAAATTTCAACGAATCCTTATCTAAGACTTCTTTCTAGTATTTCTTTTGATTCTAAGTGAGTTCAAGATCCTGGTTTTGCGAAGCAGGACCTTCAGCAATCCTCGAGTAGCACTACGAGTGGTACTTGGATGAATTAGCAAGTAACCTGGAACGTCCATTTCGGGCCAGCCTGTGAATGAAATGGTCATAAACTGCAATTCAAGACCTCTTCTATATTTCCTATGGATGTAGTTGGGTTCCAAATGCTGGTGCTGGAAAGCGGGAGCTTCAGCAATCCTTGAATAGCATATGGTATGGTGCATGGATGAATTAGCAAGTAACCTGAAAGGCGCATTTTGGACGACCGTGTGCATAGAAGGACCATAAACTGCTATTTAAGCTCTATTGAATATTTCTTCCAGAACCTAGTGTTGAGAAACTGGAGTTGCAGCAACAAGAGTGGTTAACTAGTGCTGTGAATGGCGCTTGGATCAATAAGCAAGTAACCTTAAACGTCCATTTTGGATTCAAGCCCTCTTTTGAGTATTTATTTTTCTTCTACCTAGATTCAAGACTCTGGTGCTGGAAAGCGAGAGCTTTAAATGTCATTGACTAGCGCGACGAATGACGCTTAAAAGAATTAATAAGTCATACGAAACGTTCATTTTGTACGATCCTGTCTACGAAAGGGTCATAAACTACTACTCAAAGCTCCTTGGATATTTCTTATGCATCTATCTCGGTGACATAAACACATTTCAGCACTAAGTTATTTAGTGCTGAAAAGCGGGAACTTCAGCAGTGGTTGACTAGTGCTACAAGTAACGCTTGGATGAATTAACAAGTAACCTGCAACGTTTATTTTGGATGACTCTGTAGACAAAATTGCGACGAATCGGAGACCTCTTTTGAGAATTTCTTTTGCTTCTAACTGAGTTTAAGACTCTGATGCTGGAAAGCGGGAGTTTCATCAATCTTTGAATAGCGCTATGAGTGGTGCTTGGATGAATTAGCAAGTAACCTGAAACATCCATTTTGGACGACCGTGTGTATGAAATGGCCACGAACTGCGATTCACGACCTCTTAGATATTTCCTATGGGTGTAGTTCGGCTCCAAATACTGGTGCTGGAAAATGGGAGCTTCAGCAATCTTGGAATAGCGCTACCAATGCCGCTTGGATAAATTAACAATTAACCTAAGCGCTGATTATGGACTACTCATCATTTTACAGAAGTTACTTTCTTTGGTACTTATTGTTAGCTAAAATCTCACACTACTAATACGATCTATAATGGCTTTACGTTCTCAACAAATGCTGAGTTACATTTTTGGTTCACTTTTCTTTTCGATATATGCGACCTGGTCTACCAACAGGGGCTTAAGTGCGAAAACAAGTTTTCGAGAAAACAGCTCTTAAAGGTAAACAATTCGTTTCGTTAGTTCCTCGTTAGTTGTTCCCTTTTCTCCGCGTTGCCTGGGATCTAACCATATTCAAGGACGTCAAGTGTTATTTCAGCTCGGAATATTTTCGTAGTTGATAGCGAAGTTGCTAGTTTCGGATCACTAAACGGGTGACACTGAAGAAGCGAGTTTGCAAGTTGCGCCTATCCTGCAGTGGATACAAACTGAAGGCTCGTGAACTAGGTCGAATTTTCGATACAAAAGGGGGTACTTCAATGGTTGTATGGCGATAGCCTTGTGCCAGTGGGACAATGATCGAGGCCAGGGCTATGTGGACTATGAATCCCGGCGTATTTGGCAAATACAACTTCTTCACTTTTCATAAAATTTTCAACAAATGATGCCTTTTGTGAATGCCTTTTGTGAATGCCGTATGAAAGAGAGTCTCAAACTCTATCCGATTCGGCCAAAAAGTGGAACATGATTTTTTGACACGTGAGCCCCCTTTTCATAGACCAGGTCACATATTCAAATGATTTAGGTGAGTCCCAAAAATGTCGGATGTTCTGCTATTGAAATGCTAGTTCTTGTTTTTGCAAGCACGCCGGCAGTTTGCTAATGTAAAGACAATTAACTGCACCGACAAATTGAACCGCCATCTTGCCACCTTCGAAGCATCGATGAGGTGGTACCATAATCAAGTGAACCCTATGGGATTCACCAAATCCCAAGCCTTTTGGAGTTTGTTAGCAGTCAAGCGTTAGTGCTGCACCGAGCCTCGCTAATTCCACAACCAGTATGAGGACCACCTGACTGCTTCCCTCGGAGTTACTTTCCAACCCTCTCTTTATAGCATTGATCGCGAGCTCTATGCAAAAATCCGATTTTCCCCAACACGACGCGGCGCGATAGAGAAAAACAGATTATCCAGCGTATCCGCAAAATTACGACTTACATTTTACGGCGCAAAGAGAAACAAGGTAGTCGCTGCAGGACGGACGGACGGACGTGCCTTATCTGCATGGCCGTCGGAACGACGGAAGTAAATACGAAGATATAGAAAGTACCTACGCGACCGTAGCGACGTCGGCGGCGGCTAGACAAGTACGTGATAAAGACGCCGGCGGGCGCTAATAAATAATACAGAATTTCGTGCTTCGGCCGCGAAACTACTTTTGAGGAGTGCTCTGCGTCATCGTAGGACTCCGAAAGTACCCTGCAGTGCAGCGTCGTGATTCTGTCCTCGTCCTCGTTCCCGTTCTCGTTCCCGTTCGTTTTTCGTCGAAGCGTAAATTCGTTCGGATTGTAGAAGCTCGAGAGGCAAAGGAAAAGCTCTCTTTTGACGTACCCTTCACTAATTCGATTAGATTCCTGTCGAGTGTATGTCGGTGAAGGTAGAGAGCTGCCGAAAAGTACAAGGACGAGATTGACCTCGAGGTGAAAAGGGAGTTGTTTTAAATTTGAAGTGCATGTCTGAAATGTGATGGGAAATTCTTTGTTGATTCTATCTAATGCAATTTCCGCCTGGGGGCGTGAAATACCTTTGATACGTCATTAAGTTCTACAAAAAATTGTGCTTTAAGCGAGTGGTGAATGTTGAAAGACAAAGTAACTTTTTCAATGACCTTGTATTATACCTTTCAGTTACTATAAAAATATCAATAGAATTGTTATGGGTACTCTTACTCTCTACGCACCTGTAAATTTTGTACCTTATATTACCCATTATAACGCTTGGGCTTCGATAATAACGATATTTCACTCTTACAAAACTGACATTCTTTACCACTTCTTTACTACTCAACTGCTCTGAACTTAGCTCTACATGTATACATTTTTCCTAATATACAAAATGCCCTTATATATAGCACGATATTAAATGTCCTAACACTCTGCCAATCTACTAAACATGTCCTCAAGTTAAAAGTCTACTTGATAGCCACACATAGTCTTTAAAATACGATGGCATTTTTCTGATTCTCTTGGGTTCCCCCTGTCGTAATGGTACTTCACTTTCTGGATGTTGACCTTCACTCGTCAGTTCCTGGTCAACTTCGGGCTTTGTTTGCTCTTCTCCGTCTTCCTTCACTTCCTTCGTCTGTCTCTTCTTCTTCATCACTGGCTTCATTTTCCTCTTGATCTATCTCTAGATCCACTTGATGTTACTCTCGCCGCTTGCTTATATTCCATGTATCCTTCGCTTTTTCGCATTCCATAGTTATTAATCTGGACATCCCGTCTGCCATTCTCGGAATGGTTGTCTTCTTTACCGAAGTGTTCATATCCCTCTCATTTTTCTTTTTACTTACTAATTCCTCACATGTCTTTCCCGCCTTTTTAGCTTTCGTTATTCCTACTTGCGTCTCTAGTGATGATGTTTCGTCATTTTTTTGTTTTTGTAGCTTTTTTGGCTTTAATATTTTTTGCGTCGTTAACGTTACCCTGACCTTTCTTCTTTTCTTCTATTTTTTTACCTGATTCATTGAGAAAGTCCTTGAAAGTAACGGCGTCACGCTTTTTATTGTCGTTTTGAAATGTTTCGTTACCCTTTTGGGACGGTTTATCTTTAAGATGATTATTGCAACATTGCTTAATGAACGGATCCAATATTTCTACGTTATCTGTTAACTTCATTAACTTATCTGATTTGTCAACATAGATCTTTAGGTCATTAGCTGATGAATAGGGAGTTCCTATCTTGGTAAAATTATTCTCAACTTTGTCATTTCTTAAAATATAATACAATACAATATAATATATTAAATGTAGAAGACTCTCTATAAACGACCTAATAATAAAATTAGGTTCGTTAATGGGCAGTTAACAAGTAACCGTGCAAAAGCCTACAAAGTAAGCACAATTTGCATATGCCAATAATCCTGTAGGAAATGTTGACTATGTCAATCGCAAAACGCAACTACAGACTAATTAGTTTCGTCCTCATTAGGACTCGTCAGTACAGTATATCGTTCTGCGAGTGACACAGTGAACATTTCCAGGTGATACGTCGAAATCTCGGCGAGATGGATACGGTCAAAATAATGACCCCATCTTTCGAGCAGGAGATGTATTGGCATACCCGGTAACATCGCGTTCAGCGACGAATGAAAATAGCGATCGTGTTTTCGAGAGCCAAAATTTAATAAAATATAATACAATATAATATAATATAATATAATATATTAAATGTAGAAGACTTTCTATAAACGACCTAATAATAAAATTAGGTTCGTTAATGGGCAGTTAACAAGTTACCGGGTATGCCAATACATCTCCTGCTCGGAAGATGGGGTCATTATTTTGACCGTATCCATCTCGCCGAGATTTCGACGTATCACCTGGAAATGTTCACTGTGTCACTCGCAGAACGATATACTGTACTGACGAGTCTTAATGAGGACAATTGCTGCACTTGCCTTTCATGGTAAATTCAGCACCGCCGCTGTCTGTTTATTATAATTGCTACCTCTTTCATATATTTTTCGAAACTTCGTTCTTCTAATTCTATTATATGCATTTCTCTACATGCCTTAAAATATCATGATACAGCTCATCAACATCTTCCTGGTCTCTTGACATAGCCTGCGTTGGCGGGACCACAATCCAATTACTACCTGTTCTTTTATTTCCTCACATGATAACTTTAGTTCTTGACAATATTTAACCTTCTCATGGAAATATATACTTACATTTTCTTTAGGACCCTGCGATCTTCTTCCAGCATTCAGTTAGCTCTACATGTATACATTTATCCTAATGCACAAAATGTCCTTATATATACTACAATATTAAATGTCCTAACAGAATTTTTGTAGTAAGGTGATGGTAATTTAAATATTTTAAATACAGAACTTTAGAATTATTTTTATTATAGGTACTCACGAAGGGTTTCTAAGTGCAAATGTGTGTCAACAAAGCAATTCACATTTTATAATGCCCATCGACAGCACAAGGTATTCAATTGACTATTAAAATTACAAAATTTTGATCTTCTCTTGCCATCCGTAGACGTACGTTTCGCGGTTATACCGCTCGTCAGTACGGCTTTGCAAGAGCTGTAATTTCGTATACAAATTTTATGTATATATGGTCTGAACATTGATGTTTGTACATGTGAGAGGGATTCGATATGAATTCTCTCACAATGCACGTATTACGCATTTTTTACAGTTATTTTTTCTACAGAAGTGGACAACTTGCGTTGCCACAGCAACGATTGTCCATCTCGTTCCAGTTTTTCGACGAACGGTCACCCGTTAATGTGCGCATTAACTAGGCAATGTTTGGAAAATTGTCATTTTATAGAAAGTTTCTCACTCTAACGGGTCTACCTAAGTAATATACAGATTAACTAGATAATATGCACACTAACGGCTTCGGCACTTTAGCGTTAACATGTCGGTATATATTGTAGTTGAATTGAGCTTTTGACGCCATTGTCGATCCGTCGTTAGCTCCTTGTTTAAAACTATTTCTTAAATCCTATTCTGGTCTTAATTTTCGTTATCGTGGTATTGAACTGTAGCAGACTTTAAATATTTTCCAGATCGGTGATCTTCCTCCTGCAATTCTACTAAACTCGACACAACAGGCTCGTCCGTATTTGTACTCGAATTTCTTAGTATTAGCTAGACGTAGGGCGTCGAAAACGAATTCGAAAAACTTCCGACGAACTTTCGTCGAACAAATAAGCCCGCGAATATATCTCTTTTCGTTCCTCGAACCTCGACGATCCGTTCTCTGGCGCGAAAACTCTTAATCCCTCGGATAGTCGTATCCTTTCCCCCTTCCTTTTTTTTATGTTTCCCATTTCGGCCGTGCGAAAATTCGCCTTCCGACACCGAAAATAATTCCCACTCTACTTGATTGATACACGCCTCTTAGGTAATCTTTCTTCTCGGAGAAGAGGCGAAACCAATTATATTATTTCCCCCTCAGAACCTAACTCCTAATACCGGGGGCTTGGAGACCTTTTCGTCCCCTCAGATTGAGCGCCCGTCCTCGTTATCGGAAAAGGTGTCCTACCCGTTCGGACGGCTTGTCGTTTAAATATATTTAATTCGAGGAAAGGCAGACCCACGGGAGACCGATCGATAAATAATTTTCCTTCGGCGGAAAATTTGAGAGTGTTTTGCTTCGAACGACGGCTTACTGAAGTGTCGCGCTAGAATAAACCGAAAAATGCCGGAGACATAAGCGTCTTCGAGGGAGTCGATTTTTACTGCTTTTCCTCGAGATGGCGGGGTCGATGAAATTCTGCCTTGCTGACCCAGTTTAGGCGCGAGGTTTTGTATGTGGGCGTGTGTAATTTGATTGGGAAGGAAAACCAGCGAACAAGGGAAATTGGAGGGAGGATTCTGGAACTATAGGAAATCCTTCCACATTTGAGTCTTGAAGAAAATTTGTGTGAGCTTCAAAATCCTTTAACCCTGCAGTACCCGCGTGGGATTTTAGAATCGATCTGTTAGGTACTGCGCATGTGCTGTTTATAACCGTTTCAGTACCTTTCTCTCGCACTATTTACTACGTGCTTGTCACGTTTCTGTCTTTCTTTAGTGATTAATTTAGTATTTATTCTACTCTAAAATTGAGTGGGTTACTTTCGTATCCCAGGCGAGTTATTATGTAAGTATTCTTGTAATTAAATTACTTAATTTTGCTTTTTGCGTTTTTTATGTTGATATTGAGGTTGCGTCGATTCATATATTAGTTTACATGTATCGTTGTTTTCAGTCTCATTGTTGCAAAATATGTCCACTTCGACGAGTCTCGCACAGTGGTTGAAGTGGCTAGAAGAAATAGAAGCCAACGAAGAAGCAAATGAATTTACTGATGACAACGACACGGAGGAAAATGAGCTTGAAGAAAGTGAACACGCTACAGAATCAGAACGGGAAGCTGATGACGATTTGCTTGAAGAACATTCTCGAAAGTTTTCTATCGGAAAAGACGGTAGTACTAAATGGATGAAAGAAATCCTTCTTCAGAACTCTAGAATAAAAGACCATAACATCGTCGCACATTTACCCAAAAACAAAGGCAATGCTAAAAGAGCTAGCACTATATTGGATTCCTTTCCTTCCTTCATCGATAATGAAACAGTACATATGACCACAGAATCGACAAATTTGTACCTAACGCGGGTACTGCACAGTTAACTTTTAACCAACCTGTCATCAGTCTAGTTATTCGTTACTTGAAATTGGAAAGAGGTTTCTTATCCCATCCTCCGTTTAAACTTCAATTTCAAAAGTCGGCTAGATTTCCGCTTCCAACTTCGTTTTAAAGTCTTGAAATTTCCATCGTTCTCAACGCTTAGCTCGGCCTACGCGGAAGAAATCGTAACTGACAAAGCACGATATTCTTTTACGTGGATTCTTGCATTGTCCTTTTATCTACGTCAGCAATCACGAATAAAAAAGCTTTTGGGAAAGCTAGCCTCTTGCTCCTACTAATCTACCGTCTCTACATTAACGTTTTTCGGCTTCTTCATCTTCGAGGCCGTGTTAAAATTCTTCAGGGTGGTGATAGTTGTTTCAAACGCCAAGTAAATCCGAGAGTGATTGAATCCACGAGTGTCTGCGGTAAAGTAGATTTTAACATTTCTAATATTATTCCGTTCGTATCATTTTCATTCCGTATAACTGTTGTGCACGTGTACGTGCCGGGATTATTCGACCGCTCCGTTTAGTTTCTAAGGTCTATAATTTGCTTCGAATTTCGGCGTTGATCGAAAGAAATCGTCGAGGTACGTTGCAGACTTTCCTTGGAGTTGTGAATAGTTGGTATCATTTTCATTCCGTATGACTGTTGTGCACGTATACGCGCAGGGATTGTTCGACCGCTCCATTTAGTTTCTAAGGTCTGCGATTTGCTTCGAATTTCGTCGTTGATTGAAAGAAATTACCGAGGTGCGTTGCAAACTTTCCTTGGAGTTGTGAATAGTCGACTGCTGCGCTGGTGAATGTGATCTTACAAGTGTACAATGCCCTTGCCGTGAAGTCAATGACAATAAATTTTACTGATTGAATGATTGTTTTGGTGTTGATGTACGCCTTTCAAGTGAATTTTCCGAAGAGCGTAGATTCCACGATATATTGCAATATACTAACTTCAAAGCTTGAGTAGGACAGATGGAGAAAAGTAAGTCGGATTTCATTCTATCAATAGGGAGCAGTAAAGTAACACAAACTGTACGTAAACAATATTCTTTCTCGATCCTTCAGGCCACTCCCGGTTCATTCGCGTCTCCAACGTCGTCCTTCACCATCGCTAAAAAGCGAAAACTGCACGATTTACCGCTTTACGAGACCGGATCCGCGTTCGCGGCGATTGTTTACGACCGATTCTTCACGCGTCCCGTACTTCCTCGACGATAAAAATCCGGTAACGTCCTCCTTCTCCCCAACTCCCCGGCGTCCGCAAATCCGCTGAAATACGCGTGTTTTCGTTCGGTTAAGTGTTGCAAGTTCGCGTTTTATTAAACGATAAACTTTTACCGGATGCATTCCGTTTCGAGGCGGCGGCGCTCCGCGAAATAGGCCATCCAGCGGGCGTCGCGACGCCACGTATGCATGTATGCATGAAGTACTCCTACCGGTTTTAACGTCGACGTGCGTGTGTACGTGTGCGTGCGCGTCCGTGTACGTAAAAGGACGGAAACAGAATTTCTAACGCGTTCCGACTTTACGCTAAGTGCATTCGTCCTCTCTGTAATATTTTCCGGGTGGGAATTTATGGAAGAGGTTTTAGTTCTAAATGGATAAGTAACGACAGAAAAAACGAGCGAGAGAGAGAGAGAGATAGATCCACGGAGGGAGGAACGTGGGGACATGTTGCTACGTGTGTACGTGAACTCTCACTCGCCTTAAAGGATCAGATGATGGCATTAAATTTAGCGTGCATTTCCTTTATTTCAGTATTCCAGAGGAAACAGGCAGTATCAGAAGTGAAACGTTGACATTAACTAAAACACCAGAAAACCAGGAAAAAGCTCTAAACTTTTTTTCGAAAGCCTAAAAGCCAACGATAATTCACATTGGAAAGGAGTATATTCCCCACTCTCAAATTCCTAGATTCCTAGAAAACCAACCAACTTCTCCGGAAATAACTCGTCATACCTAAACTTAACACAATTTAAAGATAACCTAACTAAAGAGCGAAAGAATCCACCGTTAAGCTCCAGGGCTATTTTCGCGCACGTAGCCGCCCGGAACACTTCGGGGAGGAGAAGATGTCGGAGTGAGAGATCTCGAAGTAGTTACCGGAGCACTTATTGTAAAAGTTAAGTCTTCCGGGGACCGTCTTTCCGACGAAAAGTGCCTCGAACTCGACTCGAAGGAGTCGGTCCCGAAGGGCCGCCGTCGTCTCGGAGCGAATAGCGCGTCTCGTGTTTACGACAGGGTACATCCACCAAAAGATCAGTTTGTGCATACTTATCCGGTACGAAGTTCGTCTTCTAATGTATTAAACTAACGCCGCGGCGCGCAGCGTCGTGCCCTCTCTGTATTCTAAACTTTAACGAAAAACCTGCGAAAAGCACGTACGCCGTCCGGCTCCTGCGGGGGCGCTTCGAAAAAAGCACCCCTCTTCCGAGTCCAATTTAATATGCATATATACATACGAAAATAGTCGAAGAAATAAAAGTAAGGGAGGGGTAATAGTATTAGCGTTGCTTCCGCTTCTGTTTTATCTAAATATTAAATGGAAGGAAAAAGTGACGAACAATGTTAATATCTCTTAATTATTCTCTTGCCGATTCACTCAAGTTTGGAATTAAATTCGTTTTATACGCTCACTTGCACTTACACTTTTACTCCTAAACCATCGACAGAAGTATTAACGCTAACAATTTCCGTTTCCCTTAAGAATTGCCATAATATTAAGATGCATGTCACCAAACACTCATATTTCCCGACGAAACTGTAATAGTGCTAGTGTTAGTGTCCGATTAAAAGCCCGTAAATATTAGCGTCGACGATTTGTAACTCCTTTGCAAAGTACCACCATTTCTTTAGTGTGAGCTTCCAATCACCAAATATCCGTGCATACCAAATTGTGTTAGTGCTAGTGCTAGTGCTAGTCTCATTTAGGGATTTATTGTCATAAATAATTTTTAGCTAATGTTCAACTACCACAACATAATTCGCTAAAATGAAATTATCATGACCTTTATTACACTGATATGAATACTTTCAAATGCACAGTTACCTAAATTTGATATGTAATTTTATTGTCCTGAGCAAGGCGCAAAAGAAATAGGAGAAACGATTACGTTGCAACGATTCATTCAAGAGCACATTTAATCTACTCAAAGCTGTATTACGACCACTCGCGTTTAATCGAACACTAATCGACGCGCTTTGACGCTCTGATTCCAACGACATATGATTTGTTTAAATCATTTCAAACGATTAGCGAGAAAATGCAGAAAACCGCGAAGAATCGCAAAAAATCGCTATAAAACCGCTAAAATCGCTAAAATCGCATACGCATCGTGGCTCATATAGGGATTAGAAAGTTCAAACCTATATCAATCGACGATGATGAAAAATGTTGAAATCTCTTTATTATTTCCTTGCAGATTCCCTTAAGTTTGGAATTAAATTCATTTTAGGCGCTCACTTGTACTTACACTTTTGCTCCTAAACCATCCATAGAAGTATTAGCGCCCACAATTTCCAATTCCCTTAAGAGTTGTCATAAGATTTACGTGTATATCACCAAACAGTCGTATTTTTTGACAAAACTGTAATAGTGCTAGTGCTAGTGTCAGATTAAAGGCCCGTTAACATTAATATCGACGATTTCTAACTGCTTTACAAGCTAATAGCATTTGTTTTAATAGCGAGAGCTTTCAACCACTAGATATCTGTACATAGGAAATTGAATTAGTGCCAGTGCTAGTGCTAGTCTCATATTTCGGGATTTAATAATAGTAATAATAATAATAAATGTCTTTATTGCAGCAGAAACAGAGAGAAAAAAATACATTGTAGATATACAAATAAAAATATACATCTACTGGCGGTTAAGCCTGTCCCTGCCAGGCAGGAAGGAAAAGAAAATCGGCTTGGCAGAAAAAAAGGAAAAAATTTATTTACAAAATCCAGAAGTTCTTTTTTTTTCCAAATAGGCGAATTTTATAGCCCAAAGAAAGTACAATACAAATGAACTTAATAATTAATTAACGAAATAGTACAAAAATATTTTATTTCAAATTTTTTTTTAATATTTATTTTTCTTTTAATGCAATATATATTTATATTCAACAAACAATTAACGAAACAACAAACTTTAAAAAATTTCTTTATACACAATATTCTTTGTGAACACTTCTGAACTGCCCTTACGAAGCATTCCCTGCTTTCCATCTTCATGAATAACTTTTATTCTGACGTCATCTGCGGACTTTTCCAAAAATCTTAGATCCGATTACTTCAGGCTATGCTCCATTGTTAGGACTATATGCATGCCAATTTTCAGCTTTCTAGCCCATCAGTGGGCTGCAAAAAGCTCTGGATTGACAAAAAAGAGGAACACACAAATAAGGATTGTTAGGACTATATGCTAGGCTATTTTCAGCTTCCTATGTCATTAGGGGGCTTTAATATAAGCTAAAATGTTAAAAAATTGAATTTTACCATACCCCTTTTTTGTACTAATTCTCCGCCCACAGGCCAAAAATCAACAATCCGGCTAGGTTAGGATTTGGTCTAGGCGTTTTGCTATATGCATGCCAATTTTCAGCTTTCTAGCCCATCTGTGGGCTTCAAAAGCTCTCGATGAACAGAGAAAGAGGAACACACAAATAAGGAAATTGTGTATATACATAGATGCACAAAATTAATTAAACATTTGTTGTCATAAATATTTTTTGCTAATGTTCAACTACCACAGCATAATTCCCTTAAGTGAAATTATCATTTAGTTTATTACAATGATATGAATAGTTTCAAATATGCACATACATATGTACCAACAAATTTTAGTTATTATCCTGAGCAAGAAACAAACAAAAGATGAGACATTTTAGTAATACATTTTGGTTACAACGATTCACAGTTTATCTGCTCACAGCTTTACTGCGTTCAATCGCGTTTAATCATCGTTAATGGGCGCACATTGACGCACTGATTCCAACGGCATATGATTTGTATAATGTGTGTTTTTGTAACTAAAATTTAATATTATATTTCAGTACACATTGAAATGAAAATGAGCTATTCATTTTTCTAAATTTTTCCTACAAAATTTAAGCGAAACTTTCATGTAATATAGGCATATTTTAACACATTATGATTCACTGTAAACACTTTTTTAAAATAATTTGTAATAAACTCATATTAATTAAAAAAATTGGTATGTATGGTTTATACGCGTTTTCGTTCCACGTGTTCTTTGATTATTTGGAAATCAGTAGGATTAGGCTCTAGAAAATCCTTTTCGGATGTTTCTTCTATAATATTTTACTTTATTCGTTCTTATACGTTCTAAGATCTTTTTCAGAGGGTTCATGTAACTATAATGTTTTATTTTATTCTTTTTTAATGTCTATATATTTCTGAGCGGAGCGCCTATTGTGGTTTAACGGTAATAAATTGCCAATTTCAATTGTTTCGCACATTATACTCTCTCCCTCGCTCCCTCTTGTTTTCTTTGTCTTTCACACGTAGCGAGCGCCTGGCTCCGCCCAAATTTAATGCGCTCTTACGCTTACGCTCGCACGCTTACTCTCTTACGCTTACGTTCGAGCTCATCTGGTGTCACTTAAGAAGTATTTGCATCAATAATAAATTATCAATCCATAAATTATTCTTTTATCTTCGTAATTCCCTTCCCTAGAGCTTGCAAAATAATAACAAATAAGTACATACCAAAGGAAAAATATACAACAGAACATATTTACTTTATTTATATGCCTCCCCCCCAAAGAAAACTGAAAAACTGTACGTCACTGAATGGAATTTAGTGTGATGCACCGTGGTAATTGGTAGTGGTGGCGGTAATGCATACATTTTGTCATGAAACCACGGAAGTGGCCATGATAATCATTTTAAACCTCTTCGTATCTGTGTCTAGGAATAAAAACAGTTACTCACCCTTCATGTATCGAGGCCTGTTGATGCGACTTCGTACTTACATACGTAAGAATTCGGCCATCGGAAGAGAGGTAACCAACAGTATCAAGGATGAGGTTGCCTCCAAATACGGCATTTTGGTTTGACGACATAAGTCATTTTTACTTCGTATATCGATATCTTGTTGGGACTTAGAGTACTAAAGTAAATTGGTACCAGTACTCCAGAACTTTTCACGTCTTTCGATAGATGTGGCTTCTGTAGGTGCATACTCGTGCTCATACTGTTGCACCATCATTTAGTTGTTAATGTGTTTATGTTAGGATACTATCAGATATATCATCGTTGGTATTAATGATCTTCAAGCTCATTCGATCTTCCTAATTCCAGCAGAATCGTTGGAAGTTCCTGGGTAGTTGCGACTAAAGTTAAGTTGTCTGCATTTTTATTTGTAGCAAATCGAAGATGGAATCTTCGCGGTGCTATTATACATAAATGTCGGATGGAAATCGTCGCTGTAGATTAAGCTTCTTTGTCGCTTAAGGTTAACCACACGCTTAATTCTTTTTAGATTTGAAATTTTCTGGTTATAACTTTATTTAGTCGTTATTTATAGTTATTATCTTAAAATTGCGGCTGGTACCCTCTCGTACATCATCGTTGGTCTTAGTCACCTCGAAGCGGATTAGATTTTCCTAAAGTAAAAACATCGCAATTTCGTAGATAGCAACGGTTGACTAAATCGCGAAGCGCCCATTATTCTCGAACTTTTTCTCGCGAAACGGCTTCGCCATCAATTTTACTAAACCGTGTAACCGTGGTTCGAAAACGAACCTCAACCGAACGCCTATTCGCAGCTATTGAGTCATTTATTATCTCTCCTCACACAAACCGTGCCAAACCATTATTACCGGTGCTTAATGTTATATCATTAAGCGATATTTCCCGACAGCATCTAGACTCGCGTTCGCTTCGCTAAGCGCGGGCCTTCCTCCTCTAAAAGTTTATGTGCTTGTTTAAGAATCGGTCAGCGGATACGTAACAAGATGATAATTTCATGTTTGCGTAAAATCTGGCCGGTCGTAAATTCGCGTATAATGAACGTCTCGCCGCGCCGGTCGAATTCCCGCGAACGACGAGGGTACGTAATGATACGTTTCGGTACGAAAAGTTGCGGCGGGATTCGCGTGCGTGCACTTCAAGCCCGCGAGTTCTTCTTGTGGACGTATCTATGTACAGTCGAATTTCGAAATTGCAAAATCACCGCAAAGAATCGTTAAAGAGCAACTTTGATATATAGAAATAACAAACATTTTTGGAAACAAACCCACAGATTATTATAGATATACACACATAGTACATACAATAATAGAAAATCTTCAAATTAGATACATACATATGTAAGTTAATTTTCTGGAAGAAAGTCCATAATTTTTCGCTGAACTGTACACTTAAAAGACGATTAGTGCTTATAGAAACTATTATTGAAAGTAGATATAAGTTAGGGAGCAGAAATGATTGTAAAATAAAAATGAATGCGACAGAAATAGAGCAAGTAGACAAGATAAAAAAAAGGTTTTACCAACCATTGTTCAACACTTAAATTTAAAGATGTAAAAGTATTGGGCATTGCAGCCAAGGATGAGTTAAAACGAAAGATCTCTTTCAGTAATTCTAAGTTTTCGAATTAAGTTAATTCTTCATCGGAGAGTTTTCCATGAGAGCTGTGAAAACAGTTTGTCAGCAACTGAACGGAATGATGTCAAGATCGCACTACATCGCAACTCATCCTTGGCTGCAATCGCCAATAGTTTCTCCATCTTTAAATTTAAGTCCGAACGTGTACTTCTGTGTACCAGTACTTCTGCTAAAATGTTGTTCAAAACTTTCACGCATTATCCATCCTTTTTATTGAAGGTATTTGTAGTCTAATTCCAACGCTTTCATACCAGCATCTTGGATGTTTACTCTTGGCAATTACCACAAGATGTAGATTTTCCGTCCCAGTCATATTTGCGCCAACCATAATTGTGATTTGTTCTTTGCCGTTTTCCCCACCGAAGCATTTGTCACATTTGAATGACAATGTTTTGTCTGGTAATCACTTGAGAAACAGCCCAATTTTGTCTGGTAATCACTTGAAAAACAGACCAGTTTTGTCTGCGTTACAAACGTCTTTAGAATCACAAATATCAAAAACACTGTTTCTCTTCAGCGATTACAGTCTGTTCCAGTAATATCGTCACTTTCTCCGAAAATCACTTTTAGCATTATACCGTGTCTCTTCTTAAATTTTCATAGCCAGCCTGTGCTTGCTTGAAATTCCGAATGTCCCATAAATTTTGCATATTCCAATGCCTTTTCCCTAATTAGCGGACTTGATATTGGTATATTTTTCTCACGTGGAAATGCTCCACTGATTATAAAATGATTTCGTCCAAATCTTTGTATGGGCAAAGTTTAATCCGCTTTCTGCTGGAATCAAGTGCCCCGCTTTGTTTCAAAATTAAGTCGCGATTTTTTAAAATTTTCGCTAAACTGTTAGCGGCTATGACGAATTTAATTGCGATTTCCTATTTCTTAAACCCCTCGTCAACATCTTGTAACAGTTTAACTTTTCCCGTGATACTTGAACATTCTCGTTTACTCATCTTGGACGTAGGAACACACACAAATCACAAGAAGAACTGAAACAAATGTACCTACTAAGTACTGACCAACGAGATTTGAACGGATCTATTCTAATTCTAAGAACATGTACATTAAACTTCAAAGGATAACTGTCCAAATGAATGGTTTCCAGGAATTTCATAAGTAGAATCGCATTATACGCCTTAACGACCTGCCTTCAAGTTCTGAGAAATATTTCTTTGCGGGAAAAAAATTTTGCAATAAAGTTATCTTGTTCGTTAAGTAGAAGTTAAAATACACGCAACTGTATTCTGAAGTTCAATGTGCACTGAAAAAATCGTTAAATAGAAAAATTCGCTAAGATGGTGTTCGTAATATAGAAGTATGTGTGTGAGTGTGTCTGCATATAATTTTGGAGCAGTCGAAATATATGTAAGTGCCGATGTCGGCGAAGTCGTCGAAGTCACTCTCTGTAGTTCGTAATCGTAAAAGTTCATGTCGTCGCGTCGTCGCCAACGAAAGCGCCCAGAATATCAAAGCGAGTGGAGATAAGTTCGTGGGTTGTTCGATGCGCTTTTGCATATTTTCCGGATAATCGTAAAAGATGAAACGAGTTCGTGGGAGGAGGGAAGCAAGACGTCGAAATGTTCGACTGCGAAGTTGTTTCAAATAAATTTCGTCAAAAACCGCAGAACTACACTGAATGGTGTTATATCCGAGCCTAGAATCTTAATTCGATTTTTATTGACTCACCAGAATTTATCATTGGAAGCAAAATCGTTCGGAGGAGCTTATAATAATGCATCGCTTGGAAAATCCCGGATCTGACAGTAAAAACGCCAGTTTTTCTCCTAAAATCGATATTATTCTTCAACATAGTTTCCTTCAGGAGTGATACAATCAGTGCAACGCGTCCCAAACATGTCTACACCATCTTTATTGAACGATCTGTCTTTGCCTTCAAAACGAGCCTCTGTTTCGTCGATGACTTTGACATCTGAGCCAAATGTTTTTTACTTGAGTATCTTTGAGGCCAAGGAAGAGGTAATAGACGCTGGGAGCCAAATCTGACGAATGCGGTGGATGAAGAAGGAATTTTGGGCTTCAAATCGATGGAACTTTGCCATTGTAACCAGTGACTTGAGACGTGGTACATGGTCCTGGTGAAAGAGCACCTTCTTCCTGTTCATTACACTTTAACAACTTCAAACAACGCTCTGAATCATCAGCTCGTTGTTGTTGTTTTGGTGATCTGTGAGCAAACGTGGCACCCATTTCGAACAGAACTTTCCCACATCCAAATTTTTGTGTCAAATTTAGCCTGTACGTTCCATTGATATCTTTATGGTTTCAGATAATCCACGCAACTCTACTTTACGATCATTCAACACAATTTTGTGGATTTTGTTTTGTTTTCTGGACTAACAGTTTCATTATGACCTCCAGAGCGTTGAGCATCATCGGTGCTTGTACAACGACCATCGTTTGATCGTTGTTTCCGATGGAGCAGACTCGCCATAGTACCTATCGAAAAATTGCTTTGCTTGAGCGGTATTTCTCTCATCGGAAAGCAGTGTTTAATCAACGCACGAAACTCATCTTTATTCGTTGTTTTGATAAAAGCAAAAGTATCGGTCCTAAAACCGTAACTGTAACTCAACGACTAATGATCGGAATGTCATGAAATTCTGATATATATCGTTTAATGGGTGGTACTTTCAACCAAACTATGTTTAGGTCTCCTGATCATTCACTTATTAATTTCGGGGTACGTGCTTTGTTGATAACCCCATCAGCATTTTCAAAACGCAATCTTACCAGATGAAAATTTCCTTGATTATCTCCAAACACCATATCGAATGCAACAATTAAATTCAACAAGATTCGAGTAGGAATTCGAACGAAAGCCGATAAACTTCCTAATAATACGCTTGTCTTTGTAAATCCTCTCTTCGGCTTAAATTTAAACATCGGTTCCATCTTTCGTGAAAGAACGAAGAAAAGAAAAACCTCGACAGAAACGAAACACGAACTAAAGCGGATCCTTATCGTAACTTCCTATCCTATTTACCGAAGCAGAAAACGAAAAGTTTCCCGAATTCAATACTTCAACTCGGAGAAGAATGCGCCGGCGATACACGCGAGGCCATACATACGTACGTACCTCCTAAATAAATATTGCCTTTTAAACGTCGTATTATCTTTGTTTGCGACGACGACGACGGTAATGTATGGGTTTACAAAGCAGTTGCGGGAAGTTGCGTCTGGCGACGTGACGAAAGGAAACTGGAAAACGGCAGTAAAACCGGTAGCGAAAGAAACAAACAAACAAACAACGAAATGTATATAAATTGTGCTCGTCAAAGCGGGCCGTAAAAAACAATGGGATATTGGGTCATTTCGAAAGTATATATCCCATCAAAAATACTGCCTATAAAAATAATTCTTTTATTGCGGCGGGTCTCCGATATTTATCGGCGGGAGGGGGGTTATTGCCGCGGGACACGGAGAGATAGGAAAACGCTTCGAGATGGGATCCTGAACGTTCGGGGGAGTAATATTAAACTTAATCTCTTGCGTAAATAATGCATGTTTTTGATATTTTGTGGTACCATAATCTCGGTCTATTTTATGACTGCCAAATTCGTGCCAAAACTTTGCGTTCAAATTCGTATGCGGGTAGCTGTTACATAAGGATACAAGAGCACGCAAATCCCATTTCAGGTAGACTAATAATCGCAGATGTAAATCTAGAGAAATATCCCTTATCCCTAACACCACAGTTTCTACGATGTCCTTGAACTGGTCTCGACTCCATCAACTTGATCGCACGTGCGAGTCTTGCGACAGATCAAAGGCAGTTTCGGCAAATCATAATAGTAGCTTTAGTGGCGTCGAGTAAATTACAGCGCCCTCTTTCCTTTATGCTCTTGAGTGGAATCTCCGACGTTTTCTTTTTGCAACGAACGGTTCTAGCTTAGCGATAGTTACAGAATATTATTTCCCAGCGTGCTAAAGGATTGAAGTGAGTGCACTTGTGCTCTCATGTACCACCCGGCTCTGGGCTATACGCAACAGTAAGATGATATTCCTTCCTCTTCTACTTTTTGCAGTTTTAGCTTCCTATTGTACTTCTTCCAATTTTGGCTTCCTCTTGTACTTTTTCCAGTTTTGGTTTCCCCTTCTACTTTTTCCAATGTTGTCTTCACAACACTAGAGAGGAAGGAACGAAGGAATGTACGAAGGTGCACCACGTAAACTCCGCCACAAACGTTCTCCTCGCGCCTGGCCTTCCCAACAGATCATTATTTTTCAATAAATTTTGTTTCACAATTTAAGCTAGTTGTTTATATATTTAATGCCTGTCACAGTTGACAAATATACTTGAACAGTTTTCTTCTTCTATTCTTTTATTGCCGGTTTAAGCGTCGGATTATGCTTCCGGTTATTCTTTTGCCCATTTCTTCTACCCTTTCTTATCTCCTGCTAGTCTTTTTAGATTTCTAGGGTTATTCCTGTCTTCTTACTCTACTCTTTGATCTGGTGCATTCATTTCCTTCTAAGTCGTTCCTTTTGTCCCTTTTTTAAGTCCTCCCATACCAAACTTCCTCTTTGCCAGTTTATCTAGATTCATCCTCCCCACATGCTCATACCAGTTGAATATTTTTAAAATCGGAATCCCAGGTTCTGATCTTGCCAATTTTCACTCTGTCCTGTCTCCTGCAAGTCGTTTTCGGTCCTTTAGGATGTTTTCTTTTTCTTCTCATACCCCTAGATCTGGTCCTTTCGTTTCCTTCTAGGTCTTCCTTTTCTCCTTTTTCTAGATCCTCCCATACCATATACTTTTTTGGCCAGTCTTTCTGGATTCATCCTCAGCACAAGCCGGTACTCGTTGAATATTTTTAAAACCGGAATCCCAGATTTTTCTTTCACCCCATCCTGTCTCGTATAGGATTTTTCCTTTTACTTTCCCACGCCCTTCGATTCGGTCAAAGCTAAATTCTCTGTTATTTATTTCGAAATTTGAAATTCGTTTTAACTTGACAGCAGTTGATACGTTTGTATCACGCATACGTACCGAGTAGGCTATGCTTCGGAATAAAATATTTGTGTAATTCCGTACCAGCAAGCGATGTACGTGATAAGTTTCCAGTAGTTCTTCATCTCTTGCGGCGCTTGTGGATGTCCGTGGTCTCTCAGAACGCTGTTTGTGGACATCTTGAACAGTCCCGTCTCTTCCAAACTTATCGCTGATGCGAGTAGTGGTGAGTCTCTTTGGTAAATCTATTTGAAACTACGTTTTCACACTTATGGTAATGGATATAAGTCGATTCTAATATCAGCCATTATTTTAAATATTTCTTTCACTAACTTTAACTCGACAGCCTCAAGGTTGAGTTTCTAGGCGATAGTTTCTAGCCGCCTTCATGACTCGCGTCTTATATTTAACTTTAATTCACATTTTGTGAGTTCCAAGGACTTTGTATTCGGTTTCAATTCGATTTGGAACACCCCGTAGGAGGAAGCACACAGCAAATCAAATTCATTCATTATTAAAATTATTGTATTTATTACAAGGATTGACTTTAATGGATGGTAACTTTATTTCGCTGTCGTTAAAGCCCATTCCATATTACTTGCTGTTGGAGAACCTAATAGGATAACCACCATTTGCTTCATTCCTGCCACAGCATCGTCTGGAATTGTGCCAGAAGCGGGGGAATTGAAGCCAGGAATGGAATAATATCGTCTTCTCTGAACAATTCTGCTTCAATCTGCTCAGCTGCAACGACAAAATCTTTCCCCGGCAACGATCTGGTGAATTAATGTATTGATAAAGGTTTATTGTTTGTATAGCAGGCACACTATGAGAAGTAAATATTACGTCATCAGGGCAATAGACCAAGTCTCGTGCGTTTTCTGTTAATTAAAAAAGATTCTTCCTGTAATAGCTGGTCTAACGCCTATGGAGTCTGCGAAGGTTTCTTTTGTTAAATTAAATATTTTGAGCCCATCATCTATCTTCATTTATGAATTAGCAACGTACATCTATCTATGTAATTTCCTTATTTATCTGTGTTCCTCTTTTTTCTTTATCGAGAGCTTTTTGAAGCTCACTGATGGGCTAGAAAGCTGAAAATTGGCGTGCATATAGTAAAGCGCCTAGGCCAAATCCTAACGTAGCCGGATTTTTGATTGTTGGCCTGTGGGCGGAGAATTAGGACGAAAAAGGGGCGTGGCAAAATTAAATTTTTTAACATTTTAGCTTATATTTTCTTTTTCTTCCTGCCTGGAAGGGACAGGCTTAACAGCTAATACATTATAATAAACGCAATTTCAACTAAAATCCTGACTTACGCGATTACAATACCAGATTCAGTGATGATTTAGCGATACGTAGATTACGATTACCTCTTCATCAACCTTCACCAGAGGTGGTAACTCTCAAAAATTTATAATAAGCTACTTTCGAATTTTAGAAATTTTACAGCTTCTCAGTTTAAATCTCAATTATCCAATATATTGACGGTGAATGGATTTTATTCCGTACAGGAATTTCTGGAATACTTCAGTTTATAGATAATCCTTGTGTTATATTTATGTTATGTTAATTTTCTGTTATTGATAGTAATTAATCACTAAGCTTTTGACTTGTTTCTACTCGTCGTAAACTCTACTTTGTAATATCTACAGAAATAAATAAAGGTAGTTAGTTGGTTAGTTAATTCCTCTTCGTTTCGACGCATAAAGGTTAAGTTACGGCATTTACTAGATAGAACGACCGACGAAGCGGTGAAAGCATCTGAAAATGAAATAAACAACATAACGTGAAAAAAATAAAGAAATAATGTTTTGGAGTTCCTTTTCTAATGATCGAAGAATACATTGACTGTAAAGGTGAACAAAAAATAGTAAAAAGAGTAGCTAAAATAATATATAAAATAAATAAAATTATCCTTACCACACCGTTGGGAAAAAAATATCCAGATACGTATTTCAGCAACTAAGTTGCTATCCTCAAAAGGAGGATAAAGGGTAATTTTATTTATTTTGTATAGTTTGAAAAAATGTTTTGTCGATGTTATAGGTCTTGTATTCCTCCTCGTATGTACATACATTACAAAATTGCAAACTCCACAAGTCGCGGCGAGTACCCGAAACGTGTCATTCCCAAGTTATTAAACGTCATCCTAACGGTTCGTACGGCCATAAACAGCCACCACCCCAACGATACAGAGTTTAAACCGGCCGCAGCCGTACGTCCTATTAAATATCTTGCCAGTACGTACAAACGTATACGTACGTTGTTTGCGCGACATTGCATTGTTTGACAGTGCGGTAACCCGCGATAATCCGACAAAGTATAATTTATAGTGTCCGCCTGCATATTTAATAACATTAACTAATGCGGTTCCGGTCGCCGCTCTCGACCGGTCTCCATTAACTTCGCGCCGGGCGGGTTGAGATTTATGTGCGAACACGATTGACGATAAAAAGTCGTGCGCACGCTTCGACAAATAATTTCGTGTGTGTATTGCGGCCGATGCCGTTCCAGCGAGGGGTGCCGTAGAGCTTTCGCGACGCTAGTTTCAGTAATAGACTCCGAACTCGCTACGATTAGATTAAAGTCAATTTTTAATATTTATGAGAGCGCGCGGTAATGGAACGATCCGAACTGCAAGCTAAGTAGTATGCTTTATTCGATTATCGTAATGAGATATTAAATCACATTTATCGGTTCGGTATGGTAATTGCCAGGGAGCTTTTTATTTGATTAAAGGCGGTCGCCGGTTGAGTCTTTTAAATGTATGAATGCGGTCGGGGGCGATTAAGAGTTCATGCTGGTGGTGATTTTAAACAATGCGCGAAGAGGGAATGATTTATATGTTGTATCAGACGGACTAGGTTGAGTACTTTAAACTGGATACGGATTTCAGCTTCAAATTGGTTAATATCTTATCGCCCCGTTATGGTCAACATAGTTAAAAGTAGTTCCCAGAAGGAATCCCTGCAAACTTCTACTGCGTGGATATGAAGGATGGAACATAGGTTTCGATTACTGACCAACTATACTGAAGTTGAGTGCAAATATAATTAAGAAAGTCCCTTAACTTTGACTAAGAAAAGACGGACTGGGAGAGAATCAAAATCTATTCGAAAGGAAAATACAACTGAATACTCCTCTGGAAACCGTTAAGCAACTTGAAACAGAACTTCAGTTATTTAATCATCAGTAACACAGCAATTACCCCTGTAATTACTCATGTAACTGAAGAACATGGACATAATTATCCCTGTAGAAATAAAAGAATTTATTATTAAAAAGCGGAAACTAAGAAAGAAATGGCAACAGATCCGAGCGCAAATAGATAAAACTATTCTCAGCGCGCGCGCGATTGAGGAGGTTAAAAATGAATCGATAGGGTTAGGCTTGAAGAATGTAATCACTGAGTCTTCGTTATGGAAAATCATCGAAAGGGTTAAAACGACCAATAAATCAAATTCCTCCAATATTAACGAATAGCAACAAGTGTAACGCGTGAAGAGAAAATAAAACGTAACAAACTAGAAAATGGCAGCTGGATAGGAAACGACAAAGAAAAAGCCAACAGATACGCAGAACATTTAGCAAATACTTTTACACCAACCAACCGAAATAGAAGAGGAAGTATCTAAACTAACGTCCCCAAATTGAGTAATGAATGAAATCAAAGAAACCATCAACTCGAGAAAATCTGCTGACTTTGATTTAATTACAGGTGAAATACTGGAAAAACCCCCTAAGAAAGCCATAGTAAAACTGAGTATCTTGATCAATACCGAGTTCAGGTTGGAGTACGTGTCCAGACTTTGGAAGATAGCAGAAGTCATTTTGATCGCCTAATCAGAAAAAGCTCCTCACGAGGTTTCTTCAAACAGATCGATACCACCATTATTTTTTCTACTTTGAAAGCAAAAACAGTAAATCCAATGTATCTTCTTCCAAAAACTTTTACCCCGGATTTTGTTTGAAGCCACGTTACTAGAAAATACAACAAAATATGATTATCTATTTAATGAATGTAACTATATAGTAGCTAATCGTACCGCCGCGCCGAGAAGAAGTGATAGAATAATAACGAAATAAATTTAAAATAGGATATAACAAAAGAAGACTGCAAACAACAACAACGTTCCACACACTTACTAACTCAGGAACGATGCGTTTCAATGGTTTCATTTCACAGACCTTGGTAGAGATGTATGATGTAAGTGCAATGTTACCAATCGATGTTAAATGCAGTTTTACCTAAATGCGTTTTTATTTGCTTCGTAATAGGCTTCGGTGGTTTAAAACCACCTTTAACTTAAATGTATTTTTACTAATCATAATCATAATCTTCATTAATCCATTCAGCCTTGGTATACAAGAATTGGACATGATGGATGGATACCTTTTACAAGGTATTGACAATATTAAAATAACTGAAAATCCGGTATTTACGAGGGGTGCTTCCAAAAGTTCAAGGAATTTGGCCGTAACCTTTGTATTTCGTCAATTTTCTTCGGGATCTCTTCAATCCAGGTATTTATAGCAATATTTTCTCTCATTTAGGGTGGTGGAATCGAATACCCCGATGTGGTTTTTTCGAATTTGGCAACAGATGAAAATCACTACAGGCCAAATCTGGCGAATAATAATAATAATAATAATATAGTTTATTTCAAAAAGCAGTATACAAGACATGCATGAAATACGTCGGAAAACAAAAGAAAGCGAATTGAAAATAAATAAATAAAAAATATACATTTGTTATTGACATACACTTAAATAATCATTAATACTACAAGAATTAATATGTAATAAAATAATTTTTTAATTCTGTTTTAAATATTCTTAGGGTGCATTCTTGCAATAAGGGATGGGTATGCAACTCCCCAGATCGTTTCTGGCAGGTTCTCTGCCGCAATGGGCCCAATAAAAGATTCGAATAATATTCTGCGTTGATTGCACTACTTTTCGGTAGATAATTTCTTAGCAATCCAAGAATACAATAAGCACTACTTTTCCAGCTGGTGGAACTGCAGATGCTTTAACGGTGTTTGGTACTTTTTTCAAAATCGGTTAAACTTAAATTTTTTTTTGGTTCCAAAACTATTTTGAAAATTGTATATCTGATCTTTAAAAGTAACGTGTGTAACGATAAAATACTAGTTTTTTACAAGCTTCTACAGCTTTAATTTTTCTTCTGTAATAAGTGAAGAACCAGTAAGTTTACGGGCCCCAAATTTTGCATACCGTGTATTCGTTAAGATAGCTACGTCTTATCGGTGAGCTATTTTTGTAAATTCTTTGTTTGTTGTTGAATTTAACCTCAATTAAGGAATATAAAAATGACCGTGGGCTCACCGTCATTTTTTGGACTTCAAGAAAGCAACGATGACAAAGGAATTTACAAAAAAGCTCGCCGATAAGACATAGCTATGGTAACGAATATACGGTATGCAAAATTTCGAGCCTGTAAACTTACTGGTTCTTCATTTATTCTTGAAGAAAAATTAAAGCTGTAGGAGCTCTTAACATTGTGAAAAACTAGTGTTTTATCGGTACACATACTACTTTTATAGGGCAAATACACAATTTTCAAGATAGTTTTGGAACCAATAAAAGAACTTTAAGTTTAACCGATTTTGAAAAAAGTACCAAACGCCCTTAAGTGGACAGCCTTCTTCTGGTTTCGGCTACGCTTTTGACGGAATTTTGGTCCCGGGTCTGGAGTAAGGTATTCACGTTTCATCAATAGTTGTTAATCGTTCTCAAAATTGGTCATCCTGACACCGTGCTAGGAACTCTTGAAGGTTTTGTGCCGGTCCTAATAACCTCGATACCCAGCGAGCAGAAACGCGCAAACTTCCGTGTAAAATCTCATGAACGTATCATCTACCTATTTCTACCCCAAGAAACACACTTCACGAATGATTATTCGCCTATCACCTTCCAGTTGGTTCTTCAGGGCAGCAACGTTTCCTTGATTTACAGGAATTTAGGGACGTGCGGTAGGTTTCCTCAGTATGAAGCAAGTCTTAGAAATGCTGTCCCTTCAATGTTTTTTTTCTTTAAAATAACCTTCGATTATGATCTTAAAAAGTTATGGTGCCGCCTCTCTGTATCATAGCACGGCAAAACTCTGATTGAACTTATCAACTTCATTAATTAAACTTATCAAGCGTTGAGTTGGAACGTGAATGGGGCATATGCCGTCGAGGAGGTAGATTTAGAAACCCAAAGGAAGGAACAAGCCCCAAAACGCTACGTCAATGTGGGAAATGCCTCCCCATCTCCTTTCTCCCAGAAACGCCCTACCTTAGCTAAAGATCTTAGCCTTAATATTGTAAAGCATGGAGTCGAGTATGGACCTCGAGGGGTCTATCCACACACAGAAATGCGCTCCAGAAAACTGTGATAATGTGGTGATTGTCCCCCGCTGTGAGAATCAAAGTCTCTTCTGCAGGTCTACGAATTCAGAAAATAAGAAGAACTATTCAGGCCGACAGGCTTAGGCAGAGAGGAAAACAAACTCCACCAGACTGTGACAATGTGGATAGTATACTTTCCCGATGACTTATGGCGTCTGATAAAAGTTTGGCAATTAAAAGGGAAGGACCGCAAAAAATTCTGTTCTTTGTACGACGCTGAAGCTTTGAAAGGAGCTCTGTTAAAATTGTTTACCTAAATTTTGTCCTGGCGATTCTTAAGTGGAGGATGAACAACTAACGTCACCGTGCCGTTTGGCCAGGTGTGAACCGTTGTATACAACGATAAACTGTACTTCCAGATCCTGCAGACTCTCCAAATACACCTTGCAAATGTTGAACGATTATTGAAGGTTTCACACCCTCTTTAAGTAAAAAGAAACTGATAGCTCTTTGTGATTAATACCAAAAATCAGCGGTACGGAAATGCGTCGATATCACTAAAGTGACTGAAGTATGCTAAACCATATTGCACGAGATGATTGCGTGTTAAGACTTGCGTCTCACCAATAGCGTGAGTTATAAAAATTATTCAATTGAATTAGAGCCAAAATCTGAGAACATAGGAAAAGGTCCCCGCACAATTGAATTTCTGAATTTCTGATTGAAGTCCTGTACAGAAAGTTAAAGTGTTTACATCGCTTCGTAGTTCAACATTGTCAACCAGATATATGCAGTTCTATTGTGGAGGTTTAACAATGATTCTTCCATTTCCATTACGTTTCCTTCGGAAGCATTCGCTTCGATGATTCCGAATCCAAAAGGCGCGACTTGGAACGTCCTGCCTTTTCTTGTAACGACCGTAGGAGGTGTTAGTCGCGTAAATCGCCGTAATTATACGAAGAAGAAGAAAAAGAACGACATCGAGCTGGCGGAACGTCGTCATTACTAAAACGTGGCGCATCTGTCTCTCATCTAATCCTCGTTAAATTTTCGATTATGTACGGAAGCGGATCATTTTCGTATTAGGCCGCGACAGCCGGCCGTACGACGCCCTCTCCTTTGAAGGAAACGACCGCCACGTTGTTTGTTTTTTTTTCCTTCTTCGTGGCTTCCCTCGTTACGTTCTGGGACAATTGGGACGTATAATTGAGACCCGCATTATGTATTGTGTTTTGCTTATTTCAGCACGAAATCGTCCGTTTTATTATGAAAGTTGTGGGTTTGTACTTGTCGAAAATCTTATTTCATGTGCGGCTCCTGGTTAGTGTTTCGTTTTGAGTTTAAGCTTTGCTTATTTTAGAGACTAAGTTGGGAACCCTGATCTCGCTGGATTTTGCTAACGTACCAATCTGAACGAAGTAGTGTTGCAGTTCGTTGTACCAACGTTACTTAAGACGCAATGCCGAGCAACCAACAATTGATTTACAACTCGCTTACTTACTTAATCCATCCACGTTTTCTTACCCTTATTCACTTATTGTACAATGGGTGGGTTAGGTTGATCAGTCTCTTGGGTTTCGCCTTCGTCCTTCCGTCCTTCATTTTTCGCCCAGTAACATCTGTCCAACCTCATTCCAGTCCATCCTTCCTCTCACCCCTTCTCTGGCTTCTTCTGTTTATGTTTTCTTGGGGCTGCTTCTATGTATATTCCATGTTGGCGGTTCTTCAATCGTATACTCTTCCTACTATTCTTGTTCTTTCGATTTGCAACAGATATCCTAAGCATCTCATCAGACTATCCTATCCTATCCTCAATGGTGGTTAGTTTAGTTTTCGTTTTCAGAGCTTCCCTGAACGTGGTATTTCTAATTTTATCCAGCCTTTTCGGCTTCTCTCGGCAGCTCAGCTGTCCTTCCTGTATGGCGGTTAGTACAGATTTTGTGGTATTTCTTATTTTCTCCGAACTACCCACCTTTCCTCAGTCGCTTTTCTGACTTCTTCTGGCCATGTCTTCTTGAGTCTGTTTCTGTATTTAACTTCTTACTGTTTTTGTTCTTTCGATTCGCAGCAAATGTCCCAGCCAACGTAATAGTCTATCCGTCTCCTCTTAGTCGCTTTTCTGACTTTCTCTGTCCATATCTTCTTAGGTCTGCTTCTGTATTTCTTGTCGGTAGTTATTGCGTCGTACAATCTTCTTACTAGTTTTGTCCTATCAATTTGCTGTCGATGTCCCAGTCATCTCAACTGTCCTTCTTGTATGGTGGTTAGTACAGATTTTGTGATTTTCTGATTTTGTAACTTCTATCCACCTCTCCTTGGGTGTGTGTTTGTATTTCTGTTAGCTAGTCCTTGCGTCGTATATTTTTCTTACTATTGTTGTGCTTTCGATTCGCTGCAAATCTCCCAGCCATGTCAAGTGTCCATTCTTATAGTGCTAAGTAGAGTTTTTGTCCAGTATTTTCGACTCCTCTCAGTCGCTTTTCTGGCTTCTTCTGTGCTGTCCATGTGTTTTTGGAACTGCGTCTGTATTTCTTGTCCGTAGTTATTGCGTTGTGCAGTCTTCTTACCAGTTTTGTCCTTTCGATTGCCATACATGTCCCAGCCAATCTCAACTGTTCTTCCTGTATGGTGGTGAGTTTTTGTGATATTTCTTATTTTGTCTAATTCATCCATCTTTTCTCAGTCGCTTTATTAATTTCTTCTGTCCATTCTTCTTAAGTCTGCTTCTGTATTCCTTGTCGGTACTTATTGTGTCGTAAAATGTTCTTATCAGTTTTGTTCTTTCGACTACCAACAGATGTCCCAGCCATCTCAATTGTCTACCTGTATAGTGGTTAGTATAGCTTAAAGCTGGAATATCTTATTTTATTCATTCTGGTCTTTCCTTTAGTTTTTTTTTCTGACGAATATGGTTTCTGCGATCTGAATTCGATTCTTCAGGTTTCCTGTGTAACCCATGATTCTGATCCATAAGTTGAAGTCAAAATTACAGCTTTTTCAAATACTTTGATTTTGGTTTGTTTGGTGCTCTCCCTTTTATTTAGGAATGTTTATTTATTGCATTTAAATAATCTTTCTGCTACTCCTTTCTGCTGTTCCGTTTCTTCGTCCTGTTCCGTTTTGTGTTATTTTGGAAGTTGCTAACTTGCTCTAAAGGTGTTTTCTTCAGTTTAATGACATGTTGTGCTTATTACCACTGTTTTCGTTTTATTTTCATACCCAGTGCCTTGCATTGCTTCGAAATTAACAATCCCATAGGAAATTTTAAAATTCTCCTACAACAACGACCAATTCGATATAGAGCAATGTCGTTCCCATACCTAACACTTCCCCCAGAAAATTTCATAACAGAGCCCGAAGCGTTCGAAAGCCCTTATCCCACACAGGCGCCGTTTTAATATTGAAGCCGAAGACGCGATTAATTCGAACCTTCCACTTTTCCGGCGACGCCCGACTTCTTTCTTTCCTTCCTTTATCGTAATTTTGCCGCATTCAAATATCCGACGCTCAACGCGACAGCGCCTCCTCAAAGGTCGTCCGATGTCTTTGAGCTATCCGGAACTAGTTTTTGACAGTCAATTTCGTTCCTCGAGTCCTCGCATTTTCCCTCATTTTTCCTTCCCCTCTCCCCTTAACCGTTCGTTCAAGCGGTGTCCTTTTCACACGCGCGCGTTATTATTAAAAAACAACGCGATGGAATCGTGTTTTTTCTTTGTGGAGAGTCTGTCGGTGGTAGGTATACAAATTCCGGATTATTTCGGGAGGAATTCGAAGAATCGTTTGAACTTATTTATTGTCGTGCTTAAAAGACGAAAGAAATGTATTGTCAGGGCAAATTCCATAGCGTAAATAAAAGCGCCGTGTTTGGTAAATTGCTGGTGGATACGGCATTGACGTCAACGATTGATCGCGTGATGAACATAGAAGTCTGATTTCGTACTTAAATGAGGAGAGAACTTTAACAGAGGATAGCAAGCCATTAGACAGTTTGAGAAGATGTTAAGTCCTCAGACAATGTCACTACAAGCATATTCAAGGTACCATTGAATCGGTGGTAATCTTGGTGATTCTTCTTCTCCTTCTTTTGGTTTTCCTCCTTTTTCTTCTTATCTTCTTCTTCTTCCGTGCATGTAGGTAGAGCTATACTCTGATTCTACATTGCTTCACCCTCTGGAAATTATATTCTTTTTCCCCTTGTACTCTCACAGTCAAACTTTCGGTTTGCTTTTCTGTGCTTCTCATCACCATATATTTTGTTTTCTCCTGGTCAATTTCCAAATAATATTCTCTTGCTTCTTTTATCAGTTGGCCAGCGATTTTTTTCCGACTTTGCTAACATGGTCAGATCAGTGGCGAAAGCTACTGCCTAATGCTCGTGGCTCAAAAGAGTTTCTTTTATTTCTAGTTGACTGTTTCTTATTATTTCTTCTAGCACTGCATTCAAAAGTATCGAAGATAACGCCTTAGCCAAGACCTCTTTTTTTACTAGATTTTTTTCTTCCGGGAAACTTAGACTTTGAATTTTCGTCCAAACGCATTTCGGGTCCATATTATTTCAATTTGACTGATCGCCCCGCCCACGCACGTTTGCAAACCGTATCCGTTCTACTTCACCCAGTTATTCGGTGCCGGTTTGAACGCGAACGGTTTCGACTGCAGTCATCATCATTATTCTCGTCGAATATGAATTCTATGAGCGACGCCGAAGTGCATTTATATCCGTCCGTATGTACGTTTATAGGAGCATAAATAGGAATTCAGAGCTGAATTCGATACAATAGGTCAGACAATGGACGTCACAACTTTATGCAACGCGGCTCGTAATATTAGAACTGGAAAACGCGGATGTGTCGTAATCCATTTGGATTTCGTATTTATTCTATCATTCTGAAAAATCGGAATTGCGTGGAAATGACGCGATGGTTGCGAGGGATTCGACCCGAACGTGATTCCGTACGAAATGCTGCGGTAGATACTTTTGTTGCAGTTGCCCCTCCCCCTCTCGCCCCGAAGCCTTCTAGCCATTTCCTTGTATGTAATGTATGGGGATTAGATTGGTAACTTATCCACTTATCGAAAATCCTTGAAAACTTTCAGGAAATTTCAATAATTACAGAAATGCGAGATTTAGCGCTATCATTGGAATCAGACAGAAATGGTCAGAACAAA
This sequence comes from Chrysina gloriosa, assembly GCA_038088585.1. Taxonomy (NCBI): domain Eukaryota; kingdom Metazoa; phylum Arthropoda; class Insecta; order Coleoptera; family Scarabaeidae; genus Chrysina; species Chrysina gloriosa. The sequence continues at coordinate 6,620,372 of CM076094.1, read as the reverse complement.
CAACTGGTGTATTGCAAATAAGCATAAGCATACTGTGGTTAAAATAATATATGTAAAAGGAATTAAATAAAATTACCTTTACCACATCTTTCGAAAATAAACTAAGTTACCATCCTCAGTCGACACAGTGTCAACATTATTTTGGTGTGTTTCGCGCAGGCGTTCAGTGTGTAATGTTCATTGTGCTCTGCTTTAATATTGTGCAGTGTTCGTTGCGTGGTGTTTGCCTTTGGGCGTTAACCGTATATCGCTAGAGATAGTGAGTTCCCCCAGTGTTCCACTGAGGATGGCCTTTATTTCCGAAGGGTGCGGTACGAGCAATTTAATTTAATTTTTTTTGTTCGTTTTATAAACTGAAGTAATCGTGATGAACTAGTTATAGTGAAATATAGTCAAATAGATCCAAAATATTGAGAAGTGCCAAAGCATTAAAAAATACCACATTGCCTCGCAAAATTTTCTGAATTACTTTTACCATTGGATCATTGAAAACCGCTGACTTGAATAAACTCAAAGAATACCATCTGCAGGTATTCTTCTTCTTACTGAAAAATAGAAAATTAAAACTGTACGTGAACTGAAAAACAGAGATTAATATCTGACGTCTGAATTCAAGCTTTTATCACATCAACTTCTAGTTTTACTGTTTCTTCACATATATTATTGTAAAATCTTATAGAGATGAAGAGTTAATAAATAATCATTATTCTATCTGCACCCCTATCGAAGATAACAAGACAAGTGACAATAGCAATTTAAGTAGCAATTTCAGCAACAAAAGAAAACAAAAACAAAAAAACAAATTTAGAGAAAATGTGTGGAACTTTGTGCTTTGTCCAAGAAGGGTTCTGCTCTTCATTGATTTGATAAATTTAAGCGCAATAATGGGATCCAAATATCGTAAATTTCTAGGTGTAATGGTAACAAATAACGAAGTGAAAAGTTGATCTTTATGATAATTTATTCGCAAAAATACGCGATGGCTAATTTCAGTTCCAATTATTAGTCCGGGCAAACAGCAGAACAGCGTACAATTACGAAATAAGTTCCGACAGCATCTCCGACTTTCGCTCTAGTCAATACGCTGTATGCGTATTTCTGCGTATATGTAGGCCGTCGTGACTTATTTCGTAATTAACGCTGTTTGTCCAAACTACTAATTATAATAATTACTACTTCTGCCTTTCTCTATCTTACTAATTTCCAGCCAGTTCTTTCTCAATTTCATATTTGCCGCCAATCTTCTCATTAGAATCGATATCTTCCCTCTTCTATTGTTCGATTTCTTATTTTCCCCTCGATGTATCTGTTTCTTCGTCTTCGACCTTTCAAACACTTGAGAACAATGGTATAAGATCGACGCTACCTTTATTTCCAGCATTCTTATCGTTTTTCTATCCACCATTTAACAAGGTAAAGTCTGAAATGTTGGACGAGGAACGATACACCGATTCTTTTAATTGTAACTATTTTAAAATTCAGAAATAAATGGGAATCATTTTGCACAACGTCCACTCAGCTAATACCCTCCCGTAAAACTGAAATTTCTCCGGCCGAATTTGACTACGTTTCTCGTCAAATATTTAAAACATACACAGATTTCGGACTCTAATTAAACGGGGTACGGGGTGAGGCGTCCGAACGGAGTCGAGGTGGAGGGTCGGTGCGAGAAAAACTAAGCAAATCAGAAATCTGATATTGTACACTTGAGTAATGGTTTCCGCCAACTGACTCCGCACAGAACGGAACAGGAACAGGGGAGCTTAATTAAAGGGGTGTTTAATATTGACTTTGCGAAGCAGAAGGTCGTTTCTGGCTTCGCGCTAAGCGAGAGGAAGTCGGAAAAAAGGAGATTTATTAAAAGTGTTTGGAGTTATTAATATTTATTAAAATCCGAGCGCGGTAATTTGTCCTCGTTGAAAGCAACTTTGTAACGTAATGTCTCGACGGGGATCCGTGCTACAAGTATTTCTGCCAATATCGTAGGTACAAAGTAATTTAGTTTCCGTTTTTATGGATTCTTAAGCTCCAATGAAGAAAGTTGGTACGAGCCTTAGTTTGGCTTGTTTTTGCGCTTTTGAAGAAAAAGCTCTGTTCTAAAAATATCGAAGAAACCGGCGTGGAAAGACACAAAAAGTAGAAGATTTCATCTCCAATATCCTGAGAGGAATGGCAGAAATAAGACGGCTTTTTTGAAACGAAATTTTTGTATGAAACGTTTTTACAAAGGCGGTGCTGTAATCATCTTTTCGTTGGCCTCTAAGCAAAATGTTAAATATTGAGGAAGAAACCAGCATTAAAAGGTGCAAAAAGCTGTGGATTTTATACCCAATATCTCGTTCGGAATGATAGAAATGAGAAAGCATGACATTCATCTTTTTGGAGGAAATTCCTGAATAAAGCTTTTTCACAAACTTTGCGGAAGCTGTAATTTCTCCCTCTGCTGCGCTTCAAGTAAAATTTTAAAATATGAAGGAAAACTCTATTTTCAAATTATTGAAAGAACCGACGTGGAAAGGCACAAAAAGTTGTGGATTTCATCCTAAATGTCCCGTGAGAAATGTTAGAAATCAAAAACGATGATATCCAGACCTTTGGGGGAAAATATTGGCTGAAACATTCCCATAAACTTGGTCCAAGTTGTAATTTCCTACTTTGTTGCGTTCCAAGTAAAATGTTAAATTATGAAGGAAAACCTCTATTCTAAAAATATCGAAGAAACCGACGTGGAAAGGCACAAGAAGTTGTGGATTTCATTCCCAATGTCCCGTGAGGAAAGTTATAAATTAGAGAGGATGACATCCAGCTTGGATCAAAGGTTTCCATAACCTTGGTCTGAGCTACAATTTCTCCCTTTGTTTCGTTCAGAGTAAAATGCTAAATTATGAAGGAAAAATTATATTCTAAAGATATCAAAGGAACCTACGTGGAGAGGCACAAGAAATTGTGGATTTCATCCACAATGTCCCGTGAGGAATGATAGAAGTGAGAAAGGATGACTTCCATCTTTTTTGGAGGAAATTCTTGGATCAAAAGTTTCCATAACCTTGGTCTGAGCTGCAATTTCTCTCATTGTTGCGTTCCGAGTAAAATGCTAAATTATGAAGGAAAAATTATATTCTAAAGATATCAAAGGAACCCGCCTGGAGAGGCACAAGAAGTTGTGGATTTCATCCCCAATGTCCCGCCAGGAATGTTAGAAATCAGAGAGGATGAGATCCAGTTTTTTGAGAAAAATATTGGGCCAAACGTTCCCATAAACTTGGTCCAAGTACTAATTTCCTACTTTGTTGAGCTCCAAATAAAATGCTAAATTATGAGGGAAGACCTTTATTCTAAAAATATCGAAGAAACCCAAGTGGAAAGCCACAAAGAGTTGTGGATTTCATCGCCAATATCCTGTGAGGGATGGTAAAAATAAGAAATGATGACATCCGGACTTTATTATTATTATTATTATTATTATTTAGGGAGGAAAATCTTGTATAAAACATTCCCATAAACTCGGTTCCAGCTGTACTTTCTCCTTTTCTTGCGCTCCAAAAAAAAAAATGTTAAATATTGAAGGAGGGGCTTTATCCTAAGGAAGACGATACAGGTGACATGTGAAAGCGAAAGAATTGTGGATTCCGTCCTGGATGTCTGATAGGGATGACAGAAATTAGGAAAGACAACATCCAGATTTTTGGGAGGAAATTCTTGAATGGAACGTCCCGTCGAACTCAGTGCAAGCGGCAATTTATGCCTTTCTTGTGCTCCAAGTAAAATGTTAAATTATGAAGGAAAAACTTTATTCTAAAAATATCGAAAAAACGGATATGGGATGGCACAAAAAGTTGTGAATTTCATCCCCAAATTGTGAAGAAAAATATCTATTACGATATACTCTATTCTAGAAATATCGAAGGAGCTAACCCGGAAAGACGCAAATAGTCGTGGATTTCATCCTTAGTACCCCAAGAGAAATGGCAGAAATGAGGAAGGATGACCCAGATTTTTGAGAGGAAGTTTTTGCATGAAACCATCTGACGAACTCGGTGCGAGCTGCAATTTTTCTTTTTGTCCGCTTCAAGTAAAATGTTAAGGATTGAAGGAAAGCTTTGTACTAGAAGTATCGAAGAAGCCGATGTGGAAAAGCCCCAAAAGTTGTAAATTACATCCCTAACATCCTGAATGGTAGAAATGCGCATGCTTTTGGAAGGAAATTCTCGGATGAGACTTTTCCAGACCAAAACCTATTTGTCAAAGTGCCACAAATGGGGAGCGCATTTAACAATTCACCCTTAAGAAGAAGTCAGGTTACGTTTCCTCCATCCGAAGGAAGTTCCAAAAGTTAATTTTGAGAACGCCGATATTAATTTCAAATTTGCTATTTGCGTGGAGCAAACTCTAAGTGCTTTATCACTCTAACCTAAAACCGGTCCATAAACTCCCCGAGAAATTGGCCCAAAAATAACGTATTTGCTCTCTTAATTGCTCGAAGTTATAGACGTACCGACATCATCAGCGGCGAAACGAGTCGTTAATAAACCGACCCGCCCCGCAGTCGACGAAGCTATTTATTTTACCGCAACTTTTTCGGAGTAAATTCCTCAATATACACCCGAGCCCGGCTCCTAATTTGCATGAATATTAATAAACGGAGAGATCGTTGAGGCGAGGAAGGAGGGCGTCGGTAACGGGGAGAAGGACGCCGGAAAGCGCATTAAGCCTGACCCCGGGGGTTTCTTTTGAAAGTCAAACGCGCTGACTCGAAATCTCAGAACTTAATGAAGCGCCCGATGAGAATTATAAGATAAAATGAAAAGTAAACGGGAACGATTCGAAATCAAATATATTTGAAAAGAGAGACGGGAGGCGGAGGAGGCGGCGGCGCCGCTCGCCGGAAGCGCAAAGCGATCGCCCGTTATATTTGCCGATGGGATTAAAGTCTGCATTTATACAATGAGCGAGTGAATGAATGGATGGGAAAATCAATGGTTACCGAACATACGCGTGCTTTACCGGTGTCGGTGCCGGTTTTGGTGATGGTGATGGTGATGGTGGTGCGCTCCAGTTTCGCTCGACGTCGAACTGCAAGCGTCTAGTGGCAGAGCAAACTTTTTGATTGAGTACGTTACGGCGGGATGATTCGGTTAACTCGGACAAAATTGCCGGGAAATTCGGTTGGAGTAGAAATATTTAATTTGTCGCTGATGATCGGACGGCACGGTTTTGCGGAATACCGCACGGAAGGGGTTAGAATGACAACTAATATGGACCGAAATGGTCCGAAACGATCAGAAAGCCAGTTGGGATGATTTGCTCAAGACTGAACGGAGGAAATAGTACAATATACTAAATTTTACAGGATAATACGAATTGATAGGGGACCGTGTGATACTCGAAGATCGTGAGACCAGAAGTTCTCTTCTTGCTTCTACTAGCTAGAGGTTCCTTTTTAAAAACTTATTTTGGGTGTTTGATGAGACGATAAGATGATACTGTTGTCCTGGTGATTTTTTTCCATTCCCATTTTTTTTAAACAACTGAATTTCATTTTCTTTTTCACATTGCTTTGACGAGTCGGCATATATTATTGATTATGTTCTGCCACTTTTCTATGGTTCATTGGCTGTGACGAAGTTCATATATGTATATGAGTTCAATTTCCTGTAGTTGTAATGGATCAATTTCCTTTTTCTTTATGTTTGTGTGTCGTTTTGTTCATTAGCACCTAATTCTTGCCCCCTACCCCCGCCCACGGTTCAGGGCAGCATGAAAAATAAAGCGTTCTTTGTTATTTGAAATGCGACCGAACATGTTCTTACACTTCAAAACTCAAATGATTACTAGTGATAAACGTGTTTACTTCTCCTCCAGTTCCTTAAGTTTATGCATGTACACCCAATTCTGAAGATTTCTGCGGCCGAAACGTTAGAAATATGTCACGACTACACTCCAATAACCAGAGATTCCTCCTTAAGATAAAAGCAACTAATTTTCAATTTCCCCAAAAAGAAAAGACGAAAACGCTATAATTACGGCGATGACTATCCACGGCATCGACCTTGTTAGACGCTCGAATCGAACACGCTTTTCGGACCTAAAACCCCATTATTTTATTAGATTTTAGGCGAGCAAATGCAACCGATAAATCTACCGTTCGTTCACGAACTACGGGTATAGGTACCTACCCGCCAAAGCGCCCAGATATCCGAAGAAGGTATGCTAATCACGATCGCTGCGTTCGTTTCCACCCGACGGGTCGGAAGAAAGCGTGGGGAACGAGGAAAGGAGAGTTAAGGTTCGAATCGTTATCCGCTCACCTATAATTAATATGGTGTAGATAGATGTAACAGTTTCGACCACCACCGTGTAATTAGGTGCACGCCATCGTATCGTACCGGATGGATCGTTTCGTTTCGGCTTCAAAGATGGCTTGGGAGAGACTCTTGTATATCGTACGTTTTTAAATTTCGGATTTGGATTGGAATTTGAAAAAAGCCGTGATTTTTAAATGCAATTTATTGCCATAAAATAGAAACCTATTTACGTGAGATTATAACAAGAAGTAAGATGGCTCTCTACAAAACTACCTTGACCTTATTACTTTCGTTGTTAGGCAGCTCGCAAGGTAACTGTGCAATAACTCACTAAGGAAGCACTAGTTACATATTATACCAGTAATTATCATTTTCCATCCTTGTTAGTTGGTCAGAGAAATCATGGAATCTTCAATGGAAAAACAATTGACTTTAAATCGTTTACGTGAACTTTAGCCGAATATTGCACAGAAAATCATAAGAAGAGCATCTCTAAATAACAGCTGATTAGGGCCCAGTTACCCCCTCGCACTTCACATAGTCTGTACTCCCTAATTTAAGAATTTTGGCGCGTGTGAAGTAATCGATCCCCTTCTGTTTATAGAGATACTAGAATATGTGACTTTCATTGAACAAAATCCACCTCTTAATGTTTAATCCATGTTATAAGGCTGACTCTTTTGGAATGGTAATGCGATCATCATCTTTCTGAAGCAAGAATCTGGTGATTTTACATTTCGTCTCATCTTTAGCTAACTCCCAGAACTGTACAACGAACTTCTTTGTTTCGAGAAAACGAGGACTCCGTGCTTAATAAGAGAAATAAAACACCTCAGGCTCGACCCATCCTGTCAAGGAAACCCTGGCGGAAAACCATATGATTATCGAAGTTAATTCAGGGTACGTATAAACTTCGAACCTTATAAATCATCTTGACGGAGCGAAAGCGCCCAAAAGTGCGACGACGTTGTGCTGAAAATTATAGTTTGCCGTTGTCGTGGATGGCTATTTCACACGGATACGGGCAAACGGCGGCACGCTAGAACTATATACTTGAAACAATCGGTTTAGAACCCCTAAATTTATAACCTTCGAACCATTTCCGAATTATTGGATTTTAGAGCGAAAGTCCCCGGGTCCTCAATTAGTAAGTATATTTCAAAATCTTGCTTCGGATATTTTAATGTCTTATTGATCTAGAAATCATATTTGTCCAATGTATAAAATGCTTTCATGTTCAAAATTTGGGAGGAGAACTTTAAGTTAAAGTTTATAATGCAGAAGTAAGAAATACGATGCGAATTGACTCTGAGACTCTCAGATCCTGAAGTAACACTTCAATTTTGATTTGATAAAACAGAGAGCTTCCATCATCTAGAGCAGCGTTTCCCCAACCTGTCGTACGTGTACTCCTGCGAGTAGGCGGCGAACTAGATGGGGGTAATTATATTGGTAAATACACAATACAAAAACGAAATTGTACGGTTTCGGTTTACAAGACGAAACTTATATGAGACTTGTTAGTGAAAAGCTCAATCAAGGGGTGAGTAAAAGAAAAAAATACGTTGGGAATCGCTGTTATAAAATATTAGTTTACATATAGGGTTTAATAATCACCAACTCAAACCTTATATTATTGCCCAAATAGGCTACATATTCGTTCAGAGCTTATAGATCAGGAGCTAAAAGCTGGCGAAATTTATGCAGATATTTCAATGATGGTTGAAAGAACAAAAACCGAAAACTTAGAGCTGCTAAGATTACAAACTTCACCGCTGTTTGAAAACTTGAGTATTTAAATCTTAGTTCTCCAAAAAGTACGAAGAAGGCAACAATGTTTGGCGCCTCCAGTTTGTAAGGAGTCTAGATATTGTTAAACTATCAACAACTAAGATGTATTGAAGAATAATACCTGGAACGTAGTCTAAAACTTAAAAGTATCAAAACCATAAAGCTACTTTATTATTAAGAAAAGATTTCAAAATAAGAGGCTCCTAAATGTCAATAGGGTTTCAATGGTTATAACCTTTCTACCATCATTGAAGCTATAGGTAGCCGCACAAGCCTTTTGATCGTGAAGCTTTGCTTTCAAGCTACTGCTTTAGAACATGAAAGCTTTTCGTTTCCAAGTTGTGAACTACCTATATATGTATAATGCAGCAGTTGAGCAGTTGAGCCCAGAAATCGAAGATCGTCTGAAGACGGTCTTGCCGGTTAGAGAGGGTTAACCATCTCTGGACTTGAAGTCGCTGAGGTCGGTTTAGAAACTCAGGTGAAGAGAATTCAGACTTTACTAGATGAGCTCCATGAGCTTCAATGATGTTTCAAATTCGAACGATGTCAAGATTAATTTCTTCTCAAAAACTAACATCACGACAAGATCAAGGGCTCCTAGCTTCTAAGAAATCAAAATATGGTTTAAAATTTAAAGATTTGGGAGATTTTTGTTTGAAAGGTAATATTTCAAACATAACCCAAAAATTAAATGTCAATGGTTTAAGACTACCCTCATATCCTAGAGCAAATAGTTTAAAGCATGAAAACAAGGTGCTTTCATGTTATAAAAGAATAATTTAAAACCAAGATGAAATAATCAAAAATTTGAAGTTTGTAAAGTTCTTTTGCTTGGCGGGTGTTTAGGGAAGCTCAAATTAAAGAAATCTGCATTTCGATCATTAATTGAGTATTTTCCTTGGAGAACACAAAGGAACACAGAAGGGAAGTACCACTCGTTAAAATTAATTAACTATGATAAGGTGCACATCTTTAGAATATGGTAATTTGTACGACTGATATTTTCTTCATTTCACATGTACTGAGGGTGGTTGTAATGCGTAACAAGGTAAAAGCTTCTGATTCGTTCCCTTGCAATTTGACCTTCCTATACCCTTCCTCGAAGTCAGGACAAGAACCTAATTTATTATAATTCACAGAGCAGAAATCGCGCTGCTTCCTAGCTATTTGAAATACGATAAAATCAGACTCAGATCCTGAACCACGAGTTTAAATCACACCCAAGACATAAAAATCAAAGATTTTACATTTGTAAACCTCAAAGGGCTTCGGTGATGGTAATTAAAAACAATTCGGATTTTGGGATGCTGGGAAAGCTTTGGATCTAGGTCGTATTTAGAGTGATAGAAGGCATATAAACTACAACTTTGAGATTTGAAGCCATTGATTATTAACTTGCATCGTGGTCTTGAGGTTTGGATGTCAAAATTATAACGAATAAAGTTGAAAGTAACTTAAACCTTCCAGCATCAAATTCGACTCCGATCTGTCGTCTTAGGAACTGGAAGCCTTGGTGTGCTTGGAACCCTTAGGAGTTGGAAGGTACTTACTAAGACTTTTACCTTTCTTGAGATGGTGTTATGCTTCTGTGCTTTCAAGATTTAATATGGAACCGCTGTTTCTTCAAAAGTTAAGTTCCATTTAGAGCGATAGAAACCCTTCAAACTACAAGCTCACGATTTTAAATCGTCTATTTCTAAATTGCATCATCGTTTTGAGGTTTGGATTTTTAAATTATAACGAATAATGTTGGAAGCAATTTTAATCTTCCGGCATCAAACATCACTCCGATCTGTCGTCTTAGGAGCCGGAAGCCTAGGTGTGCTTGGAACCCTTTTTGCCTTTTTTTTGAGATGCTGTCATACTTCTAAGCTTTCAAGATTTAATAATGGAACCGTTGTTCTCTGAGAAGCTAAGTTCCATTTAGAACGACAGAAACCTTTCAAACTACAAGCTCACGATTTTAAATCGCCTATTTCCAACTTACATCATCGTCGTGTAAGTTTGGATCTTAGAAGGATAAAGAATCAAGTTGAAAAGCAATTTTAGTCTTCCAGCATCAAACTCGACTCGGGACTTTCACCTTAGAAACTGGAAGTCTTGATATGCTCCGGACGCTTAGGAGTTGACAAGCGCTTAGTAAGATTTGTATCATATTTGAAATACCCTCTTACTTCTAGTCTTTCTAGACTTAATGTGGAATGCACGACCGCCCTTAAAACAGCATAAGTAGGCTCCTCATTGCTTCTGAGTCAAATTTCGATCTTACTTCTAAAGGGGGAAAATCTGATTTTTGAAACTTCAGGTACATTTCTGTTGATCGAAGTATTTGGTGAAACTTAATTCTCCTAAACTTTGAAAATTACTTGTTGGTCCTAACTTCCGCCCATATATCATTTTGCAAGGAAGTAAGCTGACCTATTCCAGCTTGAGTTCAACGAACTACGCTACTGGTTCGCAATAGCCCCACAACGAATACCCGGAATATTTTGGGAAAGCACTAAAAACATTAACGAAATCCGGATCTGTGGACTTACAATGAATAATTGTCCGACATTTTGAACTACATATTCTCGAGCTGCTTACGAATAAGCCCATTACAGCCCGAAAGTATCATAGTGTTTAAAAAATATATCGATTTCCACATGTGGTCTCTCCCTTTCAATCACCCGAAAGCCAATACATCCAACACATTCATTCATAAAACATCATCCCTTTGTCCTCACTCATAACGCTCCGATATCCTCCTAAAGCCTGCTTTAAATTGTAGAGTATCTTTTTGTTACCCTCTGACGCTTAATCCGTCCATTATCTCCGATTGAAAAACAAATTCGATTAAAGCTCGGACGGGTAACCGAGCCGTTCGCATCGCGCGACGTCATTCACGTCTCCATCAGACGACCGATTTTTAATCGAAACGAGACGAAATCCCTTCGAACCGATCTCCACCTCAACGTTCGATCCGGGAACCGAACCGTGGTGCATCTCATTATAACCGCTTCGGACGTGGCCAGGCTAATTGAATAATGACGTTAGGGAAGGCGTATTTTCGGGACGCGCTTCAAAGAAAGATGGAACAATTTAATAAAGGGGCAAAAGTCGAGCGAACGCCATCCCCCCAGTCCGTTACTGTCGCCCGAAGGCGATCCGCAAGTTGGTAAAATGACGCTTGGTCGACTTCGTGCGTTTGTAAGATGTGACGACCGGTATTTACCGTAAAAGCGTACCGAAAGCGAGACGGAAAGTTTAGAAGCGGGACCCGCGGGGAAAAAGAAAGGACGGGCGACGAGATCTTGCGAAATGTAAAATTGTTTGCGGCTACGGACTTTTTGCCCGGTGACACTAATTCGGGCGCAGTGTAAAGGCTCAAAGGAGGACGAGGCGCGTCGATCCTTTGAGGTGAATATTAAAATATCCTTCGACGACGAAGACGCGTCTCTTTCCTTTACTCGCCTTCCCTAGGCCCTTTTATTCTTACCTCTCTCGGTACCTTGGTCCTGCTTTCATTTGGAACGCTATCTGGCGACCTCGTTTCCGAGTCGTTGCTTATAATTAAACAAGAGGAGCGTTTTGAAATTCAATTTGTATGAATCGGATAACCCGTGCGCTTTCATCGGAAAGGAAAAGGATGGAAAACGAGACGTCGTATCCTGCCTTTTTCCCCTTTCGTTGCTTTTCAAAAAGAAATGGCAACGTTTAAAGTAACGAAATGTAAAGCAGAGCAATTATGAAGTATTTCGATGTTTCGAAGTCGGAATTTTTGCTGTTTTTCTTTTGTGCGCGTTTGAATCTTCCGTTTCTCATCTTTTCCCGGAAAGCAAAGTGTATTATCGTTGCTTGTTATCATTTTCGTCGTCCTTTGTTCGATTTGATTCGATTCTTCGTTTCGTCTAGCAGTGGTGTGAAGAAACAATAGTAAAATAGAAAAATTAGTGTAGGAGACAAACAGCAACAACATATGTACTACTTTGGGAGTGAAGTTCTTGGACAGAGAGAAAGGCATTTACAATACAATAACAACGACAGGGTTTGGCATTTACCAAAGATTTGCTAGAAAATCAAGTGCGTTGAAATTTAACCAACTAACCAACTGCTTCATAGATTTCTGTAGACGTTACAAAAGTAGACTTTGCAATGTATAGAAATAAGTCAAAAGCATAATAGTTAATTAGCATTAATAACAGAAAATTAACGTAAGTACGTATGAGAATATGAATATAACGCAAAGATTATCTATTAACTGAAGTATTTCAGAAATTCCTGGGTAAAATTGAACGGTTATATCCACTCCAAAAGTGAAGTTTCTTAACAACGGGGTATTCTTATGGCTGACCCATCTTGTTTTCAGAATAACAAATAATAACAAATGGTTCGCGATATACTTCGGGAATCGATTGGGCATTAATGACGAAAATTGCACGTACGGCTCTGAAATCTTCGGCAATCGTTGATAGATGGCCACACCTCGAAAATCAAAATGCCTCCCTTATAAAGGGGACCTTACAGGTGGTCGTCGGGGTAAGTCGAGTTTTCCTTAGCGTTAAGAAGAAAACTATGAGACCAAATTGATCGTACAGCCTGTACAGCGCCGAAAAGCGGCATCCTCCCTAGGAAAGGAAACGAAAATTTTCCGAAATTCGGTCCGTGGGTATACCAAAAACGGATGTACTTCCACGGTCAGTTTCGACGCGTAATTCGCATAGTTTGAATAATAAATAATTTGGCTAACTTCAACCGTAAAATTTCAAGCGAACTTTCGGATGATACGGTGCAACCGATCGATTTGGATGACGAATTATTACAATCGGTTATAACCAAAAGCATACAAATAAAAAATGAATGAAATTACTACGAAATAGTAATAGCTTTGAGAACATTCCCGAATTGGTTTAGTTTTGAAAGTGATCTTTATCTATATAATAAAACTATCATTAAATTATTTTCAAACAGACTTTACCATTCTTTTTAAAAGATACTAGCAATATGGAGTACCATAGAATTTACAATGTAAGTTATTTTCCTCTACTTTGTAGCTACTGGATGAAACAGAACAAATTGACGAAAAGAATGATTCAGCTCCTATTGATATTGTAATTTTTCCTCCAGAAAATGTAATCGATGACGTAACTGATGAGGACCGTGATAACAAGGAAATTATCGCAATTGGCAATGCTCTCGTTACTTACTTGAAATCAAAGGCTGAAATTTTAAATCACGATAACTCTAGTGATGATGATTTTGTATTCGGAAGACGACTTACCTTTATTACCCTTACCGAGCAGAATTACTAATTTGGCGGTAACTCAACAAATATTCACGAGACTTAAATCATTTTCATGGGAACACACATAAAACTTTAAAACTATTTCCAGAATGGGTGCCAATATCTGACTGTTAAAGTAGTAGTTCACCTCTGGTACTCTTTCAATACCTTTTTGATGAGAAAATAATTGGAATGTTACGCCAAACTTGTAGAATTTTATTTTGTACTTTTTCGTTTGAATTTGTAATTCTCTCCAAGCTCTTGAAACTATTTTTCGAATAATTACTCGTCGTCACCGACGCATCAAGGAAATAAAATGTTTCATAGATATTGTTCTATTAACTGGATAGGTGGTTATCCCTCAACGGCTTACGTATTGGGAATCAGCGGTTGGTGCTAATAATTAGCTAATACAGTCTGCAGATGTCTCGAGATAATAATGATTTAGCTAGAAGTGAGAGGTATGTGAAGGCTAGACCGTTAACACACAATTTACAATAACGTTTCTTAATTTTTTCTCTTGTAGAAGAAAATTACAGCATCGAAGAAGAGACTGGAGCCCTATTATAGACGCCATAGCTCCAAACAAAGAAAGCCATAAGATAGGGACATAAATTTTGGATGGTTGCAACGCGTTTATGATATACAGGGCGCGGCAAAAGCTCACGTTGGCACGTTTCAATGCTAAATAAAATCCGAACTAAGTATATAATTTTTTTATTCTTACTTGAAAGTACATAACATGCCATTTTAGTTATAGCAATTTATTCGTTCTAAAAATAATGTCAATTTAGTGAGTGCCCTTGTTGTCACTTGTAAGGATGCATTTCGAGTTCTGGCTAGAGAATTCTTCGTATATTCCGGTCAGGAAGTCCAAGTGTAGTCTTACTGCTTCCACATGTTCAGGAGTTCTGGCCGTCCAAATTGTTTTCTTTTCAGTGCTGATTTACAAGTTCAAAAGTTGTTAACCCATAACAAAAACGTGTTTCAAAAAGATACGATGCCACGTTGACCAAATCTAAAGTGCACTCGGAAAGCTCTTTAAGTAGTAGTCGCAAAGTCGTTGTTTTTAATGAATGCTTCAACAATGATAGTTCGATGCTCAACAGTCCAGCTCATGATGGCAACTGAAAATGGCATGTTATCCCCTCTACAATGCGATGCTCCCCAGTGGCCTTCGAAAATATGTCAGTTACTTTTGTCGCACCCGGTATAACGTGGTTGAAGCCATATCGAGGTAGGACGCTTATAAAAATATGGAACTTGGTTGCAGTGCTATTCCTCAATACGCTGATATTTTACAGATATTCAAGCCAAATATCTCTTTTCATTTTTATTCCGATAATCTCTTTACATCTTTGCCAGTATAAATTTGAAAGCTACTGGAATCTTTTGAGAATACATATTTGAATTGTGTCCATTACCACATTCATCTATACTTAAAAGACGGAACAAGGATTTTTCTATAAGAACTCGTTTTCTCGATGGGCCGCTATTTGGTTGACATGAAAGATCCGTCATTCCGTTTGTGGTTATGTTTACAGGAAAAAAGATTGCAGAAAAATACTCCAAATCCGTTATCACAACGTTCGATCCCAAAAAGCCACATTTCGTAAAATAGTGGATAGCTTCGCTTGCTAAAATCAGAGCTCGGAATTAACAATCTAGTGGAAAAACTTGAGCTAACTATGTCAGTATACAACGTAACAACACTAAAACGTACTCATACTGGTGGCCCGCAAGAAAATATCACTGCTGCGAGCGATAGCGTTAAGGACGATCCAAATTTATCAATCCCACGGCGTTCTCAACAATTGAGCTTGACCACAACATTGCGCATATTGGGCAAGAATTTGCCTCTAGCGCCTCAGAAAGTCCAGTTGGCGCAAGGATTGAATCCACCAGATCATGATCAACGTCGAAAAATTTGCTCATTTCATCATTGAACAAGATGCTAGATTTTCAGACAGAAAAAATCTTCATTAACGAAGCCGATTTTCATATGAACGGCCCCGTTAACAAACACAATTGTTGCATCTGAGCTTGTGAAAATCCAAGGGCAGTTCTTGAACAACCATTGATTGCATTCATCTCGTGTTACTGTTTTTGTGCTCATCGGGTCGACGGTGTCATTGAACCGTATTTTTCGAAAATGAGGCTGGTGCTGTCATTACGGTTAATGGAGTACGCTATGGAGAGACGATAACTAATTTTTATGGCCTATTTTTGGATGATATCGTTGTTGAGGATTTGTAGTTTCAACGGCGTGGGGCAGCTTGCCACACAGCTCAAGAAACAATCGGTTTATTGAATTTATTGATGGACATTTGATTTCGGGTAGAGCTTATGTCAATCAGTCATGCGAGCTAACACTGTTCGATTATTTCTTCTGGGGCTACGTCAAAAATTAAGTGCATAAAGCGCAAAGTTCAAAGTCAACATCGAGGGCGTAATTCGTAAGACTGCGCCACAATTATGCACAAGTATGATTGACGGTTTTGTCAAAAGAATCGATGTTGGCCAACGTAGTCGTGGTGCTCATTTATCGGATCTGGTATTTTATTTATAAATTGTAGAATCTTCACAACTTACATCAATTAAAATATTCCAAGCGTTTATCCAAAATGTGTGTTCTGTTAACGTCAATTAAATAGAAGTTCTTATTGCAAAACCCTTATAAAAACTATTATAAAGCTTGTTTGATATTATTTATGCATATTCGAAGTGTTCTCTTGTATTACTAAAATAATAGAACAAGTACCACCCCTTGTTGCTAACGTCCTTTTAAAAGTACAGGACTTGTTTGTCTATAACATCCTTATAGGCAGAAATTTTAGACAAAACCTTCTCAACATTGTAATTATTTTCTACAAATATACATTTTGCATCAAAAACAACAAAAAGCAAAAAAAACAGCAATATGTGGGTTAAATCAAAATCATAACAAATTCTAATTTAACAATGAATTATTTTCTGCTTGGTGGGAAATCGTTTACTGTAAACAATGACACCAAAACATATCTATCGCCATATACGAATTCACTGATGTAATTTCAAGCCAAGTAATCATCCTTCATTTATACAGGGATTTACGAAGCCTAATTGGAGAAATTACGATTTCATATTACTGCGGTATACACGCTTAACGCAGCTAATGGAAACCTCTCGTGAACGCCGCGAAATTTAATCCTAGTTGCACATCGCATAATGTTATAATGTGCACCCTAAGTAACTTAACAGCGTAATAAATACCCATAATCAAGCGTATTTATTGATTATATTGGATCGAGGATTAAACCAATTTTGTATATGCACACATAATCCTAACAGATCCATTTGTAAATGTTTTGATTATAAACCGCATTAAAACCCATCGATGTATTCCTCACCAATTTGCTTCTCCCCACGAATCCTTCGGACGTAAAATAAAAAGGAACGAAGTCAATTTTTGCGCCCATAACATTTATAGTTCTGTCTCGGACGAAGTCTCACGTCGTCCTTTTCCATAGGAAGAGCTCAATTCTCGTCCGGCGCAGCCCATGTAAACACACATAAAATTCCCCGGTTTACTAGCGATAAATTCCGAAGTTTTGACAGCGGGACCGCGCGGTTCCCTGTCGTTGTGCGTGGTCCCCATCGAAAATACGGCAATAAATTGAGGAGGAGATCCTCCGTGCCGCAAGATAGTCTCGCGGCCACCCCTAATCTAAAGATATCGGCTACGTCAGCTCGTCCCCAGGAATTGCGTCCGAATTGTTAATCCGATCGCGTCCAGATTAATCAGTATTCGAATATTTTGAGTAAAAATTAGTCAAAATCTTAATAAAACAAAATCTGGGTAACACTCCATATAACGAAAATAGTGAGCTATTTTCGAGAGCCAAAATTTTAATAAAATAAAATGTAGAAGACTCTCTATAAGGTTCGTTAATGTGCAGTCAAGAAGTAACCGTGGAAAAACTTACAAAATCAGCACAATTTACGTATGCCAATAATCCTCCAGGAAATTTTGACTATGTCAATCGTACCTGATTAAAGAAGGTACATTAAGGGGCAGCTACCAAGTAACTGTGCAAGAGCTTACTAGGCAAATACAATTTATATATGTCAATCATCCGTTAGGTCGTTATATGGAGAGTCGTCTAGTTTTTATTTCATTAATACTTTAAGGTGGACCCTAAAAGAGCGAAGAACAATCCAAAGAAAGAAAATAAGAAAAATCGAAATACAAGAAGGGTTTGACGGAACTTGGCAACACTTTCATTACGGTGATTATGTTGTTGGCTTCCGCAATGTTCTGACCTATACTGTCAAAATATCACACAAATTTGACAGATAGTGTATATGGATTTTATACTAGTTTAAAGAAAACTATTTTCGTTGTTGTGCATGAAGAGAGAGGGAAAACTATATTTTACGTGGAAAAGCAACGAAAGATACGGAGGAAAAGTTACGTATGTAAATATTATCGTGGATGTACTCCGTCCCATGGAACGATTTTCTAGTAATTTCCTGCCTTTAAAAGTGGCCATTTGAGCGCGGATGATACAGGACGTCCGAGACCGTAATTTACTGCAACTACTCCAGAAACGGTTAATAAAATCAATGTCCTTGTAATTAGCAATCATCGATTGGGTGCTAGGTGAGATTGTAAACAAAGTAAATATTTCAACCGAACGGGTATGCACAATTTTGCATGTACGTTTAAATATGAATAAGGTGTCGGCTAGATGGGTGCCACGGTTGCTTAACACTTAACACAATGCGTTTTCGCGTTAAAAATTCAGGAAAATGTTTGGCTATCTTCAGACGTAAACCAAAGGAATTTATCCGTCGTTCTGTCACAGTAGACGAAACATGAATGCACCATTATACTCCAGAAATAAAAATACAGTCGAAACAATGGATTACTATCGAGGAGCTTGTCCCCGAAAAAGCAACAACCGTCCTTTTCCTCCAATAAGGTCATGGTCACAGTTTTCTTTTGAGATTCCAAAGGTATTACCTTTATTCATTATTTACAAAAGGGAAAAACGATAACTAACAAATATTATGCTGCTTGGCTGGCATATTTAGATTGGGAAAAAGCGACTGCATTTGATGAAGGAAAAACGGTATTGTTTCATCACGATAATGCGCCGTCGTATTCATCTATGGTTGCTAAAATAAAATTATTCGAATTGTGTTATGATTTGGTGCCTTATGCACCATATTTATCACATATCCACCGGAGGAAGGTGGAAGGAGTTTTCAGAGGAATGAAGAGGTGATATCCGAGACAAATGCTTTGAACAGTTTCAGAAAGATTACCTTTTTGGATGGTTTGAAAATACTGGAAACTTGTTGAGCTAAGTCGGTGAGAGTTAGAAGGTGATTACCTTGCAAAATGAAATATATTTCTTACATGCTCGGTTTGACCAACATCAAATAAGTAGTTATTCATAGAATAAGTTCATTTTTCGAATGAAAACACCGTTTTAAGTTTCAAAAACAACCAATATCATTATTCGTCGATTAAATCCCTATTGAATAAACTAACTAGCCAAATACCTGGAGTTTAAATTTTATTCGAAGATTTCTAACCTAGCCAGACACTTGATTCCTCTATACAAACTTGTGTTTGTTTGTGTAGTGATTCATTTTAAACATAATTTCCCAATTAATAATTGACATTTTATTTGATAAACCTATATACATTGGATACCAGTAAATATTAAAAGCGTGGTGATATGCTTATTAGTATTTTAGCTGTTATTGTAGCAACATTTGTTACATAACATTGCAGTAAACATAAATGACGGTGAACCGTGCTGCGAATTTGTAATACCTCGATTTGACTATCCTGAATATGCAACAATGGGTGTTGGAAAAGCAGTTAGAAATACAGTTTTTGCAAGATCAAAATTTTATTTTAATATATGTATAAAGAGTGGTTTTCTTTTACATTCTTACTAATTCTAGAATCGACTAATTGTTGAAAAATGTAACTGATATTGAAAATGTATCTCCCATTGTCATCCAATATTATTAAATTTCTAATAATAATTTGTTCCCGTGTCCCACCGTACCCGCTGTGCTGTCCATTTGTACTCACGTCGTCGGGTACAGTGGGACAATTTACATGTTGGATGTGAATTTCCAGATTTTTAACGAATAAAAATTAGCTTAATACAGTTAAATCTTGATACTACATGATACGTGTATTGAATTTAAAATACATACTTCTGATTTGACAAAAAAGTTTAAACATTGTCCCAGTGCACGCATCTCTCTCCTACTCCTCTGTTCCATTCTATATCAGCAGGGAACCACTGCTTCCAGGTCCTGCCGTTTTAAGGGTTTTCCTTTTTTCCTCTGTACCAAATGTCTAATACCCGAGTCAGATATCATATTGTTTAATAAAAGCAAATTTTTGAACATTTGGTATGAAGAAAATCAGGGGAAAACCGACGGTAAATCATGGCGGTTGTTTGCCGCTGGTATAAAGGTGGATATCGGCTCGGATGTGGCAAATTTAGTCGTTATTCCAGGAATTATGGATAAGTTTGTACAATTAAATATTCTAAAAAGAAAAGTATAATTAAAGTACATAAATATTGGGAATTAGACGCAATTATCCATTCTACCAAGATGATAATCCCACGCATTCTGCAGGGATTAGGCAGAAATGACACACCTACAATTTAAAAATTTACTAATAACTAGTTCTATTAGCTCTCTTTCCTTAACAATCTCCGAATCTCCATTTTTTTGGTTTGCTGCTCTTGCTGCATAGCAAGCACCGCAGACCTATTTTCGCTGTACTATTGTACTGGTCTGATATTTCATCCCATACTTTAGAAATATTTTCTTAAAGAATGCTTATTTGATTTGTATCAAATGTAGATGAAATTGTTCTTACGACGAATAATAAAATTTCTTTTACAAGATTACATGTTTTTAATCGCATGCTTTTCATATCATATACATACGTCCAGATACGTCGAATGGCAACTAGGTGTATATGGCAACAGAGATATTGAAATATAAGAAAAGTAACGTTTGCGCAGCGACTCTAGAAGCAGCGTTATGAATTAAAATGCCTTAATCACAGTCAAAAATTTTCTTATTCCTTGAATAATTAACTGAGGTTAAAAACACCTATTATAACAGAAATTTACTTAATTGGAGAGTAAATTTTTATTGTAGCATAACTATTCGTGCCTTTATTCAGTGTTAGTAAAACCGGGCATCAGTAAAATAACTCTTATTTCATGAAACTGCCCTCGTAACGTATTTAAATGTTCCATTTCCTTTTCCTTTGAAAAGTCGCGCTTCCCTTAAACTCTCCAAACAGTCGCAATTTACCCCTTAGGTACGAGCCGCCACTGAACACTCGTCGTCCTCTTTCGCCCCGCATCGGATCTTTTATTATGTAGCCGACGCAACGGCGACAAAGTCCTCCACCTTCAATCCTCGGGATATACATCCTCCCCGAATTCGTAATTAAATTACTGCATTGAAATTGCGTGGTCCTTTGATGTTTACTCGCGCGCGGTCCCCGTTCGGGCGACGGGGGTTTCTATTTTGACAGTTATATTAGATACAGGAGGTACGAACGAGCGTCTCTTCTAATTAAATCCCCCGCCCGAACCGAACGCGCGGAGATGAGACACAGGTTTTAATCGCACGCTCGCGTAGTGTATTTATTTGCGACGCGCGCGTATCTTTCGGATGTGGGTAGCCGCCAGACAATAATCGCCCGAAAACGACAACGACAGGACCTTTTTGTCCTTTACGAGGCCGGTACGTGCGCTTGTGTGCGTCTGCAATATGTATCTATCTATGCGTTGACGTCGGAACGACGACGCAGGAATTAAATTGGTTTTGGTAAAATGTTGTTGGATGTAAGCGCAGCTTGCATAACCGGATACGGCTTTCTGGGGAGCCAAACGGGTGTTGCGGATGTTTTGGTCTAATTGGAAACATTCCTGGATTCTTTGGCGCTTTGGTACAAGTTACTGGTTTGGTTATGATTATGCACTCGGAGAAATTTGTAATAATACAGTGTGTATTAAATTGCTGCATTCGGAAGCAATGACCTGATTTCGGAATGTCTACATCAGAATTTAAACGAGGAATTCAAACTATTTGGCGAAAAAGTTGGAAAAGCAAATAAACTGGTTAATACCGACGTCCACAGGTAAATACGAAAAGTTATTCGCTATAGTTATCTTTGTTTACCTAATTGAAAACATCATGTGCCCCCTCTTTGTCAGCACGAAAGCAAGGTTTCTAAGATGGCGCGACAATGGCCCGGACTCGTTAAGAATCGTCCTACAATCGTAGACGATCGTCCTTACTGGTACGTTGCTGTTGGCTGACCGTTGGTATACCTTACTTCCCCTTTTAATCAAATTCTTTCCAATTCTGCGATAAACGGACATATACTAGCGCATCTTAGCCAATGTCTTAATAGCTGTTTGGGGGAAGATCAACGATGTACCTTAATATTTGCCGAAATATTGCCCAGGGAACATATTTACCTTAATCAATCCATTGATCTCATTCAGGAACTGGTAAACTACGGAAATCAGTGCAGAAATGACAAAGTTGCTAACCACGCCCTGGTATTCATAGTCCAAGGTGTGCACAAAATTGGATGCAATCTATTGCTTACTATTTTACTTCTTAGGGAATACGTTCATCTAAATTAGAGCATATATTGGTAATGTTATTGAGGTTATGGAGGTATGGTTATGGCTAACAGTAACGCCAAGGCATTACAAAATATGGGTTCTACTTTATCCCATCTCTACTTTGTACACAATGGAAGACGTATATATACACCTAATCATCATCCCCACCTTTCGAAATGTTCCCGAAATTTTCTTCGAAAATATCCCATCAAAATTATTGTTTCCTTTGCGGACAATGAACATGTAATGGAGGGCAGATGATCGTGTACTATTACAGGTAATGGAATGGACAAAGGAGCACCCTTGAAATTCCGTACTCTTCATAAAATCAAGGACAGTTACATCAGTACCACCAAATGTAACAGGATGAATTTGAAAGTAGTAGAGCAGGTAATGAGCCTACACCCTTTGTTTTTACGCTTGGATCAATAAAATTGATGAATGCAATTGAATTACGACCTATGAATAATACTACTATCGATAATTCTTGAAATGTTCAATTTACAGAACTGTTACCACAACAAGCACTGAGGACTGCTGCTTTTATCTGTGACAACCGTCAACTCCGGAAAAATATTAACTTAGATTCCTTAAGAATGTTCTATTTCGTATATGTAGAATCGAGGCTACGGTATGGGTTAGTGTTTTAGGGCTCATCTTCAAAAGCCGAGAAGATATCTCTACTGCAAAAAGAAAAAGAAAATTAGATGTATTATGGGAGTTCCATCGACTACTTCATATAGGGTGCTATTTGAGGAATTACATATCTTACCCTTGTTTACTATATATATGCGAGATTTTAATATTGTACTAAAAAAATTAACGCGATTTTGTCACTAATGGATGTGCAGTGACCACTCGTGGCACGTGTAGTTTCAGTATACCCAGGCACAGAACAGCGACATTTGAAAGGAGCCCCTACTATCGGGCTATCCAATACTATAGCAAGCTTCCACCCGACATAAAAGATAATGTATGATCAAAACAGTTTAGGATTCAATTGAAGAACTACGTACACAATAAAAGGTTTTATAATACAGGTGAGTATCTTTCGTGCACGAAGTAGCTGCTTTTCGATTACTTTTGTTGTCAGTATGTGTTTTACGAATGACGAAGTCTTGTTCCTGATTGAACTGATAAAGAATGAAATAATGAAATAATGACATCTACGAGCTGCTCAATAGCTTTAGTGGAAGTGTCCAAGTACCACCAGACGGGAAGTCACTCCACTGCTGCGTCACCCGAAATTCGAAACGTGAGAACTTTTGGGACACAGCCATTTCCAAAGTCGATCATTGGAATTATGTGCGCGGCAAAAGGCAGATCGGTTGGCAACCACCATCACAGATTGGCTGGATGCACACCATTAAAGCTATTACTTTAATATTGTAAAAGATGAAGTGCCGCGGAGTAAGTAATATTCGACCTCGAACCTTCAACCAGAATGCGTTTGAAAATTCATTTGGTGCAATTCGTCTCGGTTGTGGTTGCAATTATAATCCGACAGTTCAACAGTTTGTTAGGTCTTTAAAGACTCAAGTCGTTAGTAATTCAAGGTTGCAAGGAACCAACTGTGAGCAAAACGATTGCGAGCTTTTTAAATAATAACTTTTCTCAACGAGGCTGAAGTGACTGGGGGAAGTAGTCTGCTAAATGACGATGAAACTCATAATACGACAATAAGTTATCATACTGCCGAGGAAATAAATGAAGTTGTTTCTTCTGGCAATATGAAAATTTTATTGGTGGCTTATGTTAGCGGCTTTATTGCCAAAATTGGATTCTTGCTGATATTAATTGCGATACATGTTTAAGTGATTGTTCACTATTGTGCAATCATTTTCTTTTCTTTCAATAAGTTTTCTGACCAGCAGAATATTTTAACACATCCCTCGGAGAAGTTAGCTGTGCCCATTGGTAGTAGATTTACGTTGTTAGAAAGTGAACTGCAAAATTTTCAAGTAACAAACATTTAGAAGAAAGTTGTAGCTTTTATCAGAGAGAAAATCGATTTTTCCTGGATGATTTGTTCAAGACACTTTAATTTTGTTAGAGATGGTATTGTAAAGCGAATCTGTCGTATCAATATTTCTTGGTACTTTACCAGACGGAATCGTAACCAACATGAGCAAAAAATTTTCGTAGCAAGAAAGGAAAATTGAAAATACTACATCAGTAAAATATTCACATATTGTAGTAATTTAATTTTTTATCAGCTTGGTTCCCGATCCAATTTCTTTCGTTTGAGTAATTTGGTATGTTGTTATTTTTATTTTATTGTTATGATCACTTTTATTATTTATTATTACTTATTATATCTTTGATTTGATCAATGTTCACTCATTGTTTTAATGTATAATATATAATATGCACTTTTCTTTCCAAATTTTTGTTTTTATCTTGGAGGTGAAACTCGCTAAATTACACTTTAATCAAAAATAAATTATTAGCACGTAAATTCTTGTGAAATACATCCTAACAAGTATTAACGTGTTGATAATTTATTTTGCATCAAACTGTAACTCAGTGGGTCTTCAAATCGACGATATGCACGTTTACCGTTAATTTAAAATTCCCGCCAGTAATTTTAAATTTCGCGGGCAGTTGATATCTAGCGCCCTCTTAAAAACCTTGCTCTCTTGCTGTGTGAAATAGATATACGTCTATCTATCTCATTGAATTACTTTTTAGCATTGAGTTGGTAATCTATACGTAATCTGTCTCGACGTCGCAGAATTATACAGTTTGTACAAGCGGGCAACTGCTGGCGTCTGTAAAGCCGAAAGGAACTAGAACAAATTCTAAATATCGAAATAATACGAACTGTCCAAATCTTCATTGAATCTGAAACAATCCAGGGAAGATACCGGAATAGGAACCGGATGATGGTCGAAAGGAAAACAGCTTATGCCAGGTGATCACTTCGAAAAAGGAAAAACGAAGTTGCCAACAGTGATTTTGCATCTGCAAAGTTACATTCCCGCTACGGCGGCGACGATGGCGTGTCGGAACATTTTAAATTTCCTCCGCGTCGCTCGAACGCCCCCGAACCGTCGTCGTTTTTGCGTATGACGAGGGTGCGTTCCGTTATTGGATTGCCAGAGACGCGTAACGAGATTACGACATGTTAAGGCCGTCAATCAGTCTGCAGTGTTTGCAATTTCGACGTTGCGTTTTATTAACGAGTTAAAAGGCGGCGGGCGAGGACGCGGATCCTTTGAAGACCCCCTTTTGTCGGACGGAGCTACCGTAAACGGATAATCCCAGAAATATTTCCTCTCTCTCTAAAAAGTTTGGTCTTACCGTAAGCATAAATGAGCATATGTATCTACGTACCTATTCTTAACAAGTCGTATTTCTTATTTATTGAGTATTAAAGGACTTGAAGGCTTAAGGCCCATCGTATCAGGATGTCACATGTTTATAATCAATAGACTTATCTATGACATCTCTACACAGCCCCATCACTTTCTCTCTACAGTCTCCGACTTCAATTACTTTTTAGGTCTCCTTTCCACCTTCTCCAGCCATTGTTTCCTGGGCCTCTCCTTCCTCTTTCTTCCTATTGGTCCCCTGAACAGTATCCACTTTGATCTTCTTACCCGCTGGATCCTTCTAGCGTGTCCCAGCGATCTTAATCTTTGAGCCTTTATATATATATGTTGTATATTTCTTGGTTTGTTCTTATTTGGCATCCCTATTCCCCATTTTTTTCCTCCCAAGATTCTTCTTCACATTCTTCCCCACTTCACCCACACTTCGCTGGCATAGGTCACCGTTGCCTTTTTGACCTGTATATTCTCAGCTTGGTATTCCTTGATATAAGCATCGATTTTATCAGTCTATTTAAGGTCCCATATTTCTACCTCTTATCTCTTGTTCTTCTTTCCTCTTTCTTCCTACTTGTACCCACAAAGATATAAATTTAGTAACTTCTTGAAAGTCATACTTCCTTCCGGTCTCTATCCTAATTCTCACCTTTTCGCTGCTTCTTTCTCTTTAGTTCCCATTACAATGTATTTTTCCTTCTTTGTTCATTGGCTTTCAACCCAAATTCTTTTGTTCCTTTTACTAGTTTGTTCGTGATGTTTCTGTATTCCTTCTCGCATTCACTATCTGTTTCTTTTATGGTTTCCACTTTCTTGATAAGATCTCTTTTCGTCGGAGCTGCGTGGTTCTAATCACATTTCTTCCCATTTCCAGGCTTAGGAGTTTCTGCCCTTTTAGGTTCGTTTGCTTCTGTTTATTGGGCCACTTTGCTATTTTCCTGTATATTTCCTCTTTACTGATTTTGGCATTGCAATCTCCGATCACTATTTTTACATCATGTTTAGGTAATCTATAGGAGAATGTCATCAATTATGTCCTTATTAATGGAGGGGAGTTGAAGGAAATGAGAGGATGGGGATCTTAACCACGAAAAACTTATACAAATATAGAAACAAACAGTCTAGAGGAAGTTGTGGGTAGAGCTACCGTTGAAGATGATGTACCTGAAGGAGTAAAACCGTGCCGTTCGAAGCAACAGCATAAACTTCGAATTCATCTCTTATAAATGGGAAACTTGGATGTTAGCGTCGGGAAGAGGCTAGTTTGGAGCATTCTGTTCTAGATTTCTCATTGTCTTTAACAACCTGCAAGGAATCCAGAAATATTGAAGATAACGAGGGTCATCTATAAGAGAATGACACCAAATATGCGCCTATTGATGAAGGGGAGACGAAGGAAATCAGAGAATGGGAGGCTGAACAAAGAAAACTTATTCAAATATAAAGGAAGAGGTGGTCTCGAGGAAGTTGTAGTTATAGCTACTGTTGAGAATGAGTCCCTGAAGATGTAAAATCATGCCATTCCAAGGGATAGCTCGAATTTCAAATCCCTCTCTTGTAAACGTAAAACTTAGCTGTTGGCGTTGTGAAGATGTAAGTTTGGAGCATTACGTTCTAGATTTCTCAGAGTTTCTAACAACTTGCAAGAAATTCAGAGAATGACATCAGCTTCTCATAGTACTTATCCTTTTCCTTTGTAGGTGCGTGGATATTTCTTTCTGGTCTTTTGAGTCCTGATTACACACAATCTTCCTGTCACTGGTCAAAAGTTCGTTATTGCTTCTTTCATCCTCTTTTTGCACTATGAAAACCGTTCCTAGTCTTTTGTCATTTCCTCCACGTTTGGCGAAAAATACTTTCTTTCACCTCTGCTACTTCATCCCCCAATTGCTTCGCTTCTTAGATCGCCATTCGGTGTATTTTGTATCTTTTTATTTCTTCCACAATCTCCTTCATCTTTCCAGTAAGTTCCTTTTACGTTCAACATTGCTAGATTAAGCATGTTTTTCTCCGTGTCCTCTCTCTTCTGATTTTGGTTTCCGTAATTTATTGCCTACCGTGTTTTTTTCTTCAATAGAGATTGGTTTCCAGCTTGTTCTTGTCATCTTCCTAAGTTGTTCGTCGATCGTCGTTGCCACCGGTGATCTTTCACTAACGTTTCTCTCCTTTAGCCTAATCTATATCTCCGTCTTTCTTCTGCTTTGCTTCTTTACGATCCTGACTATTATATCTATGAAGAGCTTATCCGTACTTTATGGCATTTTTCTTCTTTGCTTCTTTCATAACAGCCACTAGCTATCTCTACCTTTCTTGCACCTTTTTGGGGTAGTACTTTTCTTACATACTTTCATAGTTCCTATCGTGACTTCAGTTTCCCGCACAATACTCTCTGAATTATTGCCCTAGGAGGTGGAGGTCTGGATTTTAAGCGCTATAATGACCCCATCGGAGCTTAGGAACTAAATGTTTCTTATCTGGAAGGTTACGACAATTCAAGCACGTCGCAAAAGACCTAGAGACTTTAAGCTTCTGGTTCAAATTATCATCCAAAACTTATAAATCAGGTAACTCCTATTCCCAAGGCAGTAATTCAAGACGTAGTTAGAATTTCACATTTTAATGGATTTCTGCTTCTAAGAAGACAGTTCGGACATCCTCGAAACCATTAGAGTTAAACGCAGCGATTTCTAAAGCTACTAGGACCCAATAATTTTGAGCTTCTAGATCGGTAACTGGAAATGCGGTGCAAAGCTTAGAAAGTGGGACGGTTACTGCCTAAGGCACCAATTATAGATATAGCTAAAAATCTAGATTTTGACCACTCTTTCCTAAGACAACGGTTCCAACGTCACTCGGGGTTGAAGGATCTAATACTGTTTCTATTTCCAGTACACTGAAATCCGAAACAAAATTGAAAATCTTTCTGCGTTCAAGGGAGGCGCATAAAGAAGCGTAATGCTGTAACCGGCCCATCCATTATTCAACCAACTAATTTCCACGACCACGCCGCTTCTCGAAGTCGTTCACTTTTACGATACTTTCGCAGACCGTAATAGACCAACACGACGACTTAACGCAGTAATCTCCACCGGCCCGACTATCTCCGCATTTCATCCTGTTACATAAAGCCCAACTACTAATCAGCCCATCTCGGTTACGAAATCCGCCAGACCGAGAAAACTAATTCCGAAGCTAAAATCTAACCGCTAACTCACAAAGGAATTGAAGCTCGCGTAAGTCGCTACGAGCGCACGTGCACACATCGTCGAGCAAATACAGTACGGCGTACAGCTAACCGAACCCGTTCGTTCGGGTCGTCTCATAACCTTTACCATATCGTACCGATATACGTTCAACTTTCGTCGGTTAATAACGTCTTTCATGTATCATCTTAATGCTAATGACGTGCTTACAACTTTAAACGGATAAAACCGGCGGCGCCGCGATGCACAAATCGCGCGCGTTTAACGTCCTCGGGTCCGGAATTAATTAAAACACCGAAATGGTGGAGGCGCGGGGCTCGAAGGCGGAAACGGTGGCGTATCCGGGGATTCAAAAGAAAAACAACGCGGTCGGTTCATAAAAGCCAGATTACGTTTCGTTTCGCAATAACTGGCGGATGTTATCGTTATGATATAAGGAAGCTTTCGAGATTAAGGCTGCCGGAAACATATTGCTCGTTGCCGAGTTGAGAGTTGACCTGCGTATCTTCGGGTAGGGAACGAGGGGGGTGGATAAGTTTGTGTCTAATTGCCGTTCGCGTCCGGAGATTTTAAGAAGGAAAACGGGTGCAATCCGAAGTAACAATATAAGTTTAATCATAACTCGACGTAACCGATTGAAAGTTGTGCCAATTTGCTCAAGGAGACGATTGGAAACACTCTGCACCGGAAGTTGCTTTCTGATCTTATCTTAAATCTCAAATACGATTATAAATAATCACCGTACCCACAGAAAATAATTATTCCCCTGAAAGTAAGCTTTAAACAAATGCCTAGAGGACAGTCGAGTTTCGAATGCTTAATTTGAACCACATTTGAGGCTATCCTGATTGCTTTCGGAGCTTTAAGCTCTCGAACCACCATCGCAGCTTGCGAACTCAGCAACCATAGTTTTTTGATTTTCAAGATTTTAACCACCACTACAGCTATGGCTATAGCTATTGGGTAAGGCAATGCTTAATTGGCTCAGTCATAAAGTCATTTGACTGTGCAATGCCACAGTTGTAAAGCAGTGGGTTCAAATCTCGGCGAAGTCTGTACTAGCACTGAGGACCATTCGTTATTGAGACGCAATTAGTAGCAGTTTCACTAATTCGTTTGAGATGTTGTTAATGGAACTAACAAGAGCCTCCATACACAAGACAGTTTATTTATTCTTCTTGTTCTAACTCCATAATCGAACTCCAAGTACTACTTTTTAACACACCGTCCAATTGGGACCGCATACAGCATTACATTACTACTTAAGAACCATCAACATAGCTAGGGATGAGCCTGAGAGGCCTGTTGAAGCTGTGATATGCATAGCTCCTAAGCCAACCTCAGAAGCTTTATGCTCTGGACTCCTAAGCTCAGAATCAGTTCTCGATCCTTAAGTTTCGAATCATTATTAGAGCTAGTAAGACAAAAGTTGCTGTCAGTACTGAAGCTATTCAGTTAACTCTCAAGAGCTTTAAGCTCCTGACGTCGAAGCTGCGAGCCAGTACTTAAACTCATGTCATAACCATAAGATCTTTTGGATTTCGAAGCTTTGAACAAACTTGCAGTAGTCGCTTCAGAAGGTTGACGTTCTCGAGTTTCTAGCATTTTATCTAACCAAAAAATGTGTGACTACCTCAACTAGATACCCAGGACGAGTTTCGTTAATTGCGGTGGTGAGACCTTGTTTAAGGCCATTTATCCAATTGCAAATAGTCTTAATTATCGGTGTAGATGTAAGCCATAAACGTCATCCAACTCGGTTCTAATTTTCTTCGGTGTTTCGTCTTTCTAATAGAAGTGCTTAATCACTGTATGAAACTCGTCCAACTATTTTGTCCTGCACTCGGGCTTTCAGTGGCTTTTGTTATCGTTGCTTTCTTGAAGTCCAAAAATGACGGTAAGCCCACGGTCATTTTTCTATTCCTTAATTGAGGTTGAATTCAACAACAAACAAGGAATTTATAAAAAAGCTCGCCGATAAGACGTAGCTATCCTAACCAATACACTTACGATTATTGAAAAAATTAAAGCTGTAGAACCTTTTATCATTGTAAAATGCTAGTATTTTATCGTTACACACACTGCATACTTTTAAAGGTCAGATATACAATTTTCAAAATAGTATTGGAACCAATAAAAAAATTAAGTTAAACCGATTTTGAAAAGAAGTACCAAACACCCTTAAAAAAACTGACAATTTATGTAGCTTCCAAAACGATTATTCGTCAAGTTTCAAAAGTATCTTCATGTTAGTTAAAACGTACATATTTACTTCAGAATCGACATATTCCCTAACTTAAGCTATGGCTCGAAAATCCGCCATAGCTTCTCCGTTATAATTCCAATCATCGTATGAATTCCTTAATAATGCTAATTTAGTACCATGTAATTGTTTCTCAGCTACGGAAGGGGGGAACATAGGCGTACAATTAAAAATAAAACCGGAATAATTAGGAGCGAGCGAGCAACCGAGCGAGCTTAAAATAACTACTAGCATGGAAAACGCAATTAAAATTTAGTTCGAATATTAATTCTCGTCGGAAATACACATACACACGCAGTACCACAATAAGTCGAGGAAGAGAGAAGGAACGCGCTAGGCGAGGCGAGGCGAGGCGTACTCGAAATCCTCCTTTCATTCGCTTCGTTCGCTTCGTTCGTTCGTTCGTTCGTTCGTTCGTTCGCCCGGTTCGTTCGTCGGTTCGCTGTATGGCGGAGAAACGGGAAGATCTTAATTAAGAATCAGCGCGAACGGGTTTCATATTAATAGGAAGGGATTTGTTCATTTGGAGCGCGTCTAATTCAAACAGGAATTGCTTATTCAGGCGAAATGAATGATGATGCTCGAGGATCGAAGCTAAATAATCTTTTAGGGCGAAGTAGCGCGGAAAAATACGACCACTTTCGCGAAGTAAGGGAAAATGATCTCGCGATATTTCTCCTCTTTATTATTTGCTTTTAAAGTTGACGTGCGCTTCGCGGAAAATTTGCGTGCGTATCCATTTATCAAAACTACGCTTACGGGATGGAACAGATTGCTTCGAAATATTGACTGGTAAATATTAATTTGCGATGATTCTTATTACATAGCCATGCAAGGGTTAGGTATTGGTTTGGGAGAGGGAAAGGCAAAGTTATGGATGAGGAACACCTCGAAGGCCAAAGGTGTAAGGTAACACATGGCAATATTAATATGGAGCTGTGCAGGCCAAAATGCTACATAGAGCGGCGATAAATGAAGTCAAGTGATAAAAGAATGGAGACTATGCCTGGGGAAGCGACGAAGAGGAAGACTCCAGGTGAGATGGGGCGATAACCTGAAAGAAGCAGGCGGATTATGGTGTAGAAAAGAATAGCAAAGGCAAATGATGGGAACTCAGCAATGCCTATATCCAAACGTGGAGGAATTAAGGACTAAGAAGAAGATGTGGAGGAAGTCAACAGTCATACAAGAATAGGAATGTCCAAAAATCAATTTCCTAGGATAACCTACCGGCTTGTTATATTCAAATTAATCTTTTCTTTCTTACTGTCTGTACTATACAGTTTTTTAGTTGGACCAAGAAATGATCATATAACACTCTCAACGAACAACGCAATGCCTAAACTTAGGATTATCGTGGCACCTATCACTTGGGAATCTTGTCATGAACATCTACAATTGAATAGAATATTTGTTTCTGTTTCCAATAAAAATTTTAGACACGTGAATAAAGTTTCTATAAACATTCATTTGAGAATGGCTTTACTTTTCAACGTACGAAGGTGAGGCCTAAGTTTATACTTCACAAAAATCGGAAAGCACCTCCTCGAGGCTTAATCTGAACAAAAATTCTCACCAGGAACTACTAGGGTATACGCAGTTTGAAGCTAATCACAATTAATATGCTGTGTTAGCGTCTTTCGACGTTTAATCCGGTAGTCTCTTCACATCTCGGTTTTTATTCGGGCTGCGTGCTTCACGATGATAATAAATCTCTTAAAGTATGTTCAATGCCTTCGGACAAGGGCAAAGCTCGCAAAACGAGTTCTCAGGATAACAACTTACCTGTTATAAAAACAAACTTTCTCTTGCAGAATAAAAGCAGAGGCTCGAAGCGGGGCGGATCTACATTTAACTACCATTCAAGCGATGGACCGAGTACAGGACATTCACGTCAGGAAAGAAATGATTCTGAAGTAAACAGATTCTAAATGTATTTAATAGAGGAAGAAGAAGAAGAAGAAAGGACACCGGAACTAATTTTAGACATAAAGCAGTAAGTGACAGATATGCACTACAAAATTTGGCAACGTGTAATCTACGTCACTGATGACTGTAACTGTTTTGTTTCGATAAAAGTTCTGTATTAGATGATAGACTGTTAGCAGCTACGTTACTAACTATAATTTTAGTAATGCCAACCTTGTCTGATTAATAAAGTGGATTCGAGGAAATCTATGTCAAAATTATGTTGGCACCCCTGAAAAAAGCATATTTCTTGCATTTATGTTCTATAGTTTTCGAGTTATTTCTGGCAGCTACGCTTGAAGTAACCACACATAAGATAGTAAGTGATATATATACAGCGTATGATATGGCAACGTTCGGAGTATATTACTGGCAAATTGGTGCATGGTATAGAATTTTTATCAAAACAAGTCAGCTACGTCATTAGATATAATTTCGGAAATTCAATCTTTTTGTGTCCATTATAACTTTTCGGAATTGATTGACGAAATTCGAAGGAACCTATATCGAAATTATGTTGGCACCACTGAAAGAGGCATTTCCAGTGTTGCCCCATTTACATTCGATATTTTGAGGTTCTTTCTGTAAGCTACGCTTGAAGTAACTTCACACAAAACACAGTAAATGACCGATATGCAGTGTCTGATATGGTATCCGGGGCTCTACGTCATCGATGATGTAATTGCTTTGTTTCGATAAAGGTCCTATAGTGCGTGATATAGAACATTTACCAAAAATAAGGCGGATAGGTCATTAGCTATAATTTCGGTGATACCAACCTTGTGCGTCCATTGCAACTACATATCTGGAGCTGATTAACAAAATTTGAACGAATCTATATCTAAAATATGTTGGCACTACGGAAACGAGTATGCCCAGCGTTTCCTTATTCATGATCGGTTTTTCTAGGTCATTGCTGTTAGTTGTATAATGGGGGAAAATTAGTAATTTTCACCGTGCGAGCATGGGGAAGGAAATGGAGAATGTGGAATACATAAATAACGCGATCTGCAGAACATACAGTGCCGGCCAAAAATATCGGGGAGGCGATTAATTTCGGGACTGTAACAATACACGTCGAAGCAATAAAAACCCATTTGAGGCAATTTCATAAGCCGCCCGCCAGACATAAAGCATTACCTCGACCCGGCCAATACGTCTATGACTCACTTTAACGCGACGAATCGATGGGGAGCTTTCGATTACTCTTCGCGTCATAATCGATAACAGTAAATCATCCTCCCCGTACCACGTTACACACCAGACACGTATCGCCTTTTTCATTTAAAAATTTCCGACCCTCTCGCCCGAAAGAGTACAATACTGGGGTAATTCTGGAGCACGTGCCTTACCGGTTTATTGCAAGTGTCGGGTAGGGGGCGGGTGGTGAACGCGCCCCCACCCCCTATCGCGGAAATTTATAAAATACGGTAGCTATGCGAAGAATTACGATAATTTGTTACGTATTTCGATCGGTAGGAGCAAGTCGTAAAACAAATTTATTTCGATTTTCTTCGAAACTGCAAGAGGGCGGACGCTCTTCGTCGTCGTCGTCGTCGTCGCGTCGTCGAGCGAACTAAACGTAAGAGCCGCGCCAAACTTTCTAAAAGCTTTCCGTTGCTACTCGCGAAACTTTCGCGTGTATAGGGAATTTGATTGGTGGAATTTTATACAATTAAATTTCGAATGGAACCGTAAGTGCTTTTCTATTATATTTTAAGAGTCAGCGCGAGACGGCTGTTGAAAAATTTATCGAGCGAATTACGACGGTTTGGCGTCGAAAAATGTCACGCGATCCGAATTTTTTATCGGTTGGCGATTTATAATTAATGATTCGAAATGCAGGTTGATAGGTGCAATTATTGCCTTCGATTGAGTACTTATCTCTCCTTGGAGGAGAATTTAGATTACATTATCTTAACATTAAATCGCTTCTTAGGTTGGTAACAACACAGAGAAGACTGCGTTATACCTCTAGAAAAGTGCTGATTTCTTCTAAAATCCCATTTTTGTGTTGTTTTATACAATTACCCATTTATTTTATTTATGTTAGTTTTTAATTATTTTTTTTTTTTTAAATTTAGGCTATTTAGTTTTTAACATACGATACCTCTATGTTTCTGTAATTGGTTTATAAATTGTCCTGTAAATTGATGTTTAAATCTATTGAGCTAATTAAATTAATAATAATAATAATAATTTTGGATTTGATCTTACAGGAAATAGCAATTGAAATCAGGTACTTGATTCTGTTCTGTGGGGATTTTAATATCGATTGGAATAGGGAGGATACAGTCGCAAAATCTTTTATTGGTATATTAGGTGTATGTAATTTGGAACGGAAAATCAACACACCTATAAGGATGACAACCACATCAAGAACTTTAATTGCCAATGTTTCATTGCAAATGTTTCGCCATTTGATAGCGAAGTAATTCAATCTGTGTTATCGGATCATCCGGCACAAAGAATATCTTGCGAAATAAAAAGAATTAGTTATGGGCACTCACGAAATTTGGAAATTAAGTCGTTTACAAATAAAAAGTTGTAATTAACTAAAGAGGACCTGACTAAGATTGATTGGACATGCGTCTTAATCAAGATGGAAGTAGATATCAGCTATGATAAATTTTTTGGACATGTTGACAAGTATAGTATTAATAAACATAATAATAATAATAATAATACCATTTATTTGGGCAACAGGTCACCCTATTAACAGGGCAAAAGTTACAATATGAATATAATGTATTAGTCTGAAAACATGTACAGAAAAAATATAAAGAACACTAATATATAAATTAATCCCCACATTTATTAGCCAGTTTACTCATAACAAAGTCCACTTAATGATGTTTGCCCTAGCGAAGGGTAGTCTGAAGGTGCAGCCGGTCCTATAGTTAATGCGAGATACGTGAATTGCCTGACGCTGCCATAAAAATGGGCAGTCGAACTTGTTGCTCATTAGGTTTAAAAGAAATTTTTTGCAAATCCCTTCGAGATGCCAGTGAGTCCATACCATGTCGTTCAAGCAAATCGGATTGTACAGTGCCAACATCCGGATATATGCTATCCTGTTTGAAGAACAGAAACTACAAAAATTCTCTATGGATGCGCTCTAGGGGTAGATGGTCACACATGTATAATGTATACCACGCCAAAGGTATGTATTCCAATTTGCTAAGGACGAATGCATAATATAGCACATTGAGCAAGTCCGGATCCTCGAAATACCTTGACACTCGCATCAGAAAACCCATGATCCCTACTTGCATCTAAACAGATCGATGAAATGTGGGACTTGCAAGTAAAGTTTGAATCAAATACAATCCCCAAGTTCCTGACTTCCGCTTTCCTCTCGATCACAATATTATTGATGGTGTAAGTGGTTGAAAAAGTGGCAGTGTAGAGAAAGTGCAGTGCAGAAAAGTAGAGTGGCAGTACGAAAGTACATAGCATTTTCGTATGGACAATCTTGGAATGGATAAAGAAAAAATTAGAAATATAAGTGTAGTAAAAAGGCAAGTGTATAATGGTGGATTAAGGAATGACGTCATAAAGGAAACATTTCTTTTGTAACAAACTATAGACAGAGATTGAGGAAATGAAAAGGAATTACTATTCAGAATGCATTATCGAAAGTAATAATAAGGCGAAACTATGCGGAGTATAGTGAATTTACTACTTGCAATGATTTTAGCGATGAATATGGTGACAATGGAAAACTTTTAAATAAAATCAGTAAATTATTTCCTGAATGTCAGTAAGTATATTACCAATGATTTAAATATATCCGACCAAGGTTGGCCTCATAGAAGTGAAACTTTGTCCTGATTCATGACAGATGCTAGCGAAATGCAAAGAACCATACAATCAACTTAAGAGGTACAAAAGTACCATGGGTGAGGATGAAATACCTGTAATGTTATCAAAAATTTTGATCGGAAATTATAGCTGTTTCATTGAGTCACATATCCAACTTGTCTTTTCAGTCGGGCCCGTTTCCCGAAAACCTAAGGCTAACTATTATACATCCGATCTTTAAAAAAGGTGATAAGACCGATATTAAAAACTACAGACCTATTGTAATTACTGGCATGTCGAAAGTAATAGAGAAACGTGTGTACAACAGAATGATAAGTTTCATTGAGAGCTACAGCATTCTGCACAATAATCAAAATGGCTATGTAAAATCGAGATCACCAATCCGGGCTATTTTCCAACTGCTTCAGAATGCCATAGTCGGTCTGAGTGTTAAGACCCCGACTATATCCATTTTCATGGACTTCAGTAAGACATTTGACAATGCGCATCAAAAATGCTTTTAAATAAAATTAAAAAAATTGCTGTCCGAGGACTCGCTTACCAGTGGATCAGGTCCTACTTAACTAACAGGAGTCAATGTGCTGTGATGCGGGACTGGTCAGGTTGCAAAATGAAATCAAATTGGTAGAAAATTTCGTTCGGAGTGCCACAGGGATCCATTCTAGGACCACTGTTGTTTCTATTGTATTTCAATGACTTGCCAAATGTCATTAGGAAGAGGATAGTTTGATAAGCTGATGATACTGCATATATTGTGCGTGCTGATAATATTGAAGAATTGACCCATAAAGTAGTTGATAGTCTAGACAGCCCGTGCAAATGGTTTCAATGCCACAATTTTCAATCAAACGCTGATAAAATGCAAGTTAAAGCAATTTAAGATCCAGAGATTCTTTTAGAGAAACTTCTACAAACCAGAAGATACTTACTTTATAATCTCTTTATATCCTAGAGTGTTCGCTTCTTTGTCAAATCAAATTATGATTTTTTATGATTCTCGAGCTCACACATGAATATAGCACGCGTGGTAAACAATATCGCTATTGAGCTCTACCACAAACACACCTGACTCAGGTCCAAAAGCAGGTCGTCCAATAATGTCCTAAAATATATGATCACTTTCCAGAGAAGTTGCGGAAATTGCCATTGAGTACCTTGAAGCGTAGTTTAAAGTACTTTTTAGGAGTACATTGCTTTTACGAAATCAAAGACTATTTTGTGCTTTAATAACAGCTAATTAAGTGGTATCTCTGATATATGTTATTAATATGTAGTTTACGTTTACAATTTTTTCATGTTGATTTTATTATGTACCTTAAACAGGACGCTTTCTACACTTTTTTGTATTATGATGAGATTAAAGATTATTATTATTATTTATCCCTTAGGCAGTCGCATCGGGGGCCCACAGTTCAAGGAGTCCCCGACCGCTAAAGAATAATGTTCAATAAATAATTCAGGGAGCCCCAAACGAAGTTTCGAGGCCCTCGATAGTCTGAAAACTGCGCTGATATAACCCCATCAGCTTCCTTGCAAGCAGCTCGCGATAACAACATGATAATATGTCTACGTTTCCTCACATTTTTCTTTCCCTCGTCGTCATCCCCAACTTCTACGCAAGTCGATATCGAGAACTAACACGACCAACTTCAATACTTTTCCGATAATTCAGCGTCTTCCGGCATTTCTACGACGATCGAAATCGACGACGACGACAACAACGCGTCCTTAACGTGGCCCGGCTTTTGTGCGCTCTCCTCGACCCCTGTTTACGTAAGAAAAACGCCTCCACTCGACGAGGTAAGGTCTTAAGGACCGCGCGAGGGTATTAAGTTATTTCCAGACGTTTCATTTTACGGTTCCGTGCATCTGACGTTGTGTAAATAATATTTTCAGCGGCGGACGGCGGCGCGTGTACGTGCAAAATATAATTCATTCTTCTTTTTCGTCGTCTTCTTCTTCTTCTTCGTCTTGTTCTCCTCTTAGGGTTGCAGCCGCTATTACTGTCTGGAACTTAATGTGCTTTTATTTATACAGCTGAAGTGGTTCGCCGCCGTTCGCGATGTTCACGTCACAGGTACTTCCGTTACGTTTTTCTATTCTATTCTTTCGCGCTCCTCTTTCTCGTCGAGACGTTGATGTGGTAGTAAAATCGCGATTTCTTAGGGATAATATGAACGAACACGAGGAAGAAAGTCTTTTGAAAGGACCAATGTCTTGCGGACATCGAGATTCTGGGTCTCACTTCAATACAAAGCCTGGTTGTTAATAATCAATAAGAATTATAAAGGCGCATCGTATGCCCTAAACCAGAGGTAGTCCGCGGCTTTTTCCCCCGGGCCGAATTTGAAAGAAAACTTTTTTCACAGGTCAAACGAAATATTAAAATTAAAAAATCTTAAATAAAATGCGTATCATTTAAGTAACTAAAATTTTATTATGGGATTTGTTAATGAATAATACAAGTAATCTAGTACAACAAACTAACAAAAAAGAATAAACTGATGTGGCGTGTTGAGGAGCGTTGCATCGCCTATTACTTTCTTATAATATGGCTCTATACTTATAGTAGCTATTCCTAACACAGCTTCCAAATGTAAATCATTAAATTCTGATCTTGTTGTACGTACTTTTATTTAGATTCATTAAAGAAAAAGTTTATTCACAAATATAAGTTGAGCTGAAGATTACTAAATACTTCTTGGAGAACTTTTTAAAATTTCGTATTTTCCATCATCCACTTGCTTATAGAAATGGCACAAATTTTCTTGCTCTTCGCGATATTTCGCACGTAATAATTCAATACATTGTGAATTAATGATTTCTAATTGTATATCAATAGGAGGGTCATCTTCTTCTACAGAAATTGGATTTCAGATTGAAGTTAAAATTTTATCAATTTTCTTGAAGCAATCGAATCGCTGATCGAAATGTGTCATTAGTGCAAGGATATTGTTATTAAATTCTTGAACCTTTTTCTAGAAATATTTAAAGATATGGTCTCTAACGTTGGAATATTAACAAATTTGCATTCAGCCAGATTTCTAGGAAAAAGGCTGAGCTTCATTTGAAAAGATTTTAACCTTATTATTACTAATGATGAGCACATTCTTTTTGTAAACATACGTTAAATATTGCGATAATATTGAAAATTAATATGTATGTTGACCATGCGCGATCAAAGCGCTAAGCTCTGATGACTCTGACGTTTAAAGAACAAAATTTCTGGAACATACAAAGAGAAGACTCCCGGGAAATCCCATAGATAGATTGCAAATCTTTCTGCGAAATTACCAGGAAGTCTTATCATTCAAAACTGGCGCTATACATTTTCACAACTTTTACTGACAATGTATCACATCGGTAAACTCCTCATTATACAATATTTAATTAGATCCGGTGAAGCATGCTTTGTCTACTAATATGTAATTCGAGCTGTAGAAGACGATGGTGCTATCGAAATTCACCTCAGATTAAAAGTTAATATTCCAAATTTTTGCGAGAAGTTCAGAACAGTCGGAAAAAGTCAAAAAAGTCGGAAAAAGACAGAAAAAGCCGGAAAAAGTCGGAAAAAGTGGAAGCAATAAGATCCTTAAATCGCAGAAGGAGACTTGAACTTCGTCCCAGAGCGCTGGAATCTTCTACCAACATGTAATTCGACCCGTAGAAAATGATGGTGCTGCCAAAATTTCAATCAGTTTATAAATAAAAATTCCAAATTTGTGCGAGGAACTCAGTGACAGCAGTACCCAGAAATCCTTGGGTCGCACAAGAAGACTTGAACTTCTCCGCAGAGCGCTGGAATCTTCTACCAGTTTATAATTAGACCCGCAGAAGATGATGGTGCTGTCGAAATTCGCATTGGATTAAAAATAAACATTATAAATTTTTGCGAGAAACTAAGTGGGAGCAATATCCGAGGTCCTTAAGTCTCAAAAGGGGATTTAAACGTCGTCGCAGAGCAGTTGATTTCTCTACCAGTATGTAGTTGGACCCGTAGAAGACGGGGAGCTGTCAGGATTCACCTCAGCTAAGAAATAAAAGTTCCAAATTTTTACGAGAAACTCAGTCGAAGCAATAACCCGATAACTCTAAGACGCAAAAGCAGAACTGAATGTCGCTGCAGAGCGCTGGAATAAGATATAGTGTCAATAACTACACCACAGTCCTTGCAATTATTATCGAAATATCTTTGAAAAATATCAATTCAAAAACCACCGCCCAAGAAGCAAGTCATCGATTATATACGATGAAATCCGCGAATAAACAGAAACCATTTCGGCTAGCACATCGTAAGGTGCTGAGCTATCCGGAAAAGGTGCGCAAACCCCTGGCTGACGGTTCAACTAAAATATAGGTGCTACTAATTTGTTAATATGTGAATATCAGTCGTTTCCATACCGACGAAGATTAGGCCATGCAACGGCTCTTGCTTTGTATTTCTTGACATATTTTTTAAAATTATTTCAGCACAAATTTCGTCGATTTTCATCTACGAGCCACCCTAGAGAGCAAGGGCCGATCTTGACAGCATTTTTCCCCCAATCAATTTGCGATGTACAGCAAAAGTGCCCCTTTTCCCTATATCTTTCAATCGATGTGTTTGGATTGAGATAATTCTTTCTTAAACGGAAGTTATGGGCAAAAATCAAAAGGGACCAATCAAGGAGCCAACTCTGGCGTCATTCTCCTATCTAATTTATTCTCTGAATTGTGCTAAATTTACACACATTTGACAGAAATTCCTGAAGGAAAACGAAACGATGCTTCTTCAATGGCTTTATGGCAATATAATTTATACGTGCAAATTTCCTTCACTTTTCGACTTCGACAACAATTCTCCCGTAATTTTCACTAACTACCGGTTTTCGCACCAACTGCATTGTATAAATTTTGTGGGTAGATGATGTGATTGGAGAAGCAAAATTCATCGACGATGTTCTTTTGTTTCGGAACTCTCCTACACGATCTACTCAGTTTTACGTACGCCAACATCTTTGGCCCGGAAGAAAGCCATTCCTAGCTGATATGTGTGTCAATCGATTGAACGTCGTGTGGAGGAGGCGCGATGTGACAATAATCTTTTCTAAGCTCGTGCGAAATTAACAAACAACCATTTAAACGTTACTGGAAGAGGAAAGCCTTTGTGAGAATATTTCCGGGATTTAAGCTGGAAGAGCTTTGAAATATTCTTTAGTACTATTGCAACTAATCACTTAAAGTTATAATAATAATAATAATCTTTATTATCCAATAGAATAAAATTCCAATTTATAGGATAATACAGAATAAAGAGAAGAACAAAAAAATGTACACATGATTTCTACATAAAATAAGTGGCAATAAGAAATAATACACACGATAAAGGTTTCAAAAGGCGAGAATTGAGTGCTTTACAAAAAAAAAACGTATTAACAATAAAGAATAAGATTAGACAAACGGGTCAAGATCGATATTATTAACATTGCTCATCATGTGATACAATGGAGCCTTCTTCTAAATCTTTGTTCTCCACCTAAGTACCAAAAATATGTCGGAAGACCGTGTGTTATGAGCAGTCACAGCAAAATTGACCTGGGATAAAAGGGCTGGAAACTCGATATGAAGTATTATGACAAATATTCCGGTTCATCTGCAAATCCGAAGTGACACAGGATCAGCGATAACTTAACATGCGCATCTGTTAGTTTCCGGTGCCGGTTATTATTTTTAGACCGAAAAAAAGACCAGGTCATAAAACTTGTCCCGTTTCTAATTAAACCGCAACACTAAACAATGACAAGCTCAAAAATAGAATACGTACCTGGACCTACCTCAACCGTACGGCGACACACGCTTCCCGTTCCCACAAATTTCATCGTTTAATACGCGCTCGTAAAAACGAAATTTGCATTTTTATGCATGCACGTAGAGGAGAATATAATTGATAAAACGCCATAAAGTCCCCTATTTGCATACAGCCCGCATCGGCGGTCGCGGCGATTTCGTTATCGGGGGCCCCGCCACCGCCGCGTATTTTATTCAATATTCGCGCTCGTGTATTAATAATTCGCGTTTTATGCAGTTTTTAAAAGCGGTTTGCGATTTCGACGCCGCCGCCGCGGACAATAGGGACGCATCACGCGGTATTTAAAGCGCGAACAATACGCGCTCGCGCCCTCAAAGCGAAATGTCGCGATTTACCGACCGCTTTGTAGCGATTCGGTATCGAAAAATGAAGGGAAAAAAATAACGTTAAAAGGGAAAAAATCCCGCCGATCGGATCTATGTACATATTCGGGTTTTAACTTTTAAAAGGGCGAATCGCGTGGGGATTCGGGCGTGCTTTAAATCGATTTATTTACAGAAATGCAAGCGCTCTGATGGGGTAAATTTTTCAATGGAATCGGTGATGAGACAAAATTGAAAGTTTAAACGAAATTATTGAGGAACGCGCTTTTTCATTTTAAGTTAGTTTCTACCGGAAGGAAAGTGCAATGTGCTTCCTTTTGCGCAGAGTTTTCCGAAAGTTTGTAAATCTAAGAGCGAACAACCGAATCCTGAACCATTTCCAAGATGTGAAATTAGATGGGGCACGCTGTCCAGGAAGGAAGTGGCTGGGAAGTTATTTTCGGTGGAGTCCCTTGGCGAAAAAGCACGGGGTCAGGTTTACGTTCCCGAGAAAGACAATGATGGTACAAATAAAACATGAAAGGTTGGAAGTTCTTCGTGTGATATTCTGTGTATTTTCAAAGACCTGTCCGCTAAACCTAGCTTAGGTGTCAAGTACCTTTCCACTTCTTAGAAAGTCCACGAAAAAACTTCCATGCTTTCCTAAAGGATGTAGATCTTTTAGGAAAGTTAACAACATTTTGAACCTCTTTTTCCAACATAAGCATTCTGACAGCACCAAAATTCAGAACGAAGAAATGGTGTGATAAGCTAAAATAGAAATCGGAAGACATTTTTGAAAGTAACATTTTAAAGCTCCATATGACTTCCGATATTATTAAGGTATTCACAACCAGGCTTCACTGAGTTCAGCAAAAAATTGCTTTTGTATTTTGTGGCATCTACGAAGAACGGTTATCTAGCCTCCACTTGAGCCGGCAGGAATTCTTCAATCCTCGTCGTCATTCTCTTCAAGTCGTTACTATAGTCTAGTGGCCTTTCTGCATGGATTTAATGTCGGAAATAAAGGTTGAAAAGTTCCCGAATCAAACCGATTTCAATAACGACAAGTACGCAGGGTTTCCTAAAATCAATGTGTCAAATTTATCTATAATATTGTATGAGGTAAAAAGAAGTCAATGGGTGTAGAGGAAGAAAGAAAAGTTATTAATAAATTTAATTGGACAAATAAAAGTATTGTTTTGAAAGCGTCGAACTAAGTATCATGAGAGATTTGTCGAAACGTAATTGAAGAACTCGGCAGTGGTAGAAACTCGGCGTTAAATATGA
This sequence comes from Chrysina gloriosa, assembly GCA_038088585.1. Taxonomy (NCBI): domain Eukaryota; kingdom Metazoa; phylum Arthropoda; class Insecta; order Coleoptera; family Scarabaeidae; genus Chrysina; species Chrysina gloriosa. The sequence continues at coordinate 6,576,304 of CM076094.1, read as the reverse complement.
GTATACGAGCCGGTTATGGAAGCAAACAAATATGTCCTATCCAAATATTCACTTGACCTTGCTTAAACCCGAACCTGCCCAGCATGACCGTGTGGTTACGATAGCAATAACATAGCAACAGTTTCTGTGTTGTACGGTAGAAATAACGATAAGCTACTTTCTTTCCCAAATGCGTTTGTATTTGTCCAAAAAATATGTGTATGTAGCTGCTGAAACGATTTATTTTACATTGAGTCTTTTACTGTTCTCGTCAGAGCTTATTAAAAACTGCGAAAAAAGTGATGTGACAAAAGATATATTTCTGATCCTGATACCTGATTTTTTTAAATTCGCAAGAAAAGTTCTGCTCTGATTCGGGTTAATATATGGCTCAAATTTCACTAGTGTGTAAATTTTTTCCCTTAAGTTGTATGCTTTTGCTTTTATTTTTTAAATACATGTGCGAAGTTCTTCCCGGCAGGCCCGACACATATGGTTTATCGCCTCTACGATAAAACGAATACGATTAACTTGATTTTGTCCCAGATATGGGCCGAATTTTACTAGCATTTACGTTTCTAGGTCTAAAAAATAAACATTCTAGCTGAGGCGCAATCATGGATTTATATACCGCAATTCTAGTCCAGATACTCAGTTTTCCACTTATTCGTCCCAGAAGCGCAATCTTTTTAGCAGCCTTCTTTACTACAAAGTTCACGTGATTTTTAAAAGTCAGTTCGGGCCTAGCACTGATCCTTGCGGAACACCAAATGAAACTTGTCTCGCCTCCAACTCCTCACCCTCGTATTTGATTATTTGTTTCCTCCCAGTCAGATAATTCGTTATCCACATAAGAGCTGTGTCTCTTATTCCCAAATATTAACGTATTGACTTTTCTGTGTAGCAGTTTATCTATTGTCTCGAAAGCTCATTTTAAGTCGAGGAAAATTGCCACTATTTTATTGCCCTTTTCAATCCCTTCTTTCCAATTTGCTATTACCATATTTAAAGCTGTCTCACACGACTGGTTCCTCCTGAAGCCCGACTGAGCATCCATCAATATGTCATTACTCTCAATGAAACCTTCAAGTTGTTCTTTGGCTATGTATTCTATAATTTTTTCTAACGTCGGCAACATATTGATAGGTCGGAAGTCTTGGCGCCTTCTAGAATTTCCCACTTTTGGAATCGGTGTAACAGTAGCTGTTTTCCATGCTCCCGGAAAAACAGACGTCCGAAAGGATTCGTTTATGACTTGTAGCAATAAATTCCCAATAACAGGCAAAGCATCGCTCACAACATTCACATCCAAGCCATCAGCACCGGATTTTTCTTCATTGAGTTAATAACTTTCTTTAAATTCATCGTATTAATTGGTTTGAATGTACTAAACGAATTTCCACTGTTGTCTGTAGTTGTATCTAAGTTCTCTTCGATATCTTCAATACTTTCATGTATTTCCTTAATACTTTCAACAAAGTAGTTGTTAAAAGAAGCAGCAATTTGTTTGGGGTCCGTTCCCCTACCGTTCGGAAAGTCGATATGTGCAGGCTTTGTATTGCCATTATTCCCAACTAATAATTTAAGTTTCTTCCACACCTTTTTGCTATCTCCTTTTGTTGAGTCAACTTGTTGTTCGTAGTATTTATATTTTGCCGACCTCGGTAGACGGTTGTAGTTATTTTTACTGATTCTGTAATTTGTCCAATTAGCACCTCGACCTGTTCTTTTCGCTATTTTGTATAAAACGCCTCTTTCTTGTTTTCTTATTTTCAATCCATTCGAAAACCAAGGATTTCCATGGACCCATCGAAATAGTTTTCTTTGTTATAGTAATGTTGCATTCTGCTATTCAGCATTGATGTCATTGCTTCTACATCTAGACGACCGACGCACGTCCAATTGTATTGTAGTAGGTTGCTCCTGAATGTATAGCCGGTGTAAGGACTTTTATCTATTACAAATTGTACGCAATGTCGTTCAGAGTGATTTGTAATGTCTCGTGATCCCGATTATGTAAACTAGCACTCACATCTGCGCTGTTCGTAATAACTAGGTCGATTGGAGTTCTTGAATTTTCCGTTATACGGGTGTGTCTCTTCACTATTTGTTTTAAACCATTTGCCGCAATTATATGTCTTAATCTCCTACAATATGTGAATTCTCGCAACATGTCTATATTGAAATCACCCAAGGTGGTATTACTGACGTTTTTGGAACAGCGTGTCTTGTGCAGCGTGCAGAAAATCACTCTCCCACTTCTGTACATTTCTACTGATTCTTTAAGATGGAAACACCTCAAAATTTTCATGGTACTCCGTCGTTCGGATCAACATTATCAAACCTCCCCTTCCCTCAAATTCAAAATGAAAAATGAAAAGGCTGCATTCTTTTAGAACCTCTTCCGCTCAGCGGGTCGCGTATAAACCGCATTAAAGCGGAACATGACGCGGCGAGAGCATTCGTAATAATTTATGCAAAAGGGAGCGTTCCGACGGCAACCTATACGAGGCAGCTGCTACCCGCCGCCACGACGAGGAGATATTGCCCGTCGCACTACGGCGACGGTCGACGTTATATTCCGGTATTCGGCGTGCATATCTATTGTTTATGGTAATGCATTCGAAGACCGCAGAACACACAAGCGGTCGCAGTTTATTACCGATGCATTTGATCGACATTCCTACCTACATAGGTCGTACGTACCCAGCGCTGCCCCTCGCTCGGTCGTTCGGCGGATCGGCGCGCGGTTGAAAAACGAGTAGGAAAGTCGAGGAGGAGGGAGGAGGGCATCGGTGGATCTCGCGGATGTAATGTTCGAAATGGAGATTGTAGCTACAAACACACATACATAATCGTTCGATGGCTCGCGTGTGCGTTCGATAGGGAACCGGCCGTAAAATTTTATCGCCGGCGTCGTCGGTGCGCGTCCGATTTCGATATCGCCCGATTTGAAAACCCTTTTGAAACAAAGAAGGACGGATCGCGGCGGGTGCATCGGAGTGTGTCGTTAGATTACACGACTATGTTGCAGTCGGTGATGGTTTGTGCGATTCCACAGCATCCGATGCGCCGATGATATCTAGAGATCATACAGGAAATGCGAGGGATAAGCTGAAGTTATCGATAATCAAAAACACGGTTAATACTTTGTAGGATTTTATTTTAAATATGTTCAAAGTAACTTCCTTCAGCAATGGTTACATTAGTCTATTCTCTCTTTCCACTGTTTAAAAGCTCCCAACCAATCTTCTTTCGGAATACCTTCAAAATAAGCGTGAACTGCGATATCAATTTCGTTTAAGCCCAAAAAGTAGCCAAAAGTCACACATTGCAAATCTGTGAGTACGTCGGATAATAATAATAAAATAATAATAGTGTATTGGCCAGCAGTAATTACCAATAACAGGACAAAAATATATAATAGTTACATACACGCATTAAAAGAAAAATAGAAAATATTAAAGTAACAAATCATTAATAGCATTAATAAAAATATCCGTGTAATGTAGGTCGGCAGAACGGCACATTGTGGCAAGTGGCGAAGGGCTAAGTAAATTGGTTCTAGAAAATTCTATAAAAAATGTAGTGTGAGAACGAGACGATCATCTAGGAACATAAAAGTTTAAGGGGAAAAGCAGAGCCAAACACTCAATGATTCCATCTACCAATTTCCATATGAAACGGGCACCAGCGCATTCACGTCTGAAGGCTAGAGAATTAAAGCCGAGACAAATTATAACCAATTCCTCGATCGCGATAAAAACCATCCGTCCTAAATGATAAATATTTAAGAAAACGATGCTGAATCCTTTCAATTTACAGCTGAAGATAGATATACTCAGACTTGTGACATGTTCCAATTTACTAATAATACAGCTGAAAAATAGTGATTTCAGCAATTGGTGATTAGGAAATGATCTGCAAGAACGTATTATAAACCCCAAAGTCTTAGAAGCAGAAAGAGACAGGTCAGTTATGTGAGGTCGGATGTTCTATTACTTACATATTTTTCTTTTCAGCGAAAAACTGGAGAGTTGAAACTGACGTATGCGATTGTCATGGTGAAGCTTAATTCCCTCGCCTGGAACTCTATTGAACGTTTCAGGCAAACATTTTTCAGTGTGTCTTCCCAACATTGGCTTTCAGGATATCTACCAAGGGACGCGTTCTTTGTATGAATTTCTCCTGAATTACTAATTTTTTGCTTCTAGGAGGAAGCTCCTGTGTCCTTCTTTCCCTGTATTTTGGCAATTTGCAAGCTATATGTAGAATACTTTCAAACAACCGGATTCCAGCGTCCAAGACTGCAAGTTCGAACTCGATAGCATCTACATTGAGCTCATTCATCTTCACTATATCTAACAAAAAAACGTTACGTTCGTTTCGCCGACAAAGCCGTTTCGTCAGATTTTACCATGACTATACACTACCACTAGTTTGATGGTATAGTCTGGCGCCTGAGTATTTTTATTCTACAAGTTTTATTCATTATTACTATTATGGATCTTCACCAAGTAAAAGCTAGCTCTATTCAAATCACCTACTTTGATACCAAGAGCTTTCTATTCAAACTTTAAAATGTTTTAAAAGTCCTAAAACCCGTAATACGTGATCACAAATTACATGTATTTTTCATGAATTTATTGGCAAAATTTGAATTTGACCGTGTATCGTCACCGCGTATTTCTACATCAATGTTTACACGCCGTACTTCAGATTTAGAAGTCGTTGCGTGAATTTTTACACGTAATATTTCATGTATTTTTCATGTAAAAAATTGAACGTGTATTGCTTGCTTAAGAGCAACCAGTTCAAGATTTTTTCGAAGTGATCCCCCGTTTCTAAACTTCCCTCTCATTTTGGCTGGTATTCCGAAGTAGTACAGATCAGATGCTGCTTGTATGTAGTTTAATTGTATTAGCTGCTTTTCCTTTTTCTCTCAGATGGATGGATGAATGGATGGATGAATATTACATCAACACAAAATATTTCGAAACTAAGAAATTTATAGCAAGCTAAATTTGAAGATTTTCACCCAAATTTTCCAATTGTTATTTGGGGAACTCCTTACGATTCGCAAGTTAAAGTGTTATCTAAATTCTTCGCTTTGCGCGTTCGAATTGCATATTTTTATAAAATTCTTTAAAATGTATGGTTTAGGTAGAAAGCAGTCTGGAAGAAATAAGTTAACTTCTTTTGATGTTTCTCAAACACACGTTAAAAGAACTTAACTTATTTCGTCCAAGCTGCTTTCCCAGTTACTCGCCTTTCTACCTAAAACCAACTGGTACAGTCGCACTTCCACCTTGTTTACAATGTACCTTCTTGTTTTTCATAGTTCGAACAAATGGTATGAATCGTTCAGATTCTACTTCGTTCTCTCTATTTAGAGCAAAACAACGAGATTTTTCTAACAGAAATAGCAGCATGTCGGTACGATGGACGTTGTCCATTTCAACCCCTTAGGACGTACAATACGATATGTTATGTTACTAAATTTGAGCGAAAACAACTTGCAACCCATTTCTCGTACCGAATCGTCAGACTAAACCGTGCGATCAATTTTCAACTGCACTCAAGAATGTCCAACATATTTTTCACTGTGTATTTATTTGCTAGAATTTAAAAAAGAGATTCCGATATTTTTCAAGCACCCAGAAATGAGTAATGTAAAAGATTTTCCGCAATTTATCTCTGGGCTAAACCGCCTGCAGCTTCTTGGTAAACTTGAGGAGGCTTGACCGAACCTTCAGCCACTGAAGAAACAAATTCTCATTCTCGGCTATTATGTGGTTTCGTTCAACATCTAGCAACAGGAATTTCCCGATAAATTTCGGGGGAGTTGACGACTTGGTAACTTAATACGTTCTTAATCTTCAATTTTCGAAATCTCCAAATGTGGTTCTTTATCCTTCGTTGCCATCTGAGATGTGTAAATCCAGCTTGCCACTTCGTGGTGCATCCTCATTGACGCTAGCACATACTGGAAACCATGTAATCCTAGCTTCTCTTGGCTTTAAAACGCATTCTTAAGATTCGAAGAAGAGATATGAGAATATATTTTTATTTGGTGGATTGTATTATAGCTATGAGTGAGTTGAATGTAACATTTCTTATTTTAATGCTCTAATTTAGTAGAACAGTAGTTATCAAGCTGTTGAATTTCTTTTAACGAATATAACTTCAAATATCCAATTTCTCATACTTTTCGAGCAGATAGGCCATGTGGAATCCTTGAGTTGGGTATGATCAAAACTTCCCCTGTTATTCTGTATTGATGATACATGGGGACGGTGGTATCTCGAGTTAATGAAGGCTGCAAGGCCAAATTTGATCTCACCGCCTTGTTGACTCTTTTGGGGCTAATCCAGCGGCAGAATCCTGGCCGGCGGCGAAGCGAAATTTTACGAATAAGTACTACAAATTTATTTCCACGGACAAAACTCTCGAGAATATTTTTAACCTTCGCAAAATCCAACGATACGAAATTATGTTCGCGTTATTAGCACAATTACCGAAATCACGAGACCGTTGTTGTAAATCCCTGAGTGGTTATAAAGACCTCACAACATGAATTGGTGTTAACTCCTTGCTAAAATAGATTTAAATCGCGCTGCACTTTCAATATCGAATATGTTCCATAGATCGGTGGCGCCCCATATTTTCTCCAAAATCAACTTGGGCAACTAAAGCAGTAAAAGCTTCGTGGCAAATTTCCTTCCCCGATCTTCTCCCAGAGATCAGCTCACGCGATTCTTTCCTCTCGTTTACCGAAACTTCCCGGATCCTGCTACTTTCGTAATATACATCGCCGGATCGAAGTCAGCCCGTATATCCTCCGTCTCCTCTCATTTTCCTTTGACAAACTGTTAACTTTTTATCGCCTATCGGACCTAGATTCTCTTCTCCTCGACAACGCTAAAATAAATGGCCGCCTAGCACGCTACCGCCGTACCGGCGGTATCGTAACTCATATCGACGGAGAAGGGGGCTTCTTCCCCCAGTTTTCCGCGACGACGAAATTTATTCTATATTATTGATCGCGTAACGCACGACACGGGGACAGGGACGTATCTAAAATAACGATCATAAACCTACATTCGGCCGTGATTCATATGTTACGAGTCGTTAGGTAGGGGACGGGCGCGCCCCATTCGGCCGCATCGATCCGGGATTTATCAACTTTTATGGAGTCGTTCCGTTGAAAAATGAATATTGACAAGCGGAGGTTGTTCGGAAATCTATTCGCCTTTCGGGGCGAAAGAGACGGAGGAGTCGATGCCGTTGGATGAAGGAAGGAGCACGGATGGCGGTGACTTTAGTCGCGAAATATTGCGCTCATTTGCACGCGTAATCGACGAGCGGTGAAGTTGTTATTCATCACGATGAAAGCGATGTTTCTAGGAAATGAAGGCGATAGTACCCTTATAGCTTGAGTTTTCTAAGAAATTTGGAACGTTTCGCTTTCTTTCATAACTTTGATTCATTGAGGACAATTTATAAAGTGATGAAGAGGTAAATATCGGAAGGATACAGCTAGGGAGATATCGGAAAATGAAAATCGTGTTGTGATCATAAGACTTTCTTTTGAAGGGCACCAGGAGCGTTTCGAAGAGCACAAATCCATGGAAATACCTTTAAAAAAAATTGCGTTTTAATAGAAATTAAAAATTAAAGAATATGTATTTAAACCAAAAATGGAGACAATTGTCTCGTCCTCGTCTCTCGCTGACCCGAAGGCGGTTCTCTGTACACAAAATTGAAATTGGATCCAACAATTTTTTCTAAATTAAAAATTTCCGCCTCCTCAAAATTTAGAATTCGCGCTAGTCTCCTGGAAATTTGAAATTCACGCCAACCTCCTTGAAACTAAATTTCTGAGCCTACACCCTCTCAATTCTAAATTCGCACCAACTACCATGCATTTCAAAATCGGTCCCAACTCCCTCGAAATTCAAAATTTGTACTTACCCGCATTAAATTCAAAATGTGCGCCAACTTCCTTGAAATTCGAAATCTGCGCCAACCTCAGTCTGTCTCCTCGATGTAAAAAATGTTTCCCTCTCCGAAATTCATCCCAATAAAATTCACGCCAACCTCCTTGAAACTCAGAATTGCTGCCACTTCCTTCAAAACTCAAAAACCGAGCCAACTGTCACTCCCACTCGAAGTTAAAATTGTACGCCTCTTCAAAATTAAAAATTCGCCCCAACCACGATAAAATCCCAACATCCTTGACATTTAAATTTTGTGCCAGCACCTTTGCAAATAAATTTGAATATTTCATGATAATTTACAATATTTGCGAATATTAATGCCCCATATTGTATTCGTCATTTTCAATTTAAAAAATCTGACAGCGGGATAAGAAATGAAGAAACAAGACTGCAACTGGATGAAGAATCCATTAGAGATAGAAAAGAAAAGAGAATGCTGAACTGATTTGGACATACAACAAGGATGAACCATAACCAATTGTTGAGGAGGGTAGTAGGACAGCAAACACCGACAGGAGGAGGAGAAGAGGTAGACCGAAGAAAACTCGGTTGCAACAAATAGTAGGATTGGGAAGAGGAACAGAGATTGTTTGCTCTCTTCTTCTGTTCAACTCTGGGAGACAGAAGGGATGGCCAGGGACAGAAATGCAAAAAATGAAACGAAAAAATGAAGAACGAAAGAAGAAACTCCGACGCCCTGACAGGTCAAGAGAAAACCCGAAGAAGAAGAAGAAGAATAACATCTGAGTAAATTTGTAAGCAGTGGCATCCTATATATAAATGCCCATGAAAAGCCATGAAAAGTTATTTCAACTTCTGGGTCGACAGATGCACCCTCTAAAGATACATCTGTAAAAAGAAGATGATCCTCACACAATTTCATCAGGTAGCCGTCTATCATCTTCAAGGTATCCTTTTAGTAAATTCGACATCACTCTATTTCCACAAGAATTCTATGGAAATCCACAATCTCGTCGTCCCCAAACTAGAAATTAATATCTATCAACTCGTTACGTTCATAACTCAAACAACGTCCACACCAAACCGCCGCGGTTTAGAGTCGGTAACCTGCGCATTTACCAAATATTACGAGGACTGCACCCTTCAACTATTCTCCCTCGACCAACTAACCATTAACGTAAACCGTCGCCCGCCTATAATTCAGAATTGTTGCAATATGTGCGTGCGTAAAGCTAACATTTACTCCGGACGGCCCCCGCTTTATTAATTACCCCGCGCCCGTTCGGGGAAATTATTAAAGGGTCAAGGCGGGCGCGTCTACCTGCAAGGATCCGTTTCGGCGCCGCAAATTGCCCCCGAATATTGTGCCACGAAAATCTTCCCTTCAACACTTAAGGAATTTATGATCTAGCCCCGACATTCATAGCAGTTTAATCATCATGAGTTATGCGGTTTTATTGAGGGGCGCGCGGATTGCGGCGACGATTAAACTTTTACCTGACTGGTAGGAAAGGGTTGGAACAACGCGCCCGTCCTCGAAGAGGGTGTGGTTCGAACGAGACGTAATGGTTTGTTTGCAATTTCGAATAGCGAGCTGCCGTTACCGAGGCTTTGTTCCGTAATTGCCTTGTAAACGGTGGGTTGGTAATGTTTTCTTTGGTTTTTTCTTAGGTTTGAGCCAGGGAGACATAACAAATACGTTTTCGCATTGACTTATAGTTTGGTGATCTTTTTCTGCGATTTCGAGAGAAATATGGTTACTTGGGCAAGCCGTTAGGTTAAGTTTGAACAAAGATAGGACACGCCCCTAACAGTTCCATTGAAAAATACGATTAGGTTTTGGATGCTAGTTAACATCCAAGCCGTAAAAGCGCTGCAATCGTTTAGAAAAACTGCCACGAAATGCAAAACCTAAACATTGAATACGTATGGTTTTACTTATTCAATGATTGTAAGAGTTTTTAAAAAGGTGGAGGACGTGTAATCATTAAGTGGTGTAAATCGGACTGACGTTGTCCCTCCCCTGAATTTTATTATTCAATGATAAGTTCTCACACGGCACCACGTTTTTAACAAACTCTACTAATTATGCGCAATAAAACATTTCAACCCCAATCTCCTAATCTCCTAATTTTCATCGTTTTAGAGCCCAGATTTGAGGCAACTTCTTATCACTTTCTCCTATCTGATTTTGTCCTTATTTCCTCGAACTCTACTCCTTCGGACTTCCTCAACGTTTTACTCTATAGTTTTCGTCCCTAGAATGCCATAATGCACCCTTATCCTCCTTCTTTTTTCTCGATAACACGCCTCGATTATACGAAGAAGAAAACAACTCCGGTCGAACAACGGCTTTCGGTACGAAATCGAAAACGCCATTTCACGGGCCGAATCCGCCGCGCCGTAAGACCTCTCATTTTCCGCTCGAATTTGGCCCCACCCCTCCCTCTCAACCCCCGACCGAGAGAAAGGTAACATCGGTTCCTGTTTGCTTTCGGAGAGAGGATACCTACTACCTTCGCCTCCCGCCTCTTCGTCCACCCGATCCACCTCGAAACGAACGAGAAACACAAAGGCGCGCGTCTTTAAGAAATAGGAAGTTGGACGATTCGGCGCGCGTAAGGCTTTGACCATTACGCGGGCTCAAAAGGAAGTTTATTTTCGGAGGAAACTTTTTTCGGGTTCGTTTCATTTCCCGAATAGAAAACGATGAAATGGGAGGGCGCGTGTGGAGGGGAAGGTAGGAAACGTTGGGGAGAGAGAGGAAAACGGTTTCCTGTTGCTGAATGAACGGAGAAATTAGAGTTGACGATTGTAGGTTTGAGATTGAGGGTTTCGTTGAATAGTTTGTCCTTAATCTGTGTTAGTTTAATTCTGAAGTTGACCATTTAACAGGAAATTTGGAAAATTTGTAAGGCGCGATCAATTCCTGCGCTTTTAAGGGCAAAAGCAAAGGGAGAGGAAACATGAATCTGCTTATGTTAAGAAAAGAAAAATGAGGGATTTAGGAAGGCATGAATCAAATCTATGAAATAATAATGAAATAGAAATAAATAACATATTCAATACATATATATATATAAATCACATTTACACGCGCAAATTTCGTTCTGGCAACAAACACCGCGACAAGAGAGATTGAATCGAGGAATTCTTTTATGCAGCAAACCCCCCACGGTAAAAATCTGTCAACCGTCACCGGTACGTACAAAAATAACAAAGAGCTTAACGTCCATCAAAACGACCGACTTTAAGACGGAAATACGCGTCTCCTTACGCTCGATCGAACCCGCAGAAAATAAACCATTGTGATAGCGGGACTGAATACGCCCCGGTTTAGTTATTCCCATTGCGTAGTCGAATGTAAGCCGATGTACGGGCGACGTCCACTGTGCCGCTTTGAATTGTATTTTTAGCAATCATAGCGATCGTATTTCGCATTCGTTTAGGGGGTAAGAATTGACGATAATGGGGTGGTTAAAGGAAAAGGAAATTGACTGTGCATTGCGGCGTATTACGCCATGTATTATGTAAATTCTAAAGAAGAGTAATGTCTGCGTTATGCCTCGATACTTATGACTTTAAAGTTGCCGAGGGATAAAGTAGAATTCTTCCCTGATTTGGGGAATTTAGAGGGATAAGGTGGTGTTTCTCGTTGATTTCTTGGTGGTGATGGGATGAGGTGGAATTAATAGACAGAAAAGTGACCAGAGAAGGGCATTTCTTTTATTGGAAACAGATTGGACAGGGTTCGCTAGGGTTACCCTAATTTGGAGGGATGAAGTAGAATCTTCCCTGATTTGCTGGGGCTGAATAGGTAACGTAGAACTCGTAGACATAAATGTGGTTAGACATACACAGCTTTCCTTTTTTGGTATCAGGTTGGACAGGGCTCGGTAGGGTTTCCCCAATTTAGTTGAATTGGGGGATGAACTAGAATATTTCCCTGATTTGTTAAGGCCGAGGGGATAAGGTAGAATTCGACAGACAGAGAAGTAGTTCGACAGACCCAACTTTTCTGTTTTGGAGTCACATCAGACGGCGTGCGTGTGGCCAGAGAGACACGACTTCGCTTTTTTGGAATCAGATCGGACAGAGCTTGCTTGGGTCTCCTTGATTCGGTGGAGTTGGATGCACGAAGCAGAATCTTTCCCTGATTTGTTGGGGCTGAAGGGTTGAGGTACAATTCACAAACAGAAATGTGACCAGTGAGAACCGACATTCCTTTTTTGGAATCAGATCGGACAGAGCTTGCTTGGGTCTCCTTGATTTAGTGGAGTTGGATGGATGAAGTAGAATCTTCCCCTGATTTGACAGGGCTGAAGGGATGAGGTTGCATTCGTAGACAGAGAACTGGCCCGATAGACCCGACTTTTCTGTTTTGAGGTTACATTGGACGCGCTTCCTTAGGTTCTACCTGATTTGGTGGAGTTCCAAAGAAGAAATTGTTTTCTTCCGTAATTTGGTAGAGGAGTTGGTAGGGTGAAATGAGATTGACAGGCAGGGAAGTGACACAGAGCCACAGAGCCAGCCTTGGTTGGGAGTAGAATTAGGCAGAATTTTTCCATGATTTAATGAAACTGAATGCATAAAACGATTTGGTGGAGTTGGAGAAATGAAATAAAGTTTTCCCTAATTTGAGTTGGGATGGAATTCGTAAGCAGAGAAATGTATCGACAAAACATTTTTTCCTTTTGAAGCCAGATTGGTGGGCGAGTTTCGCTAGGTTCTCTCCGAATTTTTTTCCAGATTTATTGGAGTCGAAGGTAGGAGGTGGAACTTTTCCTGGATTTGGCGGAGTGTGTGGAGGCATAAAGTGGAATTTATAGACGGGAAAATGGCCCGAGAGAGCCTGCCTTCCTTTTGGGATCAGATTGAGGGACGTTGGCTAGATTTTCTTTGATATGACGCAGCTGGAGGTATGGGATGGAATTCATGTGCAGAGAAGTAGCTCGACCTGCAAGATTTCCTTTAAAGTCAGGTTGAGAGGGGTTTGTTAGGTTATGATTTGCTCGAGTTGAAACGATGATATCAAACTTTTCCTTAGTTTGGTAGAATTGGAGGCTAGAGGTGGGATTCGTGGATAGAGAAATGATTTATTTCCTTTGGGGGGTTAATCTACCTCGATTTGTCTAAATTAGCAAGTTGAAGTGGACATTTCCCTGATTTGGTGAAGTTAGACAGTTGAGGTGGAATTCGTTAGCGGAATTGCAGTGACTGCAGTGATGGCGTTGAATTTATCTCTAATTTGGTGAGATTTGAGGATTGTGGTGGAATTCGTTGACAGGAAAATGGCTCAATACAGGTATTTTCTCTTCTAAGTCAGATAGGGTGATGTTCCCTTGGTTCTGCTTGATTTAGCAAACTTGGAGGGATGAATTTTTCTCTAATTTCTTAATATTTGAAGAACGATGTAGATTTTTTCGAGAAGGAAATGGCTCAATACAGGGCTGTCTTTTTCTTCTAAGACAGATAGAGCGGTGTTCGCTAGGTTCTGGCTGATTTGACGGACTTGAAGTAATGATATTGAAGTTTTTTCTGATTTGGTAGAGTTGGAAGGATGAGGTGGGATTGGTAGGGATGGGAAGTGACCCCAAGGAATCGACCTTGGTTTGGAGTCGAATTGGGTAGCGCTCGCTGAGTTCTCCCTAATTTGAGTTAATGTGATGAAACGAATTTTTTCCATGATTTGATGGAGCTGGAGAAATAAAGCAAAACTCTTGGACAGAGAAGTAGTCCTATAAATTTCTCTTTTTAGAGTCAAAATGGGCGAATTCCTCTAAGTTTTCTCCGATTAACAAAGTTGGGTAAATGAGGTAGAACTTTTCCCTAATTTAGGTTGGAGGTTGGAGGATTGAGGCGGAATTCTTGAACATAGAAATGGTTCGACATATGGTTTCTTGTTCTTATAAGTTAGACTGGATAAGGTTCGGTAGACTTTCTGTGATTTTGTTGGCATTCAATGAGTTTGAGAGTTTGCTGTAGATTACTGTTTGAATGCCATTTTCGCAATTCTCATAGTCTTTTCCTGTCCTGCGTGATTTCGGCACTTTTATTCAATAGCAATGTGCGGTGAGTTTACCAGTGTGATAGGTTTATGCCACAGTCCTCGCAATTACTATAAATTCTTCTACAGCCTAGACAACATAACAAAGTCTCTTTCCGAATTATTACAAACGCATTTGTCATTTAAATCATTTCGAAATACCTCAACTAGCAATCGCGAGACGCGACCGAGGAGGGACGCACAGATAAATCAATTTAACTTTCCTCAATTACGCGATCAAAGCGAAATTGTCTCCTCCTCCCCTTCTTCTTTTATACGGAACGAAGCAATTTTCCGCTCGCACACCGCTCGTCCCCTTTTACGTGACGCCCATCGTCTTCCGTTTTCGCGGCGCGCGAGTTTAATTGGCGGAAAAAATTGTCTTTTCAATTTTTTCACGGCCTCCGGCTCTCTCGTTCTCTCCATTCACTCGTTCTTCGTCTTCCTTTTCTTCTTCCTACATAATTACCGCCTCGGACGGCCGAGCGATTTAATAAGAGCGAAGGAAAGCCGGTAAGACGACTCGGCGGAGGAGGGAGGATGAAGAAGAGGAAGATTGAAATTAGCGCGAGAGGAATTCGACACGGTCCGCCACTTTCGCCGATACCTGCTCGGATGACGCTTTTAAGGCGTCTCGGTTGTCAATTTCGAGGAAAATTTGAAGTAGATTAGCGAAATTCGATGCTCGGCATGGAAGAGAGATGGACGCTAATTGGCGTTCCGGGTTCGAAACGATTAAGTTATCGGTTGTGGTATTAGTTAAAGTGGGCTTGATTTAGAGCGTGGAAGTTTTGGAAACTATATCAAAGAGCCAATTTTCGATGGTAGCTTCGTTTACGTTAGGAACGCACGAAAACGTTCATCCGTAAGCAGTAAACCAATAACTTTAGGGATCCCTGAAGGAGATGACGATATGAACAACGAACAGTTGTAACGAACTAGTAACGCGTGGCAAAATCTAAAAGTAGTTTATACCATACGACCCACGCTTTGAAAGGAGGGTACATCCGGTAAAAATTAAGGACCTACATTTACGTGGATATCAAACCTTAACACGGGACTAAGTTTTATCGTTAACTTCGCCTCTCTTGGACCAGCTTTCAATAATCAACCAACTTCATCCTCGAACTTCAAAGGCCGGATCGATGTAAGACCTTATCGTTTACGGCAGGTGTTGTCAATTAACACCATCGGATTTCTGTAGATGGCAGCAGCAACGGACATAATACGTACCGCCGTCGCCGCCGGAAGACGGGTACTTAGTACTCGCGAGCTGAAAATTTCCGATAAAGAAAAGACCCGTCAATCATACCCGAGCTCTCCCTCTTCTGAATAGAGAGAGATTACCATTTCAAAGAGGAGGATCGTCCCGACCTACCGCTAAGTGCCTAATTCTCTGTCAACTAACGTTTCGAACAGGGTCCGGGGGTGTCATTATCGAATCGGCGTGTCAGATCGAATATTAACGGGAGAACCGGAGCGATAATGGGGGAATCGGGCGAGCTAGATCGACCGAATGTAGAACGCAGGGCGCATCTACCGGATTCCATTGTTATCGCTCCGAAAATGTATGAATGTATTTTTAGGACGACCATAGAAATGCATATTGCGTTCTATTCACGAGCGGATACGGTGTGAATTAGTATTCGCTTTTGTGCGACGCGCAAAGGTGGCCTAATTGTGCTTGCGATTACGCGATTTTGACGTCAAAACTGCACGCGGTGACCATTTTACGTCATTGCATTGTAGTACTAAACGAAAAAGCAGCTTTTGTACCCATCGATACATTTCGATGTTTTCGACAACCATCCGTGCATAGCTGATTTCTCTTTTTGCATATTTACTGAGTGTTTCCAAAAATTAATCGAAATTTCGTCGTTACAAGAAGAAAGTTAGATTTTCGTATATTGTCGAAGATCAAATGGTAATTGTTTCTTTCCCGTAATAATAATGGTAATCTGCGTATATTTGTAATCAAATCATTACAGAAATTTGTCACCCAGATCTATGCTCTTCGCTTAGTCGTGAGAGGTATACAGTCATACTGCAGCTGGGATAAGCAAAGAAGGCAAAAATGTTCTTCGTTAGTACATCGTGACGATATGCAATCTAAGGGTGTCGTTCTCACAGAACGACGGTCATCCTCATTAGGCGTTCGTTTTGAGCCAGGTAGGGAGGGGAAGACAGGGCTCAATTTCAGAAGAAAATTTAATTTCTTAGGCATTTGCACCAGAAGACGGTTTTCAATTTGGGAAATTTTGAGATTTTGAGGATATGAAATTTACAGTATCTGCTGGCGTAAATACCCAAAATTTTTGTCTGCAATTTAAGTCTTTTAAATCCCTCCTCTCGGCGAAAGTAAGTGGCTCGATTGGTAGCTATTGTGTCAGAACGATGTTGGAAGTTGTGTGAGAATTTTGGTTTAGTTGCCTCCATTTAGAAGTTTGGAGAATCTATACATATAATTTCTTTATTTGTGTGTTCCTCTTTTTTTGTCTATCCAGAGCTTCTTGAAGCGCACTGATGGACTAGAAAGCTGAAAATTGGCATGCATATAGTAAATCGCCAAATCCTAACGTAGCCGGATTTTTGATTTTTGGCCTGTGGGCCGAGAATTAAGACGAAAAAGGGGCGTGGCAAAATTCAGTTTTTTAACATTTTAGCTTATATTTTCTTTTTCTTCCTGCCTGGCAAGGACAGGCTTAACAGCTAGTATCTAATACTTGTGAAATTTCTAAAGTGAAATTATTGGATTGATAGGTCGTAAATCCGAGAAAAAGAACCGAGGATTTTTTCCCGACCGCAACCCTATCAGGTCGTGTTTGCTATTTCTTCCTACACTTGTTCTGTACAGAATTTCGTTCCATACCTTTGTATTGTCTCTGGCAACGCCGTGCTGACGAGCGGTATAACCGCGAAACGTACGTGTACGGATGGCGAGAGAAGATCAAAATTTTGTAAATTGTCTCCTATGAGCATTTTAACATTATTTTTCATACCCCTCTTCCAATCTTGCTTAGAATAAATCTTAATCCATTTTGTCCTCATGCTCTGTTCATGCGTGTACATTTATTATATTCATATTTCGTTTGTATCCTTTAGTCCTTAGGTAGCACATCCTTTGCTATATCGGCTTAAAGTCCATAAGCTTATTTCTTAATTCTTTTCCTACCATAAGCTTGCTCCAGATTTTCTATCTGTTCCTCCACTTTTAAAGAAGGTGATATCATCGACTTCGACTCATTGTGTTCCTAACTCCATCCCCTTTTTAGCACCATTTCCATCACCGTTACATCAACCCTTGTTTGTGGTACTCCGTCCCTTAACCGCACAGTTCTATTTATTTTTCGCCACTGTGCATCGATTATGCTCTACTGTGGTGATATTCCCTGTATTGTTCGATCTTGACTATTACTTCTTTCTTGTGTTTGGTAAATTTCCTTTTTAACTATCAATTTATTATAGTTTAGACTTTTGGCTTGCTATCTTAAATTCCGCTACAAATGCTTTTCGCCCTTCGTGTATGCCCTTTGGGGTAATTTTCATCAATCCAGATCTCCGAACATTTCAAATATTTCTTGGCCTTGAAAATATCCATTCCCGTGTGTTCTTTTGCCGTTTTAACTAGCACTAGTGGCGGCCTTTCTTTCTGTACGAACCTATTCTTTTTGACCCTTTGAAGCAAAACAGATTAGCCTAGACTTACTGCATTTAGAAATTCTCAAATCAATTTATACTTCCCGGAATCTGACAGAATTTAACTGAACTGTGTTCGTCCCAAAAGTTTTCCGCCACTTTGTTAATAGCTTCAGCTCCAATATGCAGCAGTTCTAAGAAGTACATTTTCGTCAAATCTATCTTGCGCTTATTGTACTTTCCCTATTTCTAACATTATACCTTTTACCTCTGTATCAAATTTAAACTAACTGTAGTCCGCAATGCAATCGTTGCACAACTTTCTGTGAGAGTTGCCCAACAAACGAACCTCAGTGTACTAGATCATTCATTGGAGAGTTATGGAGATGTTCTATTTTTTGTAAAGAAATAAAGCTCCTACAATAAAAACATTTCCCTATATTTAACATAAAGGAAACTTGTAACGTTGGTTTTGTCGACCCAGTTGTTTCATCAGACTATACCGTCAAACTTTTTTATCCATTTGTAATAGTTTTATCCTGTAATTAACTCGTCTATTGTTGGATAAAAAATAAATATAATGATTATTGTTATTATTATTATTATTATTAAATTTGATGAGATTCTTAGAAAATTACAAATTTCGGAGACATACTTTTGATCTCTACAGAAAATAGGAAAAAGGTTGAATATTCGGAGACTTAGTGTACCCCTTCCCATCTGACTGCAGGGAAAATATCCATTGTTCGCTTCCTCGCACCTAAGACACCTTAATCATCATCGCGAGCGAATAATTCAAATTCAACAAGTCCTCCCCCTCGAACAATCCGACTCTCGCATAAATTTTCCCCCTCCGGAAACTTTCCTAGAACACAATTATAAGCCCTAATTCGTCTAAATTACAAATGGAAATGTAATCATAGCTCCGACTAAGCGCAGGAAGTTTCGTAGATGTAGAAGGATAAACCGCGAAGAAGAAGTAGGACCGAGTTCCCCTCGGAATAGCGTTCGTCGAGTTGAAAGTTTTTGTCGAGGCTCGGGGATCGGATCTATCGGCGTGTCGTTCCGAGCGCGGCTGCGGCGGCGGCGGCGTGTAATCAGACAATAACGTGAATATTGCATCATCGTCGATGGAGGAACGGGGAAAAAAGCTTCGATGGCGATGGGGACAAAAAGATCGGTGTGTAATTGCATTTTGTGTGTCTTTCGTCTCCCGAGATCCCTGGCGACGAAGTCGATGAGATGATTTTTTTGCACCGCTGAAGGTTGTTTCGTGTTTTTTCTTCTTTGACTGAAGCATCCGATGGTCGTTGTATTTTATGACGTTGTCCCATTCTTAATGTGGGCGGGTAAGTTGGAAGGAAGCTGAAATGTTAACCCATTAGTGCTCAGAACTATTTCTATTTTCAAGTAGATGTTTTTTTGCGAAAATACCCCTTTTATATGTTCTTTCTAAGTAAGGGCAAATATAAAGAAATGTGGTTGAAGAAGATGTTAATAGTTAAAGGTAACTTAAGTTTCCAGTGAGCACAAAATTGTAAAACTGAACTTTTGAAAAGATGAAGGTTATAGCAATAATAACAATAGTAGTTACCCAATTGAAATAATTAGGAATGAAGTATTTTTATTTTCAAACACACGTTTTTTGCGTAAATACCCCTTCTATATGTCCTTTCCAGGTAAGGAAAATATTTAAAAAATTGTAGTTGGAAAAGGCAATTTAAATTTCCACTGAGCACTTGAATATCCAGGTATTAAACATCACAAAAAGAAAGATTGATAGTAACCATGACAGCAGTAAGTAGTTACCTGAATAAAATAATTAGGAATGAAAGCATTGAAAACAATTTGGATAAATCTACTGGACGGTTTTAACACGTTTTACATCTTCGACATTTGGATTCCCCTTTAGTGATAAGATGCCCTTTGAATCTTTTCCTATATATCTCCAAGAGCAGCAGATCCTGACAAAGACGACCATGGTCTGCAGATAAAGATGGGAGTGTCGTGTTCGCTTAAAATTTGGAGAACTGAGACGAACATCATCCATATTTAGAATATATTGCAATACAGGAGAAGGCATTTGAACACCAATTTTTTCTTTTCCGTTCTACTGTATCATCCCACGCTCTTCATTGGTTCACGATTAAGACACGTCGAAGATACTGCCACTATTGCGTTGCCGTTCCACCTCATAATTGTAAGTTGTACATTACGAACTGTCATGGATACAGTTTTCGCAAAAGCATTTTTTTGAGGAAGCTTTATGGTTTTCCCTATTCCGTTTTCTGCAGTACCACTCAAGTTTCTATTACTAAGTTCTTGTAGTAATGCTACGGATGTAAATTTATTGTATTTATTTATAATTTTATACTATCCGGTATATGGGCATGTTCAACTAGCCCGATGACTACTTTACCATCCTGTGTAAGGTCTGTATCAGATAGTTTTATATGTACACCACAATAGAGTTCAGTATGTAAAATATAACAATCTTCTTTGGGAATAAGACATGGTTATAATAAAGCCAAAACACGATTGATGATGATGACACGATTTCAATTATAACATATATTTCATCGTTAGTGACAGCATTATTTTTTCCTTTCTGACCTCCATATATGCAGATTTCTCTGAAGGGCAATGTGTTTCACCAATTTTTCAGCATGCATCCAAACGGGATGACGTCTAATATTTGAGAAAACACATGGTTTATTGCGTGCAATATTGCGGCAATAAAAATCTGAAAAAATATTATAGGCTACTTTGACTATTTTTGAGCAGCATAAGCCAGTCGTTTGTCACGTTCGTGTCAATTTTGATGGACCTATTTTTGTTTAATGTCGTGAGTAATGTTTTTTGGACACTCCAAACCTATTTCCCAGTCATCTTATGGACCATTCTCTCCAAAGCAATTCAACTATTTTCATTTTTTAAAATGGGATTTGGGTAAAACCAGATTTAAACTGAATAATGTTATAATAATAGACAATAGGGGACAAATGATCTTCAACGACTTTGGTTGGCGACCTAGTTAGAGCAGTAGGCTTGATTTTATTTACTTTGGCTCGTCGATAGAAGTAGGCTGCATTTAATTTTCACAACTAATGGTAAGATCTGTTTCTGTTTCGTCATCTGCGATCGGAGTATTCTCCCAGGTAAAAGTTTTGAATTTCCTTCTGTTTTGTTATCGCATAAATCAGAGTCCATATCAGATTCTGCATCTGGCGACACGTATGGCGGTATACTTCCTATGGATCGTATTCTATTTATGTAGTTTGACTCGTAATGTCCTTTATATGCGTTTCAAATTTAATCGACTCTGAATATGCCATGCTCAGTCCTGCAAAATGGCAACAAAGAAAAGTTGCAATTTTCGTATATGTTAGTATCTTAATGACAGAGCGATTTCTTGAACAATAAAGATGCAAAAAGACATACAGAAATACATACTAAATCCTCTGTAATACATTTATCAAAAACTAGCTGTTAAGGATTTCCCTGCCAGACAGGAAGAAAAAGAAAATATAAGCTAGAATGTTAAAAAGTTGAATTTTGACAGGCCCCTTTCTCGTCTTAATTCTCCGCCCACAGGCCAAAAATCAAAAATCCTGCTACGTTAGGATTTGGCCTAGGCGCTTTACTATGTGCACGCCAATTTTCAGCTTTCTAGCCCATCAGTGGGCTTCAAGAAGCTCTGGATAGACGAAAAAGAGGAACACACAAATATGGAAATTATATACATATGAACATATAGGAAGTAAGTTTCTGCATAGTAAGGAGAGGAGTAGATATATCGGCTTAATCGCAGCGCTGTGGTGTAGTCTAGCAGTGCTAATCACAAAATCGTGTCGTTTTGGTCGTTTACAACGTTTCTGTGTGCAAAAAATATGAAACTGTTGAGATTCAACGTGAACTTTGTTCCATTTATGATGAAAATGTCGTGAGTGTATGTTTCGAGAAGAACGAACTGATGTCCGTAATGAAAAACGGAATGGAAGACCAACTGTTATGACGAACCAACTGTTGGGTAATATCGGAGATATTAATATTCTTAATTAGAGTTTGAAGAAGATACTCCTTATATATTATGGTTTTATGAAAAAATAGCAGTATAGTGAGTGTTCCAAAAAAGGTATTTATTTTGACATATGAAGTAGGCTGATTTTGGAGCAAAAAAATTATGTGGAATTATGCACAAAAATAAGGTTCATTGATTTTTTTATAAATTTTCACACCAAAAACTAAATAATATTGTCAGTCTTATTATTATTGATATTGTAAATACAATTTTAATGCATTCCACCACTATGTATGCACATATGTAGTCGGTGTTTATTGCAAATGGCTCGTAGACACAAGCTGCAATGTTCTCTTGTTTTCTTTTGGCATTTTTTCTGCTGCATAATTGTCACCATTCCTTCTTATTTCGGCCTTCTTCCGAAGTTATTTGACACACGAAAAATAAATAAATAAAAATTCAATTTTTTCAACTTAATAGTCAACTTGATCACACCGGCTAGTTTGGACCCCAATCGCGCCCACGATAATGTTCAGTTGAAAGCCGGGTAAAAACTAATCAGGGATTCAAGTTGCTAACTATACATATCTGTAGAGAGCACTTCAAACCCCAGGGAGATGGAGACAAAATTCTTATTCATAATCCAGAAATACGAAAAATTTGCGCTCAAAATGAAAAGTGGAGGGTTAATATTACTAACTAGAACTCTACTATTTCACAACAGAAATACATATAACATACGGAATGTTAAATTGGGGTAATAGTGTAAAAGCTGGCAGAATTCCCCTAATGCAGAAATATGCAATTGGAATAATGACTGGATTGAAAAGACAGGAATCTTGCAGGCTTGCTTTTAGGGGTTTCCGAATTTTGACTGTTGCGAGTATATATATTTTTGCCACTTTTTGTTATGTATACAATAAGTTAAATATATTTCTGCTTTGTCAGACCTCGTACAAGCCTCTGACCATAGCACTTCATTTTATTGGCGAAATTATTACTATATGGAGTATACATTTTTCAATGCATTAGATGATTCCATTAAGTCATCTCCCAACACAAGTATTTTTAAGACACGACTGAAACGGCATCTGTTGGAAAAAATTGTTATACACTGCATGGATTCCTTATATCAAATTTTGTGTTTCGTGATTTTGCAATTAATGCTCTCATTGTACTTTTCGTTATTTAGACAATGTCGCCATTCCTTTTTATGAATCTTCGTCAATCAACATATTATTATTATTACTATTATTATTACACTCACAAATTTACAAATCCTGCACAAATGTCTGAAGATTGTAAAGAAACGGATGCTAATGAAATTTTATTGAGGTATTAGTCTAACTCACATATTATACATGTGTATGGCTCAATGGCTTTAAAAGACACTGTAGATACTAAAGATTTTAGTTTGAAGTAGTAATAATTGCTAAAGCGTGCGCAATTCAAGATGTCAATGAGTACTAATGGATTAAATCCAAAAGAGAACAATACATGGGATTAAAAGAACGATTCCGACCAAGAATAAGTGGAAGACATATTTTCCTTTTGCTAATATATGCGTCGGATCAAAATACACGAGTTGAACATCAAATTTTACCATTCCGCGGATGCCTTTTTAAGGCAACAGACGCCCTAACAAGGGAATCGTTTCAACGTACCCTCGGACATCAAACGATCAGAAGCGTCCGGGCGAACGAACCAGTTCGCGTCATTAACAAATTCCGTCCGGGCCGAAGATCCAAAGCTTCGATCATCGCGCCGGGAGGGCGTGCGGTCGTTATCGCCCGTATCGACGCGAAGCTTTCGCGGCTTTCGAAAGCCCGAAACTTAAAACGAGGCCCGTCTCGCCGCTTCCACGCCGCCGCCGCCGTCGTCGTCGTCTCTGAGAACGGCACTCAGAGAACAGCTGGCAGACGCGATCGGGAATCGTCGAATACGCAGAGAGCTGACAAGGTAATGATACGTCAGAAAAATACCGAGCGATCTCGCCGACGTAAAAAAGGGAAAAGAAAGAAGACGGAACTAGCGCGAGAGTGGAGAGAACGGAACGCGAAGAAAAAGAAAAAATTGGAGCGCGGCGGCTCCGGCACGAAATTGCTTCGAAATCGTTTTCTTTGTCCGACAGGCATAAACTTAAACACAAGTTTTGACGGTGACCAGACGCTCCGCAATCATAAACGTTTCGTTTTCGTTCTCTTTCGGCTTCGCTTTTTCGGTTCGGAATTTTTTAATCGCCGCCCGAAATTGCTTCCGGATGGAACGACGCGCGGTCGGATGTGTGTCGCGCGGACCTCGCGATATGAAATATTGTGTCGCTCTTCGTTCGCATAGACTTTTTGCCGGTCTGCTGTTACAATTTCGACCGTGGAAATATAAAAATACCCCGAACGACGATTATTGTACGTTATGAGGTTGCCGCGTTCCTTCTCTTCTCTCGTTCCTTTTTCTTCCATGCCGATTCCGTTCGGTTGTTGTTTTTGTAATATTTCTACGGTTTTTTCCCTTTGGACCTTTTCGTTTCGACGAGGTATTGTTCTCTCGAGTGGCGTTCTCTGGTTTAGGCGCTAACGGCGGTATTTACAGGCCATAATGGTGAAACGATTCGAGATAATGGAGGTATACAGTGCGTTTTCGTGTATCCGTTTCCTCACTTTTAAAGCGAAATAGTGCCTGTATCATGGAGAAGGAAATGGAAGGATAGGAGTGTTACAATAAAGCTTTTATATTACGATCGATGAAGGGCAAACAAAAATCATCGATTTCCTATGTCTCAACTAGTTTAAACTGACAAATTATGCCCTGAGCACTCGAAGATGACAGAACATGCCCTTTCAAACAATTGAACACAATTAACTATCGTAGTTCGTCCGAATTTCCAAGAAAAAGGGAAAAATCGTCATATTTTCACCGTTTTCTGTCTACAATTTTAGAACGGACAGGAGTTTCGTCTTAAAAACAATTTATCCGGAATCTCCTCCACGAAAGCTTCAATTCGATGTATAACACGACCTACTTTCAGATATTTCGCAATTTCGTCAAAGTTCAAAGGGTTACCGCTTAAGAAAATTGACAAAATTCTATTGTTTTTTAACCGAGGCGAAACTTCGTATATTTATGATTTCAGAGACGCAAGGAACGATTCTGTAATTTAAATCGGTGAAATACGTCTGATTTATTCGTATTTCGCAATTAATTTGGGAAAAATCAATGATTTTTTCAATATTCAAGCAATCCCAAGAAGATTGGATAAGTGCCAAGAAGCTTAAACTGATAAATTATGGCCTGAGCACTCGAAGATGATGGAACGTGTCCTTTTGAAACAATTGAACGCAATTGACTATCGTAGTTCGTCCGGATTTCGAAGAAAAAAGGGAAAAATCGTCATATTTTCACCGTTTTCTGTCTACAATTTTAGAACGGACAGGAGTTTCGTCTTAAAAACAATTTATCCGGAATCTCCTCCACGAAAGCTTCAATTTGATGTATGACACAATCCACTTTCAGATATTTCGCATTTTCGTCAAAGTTCAAAGAGGTACCCCTTAAGAAAATTGACAAAATTCTATTGTTTTTTAACCGAGGCTAAACTTTGTATATTTATGATTTCGGAGACGCAAGAAACGATTCTGTACTTTAAATCGGTGAAATACGTCTGATTTATTCGTATTTCGCAATTAATTTGGAAAAAATTATTTTTCCAATATTCAAGCAATCCCAAGAAAAATCGATAAGTGTCAACAACTTTAAACTGATAAATTATGCCCTGAGCACTCGAAGATGACAGAACGTATCCTTTTGAAACAATTGAACGCGATTAAAAATCGTAGTTCGTCCGGATTCCTTTCCGGATCACATTTTCCAACAAAAATGCTCAGATTTCCACCATCCAACTATCCCGATTTCTCAAAACGAAGAAAATCAATTGATACTTCTCACATTTCCAGTTCTGTGAAACCCTTATCATTGATTATTTTTGTTTGTTACAATAACATTAATAAGTTTGTTTAAGTTTGCTCTCAGTAACTAGCTTGTCTTGTTTTTTCTCTCTATTGATATAGCCCACTATTATCTTTTAGATCTTGGGTAAACAAATAAATAAAAGAATCGAGCTCTCTTACTTCTAAGATCAGTAAACTAAGTTGATACTTTCCAACAGAAATGCTCAAAACCGAATCACCGTCTCCGCTGAGAAATCAAAAATGACCAACACTCTCCAAGGAGAATATCAGACATCGAACTCTCTTCCATCCCAAAAATTCCAAAAGTTGGATAGCACCCCTAGATGTTATTCTACGAAATTGATTTTCCGTTGCTTCGCAAATTCTGAAAAAGTAAGTCAGTCGATTGGTGGCCGTTGTTCAAAACTTTTGGCGATTCCCGGATAAAGCTATTTTAGTTCGAAGACCTTGGGCTTGGGAATTTTGATTTTGTAGTAGGAGTCCCTCTTTAGTTAGCGGTTGTTACTTTTCGTGCTTGATGTCAACTCCTTCACCTAGCCTTAATGTTGATTTATAATTTTCAGAAATCAAGGAACGAACGGCTAAAATCGATTCACCTTTCCACAGAAAGAATATGGTTTGATTTTTGATTATTGCGTTGGAAAGGTGACTACAAGTTCTGCTGATTTGTTCTATCTAAAAGTTCTCCTTTTTGGGGTATTGGGCACCTTCAAAAATTCCGAGATCAAGTTTCTGGATCTACATACAGGTGCTGAACTTAAAAACTATCAAACAATTAGATAAGGGATTTAAGGTGATAGCCTCTGAATGTAGGGTTCTTATATTGACGACGTAGCAAAAGCCTGCCAAAATATCTTTCTGGATTTATCGATTATAAGTGTACAATTGATAAATCGAAAGTTAAAAAGAAAGTGTTCTAAGTTGTTCCTTTTCAGGTGAAAGTCTCTGTATATAGGATTTTAGTGTCGAGAACGTTCTAAGAGTCTTGGATATTTCGATTTTACACCTTTCTCACCTGTTTCGTCTTCTATACCGAGGCATTCCTCAAAGACCAAAATCTCCACGATACCGGATTACAATAACAATAAATTCGCAAACTTCATTACAACTTCAATCTCAATGTTCGTTTCCACTTCGTAAAACAACCCCACAATCGAGACAACTGTACCTACCGAATTACTGAAAGGGCGAGACAAATATGTCGCGCATTTTAATGCGAATCGCATTGATTGCCTCCCGCGAAGATCTCATTGTATCCGTTCGTTATTCTCCTGCGCGAAATTCAGGAAGACTACTTCGGAATAAGAAAGTGGCAGGATTCGTAATCGGCCCCATCGCCTAATTTGTTTATCTTGTAAAAGTGTTCGTTCTGGAATGATGATTAGGAAAGACAATGGGAGTTCCTTGTCTAAAATAATTCGAATTCGTGAAAGTTACAATCGTGAGGAAACTGCGATTTAGACGAATTTGTATAAGAAAAAGGGAACGTGCCAAAGCTTCTAGTAATAATGATAATGATTCTAATTTAAATTTTTGAATTAATCTCCTCATCTGAATATTAAGAAATCGTAAGTCACACATGAATTTTGAATAAGTGGTGGTTGACACATCGAAAAATCTTATTCTGTTGGGAATCAAGCCACAGTTGTTAGTTTTTTTTTCCATTCTATTGAAGGTGACGAAACACCGAACACTGAAGTTCTTAGCATTCTGTTGAGATATGGTAAATCAGTGAGACTAGGGTTTGATCGTTTTCTGTTAAAGATAATAATTAACTGGTTGAAGCTCTTCCTATTTTGCCTTCCTTTATTGTATTACTTCGAGGATAACGACTTAATAGTTGAGATCTGTACTCCATCGGACGTGCCAACTTTCCTACAGTTTCTGCCGAGTACGATAACCGAGTTGTTGAAATTTTTCGTGGAAACCCAAAAGATTGAAGTTTTGCAACAATTCAGTTCAAGTTTTCGTATTCCATTGGGGACGATCGTTTTGTCAAGGTTAAGTGCTTTCGTATTCCATTGAAGGTAACAAACTCACTGGTTTAAGTTTTCTTTATATTCTGTCAGGTATGACAACCTAGCAGCTGCAGCCTTATGGTATACCTTTGAGGATGACGACTCGGTGATTACAGTTTGCATTCTATCGAAGCTTATATGATAGATCTCTACCACTAATAGGTCAATAAAACAAGGCTGGTTTGAACGATAGTTATATTTTCAGAACGTTTAGAAACGTTCGTTGTTTTATTGACCTATTAGTGGTAGAGATCTATCATATAAGATAAGTATAAAAGGTCACGAAATATATATATATATACATTTTATTCTATCGAAGGTGGCGATTCACTTACAATTCTGTTGAGGATGATTTCTCAGACGTAAGGATGGTAAGTTTGCAATAAGTCAGTGATTGAAGATGCCTGAAATCTCATGGTATTGCTTTGTGAATGACCACTTAGCAGTTGAAACTTTTGTGTCCTGCTGTAATCGGCAATTCACTTACAATCGCTCTAGAGATTGAAGTTGCTTTTACGAAAATACAGTGGTTGCAGGTTTGTTTTTGCAGGAACTCAGTGATTACAGTCTCTTCCCATTCTGTTCAGAATAACAGTTAATGAGACTGAAGTTTCATCGTATCCAGGTGAAAGTAACAATCTACGCGGTGGAAGTTTTTTTCTTATCTTGTCAGGCATGGCAAACCGGTGGCTGAAGTTTTATTCTGCTCTTTTAAGAATCATAACTCAGTGGCTGAAGTTTGCCTTCTACTGAAGGTGGGAACTCACCTGTAGCTTATATTGAGGTTGAATTTTCTTCGTGGAAACTGAATGGTGGAATTTTGCAATAAGTCAGTATTTGAATTTTCTGTATCCTATTCAAGAGAACCAACTAGTGGAACTGACGTTTGTTCATAGTCTGCTGAAGACAACTCACTGGTTAACGTTCATTCCTATTCTGTCCGGTATACGAATTAAATGATTGAAATCTCATTGTATTCTTTTGAGGATGACGACTTAGTAGTTCAAGCTTTTGTATCCTATTGTAGCTGGAAATTCACCGACAGTTTCTCAATCAGTGGTTGGAGTTTCTTTGCAGGAACGGAATGATTGCAGGTTTCTTCTCATTCTGTTGAGAATGATAATTATTGAGACTGAAGCTGTTAAAGATAGCAATCTGTTTGTTGAAGTTATCTCTATTCTGTCCAGGCATGGGAGTTCGTTCGCGGTATTGTGTTCTTTTGAGGATGACGACTCAGTGGTTGAAGTTCCCTCAATTGCTGAAATTTTGCAATAAGTCAGTGATTAAAATGTGCGTAATTAATTCATCTCTTCGTATTCTATCGAAGATAACCCACTGGATGGAGTTCTTTCGTATTCTGTTGGGTACGGCAATTTAATGACTGAAGTCGGATGACGATTCTGTAGTGGAAATTTTGTATTTTGCTGTAATTGGCAGCTCCCTCAGAATTTCTCTTGAGGCTGAAGTATCTGAAAATTCAGTGGCTGGAGTTCCTTTACAAAAATTCAGTCACTCGAGTTTCTTCTGATTTTGTTCTAGAATAGCGAATTGGTGATGTTGAAGTTTCATCGTATTCTGCGTTCGAGGTTGAAGTTCTTATCCTGCTGAATGTATTCTCTTGAGGATGATGGCTGAACAGTTTAAGTTACTATTTTGTCGAAAATGGCAATTCCCTCACAATTTCTATTGAAAATGACAACTTTCTGGTTAAAATTGCTTCGTGAAACCTAGTAACTGAACCAATAATCTGGATTTGGGGAGTTCCCTCCGCTATCTTCGTCGATTCGCTTTCAGATATCCGCCTTACTGATCACACGCACACACAAACATATATAAGCACATTATGACGTGTATAGAACTTCAGTAAGAAAAAGCATAAGATAAACCAACAGGTAATTTTTAAACGAGTTGGAGCAGAGCCGAATGTTAGCTTTAGGCCCCTCTAGAACCTAGAATCCAGAATCCCCTACCTTCTTCATGTAATTGAAAAATTCAGCTTTGTAATGAAGTAAAGTAGAGAATAGAGGTGTCCTGTGTGTCACTGATGGCAATGTTTCGTTGATACAGTGTCATTGTCGATATTTTTCAAGAAACTAGCTGTACGGACAAAGAAGCGTTCCTCTTCAATCGTGATACAGACACAAGTCCTAATGAAATCCAAAATTTATAAATTATTTGCGCTTGTCCAAGACAATATTGTTTGGTGCCACATACGTATACAAAAAATATAAAAACGTTTAATTTAGCTTAAGTTATTATCACTTTTAAATATAACTTTCTAAGCACGTATGCCTCACGTATTAACACGGCGTATCCTTATTTCAAGGAGTGTAGAAAGCATTGACATTGTTTATGAGTAGCCTGTATTTCTGTTGTGTAACTTTTCTCGAGCTTTGGTACTTGAAGTATTGTTTGCCCGTGTCATACGCGGTTAAAACCTAAGGGTTGTGTTGTACTATTTCGAAAGTACATTCTTGTACATAGTGGTATTTCTGCATAAGCATTTAGATTCATAATGTCTCTAGATGCTTTATCTTTACCGCCTATTGCAGTCAATCTGCAGCTGCAAGGGTTTTAAGTTTTCGTTGTCTCCAAGAAATCGGTGAAACTGATTCCCGTTAATTCTTTAGTTTAATATCAGGCTTGTTGGTGGGGAAATGTTTACCTTTTAAGAAATGTTATCCTTCACAACCAGTATCTTTGAGTATCTTTTAGCGAAAGCTTCGGATTGTAGTAAATCAGTTAAGTTAATTCATTTGCGTTGGTTGCATTTTGAATACTGATTTCGTTTGTAGTCGAGATTGTGTAATGTAACCCTTAAAATTAATTAAAGTTTAGTTTAAATGCGTGAACGTGTTCTTATTTAATTCCCAATCGCGCTGGTCCTTCGAAATTTAATTTAGTGCGGGAGCAATCATTTCATAGTGCCACAAGTGCGAAGAATCATTCCAGCTCTTCACGAAGCGGAAACAACCGTCAATACAAATATTTTCTAAATGAAATTGACCGTAAAACTTCATCGTATCCTCTCATATTCCGTAACATAACTTACATCCCATTTCACCTGCAAACGGAGCTATACGGAGCGGCACGGACAAACATTTATTAGAGATCCGTACGAAAAGCGAAATCTTAAGATCATAGATAATCTGATAAGCGCCTTGAATACACCCGGAGATCTCATTGTGAGCTCGAAGTTTCCTCCGAACTTGAATCATTGTCCGGGGCACTTACGAGGGTCGTTACGTTCCGAGGGTTCCCCATAAATTTATCCCATTAGTACATTCAAAATATAGAGCCTCCGGTTGGTGCTTGTAGCGTTGCACAAACTTTCCCCCGTTCCCCCTTTCGTCGCCCTCATCGTCGTCCAGCCGACGTTCTCTAACCCGGTAATACGAAGCAGCTGTTCAATTCGAACAATTTCTCTACATAATGACGCCCTATATGCGCAACACTACAGGGGATCCTCTTCCGACTAACTCGTCCATAAAGGAAAGAAGAACGAACGAAAGGAAAAAAGGCTACGGCGAAGGTAAAAAAGCAAAGTAGACGTGAGAGTTTCACGCACCGCCACCTTCTCTCGAAACAACGCGACGATACATACGAAAATCCGCCGGAATGGCGGAGCAGGTTCTCGAAATATCGAATAACGCGCCCGACGAGAAATCAGATAACGAGTTCGATGATGGAGTTTTTATTCTGTTTGATTTTCTTCCGAGTCAGTGATTTTTGTACGAGGCGCTTTTTTTCTTCTTTGTACCGGTCGGGAGAGATATGAAGGGCAGATTATCGAATGTATTCTTGTTAAAGAGGTGTTCTAATATACCTGCGGGCTTTTGACGCGAACACCTTTTCGATATGATATCCAGCTGTGATAAATGGGTTGTCGTTTCGAGGAATATACAGGAGATCGTGCAGTTTATATCGAAATCGTTCGCCTACAAAGGGAACGATTTAAGAAAGCATTTGGATTGAATGGCTATAGTCAAACTGCACCGCTTAATGACAAATACAGATTAGTTTTAAATTTCGACGGGATCTATGATACTCAAACTGCACCAGCGCGCGCTCGTAATCCGTTAAAGACTTTCCACGGAATTTGAAAATACCGATTGCTTGGTAACCTGTTAATGACTTGTCTTGGTCCCTTATTGGTTAACGAGGAAAAACATCCCTTTCTTTATAACATCAACTAGGTGACCCGGCAAACTTCGTTTTGCCCAAATTTTTTCGACATTCCTTTTCCTCTCAACCTTCGCGTGGCAATTACGAACAAACCCGCAGAAGGAAGTATCCAATTTGGTCCAGTCGTTTTCAAGTTTTGAGCATCCGAACAAACCACGATCCATTTTTACATATGTATACAGATATGTCCTAATGTTTAATAGTTTCATTTGATCTTGCATTTTGTTTGATAGTAAATACAGACTGTCAAAGTGAGGAATTTTTCGGTAATGTCTGGTCAGCGTGATAAAAAAGTTATTGTAATATTTTACAAAACGGAAGAATCTCTTTTGGTGTTAAGTGGAAATGTGTAAAAAGAGGTTGTACTTCTAAACTCCATGTATTACTAGAAGCGGAAACAAGTCACAATCATTTTCCTCCAAGAAAACTTACCAGGGAAATTATTTCAAATTCAGTTAAAAGGAAATGCGTGGAAGACATAACCGAAAAGTCTTCGAAATTAACAAAATCGGAAATTTCTGGTGATCCTTTTAACAACTTGTAAACTTACGCAACTTACGCAATATTTACCGGAAATTTGTAAAGAATCATTCGCGTAGAAAGTAAACAACAAGTCGATCATTAAAAGATTTTAACCACCATATTAGTATGCAAATATTTGAACGAATGACGGACGAGAATATTGTAAAGTTAAAATAAAAATTAAATACTATAGGCAATTTACTAAAAGTCGTTTTTCTTTAAGTGTTAAATCTCAAATCAGCTATTTGACAGTTTTTGTCTCATATTCTTCCTTTAAACTTTGGCACTTTCACATATGTATATCTTAAGACTTTGACAGTTCCAATTCCATGTCAAAAGAATTTGAGGCTTTCACTTAACGTAGAAACCGCTATGCATGTTGCGTGTTGCATGTTGCGCGCGGGTGTTGCGTGTTGTATGTTGCGTGCTGAATGTTGCATGTTGTATGTTGCATGTTCCTTTACTTTTACAGGGTATAGCAGTTCCGTGGTTGCAGTTTCGTCGCTCCAGTTAAGGATGGCCCGTTATTCGTTGAACGTTCTGTGCACTCTGTTCATGATGACAACTCAATACTGGCAGTTTTATTGTATCCCGTCGAAATTTCTTCGTGTTCTGGTCAGGATAAAAACTTGATGGTCGAATGCCAATTTTTGGAAATTCCTTGGTTTAAGTTTCCATCCATTTTGCAGAGAATGACAACTAAATAGTTGCATTTGCTTCGTTGCAGTTAAGGGTGGCAAGTCGTTAGTTGAAAGTTCTTTGCACTCTGTTCCTAATGACATTATCATTATTGCCAGCTGCATTGTACGCTGTCGAAATTTCTTCGTATTCTGGCCAGAAGGATTGTTGAGACCCAATTGTCAAAATTCGTTGGTTGAAGTTTCTTTCCATTATACAAGGAATAACTTCTCAGTAGATGGAGGTTCTTCGTTCTTGTTGAGGGAGCTCATTATTTGCAACGTCTCTGCATTTTGGTCAGGATAATAACCTATTGCCAGCATTTTTATTGTATTCTGGCGTTTCTTAGTAAATATTAAAATTTAGTGATTTAATCCCAATTAAGAATTGAAGCTTACGAAATGGAAACTTTTGAAGGTGACGCTGAACAAAAACGCCCCAAAGAGAAATCAACGTGAAACTCAAAAATCTTGATCAAATTCATCAATCGTTTATAGAACTATGGTTTCAATATCGAAGATCGTCGAATCCCACACTAAAACGAGAAGCGGACGGGAACTATAAAATTTTACTTATTTACATTCGTTGATGGTTTGCAAAACTGAACGCTTAAAATCGCAGAAACTTGACTCTTCCATTGAATCAAGAGATTAGGACAAAATTCCAGCAGGAATTTCGAAGTTGCGTTGGAATTCGTTGATGTTTTGAAGAAGTGAAGCTATGAAGTTAAAAATTTTGAAAGATTACACCAAAACGAAAGATCAGCAACGATAACTAACGACGAGTGGCCGAAACACTAACCTACAACTTCTTTGACGCAGGTGTTGCCAGATGTCTGTAAGATAACATATAATTTCTACATGATATTGTGTTACGTCGTGTATTGGTACCCCGTTTCCTATTATCAAAGTCGGAAATCTCTCAAGCCATCAATTTCGCCCAAAACTCTTGGAAGAAAATTCACTTCACGCAACAACGTGCTGCACCAGGGTCTACGATCTTCTGACCTAACCCCGAAGATACGTCAAACGGAAAACGGATATAAATTAAGCATGTAGGTTCACTCTACCGTGAAAATCGATAAGCTATCGAAGCGTAAGGATATCGACCGCAAGATGACTCCCAAGGCCACGAACAAAGATTAAATAAACGCAAGTGACGGAAATCACGGTACGCGCGAACAATTGTACAGACGATGAAGGGCGAGCTATGAAGGGCGATGCGGACAGAAGGAAAGTTTGCTTAATTACCAAAGGATAAAGGAACACAGGTATAATGATTCCAAACAAAAGAATCTCTTAGCAATTTTCTTACTTCCATACAATCGAAGAGAGAGCCAAAGTATAAAATCACCCACACGCAGATGTAACAAAACAGCAAATATATCGATCCTCAATTATTATCGCCATTCTTCCACCCCAAAACCACGCCGATTCTTGTCGCCTTCCAAGCCACGACCTTCCTTATCAAAAGACCGCGCCTACGCATTAGTAACGTTCCATACAAACGTACGTTCGTATATCTAGATAAATATTCAATTCAATTCGCCAGCACGCGTTCGATTCGTTCGTTCTTTTAACACCCTCATTCATCGCCGAACGAAATGTCACGGCCGACGCGATGCTTTCCCGACGATTCTCTCGCTTTTTTCCGTGGCGCGGAAACGCCGCCGCCGCCCGTTGTCAAATATTTAAATTGCGTGGGAGACGCGAGGAATTCGCGTCGTAATCTGAAACGCCGAAAAGAACTCACGTTCCGTTATCGATACTTTGTTTTTGTTCTCCCGCTAACGTGATTTCCTGTTTATTACACATGCGGGGACGCGTTTCATTTTTTTTCTTCCTTTTTGTTGTTGTTGTTGTTGTTGTTTCGGTGGATGGTTGTCGTTATCGGGACCGGTTTTGTGTAAAAAGAGAAAATATGGTGAAATGTGCGATTAACAGCGGTCGTTGTAAGAGAGGCATTGATGCACACACATAAAATGTGTTAGTATGTATAATATTTTTTGCGTTTTTGGATAATATATGGAGAAAATGGTGTTTTTTGGGATGTAATCATCAATGGGTGAGTGGTAAATACTTGAGCCCTTAGTATGGGAGGTTACGTTTTTAATGGTCTGTTTCCATCATTTTTAGGATGTGAATCATGTGAGGTTTGAACGTTTTGGTATTTATAGCTCTTTTTGCTTTTAAATCAACAAATCTTGTCGAAATTCTTGATTTGTTCTTGTTGCTAATCTTTCGTTTTAGAATTAGCTTTGAACGTTTTGGCCTTCACACCTCTATTTTCTTTCAGATCAACGAATCTTAAAATTCGGAAGTTCTTGATTCGTTGTTTTCGATAATCTTTCGTTCTAGAGTTGGCTTTGAACGTCTTGGTATTTATAGCTTTATTTGCTGTTAGATCAACAAATCTTGTCGAAATTCTGAAATTCCTGATTCATTCTTGTCCCTAATCTTTGGCTTTAGAGTTAGATTTGAATGTTTTGGTCTTAAAAGCTCTCATTTCTTTTAGATCAACGAACCTTGTCGAAATTCGAAAGTTCTTGATTCGTTTTTGTC
Organism: Chrysina gloriosa; assembly: GCA_038088585.1. Classification (NCBI taxonomy): domain Eukaryota; kingdom Metazoa; phylum Arthropoda; class Insecta; order Coleoptera; family Scarabaeidae; genus Chrysina; species Chrysina gloriosa. Next base: position 6,540,732 of record CM076094.1, on the reverse strand, counting down.
CCTCATCTTTCGCTTTAGAGTTAGCTTTGAACGTATTGGCCTTCGTAGCTCAGTTCAACAAACCTTATCGAAATCCGGAAGTTCTTGATTCGCTCCTGCCCCTAATAATCCGTCTTAGAGCTAGCTTTCCACTTCTGGCTTTGATAGCTCTATTTTTTCTAGATCAACAAATCTTGTCGAAATTCTGAAATTCCTGATTCGTTCTTGTCCCTAATCTTTCGCTTTAGAGTTAGCTTTGAATGTTTTGGTCTTGAAAGCTCCCATTTCTTTTAGATCAACGAATCCTGTCGAAATTCGAAAGTTCTTGATTGGTTTTTGTCCCTCGTCTTTCGCTTTAGAGTTAGCTTTGAACGTTTTGGCCTTCGTATCTCTGTTCAACAAATCTTATCGAAATCCGGAAGTTCTTGATTCGCTCCTGTCCCTAATATTCCGTCTTAGAACTAGCTCTCCACTTTTGGCCTTGATAGCTCTATTTTTTTCTACACTTTACAAATCTTGTCGAAATTCTGAAATTCCTGATTCGTTTTTGTCCCTAAGCTTTCGTGTTAGAGTTAGCTTTGAATGTTTTGGTCTTGAAAGCTCCCATTTCTTTTAGATCAACTAATCCTGTCGAAATTCGAAAGTTCTTGATTCGTTTTTGTCCCTCGTCTTTCGCTTTAGAGTTAACTTTGAACGTTTTGGCTTTCGTAGCTCTGTTCAACAAATCTTATCGAAATCCGGAAGTTCTTGATTCTCACCTGTCCCTAATATTCCGTCTTAGAACTAGCTCTCCCCTTTGGCATTGATAGCTCTATTTTTTTCTACACTTTACAAATCTTGTCGAAATTCTGAAATTCCTGATTCGTTTTTGTCCCTAAGCTTTCGTGTTAGAGTTAGCTTTGAATGTTTTGGTCTTGAAAGCTCCCATTTCTTTTAGATCAACGAATCCTGTCGAAATTCGAAAGTTCTTGATTCATTTTTGTCCCTTGTCTTTCGCTTTAGAGTTAGCTTTGAAAGTTTTGGCCTTCGTAGCTCTGTTCAACAAATCTTATCGAAATCCGGAAATTCTTGATTCTGTCCTGTCCCTAATATTTCGTCTTAGAAGCTTTGCACTTTTGCCCTTGATACCTCTATTTTCTTTTCTAATTTTTTCTTGTTGCTAATCTTTTGTTGTAGTTTGAGCTTTGAACGTCTCAATTGCGACGTCTTACCTATGCCAGCGATCAACGAATCTGATCAAGATTGATTGAAGTTTCCAGGTGATTTCTACCTCTGACCTTTTCGCCTTAGTGTGGGCTTTGATGGTTTTCGAGTTCTAGTTTTTAATTCTGCAAGAAAGCTGGAACGAATTCAATCGACATTGTAAAGCTCCTGATCGTTTCATGTCCCTATTCACGAATTTTACTGTGAAATTTAAATATTGTTGTTTATAGATATGATAGATGGATAGATTTTATTTTGAGGTGGCATTATAAATGTGTGTATGTCAGTACATCAATAGCAATCACATATAAATTACGATACCAAACAAACAACACCTTCACAATGTAAACAATAAAACGTAAGTTACATATAATATAAGACAAATTTGAACCATCATTGGAAGGCAATATATGGCATGTCTAAAGCTCTGATTCTTTTAAGAACAGTGAATGAGGTCAACCGTTTGAAGTTATAGCTCAGTTGTTGTGCCTAATTTTGTTTTTGCTTTCACCTCAATAGTCTCCAATCACAATGAAACTGAAGATTAGCAGAAATACAAGAAACAAATGGAAACTTCAAAACTTCCGTTGATAGTTTTCAGAACTAAGACGTTCGAATTGCAGAAACCCAAACATCTCCCTGTATTAAGAATCTAAGACAGAATTCAGCCAGAAATTTCGATGTTCGATAGAGTACTCTGATTTTTTGAAGAATTAACGCTTTATTAAATTGAAAACCTTCAAACATCAAATCAAAACAGAAAACTAGTAATATGGGAATCAACCGGGACCTTCAAACTTTCGATTTCTTTCTTTGATTTCATGTAGGATTAATGCTTGAAAATTGGACGCAAGGATCCTGACAGAAACCTTCTACATACATGATATATGACCACCAAAACAAAATTTTGCATGGGTTATCGGTGCCATTTCTTGCGGAAGTTCAACAAAAATACACTGTTACCCCCGGGGCCCAAATACAATCATCACTAACCAGAAGAGCTGACCACAATAGATCTGTAAAGGTCGCAGTGGAACAGGTAGTATTGTCACCTCAAGTAACCGGAAGATCTTTAAAGCTCACTTCGTGGCTATTCGAGTACATGTACAACAGCCAATCATAGCATCATATAGCAAGTGTCTTTGTGTTTTCCTCAGAATAACAACTTAGTGGATGAAGTTGTTTTGTCCTTTTTGATTGAACTTTGTTTATATTTTCTTTCCCTTATTTTGAAGGAGAACAATCAGTAGTCGTGGGTTTGTCCTATTTTCTTCATCGTATTCTGTTCAAGGTGACAAGCAATGTTTTGAAAAGTTTCTTTGTATCATTCTGAGGGTGATAGCTTACGGTTTAAAATTGCATGGTATCCTAATACGATTGATTCCTTGTATATCATGGAGGAACGTATGTGATTGTAATTGAAAATTCTTGAATTTTTATTGATTTCATCTGCTTGTTGAACTTTTAAAGCAATAGGAACTTCAACATTTTCACTTCAATCGGTGATTTTGGAAGAGTTAAAACGAGGATACGTGGAAATCCTGCATCGAAATTCTAGAGCAGGAAAATGAAGCAGTCGGGAACATTAGAATTTCGACTGGATTCTAACAGCACTGAATTCGAGGTCGACGCTTTGAAAATTCTATGGAAAAAGTTCAGTCACTTGGAGTTAGATGGGCTGTGAGAAAAAGGCTCAAGTTCTTGTTACCACAAATGTTCTCTGACGAAGACGTAGGATACTAACCCATAGCAAGGGGAAATCGAAAAATCGTTATCTCGATTTTTGAAATTTTTAGTTTGCAAGCGTCGTTCTAGTTCACTGATCTTGTACTCAGAACGCTACTGAATAAAAAGGGACATCCATCATTTTTCCTGATTTTAGGTAAACAGCATTTTTTGTCAATTTTTGGAGACTATCATCCGAAACATCACCTATCAAATTCCTATAAGAACAAGCATTACGTAAAGATTGAACTCGGAACGGGCATTGTAACCGATGAAGAAGGGGGTCAACTGTGACAACAAACTGAAAAGCAGGACTATGACTTCAATTACTGAGACGTTACAACTTCAACTATTGTTTCTGCAAAACCATTTCTACAAAAGACAGTAGTTAAGAAGCCTGCAGTGTAACCACGAATTTTAAATTTGTATTAAGACAAGTTATTCTGGCGCTCTTCACACATAACCATACACTTTCACGACTTAATCCAATTTACTTTTCTACGCATATTATCACCCGCATTTTGCTTTCGTATAACTTGAAAATTCTGATGAGAATATGTATCTCTTCCTGCGTCCCTCCGTAATACAAACTTACACGTACACGTCTACAGTTCCGCGTCGTAGATTAGAATAAATTGTCTCCCGAAAGTATCGTACCATCTACATACGTACGTACGTAGGTATGCGGCAAATAAAAACTTTCCACGTCTTCCTCCTCCTTCTTCTCCTCCTGCTCGTCTTCATCCTCGAATTTCCCAAATTACTTCGGCCCCGTATCGCGGACGCTGTTGGGATTTGCGGAAAGATATTCTAATTTAAAGTTACGAACTGCAGCTGCAAGTTCCCTCGCGAAAACTCCCGGTAGGCGGGTTTTCTTCCTTTACTTTCTTTTTTCCTTCTCTTTGGATTTATGAAACGCGCCCGATGACGGACGTATTCAATCTGGAGTTTCTGGACGTATAAACTTCGAAATCGTTGCCAAAATACTAACGTAAGATTTGACCTTTATTAGACGAAGCAGTTCGTTCTTTGAAGTTTTTCCTTTTATGACGTGTTACGACGTAGGGGTCGGTAAATGTGGAGAGACAGAAATATAAGGATAAAGGGCCCGCCCCTTCAACGAATTTTAAATCTGCGTACTTTGTACTTTGTACTTTGTCCTTATCGAAAACGGTATTGCAAGGATGAAAAAATTTTTTTCTTTAAAATACGCCATGACTTGCGGTTTGTCTCGAATGTTTCTGATAGGATAGGTAAGAGAGAAATTGGTCTGATGTTGGATATCTCACTAAAATTTTCTGCTTTAAAAATGGATATCACAAGGGCTATTTTTAGTGCTTCCGGGTAAGTACCTTCTTTAATCGATAAGTTGATTAGTATTGTAACGGATACAATCAATAGGTTTTTATACGTTTTATAACATTCACTGGGAATCCATAAAAATCCCCGGTGACCTTTGAAGTTAATGAATTGGCGAAAACGAGCCTAAAAGAGAACGAACAAAGTCTATACACTTAAGTAAGTCAGATATGTGAATTTGATTGTTGTGTTCTTGATTTGTCTTTAGTTTCCTTTGCCAGATCGTTTGGGGACAAGCCAAATAATTAGTTTGGACGCGGAAAATGAAATCGTTTCCGTAAAAATGCAGAAGGGGAAGTCAAAAATTTACTTGGTTGGTACCTAACGACTATTCCGAGGTAAAGAAGCATGCTTGAGAAGAGTACTTAATTTAAGGAAAAGGGACTCACTTAAAAACTTTTTATAAATTTTAAAACACTTACATTACCATCTATTTTTATACTTGAGTGTGTAATGTTTGTTAAGGCAAATTATTCCCATTTCTTTGCAAAACATGAACAATCATTTACATATGACACTAGAGGCACTTCCAATTTACGTCTTCTTCCACCAAAAACAAGGTTATCAAAAGTGCAAAAAACAATTGCATTTAACTGTATTAAAATATTCAATCACTTGCCACATAATCTGAAAATATTACCAAACATCAAATTTAAAAGTGTATTTAAAATATACTTATTTATAAAGCCTTCTACTCATTAGTAGAATATTTTAATGAATGATTAGTAAATATTTATTTCTTATGTCTGTTGCATCATGCGTGCGCGACGTATGTGATTCGTTTTCTTAAATTTCTATAATTATTTACATTGACGAATTTTATACTGTTTGTATTATAAAATAAAAAAGAAATTATTATTATTATTATTATTACCATTATTACTGAGGGCACTTTTTCTTCGCTGGTTACTATTATCACACCCACCTTAGCCTGTGCCTCGGCCTTTGGGTTCATGCCTCCCAATCCCATTATATATCAATCTGTTAATTTAATTATTCCATTGTTCTTCTTTTTTGTTTCAATTATACCTACTATTGTTACACTCACCTTCTTCATTTCCTCATTAGTTCTTCTCCTTTCCCACTGATACCTCTCACGTTCCATACACCCACTTTAGCTAAATAACTTGTGGTAATCTTATCATGTGTAGTCTCAACCATTTTCTTTTCTGTTGTCATCTCTTCACTGGCTTTATGTATTCTCAGTCTTTTCTCTTGTTTGTTTTCGCTTTTTCTTCTGTTTTATGAATTTACGCCCTCATTCATTGAAGGCAGAAGTAACGAGTACAGCGTAACTACAAACCTCAGAAGTAACAACGTGTCAGACTCTCGGGGAGGTCAAGTTGAAAAGACCTAAATTTTGTTGATATCGTTTATTGCTGCTACAGAATTTTCGCCCTGAGATGAAGGACATCGTCAGCGTACTCAAGAGGATAAAATTTTTTCATGTCGTAAAACTATTCTTTTAAAGAACCTGTACAAAATTAAACTTACGGCAAAGCGATATTAAAATCCCCACAATTTAGTTGGAAAACCCATAGTGAAAATCAAGTGAAGATTTAAACTCTTACTTATAAATTGAAACAGCCTCTAACTCCACAGCGGCTGATAAGGCGCACGTGTTCGCAATATAAAATGCGAGGGAAAGGAACATGACAAGACAGTCAATGATACCAACCCGATCAGTGCCAATCACTACGAGCGAAGAAGTAGAATTCCCCTAACGAGGGCGGTACAAAAAAAGAATTTTTGTATTTTTAAAAATAAGACAGAGTACGGTTAACAGAAACCAGTATTCATTGCCTGAGGTTGTCCTCCTTTGCTAGCTTTTTGTCCTAGAGGATTCAGTAGATCTTTTATGGTCTTTCAGTGCTTCATCTCCACAGTCCCGTTTGTTTTCGTTCATCGATTGTTGTTCTGTTGTAGCCCATTTGTCCGCTTTTCTCCATCTTCCCCTCAGTATGAGCAATTTTCTTCGGTATCTTTTCGGTGGCTCATTCATTTTTTCTTAATTCGTTGTTTAGGTAGATTTTTTCTTGTGGGTTTCCAAATTGATTGTTATTTTTCTTTGCAACTTCTTTTTCCATTGTATTGTTAGAACCCAATTTTACACACTGTCACTCCTATTCTGGCAGCTTCCTTTTTTGTAGCTTTGCGCTGATACTTGTCTCCATAATGTATTCCATTCCAGCTTTTAAACCCCACTTATTATCTGTTTCTAATTTTAATCCAGTTATCACTATGTCATTTTTTATCTGATTTTCTTCAATGCTATCTACACTTTTTTCGATGTGTTTCCCATGAGGACGAAACTAGTGTGCTACTAGTGAATCGTAATCTCCTCCATAAATACCCGAATTTTAGGGCACTAACGTTTGCGATTTGCACAAGCATCCATCCAACAACAATTTTTCGAGCTACCATTTCCATAGTAATCTAATTAAGAATCCCCGGAATAACTCGAAATTACCATTAATATCGCCGTCGTTTCCAATAGCGGCAAATCCGCATCCATCTAGTTATGGAAATGGGGCGGCGGCGGGCGAATTTCGTATCGAAAGGACGACCGCCGCGGCGCGACGTACGTACGTACGTACGTAGGCGGCAACAGCAACAGTTCATACAAACTCCGGTATTGTTTGTCAATTTAGTACGGGCGTCGGACTGACGTTTAATTAGGCGGTTCGCTATCCGTTGCAATAGCAATATAGTTGGGTTAGGTTCGGCGGATGGTTCGTTAGTTATGGTAATGATCCGATTATATGATTAGTGCCGTGACGTGATGGCATTTGCTATCGAAATGATAAATATAATCTGCGCTCTAACACGATTTTAATATCTCGGTCGGCGAATCCTTGCGAGCGTTCCGGATTTCGCGCGATTGTTTCGTGTGGTCGCCGGCGAGTTAAATAACGATTTCTCTTTCATGATTTGCGCGGATATTGCCGATCGGAACGCGCTAACGTGAAACATATGTAAATTTGAGGCAGCCGGCGGTTTTTTGACGACTAAGTTCCCTTCAGTGGATGAACATGGAAAGGATAAACATTGTCATCATCTACAGTACACGCCAAATATGTATTTCGATAAGTAAGTTATCATCCTCAATGGACAAACATGGAGAGACTAAGCATTGTTATTATCTTTAGTGCATATAGAATACGTATTTCGACAACTACCTTTTCATCTTCAGTGGACAAATATGGAAGAGCTAAGCATTGCTGTCATCTTTAGTATATAGGAAATACGTATTTCGACCAATAAGTTATCATCCTCAGAAGAGAAACATGGAAAGACTAAGCATTGTCATCATCTTTGGTACACACCGAATACGTATTTGGACAACTAAGGTATGATATTCGGTTGACAAACATGGAAAAACTAAGCAGAACTGTCATCTTTAGTATACACCAAGTACCTCAATAAGTTATCATTCTCGATGGGCAAACATACAAAGACATTGCCATTATCCTTGGCACACACGTATACGTATTCAACCAATAAGTTATCATCCTCAATAGACAAACATGGAACGACTTGCCATCATCTTAAGTACTTGTTCGCTATCCTCATGTTATAGTTTAGCGACCTGCTACAAGCTTCCCTCTAAAAGCTGTTTCAAGCCAGGTAGAAACCGTTTACAAAAAGGTCGAGTTCTTGAACTCGCAAAACATGAATTAAACTGAATTAGAACACGTGAGTCAGGATACAGACATTCGTCAAGTTATCATCTACTGACATCTGCTAACACTAAAAACGTTCACTACGGAACGCTAGTTACTGTATAAAGCTATAGTCTGTTGAGAGAACAATGGGTAAACTCTAATTGTAGTTGAAGTAGTTGTTCGTTAACTTTCCGAATCATCACCTTAGATAAGGACTACGTGAAGAAAGTAAGAGACCACCAAAAAGTTTGACAATCAAATTCTCCACAGAACTAGACCAAAAAGTAGCCGAAAGTCACGAATTGTTTAAGCAAGCCTGCTGGGACAATGCGCCCACCCACACGTTTCTGCATCTCCGCGAGTTCTTGGCGAAGCGCTGACAGCGCTGAGTCTACCCAAGCAGCGGTGACAACAGCTTTAAAGGAAATCCCGTCGAGGTCTTCGCGGGAACGTGAGACAGTCGGTGGAGAAAATGTGTAGACGTTCATAGAGGCTGTTTTGAAAATTATTAACACTTCGTATTGATACTGTTAATAAACCTTTTTTATTAAATATATTTTATGACATTTGGGACGCACTCTACAATCTCAACAATCGAGGATTACTGACCAACATTATAAAGCTTTTGGTTATAGTGCTGCCATTATTCGATTACAGTATAAGGAACTATATCCCGGCTGAAACTCATGAGTTTATTGGGCAAACCACGGCATATAATTGATCTGACGCAAAAATTCTGAAAAATCACTCTGGATGAGAAGGACTGAAGTTTTATGTATTCTCAGTTTCTTGTTTGCTTTTGCTTTTTCTTCTGTTTTATGAATTCGTGCCCTTATTCATTGTCTGAGACTTTCCTCCTTTGCTAGTTTTTGTGCTCGAAAAGACCGATCCGCATGTGCATTTTGAGACGTTTTGGACGCTGAACTTTACGCAGAGGTTCTTGGGACCCTGTAGACACTATAAATTTGACTGGAACTGTGGTTTTATCATTACATCAAAAATCGCGGTACAGAAAATTACCGCGTTTCATTGGTAAATGGAAGGTAAATGGAACAGCCGAGCCAAAGACAAGCATTGGACGGTAACAAACTGCCCTAAAAGAAAAATCCTTCAATCCAGTCCAAAGTATGAATCAATTGTTCAACCAAGTAAGATACTGCTACCCCCTCTTCACGTCAAGCTTTGATGAATTAAATTAATTTTAAAACACTTGACCGTGTCCAGAACTTGGTAAGAATATTTCCTCAAAGATTTAATGAGTGAAAATTTGTTTAAAAGTACAACGAGTCCGGTTAAATGGTGGAGTTGTGGTTTGTTTAAAGAAGTTTTGGCGAAGACTTTGGGCATCAAAGAACTACAAAACCAGGGTTAAAACAATGTTTCAGTGCTTCATGGAATTAGGATGTAGCATGAGTGTAAAGTTTCATTTTCTAAATTTAAATTGATTACTTTTTCCTGCAAACCTCAGCCATGTCAGTGAGGAACAAGGAGAAAGCATCCACCAGGATATCAAATTACATGGAAAAAGGTACGGGAAAAGGTGGAATGACATCTACTTTATGCTAAAGAGGGACGGCACCTTGTAATGGGGGAGAATCAAAAAGATAAACTTCACCCCATGTCGGAAAGAGCTGGAAGAATTTAAATTGTCATATATCTTTGTCTTTTGTTTCGGCAATGATTAGTTAGCAATTTTAAGTGAATAAATCCGCTCTAATGGAATGCGTTGTAGTTACACACAGAGTTACAAAAGACCTAATTTATATTTTAATAAGAATAAATGAATTTTCCCTCTTCAAGAAAATGCGATTTTAGTTAAAACTGAAAAAGTAATTTGGACAAGAACTTTACGTGACACCTATAAACTTGCTGTCATAAATCATCGTTCCAAGAGTTATAAGATGGAGCCTAATCTAAATTAGAGAAATATTATAATACTACCCACCACGTCATGTTAACAGCTATGAACCAAAACTAATCTTTATTAAATCACCGTTGTACGATTACCAAACCGATCCGCAAAATACGAGGGCGGTTTGTAAAGTCAGTTCCGTTTCCGTCTAGTGAGCAAAGAAGTAGGGATATCGGCGCAATCGCAACATTGCACTGTAGTCTGAGTCAATGTGAGTTTGGTAGTGCTAATGAGGGAATCGTTCAGACATTCTTCGGCGCTATTTTGGTCGTTTAAAAAGGCTTCTGCAATTGAAAATTTCGCCGACGGCGAACTGCGTGCCATTATCCCATTTCTGCGTACAAAGTACATGAAAGCTGCTGAGATTCATCGTGAACTTTGTTGTGTTTACGGTGAAAATTTCATGAGTTACAGTATAGTTAGATCATGGTGCCGTATATTTCGAGAAGGACAAACGACGAAGAACGAAGTGGAAGACGGATAAACTTTTGAGTAAAGACGAAGAGAAAATTCGTGAAAATCGGCGACTAATCACGCAACTAAGTGAATTTGTCCCTAAAATTTTCACATAGGGTGTTATGGTATAATTTAATCCACAGGCGGCAGAATTCTATAAAGAGGGCATCGATATGAGAAATGTTTCAATCGTAATGACATCTATGTATGTAGAAAAATAGCTGAACGTATTAGCTTTAAGCTGTATATAATAAAGACATTTTCATGTGTTGCTTGTCTTTAATAACAGAGCCGACTTACTTTACTAATTGCCCTCGTACAATGTCCTTGCCATCGAACCTCGTAGATAGCTGATGACGTGGCATGGTACAAGCATCAGTGAACCGCAAAGGGGTAATAGAAGATGACTGCAAGCATAATTATAGATATGCAGCTGTCAACAGCTGTAGACCAACTAAAATATAGTGAAAAATAATAATTTCGAAACGTCAATAAGCGTAATGGAAAAAATTAACGAAACGGGGTTACAGATAGATATATACGTAGATGCAGTCTACGAGGTCACCGATGGAAAACGAAAAAAATATATTTAATCGAAAAGGGTAACCAGCCAATGTTTATCAAAACCAGCAAAACGCAAATAGTAGCAGAGACACGTACAGGAAAAATACATTAATTTCCCATCCGTACTGTATACCCCGAATGATATTTGCATCGCATCAATTAGGAGGATGATTTATTTTGATAATTGCAATAATGTGGATCACGCACGGATATTTGTTTGCGCTAGCTCTCTAGGTATGTTCATACATACCGTAGTACCTGCATCGCACTGCGTCATGTATGTTTGTATGTTTGTACGTATGTACGTATAGGTGCATGCATGTATGTAAATAATAATTTCAATTACATTTCCGCCATTACTAAAAACACGTTATTCGTTACGCGTGGGCGCCGGCGTGATAAATCGTCTCCGAACTATCAACATAAAGCGATATTTATCGTAGCGCCGCGCCGTGAAATATTGGACCTCTATTTTAGCGCAGTTTCGCGCAAATATTTGCATAACATCGCGAGCGCGTCTCGTTTCGCGATGACGCGACGCGGCCGTACGACCTTTAATACGTCGGACTTGCTAAATTAAATTCGCCGATTCGAATTACATAATATTCGAGCGGGAAATTGCGTCGAGGCCGATCCCGGAGAATGAAAAGCTCGCTCCGTTGTTGACATATTAATTTTTCGGCGGAAATATCTCGACTGCGTTGACGTCTAATTAAATGTTCGAATTTTGATAGAATTTTTTCGGCGTTCGCTAATCCCCCGTTTGAGAGACAGTCAGTTGAATAGCATAAAAATTGTTTCGCCCCCGGATAATGGAGGAGAGCCATATTTTTCGCATCAAACTATTTATCTTAAATTGACGCAGCTTTACCATACAACATACAAACTGTCTATCAATTTTGCAGTCATTGTTTTATCGTAGGAGTAACGACAAACCATTAATTTGCCTGTCTTTCTCAAGTGCTTCCGGTGAAAGAAAGCACGATTTGCCCTTGTCTCACAGACAAAGATCTATGGACAAAAATTGATGTCGTAGGTAAAACTGCACGGCAAAAGCATTTCTGATAAGAAATGTCTCAAAATTTACTGAGAATTAGTTTTTTTTTAAATAGAACACATATTCTAGTTGAATCTTCATTGCAAGTATGAGTCCCACCACGGGCAGTTTCGATAGATTTTATATTGGCGATTTAGCAGCCCCGAATGGCCACAAAGTCCGCTAACTTCTCTGTACTCAAACACATCGTGAAGTAATACAAATCGATCGGATACCAAACTCAGTGTGATCGGTAATCGTGTCTAGTGTTCTTGGCTAAACGGAAATGAAGCACTACCCAAGCGTTTTCGAGGAAATCATACTGACTAACACTCCATCGGTCCCATATTATGGTATACATAACTAGAAGGTGTTTCAAACCTTACTTTCGTTTTATCTCTTTAATGCAGGACATATTCCAGTCGGATTTTGCAGTTGTTTTTATTTAATCATAAAATAGAGATGTGGGAGTTAGCTGTGGGATAGAACATCCAACAAATGTCCGTCTCGACTTCATTGGCAAACGTTGAGCTTTTCTAAAAGTCCACATCTTGGCATAACTGGGGATAAATTTCGTCGACACCTCGTTGTATTTCCGTTTTGAGCTTTTCCCCGTCATCACAAAGAAAAGAGCCCAATGGTGTTAGATCACACGATCTTGGTGGCCGATTGACGTCTTCCCGTCGCGTCGCAAGGTAACACGTCCAGGAAGCCTCGTCTACAAAACTACATTGTTTTGGTCGCAGTGTGACCGGTTGCACTGCTTTCTTTACCACAAATCATACACTATTTAGATAGTGAACGATCTTTAGACAAACTTGAACAGTTTTCAACGCCATCTGTGGTTTGTAAGTGACAGTAAACTCGAGATTTACTAACGCTTTACTTCACAATATATTTATGTACATATTCATGGATGAATAAAATAAATTGCATCGTTCTCCGTTTCAAACCACTTTTATGTTTTCAAGTTTTGTATTTCTAAATGGAGCGTTCTAGTTTTTGGAGGTAAATGTTTTGCCTTTATTGGCGTAACACTCATACATGTTTGGATATGCTCCAAAATTATAAGCAATAACAAGCGTACACCGTTTGATATGATAAACAAATACAGTTTTTTTTTTTTTTTAGTATTACATAGATTAAATTAGAGACAAATTAATATTAAATAGCATAGCAATTTTAATTTTAAATAACATTTTGACTTTCTGTCCACTACGTGGGTCTATTGGACCCCAAATCAATTGTGGCATTCAATTATTTTCTCATTATTCAACTTTTCAATCTCTAACCTCTGAGAAAGAGATATTTTGAGCAGCAAAGCTCACTTCTACAAAACTAGCATCTAAGTATTATAAGATATTAAATTTTGTTAATATATTAAACATCTTCAATGATTAATGATGAAGAAGTTTACCTTTCATTGTAGATATTTTTGTTGACAGATTTTCAGGTTGAGGCACATTTTCCCTGCGTATCATCCATATTTCCTACAGCCACAGCTACAGAAATTTATTTTCTGCTCATCAAGAATATGTAAAGAAGGCATCGCAGCTTTATGGATTCTATTTGATCCCACATTGATATAGTTGCTTTCAAAATATTGGTGGCATATTCGTCGATTGATGTACACCACTAACGAATCTAATTTTCCTAATTTTCAATTATTGGCAACCATATTTGTCTATTTTCATATTATTTCTTCGATGCGGGAAACAATGCCTAATAGATGTTTTATGATCGCATCCAAGAACTGAACAATTAGTGATAGCCTAACTTGGTCTACAAGTAAATTAAACCATAATTTGTTAATATTATATATATATATATATATGTATATATATATATAAAGGTTGAAAGTGCGCTCCATTGCTAAAACTGATTTTCTTCAAAAATCAATATCGACTTATTGACGCTCTGGTATCAGATGTTGTCTTAGTTGAAACTTGTGCATATAGATGTCCTTGGTGAAAATTCAATGCAAGGAGCTTTTGGAGGTAACGCTCAGAACGATGGCGAGTCAAGGTGGATGGACGTTTACATACACTTTTACTAACCGCCGCAATGTTTTCAAGCACAGTGGTCGTTTCTATTAATGTTTATGGGCCTACAATTCAGAGCACAGTCGTCCCGCTCAGATGAATATCACATGCTACAAGGTTTTGACACATCTTTAACTTTCTGCATTGAGGATGACAACTTCGTTGTCGTGATTTTGTGATATCCAAATTGTGGTCAGTAAGAGGCAAAACTTCTAAAAGAATTTCGTTCTAAACCACCAATATTCCGCCAGTTTACCAACAACTAAACTATTGAAAAATTCTACTCTCAGACCCATCACCTGCTCCTTTTCGATAATGAAGAAGAAGGGTATCGTTTAGCGCGTCGCGGCCAGGTAAGATTCTCGAACGCGGTAATCATCCATCAAATATCCAATTAAAGACGAAATATGCGCGCGCGTTCGTCCCGCATATACCGGGGCAATGCCACCGCAGCTTTTCGTTTTCGTGTTCTTCTCTAAACGGTAACTAATTTTCTCCTTGATTTAAAGGTGTTTTGACAAGGGTCCGGAGCTTCACTTACCTAATCGAACCACTTAATATAATAGCGGGACGCAGGCTGCCCCGAAAGAAGGCGATTATATCGGGACGCGCGGTGATCTATCTTGCATTCGGCTCCGAATCCGGCTCCCACGATCAGCCCGATCGAAAAGGTATCTAGTAAATTCGGTTCGGAATATAATTTTCATAAATTTTCTGAGTAGTAATCCAGGAATTCGTTGAAGTAGGGGAAGCTGCAAAATGTGCATGAGATTGTGTTATTTTAATAGACTTAGAAGTTGGCTGCAGGTTGTACTATCTACGATAAGAAATAGTTAACACATGTAACTCTACTTACAATACAATGTTTGCAACGTTTAATCAGCATGTAATCCGACGACCGGTATTGCATTTTGTACGGGTAGTAGTTGTTATACAAACGAGAATTTCCCATTAACTAAATACAAAAGCAAGTCACTTTTTTGTTAAGGGTGTGTGTCCTAGCACACTATACTGAATCTCAATTACTTTATATATCCCTCGCCCCTAGTTACTCGACCCCATTAGATCGATGTCCTCGATAAAATCCACTCGCATGCCGACAGGAATCTGTTTTCTTACCTACCCTTCTTTTCGGAAATCCACTGGTTCAGTTCAGGTAAATGTTATCAAACCACTGAAGCTTGTTGCAACAGTACACATTATAACAGATTATGCTATACCAGTCCTAATTGTAGAACTAATAGGACGCAAATATTTGCATTCTTCTGAAACTTCTAGAACTTCGGGAATATTAATAAAACTTGTTCGTTTCTCATACAACATAGTTGCTTCTATTTCTAGATGTTCCAAATCGCACTTTGTACGATTCTTTGATAAGGTGTTTTTCGCGGTAATTCGCTACATTTTTGGGAAAAAAAGTATAATATAAAAATGTACAGGACGCAAACGGTACAAAAATAAGTCGATTTTCGTTCAATGTTATTCAAATAGCCGCCATTTTTTTTCTATTATCGATCTTTGGCAACCGGTGGTGAATTACAACGTGGCAAACCATCCTCTTTGAAATGTCATTTCCTATTTTTGTTGCCTTGGGGAACACATTTTTCTTGAGGACTCGATTTTGGCGCCCTCTGAAAATTGGACAAAAAAGGCTGGACGAAGTAAACAATTTTTTTCCATTCTATAAGGATAACGTCATGTCCTCGCAAAAGTTTTATTGTTATATCTAATAAAGAAGCTGAGAAAAACGATTTCGAAAATAAGCTTATGTTCCGCTCTCCAGGCTAGATACCTACCTTAAAACTTCAGTCCGTATAGGAAACTTCATTAAACATTGAATCTTACTCATCCATTTTTCTTTCAGTATAAACGGGTATGTATTCGGTGTAGTATTGTGTTCAGATGTGAATCGTGCCCTGTGTTTTTCAGCGAACCAGGCTCAAACCGAATAACCGGTTTAGGCACAACAAATACGGTAAGCTTACCTACCAGCGCACAGGCAACGTTCCTGAGATTTTAACATCAGATAACATCAGCTGTTATCTGTGGGTGTTAAATTTGCAGTAATAATAGCTGAAATGCTAGTTACGTCCCTTGAAATCGTTACGGATCTACAAAAAGAGGAAGAATTTAGCATCCGAGGAGTCTGATTCAATTTTCGGTTTCACGCAAAATGGAGTCAACGAAATCGCATCTGACTTCCATGAAACAGTCATCACAGAAAACTATCGATTATGCCTCCGTCCCGAATTATTTTTTTAACGACTCCCTCTTGGTTGTTCCATCCTCTAATGTAAAAGGTACATCGCAGTAATTAACGGCTTCGAATTTCGTAAACAACGACTTTAAAATTACGAATCGTCTCCCTACCCGTTCTCACGCGGCTTCTCCGATGATCGCGATCGTGATTTATCCATCCGAACCCTTCACGGTTAACAGATAATTTCAATTTGTTTTCCGTTTAATTATCACATAAATGGACGAACTCTCCGGTTTCCTTCGACCGGTCGGGATCATTAGTAATGCATCGACCGGCCGTATAACGAAGCAACAACCGGCGTTATGCAGATGGAAGACGGACGAACGAGATGAAAAAGTGTACCCCCTAGGGGCTCGACGCGTAGGCTACGCGCTAATTTATGGCGGGTCGTCCTCGGCTACCTACCCGGCTTATTAAATATCGTGCATGGAATTACGTAAGGTGATGTTTGTGTATACGTACGTATATACAACATAGTTAGAAAGGATGTTTTAGAATTTCGTTCTCTAATCTAAATTAGATCTTCTCGTAGCGGCGCGATTTGAGAGACCGACCCGATTTTAATAGGATCGATAACTTTGTCGAGACTTAGATCTATTGGGGTATGAATAATTCTAATTTTTGAGCTTAAATTTTAATAGGGGTATGGTAGATGCGAAGTGGTTTGAACGTGGGTCGATGATGGTTAACATTCCTGTTTTTTCGATTTTGTCTCAGTTTATCTCTAGGACTATGGCGTGTTCAAGACAATAAAAATCAAACTAAAGAAGGAAACGTTTGAGCCTGCGCTGATTAAATGTTGAACTGCAGTAAGTTCTATGAGAACGGCAGATTTAGTTCCTATGACCACAAGGCGTATGGATGTTATTAGACAGATTTTCTTCTTCCGACAATCTGTTGAGATCTGATATGCATCACTTCGTTGCCCCTCCCTTATATTGTGTTTCCAGGATTAGAAACTACTTAGGACCAAACGAGACTAACTAGTGGTACAAACATTTGAAGGTGATAAAAGCGAAATCTGAAATTTTCTAACATATGTATATCTAAATAGCCCTCCAGTCAGAGGCTTTGGCAAAAATACACTGAAATATTGGAGCAAGTGAGTGAAAAGGCCTGAATGACCTTCCCCAGAAAGTCCATCGTCTCTAATTGTTAGTGAAGATATTGTACTTATCGGAGAAGTTTATTACTCCGACTCCGATCTCATCTAAAAATGAGATCGTCAAGAAGTGGAGGAAATTACTATTAGATGATAGTTGCTCATTCCTGTCTTGTCTCTTTTGCGGTCTGGGATGGCCCTTGATAACATCGACTCGTTCGAAAAACTCCATTAAGGTTTGAAACTTACTGCCCAATTTATCCTTCAATCTAAACGGTGTTCGATTTATATATAAATTGCTTCATGGTGGCGTCGACTCATCTCGTTTAGTGCCCTTCATTAGCTTTCAAGTGCCTCGGCCACCTGCTCGCTTCTTTGTGACGTTTTCATTGAAAACAGCTAAAACATGTTTTGAGAAATGCACCGATGAACCGGATACTCAATATTGCGAATTCATACTTCGGGGATATTTTAGTTTAGTTCTTAAGTTCTGTATTTTTGCATATATTTATTATTTTTTTATATTTTTCTTCTCAAAGTTTTTTTGTTTTAAAAATTCTTTTTCTATTTACAATTAATCTTTTCTATTTGTATAATTATATTAATACGTGTAATTATTTCTCGAAAATTACCCTGTAATTGGTTCCCGTTGGGTAATAAAGTTTATTACTATTATGATTAAAGTTGATTATTATTATAAACGAGGAGGCATCCAGTCGACTTGTATTTCAGCGAATCAGGACCAGAGCGAATGACCGGTTTAAGCTCACCAAACCGGGTAAGCGTGCCTACTAGTGCGCAAGCAACATTCCTGTAATTTTGAAAATTACATTTACGGTTAACTGCAGGTGTAAAATTTGTTGTACTCGTAGATCGAGTCGTGGTCTAATGTCTGGTAATCGTCACGGATCCACAAGAAGAAGCGAAAATGCGCTTGGTATGAACTTTTAAATTTTTAGTTCTGATCCGGATTTTTCGGACCAACAGAAACGCGCGTACTGGGATTTCCAGAAAATATGTATCACAGAAAACTTTCCGTTGCGCTTCCACTAACAAATTTTTCGAATGAATCCTTTTTGGGCTCTGTAAGCCTACCAAGACCTGCTGGGCGTCACTTTTGCATGTCCCTTTTGTATGTTGCTTCTGGCATCACAAATTCTTTCAGGACACGCGATGATCAATTAAGAGGGGACACATTCGAATGTGACCAGATAGACTCATTTTCTTTTAAATCTCTAGATAAAAAGCAGTTTCCCTTCTAGTTTGGCCAATATCTGGCGCTGTCGAAGTCTCAAGGCAGTATGCTTCATTTCCATATTAATCATGTCACAGAGGCTTATAAGAACTAAATACAAAATTCAGAAAAACAAAATAATAAGTATTAACTTAACTAAACAAAAACATGAAAAAGAACAATCTCAAGACCACCAACAATTCAACTTAGCTGCTAAGCGTTTCGTAATTTAATATTCTTGTTAAAAACATTTCTCGCCCCCTTTCTCATTTAAACACCACCGCCAATTGTTCAACATTCCTCTCTCTGCGTCTGACCACAGCATTCCTCCACATTCCCTCCAGTGCATCCAGATTTCCTCTTCCTCCTCACACACTACAAACTTTCTTTCCTCCTCCTTCATCCAATATCGACTTCCTCGTTCCTTAAGGTAGTATAAACTCAATGGAGGCTTGAACAAATTTAGTCTTTTGGAGATGTTTAGGGTTCCGGTGGACCTGTATTCTGTTCTCAGTATCACGAAGGCCACATGAGACCTGGAGATGGATTTCTGTCTGGGTGGTGGACAGTGTTCTGCCTTCTACAGACCGTTAGGATAGCTGTGGTATCTACGTAGACAGCCCCAGGATACCAACTGACCTGCGTATCAACCGCTTCCATAGCCTTATGGTTGTCCTTAGACAATGAGGGCCGATAAGTTAGCAGGTTAAAATTGCAATTATTTAGGAACCAACATATTCAGCCTTCTAGAGGTTTAACCGGGTGTAGTTGGCTCCAGATCATGCTTTGCAACTTTTCCCTAGAACTACTGGCTGGCGGTGTCAGTGGACCGCATTTTTTCGAAAATGAAGCTGGTACTGCCATTATGGTTAACGGAGTAGGCTATAGAGACACGAAGACCTATTTTTCATGGCATTGTTTGAGAATATGGTTGTCCACGACTTATGCTTTCAACAGAACTTTCGATTTTGTATAAAGATGATGTCAATCAACCACCAAGATCATGCGATCTAACACCGTAAGATTATTCCTTCTGGGGCGAGGTGGAGGATGAAATCTATTAGGAGCGGCAGAGCTCAAAGTCCACATCGAGGGCGTAATACGTGAGATTGAGTCGCATTCTGCATAAAGGTGATTGAAAATTTTGCCAGAAGAATCCATGTCTGCCTCAACGCAGTCGTGATGGAAATTTTTGGATATTGTCTTTCATTCTCCTCAACATATTTCAATTGATATATAAAGAGCTTTCATCCAAAATGTGTTTTGTTTGCAACTGAAAACAAAAAGGTTCTTATTGAACGACCCTTTAAAAGCACACAATAGAACACAACAGAAATAATGCCAATCCTTTTACACAACGCCAGAGATAAAAGTAAGAACAGCCCGTTCCTCGTTCTAAACCCATGATAATAATCCTACCGTCTCCGCTCCGATCGTATCGAAATTGGACGCCTTCTACGCTCTTTTGTCTAATCGGAAACCGACTGACCGAAATTCGAAGTCAGAAGTTTATTGGGTTAACGTCGTCAAGTAACAATTGCGTGCACTTATCCGGACTGGATATTTAATTTCGCGAAGACGGCGGAATCAACGCCAAGAAACTATATAATCTTCGGCTTGGATGTAGTCCAATATAAGCCCGTTCGTCTTACTCGGAATTAATGGCAACTGTTCGTCGAGATAATGTCGACGAGACTCGAGTAAATAACTTAACACGTAATTGTGTTTCGCCCAAAATAGGTTCCATCCGTATTTCATATTTCCCCATTTAATTCGGACGAATCCTCATTTGTACGAGGCATATTTTCTAAGTAACGTAAGTGGTTACGGTATGAAGGAATTAAAGATGCCTGGTAAGTTTTGCTTTGCACGGAACACAACACAATTTGGAAAGGAAGAATATCCAAGGGTTTTAGACGAAAGTACCAACTCCGGCAAGGAGAATCTAATGTCGAAGACGTATTAGCCTAGTCCTACAAGTGATAATTGGAAGAAGTAAGATAAAGACTGAAGAAACAATACTTAAAAATAGACCGTCAACGTGTAGCATTTGCTGATGACCATTCTAGCAGAAACAAAGAGGGAGCTAGAAAAGGCGAAAAGGCTAGTAAAGGAAGCAAATCGATTTGCTCTAAGAATAAACAAGGGAGAAGCTAATTATATGATAGTGGGTGATACACAATGTGATAGGGAAAATTTTCTAAAGGTGTAAATGGATAGATAAATAAGCAGCTTCGAAAAAGTGCAAGGCCCTATTTAGGCGCAAAAATAAGAGAAAATGGTTATGAAACAGGAGAAATAAAAACGGGAGTAATAAAGGGGTATAGGAAATATGGGGAATATATAGGACGATAATTAAAGCCACAATAGTCTAGGCGTGTGTTTCCTCTGGCACAAGCATTGTACGGACGTTTCATCCATTGATGTTCCATTCTTTTCGTTTATTTCTTAGGTTCTTATTCTTGTTTCTTTTGCCTAATTTCTCATTTATCGAAGTTTCTTTCTTGCCGATGGTATCAAACTCCTTTTCCTTATTCATGGCTGTCGTCATTATTTCGTTTTTGCTTTCTGCTCTGTCCTCATTTCTACGATGTCGTCGCTTATAGTTAGCTGTACCTCTGTTTTGTTAGCAATCACCTTCATTTTGATTTCAGTTTTGTCAAAGATTTTCATTCTGTGCTTCTTCAATTTCTTAAATAGACAGACTCTTCATTCTCATCCCTCCTTCCAGTTGTTCTATTCTAACGGTCTGAAGGATAATCGTCTTGAATAAATACTTTGTGATTTTTAGGATTCTTTCTAGTTTCAGACGTATTATTTGTTCCTGTTCCAAGTCTTCATCTTTATAAGATTGGCGAGATCTCGGTTTCTGTGTACGGGCACCCAATCTTCTCGTTTTTAAAAGGTTTTCACTTACATTTAGCCGTAACCTTTATTTTGTTTGCAACTTCCTTCATGTTGGTTTTTATTTTATCGTAATTTTCATTCTCTGCTTCTTCATAACCTTGAATAAGCAGATTCTATTTCCTCACCTCTCTTTCCAGTTGTTCTAATTCGATGGTTTACGTTTGAGTAGCGTTTTCTTAGCCCTGCTTTCTTTCTTTAACACATTGTTTCCTCTTTCTAGTTTCTCTAATTAATGCTGATAACTATCAAGTTTATAGAATTTCAATATTTCTGTTTTCTATATCTCCGGATTTTAGTATTATTGGCTCTATTTGCTCAGAGTCAGCCTTGAGGTGTTAATAACAACGCTGTACCTGTTGTTATATTTTTATGTTGGTATATAAGTTGCTTATCTTCGAGCTGCGAGAAAGCCACCGTCCGTCTCGACCAGTCCGAGATGATGTCTGTATTGGCACCTACAGATGTTGAGGAAGTTATTTGTACTCCTTTCTCTCTTCTTTTGCGCGTCGTCTTCTTTAATTTTAACTGCAGCCCTGTGGTTGTAGAAATGAGGCGGCTCATGAACACCGCGGAGTAGGAACTGTAGGAAATAAACACGAATGATACAATGGAGGATGTTATGATATGCTGGAAGAAGAAGTAGAAGCTAGAATCAAGCGGATTAGAAGGAATAAAATTTGAGTGTAAACCGCAATAAGAAAAAAATGAGGAGACAATGCAAGAGGAAAGTAAGAAAATGCGAGAGAGAACGAATGGGCGGGAAGCTGGTGGAGATAGGAAGCGAGGACGGAAATAGAAATTTAATGGTATAATATTTTAGAAGAAGATAAGGGAGCAGAACAAGTCCTTTAAACATAGAACAACTTACTTACTTGATCCTAACCCTTATATCCTTCCGCGTGTCGAGTTCATGCAGTTTTCATTCCCGTTCGCCATGTTTTCCTGTCTTTCATTTACTTTCGGATTTCCTTGCAATTTATATTTCTTTCCTCAGCCGCTTCCCTTATTTCCTTTATCTAACACTTTCTCTGGGCCTACTAACAAGGCATTGCAGGACCAACGAGCACATGAACCAAATGAGCTTGACAGAAGGAAGGATATGTAGATTCTGTCAAATTGAGGAAGAAATCGCGATCCCCGTACTGTGCGTATGCGAGGAACTGGCAAGGACGCGACTGTCACACATGGGAGACGAATATCCCGAGGCAAGACTATATAAAGAAGAACCGCTCTCAAAGCTGTTAAGTCTAATTAAAGGAAGCTGGAGAACGTACCCTTCTGGGCATATGAGGACCATAATAGATCTGGAAAGGTCGCAGTGGAACAAGAACCACTATCACCTCAAGCGATCTAATCTAATCTAAGCACTAAACACTTTCTTGGTCTTCTTTTTAGTTTTCTCTTGTTTGTCTTCGCTTCGAAAACTCTTCTTACCGATTTATCATCTCCCATTTCTCATAACATATCCTAGCCATCCGAGTTGTCCTTCTGCTATTTTTTTTTGTATGGGCTGTATTTAGATTTTCTCTGATTGTACAATTTCTTACTTTATCCGATCTCGTTTTTCTATCTGTTTCTCTGAGGAATCTCATTTCAATGCTTTGGGTTTTTTGTTTTTGATTCTTGGTTGTCCATACTACAGATCCATATGTGAGTATTGGTGCAGCTATTTTCTTAAAAATTTCCGTTTTAATCAGCTGTGATAGGATGATGTTGATGCTGCTAAATAATTTTCTGGTTGTCTCTATAGCAAAATTGGTATAACAACTAAAGAGGGACGATTAATAGGAAATCCAGTAGAATATAAACATGTTTTTAAGGATCGTTTTTCAAGGTACTCTGATTGACACTGAACCACAACGAATGGCAGAAAATGGGCAAGAAGTAGTAGAGGTAGTTGAAGATAAATTCACATTAGAACCACCAACAGATGAAATTAAGGAAATCGTTACAAACAGTCGTAATGCCAAAGGGTCGAGAAAAGCTGGCACGTGGCTTGTCAAATCCAAGATCTCATCCTATCACATGGCCGTATAGCCTCAGTCTAGTCTCCAGTGACTACCACTTGTTACTTCACTGGAAAAACCGTATAGGCGGTTAGGGCCACGACGATGAAGGTGGCGTCAAGACGGCCATTTTGCAGTGATTGGAAAATCAGATTTCTATGAGAATGGAGTTGACAAGTTGATTGTACGATGCGATGATTGTCTTAAAATTGGTGGAAATGGTGTTCAAAAGTAGATTATGCCACAGGCTTTCTTCTAGGAATAAAATCGTTGAAAAAATTGCACTTATATTCTTCTTTTTGTACCGAAATGGTACTTGCTTAAAGCAAATGCGTGATATTTAACACGCCGAACACACACACATCCCCTGCACTTTCCCCCATTTCATTTCTACGAAAAATCCGGGGCCTAGTCTTCGGGTTTATGGCACACTTAGCTCGCACAATATCCTTTGCTCGCGTACGGTATAGGAAAGCCGGTTTTCCCATATAACATACACATACACACCCATATCACTTTCTTGGTGCCGCGTCGACTTGCGGTATATTTTTTAACGTTGGCGTTCCCTCTCACGGCGAGAGACATGTGTAATACATCAGAGGAGGAAATCTCGTTATTCAAAAGGCGCCCGCACACGCATCCTTCTAGAGTCTAGGTTACGACGCTACCGAAACGGCTTCTTCCAATTGCATATTCCGAGAGTCGGTACTTCTCGGCGTATCGTCCTCCCTCTGCGAGATTCCTTCGCCTCGTTGCGTTCATTTCGAGTAGAAACGTATAACGTGCCCCGAGTCGGATGCAGTTTTCTCGACGGGCGGAAAAATGAATGATAAATTCTTCTTATGGACGATTTGAGTTCGAGAGCGTTGTCTAAGATATGGGTGATGTTAGGACTGTAAGATTCAGATATGGCGAATGTATTGAACTGATCGTAAACGGTTCGAATTTAATATTGCTTTAATATTGTTCAGTGTAAACCTTGCCCTTGTTTTTCCTGGCATAATTTTTTAATGCCAGGTTCGAGTGATGCGAGGTATCATCTCAAATCTGGAACTGCCTTCAGCTGATTGCGATACTTATTTTTAATGCATGGATAGGAATAAAAAGCTCTTTCCATCAGCACAGTACTTGTACATGGCAACATAAACTGAAATGCTTTCTCAGAAAATATCTCAAATTTAGTGTTTATGCCTGCCCAAAAAGACGTTTGGATCTAAATGGCCATTTTAAAATCGAATCGGTTAAAATTTCCAACAAAGTCCCTTTTTCCCTAGTTGACAATTTAGCTACTTGAAAGCGTTCCACTTCAAATGGATTTAGAATCCGATAGTTTGTCTTGTCTGGTTTTGGAAAGTATTCCTGGAAATCCGATTTAAATCCTTGCAAATGTTCAGTTATTTGTCGATCTAATTCCGGATTCCAGATAAGAAACTATATATATCAGGTTGACTATTTTCAAAATAATCACATTTTTTAATCATACATTAAATTTTGTCAGACGCACTAAATATGGTTGTTTCATCTTAGAGTGCCAAATTTATGCCTTATTTCCAGGCAGAAAAATCGAGGGTCTGAAACTGTTTATCTTCATGAAATTCGCCTTCAAAAAAGAACTTGAACCTCATGCCTAAGCTCAAATAGTCTAGTAAGAACTTTACCACGAAATAGCCATCTCACTTGACGATGAAGGAGCAATATAGAATGAAGACTCATCATTAACCACTTGGACAGTTTTATCAAGAACAAGCTTCAAATCGAGAGGAAAGTTTCTTAGAAGTTAAATTTAGTCTATAGATGTAACAATCGCTCCAATTTACGTTCAAGGCTACTTTCATTATACGACTGCGAAGTATTACAAATATTGCATGTGTTATCGCTACCATGTGGGCATCTTACCTGTTGTGGGGGCGAAATTGTTACGAAGTATATAATTATCATATAAACTAATAAATCCAACATTTTTTTTCGAAGTGAAGGGGACGATACTACGTAACGTTTCTATTGAAGGGGGCGATAATTCATTAGAGGTTGAGAAGCACTGTGCTAAACTCTGACCAAAGATAGAGGTAACTTTGATAGAAAGTTTGCTTTACACTATTATAAATATTATCCATGCTAAACTCTCACCGACGAAAGATGTGGCTTCTATATAAAGTTTGGAAACTACTGGTTTACAGTATTAAAAATCATACATGTGCTAAACTCTAACCAAAGGAAAACGTAACTTATTACAGAAAGTTTGAGAATCACTGTTTTAGAGTATTATAAATATTATCTGTGTTAAATTCCCACCAACCAAAGATGTAGCTTTTATATAAAGTTTAAGAACTACTGGTTTACACTATTAAAAATATTACATGTGCTAAACTCTTACTTAAGGAAAACGTAACCTGTGTAGGAAGTTTGGGAACCACCGCTTTGCACTGTTATAAATATTACTTATGCTAAACTCTCACAAAAAACAATGGCATACATACATTACATAATTTTGATAGAAAGTTTGGGAACCACTGCTTCGCACTATTATGTGTTACACTCTCACAAAAGAAAGACAATTTTCAGAGAAAGTTTGGAATCATTCTCGTTACTTGTGTAACATTACTTGCACTTGTACTTGTCTCCCGAGGGTAATTTGATTTTCCATATCAAACACAGATGTTGCTTTAGAGGAAAATATGTCTATTAAGGCCTCAAATTTGTGCCGAACTCGTCCAAAAACTGAGGAGCCTGGCTAAAGGGAGAAACTTCAAACTTTTCAAACAAATAGTGAAATAAGCGTCCAAGAACTTTATCAAATTCAAATTTAACGGAACGCCTGCTACGCGCTTCCCTATACAGAATGTTCCGAAAGGGCAGTAAGCAAGAATGAAACTTCCAAGATACAAGATGGCCAGGAAGCAAGTCACCATCAGTTAGGTTTTCTCTGAAGCGATTAACGAGCAGAGCTTTGGTAAACACAGCGTGAGATTGTGGATTTCAAGATTAAATCCTGAAAGAACTGCGCAAGAAAACGCTATTGGATGGAGGTCAATGATTCGGTAAACGGTTTCCTACAGCGGCGAAAATAAAAATACATCATAAGCTCTCGGTTCGTAGTTCCCTGTCGTCGGTTTAGCTTCTTTGGAGTAAAGGTTAACTTTTGGAGCTTCATACTTTTGGAGCCAATTCTGAGTTTTCGGGCGTTTACATTCTTCTTCTGGAGAAATTTCGATATTCGAAACTACACGTTTGATTAGAGTAAACACCGATCTTCCTTGCTATAGTTTTTGCCCGTTCTTTGAACTCTTCAGGGATTCACGCTCCTAAATCACAGCGTTTTCAAGATTTTCCACCACTTCGCAGCGAATTTAGCGAGCAAAACATAAAAGTATAAATACGTCAAAGATATTTTTATGAGCAAGAAAGTGACACAAACGTAAAATAGACAAACAAACAGCATCTGGCTCCACCGTTCTTTTGATGCCAAGTCTGAGTTTTCAGGAATTTACATTTTTCTTTTGGAGAAATTTCGGTTTTCAAAACTTCACGTTTGATTGGAGTAAACACCAATCCTGCTTGGCATAGTCTTCTGTACGTTCTTGGAACTTTTCAGGGATTCAGATTCATAAATCACAGATTTTTCAGGATTTTACATCACTTCGCAGCGAGTTGGCAAGCAAAACTTTATACTATAAATACGTCAAAGATATTTTCAAAAGTAAAAAAGTGACACAAACGTAAAATAAACAAACAAACAGTATCTGGCTCCATCCTTTTTTGGAGCCAAGTCTGACTTTTCGGGAATTTACATTTTTCTTCGGGAGAAATTTCGATATTCGAAACTTCACGTTTGATTGAAGCAAACACCAATCTTCCTCGACATAGTCTTCTGCCCCTTCTTTGAACTTTTCAGGGATTTAGACTCGTAAATTACAGTCGTCTCAGGATTTTACACGCCTTCGCAGCGAATTTGGCAAACGGAACTTAATAGTACAATATGTCAAACATATTTTCATAAGTAAGAGAATGACGCGTAAGGTGAAACAAACAAAACAAACAGCAACTGGCTCCACCGTTTTTTTTTTTTTTGGAGCCAAGTCTGAGTTTTCAGGAATTTGCGTTTTTCTTCTGGAGAAATTTCGGTTTTCGAAACTTCATGTTTGATTGGAGTAAATTCGAATCTTCTTCGCCATAGTCTTCTCAGGATTTTACACCACTTCGAGGCGAATTTGGTGAGTTAAACTTAAAAGTATAAATACATCAAAGATATTGTCATAAGACTCATAAGTAAGAAAGTGACATGAACGTAAACAAAAACAAACAAACAACATCTGGTTCCACCGTTTTTTTTTGGCACCATCATCGTCGGCACATAATCCACAGCAATTAAACCAAGCAATTCCCTTTTCTTTGACGTAAGAATCAATAGCATTAAAAATATCCTCACCTTTTCTGCGTTCTGATAAAGGATGACAAGGTGATAGATTTTTTTCGATTTTGTTACTAACCAAATAATATAATAAATTTATCAATTTTCTTCATTCATTGTACTTTAAATAAGTTAAATCGATAATTATCTTCAATTTTGTCTCACTATCCACTACGTTTAAATTAAACTTGTTATTTGGCATTTATTTTTTAAGCGTGCGAAATAGTGTGGTGAAACAATATTGTAGTGGTACTATAGCAAATATTTTGAAACGTTAAAAATCTTTTGACTTAAACTACTGATATTAAGTATGACAGTTATGCCGAGAAAATGAACTTTCTAACTTCTTCATCATTCTTTCTTCTGCAACAATCACCTTGCTCAATAACATGAAGCAAGCTTCGAGGAAGACGGCAGATTTCCGCAGATGATGGCACCCCATCCACTTCAGAGGTATCTACGTACGTACATAGATACGTACAACGTCTTAAATATGCTGTAAGATCTCCCACTTGATGATACAGTTGCACCCTCCCTTTGACAGCAGACACTTCGCAATATCGTTATGTACGCCTCGGGAACAAGAAGCGCTCCCGGGTCTGCCTGCGACTTATTTTTATATTTGCGTTTCGTCGGGGAAAACAAGTTATGTAACTGTACGTTTCTGAAATGCGACGCGAAAAGGAAACGACGCGGGACGGAGAAGAGACGGGGATACTTTGTCAATCGTTAAATATGCATGGGGCTTGCATACGACCGTTATGCGCTTGGATATCCGGCGTATAACCTGAAGGAAACGACGTGAAATGTTAATACGAAAGTATACTAGACATCATCGTTGTCGTTTCCTTGCCGTTTTTTAGATTAGGTCGTTGGCGTTGCAGAAAAGGCAGGTCGGAGGAGATAATTGAGAAATAATGTTGAGTACCTCATTCCCTTCGTTTCTAGTGAAGTATTTCGACTGTATAAGTTTTATTCATTATTAATACGGATCCTCACCAAGTAAAAGCCAGTTCTATTCAATTTTAATTCTATATTATGTGCATCCGTGATGTTTGTACATTTGAGAAATCGCTTAAGAAATTCCCCCAATATGAACTTAAATGCGCTTTTGTGCAGCTATTTAATTGGGAACTTCTTCAGCATATATAGTGCTGATTCGGAAAATGAGTTTTCATTTCCTTCCTAACAAAGTCGCACTGATGAGCGGTATAACCGCGAAACGCGTCTGCGAATGGAGGAAGTAGTTTTCCAACAGATGAATCTAAGAGGGGGAAGAATCCATAGAAATTAAAGGTGCATCGAGAACAGAAGTTAAGAGAGGGGATATAAGAAGAACCATCATTGAAAGAGAAATTACACACACACACACACACACAATACTAGGTAATTATCTTGATTGTAAGTTGTATATTTATCAAAATTTATAAATATGATTTGTTATAATTTATGCTTTTTATGTCATTAATTAGGAGCTAGGCCGGTGCAATTTTGTTTAAGAATTTTGACTAAATTCTCAGTACAATATCGACATAATTCTCTAATGAATGAGTTACACTGCGATTCCCTAGTTAGGTAACTCTCATAACAAATCCCCAGTATAGGTCATTCATTGGAGAGTTATGTAGATGTTTATTCATTTGTGATTTTGGCGTTTTCAAGTTTTCTTCTGAAATTAGCTTTTAATCTTCTTCAGTTTAATTCTGACTTCTTACAGGTTTATTCGAAAACCCAATTGGATTTTCCATTCGAAATAACCTCTCAGACGACAGAATCTTCACATCTCCAGCAAACCGAGAAACTAATACTTTTCCAAACAAGAACGCATTACGACGATGATCGAACGTCTCGAAACGGAACGACAAAACGATACGTATTATAATTTCGCCTCGCCGAACACGGGGAGCCCCTGACGGTCGCCGACGCACAAAGGAAATTTTCTCAAATCGACCGCCCTCGCAGTTCCTCGCTTTCGACGTCAAAGGTGCCCCTCTAAACTGTTGAATATCGTCGTTCGATTCCCCTTATTAGCAATTAAGAATAACGTTTTCGGTATTAGCTCGCCAATTATCTTTTCGCCTTTCGGGCGCGATCTGAATGGAAATTTAGCGGAGAGGAGACGGCCTCGAGGTTCGCCGTTCGCCCTTCCATATCGACTTCTCGAATTTTATCTCGAGCAGAATGAGATTTTGTCCTCGCCTACGTAATGATGGCGATAATAATAATAATAATAACCGTCGTCGTTAAGTCGGAGGAATTTCGAAATTTGTTTGTTGAAATAATTCTTAAAACTGTTGAACGAGGAATTGGGCCAATCTTAAATTGGTTTTACTTGTTCTAATACAAAAATTGTTTAACTTACTTCACCAAAAATCCCAACCAGCGATTATAACAGGGTTAAAGCAATTATGTGACAGCTTAAACTTGATTGGACTCTACTCTTACAATCTATCCAGCAGTGGAGGCTCATGCCAGAAATATTTCTCGGATGCTGTCGTGTGTCACTACTTCTCAGTTTCAGGCTATACCGTCAGTTTCGGTATTACACACTACAAAATTTAACATAATATTTAACATAAAATCAAGATAATTACCTAGCGTTGTGTGTGTGTGTGTGTGTGTGTGTGTAATTCTCGTTTGATGATGATTCTTCCTATATATCCTCTCTTAACTTCTATTCTCGATGCCCCTTTAATTTCTATGGATTCTTTCCCTTCTTAGATTCTATCTTCTCTGGTATGGTGAAGTTCTTTTATTCACTGGTACTTCTTCTTCTTCAAATATATTCATTGACTTATTTGTTGACTTATCTATCTTATCTATTCTCTTCGTCGTTAACCAAACAAACTTTATATTTCTTTTGGAAACCAGGACTACATTGGTTTATTTCTAAGTTGTCCACGAAACGAAAACTTTAATTCACCGTGACTCCAGTTCATCGAGGTATATCGCTGTTATCGAAACCTGTATTGAATGTCGATGTATCCTTGGTTATTTCCAGTAATTTTTTATGAATTCTCGTAATGTAAAAATGTTGTATGTATATAAATGTTAACAATGCTTTTTTATCCATTAATATATGCTTTTTATAATGATTATTAATTTTATTTCGAGTGACATTTGTTTCTCCCATTAAACGTCTTTGGCTGGCGTTAAAATATGAAGCTAACACCCGTAGGGTAATAAAATACTCAAAAGGTGGTGGATGTGGTGTCGGAAAGGTATAAGTAGAACCCCTAAATAAACCGTATGACAATTGAAGACCATAGCCTCAACATTAACTGTGAATTTTGATATACTACTATATACTAAACGAAAATAAATATGTGGATATGTAACTAAGTCCTTTATTAGAAGAGCATAAAATTTGAAAACCCAGTATCAAGAGACAACATTGATAGTTAACTATCCCAGTCTTTACTTACAGTTCGTAGTCTAAAAGTATCAGTCAAATAGTTGTTTTCATTTGAGGAGCAATTTAGCTATCTGGATACAATGTAAATAGTGAAAGCGTTATTGACGGTGACCCCATTCTCTTGGGTGAACAAATATTGAGCACTCACAGCTGAGGGCAAACTTTGCTAATAATTCCTAAACGGTCGGGTAGCGTCAAACGTTTCATGATGAAATTGCAAATTATACTGAATATTTTGACACCTGGAAGTTAAGGAAAAACAAAACTAAGAAATCCCTATTCAAAAACTACCACCCATACTGAGAGAGTCTTTATAACAGCGCTGGTATCCTGTGAATGGGGTGCCAGATAGTTCATCAATAGTATGAAGATTGTATGCAGTTTCCTACTAGAAAAATGTATTATAAAATATATTATACTTTCAGGAGTTTATCAGATCTTATCGGGTAAGGGTTAACTTGTAATCTTCAAGGAGAATCACAAAGAACGCAAGTGAACATGGACTTCAGATAAAAAATTTTACACCAGGGCATTCCTACGTTGTGGAAATTTGCTCGCAACTCTATTTCCCCTCGTCGCTCGCAATCGCGATTTCTGCATCGACTACATCCTTTTTCATATCGAACACTTAATGATTTCTGAAGTAACTTTATCAAAGTCGATTCCCCAGCGCGCCAGCTAGGAAGGGGGCGTAGAAGGAGCCTCTGTCGGAATCGCGCGCCTAGTACGACGCGCCCAGTGAGTTAAAATTTATTAAACAACGCCGAGAGTCGTATATTAAAGCTGCCATCTTGGATTAAATTAAATTATAATCAAATTTCTGAAACTAATTTTCGTTGTTCAACTTCTCGTTCGTAATTTCGCGTGATTTATTTTCGGAACTCGGGGCCGCGCCAAGGACGAGCCCGCGAGAAAGGAATAAAATTGTTTGCATGTACGCGCCGAGCCGTTTCGCCGTTTCGTCCCGAATAATGTAAATACATCGCTCGAAACGTCGCCGAACGCACGTGACTTTCTCTCCGTCGCATAATAACCCGTAAGAACTAAAGTTTCGTAATTAATCTTCGGCGGCAGCGGCGGTCTTTTCCCGTTTCCTTTTCGGGCGGAGGCGCCGGAAGTAACGCGCGAAATTCCCGAGCGAAATAATCGCGACAATTAAGAATTACTTTCGTTCGCGAGGCGTACATGTACGAAAAGGAGTCGTTCTTAATTAGACGATGGGAAATATCGAGGGGCGGGAACGAGGCGACGGGTGAAGCGCGGCTACGTGTTGATTTTGCGATGAAATGTACGATTCGGAACCGGGCGCCTGAACCGCTTTGTTAGTTGTTCGAGTTCGAAGCAGTAATAGGCCGATTGTAAATAGGAAATGCCATCGGAAACGCGCTTAGATAAATATTTCCTTTACGCCTACTTCGGCGATGTCGACTTGCTGTTTGGGATTCGGGTATCTGTGGATGTTGAAGAGGGAGAACTGGGTGAACTAAGAGTGATTGTGTGATGGCAACTATGATACCTATCATTCTCGTATGGGTATGTTTCATCGAGTTTTTCGATTCCTTAAGTATATTGTAGTATAGTAATACCCGAATGCTTAATTACCATTAAAAATTCATCATTTATTACAATTCAGTATATCAAAATTCACAGTCAATTTTGGGCTATGGTCTTCAATTGTCATACGGTTTATTTTGGGGTTTTATTTACACCTTTTCGACACCACGCCCACCACCTTTTGAGCATTTTATTACCCTACGGGTGTTAGCTTCTTATTTTAACTCCAGCCAGAGACGTTTAATGGTAGAAACAAATGTCACTAGAAATAAAATTATTAATTATTATAAGAAGCATCGGTTAATAGACAGAAAAGCATTGCTATCATTCAGACACATTCATACAACAGTTTTACATTACAAGAATTCATACAAAATTACTGGAAATAACCAAGGATACATCGACATTCAATACAGGTTTCTATAATAGCGATATACCTCGATGAACTGGAGTCGACGAGAACTAAAGTTTTCGTTTCGTGGACAACTTGGACATAAAGCAGTGTACTCCTGGTTTCCAAAAGAAATAAAAAGTTTGTTAGTGTTAGCTAATTATTTCATTTTTGATATGCCGATATGTGTTTGGTGAAGTTCTGTTAAAACTGCCTATTGTAGAGTAATAGGTAGTACTACACGTTGACCACTAAACACGATACCATTGTTGACTGTCTTCCAATCGATTGACAGTATATCACATCGGTAAACTTCTTAGCACACAATCATTTAATAATAAAATTCGGTGACACGTGTTTTGCTAGTACGAGACAAGCATTATCGTACAACCACTCGGTTTCATTGTGGAGATAATGAACTATAGTTCTTTAAACTTTATCAAGATTGCTGGGTTTGTCTCGCCCGTATAAAAATGATCAGTCATCAAAAGTGAATTTATAAAACAATGGTATGATAGTGATTGCAAGGACTGTAGTATATTTACTGACATTATATCACATTGGTAAACTCCTCAGCACACAACTGAGTGATAATATATTCCGTGACACGTGTTTCCCGGGGCAAACAAAGTTTACGGTATTGATAATGCTTGCCTCGGACTAGCGAATTTATTATTAAACAATTGTGTAGTGAGGAGCTTACCGAGGTGATACAATGTCAAAACAATGATAGAAAAATATATGAATAGAAACCTTTTAAGTAAAGAGGAAGATCGTTCAGCGTTTATTTCACGACAGTAAGAAACACTTCTGTCCAAACTTTATTACGTAGACGTATTACATTTGCAATGTCTTAGAAGTGTTTGGCACTTTTTAGGAAATTACAATATGGAAGGAATTTACTTTCTTTGTTCCCGTTCAGCGGTATACGTATGCGGAATTGTATTGTATTAATTTTTTTCGCAGAGAATATAGAACAAATGGAGAAAGATAAAAAAATCGGACTGCAAACATAACGACGAAGAAAATTGGCAAGATA
The DNA here is from genome assembly GCA_038088585.1 of Chrysina gloriosa. Taxonomy (NCBI): domain Eukaryota; kingdom Metazoa; phylum Arthropoda; class Insecta; order Coleoptera; family Scarabaeidae; genus Chrysina; species Chrysina gloriosa. The sequence continues at coordinate 6,506,475 of CM076094.1, read as the reverse complement.
GATAAGTCAACAAATAAGTCAATAAATATATTTTGAATAAAAGGGTTTTAAGAAGAAGTACCAGTGAATAAAAGAACCTCACCATACCGGAGAAGATAGAATCTAAGAAGGGGAAGAATCCATAGAAATTAAAGGTTCATCGAGAATAGAAGTTAAGAGAGGAGACATAGGAAGTACCATCATGGAATAAAAGGAATTACACTCACACATACACACAGCACTAAGTAATCATCTTGATTTTATGTTAAATATTTCTTAAAATTTATAAATATAATTTGTGATAATTTATGCTTTTATATCATTAATTAGAGCTAGGCCCGGTGCAATTTTGTTTATGAAATTTAACTAAATTCTCAGTGCAATATACAAGAATTTCTCGAGCGGACCTGCTATTTCATTACTTATTATAATAGAATTCAATGTTTCCGAATTTTGCAGGTATTTCTCATGGAAACTGCCGAAAGGTTTTGGCGAGGATTTTAAATATGCAACCATACAAAATATCAGTAGTACAACAATTATATCCACGAGACCATCAACGACGTATTCAATTTTGTAAGTGGTTGAATTTTAACCAACTGCTACTGGGAACAGCTGAAAAATTAGTGAACGAACTTCCAAGCTTCGCCCTACAATTATCACATACGCACTATCTTTAGACTTCGTTCTGATTCCTCAAGGACGAAGCTCCAATTAACGCAATTTGTAGTACCTATTAACTCAGACCCAATTATTCTGGGCATTTCTTCCTTTTGCGTCATATCATCGCCTTGAGATGATTTTGCGCTAACAAACATAATACGCTTCAATAGACAATCAATGCGTGCACAAGGGGACTCGTATTTTATCTCAGAAGCTCATTAATTTCGGCAATTATCGAGCCTAATTGGGTGTAATACTTATAATTAACTGCGTGTGGCGGGCGCCTCATCACTTTGATTGGTTTATTTGGCACAATTAGGTAAGTACTACGTAATTATCGAGGGAACGGCTTGTATCGATCGCGTTCCTAATAAGGCAGATAATATCTACGTATTCGAATAATGCTTGGAGCAAACTGCGGTTTAAAAGGAAACAAAAGGAACGATCTTCTTCCCATAACCTTTATTGGAGAAACCAGCCAAAACAAAATTTCGCTAGATGCTTCCTCGTACAACTGTATTCCAAAAGATTAGGGTTGTTTAGTACAAATATGTTTATTTTTCGATTTTGTAGTTTTTCTCGGATTAATTTGATGTGTAATAAGTCGTACTTCCGACCATTTCGATTTTCTTTAAAATTTTCAAGGGGTACCGTTTTGGAAATTCGGAAAAAATTGAAGATGATCTAAATTAAACGAAATTCAGTGGGCCGATGTTACCAAAGGTGTAGAATACGACATTGACGTCATCACCCGTGAAATTTGCTTCGTTTTGGTGCTAGAGCGTCCTAAAGCGGTTCGTCAAGAACTACTTCTCACTTTTCATTGAATATTTCCTCAATGAACTTTACAATTTTTCCTTTTAGCCATGTCTTTCTCGTCTGCTCACGCCCAGACATCTTTCCAAACACCTTGCTCTCCAGTATTTCAAGCTCTTTAATATGTGCATCACTCATGGCCGACTTCAATGTAATACAGTCGGTTTTATTACTGTTTCGTATATCCGTATTTTGGCCTTTCTTGATACTTATAGCGCCCCTAGACTGTTGCCTTCACCAGCAGAAGATTGTGTATTGTTTGACTTTTTTGAAGTGAATACTTCTTAACCTTCCTATACTCACGTCAAAATGAAAGACGTATACTATACTATATAAGTCGGTCTCACAGACCGTATGCGTGAGTATAGGAAGGTTAAGGGACACCGGGCTAGTTCGTGTGTAAGCGCAACAGTAAACGTAAACGTAAGCGTAAACGTAAGCGTAAGAGCGTTAAATTTGGGCGTAGCTTCGCTTCGTATGAAAACCAAACAAAACAGAGAGTACGACCTGCGAGCGGGAGGCGATGAGCGAGAGAAAGAATACGCGCGTGCTTGCTTCATCTGAAACAGAACGGGAAACAGAGGGAGCAAAAGTATTCACTTTACACGTGCGTAAACCACGCACACAATTTTGTTCTTCTAAGCCTGATGTATTGCCAATATCTCACGTCTATGCCTAAAAATTGTACCTCGAGTGTACTCCTGACCTCCTCCTCCTCCTGACTAATTCAAGAACCTCCGGTAACTTTGCTGTTCGCGAAGAAAGCAATTTGAAGCACTCGTACAATCCTCTAATCTATAACTCGTGTCAAAACTTGCGAACTTCCTTAATAAAGCACATATGGCATTGTAAGTGGGGAACTTCGGCTGGAATTCTTCGGTCCGAGCGTTTGCTTGAGAAGATTCTGTAACGCTAGTTTATTCTGACTTTCAGAAAGGCTGCCGGTCTGAGTGATAAAATTAATTAATCAACTTAGAAACACGTACAAGTATCTTTTAATTGGGCGAAGCTTTTTGACGTCACTCCATTGGCTAATCCCAATCTGTTTATTTCCAAATGGAATTTTAAGCGAATGCGCAACTTAGTTCCACTCATCCGGATACGTAGATTTTCCAGATTTTATAGAAACATCACTAATGGCGGAAGATCAAAGTCGAATTAGAATGTACCGCCGCTTATCGGGAGGTCGAACGAAAACGTCATAATCATCGCGAATTTAATCCTTCTCTCTCTCGCGCTCAACACGTTTCACCCCTTCTTGTCGCTGCGACTTAATAATTCATTGCAATATATACAAACTTACCGACTAACATGCCGTAGATACGTTGGTCCCTCCTTTCGTTCGCTCGCGAGGATAAAGATTAAACGTTATCAAGGCGCGCGCCCTCTTTCTATCAATTATTAACGACCTTAAACAACCCTCGAAACGAGACGAAATTTAATGAAATCTGATTAGCAAGTACTGTAAACACGACCTGCCTATGGTACCTGGTACCGTCTCCCCAAGTTTATAACTTCTCCGTCGTTTCGTCGATCAATCCGGGACATCAGTGTCGTCGAATGACTTATTAATTGCAATACATCTCCCCCACCCTCCCTAACGTTAAGAAATTAACGAAGACGATTCCTCAGGGCGAAACGCGGCGTCGTCGGATTAGGACCGGGATCTCGGTTTTACCGGGAACCGCCGCTTTCTGTGAATGGCGCGCGAGGGCGTAGGGCGACGGAAGGGTTCGAGGCTGACGCATTCGACATCCCCCTTTTCGAATCTCGCCCTTTCCCCGCCGGGCGAATAATTTTCGAGAGGCACCGACGCCATCTTCCGTCGTCGACGACTGTCGGAACTTTCTCCCGGCGAACGGGAGGCGCGAGCGGCAATAAACAGATTAGAAAATGAAATAGCAAACTGATGGAGAGGTATTACACTTTAACAAGATTAACGATGCTAGAGGATCATTTCCGGCCCGATGAACATGGGGATTAAGAAAGTGGGAGAGAGAATGCGCTTTTGTCGGGTCGACTGACGGAAGGGATAGTGAAGATTGGTTTACGACTAAATCTTACTTACTTATGCTTGCGCATATACAGAGTGGATAGTGTTACGTGCGCAAACTTCATCACTTCCGTTTCGGAAATATGTCGGTCAGCATGTTACAAATATGCGCTCAAATTTTATGCCCATTAGGCAAAACTTTATTTCCAAGTGTTTCTTACCGGTAGTCCCGGTTTTTTTGAATTCGTCCAATCACGAGGACGCGACGCCGATCTTGGTCCCGGCGTAGTAACAAGGGGAAATGGGCAATAAGTAGCCTTGTATCGCGTATTATTTGTTCCTGTCGTGTTGTACACTCTAGCCAATTGTACCTCCAGTTGTTACTATCCCGGCGAGATAGTGGTGACGAAGTTTTTGGAGTAACAAGAGTATATATGGTTTAAGGTTCACGGAGCTTCTTCTCTTCGTCCTTTGCTTTCCACTTCATCACTTGCCCTGGGCAAATATCGCGTACAATTACAAAACGTTACAACGTTACGACAGCATCGCCGACTCCTCAATCTAGTCAATACCCTGTATACAAGCAGTTCTGTGCATGTGTAGGCTATCGTAACTTATTTCGTAATTACCGCTGTTGGCCCGGACTATTCATCATCATTCCCTCCTCCAAAGTAATGAAAGAACGCTGAAGGATGTGGTGGGTTTAATTCTTTAGCTCTACAACGTCGCCGATGCTAATTAGATGCTATCAGACCATAGCAATTTAGCACCACATAGCTCAACGATGCTGACCACGTCTTTCCAAACTTCCACAAAACATAAATCTGTCAGCTTATCTAAAAGTAACTCCACATTTTTATGCCATATAATTCTATGGTCTCTATAAACCTACCAGCTCTCAAGCCTGTCCCTGCCAGGCAGGACGAAAAGGAAAATATAAGCTAAAATGTTAAAAAAATTTAATTTTGCCACGCCCGTTTCTCGTCTTAATCCTCCGCCCACAGGCCAAAAATCAAAAATCCGGCTACGTTAGGATTTGGCCCAGGCGTTTTACTATATGCATGCCAATTTTCAGCTTTCTAACCCATCAATGGACTTCAAAAAGCTCTGGATAGCCAACAAAGAGGAACACACAAATAAGGAAATTATATATATATATATATATATATAGATAAACACAGTGCAATGACAAGAAACACGACGTAGCTGAACCCTTAGCTCTTCCAGAAGACTATCTCTGTTGATTTTCAAGCAATTTTACCTCTAGTTGGCTGTAGTATGGTTCGAGAGATTCCATATATGATCGTTTTTAACGTACCACCATTATCGTAGAGCGTTGTCGTTCTTAGTGCAGTTTATCAAATACATCTTGACTCTCACTTCGACGACGACGAACTAGAAGTTTAATTATTTTACAGTATAGTTCAATTATGAAGGAATAATTTTGGAAGATACTAACTGTCAAATACTCATCACTCTCCTCCCATGTTATATTTGTTTGCCTATCGCCCTTATGTTTAGCTTTCGTTGTTTTGCATACTTCTTTGAATTACCATGGCAACTGAATGCAAGAGCTGAAACAAGGGCTTGCTGTGGAGAAATTTATCTGTCTATCTTCAAACAGTTCTAGTTCATGTTGATGTGTTGGTTTTGAAAATGTCCTAGTTTTGGGAGGAAAGTGCAAGGAATCAAATGAGGCCTACTACATCTCTTCGTAAGGCTAAGTCGAAAAATGCTAGCTTTCAAATGCTTCCAATTGTAATTGGTCGCGCATGACTGTATAAGTACGATAGCCAACAATGTATAAGAAACAGGATACGATTTGTCAGACGCTAACGAAAATCCAGAAGAACATATCCATCCGCTCATTTTTAAAAATTTTCGTAGTCCAAATTAATGTCGTGAGGTTCTAGAGCTTCCTGATTATAGCTACAAGGTCTAAAAAATTAAGTGGAATTTGTGTCACGCCATAGCTATCAAAAATTTATCACTTAGACGCAAATCTTGTAGAAGTTTGACTGCTTATCCCCCTGCAAAGTGCTCAAATATGATAGCCATGATGCGTGCTGAGAAACTTGTGTTTAACTTCCACTGGGAGGCGCGGCTATATATATATATATTTTTGATGCCCAGGCAAAAATTCATCATTATCGTTCAAAATTTAGTCACTTTAAGAAAAAACCCTTTTACTTAAATTTAATGTTAGATACTACGTATTACGAGAAAAAAATTATCGTGAACATTGGCAAAATTGTTTGGGCAGTCAACGTGTTAAACTATATTTCGTTGGGTATATGAACAACTGTCATTCACAGAGAGAATGCTACATATTGAATTCCCGTATTAAATCATCGATATCAGTACACGAACATAGCGAATTTTCCACATTATAAAATGTAGAAAACGTAGCATTTCTTTCCTCCTCAAAGTCGTCATTTTTGTTTCTTTGACTAGTGAATTCCACCCTTTAAGACGGGAGCAAGAAGTTCTGACGGTTGCTTTGTTAACCCCAAATCACATATTAAATTATTTAACTCGCTTTGAAGAATCAACTGCGTATCGCTGGAACTGAGACTTGTAGTTAAATTGGAGTCGGTGGACTGTTCTTTCGAACTGCCTGATGATGCGTTACTACCTCCATTATCTCCCAAAACCACATCTCGTCAATTTAAGGGCGCAGTTGGTACTGGTTAGTCTGCATTGTGAAGAACAGGTCTCAACGCAGATGGCAAATTCGGATATTTGATCTTGCGCTTTTGTTTTCTGGAATAACCTTCAGCCTTTGTCAATGGAAAAATGGCAATCGTCAAAATAATTGGTTGGTTGGAACTGCAAAGGGCATAGTTTTTCTCTTTCATCCGTTTCACCAATGACGCTACAGCTGACACAGCACACATGGGGAGCCCACTGCTTGTTTTGATCTCTCATTGAAACGCCAACATACATACATGAAATATGCTTTCATCACATTTTCACAAAATGGACTAGCTTGTGATTTCACCAGAAATTCTCCACTGATATAACAAACTAGTCAGGAGAACACGCGCTCTTTTTTGACATTTTCGTCGTTAAAAACTACAGACATCCACTCATTTTGAAAATCAAGTGAAGACTAAGTAAGAGAATAAGTTTAATGTTATATACACTCCATTTTAGGCCATTGTTCTCTTTTTAAATGCACCACTTTTAAATGACTCGCAAAAAATTTACTATCTGCCAATATAAAAGGGTCTAATGAGTCCATTGAATAGTGGACGTCTTAGGGCTTTATGAACATTTCTTCTGTTATTAGAAAGGTATGAGCGTTGTGAAAATGAAGGGCTAAACTGTCTTACAAAAGTCGTGTCACACCTATAGGCAACATCCTTCAAGAATCACCTCCTTCCAGCAGCGTTCCATTCGCGAATCATCAGATTATTGCCGAAGTCGTTCTTGTATCGCGTGCAACAGCAAACAATACCGAGGCATTCATTATAAATTTATGCGCGCCGAAGAAACTAAAGACGTGCACAGGTACTGGTAGTGTGTTACCCGGCAGCAGCCATTTAAGTAAGTACATAAGCTAGCGGGCGAGCCTGGCCAGATCGATACCGGGAAGCGTATTATACGGCCGGAGGATATTGCAAAACCGCACTGCATCGTCGTCGTAATAGCGATGTTGCTTCAGAAACCAACCCCCTCTCCCCGGACCCGTCCGCCCCCGCCGGCTCACCGACGGCTGCTGCGGCGGCGGCGTTCGACGGCGAGGGCAAACTTCTTCTTAACGATGATAAAGTCGTGTTTATGGAAACCGGTAACTGTAGTAATATTAAACGCGCTCCGTTCTCCGCCTTTTAACGCGACCGACTCGGAGGAAAAGTTCGCTTACCTATCTAGTACCTGTCTCTTGCAAGCGGATGCTTTACGCTAGGCGGCCGCCGCCGCCTCCGCCACCGCCACCAGCACTCCGGAGAGAGGCGCTATCTTCGCGGTTTCCTGTTAATGCGGTAATGCCATTACGCGGAAAAAACTTCGCAGTTAGTTTACTTTAGCGAGAGGAGAAGGCGATATGTAAATTTTAGTAGCGTCCCCCCTCCTCCCCGGATATCTAGGTAACGTCGTCGAACGTATGCTCCGGGGAGAACCGCCATACCGGCGGTTGCATCCCTATTACGAAGTTTATATTTTAATCCGATCTGATTACCGAGACTGGAGAGTAAGGGAAATCTTCTCGGCATCAACGCGCTGAAAATCCGTGTTTAGATACGACGAGATGACGTCCCACCATTAACGATAAGTGCGCAGTTGTGTTCGTCGTGAAGGGATGTCCTTAAGATGGAGTATTATTGTTCTTGTTATGGTCACTTGTTATTGATGAGTTGAACGGTTGAGATGAATAATCGATGAATCCGCATTGGGGTTCACGCGGACGAAATATTAAGCGGCGTTAAGGTAGCGAAGCATGGTATCATTTCATAGAATTGGCCATACGATTCTGGCCAACCGTATGAGTGGAATTTCAAAGTTCTGAAAAACCTCCTAAAATCAAAAGATTTGAAGAATCGCTACCAAGGCATCATCTTCCAATTTTTAGAGATTTCGACGCCACCATGTATAGACTATATCTACTGAAAAGATACAACGACGCTTTTTAAAACGAACGGTGTATACCCTGTACACGGCATTGACTATGGAGTTCTACTAAGAAGATATGATGTGAAGTCCTTGGCAAGTCGTCGTGAAGCCCAGGAAGTTTGATTTTTGTGGAAACTCGTACATGACCCCATTGATTCCCCTGATTTAGTTTCTTCTATCAATTTCCTTGTTCCCTGGATATCCGCTCATTCTTCTCCTATTTTTACTTTACCTTTCTTCCAGGACCAACTTGCTGCTGTCAAAAAGCTGGAGACTACCAGAACGAAATGGTATTTGTAAATTATCAAAAATGCTTGGAACAGCAACTAATTCCAAACCTACCAGAAAATTCAGTTGTGGTAATCAACAATGCTAGCTATTAAATGTATATATATATATATATATATATTTCGTGACCTTTTATACTTATCTTATATGATAGATCTCTACCACTAATAGGTCAATAAAACAAGGCTGGTTTGAACGATAGTTATATTTTCAGAACGTTTACAAACGTTTTCGGAACACCTTCGTCAGTGAAAATATAACTAGATAAATATATAAACAAACTTTTGTTTTTATTTTGGAACTATCAACAAAATAACTAATGACTAGGATTTCTTGATATATATAAAAGTTGGTTACACAGCCTCTATATCAAGAAATTCTAGTCATTAGTTATTTTGTTGATAGTTCCAAAATAAAAACAAAAGTTTGTTTATATATTTATCTAGTTATATTTTCACTGACGAAGGTGTTCCGAAAACGTTTGTAAACGTTCTGAAAATATAACTATCGTTCAAACCAGCCTTGTTTTATTGACCTATTAGTGGTAGAGATCTATCATATAAGAATGCTAGCTATCACAATGTTTTAGCAGTGAAACATCCAAACTTAAATAGTAGAAAAACTGGGAAGAAGTCTTGACTAGATGAACAATCCATTCATTATCCTCAAAATTTGACAAAACCTCAATTACGTTTGATGCAATTTTTGCAGGATATCGGCACATAGTTCGTCGATTACCAGCGTACCACCCGGAATTAAGTGCAGTTGAAAAGATATGGGCTCCAATGAAAGACTGGGTTACATCACGAAATATTAGTTTTAAACTGGAGGATATAGAAAACCTAACTAGCGAAAAATTTGCGGATATGAGCTCCTCACGTAAAACAAATTGAAACTGAGTATGTAAAAAGGGAACACACGGTTGACTCATTTAACGAAGAATTTATTATTCAGCTTGGCTGCGACTCATCTTCAGATGATAATGATTTGAGTGACGGATAAATTATTATTTGTCATATTTACAAGTACAATAATTACTTTAACACTGTTGGATTTGCAGTACTTATTTTTTGCTTTTTCTTTTTTAGGTTTTCTACATTGTGACACATTCTACATTGCAGGACATCCTTTTACCCTCGTTTGGCCTTATTTATTCGTTGCTATCTTATTGAGTTTTTAGAAAAGTCCATAACAACTCGAAATTTAATGTTTTGTGTTATATGCTATATAATTATATATATATAATTCCTATTATACTTTTATATTAAATGTTATGCATCTGTACACTTTTTTTTAATAATTAAAATATTTAATATTTTTTATCGGTGATTGTTGAACCAATTACTTCGTGATAGTCAATCATATTTACAGTAAAATAATATGTTTTTCATTACAAAGACGAAGACCATTACACCGTACTTATAAATACATTGGCACTTATTAATGGTAAACATTACCTAGTTGTTGCATAATAAATTCTCATTTGATAGTACTTTACATATTTACATGAGTTCGAAAAACTATAATCAAATCAAATTTCCCGCTTAATAATAATAATAATAATAATAATAATAATAATATTTATTTATTACCCAACAGAATAAATCCAACAATACAAAAAAAAGAAATAACCCAATATTTTTAAGCCTGTATACAGGATCCTTCAAGTCAACGTGCAGTCCAGGGCAAAACGATAATGAAACAACCTTACCAGCGTTCATTGTGAACAAGGGGTAATAATGTGACTACCTGCGTTCATTGTGAACAGGGGGTAATAATATGGTTGTCTGACGCTTGATGCTCACCACATTTTCACGTATCATTCCGGAATAGATTGGTGTGCGAAAACGAAGATAATGGAGTCCTTGACGTCTCACTTTGTAGATCTTGCTCCGTCGATGAGCGCTATTACCATTATTATATTGCCGACAGTAACAATTTAGGTTTAGAATAATTTGTGACATCAGTCAGGATCCTAGATGTTTTTACGCCCAAGAAATTTTGTACCAGTCGCATCTGTTTCTGCAATCGCAAGGATGAACCCTGTAAAGTAGCGTCCGAACTTGGTACAGCTCTATAGTTTAAGTCTGTGAATTTTGCAAATTCATCAGTTACCTGCTCCGTTATCAACAGCTTCGACGCCAACTCCCTTCTTGATCGATCCAACAAGACAACAAGCATCGATATCATCGTTCATACTTTGTTTCAGCTTCGTGCAGATATCGTACGATAGTTTACCCCGATCTAGTAGACGATACCAGAAGCGACTCGCGAAGCTCGTCGAATGAATTATGTACGACGTCTGGGAAGGAAAAACTTTTCCTCTTTTCCTTTTACAAAAGTCCGCCGTCGCGTCGTTTTCCTCGTTTTGTGCGGTTTTCGATCGGACGAGAGACGCCCTTAATCAACTCGTGTAACGCGCTGGTTAACAACGAGAACGGCTCGATAGAGCGCGGAAATCGACACGGTCGTCGGTGGCGGTGGTGTTGCGAGAAATCGAAGCGATGTATCGGCGAAAATAAAGGAAAAAGTGTTTTCTAGTTAAGGGCGATGTTGCGATTTTAATGAAGTCGGGGAAAATTGTAAGCCGATGGTTTTTGCGGAATTTGTCGTCATCTGGGAATCGAAAGTTTCGTTTCGATCTTGAATCGAAGTGCCTGTTTGTGTCGGTTTTGATGTCTAACAGTTCTTACAGGTATTTGGTAGTGTCGTAGTGGTAGTGTGTTGACTTTCAATGTTTGCGCAATATTCTCGTTGCATTCTTATCGGTAAATAAAGTCTAGATGACTCTCCATATAACGACCTAATTAAATAAGGTACGTTAAGGGAGATAGCTACCAAGTAACTGTGCAAAAAGCTTACTAAGTAAGCACAACTTGAATGATTGGTATATGAAAATTGTTCTTATTTAGTAAGCTTTTGAGCGATTACTTGGTAATTGCCCATTGTTACATGGAGAGTCATCCAGATTTTGCTTTAGTACGATTTCGACTCTCAAAAATAGTTTACTATTTCTTTTTTGTGATAGTTTACTTACTCGCAATCTGTGACCAAGCTTTCCATTTCCGCCATCTACAGACAGGTCATAGTAAAACATATTCTCTGTCCGTTTCGTTATCTCGAACTGAAATCGATTAAATCTTTCTCAACAACAATAAAGTACAACAAATCAAAGCGACCGTTCCTTCCCTAAGATTGAATATCTCCGCAAGGAGCTCACTAAATTCTCTTCGTTTCGAGAGAACGCGCGTCTCTCGCATACGTACGAGCGTACATACATACATATATGCATGCGTTTCGGATGAAATATGAAATTGAAATTTCCAGCGCACACACATATTCGCCGGCAACGGAAAAGACAATAAATTCCTTCGTAGAAGAGCGCGCCGAAATTACCCGTTCCGCTTACAGGTTCGTGATTTTTGTACCGGCGGAATTTATTTCCATAACTTTTATGAAGACGGTAGACGCGGCAGCGCTACCGCCAGCTGAAAGTAGTGGAACTAGTAAAATGCGACTATTGTCTTCATATATGGTAGATTCGTGGAGGTGTTATTGTTCAAAATTCCGATGTGGCGAGAACGTGGCAGTTAAATCTACGATGAACTTTTCTTTGGTCTTGCTACCGGCCTCGCCGGGACTTATCTGATGATTTTTTATTATCTCTGTGGAAGCCGGTGATATAACTAGCAAAACGTTGAGCTTCCTTTTTTCGACGTGTTACAGTTCGATTTCTTTTTCAGTTAATAATTTCGATATGTTTCTCGCCAATTCTCTCATTTCCCCCATACTTTTGGTCAAAGCGATCAAAAATAGGCTGGAGAAGATACTGGAGAGCGAATAATGTAATAATGTGGATTCAGGATAGATAGATAGATAGGACAAATCCAGGACAACAACTATGAACAAAACTGGCATGCACCAGCCACTTTTGTTACTATTCATTGACTTAGAGCATTATTATAGTAATAATATGGGCGAGATAAAAATCCATGGACGCTCCGAAAATAATAATAACAATAGTAGATGATGAGGAATCAAAAACCATTTATAAAGAAGCTAGACAGAAATACAGAGAAACTATTGCAAAATTGTCTGGACGTCGGTGGTCACGCTTACCTCAAGAATAAATACCACTACTGTTAATGTGACTGACATGGTCTTGGAAAGTGGAAACCTGCGGTAAAATGTAATTCAGTAATATCATTGTAGAAGATGGTTCTAAATCGTTTGATATACGTTAAATACAGGGCACCACATTACATCAGCAAAACATTCAATGGAACAACAATGGAATTTAGGAAATTACGAGAGTTGGTTTCACCTTATATTGTGCGCATAAAGTATTCAATATTCCGAAAATCAGACTGCATTACCATTTAAAAGGTGCTCGAGGGAGAAAAAACAATCGTAATCTAGGTCATAAGCAATCCCAATAGAACATTCATTACGGTTTGCCCTAGCAGTAAAAGTGATGGAACGTTGAGACTTCGGCAATACCAGACAAGAATTATTATGGATCGTTGAAGATTTTGTAAAAATAAGTAAAATAATTACAATAGTTAAAGACAATTCGCCAAGCGAAGAGTGGCTTCCGTATTGAAAAGGAAAAGACATAACGTGAGCTTCAAAAAACCACAAAAGGTTGAATACGCTAGGAAGGAAATAATATAGATCGATTTGTTATTGACTCATACTTCAATATTTTAAAGAAATTTCTAAACCACCTAGAACGTCATAACAAATCAGAATTAATATGGAACATAGACGAATCGTCTTTTTCACAGAAAAAATTGTCGCTCTCAAAGACAAACCAAGCGCTAGCACGACCAACAGTTCCGGGCGAGAGAATACGACCATCCTATCAGCTGTTTCAGGGCCAGGTCAAACAGCACCGCCATTAATTATATGCAAGGGTAAAAATATATGGAATAGCTGGAGAGGCGACAAAACACTTTTGAAGGCACAGCTTGTGCAGCCAGTTCCAAAGGTGAGATGGACGCTGATCTCTTTTATAATTAATTTAGGAAAACGTTATTGCCAACCTTTGGAGATGCTAAGTCTAGCCCAGTAATATATGACGAGCATAGCATACATGTAAATGTCAAAATCATAGAATTGGCTGGAGAAAATCAAGTTACGATTCTAATACTCTCGCTATACTGTAGTCGTCTCCCCCATCCTCTAGATTTGGCGGTATTTAAATCGCTTAAAGATGATTGAGACAAAAAACCTGTCGCATACATAAGTCGCATACATAAGTTTTGTGGTGAAAATTCGAAAGAAGACCTTTTCTGAGTTAATAGGCAAATCATAGAGGAACCTTAGTTCATAAAAATTAATTTCGACGGAGGGGAGGGAATTTCCGTTTAATAGTAGTGTAATTCCGCAGATAACGTTTCATTCTGAAGCATTACAAAACTAGAAGAATTCTCAAATAGGGTTTGAAGAACCGCGCAGTAGCCATCTCCTGCAGCCTCTGGATTTGATGGCGCTTAAATCGCTGAAAGCTGATTGAGACAAACAACTTGCTTGAGAAAGAAAAAATTGTCAGATGAAAATTCTAAAGTGGACTTTTCCGACCTAATAGACAAAACATGGAGATATCTTTGTCCAAAGATGATGAAGAATGAATTTCCCAAAGAGGAAATTTTTCCGTTTCATCGGAACTGTAGTTCCATATGCAACGCTTCTTCCTAAAGCTGTACAGTAATGGAAGAATTCTCAAACAGTACTTGGGGATCACCACAGTACCATCTCCTGCAGCTTCTAGATTGGGTGGTATTAAAGTAACTCAAAGCTGGTTGAGACAATCAACTTGTCCAAAGAAGGTCTTTTCTGTGGTAATGAACAAAACACCAAATAATCTTAGTAGTTAGAATGGATTTCGCAAAGAGGAAATCTTCCGGTTTAATCACATTGTTATTTCACGGATAGCGTTTCATCCTGATACTTTGCAAGGACGGAAGAATTCTCAAATAGAACTTGAAGAACCGCACAATATCCATCTCCTAAGGCCTCTGGATTTGACGGTGTTTAAATCGCTTAAAGATGATTGAGACAAAAAGAAACTTCCTCCTTGGCACAGGAATAAATTTCGGGGTGATAATTCCAAAGAAGACTTTTCTGAGCTAATAGACATAGCTCGGAGGAATCTTAGTTCGTAAAGAATGAATGTCGCGACAGAGGAATTTTTCCGTTTAATCGCAATGTAATTTCACGGGTAACGCTTCATTCTGAAGCTTTACAAAGACGGTGGAATTCTCAAAGAGAACTAGAAAAAGCCAGCAACAACGGGTGATATTTCTCATGGTTCAATTTCAACGGCATTTCTCACGCTTCACGTTCAAACGGCGTTTCTCATGCTCCAACATCAAATGTGTCAGATGACATCCTAGAAGGTTTGAGCTGTAATGTACAGCTCTTGCTAAATACTGTGAAAGGTGAACCTAATGTAAAGAATAAAGGAAAGATTTCTGTGGGAACGGAGGTTATCACAGCTAATGAAGTACTAAAAAGGATTAAGGATGAACAATTAAAAGTTATAAAACAATACCAAAGAAGCAAAAAGGGCAGAAAGCGACAAGTAAGTTCTACCACTGAAAATTCTAAAAATGAAAAAAGTCGATTTATGTATATACATTCAGAAGGTGACGTTGAGCCTGAGGTTTTTGAGAATGAAGATTTTGATCCTGAAACCGAAGAAAAAGCAGATATCGAAGAGCAGATTGGCATGAGAAAATGGGAATTAGTTCAATACGTTACTAAGGAAATGTTAAACATACTATTGGGCAGATTGATCAAAATACTGATGGCGGGTGGCTTCTAAAGTTAACAAAACATAGGGAAAGGTCGCTCTGCTGACTATGAATGGAAGATACTAATATAGTAGCCCGCGGCAATATCGTTAAAATCTTTCCAGACCCGCTGAAAACTAGAAGAGGAAATAATTTCGTTTTTTAAAGTAGATCTCACAGAATTTCGTTTGCAACAGTTTATTATATGAAATATTTTAAAAGCTAATAACTGTCTCATTAATAAATACATATATTAGAACGAAACAGAACCGACATTGCAGGCCTTTTTCTTAAATATTCACACTTGCCCCTAAAACCAAGCAAAGCTGTTAACGCAGATTACTATGATACCATCCGTAGTAATACTTGCCACAAAGAGCTGGAAAAGTGTAAAATCAATGACATAATTTGAAAAAGAAAATTTGTACACTGGCCTTGTCAAATGATAATTCATATAATATATAAATCTTACAATTAGTGTTTAAGGAATTAATATCAAAAATTCAAATCATAGATTGTGTACCTTCCAAATATTGTTCAGTTTATATTTGTACTTTATGAATACGTGGTCATACTTTGCCAGGTTTATCTTAGGCAAAATGGTCCGAATTACAAGAATCAAACAAATAAAATGCAGAGAAATGGGTATAAGATACGAAAATAAAATAATGAAATTCAGGCGGCTAGTCGTGGGAATTAAATTTCTTGGCAATGCCATGCAATCTGTATCAATGTTTTCGCTATAACTATAAAAGCGGACAAACTTCACTGTGGACGGGGTATTCTTCTAAACGGTATGATCCTTGCTCTCTTTCCACAAAAATTGGCATTGACTTTCCTGCAGCACATTTACATTGGCGTCTCGCACAAAAACTGAAACACAATCGCCAAATTTTCATTCGATTGTGAATTTTAAAAAGAGAAATTAAAAAGAACGTCTTCCGGCTTGTTTTCCCAGTTCCACGTTACTCCGCCGCTCCAAACAACATTCAGCAATATCTTCGTTAGTTCGAATATCCGCTTTTAATTCCACCGCCGTTCTCGTAAACACGGAATTTATTCATCGGAGATCTAACGAGAGGAGGAACGTTCCGAGCCGCCGCCGTGGAAAGAAGGAAACGGAAAAAATACCGACAGTGCGCGTTGCCTGTCGGACATCTTCATCATGATAGATGACCCATTACAAATTCTCACCTGCCCAAATTTTAATAAGATATTAGGGGATAACTCCCTCTTCGCCGCCGCGCCGCGCGTCGCTATATCGCGAAGATCTCGCCGGGAGGGAACCAAGATTGATGTCTTCTGTATTCAAATACGGATTCACGGATACCTTCGGACCGCCAGAAAGGAGAGATTTGAATATCGCCGTTCGTGTAATCTGAATTTTATAGCCGTGCGCGCGTGGTGAAGTAAGGGGTGGAGGGAAAGGAAGGGGGCGTCGAATTAGGTTTCGGATTGTTTCGATTAATTTTCCTTCTTGGAGGTGGAGGATGTGGTTAGAACGTTATTCTTTCCTTGCACGTGCTCGGTTGTGTTGTTAATCTTACATCTAGATACATCGGGAACTTTATACAGTGTGGGCGTATAAGTTGGAACGAAATCAATAAAATCTGAATAAATAGTGAAAAAGGAGGAGCGGTTGGAGACGTCAACCTTAATTTTGTAATGCGCAAAAATTTGTGTCAATGTCGCAGATATAAAATCATGTCCTTCTCTTTCACATGGTAATCACAATTGTTGATAGCTCCATTTGGAGGAGAACGTTTTTTCGAGATTACATAAGAAGATTTTTGAGAAAAGAAATATTTGTTCTTCCCATCGAAATTCACTTTTTAATGAAAAAATTTCTAAACCATTACACTACTACTAATACTACTGTTACTAACACGCTCCACATTCGTCTGGACACACGAAAAGCAGTATAGCAACACCTTCCAGGCATCCCGCAGCATCATCGGGTCGATTCAAATGTTTGGAAATAAAAGCGTAGAAAACGCCCCGACATGGCATAGGAACGCTTTGATCTCTCCCGTCTTCACCGCACGATCGTTCGTTCTCCGAACGGCGAAAAGAGTAATTCCGTCTGTTCCTCGCTCCCTCTTCATACCCGAGCTCTTAAAACCGTCTTCGCGATTCGGCCAGTCGTCGAAAACGAAAACGGACGGCGAAATATTCCGTACGGACCCGAAGAAATTTACGACCGAAACGCATCAAAGGGATAGCGGATAAATCCGTGCGATTATCGCCGAGACGTGTGAATATTTCGACTAAAATAACCAGCATCGGATGGTGGCCATACGTCTGTCGCTACTTACATCGAATTATAGAAAATTTGCGATTATTTCTGTTGGAATTTTGTCGCTGAAAATTTGAATGTTGACTATTTTGGGAAATGCTCTCGTCTGTTAAATAAACAAATGGAAATTATTAAGAGCTACATAATTATCCAACTGACCTATTAAAAGAAGTGGGAGATACCATCGGTTTACCACTAGCCCACACTATTAATATGTACTTCATTAGTGGCGTATTACCGGACCTGTTGAAGGCGGTGATACACAAAATATGAAGTAAAGAGCGGTGAGAAAATATAGATCTGCCTCGATACTCTCATGCTACGTAAATGATCTTGTGCCCTCTTTGGATTGTAACTTCCTTGCTTATGCACACGATCTCAAAACTCAACTCAAAACGACTGTATGAATCTACAAAGAATCATCACAACAATTAATAATTGGTGCTCTCTCAATAACATTTAATTCACCAGCTCCTCTCAGCCAAAGACATTTGATGACACAGTTTCTTTTAGGGATCTTCGTCTACTGTTCGATTCGGAGTTTTCATTCTCCTCCAATATACCAGCCATCGGTTCCTCAACTCCTAAATCAATTAGATTTCTATTACGAACCTGAAGAAATGTTTCCGACAATGCTGGGTTAAATGTTGTGTACTACTTGCTTGTTCGCTCCAACATGGAATATGCCTCTGTTATATGGTTCTTACTACCATCATCATCAACTTAAGCTTGAAGGAGTTCAAAAGATATTTCTGAAGTACCTCTCATATAATTCAAATGGCGTGTTTCCTCCGCGTGGTATTGATTATGGAAGCTTACTTCGGAGGGACAATCTTGAATCGTTGTCTCGCCGTAGAGAACAACCAGGACTCTAACTAGCTTTTTAGATGAAGTGACAATGGAGAGTAGATAACTGCAACTTTCCCCAACCTCAGCGATGCCTTTGATATGCTCGATCATCCAATCTTATTGAAGAAGCACAGTTACTATGGCACAAAGGGAATACCTTTGGAGGTGATGAAATCATTTCTCTTGCGCAGAAGATGGCAAGTAGTTTTCAATAGATCCAAGTCCGTGATGAAAAAGTGCATAGGGAAGTATCGCAGGATTCAGTTCTGGGGGCAGTTTTACTTATACATGACCAACCTTCCAGGTAACTTTGGTATTTCGAAATGTATTGTTTATGCTGAAGGTACGGCAGTTATAACTACATAGGTCTAAAGAAAAAGAACAACTTGATAGAAAAGCTGAGGCATCATTGCGACAGGCTCGGGAATGGTTCCAAGATAATAAACTTCATCTGAACGAAGTTAAAACTCCCATAGGGGGCTGAAAATGGATGAGCTGTGGAATTCTTGGAGGTGAGTGTACGGCATAACTTGGAGTGGTAGTTAAATACTGAAGAAGATATTAGAAAATTGGGTGCATCCATTTTCTCAATTAGGAAACTATACCCCTTAGCCACAGCTTGTTCTCATATAAAATACTAGCTTGCAACGATTGTCCGGTCATGCAAAAGCTGTTTCTAAAAACTGAAAACTGGAGAAAGAGCGCTTTGCGGAATATGGGATCAACGAATGCAAAATTTAACTGTTCCCTCTATATGCATTCTTGAAGCAATAGAGTACGTACTGGCACATCCAGAGAACTTGCTAAAGTTAGGTGATTATCATTGCCACAATAGTCGGGCCAAAGAAGACTTACTTACTATATCCCGTCCGAGCAGTACGACTTCCTCTCTGTAAAGGCGCTGTCCCCTTTACACTAAAACTCCTGCAGATGTTGGAAGCAAATCAAACGCAGTTACAAATTCTGGTTCACATTGATATAGTAAATGGGTTAGTTATTAGTACCATCAGCTGATAAGACGGCTACTAACCCGGATGTAAACCGCATAGGCACATAGTAGTACTAATACTTGTACCAGCAGCGATGAGTGGGAAATGAAGAGCCCGCCGTGCTATTCACTTAGCCACTAACATTCCTCCACCACCGCATTCCCGACTGTTCTGTCGCCTAATCTCCATACTAGCCCAGTGCAAACACTTTGCAGAAAGGTATAGTAGGGCTAGCCAGACAGTAAATATTTGTGTACCTCTAGATTACTGCAAAAACTTGTTTTTATGAAAATAAAATCTGGAGAATGTTCTATATGACGATCTAATGAATTAGGTGCAGTGCGGTCTGCGATTGAGGCTAATTCTCCTCGCAGATTATTGGGATATGTATATTTTGCTTACTTTCTAAGCCCTTGCACAGTTTCTTGATACCAGCCCGTTAACGCAACCTAACTCATTACGCCGTCATATCGAGAGTCTTCCAGATTTTATTTCATTAAGATTTTGGCTCCCAAAAATTGTTTACTATTGGATAAACTTTATTGAGTAAAGTGTCAAATTGTTCAGGTGTCAAACGATATTCTTGAGTATCTTCTGCAGGGAGTTACTTAAAAAGAAGTGTCGATTCTCCTGTTGTATTTCTTCTACCAATCCATTTTCTGTCTAATAATCTTCTCGAGCGACACTGTTGCTCCTCAATCACACTACTAACTTTTTGAACCATACATTCGGAAATTCACAAAAAGACATTTTGGATTCGAATACGTTGCTGGATTCTTCCGGAACCAAAGAACATATGCCCGCAAAAGGGTTTATCCCCTTTCCACGATGGAGCAACTGGTACTAGCAAGTCAAAAATACATTTAATGTGTAGACACTTACTTGTCTGCTATCTAAGTACACTACCCAAGCTACCTACTTGTATAATTAGCAATATAATGTAAATCAATCGTAATGCAGTGGATTAAACACTTTTTGATCGGCAACGCTTTCTAACTTCCAATACTTTTTAACGGGAATAATGGCAAGAGCTGATCCACCAGTTTTATTTTCGTTCGTCCTATTTATTCGCTCGAATTTTTAACACTTTGACAAAGAAGACCATTATCTACACTTGCACTTCTTTGTAGGTACATATATACACACAATAATTTTCTCCTTTAATTTCCTTTCTTATGTGTACGTATTATACTTCCTATTTAATTAGATACTCTAAATTAAAAACCCATATCTGCTATGTAGCAATGCATTAATAAAGAATATGAATATCGTTCGTGAATCAATTTAATTTGAAACGAGGTTATGGCGCCCTGCATTTTATGCGGAGGGGGAGGGAGGGAGGGGGGAATTATTAACCAACACATCTGCCTTCCCAAATTAAGCCGCGTTAACACCAATTGTGCTACGCATATTTTTCCGATTACGAAGTTTTCGTCGACAAGATAATTTTGACGATGATCCACCATGATTTATCTTCTTGTTTGTTCGGGGCCTTAATTAATTCGAACGAGTTTGCAGTCGTCCACATTCTCCCAGTTGAGGCTGCTCTACATATTTGAGGAATTTCTAGATTATAAAGAATGCGAGAAATTAAATAGACGTCGCTTCGAAATTATTATCTACTATACTCGCAATTAGTGCTCGGTATTAGTCTAATTATTTCCTATTTAGGTCATCGGATTCGTACAGCAACGTCCACGATGACGGTAATTACAACAAAACACGACGCTATCTAAAGCTATTTGTACGAGTAGCTTCGCCTTCTTTAAACTTGACGAGACTTCATCCTCAGCAAATCGAAATATTCCCGATTGCATCTAAGAAAAGGCTCACGAACCTTCACTACGTCGAAATCACTAATCGTAAATTCCTTTAAAGTAAGAAATCAACTCTAGATTCTCCTCCGTTACTTATCCTTTTCCTCTCGAATTCTATACGTTTCGAGTACGTCTTCGCTTCGTTAACAAGACACCGCAAAGAGCTTCCCTCCATTACGAAGTAAATACTTTGACAAATCTCTTCCCGACGGACACGCCGAATGGGCGAGCGCTCCGGGAACTCGAAAGACTAGAGGGAATTATCATTAGAAGCATTCCTCGCGAAAGCCTCTCAAGATTGTAAACCGACAGCGCAGAGTCTACAAATCAAACTGGATTATTTTAGGTCGTCGTCGGGCGAAAGAAACAGATTTAGATCGCCGTCACGGCGAGGGAAGCGCACCGCCACCGTCTGCGACCTCGAGAGGTACGTATGTATATTGTATGTTAACGAAGAGATTTGGCCGGGAAGATGAGAGACGCGAAGGCGCCGATTCGTTCCTTTTCGATCGAATTAGCGCTTTCGATTAATCATTCTTTAGCAATAACTTTGTTACGGTGGGATGGTGGTATTGATGGATTTCTGCTTGACCTATATACCACGCGATCGCTTCGTTTATATCAAAGTTTCGTCTGATGACGTCGAGAGCTAAGCAAGAAAAAGCCCAATCTCGATTCAACGGTGTAGTCTGGTGGTAGACAGTTTCTAAAGAGATATTTTCGAATTTCTTAACGTTCTTTGCAATACTTAAGAGCAGTCTACAAAAAATTGACGCCCACCTGATTGTCCCTGGTTTCAGGACTTACCATTATTTATTCTAAGTCTTAAGGATCTGACGCTGAAAGGCATAAGGATTGACGAGAAGAAGAAGAAGAAGAAGAAGTCTTAAGGAATTGAGTTTTGATCAGATGAAATCAAATACAATAGATTAAATAAGGCAAGAGATGGAAGATGTTGCGCGTAGCAGGAAACCGAGAATCCGGGTCACCGATAGAAACTTATAGAATGAAACTATAGTGCTACGAAGATAGAAACAAATTCGTTCCTATCAATACACAAGTAAACACAACCGAATACAATGTGATTTAGAAATACAGTAGTCATGATTAGGAAAACTAATTAAAAGTGTACCTAATTAACGGGGAAAGTTCACAAAATCTAATTATATAAAATAGCCAAAGACGAACCAAGCCGAAAATAAATGGGAATACTGAGAAAAGACTGTGAATGCAACGATGGTTACAGTAATAAAAGAGACATGGAGGAAGATCACTTATTTGGATGAAACAAATTGATTCATAAATTCCCAGGTAAACTAGATCAAGAACAAAAAATTTTATGGTGTTACCAAAAATGACTGCAGTTGATGGCTAACAGTGAAGAAATTATGAAAGGAATTAAGGCGAGGAGAAAAGAACAAAGCCAAAAATATGATCAAAGAAATGGGAACGAAACACGAAAGCTTGGTACTAGAGAGGGGAGACAGAAAAGAAGAGGAAGAATTCAGTGATCAAAGGAATACCGGTACAAAACAAACTAGGGAAAACTCCTAAAGAAACAGCTTTATGAACGGCATATGAAATGAGAAGACCAGACAAAACCTGAAAGTCACAGCAGTAGAGCAAATTGTAGGAAAAAGAAACCGGTTAGGATAGTTGAAGTACGTCAATAGGAAAGAAGAAGAAAGAATAGTATGCAACATATATATGAAGCAAGAACAACAATGGTAAAAAGAAAAGGAAGACCAAGAGAAGCATGGATAGATGTAGTACACAAGGCAGTGGAAACGACAGATCAATAGGAAAAAGAGGGAAAAATAGCATCTAAGATATATAAAGCAAGACCTACGAAGACAGAAAAGAAGCTAAAGGCCAGGAGAAAGACGAACAAACGTAGTATACAAAGTAGTGGGAACGAGAGGTCAAGATGATTCGGACACGTTAACAAGAGAAAAGAAGGAGGAACAGAAGCAATGTGTATGATACAAGACGCACCCTGATATAAAGAAAAGGAAGACCAAGAGAAACATACATAGATGGACGTACTACACAAGTGAGTGGGAAGGAAAGATTAAGGTGATTTGGGCACATCAACAGAAGAAAAAAGGAAGAATAGCGTGCAAAATATATGAAGCAAGATCCGCGAAGATGAAAAGAAAGAGGACGGCCAGAATAAACATAGATTGTCGCAATACAGAAGGCAGTCGAAAGAGAAGGTTAAAATGGTTTGGGCGCGCCAACGGGAAATAGAAAGAAGAAATACTATGCAAGATACATGAGATAAGATCCACGATAACAAAAGAGAAGGGGAAAGAAAGCCATGGATAGGCGTAGTATAAAAGGTAGTGGAAAGAAAAGGATAACATAATTTGGGCACGTCAACAGGAAAAAATAAGAAAGAATAATATGCAAGGTATATAAAACAAAATTTACGAAGACAGAAAGAAGAGAAACACCAAGAAAAGTAAGCGTACACGTACTACAGAAGGCAATGGAAAGAAGAATAAGAATTTTTTGATGTATGTATAAGAAACCAAGCATTGTACAAGTAGACAAAAGTTCGATGAATAGATCACTTAGTAAGAATGTCACAGAGCAAAACGGCACCACAAGCTCTATGGAGAGGGATAGCGGTAAAAGAAGACGGGAAACAGATCAAAGAGTACATGGTTAGAGATGGTAGAGGGTGACTTGAGACAGCTGGCGTTACAGTTTTGGAGGGAAATGGCGGGGGATTGTGAAACAAGCTTTAGACCTACAAGGTACATATACTAGGTGTAGATATGCAGTCCTTTTCACAGCTTATGCATCAAATTAAAACAGAGGAAAGCTCAAACACGAGAAAACAAAATTTGTAATATTTTCCTACCATCACAGGAAAGTGGAAATTAACTTTTGATGTTTTACAAGGAATGCTTGCGGGATATCTGATAATATATGAACAACTAGGATGTTTATTATCTAGACGTAGATATATAATTGGCAGTAAAATCTGAAGCAAGATTAAGTGGGTCGTATTTTCCTTATCATGCGGGTGGTAAATCCTATGTGTTGTCACTGTCAAGAACTTGAAATATATGACTGAAAAATGAAGGCGAATGTCTTTTGGGAAAGAAATGTGAACGCTAATAAAATTCGGGACATATGTTATGCAAGGTGAAGTGAATATTTGGATAGGACGTGTTTGTTTTTCTTTTACAGCCTGTAAGTCCGTATCTTACGAAGATTTCAACGAGTGGTAAATTTTTCAATCAAATTTCGACAAATCTGCTACAATACATAATTCAGTGCTTCCAAAACCATACTTTTGTTTGCTCAATTTTTCTTTTCTATACTCGTTGATTTACTTTTACCTAATCTGAGAAATAAATTTGATGTATTAGTTGCGAAAATCTCTGTATATATATGCACAGTCCATTTCACATTTTGTAGGCAATTGCTTTCCGAAACGAAAAACAATTGAAAAAACTAAACTGGGTATGATAGTAGCGGCGAAACCGTTGGAGATAAGTAGGTCGAGTTGGGTCTCGTTGGAATCACAATGGAAAGTTCTTTCGACTAGTATGGATTCTGACCTTCCGTAAAGCCAAATTTTAACTGAAGTAGAACATCGCATTAGACATAAAAAGTGCAGAATTGGCCCGGAAATGATTCAAAATGTATACAGGAAGAATTTTTACATCTTCCTGCGTATTGTCAAGAAGTTGCTGGATGGTAGTTGGAAGACTCTCTTTAAAATCGTATTTCCTTAACAAAGGATTCGTTTCTATTTTGTTTTAGGAATAACATTTACGTTTTCTAATATTCAATTGTCCTTTACTCGAAGATGAAAACATTTTCATACTGTCAGTTCGACAATGAAGACAATTGGGGGTTGCTATTCAAAAAAAAAAGAAAATATGACGCCATTAGTCAAAAACAAGTGATTGATAAAAATAAGATCGACTTGTTGAAGGATTTCCTCCAACAAAATTTTATTTCGCTTTTATTGAATTTATTCCGTACTTTAGGGGCGCAGTGTATATATGATAATTCCTATATGAAAAGAATTTGATGGATGTCTTGAATTTCTTTCCTTGCTAGCGATGAAATTTGGAAAAAGTTGTACTTAGAAATATTTCTGGACCCCACTCATTTATTACCTCACCCACGTATGCATCGAGAAAGTTTTCGGGTTTGGGGGATGAAGCACTTCTCGAAAGTACATCATCCTAGTTACAACCGAATCGACTCCCTCCTCCGCACATCTGCACATACATACACGGACATCTGTTAATTATTCTCGGTCATTAAAGCGTATGTTACCACCGTACGAAGATAAATTCCGCGAAATTGCCGGCTAGTCATGCAGCTCGTTATAACAATATCCTTACACGCGAAGCCATTAGGCAGAGCGCAACGCACGCCTCATACGTTTTCATTAAACGCCCGCAACCTCATTACCGCGACTGCAATGATACTGTTTAATATAATAGATGCGCTACAGCGAAGGCCCTTCAAATCGTAATGAATATTTATTAACGCGCTAAATTTGTCGACGTCGACGCCCAGCGCGCACGTGTGTTACGTATATATGACCCTTCGGGGGTGCGGCGTCGAACGTGCAGATGCACTGTACTGTTGCTACAGGCGAATGGCGACCAACTCTAAATCCAGATTTGTTTAATATTAACTAACGCCAATTTCGCCGTCATAATAATCAATTAATTAAGGTCGTGGAGGGTTGATTAAGTACTGTACGAGCGCGGATAGCGACGGTGGACTCTGCAATAATCCGGGCGAAGATATATGAAGCTCGCTGCTTTCGAATTAGTCGGTAGCTCTCGCGTTGCTGATATCGTTACTGCTGTGATATTGGGAAAAAGTTGGTGTATACCACGTATTTGTAGGGTATTATGGCCATTAGAGAAGCGGACTGGCAACGTTGAATTTTACCTTTAGATTTGAGAACGTTACAATGTAAAGGACAGCAAATAGAACAAGTAACAGCATACGAATACTTGGGAGTGATTATATGCGAGGATGGGAAGATGGATCGGAAGATAGCAAACAGAATTAAAAATGCTACAAGAATTTCCTATGGCCTCTAGATAATACAATTTTTGGGAAAAGAGAGATTGGAACTTAAATGAAACTACAAGTACACAATAAAGTAAGAGTGCCAGCACTATTATATAGACGTGAACCTTGGGTGAAAGATGGAGAAGCACGAGAAATTGCGATGACGGCTGCAGAAATGAAACAACTTAGAAAAAACGAGGAAGGACGCGATTGGATGGGATAACAAATGAAGACATTTGACTGCTACTGATCCAAGAATCCATAGGAAGCGGGAAAGAAAAAGAATGCTGAACTGGTCTGGACCTATAACGAGGATGGGCAATAAACGACTGCTGTGGAGAGTGGTGACGGCCGAGACCGAAAAAGACAAATAGAAGAGGTAGACCGAGGAAGACCTGGATGCAACAGGTAGCAGTGTTGGGAAGAGGAAGAGGGAAAACAATTGGGGAGATGGAAGCGGCGACCAGCGACAGGAAGAAATGGAGAAAACGGATGGAAGAATAAAACAAGAAACTTCGACGTCCTGACCGGGCAAAAGGAGAAGGGAAGAAGAAGGACAACATTGAGAAGGTAGCGTTGGTGCAAAATATACGTATCTTCAGAACAGTAATAATAATAATAGTCCTCAATTGTTCTATACTCCTTCTTCTCAATCTGTTACCTTCTCTGCTTTTCGGTGCAAGTTCCTGAGCCACCGAGCCGTATATATAAGTATACTGCACCGTTGCTGGTTCAGTTAGTAGTAGTACATTGATTTCACAATATAAGAGAGGTAACAGATCCATTTTAGGATTCTTGCTACATTCTCTCGATCTTCTTATTGAGGCGCGTGCTTTACTACTTTGTCACCAGGCGATCCTACTCTTGAACGTTAATATGCAGTGTTTATCGAGGGTTAATAGCTACATTTTGAAAATATGTATAGATATTAACTCGTGATTTGTGTGTTTGACTGACCTGAAAATGGTACAGGAGAGGCTACTTAGAGGATAAGTAAACACATATAGTGGTAGTAGTAGTATAGTATAGTATAGTTTATTAATCCTGTAGACTACATAAATAGTATAGGATAAGTCCTAGGTGTATCACGTTTTAAGGGGGAGATGACAAAATCAGAAAAGAATACCACAATGAACTAGTAAAAATTAAATGGAGCAAGGTGAATACAGACGTGAAATCAAGGTGGACACATATAAGAAAAAATTTTGAAGAAGCTATAGAAGGACTATGGCGATCGATGACAATAAACAACAAAACCAAATCAAGGGGAACAACATGGTGGAATGAAACAATTCAAATGACGGTACAAATGAAATAATGATTTTTGAAACAATACCTATCAATAAGAAAGCAAGAAGTTTACGATATCTACAAAACTAAAAGAACACTTGATAAAGGTCTGGTGAAAGCGGAGAAGCAAAAATCATGGGAAGAATTTGGACAAAAATTAGCAATAGCCTACGAAGGGAATCAAAAACTCTTCTATGATATCTTGAGACGGGTGAGAGATATGGATCACCAGCCACACTAAAAATATAAAAAGCAAAAGGGGAAATTTCTCACTGAAAAAAGAGGATATTATGGAGAGATGAACGAAATATTTTCAAGGGTTATACGAAGCTACAGGGAACAAATATACAAGAAGTAGTAGAGCAGCAAATAGGAAAGAGAGGAAAAGGAGATAACATAAGAAGAAGTAGAAGAAGCTTTGCAAAAAGTTAATTTAAGAAAAGCTCCAGGAGAAGACCAACTAACAGGAGCAATGATAAAATTTCTAAATACCAAAGGATGTGAAAAATGGTTAGATCTTCTCAATCTAGTTGGAATGGAAAAGATAACACCAAACTACTACAGAGTGGGGACTTTTCTTATACCCCCTCTTTTTCTATATACAATATATCCAAAGTTAGGACAATAAGTACATTCGTATGACTGTGATGAGTATGGCGTGTAGTAGTTGTAGTTCCACATGTTTTGGCGGTTTATATAACGCAAATTAGCAAATATTTACAACAAGCAAAGGAGAACAATGCAGAACAGAGTGGGGATAATAGTACTTCTTTTTAAGAAAGGTGAATGTAGGGAATGTAAGAACTACAGGGGCATAACGCTAACAGGCATTGTGGGTAAATTGTTCGCAAGAAATCTACAAGACGGAATGGGAGAAATCATAGATAACCAAATAGAAGAAACACAATCAAGACTCAGAAAATGATCAAATCTTGAGACAATTGAGTGAAAAAGTTATATCTACTGATAGACAGTTATATGTTATGTTTTATAGACATGGAAAAAGCGTTTGACCGAATAAGAAGAGACGATGTGTGGAACATAATAAGAAAGAATAGTAGAGCCCAAAACCTCATAGAAAACGTCAAAAGTTTCTACAAGAACAATGTGAGTTATATAGGAACCAGGAAGGCAAAATCTGGATCATCCCAAATGAAACGGAATTAAAACAGGAGTGAATGTTAAGCCCGATGTTATTTAATACAGTACCGGATGAAGTGATGGAAACTTGTAAAAATAAACTGAAGAAGGTGTACGTGGAAAGTTGGAGATTTGAGATGGTAGAGATGTCAGAATTATGCTGTACAGATGAAGGATGATGGTAATTTTCGGCAAGAATGGCAAAGAGCTTCAGCATAACATAAACGTATACGTAGAAGAACTGGAAAAATACACTATGAAAGTAAACATTGATAAAACAAAATCAATGATTATAGGGCCAGGTAATACGCAACACCAACACCATATGAAGATAGATGGCGAAATAATTGAGCAATTAAAAGGATTTACATATCAGTGAGTCGAGCAGTTATACATAGTAAAGCGACTTTATATGATGAAATAAATGAAAGAGTAGCTAGAACAGGTCGATTATTCAATGCCATAAAATGTAAGTTCTTAAATAAGAAAGAAATTCTGTCAGGGGTTCAAGAGGAAGAAGTCAAGAAACTAATAAAACAAATCCTATCCTTTAGCGGCAAAAGCTGATGTAGAAAGGACAGGCAACGAAGTAAATTAACGAATACAGAGATAAGATTTTTGCGAAAAATACAAGGCAAAAGCACAAGAGTCAAAATCAGATATATAGTATATAGAGAACAACCGAATATCATGCCAATAGAGACAAATAGAGATAGAGACCAATAGAACAGGGACAACTCAGATACTAGGGACATATACAAAGAATGAAGCAAGATTGGCTCGTAAACAGAACATTGTGCGCTCCAGACCGAAGGGGATTGCATGTCTTGACTTGACTTTCTTATTATCGAAGATGGAGTTTTGGTGAAATGAGATATGTTTTGCGGCTTTATATGCTGATTTAAAATCTCTTTGAAAAAGTTCAAAATGTCAAGCTCGTCAGAAGTTATTAAAAAAGACCGAAAACTTTCATCTTCTTGTACATCAAATGTCTTTATTTGTCCAATATATATATCCCATTTAACCAAAACTCCATCTCTAATAATAAGAAAGCTACGCGTGTAATTCCACTCGATCTGGGACACATGGTATATGAAGGGAAAATAAATAGAGGTAGACCGAAGAAGAACTGGAGGGAGGAAGTTGCAAGGGTAGTAGAAAAAGAGGACTGGAAGGGAAAGATATCCCAAAATTCGCTGAAGATTGTGTTAAGAAATCTGAAAAAAGACAAGTAACATATTCGATTTCCAAGCTTTACATCTTACACCGAAAGATAGATGGGCTCTTGGATTAGGTAAATAAACTAAAGTAAGTAAATACATACATAGGTCACGAAATGTATATATATATATACCTTTCATTACAACTAATAAACGCAGTAATATTAATATTAACGACTCTCTGGTGTTTCAACTACTGGAGGCGCAAAACTCCATTACCGAAAAATGCGACATTTTCCATACAAACGCTTAACACTGTTTCTTCGAGAATTTCTCCCCAAATGCGTTCGGTTTGAGTCACCTTCTCGTATAAAACCGATACGGATCGATGAAATCGCCGCAGCTACCCTCGCAATTTCTCCATCCGTCACGCCAATCGCGATATCTCCCTCGAAACCGAACCGGACGAAGGGGGACTATTTCTTCCGGTAGCGTCGTTTTCGTCGCTTCGACGACGCACGGGTATTTGTCTGTTTACTTTCTTTTCTTCCAGATTTTTATCGAAACGATCGCGACGCTACGCACACCGCCTCGAATAAAAATCTCGCGTGTCGTTGACCGTGAACCGGTCCCGTGATCGAATAAATCAAATCACCTGACGATCAAAGGCGTCCGAAATTTCGTTAGCCGGCTCTCTTCGGACGACCTGGCCTCCGTATATATATATGTCGGTGTATGCGTCTACGTGTGTGTGTGTGTGTGTGTATGTCAGCAATTGGCAGCAGTTTTTCGGTCGAGAGAAGTGATTGATTTCTCCGGGGAGCGGCCGACGTCGACGCTCGAGGGAACGGGCGGAACGAGGGGGAGGAAGCGCGCGGGGATCCAATCCATCAACCCTGATTAAATGAACCCCGACCCCGGGCGTCGATGTTCGGCGAGATTATCAACTAATATCTCGGCTAATGTATTTTTACGTATTTCGATATTGCGATGTAACGCAAAGAGCGGTGGGAGTGGGGGGAGGAGGGGGAGAGTAGGACGCCCAAAACCGGTTCGGTCGTACTTTTTAGCATTTTGGTTTTTTATTTTTTTATTCTGGACAAGAACGGCGTTAGGGAACGAACGGATAGATCCGCCGCTCCGCGGCGATGATAACGGCCGTAATGAGCGCGTGACGGTGATGTATCGTTTTTTATTAGGTCGACCTTTAAACGTGGGAAAACGTTGGAAAATCAACGTCACCCATTATGTTTAGAAAAAGGAGGTGAAAACTAAACTGAAAAACCGGCGCTCTGTTCTGATGCAATTACGTCCTTCCGACGTGAAAGACGCGACGAAAGTTCCGAAACGCGTGGGCTTCGCGGCGGGATGATTTAGAAGTGAAAACGTGGGTGCCGCGTTGGAAATAATATTTAGGATTTACGAACCCAAAAAGTTGACTTAAAGCATAAATTAGTTGAATTTTTAGAGGAATTCTCCAGACAGTTTGGTCCTCTGGACAATTCTTGAGCTGCAAAGAGAAATATGACGGCTACAATAACTAAGTTGCCTCCTCGAGACCCCGGAGCTTGCTTTTAGACAGCCAATAGTAAAGATATTAAAAAACGATTATAAAGATCCAGTAGTCATTGATTGGTGTACATAGATAAGTGTCGTTCTAAATATGAAATACTTTCAACAGCTAATCGTTTCGATATTGTTTGAAAAATACGAAATATCTCGAGATAGACATGGGTTAAGTACCTAAGTACTTAATGTAGATAGATATCAATAAACAAAAAAAAACACTCATCAATCGCGCACCCAGTGATATATACAAGATGTAATAGAGCTACTTCCTGTTAGCTTCAATATCTTATATTAGATCGTTGGTGTTTGGAGCGCAGATTAAAACTAAACGTTGACAAGTGGTGCTTCGTGTCGTCCACTAGAAGACTGGATAGATTTTCCTTCATCTACTGCATTGATAACGTTATTCCTGGACGTAAGCCCTGTGTTGAGTATCTAAGAGGTCTAGACATACTTGTCGGGTTTATGTCCGCCCTTCTGCTTTTCCAGTTATCGTTTTTATTATTCAAACCCGATTTTTAATAACGGGTCCTCCCTCAAGTCCCTATTCTTTGCTGTGGTAGGCAGCAGGTTGGAGTATGGTGGTGTGATGTGGTAGGGGTCTTCAAACGCTAGTACTACGCGAGCCACTTTTGCATGCCAAATAAAACAAACAAATAGAACGAAAATTATGTACCTTTGCATTGATCACTTTCGAAATACATAAATAGTTATGTAACAAATTATAAAGAAAATCAATGTGAAATTTGCAATTGCCCTGACTTCGCAAGTACTGTGCCAAATGATCATTTGTGATTTTATTTCTTAGCTCGTTTTTTATATTAGTCATGTTTGTAAGCGTCACACAAATATGTCGATTCAAAACAAACCATGATTTTGCGCAAAATTTTCTACCTACTTCTGGATTTGACTGATTTAAAACGAACATTGCTTTGGAAGTAGATTATTTCGAGTTCTCCTTCGAATTGATTTGTATTTAACGGTTTCGAAATTTTGCTTCAAATTTCTGCCATGTTTAACTTTTGTTGAAATTGATTGATAACTCCTTCGATGCTATTAAAAGCTGCGAACACCACATGAATTTCATTCTCGACTGTTTCTATTTCATTTATAAATTTCTTGAAGTCATACTTTGGCATTTCTGGATTTTCTTTGAAAAACATTAATAGGTATGGAGAATGTAATTCACTATAATTTAAAATTTCCCACAGTGAAATTTAAAAGTGTTGGAAAGATCTTACTGAACTTATCATTAGGCGGGACAAATAGCGGTAATTACGAAGTGAGTTAACAGAGTCCTACATATACACAGAACTACTCGCACACAGCGTACTGAATAGAATGGAAGCCGGCGATGCTGTCGTAACTTATTTCATAATTGTACGCTGTCACCCCTGTTTGCCCAGATTCCTTATCAGGTCTATTAAAGTTTTATTTTTGCCTTGCAACTCTAAACTTAAATCGTTTAGTTTCATGCAAAAATCTACCGGAAATGATAAATCCAATAATAATTCTTTATCATTTAATTGCGAATATTCATTCCCTTTTTCACGAAGAAAGAGAATAATCAATTAACAAAAGAAATCTTTCTACAAATTTCAAATCTTTCTAAAAATCTACTGGGCCAGCATATTCATCTGCCTGTAATTTAAATAATCATCGTTGCAATGCTTCGCCTCAAATGGAGTTCACAATTTGAAATGTACTATTCATGACATTTCTGGAGTTTAATCTTTTGCTACACAGCACTAGTTGATGAATGATACAATGATACGTTAAAAAATCCGAATATTTATCACTATTGTTACAAAATAATATGAAGCCTAAATGAGGACCTATCATCGCAGGAGCACAACCTAAACTAATTTAAAAAGAGGGAGTTGACATTGTTCCACAAAGTTGTTAAATGCAGCGATATTATTTTTAAAAATTCTTCTTTGCTCGGATCGTCTTGGAATATCACACAGATAAATACCATTAACTGAGCAACATGGGTGAAATCGTTTGACTCAAACGCAATAGATTTTTGCGCATTTGTCAGCACTTCACCATTAACATTGGAAATTAAATCTTCATAACTGTAGTTCTAGACCAGACATGGACAACCTTTTTTGTAGAAGTTTTATGCTGCGAGTAATCTTGAAAAATATACATTTTTGTAGTATCCTTATGATTCATTATGAATTAAGTTTAGACGGGCCGTGTTAATATGCAACGAAAGAATTCAGTAGCAGGCCGGACAAATATTACTCGAGGGCCGCATGTGGCCCGCGGGCCGGAGGTTGCTCATAGCTGTTCTAGACCGTTATCAATCTTTAATGTTCTAGGTAATTTGGTTTTTATCTTTTAAATTGGAAAATAGGTTTTCGGCTGCAGCAATAAAAGGTTTCTTTGTTAACTCTCCATCGCTGAATGGTCTTTTTATCCTTGCTAGTAAATGGCACACGTTTGACGAAGCGACTGTGACTACTGCGGGTTTGTTTATTAATTTTGGAAACATGTTTTTTGGGAAGAAAGTCTTTCCTTTAAACTTATTACCTTTAATGTTCGTACGTCGTTTGAAAATCTTTTATTTACCTTAAATCTTGTAGGTCTTAAAGCGCTCATTTACAATGTTGGTAGTTATCGATATGCAAGGAACATATAATCCGGTCTCTGATTATTACGTACAATTATTGTTACCATTATTGATACGACTATCTAAATAAAACTATATAAAGTAGAAACAATAGTTCTTCCAACAGTCTATTTAGGCAGCGTTATTAACGTTTCCCCTTTCCAATCAAAAGCA
Organism: Chrysina gloriosa; assembly: GCA_038088585.1. Taxonomy (NCBI): domain Eukaryota; kingdom Metazoa; phylum Arthropoda; class Insecta; order Coleoptera; family Scarabaeidae; genus Chrysina; species Chrysina gloriosa. Next base: position 6,472,363 of record CM076094.1, on the reverse strand, counting down.
AATGTAGTTATGATCGATTAGCGACATCAAACATCGAAAGCAAAAAAGACCCAACATAAATACGACTAATATCATCATAAAACAAATCGCTGTTGTTCATTGCGTTCGACATATTTTTAATTCCTTTCCTGCACTCAATCCTGCACAGTCGAAATCCAATTAATTACACCGCGTTTGTCGATTATTTTTTCGAGTTCATCAGGCGAACAATAACGTTTATATAACGCGGAAATTAAATTAGGCACGCGAAATTTCCCGAATTCATATTAGTCCATGGTAGATATGTATGTAGGTTAAAACGGTCACTAATTAAGCGAATAAATAAATTTATTCTGCTAAATGCTATCGCGAATTTAAACAACGCAGCACGTGTATTGCTGTGCGTATATGTAGTTGAATGTTGTCCTACAAATCTATCGATTGAAAGGTGAGGGAGAAATCAGCAAACTACATTATTAAAATATCGCGTTGAGTTCTTACAATTAGAAGTACGGAAAAATCGATTGCATCTCGATCTGAACGTACTGCAATAGAACGCGATTCGTACAGGAGAGCATAAGATCGCGTAAACCCCCTGGAAAGGTGGGTAATAATTGTAGTTGGCACACCTGACGGGCCGTCGTCAAAGTTATGTATATTTACTGGTTTGCCGGTTTAGCACATCACGTGAAATGTCTGATATTTTACAACACGTTGGCTTTTATTGTTGATTTTGATGAAACTTCCTACATTGTGTCTCCGCAAGAAATATCTATCCACAAACATTTCTAAATATTAAATATAAAATTAGCTCCTCAGATTAGACAGATTAAAATGGAGTCGACGAGTCACTACGACTCGTTTAACAAATGCTACCCTTAGATCGACGGTGAACGTCAACGGATGTCACTGGAATTAAATTTTTGCCAAAGGACACTAAATTGATGTGTCAAAGTTTGTGTAAAAAAGCGAAAATTTTATTCAACGTAAAATTTTGCCTCGAATATTTCACTCAACACTGTAATGAACAGATAATGAATTATTAAATGGAAATTACAAAAATACGGTGGAAATTTCACTTTACCATGACATTGTTGCAACCGGCATATCAAAGTAAAAAAATAAATCATAATTTTTTACTCGCCCCGAATCGATTTGGGAATAACGCAAAACGAGAAATTGACGATAATGTCAATTAGAAGTACACCCAGAAACACGAAAAAGAGCAAGGACAGTGTCTGGAGACAGTTCATATAATTTTGCGCCGAAAAAAAGTACACATTCGAAGGAAAGGCTGCGGTATCCTCACTGGCATACATTTTGAAAATTTGGGGCTTTAATATGAGAAAGCAAACTGATGAGGAATATAAAAAACATACAGTAAAAGTCGATTGGAATGTTGCTAAAATTTCTTAGTGAATATGGGAATAAAGTAATTTTTTGGAACAAATTGAATTTAAAGCTGCTCCAGATGCAAGAATTGGCAAAACGGATATTTCTCAAGGGCATGAGAGACAAACGTAAAGAATCTACAACCCTTTCGACCTACAGTGAACTAAGAAGGTGTTCGTTGAGCAAACGCCAGAAGGTCTGCAGGAAAAGACTTCTTTTATACTGTCTTATGAACTTGCTTGTAGAGGCTATGCAGGCGCAAGCACAGAAATCACATTCTTTGAAGAATAAATCAACAAGATCGGCGAAAAATGAAGTAGAATCTGATATAACCCTCTTTTTCGAGAACCAGGCAAGGAGGAAGCCGATACAAAAAAAAGGCTGATACAAAATGGCTTGTAAACAATGATTTATACACTAACTTATGCCCAATCAGACCGTTTCTAAAGCTACAAGATAAAAGAGGAAAAATCACCAGCAGTCGACTATTTTTGAGTGTAAATCCACATTTGGGAATCACCGGAAATTGTTCACAACAGCCCCGTAGGAGTAAGTAAGGTATCAAGTATCATTTTAAAGTGGGAACATAACTGTGAAGTCAAAAACCGAAAAGAAGTTTCAGTTGTAATAATATTTTTCGGCCCCCAAACTTTTCATCTGAAACGGAGCTTTTCCGGACATATCCTCATCGAAATAGGTATCTTAGTTGATTTAGGGATTGTGAACACGAATCTTTAAACGTTTTTTGTATTTTGTTTGTCATCATTTATGTGATCGTTGTCAAAGTTCAAAGCATACCTTAGTGATAAAGCGTTGGTGGGACTAAATGTTAAATGTATTTTTCTTTTAATTTTGTTCTGTTTTCTGTTCTTATTTGTCGGTTTATGTCTTCAATAAATTGTCTCTATCTCTTATTTCAAATATTTTGTATAGGTGTGCATTGAAATTCAATTTTTAGATATTCGTAATTACTGATTATGATTCATCATCGTATTACTGTTACCGGAGGTCACATTCAATCGATTTAGGGTTTCTTCCATTGTGATCGATTGAAGTTAAATGTGACGATTTGCAATATCTGTTGATGATGTGAATTCGCATTCGTATAAAATATTGAGTTGGGATCAATGAAACATCCAAATTTTCAATTGACTTGTCGTGATCTTGACGTGGAATAAAAAGACGTTCGGCGGCTATTCGGCCGATCCGCAAACCATGGCAAGAAGCAGAAAGCACCAAAACAAAGGAAAGAACAAAAACAAGCGGAAATTCCTCCGAGAAAACGAGGCCCGTCGCGAAAAAGTAAGTCCAACTGATCATTTTGCATTTTCCTTCTGGTAAAACTTACATCTTTCAATAAACGGGCGTTTTTCTTTAGATCGTTCATCGTTTTCGTATCCTTTTACACATTCATTTTGTTATACAGCTTAACAACTGGTTTCAGTAGGCTAGAAATATGTTGAAGTTTCACCCATTCACCCTACCATGGGGCTAAATGTTAAGAAAATTTAAGTTCAGAAGAAAGAGAAAAGTATTACATACATCATACAAAGCTGTTGAGGACCATTTTCTGGACAAGGTAATTGTGTTCATATATATATATATGTTTAAAGATTTAGTGCCTCAAAAAAATATTTGTTAAAAATTTAACATTTAGCCTCAGTCTCCCCTACTAACTAACAATAAGTTCAACAAGTTTATGCTTTTTAAGACAAACACAGATACGTACTCCCAAAACGAAATTCAATGGTTGTAATCGCACGTACATAAGCCACCCTCTCCCCTCCACCGAAATTATGGTAAACAGCTTTACTACACCCATTTCGAAGCGCGCTGTTAGAAAAACATCAAACCATTGATAAATCCGCCGCTTCGTCTTAATTGACGCCATCAACCGTTCGCAGACAATGGCGCTTAATACCACTTCGCGGCGATTTTCGCCGAAGGGGGAAACTTTTTAAAACCTTCCACCTTGCGCCGCGTTCGTTTTTCCCATCTCCTCCTCCTACTCCTCCTCCTCCTCCCACCTTCTCCGCGTCGCGGAATTAGCGCTCGACAGCCCGCACTTACCCCCTATTCGAACGTCGGCGGTGCGTTCTTGTAGTGATTCAATGGGGTGGTATGTAAATGTGTCAGTTTTCACGCCCTGATTGACTCGAACCGCGAAAGGGAGATGCCCCTTCTTTTTCGACTATCCGTTCGCGTCCCGACGTCACCGACGTTCCCCCTCCTTCCCCCTTCACGGCCTCCCGTCACCCTCGTCGTCGTCGCAGCCGAAACGCACAATAGTGCCCGACCCCTGCCAGCTAATAATATCTTGTCATCGTGACGAGCGTACGCGATATTCGCCCTGTCCCCCGTGTTAGCATGTAATACGAATATATGCGTAGATGGATGTACAAGTAAGTGCGTTTGAGGGTGTTTATTAAGAGCTTTGATGGATCTTGTTAGTTTGTCGAGCTCTTCGGTGCGTAATCGTTTTTGTGCGAAGGATGTCATGCATGTATTACGACTTCGCGATAATTAGTAGGGTAATACGATTTGTCAGTCAAAGGAAACTGTGAGATTGGGAACGAGGACCAACCTTTACTCGGAAACGTAGTCACGGGCAAATGAGAGTTCATCTGGAAAGTTAAAAGTTCTCTTTTAAATATATTTAAGACAATATCGAGTACTCCATGAAGAATACCGGTATGTTTCCTTTTCTACAGCCTACATTATTCGTCAACGTGGAAGATGTGACCAAATCTGAGTTTGCTATCAATCACCCCGGCGTATTAGTTTCTTTTTCTATTTTTCTCTCCTCCGTGTGCTCTAATCGGAAGTTTTTGGTTTGTCCGCTTCTGATTGGCTGCAGTTAATTTTGGTAATCCTCTAAACCGGTCTTCCTTAGGAAACAAGAAGAAAGACCCGTCAAGTTTTTCTTGAGCCTCTGATACGACAGATCACTTACGACACTCGCAATCACGATTAACTTCCGAAATTCTGTATTCCGGTACTTTGGCATCCATGCGCGATATTCGACCCGTTTTCGTAACTCGTTCTGTCGACCCTCTTTCGATTCGATCAGTCCGGTGATGAAACGCGAATTTAGTGCGATACGTGTGTTCCACAGAGCCCCCTTTCTCAGCCCCATAGCTTCCACGAGGCAGAGACGTGCATTCTTTAGCACCATTTATTGTCACTGTCACCTATTCGACAGTTTTATTTGTTATTTGTACCGTAAATATTATGGTTGTCCAATATAAGCTTGAAGTACAAACTCCTGTGTTTTTTTCTAATCTCTTCTTTTCCAGTTTCTAGTAAAGTGCTTGCGTTTCTAATTTGTTCCGTTCTTTATTTTTTTCCTAATTAATTACATGTAAAGAAGAAAGGAATAAAGCTAAAGACATAGTGCACACCGCCAAAAACGAAAGCATGGTAAGAGCTAGGGAAGAAAATGGAGGACAATAAACAAGGAACACAGAAATTATTTTATAGAAATCAATGAGGAAAGAGAGAAGTATACAAATCGGAATAATCAAAAACAAGGAAGGAGAGATTTTAACCGAAGGAACAGAAGTAATGAATATATGGAGAGAACACTTCGAAGAGCTGCTGAATGAAAACGGTATCACAATATCGGAAATTTAAACGAGAGAAAAATGAAATAGGGATCAGAACAGATAGAAAAGAAGGAGAGGGGGAAGCAATTGGACTAATAAATAGTGGTAAAAACCCTGGACACGATCAAATAACAACGGAACTGTTAAAAATGATGGACGAAGAGGGCAGGAAGCTATTTCTGGAAGTAATTAACAAAGCGTGGAAAGATAATAATAGCCTAAGACTGGAAAGTAGGAGCAATAATACCGATCTTTAAAAGAGGAGGCCCAAATGTGTGTAAAGATTACCGAGAAATAACACTACTAAGCAATGCAATAAAAGTTTATGAACGGATATTAGAAATAGGAATGAACTACAGAAAAAACACTGCATGAAAGACATATTCACACTGAAACAAATCGTTCAGAAGACCAACGACAAGAGGAGAACAGCATGCATGGCATTTATAGATATGGAGAGAGCCTTTGATGAAGTTAGAAGGGAAGAGATCTGGAAAAGTTTGAAAAATAGAGGAGTTGGATGACCATTAATAGCAGCAATAAAAACTTTATACGATGATAATGTAAAGCATGTGATAACTAGAAACCAACAACCTGAAATGTTGGCAACATATAAAGGAATTAGACAAGGAGGAGTACTGAGCACTATTCCTAGTCTTCATGGACGAAATAGGGCAAAAATGTGGAGATAGAATGAAGCCATTGCACCTAGGATACATAAAAATGATACCTGTCAAAATATCAGAATGTGCGTACCCTGACGATATAGTGATTCTGGCAGAGAATGGATGATACCTACAAAATAACATTAAAAAAATGGAATGTCAATGAACCTAGGGAAAAACAAGATAATTGAAATAGGAGAGAAGACGGAGATGTTAATGAAATAGATGGTAAAGAAATTGAAAAAGTGAAGGAGTTCAAATATCTAGGCGTAGTGATAGGCGAAAAAGCAAGCGATGAGGTAGACATACCAAAGTCTGTTAACAACACAAACAAACTATTTTTCTTAATCATCGGAAATTTAGTGAACAGAAAATAATATCGAGGAAAACAAAGGTGAACTTTTCTATAACAATATATAGACCAGTATTAACATATGGTCGTTAATCGTGGAACATAGGAAAGAAAGACAAGGAAAGCATACAAGCGGCCGAAATGCGATTTCTATGGAGGACAAAAGGGGTGACGTTGAGGGACCAATTCAGAAATGGCAAAAATAGGAGAAGACTTGATAATAAACCCAATATATGATTAGATCGAAAAGAAACAACTGGCATGGTGAGGACACATACCAAGAATCGAAAAACAAAGACCAGTAAGAATGATCTGGAAAGCAAGGGTAGAGAGGAAGAGGCACAGAGGAAGTCGAGGAAAACATAGAGGAGATATTAAAAAGAAAGCTGTACCTAGAGAGAAGCCCAACAACTAGCGAAAGAGAAAATGGAATGGGGAAACTACATGCAGTTACTAAGTAAAGGCCCCAGCGCACTTACCGGCAACGGACGACTACGCGTCACTACACTACGGATGGCAATTTATTCTTTGCATGTATATTAATGGGGCTGAGCTCATTTATCGGAAACGGCCCTACCGACGATTCCCCATTAGTACGCATGGAAAGAATAAATTGCCGTCCGTAGTCGGTAAGTGCGCGCGAGCCTTAATAAGAAACTAACGAAAGTAGTCTAATAAACTCTATACTTGCTAGGTAGGTGCATGAACAACCCCGATCAATACCTCAAAAATCTGTTATTCCGTCAGTGAGTAGCATCGTCGAAAGTATCCCATAAACTCGTTCTTCCCGACAAACGCTTTTCACCAGAACTGTACTTTCGATTTTGTTACCCCCTTCCAAAACCGAATTCTCATCCGATTGTTTCGACCGACTCCAATTCATTTGACGGTGAAATCGAGAGTCGCGATCAAGGGACGATTGACAGCCTGTCGGCGACAGCCTCCCCGACTCTTTGTAACCGGCGCGCGTACACACATTCGCGACTGTGCCGTTTCGCCGTTTCAACACATCGGTGCACTTTTCACCAGCAGACGACGGGCACGTCACTCGCACGCGTTTGTTTGTCCGCTAATGCGGTCCCGTTCCGTCGGAAACCGAACGATTTAAAGTGTCGTCAACAATTATTGTGGTACGTTGCTTGTTTCCCGACGCGATGATGCGAATTTATAACTTTCTCGTCGCGCCCTTCTCTTAGACGAAGTATAACATTTTATTTTCCCGTCGCGTTTACGTTCCAAATTTAACGCTCAAATCCTGCTGTCATCGGAATTCAATTTTTGGTGATGACGATGTGACGGGCGGATCGCGTTCATGTCCGGAATGCAGTTGCGTACACGGCAAGTTACATTGAGCTCGGGGCCCTTATAAATCAAAGCGTCCCGTCAATATGTTTGCATTAGCGGTAAAATGGACGCCCGGGTAAATGCGTTCGCCGGACTGATTTATGGATAATGTAAATTACCGTGTAAAAGTGTAACTAATCTAACTTGCCTTTCATTCTATCCGAGCCTCGTTCAGCGCATGCAACGTCGCGATGAGCGTGGTGGTGATGCGTGGGTTAATACCCTTCGATTGGCAGAATCATTTCGTATCGATTCTGATCACTTGCGTGTTTATAAAGATATACTTTGGAACATGAACTGAAATTTTGATAAAAATATTTAAAATTTTTGTACTAACTTTAAAAAGATTTATTATTGTTATTACCAGGTTTAAAGATTAAGATGATGGGTCCCACTTTCCACTGAGATGGATAATGTCCTGCTTCAAATATCGCGTTATAAATTTGTGTCAGTACAATTAGAGCTTCTTGGGGTAATTGTTTTACAATTTCCCTAGTTATAAGATCTAATCCTGGACTTTTTCTTGATCCATGTTTCTCTAAATCATATTTTTAATTTCAGATGCTTTCATAGCTGTGATGGAAAGTGCCATTTGAAATATTGCATTAACAAATGAGGTCTATTTGCGACATTTCAGATGAAAAAGGCTGGAAAACGTGAGGCAGGTGTTCCGCAAAAGTTCCAGCTATTTCCTTCTATGTTCTTGCCATGTTCAATCTTCTTTTTTAATTGGCGGAATATTATCTTACATTTTTTTCCTTGTTGCCTTCTATAAACAGTAGTCAGTAGCTTTTGTTGGAGTTAACCCCGATAAACAGTTTTACCCAGCTGAATTTTTTTCATTGTTGGGCAATTCACTTAACTCTCTACTTGCTCTATCCAATTTTTCCTGTCTTCTGTATATCTGGATCCACCTCTTCCTTATGTTACGCTTTTGGGAAATTTTGTTTCTGTATTTTGCTTTTCACTTTTGGATCTGCGCCCCAAACAGCTTGTTATATGGTGATTGTCCGCATTTCTACAGCTCTATCTATGTCTGCAGGTATTTTTAATGGAATATCAGTAGCAACTCGTTCATCAATCACGTGCTTAAATAATTCCCAATCTGACACAAATATCACATCGGTAACCTCCTCGCCACACAATTGTTTCATAATAAATTCGGTGACACGTGTTTCGCTAGCTCGACGCTAGCATTGTCACAACCGTGACCGCAGTCTTGTAAATTACACCACAGTTCTTAAAGGACAGTGACTAGCACAGTTAAATACTTAGGTCTGCACTGACTGGAGGCTAAACTGGAAACATCACATCTTCACGAAGAGACAACAGCTTGGCATAATATTTTTTGATTTACTGGTTAATTGACAGGAAATCTAAGCTTTTGTTGTCCAGTAAACCGATCATATATAAAGTGTTCCTATGTGGCATAGAATATTGAAGTTCTTTAAAAGTTTCAGTCTTAAACCCCAAGAATTATTACTGATGGTCCTTGGTTTGTATCAAATGAAACATTTCACTACGACTTGGAAATAAAAAATGTGTTGGATGAAACCAATTGCGCGAATGCGAGACCACGGCCAAAACCTAGTCGGTACTGAAACGCTATGATCTGCTAGAAATAAGTGATAGACATTCGGATATTTAAATAAGTACATATACACAATTACAAGAAAATAAAAATACATGTTAGGCATTTAATGTAAGAGCACTAACCTCTGATTGTCAGACAACTTGTTCCTGGCACCAATATACTACATTTACTTATGGCTCCTGGGCAGATTGCAAATAAAATAGGAGAATGAAAAAAGATGTTGTTCTTGTCATCATGCTCGCACATAGAATTGTGAATTAAATTTAAAAGAAACTCAACTCATTGTGTCAGAAATGCTACGAGTAGAATTTATCCTCTGTAAGGGAATTGCATTACCCTTTAAATCCGCGCAACCTTCAAATGTTGATACCAAACGAACGGATTAAAAACAATCTTCGAATCTCCTCACACTTCACTTAAACGACGAGCCTATTTGCCGTTGGGTGTAGAGTTATTGAGGTTGAGTCTCTTCTGCAGTTGATGACAGCTAAACTTCTGGCAGCAGAAAACGCTTTTGTGTCAAAAAAGTCTGTTGCCACTGTCGAATCTGGCGTATTAAAGAGGAGTGGTTTTGTGTTGTCCTGTGCAAGTCTCAGGACGATATCGAGATGTGACGTACTCTCGGGACAACGCAGATCGATCATAAAGATCTAATCGAATAGGTCACGCTTCAAAATCGTGCGATTTCGGCTCTATTAAAGCTATAGAGATGATTGGTGAAAACCATTGCTGTAGAAAACAGCCACCTTCGTGGATAATAAGGAAGCTAAAAGAACGACGTTCCAGCTCAAGAAACTGACCTGCAAGCTTGAGAATGATGAGGTCAGTTTAGTCTTGCGGACTTCCTGACGCCATCTCCTGTCCATTGCCGATATAATCTAGCTTCCTGCCGCCCAATGTTTCTCGAATGTATCGGCTTCCAACTCACACAACTCATACATGCTTTGTCGACTAACCTGTCATCCTTGGTGAAAAGTCTACGACAGTAAAGTGTATCACACTTCGACTTGAATTCAAACACTAAAGTGCATACCCAAACGTGATTATTTTCAAATTTTGACCATAGCTCAATTGGTTACACTTGCCCAAATAACCTTAATTTCCTACGTTTACCAAAATACTGCCCTGATAGTAACCGTGATTGTATCAAGATTACCAATTAGAGGAATTTTAGGGATGAGCCAAACAATATTACTGAAAATCATAGCCTATTTATCAATTAACCCCGTCGGTTGGATACTCACCTTCACTTATCTTTGATAACCCAGCACGTGTCAATGTATGAGATGAGATTGTAAAATTCGCGCCGCAACAGCTACGAAAATTTCACTTCAAATTCAGAGTTAGTGACTTAGCGACGTCCTACGTATATCTAAATTTCAACTCAAAATCCGCTCAACCTTCTCGCGAAATTCGACACGATTAATTTCGCACCTATATCCCCGATTTCTACAGGAAATTTCGAGGCGCCAAACTCCCGAGCAATATTCGCGGCTAGGCAACAGATTGCTCCTCCCGGCACAATGCAATCCCGCACAATCGTCGGATAAATAACCGGCGCGATCCGACAAATTAATAAATACGCAGCTACACCTACGTTCTCCGCACCTTCCGCTCGCCCGTAATAAGATTATAAATCTTTTTCGGCGTAGAGGAAATCCGAGACGATGGAGCAGCCGGCTTTAATTCGGGCATCATGCGAAATCACTATTAATCAGGGGGCGAAACGCGGCCGTCCGTAGAACAATTAATATATGACTTAAAGGTGGCGATAATTCACGATGAAGCGGGCGAATACATAATTCCGTTATTTCGTTCCCGTACGTCATTCTCCTTCTTCTTCTTCTTCGTCCGAAGCGAAATTTCGTAATTAGCGCCCCCGATTCCGTTCATTTATCCGGCATTATCTTCGCAAGGAAAAATACATTTCCGTTTCCTTTTGAGATTTTTTGCGTTCGCGGCGATTTCTCGAGCTTTTAAAATCTCGCGTGCTTTCAGGGATTTATATCGACTTCCTTCTTTCTTTTCTGACGTAATAACGCCAATAAAATAACGTCGACATCAGGCGCTTGATATAGTCGAGGCTATTATTTTAAAAGCCCCACAGTACTTTCGAGTCGTAATATAGATGGGTATTTTTATAAATAACAGCGATGAAGGGGAAACCTATAGAATCAAGGGCCAGATATAAAAATGAAACCAAAAGAGAGAAGTAAAATTATTTCAAAAGGAGTTAATTTTTCTGGAAGGGTATTTGCTGAGAATGGGAAAATGTAGTTAGGTGCGACATAGCGATAATTACAATAAAAATATACACTAATAGAAGCAATAGAAGGACTGGACAAAGAAGCTTAGAACACTGGGACTCGAGATGGGTGAAAGTAAAATAGAGACATGAGGATCAAAAAGGAAGTTAATACAGACACTAACTACAAAGAACGACAAATTTGTATCAGTGTGCCCATTTAACCATTTTGATGCGAGCAACTATCGGAATAAAAGGACTGGAAAGAATAGTAGAGAGACTACAGAACGGAATTCCACCATACTGCAGAAATCGGTACCAAGAAGCGACGGGTTAAGTTAAGAGATCGAGATGAATTTTGTTAATAAGACCAGTAATTACGTACGCAATCTGAACTGTAATAATGAACGAAGGAGACACCATACATCTAAGAAGATTTGGAAGGAAGATACTAAGAATCATCCTCGGCCTTGGTGTAACAGAAGGAGACAAACGAGGGAAAATAATTGCTGAAATATAAGAAGCTATCAAACAGGAAAACGTATTAAAACAAAAATAAGGGCTTTACGATTGTAATGGGGGAGATCTATTATAAGAAGAGCATTCGCAGAAATAATTGAAAGTATAACATTTTGGAATGGCATCAGGACCTAAAAGGAGAGGAAGATGCAGAAGTAGATGTTGTGAAATAGGGGAAGACGCCAGACCTAGGAAGATCGCGGATAAAGAAACACAATGTAAGGACCGGAAATAATAAAAACAACTATCATGACTCGCAAAGACTCACCCAAAATTATAATATCATGAAACTAAATTGAAGACGGGGAACTATTCACCCTAGAAAATAGATTTTAAACGACAACGGGCATCGTCCTAACTCGAACGAATTGGAAGGTGATGATGATAATGAGATATGGATATGCTGTAAAAGTTATCCTGGTTGTACTTGGTTATAGTATGGCTTAGTGCAGAGGAAACTGCACTCTTTTACTTGCATTGGAACATTATAGAAAGAATGTGGCAGGTTTGAGATAGAAAGAATATAAGAATTACCTTCAAGTCCGTATAATAGCAAAATTGGGCATATCGAAAAACCTTGCAAAATCTCTCATTTCCCAGAGAACGCTGGAAATCGTTGGAAATATCTGAGAAGCCTGAACATATCATTTCTCAGATATTCCAAAATGTCTTCCTCTCTCAACAAAGGCACACGAGAAAACACCAAAAAAATTTTGAAAATATCTTGGAAACCCGAAAATATCATAAACTCCCTCAATCCTCAGATATTCTAAACGGCTTCATTTCTGCACCAAACCATATAAAAAAATGTTTGGAAACCTTTGATAATATTTCAAAAATCTTTAAACATAAATGATATATATTTGGTTGCCCAAATATATCATTACAGCAGTTTATTCCAGAGCTTCGAGATCCATTCCTCGGATAGACGATACACCGGAATCGAAATACGTGGAATTATTAACGACGGGAGGCGATTTTACGCTTGTTTCACGTTGCTTTGCGATTTTCTCAGCATCCGTTGGAGTAATCTAAAAAACTCTTAGGCCATTGAGTTCGGATCGCCAAGACGCGTCGATTGACGTCGGATTTAATCTCCTAAGTGCCATAGGAACCGGGACGAGCATGCCACTTTGGTCATTTTTTGAATTTTCTCGTTTAGAGTGATATAAAAGAAATATACCACTGGTTGCAGTTCTTCCAGGTGCATCGACTGATATAGATTTAAACGCAATCTGACGCAAAATACCTTGAGTACATTAGCATCTTTCTAACGGTTAGAATTACAACGTTTTAGAAGATTTTTCCGGTAACCATGGAAGTAATCTGAAGGAAATCCCACGCCGTTGAGTTTGGCTCCGCAAGCCGCGTCTATTGATGTAACATCGAACCTACATAATTCCTGAAACTCCTAAACAGAGACAAATTGGATACAACAAGACTCGAACAAAATCTAATAAAAATCGTAGGATTTCAATACAAGCCGACAAATACCCCAAAAATTTTGGACAAGTGCCAGTTGCGTACATGCATGGAATGAATGAATATGCTCAAGATCACACAATTATGTGCCTATTGGTATTAAACAGCTCAACATACTTTATTTCTGCACCAGATATGTTTGGGATACTTCAATAAATTCACAAAATTTGAAATCCCTAGAAAGTTCATTATAAACTCATAAGTAGGTCCCGAAAAGTTTAACCCATTCGTTGAGGTTACATCGCATAACATACTTCAGCACTAAGAAGGCTACGGAGATTGATAAGGAAACCACCCTATCACTAACGAATGATTCACCTGTACGGGGATGATTAATGTGCACACTTCCTAATGCAATTCGTCGAGACGTAACTTACTGACGTAATCGGTGGAAGTAAACATCCCCAAAACTGACTTGTGGTCTTATCATAAGGAAGCGAATTTTATAGCCTAAAAATCTTTCATTACTGGGCCAAAGTTCCAAAAATGATCAACAAGTGGGCGCGAAAGATTCATCGTGATCACTTTGCCCTCCTCGTTCTGCAATTTTTTGGAGCTTACCAGATTGTTTCTTGGATGATCTTCGCGTGCGAGAGCTGTTTAAGAAGTCTTCGATTATCCGATATCGACACCACTTAATAGTTCAGTTCTTTACGATCGTAGTTCGTTTGAAGCAAACTTTGAATTTATACCCGAGACCATTGCAACTTCAAACCAAAGATCGGACAGAAAGCCTAAAACTCTTTTGGTCCACTTGAAAGAAAAAAATTGGAATATCCGATGGCCACACGACGGGAGTGAAACTTCGAATGTGTTCAGCATTTCGTAACTTAAAGAAAAAACGACAACAAATAGAGTCAAATATTGAAGCGAATGATAAGCAAATAAACAAAAGAAGGACGATCGATACAACCAAATGAAAATATAGTTCGTATTTAGTCGTATCTGTAGGTTAAATGTTTAAGCAGAATCAAAACGTACAGTTATTTTTTCCCTATGAACGAAATATCGCAAAAGTTGCTAGAAGATAAAATAAAAACAAATAATTCGTCGAATCACAGGCTTCGTAGGTTATGTTATTTCATGAACCAGAATAGCACGTTATGGCTTCGAATGAATGAAATAGTAGGCACACGTATCTTGATTTCTACGTTCCACGCTTATTTTCACAACTTTGAGGAATGCTCGTATCTACATCGCATAAACTCGACGAGTAAGAAGGAGTGATTCCCAATGATTCCGTTTGTGTCAACTCGTAAACAAGGGAATCGAGTGGGAGAGAAAGAAAAGGCGACTGTGACTGGTGCGAGTATACACCTTTCTCTTACTATCCAACCAACGGCAATACCAGTTGATCCAGTTCAATGATCACCCCCTACTCTCGCTTCCCTCGACACTCATTTCGCGTATAGTTCTCGATTTACTTCTAACAGCACTAAACAACAATTTCAAAAACTGCAGAAAACGCGCAGTTTCGGGGACGATGAGCAGGAATTTAGTTTGAGCCCCCCACGCTTGGCGTCGAATTTTTTGAATTTGACCCCACCGCTGTTAGTTGATTTAGTTCCAGCGCGGCGCCGTATAAGGTAGCGGGTCATTAATCTAGGGGAGTTTTAGTTGTGTACTCCTGCAGAAGTAAATAGCAGAGAAAATGCGCATTTATACACATTGGGGGAATTTTTTAAATTGGATTCTCATCCAACAAAGGGGAAGAAGAGGAAAAAACTGAGGAAGAAGTAATAATAACGCGATTTGCACCATACACTGCTACTTCCTCATCAATTCTCGGGGATACTCAACTTCTACTAGTACTTCCACACGTTAACCTCGACGACTTCCTCGTCTGTCTGTTTCCGTTTCCCCCTGACGCGATCCTCGTTAATTATTTCGCTAAATATTTCGAAATTTTAATATTCCGGTCGACATCGTCGCCGAGACGCTCGTCGAGAGAACGGGAAAAGGTCGCTATTTTTCTATCTGTCGGGGCGTCACGTGAGCGCAACGACTCGCTGCAAATTAAGATAAATGAAGGCGGGCGAACGAACGAACGAACGCGACAGAGATAAGGAAGCTGTAAATGAGTAGCCAGAGTTCACTTACAATTATGACGCGAACGCAGATAAATTTCGTAGTATTAATTATGTTTTCGTTGTTTCATTCGCGTCCTTTCGTCCTTTCTCTCTTCGTCCTCACATTTCGAGAAAGGAAAGTTTAATTTGCTTTGTCGCGTTTAGATATGTTCGGATCAGGTTCGGATGGCGCGCTCGGAATGGAGAGCTCGTTAATTAGTGAAAATGAACGCTTGTTGTAGAGGTATTTTCCGAAAGGATATTGTATAGGTGATGCTTTGAGGAAATCGAAATATCGCCGGTTTTGGGTTTTCCTTGGCGTCGTTTTATCAAATCTGCGGTGCTAGGACGAGTAAGGACGGGCTTCAATAAGAAAGATCCAATCTAGGGTGACTTCAAGAATAAAATCTCAGTAAAAGCACCAAAACACGAATATTGCGTCTAAAACACGGTATTGCAGTTCCCAAGATTAATTCCTTATCCTAATATTTTCGACGTTTGTTGCTCATTCTTGGTTCCCTGCGTGCCGCTCCGTGGGCCCTGAATTATCGATTTTTTCACCGATCAGATGATTCCTCGTCGCAAGATCGTTCCTCCACGGATTCACGGATTCTAGACATTTCAACGTAAACTAATAAGAGATTTTTACTGCATTTCGTTAGTTGAGGAGTCCAGATTTGGAGCAGTTTCAAGTCTAGCCTACCTGAAGATCCAGAAAACATCACCAACAAGAAAATGTTTTCAAAACTGCTCTACATCCGTAGGGAATTTGGGCTGCTTTGCTAGCTAAAGGAAGGGACGTTTATTGAAGATATAATAACTCATTCACGTAACTAATTTTGCAAATTTTGCTTAACTAGTTATTAGCAGGCGGCAATTTTTGCTTTAAATCAGATTTTTCTTTAAATAACATCCTGCATTTGTTGGACATGGTTAGTACAATCTTAAAGTTTAGTTTAATTTCTTACTATTAATAATATTGTTCTTGATTACAACTGTCAAGCGAGACGCAGGCCAATGCAGCAGCATGCATTGTTCAAGGTGATCATATAATCTCACTTAACTAAACTTATTATTATAAAAGTTCGTGAGGTTTGGCTTCAGTCTTCTTGTTTGATGAGCTCTGTCCAGGAGCTGGATGACTTCCACTTTGCCATGTACAAGTAGTCTTTTTCGTGGTTTGTTGTAATTTCCTGAACCACATTTCATTCCCAGCTCACTAGGAAGTTCTTCATCACTTACATAGCGGTAAGCATTTGTGATCAATCGAAGAAATTTGTTTTGCCTTCGTCGAATTATTAATTGATTTGTCAACTTAGTGCGACCCCGTAATTATAGCCCGTATGTCCAGATTAACTCCATTATGGACTGACAAATCAGTCTTTTGGATCTGAAGTCAAGTACGGAGTATCTTCCTACTAACTAACACTACATTTGTCTAGTGTTGAGTCTGATCTGCTGATCAGCCTTTTGTGTGACATGATGTTTCCAGATAAATCTACCATCAAGATTAAAGCCAAGATATTTTGGTGAATCTGCTTGAGGAATTCGATTATCGAAGATTAGTGGTAGTGGTAGATGGTGAGATTACTATCGATTCACCCGCAACGCAAACTTGACTTGGACTGATTTTAAGCTTCTAAGCGCTTTAAATTAGATGACAATCTAAAACTTAAAATTGGGCCAATGCAGGAAAATTTTCTTTCACGCAGGTAGTCTAAGAACGGTAAAATATCGGTCTTTATAGACTGCGTAACCGGGAGGTAACTTTTAGGTTAGATATTTAACGACCGCTCCTCCAACCCCCTAAATTATTGTCGGGTGATCCAGCAGCCCAAAACTTGTGCGCCTTGATATATTTAAGTAGATTCCATCGCAACCACTTCATAAACTTCTTTCTATGCGTCTAATGTGTTGAACCGGGCGACTGAGGATGTTAGGGATGGATCATAATGCGCTTTACTTTTCGGATATCCACAGACGAAACAGAATGATCGGAGGATCTCGTAGGCCAGGAGAATCCAATTTGGTGGAGAAACGATTTGGTCGAAAACTAATCGCCCTGAGGTCTGAATGACACTTTTGCTCGCCCCATCTCGTTGGAACCATGTTTCTTCATTAATTTGAGGATAAGTAAGCAAATGGCGCAGTCAGAAATGTGTCCAATATTTAGACATAACGTTTAGAGTTCACGGTCATAGGATTCCCATTGTTATCCGCGAAGAAGTAAGGCCTGATAATCCCGAAGGACAGAATTACGAATCACATTTTGACGTTATGAAGTGGGGTTCCTTCGAGTTATTTGAAGTGAGCCTTATGGCTCACAAACATGTTATGGATCACATCTTCATTTCCCTCTAGGGTTTGTAGAAATTGTTGGGATGATGTTACACTACTGATTACATCACCTTCAATTCGTCAATGATACGTGCATCGTAAATAGGAGGAAGATGCAAAACTTTCTGAAGGATACTATACTAGTGCTGGACATTGCATCAGATACAGCACGACAGGTAGGAAAATATCATAAACCGTGCAGAATGGCCCTCCCTAACAGCATCGATATTTTCTGGTGTACCTACGCCCTTTCCCGTTCAGCAGGAGAAAAACTTCTACGTCAGCGCGAGAGATGCAGAAGCTGTTTTCCCAAAATTCTTAATCCAAGGCTTTATTGCCTGTGCTGAAGGTACAGGATTCTTGCGATAAATTCCAAACTCTTGTCTAAACCATCGTCGCGCTTTGACAAAGTTATCACCATTCTTGCGAAACTCTTTAGAGCGAAAACACGTTGGTCTCCTTGCCATTTCTTCATGAGGATTAAATGCTACGTGATGGCGAATGAAATGGTGGTAGTTCTTCGTCTGCTATCACTAACCAAGCAAGGTAGC
This sequence comes from Chrysina gloriosa, assembly GCA_038088585.1. Lineage (NCBI taxonomy): Eukaryota > Metazoa > Arthropoda > Insecta > Coleoptera > Scarabaeidae > Chrysina > Chrysina gloriosa. The sequence goes on along the minus strand of CM076094.1, from coordinate 6,454,229 downwards.
GCGAAATTTAAAATCGCCCGTTCCTCTGGAGGATCCCGTAGAAGTCATGGATCTCGAAAAAGTTCAACCAAAACTCGAAATATCATCATGGTTCGCCATCCTATCTCGGGAAGATTTTCTTACCATTTCAACCAAGCAATCGAGCCCCGATGTCTAAGAAATTTTCGCTCTATTCGAGCCCTTACGATTTTCGATACAAAAGTTCTGCTTACAAGGTCGACTTGTAGAAGTTTTTTCTTTCTCTTTCAACAAAAGAATTCTTGTCGCCCTCAACTCTGTGTTAAAACTCATCAATGTTACCCTTCTCTAGTCTTGATATCCAAAAAATTTTCAATAAGTGTGCAAAACTGTCGGAGATAGGCATAGAATTCAACGATTCTTCATCCCATCTCGGGAATAGGTTTTTACCATTTCAACTAAGTAGTCGAGTTTGGATGTGTAAGAAATTTTCGATATATTGGAGCCTATCGAATTGCGATACATAAGTTGAGGGTGGCTTGCAGAAGATTCTTCTTTCACTTTCAGCTGAGAGATCCTTACTACTTCAATTGTGTTGTAAAGCTCGTCAACTCATTTTGAGTCATCGTAATCGAATCTTAAGTAAAAATTCGTTTGCTGATACAATCCAAACTATAATTCTGGCAACCGCTCCCCAAATCCCAAATCACCCGCGAAATACCTAAAAGCAAAAAGCCAAGACAAACCGATTCTGTCAAAAGATTGAATTATTCAAATTCGTTTTCGGTCGCGGCTCAGCATCATTTGAAGTACGTACGTATTTGCGCCACCTCATTTCGTGCGCAATATGAAGTCGGTATTACTGCCCTTCTATAATTTATGTAAGCCGGCGTTTAAACGAGCGAAATAACTGCCGCCACACGCTTTTACGCGCGATAAGTACGTGTTGGTTGTTCTAGATTAGCCCTCGACGGTCGTTAAAAATTATATTTACATCCGGCTCGACTTTTGTTATCTGAAAACCTACTCTTATTTTTACGATCGGTAAAAAAATATCGCGTTTCCAGCGAAAGCTGCCGTGATATATTTTGAACGGGAACGCGCGACGGTCGCTGGATATAAATTTAATTCCGGATGTAATGCGATCTTGACGCGGGAAGTAGAAATCTATAAAAAAGAAAAAAGAGGGTGATACAGGAAGTTGTAGACTATAACCGCCTTTTATTTTGGGAGGTTAGCAGTTGATAAGAAACTGGAATATTTTATTAAAGGATTAGTGCTCTATGATCGGTTTTCAAGTTTCGGAGCTGTAAGCAATATTTTCCTGTTTTTGTACGTGGCTGGAAATCTCGTCAAGAAAACTAAGGTGTAAATGTGAAATTTTAATTCCCGTCATTGCTACCACAACCAGCATTCTGCATCTTGGTATGCGGAATTTTAAGTTGCTAACTCTTGGACTGAAAATGCTTGTTGCAAAACGAGTAAAGCAAAATTTCCATTGTCCTTATATCTTGATGTAATCTTTCACCCTGTTCGTCGCTGACAGCGCCCAAATTCCATGGAAAAAGTGATAAATGGGAATGGAGAAAGTGAATTTTTAATGACCTTCGAGAACTATGCGATTTGTAAAAGTCTAACTAAACTAGCTTTTCGTATCTGGCATCCATATTGTTGCCTAAAATTCCCCTCGCTAATACTTACAAATGTGTTCCAAGCTCTGAACTATGACCGCGGTAAGCTTTGCTATAAAATTAACATCGTCCAGCAATTTTCTAATTGGTGATCCAATGAGAATGCCTTCTTCACTTAACTTGGGAAAGATTTGCCTTGGGTATTTAAATCCTTCATCCTCCTTTCACATATATTCTCCGCAAAGTTTCTGATCAGTACAAGTTTAATGTGAAGGGGAGGCAAAAAACGTTTTCTTGGCCTACAACGGTTTAAATTCACTTCTTTCCGGCCAAATTTTGGTTACATAATGTTCACTCACTGTACGGCTGTTCCACGAACAAGAAAAACAGCAATATTTTCTAAATCGTCCCTGAAATCCTAGTAAAATTGCTATAACTTTTAAATTTCCACATATCCGTCATTTGCATCGGTTGTAGTTTCTTGCATGTAAAAGGATGCGCCCATTCTCACAGGTTTCGTTCATTCTCAGTGAACGGGCAAGCAGTATAGATGATTTCAAATTTGCATTATGTAATAAAAGCTTTTAAAGTATATTTCGATGAGTCTATGAAGAACCGCCACTCACAAGGAGAATGCTCCATATTGAGCTCCTTCACTAAACCATCGCACATAATGAATTTTCCATATTGTAAAATGCAGAAAACGCAGCATTTCTTTTCCTAAAAGTCATATTTTTTTATTCTTCGGCTAGTAAGTTCCATCTCTTAAGACAGGAAGCCATAAGTTCCATATAAAAGGGTCTAATGAGCCCATCGAAAACTGAGAGCATTAGGACTTTATGAATATTTTTTCTATTATTAGAAAGGTATTGGCGTTGTATAAATGATGGGCTGAACTGTATTACAGAAATCTTCTCGGCCAGTGTAATCGTAGTAAGCGACTGCAGTCCGTATAAAACCATAGTAAATGTATTAGATAAGGTGTGTTACTCCACCATTGTTCCTTCAGAAATGGCAGTGTGGAGTGTGGGCGAGTATTGCCAAAATGGTTTCTAGGAGTGGACAATGTTTTGGCCCCAACTGTGAACTCCTCTATGATAACGTGTAGATATTCTAATTGCTTCTTTTGTATTTAGAATCGCAACATACTTCATCCTCAAAGCGTCGCAGGATTGACACACGTTCGACAGAATTGACACACGTTCGACACGTTATCCGTTCGCAATAAAGGGCACGTCACCATCATCCACGAAGATACGCCGTTTGTGCGAAACAAGCGCTACTATTTCACGCTCGTGCGATCAGACAACTCGAATCTGCCGAGTTGAAGCTCGCGTGCATGCATCTACACGTACGTATTGAAATTTGCGATGCACCTTTCTAACCGTTACACGTCGATTTCGGAGAGGACGACGCGACACGCCTTTGTTCGAGCGGAATATTAAAAAGCGACGCCGCCGCCGTCCGACACATAGCTTTTCGTGCCGTCACGCCGAGCGTCTATTAAATCGAAATTTGATCGATGCGACGTCGAACGAGAAACGACGTTCGAACGGTGCGCTACTTCGCTCTATTACGAGATTAAACACACGAGCGCTTCCGGGAACGCTACGATAAGACCCGTTCGACGATACTTTCGACATTAAATGGAATAGTTTCTTGCCGGCGTCGTTTATTTCTTACCGGAGTCGTTCGCGTTTCTTTATTGGCTAGCGTCGCAATGGAAGTTTATCGGCGTGAATTCGGGAATTCGGGTCGAGTACTTTATTGAGATTTCGCGTCGTCTCGTTCGGTACAGTTGTTGATTAGGATTTGGCTGTGAAACAAATTGAACGATCGGCGATGGACGACTGAATACGGCTAATGCCCGCTCAAAAAACGGAACGAGCATCGAGAACACGAGTAGGGATTATGTGTGCCAGGCACGTCTTACTTTGATTCTTGAGGTAATATCAATTGTGTTGAGACTCTTGTAGTTCTCGTTCTATCGCATGGCTTTGCTAGTGGAATTAGTAACTGTAGATGGACTCAAATAAAATGATTGTTACTGTCGTAGATTTGTCCAATCGTAACATGTGGAATATCACACAAACGCTACAAAAATACATGGATAAACACTGAAATTCTTGAAAAAATTAATAAGCGTGAGATCTTATACATAACTGCTGTCTTCACGGAGAACGATGAAATATCGTCAGAATCTAGGCACAAAAAGAACGAAGTAGCAACAATTGTGAAAGAAACTTTAAACAACTTGAGAAGAGACAAAAAGTATATACGAATAAGAGATAAAACAGGGAAATCATTAGTGACAGGGGACGAAACAATGGAAAGATGGCAGGAATGTTTCGAAGAACCTACTAAATGAAGACTACGTACCAGACATAGAAGGCAACAGAACGGGTAAACACCTGGAAAACGAAACAGAAGGCGTCATATACCAGGAGGTAGAAGAGACAAGCAAAGGGTTAAAAATGGGAAAGCACCGGTAATAGATAAAATAACATCAGAAATGCCCAAGAGTATGCGGGCAGAAGAGAGGATAATGCTGAGGAAACTACTAAACAGAGTATGGAAGCAAGAAAAATACCAAAGGAATGGGAAGTGGGACTAATAGTGCCAATTTATAAAGCCGAGAATAGGGCAGAGTGCGGCAACTACAGAGGGATCATGTTACTCGGGACTACAACCAAAATATACGAGAAGATCGTCGAGAAAAGGTTAAGACGAATAATAGAATGAAAGCTTTCGAAATCACAGAGTGGATTTAGTCCAGAGAAAAGTATACAAGATCACATATTCACACTTAAGACAATAATAAATAGAACTCTGGAACTGAGGAGAACAATGTACGTAGCATATCTGGATATGGAGAAAGCTTTTGATAGAGTGCCACGAGGGAAAGTATGGGAAGGGCTAAGGAAAATGGGAGTAAAAGAAAAACTAATAAGGAAATGTCAAAGTATATATAATGAAACAAGAAATGTAGTGATAGCTAAGAACAATATATCCAAAGAATTTATAACTAGGCAAGGAGAAGGCGTGGTATGAGAATTAATACAAACAAAACCAAAGTGATGGTAATATGGGTAGAAGAAGTGAAAATGCATATCAAGGTTGACAACAATGAAATAGAACAAGTTAAAATATATAAATACTTTGGAGTGCCCATATAAGACTCCGGACAACAATAAGAAGAGATATATAATAAAATTAGCAACACAATTAAACTATAAATAAAATAAACTGAACAAATCCAAAGGAGGAAAAAGTTAGAAGTGAAAAATAAGGGAAAAGTTGGAAATTGGGAGCATGAAAGAATACATATAACGGAAACAACTAGGATGGTGGGGACACGTTCAAAGAATGGATACAACAGCGCAAATGAGAGAGGTATACGAAGCTAAATGGCAAAGGAAAGGGGGAAGAGGGAGACCAAACAAGACGTGGGACGACTCTAACAGTGCAATCCTGGAAAATAGAGGTATCAAAAGGGAAGGGGCAACCAGATTGGCAAAGGATAGGACGACATGGAAAGAATTCGTGAAAGGGTAGATAAAATTTACGTGCCTACACCCGAAAGGGTAGAAAGGTTTATTGAATATATATATATATATATATATATATATATATATGAAAGAAACTAAAAGAGAGGATATTTGTGGAATATCTTAAACGAGCAAGACAAGAGAGAAAATTTGGAAGTACTAAAGAGAATTCTCTAGTCATCTTAAAACACATAAGGAATATATTGAAATACAAACTTTCTTATGCTTGGTAATATGTAATTAGAAATAGCTTTGAAAAATAAATTTATTATTATTATTATTATTATTATTATTATTACTAGCTGTTAAGCCTGTCCCTACCAGGCAGGAAGAAAAAGAAAATATAAGCTAAAATGCAAAAAAATTACCACGCCCTTTTTCGTCTTAATTATCCGCCCAGAGACCAAAAATCAAAAATCCCGCTACGTTAGGATTTGGTCTAGGCGTTTTACTATATCCATGCCAATTTTCAGCGTTTTAGCCCATCAGTGGGCTTCAAACAGCTCTGGATAGACAACAAAAGAGGAACACACAAATAAGGAAATTATATATATAGATTACTCTTGCCGCACAGTTTGTAGTCTAATCCTAGAAGGAAGGACCACGAGTTGTGCTTGAACTTTGTATTTAGAACTACTGAAATTAGTGGAGTAAATAAGGGAATCGTTTGAGGATTTATGGTCGGCGTAAATTACAGTTTTCCATCGATTTATCCATATGTCATGAGTCGGTGGGAAGATTTCGTTACCCATTTTGAAGTTACAGTGTTAAAACCTAGTAAACTAAGGACAGTACTCATTTCCTACACAAAGTTTTCGTTCTGTATTTAAAAAAAAAGCAAGCGTTGTCCGTTATTACCACAAGGAAGAAGTCAATCAATTTTCGAGACACCCCGATTTATCCCCATGGATTTAAATATATCCTCCCCACCCTTCCCCAAGTAACGTCCTCCTCCTTACGAACCGAAGCCGCGAGATACTGCAAGACCGCGCTCCATAAATTTGCCTAACTGTAGGACGAACTCGAAGGGTCGCCGGAGCGGTTTCGGACAATCTGTCTTCCAACCCTTCCTTCCTATTCGCGGTAAATTTCGCGCTACAGCCGGTCGACTTCCGTCGCTTGCCTTCCCCCAAGAGCAAAGGGGAGGGGGTGGAAGGAAGGAAAAAATTGTCAAATGTCGATATCGCACACACATTTTTGAAGATGTAACAGTAATAATAATAATAATAAAATTAACATGATTCTTCACGAAAAAATATGCGGTGTTTGTGATGGTTGGGTGCAATGATATGTGCACTCAGATTATTGGAAGGGGCATCTAAAATTAGGGGTTATACAAATTTAATTGTGTCTGTTAAGGAGGAAAGTTGACGGAAGAAAATAGCTGAGATTTTAGACTGTTTAACATCAAACTAGAAAATGCGAAGAGGATCAGGTATATTTTGCAAAGAACTTATGTCACCGAACGTGTCACATGTCGGACTAGTCGATTAACCCTTTGGGCTGAAGACAAGAACTTTTTGGGGACGCTTCTAGTGTATGGCTTTCGTATTACCTTTACCAAAATTTAGCAGTTGAATGAATTCAGGAAAGATTCCTCAAATATTTATCTTTTAAAATTGACGTGGTTTATCTGAATACCAGATTTTACTTCTTAGACACAACTTCACTTCTCTCTCTGATAGAAGGGACAACGCCAGTACGAATTTTCTTCTTAAACTCCTTACCAATAGAATTGGTTCTTCCGCTCCGCTATCGCTAATTAATTTTACTGTAGCTGCCCGTAATACTAGATACTTTAACACTAGTCATCTTCCCAGACCTAAGACGAACATATTACTAAGGGCGCCAATAACACATATGATGAGGAAAGGATATCAGGCTTCAAATTGATCCGTTCTCGTCATAAACATTTCCGCTACCGAATAATATTTAAGTTGACATTTTGTCTTTTGGTACAATCTTTAGTCTGTTGTATCATTTAGTGTACGGTGTGCACACTCAAATCGCTCATAGCTTTATACTGTTTTTCGTTTATATGTGCTGTTCTTGCTCTGTAAATGGTTCTTGGGCTATTGGCCACTAATAAATTATTATTATCATTATTATTACTATTTCCTGGGTATCAAATGGGCATTCTTCTCACCTTTGATTTGCTCACGAATGTTCTTTATTGATTTGGAGAGCTTGGAGTGTACCATTCCAAGCTTTGGCGCTTGCTCCCGTGGTCGCAACCAAACAGCCAAGTCTCTTCACCGGTAATGGACACATTCCAAAAATTTATCATCGTCAATCGATTGTAAAATGTAAACGCACCTGGCCCTAATTATGTCCTTTAGGTCTTGCCTAAGGTTTCTCGGCAACAGTTTTGAGCAGATCTTTTTCGTCCACCAATCATTGGTGAAAATCTGATGAGATTTAAATTCATTTTGACTGTCAATCCATGATCTGAGCGCACAAAATCCCGGGCTATATCGATATTTGCATCGGTTTCTAAAACGGAGTCCCCTCGACTGCGAGGTCCACCTTTAGTCGTTGCCCTTCCTTCTGCAAATGCCCTAAATCGCTGAAACAACTAGCGTCTTCACAAAAAGCTGTCTCCGCAGGTCCGCCGAAGTTTGGCAAAAGTTTCCGTTCCATTGTGTCCAAGTTTGAAAGCAAAACTGATTGCCAGAACGCACAAACAAAAATCTGCTCTACTAAAACAATCGCAACGGACAAACAACGTAATTCGAACCAGTTCCAACTCGCAGTGATGGCGTATCACAAGGTTTCCGGCCTTTCTTCCACGTACCGCGTCACCAGTGTTGCTTGATCGGAAGCAGTGATGCCAGTCTCAGTTCCTTCCATATTCAAAGTTTGCTATTTAGTCATACAAACTGTCCTATGTTTAATTTCCAGTTTTAGTTTGTTGTGCATTGGTGTTAGCGGCCTTCACATGGGGGCACCACTGCTGCTTTCAACATATGATATCTGGGACGCTCAAGGACGAAGGTAGAAGGCCCAATCGGAACAGGCGGCATTCTTCTCGTGACTTTCGAGGTTTACCTTAAGTTCCTGTATTTAAGTTGTTTCTTTCATATATTGTGAAACTTTAATTATGTATTTCAATACATTTACTAGACATTTAAGAGCAACTTTCCCAAAAACATATCTCCAACTTCCAACCGCAAACGTAACCCATTTCCCGAATCGTTACAATTTGGTGGATACATCACAATCGCCTATGCATTTATTTTATGTTAATTTTTTCTCAAATTTGAACGCGAAGACACGTTCACACGCAGATAAATACCGCCATACATACTACCAACGCGCAAGAACAATAACCGAAACTTCCTAGCATAGCCCGGGCCGTCGTAAATTAGGCCCAAAGAAAGTTACCTGGACATGATATACGACCTCTTCCATGGTCGACGCAAGGTCCCGAAAGGTCGTTATTAAAGCCGGCACTAAACGCGGTAATTATCGCTTAAATTAGTACGTAACAATTAGTGGAGTCGTTATTTCGTTTCGTTTCGCTTCGGCGAGGTGCCTCATCTGCGATCGCAGTAGATAAAGTCGTGTGAGAATAAACAAAGGGGAAGAGTGATATTCCTCGGGTCGTTCGTCGTTTGGGTACCTTCAAATACGGACCGGGACATTTGGCGTTGTGTTGAGTCTAAACAGCGTAGTACTTTCATCTTGCGCGTAGGGATTGCCTGTATTTAGAACGCTATAGAATTTTTACGTAATTATTAAGTAACCAAGTTAGTTCGTCCGGTTCTTGATGGTAAAATATGAAATATTTATTAAGAAACAATAATACACTAATATTCATAGTAATTACCATCACATTCAATGACCTTTAGCCAACGTGACAGCAATTTTTGTATACCGGTATTGTAGAACTCTATGGATTTGGAATCAACAAAATCGACGGAGTGCATTTCTTACATCAACTCGAGTTTTGAACTGTCTGTGCTTCATACAGTTGTCAGGGGATCAAAAAGGTGGTGATCACTTGGTGAAATCTAAGCTGTCAATATACAACAAACTGCTATTATATAAACATGTCCTACAACCTGTTTGCACCTATAGCATACCACTGTGAGGGTTTGCAGCCAAAAGTAATATAGCTACAATACAAAGTTTCTGAGTAAAGTACTGAGATGTGTGGTTAATGCACTCTGGTTCTAGAGAAATGAAGACCTGAACATGCCGACTGTCAAAGAAGATGCAAAAATTCGCAGAGAAGCACGAGGCGAGACTTCATCTCCACGTTAACAAAGAAGCCCTGCAGCTCCTAGATAATACAACAGTTAAAAGAAGACTTCAAAGAAAAAAACCCTGATGTACTGGTGTAGTAGTGTAGTGCAGTGGCAGCTGCAACAGTGATAAATATAATCATCAACGTGTTTAGAACTATCTCCGAGCTAACTAAGACGTACCACTAGATAAGTACTTAATTATAAGATGTAAGAGAATAAAATTGTAAGATAGTCAGTTACGACTAGTAATAATAAAATTTAATTAGAAAAAAGAAACTTGACGAAATGTCAGGAGAATATGGAGGGTGTGCTAACGTTTCTCCAGCCAAGTTCAGAATTTTTTCCCGGGTCACTCTTGCGGTATACGGCCTGGCGTTATCCTGTAAGAATACCACATTCTTGCGATTGACCAAAGAAGAGAGAGAAGTTTTAGGACGAGTGCTACTTGTACTCGCTGATGCTGTTCATAACACAAGAGAGCAGTGATGACTTGATTCCCTTTCCAAAAGCTCTTAATGGACAATTCCTTTTGTTGTCCACCAAACACACAATGAAATCTTGTTAGGATGCAAGGAAGCTTTGGGAGTGTGTGATACCAATGATGCAAGAGCACTTGGAGTACAATATCCATTTTTCTTCGCAGGTTAACACCCGATTGTGGTTCATTATTGTTGCGTGAAATGTTTGCCAACAACAAATGGTAAGACGACTGAATTTCTTATCATTTGGCAATTCATGCGAGACCCATTTGCTTATCCTCCACCACTTTCCTAGCTGATGAAGGTGAAACCGAATACGTCGACTATATCGACAACCAACTTAAACATTATGAAAGATAACATTAACGTTCGGTTCCCACCTTTCCTAAACCACAGCCTTCGGAAATTCAAGATTTTTTCAATTCACATTCGCTTTCTAATTATCATTCCCGGCTAAAGTTTAGAATTTCCACCCGTCCTCCCCCGTTTCTAATTATCTAGGATTCGAAGTTAAACGTGTCCTTTGTTACCGTCGCGCAACGCCATATTAACACATAAATACGTATTTGCAAACACTAAACTCGCTTAATTCATTATGAACGGGCACGTGCAAAGCTTTGTGCGCGGCAGGATTACGAAGGCTTCGAACGTGCGGTGTTAATGCACATTTACCTGTAGCCCTATAAGCTTCCGGTACACTGTTCACCTTGTGAATTCGTGGAAGTAGCCGAGATTACTGTCACCGGAAAGCTGCGTTACTAAGGGCGGCGTCTCCCGGAATATTGTCTATTGCATAGATCACGATGGCGTACGAAGCGTTTCCAGAAAGTAAGTTTTTGAGCGAACGTCCTTCAATATCATTTTTAAGTGTAATGTGTACTTTCGGACACGAATTTGAAAATTAAGCTGTGACCTTGCATTATGCTTGCAGATAAATCAATGATAGTTCGAATAAGGGAAGATTCCCAAGCCGCACACGCCGATTTCGATGAAACTTGGTAATTATGCAGATCTGGTAGGACTATGTGAGAGGCTGGTTTCTGTTCCTGCGATTAAAGCTTTTGAAGGGGTGAAAAGTGCGCCTGAAAATTTGCCTGCTCCTTGTTTTTGCCAATTACTCTGGAATAGTTTCAGGAAAAGAATATTCAAACATATAAGCATATAGCGCTTCAAGAGGGCCATTGAAATATGTCTAACTCAGGGATGAAAAGCTCCCGCAAGAATGAGACCGCTTGTTGCCAATTACTCTGCAATTATTGCAAGTAGAAAATATTCAAAATATGGGCATATATGGCATACAGAGCGCTATTATAGCATGTTTCGCCCGGTAACCGATAGCTATGCTGAGTTTACCTAATTGTTTCGTTCTTCTCCAAGTATTTTACTAATGTTGTTTCAAAAAGCCATCTCAAGAATCTTAGATAGCACAGGCACAGCGGATATGGGACTGTACTGGTTTGGCAGATTTCTATTTAGACGATTCAGATCATCAAAAAATAGTCAATGCTGATTCTTTTACCTGGGCACATCGACGAAATGAAGGGAAAGAACCGAAAACGCCGCATAACCCCCCATCATAACAACATGCCATGCAATTATTTGGAGACGACAAACTAATTGTTGCACTGAGTCTTCCTGATTATCGAGCAAAAGACAAAAAATATCGATTTTCCTAATTACCAACAAATTTCAACATTCTCACAATAAATTTTCTTATTTTCAAAAGAATAGTTTTGTTACATGCAACATAACACAAAATGAAGGTGTGTACCTACATAATTATATACAAATCTAAAAAAGTGAAAAGTACATAAATCTAAGAAGCTGTAAAATATTTAGTACTTTTGCTTTGTTTGTGCGCTTCTTCTGCTGCTCTAGCTCTTTTTTGTCAATTCTGATAGAATTGGAATGTGGTTTTCCGATTCAGCATTTTTATCTGCCCACTTCAAATGCACTTTGAAATTTCTGATTAGTTCAATGTGCTTTACACGTTATGGTAACACTTCTACTTCTTCACCGGAGTTTGACTCATTCTGAACGTGTTCCAAAATATCCATATCGGTTATGATTTTCCGTGTTTCTTCTTGTCCAATGGCCCATTCAAGAGGTTCTTGTTTTGTTGCATCTTCACAAATTTGGTTTATCATTACACTAAATTCCTTTGTTTGTTCTTCTAAATCTTCTAACTCCATTTTGTCTTTTCACTGTGACAATCGAAGATTACATCTTCACTCCAACCATCATCAACTTGCATCAGAAGTTTGCTCCAATATTTTTGAATAAGTTCTAGGGTAACATTTTCCCAATCCGATGACAACATCTTTTAAATTCCGCAGAAATATCTGCACCTTCAGAAGCAACAATCCGTTTTAAGAGACCTTTTTGGTAATGCAATTTGACAGCTTGAATCAGATTTTCGTCTATAGGTATCAAGGAAGTTACATTTGACGGCAAAATCATTACAACAATTTCCTTATCATCTGAACATAAGTCTTCAGGCTGTCCTCTAGCCTTGTCTAAAATTAAAAGTTCCTTGGTCTCTAAAGTCAGATGTTGCATCCTTTCTCGAACTGCCGGAACAAAATCGGTATAAAACCAGTCCTTAAACATTTCTTTGGTGACTCAGGCTTCTTTTTGTCCTTGGTACCTCACCGGTTGTGGTTCATTTCCAAAGATGCATGGCTTTTGAGATTTGTCCAACACCAACAATCTCATTTTATGAGTCTCAACAGCATTATAGCACGACAAGTCCTTGCTTGCCCATTTTTCTACTTGGAGCTGATGCCTCACCTTCGTGAGCAAGTGTTTTTTGAGGAAATAGTTTCCAGAAAATTCCGGTTTCGTCCGCATTGTAGACTTGATCAGGACAAAAATGCATTTTTATGATTTTGTTTCGAAGCGCTTTTTTAAATGTAGCAACAACTGCCTTAGTACTTGATCATTCTTCTCTTGTAATTGACAGTTGTCGAATGCCGTACCTGTTTTTACAGTTATCGAGCCATCCGGAACAGGCTTCGAAATTATCATCGTTGTGACTTTGGCGATAAAAGAACTGTGATTTTTCGCGCAAAATTTCCCCTGTTATTGGCACATCTAGAATCATTTATTGTTGTGTTAAAAAATTTTGCATAGTCAATCCCCTCTTTACCTCTAGATTGTTCCTGTAGAAGCTAGGTAGAAACCGTTTTGTCATTTTCGGGATATGCACTTACTTTCAATGTTTTTCCTTTATTGAACAATGAAGTGGCTGTGGTGGCATAGGGTACAATCCTCGTCTGCTTCTTTTTGATGTCCCAAATCGTCGATTTTCTCACCTTGTATGTTTGTGATAAACTTGTCAACTCTTATTGATCCCGTTTTCTTTTAGAAGTCATCTCTGCTCTAAATTGGGAGCAATCTGAAGTGAGTAACGATAAAAGGTCTAATGAACAATGAACAATAAACAGAGTAACTCTTAGGAAACACGAAAGCAAGAGTTTTCTCCATTCATGGATCGGTAATCACTTCGTTGTTGGGATTACTGGAGGTTCGGATTAGGGTATCTTCGGAATATAAGGATCATACTGTATTCATCTGATTGATCGCCTAGCGATTTGTTTCTGTTCCCGAATGCGTGTACAGCGGGTTTCAAGAGCCCAAGTAGCTACCGAAGCCTTCAAAACCATGGATTTGAGATAGGAACTACACTTCGAAGGGAAAAATGTTTTGAAAATTGGTTGGAACCTGATCAGAAGTTTATAAATCTTCAAGGCGATTATTTTGAAACTGCTTGCACCAAAGAAAGTTTTGGTTACGTAGTTGTAGCAACTTACAAGGCCGCCCTCTTATGAGTTAGGAATCAATCAAAATTCATGCTCCCTCTTTTCATTGTCCAAATAAATAACTTCAAGTTATGAATAATGATCACATATCTGTTGAGAAAGGCGACCATCTGCCTCCGTAACACCTAGAGGTGACTTATCATGCTTAAACATAATCACGCGACAAGGACACCACCTTTAATACCTTACAAGTCGGACGTCACAATGGATTTAAAATAACATTTTTTCCTCCTTTTGACGTATTCAGAAAGGAAACATAAAACTCGATAATCTGCTTACATCTCTAAACATCCGTCGGGTAATTAATTATCGTATTGAATCTTCCGAATCTATTTACTACTCGAGTTTATATTCTTCGTCTACCCCGTTAGTCTCGGTTAGTATCGTCCCTCCATTCCGTTTATTTTACGCCGCCGCCTCTGCCCGTTTCGACTTGATGTATTACGCATTTATATATGTTTAGTCCGGCGCGGTTATCTCTCCGTAAAATATGTCTATTGAGTTTTGCTTCCACGACCACCGCTCCTTATACAAGACGCGCTCCGCGTTCATAATTCACCGAGCCGATGATAAATGTTCTTCCACTTCACCTGGCCTTAAATCAACTAAAATAATCTCTATCTCCGGGTAGTGCGGTGCCGACGAAATTCTCGGAGACGTCGTCGTCGTCGAATTAGGTCGATAACGGAGCTTAATTCTAGAAGCTCGCGTACCGCGAGTCTGTTTAGTATCGTCGAACTTGTCTTTGAAATTAACTCTGAGGGGTATGTACGAGGTACCGCAAGGAATTTGCCATTTTTCTTCTATGTACAGGCCGGTGGAAAAAGTTGGCAACTAATTTAATAGTAAAAGAAAACTATGCTATTGGGACTCATATTTTATTAATTAAATTGAACTAAAACGAATGAAATAAGTGTAACCTGTTGTTATCGGCAAAGTTTCGGTCTCCTTACCATCAGTCTCCTCCGAAATACGTCAAGGAGACACAAAACAGAAAACACTGAAATTGTTCAGAAAATTCAGAAAATTGGTTTGGAACCTTTGGTGTAACAAAGCAAACACACTGACAAAGTCAATGCACGAATTTCCACTATCACCAAACAAATATTGCATGTCTCTCGACGCGCGTTTCGCTAACCAAGTTAGCATCATCAGGAGATGATCAAATGTGAATTATAAATCTAAGCAACGTACTTCTAAATAAGATCTTTAAAAAGGTTGATATCAATCTAATACATAAATCAGGTAACAAGCTTCGAGCAGTTCTTGGTAATCCGAAGGACAAAGTAGCAATAACCGATAAGTCAGGAATTTATGCTATAAGTTGTAAAGATTGTTCGTCGAAGTATATTGGCCAAACCAAAAGATCTATCTTAACTAGATTTAAAGAACATATGGCACATTTAAAATTTGGTAGAATTGAAAAATCGAGTGTTGCCCAACATGCTTTCGACAATGATCATAGGATAAGCGTAGATAATTTGGAATTATTAAGAAATGTGCATAATTGTTATAAGCTGGATGCATTTGAAAGCATAGAAATATTTAAATGTGGCCGCCTCACTATGAATGCCGATAAAGGGCCTATCCCAGATAGCTGTTTATTTAATTTAATTAATTCTAAATAATTCCAGGCCTTTGTTTACATATTTCTTAAGTATTTTCAAATTGCTGCCTTTGCATTGTAATCGGTTATTACTGCGAATCATTACGGTTTCCTCATCTTAATGACATTTACGGGGAGTTCGACTATTGTAAACAATTAACAAGGAGCTCATTAGTCCTTATTCGTTGTATTACTCACCCGAACTTATATAAAGTACGTTGCTTAGATTTATAATTCACATTTGATCATCTCCTGATGATGCTAACTTGGTTAGCGAAACGCGCGTCGAGAGACATGCAATATTTGTTTGGTGATAGTGGAAATTCGTGCATTGACTTTGTCAGTGTGTTTGCTTACTGAAATTGTTATCTATTGCTGGAAGAAGATAGCAGCTGAACGCAAAAGACAATGCTTGAGACTCAGGAAATATTCATCAAAGTGAACTAACAATAAGACGAAGAAATCGAAAAACAGGCAACTGTCAAACTAGGACCTTTCGAGATCTACTGGCTCTCCGATTAGACGCTCAGCGTTGAGGCTGTGCGGTTAAAGTTAGTGAAACACGTGACCGGACTTAACGAACTAAAGTTTGATGGTCAAAGAAGACGGCCTCTACCCTGAGTGGAAGTTTTTCTAAACTGACCAAGGAAATCTATTGTCGGTAGTAATTTTGTCAAACGAAACAAATCTATTGTTGCGAATCAAAATTTGTATTAGGTATGGATTTCCTAATATTGGCGTGTACGACGTACGCCGGAATCAAAATTTTCCATTAAATACCTAGATATAGTTACGGCCTAAATGAACGATTAAAACTTTTGGGTCACATTCCTTATTTCTCGAGCATCCCCTCTTTTAAAGTGATCCCCGTATGTCAGGCAACCGCTCCGGGACAATTTCTTGAACAATCCCCGTTTACGATTTTTATCTTAGTCTTTGAGCGATCCCCGTATATCAACATTCCAACCATGGGGAAGAAATTAACATGGATTACATTGTGCAAAATTGTGAAGTTATCACATTGAAAAAATAAACTAATGATTTTTAGATTATGTCCTTTGGATCATTTGTGGGACTTAAAACAACGAATAAAGCACTCATAATTCTTAATCAATAGAGCTACTTTTCTTTTATATGTATATTCTGTGTGCCATAGTGTACATTACCAATAACAGTTATAAGTGTTTTTAAGTTTTATCCATTTTTTAGGTTAAATGTTATATA
Source organism: Chrysina gloriosa (assembly GCA_038088585.1). Taxonomy (NCBI): domain Eukaryota; kingdom Metazoa; phylum Arthropoda; class Insecta; order Coleoptera; family Scarabaeidae; genus Chrysina; species Chrysina gloriosa. The sequence goes on along the minus strand of CM076094.1, from coordinate 6,437,712 downwards.
CGTATCACGTGACATTACATTTGCTAATTTTAGCTGCCAACACTAGATGGCGGTCCACTGTACTAAAGTTTATTTCAAATGTTGGCGTTCTATATTATTGTTACTTTATTATTCCAGCGTTAGTTCCAAACCGGACCACCGGATGGGTGGCATCGACTTAGCTGGTCCGAGTAGTAGAGTGGTGGTTTATGAACCACCCATCTCTCCCTACTATCATTTCATAATCACCGCTGTTTGCCCAGACTAATCACAAATCACTAAAATAATCGCACAAATCGGAAAGAACCTGTTATAGCGCTTGTTATTCCTTCCTGAAGGCTTGAGCGGAATGAAGCAGACTGATCAAAGTACTACGGTACACTAATTTTTGAACTTATAGAAGCTATCTTGTCGAATTTTGACTTAAACCGCTTTAATCTTCGACGATGCTTTGTGAGTGTTTCGACGTCTAATCTCTTCGTGTCCTTACATATGTATTGCTTCTAGTCCATTGTTGGTCGGAGGGAAAGAGGTGCGTGCCTCGCATAAACTCGCCGGCGGAGAGGAAGGGTAAAAACTACAACTTTCGTCAGAATGATTAATGCGGCTAAATTACAATCGATACGTCGATCGTAACTCCCGGATAATCCCGACCGGGTACGTACGGGTCGCTTCGGAAAATAATGGTATCGTCGCTTTACGACCGCACTTTTTAAGTTACTTCCGAACTCTAATTAAAACATCCTTTCCGGTACATCAATACACGTCGAATTACGCGCAATTTGTTTCGAAACGTTCGGACGTTATTGGACTCGCCGGCCGCCGGACTCGGGCGCAAAAGTCGAACGCTTGAAAAATTCCTTCCCATTCGAAAAACAATCAATTAAACAAATTGAACCGGTGTCGAACCGCCTCCGTCGAAGCCCGCTTGAAATGCTGGTCGCGTCGCGAACTTTTGCCTAACTGCCGCCCCCCGTCCAATATATCCTATTACGTATCGATTGAACGCCGCCACCTACACCGATCGGTGATAGTGGAGCTACGGTGGCGGTGGAGGCGGCGGTAGTGGCGGTGCGGTTTCGGCTATCGCGATCGCAAAATAGGTTATTTGGGGCGTGATTTGCTTATTCGATGAGGAATGCTTTTGCCCCCTGATTAAACTAGCGTTGATTTGGGAATATCGAGTTAGACTCGGAGTAACTATCTTGAATTTATTAGAGCAGGATCCTTCTTAGATTTGGAAACCTTTTACGAAGAGATTTAGATTCACTTCGGTTAGCCGAGAAAAGGAAGTTTGAAACGTGTGTTGTATCTTTTCGTTTCGTTCGTTGTGTTTAAAGTAATGAAAAGGCGGGAAGGTAGTATAAATATAGGTCGAGGATCAAATATTGTTTACAAAATTTCTGAACTAATCAAATACTTCTCTCTCCAAATAGGGAACGGTCGGTTCAGAATGTTATTTACGTTTCCAAAACCGACAAGAGAGTAAAAACGGCATTGTTACTACCACTGCATATCAATATGAAACCAAAAGGCTTGGGAGGGGAGGGCGTACATACTCGAAACGATTACGGTTCAATAGAGCGAGGCAACCAAAGTATATAACGAGGAGCCGAAGATGATTACGTCTTTAGAAAACTTAGAAAACTTAGAAACTTGAAAGTTTCTAACTTCATAGCTTCACTTCTTCAAAACATCAACGAATTCCAACGCAACTTCGAAATTTCTGCTGGAATTTTATCCTAATCTCTTGATTCAATGAAAGAGTTAACTTTCTGCGATTTTAAACGTATAGTTCTACAAACCGTCAACGAATCTAAGTGAAATTTTGAAGTTCCCGTCGCTTCTCGTTTCCAATCTCTCGTTTTAGTGTGGGATTCGAAACCATAGTTCTATAAACGATTGAAGAATTTTATCAAGATTTTTAAGTTCCACGTTGATTTTTTTTTCGGGCGTTTTTGTTCAGCGTGACCTTCAAAGTTTCCATTTCGTAAGCTTCAATTCTTTATTGAGATTAAATCACTAAATTTTAATACTTAATAAGAAACGCCAGAATACAATAAAAATGCTGGTAATAAGTTATTATCCTGAGCAAAATGCAAAGAAGTTTCAAATAATGAGCTCCCTCAACAAGAACAAAGAACCTCCATCTACTGAGCTGTTATTCCTTGTATAATGGAAAGAAACTTCAACCAGCGAATTTTGACAATTGGGCCTCAACAATCCTTCTGGCCAGAATACGAAGAAATTTCGACAGCGTACAATGCAGCTGGCAATAATGATAATGTCATTAGGAACAGAGTGCAAAGAACTTTCAACTAACGACTTGCCACCCTTAACTGTAACGAAGCAAATGCAATTATTTAGTTGTCGTTCTCTGCAAAATGGAAGGAAACTTAAACCAAGGAATTTCCAAAATTGGCATTCGATCATCAAGTTTTTATCCTGACCAGAACACGAAGAAATTTCGACGGGGCACAATAAAACTGCTAGTATTGAGTTGTCATCATGAACAGAGTGCACAGAACGTTCAACGAATAACGGGCCATCCTTAACTAGAGCGAAGAAACTGCAACCACGGAACTGCTATGTTCTGAAGAGTGATCATCGCATAATTAGCGAAACATCAAGTAAGTCAACACGCCAAGTACGATAAAACCCGGAAGATATTACTCCGAAATTGACCAATGAATTAAAGTATTTGGGGGATAACACTTGATCTAAAACTGAATTGAACCAAACATCTGATCAAAATGATGAACAGGACTACGTAATCCTTTTTCGATGTAGAGGAGTTTTTGGCAAGACCTCAGGATTCAAGCCAAAAGTGATACACTCGTTGTCTGCTGTGGTTTTAACATCATCGATTACCTGCGGAGTTATAGTCTGGTAGAGTAAGACAGGAATGACTTCGGCAGTAGCTCAGCTTACTACTCTTCATAGAACTACTTTGGGCATCGATGGAGCAATAAATGGCATTAGAATCCTTACCATGGAGGCCACAGTGGCTCTCGTTCCGTTCGAACTATTTGTGAATGCGGGAGCCCTTGGCCAAAATCCTAGGACCGAAATTATGCAATTGACTGACACGCTGACATAACTGGAATTGTACAGGACGGGCGGCAATTGGAAGTGTCTGCACCAGAAAGTATTTTCAATCGAATTTAATTAATTTATCAAATAAATCGAATATTTTAATATCGCTCGAGGATTGGACAAAGACACACTTGAGAAATTTGAGTTCTAAGGCAGAGGGGTACTATCTGCGGGCTATGCCAAACGACATCATTAACTCTTGGAAGGAGCTATGATTTCTTGGGTTGAGCTATTTGCAGCAGCACAAATAGAATAACAAACATAATGGCTGGTAGTCAGAAACTTATCAAAGATACTTTTGCTGTTCGAACACCGATTACAATGTTTATACCATGTCGGATCTTTAACAATTTCGACCACGTAGCAAATGTCAAGAAGTTCGAGTAAAGCAGGAAAGGAGAAGTGCAACGTGGGCCAAGTTTGTAATTTTAATTAATTATTTCAGGACCTTTCTTTGCATATGAAATAGGTGATTTGTTAATCGTTTTCTGGATGCATGTGTGAAACATAACATCTTTTAGATGACCTCCATTTGTTTGTTTGTTGGCTGTTTTTAAAGTATTCTGAATTTTGGCATATAACACCTCAAGCCCCAAACTTGTTATTTTCACACAGATATTTGTCTTAGGTTCCTGAATTATTATTATTGTTCGTATTTTACCCACCACGTGTTTCTCTCGAGATTAATTTCTTTTTCTGGTAATAATTCCTGTAACCGCAAAACAATCAGCGCCCACGTTTCGTTCCCTCTCTAACGCAACCGCCGTTTCCAATTTACGCTTTTCCCCGCCCGACATACGTCGACACATGTCTACAAAAACGAAACGCCATTACCTTAATAAAGGTCACCTAATTTGAAAACCTTCGGGGGATAAATAACCGATCGGTCAGGTACAACGACGCGTTGTGCGGCGCGAACATAAATTCGCGTCACGTACCGTATTAAGCCGGCGGTCAGTTTTTGAAATAAAAAGCACACGTTTCCGTCATCCCGCCGCGAATCCAAACCCTTCTTTTTTGCGCCGCATCTCGCTCGGAAAGGGAATTTCGGCGCAAGTATCGACAGGCGATACCGCCGCGGCGAATTGACCGGGCCGCCTTTTTTAAGCCGTCCGTCCGTCCATCCGTCCCGACCGATTTCCTATTCAAAAGCCGTCGCGCGACACGCGTTGAATACAACGACGCCGAATATGACCAAATACGACGACCGCATTCGCGAAATGATACGGTACGGTGGCGGTGGAGGCGGAGACGGCGGTGACGGCGGCGGTTTTATGCTCTCCGCCGCCCTATCTATCACGTGCTATTCCGTGCATGGGATTGACTGAAAAAGGAGCGCGTATTTTTTCCTAGAGCAGGGACTCTTTGAGAACGCGTATCGGTTGCGGTTTCTTCGAACGGGTCGATGGGGAGTAGTAGGATCGTACGCGATCCAGCAGCATTTAAGCTAACGTAGCCCGCTCGCTTTTCGGTCCGGAGGATTCTGACAAGGTAAGTACACGAATGGCATCGGAATCCGCAGTCTGTGAATTAGGAAATTATTGAATTTAACGTGTAGCATGGATCGTTATGTTATCCTTTTAGTCCGCGGATGTAAGCCGGACTATAAACCTTCCTGAAGATGTACGAGGTGTGCTAAAGATGATACGAGAGCGATTATTTTAATTCTTTTTTATTCCAATAACATTACAGTCCAACTTGCTTGTTGCCTTCAAAAGGACATCCTTGGGAAGCCACAGGGCGCGTCGCCGGAGACGGTTCTTTCACTCCTCATAGCCGTGCTGGAACTCTGATACTAGAACAGTCTTCAACTGATCGGTTGCCCCGAAACTATATCCCTTAATGTGCTGCTTCAATTTCGGGAAGAGGAGAAAGTCGCAAGGATTGAAGTCGAACGCGTAAGGAGACCGAGGATGCACAGAATTGTTCTTACTAGGCCAAAAGATTGAGCATTGTCGTGATGGGACATCCACTTCTATTTAACGGTTAACTCTGATCCGCTTAACACTGCTTCAGTATAACGCGCTAGTATTAGAATTCCTCGCAATCGCATACGATTTTGTTGCTTTGATGCTTGAATGCAGTCTCGCGGCGCATATCTTGGCAATACCAGTGGATGCTTGCTGCATCATAATGGATTTATGATCGGTCATCAACATTATTGCGCGTACATAAACGAATGTTTTATTTTGTGATAAATACGCAAATTTTTAGATTTTTATCTTACAACGGGAGATTGCAGAGGAAAAGGAAGCAAAGCGATAAGAACAAGCACTTCATTGGAAACTAAAATACAGCTGCTCCAATGATTCGATTGAGGTAAACGGCAATCTGATATCGACACACTGCATTAAATTTGTCAACTACAACACCGACACCGACAATTAACAAAAAGTGAAAAAATCGTATCTTCAGCAACCACAACGACCCTTGCCACAAGAACTACCCATTTCAGAAATAATGTGTTTTCGATGGAATGGAAAAACGACTTTCAATATAGATTGATGGTGAAGTTGAACGCAATATGCCATTAAGTGAAGTAATTGTAGTGGAATAAGGTGAGAACAATTTTTAACCATATTCAGAATGAAAAAGCCGAGAGGAGTGAAACTTTCGTAGATAGTCGGGGATCGTTTCGTCAATTTAAGAACAAAAACCTTCACAACGTATTACGTTACTTACTGGAGAAGCAGCAAATGGAGAGAGAACTTTGATATTTCCAATGACATTAAAACTTTGGGAATTATCCTTCTGAATAAATTTTCGATATTGATGAAACGTGCCTTTTCAGGATGCGAATGGCGAAGATAGTTTAACCCTTCTACTTGATGGCAATACTAATGGGGATCTGAAGAGAATGAAGGGAGTTTCAAGTCTCATATTTACCAGTAATTTGTGAGTAATGTTTGATGACTATGAAAATTTTCGAGAATTGGTTTACCGAATATGTGTGTCCGTCTGTTAAACGCTATTACTCGTTCAAAAGCTCGAACCGAAAGCTTTACTTTTAATTGATAATGCCCCAAGCTATGCAAAGCATTTGTCCGACTTGACGAGATCAGTACAGGTTGTTTTCCTGTTACCAAATAGAACTTCATTTATCCAACCAAAATGGATCAAAGCGAAATATAAAATTTCAAAGCTTATCATCTGCGGCGGATATTTCGACAACTTATTGATAAAACTGGTGGTTGACAGATATTTTTGAGAAAACACAATATCATGGACAACGTTAAAACTCTCCTGGAATGAGGCGACCAAGAAGCGGGTGAAAGGAATATGGAGAAAGAATGTATGGCCAAGAATGTTGACACACGAGTATCTAATGTTGATATCGACGAGCTGGTTAAACTAGGTAACAGAACAGGATTTGGATAGTATATACTTAAGGGCAATGAAGAATTATTGCAAGTTACAACTAGTGAAAATGTTTCCAACGACGATTCTATAGAACTAATGGAAGACTAAGTGCACGAAGATAATGAAATTAGAGTTTGTTAAGTATTTTAAACATCTTTTAATGGATGTGGTTAGTACAACATTATATAAATATAATTTATTGCTATTTGTGATTATCTACTTAAGAATATTATAATAAACAAGACGTGTGTGGATAGCAGCGTGTACATACCCTAAAAATAAATTCCTACAAGACTAAGATAATTAGTATTTATTAATATGGACTGTATGGTTTAGTTTTGTTAAGTCTTCTCAACTTTTAAGTGTTTTCGAGGAGCTAGATGACTTCTACATTGGTGCCATGCCGATCTCCGTTCGTGTTTTGTGGGTTAATGACGAATCACTTCACTGATCCATTTAATATAGAGGTCTTCGTGCAGTTTTTTGTTGGTCACAAAGCGGTGTGCATCAGTGATCAAAGGCAATATCGTGCAATATCGTGCTAACGATAACTGCTTGCTGAACGAAACTGGAAAAAGCAAGCGACGTTATATGACTTCTTCACAAAACAACAAAACATGTCAAACGAGGAAGAACTTCCTCATCACAGATATAAATTTCTTTACTGGAACTTATTTTGGCTTTGCATGAATGTTCTTTAAATAAAAATCGATATTAGCAATAAATAAGTTCATAATTATTGTAATAAGAAGTATTTAACAATAGATGTTAGATTGTTGAAATAAAAAGACCACTAAACTTTCTTATTCTCTGTTCTGTTACATTTATACCTTATTACGTACCTATTAAATTGACCTCGTTTAGCGCTGGAACTTCTTGGAACGTATCCCCGCACTAAACGGGGTCCCATTGTACTCATCTTTCAGATTACCTCCACTACTTTCTTGGGTAAATCAAAGATAAAATGCCTACTCACAGGAATTTTGCTTTTGATTGACTTGAAAATTGGTGGACGTAATAACAAGAAAACAGTTCCTGCATTTGAGGCCGGTCGTGGAAGCCCACCAGACGCTTTATAATTCTAAACTTGGCCTAACCCCCATCCATCCAGGATGTTCACTTTGTAAAGCTATACTTTCCGCAAAACAATTTGGTTTTGTTCTAGAAAAACACGTCGTAACCCCCTCGAACGACGTTTCCGTATAACCGGCAGGCTCGACCTACCTACTTCAACTTCCTCGCATTTTCCTTTTTATTTCTCCCGACGAAGCCGCAACGAAAATAATTTAATTCGGAGAGAAAAGAAAAGCTCAACCATTGGTCGAACGGACGTAAAGCATACGCGTCCGTCGACTCTCCCGATGCATATTTCAGGAGACTTACGTACTCCATCATAGGTCCGTGAGGCCTTTCAACTTTTCCCGTTCCGGACCCGATCGTAAAACGTCCATTAACTTGTAAAATATTGAAATCTACATAAAACAATTCGGCGAGCTATCGCTTAACCGAATCGGGGCGGTTTTTTGGAGGGCTCGCTTCGGCGCAAATAATTTACGGTACATTAAGCCCCGTTCCCTTTTTAGTTTCGAGCACGACGACGACGTCGCAATCCGGAGCCGGAGAGACGCTCGACGACCGTTCGACTTGTTCGACTTGGCACACGATCGCGTGCGGTAACGATGAAATAAACGAGTGGATGTACGTATCATTTAAGCGTATCTCTATATGGTTCGTAATTGTATGCTCTAGTTTGCGGGAATTTGCAAAGTTTTTATAGCATGTTCCTATCATATCATCATCATCAATAAAGCTAGAAAGAAATTGCGAGAGATGAAAAACGAAGGATATTTTGAACGAATTGCGCTGGAAATTGCACTTCATTCGCCGGGTTTGGCACCTGGAGATGTTCTTCATGTGCTTCCAAATTTGAAAGAAGCCACTACGGCAGTTCAGATGGGCATTATAATTCAGGGGTCATTTCTTACGTTTTATCGTTCAGGATTGAGGTTGGAAAATTGGAAGAGATATGGTATATGTTGGGCTTAGGGGAAGAAAATGGATAACATAATCAAGCAACTAAATTAATTAATCTAGTACCAGTTCAAACGATGCACATCTATTGAATCACTAATGTACGTACAAGATATGGGAAGACTTTGTCATTTTTGTAGTGGTAATCAACTTGTCGGGCACAACTATTCCCCGATTTGCACTGAAGACGTTCTTAAGGGGTAAGACCACCATACGACTTTTAAAAACTCGATTTTTTTCACCTTAATACCTTCCTCAAACACTCAAGAATAAGAAAAATCTCGAACCGTTCGTTCATGACAATTTGTGGAGGTGATCGCGACGATTACACAACTTTAAACCCATTCTTCCCGAACCATCATTTTTCAAATCGGGCGAACCGATATCGGCTATAAATCTTTATCGATTGCCTTCAAATTTTGGGGGTATCCCCAACATATATAATCTAGTAGACCACGTAGGGATTTTTTGGTAGGTTTTTTTTTTTTATAAGCAATCGAGTGTGTAATTTTTACGTGAAAAGGTGATTTTTCTATTCATAAGGTAACTATTTTTCGGAAAATCGATATCTTCAAAATCCCCTAGGTGGTCTCTTACTTTATGATATATATTAAAGGAAAATTCTTGGATTTTCGTTCTAAGTTCACATTTGGGGGTACAGTCGGTTCGCCCGTTTTGGATTTCCAAGAAAACTCATCTTAGAAACCGGATCCTAGAGCAGCCATTTTTCAGTCAAAAACTGAGGAAATTATTTTTTTTTTTGTACTTATAAAGACACTTCATGAAGTACTCCATAAGAAAATTTGACGGGTTTTACCGTACTTCTAAAAATTCCTAAAATTGTCCTTCAATTTCGAAGCGCATGGCAGCCTTATTCCTTAAAAAAGCCGTGTAAATCGAAATCGCAGATTTTGTACGTAAAGGCTGTGTCAATCGAAAACAAATTAAAATAGATAATTCCGTCATTTGTTTGAACATAAAATAAAGGTAAGATGCCTTGAGAAGATGGAAACAATGTGTAAAGGAGAGCCTTACTCCAAATCCGAAGCCCTAGACAGGCAGAAGGATAAGGTGATCCGAAATAACTTTTCAAGGGTCATTTCAAAAAATTAGTTTGACATTGGGATAAGTGTATTGTATTTCATTAAATTGAGATTATATTAAAAAACAACACAGTAATTTTGATGAAAATGCACGAAATAGCAAAAATACCTATAACATTCAAAACATCTCTCGTACACGCTGCTCCTAACTCGATCCGAAAATTTCATTTGGTAACCTCTCTCGAATTAAAAAAATTACCATTCTAAACGATTCCTCTCCTCGCCCCCGACCCGTTTTCGAGCGCATTTTGTATTACACACGTAACGTTTTCAAATGGGATACGGATACCGTCTCAAACGCAATTTTCACGTAACATGCATCCATATACGACGATACACCCGTAACGAATTACTCCGCGAATCTTATCAAACGCCGTTGTCGCCGCCACCGCCGCCGCCGCCGCTACCGCTTGTCGGCGCAACAACCGTAAACACGCCCGGAACGCGCATTCATATCAAATGTGCCGTGCAAACAGCCCGAGCTCGCATACTTACTCGCGGCGTACATACCTACCTACTTCAGTAATACAATTTCTTTCGTCTACGAATATGTTTCTGCAAGAAACGAGAGTATACTGTATACGAGAGTTACCGTCGAAATACGCATTTCGAAAGTTGCATTCCCACCTGCGTATGCGAGAGACACGGAATCACTTACGTGTTTTCGTATACCCTCCAAAAAAAAAAAAAAAGAAATACACCAATTTACTTCCAGATACAGATTTCGACAGTTAAGAGACCATCCTCAGTGTAAGCGCGATTTAGTTACCGAACAAGTTGGTTAAGAGGTACGTACCTTAACCAACTTGTTCTTCTCGTGGAAGCCAGTATCGCAACAAGTTCTTTACTAACTCTATCAACTGGAGCAGTTTCTTTGTTTTTTCGTTTTTCTAGGTTTCCCAGGATTGGATTTAAGAACGTAAATTAATGTAAAAGAAAACAGATTGATTGTTTAGGTTTGGTACCGCTGACTTATTTATCGCAAGAGATACCCCAATACGCACGCGTGCCCTTCGAATTCGGTAGAAGTAAACATAAGCACGTCCTATCGAAATATCCAAGTGACCTTGTTCAATATATTGGCCTAGTTTTACTAGCGTTTGCATTTTTTGTCTAAACAGTAAACATACACCTTTATTTTAAATATGTGCATGTCATTAAATTTCAAAAAGTCTCGTCGGCTTTGCTGTGGTGGTACGAAAATATTTTCTTTTGCGAATTATGTTTAATGTTTTCTACTAGGACCTACACCAATTTACTTCCAGATACAGATTTCGACAGTTAGGGCACCATCCTCAGTGTACCTTAACCAACTTGTTCTTCTAGTAGAAGACAATATCGCAACAAGTTCTTTACTAACTCTATCAACTGGATCAGTTTATTTTTTTTCGTTCTTTCTCTATTCCTTTATATAAATTCCTAACTTCATTGTTTTTAAAATTTTCCTCAAGTTCCTGTAATACGTTTTCATATTTTCTCCTCTTTCCTCTAAGTAACGATTACGTTCCTTTCCCGTGTTCGCTAAAATCTTTCTTGCCTTTTCCATTCCGTCATCTTAGTGATATTAATCTCATTATGTTTTGTTTCTGTTACTCGGCTTTGCGGTCTTCTTTCCTAATTTCTACCGTTGCATTTCCTGCCGCCCTGTTTATGATCGTCTTCAAGTTACAGCATGTTTCGTCCGCGCCATATGTGTCAGCTAAGTTGGCCATGATTGGATTTCAGAACGTAGATAAATGAGTGTAAACGAGAAAAGATTGAAACTAAGAGAAATAGGCAAATAAGTTTAGTTTTGGTACCGCTGACTTATTAGTCAGAAGAAGAGATACCCCAATACGCACGCGCGTCGTTCGAATTCGGTAGATATAAACATAAACAAGTCATATCCAAATATCCACGTGATCTTGCTCAATATATTGGCCTAGATTTACTAGCGTTTGCATTTCTTTGTCTAAACAGTAAACATACACCTTGATTTTAATCTATGTGCATGTCATTAAATTAAAAAAATTTTGTCGGCTTTCCTGTGGTGGTACGAAAACATTTTCTCTTGCAAGTTATGTTTTTATATTTCCTTGTTTCTTGAAGAAGCGCCTAGCGCGATAAATTCTTGACTAACTTCCTCTCCTCTGCAACGTTTCTTTATGTCACGTTTAAAAGCCAAATTTTTTACGGAATTGTTATCTCGTTCAAACCGGTTTCATCTGTACTGTAAACAAGATCAGGACGATAATCATTAGTTTCTGCCATACTTCATTGTTTTTAAACGTTTCTTCAATTTTCTCCAGTACGTTTTCGTAACATATCTCTCTTTTCTCTCCAAGCAACGATTTCAGTAGTTTCCTTTGCTCTGTAAGATTCTTTCTTGCCTCTTTCGTTCCCTCGTCCAGTAATATTAATCTAATTATATTTCTTTTCTGTAACTCTGCTTTACACTCTTCGCCAAACCATGTTTTTTTTTCTCTTTTTTAACTTCTAGCTTATTTTTTTTTGAATGTAAATTAATGAGTGTAAAAAAGAATTGAAATAAAAAAGGAAATAATAAGTGTAGTTGTGGAACCGCTGATTTATTTATCGCAAGTAACAACCCGATGCGCACATAAACACGTCCAATCCAAACAGCCACGTAACATTGCGAAACATATTGGTCTCATTTTACTATCTCTTACATTTCTTTGTCCAAACAGTAAACACACGCCTTTATTTTAATCTACGTGCATGTCATTAAGTTTCAGAAAATCTTCTCGGTTTTCCTGTGATAGTAAGAAAATATTTTCTCTTACAAATTTTCTTTAATTTCTTTTTTTTTCTTAGTTCTCTTCTGTTTTGATATCATGCATAAGTTGTTAAAAACGCGGTATATTCGAGAGAAGGTGCCGTAGAACGAACCAGTTCGATCTATCAAGGCATTTGTTCACGTGCCTTGTGCATTCGTCGGAAAGAAAGATGAGAACGGACAGGTCAGGTGTATTTTTGGCGAGGGCGGTTTGGGATGTCCGAAGGAGGAACTCGCTCGAACATCTACTTGGGGGTTGATTAATTCGTTATGATTCTCGGGTGAAGTGGGTCATCTGAGCGAATGTACGTTTGTTCGTTTCGTGTCGACGATATCGAAAGCGATTAGTAAAGCGTACATCCTTTGTTCTCTTTTTCGTATTTGCGGTTTTCTTTGACTAACATTAGACGGAAAGGAGTAAGTTGAAGTTGACGTGTTTTCCGTATTTGTTATTTACGAATAATATTAGACGGGAGAGAATCCACACAGATTGCAAAAAGAATATGCTGACATAAAAGAGAAAATATATCGAATGTCAAATGCAACATTTTGAACATTTTTAGCCCTGATGGATGTTGCCTAAAGTATGTCCCAGCAATTTGAGTGAGCTTCCGCCTCCAGTTAACAAGTAGAAAATATTTATTCTCGATGTACGCAAGTTCCTGAAAGATCTCTGAAGATCTACGATCTCCACTTTCAGTCCAAAAAGTAATCCCAAACACGTTTAACCCGACGTATCCACTCCCGTTACTGTTTTCCACAAATATTTCCGGATCATCTAAATTGGCACCAGCGCAGGCACGCATCATCAATCGATGGACGCGCCAATACGTCTCGATCGACGATCGGCGTTCCCGGATTTAATCGCCATTCCATTGTCATTCTCGCATCTGCGACCCGAATTCGATTATGCGTTATGTATTCGCGCGTTTTGCCCGGGGAGAGATCGGTCGACGTCCCGTCAGAGTGTCTGGAACGTCCCATTATGGATGATTTCGATATCGGCGAGGATCCCCGAAGGTCCTCTTGTTTGTTACGCGTCCAATCTCGTTCCGTCTAGATAAATTATATTTATTAAATATTTTCGAGATTTTCGCGTCAGAACGCGGCGGGCGGGGCGCCGCGAACGGTCGATAGCCGTTTTTCGAAACGGAGGTGGTGATGTATGATAATGATATGCGGATTTTAAATTGGGTTGTATATTTTACCGGGTAGATGGGTTTCGGGGGTAATTTATTTATGCGAAATTGGCTGCCGCGCCACTGTGTTAGGTACTAGATAACTGCCGTCGTTCGCGGTTTGTGTTGTAAATGTCAGAGCTGCGGACTGGATTTCGATTTTCGGGACTGTGATCGGTAGTCGCGAATAACGTATAGAATTTCAGATCGAAATCAGGTGATGCATGCAATCGTCGTCGGAGTTTCTATATTATAAGTGGAGACGGCGAAAATCGTCCAATTCCGTGAGCGTCATAAGCGGGGAAATGGTGGACTTGTATTAATAATATCTAAATTATGGTAGGTTGTATACGCATGAATATATGTTTATGCAAGTATAAATTATAATCAGTTAGACATCATTAATACGAGCCGATTATTTCCCTCACTTTGATTGATTTATTTGCCTTCAAGGTAGACCCCCAATAGCCTAATATTGAGATTAGTTTCTTGTGGAGAATAATAGATTCTGTGCTTTTAAGCTGTTTAATGTAAGATATGAAGATTAAAATTTACTTCAAAACTAAAAAAGATACTAACGGAATAATAATAAAACGAGTACAAAATAAAGAAAATCTCAGGATATGCAAATTGGGAGAGAAGGAACTTGAAATAAAGTGTAGACAAATCATGAAACAAGAAATAACAGAAACAGAGGAAGAAGAGATGAACAAAACGGACACAGAAAAATGCTGGGAGAAATTAAAATATATTGTATTGAAAGCTGCAAAATGATGCAAGATGAAATTAGGAATCAAAACAGATAGAAAGGAAGGAGGCTAGGAAGGGATTGAGGAGGGAGAGATGGTAGACGCAATTGGACCGACGAAAAACGGTAAAGCTCCAGGACATGAAAATCTAACAACGGAAATGTTAAAAATGATGGACGACGAGGCCAGGAAACTATTTCTGAAAGTACTTAACAACGCACGGACGGGAAAGACAATACCCCAAGACTGGAGTGTGGGAGCAATAATACAGATCTTTAGAAAAGGTAGATCCAAAAGAGTGTAAAAATTACCGAGGAATAACAGTACTAAGCAGTGCAATGCAAGTTTATAAACGGAAAAATTACAGAAAAAAGACACTCTATGAAGCACAAAGTGGATTTAGAAAGGGGAAAAGTGCACAACACCACATTTTCACACTGAAACAATTCATTCAGAAAACCAACGATAAAAAGAGAACAGCATGCGTGGCATTTATAGAGATGGAGAAAGTCCTTGAACGAGTTAGAAGGGAAGAGATATGGATAACCGTGAAAAATAAAGGAGTTCAAGGACCATTAACAGCAGCAATAAAAAGCTTGTACGAGGATAACGTAAACTATGTGATAACTAGGAACTAACAATCTGAAATATTGGAAACAGCTGATGGGCTTAGACAAGGAGGAGTAATAAGGCCGGCACTATTCCTAGTCTTCATGGACGAAATTATTCAGAAATGTAGGGATAGAGTGAAGCCATTGCAGAATATGTGTACGCCGACGATTTTGGCAGGGAAGCGGATGAGAAAATAGCATGAACATATAGAAAGCTACATTAAAACAATATGGAATCTCGATGATCCTAGAGAAACCAAGACAATGGAAATAAAAGAGAGGATGGAGGTGTTAATAAAAATAGATGGTAAAGAAATTGGAAAGGTAAAGGGTTCAAATATCTAGAAGTCGCGGTAGACGAACAAACTATTTTTCGCAAAGACCAGCAAAAGTGTAAAAGTGATCTAGGAAGCAAGGGCAGAAAACCGAGGGAAACAAGGAAGGACAATATGGAGCAGATATTGGAAAATGAAAACTATACCTACAGAGAAGCCCGAAAAGTAGAGGAAGACAAAAATGAATGGAGAGAATTCGTACAAAGAAAGTAGTTTAATAAACTCTACATTTGCTTAGCAAATAATGATTATATATTAGTAAGATTAATAGTAGAAAAACAAAAACTAACTAAGTAAAACGTCTTCAATACAATGAAAGAGATACCGAAAACGATAAAAACTGAAGTTGTCAAAAGAGTTATACGCCCAACAGTCATATATAGCAGCGAAACATGGACAATGTCGGAGATGGAAGAATCGTGAATAAACGCCATGAAAATGAGGTTCGTGAGAAAATTTAAAAATTAGGGAAAAAAGGACATTCATGTGGAAGGAAGGAATGAAATAACTAGGCAAAACCTACGCATAGAGATAATGAACGAAAAATCATAGAAGGACAACTTAGATGGTTTGGTGACGTGTATAGGACGAGGAGCGAGAGACTAACTAAAGGAATGTCCGAAACGAGGGCATGCGAAGAAAATAGAAGGGGAAGACCAAGAACCAAATGGATAGAAGATATCAGGAAAGGATCAGAGGAAAGAGCAGAAAGAGAGAATATAGCCCAGGAAACAATTGAAGCAGACAGGCAAGGCTCAACCTCTCCCGCCTTATACCTAAAGGTAGAAAGACGCAAGACTAAGTAAGTAAGTAATATAAGTTTGTTGGCAGTGTACCATTCTTCAACCCCAGCAATGGTGTGTTCCGACTTACTTGCAACACTCACCGAATTGAATGGCCAACGTCGACTTGAAATCATCCAAAGTGGAGATATTCCAAATTTCAATATCTCAGGAGACTCTGAATCAAATTCCTAGACGAAGTGCATTTGCTGTGCGCACTTCTTCTGCCACTCGCGAGGCGCCACTTCCTTACATTCTGTTGCAATCTTATACGGAAATTGTCATTCTTCGTTTTTTTTCGGCAGGTGAGACGTTCTAATCGATTATATATACGGCACGCAGGTTTTTCCACGAATGCTTCCGATATAACGATGTAAAGGATTGCACGTTCCTAGATTCGTTCCAACACAGCACCAAACCAGTTTGTAGATTGGAACGGGTACAGGCGCATGATTTCAAATTTGACGTTCAAAATTTGCTTCGCGGATGTACCCAAATTGGTTTTCAGTTATGTTGGAACGAACCTCCGGTATATCAACAACTTCACTAAAATCAGAATTCTTTCCGTCGATTTCCACAGACTCTCAAAAACCTCAACGATCGATACAATTCGGCCCGCCGATAATCCCTATTTCGACCATTCCCGAATGAAACCTCATTAAATAAATTGGCGCTTTCGAAAATATTACATTTGAATTCGCGCATAAAGGGGACGAGATCGGAAACGAATAAGGAAAAAATTGTACCGGTAACGGGACAAATAAGTAAGGAACGAACAAATACGATTAATCAAGCCGTAGTATCCGTTTCCGATTAATCAAAAGATTAAATATATCGCCTTTTATTTCGGAACGAATGCGTATCGAACCCGGGGTGGATAACGGATAACGACCGAAGAAGGAGAGATGGAAAACGGGAAGGGAATCAAAGGGCGATAGAATTAAAAAAGTAAAGCTATCGGATTAAGCGAAATGGGTTCGACTTTAAAACGAGGTTCACAATGAGGTTGATACGTACATGTATACACATGTATACGTTTGAACAAACTGACAAAAGAAAAAGGAAGAGAAAAAACAAATGTGGAAAAAAATGGAATTATTTGTACCTGGTTTGGGGCTGTGTTGATCCTGGAGAATGCATGCTTAGAAAAGTAGATGACTTGCTGTACCGAATAGGTAGCCTTTAGATCGTGATATATTAAATTTTTTCTTCTTTCTTGGAAAGAATTGCGGTGGGAAAAATGTTAAGTATTTCCATAGGTTGCGTGCGAGGGTGTGAAGTTTTCTTCCACGGAAATTTTCACCATCTCCTCATTAATTTCCCATTCATATCTTTTTCAACCAATGCCTTTTCGATGAAATCGAAAATTCAAAGAAATTCTTTTTCTTTATATTTCCCCCGCAAATAATACATTTTAGGAGTTTAAGCGATTCAAGACCTGAAAGCTAGGCATTTCCTATGATCCCTACTTGTTTCTAAATTTAAATATCGTCAACTCGAGAAAGACGAGCGGAATGCATTCCGGGCATGGAGTACACGAACAAATAAAAACTGCTGGGGAAGAATTGAAGGCATTTTTAAAGATTTTGCTGCTGATACATCTTCGGTTTTCTAATAATTTTGTTTGTAATAATTTCGTTGACAGTCTCGAGTCAATTGCATTTCAGGCGATTTACTTCCTTCATTTGGAGCTAGCCTTGGGGAGTAGTCGTTGTCCTCGGAACTTGCTGGTTGTCCTCGGTGAGTTTAGAGCATTGGGTCGTACAAGCCGACTTATTTCTGATGATTATAAACGATGGCTTCTCACAAGAGCTAACGCCGATATACAGAAGGGGAAATGTTTATTAGTTGGGTTAAAAGTCCTCGAAGAACAAAGACGATCTAAAAGAAGATTAGGAAAAGTACGGTCAGGAAATACTGAGGAGATCAAGCGCTTCATGGTGATTTAAAAAGGAGAAAATAAGAAGACTATCTCGTTCGACTATGATGTTCCAGTTTTCTTCAGGAATAAAGCAAACCAGATATTGAACGAAATATAATATGAAGAATTGAATATCGTAAATTGAAGTAAAATGCGCGGAATACTTCCCGTGCTTGGAAAGGAATATGACGAACAAACAAGAAGATGAATTGAGGGCCTCCTCTAAGATTTTGTTGGTGAACTTTATTATACCTCATCAATCGCGTTGCGAATTACAACGGTGTGGTGCGTTGAGTCTCGAACCAATTGCATTTTGGGTGCTTTCTTCTCACCTGTCGTTTGGGGCCTAGTCATGGGGTAAGACCGTTTTCTTCAGAGATTGCTGGTCCTCTCTAATCAACTTGAAGTGTTAAATCGAACAATCTGATTTATTTCTAAATGATACATATGATGCCTTCGAACAAGATCTTACGCTGACGTAAACCAGCTTGACACAGCTGGTGTCATTTTCGAACCATAGTTGATTTTGCTTAAGATATGTGATTATGGGCTATTTCATCTAGAACGATGTCGTGCTATGTATGATGCGTTCTGACATCTATCTAACCAGTTAAAATAGCACAGAATGAAAAAATGTCGGATTTAGGTGGACATTTAAATACTTGATTTGGGATCTGCGAAATTTCTTCGGATTTCTTGAAAACATGCTTCTATGACCCAAATATTTGCATGGTTCTTTATTTCGCGAGACCAGTTGATGTCTCCGCTTGTGACTGTTTCCTCTGGGGATATGTGAAGAGTAAACTGTTTTGTGATCCTCTCCCAAGAAATATTTCGTCACTTAAATGAAGGATCCAGCAAGGGACAACAGAATTTACTATTCAAATACTACGCAAAGTAATGGACAATTTCCGATCGAAGTTAGCATAATGTATGCAGGGGAATGGTGGCCATCTTAGGGACATCAGATTCGATATACGTTATTCTTGGTACCAGTATAGCAAATGCTTTTGAATGCACTTAAATAAAACTTGAGTAAAACTTTCAAAATCGGTTACATCCTCGAAATCATGCAAGCAAAATAGCCCAAATTCTCTTCAGATCTAAAAGATTTTTAGAGAACACTTCTTGTTGGGGATGATTTCTGGGTTAGACTTGGATCTGTTTTAAATCTACGCTCCTCAACTGCCAAAATTGTCTTTGCTGCGCACAAACTCTGAAATCACGCCACGTATACATCAACGTCTTTAGAAACGTTGCTCATAATCGCTTTACTTAAAAGAATTTACGATTTCTGCCACTAGATTCCCCAAAATCGTACCATTCTCTCTCTAATAGGCTGTATAGTAATTTTTCCCATCTAAACAAAATTAATTAAATGAACGAAAACAAATCGACTGCAAAGTTCGACTGTAGAGCAAGCAATGTTTGCCAATCGGTTATGTAATGAGTTTGCCCTCCCACGAACGCAACTCAATAGTAAATTATTAATTCACGAAACAATAAATACCGCAAATACTGAGTTAATCCGGTTCCCAAAATTAAATTTCGACTTTGATTTCGACAACGGCTTCCGCCGCGTCGCTTCTATTGTTAAGCGAGCGTACGTATGTACCTACATACATACGTACACACATACACACATCGGATCCGGTAGCTGGTATCGCCGCACAAATTATTTAATCAACGAACACGTTAATTCGTAATAGCGTATAAATTCGTCTCTGAACAAACTTTGAAAAGCCGAACAAAAACCTCGACGACCGCTGCAGCGCTTAATCTATTGCATTGTTCGAATTCAGCTACGCTCGTTCCGCGCGTTTCGTTCTACCGCCATCGCCGCCGGCGCGCCGCCCTCGCCCGTGCTTATCCCGTCGAAAGTTTACATTTGCTTGAGTTGTTCATTAATTCAACTTGATAAATGCGGTCGCGCTTTATGTAGTGCCGTAATGGAAAGGGAACCGAAAGTTCGGGGGCAACGAAATGAATTTATCGAATTCGGAATGTTTTGTCAACATTCGCAATTACGACGAAAATATTGTCGTAGAGGGAGAAAGGGGGGCGGGAGAGAAAGAGGTACGAGACGGTGGAATTTCGCCGCTCCCGAAGGGCGTGTTTATTTTAAGTGGTCGGGAGATCGCTAATTAAATTGGCTTTCGGAAAATGTTAGGGCGTTTTATGATTTTCACTTTTCTACGACAAGAATTTCGATCGCATATCACTGGAGTTGGCTAACGCGGGACGAATACGTGAGCGTTACGAACGGGAGCAACTGTAGACTGGCATTATTCATATTAAATTGTAACTTTTACCTGCCTAAATATGTAAGTTATTAACTTCAATCGGAAATCTAATGGTGTGACAAACTGTAATAAATATTACTTATATATATATATATATATATTAAGTTTTTACCTACGTCATTGTCTTATTAATATTTTAAATGATAGCCACAATTCCAGGAATATAAATTTAAACTATAACTATTATATATATATATATATATATATATATATATATATATATTCAGCACTGCGAGCCAATAAGGCATATGGCTTGGTTACAAATCCCTTTCAATTTCTGTTCATCCATTGTTCTCCTTCACCAATCACTTATCCTCACCCTCCTCAGGTCCCTATCTACCACCTGCAGCCACTTAGTTCACGGTTTTCCTTTTTCTCTTCTTCTCGATACTCTCGTCGTCAATACCTGCTTAGCTGCCCTCTCTCGTAATAAATATGATGTGAAAAGTCGTTCGATCTGTTATATGGAAGTAGTGTGAACAGAAAACCTCCAAACCAGCTAGAGAAAGAATGTTCAGCATCAATCGAGATAAGATTTCCCAGTTTTAAATGCAGATTGATGTCAATCGGAAAGACACCAGAACGTTCGAGTTAATCTGGATTTTTCCGCAAAACTGAACGTCGCTTTCAGCTACTTGTTGGTCAAGTCAACCTAAATGAACTAATTGCTTATGTAATTGGTTGATTTTACTTAATTTTGGAGGGCTCTTGCAAATGTCAGTAATTGTTCCAATGATACTGTAAAGTCCTCACCATATAAATGTTGTTAAATTCGGTGACACGTATTTCGCTGCCACGAGGCAATGATCAGAACTGTATAATCTGAAGTGGGGTATAAACACGTAGTACAATCGGAGATGAGTTCGTAATGTTGGGCGATTAGTTGTAGCACTTTGGGAATTCCTATACCGTTGTTGTCTGTCTTGAGTTATGTTCCCATCTTGCTTAAAGCTAAAACTAGGTTTATCATTTTGATCAACTCCTAGTCACAATATGAAACTCGCATCAAACCACGTTTCCCATTCTGTTGTAATAGGCAGTGGTGGTATCGGAATTCCTCAACATAACCATCTAAAATTACTGTTGAAATACTGTTGTTGACTGTCTTTAGTTGTGTTCACATCTAGCCGGTTTAAAATTGAAACTATGTTTTTCACTTTGATGAAATCCTCGCTATAACATGAAACCCTCATCAAACCACGTTTCCCATCCGGTTCTAACAAACTATGGTGGTATCGGAATTCCTGGACACAACTATGTAGAATTCGCGAGTTCGCTTCGAATATTTCAGAAATACTGTTGTGGACTTCAAGCTAAAACTAGGTTTATCACTTTGATCAAATCCTAGCTGCAATAAGAAACTCGCATCAAACCACGTTTCCCATTCCGCTCTAACAGGCTATGGTGGTATCGGTATTTCTGGACATAACTTGCAAAATCCCCGAATTCGCTTAGAAGATTTGAGAAACGCTTTGCTAACTTTTATCGATTTTAAGTGAACCACACTTTTCGATTTTTTAGTTTAGGTTTTAAATTTGCTTCCACCACGTTTTTCCCGAACGGACGAGTCACAGATAGGACTGAACCGATTTTGGCCAACTCTCCATATAATCCTTTTTATTAAAGAAAAAAGAAAATAATTTAGGTACTTGTCATCTAAACATCGGTGGTATTACATTTCTTACTGATTCGATCTAATTACTCCTACTGGATATGTTATATTTTAGGAGATTTCGTTAGATACGAAAAAGTAAACTTCCGTCTTACTTCGTAATCTAAGGGAAGCCCTTGTTCATCTCGTCTTGTATTACAGAACATAGTACGTACTACTATTTCTATCACGTATCACGTAGTACTTCTGTAACACGACCTACAATAATATTTATATAACACAGACACTAGGTCCGAGTTTAAACTAGAATTCATTCATTGTATACGCGCGTCCTTGATAGCTTTATAAGAGCGTGTGATACAGAACAGATGCTCATCTCGTCTTACCCAATTTCACACAGCCAACACTATTGACACAATTTAATTTAAAAACAGAAAAACCCGGTTTTCTTCAAACAATCGTTTATTTTCTCTTTACACAAACTTCCTTGTTTTCATTTTCGAAAGTGTTGGGAATGCATCATTATTTTTATGATTTGTTATTGTTTCATTTGTGCTTATATTTATTATCAAATCGGACATCTAATACTATATATTGGATTAATTGATTAAGTAAACAAATAAATAAAATTTGGTAACATCTTGAGCTTAGGATCCGAAAATCATTTAATTTTGATCGTGTACGAAGCAAAACTTGGAAACTAAACAATGTTAAAATGCATTCTTTCTTAGTACTAAAAGTTATGTCTAAATAATTTCGGAAATTCTCCAATTAAGTGTCACCAAGATTTCAAAGCTGTACGTCATTCAGCCAGTTTGTAGTCACTTTAGCAGTATGATGGACATTGAATTGCGTTCAATAGGCAAAATTGCAATAGTTGTAAAACGCAGTGCAAAATAGTCGCCGTAGTGTATGGTGAAAATGTAATGTCACGCCCACAATCGAGAAATAGTGCTAATTGTTTTGCAAAGAAAAGAACGAAATTAATGGACAATATCGGAGACCGGGACGATTGAGTGGATGGTATGGTTAACTACACCGTTTATGTCCTCATAAGCGAGACCTGGGAGTGGGGCGTTTTAATAATGATGAGGAAGTGGAGGAAGCGGTCCTTAAATGGGGAAATTGAACGAAATTTCTATCAAATTGGAATAGAGAAATCAACCTCACGACATGAATAGTGGTGACAAGTTTGTTGTTGTTCTCGTTTGGTCAATAAAATTCTGTTTTGTAATTGTGAAGGGAGCACAATCAGGGGTGTAACTTACTTTCCGACTCTTCCTGTAAAACATCTCGGTTCTTTCGGATATGACAAGGAGTGACGGTTCTTCTTGCTGAATCTAAAAGTAGAAGAGAGCACAGTGATTTCACTACAGGATTAGCAGTTAAGGAAGGTAGCGTCCTAAGCCCGTTGCTATTTGTAATAGTATTAGACGAATCGGTAAAGAAACCAAAGGAAACGATATATAAGAAATAAATAACCAAAACAATGTTGATTCTTGGCGTGTTTCGCACAGGAGTGCAGTGTGTGATGTTCATTTTGCACTGCTTTAAAGTTCTGCAGTGCTCCTTATGTGATGTTCGTCTTGGGCATTAGCCGGATTTCGCTAGTGATACCGAATTCCCCTGTTTTCCACCGAGGATGGCAACTTAGTTGTCGAAATACGTATCTAGATTTATTTCCCAAATATGTGATAAGGATAATTTTATTTATTTTTTTATTATATTGCTTTATTTCTTTTTATTTGAAAGGAAAAGATAAACTTTTCAATCGGCTTCGCAGACACCACGTGCTATGCGCCCGATCAGACGGTTGATGCAGTAGACGAAATTTTGCGAACCAACGGATCAGCCGCGTCTTTCGGAGAGGCGGGGGTGATAGATCGGAAAATTTCCTACCTTGTATGCGGAGCAAGTTTTCCCGACTTCCGGGTACGACCAGGCCTCCAGCAGGGATCCTCGATGAGCAAAGGCCAAATCTTTCATTATGATTCTACAACAACTATAGCGTATATTTACAATTTACCTTTGTATGCCCGACTTTCACGTCAGTCGAACGACAACACAAATTTCGGGTGATTTATTTCAAATTTCTTTTTCTAAGTTAGCTTGCTATTGCTACTCACACCTCACGGCTGGTCCTAAGTCTTCAGTACACAAAACACAGACTACGTTGCGTAAGATCTTAGAAGGGCGATTCGGCGTCGCAAAAACCACGATGTACTCACATTCGGACGGTTCCCATCATTCTTTTTATCAAAGTTACTCTTTCTGCCGACAACTCTTGATACCCACGGTTTTCAAACAGCGTTTGCTTCCCATACACTAAACAGGTACTACCTCTATTACTTCGCCTAGCATTGAGGCCTAAATAACTGTTTCTATCGGCGGCGATAAGCAATCGATAAATCACAGGCGATTGCGGGGTGAAAGGGGACGCTAACGTAAAGCGAAAAGAGTAGAGATACAAAAAGGCGCAATGCGGCAAGGAGAGAAATATGCGGTAGTTCCTACGTAAAATAGAATTTAGAATTCTAAACGAAATAAGCGTAAAACACCAGCAAACGGCTCAAACTTACCCGACAACTTCTTGTAGGTTCTGCCTCCAAAGTTCCTCTTGCAATGCTTTCGTGTGTTTGAAATGCACAGCTCGATGTAACATAAACCGTAATGATAGAGGCTAAGCCTCTGATCTTGCTCTCTATACAGTTTTCTTTGCGATTTAATTTAATCTATGTTTCCGTTACAGATTTGGTGTTGTCCACGAAATGAGGATATCGACAAAACGGGAAATAAAAATCCCTCCTGCTAAATTAAATAAATTTATTTAAATTACGTACAATAAGCAAATACATTACTATATATGTACATTGAGTGCTTTGGAATCATTTCAAAATATAGTCTTAAACGATATATGCTATTTTTGTACAGTATTTACACGAAGAAACGTCCCACCTTGCCATCATCATCGGTTAACGGTAGGTAGGCGCTTATCGATAGAGATTAATACGTATATTAGGAATCGTAAAAGCTGCAGAAAGAAAATACATAAAATACACTTACGTATGTATGTACTTACGACACGATTGAAATATGTATATATGTATGTATGTATGAAATCGACGCTACTTACATACTCATTCATCTATGCATTTTCCTTCCTAAAAACGGACTCTATCTAACAGGACACGTACTATATAACATTTTCTGCATTTTAGGAAATGTTCCGTTCCAAAAAACGCTCACTTTATAAGTTTTAACTATGCTTAACCGGAGAAAATCTAGTGGGATGACTAAACCTAGCCTCACTCAAGTGCCTTTTCGATCACAACCATTATATTTTAGTCGTTAATAGTAATCGTAATTATAATAACAGTAATACAATTTTTTTTTTTATATTTTATGATAGATACTAGAGACTTATTTTTTTACATCGGTTTCCTTTCATTTTTAATTCTGAAGAAACGAGAAACACTTTCGACATTAGATTATGGTGTATGGTACTTACATATGCATGTATGCTTTTAAAAAATATATTAATATACATACATATACTTTTAAAATTCCTAGATATGGACAACGATGCCTATATATAGAATGCGGTCGTAATTTCCCACGTCCTTACTTGTAGACGATTAAAGTGATAAAATATTTACAATTTATATATACACACAGACACACACGCACACACATCGTGATGGATGTTCATTCGTTAATTTCTTTAAGCTCGTAAGCGTTCCCGGAAAATAATTGTAGGAAACGAGAAGAAAGTATAATACCAACACGTCCATATCTTTCATATCAAAATTCAATATTTTTTGGTAGCTGCCGAAGATTACATTTGAAAAAAGAAAGGGGGTTTGTATGTATATGCCGAGCGTTTGTTTTTCTACATTCACGCTTAATTTTTTTCGTTTCTAATTAGCATCGGTTCGTTCAGTTAACTGTTCGTTCGTTATAATCTGGGGTGCGTTATGCAATATCACAAAACCTCCGTTTCCTCTAAAATCCGTCTCGGGACTCCTCGAATTAGGGCTGCGATTGTGTAGGGTGCATTTTCTTCGATCGCTTCAAGTGTTCAGGTGAAGACGGTGAGGGACGCTGAAATTAGAAAAAAGGAATACGTTAGAACGATGATTATGGTTTTAGATTAAAAATGAAATCAACGAAAACATTTTAAGGAAGTTGAAATAGTGCTAAAGTATGGATATTACAAAGAGGCACGTTAATATCAAAACGTGCTAGAAATGAACAATTCGATTTCGTCCGATAGCAGTTTAAGCAGGAATCTCGCTCTTTAAGTGTCTCGTCTATCATAATTATTTATTATTATTCAATTTGTGCCAATAGTACCACAATGTTGATATTCTAGTACAGTTGTTTCAGTTAGTTATAATAGTACTATTGGCACAAATTGAGCAACTCTACTCAGCAGTGATGTGATATCCTACCTGTCCCAAAAACTGGTCTGATGTAAACCAAAAATTATATTTCCTCGAATATCTGCTAATTCCGTGATTTTTATTCAAAGTGTTTTTACTACTTCTTACAGTAAGTTTAGTTTTCGTTAGGCTTCCTACTTTTTTACAATCTAAATTTATGATGTGGCATATTGCTTTTCTTTAACCGTTTGAAACGCAGTTCTAAATTCGAAATTCTTTTACACTTTTAAAGCGCGGTACATCACATTTCGTATTAGTACGATTTTTCTTGAAAGCCGTGTTTCGGCCATTGCGCCATTTTCAGCAGTATCAAGAAGTCTTCTGGTTTGTTTTCAGATATTTTTGACTTGTGCAAACACACGGAACGAAAGGAAGTACGTAGCAACCTTCGCATAATTTACTGTGCAATGTTGTTAAACAGACTAAATTTTCATGTACCTAGGTCTAACTCTAGATGTTTGTCAACCTTTTACATTGACGCGAATAGGACTAACGTTTTAGTAAGATCTCCTATATCGCTATTGTGTGCCTACTTCAATCAGATATCCGAAGTTTGCTACATATTCGCCGATACGTTGACCTGTATAATGAACCATGCATACTACCACTTCAGTCAACTTGCTTAGACACGTATTCATTCCAGCATTGTGTGTATCATTGCCAAGTGTTTGCTTGCTGCGCTTGATTTGATTTAATTTGTGACGATATATAGATTTAATATTAGTTTATGAAATGTATTTTACCTGTAATTGGGATTTTCCTGTGGGTACTAAATATATTATTATTATTATTATTATTATTATTATTATAATTTATACGGAGCCAGGAGGGATCCAATACTTTTGCAAGCGTATAATGTTCGAAAAGAATATTATAAAACACATGTTGGTCAATAAAACGGGCATGCGATGAAAACAAAGTTTTATATCTAGGAAAACTGAAATAAAATCGCATTGCATATTATTACTAAAATAATGGATACATCTAAAACCAGTCCTGAACATACATCTTCGCATGATTCGGCTGGAAATTTGGTAGTAAATCTGCAAGAGACGTGCAGTATTTTTTCTGAGGGTTTGAGGGTTTTTATATCGCAACAAACATCAGCATTGAGTAAGAGATTAGTAAGCGTTACAACTAGCCAATGTGGTAGCTTGTATTTAATGCCAACTGATAAATTTGAGGCAGAAAAAGTCACATTGGATACGGAGAGAGAGCACTCCGTCGATATAAACGATATCCTTTGCTACACGTAGAAATACCGTACTTTTCACAACTTATGCATCGAATTACAACAGAATAAAAGTGATAACAAATAAAACAAAATTCGTAAGAGAAAATAGTTTCCTACTGTCACAGGAAAATTTTTTAAAGGTTTCGAAAAGAAATCAGTTTGACACCCCGCATAAATTAAAATAAAAGCGTATGTTTACTGTTTGGAGAATGAAATGTAAACGCTAGTAGAATGAGGGCAATGTTAAGCTAGGTTAAGTACATATTTAGATAAGACGTGTATAATCATGTTTGCGACTACGACGTCGAACTTTTGCAATAAATAAGTCGCCGTCTGAAAACAAAACTTTGATTTGCCAAACTTTTTCTACTATGTTTTTTTGTCTTTTAGACTCATTCACTTGCTGTTACCTAATACGTATATATGTACTTCTAAATAAATGCGGTGCATTAGAAAACTTTGTATATTAGTTCGCCTACATCAGAACCTTTAGTTCATATTATTATAAATAATTGCTTTTCCATAGGTTTCTCTTAATTATACTAAAGGTGAGTAAAGTGATTTCTATATTCGAAAAATAGTTTCAAGAGCATGGAAAGAGTTACAAATACAAACGAAAAAGTATAAAATAAAATTCTGCATAGCGCTCACATCAATTATCTCATTGAGATGTACTTATTTGCCAACTTTTTCAAGTAGTGGTGCAAGGACTGCCCTGCAGCCTGCATTGCATATACCAATAATTATCAACGAAGTGAATTATGCTTTGTTTTTCCCGGACTGCGAACCGGTCTACGGTTTACTTTTAGTGATGTAAATTTTTTCGCGATTTATTGGTTATTTAGATAAAGAGGAATGGATCTCTTGAAATATTGAATTATTATTTTGAGCCATGTCTTCCGCTCAAATCTGTTCATAAATAAATCAGTAACGAAGCAAGCTCCTTTAACAATATTGCACAGTTAAAGAATCAAATGAATTTATATCATGATTTGGCAAAAGTCAATTCTGATTACATACATCTATACAATCTATCGAAAAATTATATTTAGAGCAAATAAAAAAAAAAGACAGAAGCAGGAATATTACGAAAACCGCATAAAGACAGTTGTCAACAAATCAAAACTGTTTAGAAGATAATAGATAATTTCTATAACCAAACTTCGGAGATTGCGACGGTTGTCATTGTGAGTGATGATACTAGACTGTCTGATGTTAAGGTTGCTAAAAATGTCAATGAACGGTTTACATCATTTCATAGTATACATTGTCTTGCGCCTGATAAATTTGACCCACTGCTAAATGAGATTCCTGTGCATTCCAAGTTCATGATTTTATGCCCTCTGTTGAACCATGGCGTATCTGATCTGATAAATAGACTGAAGTGTTCCGATTCCTGTGAGATTTAGTTAATTATAGGTCCATTAGTTTGCCGTCGAGTTTTTCCAAAATCATCAAACTGTCTTACTAGTTCCTTTTTGCATAATAATCTTTCGTCCAATCATAAACATAGATTTATTGTTATAGTCATTACCACCACTTGCATCTCCATATCTCGAGAATATTTTTTCAAGCAAAACTTAGATAATGGTTTTCCAAAGACGAGCATTCTTCCGCTATCATTTTGACAAGATTGTCAGCGATATCCTATCGTAATTCCTCCGTAAAAAATATGGATTTTGCTAAAAATCTATACGTCCGAGAGCTATGCAATATCGTCCTCCCTTTCCTATGATATTCAAATACAACTTCAATAACAAAGAAGAAACCTAGGTCACCGGATTGCAACCAAATAATAAAGATAATTAGATGGTATTGTTCGAAACACGCAAACCCTACCAGTCGGATCGAATTTTCTCCTCGAATTCACCACTTTTCCCCCATATCCCGTCACGAATTCGACAATCGAAATAATACATTTCGTTCCCTAATTCGTCGACCATTGTATCCGAACGTTACATCGTCCGTTATTACTCGGCGAACTACCGACCGAGGACGCGACGTCCAGCTTTGCGTAAAATTCGACATCCTCGACGCGTCCGTTCGAACGAACGAACGTTTTCATAATATATAACGACGGCTCTTCGCGTCGATTATTAGAACGGGCTGGCGCTCGCCGGAACGTAACGGAACCGCGAATCGAGTGGGAACAATGCTTCAGATCGCGCCGTTCATTGTCTAAGGGGTGTCCGAACCCCACTAAAAGCCGGTCCAGCCCGACGGTTATGTATCATTTACTCGGACAAAAGGGGAAGTAGTGATTGCGAACGATAAGCGACGGGCGATTTATAAACGCCATCTGGATACCGGCAGGATCTCCGTTCGCCACCCTATTCTGTCACTCAAACGATTCGGAACGTAAATTTTTAAATTGGTCGGGACACAGGAGGAAGGTCATATCTTTTAGTTGAATGGGAAAACGTGTGAGGTTATGAACACGTTTGATTACTTCCACTTCACTGGTAGAAATGCCTTTCGGGTTCCTCACTTCATCGCTATTTCTTGTCGACGATCTGCTACCCATGCTGCCCATCTTCACAAGTTTAAAACTTTTCAACAAGCTGCCTCCAGTAGCTAAACAAATTGGTGTCATTGTCCCGTTTAAGAAAACAGCTTGTGCTTTATTATTAGATATAGAACCTTATAGTTTGGATGAATTCATAAATAACTTATTGTAATTTTTCTCTTTGTGCAATTGCTGTAGTTGTTTACTTTCATGTTTGCTTTGCCATGTTTGTACAAAGTCAGTGAAAATTATTATTATATTATTACTAGGAGAATCAAGCAAAGCCATATATTTCTTGATATTGCAATTATATAAATCAGGTGACGGCTGCTTCGTCGGAATTAATCACGAGTTACGTCGATGAACATGAATTATTTGTGCAGCATGTTTGTAACAAAATTTGAAGAAACATGGTCATGCTTGTTTCTAAAAGTTAGCAGTGACCTTTGAAGAAACATGACTATACTTGTTTCTAAAAGTTAGAAGCGAAGTTTGAAGAAACACGACTAGACCTGTTTCTAAACGTCAGAATTGAAATTTGAAGAGTCTTGGCCATGCTTGTTTCTAAAAGTTGGTACTGAAATTTAAAGAAACATGGCTATGATTGTTTCTCAAAACTAGAAATAAAATTTGAAGAATAATCGCTATGCTTGTGCCTCAAAATTAGAATTGAAATTTGAAGAAACACGGTCGTGCTTGCTTCCAAACGTTTGAAGCGAAATTTGAAGAGACCTAGCCATGCTTGTTTCTAAAAATTAGAAGTAAGGTATCAGCATAACTTCGAGTGTGGAAAGCTGATTGATATTCAGATCCTGATGTAGGGTAAAATCTTCCATGTCTTCCTTTCTGAATTTTCCTCTGGACAAGCAAGGTCCATAAATAGCTACTGCCTTATAATTTTATCATCCTTAGTCTGCATCTGGGCTCCTTTGGACTCGTTCCTGCCTCTATTTGTCTTCTTAGGTCATACTTGCAATGCAGAAAATGTTATGTAACCTTCAATAGGTTTGCCTCACAGGAATTCACCCTCACGCCAGGTGTCCCTCAGGGATCGAACCTCGGTCCTTGTTGTTTGTATTATTTATTAATGATTTGCTACTTAAGATCGATCGTCCGATTCTTGGATATGTAGACGATATTAAAATATATTCCGAAATCTCTTCGATAGATGATGTAAATAAACTTCAACACAATCTAGATACACTAACCAATTGGTGCGACCTATTTAAGCTTAAGTTAAATATTGACAAATGTTACATAGTTACTTATACTAGGTCCTGTACACCTTGTATGGGAATTTACACTGTTAATGGCAACAACCTAAAACGCGTAACAGAAATTAAGGATTTGGGAGTACTGTTTGATTCTACTCCTTCAAGTCACATATCACTAACATGTGTTCTCAGGCCTTTAAATCACTGGGATTCATATTACGTGTTTCCAAATACTTTAAAAATATATTGTCAATAAAATCACTATATCACGCTTATGTCGTGAGTAAGATTGAATATGCATGTCTGATTTGGTATCCTGTATTTGCTTGCGATTCCTTGTCAATAGATCGGGTTCATCGTAAATTTCTAAAATTTCTCTCATTTAAAATCGATGGAATATATCCAGCGAGGGGTACTTCTCAGGATGAAGTGCTAATGCGTCATGAAATGAGACCATTAACGTCAGACGAGATGCTATTTGTGAGAGGTATCTGAATGGAATTTTGGAGAACAAAATTGACTGCCCGTTTATATTGAAGCGTATGAATTTTTCTCTTCCCCGGATTAACTCAAGATATGGAAGCACATTCATAGTTCCATTTACCAGAACAGCTGCGATGAAACGAGTTCCAACTTACATCCTTTCCAGAATTGGAAATAAACAACCGGGTAGTACATTCAATGAAACTTGACCTTTTCATTACTTTTTTTTTCTCTCTTTTTGTACATGGTGACACTATTACACTGTGATTGTTATTATTATCTGTATTATGTATTTTTGTATATCCTGTAATTGGGCTTGGCCTGTTGGATATTAAAGGTATTATTATTATTATTATTATCTCCCTCTTTTTCTTTGTTTCTCTGGGCTTATGGTAGATTGAGCTCTTTCCCCTTCCGAAGCTGTCATCACAACATGCTCTTTGTGGTGTAGCTGCGAAGGAGGATTCCTGAGACTAGGTTTTTGTATAATTTCTACCTAATTCTGCTTCCTTTACTTCTTACACTAGGGTACTGCGGTTACATTAGATTGAACTCTTTCCAAACTGCCACCTCAGCACATACTCCTCGTGGTGTAGGTGAGACGGTGGATACGTTGCGGCTAGATTTCTCTTACAGTTTCCTCTTCTTGTATATTTTGTTAGCGTAATTATTCTCAATTTTACAATTCCATGGATATTACACTAACATTGTCTAACGTTCACGTTTCTTACAGAACTTCGGGTTACCTACTGCGAGTCTCGACGAGTTCGTTTTATAGACTAGTCTTATTTCCGTTTATCACTATATATTACATAAAAATAAAACCATACTAAAGCAATTCTCAGACCGCTGTTTCATCCTATTCCCTTTCATTGCAGTCATTTACTCGGAAACGGTTTTGATCTTGTCTCAAGATCGCTCTAGAGCGAAGAAAGGGGTTCTTTCGTGTGGCCGAACCCGCTCTTAATCTTTACCACTTAATCCCTTTTGAGAACGTACAAAATCGGTCTGACTTTTGTAAGCTATAATGCTTTGATGTACATCAAAATCGGCTTTATCACAATACGTCCCGCTAACACTTGGCGTGCTGTTATAACGTAGTAAAATCTTGAAACAAAGTAAAGCGTGCTTTGTGTTTTACAATAAAGGTGATTGCAGGGACTGTGGTGTAATTTACTGACACAAATATCACATTGACCGAACTTCGGTTTATACGGTTGTTGAAGATGCTTGCCTCGAGCTAGCGAAACACGTGTCAACCGATTTTATTATAAACAATTGTGTGGTGAGGAGTTTACCGATGTGATTGTGTTTTACACTTAAGTAAGCGGAAATAGCTTTCGAAATTCATCAAACAAAAAATATTTAGGAATTAAAAAAGCAGTATTAATAGTCGAGGGAACAGGAATTAAAGAAACTCCGTTCACGTATTAATTAGCGTTAGTTCCTACCTTCTCGACGACAAGGAGAGTCCTCAAGTTCCCAACGCGCCAACTTAAAAACATACCAGCAGCAACTTAATGAGTCGTAACTAACAAGATACCGCATACATACGTACATACATTTTAAAATATTTCTTGCGAGAGACAGCGCGGAGTTATTTATGTGTTTTGACCCCGTTTCCAGCGTGCTTCTGCTGTTACCCTCGAAAAACAGATAAACACGTCTACCAATACATTCTGCGCCCTCCGTTTCCCTCTGTAGTTGCAGCCACATGCACGCACACACACACACATGCACATACGTACATTCACGCACACAAACGTCGAAAGTCCTAATATATTAAACGAAAAATATATTGGCCAGTTCGTTTATTTCTTTTCTTTCTTTTTCTTTCTCCTTTCCGTTTCTTCTCCTCGTCGCTCCGAGTCGAGGGGAGTTTATCTGGGAAATAATCTAACTTTGTACTAGACATGCTGGTATATACGAGTTTATCTTTTTCTGTGGGGTCGTTACGAACACCGGTCTCAATCAATACGGAAACGTTCGGAACACTTGACGCGCGTAGTATTAGCGAAAGAAGCTCGCAATTCGTGGCCGTTCCACGTCGAGGATGGAACGGCGTAATTGTTATTGGAATTATGAAGAAGAGGGGGAGGTTTAGATATTTAAAGTGCACTTAATTTATTATTTGAGAATTATGGGTCGTTCGATGGCAGTACTTGAAACTGTTCTCTTCGCTGGAAGTTGCTGGCGATGTTGGAGGTTAAGCGGCTCGCAAATGGCACGATCACCAGTCAAAATCGGCACAATAAGAAATATTCCTCTTCTTCTTCTCGTTCCTAAAGTGCCCTTTCAGGCGTCGGATTTGGGGTCCCGATTTTTCTCTTGTCCATTTTTTCCACCATATCCTGTCTCCTGTTAGTCCCTCTAGGTCACTTAAGGTTTCTCCTGATTCCTTCGCATATTCTTCGATTTGGTCCATCCATTTTCTTCTAGGCCTTTCGTTTCGTCTTTCTCTAGGTCCTCCCATATCAATTACTTTCTTTGCCAGTCCGTCTGGGTTTATGCTAACCACATGCTCAAACCAGTTTATTTCCTTCATTTTGATCTCTTTTGGCATCCATTTCTGGATTACGGTTTTCCTAATTTCGTCGTTTCTTATTCTGTTCATTTCGATTACTTCTTAAATAAAGGTGATTGCAAGGACTGCGATGTAATTTACTGACACAAATATCACATCGGTAAACTCCTCACCACACAATTGTTTATAATAAAATCGGTGACACGTGTTTCGCTAGCTCGAGGCAAGCATCTTCAACAACCGTATAAATCGAAGTGACAAATTTCTAACATTAAAGATTCTACAACATGCATTTTTACCCCACTTTTTACTGCGACCATGTGTTTGCTAAAATTTTGGCATTAACCAATTCACACAATGTACTTGTAAATCTTTAACGTAACGTAACAAAGCAGGTACTTTTCCCGTGGCCGTCCACTTGACTTAATATGGGAATTTGCGTGGGTGGAAGGCGTCCGAGCCGTCACCGAGAGGGAAAATATTTGTGTATGCACACACATGGTCACAGTAAAAGTGGGGTAAAAATACATGTTGTAGAATTTTTAATGTTCGAAATTTGTCACTTCGGTTTATACGGTTGTTGAAGATGCTTGCCTCGAGCTAGCGGAACACGTGTCACCGATTTTATTATAAACAATTGTGTGGTGAGGAGTTTACCGATATGATATTTGTATCGATTACTCCCGCCATTTTCCTAAGAAGTATTATAAATTTTCGCAAATTTTGTGCAGCTATTTCCTTAAAAATTTCTGTTTTAACCTGTTTTGTTATTTCCTTTTTGGTCTCGATGCTGCTAAATAATTTTCCTGTCGCATTCTTTCGAATTTATCCAAATTTTCGGAAACCAACATTCAAATTTTTTGGATTACTTTTGAAAACCTTGCAAATGAAAGGAATATCCCAATGCTTTGCGCATCTTCCCGATTCAAAAAATCGTAAAAGTTCTATGAATGCCTTGCATCGTCTTTAGATTTTATTAGACTTTACTATGCTTTTTGAAGCTCTGTGTCGCTTATTTCATTCTGACCTAGTTTTAACAGTTCTTTTGCTACAAAAAAAAAAAAAAATTTTTATGTGCTAGTAACGCAGTACCTTCGGGAAAAAGGAGAATGAACTTTCGCCGTACGAACAGGCGTATGCGAGTCACTCCATAAGTTCAATTAACGTTTTACATAGCCGTATTTGATCAAGTCTATAAAAATTAAATTGGGAGTATCACCGCACGTACACCTACTACTACTAAACTTAATTACTTCATCAGCTAATGCACAAACCGACGGCAAACCGGCGAAAAAGTATATCTATTACCCTTTTACGTCCTACATATTTACGCTTAGTTTCGGGGGACGGGCGGTAACGAAAAAGTCGTTAACACGCTCTCACAGCGATTAGCGAGCTTTGGCATCGATTTAGTCGAAACTTCTTCGTCCATACGGACATATATGTAACGTACATGGAGATATAAAATAACAATCTATAACCGCGTCTAAGGTTACCCGTCTCGTCATCGAAACGCGCCTAAGCGGATAACGCTCCTCGTTAGCGGAGAACGCAGCGATATCCTGTGTCAACATGTAATTAATTAGCCTGGCTCATTACGGCTGTAGTGAAATGACGTATAGAGTAAATACGTCGTGTATAATTTGAAGATTGCCTACTGAATCGCGTGTAATTACGGTAATTTGACGCCGGACGAAAAAGTTTGTCGGTGGCAATTAGGTGATGGGAATGTCGGTTGTT
Source organism: Chrysina gloriosa (assembly GCA_038088585.1). NCBI lineage: Eukaryota > Metazoa > Arthropoda > Insecta > Coleoptera > Scarabaeidae > Chrysina > Chrysina gloriosa. The sequence continues at coordinate 6,401,733 of CM076094.1, read as the reverse complement.
TGGACAACAACGTCGAGAAACGGGAACGATCGACGTGCGAGGTGATCGTTAATTAATTTTCCTTTTTTCATTTTGAGACGGCTTGAATCGCCCATGAAGACAGGAGTGGTTTGCTTTCTGTAGTGTGACAATTATCATTATTATTTTTATTACTATTAAGGGGCACAGCATTGAGATGGGTGAAATCCTAGATGTCAAAACTTATAACAAGATACTTCCATTATTAGAAGACAACGCTCTCAAATTTAATCAGCAATTGCATAGAGTTTTTACTACCAAGTGCTTCTATATTAAATATTTTTCTTTGTATTTTTTATTTTATGTAAAAATTATAAACTTGACCTATGCTGTTTACAGTCGAAAGGATGAAATAAATTATTATTATTATTATAGTCTCCAAGAACTACTGGATTGGCGTTACATTATATTATTACACTTATTACTATTATATCAGGCCAATACGCCGCTGCATGCGGTTTGCATTTTCCTTTGTATTTTTCTCTTCTTTTGTTGTGACGGCTTTTATACTTATTTAAGTCGTGAAAATAAAGTTAATGATTATGAAAAAAAAATTCCGAGTTGGTTTACGAAGAGAATATTGCAATGGATTCTAAACGTAAGAAATACAAAATAAAATATTAAATGTAGATAAATATATCCACACAAATATCAGTAATATAAGAATAAAAATAGGCCAACGAATCAATTAAATGTGGAGTTTATGAATGCTCGTATTTCCTTATTTTCAGTCACAAATTTTGTAGAATTTTAGATGGAGAAACTGCGCGTACGAGTCACATCGCTTTTTCTTAACCTGTTCGAATTGTACATTATTATTTATGTACGTACAATTAAGAATAAATCAGCTCTGCAGGGCCTGCCCCTCAATGGCTTTGAGTAACCGTTTTCCACTCTATTTTATTGGTTACTACTGTTCTCCATGTCCTTACTCCCATACTTTGTAGGTCCTCCCCAATTGCATGCAACTACCTTTTCCTCGGACGTGCTCGTTCTCTTTCTCATTCCTGTTTCTTCCTCCACTATCAACTTTGCTACTCGTCCATCGTGCATTGTATGTGAATATGTAAATGTCCCAACCATGTCAATTTCTGAGTATATGAAGTGGAAAATATCCGAGAAATTAATATGAGCAGTTAATAACCTAATTCTAGTAACTAAACTATGGAATCTGCTAAAACTAATTGGCCGGGTAGCCATAATTACAGATAAGAACAAGGAAAAAGTCCATGGTAATTTTTATTTATTTTATATATTATTTTAGCCACAGTCTCCTTATTCTTCTTTTAAATTTCTGAGCCCTAAATATTCCAGTGACTTTCGGTTCCCCGTACAACTCCCTTAATTCCTGATTAGTTTATATTGTTGATAATTTTCTATAATGCCCTCCTATATTTCCCTCAACTTTCTTTCGGTTACAAATCCCAATTTTCTTTTCCCAAAGATTGGGTGAGGGTTGGTCAATAATAGGTCTTGTATAGCCTTCCTTTTTTCCTTCTTTTAATGTTTTCTGTTGGTAATCCCCTATTCAACGCTCCTGCTTTCTTACCTCCTTTCATAAGTCTTTGTTGTACATCTTCTTTTCACTTGCATCATTTCAAACCACTACTCCCAATTGGGTGAATTCTTTTACCTTTCTGAAAACGTAACTTTTACCAGCAGTTATTCTGAATATTGATTTCGATCTCATTAGAATCATCATACCACCCACGTTGCTAAATATTTAGCTTTCGTTTCATTAATTCTTCGTCCATATCTTGCCGTGGCCTCGAATCTTCGAAATACGTTCTTCATTTCATGTTTGGATCGTGTTGTAAGTAGTCTGGACAAACAGCGGTAACAGCGCACAATTACGAAATAAGTTACGATAGCATCGCCGAATCCCCATCCTAGTCAATACGCTGTATGCGACTACTTTTGTCGTAATTTCTTTCGTAATTACCACTGTTTGCCCAGACTAGTTATGTGGTCTATGTCATTGGTATAAGCCCATGTACTGGTGATTGTGATGACATCTAGTATCCTTTGTGTCTACTAGTTCTCAGGACTTTTTGGACTAACAGATTTAAGAGTATCGGTGACAGTGCTATCTTTGTCTTAACACTGAACACTCCTGAGATGCTATTTTCCAGTGCAAACCTCCAGTTCGTTCTCTGAATTGTCATTTCTAGCAGTCCAATTATTTTCGAGGGTTCTTCTAGATCGTTCAAAACTTTTCAAGCTTTTTGTCCTTTGTACAGAATCGTATACCTGTTGAAAATCTATGACTAAGATGGGCAGCGGTATATTATTAATTATTACAACAATTGCAGTTAGGAAATACGACATATTCTCCGATACACCCCAGAAACGTTGCGTTGGATGAAGAATCTCATCGTATTTTAGGTGAGATGAAATTATTCATTAAAATAATATTTCTTAAAAGAAAATGTGTCAAATTTAAATGTTAGAGATATTGCTTGACTTAAAAATACGACATAAGCAACGGATATTCCGATAGATGGAAAATTTTGTAATTAGTTTTTCGATCAATAAGCTGCGAGTTTAAGTTGTATTGTCTCTTGAGAAGATGTCGTAATTGTACGATGACTACAACGATATCATTTGGGTAATATTACACATTTCCCGAGAGACTTTGCTAACAGTATGAAAACTTGAAAATTCTGTCGTATTTTAAACGCAGCTATGATGATAACCCTTTCAGGCAGTTCGTCCTAGTGTACGATTACACGTTCAGTTCTTCACGCCGCTTCATTTAAGTATTACGAGAGATCTATGCGACAGATGCGGCAAATGTTCCGATAGAAGGAATATTTTGTAAAATTTTAGATGGAAATATATATATATGGAAATATATAATTGTACGACAATGATCACGATTTCAATTCAGTAATACCATACGTGTGCCTACAGGCTCTACTAGCAACATGCCAAGCGGGGAAGTCGCAAAACTATAGCTTCTCTACAAATGATATAGGTATTTGTCCCGTGATCTTGTGATTGACGTGCCCACGATTTTGAGCTTGGGGAACCTTTTAATCGGATATAAATTGGTGTTGAAGTATGGGACAAGTACATTCCATATCTTGATGTACGATGAAATTATGAATTTAGGCCTCTTCCACGAAGCAAGAACCTTGTCCCATCAACTTGCAATTAACACATTGTCATTGGACGGTGGGACGGACACTCCCCACCTCTAGAAACATGCGAAATGATGAAATCTGCGTCTTTTTCCACGAAAAAGAAGCATTTCTCGCATAATTCTGTATGTGTTGTGAAGTACCGAACTGGTTCTGCTTTAGGGAAACCATAATCACATTTAAATTGGTATTTGACGATGGGACATGTACGGTTTCCAAAGTGTATACTTATCCCGTCGTCTCGTTTTGATGCATCCAGTTCCTGACTTAGAAATCTTGTTTCGTTTTAAGATGCACGTCTCCATGATAAAGTTATGACAGCAGAATCCTTTTTGTAAATGACGCATTTATTAATATAGTAAGGAATTTTCCGAACTGGTTGAAATCTCTAGCCGCCAATGGGACAAATGCATCCAGATTCCACAAGAATGTTCTGAGAATGAAATCATGGAATTAAAACATCATTGGGAGGAATGGCTTTGTACCACCAGAACAATTGTTCCGTGCTTGTATCGCTTTTTAGTTTAACAATCTCTCAATTAGGTTGATATGTATATTTTTAGGTAGAACAAATCGTTAGGGGAACACTTTCAACAGGACAGAGCTTTCTAACTTCTGTAAACACGCTTCCACCAAAAAATTACGAGATTGTGGCTTTCATACTATCAAGAAGCGTTCGTCCCATTACTTTGTCTACGTTTGACATATCGAACTCGTTCCGTTCTAGAAATATAGCGATCAGATTTAAATTGTTATTTACCGATGGCACTTTCATCAGAGCATATATTTGTCTCGTGGTCTTGCTTTTAGATGTATCGACCTCATCCTGGTTTAGAAATGATTTTCCGTTCATGGAAGCGCGTCTTCATCATGAAGTTGTGAGAAGACAACTTTTTTCGTAAATAATGCTTTTGCGAATGGCGTGAAGAATTTTCCGATCTGGTTTAGATCTATAACCGCAATTGGGATAAATGTATCCCGTTTCCACAAAATTTGGCATTCGTACCACCAAGGCGGCTATTTCGTATTTCAATGACTTTCTGATTTTCCGCTTTCTGCTTGTTTTTTTTTTTTTTTGGTGAGATAAATACTCTAAAGAAAAACTTTCAATGGAACAGCCACCTCCTATTACGACGAAATCATGAAATCGGAGCTGTTCCACAAAATATAAGTATTCGTCCCATCACATCTTCTGTGTTTCTAGGCATCGAACGGGTATCCCCGAATTAAGTTCAAATCTCTATTTTTTTTTGGTGGGACAAATACTTCTTATTCCTCTCAGAAAATACCTTTGCGATGAAATTGCCGCGTCGAAGTTTTCTTGGCATGGAATCACTTTCTCCCATAATTCCTTATTTAAAGACCTACATTAATTTCTTCGTCTTCTAGGACTCGTAGCTCCTGCAGGAGACAAGGGGCTTAAAGTGGCATTCCTTTGCTATTCCCAATTTTAATAGTAATCTTAGTACGCTTAAAAACCATGATGAACCAAAATTAAAATTAAATTTGTTCCGATCTTCAGATTACGTAACTTTTCACGAAAAAGCCTGAATAAATTCTTAGATTCACAGACGTGATTTCGGCGTCAAAGAGGATTCTGCGTGTTCATCTTTATCAGACCTTGTTGTCAAAACAATACACCATGCGATTTCGAACACCAATTCCGCAATGAGGGGATTAATGCGGCTTAAACGCGACGGTGATGTTTCAGTTTCGAACCGGCCAGTCAGCCTCCCCAATGACACTTGCACATCAATCAAAACTACCAGCACGCCGAACCGGACAAGCCGAAATCGAACCTCGCCCGAAAGTAGACCTCGCATTACCATTTCGATGCGTTCCATTACCGGGGAGACAGATCTTTTGATATCTCGACCGCGACAAATTCGGCCCCGCTCGACATGTAACAACGCGCGCATCTGCTCCATTCACACGCAAAAAATCAATACTCACGCAACGTTTCCACCGCCGACCGGCCGTTTATAACCGACGTAATTGTATCCGCCATGTGCTCTCGATTATTACTCGCGATTATTCCCCGAAAAGGGTTGAAATCGCTACGGTCAGATACGCCATCTTCCGCCCTCGTAAACCCACGCTCCCCGCCGCCCGGAGCCAGATGGATGGAAAAGTTTTAAACAATCGTCGGTAATGAGGGGTCGCTCGTATTCACATCCGTGGATCTCACCCCCGTAATGTCGATGTTTACAGCCGCCCTCCCTCCAGCATAGGACGAATGCGATATTGTCGTTCGCTTAGGTTAAGACTATTTGCGTTGCGTCCCTCCGATACGCGGACGGTTATGCTGTTTTAACGAGATTATTTTTTGCCGGTCCTGCGAAAAGGGCCTCTTTTTTGTTGCGCGGGCGCTCCCCGAGGGTCCATATTTTAACGATTTGTGTTTATTTTGTCGGATCTAAATGAGGTAAACGATTCCGTGTAGCGTGTTTGGATTCGGGGATTTACCCGGGCGATTGTTCGGGAGTTAGTGTTCACACAACGCCGGCTATAAATAAGTATTAGTTAACCGGCTTATAGTGTTTTCGAAAAATATTCGGGGAATATGTGCGGTTGGTCGCAACGCTTTTTGGGGGAGGAATGTAATGAAGCTTTTGATGATACTTTTGCAGTTTTATTTAATATTGCCCTACGGGGCATGTAGGCCTTGAGCATGGATCAATTATGCAATCTAATACTTAAACTATTTATCGTTACGTCTAATAGTTAAGGTTCGACAAATGAGTGCACTATAAATAGTGTAAACAAGATTGACGCTGTCACTTCTCCGAATTTTAATTTCGCATCTTGCACTTAAGTGGGGGCAAGCAATGGAATAACAGCGTCAGTCCGGTTTACACTATTTAATGATATACGACGATATTCCTTCGTTTTTCTTTTAATTATACGTAAACGGGTACTATTTTCTAGAACGCCCTCGTAGTACATGATATCAATTTTACAGTCACAAATTCGTTTACAATTTTTCTAGAGCGTTCTTTACTACTCTCCTCCAGCTATCTCTGTCGATTGCTATTTTTCTCCAATTATTAATATTTATTTCCTTTAGATCCTCTTGGACACAGTTTAACTATCTCTTTCGTAGTATGCCCTTTTTCTCTTTTTTCCCGATTAGCTTCCCTATCCAGCATTATTTCAGTCATTCTTTAGACATTGCACATACCCCAAGCATCTAATTCATTGGGGTTTCACCACTCCCATTATGTTTGGCTCATTCTATAATACTTCTATTTTCTTTAAGAAGAAGAAGGACAAATTCTTCTCCGGCCTTGTTGTGTATCAACCCCTTCATACATTGTTTCTTATATCTTTCTGTCCTATCGTTTCAATCTCTTCTCCTCCACTTTACTCAATAACCAGGTTTCACACGCATAGATTGTTGTGGCTCTAACTAACGTCCTGCATATTGTTTCCTCCGACTTTTGCAGTTACCACATCAAATTTCCCACACTCGTTAGGAATAAATAAATAAATGTTATACATATGTTATAAATATAATTTTTGATCTGCTTAAGCACATAGCTCCACTTACCTCCAGCACGTGTCTAGGTCAAATAAAAGACAAATTACAGACTTGGACGATTTTTCAAAACGGTATAGAATACCGCTATGAATATGTGAAATTTGTCTCTTATTTGACCTCGAAAGTTGTGGCGGTAATTCGTTACAAATCAAATTTCTTACTTATCCGCCCTCGGGTTCCCTACGTTTTTGACAGAAATGACTCGAATGCCTTTCTGGCGATTTGAAAAACGTTCGTAGGACGTATCTCCTCAGGATGGATCCAGATTTAGTTCCAAGGTCCTCAAGCTTGTACAACTTTCAGCGTAAGTGACACTAGATCTCATCCATAAACTCCATGAACTCCATAAACTCCTCATCACATACTTTCAATTAAAAATAGTTCCGGAAGCACATGCATTGCTGACACATTCAACCACATTGCAACAACATACCCCCTTTACCTCCGATAGTATGCATGTTTTCTCGAAAATCAGCTTCAGTGCCTTCTTCAAGTTTATGAGCAATTGGCTGAGGGAGAAAAATTATCGATCTTCAGATGATGTGTTTGCATCACTATCTTTTCATTCTTCGGACATGCATTCCCACGTATTTTTCCTTCCAGTTCTTCAAGTTTTGATAGAAGTGACTTGATAGTCTTTTCCATTATGAACCTCCTAAAAATCCTAGAACCACCGTGATCTGTTTCTTGAAAGAGTTTGTAGCTTGAAACTGCTCGCACTAAAACTTGTGGTATCAACCGAACTTCTAAAATTAAGTTTAAGTAGAAAAAATGTTAAAAATAGGAAAGAATTTCCCAGTAAGAATCTTGCTTTGTCACGGGGTCGAAGTGTTAACGCTAGAGCTGGAAGAATAATTTAGCCAAAATTCGTGAGAATTCGAAAGTCGATGGAAGTAAGTATCTCTCAGAATTTCAACGAATGCATTATGGAAGTTCTCAACAGTTGAAAGTTCAATGACAGTGATTACAAGGACTGTGGTGTATTTAGTGACACTATATCACATCGGCAAAGTCCTCATCACACAATTGCTTGATCAAAATTTGATGACACGTGTTCCGCCAGCACGAGGCAAGCATTACCAGAACGGTATATTAGCAAACGCTCGTTTTGTGCTAGTAAAACAAATGTCACCGTATTTTATTAAAGAATTGTGTGGTGAGGAGTTCACCGATGTGATATAGTACTACAGTTCTTGTAATCATTGAACTTTCAAGTGTTGAAAACTTCTATAATACATTCGTTGGAAGTCATCGAGATCCTCTTCCGAGTTTTCATAAGTTTCGGCTAAAATATTCTTCATTTTCTTTGGTCCCGTGGCAAAGCTTTCGGCCGTTCGATAAACTCTGGGTATGACCCGGAGAGGGAATTCATGGCGGACGGAGCTAGACTCAGTTCCACAGAAGACGAACCGGAGCCGGGGCATAGATCATAGATCATTTGCCCTTAGTGGTGGCGACTATTTCTGGCCCTCGGGTGGTTCTTCAGAGGAATGGAAGTTAAATGAAGTGCTGTACTTAAGATTTGACTCAATATTAGTTAAGGTGCTGTACTCGAGAATTGACTAAACATAAGTTAAACTTCTGTACTCGAGAACTGACTCAAAATAAGTTAGAGCCAATCTTCCTGAGAAATGCCAAGAACTTCGGGAGATTCGTCCAATGTTCATCTTGGAAGGTGGTGAGTCGAGATCCAGTTGTCCACTGTATGCATTAATGGGTGAGGACTCCACACCGCAGCGCTTAGCTAACCTGACCAAGACGTAAAGGTAGTTAGTCAAGAATAGAACGGCCAAATCTGCCTGTTTTCGACTGTTTTGCATGAATCTTTGGTTTGTAACTATTTCTGCAAATTTTGACTAAAATTTAACACAGAGTTTCCTCAATCGTTCTATAGAAAAAACTATTTTTTTAAAGTTGGCTCTAAATTTATCGACGAGAATAAGCAATTCGTCAAATTGGATAAGAATTGGTAACCTTGGGCGGTAACCAAAACTTTAACATTATTAAATAGGAGAAGTCTGCAAATGCACAAGGATTCCATCAATACGTGCTGTATACACAACGCTCACTTCAGTGAACCGACTCCGAACAACCACTCGAACCAGTCCCCTTTAGACCTCGAGGTATATTTCATCCTCACCCGATCAATTTCCTAACGAAGGACGTTCTCGAATACATAATGGGCCCCGTCGTCGTTCGGCGCGTCGTTTACGATGAAATAATGCCCTCTCACGTGAATTTTAAGCGCGACTCTTTTGTTTTCGGTTCGACCTTAATAAGCCGGCTTCCTTTGATAGGAAGAGGAGCTAACGATTTTTTTCTTTGTACGTGAACGGTTATTGATACTATTTTTCGGCCGGGCACCACACAACGGACGCGTCGGAATGGAAAAAGTAATGAGAAGCAAAAGAAGAAGAAAAAAAGGAAACCAGAAGGGGTGTCGGAGTCGTCGACGTTAATTGAGGCAAAACGGATTCCTAATTAGGCCTGTGTGTACCGCGCGAGTGTGAGAGTTAATAACTTTACCTACATACATACATAGTAAGCAGTTGTTCTAGGCACCCAAGCTCGTCGGGAGTAATTTAGCTTCAGAAAGGGTGGAGTTTAGTAATGAGTGGCTGAGTATGCTTTTGAAATTCGTAATGGGGGTTATGTAGGGATTTAATTGGTTTGAATGGTGAACGAGTTGTTCGAGCTAATTCTTGGGAGTACAAGACTTGTTGTTATGTCGATTGCCAGGGAATAAACACCATAACTTAAACTGGAAAAAATATGGGAATGCTTGTCGTACTTTTAGAATAATTAAAAAATAATATAAAATAATTAAAAATCTTGAACCTAAACATATTCAAAATTCATCACACCTCCTCTTTTCATATTTTAAAGCGCTTCTTATTCGAAACGGCGTTTTACAGATATTTGTTAGGAAATAGATGAAATACACCACGAAATTGTTTACTTTAAAAAACTTTAAAGCATTCTCGACTCCACACTTAAATCTGTACAAAGTGACAAACGACAATGACAGAAATATATCCCGATCTGTTCTCTAAAAAGACATTCATCATAATTTCTGGTATTGATGTTTATTTTACTTATTCGATTCTCGTCCACCATTATAGGTGCCCAGGTCGAGTTGAGTCTTCAAGTTCTCCAACGACCTCTTTTGACTTCTTCCTTTCCCTTTCATCACTTTGGCCACACACTTCCATTTAGTATTTCTAAGGAAGGGACTCCACCACCTGCTTGTTCTATGTCCCTGCGGTCTACCTCTCTCTTTCTTTCTGACTTCGGTTTCTCATATTCCCTTCATCACTCTTTATTCCGGCATTCTATCTAGTAAGGGAAAGTAAAGTGGAGTAAAGTAACAGTAAAGCTTACTTTATTATTCTACTTTACCCCCAAATTTAATTGTGTACCCAATCTTCATCATCTGTAATATCTACTTGATTACTTCAATTCCTATCCAATCATGTCAATTTCTGTAACGCCCAGAATTCTCCTTAGGAACATCATTTCACACGCCCTCAACATGCTAAGTTTATTTCCTCAATCTTCCAGTTCCTTACTATTGTGTTCATGCATTTGTTCTTACATTTCTTTCCTACATCATCTGTAATTGTGAAGAACAAGAGGTGATATAGCACACCCTAGCTTTAGACCTACATATATTGATGTTGAAAGTTGTTGACTTTTGGTTCTGGGTTTCCATTTTCTTACTATTGCTTTGGTATAAGACTTTTATAGTTTCTATCAGCCTTGTTTTAGTTCTTCTTTGTTTTAGTTATTTCCGTATAAATTCTCTTTAATCCTATCGAATGCTTTCTTAAGGCTATTTTTCTTTCCTTGGTGCCTTCTTCACTTAATTACCTTGACATAGAGGTAAAATCTTGAGTACTACATCCACGTCTAAATCCATGTTGGGATTCCTCAATATGTAACTCCGATTCCCTTCTTAGCCTTTTTATACTTTACCTGGTGTACTTGCTACTGTGATTCCTCTATATTTGGCACAATTTCCTGTATGCCCTTGTATACATAATGGTATGATTGTGTTTGTGTTCCAGTCCTTTGATATCTTTTTTCTTGCAATTATGTTATTTAGTAATTCGTAATGGCAGTGATAATATTAACACCATTTGCGTTAGATACAACAGACAACATTGCAATTGAATATAGAGATGGCGTTATAGATAGATTATAGCGCTAGTAAGAGATCAAAAAGCCCCTATTCAATCCCATATTGCATCTAAAGGTTGAGACGGAGTATAGTTAATACTCGACTGGTAATGACGTTTAACGACCCCAAAATATGGTATTTTTCTGACGCCAATAATTCATTCCCACGATTACTCCACCCTTCTCCAAACTAAAACAGCTTTCTTCCCCAGAAGTAGGGTCGAAATTTCTCAAGTATTCGGAAATTCACCGCGTTCAAGGCAGAACGGTGAAAGACAGGCAGCAATTGCGATGGAAATAGAAAGTAATAAATGTACGACTTCGTTGGTTCATTATAAATGTTCTCAGCAGGAGCTCGATAACTATTTGATAATCCCTTGTGGTTCTTGGTAAGTACATATGTACGTAGAAGTCGAACCAATATGTCTCGCTACATCTTGGAAATTCAATAAGCACGGTGAGAGCTTCTTCTAAATTTTCGAATATGAAAATTCCATTAAACTTCGATTCATATCATGCGCTTTGGATCTTCAAAGTTTTGAGTATGCAAGTCTTTCTTCTTCTTCAATTATCCAAATCCAATCCAGGCTTCTTCTTACCTGAAATGTTTGAACTTACTGGAATGTGTCCCTTAGAAGTCTCCAAAGATCCACCAGTGTGTTTGCCAAATTCCGCAAACTTTCAAAACTATGTTAATTGTTTCGGTGCGTTTCTTGGAGCTTTGCTCGAGTTTGGTGCAATTTCCAGTGGAATCACATGAGTTCAAGACCTGCAACGTCTTCCATCCCAGGCTTTTAACGTTTATGAAATTATGGGAAGCTATCTCACAGTTTCTTCCCTTAAATGTTCGAATTTGCTGGAATTTGTCATCTAGAACTCTCCAAAGCGCCAGCAGTGTCTAGAATAACTTCCTCGAATTATCGATTATAAACTGTGGAGATCCCTGTAATGCGTTTCTTGGGGTTTGACTCGACACTGGTGCAATTCTTGGGGCAATTACCATCGATATTTCAAGATCAAATTTATCAGACTGTGGATAGCTATATCACTGTTGTTTTACCTGCATTATTTGAGTTTATTCTATAGTGTCCTCTAAAAGTCTCCAAAACTCCAGCAGTGTGTTGGACAACTTCCTCAAAAATTTAAGACTGTGGCAGTTAGTTTAATGTGTTTCTTGGGGTTTGATTTGGCTTTGGTAATATTTTTGAGGGCATCATCATCAAGAGTTCAAGGTTTGTAGCACTTTTCATCGCAGGCTTTGAAAATTTATCAAATTGTGGGCAGTTATTTCACTGTTATTTGCTTAGATTGTTTGAATTCATTCTATAATGTCGCCTAGAGATCTCCAAAACTCCAATAGCGTGTTGGATAACTTCATCAAAAATTTAAAACTGTGGAAATTACTGTAATGTGTTTCTTGGAGTTTGACTTGGCTTTGGTACAAATCTTGAGGGCATCATCATCAAAAATTCCAGACTTGCAGCACTTTCCATCGCAAGCTTTAAAAATTTATCAAATTATGGAAAGTTATTTCACAGTTCCTTGCCTGAAATGTTGGGATTTTCTCGAATATGTACCCTACAACCTTTCAAAGCTACAGCATTGTGTGCAACGACTTCCTCAGAAATTTAAACCTGTGGAAATTACTTGAATGCGTTTCTTGGGGTTTGGGTCGGCTTTGATACAATTGTGGGGGCAATTGTCATTAAAAATTCAAGACTTGTAATACATCCCACAGCAGGTTTTTCCAATTTATCACATTGTGGGAAGTTATTTCAAAGTTCTTTCCCTGAAATATTCGAATTTACTGGAGTATCTTCGCTAGAACTCTTTAAAGCTCCAGCACTATGTTCAACAACGTTCTCAAGATTCCAACGCTCAGAAAACTACTTGAGAGCATTTCTTGGGGATTGACTGGACCTGGGGGTAGTTCTTAACGGTTATATACTTAGAAATTCAAGAACTGCAACGTTCCTGATTGCATTTTCTTGGAAATCAGCTGAATTATATCTTTATCGGTAGTGACCTCCTGCGTGTTTGGAATGTTCGAATCTAGCGTCGTCCCTGGCAGTTTCTCGCCAGTTTCCTCCAGATCTTGGAGTGGTTGAAGCTCGACTGCTCTGCTTCTTGGCGAGTTAACTAAGCTTTAACGTAGTATTTTCGACAGCTGGAATACTAGTACACTTCTTAATGCATTTCTTGAAAATTAGTGAAGTTGTGGTAACTAGTTCTTGTATAATTATTTCCTCAAACATGCTCACTGATGTTTGCCAGAAGTTTCCAAAAGTTTCAGGATCAGTCGCAATTGTTTGTGGTAAATTTTCCAACAATTACAGCTTCACTAACGTATCTTCTAAAAACTGATTGAACCCCATCGGTGATATTGTACGGGTAGTAGTTGGTTTATTGAAGGGAGTAAAGCCAATTTCGCCAATAACTACGATGTAACTTTTTATAGGACAAACCTAGAACAACCCGAATTTTATAACACAACTCTGATGCTAATTACTCGCGCTTACAAGCCCAGCGAGTTCAATTACGAATTCGCTCGCGTTTCCCCCGACAACGACTTTATTAAATTTCTCATAAATTCCGACCCTCCGGTTACGCATATTAAAGACGCGAACTCCGCGCGCCCGATAATACGCAGGACATACGTACAACGTAGCACGTCACCCCGTCGAACGAATCGTACCGGGGTATGTTGCGCCGGTTGTTACTTCGAAACAAAACCCAATTAGAAGCGGGGCAGCTGACGCGAGGGCGAAATCGGAGCGTGTGTCGAATTCCTACCGAAGAAGCCGGCATTTCGATGACGTTCATTGTTCGGTAGCCGAAACACGAGGAGGATAGCGTTTCGTTCCGTACAGTAAATTCGGCTACCGAGTTGAGCTCGTTAATTTTTGTGACTCGCACGAAGACTGCCGGCGTACGTACGTACGCAAAGCAAACAATGAATGTGTGCGTCGTGAGCGATTCGAGGGCGAGAAGGAGGAAAGTCTATAAATAAATTTTATCGATTTCCGAACGAGGATGAACCGCTGACAGGTAATCGAAGGAAAGAACAGGTTGTTACGAACTTTGTTATATAATTACGGCCGTAACGATTACGTCACGGAATACGGTATCATTATTATAATTGAATTTCCTCAATATTACAGTCGTGATTCTAACGAGTCTAACGACGCTAATTTCTTTTGATAGATAGTGGAGGTGAATGAACAGCTGTCGTAGTTAAGTGTTAAATATGAACCTTTGGATGAAACCCACTTTCACCCTGCAATGGAGCTTGATGGGCGTAAGCTAACCTAATTGCATACAATTTACATTCATAATGGGAACAGGGTATACTACTCAAAACTGCTTTTGAATAATATGCACCAGAGTCCTCCTCATTACCGAAAAATACTGGGTTTTAGGCCAAGTGGTTCGTTTTTTCTTTCCATAGCTTTCCATCTTTGGTTTTATTTTTCCACTTGGTCATTCCTGTAAATCTCCTAGTGCCACATCATTTCATCGTCTTCTTAGCCTTTTTCATTTATTCTCCACACTATTTTCTTTAGTGCTCAGTCTTCGTCCATTCTTTCTATGTACCGCAGCCACTGCAACCTCCTTGGCTTGAGCACTAATTCATCTGTGGTTCCTTGTTGATATCTTCATTCGCCCTTCATAAGGTATCCTTCCCCTGTTTTCTTCCCACCCAAAATCTCTCTCCTTAATGTTTCTTTTATATTTTCATTCAACACACATATCTCACACCTATACAATGCTGTAGGTCCTATTATTGTGTTGTAAATTCTCAATCTGGTATTCATTGGCAAGTACTTTGATCTTAACTGGTGATTCATGACTTTAGCTAATCGGTTTGCTCTACTTAATCTTGCATCAATTTCTTTCATTTACTCGCATTTGCTCCATAGTCTGGCCCCATAGGTAAATGCATTCATCCACTTCTTCAAAACTGAAATTCTCCCAGTTCCGAGGTTATCTTAGGTTCGATGTTCATATCATTAATTCCTCCCATCCTCATAATTTTACTTTTTTTCTCATTTATTTGCAGTCCGGTTTTATATGTCTCTTCCATTATTCTCTCTCTTATTTCTTTAAGTTCTTCTTCGCTCCTCATTTTAATTGCTGGATTGTCTGCAAAGCCTACCAAGTGGTGACTCTTGTAAAATCTTTCAGAAACTTACTCCGTAATAAGCCAAGAAAGACAACAGCTAATACTGACAAACAATGGGGCAAATCAGACCCTTTCCTGATTTCTGGCGAAGTCAGAGCCCGGAGAGGAGAAGGACTTGCATTGGATTTTCGAGACAGAACGTACTACAATTTTGGAATTTTAACGTTCAATGCCCTTTTCGTTCTATTCTTGGTCATATACCATTGGCTCTAATTAAAATTCGTAATTTCCTCAATAAGAATGACCCTAATTTATAGTTTCAGAAGAAAATCATAATTTCCGCTTATTTCAGGAAGGTTTATTCAACCATTAGAACTTTCTGGAATATTCTGTAAGTATGCATTAAATTTTTAGACATAGTTTGATCCAATTTTGAAATCTTGAACTTCAGTATTCCTCGTTCAATCTATTCCTTACCTCATATGATCAACTCTAATTGAAATTTGTGATCTTCTTGAAGATCGCCCATATTTTGAGGGGTCACAATGTAATCAAAATTGCCGCTTCTTTGAGCAAGTTTTATTCGATATTTAGAGCTTTCAGGAATTTTTCCTGAGTGAGCATTGAATTTTTAAAACAAATTGTGATCCAATTTTGAAATTCTAGACTTCAGCATTTCCCTTTCATTCTATTCTTTACCTCAGATCGACTCTAATGGAAATTTGTGATGTTCTTGAAGAATGCCCATATTTTGAGGGGTCACAATGTAATCAAAATTGCCGCTTCTTTGAGCAAGTTTTATTCGATATTTAGAGCTTTCAGGAATTGTTCCTGAGTGAGCATTGAATTTTTAAAACAAATTGTGATCCAGTTTTGAAATTCTAGACTTCAGCATTTCTCTTTCATTCTATTCTTTACCTCATATGATCAACTCTAATTAAAATTTGTGATGTTCTTGAAGATTGCCCATATTTTGAGGTGTCGCAAGGTAATCAAAATTTCCGTTTCTTTGGGCAAGCTTTATTCGATATTTAGAGCTTTCAGGAATTTCTCTTGAGTGAGCACTAAACTTTTAAAACAAATTGTGATCCAATTTTGAAATTTCAGACTTTAGCATTTCCCTTTCATACTATTCTTTACCTCATATGATCGACTCTAATGAAAATTTGTGTTCTTGAAGAATGCCCATATTTATAAGGAAATTTCCGCTTCATTAAACAAGTTTCATTCGAAATTTAGAGCTTTCTGAAATTTTGCCAAAGTATGCATTGAATTTTTAAGACAAGGTGTGATCCAATTATGAGATTTTGGACTGCAATATTTTCCTTTCATTCTATTCTTTAAGTCAAACCAATAAACTCTAAATCAAATTTATGATTTTCTCAACAAGAATAGCCATAACCTGAAGTTTCACAAAAAAATCTTAATTTCAGCTTATTTCAGCAAGCTTTGCTCTATCTTTGCAGCTTCCTGGAACTTTTCTTAATTAAACATTGAACTTTTGAGAGAAGGTACAGTTCCGTTTTAGAATTTTGGAGTTATGTATTTCCCTTTAATTTTATCCTTTACGTCATACTAATGACGTAATACACAATACATCAGATTTGTGATTTTCTCAACAAGAATATTCATGAGCTGGAGTTTTACAAGGAAATCCTAATTTCAGCTTATTTGAGCAAAATTTACTCTACCCTCACACCCTCCTTTCTTGAACTTTTTTGAAGTAAACATTGAATTTTTGGGAGGAGATACAATTCAGTAATAGAATTTTCAGTATTCAGTATTTTCAGCTTTTCTTTCATTCTATTCTGTATCGCATATCAATGACTCTAAATAAAATTTGTGATTTTCTCAACAAGAATGACAGTATTCTGAAGTTTTACAAGAAAATCTATAATTTCGGCTTTTGTGAAAAAGATTTTTTCGGTACCATTTGTAATTTCTGACCAACTCAATAGTCACAAATATGTAGTAGTAACAGTCGTTTCAATAATGTCATACTTGTCAAACCAACTAAGTAATTAAAACATCCTCGGAATAGAGTTGTAAACACACCCCACTGGCACTCTTGCGTTCACCCTCCGGCGTACGTTCGTACTCCATTTCATTTACTACCGGTTCAAGATTAACTCGAATATCCTGACCTAATTTCCCTCTAATTGCGCTAAAAACAAGATACGACCGGACTAGACTCGTCCTAATGCGAGTTATTCGCGCTTAACTTAATTTGCGCGTCCTTTTTTTCCCTACCCGAAGACCTTTCTTCCGTTCGACGGCGACCCTTGCGCGTACGAAGGAACGAGGTTATTCTCCCACGGCCTACTTACCGCGTCGTACCGTAAACCTGAATATCGATATTTATGCAGCGTACTTACGTACCGTACATAACTCACCTCGGAGAATCCCCGCAAAGCCGTAGGCAAGGTCGCGAGATGTTCGTTCGATCGTTCGAAGCGGAGAACGCGGACGAAGAGAGACGACGACGACGGAGCGACGCGAAGAAGGGGAAGGAGAAAATCTTTCAGGGCGTCTCGATATTCGCGTAAGAAACGGTAATCCGGTTAGAAATTATTATTCAAATGAGGGACGCTTTTATGGTCGTCCTTTTTAGATACAAATTCCTCCATAAATAGAAGAAGGTGGGAGAAGGAAGATGGGGTGGAACAGATTCTTTCTATATTGGTCGTGGAGTCCTATTTGGTACGATGGGCAGGAATCCTGAAAATTTAATCAGAGTTTCTTTTATCGTTTCGCCTCTTTCACGATTATTTTCGAGCGCGAACCGCCGAGACGTGGCGCTGGGAAATGGCGTTTTATAACTTTTTAATTTTTTCCGGATTCCATCCGGTTACCACCGCAACTCATCTCGTCCGAATTCAGCCGGGGTTACTTTGTAAATATTAAATAAAAGACGGGAGCAGGGGAGGGTATTCTATGAGTGGTTGCTGGGAGAAGGGGTTCCTTTCCCGATTGTTTTAAAAAATTTATCTCCATTGCCGGCAATGCTTGTTAAGTGAATTATGAGAGGGACTTACTGAAAATGTTTCAATCAGAATCCTAGCGATAAACTTTTACTGCTTTTGAACGGTTTTCTTCCTTTTGTCACTCATTCTTTCATTTGGAAATCTAATCTCCAGGTCTGAATCAACGCAGATATTTCTACTTTTGTACTTGGTCTAGCCCACCATCACTTAAATTTATTGGGTAGCTTTCCTTTTTCTAATATCTCCATATTTTTAAGGTTTTCTCATCTTCAGCATCGTCGCCACAAGGACACAACATGTTGCAATGATGATCGGTCCCCAGCAAACTTTTGGACCGAGGAACTCTTGCGTGACTTCGAGTATACGTATCCTCCTACGGGATTAGAGTTAATAGTCAAAACAATTTACTTCAGATGGTTGTTTCGATAAATCCTCGTGAAATTTTGAAGTTCTTGTGGCAAAGAATTCGCACAACAAAACTCGATGTAATGTTACCGGCTCCATACCAGTTTATTCTGGAATCATGTACTGACGTGATGATTACGCCATAATCAATCGCATTGGTACTCATTTTTTTGGTTGTAGTAAGTAGATCATTTCGCTTACCAAAACGTGCCGGGCTTGAACGCAACCGTCGACCTCATTATCGAAAGCTCTAACCATTCGATGACATCGGCGTTAGCCTATAAGAATCCGACAAAAATTCTGCAAAGAAACTCTCTTTCCCTGCTCCGCTAATCATCATTCTGGAAAGATGTGGGAATAGTGATGATCACGCTCCAGATAATTTAATTATTGCCCTTTGTCCGCAATAAATGAAGATATCTACCTTTTTGAGTAACGAAATAGGTCAATTTTCTGGCCGAAAGGCGCGTTATTTGGAACACACACCGTAGGCTTTATTATCAAAAACTCTAGTCATTCGATGACACCTACGTCGAGAATTTTGAATCGTACAAAGATTATCTAAAGGAACTTCATACTTCTGCTCCCAAACCCGATTACCCCTACCAGTCCATTTCGGAATCGCGTGGTGATTGTGATGACCATCCCCTTACACAACTTCATTACTATCGTTGGGGGATGTAAGGCCATATAGATATAAATTGTTTAATTTCTCGGTGGCAGTTTGTAATGAAAGAAACGCGCGATGTTGCAAGTTTAAAAACACTTGATTTTAAACTTACACCTACAAACGCTGAACTTAAGGTAAATCACCAATGAATATTATTACAGACGCTGAAATTACGGTAGGACTGACCAACTAAGTAAAATTATGGTTGATTGCAAATGAACGTTGTTTGCGACTTCGGACCGAACTGTCATACGGTTTGAGTATGATGGTTGGTAGGCCCTATTATAAGTTAGAAACTAACAAGAGAACATACCGAATCCGGAACTTCAAAATATTATGAAACTTTGGGAACATGTAGTACCCAATCTTCTTTTCTGCGAAAAACATTCTTAGCGCGTGAAAAAAATTAGAAAATGGAAAATTTTGCATTCTGCCGATGTGCATAACTAGAGATACTGTTAGAGATAGAGAAAAGGTTGTAAGAAAAATTTGTTTGTTTGAATGACTTTTGTTAAACAGAAAAGAAAAAAATAGGTATAAAAAATTTTAAATATTTTTTGAGAGGTAAAGGTCATTGGGATAAATAACAGAGATTGGTCGATCGTGTAACAGACCTGTAGTAGGTAGTAGTAAAATTAATAACTACATTGTAAATTATTTTGCATTACAGTTTACAATAATATCTAATATATTTAAACGAGCAATTATTGTATATATACATGACTTTAGCAATTTTTATGCAATTGAGTATCTGGGCATTTTCGAGAACACAAAATTGATCTAGCATGGTCCGGTCCCAAGAAAATTTTCTTGTCCCGCTTTTACCTATTTCTGCGGAACATAAAAGGTGTCATCGAAAATTACTGTCAAGATTTTGTTACAATTTAGTATCTGCGAGTTTTTAGGGACGAAATACCGATTTAGTATGGTCCCGGTCTCGATTCAATTCTTTTAGTTCAGGTTTCCACTAATTTCGGCCTAAACGTAGGTTAGCAACTTTTTAACGTCATACAGTCAAGCGGAATTACAGGTAATTAAATCTTTAGTACAAAACCATAGATGGCGCTGAAAGTAGTATGTTAATAAAAGAAAAATATCTACGAAAACTAACAACAACATGTAAATTCACATTCTTTGTTTACAGTTACAAAAGTAATCGGAGCTGAGTTTTTAAATCAAAATAAAAACTTATACACAATTAGTTGGCGTTGCAAAAAGAAGGTATGCAAATGTTTACTTAAAATGTGTATTTCTTAAGAAAGATTTTGAGCTTTGTTTATTCTTGAAAGGGCGTTATTATTTGGTTCAAAATTATTCAAAAAATTTTGGGAACTCCGAGCAAGGCTCGGCCCACCAGGTACTACTAGCATTATACATGTCAAAATACTTGCAATATAATTTTTGTTTATATTTAAACCTAGAATGGATTCTTTTCTATGATGATGAAACTCCTCAAAGAAATCCTTAAAACAGAGGAATTTGTTTTTGGTCAACGTACCTATCCGTTTTTAGACCTTACGAAAGCATAATTGTTTCTTGGCAGTGAAAGCGAATTAAGGGCAGAGCTGAGCCTTTCGTCTCCTCTGACTACTAAGCCTGTTAGTTAGAGTGAACAATAATGTCGAAATAACATTTCCGGAACCTCATTACCTCATTACAAAGCGCTTAGACAATCATAATTCAATATTAAGTATAAATTCCAAGTATTGATTATTATAATTAATGTAGATCTATGAATAAATACAATTATATATATATATATATATACAAATGCGTTTGAGAATTATACAATTCTTAACAGCAATTATTCCCTTTTATTTCAGCAAGGCTAAAACAACTAGCCTTGGGCCGAAATAAACGAAGATTTTAACTTTGTACAGTAACGAAGTAAGGTCAGTCACCGGAGGGGAACACGCGGGTTTTGAACGCAAACCGGCGGCTTTATAATTCAAAAACTCTAGCCATTCCATCGTGCCGGTGTCAACCTATAGGAACCCGAGAGTAATGCTGCGCGTGCAATTTCCCCTGGAGAAAAATAACAAAAACCGAAACGCCAACCTTCGTTCGTTCTAAAAGTGTAAAATTCGAACGACGACGCCGACGACGTTGGATTTTCCTAAAAGTCAATTTGCTTCGAAGAACAACACTCCATTCATTGCCTTCGCCGAACCCCGCTAAATTATCTCAAAAGAAATTAATTAACGACATGAAAGCGGGCGCTGCAGCGACAGACGCCGGCCGGATCGGATAGGTGGTGGTGGTGGTGGTGGTGTCGGTGGCGGCGTCGGAGGCGATACCGAAGAGGACGAGGCGGAGGGCGTTCAGCGTCCCGGGACCGAATTTATTCTAACAATTATTCAACATTACATTCTTGCCCTTAATTACCGGGCGTCTGCGAGGACCCGGCCGCGCCTCGGAAGCAGTAAATAATAACAGTTTATTTTAATTAAAATACGTTTAATTCTCTCTCTTTCTCTCGCGTCTCGATCGGAGACTGCAGTAGCGCGCCCCGTAACGACGACGACGACGACCTTTCGAAAGCACACCGGGGAACCTTTATGAGGAATAATTTTCCCGGAGGAATATTAATTTATTTCGCTTCGTTCCCGTTTTAGCTCGCGCGTCGTCCGTTTCGAAAAAGAACGAAGGAGGTAGGAACCGGGTAGGAATTCTTGACTGCAATTGAATATCTTCTAGCAGCGGGTTACTTCGGGCATTCAATGTCTTGGACTTTTGGGAAAAATAATAATCATCCCGGATGTGACGTTGCTAATCAATATTTATTTATTTAGTACTTACAGAAAGTTCTAAATTGTACAATCTCTATAATAATAAGGAACCTTTACAATGAATCGAAATAATAATACAAAAACCGGTCAAGTCCATTTTTTAGAGAAACGGTGTTTATGCTGTCACATCCCGCACGAAATTTCCTATCGTTCTGTGTCTTAACTATTAGCGATTCCATGGAAGTTTTGTTGGTTGGTTGCCCGTTGAAATAATGCAAGAAGCGGTCATACCGCGGACTTGACCGCTTCTTGCATAGTTTGATCGACGGTAGAGCCAGCTGTTGCGGCGCAAGTTCTGGTATACAGATCGTGTGCGGTGGTCCAAAGTGACGTTTTATTAATTTTCAAGTTTTATTTAATCAATTTTCGCTTTGAAAATGTCATCAGCAGAAAGCGATGATCCGTATGAAAGCACGCATTCAAATAGCGACGAGGATTATATGCCCACAGCTTAAATAGGAGTCATAACCTCAAAAATATGGGAGATTTATTAGGTAACTCATCTTCCAATTCCTCTGGGTGCGATACTCACGAGCAGCCTGGAACTACCGTCAGCGCTCCACACAGGGGAACGAAACGAACTAGACGTAAAAAGTTATGGAAAAGAAAAGTGAGTAAACACCAGTAAACCAGAAGCATAGTATATGTTAACACCAAAGGTACGACGGTTTGATATTGGAACTGCTTCTAGCTGCACGCATAAGTACTTTGAGGGAATTGGAGTCCAAGGCTGAAAGAAGATATTTGATGAATTCTATCCAGTTTCTTCTAAAGATCTGCAGGATTCCTACTTGTAAGGTCTTATCAAGTGCATAGACGTAGTAAGATATAGATTCCGATCAGGATACAGAAGGCAGGAGCTGAGGTCCTACGAATACATGACAAGACGAGAAGTAATACAATAAAGATTTACTAAAACGTAAATTTTAAGCCCGATTTAGAGGTCAAGAACAAAAAATCTGGACGAAAGAACCAATTAACCTTCCTATACTCAAGCATACGGTCTGTGAGACCGATTTATATAGTATAGTATACGCCTTTCATTTTGACGTGAGTATAGGAAGGTTAAAAAAGACGCATAGAGGCTTTGCAGGTACATCTGGTTCAGCGGTCCCTTGTTCCTCCAATAGACGGACGTGAAGAACACGGCAGCAGAATCAATAAAGATATCCGATTAAGTTAATGGGAAAATACGGCAACATATTTTGAGTTTTCCTAAGTACAAGTACAACTTTAATAGAAAAGATAACCTATAGCATTAATACCTCTCACCTCCGCTCAATATTGCGGAAATGCATGAGCTGTTCTTGCAGAAAAATGAACCAAAATAGTACCAGTTACTTTCCCAATCGCAGCCAATCAATCCAGATCTCAAGCATTAACGCTTTCCAAAATACTCCAAACGAAAATTTTAAGATATCTTTCGGAAAGTCCAAGTCGGAAGTTGATTCCAAGGCAGAAAAAGAAGACCTTGGAACTGGAGAAATGTCTACACGTTACGAAGTCTAAGACGTTCTACCGTAATATGAAGAATAAAAGAGAACTGGCCAAAAACAACTCAGCTATAGAGGTTCTAACTTTTGATTACCAACAGAATCTGTCTCTTCCTGTCTCGTCAACTTCAACCACATTCATCTTCAGACAACTGCTCTTCACAAAACAAAAATAATGTATTGGTGCATTTCATGCGTTAATAGCAAGAAATGGACGAGTATTGGAAAAAGATAACGAAGCCACTGATAAAGGAGGCGGAACAAATAAGCCTAGAATTCAATACCAAGAAGACGACATTCATGGAAATAAGAAATAAATGCGGTAGTAAAACTATTACCACGTTCAAGTTACATAGACGAGATATCACATTGATAGAATTTAAAGAAGTAGAAGGTTTTATGTATCTGGGAATAGTGTTCAACAACAAATGCCAAGAAGAAACAGGGGTGGGCTTGAGGATCGCGGAGAGCAATAAGTACGCAGGTGGTTTAAGTAAAATAATAAAATCGAAAGAAATGTCAAGGAAGACAAAAGTAAGGATCTACAAAACTATTTTTAGACTCACTCGAACCTACGCGTGTCAAACTTGGATGATGTCTAACAAAACAAAACAAAAGCTAGAGATTTGGAAAAGAAAAATTCTGAGAAGAATTTGCGGAGGTAAGGAGACAGAGCTAGAATGGGAACTGAGGACAAACGCAGAATTGTATGAACTGTTTAACGAGGCAGTAGTTGGCAATACTATCAAGGCAAGAAGAAGGCAATAGCTTAGGAATTTAGGAACAAGAAAGAGACGTAAAGGATGTATCGTGGAAGGTACCAGAGGGTAAAAGGAAACGGGAAACCCTAGGAAACGCTGGATGGAAGCTGTGGAGGAAAATCTAAAGGAGGAAAAAATCCAGAATTGGAAGAAAAAGGTAAAAAATAGAAAGATTTGGAGAGAAATCCCAAGACTATGGACCTAAATGGTCTGTATACAGCCTATATATATATACATTATCAAGCAATTCAGCTGTATTTATGCCAACATGCAGCCAAGTTTCTGTTAAAATGGTAATATCAAAATTTGAGGCTAGATGGTTATTGTAAAATTCATTTCTTTTTGTTCGAAGACCCCGAATGTTCTAACAATAGTAGTATAAGAAGTCGTTTGCGGTAATTTCTAGTTTTTTGTATCAATGATTCTGATGGTCTACCGCGAATGCATCTGATAGTCTTATTCGTTTTTATTCGGTTCTGATAATATACTGCGCAAATTATCCAGCCATTGTCTTTGCATCGGTGTTAGATCAGCCTGAATCTCTACGGACGAGGCAGCTTTCTTTTTCTTCCTCAAAATGTACAATACTTCAGCCTTAGAAGAAAGAGTTACATTAATACCCATTAATGTAACTCTTTCTTCTAAGGCTTCTTTTCTCTTGTGCGAATTCGCCCAATCATACACGGAACAGCAGTATCGCACGGCTCGTTCCTGCCAAAGCTTCGAAGCCTTATCAACAGTTTCAATCGCCAACATTTTGCAGTTTATCCTATTAATTTGGGGCGAGCAGATTATTACCGCAGTTCTAAACGAACCCCCGACAATTAAGAACCACTTTCTAACAAGGTGCATATCATCCCCTAACAGCTGCTTTTCTCTTATCCGAATCCAGTTAACCTCCTACGGTTCCAAAAATATGCTTTCCGCTTTCGTACCCTCGAACGCATAGCCATTAATTTGCCGGTTTCGGTAATTGAAGGCGCTATCCCGATCCGAAGTGACGTTTCCCTTTGTCTTTTACTTTTTTCTATTATCAAGATCTCGAGCAGGTAAGGTCGGCCAAATCATCGCGTTAATCTATTTCGCATGGAGCAGATGTTTCGCCTGAAGGCGGAGCCCCGGAAAGGTGCCAGGGCGAATTTTTACCTACCTGTTACCGGCTCGTTATTCTTTGAATTATCGCCGTAACTCGTAGTAGACGTAGCGAATTGTTGAACGTTACCTTTCCGATTTCGTCGAAGACGAAATTACAGGAAATATCGCATAACGCGGCGTAGCCGCAAACGACGACGTCGCTTCGTTCTCGTCTCCTGTTGTTCGCCTTTCCAAAAAAAACGAAAATTGCGAGCATGAATCGCGAGGAGAAACGACGTTACATCGCGAACTGAAACTCCGGAAAGCGGATAGGGAGAGGAAGCCGCCGCGCTATTAATCAACAAATACGGGACCCGCCGGTTCGCGCGTTTCTCCTTTTTGTTTACAGTTTGAATGAGATTTTAACGAACCATATGCCGCGCCAAAAGAGTTTATCCGGCGAAAAATTAAAAAGTGGAACGGGGGAAATAGCTGCTGGTGTATGAGAGTATATTAATGGATCGAAACTATGCGCAGTTGTTTA
The DNA here is from genome assembly GCA_038088585.1 of Chrysina gloriosa. Lineage (NCBI taxonomy): Eukaryota > Metazoa > Arthropoda > Insecta > Coleoptera > Scarabaeidae > Chrysina > Chrysina gloriosa. Next base: position 6,376,009 of record CM076094.1, on the reverse strand, counting down.
CAGAAAAAATTGCCGATCCGACATGTTGGAAAACTAGCATTTTTGTGTGCTCACTCGCAAATTTCGCGTGCGTAGTGTTTATGGATATTTCGAACGAAATGTGTATGAAATGGGATGTTCGTGTGTGCAGATGAAAGTTTGTTTAATTTGATCATCTTTCGGATTACCCCCAGCACTTTCTAAACTTTCACTAAACATCTATTTCTCAAGCGGAGTTAATTTGAAAGATAAAGGTGATTAGGCCAAAGAGATATATGGAAAGGCATAATCCTAAATCCTTTGCTAAATCCAACAATCGATATCCTCGAGCTTTTGCTAAAGTATAAGCAATCGCAACCGCGAGCAATGTAAAACTAAACTTCAACAATTTCGGATCTCAATTTCGAGTTTTCTCCGAGCTGCGTCGAAATGTTTGGGTTTAAGCTGACGACGAAGGTGATTGCAAGGACTGTGTTCAATGATATAAATTTGCCCCTTCGGTTTATACGGTTGTTGAAAATGCTTGCCTCGAGCTAGCGAAACACGTGTCACTCATTGTATTATAAACAATTGGATGGCGAGGAGTTTACCGATGTGATATTGTTTAGGTTGACGTTCATTAATAGGGTGAGGCGGGGTAATTATGAGACGAAAATCAAATCTTTTGTTATTTTAAGCTGTTAGAAACTACATAAAACATCTTTTGAATGAGTTATGTATTATGTTAAATTTATTGAATATCTTTCTTGGTATAGTCCTATTTTATAGATTGAAGCCTTAACCTTCCTATACTCACGCATACGGTCTGTGAGACCGACTTATATAGTACAGTATACGTGTTTCATACTTTAACGTGAGTATAGCAAGGTTAAATAAGCTCATTTCGATACAAAATGTGTTTGTAATTTTTTCCGCATAAAAGAGGTAAATATGAAGCACCGAAGTAAGAAAATAAGACAGCCTATATTTACTCTTTATCCAGAAACCAAGCATACTATAAAACATAGCAGGGAAAGGTGAAACGAAAAGTTAGAAGAAGTTTACACAAAAGTTTCTATTTTGTAATTCACGAATTGAAAATCACAGTTCACACATTTATGCTTACTTAAAGCTTTAATTATCTGGTAAGTAAGGAAGAGATGTATAAATCAGACTTAAATTTTGAACCTACATAATCTATAGTACTCCAAAAATAAAATTTAGAGGACTCTCTACAAACTTTATTTTATTAAAATTTCAGCTTTCGAAAATAGTTCACTATACTCAAAAATAACTTGAAGGAAACACAGAGTAAAAGAAAGATGATATAAAAATTGGCCATGAGAGGGAGGCAAACATGAGACATTAATTCTTTATTCCGAATCTTATTTCCTCTTTAAGTCCTGTTTAGATCCTCTTAGCTCCCTTTTAGATTCTTTCCTTGTTTTTTACTTATTCGCTATAACCATAAGACAAGAAGAGCAAGGTAGAAAACTTTTGGAAATTAACACATGATTTTCTTCTATATTTCTCAGCATTTCGTAATTCTAAACGAATTAGTGCCCGACCACAGAAAAGTGTGGACAAGGAGGATTGTATGAGAAAACTGAGCCTTGATCAAACTCTCATTCGCCATAACCACCATAAAACAAAAAGCGCAAGTTAGAAAAGATTTGAAATTTACAAAAAATTTTATTTTCTTCTATATTCCTCCTCATTTCGTGATTCTAAACGAATTAGCGTCCGAACACAGAAAAGTGTGGAAGAGGAGGATGGATTGAGAAAATTGAACCTTGATCAAACACTCATTCGGCATAACCACCACAAAACAAGAAGACCAAGTTAGAAAAGATTTGAAAATTACAAGAAACTTGTTTTTTCCTATATTCCTCCTCATTTCGTGATTCTAAACAAATTAGTGCCCGAACAGAGAAAAGTGTGGAAAAGGAGGATTGTATGAGAAAATTGAGCCTTGATCAAACACTCATTCGCCGTAACCACCATAAAAGAAGAAGAGCAAGTTAGAAAAGATTTGAAATTTACAAAAAATTGATTTTATCCTATATTCCACCTCATTTCGTGATTCTGAACGAATTAGTGCCCGAACACTGAAAAGTCTTTAAAAGCTGAATTGGATGAGAAGATGGAGCCTTAATCCAACAACATTCATTCGCCAAAAGCACCATAAAACAAGAAGAGCAAGTTAGAAAAGGTTTGAAATTTACAAAAAATTGATTTTATCCTATATTCCACCTCATTTCGTGATTTTGAACGAATTAGTGCCCGAACACAGAAAAGTGTCAAAAGGGAGAATTGGGTGAGAAGGTGGAGCCTTGATCAAACACTCATTCACGATAACCACCATAAAACAAGAAGACCAAGTTAGAGAAGATTTGAAAATTACAAGAAACTTGATTTTTCCTATATTTCTCAGCATTTCGTAATTCTAAACGAATTAGTGCCCGAACACAGAAAAGTGTGGACAAGGAAAATTGGATGAGAAAACTGAGCCTTGATCAAACACTCATTCGCCACAACCACCATAAAACAAGAAGAGCACGTTAGAGAAGATTTGAAAATTACAAGAAACTTGATTTTTTCCTATATTCCTCCTCATTTCGTGATTCTAAACAAATTAGTGCCCGAACAGAGAAAAGTGTGGACAAGGAGGATTGGATGAGAAAACTGAGCCTTGATCAAACACTCATTCGCCATAACCATCATAAAACAAAAAGAGCAAGTTAGAAAAGATTTGAGATTTACAAAAAATTGATTTTCTTCTATATTCCTCCTCATTTCGTGATTCTGAACGAATTAGTGCCCGAACACTGAAAAGTCTTTAAAAGCTGAATTGGATGAGAAGATGGAGCCTTAATCCAACAACATTCATTCGCCAAAAGCACCATAAAACAAGAAGAGCAAGTTAGAAAAGATTTGAAATTTACAAAAATTTGATTTTTTCCTATATTCCACCCCAATTCGTGACTCTGAACGAATTAGTGCCCGAACACTGAAAAGTGTGGAAAATGTGGATTGGATAAGAAACTGGAACCTTGATTAAACACTCATTCGCCATAACCACCATAAAACAAGAATAGCAAGCTAGAAGAGATTTGAGAATTAGAAGAAACTTGATTTTCTTCTATATTTCTCTTCATTTCGTGATTCTGCCTTTTTTCGCAAGCCTCTTTAGTTTTCTTTTACCTAAATTTTCATTACTTTTTAGATATTCTTCGCTTGTTAAAACCTTCCCTTTGCCATCTATTTTTCATTTTATTCCCGGTTGTGAGCTTAGTATGCTTAATTTTGTCCAGCAATAAGTTCTCAAATGACGGTGATGGTTGTGGATTTTCATACAGCCCGAGTGTGACTCCATTTCGAATAATGATGGTGAAACACATGTTCTTAACATTATTTTTAATTTTTATGTGAGATCTTGTTCTTCTTCCTTTGTTAAAATAGTTTTTCTTCCTTGCCTACTTGAACTTAAATTTGTGAATTTTTCTCCTTAGTAAGGATTTGACTATGTTATAGTTAATAGCCGCTTGCGTGTATGATAATTCACCATTTTTCACTCTGTCTAATGCTTCCTCTAATTTTATTATCAATATACGTTTCAGTTCTGTTTTGATGTAATTTCGAGGCATTTACCCTCTGCACTGTCTTACTTTTGTTCGTTGAAAGGGACGCAAAGATATTGCGCCGATTTTTTCCCGATATTTGTAAAATGCTGTAAAACGCTTATTTGAATTAAATTGTATGTTATATAATTTTCTATCTCATAAAATTAATAATAAATCATCTTATTTCCGGATGTGACGTTCAGTTAGTTTATTTATTTCGTGGAATAACGGGGCTTCCTTTACTTCTACCCAAAATATTGGCCATTTCATTTTTACCCCTCCTGACCAAGCACAAGCCTTCCCACTTCGAAGTAAGCTGCATCGTTCTTACCTCGAAATCGTCAAAAAGATTCCGATTAAATCCAATTTCCTTTCGGTAAAGCGAAGAAAACTTCGTTTCCTCACCTTCTATGCGTAAATCAAGCTTTTTGATTTATTTATCCTTGAGATTACTTCCACCATATTCTAGGTCAAAAAAGTCTTTTTTTTCAGTTAAGTTAATCCGAACGACAAGTATTTATTTGGGGCAAAGATATATTATGTGAGGAACACCTGATCATAAATCGTTGGAAATCCTTAACATTCGATGTCATCGAGGTTTAAGAGCAATTTTGCTAGAGTATATAAAAAAATCATGCAAGAAGCCCAAGAAGCGTTAAACTAAACTTGAAACGAGGATTTTAGATTTTAACTTCAAACTTCCTCCGAGTTGCTTTCGAAGTGTTTAAGTTTAAGCTGTTGTTTAGTAATAATTCAAGGAACCCCTTTCCAGAATTAAATAAAATGCATCGTCCTTATTTCGGAATCGTCTAAAATATTTCCATTATATCCAATTTCTTTGAGGTGAGGAAACCTGGTCTCTTTACCTTGTATGCGCAAATGAGTCTCTATTTATTTTATTATTTTTCAGATTACTTCCTGCACATTCTAGATCAAAATAAAGGTCTTTTTTCTCAGTGAAATTTATCCGAACGACGAGTATTTATTTGGGGCAGAGATATATGTGAGGGGGCACCTAAACCTAAACCCTTGGAAATCCCCAACAAACAACGAGCTTTTGGAACAACTTTGCTAAAATATAAAAAAAAAAAAAACGTGCAACAAGCGCGAGCAGCGTTAAACTAAACTTCGAGAATCTTCGATCTCAATTTGAAACTTCCTCCGAGTTGTTTTCGAAGTGTTTAGGTTTAAGCTTCCGTTTAGCAATAACTCAAGCGATCCCGTTTCGAAATTTAATAAAATGCATCGTTTGTACTTGGAAATCATCTAAAAGATTTCGATTAAATCGAATTTCCTTCCGGTAAGGCGTAAGAAACCCCGTCTGCTTGCCCGTACTTCTCTCAGACACGGCCGTTTTAATTAAAATTCTCCCGGCACTTCTCGGCGCCCTTTAAACTTCTTCGAAAGCTCCCTAATAAATACACCCGTAAGGTAACTACCAGCCACTTCCACTTCAATAGCGCTTATCTCCCATCTCGACGCGTTAAGAACAATAGCCCTTCTGTTTACAATAGTTCATATATCGCTTACCACCAGACTGTTCTAACCGACAACCTTTCTGGTGTTGTTGTTTTTCTCCTTTCTTTCTCTCAAACCCGCTTTAGAACTCACGAGCACCAGCGGAAGGAGGACGTATTGTCCTCTCGGGTTGGGGTCCCGGTACCCTCTGCCCGTTCGCACAAAAGGGGGTATATATTCGCGCGCCGCCGGTTAATAGTTTCGTAACATATGCTCCGTTCGAAAAGAGTTTCGTCCGATAAACACTTTTGTGGTCCGTAAATAATGGGCCATTGTCGATTAGAGCGGACGAAAGGGCTGTTATTTTGCATGGTATAGACGTTAATGGAGCTTTGCTAGGTGATTCTATCGGTTTCGTGAGTGTTTTCGAAGGTTTTGAAGGCGTGATTTTACACACGATGGGATATTGAAAAGGTGGAAGGATAATGAGGAGCGGTCTAATTGTAATAGGAAGGAAATACGGGAAAAGTGCAGAAAACGGTTGGGTGGAGATAAATTTTGAAATCTTCTTAAACAAGTCTTAAATTGTGATGAACTTTGAAATATAGTCGCACACTCTGATGACTCAAATTTTTATGTCAGTCAGATTCTTCAGTTGACCGGAGTGGTAGGAATGCAATCTGAAACACATCGTGTAACAAGAAAGACGAAGAAGAATAAAACGAAGAATCTTAAATGACGCTCTATAAAACGACTTAACAACTGAGGTTTGTTTAGGAGCTCTCCAAGGAAGCTGTGCAATAGCCTACAAAGCAGCAGGCACCAATTGCATGTGCCAATAATTAACCTTCGCTTCGTTCAAAATTTTCAGCTAAAATGTATTCGTAAAATATAGTGGTGCACAGGGAAACAAGCACAGCAATTGCAAGTTCGAATTCTCAACTTGTTACCTTTTTTAACTTGAACTCTTCCCAAGCCGAACGGTTTCGAGTGACAGGTATGAGATCTGTTTAAAATGCTTCAATTGTATTGCATATTTAAAGTTTTGAAACGTTGGATTTTAAGAGAATTTTTAAAGTTCGAATTATTTTGAAAGATACTGAAATTTTTTAATTCGTAAAAGCCATGGTAAATTTCAAATTTTCGATGAATATTGAAATTTCGGAAAGCTCTGCGATTTCGAAAAATAACAATAAGTAGATAAACTTTACATAAAAGGTTTGATGCGTTCCATAATCGAAAATTTTGAAAAACTTCAAGGATTTTCGATGAATCTTTAAATTTCGAAATGTTTGGGTAATAATAAAGGAAACAAATGTTGTTGTCGCTTACTACAGGTACGTACACCTACTAAAAACAATTTTCTCGAGAAAGCAGTTGAATAATGTAAAAATGACTTCGTTTTTGAAAATTTTCGAAAAAAACAAGAAATTGCAATTAATTTCGAAATTTTGAACAGCTGGTAGGCATTATGAATCTCGAACGGATCTTGTAATTCTTTTTGAAGTTAAACATTTCGGGTATTATAAAGCTTACAGTTTTCTAGTACCTTTCAAAATTTCTATAAATTAAAACTTGTCAAATTTCAGAAGGAATTAACTTGGAAAATGTTTGCGTTTCCAAAAGCTTGCAATTGGTAAAATATTTTGGTTTCTGGGGAATTTTGAAATAATCTGAGAAAGCCAGAACTTTTAACAAATTTTGAAATATTCTGAAAAAGGCTGAAATTTTGACAAATTTTGAAATACAGTAGGGTCTATCTAAGTTGATACTCTTATAATTATAATTTTTTCCCTATGTCGAATTCTGCAATTGGCTGGAACGCTAATATGCAATTTTAATAACTTCATCTAACTCGAACTTTCACCAAAACGAACAATTTAGAATGGCTGGTATAAGTCCTACTTATACAGGTTCGAATTTACCACATCTTTAAAATTTTGAAACGGTGGATTTTGAAGAATTAAGAAAGAATTTGAATTTCGCACCTTTGGGAGGGGGAGGGCTGATAATCCAATTAAGAATTTCCCATTATGTACCTAAATACGAAGTTTTGCAGCTATTTGCTTCGGCTAGACGCGTTTCTCGGCTGCTGCAGGACTCTGTGGTAACTTATTCCAATTCTCTAAAATACAAGAAGCTGCAAAAAATTCGTAATTCGGCGCATAACGGGAGAATATTTAATTGAATTCTCTCATAGGTACAATTTCTAATTGTCATTTTGGAAGACAACGAAATTTTTAATTTTGATAAACTTTGCTAAATCTATAATTTTCTGAGTATATTGAAATTTTGAAAAACCACGTTCGACCGTAGTACTGTTAAAAACTTTGCAACTTCGGATTTTCAAAAATTTTATTTTAATTCCTTTTTTGTTTAATTTTGAAATTTCAACTTACTCTGAAAAACCTCGGTCAACCCTAAACTTTCAAAGAATATTGAAATTTTGATAAATCCTTGCGATTTTGAAAGATTGGGACAATTTGACAAATTGCGCATAGGTTTTTGTGCGTCCTGTATATGAAAAATTTTTAAAACTTTAAAACCAAAAATCTTTCATTTATTAAATTTTTGTACAATAATAACAATAGTAAGTTTCGTTGTTATTTGCTACAGGTACGGTCAATCACCGTGAACAATTTTCTGGAGAGAAAATGATAAATAATTAATTTCAATTTTGAACTCAAAACATTTCAGAAATTTAAAAAAATAATGAGAGAAATCACTTGAGTAAACTTCCGAAAAAATTAAAAAATTTGGAAAGTTCTGGAAACGCTGAATGAAACGAAGGTATGTTGAAATTCGGACGGATTTTGTGATCTCTTCAATAGTATGAAATAATTCGACTATTACAACAATTACACTTCCCTTTAGTAGACTATTGAAAATTTCAATAATTAAAAGAATTATATAATTTAAGGGGTAACTTCGAAAGAAATCGCGGTCTTTGAATTTTTATAATATTTCGCTATTTTGAAAAATTTGAAATAGGTTCCAGAAAGGTCTGATATTTTGATCAACTCTGAAATAGAGTCGAGCCTCGTAACTCGAATTTCGACCTAAGTCGAATTCTTCAGTTAAAATCATTTTGGTATATTTGATAAAAATAGAAAATCAGGAATGATTTCAAGGTAGTGAATAACTGATAGGTATTTTGAAATTTGGGCAGATTTTGTGATTTCGGAAATTGTTTTTGACGATCCGAAAAATTGAAGTTCCCCAAAATCTTATAATTTTTGAAAATAGCAAAATTTCTTGAAAATGTAAAGGATGTAATATGAATATGTATTTTTAATTCTAAGTAAAAACTTACAAACCAAGAATCTTGAAACAATAACAGATGGGCGCTAACGCCCAGGTTGAGAACGTTTGGTGTAGTAGACATTTTAAAATCGTATCGGACAAATTAGTGTAAGAAGACTGTGGTCAAAATAATATAAAAATACATAAAATTACTCTTACAGCATCTTTCGTTGTGCAGCCTTCGTTTTGGACGTTGGCCAGATATTGCTGGTAATACTTAAGTTTTTCTAGTTTTGCACTGAGGATGGTAATTAAGTTGCCGAAATACGTGGCTCGAATTATTTCGGAAAGATGTGGTAAAAATAATTTCATTTATTTTATACATCACGCAAGACACACTATCACGTACACAGATTTCCTACGGTGTTTTAGATCCAACGCAATTTGTATCTTTAAACATAAATATATCGAATAAAGATGTTTCTGTTTTTTGTTTAAGTCAATTGTCGTTTATTTCCTATCAGATATTCATATTAAAAGAGAAAAATCCGGACAGAAAAGGAAACCTTTCCCCTAACGTAATTGAAAGAAAAACAACGCCAGACCAGCCATCATAAATATTCCCGGAGGTTTTGACTGCGCGTCATAAAGGATATCGGCTAAACGAGGCATAATCTTTACTTTACGCCACCCCGACACACAAAGAACGGAACAATGTCTGCTCTTTTCAGATGTAAATGCCCCCGACTAGACCGCCGCGCCGCGTGCTAACCGCCTGCCGCTTTCCTCCTCCCCCAATCCCGTTCCGTCCTTCTCGTCACCCCCCGTTGCCATCTTCTTCTCTTCTTCTTCTTCTTCTTCTTCAACATTTTTTCACGGCATCACGCCCCGCGACGGGACGACTCGATATTATTTTATTTCTCGCGGTTTTCCTTTTAGTGACGTTCTCTCGTAAAAATTTTTCGCTTAGAAACGAGGAAAGGGGAATAAGTTAGGGAAACTGTACGGAGTACACGTACTTTTCGTGCTTTTCTCGAGTAAAAATGATAATTTTGCCTGCCGAAATAGATACATATTTAGGGTGCTCTTAAAATTATAGTGCACACTTCACATTTTTGTATGGTTTTCCTATTGAAGATGACAACTCAGTTGGCGAAATAAGTAGGTGGAACTTTCCAAAGTTGTTTTACATTTTTCGTGTTACACGACGTTTTCTCACTCCACCCCTAGATTTTCAGGTAATTTTTCCTTCTTTATTTTGATTCCTTTTGTATTTCCGTGCTTCCTTATCGTAAGCTTTGTGTTCAGTTTTTTGTTCATTTTCTAGTTTCCTTTCACTTCAATTTTATTTTCTACGGTTATTCTTCCTTTACTTTCCGTTCGTTAAGTTTTTCGCTTTTTTTGCATCCCCCTCGCCCCATAAATTTTCAGGTTTTTTCTTTCCTTTTTATTTTAATCCTTTTTGTATGTTTCTTCATCGTTAATTTTGTCTTCAACTGTCTGTTTCTTTTCTCGTTTACCTTTCTCTTTAGTTTTCCATTCCCCAATTATGCTTCCATCACTTTCCTGTGTTGTTGAATATAATTATCGTTATCTTTCTTCCCACTATTCTTAATCCTAAGTTTAGTTTTCTCAAGGTTTTCGCATTTACACCAGTACGCCCTCTCTCGCTCCCTAGATTTTCAGGTTGTTTTTCCTTTTATTTCTATGTTTTTTTGTATATTTCTTCGTCGTTAATTTTGTCTTCAATTTCCTGTTCCTTTTCTCACGTAGTGATCTCTTTAGCTTTATATTCCTCGATTATGCTTCTTTCACTTTCCTGCATTGATGGATATAATTATCATTATCCTTCTTCCCACCATTCTTAATCCTAACTTTCGTTTTCGGAAGTTATTCGGTTTTACAGCTTCATCCTCCTCGTACACTCACCTCAGCGGAAATGAGGCTAATTCTTGTTTTATCGTTCCATTTTTCAATCTCTTGTATTTTCATCCCGTTCTCGTTTACTTCTTTTGATTTGTTTTCCTCCTTCTCTTCGCCCGTCGAGTTTCCTGTCCCTGCTCATTTTGATTGTATCGTTTATCATTTCCTTCGTCTTGCGCTCATTTAACTGTACCTATTATTTTGCATAAGATTCTTCACTTTTCCTTATCTCCTCAGGTCTATTCGTGTCTTTTTGAAATAAAAATTGAACATATAATTGCATAAAATATTTTACAAGTAGAGATGTACGGACAAGTAATATACTTCAATGTCACTGAACAAATTTCAAAACAACGAAAATTGCTTCCATAAATTGAGAAGGACCATAACATCGACTTTGAGGAACACCCGAGTTCTACAAGACCAAAGCCATCGATCAATTCCCTTCCTCTTATTTTGATTGTAAAAGATGTAACTCATACGTTAGCGATGCTGGAATAGTAAGCTTTAATTTTTTTATTGAAACCTCCACTAATTATTCTTGTTGACATTCCCGATCAATACTTGGGCCCTGTTCTATTTTTTTGTAACTTCTTCACGTTAAAAAGCCTTATGTTAGTGGCCGTTGTAAAGTACTACAAATTTCGTTTGACATAACGGCTATAACCTTCAACATTGTTAACGTTAAAATTTCCAAAATGAAACGGGAGCTAATATCGACCCTGAGGAACACCAGCGTTTATTCAACGTCTTACAATTTCGAAACTAGCCTACTTCACATACACATATCTGCTATATCTAAATTTTAGTACATTTAGTAAACAAGGTAAAAACTAATAAATAATAGGAAGGGACCTAACAACGATGCTTGAGGAATTCCGGACTTTCTTAGGACTAGGCACATTTCGATTTTCGAATATTTGAGGTACTTTCACTGATCATTCTGGTAAGTTGATAGCTTCTATAACGGTAGAATTCTTGAAGTTTCGGTGTTCCTCAAGGTCTATCTTAGGACCCCGTGTATGTTTGCAATTCTTAGATTAAAGATTTTGAAGATAGAAACTATTTTATAGTAATAAGGATTTCGTCTAATATCACATCTTCGCGATTCCCAACGTAAAACTAGGCAATTTCCACTTTTTGCGGGTTTCGAATTGAAAATGGCAACCTGGGCAGAACTTACTTTCGGGACACGCCTCACATATACAGGGTTGGCCTTTTAACAATGCAATATAGGGAGAACGAATTGGAACACCGTTATGTGTAGTTCTTCCAAAGAAACTGGCGAGAGAGTGAAGCTCGACAGCGCTCTGAACGTTATCTATGGATTGGGCAAATGTGGGGTATGATGACTCATTTGTCCTTTGTCCTTCGTCCTCTGTAATATAATATTATATTGTGAAAAAGACAGATAACTTATTTTACGCCATATTTGCCCAGTTTAGGTATCTAACGCCGGTCGGCGATAACCGTCAAGCGCGGCGTTGCCATATTGCTACTCATTCTTCGATCCCGATATTCAACGATAAGAGAACCGGGCGTGTGTACATATTTTATCAAGATGTACGCTCTGCATTAGATATCAGATAAAGAGCTTTTCTCCCAGACCTTACGTATGCTTCAAATCCGAGGAAACATCCCCATATCCCATCTTTTACATCATCATCATATCTCGTACCCCGAGCGTATTCTTGAAATCGCGAATACGCGTAAAACAACACTCTCAACAGATCCCGATATGTTGGATTGCATCGCATTCGAATCGTCGTTATCTCCGAGCTCGAAATCTTCCCCTTGTTACCGAGCAGCGTTTCGACAAGACAAACAAGATTTTATAGAAAACGATCCCGTCCTCGTCCAAAGCTCCTTTTATAACGAACATAAAGAAACTATTGAAACGTTTCTTTCTGCGCGTTACGTTACGTTCGAGCCTTCAACGAACTATCCTCGTACTTTCAACAGCGATGATATTTCAGATACCGGCGGCGTTTCTCCCCTAATGCATATTAATGAGATCATGACGAACACCTCGACTAACTACCTGCCCTCGCGATTAAATGCACAAAGAAAACGTCGAGATTCCGTCTCGTTTCTATTCTTAAAAGTTTTCTTAACGTCCCTCCCTTTCATCCGATGTCGCCCTTCTTACGCGAAAGGACCTAACTGGGTGCAGGTCGATTCGGTCTATTGTGTTCTCATTTCGAGTCGAGCGTAGAGGTAAAGGTGAACGGGGAAGACAGAAAAAGAACGAGTGGTTTGAGGTTTCTATTTAAACGGCTGCGTCCTGTTCGGATCGGTTTGCATGAGAGAGTCGTTCGGATGACATTTTTCGAGACGTGTTTGTACGCAGCGCCGGTCTTAGAAGTAGTTCGCAAACAAGCGGCCCAGACGAGACGGTGCTCTCCGCTCCGTTTCGAGTGGGTACGCCTGGTTAGCTGAGCAAATATTTGCGAATAGGGCCCCGAGGACCTCGAACCGCGGCGCGATTCGGACTGACGAGGACGGGTACGAAAGGGTTCGAGGGAGAAATTTGCGAGAACCGTCAAGTGATTTTCATTAAATTGCTATTACGGACGTCGCGTCGACGTTGAGATGTAGCTTGATTTTGTAGAAATAGATGGGGAAGGGTGAAACCTTCATCAAGTTTATGCAGTTAGAAGGAGGAGACTACTGCAATCTTCACTTGCGTGGTTTTTACATCGTTTTCAACTTATGAATAAATTTCCATCAAATCTTCGTCTCTCCGTCATTTTACCTTTCCAGAAATAGATTTTAAAGTATTCACTTCTAATGATCTAATCGGAAAGAATTCTAGCCAAGTTACTTAGGACGCACATTTATACTCTAGCTAAGCTATAGCTTGATAGCGTTCTCTAGGAAACTCGCCTTTAGTATTTATCCCATTGCCAAGTATAAATTGAAATTTGATTTGGAGATTCCTAAACTAGAACGGGCTTGATGTGTCAAGTACGTAGCAATAAGGCAAATCTGGTCTCTCTAGAAAGGCCTTAGTTTCATAATTTCGTCCTGGAAATCTGCTCTCAGGGATCGGTAGTATTTGTCCCGTCCGTCGTCGAATATAAATCTAAACTTGACATTGACTTGGCATTTGTCCCGTACTCTAATATCTAATTTAAATCTGATTCAGAAGTCCCTAGAGCACAGAAAATTGGACACGCCATGTACCACTTGATGGGACAGATGCATCCTCTATGAATAAACTAATTCCTAATTCATTCGTAAGAGGCTACCTGTGAGATTGGGAACTAGTTGCCCTCCTCTGCCAAGAAGAGATTCAAGTTCGACTTGGAGGTTTCTAGGTCCATAATTTCGTTATGGAAATGTACTTACAGAAACTGGCTGCATTCGTCACGTACACTAATGTCTAATTTAAATTGGATTCAGAAGTTCCTAAAGCGCAGCAATCTGGATACGCTAAAAACCATACGATGGGACAAATGCGTCCCATATGAAGAAGCCAATTCCTAATTCATTCTTGAAAACGGGCTTTTAAAATTGGGAAGCATTTGTCTCTCTTATTATGTCGTTATGGAAGCGAGCTTTCAGAAACCGATTGCACCCCAATATCTAATTTGAAATGCATGCATGAGAAATTCCTAAACTGTAACAAGCTGAATACGCCAAATACCACTCGATGGGACAGATGCATCCTTCGTGAATAAATTAATTCGTAAAACCAGGCGTTTAAAATTTGAAAATATTTGTCCCATATATGTTAGAAACAGATTGAAAGTTGACACGGAGGATTCTGCGCTACAGCGGTTTCGAAACGTTATATGGAAGATGATAGAACAACGGTTTCCATGGTATAAAACTCCTAATCTCGCATAATCTTGACATAAAAACGTACTTACAAGAAATCAGATGCATTTGTCCCATAATCCGATTGAGATTAAAGCGTTACAAGATGGATGCATCATGTACAAGGTGCGGGATACATATGTCCTATATAAAAAGGAAACATATAATTTCATGTTACTCGTGGAAATTTTCGAAGCATTTATCCCATTGTCAAATGTAAATGAAAATCTGGTTTGGAGATCTTTTGATTGAAGCGGGCTTAGTGCATCAAATAGAAGATGATATCACAAGCATCTCTTTTGTATAAAAGCGCCAATTTTATACGCTCGTGGTTTCAGGAATGGAATGCATTCATTGCAGTGCCCTATTCAAGATAGGGCCAGAATAGAAGGTGACGGGACAAACACGTCACAAGTTTGTGATAAAAATTCGTCTTGAGGAATGGATAGCGTTTGTCCCATTGTTAAATATAATTTTAATCCGATTTTGGAGTTTCTAACACGCGGAAAGTATTCGACGCATCATGTACGAGATGATGGGAACTTGGGTACGTCGACTATGAGACGGTAGGACAAATGTATTTGTCGTGGAACATTGTTTTCAGAAATCGCTAGCATTTATCCCGTTGGCGAATCTACATTCAAATTGTCCCGGAAATTTCCTAAACTAAAACCAGCTTCGATGCTTCGAATACAAGACGAAGGGACAAATGTATTTGTCGTCGAGGCATACGATCAGAGATTCATAGCGTTTGTCCCATTGCCGAATGTAACTTTCAACTCCTTTGGGAATCCCATAAACCAGAACGACCTCTTTTCAATTGGAAGATGGCGGGACAAATTTATTTGTGGTGGAAACTCGCTTTCAGAGATGAATAGTAGTTGTCCCATTATTGGATACAAACTTAGATCAATTTGGGGGGTGTCAGATAAAAATGAGCACCGAAAGGCCAAAAACACAATAATGGTAGAAACGCATCCGTTACAGATACAAGCTCTCGAAAATGCAACTTATTCGCCCCATCGTATAAAAGTAAATCCGGATTGGAGATTTCTAAGAGCTAAATGTGTTTGATATATCATTTACAGCAAGGTTACAGTTTTGCAATTTTATCATGGAAGCATGCTTTCAAAAATGGATAGTGTTTGTCCCATCGTGAAGTATAAAACTAGATCTGTTTCGGAACTTCTTAAACTAGAATTAGGTATGATAGAATGATGGGACAAACATTTTTAACATGACAAGCTTCGTCCCATCGCCAAATCTAAATTTGATAGTGTTTAGGGACTTCGCAAAACGAAACGTCCTCCATACATTAAATAAACCAAGCGAGATGCATTTGCCACATAATCCATCTCACCGAGTAAAGCTTCGCTTCAATGTTTTCGTTTCTATAGGAACGGGAAGTATTTGTCCCATCGACCTATACTCACTAGATCCTAATTCGTAGATTTCTAAAGCAAACCGGTTTAAATCGCGTCATATACGTACGTAATTCCGGGACAAATTCGTCCCGCATCGAAAAATTTTAATTGCGTAAAAGCTCCCGCATCGCGCACGGCACTAAATCGTCTTTCGCCGTTTCCAAAGCGATCGTCTCGCTTTCGACGCGTTCGCTTTCATCAAATCGGGGATAAAAGCGAGCAGCAAGCTCGCGTTCCCGAACCCCTTTATAAAGCGCCCTTGTCAGCGAATCGGTGAGATCCGGGAGTCGCATCAGTGGCGGCGGCGGCGGCGGCTCCGCAGCGAGGTAGTATTTTATGCGGGGAATGCGCTCCCTCCGTCTCGAATAAAAATAAAATAAAAAGCAGAACGTGGGTGGGTATTTGTTGCGGCGCCGCCGGCGACAATAACAAAGTCTACGGGGTACGATTCGGTACGCGCGGGATTATCCTAATGAAATTTTTTCTGTCCTGGAAGGCGAGAAAGTCGGGGATGGAAGGGAGGTGCTGTCTCTTAAAATTTAAACGATGCGACTTTTTCCCGTTTCCTCGAGATTCGGAAGAATGCATCGCGTCGGGGATATGAACGATATTGGTGGATGTATCGCGTAGTTGTGGTATTTGAGTGGTTGAAACGATGGTGGATTCGTCTACATCGTGGAAGTCTGTGTAGACGCGTAGAAATGGGAATTGGGACGTTGGAACAATTGGTTATGTGCGGTGCTAACCAGCTTAAATAATTTCGACTTGAAAATATACTTTGAGAACTGGGAAGCATTTGTCCCATCGTCCGATTGAGGGTTTCCCAAAACACTACAAAATAAATACATCATGTACAAGGTAACGGGATATGTCTGTAATTTCATGTTATTCGTAGAAATTTTTGAAGCATTTGTCCCATTCTCCAACGTAAATAAAAATCTGACTAGTAGTGGGGCAGGCATAAAAGAACAGATTATGGAACAAGAGTCTTCTTCGTGGAAAAGCTTTAATTTCATAATTCCGTTCTTTCAAAAGCGGCTAGTATTTGTCCCATCATTGGTTGTAATTCCAAAATTTTATTCGAAAGCATATCAATCAGAACAGACTCGTTAGAGAAGAAAGCATCTTGCCGGGTGTGTAAATGATGTTTGGGATATATCGCTTAGTTGTGGTGTAGAAGTGTTGAAACGATTCATTTGCATCGTGGAAGTTTGTATAAACAAGTGCGCGATTGAGGATTTGGAAAGATTTGTTCTGTTGGGTGATGAATACGAGATGGTACAATAGGAGTTTTTATTGTAGGAAACCTCTACCTTCATTATCTCGACGTGGAAACATAGTTTCCGATCACGGGAAGCATTTGTCCCGTGGTCGGATTGAGATGTTCCCAAAGCATTACAAGATGGATACGTTATGTACAAGATAACGGGAAAAACCTGTCCTTCACAGAGAAAATAAAAATATAATTTCATGCTACTCGTGGAAATTTGCGAAGTATTTATCCCATTGTCGAAGGTAAATAAAGATTGGACTTGTAGATCCTTAAAGTGAAGCGGACTTTGTGCGTCGAATGCAAGATGATGGGACAAGGGTCTTGTGTCTAGAAAAGCTTGAGCTTCGTAATTCCGTGCTTTTAGAAACGGATACTATTTGTCCCATTGTTGGATATAATTTCAAATTTCCTTGGAAACCTTCTAAACCAGAACGAATCCTTTGCAAAAGTATGCATCCAGTCGAGCGCGCAAATCACATTAAGGATACATCGCTTAGCTGTCGTGTTGAAATATTTAAAAGATTTATTTGAATCGTGGAAGTTTCTATAAGGACGTGGGGATTGGGGGTTTGAAACAATTGGATCTGTATGCTATTAAATACAGGCAGATGGAACAAGAGTTTTCCTTGTTGAAAACCTATACCTGCGTAAACCTATACCGCGAAATGGAAACATCCCTCGAGGAATGGGAAACATTTGTCCCATAGTCCAATCGAGAGAATCCTAAAGCACTATCAAGCGACTACGTTATGTAAAAAGTAGTGGGACAAATGCATCCTCCATAGAAAAGATACGTAGTTTAGTGTTTTTTGTGGAAATTGTCCAAGCATATGTCCCACTGCCAAATTTACATGGAAGTCTGACTTGGAGATCTTTGAGTCGAGCGGGCCTGGTGCGTCCAAAACAAGATGATGGGACAAGTATCTTCTTTGCTTTCATAATTTTCGACTTTCAGGCGTGGAGAGCATTTGTCCCATTGCAATGAATATAACTTCAAAGTTCCTTGGAAATTTTATAAACCAGAACGAGTCCATTCCAGAAAAATCGATCTTGACCTATATATAAATGATGCTCGGGATATATCGCTTGGTTGTTGTTTCGGAGTATTGAAACGAAGCTTGATTCACTTAAACTGTGGAAGATTGTATGAAGACGTGAGCAATACGGATTTGTATCAATTGGCCCTGCTTGGTGCTACCTTTCCTCCGCCTACTTTTGTAGCAAGGAAAGCTTCCAAATTACAAATACACGTCGAGTATAAAGGGGCCAGCGTTCTCTCCCGTACCCTTATCCCCCGACGATATTGATAGGGAAAGCGGAAATCTCCGCGTTTTTTCCTTTCTTCTTCTGTAAGCATTCCTTTTCATCAATAAATTCAAGGCCTCTCGTTATTTGTTCGCGATGTCGAATTTCAATTTCTACTCACCTTCCACCCTTTTCTTTCCTTTTCGACCTTCCTGGCTCTTCTCTTTTTCTCCACTTTCTCTTTCCATTTTTTCCGCTGTCTTTTTCAGACGCGCGCGCCCCCTATTTCCTTATCGTTTTTCGTCGCTCGTAATAAAATTATTTGCATATCGTAATTGAAAATTTTCTCGTTTTCCCCGGGCGGAACGGTTTTTGAGCTTTTATTCGTTTCCATCGGTTTTAATAATAAAAAACGGAAGAAGAAAAAACTGTCTTGTAAGTTGTCCTATTTCCGGCGACAAGAACGCGGAAGTGAGCGCGACTTCGATGGAAACGCGACGATTGTCGCGGGGTGAAGGCGGGGCGTGGAAGGACGAGGCGAACAACGTCGTCTTAATTTTCCTCCTTTTCGCCTGGCTTCGTCGCTAGAAATCGGCGGGATGCGAAAAATTCAATAGAAATAATATATTTATTGGCGTCGAGCGAAGAAGAAAAGGCCGGGCGCAATCGGAATAAATTAGATTGGGTCTGATTCTGATGTCTTGGGGTGAAGGAGGCGAGCTCGAAAGGGGGAAAGGGAAGAAGGACGGCGATGGAATTGATCTAAAAGGGAGCTCGAATTGAGTACGAAAAGTATCAGGAAATTTCCGGAACCTGTTGAGGAATTATCAAACTAAATTTCCGTTAACGTTAACTTCATACAACATTTTCTCCTTATATCAAGGAATCTCATTGAATGAAATATTGAAGAAGGTAGGGAATTAATGAACTCAGACTGGAAGGATTTGCGGAAATCAAGGGTTATTTTTTATTTAACTAACATGAAACGAAACCATATGCTCGTTACAACCAACTTATCTTGTCAACGATCTTTCAGGCTTCAACAGCCATTCGCTAAGTAGACCTCCAGATTCGAGAAAATTACAGTTTAAGCCCTGGTCTTGGAAAGAGAGCTCGGATTTGTGCATCGGAAACCGTTCAGTTGGATAGGCGTCTTACTATGGGACAAATGCATCCCATTTCTGGAAGTACGACGAAATTATTAATCTAGAACCCGTCTATAAAACAACAGCCTTGTCCCGTCAAGTTCTACTCAACACATCACCATATGACGGTGGGACAGATACTCCTCACCTCTGAAAACAAGCTTCTAAAGCGAAATTATGAATTTGGGGCTGAAGCATTTGTCCCATCACTTTGTGTGCGTTTGACATATCGAATTGGTATCGTATTGGGAATCCCAGATTAAAATTTCTTTGTGAGAGTGAGACAAATACGTTTCCTAAACTATATACTTGTCCCATCGTCCCGTATTTAATGATCTGAGCTCACCCTAGTTTTGAAATTTTGTTTCATTCTTGAAAATACGTCCGAATGATGAAATGAATGATGAAATGGTTATTTAGCTGCGGGGCCGACACATACCATCTCTAAGAACAAGCTTCTACAAACAAATTATGAATTTAGGGGTTTTCTACAAAAGAGAGGTGTTTGTCCCATTACTTTGTCTCCGTTTGACCTATCGAACCGTTTCCGGTTTAGGAATCGCAGGATCAAATTCAAATTTCTATTTGACGATGGGACAAATACATTTTTACAAAAGTGATACCCGTCTCATCATCTCCTATTTGATGCATCGTCCTGGTTTAGAAATCTTCCTTCGTTCTTGAAGGCACATCTGACGAAATTGTCATTGCAAAATAGGATACACTTGCCTCTGGCACAAGGAATCTCTCGGTCTGCTTTGAATCTCTGCTCGCTAATAGAATCCCGTTTCCACAAAGAAGTTCTGAGGACAAAATCATGGAATCAAAATATCCAGGGAAGGAATACATTTGTACCACGAAGACGGTTGCTACGTACTTGGACTGCCTCTTTTCCTAAGAACTTTTAAATTAGGTTGACATATTTTCTTGTGATATCTATATTTTTAGGCGGGACAAATATTTGCTATTCCCCTAAAAAGACAACTTGAACGGAACAAGCACTTCCTACTTCTGAGAATATGCGAAATTATCAAATAGCGGCCTTTCTAGGAAAAGGAAGCGTTCGTCTCATCACTTTGCGTGTGTTTGACGTGTTAAACTGGTCCTGTTTTAAGAATTCCATATTGAAATTTCTATTTGACGATGGAACAAAGAACATACTTGCCTCATCATCTGGCACTCAATGAATCTAGCTCATCCTGGTCTGGAAATTTTCTTCCGTTCTTGAAAGCAAGGCGGTATTATGAAGTTGTGAATCTACAAAAACACATTTGCCTCCAACGTAAGGAATCTTCCAATCTGGTTTAAACTTTCAGCGGCCAATGGAACAAGTGTATCCCGCTTCCACAAAAGAGTTCTGAAAATGAAATCCCGCAACTGAAGCGTTGTTGGGAAGAATGCATTTGTATCACCAAGTTGGATGTTTGTCCTTGCTATCGTTTCTGTAGATTGAAATCTAGATATTTTTTGGTGGGACAAATACTTGCTGTTCCTCCAAAGAAACACTTTGAGATGCAATTTCGACGTTGAAATCTTTTTGCATGGAATGTACTTGTACCATCATCCCTCATTTAAGGCATGGACCTCATTCTCATTTCTTCTTCTTCTAAGGCTCACAGCTCCAGGGGACAAGAGGCGTCTAGTATCGTTCTTTCGCGCTAATCCCAATTTTGGTAGTAGGATGGTTACTTCTACGTATCCCGCACTCATGTAACATGCGTCCAATTAGGTACGAATCCCAAATTTTAGCATCGGGACAAATACGTCCCGCAATTGCAAAAGTGACCTATCCTCGTACGTCGTTGTCGGTAACAAAAAAAAAACGATATGGCGAATTTATCCGGTCGCGACGGCTAAATTAATCTCGTCAAAGCTTGTTTAGCGTGTTACATGCCGCTGCGCGGCCGTTGTAATCATCCCGCCCTCGTCAATAATTGAATAGCTGCCGGCGCTCGACAGGGAATTTTTTGAACGTTTTTATAAATCAACATTATCTCGAACGTCAAATTACGCTCATTAAGCGCCGCCGTCGTCGGACGTCGGTGACCCCGTTGGATCGACGTGACTAATTTGCATTGAAAAGGAAAACGGGAATTGTATCGAAACGATGATATAAAAAAATTAAATGAATGTCAGGCGTTTCTTATAATTTTGTAACAATCGCGAAGGCAACCACCCGCGTCAGAATTCTGACATTTTCTTCGCTGGGAACGTTTCAATTATCGATCGATTCCAACGTAGGAAATACCTCGGCACATCGAAAGAAATTAATGCCTTCACGCATAAGTGTAACTGGAACGTTCTCGCAAAGCGACACACAAAAGTCCTTTCGAGATCCATCGACGATAATAGACCCGTCTTATTTTCTAATTTCGCACAATAGTTCCATTCAAGTTCGCATACTCGCTCAAAAGGATCTATTTAAATGTGCGCCGCGCCGCGTACACGTCCGAATCTAAGTCCATGAATCAAATTGACAGCTCCTGTTCGATCTAAGGAGCAGCAGCAGGAGCAGCAAAGGACAACCCCGGGAGCGCGGTTCCGGCGACAATAGATACCGCATTCTTTTTGTCCCGTTCTTCCTCCCTTTTTTCCTTCCACCGAGTGGAAGAGAGACGACCGTGTCCTCCGAACGACGTGAATGTCGGTTGTTTGTCTTTTGTGTGCCGTCCCCGAAGAGGTCACCTGGCCATGAAATTGCCAACTTCTTTCGTTATTTGTTATTGTGGAGAATCTGGTAATGCTCGGCTGGAGTGCTGCGAGTTTGTTAGGGCGCAAAGGGAACGGTCGATGGTTACTGGTGACATTTATTTCTCGTATACCTGGGAATTTAATCGTTTTAAGTTTAGTATAGAGCAGATGGGATTACCACATTGTCGAGATAGGTAATCTCGTATTTGGGAATAAAGAGAAATCGCAATCATACTGAAGAATCGAACTCGTTTAGTATTAACTGGTTCGTTTTGTAAGAAATAAAGACGACTTAAGGAGTCTCCAGTGGTATTCTGGGAATTTACGACCGAAATACACTACAGGTCCGTCCGGTTTAAAATCTTTTTGCTTTTTTACTCCAAACTGTTTTGTAGAAATTATATTTATCAAGAAAAGCTTTCTACACTCATCCTCACTCATCGTGGCTGCAATTTCTGATAGCCGGGGGAAAATCCTTATAAATATTAAACTATGTAATTTTTTACGCGCTATATTTCCAACTTTTCTGTCCTTGATTTATCTTAAAAGTTTGATGGTGATCATAGGCAGTAAGGCACAAAAAGCTTTAACCCTAGCTTCATAAGCATTCGTCTCATAGACCGCGCAAAACTATTTTGCTCACATTTATTTCATTTAATTGATAAAATAAACAACTTTCAAGATTTGTATCTGTTTTATTGCACCTTCTAGTCTAAAAACTCAAAAACTCATCAATATAATAACGTACATCCGAGAGGAATGTTTATGAACAGCGTATCTCCCAAGTATGTTTATGAATCTAGGGTTAACCAAGATTTCCACAGTTGATTTCGAAGTCGCAAATGTATTCCCAATGGAAATGAACTCGAAACTACTTCAGTCAGAAACTAATCCAGATTTTGAAAAATTAGGGATGTTACCGTCCTCCATATTTTCCACACGCACACGGAAATATCGAGAAATTATCAAGTTTATCGTCCGAAACTCGAAAGTTTCGAGCAAGATGTCCACAGGTGATTTCAAAATCACAAATCTATTCCCAATGGAAATGAACTCGAAACTACTTTAGTCAGAAACTTAATACTGAAGACCAGATTTTGGTAAGTTTAAAATGTTTCCATCTTCTCCTTTTCCTACTCACATAGGACAATATCCAGAAACTCTTTACTTTCGTTTACGAAACCCGAAAGCTTCAGCCAAGATGTTCACAGGTGATTTCAAATTTTCAAATTTAATCCCAATTGAAATAAGGTCCCCGAAACTATTTCGACCGGAAACTTAATACTGAGGATCAGATTCGGGTAAATTGGAGATGTTTGTGTCTCCCCTACCACTCACTCGTCTTCAGCAATATCCATAAATTATTTGGATTAAATCTGCCTGTACCAATAAAAGAGATATGAAACGAAATCAACTTGAAAATACGTTCGTTGAAAGCTGACTACGAAAGGAAGTTGGCGTTTTGGAAAATTTTGAACAAACTCATTTTCCTAACTTCGATTAACGTTTCGTGTTCATCTCCAGCAGTCTCAAAAAATTGCATCCCAATTCGTTTCTTTGGGAGCGAGGTAACGGAATAAACAAAGTTTCATCGTCCACAGCAACTCCTTCAGAACGATTTAACTCGATTACTCTGTAATTCGTGGAGTTTTCCACCGTCTACTGCGGATTTACTGTGAGGAATTCTTAGCTTAGGTAGATAATTCCTCTGCATCATCATCACACTCTTGATATAAATTTAGAGGATAGATCGCTGAAGAGGTAGCACGCCACATGTGTCGTCTACAATTTTTTCAACATCTTTCTCATCTTCGTTTACATATTTTCTTCTTTTTCATGTTCGATTTTCATTTGAACATCATAGATGCAATCATTTTTCCTTCAAAACTTCAAATGATCTCCATCTTCAATGTCTTCTCCTCTCAGTTTCCCTTCTTATTGCCCTAAAAATACATTACCAAAGACACAAGGCGTTTGTTTGCTGTGGTGAAAAAATTGAAGCGCTTTAATTTCCTCCTCCTTTTTCTTGATTTCCTTTTTCTCCATTTATTTCTTTTCTTCGAACTTACTATTTTAAACGTTTTTGTCAAAAACAGAATTTGGTCATTTCTTTTCCTCATTGTTCACCGTTTGAAGCTTTACTAACTACTCGACCTCGCAATGGTAACAAACTTTTAAACGATTCATAAATTGTTACATTTATTTATTAATCGATTATTACACTAACTTTTGTATCCTTTATCATACTTCCTCTTCGTTTATAAAATAAAAAATTTTCTTCCCGAACGTTTAAAGTCATGTTCCCTATCCTCAATTGCTTCTTCTCTCAGTTTCTCTTCTTACTAGCCCAAGCTGCATCGTCAAAGACACGACGCGTTCGTTTCCTTTTCTCAAAAACTTCAAGCGCTTGAATTTCTAGCTCCTTTTTCCTGATTTCCTTTTTTTCTATTTTTTTTCTCTTTTCTTCGAATTTACTATCTTAAACTTTGTCATCAAAAACATAAGCTGGTTATTTATAGAGAGGCTCAATATTATTTTCCCTTTTCCTTCGTCATTTATTATATATTCCCCCTCCTTCCTTATTCTTTACCCTTTGATGTTCGGGTAACTTTACGATCTCGTTTCATAATCAAAACGTCAAATTTTCTACGAATTGCAAATGATTACATTTATTTATTAATTTATTATTACAATTATTATTTTTCTATTTCTTATCACACCCCAACTTCAAATATGAATTAGAAAACTTTTTCCGGAAATTTTTAAATTATGTTCTCTGTCTTCGATTTCTTCAGTTTCCCTCCTTACTCCCCCAAACTGCATCGTCAAAGACACAAGGCATTCGTTTTCTTTTGTCAAAAAACTTCAAGGGCTTAACTTTCTTCCCCCTTTGTCCTGCTTTTCTTTTTTATACCTTTTTCTTTTCTTCGAGCTTTCTTTCTTAAACTTCGTGATCAGTCGATTATTTCTAGAAAAGTTTCATATTTCGTTTCCTTTTCGTTCATCATTTATTCAGAATTTTTCCCACCTTATTCTTTACCCTTTGATGTTCCAGTAACTTTACGATCTCGTTTCATAATGAAAACGTCAAATTTTCGACGAATTGCAAATTAATACATTTGTTTATTACATTTATTATTACAAATATTTCTGTATCCTTTATCACACCCCAACTTCAAATATCAATTAAAAAGCCTTTTTCCCGAGATTTTGAAATTACATTCATTTCTTCTCCTCTCAGTTTTCTTCCTTACTGTCCCAAACTGCATCGTCAAAGACACAAGTCGTTCGTTTTCTTTTATCAAAAAAACTTCAAGGGCTTCACTTTCTTTATCCTTTCTCCTGATTTTCTATTTCTTTACCCTTTTTCGTTTCTTCGAAGTTACTATCTTAAGCTTCGTGATAAAAAACATAAGTCGATCATTTGTAGAAAATTTGAAAAATAGGTTCAAGAGCTTGGAGAGACTTACAGATACAAACGGAAAAGTAGAAAATAAAATTCTACATATCTCTCACATAAATTATCTCACTGAAATGTATTTATTTGGCCACTTTTACAAAAAGTTGTGCAAGCACTGCACTGCAGCTTACATTGCATATACCAATAATTATGAACGGAGGGATTTATGCTTTGAACTTTATTTTCTACTTTTTCGTTTGTATTTGTAGAAAAGCTCCATATTTCTCGTCCTTTTCGTTCATCATTTATTCCGACTTTTTTCCCATCTTTGCTATTCTTTACCCTTACTTCTTACTTCTCAATCTCTTTTCATAATGGAAACGTCAAATTTTCTACGAATTACAAATCATAACATTTATTTATTACAACTGTGTTTGTATCCTTTATCACAGTCCCGCTTCAATAACGAAATGAAGAACATTCCTCCCGAAATTTGTAAATACAAGTTGGCACGTTCGATTGTCAACATCTGCGCCAGGTATTGGCAATTGAAACAGGAAAAATATGAGAATAAATGTCGACGAAGTAACTTTTACTTCTTCATCTCCAATTTATTGGATAAATTCCCAGTATCTGTTAAAGTTACCGTATATTGTTATGGAAGTTTAATTTTCTACCGCTTACTGAGGATATCTGCTGGAGGCCTGGTCGTACTCGGAAGTTGGAAACGGATTCTAACACAAGCTCTCGTCATCGTCAAAATCAATTTGATCTTCCTTCTTCCTCTTTACAATCTTTCAATCTAAGGTCGAAGATGGGCGCCTCGTTGCTAGCGAAGCAGGTGTCATCGGATTTACTTAAATCACTTGTGTAGTGAGGCGATTGCCCATCTGATATACTGTCAGTACTACAATACCACAGTTCTCGCGATCACTATTAACTAAACTTCTTTCAATTCCTGAAAATTAGGTCTCCCGAATTTTAACGTCGCGCCTTGCACGTAAGTGGGGAAAAGCGGTGGAGTGACAGCGTCAGTCCGGTTTAGACTCGCTTGTCGAACCTTTCTGATCAGCTATTATTCGATTGTAGTACCCGATAGACAAAGTTGCATCCCCCTCGCCAAGTACTTCGAGATAATTTAACTCGATTAACTCGAAGCTTGTAAAGGTTTTCGCTTTAAAATCTAAATTGGGCGGAAAAAACCTAAATTATTAAAAGCGATTTCTCGCATTTCCGACAGGCAACGAATTCGAAAGGTAATAAAGAATCAATTTAAACATTCGAGCGTTAAAAGCGGCCCGCTTCCCTTCCCCTTATCAGCCGCCCTCCGTAATAACTTTTAATACAACCGAAATCGTATTCGAAGAGATTAAATTACGCCGCGCGCAATCGCTTTAAAATCGGCCGGCCGTGAGTCCCCCTTCTCTCTATAGAAAAATATAATCGGGCGACGACGAAAGCGAAGAAATTGCGAGAAAAAACTTTTTAACGGGCAACATTCCGGATAATTAAAATTTAAAGCCGCGTTTCGTCCGCTCGGTTCCGCCATCCCCCTCTCCCCCTCTCCCTTTCGAATTTGTTTATTCCGTCGACGATTCGGGGAGCGGCGGCGGCGGCGGAGCCGCCGGCGGTCCTTTCTACCGGAGGGGTTGCGTCAAATAAATAATACAAACAATTTGAGCTCGGCCATTGAAAAGTAAATTAAATTTTCAAGTAGGCGTCGCTGTATTTTATAGCGACGCGCTTACAGTAACTGCCGCCGTTACAGCCGCAGCCGCCGGCGCGGCGGCCCGCCCGTTTCATCCGATACGCGACGCGAGCCGAATTCTAAAAGTTATCGTTTCTATTATTTCGACGTCGCGGTACGTTTTAACTTGCTCTAAATTCGAAAATTTAAGGAGGTAAAAAGTTGTATTCTGAAGATTGTACGTACGTAGATAATGCTTCCACATTGTATCTTACGATGTCGAGGTTTCCGACTCTATCAGCCGTTTCCGCTCGTTTCTATTATTTACCATTCTTTCTGCTTGCTTCCAACGTAAGTTTCTTCTTCCTAGTACTTTTCCGACTTCGCCGTTGCAGGATCTCACCGGCCTTCTTCTATTGCGCTTTTCCTCTTTTTCCATTTTCCAGATCTTCTTGACCTTTCTGTCGTCCTTCATTCCAACCATATGTCTAAACCACCACAATGATATCTTTTGCAATTGTAGGCGATTTCTCCCTTTTGTTTTGATAGCAGTGGTCGATGAGTAACTTTTTCTTCTTATGTGCCTTTGGCCGTTAGGTGTAAGGTTGATGGAGCTGAGTTCGAAGTTGCTGTTGACACCTCTCCCCATACCTTTCTATCTTGTGCGGTCAGCCTTATTCCTTTCCATTGTATTCCTTCTTTTTCCTGTATCTAGATGAGTAACTCGCATAAATATCATATTGTAAATGGAACCTCACACAGACTCCTTTGCCAGTATTCTTGGATTCTTTGAATCAAAGAATTCCATCACTTGATAATTCAATGAGTTCCTTCTTCCATACTTGTTGAAGTTTTAGTATGTTGAAGGAAATTACCTAAAAGGGGATTAAGTATCCATCTGTAATCGTCATAACTGGTTCGAATTCCTGAAAGTTTCGGAAAATAAAAGACAAAGAACTTACGCTATTTGATCCATAGATGGCGAAAGTAATAAACACATTTTGAATTTAGTTGCGTGTACTTTTGTTTTATTTCCTACAAATAAAATTGGACACCGTACTACAAGACGGTCGTCCTTTAAAAGAGGTTGTAAAACACTGTTCTGCAGGACGATTCGTAGCAGGAACAAAGTGGGACTCGCAGAATATAATAATAATAATAGTAATAATAATAATAATAATAATAATAATAGTATCTTTAATGTCCAACAGTTTCCCAGTTACAGGACATAATAAATGAATTACGTGCATGTACCAAAAATAAAATATTATATAACAAGTTAAAAAACTAACAAATCACAACTAAACCAAATTATTGATATTATCAAAAAATATATCATTTTCAAATAAATTAGGACTTCTTGCACCTAGTTAACAGCGGACAACCATTCAGTGCGTTCTTTTCCGGTAGTGGTAGCCCAAATCTTAAAAAAGCGTGAATTTTGTCTTGGAAAATGGAAATCGGGGCCTGTCAATAGAAAAGACGAGTCAATCCGTCAATCGACCTCCATGAGCATCTCGGCGAAAAAGAAGTGAGTTTTCACCATTTCTGTCCAATGAGAAATTATTGTTGGTATCCCGTTGAGGATATTTATCATCTCTTCTGAACGATAAAAATGTTTGAAATCGTCGTTGCACTTTATCAAGGAAAAGTTGCAGATATAAATAACGAGGAGACCGTGCTGATGAAGCATATTCACGCCTGCTGGTTACAAAGGCAAAATGAAGTTTCCTTAACAATTGAATATTCTTAAAGAAACGTAAACATCTAAATATGAATCCTATAAGCTTAGAAGCAGGAATGCAAAGATTTGTGTCGAAGATGCTAGAGAATCGTACAAGACACCAGGTCCCAGCGATTTCAATGCTTTGTAGATATTGACCATTTAAAGTTTATTGAGAGTTTATATAATTTCCTTTTCTTGTATAAACATTATAATTGCACTTAGCGGCATTTAGATATGATCTAAAACTGTAACACCAATTAGCAAGGATATCTAAGTCGTGTTGTAAGTGTAAAACATCGTCCAAGTCCACAAACGATCCATAAATTTTTAGATCATCCGCCTAAGCAAGTACTCGACATGTTATTACCGGTTCTAACTTAGACTCTTGAGATACTCCAGTAGTAGAGATAAATTCGAATGATTTGTAACCATTATAATAAGTATTAAGGATATGAATCAGACGGAGTCAGGAAGCAGGTAACTGTTTGTTTATTTCCCTTTTGAGATCTGCTAACACAGGAAAGTCACTCAAAAACTCGATTAGAAACTCAGCGTTGAGGGTACGGTGTTCGAGTTAAAGAAACAAATTTTTGGTCACAATTTTCTGGTTAGGGGAACGTTATTTGCTCAGACTAGAACTTAATGTTGTAGTAACCTGACGGAGGTCATTTCTACCCGCTTGTACGACGTGCACGCATTGGGCTATGCAATGACTCATTTTCATATGCCCAGAAGTTGAGTTTTTGCCCCTCAATTTCTGCTTTTCGCGGTGGAAATCGGTAAATCGCAGGGTAAAGGCGGTGGTGATGGAAAAGAAACCCATCATTTCAGATACACAATTACAAACAAACACATTAAATTAACCGCCAAAAAAGCACAAAAGAATAAATCTGAACGGAAACACCCCACTCTTTCATTATTATACTCCGAATCTTCCTATCACCGCCTACACTTCCATCTCAAAAGCTCGAAACAAGATTCTAAAAGCGAATCGTAACACGAACATCTCCGGAAGCATTTCGTGCATGTAAGCCGTTTTCGTTCTCCGCCCTCCGAACGTAGCAATGAAAATATCTCAGCTTCTAATCTGGGTCAATGAGATTTTTATAGTTATGGAGCGCCCGAGAAATATCTATGTAACGCGCTACCGAAGTGCCATCGGGCTATCTCTTTACCTCGTTTTAATTGAATGGACCGACGAGAATAGCCGGCGGTTGTTTCTGCGCGATCTAAAGAGTCGGATGCGTCTGAAATATCGGCGCGCTTTTCGTTTCCGGTCGATGTTGCAACGGTCGAGTCGTCTCTCCCCTGCTAATGGCTTAGTTAGTCGTGCTATTGTCCGAACCTTTTTGATCGTAAACGTTCTACGTTGTTTCGTGGATATTTCTGGAAGCGAAGTATAAATAGTAATACGAGATGCTACGTCGGATGGTTTCTCGCTAATATTGAGTTCTGGTGATTGTATACCAATACTTCTTGAAAAGGATTCGGTATATTAGAAAATCCGGAACTAGAACTTTGGTGCAGTTTGGTCTATTTCAATTCTTCTGGGAACCACTCTTATACCATTCCCGTCTCTAAGACTATAAGATACTTAGTTTCACGATCGCTTAAAGTTAAATTTCTTGGTTAATTCGAAGACTAAAGGCCGTCGCCATTTTTATTCATTCTTTCAATAAAAATGTTCATCAATCCAAGTTTAATGTATAAAGACGGCCAGGTAGACACTTCTGGGGAACCACCGGGGATCTACCGATAATACTCCTTGTTCGCGGAACAAGCTGCCCTTTGGTGGCTTTCGTTTTTTTTTTTTGCATAAAGGTTTTGTTTTCTTCTGCTGTCTCACTCCCGCAAGAAACAACAAAATTCGGTATATCCCAGTTGAAGACGGACTACAAGGGTAATGACTTTCAAATCTCTTTAAAACTGAACTATGCGTAATGGTCCAGGAGTGAAGGCAAATCCGCGACCATGGAAAATACAATTGCGAAAAACTGGTGATTGATGGACGATTTCTGACGACGAATTTAAAATCAGCATGGAAAAATACATAAGAAAAATACTCAACAAAAACATTGTTTACCTGTGGTATTTTCGCAATAACTGGAAAGACGACATGGTCGTTCCAGGTCAATTCAACACTCATCAGTATAAACCTAACCATCTCAAATTCTCATGAAACTATGTACAGGTGTACTTTCTATATAGATTTGGAAAAGTACCAAATTTCATAGAGATATGTCAACTCCTTTTTGAATTACAGCTATGTAAATTTGCTCAAAAACCGCAAACGGAAATATTTTGAATTGCTCTAGGAGCTCCCCTTTTGGGCTGAGGAGCTGGTAAGGTGTCATTTTACAGCATTTTCAATGCCCATTCTGTGTTATACAAGATACTCTTGACGAATCCAAATGTGTTCTGTCCAAATTTTAAAAATAAGCAGTTTAAAAATTTTTATCAAAAAGTACATATTTTTACATTTTTAATCTTATTCCATGAATAATTAGTATTGTTGTAAATTACGTGGCAAAATATAAATTTGGAATGACAATGGCTTCATGGTCACAAAAAATGTCAACTAAAGCTTGATTTTTCATTAATATAATGTAATTGGCTGAATATCATAAAAATGCTAGTTTTTACACTTCTGGGATTATAATTATAAACACTAACCTGAAGAAATTCTACACTAGTGAAAATAACGTTTCATTAGGTAATGGCTTGAAGTTAGAAAAAATCATATTTGTTTGGCATACACCACTTTCAACTAGAACATAACTTCTTCCAGTGGCAGTAACAACATTCACTTTTGTCAGAACGTCTACTACTGACATCCATAGAACATCGGCGTTTCTTGGATATGACAATGATATAAACGGCCTAAATGGACCAAGAAAAGTTGCTTTTACTTCAAGTTCCTCATTTTTCTGCAAAACATACCCGAGCCACCAGTTTCCTTCATAGACAGCGGTGATGTAGCCCGATATTCTTTCTAATTTAGATTTGTCTGGAGACTTTGAACCTATCTTTTCCCAAACTTGCAAATCATTCGAAAAGTTTTTCACCAATAGTTTTGATGTACTTTTGGTAATAAACGCATGTTATTGCTGTGTTGCTTCGATAGTCAATGGTTGATCACAACGACTTGGTCAGAACAATTTTGATTCACCATAATCCTCTTGGGTTGAGTAGGTAAGGTCTACCCTGCTAATGTTTTCTACTGCCGTTTTAAAAAATTGTCGCAGGGTTTACAAGTCTATGTAATTTAATTCTTTTATTCTCACTTCACCGTATTTAAGTTATTATTCATATTTATTTCCACTGAAGTGTAAATATTAGCATTTTTATAATACGGGGGACAAACTGAATTTATTGAAAATAAGAAAATCTAGTGGACTGTGAAAAACAATGACACATTGTTTATTTAGAGCAACTTTTTATATCATTTGACGTTTTGTGTTTGAAGTTACATTCGTTATAACCCAGTTACTAATTTTTTACAGTAAAACAAAATGGATTTAACCAGAGAGAAACATTATTTACTATGATTTTAACAGAGGTTTAAACGTTCGCGAGCGCAAAGAGAGTTTAGATTCAGTTTTCAGTAAATAAGCACCTTCCTTGGCTACAATTTACCGATGGTGTAAGGAATTTGAACGGTATAGGAATTCTGTTCAGCATCAAAGGAACAGGGCACCCCCTACGGCTGCTAATAACAAAAACATTGCTGCTGTCAAGAGAAAAGATAATTGAAAAGGACACTAAAGTCACTTATGCGGTAATAGAGCATCAACTCAAGATTGGATCCCCAGCCGTTAAAACAATCATACACGATCACCTGCAGTTGAAAGAAGTGGTAAGTCATTTTCTGCCCCATTACGTTTCTGACTTCCAAAAATCAAAGCATGTGAGAATTTGCCATGAAACTTTAAATTTATTAAATAATTGCGGGCACCAAATTTTTTCCAAAATAGTGACAGGTACTAAAATTTATATTCCCTTTTTCGATCTTCCTACCCGCCAAGAGAGTTGTGTATGGATTTACAAAAATGTGGAAACTCACACAATGACTAAGAAGCAGAAAGCTATTAAAAAGGTTATGTATGCGGTATTCTTCCGAAATACGAGCTTAGTAAATAGAATTAAGCTAGATGGATCAAAGACAGTTGCAGCTGATTGTGAGCGGTACACTAAAAAAAAATAATAGTAATAGAACATTCGCCCTTCTCGCCTGATTTAGAAATGCGTGACTTTTGACTATTTTAGGGCTTAAACGAAATTTGCGGGGTAGAGGGTTTTCGTCTGAGGAACAGCAATCTGCAATCAATATACCGCAGTTCACTCTTACTTTGAATGTATTCCGGAAGAAGATTGGTTGGAAGCTTTTAAACAGTGGAAAGAAAGAATGGCCAAGTACCTACATCGCTGAATGGAATTGGATTACTTTTAGTATACTTAAAATAAAATCCCAGAAAATATTAACTGTGTTTTTTATTCAATACACAGTATTAAATAAAAATCAAGCTTCAGTTTTAATTTCTTTTTTAACCGTGAAGCCATTATCATCCCAAATTTATATTTTACCACGTGATTTATAACAATACTACCTATTCATGGAATAAGTAATTTTAAAATATGTACTTTTTGAAGAATTTTAAATCGCTTATACTTTAAGATTTTGACAAAACAAACTTGGATGAGTCCAGTCAGTATGTTGTATATTACAGGAAAGTGCATGAAAAATGCTGTGAAATTACATATCTCCCAGATCTCTAACTCAATTAGGAGCGCTTGTAGATGTAGAGCAATTGAAACAATTTTCCTTAGCGGTTTTTGGGCAATTCACAAACGAGCTGACATATCTTTATGAAATTTGTTTTCTTCTCTAAGTCTATATGAATGGTATACCAGTGCAAAATTTGATGAGAACTTTGTCTTAAAATGGTGTCGATTTGATCTGGAAACCACACTTACAACAACTCAAAATGGGCGAGAAAAAGCAACACAAGCATCTTCGGAAATAATCCTCTCATTGAACGCGTATTTCCTTTTCCAACACGGAAGCATATCGTATCTCCCATTAGACGTCCTAATTCGACCGTAACGAGACGAACCGCACCTTCACCGAACGGGATTCTGAATAAACTATATGCGGCTTCGAGATAACCGACGAAAGAGAATCGCGGCTTTATGAAACCGATATCGCGTCGACCCGCAGAGATCCCCGAATATCGAGTTATCTCGTTTCCCTTCGCGCTAATTGTTGTTAGGATATCGGTAGCAGCGGCCATCGTTAGAACCGGACGGGTATGTTTTCGGCGTATCCGCCTTCCCGATCTACGGCAATAGGTACGGAGCAGGTAGAACGGAAAATCAGCAACGCGGCTCTCATTAACGATCTACCGGCTAGACCTCGATACACGAAGAGATCGTTAAACGTAAAACTACGTACGTGTATATGTACATGTATATGTATGTGTAGTATGTACGTAGGTAAATGGAAACCGACGTTGATACATACAATGCGCGTCGTTAGGGTACCCGATCATCATTTGATTATCGGCAGGTCCGTGTACCGGAAGCGGATACAAACGACGTCGGGCGTAGCGTCGGTCCCTTACGACCGGAGGGTAGAATAGGTAGATGGAGGTAGCCCGTAAAAAGTTTCGGTTGATATTTCAGGCGAAGGTCGATGCTATCGCAAAGTTAGTCGTTTAAGGATTGCGAAATTTACGTGCTTCGAGGATGTCGGACTCTCGAATTCTTTGGGATTTTGGCATGATATCTACGTCGAAGCAACAACACAATCGTTTTGATCAAAATCAAGCGAGACGTACTGGAACGAGCAGTCGAGAATAAGTCAAGTAAAATGAAAGCGTTTTGAGTACGGTCGTTGTTCCCCAATCAGATAAAAGTGATAATCCTACAGATCGAACTTATTTCGAGAAATAACCCACGTGGATATAGTACAACCTGTATATCTCAATGACAGGTCCACTGGAAGTGTTTGGACGAACTGTCATAAAACCTTTAAATTCTCGAGAATTGAATAGAACTGGCTTTTACTTGGTGAAGATCCATAATAAGAAAACTGCAATATAAACCACCAAATTATAAGAACTAACCTTGGATTTTTATATATATTCAGTTATCATCTGTGTAATACAGTTAGTTTGATGGTATAGTCTGACAAAGCCACTGTGTCGGCAAAAAGAAACGTTACAATTTTTTGTTAAATATTGTGAAGTGCTTTTACTCAACGAATTTTGTTGATTATTTCAAATCTCACCCCAAATGACCTCATAGCAACAATAGATTCGACCTTAAGCACGACATATATGAGGTTCATACCTGGAAACCGCCGAATACATTTATGACGGCGTTCAAACTCGATGTCATAGCAGACTTTTTCAACCAGTCTATGTTTGAAATTTAATCCCGTGAAGGAACCATCAAACGACGCTAACTGCACGGAATTTCAGCGTAGAAAATATGGGAACTAGGACGTTCCTCAAGAGAGTATCTTGACTCCGATGTTGTTTATCATTTCCATTAGCTTCGTTTGAGATCAATACGAAAGGATAATAGGTTACTCAACTTAAGCTGCTAGAGTATATGACCGGAAATAGAATCCTCCTGGATTCAATCCTAGAATGTATTTTTTGAGATTTTGGCATTTTGGCCCGTTTTGCTACTGTTTCTCGTTCCATACTGGTAGCATATTCAGGCGAACATAAAAAACTAAAAGAAATTTCTATGAAAAAGATGAATGTAGGCGTTCCACAACAAAGGATCTTGACTCCGCTATTGTCTGTAATTTCCATTATCTTCCTTTGAAGTCAGTTCAAAATACGATAGCGCGGTATCGAATTTTTCAAGTAGAAGAAAACCAATCCTCGTGGAATTTCACGACTTGCTTGAAGATTAGAAGTACATTTAGGCTTCTTACCGCGTATTGCTATTGTTTCTCCCTCCATACTGGCAGCATTTTCAGGAAAACATTGAAAAACCAAAAGAAATTTCTAGGAAAAGAAGAATGTAGGCGTTCCACAACAAGGGATCTTGACTCCGCTGTTGTTTGTAATTTCCATTATCTTCTTTTAAAATCAGTACGAAAGGTGAAAATGTGTTACTGAACTTGAACTCTCACATTACGTGAACGGAAATAGAGGGAAACGCATCCTCGTTGACTTCCAAGACTTGCTTCAACCCTTGAAATATTTTTCGACCTTTTGGCTTCTGCATTACTATTGGCTCGCTCCACATACTGGCTGCTTTTTCAGTGAAATATGGCAAAATCGAAAGCTATTTTCACGAAAGAAGAACATAAGAGTCCCACAACGAAGAATCTTGACTTCGCTGTTGTTTCTATTTTCCATTATCTTCGTTTGAAGTAACTACGAAAGTCTATAATGCAATATTGAACTTTTCTGATAGAGGAAAACGAATACTCGAAATTTCACGACTTACGTGACGGCTAGAAATACATTGCTTCTCTGGCTGCCTCTTCAAAGAAAGATGGCAAAATCGAAAGAAGTTCCTGCAAAGCAAAAATATTTGGAGTTCCCCATCGAAGTGTCTTGATGCCGCCGTTGTTTGTCATTTCCATTATCTTCGTTTGAAGTCAGTACGAAAGGCAACAATTCGTTCCTGACCTTAAAGTATCACTGCCCATGAACACAAATAGAGGAAAACGCTTCCTCGTGGACTTTCAATCCTAGGAACATGTTTGGAAGTTTTGCCTTATGCATTACTATTGGTTCGCTCTCCATTCTGTCGACTTCTTCGACGAAACATAGCAAAATCGAAAGCGATTTCTACGAAAAAAGAAAAGAATATGGGAGTCCCACAACGAAGAATCTTGACTCCGCTGTTGTTTGTAACTTCCGTCTTCTTAGTTTGAAGTCATAAGGTGATAATGCGGTACCGAACTTCGCCAAAAGAGGAAAACCAATTCGCTTGGAATTCTAAGATTTGTATGAAAGTTAGAAGTATCTTTCAATTTTTAGCCGCTTATTGCTATCGTTTCTTTCTCCATACTGCTTGTTTCTTTAAAGAAAGCTGGCGGAATTGAAAGGAATTTCTACGAAAGGAGGATATAGGGATTCCGCAACAAAATATCTTGACACCGACGTTGTTTGTAATTTCCATTATCTTCGTATTCTACGATTTCTATGAAGGCTAGAAATATCTTTAATTTTTGTGCCGCGTATTGCTAATGTATCCCTTTGCACATTGGCTGTTTTTTCAAAGAAAGATGTCGAAACTAAAAGAAATTTCTACGAAAGGAGGATATGGGGTTCCGCAACAAAGTATCTTGACTCCGCTGTTGTTTGCAATTTCGATTATCTTCGTTTGAAGTCGATACAAGAAACGACAATATAGTAGTAAACTTCGCAAAGAGATGAAAACGAATCCCCGTGAATTTTCACGACTTCTACGAAAACTAGAAATATCGCTTGACTTCTTGCCGCGTATTACTGTTGTTCCGTTCTCCATACTGGCCACATCTTCAGCAAACTATGGTGAAATCGTAAGAGTTTTGTACGAAAGAAGGATATAGGAGTTTCGCAAACGAAATATTTACACTCTGTTGTTGTTTCTGATTTTCATTGTCTTCGTTTGAAGTCAGTACAAAAGACGATGATGCGGTTCTGAACTTCGCAAATAGACGAAAACGAATGCTCGGGAACTTTCACAATTGATGTAAATGCTAGAAATATCTTTTGATTTTTACCGCGTACTGCTATTGTTTGTCTCTCCATTCTGGCACCTTCTTCAGTGAAATATGGCGAAGCCAAAAAAGAAGTTTCTGTGAAAAATGAAATTAGGAGTTCCGCAACGGAGCATCTTGGCTCCGTTGTTCTTTCTAATTTCCACAACTTTCTCCGAACAAAAGATGGCGGGACGAGCTGAAGTAAGCGTTAAGTTGTATTGTATTGTATTGTACTGTAATGAGGTGGGGTCTGGCCCAAAATGTCCCTTTTGCACTGCGACCACGTTGATCTATTGTGCTTCCTCTTGTTTGTTTTATTTATTTATTTAATACGCTGAGGAACAGCATCAGCTCCTTCAATGGGAGTGTAAATAGGTCCTCCTCATTCAGCGTTAAGTTAATCTTATACGAAATCTAAACAGAGGAAAAAATGATTGAACGTGATTATTCCAAACAAAATGATCACGGTTTGGTATAGTCTTGTCCGTTGAAATTTGCTGGCGTACCAACGCAAATGAAATAATTTGGAAGCTCCCAAATAAGAAAAATATTTTCTAAATATTTCAGGGCTATTGCCGCTTTTCGAATAAGATTTCTATCTAATTCTGTTTATAGAAAAATATCGAGCTTTATATAGTTTTTAAGGGTGTATCACTAAGAGATTATCGAAGAACAGCTTTTCCGCTCCCATTTTAGCCCGTCCGAATACAACACAAAATAATGAAGCCTCACCTACGTAAAGCACATCCCGCGTCGAATCCACCGTACTTTCCTCAAAGACCCGGGATTTAAACCGTCGCGTCGTAAACTTAAAATATTCGGAGCAATTAAGGCAACATTGCGAAACGGGGGCTTGTCAAGTTAAGCCGAGTACTACATTGTTTTGAGTTAAAGGGCTGGCTCTAATATACATATATACGCATAACGGAACGGGTAGTGCCGCTAGGTGCGGCATGAAGTTGATGTTTAGATAAGCGGAGACTACACTTCGCTTTAAATGCCTTCTTGTTTTCCCTCTCTGGATTCACCAAAACTTACATTAACATAGATATATAGGTACTTGCTGTGTACGTACGCTTTAGGTGCTTTGAAGGGGATGAGTGTTATTATTGGATGAATTATTCGTATGTACCTGTATTCTTATACAGGGCGTAAGTTAGAGTGTGGAATAGAGTCAAAAATGTTTTGAATCTACAGAGCAAGTGACACGCTTATAACATGCACACAACTACATCGGGGTAAAGTTGTCCATGTGGTAATTTTTTTGTAACATCGCGTATGTACAAGTAAATAACGAAAACGTGAAAAAATTAAATGCAACTGCTTTCAATGGCAGAAAATTAAATCAGCTTTCCCGCTTTCCACGCCGATTCTTTGAGAAGCACACATTTCGACCGTCAACTTATCATCTTTAGTAGATGATGCGAAGAAAAAAAGTCTTAATCGCGAAAATTCGCACACTTCACCGTCTTACAACATCAACAATTTGTCGATTTTCAGGAACAAGGCTCTCTTTCCCCTTGTGCCATTCGTTGAGGATGTGCACTCGATGATCGAACCGATTTGACAGTTTCCCAAGAAGAACCAAGAGGACACCGATTGATAGGGAATATTACACCCTAGAAGAATATTTCGGTGATCAACTTTAGACTTGTCTGTTTCTGTTTTTGTTCGCTTTTGATTTGTGCTTTGTTTAAGATAATAGTACTATGCACTTTGTTGTTTTTATTTATTTATTTATCTATATACATATTTCTCCTTAAGTTTTACCGACAAAGGAGTATTTTATATATACATATATTCCTGTAAATAAATATTATGACAATTGGTTTTGTATTCGTAAATGCAGTAATAAATTTCTATCTACCTATCTATCTATCGAAACACGTAGTCGATGTGATAGAAGCAAGAACTGATTTATCGCAGTTTTAAACCCGACCGTTTTCGGTGAATCACCAGCGCAGATCAAATTTAATCGAAAATCATTCGAGACTTTCTCAAAAGTTTCGTTTCTAGTTACAATGTTTTGGCACCAGCGCAGAATTACGACCGATTAATTTTTATAATTTCCCCGGTCGGATTATCAACGATAACAATCGAAACCACATGTTAGTACGAGGCGCATAGCAACTTTAACGGCGGAATAAAATTTTATTAATAATTAAACTGCCATAACCCCAAACAACCGTACGAAATCGTCGTAAAGCGGTTGCCGAAACGACCGCACCGTTAAAGATTATATCGCCTTCGTCGTTATTGGCTATTAATTCGATGAAATTACGACGCAATTACAAGCGTTAACCTAATAATTCATCGAGGAAAGCGATCCGGCTACCGCCTCCGATTCAAAACGTTTTTATCTTTCCCCATCTTAGTTCCCTCCGTTTGCCGTGGTTTATACGTCGTAACATACGTGTACGACGAGCAAATATTTACGTAGCAAACAAGCGATGAAGAGAGGTAGAAACTAAATTAACCGGGGAAAAGTAAATAAATCTCACCTGTTGTACACCATGCGCTACGCCCACAGAGGATGCGGCATCGACCTGGTGTCTCTCGGTAGACTCGGCGGGTGCTGCAGGAAAGGCGGGAGTTTACCGGGGGCGGCGGTGGCGGTAAACCGGGACTCCTCGATCGTTCGAAATGCGTGGGAGTGGTGGTCGCGTAGATGTTGACGGACGATCGTTGATGGACGCACGGCCTCTTGACGTCGGGCATGGCGAATTGTAATTTTTGCCAAAACTGACGGTCGCCCCATTCGATCACGGTATTGGTCTTGAGATACAGGCGCATATCGGGATCCAAATCGCGCTGGGGGATTTCCCCGTGACGATGAAGATCAGTCTGCGTTTGCGGTCCTTTAGCACTTCGTGCAGCGCCGATTTGAATTCGAAACGGCACCATTCGTTGTGTACGAAATTCTTACTTAGGACGATGATCGTTCGTCGCGACGATTCGACGGCTTCGATGATGGTATCGGCGACGTACGCCGAAACGTTAAAATCGCGATAGTGCAAGCACAGGCGATAGCTCGGATCACCCGATTCGAGCCCGGGGGCTAAGACTTGACTGATGAAGGCGTCGTCTTTTACACTGTAAGTTAGGTACGCGTCGAATAATCGATCTTTATCCTGTTGCTCCTCGAAGACCGTCGTCTTGTAACACATCCTCAGTCCGCAACGGGAATAGATCCACACGCGAAGCTCGCGCCGGTAATAAAATGCACCGCAAACTATGACGACGCTCGCCAGGAAAACGCACACCGTCACCAACATCAACGGGAGATAATCGTTCATGGCTTTACTTTCGACGATCGCTTTGGAATTGGCCGTGGTAACCGTGCATTTGGTCGAGTTAAAATCGATCATGTACGGCCCCAAAGCCCTCGTCACGTTGTTGTACATGCAAATGATCTTGCTCGCGTCGAAAACTTTAGCCACGTTCACCGACAGCCATTTACGATAATCCTCCAGATATTCGCATTCGCACGACCACTGATTCTCGCTCAATCCGATCTCGACGAGGTACGGATTTATCGCCAACTGCCACACGTTAAACGTACGCAGACGATTCCCGTCCAGACGTAGAACTTCCAAATTCTTCAGCTCGATGAAACTGCGATTATCGACGTGGTGGATCTCGTTCCGTTGCAGATACAACTCTTTCAATCCCTCCAAAGTGGACAGCTCGAATCCGAGCAGCTGTTTGATGCGATTATCCTCGAGATGCAATATCGAAAGCCGCTTCAGACCGCTGAAGGTGTGATTATAGATCGCCGCGATATTCGAGTTGTTCGCGTATAAAATCTTCAGATTTTTCCTCCCGATAAACGAGTGACTCGATAACTCGCCGAAATTATTTCCGTCGAGGTAAACTTCCGTCGCGTCCATCGGAATTTTATGCGGCATTTCCACGTAACCGGCGTCCGAGCACTCGACCACGTTCGCCGACCAAGTCTGATCGT
Organism: Chrysina gloriosa; assembly: GCA_038088585.1. Lineage (NCBI taxonomy): Eukaryota > Metazoa > Arthropoda > Insecta > Coleoptera > Scarabaeidae > Chrysina > Chrysina gloriosa. Next base: position 6,334,711 of record CM076094.1, on the reverse strand, counting down.
GATAGCACGTGCAGTTCCCCGGACAGGTCATTTCGCAATCGCAAGCGTCGAAATCGCAACAGTGGCAGAGGGCGAAGCAGTGGGTTTTATACGTGCAAAGGAACTGGGACGAATCGGCTTCGATCAGGGGCAAATAATTCGTATCTCGATTATAAAGCAACTTACAGTAGATGCTGCCCAAGTCCATGACGCGCGGGTGCTGCCTCAGGTGGTCCAACGTGTTGATTCGCTGCAACCACTCCATCGTACAGTCGCATTGAAACGGGTTCCCGCCGATGTAGAATTCGGGCAGGGCTCGTTGAGGATCCACCGGAGTCAAACGCAGGGCGTTCAAATCCATACTGTTGATTTGATTTGCGTACAGATCGACTCGCGTCAAGTTAGTTTTCTTCAGGAAACTATGCGGTTCGACGTCGCCGATGAGGTTATCGTTCAGGAACAAAAGTTCGATGCTGCTCGGGATTCCCGCCGCGTTAATCTTCGTCAACTTATTAAAACTGGCGTCGAGCGTCTGCAATCGGATCTCCGCGTCGAGCTGGTAGTGATTCCCCAGATCCTTCACCTCGTTCTTGTGCATATCCAACCATTGCAAGCCTCTCGGGATCAGGGCGTAATCGAACCATTCGATCTGATTATCGGAAATGTTCAACCACAACAGACTCGGGATGTTCACGAAAAGGTCGTTAATATCACCGAGATAATTCGAATCGAGCCGGATGGCTTGCAAATTCGCGCTGTGCTCGAAAGCGCCCTTCTCCACCTTCGCGATCTTGTTCCGGGCGAGATTCAGGATCTGCAAGGCGGGTAAATCGGCGAACACTCGCTTTCCGACGCTCTCCAATTGATTTCCGATCAATCTCAGTCCGTACAGATTCGTCATCCCCTTGAAACCCGGTTCGTCCAGCGAACCTATCGCGTTCTCCCCGAGATCGACCGTACGTAAAAGTCGCATGTCTTTGAGGGCGAGCGGCACGCTCGCCAGCGAATTTCCGTTCAGGTTCAAATCCTGAAGGCTGGAGCAGTTCCGGAAGGATTCCGGATGTATTCCCTTCAGGCTATTATTATCGAAGGCGAGCAGAGAGAGCACGTACAAGCCGTTCAGCGAATAGGCGTCCAGATACGTGATCTTATTGTAGGAAAGCAGGAGAGTGTGCAGATTATTCATGGGGGCGAACGTGTCGGCCGGGATGGTCTCCAGAGAGTTGTGATTTAGATTTAGGATCTGCAACGTGTATAGATCGCGGAAAAAAGACGGGTCCAACTTCGTAATGCGATTATGGGAAAGATTCAACAATACCAGTCGTATCAGCCCGGAGAATGTATCGCCGTTGATCCACGCGCTCGTCAGGTGATTTCGGGACAGATCCAACGCCAAAAGTTGCTCCAAATTAGCGAAGAGACCCGGCGCTAGGACGCTGATCGAGTTGTTTTGGAGATAGATCTCTTTAATGGAGGTCGAAGCGTCTTTAAACAGCTCCGATGGTAACGCCACGACTTTATTGTGCGATAAATCGAAGATTTGCAACGCCCTCAATCCATTGAGGGCCTTATCGGCCACCATCGAGATCTCGTTGTGATGGATGTAAAGCTCCTTCAACCTCCTCAAGACGCTGAATCCGCTCGCCGGGATCAGGACGAAATGGTTGTAGGACGAGTCTAGGATTTGTATGTCTAATCCGCACGGGCTCGAGAAGGTTTGGGGCGTAACGGCGTGGATAGGGTGTTCGTCCTCTTGCGGACTCATCAACGGTTGCGGAGATCTCGGCGATTTCTCCCTGAAACCCAAATCGCTGACGTCTTGCAGGCGATTCTCGCTGACGTTCAGCGATATCAAGCTCGTCAGGGGACAAAAGATATTTTCGGGAAACGACCAGATGTTATTGCAGCTCAAATCGAGCCGCTCCAATTGTCGCACGGGGAAGAAACTTTCCGGGGCGAAATCCAAATTCATCGCTGGCCAATCCGTGTTGTGCGTTTTCACGGTTAGATTTCTCAAATCCTTTAGACCCGTCAGCGTTCCGGCGGGCCATCGCCCCAACTTGCATTGTTCCAATTCCAATTCCCTCAGCTTATAGAGGTGGAAGAAACTGCGATCGTCCAGGCTGCTCCTGGACATGATCAATTCGTTGCATTCTATCCTCAAGGACGTGGTGTGTTCGGATGGGATCACGCTGAAATTCGTCGTATCAAATTCGCTGTTTATCGTTCGCAGCTTGCACGTCAAGGCGACCTCGTCTTGACCGCCGGCGACGGCCGGTTCCCGGATCCACCACTGACAATCGTCCGGGGCGTCGTATCGCAGCGGTTGCGGGGCTAAATCGGTCGGTTGGGATTCGTCCGTTCGCACAGAAACCGGAATCGAGAGAACACAACACGCCGATAAAATCACGGGAAATTTCAACGCGTACATATTCGAAGAATAAAATTCAACACTAAACCGGATCGAAATCTTCTTCACATGTTTACGCGATCAACCACCGACGATGATTCGAGAAGGGTTGCTGCCCTTACGATAGTTCGGCGTATACTGACGGCGTGCCGCGCCGCGGCGATGTATATATAAGTTCGAACACCCCGAAGTCGGATGGCGGTCGCGCCCCCACCACCCTTGCGACTCATAAGTCACGATCGTCCGAAACCGAAACTCGCGCCCATCGATGGGGGTGAAATTTCGCGTTTTTTCGCACCGGTTATCTCTCGATGTCGTACGCGAATTTAAGTTTAAAAACGCGATCCGTCGCGACGACTACTTTCACGTAGACGAACGCAAAATCTGGGCGAAACGCGTCCGTTCGCAACGGAAAGCGGAAATACACTGCGACGAGAGATCGGGATGCTGACTTCTCTCCGTGCGTTCGGCGTATAAGCTGCCGGTCGACAACAACGCCGCTCGGTGGCGAACGAGCGCTTCCGAACGAGGGCGCCCCGCCTTCTCGTCGAAACGTCGAATACATGAGGATTCGTGGTCGAGAAACCCCGGGCCTACTTGTTTCTTACTTTTCGTGGGATCGAAAGATCGACGAAGAATGTACGCGCGTTCGTCGAACGCGCGGGGCTAATCGACGGTTCGTGCGACGCGCGACATCGTCGTCGATCGGAATCGCGCTCGAAGAACGGCGTTTGAAAGGGGATGATTGTATTATTATTATTGTTATCCCGGAGTGTAACCTCTTATTATTTTCGGAATACGAAGATGATTTCAAAAGTTACTAGACTGGCACATGGATGCGGTTGATATCGGAAAAAGTGTTTTGTTCCTGGAATATTCCTCGTCCTTCGGATGAAGACCAGTGAAATTTCAAGCCAAACGGTCAAATAGCATTTTACTCTACTGCCTGAGTTAACGTGTTTTGAAAAAATTGAAATTCGTGCGGTGGTAAAATATTCATATAAAAAAGGTTTAAAGGGGGAAATTCACACCGATATGGTAAATGTGTCAGAGAACTATGCTGCTTCACGAGTAACAGTAGTTAGTTTGTTGACTTGCTCAATTTAAACGTGCTCGGATACATATCAGTGGCAAAGCACGTAGTGCACGTCCACAAACTGCTACCAATGAAAAAATTATTGATTCTAGGTATGATACGGTTCTGGATAATAAAAAAATAATTATAATATCCTCTTTATTCTATAATGCATACGTATGGAGTACGTTATTAACAATAACATAAAAATACAAGATGCATATAAAACAAAATAAATAACAAACTTTGCACCCCTTTTTGTCTTGATTTAAAATGGAAAAATTAGTGGGAATTGCAGCCAAGGATGAGTTGAAATAAAAGACTTTCTCTTCGTGTCAATCTAAGCTTTCGAATTGATTTAATTCTTCATCGGAGAGTTTTCCATGAGACCTGAGAAAGCAGCTTGTCAGGAACTGAACAGAACGATGTCAAGATCACATTGTAACGTAATATGTTGAACAGATTGAAGTGGGTAAAAATTTAACTTATTGTTAGATGTAATTAAAACAAAATTGAAAATATAAACTTGTTCATCGCACATATCATTGGCACATGTTCCTCGGCGACCACATGGTCAACATGTCCTAAGCTCGGTTAAACGTAGCTTGGTGATTCCTCGAGTAGTATGTATGATGAACAAATTATTTTCAATTTCGATCTAATTACATGTAAATTGAATTAAAATTTTTACTCATTTCAATTTGTTCAATATATTATGTTACAATTTGATCTTGACATTGTTCTGTTCAGTTGCTGACAAGCTGTCTCAGCTCTCCTGGAAGACTCTCCGATGAAGAATTAAATCAATTCCAAAATTTAGAGCAGGTATGGGCAACCTCCGGCCCGCGGGCCACATGCGGCCCTCGAGTAAGATTTGTTCGGTCCGCTACTGAATTCTTTCGTTGCATATTAGCACGGCCCGTCTAAACTTAATTCATAATGAATCATAAGGATACTACAAAAATGTATATTTTTCAAGATTACTCGCAGCATAAAACTTCTACAAAAAAGGTTGCCCATGCCTGGTTTAGAGTGACCAAAGGAGGGTCTTTTATTTCAAGTCATCCTTGGCTGACAGACATACCTTTTAAGTCATTCGTTAGATGATTAAATATTTTTACGCACCCATGAAAACACAGCTTCTGTATTCTTGTTAGATGCGGTTTGCGGTAGGACCAGTTGATCATATAGTATTCCTCGTGTGTTGTGCAGATGTGTGTGTTCTTGTCTTTGAGAGAAATCATTATAGTTTTTTTAAAGAAATACAGCAGATTCGAAACTTTGATTTTTGAAAATTTGATTACAAGGGTGTCTAGGATCCAACTGAAATATGCTTCTTACACAAGCTTTTTGTGTAACGAAGACTCGATATTCTCGAAGAAACGAATGACTACGTATGCACGTGCCGATGGTATGGCCATATCAAATGAACGAATGTTTCGTATTTTTAAGAGTAAATTGGGGTCGAGAAAGCCATTCGTTAACTTTAGATCAAAAAAGCATTCGATTGAAACTTGCATCGGTTTAGAAAGAACAAAACTGATATTTTGCGTCGATTTAAAGCTGGGGATAGGACTTGAATTTATCACTACGATCCCGAGCTCAGAAAACAAACTGCAGCGTGGACTAAACTTGTTTGTTATGCTCCGAGACAGGGAAAAGAAATCGCCCCAAAATATTATGTTATTAAGTTTTTGGATATGCAAAAGGAATTCTGTTAGTTGATTACCTGTACACCGGTAAAACATAACTGGAGAATATTATCGGAACTTTCGAGACCAGGATGTAAAAATACGTAAGTTTACAGAAGAAAAATTATCTTTCATCAGAACAATGCACCTGCTCAGACGATGGCGAGGATCAATTTAATGAAAGTTCGAACTGTTCGAACCTCCACCCTCTTCACCAGATTCAGCTTCCTTTGAGTTTGTACTCCAAACCCTCAAAAGATTTCTGCGTGGAAATCCTGTTTCATGGAATGAAGAAGTCATTGCAACCGTAGAAGGGTATTTTGAAGGTCTTCCAGAAAATCATTTTGGGGATGAAATACGTGAATTGCTGAGTCATCGGAGAAAATGTATTGAAGTCAAGGGAGATTATACCGAAGAATAAATATATTTTCAATCATCAACAGTTATTGTTTTATTTTTGTAGTCTACAGATCTTTCACATCATCATCACGAAGATGTTGGCCTAGGATGCGAAGATGTTTTTCATGGAGTGAAGAAGTCATTGCGGCCGGAGGTGGATATTTCTCAGGTCGTCCCGAAAATAACGTCGGGGATGGAATACATGAATTGGAGAACCGCCGGAAAAACTGTATTGAAGTCAAGGTAGATTAGACTGAAGAATAAATGCATTTTCAATCATTAACAGATGTTGTTTTATATGTAGTTTAGAAACTTTTTAAGATCACAATTACAAAAACGTTGACCAAGTATGCGAAACCGTGATGAAGGGTAATAAACAGCAATAAATTGGTGATTATGGTATTGTTTTTTATCATTTTTGCTGTAGCTTTTATTTCTGAAACAGGTGCAACGTATTTCGAATCATATTACACCAACAATGGGAAAAACAACTGTGTTGAAAGAACGAACCCTTATGCGGGCATTTATTGTTAATTGGTGATCAGGAAATTTTATTGATTTAAGATTATTATGAATATCTATCCTCCTTACACAACGAGAAGAATTCCAGATTTTCGCTTCTACATTTAACCTTTTCCTTTTCTATTTCCGGCTATTAGAACAAAATATAACCGGCTAAGATGGCCACAGGTTTTCGCGAGGAACAATTACAGGTAGCTGGGCTGAGTGGTATAAATAAAAAAGTCTGGAAGAAATCGACTTATTTAGCCGCTAGTCTTCAAGAAACAAGGAAAAGTCGATATCTAAAAACAAAGAAATAACAAAAGACTGCCGAAAAAGATTAGATTTAGTTTCTTCATGCTGCGTAAACGATACCAACTATTCTTTCATCTTCGAAAATAGTTTTCGGAATCAATTAAAAGTTTTGGGCAATCTTAAAAGAAAGTACCTCATAGCCTTAAGATTAGCCCTCGAGAAAGGACGATGTACCGAAGTTCCTGAACTAGTTTGGCTGGCCAAAGTGGAAAACATTCGGCAATTCGTCACCGGAATTATCGAAAAATTCTACAAGAAAACGACAACCAGGCAGATCACGAACGTGAGAACACAGATAACCAAACACAGATTTGCGACATTTTGATCGACCTCTAAGTTAGGAAACAAGCTCTTTCTAGTCCTCGTGTCTAAACTAATTTCGGGTCAAAATGTGTCCATTCAAGTTCAGATAATCATCCCCGAATAAAATCATCCCGACGGCACAAAACGGCAGTAATTCGAGTATTTATCGCCGCCATCATTATACATCGGAGCGTGGAAATCCTCAAATCACCGGCCGTAACGCGCAGATAATAATTTTATTATTCCGAACGTCATCTCCACTCGTGTTTTTATCATTGTATATTATACGATTCGCATACGTGCATGTCATAAAATACGGCCCGGTCAAATTACCGAACCCGAATAATTAAAGTTTATTACGGACGCACCCCCGACGAGCGTCCACAACGCTCCCTCCCTCCCCGCCTCGTCCCCGGTTATCCTATATTTTTCATCTCTATTTTTCCGCGTTCGGCAATGATAATCGCGACGATCGTATTATTAAGGCCCGATACGATTCGCTTGTTATTTTAATTTTCGAACTCGTTCGCGGATACGGAACGGAACGAAATTACCGGTGATAAACGAAATACGCTTTTATTTCCGGTCGCGCCCGTTCTTTCCGGGTTCGCAGGCAGGCAGACCGTTTTTTCTTTCTCTTTTCCCGAAAAAGAAATGCGGTACGCGAAATTGCCCGAATTATTAGCGGCAATTTCGTCAGCGGCGGGCGTTTGATCTTACTACTGTGCGCCGATGCGTTTTAGTTTGATTTCTATGAAATTCGAGCCCGGTTTGGGTGAAACGGTACATGTTTAAAAATGCGAAATTCCTTAATGTTTTTGTTATTCCGAACGAATTGAATAGCGGCCGGCTAGGATTAGAACCTTGGGCAGTTTCTATTTAAAGTCATATTGGAAAAGACGCCGAAAATTGGTCGAAATTGTTTAAGGTTTATGATGAGGCATCCGACCAGAATAATACGGTGCTAAGTTTGGGAATCTAAAAGGGGGAACATATGAACAACTCTGCAGAAAGGACGAGGAGTAAATGTAAGGACGATCAAATGGGATAAAAGCCGTTTACAGGGGAACGGAGAGTGCTATTATAATGCATCACGAAAGATCAGAAAACTTGCAGACGATACAAGCAGGGAGAAAGGGATATATTCTGAATCCAATCCTGTTCAAGGAAGTACTGGATGAGGTAGTAAAAGGAGTCAAAGAACAAGTGAAACAGTAAGAGTCTTTAGCGAAAATGCTAGAACATACAACGAATACCTGGAAAAAGTTAATTTGAAAATAAACATAAGAAAGACTAATGTCGGTGAAATATCTCTGACTTACTCGTATTTCGTAATTAATTTGGGACAAATCATTCAAGCAATCCCAACAAAATTCGTGCCAGCAACATTAAACTGATAAATTATGCCTTGAATACTCGAAGATAATAGAACGTATCCTTTTGAAACAATTGAACGTGATTAACTATCGTAGTTCGTCCGGATGTCGAGAAAAATGGGAGAAATCATCACATTTTCGCGGTATTTCGCCTATAATTTTAGAACTGGTAAGAATTTCGGCTTGAAAACAATTTACCCGGAATCTTCTCGACGAAAGCTTCAATTTGATGTATAACACGACTCACTTTCCGATATTTCGCATTTTCGTTAAAATTCAAAGTTGACAAAATTGACAAAATTGTATTATTTCTTAATTGCGGCGAAACTTCGCACATTTATGATTTCGAAGATGCAGAAAACGATTCTCTACTTTAAATCGGTGAAATACGTCTGATTTAGTCGTATTTCGCAATTAATTTGGGAAAAATCAATGATTTCTGCAATGTTCTAGCAATCCCAAGAAGTTTCGGAATTATCAATAACTTTAGGCTGATAAATAATTACCTGAGCACTGAAGGATCACAGGACGTATCCTTTTGAAACAACTGAACGTGATTAACTATCGTAGTTGTTCCGAATTTCGTGAAAAAGGGAAAAATCATCAAATTTTCGCGATATTTCGCCTATAATTTTAGAACTGGTAACAATCTCGAGTTGAAAACAATTTATCCGGAATCTGCTCGACGAAAGCTTCAATTTGATGTATAACACGATCCACTTTCCGATATTTCGCATTTTCGTTAAAATTCAAAGTTGACAAAATTGACAAAATTGTATTATTTTTTAATTGCGGCGAAACTTCGTACATTTATGATTTCGAAGATGCAGAAAACGATTCTCTACTTTAAATCGGTGAAATACGTCTGATTTAGTCGTATTTCGCAATTAATTTGGGAAAAATCAATGATTTCTGCAATGTTCTAGCAATCCCAAGAAGTTTCGGAATTATCAATAACTTTAGGCTGATAAATAATTACCTGAGCACTGAAGGATCACAGGACGTATCCTTTTGAAACAACTGAACGTGATTAACTATCGTAGTTGTTCCGAATTTCGTGAAAAAGGGAAAAATCATCAAATTTTCGCGATATTTCGCCTATAATTTTAGAACTGGTAACAATCTCGAGTTGAAAACAATTTATCCGGAATCTGCTCGACGAAAGCTTCAATTTGATGTATAACACGATCCACTTTCCGATATTTCGCATTTTCGTTAAAATTCAAAGTTGACAAAATTGACAAAATTGTATTATTTTTTAATTGAGGCGAAACTTCGTACATTTATGATTTCGAAGATGCAGAAAACGATTCTGTACTTTAAATCGGTGAAATACGTCCGATTTGGTCGTATTTCGCAATTAATTTGGGAAAAATCAATGATTTCTTCAATGTTCTGGCAATCTACACAAACTCATCTCAATCAATGGAAATAAAAGCGACAGATTAGATGTGTCCAATATTTCACACTCACCGCATGCGTGTGCATATAAATTAGTTGACGTAATTGGTGTAAGTTGATGAACATTGATAAATTTCCTACATATTTTGTTGTTATTTACGATTATGCTAGCTAACAAAGTTAAAGCAAATGATTTGTTTATGTCATGAAAATTATATTTGGCTAATGAAGTTTTTATGAGAGCGCTTTAATTACGGATAAGAAATATGACCAGTGAATTTGAAATTTTGTTTCCTTTTTGATATAAATAGTGGTGGAGGTAATTCGCATGAGAAGTACCTATTTCTCATCATGAAAGATAGTCACGAAGTAGACTAGTCACGAAAGTAAAAAAGGTAAATTAAAAATGGAGAAAGATAGACTGTGGTCGATTTTCAGGCGTTGTAGTCGTCAATACAATGGGGCAGTAATAGAATAAAAGGAACATAGACCGAAGGATGGGAAAAAGAATCCTACACCACCGCAATTAAAGCTAAAATGTTGGGAGTGATTAACTATTTTGTGGGCGATAACCGCCGGCTAGCGTCTATGATTAAAAATCCAAAATTCGTCTGTTCATTTTGCGGGAAAAGCGAGACGGATAAAAACAGTATCGAATTATATCTTGAACTTTTTTGGCGGATGAATCAAGATATAAATTAACTATTCTACCCGACAACTTTGTAAAGGTACAACCTAAACCTACATATATAAACATCTACTTTCAACGATTCGTATTGCTTCGACGGTATGCACTTTCTTTCTCTTAGCATCGAGCTGGTGCGGTAGAAGGGGTAATACTTTGAAGAAGAAGAAGAGTTTCCGATTCAGATATGCTTCAATAACCATCTTGAAGCCCTATATGCTCCTGTGTTTAAATATTTTTTTCTTGAAGCATATCCAGATTAGTTGGCCAAAAAACGAAAATCAGGCCAATTTTCAGGGGGCTTTTCACCGCTCTAAAAGCTTTAATCGCAGCAACAGAAACCAGCCTCTTACCTAGCCCTATCACCTCTACATAATTACTAAATTTTGTCGAAATCGGCGTGTGCGGGTTGGAAAGCTTCCCTTGTGAGAAATATTGACGAACTTCTGTTCGAAACTGCGCATTTATTTTGCAATGTACTAAGCAACAATGGTAACCTTTTGACTGCCATTCCGACGAAGAATTCGCTAATTAGCTGCCGGTTTCCTCCCAATCCCAAACCGCCTAGGTAGTTTGCTTTCTCCTCTATCGCGAAGCTAGAGCTATAATAGCATGTACCCGTAAATACAGATCAACGACCACACTTGAAATTTGATTAATTAACGGCAAGTCTGGTTGAAAGCCGCCTTGCGAATATGTGTTCACGAATGACCGAACGCCTATAGAATCGTTAGCCGGGCGCGCTTAGGCGCTGTTAACACCGCCAGATTCGGTTACAAGGCAGGAAATTGATAATGTTGGTCAAACATAATCTGGCAACGCAATTTACGTAACGATAGTGATGTATTATGATGAACTTTCCAGCGCAGGAGCTTGTTAACAGTTCCGCAGATGTTCCGATCGTACTGCATTTATATCGCGCGAACTACGCGTGTACGTGTATCGCGTCGTCGAAGCCGTTCCATTCCAATCAATACGCTAACTGCATCGAGTTTCGCCTTCCCCCATTCCTCTCTCTCTCTCTCTCCCCCTCTCCCTCTCGCTCTCTCTTACACCAAAGCGATAGATTTTAATTAGAAATGTTATTAATTTTCTGACGATAATGGTCGAAATTTCGCGGCGGCAAATTAAAGTTGGAAACCTAAATTATGCGCGGTAATCACGAGTCGATGAAGTAGGTATACGCGTCGAAGGGCTCCATTTACGTTTTGTTTGCGTCGAAGCGGAAGGCATTCGTACAATGGTGTTGCCTAACAGGCGTGGAAACACCGCTTCAAGTGGCTTATCGCGAAGTTCAAGTTTTGATCAACCTAAGTGAAGAAGAACGTGTATCAAGGCATCGGGTCAAATGTAAATTCGATGCGTTAAAAGATAAAGATCCAAAGAACGGAAAAGCGTCTTCCTCTTCACGTGCTGGAAAATAATTTCTCCAGAGACTTATATCCGGCTGATGCCGGCTGAGGTACTAAAGTACTTTCGTCGTCAGCTCCCTCCTGTAATTTGTTACCAACAACATGGAGACTAGTCGGCTTCTAGCTCTTACGTCGGTTCTCAGATGTTCTCGAAAATAAAGCTTAGGATATGCTAGCTGTCCTAGCCTACAATAGCTGACACTAGTTTACTAGCCTGCACTAGTTCCCTCCAATTCAGGGAAAAGCAACGTGGACGATTAGTTTAAACAGCAAAACTTAGGGAAACGGAACTTCCAAATTCACTCAACGAATTTCCGTGTATATCCTCGAAAACGAGATTTAAATGCGAAAACGCAATAAACTAGTCCCGGAAACCGATTTGTTCCAACTCAACGTCAGAAGCTGAATGTTTTACATACGCACGCTTTATCGAAAACTTACGAAAGCGGGGCGCCATCTACCCGTCGAACGTTGAACCGAGAGATGCCACTAGTAATGATACGGAAAAGAAACAATTGACAGTAACAAAGTCTCCACTAATTTGATGACATCCTCTCAGTTACTTCCAAGCTCAGGGACAACAGTTCGTTCTTTAAAGCCTTTGGACTCGCTTACAGCAACACGTTTAGACCGGAGGTTTAGACGGATAGAATTCATTATCCTCAAAAGCACCATTTTTCGGAGATGACCCAACTCTCAATTTCCGCTCAACGCCCGAAAAGACGATATCGCTTGAGAATAATTCATTTTACACTGAAGATTTGTAGAAATAGTTCAGGTCCTCGAAATAAAACCCGCTTAAGATGATCCAATTTCTACTACAAAAGCTTCCAAACAAGGTGATATATCCAAGCATTATTGCTGATGTCCTTAAGAAAAGAATTGTTGAAGGAAACTTCTCGGGGATGATCTAATGGCAGAAATTTTACCGTTTCATGTGTTCACCTTCTTGGGCATGACCGAATGCTTCATTTTGAAATTGTCGAACGCTCGCATCCACCTTTCTGACTTCTCTGCAACATAGCCTCCGTATATAATGTGTTCGGAAGTTGGAGATCTCTCCCATGGTATCAAAATTATGAGGACGAAATGCTCTCCTTTGAGAAAAGTGTTCATTTGTGGGGTCGAACTTTCTATTCTTCGGGATTTCTCCACTGGAAATGGTAGTTCAGATGTGCCCAATGATACGATGTTGAATGTAGATGAAATAACTGTTGCTTCTTGCCAGCCTTCAAAGCTCCTTGCACCAACACATTCAGACGTAAAGATTTTCCAGGAAGAATTCATTGTTCGCAGAGACACTTCTTTCCGTGCTTTTCCAATGATTTTTTATCACTTGAGGATATTGTCTTTATTCTTCCGAAACCATATTTCATATTTAACCTCAAAATATCTCTGGAACCTTCGTATACAATACTTTCGATAGTTAAAGATCTCGTGCACGGTATGAAAAGTACGGTGATGAAATGCTCTCGTTTGGGAGAAGTGTTGACCAAATTTAATTTGTATGGTGAAATTTCGTATTCCTGATGTTTTCTCCGCTAGGGAATAGTAGTTTAGACGAGATACAATGTTAGGAACAACAGTTAGTTCTTCCAAGCCTTTAAAGCTCCTTGCAGCAACACATTCAGGCGAAGGCCTTCTCCAAATGGGATTCATTGTTCTCAAAGGCACTTCTTTCCGTTCTTTGCCGATGATTCTTGGGCACTCGAGGATATCACAGTGATCCCTCCTAAACCCCGTTTCGTTTCTAACTTCAAAAAATCGCATGGAACATAGCCATTGTGTACTATTTTCAGAAAATTTTTGGGAATAATTTGCATAATACGAAAAGTATAAGGATCAAATCATTTCGTTTTCATTGCGAGCAGTGTTAACCAGAGCTCGTTTGCGAAGTGAGACCTTTTATTCTCCGGCGCGGATGACAGTTCAGTTATTGAAATGCGTATTCGATGACACCTAGATCGGAATGGTAGCGATGAACACTGCTTTGGTACTGCTATGTGCAGCATTAATCAGGATCGATTCGTTCTTTTCCAGGTGGGACGTTAAGGTACTCGTGTGATGTACGTCGAAATAATTGCAGTTTCAAAGCACGAAAATTGTACTTGTCGGTTGACTCTAGCATCATCGTCTCTTTCGTTACAAACGCCCTCTCGTACTCGCTATCATATTCCTTTCCATCGTTTATCGCGCTTCCATGTAATATCGTCGCATCGACGCACGTACATACAACATCGACAAAGCCGTCGCGTAACGTCATTAAACAAATTGGCAATGCACGAATTCATGGAACGAATTACGTCGATAATTTCAACACACGCGAGCGACTCACTGTTTGACGTTACGGTGTCATCGTCGGTGGCGGCGGCAGCACGTCAGCCATCAACCCTCCCCTTAATGAAACTAATGCGAGGAGGTCCTGAACATCATCGCGCGTCGTAATGGAAGCGCGCGCGAAGTGCTCTTTCGCTCGCCGAACAAAGTTATTATAATCAAAGAGAACGGCGACAATCTATTTCCGCCTCATCCTACGAAAACCCTCCACAGCTAACAAAAACATGATTGATTTATATAATACAATAACGCCGAAACACTTTACATGCCGGGCGTCGCCGTCGCTAGCCGAGCTCGGCGCTCCGGCACTCGACGTTATATCTAGTATGTGTGTGTATGTACGGGGATTCGAGCATGTGCCTCGATGGCATACATAAATGTATCAAAAGGATGTACGGTTCGGAATACGACGCCGAGATAATGCCGCGGCGGGTAGGCGGCGGTGGGCGCCACTTCGCGGAAAGCTGACGGCAGACACAAAAGGAATTGCATTTCCGATAAACACTTCTTAGTCTAAAAGCCAGCAGTCGCCTGATGGAATGTGGGCCGTCGTGTAAGAAGGGAGGACGTGAATAAAATATGATGTTGAGTAGGTGGTGAAATTTTATTCCGCGAGAAATTGGTAAAAGGTGGGGGCTTAACGAGTTTATCGAAGAAAGAACTTTTCGTCACCCAGCAAAAATACTGAACAAAATTATTCCTTATCTTAAATTTCGGGAGGAATGAAACACACGGGGTAGTAGCACCATAATAGGGTCGTTCCAACACAGCACAAAACCAATTTGTGAATCGTCGGGTACATGCAAATTTGTCATTCCAAATACCTAAGAAGTCTGATAAACTGATAAACTTTTAATGAGGATCAACGTAGAACTGACAGACATACACGTTTCGACTTCGCAGATCTCACTAGTTTTTTCCGCCAAAAGCTCGCGGAATTGGACGTTTCTGCGCCGCCGTTTCTTCGCCGGCCCGGTTCTTCGCCGCCTTGGTTGCTTGAGGCACGACTAAAAATTGTCCAATCGTGCTCAAATTATTTTTGTGTCTTTTTGACACCAAGCGAAATGTTTTTAGCGCTTGCCTGGATATAAATTGGGAAAAGTAATTTGCTTCATATATATAAGGACCGATCTAGTGTATAATCTTAAATATTCCTTATTTTCAAAAAGAATTCCTCTATTTTTAATTTCTTTTTTAATATAACTGGTGATGAATCGGCGACGACGAACCGAAGGACCAGAATCGTTCTAGACCGGAAAGCTCCTCTACGACTAAAACAATTCCCGAAAATTTTGGTGAAGTTACCTCCATCGAATGATATCCTTTAGAAGGGAAACAAACGACTTCTTTCACCACGTATTAATTTTTGACGAAACGTTTATGCTCGATCTCGCATAATCTCGAAAGCCACTACGTTCGACAGAATTATTCTATTTCCGTGCTAAATCCGTAAATGTTTCAAAAGTTCCCCGAATAATTTACGGGCGCGTTTCGTGCATTGATCCTTTTCAAAAATTCATCGCCTTTTACACTCTAACGCCTAGTTGTCGGCTCCATTATGCACGAGGCGTGTCGCAATCCGCAAACGTTTCGGATCCGGAACGAACGTGAAAATTTTATTCGCTAAAAACATATGCACACGTCCGTTACTGCTGTGAGTAGATGTTTTTAAAAAGGACAAAAGGCGTTACATGATTTATAAGGGGAACGTTCTGAGGCGCAGATTTTCTAAACAATTGTCCTTGTGGGATTATCGAAGCTTGTAGCGAGGCCCAGAAGAGACTTGCAATTAGTCGTGTTTGGAAGGAGCAATGCTTTTTATGTTCGAAGTTTTAATTCGTAAAAGGCATCAAAAAGAAAATCAGAATAAGTGCAGCCGAAATGAGATTCTTACGAAAAATACCATAGAGGACAAAAGGAGAATAGCTAAGATCACAAGCGAAGTTTTTAGGAAAACTTCGAAAAGGAAACCCATTCCCATAAAACTGCAGGAAAGACAGCTGGCATGGCTAAGGCACGTGCATAGAACGCCGAAGCCCAGGTTAACTAAAATCATTTACGCAGCTAGACTAAGGAGAACGCGGCGGGAAGAGGTTAAAGGAAGCGGCAGCGGGAATAAAAGAGGGAGAGATGCGAGACCCAAAATAGGGAGAAATATAAAAAGGATATCTATTCAACACAATAGTCTTACACCTCCAGACACAAAGATTTAGAATTAAGTAAGGACTAAAATGAAAATACTTACAACACTTCGCTTGGACAGAGTTAATATGCGTATCTTCACAACTAAGTTCGCTTTTCCCATCTTTAATGGACAACTTCGATCGACTCTGACTCGTACTATATCTAGCAATACCAAAACAGATTTTACCGCCATCATCCGGGTTTGGGCGTTTTAGAATTTCGCCAATTATGGTAATTTCCAGTGAATAAATCACAAGGAAAAAATGTCAGTCGAAAAGTGGACACTTGGTTAATACTGCTCTTAAAGGAACGTAGCTTTTCACCATATTTATCATATTGTGAGATGGCGATGTACGAGGTGCACCCAGGGCAGTCAGTAGCTTAGTGTCGTGTTGACTACTCTTGCAGAATGGAGGCTTGGATGATTATTCTAAATGTCTTTAATTTTTAGGGAATAGATAAAATACTATCAGGTAGATCTAGTTGAAAGACCGTTCAGAATTCCAGAGCCATCAGAACGAGGGATCCTTACCGTTGTCGGATAGATCATCTTTCAGCAACAGTTCTTGGAAACGCGAATCTATTTTGCAAGTTGTAGGAGTAGGAAGTGGCCTTACCAAAGCAGTTCTATTGTACAGGCTACCATTTCATTCTTCAACCGGGACAGTGTCGTAGATATACGTCTATTCTTTATTAAGCCACGGGTCACCTTTTAGCAGCTTCGTTCAGAAATACAGACACCACCACCAATGATTATTGGATTTGTCTATTGGGACTGGTGGCCGCTATAGATAAATTATATAAATCTATGGAACGTCCATTACTTTTCAGCAATTTCATTTGGAGTAACAAATATTCGTGTTTAGCTCAACACCAAAATACGAGCCAGTTTAAATCATTGCGTCTGGAAAGCATTTTGGAGAATGGCTGGTTCGGTATTCTTCGACAGAGAATACGAGATAATGAATAATAAACGGATAGAAATTTTTAACGGCGAGGTGGTGGATCATATTGAAGCAAATTCATGCAGTCCAGGGGACTACAATAGCATATCCATTGTTTATGCAAATTTCAGTATTTTAAACTTTGAAATTTCTTGGAGTTAGAAGCTGTACCATTCTGGGCGCTTTCGCTAGAGAGACCCAAACTTCTTTCTGACACGTTCGGGACCCGAACCGAATTGTTCTCAAACGATATCGTTTGATCGAAACATCCATCGTTTTTGCAAATTTTAGAGCAGGTATGGGCAACCTCCGGCCCGCGGGCCACATGCGGCCCTCGAGTAAGGTTTGTCCGGCCCCTACTGAATTCTTTCGTTGCATATTAGCACGGCCAAAAAAAAAAAACCTTTGTAAACGTTCTGAAAATATAACTATCGTTCAAACCAGCCTTGTTTTATTGACCTATTAGTGGTAGAGATCTATCATATAAGATATAATGAATAATAAGGATACTACAAAAATGTATATTTTTCAAGATTACTCACAGCATAAAACTTCTACAAAAAAGGTTGCCCACGCCTGTTTTAGAGCAAGATATTGGATCATCCTCAAGGAGTTTCCTCCAAACTTCTATCGACAGTGATACTAGGATATGTTAGCTTATTTGGAGGATTGTCTTCAGGCAATTTCATTCTGAAGACGTCGACCACTATTTTCAACTTTGAGTTCACAGGATATTACCTTCAAGCGGTATCATTTGGGGAAAAAGCGGGCGTTCGATAGTTTTAGAATTGAGCCTTGGATTATCTTCAAAAACTTGGACATAAAGCTAGCAAATTTCCACGAGACATAAACACTAGTCCGTAAACTATTTTTAGGCGATTATATTTGAGACTGTTGGTCTATTTCCAGGATTCCTGGGGCTGTATTGCTTTAATTATACCGGCAAAGCGAAGATCCTGGAGAGTTTGATCGCTTCGTGGTGGTTGCATTTGTACAATACAATCCATTGCTTTTGAAAACGTGGAGATTGAAGCTGAACCACCATCCACCATTTGCGTTCGTAAGATATCAAAGTTTTCAAACGGTGGTCTCAAGAAACGGAAGGGATTGACGATCATTTCGGAGCAAATATAATATATATTATAATTCCATCTAAAGCATCTACCACTTCAACGATTACTTTGCGAAGAACAACCAGGTTTGGATGACTTCGACTATCTGATTCTGAAACATCTTTTAAAAAAATTGACCACATTCAACCCTTGGCTACCATTGAGAGGTGGTAATTATGTTCACAATTTTCTGATAGAGCTTGTTCGACAATTTATGTAATGGGCTTAACGTGATTTATTTCGCTAGAACAACAAAAAGCAAATTTTTGTGGTCTCCTTGGCTCTTTTGAGTTTGCTGGTATTCCTTGTATTCTTAAGGCAATGATACCTTGAGGGGATTCCGCCAGATGCAGTTTTCGCAGATTCTTCCATCAAATGCCACTTATTAGCAATCTGAATTCTTTCAAATGAGGTTGCGATATCACATTTTTATTGGAATAAATGAACATGCAAGAAAGAACTTTGCAACTTTATCTTATCCTGTATGTAGGCTCCAGCTACCCTACATGAACAATTACTTAGGGAAACTTAACCAATTGCGTTAGATGAAGAAAATGTTGAGTTCCTTCTGATCCAGGCAGTTTTTTCGTCTCGAAGGACTGGACTGAAACTTTTCTATCTGCTTACTGGACATGATACTGGAAATTATTAGAAAATCCTTTATATCCTCGAATTTCTTCATATTTCAATAACACAGATCCAAATTGTCAATTCCTTGTCCAAGGTCTTAAGCCAGCTGTAGCTAAAACAACAATAACGAAATCCCTCTCCTTCCAACTCCATACACTCCTGTGCATCGATATTTGGTATTCCTTTCGGCGAAGCGTCGCTTCGCCTTTAAAGTGCTCAATTTACCAAACCGAAAATTGCTGTTTAAAGTCAACACGCTCTCGAATAAAAATACTCGACTCGAGTCGAACATGTACACGGAATTGGGCTCGTCGCGTCCTCCCGTACAAGCAACTGCTGCCTGCATACATACAACGGGCCTTAATTTCACCCGGCCGCCGATATTCAGGGATGCAGGGCGCGTATAGGCGACTGCATGGAAACAACTTCGACGTAAATATCGCGCGTCGACGGTAATTCCCCCGGGGAGGGGACTTCCGGAACTCGTCGTGGAACGAATACGACGAGTCGCGACTCGACGTTGCTCGAGACGTAGCTTACAATTGGTAATTATCGAGACACCCGGAGAGAGGAGGAGGCGAAGGGGGAGGGAGGGAGTAAGGGCTGTTAAAGTCTTGTTTCTTTTTTGTCGCGCGTGTTATTAGATTTTCTGCAGTGTGCCGAATTGTATCCAGCTTTTACGTTACGATCGATTCTCCCTTGTTGGATGCTGTTTCTTTGGCTAGGGTAGGCGCGGAAAAACAAAACTTCAAAAGTCTTAAAAAAACTGATAGCGATTGCAACAACTGCGATGTCTTATTACTGACACTATATCATATCGGTAAACTCCTCACCGCACAAATATTTATTATTCACATACTGAACGCCTGCGCGAGGTACAACAAAACAGTGTTGACACCGACTTTATTTCTTTTACAGATTATCTCAAACACAGTCTCCTTATTCTTATTTACACAAATATTTTACTAAATGACAGATGTACCTTACCAAATAAACCGTGATTTCTTAAATTGTATTCATGCAAACTTAATCTCCCCTTCTACAACGTGGGGATGTGTTTTTCTACTTACTAGGATTTAAGATTACTCAGAAAAGGAGCACCCACGTCATCGTCTAAACAAAGACGGCGGTCCCTTGCGTCGGTTATTGCTGTTCGATTTACAATAGAGAGAGGAAGCTTGCCTTTTACATGAGTATCTAGTTAATAGAGGCGGAAGCCTACTACCACAATAGATAAGTCACACGAATTTTCCGTCGCAAACACACACTTACCAGGAGTCCTCCGCCCATAGTTATCATTTCTTTCCCTTCACCGCTTATCCTTTATCAACGTAAATTAGCCTTTTACATTAGCTATTTTGCTCAGTCGTTAGATAGCTTAAGTTGTATAATTGCTGTGCAAATTTTCGGTCCGCCTTGACATCATTGTTGTTTTTTTAGAGATTTAAGTTTGAAGGGTATTGCCTACCCCTTTCTTTTGATACTCTTGAGTATTTTGTTTTGTTAGGGAAATCAGAGGAGCAATGCAAAGTTTATCTTGTTCCTGTGACTATTGACCACCGTTATATATTGTTTTATTTGTGCGCGTTACACCACGCGCGTTAGAAATTTTTGGCGCCCAACGTGAAGCTAAGCCCACAAAACGCTTTTTTGGTAGTATTTAACCCTGCTGGTAGGGGAATACTCCAGACGGTTGCTCCCCGTGGCGTAAGAGGCGTCTTAGGAGAAGCAATCCCCCATTTTGTGATTGTTTTGGTCAGCTTTCCGTTTGGAACTTGGATGTTTTAGTTGGTTTGTGTGTGCGTAGGCCCGCTGGTAGGGGCGAAAGAATAGTACAGACAGTAGTCCCCCGTGACGTAAGAGGCGTCTTAAGAAAGCATTTTTGCGGGTTGATCCCGGCTACCTTGTCACCTTTTTTGTACTTTTGGCTTTCGATTTAACCCTTGAAACTTAGTTTGTCACCGTATGCGGCTATTCTTTGAGGAGACTAAGTCATTACGATTTCAGGATCGATTTTCAGACGATCACTTTTGCTTGATAACGTAGTTTGTTGGTTTTGGGAACTCAATTTCCCGTGCACACGTTGACCTGAAGCGGCTTCGTATTTTTTTCTTTTTGAATTGTGGTCCTGCTACCAGGTTCGTGTCTACTTCAACCGCTGACAAATAAGGGAACTCCTTTTCGTACTTTAGGGAACTTAAAGGACACCCAACTTTCTGTTGGTCTTCGTCGTTTTGCGACGCTTGTGCTAATTTACCTCTTGAAGATGTTTGTCTCGTAGCTGACGAAGCACGTGTCATGGGATTTAATTAAATAATTATGTGGTAAACACTTACCGATGTGATACAGTCCCCTTTTGTAAACAACTATTTACCCCAACATCCTTGCATTAAAACTTTCACCTTCCAACTAGTTACCGAAAACGTATCTAATCGGCTGGCTTCCGTGATATGTAGCTCACCTTTCCGGGGCGACGACTTTCGCGAGGAACGAGCACACCTTACGTCCCCGTCGTCGTGATTTATGCCGGCGCTTCGCGGACGGACGACGGACGACGAACGATCGTAAATCGAACGCCGGGCGTCTGAGGTTGAAACCTCGCAGATTGTCATGAAATATGGTCCTTCATTCGCATCGAACGCCTCGGCCTCTGCCCGCTGTATATACTACATATATAGGAGGTACAAGGCGCCATGCATGACCGATTACAAATTACCGCCAAAACGACGAAGAGCCCGTCGATATTCACCAGACCCCGTAGCATGGTTGTAACGTTTAGTCCCATTATCGAATAAGCGGCTTAAATTCGATGACTTGCCACTTGTGCCGGTAGGAAGAAGGATGTCTGCATATCCTTGAATTGTTATCAATTAGGAAATAGTAGTAATAATAATAATTTTATTTGTTCTGTGGTACAAAGGATATTGCAAAGAACTAGTCAAGAAAAAGAGAAACACAAAGAAAATGCAGAGAAAATACAAAGAAAATGGAAGTGAAATACAGAGAACAATATTTGGCATTTAATTTAGCTCGGTTTTAAATCTGGCAATAATCATATTCTGACACCTCTCATTATATACATAACTGTTGATTAGTTCCAAGACATGTGCTCCGCTATCAAAAGAAAAGCCAGTACATCTTCAAAGCATATCTCACCAAGCAACCTGTCTATTCGTAAAGCGAGTTTCAAGGAAGAAATACAGAGTAGGTTTAAGGTTGGCATAAAATTTTTGGTGGTTGTCTTTTTCCAATTCTGTTTGGGACTTCTGATGATTTTTTTGTTTCCTTATACGTCCTTCTAGAGAGTAGAGAGAGGGAGTAGAGAACGAGATAAAGAATAGAAAGATGGATCCGTACATCTCCATATGATCATGGAGGCGCAACATGCTAATTTAGTCAAAAGATAAAAATTACTACAATTAGAAAAAATTCACCCTCATATCCCTGACATTTACTAGCGTAAAATGATAAAAACATAGAAATAGGGGAAGAAGAAGGAGAAGAACAAGAATAAAAACAAGAACAAAAAAAAACAAGAAACAGGAAAAAGAAGGAGAGGAGGAAGAGGAGGAAGAGAAAGAAGAAGAAGAAGAGAGAAAAAGGAGTAGTGATTTGATGAGCCATTGCACAACTTTCTTTGAGAGCTGCCTAACAACTCATTTAAATTCATAGGATGTTTTAAAGGGAGTCGTCATTTATGCTTATTTTTACTGACTAACTGACTTAACTACACATCTAATTTCCAAGGGGCGTTTTAAAGGGAGTCATAATTTATGTTTTCTTTGTTTGGCTTTCTTTGAGAGCTAGCTAACAACAGCTCTAATTTCGTAGGTCGTTTTAAAGAAAGTTGTAATTTATATTCGTTTTGGCAGGCTATTGCACAGCGTTGAGTGAGAACTTCCTAACAACTGTTATACATTAGAGTGGAGACGAAATTTTTCTTTAATCTTACTTTTCCGGTATTATCAATTAATGACACAAAGATTTAGAGGTGTTCATATAAAATTTCAGCTTTCTAACTCAATATCGTTTCAGCACCATACAAAACTATATTTTCGATTATGTTGTGAAAAATATTTTTCTTTCACATCATATCCAATGTTGTCATTTCACGACAAACAAGGCAAAGTCTTTGTTGCTCTTTTCGCGTGTATTATTCTAGTCTGTATGTTTCCTTCCTAAGCCTCTGATGATGGTTTGAAAGTACTTGAAACTTGTGCATCTTTCAATCCTATCAGTTTGCATTGGTAGATTGACAATTCCTCCACCTATTCTTATATACATATTCTGTTAATAGATAGAATGCATGTTTCATGTTCTTCCTTGAGTTTCAACGCTTTTCCTTTCTCTCCTTATATTCTTTAATGTTCGGTATTGCAACTTCACATAACTTTCAAGCATCTTCGAGGTAATAGCCGATGGAACACGATCAAATTCGAAGGACTCGCTTATACTAGCGTGTCAAAATAGACAAACTTATCAACTTTCCAATATCAAAAATTTCATAGAAAATTCTTCGTTCTGCTCGAATCGGAGATTCTAAACCTCTACCGCGGTGTTACGTATCTACGAAAAAGAGGGAAAAGGAGCGACAACGGAAGCGCCTATCGATATCAATTCGTTCGCTCACCTACCGGCTGCACTTCGTTAAACGCTTATTAAGTTCGAAGTGAACGGCGCGACGCGACACGCTAAGGCGGAAAAGCGGAAAACTGTCGAGTCATAAATTTATTTCGAGACAAAGGAGGCCAATCGATCGGTCGTCGAGCCGTTTTAACGCGATAACGCACCGTATAATGGAGCTGTTTCACGCAAAAACCCGTAAATAGGCGGGTAGCTCTTTTGAGTTTGTTTCTTTTCTCTGTTATCCTACAGCGGAAACTTTTCGATTCAATATAAGAAAGTTGACAAGCGCGACGTAGGTACGTGTATCCGTATCGTTTAGCATTTTATAGTCTTTAAATGGGCACGATCTCATCATTAGTTAAAAATATTTTCTATTATAATGTTTTAATTCTAATTTTTGTTACGGTGGCACTCGTGGAATTCTCCCAATGCGTATATTTTCATTATCACGACATTTACAAAGTATCAAACAGTGTCTTAGTTTCCTCTCTTAGTTTCCGATTTGGGTCACTTTTGACCAGGTTTTAGTACTCGACCAAGTCACATTAAAATTTGCACATTGTGCGACGCTGAAAATGTTTACTGCTGTAACTTTGATACATATGTTGGGAAAATTAGGAACTTGTCAGAACGTAACCAGCGATCAACAGTCGCCAAAACGTTAACCGAACATTGGCAAAACGCAAGTTATACTACGACGAATAATTTTTTTCACAGTTACAACATTAGCTAAGGAATTATTACAAAGAAATTTAACTTTATTGGGTATAGTGAGGAAAAATAGAAAGGATTTACCCAAAGAACTGTTAGTCATAACAGATCGAGCCGAATACCCCTTTCATTTTTTATTTAGACAGGGTATTGTGGTTTCTTATGTAACAAAACCAAATAAGTTTGTTGCATTACGTTTTACTCTGCACCAACGTGAAATAGCTGGATAGGATCAAAATTTTAAGCCCGAAATTGTGTTGGATTACGACAAAACCAAAAGTGATGTGGATGTTCTTGATAAAATTATCCGTGAATATAATTGCAAACGTCCAACACGAAGGTCACTTCTAAGTTATCGACATTGCATGTTACAATGCATTTGTCCTGTGGTCTGGATAAAAGATCCTAATTTGCAAAAAGACTACGTCTCCAAATCATCCAGAAGATTATTTTTGGAAGAACTTGGCGAAACTTTGGTTCGAGATAATATACATCGCAGAGTCAACAAAATATTAGACGATGTTAGGGGTTACTCCAAAAACATTTCTTTGGCAATAGAAGCTACTGGAGTCAATTTACCAAAAAAGAAAAAGGAAGAAAAACACCAGTCAGCAGCAAAAGGAGGCCGTTGCTATGCATGTAGCGGAAATGATAATAAATATTGGAAGAGATGTGATAAATGCAAGAAAACACTAAGTCCTAAGCACTCAACTTTAATCGAAGAATGTCAAACTACTGTGCTTTGTGTGATGAGGAATAAATTTATTAGGACTTTCAAAGTAAAACAAAAACAATTGCTTTTTTCAGATAGCAGATATCTCCAAGGCTATTACTGAATATTTTAGGTTAAATATATAAATGTTGTATAAATAACATGCATACTAATAATAAAATGTCATCTTTACATTTATTGTGCCTAAAACATATTTTTTATTAGTTATGCGGTTAAAACTGCGTGGGTCAATGTTGACCCTGTTATACTATCTGGTGTAATTAAAATTATTGTCGTACTCTAAATTTAGGGAAATTATACAATCAAGAGTACAGTTAATAAGAAATTCTCGATACATATTCGCACGTGCAACCTCTCGTAAAGCAACGTCCCGTGAAAGATCGGATGCAGAAACAATTTAGCTTTCCGTATGCGTACCGGGAAGGCAATTCGCCCTTAATGGTTAGGTTCCCTCGCGAAGAATTGCTATTTGCGTCCCCTCGAAAAACGTACTACTTACGTTTCCCGAAGACGGGATCGAAGCTCGCGTACAAGTACCGTACGCGACTTGAATACGAAATCCGCGCCTTCGCCGAGGTGTTGAGGTCCGTGGAAGATCGTGGAAATCGTTAATTTTCCCCGTCATTAAACTTGCGCCTAATAACGGCGGACAGATAACGTCAAAGTGAAATCAAACGCGCGAAAGGTATAAACGCGAAATTGGAATGATTCGTAGTTTCCCGGCTGTGGTGTACGGTGGTGGAATAAGGGAAAGCTAGCACATAATATTCGCGGTTGAAATGGGGTACTGTGGTGGCCTCGGAAATAAAAGTTCTGCTAATTGACAAAGTTTAGTCCACCAATCATTCCTGCGCGCTCAAACAATAATCTAGCTTTTCCTGATCCGATTACATCGGTAAGGGATGAAAGGCAAACGTATAGAAATTCGTCGTCGTCGAGGCCGCATCAAACAAATCCAAATTTAACGGGAATTACGCGACCGCCTCCGTCGACATCCTCGTCGTTTCTTCGAATACATTACTTACAGTATTAATTTAAGTTGGCGGTATTAAATTTGGGGTTTCGACGCGTCCTTCGGGGAACGTTTCGTCATCCCCTACGACCGCATGCGGACTTGCCGGATTCCCCGGGGACGAATAGCGAATACGGCGATGAGTAGCTGCGACGCCACGCACGATTACCAGACGCGAGGGAATACCCCCCTCCACCTACTACTCCGACGACGACGGGGTGCTCACCTACGTGTTATTAACTCGAACGCGGGGAAATCGGCGAGGATGGGAAAATTTACTACGTATTCGGTCGGAATCCGCTCAGCGTCTGGCTTTCGGACTCGTCCGTGATGACGGGGAGGTTGATTTTGACGGGAAAGAAACTACGCAATAAAAGTACGCGTCGTCGTCTGTCGGTTCGAGGGAGGGCGATATTGTAGCTTATACATTCGTTCGGATAGACGTAGGTAATGGTTTTCTTGGACCGAGCGGGCGACGAGACGAGCGAGAGGGAAGAAGACGGGAGGAAGACCGGGATCTCCCTCGGGAGCGCGTAATGAAAAACTTCAAGGCTTTGTGAAATATTGTTTCTTAACGTTCGAGTGAGATCCTCAAATAAAAGTCAATTTGAGATAGGTCGGATGGGTACTGTTCGAGCTCCGCGCGTCGCCCCCGTCCCGGAGGGAGATTTGAAAAATGAACGTTTGCCCTGTTGGCGTTTAAACTGCAATTTTTCCCCGCACGTCGAGGGTACCGCGCTTAGTTTTATGAACGACTTTTTGTTTTAAAGCTCCTTCGCGTTTTCTGGATTGAAGATGACGACCCAGTTGGCGAAATCCTTATTCAGCAGCATCCACGTAGATGTATTAGTATTTTTGTTTATATCTTTGGTGTTCCTCAGCGAGATATTAGCAACACAGTCCTGGAAATTAGAAGCATCTTTTTCCCTTTCTCGGATTTGACTGCTGATTATCCGAGCTTAGGGACTTCTAATTACAAATCTGAAATCCGTTTGTTTCTATCACATCGGGATTTGTCACGAAGTATTGCGAAAAATCCTGTGAAATTCATACAAAAATTGGGGATCTCAAGTGAAAAGAGAAACGTAATTAAAGAAGTGAGTGGGTAGTTGAAATTATTTTCATTTTTATGGATTCTTTACATACGAACGAAAATTTTAAAATATTGTAGAGGTTCGTGGGACGGTTTATTTTCTCTTTTCAAAGCTTCTCGTTCGTGCGTCTGTTTTGGATTATCAGCCTTCAGCTTCCAGCAGTGGTCAGCCATCGTGTTTCTATTATTCTCCATTTCCTTTATATTCCGATGAAATCTTTCACATCGGTCTTCACCTACAACTCCTAAATCAACAGAAAAGTAGCTTAAGTGAAAATGAAGGAACTAAAGTGTGAAGCTCATGAGGCAATCCACTCGTTAGAAATTTCGGAGCATATCATTTATTATTTTTTGATAATTTGGGCTTTTATGGTTTCCTAAAAAGTTTCTAATTATTCAATAGAAGAAGGAGATACATGCTGAAATTCTGTTATAAGTGATAGAGGACGTAAAATGTTTCATTGTAAAAACCACAGAAATATGGTTATAGTTGTGGTTTTACGTTTTTCATCGCTTATAATGGAATTTCATTCAACGTGGATCTCCTTCTTTTATTGAACATTGGAAGTCTACCAGTGGTGGTAAACAGGACAAATGGTTTTTCAAACTGCAGTTTAAATACAAGAAAATACAAGATCTTAGATCAGAATATTTGGTTTTTACATATGTGCAAGCAACATGAAGCCAAGCCTAAGCATATTAAACTAAAGACCAATCAAGTAAAACCTTTAGATTCTAAACCACTATTCATCCACCTTATGAAGCTATAGTATGGTGAAACCATATTGTTGTGGTTTTTACAATAATAATTTCAAATTTTTAGTTCCTAATTATTTGTGGTAACGATACCCATTCAGCCAATTTGATAAGGTACAGTTTTCATCCTTCATCAGTGTTGTTACCAATAAAAATGCCAATCTTTAGCTTAGCTTCGGACAATGATGGGAATACTCCTTGCAAAAATTTAAATCTATCGCCTTGATTATTTAGAGCCTTTACAAATTGTTTCATTTGACCTCAAGCTGCTCATTTCCTGGTTTTATTTCCTCCGAAGTTTGCCTCTTCTTCCTCTCCTACTTCCTGTCCCTGTTTTCAAGAGAATCTTTACCTTCTTCTTGCTATTAAATAGGCGCTAGATGTCCGAACCATCTTAATTGTTGAGTTTCGAGTTTTTCTTGTCGCCTTTTTCGACCACTCTACTTCATATTCCAACCATTTTTGTTACAACTGTAACTTTCTCTAATATCTTCATGCCTACACGCTATTTCTTTTTAGGTAATCGGTTAACTATAACTTAACTATTCACATTCGGATGTCAATGTTAATGGTGCTAGAACTCATTCATATACTCTTGCTTTTCTTGTCTTTCAAATTCCTCTTTTGATGAAGGACGTCTTACATTCGTTATTGGATAAAAGAGAACGCGCGAACCGTCCAACAGAAACGGTTACCGATCACAAGAATAGTTTATATGCAAAGTTCTTGACTCTTGCATGCTTGGGTCGTACTTTTTTAAACGCTATCTTCACATGTTTTATGTCTTATTATTTTGATATAATAATTGCGATGTTCTAGCCACTGCCGAATTATTTTGAGAAAAACAAAAATCTACTGTACTTTCAGAGATAAGCAGAATACTTTCGAAGATCGTTACGTGTGGATTACTTGTTCACAAAGTTAATTTTTTTAATTTCGGGTTTAGGATGTTTCCTTCTTAATCATAGTAAAATTTCTTCTTCTGCCATCCGTTTCAGCATTTACCTCAGGAGGTTATGAAACTTCCACCAATTCAATGCCCTTGTGTTCTTCTTGTTTGCTGCCTTGTATATCGTTTCCCTTCATACAAATATTCTTCAGTATTTGTACGACCAATCAATAAGTATTCGTTCCATCCGTCAATGGTGTGGTCTCCGTCTGAAATAATCCGTGCTTCTTCGTCTCCAACATCTTCTATGAGGTGTTCGTTTCCTCTCCTTATATTCTTTAATGTTCGCCTCAACAACGTCATATTACGTCCTTGGGTGTGGAGTACTTGCTCACAAAGTTTAAATTTTTTCTAATTTTCGAGCTTGGGATATTTCCTTGCTAACGATAGTAAAGTTTCTTCTTCTTCCATCCCTTTCAGCATTTCCAGATGTATACTGCCAATACGTGTGGCTTTGCTCATTGTAAGCTCCTCGGGAGATTGTGAAACTTCCCTAATTCAATTCCTTTGTCGTCTTCTTGTTTGCTGCCTTGAATGTCGTTCCACTTTATTCGAATATTCTTCAGTATATGTACGACTAAGCAGTCAGTTATCTTTCCATCTGTCAATGGTGTGGTCTTCGTCTGAAAAATTCGTGCTTCTTTGTTTCTTTTATGGAGCGTTCGTTTCATCTCCTTGTATTCGTTAGCGTCCGGCCCAACAACTTCACATAACTTGAAATGGAATTTCGTGAATGAATTTGTGGCTTCCAGGTTTTGATGTGGTTGTTCACTAAAACAGGACGTTTCCCTGTTCGTGCTGGCTGCATCTTCACAACTTCTCTAAAAACAGTCTTTAGAGAACTGTGCTGAAGAAACTGCTCAGCATGAGCAGCAGAACGCCATGTTTCAGTAAACGACCGATTCTTCAGAGGTAAAGACTTTACAGAAGTCTTTAGACAACTTCTGAAGAAGTCGACAGCATAAACAGCGGAACATCAAGTTTTACTAAGCGACTGAGGCAAAACCCTGGAGCAACTAATTTATGGGACAACGACCGTGAAAGCCTACACTCAACAATTAACTTGCACCCCATTTTGTTTCCATTTTCCACAAAAACCATACTAAAGATTAAAGTTGCTCTCGTCTACCGTTTTCGGCATTTTGGGTGGCCGAAAGTTTCGACGTTCACTCAACCTCTCCCCGTCCCTCAGCCCCCTCGCCTTCATTATCTCCGATATATAAACAGATATCCGAAAAGCTCTTAATGAATCCAGTCCGGTCCGTATCCTCGCGATGTTAGCCAACTCGCCTAATATCTCTCGTCCGATTTAAAATTACGACGCACCTCTCATATTATAGTCAATTTTCGGCAATTCGAATGTAAATAAGCGAAGCGACGGGCCGCGATGCGCGGTGCACTCCTGGGATAATCCGCACTAATCTGACCCGAAGTCGACTCGGCCCCAAAAAGGCAACTTCGCTATAAGAGGATTATTGCCCGATATACGCGGACGACGGCGCCACCGCTATAAGTGAAGCCTGTTCCCCGTAATCGACCGTGTAGAGACGATTTAATTAAAAATAAATGGACTATATAAGTATTTTATTCGGAACGGCCCCCGAATAATCCGAAACCTATTTCAAGGTATTACAACCCCCGGACCCCGCTTGAACGGTTTATAAATTTTATCCGCAACCTCGGTAGTGTAAAGGTTTTAACCGTAATGGACAGCACCATCACCATCACCTAACTTGGCGCGGTTTAGTTAGGTGTACCTTTCGTACGTACATATATCTTCGTTCCGAAGGGACGACTCGAGTTTTTATAATAAATTCCCTCGACGTAAGCGGACGGCCGGTAGACGGTAAAACCGACAGCTATATTAGATTTATTATGCGCCGCGGATTCTTTAAAAAGTTTAATTCGAACTCGCGGCCGAAAGTTTCGGAATTGGATCCGGTAGGCTTCGGAGAATACTAATTTTTGACTTTCGACTGCGACGGCGACGACGACGCGGCGAACTTTGTCGAAACTCGAAACTGAATTTCGCTTTCGACCGGCAGAAAAGACGGCTTCACTTTCTCCGGGGAAACTTCGGCGATGGAAGGCTGAAAAATACGGGATTGTATTAGCGCAAACAGGTAGCCTGGATGTTTCTTCATTTAGAAAGTGTTGTCTTAAAGCAATTTCAGAATTATTGCGACGTATTCCTGGATTATCGGAATATCTCCTCAAGTTAAAGAAATAACTGGTTACCAACGCCTGCGTTAAGAGACATAAGCTGTTACTATCTCTTGGAAGGAATAGAAAACAAGAAATATCTATCATTCGTCTCACCTTAAAGGAATTCTTCGCAAATCTCCAACACATTCCTTTCTTCAACCTTAAAGGTGGGGAACATTTGCTTCGCTTGTTGAGAAGATTTTACTGCTTGAGGAAGCAACTAAAAGGAAGCATACATGGCTTGTAGAAGAGAATATTACTTTAGGTGGCGCCCTTAGGCCTGGTTGCCCAGTAGAGTTTGATAGGCAGCAGTTTGTGGGTGTTCTCCAAGAAGACAATCAGCAAGCAATACAGGGATTGGCAGAAAAAATGAACTGTGATAAAAACTCAGTCCGTCACCAGTTAATTGGTACGAAATTAGTTCAAACACTTGAGGAATGAAATTTGGGTGTAGGGCAAAAGTTCATGCCTAAAAGCATTAATCGAACCAAACTTACCATTTGTATTCGATGATCATCGCTGATTGTTTAATTTCCTCCATCCTCGTCCTTAGTACTTCGTTGATGGTTTATTTGCCTCCATCGCCTTCCTTCTTTCAGCGAATCCTTTCCTGTTTTCCTCTTACATTTATCCTGGTTCGCATACTCTTTCTTCTTTCAATAAATCATAAGAAACTCTCAGATCATCTTCGTTTCTCTGATTCACTCATCAATGAACTACAATTGTTAGATACAGCTGCATCTAGCTTTCCATTTTATGCGTTCCTTGCTTTCCACGCTATTTCCTGTTCTTGTGTTCATTATTCTCGTTGTTTTTCCTCCAATTTTTACGTCAAGTCACTGAAGTGTTCGATAAAGAACTGATTTTTTCACTTGTTTAAGTTTTGGTCATCTTTCTATTCCTTATAGCTATTGACACTTTTCGTTAAGATCCTGGATGAAAAATCTAGAATATTCTTCAGTATTTGTACGTTTCAGGACTCAGTATTTTCTCCATTTCTCCATGGTGTTGTTTTCTTCTAAAGGAATTTGCGCTTATTTATCTCCAACATTTTTATGCAGTTTTCCTTCCCCTCCTTGGACACTTTCGCGTTCGATTCAGCAACTTCACAAAACTTGCAACCTTTTTCAAGGAACAGGACCATCGAACATGATCAATCGCGTGAATGAATATGTGGCTTTCGTGGTTTGCGGTAGTCGTTTACTAAAACTTCACGTTTTGCTGCTCGTGCTGACAAAATCTTCAAAAGTCCTCTCAAGATTGTCTTTAAAGAGGTTCTAAGGAAACCGCTCAGGATGAGCAGTGAAACGTTAAGTTTCAGTCAACGATTGATTATATCTAAAGTAAAGACTTTATAGCAGTCTTTAGACATCTTCTGAAGAAGCTGACAGCATGAAGAACAGAACGTCAAGTTTTAGTAAACGACCAAGGCAAAACAAGGAAGCCACTAAGTCATTGGACAACGACCGCGAAATCCTACACTCAAAAATGTCTCTAACTTTTACCACTTTTTGCTTCCATTTTCCACAAGGACGGTATTCAAGCATAAAGTTGCCCCCGGCTATCGTTTCGGGCGTTTTGAGAGGTTGAGGATGAGGGTGAATGTTCCTTAGGGACTGACTTAGTATTTTGCCGATTGTGTTCATTATTCTGGTTGTCTTTCCTCCGTTTCCTTCCGTTATGGTTCTCGTATCGAGGTCACCTTCTTGCAGTTTAGCATTATTTTCACCAACTATTCCTCTCCCATCTTTCGTTTGGTTTTCATCCTCCTCTCTTCTCTATTACATCATAGATTGCAAGATCAATCTTGTCGTTTCCTGATTTATCCCTTAGTGAATTAATTTTAGTGCTGGGCCAATTCTTTCATTCCTTTTTGTCCTTCCTTTTCCTCAGTTCTCGTTCTCCTTATCCATTTCATGCGTCTGTCTCCTTTTGTGGTTACTTATAGCCTGTTAGGCAATCTTATCATATTCTAGTCTTTTTGTAATCTACACCTCCCTTCACTTCTTTGGCACATGCAATGTAGGCTGAAGTGCAGTAGTTGCACAACTTCCTGTGAAAGTTACCTAGCAAATGAACCTCGGTGTAGGTCATTCATTGGAGAGTTTGTAGATTTCTGCTTTTCTATTCTTTGTAATCGAAACTCTCTCAAGTATCGTTTAAGTTTTCTAATATCCAAACTTGCTTTTTTCCCATCCTTGCTGTTCTGGTATTTATCTAGTGACTCTGAAATTGTATCTTTGAAAATTTTGCTGACTTTGGTTTCAAAAGAAGAATTTTGGTGAGCATCTAGCCTGTCGCTAGTTCTTTTTGCAATCTCCCTAGAGACGATAACTTATAACTTCGAATATTCGTGCATATCGCGAGGTATCTCAGTTTCATAACCCCTCGTTTCTATTAAAGATATCCGGAATAAAATTATCGAGTCGTAAAACGTAATTTACTCGCGCAGTAACAAAAGCGACGTATAGAAATATCTATACCGCCTATTATGGTGATTAGATAAAGCTAACAATTCCCCGTTACCGCGGGCAGGTAATTTAGAATTAACTCCGAGAGATCCTTATCTATCATAAACCAGAACACAATTGATAGGAACCTCGCCGTGTTAATGCGCAACGAAGACGAACGCAACGATTTCGTGCTAGTAGAACCGAGAAACAAACAAACGAGGGGTGGTTAAAAATCCAGTATCCGGTAAAAGGTTTTTCGTGTCCCGCTTCGTTAATTATCTAACGTGCTATAATTTTATAACTCTTATCTTTATAAGCGGGCTCCGAAACACGTACGTACGCGAAGAACGAGAACGAAACGAAACCAAAAAAAAATCGTAGAGGGGAATAACGAGACCGAATTAATCTCGTTCTTAGCATGGGAATTGCTCGACGTCGTCGTCGTCGCGGGGAGTAATTTCTGTCGGCGGCACCGCCGCTACGTTTCCTGTTATTGGTTATTATTGGTATTACCACCCGTGAAGGGAAGGAGAACGACCGTAATTCTAAACTGTCAACGCCATCCAGTAATTAGGTATGTCAACGGGGGTATTTTTCTACTTTTCGAAATAAATTCGTTCGATTTGTTTGAAACGAAGCGGAGCAATGAAAACTAAAAATAGAATAGGTGGTAGACGCCACATGTTGGAACGACGCATTTTGCTCCTGCTTGTTGGATTGGGTTGCTTCGATCGTACAGCGCTAGTCGCTTAATGTGATTTTGAACGAGCAAATTATTTCTTTCAGTTTTCGAATTGGGAACTTACGGCAACAACAGTAGTTAGATGGACAATTTAAAACAAATATAAGAAGGTGAAAGATAAAGAGCAAGACCTACACAAATAAAAAGTTAGTTTTCTATAGATTTGATGTAAAAACGAAAAACGAAGATGATCTGAGAATTTTCTACGATTTATTAACAGAAGAAAGAGGATGCAGGTTAAGAGAAGTGTACGAGTGGAAGGAAAACTAGGTCGTGATTTATTATATTTTCTATGCAGACACCATATTTACGAATTGTTAATCGGAAAAGTATTTGAAATTACAGTTCCTACAACAGCCGCACCAGAAGTACCTACTAACTTTTAATCGCTTTAGCAAACATTGGATTGATAAGACAAAAGTTGCTTAGAAGATGAACATATTCTTAAAGTATTGACTGCTGAAGAACGTGACGTAATCTTCAATTTTTGTCTTGATAATTTGAAGCAAACTCATCGTAAACGTGATTATAAAGAATTCTTACAATTAGTGACCATTGTTGTTGGTGGTACGATGCCCAATTTCAACACCTTCCGAATAGCTGGTGCAACTTCTCATGTTAGATGGATGTCAAAGGCAATTTATACACTTACAATGTATTTGTTCTGTGATCAATTCTATATGAGAAAACAAGAGCTGAACGACATACGTAGTGTCCCTCTTTTCACAGTTCGTATTTATGTAAAAGCCTGGTTTGGATGCACCACAGCAATTAAGGCACCAAATTCAGACCTAAATTTAATTAAAAATATAATTGCTTACCCTGAACGAGATATATCTTTTGCTTCGCTACAATCGCTTATGGTATTTGCCCGAAGAAGCAGTCGGTCTTTCTTTTTTCGATCATAATGCTAGTGTTGATATTAGGAGAAAAATGGTTGAAGCAATGAATTTTGAAGCAAGTAAAGAAAATGCAAACGAATCAGCTAATCCAACAAATATCCTTGAAACATATTCACAAAGGGATTTAAGCGATTTTGTAAATTCAAACACACACGCGTTCTTTGATCGTTTAGAAATTTCCAACGAATTTTTGCATGTCGATCCGTGGAATTGGGATGACACATTTGACTACGTTCAAGGTTCTCAAATTTGTCAAAACTTATTTGTAGTGAACGATGTTGCTGGAAGAGGTGCCAAATTCGTTACAGGTTGTGATAATAAATTAACACACACAATGAAGAAGAGATATAATTCCTTTTTCAAGTGATCAAAGAATACGATATGAATTACCCCACTTTTAAAAGGACTTCACTATTAAATTAAATTAATATTAATATGTAATTCATTGAAATATTTTAAATAGTTTAGGTTCATTTTTCAAATAATTTTGAATAAAATTTAAAAAAAAAAATTTTTTAGTCTTATTTCTAATAATAAAGAATTCAAAAATAATTTTCTTCATGTATACAAGGACCGGTCTAGTGTGTAGTCTTAAATATTACTTATTTTCAAAGAAAATTCCACAACTTTTTATTTTTTACTGTAATTGGCGATAAAACGGCCAAGGAACGGCGGCGATGAACCGGCGGCGGCGCAGAGACGTCCTAGATCGGAGAGTTATAACAAGCTAGTTCCTATTAATGTTTTTAACGAGAAATTTTATTTAGATAATTGAATCACTAATTCTTACAATAAACTTACAATTTTGCAGAACGAGGAATTTTGATAGCGATACCTGCCATAACGCTAATACACTAGTATTTAGTTATAATGCACACAAACTCATAAACAAACAAACTTTTTCTGTGAAGTCAGCGATCCTAACGAAGCGTCAGCATCCGAAGCGTGGGTGAGTTTTTACTGGTACTTTAAGATGGCGTTTACACTATTTGAATCGCACATATTTATCTGTATTTTTAATAACTGAAACCGAAGTGTTTCAGAGAGTGTTTCAGGTGTCGTGGGACACACGACAAGAGCGAAGCTCTTTACGCATTTGAAGCCTTTTTGAATATGAGGTAAAATTCTGTAATTGAATAAATAATGTATAAAGAAAAAGTATTTCATTTCGAAACCGATGGTAAATGAGTTGAAGTTGAATTTGAAGTAAATTCGAGTCCAAATAATAGGAGCGCCATCTGATGGGGGAGACGCAAACGTGTATACGTGTTTGAGCGAGAAAGAACTAACAAAATAGGAAGGATAGAAGAAAAGCGTCTATCTGACGATTTCAAGCGTCTCACTTTTTCCCAGTTAACTCTCGCCGCAGAGCCTCCCTAAAAGAGCTTCGCTCTAAAAAGACAGTTAATTTCTTTGATACTTTAGCTTAGATTTTTTAGGAAATTTTATTCGCCATCTGAATGGAGCACGAATGATGATTGTTACTTTTTTAGAATAAGGACGCAATTTACTGTGGAGACCGGTTATGCGTAAATTGAGTTAGAGCGGGAAACGGGGAGAAAATGTGGAAAAATAAACAATCGTAAACCGACGTATGATTACTGCTGCGTGCGATAATTAAACGCGGTTTTGGAAATCATCGACAAAGGGCGCCAGCGCCGGCCGCGCAGAAATACAATTTTAATTGAAACCGGCGTTACGTGTTCGTAGTTATTCGCCCATTCGACTACGATAATAATAATTCGACCGTTCGTTTTATTTGTTTCGAACGGACATAATGGACGCCCGCCGACCCGGATCGTTCTTTTACGTCCGAACGAACGGGACCGCCTCGCCGCGCCGCGCCGCGCCCGCCAAATTAATTTTTGTAATGTTTACGTTTGCCCTCGCGTAAAATTTTCGCCGGTATTCGCGCGCGCCGCGCTGTTTCCGTTTCGTTACGTTCGGTTTATTTTATATTTCTATAACAATAAGGCTTTTATAGGATACTCCGTCGGAACAGTGTTGAAACGTTAAAAGTACGACGAGGCGCGCTCGAGCACAGACGTAAAATAATATAAAAGAACGGGCGCGCGATAGCTGTTGGAAAAGTACGTTTTATTGCGGAACGAAGAGATTGGCTACATACGGAACGAGACGAAGCTCAAGTTTTATATTGCTACAAGTAAGGAAACGTTAGAATTTTTATATTAATTTTTGAATTGCAGAAAATCTAATAAAGGATACGTAACTTAAGAATTTACTCCGCTCTTCCCGGTCGGAATTCGACGATCCGAACATTTCTGCAACGATCGACGTGAGCGCTCATTGTCGATCCTTCTTCGAGCACGCTCCGTTATTAATCGGAGGCATCGCGCCGTAAAACCTTAACCGACCGAAGGCCATCGCAATTTCCGCATTAGCATTCTCCTAGGATCGGCGATCCGTGATGGTCGCGATGAACTAGAATTACGCGCTACGTACCGGACGGACTCGTGTGCCAGATGATGGGTGGAACGTTGCGATCGAGGCGATATCAATCATGCACGCTGATCGAGATTAAGCTTGATTGAATGATAACTAATGATCGAACCGGTTACGACGCAATGACAAACAGACGGTTGCACAATGGCGTCCTCTCCGTCGTCCTCGTCATCGGTAGTACATCATAGTCCTGTCATAGCTTTTTCCTCGCGCGTCGCGCCGGGTCAGCGTCTGCGTACCGGTTACCGTTGCCAAGATATCAAATCGAAGTGAAGGGGTAAAACGAATCGGGTTGAGTCGAGCGTCTTCTGTAGATCGTCATCATCGTCGTCGTATTTCTTTGTCGTTTTTTAAAAAGTTATCGGAGAACGGAAGCACATCCATGTGTACTTGTATAGGGCGAAAACGTATGCGCGGAGGCTTGGGCTCCAGTCAGGTCGTACGAGATCGGCAAATCCATATCGCACTATAAGTCTGTCAGCCGCGGTTGAGGTTGGAGTTCGCTCCAGAAGAGATTTAACGTTTTTAAAGGGTTTAAACTCATTCAAATAAATGAATCTCCAAATTATTTTGTGGGAATTTTAATATCACAGTGCCTACACTGAAGATGCCCTCATCCTAAGGGCGAAAATTCTGTAGAAGCAATAAAAGATATTAGCAATTTAGGTCTTTTCACCCTGACCTTCCCGAAGAGTCAAATACATTGTAACTCCTAACGTTTTCTTTTTAATAAAATCGGTGACACGTGTTTCGCTAGCTCGGTTTATACGGTTGTTGAAAATGCTTGCCTCGAGCTAACGAAACACGTGTCACCGATTTTATGATAAAAAAATTAAAAATTGTGCGGTGAGGAGTTTACCGATGTTATATTTGTGCCAGTAAATTAAACCACTGTCTCTGCAATCACCTTCAATGTTGTCTTTAGCAAACGGCGATTTTCTGCTGAGTCTTTCCTTGAAAAAGAACAGGTTCTCAGAGATCATCCTGCTTTTTCCAAAACAACACCCCTTATCGAATTCCATTCAATTGTTAATCGCTAATCGTTTCGTCTCGCCCACTCCTCTCTTCTCTACCCCTTCCTACCTTTAGATCCTTCTATTCTTTAACTTTCGTCCTCTTTCTTCATCTTCTTGGCGCCCTCTCTACTTCAATTATAAACTATCGGCTCATTTTGCCTTACCATACCACACCATACCTCGGTGAATGTGAATCGTTTTGCGCATTTCTTCAATTCTTTCATCGTTTCATTTCGTCATTTCATCCTCTTTCTACTTTCCTGATTCTTTCTTCTCCTGATCAACTTCCCCAAAAATTCTCGTTCACAGATGATTGTTTCATTTTCTTCATTTTCGTCCTTCGTTAACTACATCCTCTTCTGCTCGCCCCCTTAGCATTCCCTTTCTTCCCATTCTTTGAAGAAATCGTAGAAAGCCTTTACATCACTTTCGTTTATCTGATCCACTCATCAATGTCGTGCGATAATAAACTATTAATTCCTACTGCCTTCTGAATATCCATACCACAGAGGAATAGTTTTAGTTCTTCCACCGTTACATTTTCCCTCATCTCTTTAGTCGTCATCGCCCCACGTTTCCTTCTTTTTCCGTTCATACTGCATAGTTTCCTTTCCATCTTTGCCTTACTTCCAATTTTTTCTTTAGTTTTTACTTTTGTGGTTTCCCCCTCGATATTGCTCTCACCGATTTCCTTTTCGTTGAAACTTTTCTTTGATACAGTTCTGTTCTCCTGCCCCTTTTTTCGCTTCTCCCTGTCTTTCTCTTCTTTAGCTCCATTTTCACCGTCTGGTTTTCCTTCTTTCTCGCCTTCTTATTTTGTCTTCCTTATTCCCCTTGTCTTCCATCTTCTTGTGCTTTTTTTCTCCTTTTCGAAGGAGATTTCTACTTCTTAATCTCCTTCTTATTTTGTCTTCCTTGTTCCCCCTTATCTTTTTCCTATTCTCTTCTTCCAAGGCGTTTGTTACTTCTTTCTCCCTCTCCTTTTCGTCCTTCTTCTTCTCCCCAATATTAGAAGTTAAATTCTACTGTGTTTACCACGGTCTCGAACTTAACACTACCGCAGGAAATCGTTCTGAAGCGATTTTTAACGTAAATCGGACAGGGGAAAGAGTTAATATTTCTATTGGGTTTCGTCCAAATCCGATCTAATACACGTTTTTTGAGCCCCTTTTGACGGATTTGTCGTCAGAGAAGCGTTCTAAAGCGATTTTTAACGTAAATCGGACATTGGAAAAAGTTATTATTTCTAATCGGTTTCGTCCAAATCCGATCTGATACACGTTTTTTGAGTCCCTTTTGACGGATTTGTCGCCAGAAAAGTGTTCTCAAGTGATTTTTAACGTAAATCGGACATTGGAAAAAGTTAACATTTCTACTGGGTTTCGTCCAAATCCGACCTAATACACGTTTTTTAAGCCCCACACTACATCGGTAAGCTCCTCGCCACATTGTTGTTTAATCAGATTCGGTGACACGTGCTTCGCTAACTGAAGGCAAGCATTTTCAAAA
The DNA here is from genome assembly GCA_038088585.1 of Chrysina gloriosa. Classification (NCBI taxonomy): domain Eukaryota; kingdom Metazoa; phylum Arthropoda; class Insecta; order Coleoptera; family Scarabaeidae; genus Chrysina; species Chrysina gloriosa. Next base: position 6,294,787 of record CM076094.1, on the reverse strand, counting down.
ACCGCCCTTGCAATTCTTATCGTTCCTCTCTCTCTCATGTTCCTCTGCTTCTTTCACCCCTTTTGGCTTACTCTTTCCGTAATCCTTTCTTCTGATTTCTCTTTTATCATCATTTTGATTTTGTTCCTTTTATTTCCTCACAAAATATTTTCTCTTCGCTACATCCCCGATTCTTGCTTCTCGTTCCATTTTTATATTCGCTTCTTCTTTCATATCCTTTCCCCCTTCCTACCCGTTTAACATCCATTCATGTTCCCTATCCATCAGCTTCGCTTTCGGTTTCACGATTTCGCGCATTTTTAATTTCGTATCCTTTTATAACGCTTTCCGCATAGTGGGCGAATGACGAATTAACGGAAAAAGCACCTAATCGGCGTATAATTCGAATTACGCCTCGTACGCGGCGACAAATGCCGACGGATTCAGACGCTGAAATACGGCGAAAAAGGGAACGTTGAACGGGAACGAGAATCTTGACGTGCAGTTAATGAATGAGCTATTAAATTTCTTACCCGTCGCGTTCAAAATTGCGACGAGCTTTTATGAAAAACAAAAAAAAGGCCGCGTGGTAACGAAACTAACGAATGTGAATTCGGAACGCGGCAGGAATGCACATTCAAATCGCGGTTACGGACGCAATTGTGCGTATCGCGAGCGAAAAAAAAAGAGAACAAAATGAAACGTTCGCGGGTTGTGTTAGGAACGACGAGATCCAACAAAAAAATAGAGGGACGTGACGCGGTGGTAATGGATGACGATTTTATAAAGCAACAGTTGTCATATAATGGCCCCGCCGCTTTTATGCGATTGCAAAACGAAAACGCATCCCGAATGCAGGTCGCGTGATATCCCGCTTCCTTTCCCGGGCGCCTGTTATTCCGGTCGCTTTTGTCCGCAGTTCCGGAAACGGACCGGGGGCTCGCGCCGGCTGAAAGGCGAACGAGGACGTTCCGTCATGCAGGTGACTCTCCGGGACGGGAAAGGACCAATGGGAGCGCAAATAGACGTGTTGATGTCTAAAAAGGGCACGGTTCGACGGACCCGGAACGTCTGAACGCTGAATGTGTGGAGTCGTGTCTTCCAATAACAACGACGACTGTGCACCTGGGGGAATACAGGCGCATGAGAACGATTACGCTATAGAAATGGCCGAGGCGCTTCTGCGGATTTACTTCATAAATTGAAAGCTTAGGATGGAGTTGTTTGTGTTGGTGGGAGTTTTCGAAAGGAATTCGGTCCGTCCGTCGGTACTAGTTCAAAGGGAAGGATTTAAGAGAAGCTTTGGGCCTTACAGGTTTAGGATACTACGAAAAAACATCTGTAGTCCTAGCTTGATGCAAATCTGGAAATCGATCGAAAGCTACAGAATATCTATTGCATCGCATCTTCGTTTCCTGTAATATAAGAAATGTTCAGTTTCTCTTGTCCTTGGCTGAGGAAATGAACGAAAACCGTGTCCTGTTTTCGTTTCTTCAACTATACAAAAGGTTGGTGCGTGTGGTTTACGCACGTCTGAAATAAATAGCCACTAATTATCGTTTTTCAACAACAGAACTAAATACCACAACAAACATTGCTGCAAATGATGGTTTGAGCCAATACACCATTAGATCTCTAATTAACAAGGAAACGAAAACAAGTAGCAATCCAAACAATCTACCCAGAAATAGAAAAATTAGGGGAGAAATACGCCACCCTAACATACTTTGGATCAATTTCAGATAAATTGTTATACATCCTATCCAAAATTAACTTCCACGTGGCTTTTAAGCAACATCAGAAACTATCTAACCTCATATTTAATACCCAAGAGAATTTACCGCCACACCAGAAATCAGGAGTTTATAAGTTAGAATGGGATCAACGCAAAATGCAGTTACGAAAGCCAGTTTACTGAGAATTTAGTTAATTTCTTAAAAAAATTGCACCGGCCTAACTCTTAATTAATGATATAAAAAGCATAAATTATAACAAATTATATTTATAAACTTTGAGAAATATTTAACATAAAATCAAGATAATTACCTATTGTTGTGTGTGTGTGAGTGTGATTTCTTCTATTCGATGATGGTTCTTCCTATGTCTCCTCTCTTAACTTCTTCCCTCGATGCAGCCTATTTTCTATCGATTCTCCCCTCTCCTAACTTCTTTTTCTGTGTGGCTCTATTTTCTATGGATTCTTCCCTTTTTCAAATACTTTCTTCTCCGGTGTGGTGCGGTTCTTTTATTGACTGATACTTCGCCTCAAAACCCTTTTAGACCAAATATATTTATAAACTTGTTTGTCGACTTATCTATCTTGTCACTTTTCTTCGTTGTTAACCACGCAAACTTTTTATTTTTTTGTTTGGAAACTAGGACTACACTGCTTTACTTCTCCGTTGTCCACGAAACGAAAACTTTAATTCTCCTTGATTCAAGTTCATCCAGGCATATCGTTCTTATAGAAACCTGTATTGAATATCGATGTACCTAGGTTATTCATATCCAGTATTTTTTATGAATTCTTGTAATGTAAAAGTGTTATATGTATGTGTCTGAATATTTACAATACTTTTCTCTCTTTAATCGATGCTTTTTCTAATAATTAATAATTTTATTTATAGTTATATTTGTTTCTCCCATTAAACGTCTCTAGCTGGAATCAAAATAAGAAGCTAACACCCGTAGGGTAATAAAACGCCCAAAAGGTGGTGGGCGTGGTGTCGAGAAGGTATAAATAGAACCCCAAGATAAACCGAGTATCAAATGAAGACCATAACCCTAACATTAACTGTGAATTTTGATATCTTGAATTGTAATAAATGATGAATTTTCTAATGGTAATTAACCATTCGAGTATTACTATACTACACCGGACAGAAAGAAGTTTCATTACTCGTTTTACTGAATACCAACCGTCATGTCACCTAGGAAAACACAATTCCAATTTTTCTAATCACATCCTAGAAACCGCACACAAATTTCCCGAACTAATAACGTAAAGATAATACACACCGCACCGAAAAGCCGCACACTCAATGTATTAAAATCAATAGAAATTTACACACACACCAAAGGATAAAGGGATAACCCTCCTTAACGACAGAAATAGAACTAATGACGTCCCCATTGTTTGACTTATTCGAAGTATCTTTTAATATTTTATAATTAGTCGAAATCCATCTTACTTAATGATCAATTATACCTAATGACATCCTCAAAGTTGCACCTATTCTAAGCATTTTTGTAGAAGGGATCCAGCATATAAGTAGTTGTTCGAGCATAGTTATAAGTAGATCTGGGAAAATGTGCACTAAAAATCGCAATAATATGCACCAAAACGTTGAAAAATATGCTTTTAAATATGCATATGTGCACCTAAGTGTGCCTTTATGTCAAAAAATATGCAAAGAGAAGTTCATTTCAACAGAGTTTGCACTTGTTACTAACAACAAAAAATTAAAACATATTTTACAAAACTAACGTTATGTTTATTTACAATAAACCCACATACACAAATTGCACTATCTAATTAAAATAATAGAATACTAAAAGTTATTCTGTATTATTTACATCACTTAACGTGTGTTTGTAAGGTGATAAAAGTCGTTCAATATCACAAGATGTTATCGGAGCAATTTACAAATGCTTGGTTTTATATCTACATTTACATTGTTAGTAACATTTTCGGCTAAAATATCATTTATTACATGAAGTTGCTTAAAACCAAATTTTTTTTTCTAAAACAAGACAATATTTCTTTTTTATATTATTAGTGGTTGGCAACTGCTGAATCTGATCCTTTAATGCATCTACAATTGAGACTGATGTATTCAAACTGCATACATCCATTAGTTCCTAACTTTGTAATTGCATCTTCAATACAAACAAAATTGCTTTGGATACGATGCAAACTGATTTTCTAATACGGGGTTATTAAATAAAAGATTTACATATTTTTCAATTCCTGCATTGTCGCAGTAAAACTCACTAATTACAGTTTTTAACCTATTAAAATTTTTTGATATAAAGTTAACTGCTCTTAACCAAATAAAATAAAATGCAGAGCACTCTCTGTAAACGACCTCATAATACATTAGGTTCGTTAATATCTAGTTAACAAGTAACCGTGCAAAAGCTTACAAAAGTAAGCACAATTTGCATATGCCAATAACCCTCCAGGAAATTTTGATTATGTCAAGCGAAGGGCCCCTACATTTTATTTTATTAAAATTTTGGCTCCCGAGAATAGTTCACTATGCTCTTAACCAAGTTAGCCCCGTCTGGCTAAAACAGGCTCAGGGGGTAATGGAATTTCGGGCATTTTGTCGTTATAAACTTGCACACGTAAGGATGGTATTACGAATACTTTCTTAATATTTGATACTAACCTATTTACAACGAGGAATTCTAATCTAACACATTCAGCAACCCTATTTAAGACAGAAGCTAAACATGTGCAATTAATTACTTTCCGGAAAACAAATTTTAGATTTTTTGTTCTTCTATCATGTAGGTGGCAGTTACCATTAAAAGTACATTGTCTGTTGAAACCTTTTGTGGCGAATAAAAGTTAGATAAGTTCTCCTTTAACAAATCGCGCAATAGTTAAATCCTTTTACATTAATCCGGTTAATTTTTGTCCAAAGTACCAATAACGAAATTCGCAATATATCGCGCTTTTACACGAGTTGTTTCGTCAACTGACAACCAGATGGGTTTGTCTCTAATAATTTCTCTAATATTCGCTATCACCAATACATAATTTAAATTCACCTATTTTTTCCGTAAAGTTGAAAAACTAGGAACATTGAAACGATTTTTGAAAAACGTTTTAAACATCGGATGGTCAAGTTTATAAAGACAAATATTCACACCAGCAGTGAGTAGATTATACAAATCCTTTTAGAAATTCTCCTGACTAGATTTCTTCTTGGCTTTGTCCTTTGGGAACAACCGTTGGACCATGGCCTGGGAAGTTTGCTTCTTTTCTTTGTGAGTCGTAGTTCCCAAATGCTGGTCTATTTGGTCTACAAAATATGCAATTTTTTTGCATACGCATTTACAGAATACGTTGAAAATATGCATTTATGCACTTAATATGCATATTTTGCAAGTTCTAGTTAGAAGATACTTCTAGTTTGACAATGTAACAGTGTTTACGAAAGTACAGTCACGTTTTTTAAACAAAAACAAAGTGGAGTGCAACAAAGTAATGCTTTTTTCTCTTCATAAGTCTCTTGTCCTGGCCCAAAGAAATCAGCGAAAATCGCGTCCTACTTTGGTCGATTTCTTTGGGGCAACGTCTACTGTACAGGTCACAACTCCCAATTTCTCCTATCGCTAATCCATCCTCTCCCACACCTATTCCCAAGACAATCAAAGAGTAGAAGCCGACAACGCGACGAACAGCGAATCGCATCGTACATACGTAACGATAATTAACATTCTCGGCGGGCGTTTCGGCGCGAAACTATCTACTCCGAACCGGACCGTTTTCTCAGTCGCCGTTTCCCTTTCGCAATACCATTAAAGGCTCCATAACCGAGATAAAGTCGGCAATAAAACCGAAACGCAAATTGCGCAAGCTCCCGCGTCAACCTAGCGTGAATGCTTTCCTCCGTTTTTTCCTCTTCCTTTACCATTCTCCTCCTCCGACCGAACGAAGCGACGGACGGACGGTCGGTCGGTCGTTCTTCGGTCCTTCGAGTCGGAGCAATGGAAATTAATTAAAAAACTTGGGAAAAAGATGTTTAATTAAACAAGAAGAAGAAGAAGAAGAAGAAGAAGAAGAAAAAGCCGGAGAAGGAAGCGGAAAACGCCTATCGTCGTCGCAGACGTTAGTAAAAGTAAATACTTAATGGAGTGTGTAATGTTGCGGACGAACGGCGCGATACTTTTCCCGCTACCCGGGGAGGAGAGAAATTCGAAAGGAGTTTTAGTGAAAGCGGCGAAGTTTTACCCGGAAAGTTTTTTTTTTCTTTCCCGCGAGGAGGAAATGCAGATACTTTTTATAGGAATGTTACCTGGACTAGCGCACTTGGAAAAGAACGAAAAAGTTAAGTTAAGAATTCTACGAAAGACGGATGCCAGGGTATCTTTAAATTTGTGATCGTCATCGATGGATGGAAATACCTACACTAGTCCCAAAATTCAAAATTAATCTTTACGTCGAATAGAAGCTGGCGTAGAAAGATTTGCACGCGTCTGTACTTCTTTCTAAACGATCAGTGAATCCAGCTCATCAACATATAATAGGGATAAACGCCTTTGCTTGTCACTGGAATTTTCAACCAAGTAGTTTGCAAATCTTGATACACGATTGTCTTCCGGTGGTAGGAAACGAATTACCTACTTTCGACGGAATCAAAGTTGGCTAACCAGATATCTAGCGCAGCCATTTATCGATTGTACCGTTTTCGTCATTACAATCCGGGGACGAGCGGACAATTGTGACCACTCCTTTTCGCAGTGGAATATGAAGGAGATAAATCAACATAAACGTCGCCTAAACGATGTTTAATTCAATCAGGGATACGCCCTTCTTTTGTTAAAAATTTAATGATCGTGCGGTACTCTGTTTTCGTTTTGCTGCGACATTTTCATGCACTAGTCACGTTCTCTGGCTGGCTAATAAAAACTACTACTTTGCGAGCGGTAATATATATAATATGGGCCTTATGTATATGGAACTATGACGCAACGGAGTTTAAAACGCGCTTGAACCTGTGTAAGTCCCCGCGGACCAAGAATGTATGGCGCCCACCATGTATTTCCCCACTTGTTGTTTTCAAAATTTTAGAAACTCCACTAGTAACACTTATTTTCCACGTTCACTTAAACTCACAGCGTTTCCCATAATTCTTCTTATTTCGTATAGGCACCTACCGCAAGTCGTATATTATTCTCGAATGGTGGTCGGTGAAAAGTTAAACATGACAAGAATTTACCACCACTACTTAGCGCAATAATTTCTTGGAATCTTGCTTTCCATTCTCCAGATTTCCTTCCACTCAAAATCGTCCTTTCATCCTCGAATGGAATTTAATTAAACAATGTAAAGATCACTTAAATTGTTTTTGACCATTGAATTCGAACCACTGATTTTTGTGATGAGACAAATATTCTTTTTCTGCCTTTCTATCCTTGAATGAAAGTTTATGAAACGTAGCAAGAATTGTTTCCGATTGTTTTCAATTATCGAATCCAATACCCCTGATGTTTGTAATGAGAAAAGAGAAGAAAAAGAATTGAAGTCAATAAGAATCGAAACCCGAACCTCCACCGTTCCAGTACGTCACCTTGTTCGTTCGGTCACCGCGGACCGTGCATCTCCATTCACGCGATTCGGTACTGACTCGTGAGGTTTGCGCACTTCATTCTTCGGAAATTAACATCTCCAAAAACGAAGCCTCAATCGAATAAACGCTCGGAGGATTTTTCTCAAGAGGTTTCAAATTCGTGATGGACAATAGGCGGTGTCCCCCTGTTAGGATGGGACGAATTTAGGGGTAGAATTGTCGGTTGCTACCTGCTCGAAGACGAATTTGGAGCCGTCTCGATAGACATAGCGTTTAGAAATCGTTGTTTCGGTTGTATCACGGCACGTCTAGAATGCTTCTCAGTGCTTTGTTTTGAAATCGTTGTATAATCGTTGTATTGCTTTGCCTTTTTATTGTACACGCCCACAGTTGCACACCCTAAGTCCAAATTGGTGTGGAAACTTGCTTATATAGAAAGATTTCATTACGTAGAGACAGAGTGGGATACCCACTAATCAGCCAGTATATTTTCCTGTATTTTGCGTAGAGGATTGGTGATGAAAAATTATTTTCTAAAAGTAATAAAAATGATTCGACCTGAGAAACAGTTGATTGTACACCTTTTTGTACCATACCAGAATGCTGGAATAATTTAAGCCTTTCCTACCGGCTATGACATGAAGTAAAGAAATATTAATTTATCTTTATTATTATGTAAAGACATTATAAATGAAACTAATTATTGTATTTCTCAAATTTTTATTTTGACTCTTAGTACTACTTTTAAGATCTAGACTTATAAGTACCGCCAGTCTATTAGTGTCACAGATGAAAAAAATAAAATATAGGAATTACATAAAAAATTCTTTTCGTTCAGGCATAAAAAAACATCACAGTGAGAGCGCTTGGAATGAGGCTTAGATTGTACCTTCTTGGTGCTACATATCTCACATCTCCCTCTTCTTTCCACAAGCACTGGCGATTTCTTTTTTTTTCGACAGAATCTCAATTGTTTTACCAGAGCTCAATTGTTTTAGAAGATATTTAAGCAGAACGAGAGCTGCTGCAATCTCATGTTTGTTAAATTTACCGTTACAAAATGTGGTACGAATTACTACCGTCAGCTAGGAAAGGATTAAAAAGGAAATTAATACAAACTACAAGCAATCAAACATTAGTCCATGCCTCTCCTTAAATCTAGGCGTTAACTTAATAATTGAGTTTCGATTGTATTTAGGTACTACTGCGTCTTCATCTTTGTCTTATTAATAATACTATTATTGTTCAGTTGTAGCTAGCATGTATTGCATTTTATTATTATTTTTTTGCTTTCGTTCTACCCAACAGGCACATCTGGAAGATCAGAGTACCTCTTCGGCTTAACTGAAACCATTGGTTCACTTTTTATTGAAAATTGTTTGTGAGCTTATAAAAATTGTACCTTGAACCAATAAATTATTATTATTATTATTATTCAGGACTCCTTCATAGGACCGACATTGTTTGGCATTTTTTTACATCAACTTGGCCCTCTCTTGATTTCTTTTTTTTCTCTTGGTTGTTCCTTTATTTTGACGTTCGTTTCCTCAATCGTCCATAGAGTGGATGATCAACCAATAAGTAAAGAGAAGGACATAAATCCCACCACGCTATCAAGAAAGGAGCACAAAATATCTATGGAGATAAAGTCGGAGGTCAGATGGTCTCAATATCTCAGCAGCCACTTGTATTTATCATTCCCTTCTCTCTCAAATCGTATCTCCTTCACCTTCTATGGACTGCACGGTTAGGGGAATAAGGCAACATAAACCTAAACGCCAAATCGTCTTCAACGAAGAATAGCGAGACATCGACAACGTTAAAGTGAGAGAGAGAGAGGGAGAGGTCGTAAGATCTATGAAACTCGAAAAGTTTCGGTTGCGGGAAATCTTTATCGAATCATCGCGATCCATTTCCGTTCGAAACCGACGGCATCCAAATATAGCACAAAAGGAACGCGCTCGCTCCGTCTTCGTACTTACTTAACAAGTCAGATAAATTTCTAGCGTTCTCTCGCGCACATCCACTATCGAAAATTTACGTCGCCCCGACCGACGCGACGGCAGCTTCGCGAGTTTATTTTATTTAAACGACGACGGCGCATTTCCGGTAACATCCAATAACTGGAACCGGGACACACATCAGCGGGCACGCCAGAAATGCAATTTACCCGCCGAAATAACATAAGTTAGGAGCGATTTTCATTCTGTAACGTATACCTCTACACGGACCCTCCGTTGATACCGCCCGCGTTTCCTCGTCTTTCGTCTCTCGTCATCCTCCTGTAAGAAGGCGCGAGTTGGATAGAGACGGCCGCGCACACCTTTATCGTATACATTTTCGCTGTCAGACCGCATTAACCCACTTCCTTCGAGCATAAAGTACTCGCTAAATTACCGACGATTCTCCCCTGCGCCCCTACAGCCTAGTAGAGGAAAGGGGACGAATTTTCGCGAGAGTCACCATCGCCATACGACGACGTCGACGTCGCAGTCACGATTTCAATGATCGAAGTCGGGTGAAATGGCACGAGAATGAGTAACGCGCTCGCAATATGTTACCCGCGCCCGCTTTTCAATGTAAATTCGCTAACTGAATTATATTGGGCGAAAGTAACTGGTAGGTTCCTCGACGTGGGGAGCCCGTTCGTTTTTTAAAAGGCGAAATTCATGAGACGCAGTTTGAGATCGTACGGGGTAATGCGGGTGATTTCTCTTCTCTCGAGACAGGGCGTAAGCTTGAGTTTATCAGAATTATCGAGTAAATTAGTGAGGTATAATTTATAATTCCGCAAGGAGTGAATGAAAGTAAATGGCGTTCAACGACCGGAAGATGTTTTGGGATTGCTTCTTCGACTGCCGTGTCCTCTTCTAAGAACATTGACTACCATCGTTTCCAGTTCAGCTTTTAAAGCTGCTGCTGGGACGGAGCTTCAACTAGATATAAAAGCTTTACAAGAGGAACATATCTGTACGTGACATTGCTGTTTACTGTTTCATGCAGTTTTGGATCTTTTTCCTTCGCGAGACCATTCTTAAGCAACGTGAGTTAGAGACTTCGGCGGACTTTAATGTTTGATGTTGTTTGTACCCATTTTTCCGTAAATTATCGCCCTTCCCAAAAGTAATAATTAAAGTTTCGGCTTGTTTTCCGGTTGGTATCCGCATCTTTAGATTTCTGGGTGCTTGCCTGAAGTCCTTCACTCACTGTTCGAACTTCTCACCTTAGATAATGTTTCCCGAAAATAAGTCGGCCCTCATCGACTTTGCGATCCATCAACTTTGATGTTGGTACGCACTTTCTTCTAACCAGTCGTCCTTCTCAAAAGTAATCACTTTTAAATTCTTCTTAAAATGCCAGTAGGCGTGGACCTTTGCACCGTTCTGAGTGCTTACCTGGAGACCTTCAATATAAGTGTTCAGACTTCTTGCCTTGGATTCTGCTTCTCAAAAATGGATCTGCCTCCTCATCGAATATGCCAAATTTCAACTTTGACACTGTTACGTACTTTCTCCTAACCAGTCGCCCTTCTCAAAAGCAATCATTTCCAAATTTTCCGTACAATGTCAGTGGGCATGGATCTGCGCAACATTGTAGGTGCTTACCTAGAAACCTTCAATAACTGTTCGAACTTGTTACCTTCGATTGTGCTTCGCGAAAATAGATGTCGCTCCTTATCGACATTGCTAACCTTCAACTTCGATACTGATAGGCACTTTCTCCTAACCAGTGGTCCTTCTCAAAACCAATCATTTCTAAATTTTCCGTACAATCCCAGTGGGCATGGATCTGCGAATTTTTCAGGATACTTTGACGAACTATTCCAACTTCTCACCTCAGATTATGCTTCTCGGAAATGGTTGTCAATTCCCATCGATTTTGCGCATCTTCGACTTTGATGTTGGTATGCGTTTTCTCCTAAACTATCGTCCTTCTCAAAGACAACTACTTCCAAATTCTTCTGGTAATTCTAGTCGGCATGAACCTGCGGGATGCTTACCGGGAAACCTTCATCGACTGTTCCAACTTCTTCCCCTTAAATAATGCTCCTCTAAAATGAATGTTAGTCCTCTTCCACTTTGTGAGTCTTCAACTTTGATGTTGGTGCGCACTTCCTTCTAGGTAATCGCCTTTCTTACAGACAATAACTGAAAATTCTTCTTGTAATCCCAGTGTGCATGTGCCTGCGCGCTCTTTTGGCTGCCTACCTGGAGATCTTCACTAACTCTTCTAACTTCCATATCTTGAATGATGTCTCTCGAAAATGGATGTCAGCCCTTATCGGTTTTACGGACCTTCAACTTTGATGTTTGTACGCGTTTGCCCGTAAACTGTCGGCCTTCTCAGAAGCAATCACTTATAAATTCTTCTTGTAATTGCGAGCTTTTTTGGGTGCTTACCAGCAGATCTTCACCGACTATTCTAACTTCTTACCTTGAATAACGCTTCTCGAAAATGGATGTCTTCCTTTGCGAACCTTCAACTTTGATACTGGTACACGTTTTGTCCTAAACTGTCGTCCTTCTGAAAAGCAATCAATTCTAAATTCTTCTTGCAACTGAAGTGGCAACGGGACTGCATATTTTTCTGGGTGCTTACCTGGAGACCTACACCAATTCCAACTTTTTATCTTAAATAATGCTTCTCGGGAATGGATGTTAGTTCTTATTGACTTCGAGAATCTTCAAATTTGACGTTGGTACGCGTCTTCCCCTAAGATTCCCTTCTGAAAAGGAATTACTTCTGAATTCTTTTCACAATTCCAATGGGCATGGATCTTTGCATCGTTTTGGGTGCTTACCCCGAAATAAATTTGGATATAGTCAATTACGTATAAATTTGTACCTTTCTAGGTGTGCACAATTACTTTCTCGCTGTCCGGCTCGTAGACCGACCTCACATATATCCACCTTTCCACGAGAAACTCGCTTCGATGACCACCTCTGAGAGTCCGTTTCCGGTAAGGTAGGAGGAACCTCCTTTGCCGTCATATACAGAGTTATGAACAATTCCTGCCCACCGCGTGATTACCAAATTGGGTAACCCAAATAACAGCTATTGGTAGTACACTTCTGCTTTATGTAAAATATTGCAGAATGTGGCGTATTACAAACCTTTAGTTAGAATGCGTATTTTTAAATAAAAAGAAATTGTTTTTACTTTTGACAGAGCGTAAGTTTTTATTCTATACCTCTCAATTTGAGATAGATTACGTTTAATAATTGCAACAATTAATTTATTCAGTTCGTCTAATAGCTGTTCCATTAATTATGTGCAATACATCGTTATTGTTTAAAGTATCACTAAACCACTGACAAAATTGAAGACATACTTGATGGTCTCCTGGGTATAATTGTTGTACAACTGACACTTTGTGTGGATGCACATGCAAAATCCTATTCAAAGTCTTTTGGCTGCTTAGATAAGAGATACCTAGAAAATAAGGAGATATTGAATTCTTTTATAGTAAGTAATTAAATATCAACAACATCTACACTTAATACAGTAGGCCTACCAGTAGATTTCACTTTGCAAAGGCAATGCTTATTTCCAAAACGTACCACAGGTCTATTTTCATGGCTAGAAAATGTTTTATATGAAATATTTTCATTTGGAAGTCTTTCCACGTATTTCTCAATACAACAATGCGGTGAGAATATGCAGAATCCATCTTTATTTCGATTAATGCGTTTTGTTCACTTCTAAACATTTTAAAGTTTAACCTAAAATAATTATTTTTATTTTATGCTATACGATATTCTACTTAGCGTACATTACGCAGAAATGCACAGAAACGGCTGTGTACTGAAAAGTACAGTTCTGTTTAAATGTATGATAAAAATAATGGAGCGAAAACGTAAATAATAACAGCAAAAGCTGCGAAATAACGATTGTACGCCTATGTCAAATGCTAGTGTGATGCTAGTGATATGCATATACCATAAAGCTATGAATACAAAAATCCCCAGATTTAAAAGATCTACTGGTCACGTGTTGAACAATCGTTCTCGATAAGTTTGTATTTCCCAACGCCGTCGAACTCGAATCAGTGTTGCCCCTTTTTAAACTTTTGTACCGTCAGCCAGGATTTCTAAGTCCGTTTTATCATTACACTGAACCTCAAGCCCGGAAACCTACGTTGCGGCTAGGCATTTTCATTTCTGTGTGTCATCAGATCTCCCTGAGATATTCTGACAGCCACCTGCTCCCGTGAACGGCGTTTGCCTACATTAGGTTCATCCTCAGGAGTCGAGATTATTCAGTTTGTTTCGGTTTTCGCCTACTTTATCCTATGGGAACACGGTGCGCGAGGAAACACGTACTATCCGATTTTTCGGTTATCGTTGCATTCCTTATTCGGTCTTGTCTTGTAACCTCCTTGACTTTTCTCAGTTACTTCATTTCAGTACGAGGTACATATATATGAAATGTTAATGTACGAAACGAACGTATAAAGGATATGTTAACAGCACGAGAACTTTTATGATCCGGATACACATTTCACTTGCGATACGAGCGTTAGCTGCTGCTATTCCAATATATTGGTGACTCCTTCATGGAGCTTGTAACTGCCGCATTAAACGTCTCTCCGACCGAGATCTCTTTCTCCGCCTTGCTTTTATATTTTCATCGCAGACCTCAAATACGAAACATATCCTCCTCCAACATTTCATATTTACAACCCCTTGTATACGAAGACAGCGACTCGACATAAACGTTATAATAGGAAAACTCGGTACGTATTCAATTTGGACGTCGTCGTCGTCGTCGTCGCGAGGACGTCGTAAGATTCCGCGAAACGCCCCGCAGTCGCAATTTTATCGTCGAAGTTTTGTACGTAGTTGAAAATAAGCGTCGCCGTCGCCCCAGAAGAAAGAGACAGGGAAAGAGATCGCGTTACCGCGCGACGGTTTCCGTCATTTTCGCGATGACGGTTTCCCTGTTACACGAGACGGAATTGCGTCACGGCGGCGTTCGATTTCGGTTCACGTCGTCTTCGAATCATCTCGTAAAATTTATTCGTCTTATGATCAGTTCGCGTATTTGTATCCCCTGCGATAATTCGCTTCTCTCGATTTTATGGCGGTTTCGTAAATATCCTTCGGGGGTAACCCCACACAAAAGTTTTACTCGTTTTATGTTTTGATCGCCGAATGAATTAGGAGATGGAAATTTTAGAATCGATCTTCGACTATATCGAATGTCCGAAAAGTAGAATAATAGTTGTTTTCCCCGCTATTTAATTTCATTTTAATTACGCCTCGATGTTATTGTCAAACCGCGATAACCTCGATTTCGTTTTTAATTTGCTTAAAACTAAACCGGCGCGTTTCCGGCGAGCTTTCGTGGTCTTCCGGAGCTAATCCGAGGATCCCGGAGCGAACGTGAAACGAACTCTCGTGATACCGTCAACCGCGTATTGCGAACTTGCGCTTAAATCTTGTTACGAATTTACACATTAACTTGCATACGGACTTGGACGAAGTCTGGTCGCAAACTTCGGAGTAAATTTCTCTACAAATTTAGTTGGTTAGGTAAGTTCGGTTCGACTGAATTTCCCCACTTTGCGAGGGTCCGTGCATGGCAAATGCGAACGTTTAGAAGAGCGAGCAATCGACCGTCTTGTCGGGAATCTAAACGCCGGAAATGGGGGAGGGAGGATGTTTTAAGATGTTTTGGACCTCGTAGATTTCAGAATTCTAAACGAATAGAATAATCCGTTCCCTATTCGATAATTATGAAAAAGTATATCAGTTTCCCCTTCTACCCTAAGGTGTAGGGATTTTGCCTTTTCAGGCTTATCCTTCTTCTCTACTAAATTTTTCCACTCTTCCCTATTCAATGCCAATTCCTTAGCATCCTTCCATATTGTAGTATAATAATACACAAATGGTTAATTACCATTAGAAATTCATTTATTTTAATTCAAGTTATCAAAATCACAGTTAAGGTTGGGAATCTGGTATTCATTTGACATTCGATGTAGCTTTGGGGTTCTATTTATACCTTTTCGACGCCACGCCCACCACCTCTTAAGCATCGTTTTCCCCTACGGGAGTTATCCCAATAATTTAACTCCAGCCAGAGACGTTTAATGGGAGAAGTAAATGTCACCAGAAAGGAAATTTTGTTAAATATTTTATAAAAGCATGATTTAATGTATAAAAAGGATTTGTTAACATTTTAACACACATTTCGACAACAATTACACATAAATTTACTGGAAATAAACAAGGATACATCGACGTACAGTACAGGTTTCTATAGCAGCAATGTATTTAGATGGACTGATGTCAAGGTGAATTTAAGTTTCGTTTCGGGGACAACGGAGAATTACAACGGCGTCGTCCGGGTTTCGAGAGAAATAAAAGTTTGTTTAGAACGACGAAAATTGACAATCTTAAAAAAGTCATTATAAAAATATATTTCAAAAGAAAGAAGGGTTTTAAGAAGAAATATTAGTTAGGAGAAGAAGTACCAGTGAATAAAAGAACCTCACCATACAGAAAAGGCTGCGTCGAGAAATAAAGGGCAAAGAAGAGATACAGGAAGGACCGTCAACGGAAATACACCTACACTTTCACACAGTCTAAGAAATAGGTAAAAATTTTCATTCGATTTTTATGTTCAATATTTAAAAAGGATTATAAATATAAAGTATTAATAATTTATGCTTTTATATTTTATCTACGAGCTAGACCGGTGCAACTTTACTATTAAAATAAAATTTTAACTAAATTCTCAGTACAATATCCACCCTCTCCGCTCCAATACTTCCGCCATCATTGCTGCCCACTGCCTTCTCGGTCTATCTTTTCTTTTCCTGTCATTTGCTTTTGGTTTCCTAGATTTTCTGAACTGGCATTTCTTCACTCATTCTCTGCAGATGTCCCCACCAGCACAGCTGCCTTTCTTCAATGTATTGTTCCAACGATTTAATTCCCAGCTCTTCTCTTATTGTTGTGTTTCTTATGCGCTCTTTTCTTGTTATCCCTTTAACTCTCCTTAGAAATTTCATTTCCATGGCATGCACTCTGCTTTTTTCCTTTTTCGTCAGATTCCACGATTCACTCCCATATACTAGTATCGGTCTGTACGCTGTTTTATATACACCTAATTTTGTGTGTCTGCTTATTTCTTTGTTATTTACTAGAACTTTATTTATTGCATAATACAGTTTATTATATGGTTTATGTCCATTCCTTGTTTGCCACTTTCCTCCAATATTATGCCCAGATATTTATACTTTCGTACTTGCCCTATTTCTACTCCCTTTACCTTTATCTTCACCTTCCCCTTGTTCTTAGTGACCACTAGTATTTTTGTTTTTATCCTCATTCAGTTTCATTCCGTATTTTTGCAAAATTTCATTCCAGGTTACCAGGTTCTCCTGCAATTCTTTCGCACTGTCTGCTATAATGGCTACATCATCCGGAAATAGAGATTCTGACAATTCTGACGATATTCTCTCAAGTTTTCTATATCCTATATTTATCGGATTACTTCTTAATTTTACTTCCTTTACTATTTCATCCATATATATTATGAATAATAAAGGGGCCAGTGCTCCACCCTGTCTAAACCCTTGTACCGTAGTAAATTTTTCTGATACCATATTATTTCTTATCACACAATTCACAGTACCCTCATATACACTTTGTATAACTTGAACTATGAAAAAGTTATATGTTGCATTTGAAAATTTCTGTAAAAAACGATAAAAACCATCTGACACTTATGTAGTTTTTGCAGAAACTTTCAAATACAACACATAACTTTTTCATAATTATTGAATAGGGAATGAATTATTCTATCAAATGAAAGAAGAAAAGGTACAGATTGCAAATTTAAAAAATAGTCGATGACGTCACAAATTCAACAAATATTATCAAACATTACAGTATCTACTGCTAAAACGTGCCTATTGCAAAGGATTACTATACATATTCGAGCATGGTCGTAAGCGAAAATTATCTTCGATTTTACGAACTTTTTTCCATACTTTAGGACCCTACTGTATATACATGGAAACTTTAAATGTTCGTCTTTCGAGCGCATGCGCCTCCGATTGTCACAATCTAAACGCCCCTCCCAAAATCGTCTACCTGCGAAGTTACCATAAGGTGGTCTGCATGAAACAGTTCCTGAAAGTAGAAAATGTTGTTATTTAATTTGTGTTAATAAAAGAGTTTGTGTAAATTGTTAAAAGAAAACCAATAAAGAAAATAATATATGCAATAGTGAATTAATAGGTCATTTATTCTCCTGATTAATGCCTCTGATTTGTTATTTTTCTAATATTTATATATTACTGACGAGCGATATAACCGCGAAACGTACGTCTACGGATGGCAAGAGAAGATCAAAATATTTATGAATAGAATTTAAAATTAGTACAACGCCAAAATAAAACAACGCAACTTACTACTGCTTATGATCTAAATTTTACATCATTCATCGCTCTATTAGTGAAGTTAATGTTGTAGTAAAAATTTCGTACTAAATCGCATATTTTTTATATTAAACAACAAACTTATTTGCACATATATATGTAGTATTTATATTCCAGATTACAAATAAACTATCGTAAAAAGATATTTTAATTACTAACACATTACATTTATTTATCTATGGAATATGAATTCTAAAAAATAGCAAATAAGATGCAATAAATGAGGGATAAATGACCCCTTAATTCACTACTACTTGTATTATTTTGTTTAATAATTTTCTTTTAACAATTCACAAACTCCTTTTATACCACAAATTAAATGAATAACATTTTCTACTTTAGAAAACTGTTTCGTACGGACCAACTGATTGAGTAATTTCGCAAGTAGACGGTTTTGGGACGGGCGTTTAGATTGTGACAATCGAGGCGTATGCCCTCAGGAGACGGACAGTTAGAGTTTGCGTGAGT
The DNA here is from genome assembly GCA_038088585.1 of Chrysina gloriosa. Taxonomy (NCBI): domain Eukaryota; kingdom Metazoa; phylum Arthropoda; class Insecta; order Coleoptera; family Scarabaeidae; genus Chrysina; species Chrysina gloriosa. Next base: position 6,276,583 of record CM076094.1, on the reverse strand, counting down.
ATACATACATAAATATATGCAACGAGCATGCAAACGAATTCGACGAAACGTACCGATTTCAATTTACGTTTAGTATCGTGTGTTTAGTATTAATTTTAATTTGCATAACCAAACTGTTCGTGTCAAATTCCGCCGTGTGCGCGCCGTTAATTCGGACAAATATTGAGTTTAGGCCGGCGAATGCAATTTATAATTTTGTAATCGCGACTGTTTAATTTCGCGCGTTTTACGTTTAATAAAGTTGCAATTTCGGATTTCCGATTTTCGTCCCGTGAATGGCGCGCGGTATACATTAATTAAAAATCGCCGACGGACGTCCGTCCAAATAAACGTAATGAAATTTGGAACCTGATTGGTAATTTGCTGAAAAATCGAGGAAAGAACGGTAATAAACTGGAACAATAGACCGTGTTAAATTTTAGACACTTTTCCATTATTGTAGTGGATGTGGATGAGGTGAAATATTCAAGAACGAGTTGCTACATGACTTCAGAATGCACAGTATACTGAGGAAGTTAAATGAAACAAGATGAAACTGGAAGCAAATAAAAAAAGACTGTAGCTACAATAATATATAAAATAAATAAAATTACGCTTACCACACTATTCTGACGAATCCAGATGTGTATTTCGGCTACTAAGTTGTCATCTTCAGTGGAAAACTGGGGAATTCAGTACCGCTAGGGAATCCGGCTAATGCCCAAGACGAACACTACACAACGAACACGCAAAATGAACGCGGAAAACACACCAAAACACCGTTGATAGCATTAACAGCTTTAGAACGATTCGATAATGATTCTGAATTCCACAGTTTTCCACTTAGTTGCCGAAATACGTATCTGGATTTTTCAGAAAGTTGTGGTAAGGGTAATTTTATTTATTCTATATATGAAACTGAAAGGTCTGTGTAGCATACGACTGTTCGGTCCGAACCTAGAATTTGACCCAGCAATGTAACGTATTTGGGCATAGTACTTGATGAAGCAAAACTAAATCTGAGCTAACATCATGTCAATGTCAGAACTTCACAGCTATTCGAACGATGCCGAAGAGTTTTTAGCAACAAATTTAAGGATTCGAATCAAGTGTGACATAGACTATGGCGGTAAGGTCAACGATTACGTACGGAGCTGTAGTCTAGCGGAGAAGTACGGAAGTGACCTCGGCGGTAAAGCTGCTTACTACTCTTAGAAAACTGCCTTCAACAATCTTTGCCATTCTATGGCTAGTGGGAATTGTATCATTTGATGCAGCAACAACCGCATATTCCGGTATCTTCCATACGAGAGCAGTGTAGGAAATTCTTTTAAGGACACACAGAGGAGAACATATAGTTACTGCACGCGTTATGGTTATTGGACGAAATGCGAGTGACTGATGAATCTAATGAGGCCGAAACCAATTTTCAGAATAACTTTAGTCAAAGATACGTTGTCGAAAAGTTAAAAAAGAAATCTATTTGAGAGTTAATGGTTTCAAATGATGCAAGTGAACAAGAAGACCTACAAGCATTGCTCGCCGATAAAGTTGTTCTCAATATTTACGAGCAGGAAACCGAGACAAAATTGCACATCGATGCATCTATTTTACTCCAGATGTTATTAACCGACACCCTGTATATTATACGAGAAGTTAGTGCAGTTACGAGTTGGTAGTATTAGCGATTATTAGAAGCCTATAGAGAATTTTGCGTTCATCTAGTAAGATCTAACAATAAGTTGAAGATTATTACGGATTGTTCAGCTTTTCCGAAGACAATGGACAAAAATAGATCTATAGGGTTTTCAAATAGGAAGCCGACTTTCGTCATTCATAGTTATGGCGTCCCATTCTAACATTGATGCTAAATCACATATTTAATAATTTTATTGTATCGGTTAAGGTTATGTATAATACTTGTTTTCATTCTGATGTATAGGTTATATGTCTTTATCCAATAATTTTTTAGTTGAAAATGTAAATCTCCAACGTCTGATTTTAATAATACCTACAAAAATAAGTGCATTATTTTATGTATTTACCAGAAAAAAAATTTTTTATCGAATTACTAAGAAATTATGCATCAATCATTATCGAGTTTATATTAATTTTAATGGTTTAGTCAGTTCATAATTATTTCTTTGAGTAGCAATAAAAATCTTTCAAAATTTCAACATAATATGTGTTATAGATGATAACTTTAGTAGTAAACACAGTAGTACTGCTCTATTTAGCATGGCATTTATGATAAGTTAATGTAAAATATAAATTGGAATAAAAGGAAATAACAAATAATATATATAATATATATAATAAATAATAACTAGGACCTGTCTGACCTGTCATCATTTAGATTGATAATAAATGGTGCTACATCTCTCTGGTCAAATCCAATCTCACAATTCCACCACATATCAACTTTTTCTCCACATTGTCTATACAATTAGCTCTTTGGTTTGGTGAAACTTGTTGAAAAGCTTCCTCCCATATATGAAGGCTTGCCCGAATAGATTTTCCATCTCTACCAATATGTTGATTATAATAATTTTTACAAATGGCCCATACCAACTCGATGTTCATACATTTCATAAATATTATTTCTTATTGCGACCTGTATAACATCATCAACTGCGGCTACTGTTTTCGTGTCTGAGCACTTAGGTATCTAAGTGATTTGCTCCTTTTCATAGATTGCCATATAGTAGGAACAATGCCGAGGTTAACATTACCCATCGCAACAACAAGCTAAAATTGTAAAATATTAATGAAACTAGTGTCTCACTCAAGATCAGTTATATTACCTCTCTTACAGCTGTTAAGAAGAGTGCCTTCAACACGTTCTCGTTCACAAAAGTGTATCATCTAAGCGATATACGCTTTCATCTCCCAGACCAAGGGTTTAGGAATTTTTAGTCGCAGAATTAGAAACGATGATAACTGTTTGTTATAAAAAGAACAGATTTCGAAAACGATGGGCAAAATGGATAGCGAAAAACAAAGAAATTTACTAAACTGTCGCCAATCATAACAATAACCCCCAAATGTCAAAAACACCGGAGGATGTTGAAACGTAAAAAAATACAAAAAGATATGAAGATGAATGTTACAAAATTGTTTATACTAAAAAAATTTTTTGATTCAAATTCTTGTGGTACGAGTTCTACGTCGCGCATCACGAAAGTCGCCTGCTAGTTTGGATAACGTGTAGTACTACTAGAGTAGCCCAGTGGGCCCCGATACCTCTGACACTTCAAGATTCTAAACACAGAAATTGCACCCGAATGAGATATGCATCTCTCACTAAGCCGTTATCCAATTATGACGGTTGCGAACGAAGAAGATGGACTGACAGCGAAAATTATGTAAACTATTAAACTGCTGTTAAAGAAACGGTAAATATTCTGGGGTAATATGTGATTCCCCGATCAACTACCTTCTCCAGCCAATCGGTACCGAAACCAAATCAATATCGAACGCAGAAGTAACCGCAAATATGAAACTTTTGCTGACTCCGTCGTTCAAAGAGAAAATTGAAATGCGACCGTAAACGGAATCGAATCGGATTCTCCGCTTACATCGTCCCGATTCCCGATATCGCGGTAACGTCCGCCCCCGATTCTCGTCGGGCTTTTTCATTAGCTTAAGTTGCGCCGCGGACGAGGCGGGCAGCCCATCAAATTATCTCTTTAGTGGCACAATGCCGTCTCGTCGTATCCGAAAGATATGAATGCGGTAAATATGACGACGGCAGTAATATAGATAAGTAGATGGAACTAGTTGCTATATTTTCCTGATTTCTATTAGGTTTAGATAAGGGTTTAGATGAAAGTTGAAAGTTCCTTTGCTTTTGTGGACCGTCAACTAAACAGTTTATAGCGACTTTGATATCGGCGAAGTGTCCTGCGGTAATACTTCGGAAACGAACTGAATCAATCATTTTTGCTGTTATTGGAGAAACATCGTCGAGAATAGAAGGCATTCTATTGGAGTGGATTTCGTGCGAATCGGTTACGATTTCCAATTAAGAATGAGCTAGGATCGCCTTTCGTAAGTCGAATCCGGCATTAATAATTATAAACTCAAATTTAAAAATAGAAATTAAACGCCAAATCTACTCATTAAGAACGTCAAATGCGAGTCGAAATGAAAGCATAACTGTGAGAATAGGAAATTAAAGTCGATGGGCGCCTTTACATCGGACGAAATACGTTTGAACTAGCGGTAAATTAAATCGTAAAACACAATAAATCATTGCGCCCCGTAAAACACGAAGAATAGAAATTACGTCTCGTACAAGTTCAACCCCATGACGACGAGAGCTCGTCTTGACTTTTTTAATGAGATTGAATCGCTTCCAAGACGGCGACGACGGCGATGATGGCGATGACGGCGGCGACGGCGGCGACCGCGACTCCCACCCCTTCGCGAAACTAAACTCGACGGATTTCCCGCATTGTGTAGGACGTCGGGGAGGGAACTCGACTCAAAGTAAAATATTTATTCTTTTGGGTAAGTTGACGCGACCGCGGAAGCTTTTTAATTAATTCTTCGACGATATGTACGACGTCTCGTAATCGCCGGGATGGGGATTGTTTTCGTCGTCGTCCCCGCTCCCTCAGAAGATTTACTACTCGGCTGCATATTTCGGATTAATTAATTCGCATTACGAAAGCTTAGCGGCTGATTAAGTACGAGTAGTGATTAATTAAAAAGTTTCCGAAAGGAGCGTCGCTTCGGATACTCGCCGGACTCGGACGGTCTATTTTGTTTTTCCCGAAGTTTCCACGACGCAGTTTCGACGGAATTCTTTTGTTCGCGAGCGCGATATTCCGCGATTACGATTGCGCCCCGCAAATCGTTTCGAACGCGCGAAGCATTATCGACGGAATCTGAGCGATAGGGCAATAAAAATACCGCGCCGAATTCCTTGGAATAATCAGATTAGATGTGGATGGCGGGAAGACGAAATGAGGGATTCAAAAGAAAGCGAGAAAACCTGGTGGTTGGTGGCCGCAAGTTCTATGCGTTTTTCTGGAATTCTTAGTTTACGGAATAACAAGCAAGTCTTAAGTACTCGTATTTGCTGTCGTTGTAAAATAAGTGGGTATCTTAAGTAAAATAAGTGGGTAAGTATTGATTTCAAACTTCATAACCGGACCAAATTAGGCACACTTCATGGCGACTTACATATATCATTGATTGTAATATATCTTACGTCGCCTTAAGTTGTATGTCCTTCTGTTTCCTTCTTGAACTCTCACAATTTGTTTCTTTGCTTCATCTATTAATTATTTCCTTGCATTTTCAAACTGATTCCTTGTCTCTTCGTCAATTAGTTCTTTACACCTTTACCACACCTCTCGGAAAAAAATCAGATACGTATTTCGGCAACTAAGTTGTCATCCTCAGAGGAAAACTGGAGGAATTCAGTCTCACTAGCGATGTACCGCTAGCGCCCAGGTCGAACACCACACAACGAGCACTGCAGAATGAACATCACACACTGAACGCCTGCGCGAAGCACACCAAAACGCTGTTGGCACTGAACTCTCATTATAAATAGCGTGTATTTATACTACCATAAATCTAAACCTAAATTTAATGCTCTCTGGAGCGTGTCGTAGCGGTTGAATGGTGCTGCACTAATCTGAATTTAATTCGATAGGTCGCATAATTTGGAATTTGGAATAGGTCCTCCATCTGCATTCATAATTACCTTTCTATTTTTATGAATATACTTTCGTAGCTGTCTAGTTCCGTGTTATTTTCTACCGCCCTAGTACATTTCAAACTTCTTATTAGTATAGCGTGTTTTTTGTCCAAATTTGATTTTTCCGGCCTGTCGTACCGAAAATGGGCAATGTGCTCCTTCTACCGTGTTAGGATTGATCGCCTAGTTTGCCCAATATATCTCATGCCACGTTCTTAACAACTGACTTCACAGACACCTGATTTCACTCTTATCCGTGGCGTTTCCCAAAAGATTACGTATTAACTGATTTATATGCGACATATAAATTAAATTGCTTCAAACTTTTTTATTATAATTTAACAAATTTTTTGGTTTGTTTATCCAAAGCTAGACTTGTGAATTCCCTAATCAAGATTTTGAATTTCTCTTTCCTAATTAAATCATCAATCAAGTTTGCTTCGAAACCATTGCATTCGGCTATCTTTCTTACGTATTTAAGTCCTTTTTGATATCTCTCTATTGCGAGACGGAAATTTAATAGCCGATGAAAAGAATTTTTTGTTGGAAACTGTAGTTAGAATCCTCAGTTATAAACTTGTTGACATTGTTTCTTTGCGATGTATATCTATCTCTGAGTTGATGTTATTCCTGATTACTAAGGTATCGAGTAATGGAAGTTCGCTATTTTTACCTTTTTACACTTCTAAATTTCACGGTATTGAATTTAGAATTTAATTCCTCCAAAAAGTCATGTAATTTATACTTTTCAATGTCAAGAAATGGCAAAATATGTCGTCTATATATGTAATCCAAACACTCCGAAAATATCTAGTATCTTCAAATACAATCTCGAAGTTGCTCATAAACTAATCGACAATAAATGCTGACAAACTATTGCCTATAACACTCCCGTGCTTTGTGTTCAAGATATTTGCCCTCAATTTGGAAACAGTTATGGGACATGTCTCTATAGAGTGGTTAGGTATCTTTTAGATCCGATAACGTCTCTAGCGATCACACTGTCCAAAATATACGGGGAAACTTTTACGCTTTAGTTTCATATCGAAACCATGAATCCGCGTGAGTTAGTATCCTTTCCGTTTGATCCTGAACTCCATACACTGGAACAGGAATACCCCCATTCCATGGTCGAATACATGGAACCAAAGGGTAACTTCCTCGGCGTATTCCAAGCGGTAGTTCGCGCTATAGGAATATGTTCCGACACTAACCACAGGAACAACTATAGGAATCAGGAAGTTGTTGAATTTTCACTGAGAGCGGAACAGCCGGTACCACTTCAGGGTGCAACACCTGGGGTACCACCTAATTCTTACTATTTAGTTGGGGAGTCGTTCGATTGCTAAATTCACCGGCTACAAGTTTAAGAACAAACCAAATGCTCTGTGTAAATGCAACAAGGTGTCTATGTGATGAATACCAAATCACGCCGGACTAGAAAACAAGAAAACTGTTGATAAATTGGCAAAGCAAGGTTCACCATTACAATTTTGGGCTAAGTAAGCATTTCGTTGGCGAGATGCTAAGCAATGAACAATTGTGAAATAGTAAAGAATGCTTAGTTAGCCTCCCGCGGTCAAAGAAATCCAAATGTCTTCTCGAGAATTGTGCGTTGTTTTCTGAGCCTTTCCCATTATCTTCGCCCCCTTCCGAAGCTTCTCGATCATTTTTCCTTTGTCCTTGAAATGTTTATCGACCTCCATAGTTAATGGTATAGTAATAGAAATCGCAACATATATTTCAACTTAAAACCAAACCATCTTGGTCTCGACCAAGTGTGTCTTCATTCATTAAAATGCCATCCCACTCGCTTAAAAAGTAGACAGATCGTTTGATTTTTAATCATATGGATATAAATGAAACGTTTATGACAAACGTAATAACACCTTTACAAGAAGCGCAAAGACAAACATATTTGAACTGTTTTGGACGAAACGTATTTTAGAAAGCTTAGCTACAAACGTCTGTTAATTTCTTCAAAGCGAGAAACACAATTCTTTCAAACCATATTAAAAACAGAAATAGAATACGCGCTAAGTGCGTGATATATAATACAATATAAGTACAAGTTGGGATACATTTTTTGTAACTAAAAATGACCTTGAAATAACGCTCACACATAGGACTACGTATTTTTGTGGTCGTTTTTTATATTGTGAATGTGTCAATCTGATCTGTCTGAATCAATGTTTTGATTGTTGTAAAATGTCTCAATATAATCTGTCTAAACAAATCGACATAAAAGCAGAAAACTCTGTTTTGTTTTATATCCCCACGCAAGCGGGAAAACGCTTGCTGCTCTCTTCAAACCAGGAGACCGTATCACCTTCACTAACTGTGCCAACTTTTTGGTTCGAATTATTCTCCTTAAAAGTGGATGTCAGTTCGAAGCTCTCGTCCACCATACGGATTGAGAAGTAAACTTCAAGTAAACTTGAAGCTCCTTCTTGTAGTTCTACCAGACATAACTCCTATGACCCTTTTGCTTGTTTATTGGACCTTTCCCATTATCTTCGTCCCCTTCCAGAGCTTCCCGATTTTTCTTCCTTTCTCTTTGTAGTTTCTATCTATCTCCGTGGTTGATATCATCGATCGATTTCATCGTATAACCAAACAATCTTCGTCTCGACCTATCGCGTCTTCATTCATTAAAATTCCATCTCTTCCCGTCCGCTTCGTTCTTTATGGCATCCGCGCGCTGGGACAAATATACGTAAAAGGATATCACAATAAGAGGGTCTCGGGTAACCGTCGCCGACGACGTGCGCCCTATACTATACTACGAAAGCGACAACGGCAGCGAACAACATTATTACCGGCCGTTGCTGCAGCGCTGGGCCGAAAAGAACCTCGAAGTCACGACGGCAGACGATCACGATTTTGAGCGAACGTGATTCATACCTATCCGAAGATGTGGTGTACATCGTCTGGTCGTCGTCGTCGGATACTATAGTAAAACATGCATACGTACGATCCAACGTACACTCGATCGTCTCAAAGCTTTTCGGATCACCTCCTTCGGACTTCGGACTCTGTATTTTCCGAAATCGCACGTAATATCTCAATTTCCTCCTGGACATCTATTAGGATCGATAGCACGGTGCGTGAATTTTCGACGATAGTTCCGTAATTGGATTCGTATCATATATCTATCGCCAAATTACACGCCGCGTGTCGATTTCCGAGCAATATTATAAGGTGCCGTTCCTTGTAATCCCATTCTTTTATTTCGAGAGCGGACGAGAGACGCGATCGGGTTCGCGGTGTTACGTACGAGCTGACCTTTAGCACGAAAAAGGAGATTCGTAATTTATAATTTGATTTTTTGAACGGAGTAGATACGAGGAAATAGAGTTATAAGGAAGCGGATTTCGATCAGGAACCGATTAGGAATTTGCGGGAAACGATTCAGATCTGTAATCGATGGAATGATATCGATAGGCGACCCTAATTATTGGTGCTCTTGTAGGTAAGGACGACGGAAACAATCCAAATATAATGAAGGGTATTTCCGACATATATACTACCGTCCATATTAGTTCGGACACGTGGTAATATTTCGTAAAGTATTCTTAACGAGTGTACTATTACTTCAAAATGTAAATTATATTATAATATTAAACTATTTATTAAGTTTGTAGCTCGCGAAAGACAAATACATTCAGAATTTCTGAATAATCAATCATCAAATTATAATTAAAATTTACGACAATTGACGACCTGGAAATTTACGATCCGCTTATTAGGTGTATTTCCGAGGTAAAAGTATGAGTATGACTAAATAAGCTTAAGAAGTTTACATTACCCTGCCCTAAGAGTGCTGCATATTATAATCAATATTTTAGTTGCTCGACAAACGTGTTTGTGCGTGTATCGATAGTAAATGTGTTTTGAAGCAAATAATTTTATTAAAAGTATCTGAAATGCCGAGGAAAAGCCAACAAGCCAAGAAAAACGTGCAATTTTAATTGCGTTTTAGCAGGGAAACGATTCATTGTGCCAAATTGTGGAAAATCGGCATATGCACAAGTCAACAGTAAGTTATATCATTAGGAAATTTCAACGCAAGGCGGTTCGCAAACAAAAGCACGTCCAGGTCGGTCGCGAATAACAACAAAAGTAAACGATGACCGCATAAACTTGTAACGCAGAACGAGATCAAAGGCTGACAGCCCCCGAAATTGCTGCATGACATAAATCGCGAGCGTGGCAGACCAATTTCTTTCACCATAGTAAAGCGGTGATTAAGAGCTGCAAATCTTCATGGCCGCGTTGCTCTGCGAAGACCTCTACTACGCCGAGATGACAGACAAAAATGGGTGTACTGGGCCGAATATGCATAGAAACTGGACAGTCGAAGACTCCAAACAATTCTTATGGACTGATCTGAATCGAAGTTTGAAATCTTTGGGCAAGTGAAACGTGTGTTGGTAAGAAGATCCAAGGATGAAAGAATGTTATGGCATTCTATCGTGCTAACTGTGAAGTAAAGGAGTTCTATGCAAACTATGAAAATACCTAGAAAAACCTTATATGTATGCTGTATACCTTTCTTAAATTTTGAACATCGTTTTTGAAATTAATAGTTTTAGTGCCTTTTTGTATAATTTATCACTTCGTATATTACTCTTTTTTATAATTATTCTATGGTTTTAATATAATTGTGTCCGAACTAATATTGACCGTAGTGTACATATACGCATGTATATAGCTCTTATTGTGTTGAAGAGCATCAAAGCAATGCGGTGATAGTGAATTTTAGTCATTTTCATACGTAATTTCCGCTAAAACGATTCGGTCCATTTAAAATTCCCATCGATTTTTTTTTGCTCCCGACGTTGATAATTTGAGTGGGAGGTTTATATTATAGGACTGTCTGCATTGATTGAATTGTATGCGTTATGATTACTGCTATGGCGATGCGTAACGCACCATCAAATTAATTAAATTGGAAATTCGAACCCCAGTCGTGATTACATCATATCGCGCCTGCATATCGGACCGTTCTGATCAGTCCCAAAGGACGAAGGATTCCATCAGAAACCAATAATCCGATAGGGTGGGTAAGCAAGCCGACCGTATCCAATATCAACTTTTATTTTCTTTTCGTCTCGTCTGCTTTCACCCACTCACCACCTTCCGATAGATTCGAAAACAATCGATGCTGGTCAAAACTTTCACCGTTCGTCCCTTACGTCTCTAAGCGTCTTCAGAACTTATGGGGCCAAGTATTAACTTCACCCCCCTCCCCGGCCTCCCCTTCCCCCACCTCATCGGGCGTCAATGAGTATCTTGACAGTCCCGTGAAGTTGACAACAGTATTTGTGAAAATATAATGATTCATCGGAGTTCCCGGTAAATATGAAAAGTTCGCAAAAAAATAGAAAGTACCGAAAATGAACGTAGCAACCATGTTCGAGAAAAACAGTGCGATTCGGACATGTTTCTGCACATCGACCATAGTCCTAGAGTCCTTGACCAATCTTGCAAAAATTTCTGCAAAAATTGAGATTTTGCAAAAGATTGTTGATTTTGAAAATCGCAAAAACAGTTCTATTCGCGGATCTGAATAGCAGCCTAACAGTTCTATCGAAAACCTTTACAACGTTTTTTAATCAAAACTTTAGTTTGAAAGGTATTTCCAGGAGTGTATGACCCATAGTTCTGGATGAAAAAATAAAGAAGAAACGCGTAACAGTTCTGATTGTAGTTCTCGCTAGAGCCCAAAGAGTTCTATCGAAAATTCTAATCAAATTTTTTTGCAAAGTACAAGCCTCAAAGATTAAATAAGTACAATCTGTCAAAACTAGGAATGCACTTGAAGATCAAGTGCAAACTCGATGTTCACACGATCACAATCACTAGATAAATGTGGTACATTGTGGAAACTTACGGTTTGCGCCTGACCATATACTGCGTTTCTATATTTGACTTATTGGAAGTAAGATTTGCCCAAAACTTAATTAGAACGTTAGCTTATTTGCTATAAATGCGTGGAAAATTCCAATTTGACGTACGAGGTGACATACGATCTGGTAACGTCATACTTGTTCTCGCTCACTAGATATTTTTGTTAGTCCGCTCCAGACCCTCAGCCCGAGTTTGAACTTCGTATTGTAATCACGTGATTTTTGAGAGCGCTATCAGTAAAGTTGTGTTTTTGTTGTGTTTCACACAGAATAGAACAGCGGACTTTGGAGCCACGTTATGCCATTAAGTTTTGTATCACACTTTGGGGAATGCGCGAGTGTAACTTTTGAAAAGATGAAGCAGACCTATAGGGGCCATTGCTTACCAAGACCACAAGTTTTTGCTGACACAAACCATTTTTGGGTGGGCGAAAACTGATGGAAGATGAACCTCAGTCACGGGAGCCTTCAACTTCAAAATCTAATTAAAACAACGAACGTGCGAAGGCTATTGTCAGGTCAGACCGTCGTTTAATAATAAAGGTGATCAGTGTCCAGTTACAATTGAATAATTTCACCATTCACCAAAGTTTAACTGCAGATTTGCACGTGTGAAAAGTCTGCACCCAAATGGTACCCAAAAAACTGACAATTGAGCAGAAGGACATTCGAAAAACGTGTGCCTTGACCTTCTTGAAGGAATTGCCAAAGACTCCGATTTCTCACTCGACAAAGCGGCAAAACCAGGCGTGGCAAACTGAGAAATTTTCCCGACGGGAGAAAACTCGAATAAGCAAATCAAAGATCAAAACGATGCCGATTTGCTTCGTTGACACTAAGGGTACCGTTCACAAGGAATTTGTACCTCCAGGGAAAACTGTCAACCAAGTCTTTTGTTACAAAAGTGTCCTTGAACGGCTTAGGAGGAGGATGATTCATGTGAGACCAGGCATTACAGAAAAGTGCATGCTTCATCATGACAACGCCCCATATCACACGGCCATTTCCATCGCGGAGTTTTTGAGGAAAGGATGACTGTGGTTTCTCAGCCCCCGCGATTCACCCGATCTCAGTCTTTGCGACTTTTTCCTTTACCCAAACTAAAAGTGTCTTAAAAGGACATCATTCTGGGACTTTGGGGAACATCCAAAGGAATATGACGGACATGCTAAAAGCCATACCGGCTGAAGCCTTCCAGGACTGTTACTAACACTGGGGACAACGACTCCGTCGGTGTATATCTGCCCAAGAGACATATTTTGAAGGGGATAATATTGTTATTTGAAAAACAACAAAAAGTTCTGGTCAATAAAAAATCAGTCTCATTCATTTTCTAACACACCTCGTATGTGTGTATGTACATCATTACAGGAGTCTTCATTGGAATTCGATCGAATTGTGTATCTATGTTGGTCCGTACGAAATGTATCTATACATGAGTAAATCGTCGCGTCGACAATCGCTCGACATTAACCTGCAGGTGTTTACCGGGTCAAATCACCGCCGACCGGAGTCGGGAAGTAAATACGGAACGTCTGACCGCCCGAATCGCGCCACCTGCCGCACGAACCCGGAGTCTCCGGGATCCTTCCCGGCCACTAATCGTGACAAACGACCGGGATATTTCGCGGAGACGTCCGACGCTCCGGAGTTCACTCGATTATGTCGCCCGCGTTTTCTCTTCTTTTGTCCGGGAACGGGGACAGGACCGTACTCGTGACGATCACGTGAATCTCATCCGCTCGCCTTCCCGAATTCTGTTCCAAACGAAATAATTTGTTTCTTTGTGTCTGTAATTGATTTCCGCTCCACTAGTTCCTATAATTCGCAATTTCCGTCCGTTAGTTAGTTAGTCTAGTTAGTTTTTAATTCTTTGAAAAAACCGATGCAGAAGAATAGAGTGAAGGAGGAAAGAAGAAGAAGAAGAAAAACCGATGGAGATATACAGTTCGTCAAACATAGGAACGCACTCCAAGGTCAGGCTTACTTGTAAATGAGGTGCGCTTTGGAAACTTACATTTTCCGGTGCGTTGGACAAAGATAATGGCTATTAACTTTGTTTAACCTACTATTGCGGCAACAAAAATCGGACTCTTAAGATAATGTAGTTTAAATCTGACTTCTGCCTTGTCAAACGTTAATTCATTCTTAAATCTTTATTGATATGTGTATGTCATTATACTGCATTTAAGTGCTGCTAAAATAGTGTAAATAATTACATTATTTGGGGAAGAATTATCGATAGGGAGACTAGGTGACAGATTTGGAGTCTCCAAAGGCATTATATATGACATTAAACAGAAATGACTACATCAGCATTGACATGAACATGACAAACTGCCAATTATACTGCCATAATATAATAATACAAAATAGTCAAAATAGCCTATAAGACTTGTCCGCAACAGTACATAGAATAATGAAAAGAGATACAATCTTAAAAGCTTTTCTACATCTCCAACGGTGCTATTGATGGACTTCCCTAAATCTATCACAATCGACGACGATATCTAACCATCTCGATCGCCGCTTTGACTTCGATGCCATCGCATCCAACCCGGTTAGTGAATACGTAACCCCCAAATACGTTGCGAAAAAAAATAATGCCAGCAGCCGGTGCAGTATACGTATGTATACGGTTCCGTATTTCTGAACCTTATCCCGATAGGTAGAAAGGATAAAAGATGAAGATTAAGGAAAAGATAACACCTCCTCACGAATACTGAAGACTTCCTATTTCTACGCAGACGAAACTTTCCCCTAGTTTCAGTTTTCCTTGAACCAAGCACAGTTTCGAATCTATGGATTGGTATGAACTCAAATAATGTACTAAGGTGGTACGGCTGTTCCACTTAGGTTTAGTTTGAAGAAAAGGGAATAACGTGGAAAGCGGTCTAGACGAAATAAGTTAAGTTCTTTTGATGTTGTTCAAGCTTTCGCAATAATTTATCGTTTCTTCGGGAGTGCACTACAGGTTCGTTCAAACAAGCATTTCTCGTATAGTCATACTTATAATGAGTTAACAAATACCTACGACTAGAATTAAGGAAAACTAGCACAGTTCTCCCCTACCGAACCGTTTAAGAAAAAATTATTTTATTTGAAAAATGGAAAATTTTAAATATAAACTGATTACATTTAACACAAAACGTTCAAAGGTAAGATGCAATTGAATAGTTGTTAAATCGGAACATTTATTAATATATAAAATGTCACAAGGTAAAAGTTGTATATAAAACAAATCTGAGAAAATCTTTTTTTTAATATTATTAAAAACAGGTCGAATACTATTAAAACTATTAAAATATTAATAACATTTTATTTTAATATAAATTAAGTATACATATCCTATCCGAATATCCAGTTCACCTTGCTTAAAATATTTTCCGAATTTTATTAGGCGTCTTTTTTCTAATTTTTTTCTCACCTCAGTTTATTTGTCATTTGTCCAATATTTACACAATACACTAAAACAATAAGCAATTGATATAACCTACGTAACAATGTAATGAGATACAGAGCTACCTTCAGTGAGGAAACTCTTTGTATCCATTTGAAAATGGAATTCTACTCTTCTTACATGTCATAATTTTTAAATTCTAAACATAAAATCACGAAGTTTGAAGCGCTCTAATCGACGCTCAAGTGCTCCTTCTTGAACTGGCTGCTGCACTAAAAAAGGGTTGGGGAGAGAGCAATTATTCTTCAACTATACACTTCACTAAAACGTTTTATTTCTTCTTTGATGGATGGGAGTTACGGATCATTTCCGATGACAACGTTGGGTATGTACCATAGCGCGTTGACTTCAGAGCGAATAACTTTGTACCGATAATGTTCAATGATTTCCATATTGGATTTGCTTGTTGTACCCCATCGCTGTATCCCGTAAGTAAACCGGGTTTAGAACTGTTTTGTAAATCAGCACTTTGTTCTCAACAGAGAGTTTTAGGCGTCTACATTTCTTTATCTAAACAGTAAACATTTGCCTTTATTTTCCCCAATTCGCATTTCAAAATAACTTCGAATTTCCTTCTGTTCTAATTTGATGCATGAATTATGAAAAGAGTTGTAAATGCCAGTTTCGATAAGTAAATTGTCATTCTCAGTGGAAGGGTCTCGACAAGAAAGTAGAACCAAACGTCGCGATTCCGACTAAATACGTTCCTGCTCCTCGCCGCGCAAGATTCCAATCTTTACTGGAACCACCACCCGACTTTCCTCCACATTATTACTCGACTCGGGTTTCCCGGAGCATCTATTACCTAGGTACCGGTTATTTATGTTGTTTGCTGCGAACCAATCGTTGCTCGCCTCCTTCTTCTATACGACACATTTCGAGAGGTAAAAACATTTCTCGTCTGTCCATCGATTAATTAGGGAAAGTAACCGATACTACGCGACGAAATAAAGTCAACAAACAGATGAAACCGGAGCGATTTTTTGCCGGTCTCAATTTTTTGTTCGCGAGAGGTAGGAGACGGTCCTGCTCTTTCTCGCTCAGAACCCGAAGCTATCGGGACCTTTCTCTCCATTATTTTTCGACACCACGGTTACCCGGAGCATCTATTACATCGGTTGCGTTTATTTATGTTATTTGCTTTCGTTTCGCCGCGAAGCCAACGCTGAACTGACATAGCGGGTATGGTAGAAAGGAGATTTTTCCGTGGAAATAAATGGTTTTTCGAGCGTCATCGTCGACTAATTAAGAGAAGTAAGGGATATTACTCGACGAAATAAAGGAAATAAACAGGTGAAAACGGGCGGGGAAAGGGGGAAGGGAGAGGGGGCGGGAGTTGTTTTCCTCCGTTGTACGAATTAATATCCGGGATATAATTGATCCAAAAGTTGTTGACAAAGTTCTTCGAGCCGGAATGGAATGGGTATTATCGCCTCTTTGATCGGATAAAAGGCGTTGTCCTCGAGGTTGTCAATTTTGTAAATAATGTCTATGATAAAGGATAAAGATAGAATTAAACAGCTGCAAAAATGCGGATTTAAGTAGATAGTAGGGGAACTTCGATTGAATTGAATTCTCATATCTAGAACCATCACAAGGATAAAGAACGTAAAAGTTAAGTTTCAAATATTTATTGTAAATCACCACAACAATATTGTTTTACTATACTATAGCTCCAATAGGTGGATGATTAATGGCTTAAAATCTGTGGTTTTTACGTTTATAGAAGATGTTAGTAAAAAGGAGTTATGTCGGGGGAAGGGCAGAGGGGTTACAGATTTAAATTGACAAGGAAGAGTTATTTCACCCTTCTTACAATAAATATTTGGAACTTAACATTTTACGTTTTTTATCCCTTATAATGGAGTTTCAATATGTATCTCCTTCTTCTATTGAATGTTGATGATGTTAGACAATAAATGTGTGCTTAACTAGATAAAGAAATCGATAATTTACTCGACTTTTGACACAACTCATAGACCAGCATTAAACCATTATTCTTGCCTAACACATCAAGCTCGGCCTTATCAAACATTTGGTAAAAGCCACGGATAAGAATGGACCAGCATTCAACGAACCTGTGCAAGAAGTGTCTTCAGACGAGGGAACTGAGACCAGTGAGGTCAAAATTAAAAAGGGCGCTTTTACGGTGCCTCCAATTAAACAGTTCTTGAAACACCTCAAGTTTGAGAAAATTCTTCAAGCTAAAGCAAAACCCATCTGAGGTGTGTTGTCTCAATTGGCAGGTGCTTCCTCGGGGGAATGGCAAAGCCGAAAAGCACAAGGAACTGGTCGAGGATATGTTGACTTCGTTTCATGTATTCGGGTACAATCGGTTCTGAAAGATCCACTTTCTTGGTTAACACTTGAAGATATTCAATTTCCTGATAACTGCTACCAGGCCAGTGATGGGCGCGGCGAAACTTTTCGTTGGGACATTGCCAAGATGAGCCGAAACGGTACCAGGACAAATGTTCCACGTCAACGACGTAATTGACTATTGTTGAACGCTCATCAGAGGTGCTTCCCGCATCGATTGCAAACGATAGACCAAAAGAAGGCAGAAATCCCAATCAGATTAAGGTATTCTTAACATGGTTTATAGCATATTGTATTACATACATTTTCTCCTGTAACTAGGACTCAATACAAATCAAAAATTGTATTGGGTACAATACCCAACTGGGGTGGTTGAGGCACGTAATGAGAGTGGCAAAACGTAAGGTAGTGAGAAAATCGTTTGAAGCCACACCAATCAATGAAAACAAAGCAAAGAGAAGGCTTAGTCAAGAGTTACACGGAGGAAGTGCATGAAGCGGTCGAAAGAAGAAGCATAAGCTGGAAGGAGATTAGGAGCCATGTACAGAATAGAAAGTCATGGACAAAAGCATGGAAAAGAATCCCGACTCAGCAACTAAAGTTGGGAAATCAAATCTGAAGAAACTTTCGCTTGGAAAAACGATCACAACTCGACTTGTTCTACTTTTTAGTATCACCTGCAAGAGCTACGTATCATTATCTCAAACAATAAGTTCCAATACAGTCAGAGGAGAATTAGAGATGAAGCTCACACAGAAGAGAACAGAAGAAGGTCAGCTAAGGCGGTTATGATACGTAATGAGATTGGGAGTAGATAGAATGGTGAGAAGAGTGTTTGAAGCCAAATCGTTCGAAAGAAAGCAGAAGGCAAGATCTACAAGGAGCTGGGAGGGAGGAAATCTGTGA
Source organism: Chrysina gloriosa (assembly GCA_038088585.1). Classification (NCBI taxonomy): domain Eukaryota; kingdom Metazoa; phylum Arthropoda; class Insecta; order Coleoptera; family Scarabaeidae; genus Chrysina; species Chrysina gloriosa. Next base: position 6,258,294 of record CM076094.1, on the reverse strand, counting down.
AGGGATCGGTAGAAGAAGCATACGCTAGAAGGCGCTTAGGAGGCGGATACAGAATAGAAAAGCGTTAAGAGAAGCATAGGAAAGAATCTAGATTTAAAAACTGAACCCCGACATACCCGATACCCGAAGGGCTAGGATTATAGGAAGTTTGGGAATCAAATCTGAAAAGCGCTACGCTTTGAAAAGCGGTCTCACCTCGATTTGCCCTACTTTTGAGTATTATCTGCAAAAGCTGACCATATCATTACCCCAAACAATAATTTCCAATACAATCAGAGGAAACTTAGAAACTAAGCCCACAAAAACAGAATAGAAGAAGGTTAGCTAAGGTGGTTTTAGGGGACACGGAATAAGAATGGCAAGAGATAGGATGGAGAAAAGAGTGTTTGAAGCCAAATCGTTCGAAGTCAAACAGAGGGCAAGCTCTGGAAGTAGCTGGGGGAAGGAAAAGTGTGAAGCGGCCGAAAGAAGAAGCATAAACTGGAAGGAAATTGGGAGGCAAATACAGAATAAAAAGGTATGGGGAAAAGCATGGAAAAAATCGCGACTTAGAAACTCAACTGCAACCTATCCGATACCCGAAGGGGTCTAAGGGCTAGAATTAGGAACAAGTTTGGAAATTAAAACTTGAAGAGCTTTACGCTTTGAAAAACGATCACAAATCGACTTGCCCTATTTTTCAGTATCACCTGCAAGAGCTGTGCATCATTACCTAAAATAATAAATTGCAATACAATCGAAGGAAACTTGGAAATTAATTTCATACAAAACATAATAGTCGAAAGTCAGCTGAGTAGGTTTGAAGCACGTAATGAGCGAATGGGGCGGAATGGGATAGTGGTAAGAGTCTTTGAGGCCAAGCCAATCAAAAGAAAAGAGACGGGAAGATCTAGGATGAGCTAGATGTAGGAAGCGCGTGAAGTGGCCCAAAGAAAAACATAAGCTGGAAGGAGATTAAGAGGCAGATACAAGATAGAAAGGCATGGACAGAAGCATCGAAAGGAATCTCGATTTAGAAACTCAACCCCGACATATCATAAGCTCAAAGGGTTAGGATTAGGATTTAACAAGCAGTCACAATTCGATTTGCCCTACTTTTGAGTATCATCTGCAAGAGCTGAACATGATTACCTCAAACAATAATTTCCAATACAATCGGAGGAAACTTGGAAATGGAATAGAAAGAGGTCAGCTGAGGTGGGGCACGTAATGAGAATGCGGAGAAGAGTGTTTGAAGCCAGATCGTTGAAAACGAAGCAGAGGAGAAAACCTAGGAAGAATTGAATGGAGGAAGTACATGAAGCAAAAGCAGAAGCATAAGTTGGAAGGAGATTAGGAGACGGCGATACAGGATCGAAAAGAATCCCAAATTAGAGACCCAACGACAATGTATCTGATACACGAAAGGGTATAAGGCCCAGGATCAGGTCAAGATAGGACATATCTTTCCCCAAAAAAGGCGTATGCACGACGAAGAAACCGTAACAAATTCAGCTTCTTCATGTTGTTAGTCATATTCGTGTTCAGTACATCGAATTCATTAAGAAATGATGATTTTCATCTCCCAAGTATGAAGTTTTTGACATTTTTTGCTCAGTGCTATGAGATTTATAAGCCCACAGTCGTTTTTAAGATAAACGATTCAATTCGTTTTTAAATATCGTTTCAAAGTTCTTACAAAAGCTAACGTCATTAGTGTCACAAATAAAGCTACTAACGTAGGGGTGCCTTCCACCCTTCTCGCATATTTTACCTAACAAATCCAACGATATTATGCCACGTCATGTCTGTTTGTACGCGACTAAAATTCCATCGATAACGCGTTAGTAAATATATGCAAATTAGAAAGAAAAAAGGGGGATCCACCCTTCGTCGTGTCGAAACGTTCCGACCCCCAATTTCGATCTCCCCGCATTCAAACGTCCCGTACCCGCCATAAAAGAAACGAAGAAATTTCACTCCGATAAAACGATAAATTCTCGAATTTAACGATGAAAAATAATAATTACACACGCAAATCGATAACACGACGCGGACGGAATCTGAGTACTCCTCGTTCGCCGATGCGACAATGTTAATTAAGGCGAGGCCAGGTAAATAGGCACGGGGCGCTTTGTAGCTCGTATTCGTACGACGACAACGACGACGATAAAACTTTCTCGTACACTTCGCGCAAACGTTAATTAACATTTGGTACGCGGAAATCTATTATTCGGAATCTGCTTTTGTCGTGCGCCATCGCGTTTGTGCGTCTCGACGAGGCGCTACTTTGACGAGGGAAAGGTCGGATGAAGGCGGGCCGCGGATTTCATGTTGTTGTTGTTGTCGTCGTCGTCGTCGTTGTTGCTACCATATTAATTAGTAGTCGCTAAAAGTGCTTATTGTCAACTCGTAATAAATTCAATTCATCGCGACTATTATTACGGAAACGTTTACGAACTCGCCGGCGATGTTTAAGTAAAGGATTTCGTCGTTTCAGGCAAATATTATATCCGTATGGAAATTATCCTTCAATTTTACATACCTAACGGGAGATTTCCTGGTAACAACGTTCAAGTTATAAATATATCAATGCTTCGTCTCATTGAACGCATCGACTTTTAATTGCACAAAGGAAAGTGCTACTCATTCTGAATCCATCCGAATAAGTTTAGCAACAAAATGTTCTTGAGAGTACCCTGAGGACCACGACAAACCCTTTGTTGAAGCATTGGAGAGTTCACACGATCGAAATAATCCAAATTGTATGACCGGTAAGGAAGATGCGATTTCAACAGTATTTTTGCTAGTCTAGTGAATGCCATGTTTGCAACTTCATTTCCTCCGCTTGTTCCTATACCTCTATAAAGAAGTGAGACTCTATATTTACCATAAGATGTTTGAATTTTATTTCCTCCAACATCCACTTGGAATTTGGGCTATGCTATTCCTCAAGTTTCTCGATTCATTACAACTTTTTCCAAGTAAATTTCTACCACTCTCGTTAAGGGACTTAGGTTTACAGTGTTTGTAATAGTTTCAGACACAGCACCGAAAGCTAATAGAATGAAAAATGTACTCTTCGTTATAGAAAAATCCAAAAATTTTACTAGAAGATCCAAAGAAACGAATTAGATACAGGCTTCAAACCAATGGTAATGCGCCTCCTATTATCTCTGTGTGCTTCATCCTTCAAACAATTCACCCAAAAATGTTGGGTACTGCAACGAAGACTTGAAGTTGGAATTTCTATTTAGTGATGTACCCCCTCAACGATTTAAGCAATTTGAATGACGTAGCATCGACCCCTTACGAAAAGGTTAATAATGAAAGGTGAAATGAAAGATTTTTGTACTGCAATAGGACATCAAGCCTAAAGTCCTTGTATTGAACAATTATTTATTTCCAACTATGTATTTAAAAAATAAAGTGCAACTTCTCACTGGATTTACAAAAGAAGGAAGCGCCAAAAATTTTGGGTAGCGCAATAAAATAACTTCAACATCATTTTCTCTAGTATGGTTAATGCCAAGTCTACAACTTTATTTCCTTACACACTTCTTCTTCTTCGTCTTCGTCTTCTTCTTTTTCCCTTTGTCCTAATACGCTTTTAAAGGAATTGGGCTCTACACTGGACCATACATTCTTTGGGGTTCATTTCCTCTAACATCCACTTCCTGCTAGTAATCTAGTTTGCTACCCATTAAGTTTCTCTGCGATTTTACGCTCTTTTTCTTCATCTCATTGGACACACGGATTTTCAGTTCTACACAAACAAGTCCCACTTGATGAGAATATGTCTTAATAAGAATAGCAACATAATGTTTTTGGGTAGTAACACTTAAGACGAACACAAACTCCTTGCTCGAGCATCGAATAGTATATACGATCGATATAGCCCAAATGGAATGACCAGTAAGGAAGATAGAATTTCAGCATCCCTTTGGCTAGTCTGGTGATAACCAAGTTTACAACCTTATCTTCCTTGCACATTTCTTATTCTTCTTTTTTCTCTTCTGCCCTTATAGGCCTTGAGAGGAACCAGGCTCTGCACTTCAGTATAAGTTCTTTGACGTTCATTTCCCCCAATAGCCCTTACGCTATCCATCCATCTCCTCTTCAATTTGCCACTTTTACCACATTGGACTCACTCACTTTCAGTTGTATAAAGGAAAGTCCGACTTGTTATGAATGTGTCGCACAGTGTTCTTCGTGTTAACACTAAAGGTGACAACAAACTCTTTGCTGGAACATCGGACAGTTCACACGATGGAGATGGTCCTAATAGCACCAGTAACGAGGATAAGACTTCTTTAAAGCATTTGTACTAATCTAATTCTTCTTCTTCCAGTTCCTTTGCTTCTTCTTCCTGCTCTTGTTCTGCTTCCTTTTCCTCTTCCTCTTGTCCTTACACGCCTTTAAATGAGTCAGGCTCTGCACTTAAGGATAAGTTGTTTCAGGCTTATTTCCTCCAACAACTACTTTTTGCTACCAAAGTCCATTGTTTCTCCCATTTTTACTTTTTCCTTTTGAATACTGCATTTCCTCTGTCACCTTCTTCACTAATCAATCTGGCATCATCTGGTCCACCCAAGTTCAAAAGTTTTGGTCCTATATTTTTCTTCTTCCTTCTCCTTCTGACTTTATCTGTCGTTTGTCACATCTACCACATACTTCATCAACTTTATTTTTGTGGCCCCAATCGTCTCACCATTTTGTTCCTCTACTTACCGTCGAGGAAACAATTTTGGTGCTTTTTCTCTTTTTCCCTAATGACTTACCAACTGAAAGGAATTTACGGTATCCTCAACAAAGTACTTCGAAAACTACTTGCCGGTGCGCTGAAGAAGATGACCTTAAAGTTCATTTTGCAAGAAAGTGTATTAAGCCATCGATTAGGAGACGTTTGTTGCGTAAATCTTGGTATTTCAGAGCCCCAAATGAATCTTTGGTTCACATAACTTCTAGACTAACTTCTTCAGTTCTCATGCAAGAATGGAGGACACAATCGCACTTTTAAGAATTATTTTTTCCCTACATTTTTAACATTTCACGCTTACAGCTCGACAAGTAATAATTTAACTTCCTCTAGACCAGGCATGGGCAACCTTTTTTGTAGAAGTTTTATGCTGTGAGTAATCTTGAAAAATATACATTTTTGTAGTATCCTTATGATTCATTATGAATTAAGTTTAGACGGGCCGTGCTAATATGCAACGAAAGAATTCAGTAGCGGGCCGGACAAACCTTACTCGAGCGCCGCATGTGGCCCGCGGGCCGGAGGTTGCCCATACCTGCTCTAGACCTTCCGGTAACCAACTTTGGCCTCTAAAATGACGTAAGGGCGCGGTGGGAAGCTATACTGATGCAAATCAATCGATAAATTCAATCTTAATTATATAAATTTGTCTTAAATGCGAATCCTACTGTACAAAAAATCTCTAACCCCGTTTTAGACGGCACGATCGTTCTAATTGATTCCGAAAGCATCCGAATCGATTATTCAAATTCCTTCAACGGATTACAACTTTTCGGGCATTACTTTTCAATGGAGCATCGCCGAAAGGTGTTGAAATCTTCGGGGCAGATCGAGGACGTTGTACCGGTTTTACTACCGTAAACTTAGGTAAAATTTCGACCGACTTAGGGCAACGTCTTCGGAGACTAGCTACAATTCTGGACGTGTCGTAAATTATGCCGACTCGCCCGCGAAGTACTCCTCGGAGATACAATAAATTACGTCCGTCCTGTATTTCTTTTCTCTGCCCCGGAAGTCGAACGGCGAATTTATGTTTTATAAATCAAACGATACAATTCCCTAACGGAAGTGGAAGTGTTATGATCTATTAAATAGGGAAAAAGATAAATTTTGTAAAATTGTATCGCTTCCGAAGACGAATAATTTGGAAAAATACGAAAAAATATTATTTCGTGCCATTTCGTGTAATGTTTTGACTTCGCTTGAGTGTATAAGCGGAGCGTACGAGCTCGCCAGATTGAGGATCTCAATGTTGAACCGATAAACTTCTCGCTATAAAATTATTGAAACAAATGCCATGTATTTCACTAGCAAGGAAGCTAGCATCTTCAAACCACACCTTTTACCGTACCGAATTAACCATGAAAGACAAATGTTTCGATAAGACTGGTCAACACATATTTTGGTACCGGACTTTTTAACTGTTCTTAACTAATTTTGGCGCGCTGTATCCAAGAATACCATCAGACTTTTTCTATCAGCTCGCCTTCAAGAGTGTGAGCACGTACTTGCATTTCGCTTGTCTTATTCCAATGTAACTTATAAAGAACGCAAAATAAAAAAGAAAATAAGTTTATTCTATAAAACAAATATTTACAAATATTGTTACCCAAACATAAATATTTACAATAGTTGATAACTAATTTAAAAGCTTTTTTTGAGCGCTTTCCTTGCGTATGTCTGAAAAGGTTTGCCTCTTTTAATACTCCAGCAGTAATCAGCCATCACGTGTATTTCCCATCTGTGCTGGTACCTTTCATCCATTATTCTGATATCCTGGTGGAATCGATCGCCCTGCTCCTCACTAAAGTCGTCAAGATTTGAAGGAAACGTCTCTAAACGACGATGGAGGTAATGGACCTCAATGTTCATATGGCAACCCAAAATTTTGAAAGTTATTAAGCATATCTTCCACTATTCGTTCGTAATTTTCAGACTTACAATTACCAAGAAAATTTTGCACAACTTTAACTTGTAGAAGTCATGAAAACTTCTCGAACAAACACACTTACAAGAAAGCTTAAGTTTAAACTGAATCGAGGGTTAACACGTAAATATCTTTATAGTTATTTATGCTGATATTATTGGAAAGTAAACCTTAAATATCAAATATGCCGCTATTTTCATAAATCTTTTATGACGTCGTACATTCTTGAAAACTGTTTATTGCACAAACACATTAAAGCCGGTATTCTTGGAAAGCATTGGGGGCAATCAGGGGAATTTAAGATGACAAATAAATAGTTTCTTACCTAGAAAGATTGGGAAAGTAGAAAGCAACTGTAATAAACAACTAGAATTGAAAAGAAGGTCTGTTCAGAAGGTTTATTCTAGCAATATGAAGGAAAATACATGAAATATTTGATTTTTGTCTATCTCAACAACTAGAGCTGATACAAAGAACAGAATGGTGTTTTTGGAATCAGAGTTCTCGAAATATTTAAAATCACCTTTTCTTTTATTGCACGAAAAAAATTTTTTTGTCGAGCTGTGTATGACAGGTAGGAAGGATGACTTCTTGGCTAATTATTGTGCGGATTGGTTCGTATTGCTACGATGCTATCGAAAGTACGGAAGCGATAAGGCACTGGAAGAAGACGAACTTTGCTTTTCGCAATCCATTCTTCAATTCACCGAACAGGCGTGAGAACCGTCTTGTAAAAATATACCCCGAGAATTTTTTCGTTCTGCAAATAATTCTCTCAGAGCCACCGACGCCACAGAAATGCTCTCCGACGTCCGTCCGTCCCCTTCCTCCCCCACGGGTAATCTTTTCCCCATTACGAATACAAGCGAGAGCGTCGCTTCGCTGATTCCAAATCGAAAACGTTACACTTCGCGTGCGACCGTATACGAAGTAAATACTTCAAGCAAATATCCGAGGGGTACTATTGTCACCGGCAAAACTGCTACTCATTTACTTTTTCCAGGCAGCAGCCGCCGCAATTCCGTCTGGCGTAAAATTAAGCCGGGAATGCGGTCCGCGGTCTGCGAAAAACATATTTTCCGCTCGGCTTGAAAAAGCATTATACCGAGAGAAGAGGGAGGGAAAATGAGGAGGCGCCAGCAGTTTCGCTTTATCCGGTCCGTTTGTGCCCGACGTGTGTGCATTTTCGAGGCAAAGTACCTACTACAGCCCCAGTCCTGTTGTTAGTAGCTTCGTCCATGTTGCATCGCGCCGCGAAACGGGAATTTTATTATTCCGAACGCCGTAGACACACGGAAGGTCTAATTTATGATAAACGAAAAGAAGTTAAAAGACGCGCTCGTGGATACGCGCACCGGGCGCAATTTCGTCGGGGAAATTAAAATTACATAATTAAAAATACAATTCCATTGTTGATCCTGCTACAGTTGCTGGAACGATGCCGGTACATTGCGTCAGTTCATCCGAAACAAAGGCGTTCGGTTTATTCTATTTGCGCCCTTTTACTGCCCGTACGTATGCAGGTGCTTTTATAATAAACGCGAAAGGTCGTTAATGTACTACGAAACGCAAACGGTCCCTGAGTGGGATAATTAAGAAGATATGTCCGGTTGTGAAAGCTGCAACTATTTCCTACATTTGTGTTTATGTCAGCTGAATTCCAAGGTTTTCTTTTCTGTATCATCCGTGTTAATTTGGGAGTCGTCCTATATTTAGCTGAATTTCCTTTGAAAATTGCACAATACGTCAGTAAGCGAAGCTACATTATACTATTCAAAACGCCACTCGCCCTTCCCCCGCAAAATACATTAATATTTTGTAACATCTAGACCTAAATTAGTATTCAATTGACTTGGAAATCTTTAAAGTAGCCTCAAATTTCATGGAAAGGCTCTATAGCCTCCATTATAGGTAACAAGTGGACGTCGCATACGTTAGATGCAGGTAATTGGGAAAATTTACGCCCAATCCCTCGAATATTGCCTGAGTTGGTGCTCTGGAATCGTTAAGTTAACATCCGTTGGTATTTTTCGTATTTTGTAGCAGTAGTAGGAAATCACCGATTCTGGAACCACCTCACCACCGCTTAGGAAGATTGTTAAATTTTACGTTAGTCTACTGAGTGATTTTAGTATCGAGCCGTTGGAGCTCCGTAGACACCATAGCGACATGAAGTTCCTATAGTATTTATTACACAATCGAATTGATGTGCTGAATGTGTTGTCAAGATTATGTTTTCTGGTTCCTGGACGGGCGACAAAATCTACTAACACTTTCTAATTACAACAGCCAAAAACGAATCTCTTGGTTGGGTCGTCTCTCTACAGACTACGTAAATACTACAATGACATTTCGAATCCAGCTCTTGATATCAACTGCACAGCACTTCCAACACTGTTAAGTCAGTGTACTCACCATTTTCACTATATATAACTATACTTTTCTTTTCTCTCTCTTTGTCTTTTGCTTTATTATTACAAATTCCTATAAATTTAATTTAGATGAATTTATTATTATTTATTATTAGTCCTAATAAGTTTAGAACTATAAGTTTTTTAGTTGTAATTTTGGCTATACTGCATATGTTTATTACCATTGTTTTTGTCCTGTAATTGGATTATTTATACCTGTTGGGCAAATACATATTATTATTATATTTACTGAGGTTGACCCACTTTCCAGATACTAATATCTCAATATTGCACAGCTTTCTCAGAGAAGGCGTTACGAATGCACCTCAACTTGTAAGTCGTTTTTGGGCGAAAGTTTCTTCTTCTCCTTCTTGGTCCTTTCTGTTATTATTTAAGTATTACGCCTTTCGTTGAAAGCAACTCCTAAGAGATTGATGACGAGCTGAGTCCAGAGATCAATCCGGGATAAAGATACCCCTGGAGTTCTGTTGAAGATGAACAACCAGTTCAATCTCGACGCTGAGGACGTCTTCTTAGTGAAGGACCCGTTTGGGTCCCGCCCAACATACCATCTTGCGGCTAGATCTTGGGCCGCTTAGCGGAGGACCGAGGGGCTTATGAATCCTGCGGGACCCAGCCTCGCTAAATGATTGACAGCTCTCCGGAGAACAACTCCCGCTATTGTTATTCATCGCAAGTGGCGTAGCATATAGGTACGTCAGTATCACTTTAGTTCATAAGATGGAGCCACAGGTCCGGTGACATCTGCTGGTATAAACTGCTTTTTTTGGAAGTTTTTCCTCCACAAACAAACAGCCAAAAATAGGGTACATTCAAAACAACATAATACCGGATTTATAGGAAATACCAGATATTTTTTGTATCACAGTATTTTGGATTTCTAATCACCAAAAGTGGTCTTATTAGGACATCATAATAGGCAAGAATTTTGCAAAATTTTCAGGAGCTGAAATCGCATCACAGCAATTCGATATTTTCAAAAGTTTGTCTTAGAATTAGTAGGAATGTGCTTATGCGGGCCTTAACTTAAAATGCTTCGGTTGTTCTACGGGATTTGGGTATTAAACCGCCAAAGTATTTTTGATCTAGCGCTAATATAGTACTCGCCAGTTGTTATTTTACCCTTTACAGGGTAATCAATAAAGGAAATTCCTTGGGCCTTCCTGAAAATATTGGGCATACACAACCTTTAGGTCCATCACATCCACTGCCCTCCGATTGCTGTTTCAATTTTGATATGCAGTGGTAGACCACCGGCGCTCCACAATTATAAATCGCCGCACAAACTTCTTTCCGGAAACAATTCCAACATTCCAAAATTCGTTTTCGGATTTGTTTTTAATCGGCATTTTGACAAAAACGGGGCATCTATTTTGCATACAGCTTTCTTATATTTAATCTTTCAAGTAAAATGTACAGGACTTCTTCTGAATTATCTTCGGCGTCTAATACCATTTTGTGGATATGTTTTCCTCCGATGTTGCAATTTTTGGCGGTACCAGCGACCATTTTCAAATTCAAGTTCGATCACGTTTAAATTCATTCACCAATTTCTGTATTGTATAAGATAAAGGATTAGACTCCTTTATAAACCCTTACCAATGTTGGATGAAATTCGATATTCAGAAGTGCAAAACTTGTATCATCATAACCAAATCTCTTCTATGTAACGTCGAACCATATAATTTTAATGATTTTCTGAACATAGAGTTTGTTATTGTTCTATTTGCCGTGTTGCTATTATTGTACATTATGCAATAAATATTATTATTATTATTAAAAAGAAAAAACAAGAAATCAGAAAACTGCTTCAAAATCCATGAAGAGACTACTACTGTTCTACCACAATTTGAGATGCAACATGTCGCCTAAACTGCATTTTCTCCATTCTTGTTTGGATTTCTTTCTTGAAAATATTGCGGATAGTATCAGGTGAGCATGCCGAAAGGTTTCATCAAGGTATTGTATCGATGGAGGAAACCTATACTGGAGAATCCAGTTGATACATTATTGGAGACTGATATCGAATTTCTGAAGTCAGGGTTGGATTCTCCCTGGAAATGTATTCCAGGGAGGAAAGCGGTGTTGCAGAATGTCGGACAGTGTTCTGAAATATATGAAATAAATCAAATTACCCTTACCACACCTTTCGATAAAGGTGTGAACTATCCCACACACCTGAAAGAACTGCTATCAGTCAACCAAGGGTTGAGATGCTACATGTCGCTGAAACTACATTCTACTACATTCTTATTTCGATTTTTTCTTCAATGTTGGGGTGGTGTCGGACGACATCTTTCGGTAAAGGTGAGGTAAGGGGAATTTTTTATTTTTTTATTTTACGTAGTATTTTAGCGACAAGGATACAAGAAGAAGAAAGGCAGACCAGGAAGAAGATGGCGAGAAGCAGTATTGGAAGACTTAAAGGAAATAGCAAACTGGAGGAGGCAGGCGATGGACAGGAAAAACTGGAAACGGATTACAAAGCTCTGGGCCTAAAGGCCCGCGAGAAAAAGCTTATATATATATATTTTAGCGACAGTCTCCTTCTTCTCGATTGTTGTGAAAGATATAAGGCTTCTGATAAATTATAGATAGATAAATTCTGATAAATATAAGACTTCTGATAAATTGGCAAGGCATCAAACTAAGCTTATTAGTTCTTTCATAAGCTGGCGATTGGACAAAGAAGTCCACGTTACCCATCATGAAAGTCTAAAAACTTGTCCAATAGATAAACCATCGTTCCAAGCTCCTTGTCTATCGATTGAAGCTCCGCTGGTATCTTGTCCTGTTGACGAACCTAACTTTTGTTATCAGTAATCTACATAACTTACATACTAAACACCGGTGACACTTGTGCGTCAGCTAACTAAAGGTGATAATCTATGCTAAATATCCGCAAAAATTCCATCGCGCCTCGACGAAGCTACTATAAGTTGCGCGACAAAGTATCATCCTAAAGGCGTTTCACGTGTCGTTCGGCGACGGAGCTTTCGCGGATGCGATCCCGTAAAAGCTATCGTTATCGACGCAAGTGAACTTTATCGCGAATACGAAACGATCCTCGGGCTTCGAAGTAATCCGTTCCCGGTCCATTGTCACGCGGCTCATAATTGCGCTTCACGACGGAAGATCATGCGAGACGTAACGACGCCAATTTCCCCATATCGACGCGCGCGCGCGCGGAAACAACGGCCTTCTTCTCCCCGGGGGCTCCTTTCGCTGAAAAATACATAAAGGAAAATTGCTAATGAGATGTGTCATTAGATGCGTCGAGGTTTTATGCGAGCGAGGCGACGACGCGCTATCTACCGAGATATATCCGATACGTCGTCCGGTAAGGACGATCTATTGCAAATTGCGCGCCGTAGAATGCAAAATGGCTAGTTAATGCGCGTTTATTTTTATTAGCTCGCGAGATAATTTAGATTTAGTTGCAATTTCCGCGAGAGCGGCGTGTGTGAAGCGCGTTTTTCTATTCGCGCGCCGCCGCTCGGAAAATTGCGATGTAAATCAGAGGAAAGGCGAATAGGCGATTTAGGGGGAATAGGATCGGATAGTATGCTACGCGCTTCGCTATACAGGCTGTTCCAAAGATAGTATAAGTAGTTGCAGTATACTTGGTGCTTGAGACGCCCAAAACACTCAATTGATCAGAAGAGGATGATCGGAAAGCAAGTGGCTGTCACTTCGACCGCCTTTTAAGATCAGTTGACCGCAGAAATACTCCGGGTAAGTACAACGTGAAAGTGTGTGTCAGAAGAAAATTTCCCAGAAGATGATCAGAACCCTGGCGGTGGTGAAACAAGATATGCAGACCACTGATTCGATAATTGACATAATTAAGTGCTTAAATTATTGCGAGGATTGTTTATCATCTGATGGTCAAACAGAAGGAAGTTCTTACAGGTACTTAGTGAACTTTTGCCTATGGATAATCTGTTCGACAAGCGGGGCCTGCAAGTAATAATAATAGCAATAATAGTAATAATTTATTTATTAAATATGCGTGAAATATGTATTAAACAAGTCACAAATCGCCGACTAAAAGAATAAATAAATAAGATAGTAATAACGAAACAAAATAAAATATAATAAGATATAATCAAACAAAAAAAAAAGAAGAGGTGTCATGGGACACCCGACAAGGGCAAAGCTCTTTACGCATTTGATGCTTATTTGAATAAAAAGTAAAATTTTATATTTGGAATAAACACTGTATAAGTTGAAGTTGAATTTTTTTTTAATGATAAGGATCTGTATTTTCATTTGTACCCTATATAGCTTTTTGGAAGTTTTAGAAACTTAAACTAGAAACGCAAATGTCTCGAACATTGAAATAAATTGACGATAAAACAATATTTAAATACGTATTTCGAGCAATAATGTATTGCCCTTTTATCTGAGTAGAAATACTCTTTCGACGATCGACGTGAATCCGAACCAGTTCAGATTTAAACTGAAAATCGCTATAAGAAAAGGCGTTAAGGGGGAAAGACATTCATGCATACAGCACAGTCACACGCATCTCGAAAGGTCGCCTTAGTTCTTTCTTTAAATATCTATAGCAGGTATGGGCAACCTTCCGGCGCGCGGGCCACATGCGGCCCTCGAGTAACGTTTGTCCGGCCCGCTACTGAATTCTTTCGTTCCATATTAGCACGGCCCGTCTAAACTTAATTCATAATGAATCATAAGGATACTACAAAAATGTATATTTTTCAAGTTTACTCACAGCATAAAACTTCTACAAAAAAGGTTGCCCATGCCTGATCTATAGCTATGTACAGAGAAAAAATCTACGTTATTTCCGTTAAGAGAAAAATTAAATTAAATAAGAATTCATGGAAAAATCACCGTATGGAAGTCCTGAAATCACTATCTTTTTGTACGAGCCCCTTTGTACATGTACAGAGATCGGAAAAAATCTTTGTACGAGAGATTTTTAGTTTGGACAACATAATAATGGTAACTGAACTACCCAAAAACAAATTTTGTACAATATACAAAGACGCTAAAAATCTTTGTACGAGGCCAAACATCTTTGTCTCGAACCAAAAAAGAAAGCAGTGCTTGAAATTGACAAATAATAACAGAAAAATCTCATCGGCTCCTAATTTGGACATCTTCCAATCCAAATGATTGTTCTTACGAAATTTGGTAAATTGAGTTTTTAGTTATGTAATATTATTATCGGTTTTCTTCTTTTTTTTTCCGTTTAAGTAATAAAAAAGTTGAATCCGGTGCCGGGTCATTCACACTGCCTATTTGAAGTAAATTCGAGTCCCAATAATAAGAGCGCTATCTGATGATATCTGATGATGGGGGAGACGCAAACGAGTGTGCGTGTGTGCGAGCGAGAAAGAACTAGTGAACGAAAAAGATGGAAGAAAAGCGTCTATCTGACGACTTCAAGCGTCTCGCTTTTTCCCAGTTAATTCTCGGCGCAGAACCACCATAAAGGAGCTTCGCTCTAAAAAAATAATAATAGCAATGAAACTAGTGAATTAACAAAATTGTGAGTATGTAATTCTGACGTTTTCACTTTCAATAAATCTAAACTGAAACTACTCATCCAAATTATCAAACCAACGTTTAAGAAGCAATTGTATGAATCGAAGCACAGTTTTCAATAGAAGGGGTTCAGTTCTATATCTTAACACCTACACACTTAATTACTAAACTCATTTTCGTCCAAATAACCAAACAAATTGTTACGAAAATGTGCTTGCAAAGATTGAAAATCCACGACTGGATAGAGATGAGAATTGCGTTTATCTATTGATCAATTAAGGACTTTGAAAGAAATGATTAATTTGGATCACAAAATTCTGCAAAACGTTTGCCATGTGAATACACAATATTTCAACATATCAACGTATTCTATATCCAGCTGAAATAACGAATGAAAGAAAGTTACGAGGAAGGACGTGATGTTTAGGAAGAAACTGTTATATCCGAAATATGAGAAATTAGAAAAGGCAACAACAACTTTAACCAGAACTTTGTGGTTGGTGGTATATGGAGGTAATTATGTTTTAGATTGATAGATATAGATCATTTGGATCTTATCGGTCTCGGCCTGCCTGAATTTACAGGAAAGGTTAGCGAAGATAATGCCAAGCAGCTACTCAACAATGATTTTCTCGGAAAAAATCTTCTTCTGATTCCCACGAAATCGAACGACACACATACTTTACCCTCGAATTCATAACATAATCGCCTAAACATAAACGTTGAATGAACCTCGTTAAATCGGTCGTGGAATGGACATTCGATGAAACTAATCGAAGGGAACTGTACGCTCGCTAACAGTTGCTGCTTGCACTTTTCGCTATCGTATTATTCCATCTTCCCGCGCACCGACCTTAAAGGAACATAAATTCACGATATTTTAAGAAAGAAATATGATTTTCTCTCATAAAATCAAAAAGTTCCAACGGGATGAAATTTACCTACTCATATTCACTGGAACAAAGAGGCTATTTATTTAGGAAAAACCGATATATTCGAAGTACGACAAATTAAGAAAAAGAACAAGAACTTTGATTAAATCCTTACAATTTGTTATTTTAAATTTCTGTCCGAAAGTACAGTAATAAACCAGTTTGAGCTCGGGACTGCTCTTCATTGTGACCGCTGTGTGCATCAAACTACACACGATAAACACGAAAAACACACGCATAAACACTTCGTCGACCGATTAAACAAACAACGCTTATGGCTGTCCTTATTTGCACAGAACAAGGAAATATCCCATCCTACCTCGATGCTTTTCAAAGGTGGGTGGTAAAAAGCTCTAGGTTAACGTTATGGATTGGTGCTAGATCACCTAGCCTATGTCTTGGTCAGAATTCTCCTTAAGAGATGGCGAAGAAAACTGCCAAACGGCTACGCAACCATGATTTTCCCGCAGAAAAGGATTTCATTCTGGCTCGGCTCTCACAGAATTAAACGACATGCAAACTTCATTTCCAAGTATTTGGCATACTTTTGGGATAGGTATAGTTAAGATAGGATGAGATATGTATGAGATATGGTTACAAAATAACGGAACTGATGGTGTAAAATTCCTTTTATGTTATTTATACATTTATATATCATTATCCCTCTCAGTATGAACTCCTTTAGAGGTACTGGAGCAGTGTATTCAAGGAGAAATTTCCAAAACAGAACGAATTGTCATTATTCACGTCTTAGGTAAATTTGTAGATAAACTAGCTTTCTGCCAGGAACAAGTAAAATAATGAAACCGACGTATTTCAGGAGTTTTTAAGGATCCAGCTGAGTTCACTTTGTTTTCTTGAATATTCCCTACTTTAATCTCACACTGTATTCATTTAATTAGAAATTTTATAATTTCAACAATAATCTGGATCCATCGTAATTAGAACTATTAGCACTACCAAATAATTTTTTTCCCCGTCAAAATCGACCTCGAGATTAATATTAATCTCGCCGAGGCCATCGACGTGACGCGCCGAAAAGCAATATTTATCCGTTTCAAATTAAAATTAAAAGGAGGAAAGCAAGGACAGCCGTTCCTTAATAACGCGTTCCACATTTGTCGTCTTCGATCTCGTAACATCCATCCTTAAATGGTAAACCATTAATCACGGCCTCGTCGTACAAAGCAACGCAATAAAATTACATCCCAGAAACACAGAATAATCAATCAAAGCGTTACTGCCGACGTTGAAGACGCAGTAAATAGATCTATCCGGCCTCAAAGATAACGGATTATGGTGATGCGTTAGCGATTGGTTAGACAAACAGACGAGATTATCTAAATGCTGTTGGCATCTGGATCAATTTCCTATAGACACACACACACGCGCGCACGCACGCACACACAAGCTCACAAACAGCGCGAGAACTGATTTGGCGATGAATTAATACACGCGTTCCCGTCTCGTTATTGCTGGATGTTTGATAGTTCTGATGATGGTAATTTGAACGCGATGGAATTTGAGTACAATGTGGAAGATATTAGGGCGAAAGTTATTTCAATTCGTTTTCTAAAAAGAAGAAGATCGCGCGTTGGTGGAAGTTTCACTTCATTTTGATTTACATCTAATTCTTGAATCATGTACCTTTTGGTGTCGGCTTTGTACACCTCTTTTCACTAGTTTCTCTTATCCCATTCTTTGTATATGCCCCGTCCATTTTAGTTGCTCCTTTTTATATCGTGACACAAATGTCACATCAGTAAACTCAACACACAATTGTTTATAATAAAATCGGTGACACGTGTTTCGTTAGCTCGAGGCAAACATCTTCAACAACCGTATAAACCGACGTGACGATTGTTGAAGATGCTTGCCTCGAGCTAGCGAAACACGTGTCACGGATTTTATTATAAACAATTGTGCGGTGAAGAGTTTACCGATGTGACATTGGTGTCAGTAAATTACATCACAGTCCTTGCAACCACTTCCATTCCTTTTTATATCGTCTCTTTTACTGGCATAATACATAGTTCTTCTCTAAACTCCACATTTTTTAACTTATCTCTTCTTGTTTGTCCTTGTATCTTCCTGAAAATTCTCATATCGGTTGCTGTTACTTCTTTTTCTCTCCGTTCTTTTCTTCACTGGTGGCACTTGTCCCATCCATTTTAGTCATCCCCGGTTGTGTCGTCCCTTTTACAGTACAATACGTAGTTCTTTTCTAAACTCTACATTTTTTATCCTATCTCTTCTTGTTTGTCCTTGTATCTTCCTCAATATTCTCATATCTGTTGCTGTCACTTCTTTGTCTTTCCGTTCATTTTTTTCACTTGTAGGTGTTCTCCCATCCAGTTTAGTCATCCCCGGTTGTACCTTTTACCAGTACAATACGTAATTCTCCTCTAAACTCAACATTTTTTATCTTACCTCTTCCTGCTTTGGCTTGTATCTGTACTTCCTTGCTGTTAGTTCGCTTCTTTGTCTTTCCGTTGTCGTCCGGATTTAGCGGGCAAATGTTAGTGTTGGCTTTACTAACTTTCTAACAACTTCGGCTCTTACCTCTTTTGTGTGCAATTCGCTCATTAATTTCGTCGTCCATGGTTCCTTCCTTATTGATCGTTCCCAGATGAGTGGATTTTTCAAATTGTTTCTATATTCTTTCCTGCAACTTTGATTCGGTGAATCTCTTTATTTGTGCCTGATATCATTGACTTGGTCTTCTCTATATTCACTTTCATCCTTAGCTTGTTGTTCATGACATCTATTCTGTGCTGGTTGTCCTACTTCCCATGCTTTTCATTCTCCAATTTCCGATGCTACGTTTTTCTAGATTATTTCTGCACCTCTTCAATATTTCATCGAGCTCCACGTTACAAAGTTAAAAGGCTTAGTAGACTTCCTTGTTTCAATCCTCTTCTACTTAGAAATCTGTCTGAGCTTTAATTTCTTACTCGCACTTAGTTATTTATCGTCATATAAGCTTTTTATAGTTTCTATAATTTCGTGTCCCGCTCTTTTTTCTTCTGGGGTCTGTCAGATTCTCTCTTCTTATTCCATCGAACGTTTCTCCATGGCTACGGAACATCTACATATGTGTGTACATGTCCGTTTGCTCGAATTGCTTTCTCACTCTGTTGGCTTAGTATAAAGATTTGGTTATTCATTCCTCTATGTTTTCTGAAGCCCATCTGATTTTCCTCTAGCTCTCCTCTTTCTCTAGCTTTTCTCTTGGTCGGACTTCTTTTCGCATATAATTTTCCTACTCCGCTTGTTGAGATAGTTACTACAATCTTTTCTATCCCCATTTCTATATATCGGTGTTGTTGTGATGCCTATTCTCCAGCTTTCCGGTGTTTCCTTCTCTCTGCTAATATGCTTTAGTAAGCTTATAAATTCACGTTTAGCTTTCTTTGTTAGAAGCTTCATCACTTTCCCAGTTATCTTATCGTGTCCTGGACCTTTCTCGAGCCAAATTTTCCCTATTGCTTCTGTTGTTCTATCGCAATAGAACAACAGAGAAATGGGGATAATAATATATCAGAAGACGAACTAGAAGAAGCAATGAATGAAATTAAGCTCGGAAAAGATTCAGGACACGACGAGATCGTCAGTTTTGTGAATCCATCTGCAGCTCATGGTAAACTCCTAGACGTTCTTGTTTCTCGAATAAATCTCCCTTCGATAAATTTCCAACTTTAAGAATAAACTTGGCGCAAATCTTCGCGTTAGATTTTGTCTCGTTTCCTGTTTTCGCACCTATCTCGATTAGACGTGCTTGTGCGCTACGGCGAACGATTCGCGCGATCCGAATTGGTACTTTCGAGCTTCCGCGAGCGCAATTAGATAAAACGAATTCCGCGCCCTTATCTGCTCTTAATTGTTCAATTACGATAAAGGAAATCAGGTTTTCCAGTCGCAATTAACCGACGATTCAGTCGCATCGTTTCGATCTCGGAACTTTCCCGACTTACACGTATTTACGTCGCCGTCGTCGTCGACAATGAAACGAGAACAAAATAACGGTTATTTCTTGTCGATGTAAAGGAATAGAAACGTGGGGTCCACCGTTTACCTATATTTGTGCCATACCATGGAAGAAATGTACAGTGTATTAATTTGCAGACTAATAGGAACAGGAAGGTGAAGAACGAAAGAAATCTAACATGGAGCTATGAAAACAATATAAAATAAATAGCACTATAAAAACCAGGAAACTTACTAGATTCTAAGAGAAAATGTGCTAAACGATTTAAAAGGCGGAAAAATAACAAAATGATTGAAGGGAGTACAAGCCAACATACTTACGTGAAATCGAAATTAAGTGAAATTTATGTATTTAAAACGAAAGCCTATTTAACAATTATGTACCAATTTTGAGTTGTTAAAATTTATGTTCGGTTTACATTCGAAAGATTGTCGGTTAATGTTAGAGTTTGATTGGTATTTATGTTCTGAGATTCTTTCGGGAAGATTTCTGCCAGTCCGCCCGATACATATTGAGCTACAATCACCACAAGAAAGCGAATATAGACAATAACCAAGTGTGTATTTGCTATGCATTTCTGGAGGAAAATATGACCTCGGAACAATTCTTTGTTGCAGCGGTTATGCGCATCACACTAAACGCGTTAAATCGAAGCTTAAACACTCGGTTTGGTGAACAAAGAAGACGTATGTATGTTTTCTTTTGGATAGAACAAACACTTTTCAACAGATGGGTGCTACCCAGACGTAGTTAACGTTGTAGATTGCTGCTTGGTCACGTACTGTAGTTGGTGATCAGAATTCTCCTTAAGGGCTGGTGAAAGAAAATGCCAAATAACTGCGCAAGAATGACTTCCTCGGAGGAAAGAATTTCTGCCTGGCTTGGTTCTTATGGAGTCCAACGGCAAGCGAACTGTTATATCGACTGCTTAACATAGTCACCAGATCGTAAAGGGAATTGCACACGCTTTAAACTGGATGTAGAATAGATTTTCAAGAAAACTACAAAAACCCAACATTACGTTTACTAGTCGAAAAGTCATAGCTTTTCTTTCCCTTAGTGTTCTATTGACAAACATTCACGAGTGAAACAACCGAAAAACTACAAAGAAGGGGCATGTGGTTTTGCTAGGATAGGAAGAAATCCTACATTATCCCGGTATTCGTCAAGAACTGTGTAATACCCGGAAGTGATTTCCACTGTCGTGTCGGTTTGTTTTTGATCATCTAACTTAGTGAGTATCTGCCTATTCAGCGGTCATAATTCCCCTTAAAGGCTGGCGAATAGAAATGCCAAACGGCTGCACAACAATTTACATCCTTTTCCGTCAAAAACAAAGTCTTCAAAAAAACAACTGTATTTAATTGTATTAAAATATTTAATTACTTACCGCATTATCTGGAAACATTATCAAATTGTGTAAAAGTGTATTGAAAACATATTTATTTTAAAAAAAGCGTTCTACTCATTAGATGAATATTTTAATGAATGACTGCTGAATATTGATTTGTTATGTTATGTTTTTTTGCGTGATGTGTGCGTGGACATATGTGAGTTTTTTTTAAAGATTTCTATAATCATAGACATTGACGAATTCTATATTGATGATAGCATAGAATAAAAAGAAATTATTATTATTATTATTATTATTATTAGTAGTAGTAGTAGTAGTAGTAGTATTACAAAAATGATTTTATCAGAGGAAAGGATCTCCGCCTGGCTCGGTTCCCATGGAGTCAAATGGCAGGTAACATTCTTGTCAATCACTTAATATATCACCGAAACATAAGGGTGATTTCCCAAGCTTTAAACAAGAATTACAATGGACTGTTAATTAAACTCAAGGAAACTAACATTACGTCTATTAGTCGGAAAGTGATAAATTTTCATTCCCTCAGTGTCCCGTTAATAAACTTTTGTGCATAAAACGACAAAAAGGTAGCCAGATAGGTTTTGATAGAAAAGTCCTAAATTCCTCTCTCTTCTATCTCATTGTAAGCTTATCGTCTTCTTTGTTATTTCTATATTAGTCTGATGGATTTTAACAGATAGCTGGTAGCTGGAGGTTAGTACCACTATCGGCTTGTTCTTGAAGTGGTACGTGTTATTTATTGCACACTGGAACATCAAGAACATGACGATAATATTAATTTTTCGTATGTTTTATGCCCTTATTATTGGCAAAATCTTTACGTGCGTAAATCATTCTCGTTTTTTGTTTCGAAGATAACTAAAACTCTTGTTTAATTGACTTAATTGTGGTAGAAAACTATCACATAAGATAAATATAATTGAAGGTCACATTGACTTTACTTCAGAGTAATTAAGTACTGTTTTATCTACTAGGATTTTCGACGTATAAACTCTTACCCTCAAGTCCATGTGTTTCTTACCGAAGATGATGTTTTTGTTGCTGAAACGCGTATTCGGAATTTTTATACTTTTTAAGTTTGAAAAAGATAGTTGAGATGAATAAAAAGTAGGATATGTGCTCATTAGATAGAGTCACTAGTTTAGCAAGATCTTTTAATATGACCAACCTATGTAACATCTAGCTGTGAGGAATGGTTTTTTTAATTGCAGAATGCTACACGGTACTGAAGAGTCCTAATAAGGACGAAACTAGTCTACGGTTGCAGTCTAGAGATTAACAAAGCGCGATTCCCTGCGTGACAATTATTGCTATATCCAATGTAGTCCTGCAGTGCAGTCATTGCACAACTTTCTTTGAGAGGTTCCCAACAAACTCATCGGAGACTTATGCAGATGTTCTACTTTTTTATTCATTTTATTCATTTATTTTTAGTTTCCTATTTGATGTCAAGTCGTTAATACATGTTGCTCGCTTACTTTGTAGGTACTTCCCTGATCCAAAGCAATTTTCACGATTTCTCGGTACGGAGGTATAGAAACCCGCCTTTAATCACCTCCTTTTTTTCGCATAACGTCGCCGAAAAAGAAAATCTGAATTTTAATACGCGAGAAAGTAATCTCGTCCCTTGTACGCACCTCGTTTCGATAACTATTTCGATGATGAGTACTAAAATCGAAATTATAGAGCCGAGGCTCATCGGCGGGCGCCTCTCGCGAACGAACCGTAGGGCCCCTTGTAAATTTTATTTACACAAAATATTTCGCCGGGAAGAGCGCTCGCCGTTCCAATTAACGACGCCCCGATCTTCAACACATACAAATTTGATTACACATCGAGCGGAGCGTAATCACACGATACGCGGTACCGAATTAAATTGGCCGTTAAAGCCAAACAAGAGTCATTAAGTGGGCCGGGACCTTTCGATTCTTCCTTTTTCTCCGTCAGCGCTCCTCTCGTCCATCCCCAAGGTTCCGAGAAAACCGGTCGCGACGATAATAACGAACCCGACCTCGTCCGTCCGAAATGGTACGGTAGATGCCAGATAGAGCGGCAAGGTGTTATTAGGCGCACTAAGCAGGTGCCGAAAGCGACGAACGCCGGTGTTCGTTCTCATTATCTCCCGGTCGCTGTCTCATTATGTTGTTTGCGGACCTGTCCGTTCGCATGTGTTGTATTTTTCGCCGCGACTCGTATCCGTACGGGCGCAGGTAGAAACACCACCGGTCCGGATAGATTCGCGCTCGTCCTTTTCATTTTCGCCTCTGCCTTTTTACGGTCGCCTCCTGTTAGCGTGATCGCGTCTTGTTGTTATCCGACCTAGACGCGCATAAATAACAACCAACTTCGGATGGCGAAAAAGGGGAGGGAAGATAAGTAGGAAGCGCGCACGAACTTATTGTGAAACGATCCTAATAGGAATCTCATTATCCGCGCAAGCTGTCGAGAAGGAAGTCGGTCAGGAGCATCTGTAACAACATTATAGTCTTGTAACGTTATAATTCGATTGATATCTTTATCTAGGCTTATGTTACGAAGCACCTTGTAGGGGAACGCAATATCGAGGCAAAATTGCTAGTCCATGTCGACGATGACTTCGAAATTTTGTCTTTTTATTACTCATCTTCAGGGCGATACAAATCCGTTGAAAATAGTTACATAACTCGACTTCCTCGTTCTCACTCACTAAGTGGCTCATAGGCAAGGCAGCTATAACAGACTGAGGGTTTGACACACCCTTAATTCCCGTACTCACTGTTCACATCTCCGAAGGCTTGGTTACCTTCAATTCTATCAGCCTCCCTGGAAATGCATGGCCTTCTCTCTGATTCTCTCTACTCGTGAAAGAGGATTAATCACATTGCAAGATACTGCTTTAAGGAACACGTAACCCAACCGTCTCAAGCGGTGATGCTGCGGTAATGTGGACGATATCCTTCCCTGAACACCTGTAGCCTTTGCTAAAGGTCTGCGACCGTGGATCTTTAAGGAAAGATGCGCCTTAAGCTAGAGACAAGAAGAGTCCCCATTAAACTACCAATCTGACCAGTATTTCGGCCTACTAACTTCTAGCATCTACTCAAGTTCTGAGAAGACGGTGCTTTAAGTAACAATGCGCCTCAACAGTGTTAAACACAGAGGTTAAGTGTAGATTTCGAGGATACGTCCGAGCCCTCAAAAATTAACAGCGATGGCCCTAGCTGGAAGCTACAGTAGTCTACAGCAAACTTACAATGTGCGCAGCATCTCGCCCTAATAACCTACTGACATTTATTGAAGCTCTGGAAAGTCGGGGCTTTATGGGTAAATGTGCTTTAACTTTGTCAAGCATATAGGTCAAGTATAGGCCTCAACCATACGTCCACACCCTCGAACGGAAACGCCGATTGGCCGAGATTGGAGCAAGGCCATTCTCCAGGAAACTAACATTATGAGCAATACTCTCATCCTAACAACATACAGAATTTACGAAAGATCTGGAACCTCGAGCCTTTTAAGGAGAATGTGCCTTAACATTGTTGATTTTTAATATAAGTTTCGACGGTGTGTCCAAGTCCTCCAGCATAAAGCGTGAGAAGCGAAGCTAGGAAGGCGAATACGCTCTAACAAATAATAATACTAAGTACAGTATTGTCCTCCCCGAATGACTTGCAGCTTTTACTAAACGGTTGGAAAATCGAGGTTTTAATCGATAATGTGTCTTAACATTTTCGAGCATAATGACTAACAATAAGTGTAAGGTTCGAGCGTGCATCCACGCCCTTGAGCATAAAGGTCGGGAAGAGGAAAAACAAACTCCGAAAAACAGTGACACTATGGAGAGTCTCTGTCCGATGACCTACAGGTTTTACGAAAGCTCTAGATACTTGGAGCTTTAAGGGCAAATTGTGTTGGTTTATTCAATTATCCATTTGTTTTGTTTATTTTTTTTAATTTAGGCTATTTAGTTGTTAACATACGATACCTATATGTTTTTGTAATTAGTTTATAAATTGTCCTGCAAATGGATGTTTAAATCTGTTCCACAAATTAAATTATTATTATTATTATTATTATTATTATTATTATTATTATTATTATTATTATTGGTCTTGGTCTTGGTCTTGCAAGACCAAGATCGACTTTAAAGAACAGGATGCTAGTCTTGGACTTTGAATATAAACTACTGTTATGACCTACGACCTTTTCTGTTGGATGGTTAGCAACTAATATTTCAATACTGAATGATGCAAGACCAAGACCATCGGAAGTTTTGGTCTTGCTTTAGTCATCACTTTTGAAAGTGTGCTTCAAGATTATTAAGCATTGAGGTTAAGTGTATACCTGGAGGACATCGCCACGCTCTCGATCATAAACGCCGATGAGCTTAGCTAGAGGCAGAACTTCCCGGCAGATTGATAATATCGATATTATCTCACTTTGATAACCGATGCCGTGGGAAACGTGTCTTAACGGTGTTAAGAATGGGGGTCTCATGTAGGCCTCAAGCGTGCGTCTAAGTCCTCAAGCAAAAACGGTAGACCAGGTAGAGGGGGATCTCTCTCCAGGAAACAGTAAGGATATGGGCTTCAGCCCCCACGAAAATTTGTAGTCCCCGCTAGAAGTCGGGCAAATTCTGAGAAAAGTGTACTGTACCATGGTCGAACATGGAGGTGCAACGTAGGTCTCAGGTGTATGTATAACGATCAAGGATAAGAAGTCATCAGTCCTAAACGCTATGGAATTAGCTAAAGAAAGGAATAGCGTTCAGCAAACTGGCAATGTGGGCAGCACCTCGCGCTGATGATGATGATGATGACAGCATTTTGAGATCTGGGAAGTCGGTGCTTTAAAGGAAAATGTGCCTTTAATGCTTCTCCAGGACATCTCAGACGAACGCTGTCACGTGCAAAAGTTGGAAACCAATGGGCGAGCCCTCGCGAAAGCCAAACTGCTTCTCTTGGAGGAATTGATAAGTCATCCCTGAGACGGTCAAGTCTGGTGAATTCCGCTATTGATAACAGACTTATGAGGCGGTAATCCTGCAGGATGAGTTCATTCTTTCTTTGGTTAGGGATCGTAGCTGTTATCGTTTCCTTTCATATAGACGGGAACAGTACGGGATGAGTATTACGTTTATTATCACAAAGATCCTTTTTACCAGAAAGATCAGGGTCCTGTTGATGATATCAGCTCGACCTGGAGCCTTATTATTCTGGTGACAGTCTCCTCCTTAATGGTCAGCATGGCGTTCACCGTCAGAAAGATTTCTTCTAGACGATTTTGGTAACCTCTTCAGGACGATATCATCTCCGTCCTGAGCCTCATTGTTTTCGAGGAAGAGGTACTTTTATATGACTTCTGTATTTTGCAGCAGATATCCAACAACAACCGGCCCTAACTTGCCTTGATAACGTGATTTCATGATTAATACACCCTGATCGAATGGCTCACCGAGCCTCGTCCCTGACGTCACCTAAGTTTCTCCGGGAAAAAGTCTTATTTTGAATGAAGGAAATGTATATTCACTGATATATTGCAACCAAGAGCTTTATACTTCTGAAGTAGTTCCTCCACAAAGTCGGTGTACACTCGAACCTCTTACAGTGTGGCGGCTTGGGTCTTGTTTGGACACTCTACATTCTCTACAAGATCGTGAAATCCAGCGTTGCCTTTCCGAGCTGGTGGCAAAAGCGAGTCTCGAAAAGCGACACTTTGCGAGGTTACATTGTACTAGGTTCGAGTGTAGTTGTCTGCCTTATCTTTGATATTGAACGTTGGTCGAGGAGCAAAGGCCAGTCGGCAACAATGGGAAAATGCAATTGCGAAAAACTGGTGCTTTATAGATGATTTCTGAGGACAAATACATAAGAAACAGGACTAAGCGCCGAAGAAACAAAAGTATTGTTACCAGTGTAATTTATTGTGCAAAGTTAGTCATCTGCGAATTTTGATTTGAGATCAATCTATGTAGGTAGGATGTTGATAATTTCAAATTTGACACAATTTGAGGACGGATTTTCTCCAATAATTTTTACGTTTCTACATTGCCGGTTTACGAAACACACACCAACTAGAAAGAGTTACGAAATATGAAGCGGGAACTTTAAGTCTCTTAGTATTACAAAAGAAAGCTTGCAAGTTGTTCGTATCAGGCTATTACGGCGCTCTAATTAGAGGCATAATCAAAATTAATAAAGGAAAATCCGTCGTAAATCCTTAATTATTTCCCTTAAGTAAAAGTTATTAAAGTTTATTTAAAGCAATTATCTCGAATAGGGAAAGAAGTACTTAAAGCAAGCCTCTCCGTAATGGCAACCCGTAATTTTAATAACCCGGTGCCTGGCGGTGTTTTCCCAAGCCGCTTACGCGACGTCGATCTTACGTAACGCCAATACAAACATCACCGTCCCCTCTTTCCTCCCTCCACGCTCCCCTTTCCCATGTTATAAATTCGAAATTCCGCATTAAACACAATCAAATCTAGTTTCGAATGTGCGTATTTACCTGTCCGCCGCCGATTGAGGCATTCGAGTCCGGCAATTAGCCCGCTCGTTAGATCGTTAGCGTCGGTAAAAATTGGATAATAACCGGGTACCGTGGACCCGCGGTACGTATTAAATAGGAGACATCAACGAGCGCAGCGAGTTCAGTTCAGTGACTCCGGTAATAATTTATAATATCGCAGTCGCATAGCACTCGTAGGTAGGATTTTAAACGAGTCGGTTTCTATTATTAAGCGAACTCGGTGTTCCACATGTCGGAAAACATCGCCATGAACACTCGCACAACGGCAACGGGAACGGGAACGGGAACGGCAGTAGCATGGAGTCCCAGTCCCGTTTAATTATGCAAAAGACCATCGCGTTCTCTGCATACTGCGCTCGTTACGTTTCCGCGGCTATTCTGAAAATTTCATGAGATTCGAAATGTTTTCCCGAACGCGAATGCATTTACCGAGTCGACGAAAAGCTGCAAATCGACTTGTATCGGGGATAATCTCATATATTATGGAGATAAGCCGGGCGTAAATGCATCTTAGATTTTACCGTTGCCGTATCTTTAAGCACGTCATCATCTATTCTTTTGAGAATGGTCGAAGAAGAACTGAGAATTGAATTTAGAGTATGTAGAAATGGCAATGGTTAGTCTAGTTAGAGGCGGAAGACATTTTCGTTGCATTTTATAGGGATATAACGCATAAAGTTTGGCCAATCCTATAGCCATTATCGCGGACATTTCCCATAGCTACGCGTGCGCTAGGATTCGTAAATAGGGTATATTCCAAGATGTTTGTTTCTGCGAGAAAAGAAGCACTGGAATCTGCACCCAAATCATTGGGGTTGATACAAAAATTGATCCATGCTCTTAATTCAGTCGCTAAGGGGTGACCTGGCCACCGCTGAGGTTAGTGCCAAAGAAGATAACAATAATAATAACACTGTTTATTGTTCAACAGCAGAAGCCGGTACACTACAATATACACCAGTTAACTACAAAGTACCACGCAAATCTAAATAACAAGGAAAGAGTCCCAGCCCGCGCACGCCGATTTCAATGAAAGCTTGTAGGACTACGTAAGAAGGTCGTTTCTGTTTCTGTGATTAGAACCTTCGAAGCAACGAAAAGCGCCTGCAGAGTAGTTGGTGAAAGATGGCCACATCTTTGGGGGCGCCTTTCACACCTTGAAGGGGATTGCTGGCAGCAACAAGGACCGAACTTTTACATAGTTCAACCAGCCCTACATAATTACCAAGTTTCATCTAAATCGGTGTTTCTGCAAATTGGTAGGGGGGTAATATTTTGAAAAATGAGGGTTACCGATTCAGACACGTTTCAATAGCCATCTCAAAGTGCTATATGCTCGTATGTTTGAGTATTTTCTTCTTGAAGCAATTCCAGAGTAATTGGCAAGGAAACGAAAAACAGGCCAATTTTCGAGGGCGATTTTCACCTCTTCAAAGACTTTAATCGCAGAACCAGAAACGCGCTTCTTACATGGCCTTGCGAGCTGCTCCACATAATTACCAAGTTTTATCGAAATCGGCGGGTACGAGTTGTGACGTTTTCCTCGTAGAAAAATAATGATGTAATCCCCCGAAGTGTAAGATAGAATCTTTAAAATATCCGAACTACCTACATAGATCTAACTTGGCTTAGTTACGTCTTTGAAATCACGAAACACCATACTGTACCCTGAATCCTCGAGATATCGTGATATAGTTGCCAATGAAGTTAAGTTCATGTAAAAGTTTCATAATTTTTCTGGATTTAATACCCTCCAAATTGAAAAGCGTTCAGATATCCTGCCCGCTACAACCTCTAACATCACAGAACACGTTCAAGGATATATCGACCGCTAAAACGAGCCAAATATCAAGCTGGTTAGGATCCGTCCGAATGGTGGGTTTCGATATTTTCCTGGAGATGTCACTCTCCAAACTAAAAATCGTGCTTGCAGATGTTTCTCTCGCTTTGTACCTGTATAGACCAAATTACAACTACTTCAATTTTCCGTTGGAAATTTGAAGAAATTTCACTTGTTTTGTATTGTATTGTTTCACAATAGATTTCGCTGTAATTTCACATAGTTTAGTGTGTTTTTTTAGACCTATAATTCCATTTTGAATTTTAAATTGGCGAAACATTGATCGCTGAAACACTACGGGCCCTAAAATGCTAAAATCATCTCGAAAATCCTGTCAAATCCCCGAAATATGCGAGCTATTTGATTCGAATTTGAATCTGCTCCGTCCCTATCAGCACAGAATACTATTCTCTGCTTTCAATTGTTAACGAAATGTCGCTCGCGAAAATGGTATAATCACCCAGCTAGTTGGGATCTATCAAATATGTAAGAATTTCGACATTTTTTGACATCAATGCCCTCCAAATTCAAAATCGTCAAAATTTTCTGTTTGCAAATGTTTCTCCCGCTTTGTATTCGCCGAGGGTATTAATTTGGTGTACAACAAACCCGCTCATATCTACTTCGACTTTTAGTACAAATCTGAAAACATAAAATTTTGCACGCAATCGATGTGGCTGACACTTGACATTGTTACGTTTCCGGAAACCTAGAATACGATTTTGAACTTTCAGTTAGCGAAATATTAACCGCTGGAACGCTGTGGGCCTTGAAATCCTAAAATCATCCCCGAAATCTTATCAAATCACCGAAATATTCGAGCTATCTGATTTAAACTTGGATCTTATGCATCTCCAGGTATCACAGAACACCGTTCGATGCCCTAAATCGATGAAATATCGACCGCTCCAGTGATATATTTAATTACCAAGCCGGTCTGAATCTATAAAAAATCTAAGAAAATCTGGCTGTAATGCCCTCCAAAATTCAAAATCGTTAACATTCCCTGGCTGCAAATGTTTCTCCCGTTTTGTACTCGCCGAGAGCATTAATTTGGTGTACGACACAAGCCAATTGCGACTATTTCAACTTTTGGTAGAAATCTGACAAAAATGGAATAAATTTCGCTTACAATCTATGTGGTTAAAACTTGACATTCTTACGTTTTCAACGTTTCCAACTTCCGTTTTCGATTAGCGAAATATTAACCGCTGTAACGCCAGGGGCCCTAAAATTCTAAATCATCAACAAAATTGCGCAAAATTTCCAAACTATCCGAGCCATCAAATTCAAACTTGGACCAGTCCCATCTCTGGCATCGCAGAATATCATTCTGTACTTTCTATTAACGAAATATTACCCCCGAAAGTAGTACAGTCACCAAATATAACACAAGTCAATTAAGACCACTTGCATTTTGCGTGGAAGTCTCAAGGGTACCTTTGAAACTTTGATAACATTTTGTTCGCAATCGATTTGGCTGTAGTATCACTCAGTTAAGATTCCGAAGACCTAGAATGCGATTTTGAAATTTAAATTAGCGAAAAATTAACCCTCGATATGCTGTGGCTCTTGAAGTGCTAAAGTCATCTCCAAAATTCCGTGCAATCTGCAAACTATTTGAGCTATACGGTTAAAACTTGTATTGGATACATACTGAAAAGTATTCCGTACTCTCGATCAGTAATTTAAAATATTTCCCGCTAAAACAATATAATCATCAAGTTGGTTAAGATCCACCCAACACCTGAGAATTTCGACATTTTTCTGGATTAATGATAATTAAGGTGTGGCGCCTACAAATGATTTCTTCGTTCAGTGCTCGCCAAGAGCTTTAACTTGATATGTAACACAACCCAATTATAACCACTTCGATTTGTCGTAGAAATCTTGAAGTTGTAGAAAATTTGAAAGAATTTTGTTCGCGTCGTTTTGGCGTTAATCTGGGAGTTTGGTAGTTTTGGAAGATCTAGAATATAATTCTGAAATTTAGATCAGCAAAATATTAACCGCTTAAACACTATGAATTTTGTAATGTTAAACCCATTCGCAAAATCCTGTGCTTTCTCCTAAATACTCGAGACACACGCTTTAAACTTGAACCCTAAAATCACTAAATCCCATTCTGTACTCTCAACTAGCAAAATCTTGTCCGCGAAAAAAAAATGTAATCACCAAGATGGTTAAGATCCACCAAAAGTCTGAGAATTTCGACATTTTTCTAGATGTACTGCCCCTCAAACTAAAAATCGTTAAGATTCGGTGGCCATAAAGGTTTTTTTCCATTTTGTTCTAGTCGAAAGCTTTAATTTGGTGCATAGTGTAAGCCAATTACGACTACTTCTTTTCGATTTTTTATGTAAAAGTGAAGGTAAATTTTAAGAAATATCGTTCACCACCGATTTGGGCGCAACTTCGGTTAATCAAATTAAGCGTCCAAAGACCATGAATGTCAAGGACGGAGCTACGTGCATTGATTTGTGACTACAGCGCTTCCCAGAGAGGTCGCATCTCTGATGATGTTGGTTCTGTGATGTAGAAAATCCAAACTTTTGGAATAGAAATGGTACTAGTACACAAAGAGGTCATAGAGGGCTGAGAAATACGTATCTTATGACGTGGTAAAAGCATTCTTGAAAATTGTAAAATGTGTATCTTAGTATCGCAGGAATCCGGACAGTAGCATTTTGTAACTAATTTATAGCTTCGTTTTGGTCGACAGCCTCGTAAAGTTTCTCTTGTTACACCGATAGCACCCTATTCTTGCAATTTTACACAGGGCAAAAAACCTCCCATTAATTGTCTAACAGCGTCTCACCCCGAATACACTATAACCCCATCGAGAACGATAACATTACCCTTTCGCTTAAGATAATCTCGGTTATTGCGGCAATTCCACTTTTATTTTTTCCTCCTTAAGTATCTAATAAAATATAACCGGGAGGAGGAATTTATTACACCTCGGCAATTCTCATTTCTTCGACGCGCAATAACGCCCGACCTAAAGTATACGTTTCGGCGGCAGTCTCCCGACAAATAAACCGTTGTCGGCGCGTCGCCTCCAAAAAGGAAATTTTATTGCTAATGCATCACTTTCGCTCGACGACGACGACGACGACGACGCCGCCGCCGCCGACGCCCCGTTCGCCTACGTATCTCCATCTCGGACGTTAATATCGCTATTTAAATGCATCAGGCGGCGCGCGTTCTCGTCCCGAATTTCGTCGAGATAATAACAAAAATTTTTATAAATAAAGCCGTCATACTTCGGAGGAAAAGTGCGTCGAATAAATTACCGAACGGAGCGAATATTACCGTAATAAAAATTCATCTCGCGGGAGGAAGTTGGGAGTTTGTGGGCGTTTCGGTCGTCTCATTCCTTTCGTTCCGTATTTTAGTACGGTTGCGTTAGTAGGTCGGAAGGAATTAGTAGTTTCCGAGGGTTTCTTGGTTAAACATTAAACATTAGTCCAATAAATCTTGATTGAACGATTCTATAAAATCGTGAAATTTCTAGTTCGTCATCGTTTGAAGGGGAGTCGGAATTTGATCGGTAACTTCGGTGACGCTTGCGGCGAACTGGTCTTGCGAACCCCCGCTCAGGACCGGAATGTATTATAGTACTAGTGGAATGTTAGAAACAAACTCACCACTCGCGATGTCAACAAACGTGGACAGATCTCGAACCTCGAGGGGTGCTAAAAAAGTCGCTGAAGGTAATCCATCAACTCCGACTGAGCGATACAATGAAATATTTGAAGTTCCAGCTCAAGCCATCGTTCAAAAGGGTATTAAAATTTGACGGATAACCGGGGACAGTTTTCATCTCCATCGATAAACCCTGAATGAACGATAGTATAAAATACTAAAACTTTTAATTCCCCATCGTTCAAAGCGAAGTCAGGATTTGATTGATAATCTCCGGTGAATTGTTGTTGCTTGAGGCATGCTCGTCTAGCGAATGCCCCGCTGAGGACGGCCGTTTATTACGCTAACGGCGGCACGTTGGATAAAAAGCCGTTCACTAACCATCTTCCCTTTGCATTGTCAATAAACATGGACAGACAACGTCCAGGGATATTAAGAAATTCGCCAATAGTAATCTAGAAGAAGCAGATTCCCGACTTCTTGGAATGGTGCTGTCCAACAACAACTCACTTTTAATTCAGACCTCAAGAATTACAGTTACATCACATATATAGGTAAAACGTCTGATATCGTGAACATTAGCAAAATTGGTTGGGCACTCAATGTATTAAACGATATAATCCTTGTTCTAGAAATTGCGAAATAAAACGTCTTGGAGCAAATTTGAGAATAAGGTCACTCCAAGCCGTTTTATTTAAATCATTCAATCTAGCGTTTAGTCTTGAGAACTGCAGCAAGAGGCAAAGTCCCAACAAAATTCAACTTCTTAAAAATGGGAAATTCGGAAGAGTTTTTCCCAGATGACGCACCGTATGGCTCTGAAATTTCCAGAGAACTAAATTATCTTTTCGGTAGAGACTAACTGAAAACCATCCAAACTTTTCATGAAATTCCTGAAAGGCTATTAAACCTACTGCTTCAAAGCATTTATTTTGCCGCTTGGTACTGAGATCTTGAGAAGCATTTATTATCTTATTGCTAGATGAAAATTTGGAAATGGAATGCACATACGTTTTTGAAAGACAACGACCATCGTACTTGGAAATCTTGACGCTGCCAAATGAAATTGCCCCAGGGGGAAATGCCCACATTTGTGAATCATAAATCATAAATTTTTATTCAATGCAATAAAAACATTACATGAACGTCAGAATAATGTCGAATATATGGAACCACGCACATTATTAGAAATATATAAACATATAACGTATACCAACAAACAAACAATTTAAAAGCTCATCAAAATGACCAGTTAAAATGTACATGTCACTTATCTATTGTACAAGCAATTCTCAAAAGAAAAATACTCTAGAAGTCCTGTGTTATTAATTCTTTAACAGAATAAAAGCTATGATTTAATCGCACTTACCTGGTTTTTCTTAGGAATTCTTTAATGCCTAATGCATGGAGACGCTGGAACTTGTATATACTTTTGAACCCAAATAGTCTACGTAGCTCTGCGATTTCTCGAGTCTATGGTACGATATCTCCATATTGTTTCTATTCCGTGTACAATAGTTGAAATTTTTACCGTTAACTATAAACTTTTTCTTGTTATTAAGTACGTACATAGCTGAGACAGGTAAATATAAAAATACTTGGTAGCGTGAGTATTCCTTCTCTTTGAGAAGCCAACCAGCCATTAACGATCGCGCTCTTTGCGGTGGACAGATAAGCTCGACCAATGACAAAGGAAATCGGTAAATCATGATCAATCATGACTGAGCGATACTGCAAAATAATTAAATTTCTAATTCGCCTTCGTTGAAAGGGGAACCAGGATTTGATGGATAACGCGTGGTCGCTCGAAGCGTGCTCGTCTTGCGAACCCCCGCTAAGGACAACAACGTGGTACGCTAATGGCAGCACTTTAGAAATCAAGCAACTACTAACGATTATCCCTGTGCGGTGTCGAGAATTGAGGGGCAGAGAACTTGCAGGGATGTTAAGAAAGTCACCAAAAGCAATCCAGGAAGATTTTCGGAAGATTACAACGGTAGGAGAAGGCGTTAGTCAACAAGAGAGAATGGTAGCGAATGGTACGCATAGAATTTATACAATTTCATAGACGTCGAGTATTGGGTGCTAATCTATGATTCTAAATGAAGAACTTTATGCTCTTTTAAATCATTCCTCCACTAGCGACTCAAACGGAGAGAAAAAACATTTTTTGGAATCACTTGATCGATGATGCTAATGGTTCCTGGAAGATCGTAATGTTAATATGGCATTGCTTGTACCGATGGTCAAATGATTCTGACCTAGACCCTTCACACCAAGGACTCATTCAAGCTGATTTACCGCATCTCAAGGCAAGAAGTGCTAGGAAGGCGTTTATCACTGACTTCAAATTTTGTACTTTCCTTTAACGTGTCGTAACACTTCCTCCAATAGAAGAAAATTACAGATTCCTTGAAAACCATTCTCCAATATCCCTAGTATTATTATTTCCTGCGTCTCTTTTGCTTGTGCACTACTACCGCTTCGTGCCCCAAAAGAAATCAAAGCTACGAATTTCAAAAATGCCATCGATCTCCAATTTCGCATCGTATCACTCCAAACGTGCACCGATTACACATAGTAATGCCCTCGGTAACGATTCGAGCAGGAAAGCCGTAGTTATAAACGGCATCCGCTCGACGTCCACCAAACTCCGCACGCTAATCTGCATAGAGACGAAGCGGAGAAGATTGATGGTAAACATCGAAGCCGCGGACCGTTCTCCGCTCCGCTCCGTACGGGCTGACGAACAGACAGAACCAGTCGGGCGTTAAAAGACCAACACAGTGTTGGAGTCGGATAAAAAAAAGATTAATAACCGCTCTTGCCTCGATTCTTGAGGTATTTGATTTATGAGCTTTGTATGCGTTTAGCTTAAGCGGCGCGCTAGGTCATGAGCGCAACGGATGAACGTCGAACGGCAAGCGTGATCTGCATAAAAGTCGAGTTAGTGATTTTGACGAGGAGGCAAGGGGTACACTCCGTGGAATAAAGAAGTTCTACTCAACTGGCTGGTTGTTCTTAAGGGTTGGGATATTTATGTTTGAAGTTGAAGAGAAAAATGGAATTTTGACGTAAGCTATGGAGTAGGAAGTTCACGCTGCGTGTTTTTCTAATTTTACCACACAAATTTAGACGTTTCTGATCTGGGGACTTGATCAACCCAGATATCATCGTGGATGAAGAGAAATGAAAAAGATCTAGTTGACACCACAGGGTTTAAATGTATTGTATTGTATTGTAATGAGATGGGATCTGGCCCAAAGTGGCCCTTTGCACTGCGACCACATTGATCTATTGTGTTTCCCCTTATCTTTTTTATTTATTTAATACGTTAAGGAACAGGATCAGCTCCTTCAATGGGAGTGTAAATAGGTCCTCTTCACTCAGCGTATATGCATGTAGTAATCTGTATCTCCTGTGCCTAATGCCCCACAATTAGTGACTAAGTGCTCCATTGACTCCTCTTCTTCACCGCAGAATCTGCAAGTGTCCGTGTTGGATAAGCCCATTTTGTGCAGGTGCCTGTTGCAGGTATAGTGGCCTGTGAGTGCCCCTGTCAGTGTTTTTAACCTTCTCCTGTCCAGTTTTAGGACGAGGTCCGCCCTCCTAGCGTCGAAGCTCAGAAACTTTTTGGAATGTTCCAGCCCATTGGTATCATTCCTGTGTTTCATTGTGATGGATGCTGTCCATTTCTTTGTCTCCCCTTTAAGGAGACCTTTATTGAACCCAAACGGTGGGCTAGGTCCAATAAAGTTAGTTTAAATGTAGGCTTGTTTCCATCCCTAGAAATGGACTACAATAGCTTAGTCCCAGTTAATGGTTTGACTGTTATTAGAATGGTAAAATATTGCCATGAAGAAGCAGTTAATAGTATGGATATTATTGTAGGAGCATTATTAGGGTTGGTTGTTGAAAATTGTTTAGAAATGACTAATCGCCTTCCTTTTCCGAAAAGCCCCGATGAATCTATGGATCAAGACGAGTATCAGCTTGCTACGGCGAGACGTTTAAGGCGTGTCAATGTCGATCATTTTCACGTAGAATAGCATCAGAGTGCGGATGTTGGTCACTTTTTAAGTTCACCCTTTCTATAATCACAATATGATCACACCTCGATTGAAGAATCTGCTGTTATTTATGATACACAAAAGTCATCTCGTGGGTTTTTAACACTAGAAGCATATAGATTAACACGTCAAATAATTGAATTATATAAGGAAGGAGAATTTACGCCAGGAGCTTTATTAACACTAAAAGTTGGTTATGAAAGTTTATTTACTGAAGTTCCAATTGTTATTAAGAATTCTAGTTGGACCAAAATTATGATGTCTGAGTTGACAGAATTAGTCCTAGAAGAAGAAGGTTCCAAATTTCTAGATCTAGGTACCGCATCTGTGCTAGAAATATAGTTACGTGGCCTTATGAATCAAAAAGCAATCAATTTTAATTGCTATCAGCAACTACTTAGTCGGCAATAGCAAGAAAGACATAGATACTGACAAAAGAGGACTCGGGAGAATAGTGCTCGTGCTGCTAAAGATGAGCCACCATTT
This sequence comes from Chrysina gloriosa, assembly GCA_038088585.1. Lineage (NCBI taxonomy): Eukaryota > Metazoa > Arthropoda > Insecta > Coleoptera > Scarabaeidae > Chrysina > Chrysina gloriosa. The sequence goes on along the minus strand of CM076094.1, from coordinate 6,220,837 downwards.
CTAGAAGAAGACATTAACAAGACGTTCAGACCTCATCCAGTACCACCTAGTGTTGCGGGTCTACTATTACTTGTGCGGAGTTTGTAAAAATGAACGACTTTGTGACTCTACACTTTCATTACTTAATTTCCTAAAACCAATTATAAAACTATACATATATTTTAACCGTTTAAGTGTTGCTTATTTGACCGTACCCGATTGTTTGTGTTTGAGTGATGTGAATAGAGGTAACTAGCTTACTGTCCTTATATCCCTATTCGAGTATTCGATGATGCTTTTAATGCGATCAAAGTGGTAATTTAAGAATGTCAGCAATAGGATAGGTCATAGATGTCATGATTAGAAGATTGCTTAAAAGAGACAAAATATTAATTCGAACTAAAACGAAAATGATTCTCTACAAAAGGTGAACCAGTCACTTCTTCGAAATTTCTTATTCAATGATAACTTATCATTGAATAATGAAATTCGTAGAAATGCCGACTTTTATTCTTAGAAACCGTAACAAAATAATTTTTGCTCTTCGGTATTGAACATGATATTTTGTTTGGAAATTGAAAAGCAATTAACAATTCCTTAGAAAAATGTGGAACTATAAATTTTTAGGAAAAAGCGTTAATTCCTATTTAAGCAATATCTATTTTATTACATTTAACGAAACATCGGTATTCGTACTACGTAAGTTTCCCAGAAAATCGTCTATTATATCTGCGATTTTCAAAGGGAGAAATATGTCGAATGATTTCAAATATGTCAAAATATTTGAAACATGTGGAAAAAAGGCAAAACGTTCTATATATGTAAAATCGAATTAGTGCTAAACGCTTTTATTTACCCTAATTAGGTTAGATCTTAAAGCGTTCGTTGCAGCGTTGATTGTTATCGATAATCCGGTCTCTGGTCATCGCAACTTTCAACTTGCTTTTGTAAGCCATTGCACAAGCAACCTTGCCAGGCGCCCAATAAACGCATCTTCATATTTAAGTAAGCTTTATGGAGCCAACAGAAACGATAGCAAAGAAGGGCACCCGCCGAGCTTTTAACGCACTATATTGAAAATCTAATATTCACAAACAACTGAAAAACAGGAAAAGGAATTGTCTTAAGCTCAATTAGCAAGGATTACAACGCAGCAATTCGGAAAAATTAGCACAGTCAAATGCGTTGCAGACTAAAACATTTACTTAAACTGTTATCTTTAAATTCAACGAACCAATCCACACTTCTCAATACAGCAGTCTTCGGCTTCTCATCTCACCGCCGAGAAGAAGAACGATACCCGATTCCTTCGTATCTAGCCTCTATCTTCGCTACAACGCCCCTAATGACCGCAGGAATACCTGCAGCTGATTAGAGCGACATTAAAGCGATGAAAATGTGTAACTTTTAATTTACACCGATGAGCTTTTAATTCAATAAAGGACGATAGGCCATCGTGAATGACGAATTTAATTAAACTCACTTTCGGATTAGATATCGTGGGGCAGGTATGTAGGTACGAACCGACGGAACGGCGGCTGCGGCGGCGGCAGTTACGTCGACCGCGTGATTTTATTCACAGGCTTTAATCACGTCCCTAACTTACGACTGTTTAATACGAGACGGTACGAGATAAGCACGACAAGAAGAATGGACGAAGAAAAAGGAAAAAGAATGCTTCGGGGGGAGGAAAGAGTACAACAGAGAAAGTCTTCGGCGTCGACGGAGCCAGACGCGCTCGTATATCGGCCTATCGAAATATGGTGTCTGCGCTCATAATGCGTGTCAAAGCTTTTAATTATATCTTTATTAGCTCGGCTGGTTCGGATGTTGTACGTATGTGTGGCGCATATTAATAAGTGCTTCGTTATCGATACAAACGAGGAGTGTTGCTCCGCTTAACGCCGAGGCGATTGGGACATGGATTTGTGCTGGTTCTCGAGTTTGTAACTGGAGGCCAGATGCTGAAATTATTATTTGAGATCGGAGCTAATTGGAAGCACTTGAGTTTGGTAGTAGTGGTTATTAATGAATGTTTCGGATTGCGATGAAGAGTTGTGTGAAAGTTGTCTATCACTTGAACGCTTATCCGACATTACAGACACGCATAGCTAACTTCAAATCATGACAAATTATAGTTGCACCCTGCGATTGACGAAGCTTAATTCACGGATTATTGGCATATGCAAATTGTGCTTACTTTGTAGGAGATAAAATTTTTAATAAAACAAAATTTGGAGGACTCTCTATGTAACGATCTACTGAAGTAGCTGCGTTAATTGGCGGCTAACGAGTAACTGTGCACAAGTTACTTGTTAGCAACCCATTCACGAGAGAGTCCTCCAAATTTTATTTTATTAACATTTTAGCTCTCAAAAATGGTTTATTCTTTTTAGAAATCATGCGGACAATCCCATAATGGAGGAACTACACGTCCTCTACAAATTCGTATCGAAATATCGAACGCTTCGTGATGCTAACATTTCCGGAAACCCGCGACTTCTTCCTACCGTTAACTGCGGTAGCGGTGGTATCGGGAACGCGATTGCTTTTTTAATAAATTTTTGAGTTCATCGTAAACAATACGCTTCAGCGATGCAGCGCCGGCGATTACACGACTCCAGGCGAAATTGATGGAATCCCTTTTTGAATCGGAGAAGAAGGTAAACAAATTTCGCCGCCAGATTACAGACGGGAAAAAATCGAAACCGATGCCTCTTATTGCGACGGTCGCCGGCTGAAAAAAAAGAGCTGTTTGCGAAAGCTCGCGTGCGTCAGCGGAGATCGGGAAAAAAAGAACAAATACCGCCTACGTCGCATCACGCAGGAGTGGATGGATGTAGTAGTACAACGACGAGCCAAAATACATAAACAGGTGGAGTGGGGATAGAGTAGTGCTGTCGTTTATAACGCGAGCTTTGCAGAGAAACTGTATCAACTAGGATGTTGCCGACGATTCTTGTAAGTCACCTTCAGACGACCTCATGTGTTACGCGCTTTCGTGAACAGCGTAACAGTAACAGTAACTAGGACTAAATAAGAAGATTCCTAAACAACCGACTAAACCAGAACGGAACGATCGGGAATCAAATGGTTATCAAATTAAATCAAAAGACTTTGTAGGGTTTCAAAAATATTTAATTACAATACCACTAACATCATTCTTTTACCGCACGGTGGCTTCATCGGGTGGATGAATTCCTCAACTATAATTAAATATTTTTGAAACCTACAATTTATTCGTCATGGAGTTTCAACAAGTGATTCCCGGATCAATCAATTAAATGGCTACCAATTTATCTTCGATCTGTAAATTACGGAAATTCTCCGGATAAACGCAGTATGAGGGTATGCATCAGAGGATCTTAGCAACTTTTCTCAAAGGTGTCCAAACACTGGTGGACAAGATACGGGCGTCACTGCTTTGGCAATTCGGATATTACACACAAATTACAAAATTTTGATCTTCTCTTGCCATCCGTAGACGTACGTTTCGCGGTTATACCGCTCGTCAGTACGGCTTTGCAAGAGCTGTAATTTCGTATACAAATGTTATGTATATATGGTCTGAACATGTACAAACATCAAATTACACACAAAGGAGTTTTTACCGGTACTTAGTTTTGGCCAAGCTTTGCCTTCATCTGCAGATGATCTGCTCGACGAGCGCTGTCTGTAGGAAATATCCACGTAAACTGAAATAAACCCTCGTTTCATTGAGGAATCAGAAACGTATAGCACGTATAGTAGCAAAGACTCAAAATGTATGACCGAATAAGGACGATAATTGTACTGGCTTGTATATCAATTGAAGGATCTTGATGCCCGGTTGATAAACTTTCCTGCATTAGGCGACAAGAAGGTGGGGTGGGAAACCCAGCTCTAAATTCAAGAATGAATACGTTTGAAACATAGTTTGGTGTAAAAGCAGTGAATTCAATAAATATGGTAGATCGTGAGGATCTATTACCCGTGAAGGCGAGACTAGGGCCGAAACTAATGTTACAGTAAATGAATGATAATGAATATCGAATGGAAGAGCTCGCTCCAGCACCTAATGAGAAATTTACTGTCCCGTGGCTTTCTTGGAGCGATCGCGTAACACTTCGAAAATCCATTCAAACCAAAACAGTCGGAGAACGTATATTTTCTTATACAACAGATCAGAATCGTTTGACTGTGTTCCAGAGACGCTGTAATTAAATCAATTACCACAGTTGTAGATAGTGGATGTCTACATTTTCTATTTCATGTAAAGTTATTAACTGTCTCTTTACTAATATAAAAAAATATTCTTAGCAAGCCACGTGACTTCTGCAAGCTCGGTTGCATAACCTATCGGTTGGTAGTACTTTAAATCCTAATAATATTTAATATTTAATAATCTATTTAATGCAAGAAATATTTCATTTATTGGATCTAGTTTCTCGTTTGCCTATTGATAGTGTGGATGATTGACAGTGTGTAATGTTGTATAAATCGTCTCTACTTCATTTTTTAAGCTGAATTTGATTCATTTTATCTAGAAAGAATAAATTTAATTTCTTTATAAAACTTTCTAACTGTTCAGGGACGACTTATTTCTACAAAATTTACACAAAAATTAACCATTTTCAACCAGCAAATGTCTTATTTGGAAGTTAAATCGTAATGTTTGGGGAAAAAGAAATCCATTATATTTACCTTTATTTCAAGACTTTCTTTAGTGTGTTTTGGATTGTCTAATTTGGGTCAAATATAATTATAATTTGTTGCCATTTTAAAGGTAACTTCTTAACGTCTCTCTCATAGAAGCCCTGATCCCTAATGTCGAGAAACTCGACTGTGTGGTTTTCACAGTGTTCTCTTGGTGCCAATTTCTTATCACCAAGGAAGTTTTGCAATGATAAAAAAGATGATAATCGCTTGGTTCCAGGTCTGGACTATAAGATGGATGCATTAACACTTTGCAACCAAGCTCCTGGAGTTTCTGGCGAGTCAATATAGACGTGTGTGGCCTGGTGTTATCCTGATGGAACAGAAAACCATTTCTGTTGGCCAATTTTGGCCGCTTCTGGTCAATTGCTAGTTTCAAACGATCCAATTGTTGACAATAGAGAACATAATGTAGTGTTTGGCCATATGACTATACTGGCCCTTCCAATCTCACCAAATGCTTAGCAAAACCTTCTTGGAAGTTAATCCTGGTTTGGCAGCGGTTTGACCCGCTTCACCGCGCTTTAACCACGATAGATGCCGCATAATAATGTCGCATGTGACCTGCTCCTCATCCTCATCCCCATCTGCTTAAGAAATGGGTCGATTTTGCTCCGTTTGGTCAACGCTTCCCAGATGGAAATTCGATCCATCATGTTTCTTTTAATTCGTGTGGCACCCAAACCTTCGAGCTTGTATTTGAATCCAGCTTTATGCAGATGGTTTAAAACTGTTTCGTGGTCGATCTTTACCTCCTGGGCGATGCCACGACTACCAAGATTCTGGTCTACTTTGATTATTTCCATGATTTTATCGATGATTTTCGACGACGGGCCTATCTGTGCGAGGTGCATGTTTAACATCGAAAATACCGGAACGAAATCGAACCGAAATTCCAAGTAACTGGCTGTGACAGTATCGGCACCATAAACAACATTCACAATTTCAACCGCTTGACTTGCATTTTCGCCTTTATCAAAGCCAAAGTGGAGAACGGAGCGGATTCTCTCTTTGCTAACTTTCATATTTTACACGCACAACTGAATCGACCAACCAAAGACCTGTAAAAGATTTCTTTTTAGTACAAATTGTCGCTTTTCCAATGAGCACAAGGTTGAATTTGCTTGATCGATACTTAACGAGATATACGTATATCACTAAAGCCACGTAGCGAAAAAATACGGATTTCGTTTTCCCATTTAGAGGTTATGGAAAAAGTTTAAGTAAATGAATGGAACTTTTACTAAAACAGCACTGTTAACAGTCCGGTCTTGCACACAGAAAAATATTTTCTTAAAAGAAATATGTACAGTTATTTGAATATATAATTTTAAATCGAATCTTAGAGTCTTCCTTTAAGAATACTTTGCTTGAATATAAAGAATGTGTCAATTTATAATCAAATAGTGATGTATTTAAATTATAAGTTCAAGTTGATAATTATTTCTTTGAATCAAAAGTTAAAACGCTTATTGCAAATTCTTAGTTGTATTGAAATAAATGTATATAGACTGTTAATTTAAACATAGCAGTATGATCACTATCAACGTGTTATGCATATGCTTGGTTTTAAAGTTATATTGAAATAAAATATAGCTTGCCTTTAATCTAAAAATAGGCAGAACAAATAAATTCCCTTCAGATAAATTGTTAGTGCATAGAGTAATAGTAAATTCAAACATAACCAATATTTCTGGTAATATTTTGATTTATTTGATGGCAACCATATGATACACTTTATGTACATATGTATATGGTTAGTTCGGGTGTATGTTGAACTTACAATTTGCTTCATACACACTTTATATGCTTAAATTAAAGATTCGCTTTTATGTGTGTGGTTGAATATAATATTTGGTCACCTAGCTTCCACGCATATTGAAAGACGCCGTGAAAAGGGAAAAGTAATTTTGAACCCACAATACATGCCTCTATTAGCAACAAATTTCTTTTTTCTTCCTCCGGACGGCGAAATCTCAAGAACGAACTCATATCCGTCTCAGCATTGACGATGCTACCATCTAGGGCTTTTCGCAAATAACGAAAGAAATGGCGATAGATTACAGGACTATAGTGAAAGTCATGATGTGCTTCGCCACAACTCAACAACAACAATTTTTGAATATTGAAAAGAACTTGTTGACGCGTGACCAATGGCTTGGATTTCGCTAAGGAAAGTGATACTTTTTGCTTGTTAACTTCTTTGCGTATTGCTCTGACGATTTTCTCAAAAAATCTGATTCGAGACCTAGTTAGGTTATGAAACAACAAAATCCACCTGGCAGAGTGAACTGTCCAAAATCTTCAAATAACCGCAACGCAACATTCCCTACTATTTTGCAATTACGACACGATAACTCAACTTTCACGGATACCAATCCGTATAGTAACTAGAATCTACCTCTCAGCCGCCTCGATACCAATACGGACTCGTCTTACACGCCGTTCGATATTCGCGTCGTCGTCGTCGTCGCCGCTCAATTTACCGGCAAAGCCCGGAAGGCTAGAGTTTCAAGTGCTTTTCGGAAAATCAACCGTTCGTTAAAGCGGCGCGTAGTCGACTCTCGCCGAGGTAGTAGGTAGTACCTTTCCCGGGAACCTATTAGATATCGGAAACCGCTTTCGCGTATCTTGTTTCCTCCCCGTCGACGTGTACGTACGTATGTATAAGTTTTCATCGCTTTTTCTTTCTTTCTCGTCAGAAACGAATCCGGCGCGGTCGTTCGCTTGATAAACAAGGCGAGCATCGGGTGGATTCGCGCGAAATCAAACGAAAAGTTTGAAGATTTATCGGGACAAAAGAATAAGGCGAGATGTAGAATATATCGTTTGAGCTTTTATCACGCGTAACAAGAAATAAAGAAGTTGTGCTGCTTGAAACGATCAGAAAGTTCTGATGTGTTTCATCACCAATCCATTGGTTGCACTTCTTATGGATCGTCGAGAATGTCTGATGTTTCAGAACAACAAGCAATCGTGTATCTCAGAGACAACTTCAAAACGTACGTATATGTTTCGCCTTATTTTATCCTTGTTTTGGTGAAATCTACTTGGATCAAATCATCAAATTGCTTGAGGAAAGTACTGTGGGTTTTTAGCTCTTTTTCCTCTCAGAAACGTATACGCGATGCTCATTCGCTTGATAAACAAGATAAGGATCGGGTGGGCTCGCGCAAAATAAAATGAAAGGTTTGGGGGTTTACCGAGACAAAAGGTGGAATAAAACGAGATGTGGAAGATATTGTTTGGGTTGCTCTGAGTACACAGTCATATATAATTTTATTTAAATGTCCATGGGCGACAGACGTTTCGGGCTTAAGTTCACCCCTTTTTCAATGTCTAAAAGGTAACAAAGTCCGCAATTAAAATCAAAACCAAGGGGAAACCAGGTGGTGGTGAAAGAAAGAAAGGAAAAAAGGGAAAGCCAAGTTTACCGGTCAATCTCCAATGACGCGGGGGAAAGGAGGAAATTCCATTAACTCACTATGCTGCTACTCAATTTCCCCGTGAAAAATCCATCAATAATAAAATTTCTTGAAAATCCCAAATTAATTAAAATTAATGTCATCTAAAGTTTTCATAACCCCAACTCTCCAAGTCCCACATGGTAAAGGAAACCGGCAATTCGGAACCAAACGAGACGCATAAGGAAGGAGAGAGAAAGATCCACGCGCCAATGCAGGCACCTGCGAACAGGACAGGAGCAAAAGGAAGCACACAAACGACGCAAACGCAAGAAAACGGGAGTTATGCAACAATTAACACACACACACACAGGCACACAATGTTTTTGTGTGATTTTGAGTCAATTTTGAAAAAAAAATGCCGCAATAATAGTGTAAAATAATTTTAATCCAGCTGGGGCTCCATCTGTTCGTTAACAACATTAATACCTATGCTTTTGTAGAAAAAGAAATGTTTTTTGTTTTTCTGTCTTTGTTAGAAATCGACATACGTTTTTTCTTGTACACACACACACAAGCAGTATTTTTTGTGTAATTTTGAGTCAATTTTGGAAAGGAAAAAATGCTATAATAATAGTGTAAAATAATTTTAATCCAGCTGGGGCTCCATCTGTTCGTTAACAACATTAATACCTATACTTTTGTAGAAAAAGAAATGTTTTTTGTTTTTCTGTCTTTGTTAGAAATCGACATACGTTTTTTCTTGTACACACACACACACAAGCAGTATTTTTGTGTAATTTTGAGTCAATTTTGGAAAGGAAAAAATGCTATAATAATAGTGTAAAATAATTTTAATCAAGCTGAGGCTCTATCTATTCGTTAACAACATAAATACTTATACTTTTGTAAAAAAAATGTTTATTTGTGTTTTTTTAAATTTAAATAATTAAAAGCTTTTCTAAAAGCTTTAAAAAGTTTAAGATGTATGAAAACCTCGAAGAAGAGGAAGGGGAAACCTCTAAGGAGTAAACGTATCCAAAAAATTTTGATAAGATAAATGTAAATCTTTAAATTCTGACCTTTTGTTAACGGTGTTCGGGTTCAATTTAGCAATTTAGTAACTCTCAACCTTCGGATTGCTGTAGCAAAAGGTGTGAGACGTACCACTAACTCACTGATTCATCACGAAATCTCTGAAACTATAAGACCTAAAAACTTGAAATTTGGCGTGTAGTTCTCTTATGCGATGTACGTATCCGCTAAGAAGATTTTTTGGAAATTCGATCTCTAAAAGGGGAAAAAGGGGGAGAATTTCTATGGAAAACCTAAACCGCTGGGTCTATAATCTTGAAAGTAGACAGAGAGACTCCTCGTATAACGTAAAGAACTAATCAAAAATCAAACGGCTACGTTTAGAAACTATACATTTTGCAATGATACTCCCAGAATAACGTATACATTCAACAAAGATTTTTAGAGCTGCATTCTCTAAGTCGACCCAATTGAATACCTCCTATGTCGAAATTTTTACTTATTTTACGATTTTACGACCTTCTTCGTTTCCACAAAACCACTTAGTGTTAAGAAATAATTTAACAGTTTAACAATTTAATCAAAAATGGAAATTGCAAGAAAGATTTTGTATATAAGGTTGAATAAACTTTACGGCGGATGGCTTGCGCATCGCCATTCTCTCCAGTTTTAACAGAACCACATTTTTACTTCTGTTTAGGACTGCATTTGATCTGATTTGGTGGCAATTTCGCGACGTTCCATCGCTCGTCGATGTGGTGCTGCACCAAGCAATGCACAATTACTGACTTAGAACCTATTTGTTTTACCTATGCACACTTTTACATATCTTACATTCTATATAACACTTTTAAACAAATTATAGTTTTAGATTTCCTTGCAATAACATTGAGAAAGAACCAAACTATGCTTTTCTAGTGCCACTTTCTTATATTTGTTCTCAACTTACCAATAAATTGGGTTAAGCACAAACTTTAACATTAGCTTTTTTAATAAATAAAAACTTATCACAAAAGCTTCACTAGGAAAGCCTAGATTGAACATTTTGCTTACAGGAATGTTGTTTCATTCCTTCAAATTTATGAAAGAAATGGCCATTCTATGGGAGGAACAAACGTGTTTCCGCGTATTTCACAGGCAGGACGGATTCCTTCTAAGTTCAGAAATATTGGACTACGTTGCCCTAGAGGATAAAAATGTCTTCCAGCGTTTATCTTCAAAACAAAATACGTCTGTTTCCATCTTTAGTTTGTTTCGAGAGCTCTTTCCTAAGCATAATTATTCCCTTATAATTTAATAATTTAATGATACCTATTTCTCGGCCTTCTGGAATCATTTCTTACTTACTCGCTTAATCCTGAGTCTTCCTACTGTGAGGTGTTGAGTCGAGTTGAGCTGATCATTTCTTTCCACGTTTTCCTATTCTGTGATAAGTTTCTGTTCTGATCCCATCGTACTCCTCCTTCTTGTGCCTCTCGCTGCACAACTCCTAGCCATGTCTTTGAATAGGTTGGCTGCTATTTCTGGTTGAAGTTTGCCAAGTTCCTTCAACAATCCTGGTGCCAAATCATCGTTTCCCGCTGGTTTTCCCCGCTTCAGCAATTTTATCGCTCTTTCTATTCCTTCTGCTTTTATGTCTGGCAGTTCATCCTCACCTTTTATATAGTTATATGTGCATCGCTTTTTTTCTTTGTAGTAACCGTAGTGAAACGTCATTCATTTAATCACATTTCATTATGGTATCTTATGTAATATTATTTTTTATGTAGACGTAGAATAAAGATGTTTAAGTTACCGTGAGTGATTTTATTTGAAAAACGTCAGCCCCTTACATCTTATGATTTTTAATTTATAGATAACATGATCGTTTCCCAGCAATCGAAATGTACATACTTACAGATTCACCGTCCTCCTACTATCTATGGCGTAATTGCAGCATCGACCGATTTATTTATTATCTATCGATGGCGCTTCTCCCCGTCCGGAAGGGAACGAATACAAAGCCGAATTCCGGCACCTGCGGTTTCCGAATTTATGCTAATTACGAATTAAACAATCGAAATACGACACCGACCACACACGCACAATACGTCAACGTTATCAATTCGCATAAATCAAGGGCGTTACGGTCGAAATTCGCACGGCCACCCTTATCTCACCCCGCAACAATTACGACCCGCGCTTCCCCACAAATCCGTCAGTCAGTTTCCGATCGAAATAATTAGTCGTCGTCGGATAATTTAGATCCGGCTTTAGTCGCTTAATCCGTACGAATCGCGCGTATAATTATCGACAACGGCTTTTTGTTCCGATCGGCCGTAATTATAAGTTATAATTTCGATTAATTCGGGAGATATGACGGCGGCGGATGATGCGTTTCGTGGATTATGCAGCCCGTTCGATGAAGTTTATTAGCGCGACTAATGAATAATAAATACGAGCTTGGATGCTAATTTTAAATTACGTTGACCGTCCTGTATATGCGTAAATAATGTTATTATTCATGTTTCGATTTCGGATCTGCGTATGTATCCCGTGAACGGAGATAACTTTTAGTCGGTTAGTTTCATCCAATGATTGATTGGACTAATGGAAATTAACTTCGCCCCTTAAGTGGTAGGAAAGCATATGTATTTATTGTTATTATTTTGAGTTTGTATTATCAGTTTATATATTATGTATGTGTATCCCCCTAAAGTCAAGTTAGTAATTGAACGAAGAAGACAGTGACAATAAGTAATAATATATAACTTATTTGTTGGAGCTTATTCTTTGTACATATAACTTTTACTAGTTTCTATCATATTTATTATAGAAATGGAGTAAGGCAAAGCTGTTGCAGAAAATATTTTTGTTTTTGAGGACAGCAGCGACGATGACAAAAATCAGTTTGGAACTCTTCGGAGAAATCGGGCAATAATTTCGACGATCGTAAAGAAAGTGAAGATAACGATGTGCAAGAAATTACACCGTCTTTAGGGAATACTCCATTGGATATTCCGTGGACTTTCAATGGGATGTCAAGACCTTCATTTGCATTCACCGGAAGTCCGGCAATTAAAATTTCTGCTCTTCCGAATGATAATTTGTTAGAGATTCTTGAATCGGCTCTTACTGATGAATTTATCGATATTATTGTGACAGAAACTTATCGATATGCGCAACAGTTTATAGAAGAAAGTAATCTGAAGCTGAAATCGCGAGCATTTCATTGGAATGGGAGACTAATTCCAAAGAAATCTGGATCGCTTTAGGTATAGTGCTAAATATTCCAAAAGAAATTAAAAATACAAAGACAAAAAGAGAAGAGCTGGGAGTGCAGTGTAGAAGTAGAAAACACATAGGCTTTGTAGTTTTTGGAATACTGTTCAATGAAGATGCCTCCGACAATTCAAAATGTTACATCTAGGTTATTTTTAGAGGCCAATTTCTCCCAATGCTTTATTCCCAATCTCATTTTCAATAACACCATTAAAAAGAGCAGTTCTTATTCTACAAGAAACTTGTTTGTTTATTCTGGGGTCACCAGTTTCATGGTGTCAAAAGACCATTGAAGATGCCCAATATATCTCACAACGCGCATATACTAAAAGCTGGGGATAAAAGCGCTTTCCATAACTTTATTTATCTCAGGTGTAGGCTTGCTTATCTCTTGCACTAACTCGTTGAAATTTGGCAGGTGATATGCCAACAGATGTTAGGCTCGTGTTCATATTTTCGGCAACTTGCATTATGTCGTTAGAGTGGTCAGGAGATGAAGCTGATGTTTCTGTTGCTGCTGATTTCTTACTGAACTCCTTTCTACATCCTGCATAGAACATAGCTTTTGGCCTGGCTTGACATCCGTTTTCAAAATATCTTTCATTTGATCAGCAGCAGCTGATGTAATTTATCGCAGATCTTTTCGCCGGGTATGATTCCTCTTGTGGAAAGGATTGTAGCAAATTTATTCCAAAAATTCGAATTTGGTCAGAAGTAGTGCTTTATAATGTAGGCAAATTTGGGATTTGTCATCAAAGCTGATCCCGCTTCGTCGACTTAGTAAATGTTGGTCTTCTAATGGGAATTCTCATACAAGCTTATGTCTTATATCCTATATCACATGGATAAATTTATGCATTTAAAGATCTATAAAAGAAAGCCACAATCATTATTTATACAAATTAATACATGCATTTAAATATATAAACAGCACATAATGACTTATTTTATAAAATGGCATTAATAAAATCTCCATATTTCGTTAAAACAAGTCATCACATTAATGTTTGTTTAATTGCAATGTTGGCAAATTTCACTTCTAATAGCATCAAACATGTTGGTTTGCAAGTTGTTGTGGCTTCTAGACGAATGTTAGTACAATAAACAGGTACCTACTCCGAATGACTAAAATTTTCATTATATAGCTTAGTTTTAAGCGACCGAAGTACACCAGCCCAGAACAAAAAAAAACAAGTTCCTCGTAGAACAAGATCTGCTCTATCTAATGGTGCTATTGAAAATGAGATTGGGAATTAAGCAATGCGAGAAGTTGGCGTTTAAAAATGACCATCTGAATTTCTGCAGGCAACTTCATTGAACAGTATTCCGAAAACTATAAAGACTATGGCTTTGCTAATTTTATACTGCACTTTGAGCAAGACTGGGCTCACATTGCGAGCATTTAGAATCATGCAAACCATTTGCTATTTAATAATTAGTTTTCAAAGTAGGGCTTAAATAGGTTGCGACAAAATATACTGACAATTTTTAAATCAAATTCCAAAAATATATTAGGTTCTGGTCTTTGGCAGTGTTATTTTCGAATACTTTACAGAAAGCTAACACGGAATACCAAACTTCAACATACACTCTATTTTCAATGCAGAAAAATAAAGCATCGAACTTAAGGAAAACTTCGGTTAATTCGTCCACATTGCCTAACGACCTTTCAAAAGGGGGCCATAGTGTCATAGTTACATGACATATGAAGCTAAAATTTTGGAGCACCTCCTTTTAGACTTCACACAATATCTTGTCAATGTTTAACCCAAATTGAGAAGGATGAAACGGGAAGCCCTTGGTAACTTGACATGGGATAATTCACTAGATGATTTCTATCTGTCGGTATGACGAAAATTCGTCCCATTTTAGAATGCACTTTTTGAATGAACTTGTATCACCTAACGGGTTAAACTAACTTTTCGTGACCGATCTCTAGCTATCAGGTATCATATGTAGATGGAACAAAAACCATTTAGACGAGAGAATCGGATGGATAATAACCCAGAAACGAAACGAATCTCGTCCGGGAAAAATTGGAAAAAAATAACAGGGGAAAATGGCTTCGCAAGAAATGGAACCGGAAGCATTCAACATTCACGGTTATTGTCTACTGTAAAAGCCCATTTCAAAATCCCCACAGACCGACGGTCACATACACGCACACAAGCACAGAAACATCCGACCGGCCATACGATTGTCCGGAAGCGAAATCATCCCCGATTCCATTTTCCGCAGCGCAATCGACTTTTCCTGCGACATAAGGACGAGCCTCGCCCGCTATAACGGTACAGAACTTTTCATCTGTCGCCGGCCGAAGGAAAAGTTTTATTTAATTTTGCACTAAACAACAACATTAAGGGCACCTGTCGACCGTCGAACCCTTTCCGTTTTTACCGCCGTCGGCCAACAAAAATTTCTCTCCTTTCCTTCCTCTCTCGAATTACGGTAACTTTTTCCCTTTTAATCAGTAATTTCGACGCGCAGACCGACGGATATTTCCGGCGAGAAAGGATAGCGCGCCACGTGCGTGGAAATCTCGCAATAGCCTCGTCCTCGGAATCGCAATAATCTTCAGACATCTGCCGCAGCGGAATAATTGCGAGAGGATGCCCGGATTTTCGGTCCGGACGATTCTAACGGGGTACATCCATCATCCCCGATATCGAATCTTATGACAGAACCATTATTTCCGGATTAGCGTTCTAGCGTCTATCGATGTTCTAGATGAGTTCTGTCTACTCCTTGGTCGTTCGTGAAAAAGTCCTTTCTCCGATACAGCCAAGCTAAGTGAAACTAGGTCACGAGCTTTTTACTCAATCAACGTTGTAACTCCTTTTTTCCGGTTATATCGTCATACGCGTGAGAGCCCGGAAACCACCAGAAAATTAGAACAGAAACTATTACAGTTACCAAGCAGTAACTACTCCTTCATCATCATTAAAGTTTGTTAAAAAGGTGAATGACGTGGTATCATTAAGTAGTGTAAATCGGACTGACGCTGTCACTGATCTGAATTTTATTATTCAACGAGCGAAGCTCTTTACGCATTTGAGGCTTATTTGAATAAAAATTCTATAATTGAATAAACAATGTCTAAAGAAAAAGTATTTCACTTCGAAAGCGACGGTAAATAAGTTGAAGTTGAATTTGATGTAAATTCGAGTCCTAATAATAAGAGCGCCATCTGATGGGAGGGGGCGCAAACGTGTTTGTGTGCGCGAACGAAAAATAACTAATGAAGGAAGAGAGGTAGGAAAGCGTGAATCTGACGGTTTCAAGCGTCTCATTTTTTCCCAATTAACTATCGCTGCAGAATCTGCCTAAAGGAGCTTCGCTCTAATAAAATTGCTAGAAGTGACAGCGTCAGCCCGATTCACACTACTTATATGATGATGCGTCATCCACCGTTTTAACAAGCTTTAATCATCGTATTCCGTCTGATATCTTGTCCGTACATGTTTATCCTCTTTCCTCGTCTTCCTCTCCCGAAAAAGAAGCTAAATTAAACTATCATTATGTATAATAGTATAGCGGGTAAGTTTCCCGGCGCGTCTCGCATTCCCAGGGGCGCACAAACAGGATGGAAATAATATTTACATTGTTCGGGTAAACACGAACGGAGGTAGCATTTATTGGATGCATGCAGCGTGCTGTCTGCTTCGCATCGATGTAAGTGTGTATCGAGTACACATCGACTCGAATATCATAACCGGTGTGTGCTTTGAACGATACGCGAGATGGGAAACAAATGTGTAAGTCAATATTGCAATAATACCGATGAAATTAGCGAGGCGGAGAAGAAAGGGGCTATAAGGACTTGATAAATGTGAAAGAATAAAGTAATTCTCTTTTACCCCTATGTTAGTTTTCTAGAAATTCTTTAAAGGATTTTGAAGAGTTACTGCAAAGTAAAATTGATAAATCGCAGTAAACTTTCAAGAAAAATATGGGCTCACCCAAACGAATAGTACATTGCCGTATCTTGCAAATGACGGAAACTACCTTTAGCGAAATATTCGCTACAGTCAAATTTACACGGTCACATAAATTGTACAAGAAATTGGTTCGATTTTAAGGGATTACCGATTTTGTCAACTATCAGTTTGTAAATTGTAACGTAATTGTACTCCCAATTGAGCTTTAGAGGTATATATTTTGCATCAGATGAAGAAGCGAAAACTAAACTTAATTCTACATGCGATAGCTGTTACAAAAAAATATTTTCTTTTTCAATCGGAGTTTAATGTGTAGAGGTAGCAAGTTTACTTTCTGGTAATCGACCAGGAGCTCACTGACGACATTTCTTGTTCCCTGAACGAGCTTTCTTTTCGGTGACAATTACTTCTTTATATAATGGTTTTATCTATGTATCTATGCTCCCATAAGAAACGGCATGATTTGGTATATTCTAATAAAAGTGCAAGAAGTACAAAGACAATGACTTTCAAATCTCCGCAAAGATGTCAGGGCATGTCTTTCATACGCGGTAGAATGCACGTTGGTCGAGGAGTAAAAGCTAATGCACAACAATGGAAAATGCAATTGCGAGAAACTGGTGGCCGATAGACAATTTCTGACATTGATTCAAAATCAGCATAGAAAAGTATATAAGAAACAATGGATAGTTTGCGCGCAGGAAACAAAAGCATTGTTTATCACTATAATCGCCCTGCGCTTTCTGGAAAATGGTGAAACTTATCATGGCCTTATGTACTCGTTTAGGCTTGTCGATTCTTGATTGAACCGTATGTGAAAATAAATTAAAGTACTTTTAGATGTTGCGCGTACAATATAATTTGAATTTTTATTAGATTGTTGAATAGGTACCACGACCATCAGAAGATTGGCAAGCAATCGCTCATGCATTTGGAAATATTTGGAATTTAGTTCATAAATTAGGAGTTTTAGATAGAAAAAATGCAGTATGCAAAGCTTCTGTAAGTGCAGGTTCAACACATTACAATTATAAAAGTCAACATAGTATTTTGTTGAATGTTGCACTTGCCAGTTACGATTATAAATTTTTATAAGTACGTTGATGTGGATACAAATAGTATAGTTTTTGCGAAGGTGTACATCGACTGTCATCATTAGCGAAAGCTGTGGTAAAAAATAGTTTAAATTTTCCACCCGATATGTGCTTACCTAGACAATAGAAGTTGCTGATGAAAGGCATCAATTTGATTTGTTGACTCATCACTAAGTTTTGATAAAAGAGTGGATGACGTGTTATCATTAGGTAGTGTAAACCGGACGGACACCCTTACTTCTCCTAATTTTAATATCGCGCCTTGCACGTAAGCGGAGACAAAGACCAGTTTACACTACTTAATAATAACACGTCATCCACTTTTCTATCAAACTTTACTCATCACTAAGAGGCTCCGTAAACTTTTTCAAAGATTTATCTAGCTTTTTCTAAAAGTGTTGTAACACCGGCTAAATTGTTAGCTGTTCTTTCTGTTATTCATATTGGGAACATTCTCCAATAGTTCCCCGTGAATGAACAATAATCAACCAAAGAAGACGAAAATTAAAAGTCAATTTCCTTGTCTGGTAAATTCAAGTCACTTTTGACGGTAGGTACAGTATTAATTAAAAATGGCAGCATTTCAACCACCACTAGCTAGGTCTGTAACCCCCCTCCTCCGCTCGTTTGAGTTGACCTTTATTTTGTTGATTACGGAGATAAATTGCTTTCGAGGACCAATAATCTTCATTTTGTCTTCGATTGAGAAATAAAATAAATAAATTTCAAGTTCACCTTTTATACCCTGTACAGAATTTTCTGGTTTTGTCTTATCCTACATGTTACGAGATCATTTATTTCTATCACTTATTTTGTTTTGCAAATTATAAGAGCCTAATATCTGAAAATTAAATCATGGACAAATTCGTGATCCAAGGAAAAGTAAAAATAGTTGAGTTTTACCTTGAAATTCGAAGGGCACTTGGGCTTACACAGAAAGCTTATGATTCTTTCAAAAATATTATATATCTCAGGGTGATTCAGATTTAGAGCAATGGTTTTTTATCCTTTTCACCCCCTTCACAAAATTAATAAAATGAAAGTCAATGAGAAAATTGATTAATTTGCTTTCAAATAGTAAATTCCGGTAACGCAATGAAAAATGGAATTCAAATCCTCTGCGTCGTTACATAATTTAATTGACTATGTTATGCGATCCTCACAAATTCTGCAAACAGTCACCTAGGATCAAGTAATTGCATAGTCCTTTTTGGTAGTCATTTATGTAAATATCGAAACCAAGCGCCAAGAGGGGTGGACTATAATAGCACAAAACTTTCCAATCATCTTCCCCAAGTAGGTAATAAAAAGTGTTTCTCAGATTTGCACAAACAAGTAAAGCAGTATTTCTGAATGTTTGAGCTTGAAATTGTGACTTTATAACCAAACATATGGCAACATTGACAACTTTTGGATAGACAAAATTGCAAAATTCTGTGTTTGAATTTGGTGATCAGGTCAGAACTATCACGAAGTTAATACGAAGAAACATCATTCACCCACACAACCATGAAAGCTTTTGGATACGACATAATTCGGCATTTCTCCAAAGTTGAATTTGATGAATTTATCAAAACTATCAAGAATTTAATATGAGGAAACAAAATTCAACCTCACCACATTGAGAGCTTTTGGATACGAAGTAATCCTAGATTTCTCCAAACTTATGGCTGTTGAATTTGATGATTTTATCAAAACTATCCAGAAGTGAGTATGAAGAAGCCAAACAACTTTGAGGGCTTTTGGATACGAAGTGAACTTACACTTCTCCAAAATGCTAGGTTTGAATTTGATAATTTTATCAGAATTATCAAAAAGATAGTACGAAGAAGCATCATACAACCACACAAATTTCAGAGCGTTTGGATACGAGGTAACATTACATTTATCCAAAAATTGTAAGTTCTAAATTGATGATTTCATCAAAACCATCTTGAGGTTAATATGAACAAGCACCATTCAGCCAAACAACGTTGGGAGTTTTTGAATATGAAGTGATCTTACATTTCTCCAAAAGTCTGGGTTGGAATTGATGATTTTGTAAAAACTATCCAACTAAGTTAAAATGAAAAAACATCGTTCAGCGAAACAACCTTAAGAGCTTTCAGATACGAAGTGATCTTACATTTCTCCAAAATTTTGTGCTTAAATTTGATCGCTCCATCAAAGTTACTAATTTATAGTCTTGGTAACCACAGGAAAATATATCAGAGGTAGCGATAATTAATCATGTTACGTTGAAAATTATATCATACAAATTCTTACTTTTGGATTTGACGCTCTCGTCTACCCCCTATTGGTTACAATGTCTGTATTAATCCTTCAAAAATTTAATATCTATAAAAGTCAAAATACTTTAACGAACTTCTCGAACGAAATTTGTTTCACGCATAAAAACCTGCTCCTTGTCCATTTCCCTTAAATCGTCCGATAAATTCGATCGATCTCGACGTTCAAAAACCAATTTCGGACGGCGCTACAGCCTCTACACCGACTAGAGGAAACTTATTAAAGAATTTCTCGCTTAAATCTAGCAAAGAACCGGAGAACTTATCGCTTTTTACGAGCCGGGCTGCAGTAATTTTCGTCGGCGGCGCAACGGAAAGAACAAAATTAATGTACATTAAAATCGCCGTAAAATTTCAATCTATGCGCGGAGGAATTTCCGCCGGTTCGCCCCCTCCCCTCCTCCCTCGACGGACGGGCGGGGGAGGGGAGAGATAAATAGAAATTTCCCGGGCCACCTCGGGTTAGAAATTAATAAACAATATCGAAGTTTGTTGCCGTCTAAAGTTAGTAACTTTGGCAGAGATTTATCGGAAAGTTTGCCCCCTTCGGTCTTCCGTCTCCGTACGATATAAAAGGAAGAATTTTTGCGAACGAACGAGGTACCGAGCGGTTCGTTGTTCTACGGGCGGAAATTCTCCGTAATTAAAATAAAGTAATGGAAGTCAAGTAAAATTCTACGCGGAGGAAATCGGTCGTCGGGTTAGGAATAATGCCCGCGGAAAGCTCGGAGGAAACCTTAAAAGCGTAAAAGCTCGTCTACTGCTTCGTCTAAAATTATAGAAACGAAAATAGTCTCGTTTACTTGATAATGTAATAAGTTGAAAGCTTCGGATGGCGTTGTTTCGTATGGGGTTCGTAATTTCAGAACGTCAAACTTTTGTAATCTAAACAAGCAGCTTCCTAAAAGTCTTTGCCTTCTATCGGGATGTTAAATCAGTGCATGAAATCACTTTAGTCTATCAGATATAATTCTTGCTCCAGACGATCTCATGATCGAAGTTTCCGAAACTTCCAGCAACTTTTGGAGGATTCATTCATGGACTTAACGGACTGGCTTTCACCATCGGGAGAATACTCAAAGGCTTTGCCGACCGCAGACTACTAAATCGCGGACATCGTCGAAGGGTACAGCCCTCTTCGAAGAGGAGAATATAACGACGCGTCCATCATCCAGCATCTACCAGCACAAGAAGTACGAGTGTGTTTCGACATTTCCGATCTCATTAACGCTTAAATATCTCGTAAAAGCGTGAAACTGCACGTACCTTCTTCTGAATCGCTCGAATACGAAGTCGAAGTCGTCCTTTCGGTGCTCTCCCTCTCGCGTATCGCGCGAGCTTACGACCGCAGGCAAAAAATTACGACGATCATAAATCAACGATTTCAACGGAGAAATAAAGTCTGGGCAAAGCCAGCGCCCGCCGGTTACTATTTCATACCGATAACTGCCTTTGTGCGATAAGTGTTTATTGTAGTTTAATGATCTGTCGGAGAACGGCGCTTGTAGCTTTAGTCGCACTTCCGGACTCCGAAGGGGAGGCGTGCAGTCGGATACGGAAACCGGTGTCCGGGATATATCTCCGACAATAACTCATTGCGGGCACATACAATATATTTTATAGTCGCCCGTTCCGGAGGATTCGAGCTAAGAGGGTCCTTATAGCGGGAGAAAATCGTCGGATCGTGGTTTATGCAAAAAGAGAGAGAGGGCGAAAGGGAGGGGGTAAGAAGGACGGTGACGTCGGATTAGGTGTGCGAAATGGAAATTCTCGACGGGGACGAAGAATTTCGACTGCAGTATTCAGAAGTTTAAATTTAAATTTGCCGCGTAATTTTAAGTTGGTAGTGCTGACCAGATTGGTAAGAAATGACGAAGTGTAGTTAGTCGTAAGAGTAGTTAGTTATGATTCTTATATTATTATGTTATGAAGACGACGAGTAAATAAACGTGTCGAGATTATGTGATATGTTTATTTATGTATATACAATCGGACATTGTTCAGATTATTTATATAGTTTATAATAATAATAATAATAATAAATTTATTCTTTTGAATAAATACATACATACATGTCACTATACATAAGCATTTACGAAAACAGTCAATATGATTCAAGGAAAAAGAAAAAAAGAACGTTCAAATGACATTACATAAGATGAAGTATAAATCATTCCGGAAGCGGTACACTCAAGGACATAACACTTAGTTTTATTTATTAACTTTTGATACGTTGGCAACGCTGAACGAGAAGTTTTGGTAAAATAGAGACCGAGGAGGACTCCATATATGTAGTACGAGAGCTAGCAACGTTTTCAAGAAAGAGTTTTAGGTCGGCTGGTTTCTTGATATATTTTTTTCTATTGAAGTTAGGTAGGGATGAAGTACGTCTGGCACTTGGCAACGGTTGCGTTTACTTCTGCGCATCTCCTCCCTGCAGGTGAAAATATCGGATTGTGAAATCATGGAAGATAAATTTTCTTTTTTCATCGTTTTTAATGTCTTTCTAGCAATATTAATTTACCAGTGCCAGACAATTTTGCCATTGCTAACACCCCGCCAGATACAATTTTAGTAATAAAAAAAAGGAATTACTTCCAAATCGTTTTAGTATAGCTGAAATCTATATATGTTTTCGACTCTTCTTTCTATTCCTGTTTTACTTCAACTTAAGTTGAAGCCGGTGCAAACCTCGTTACAATACTAGTTGCTTAGCTTCTCGTTGCTCTCGTTCCCCAAATCGAAAAGTGTCTTGTTCAACTTTTTCCTATAAATTGCAAAAATGTCTTCCGAGGTCGGTTTCACCTATCTTTCTGTGATTCTCTCCGAACGCCTTATGGTAAGCTTGAATCGTGGAGAAATGATTTTCCAACAACAACTGCCTTTCGTCAGCGTCTTTCCTTCTTACTTCCAGCATCATTTGCACGAATCCTAAAAAATTACTGAAAACAAGCTTCCTATTCTACTTCCTTAACTCTTTCCTCAAAATGTTGGAATTCCCGAAACGTGGCAATTTAAAAAAAAATAACCCAAAGCAATGATGCTTCCACGTAATCTAGCTTCTCGCTGGTCATTTTATACTCAAGTATTTAACTAATTTTCACCACTACCTTTTCAGAGCGATAACGGTTGTCTTACCCTTCATCTTGAACATGCTGGTTTCAGTTTCCTTTTCCCACGGAAATCCGAACTTATTCAAAATATCCACTTCCAATGGTGGTGGTTCTAATTTATCGGCGTTCATGAACGTTGAAAATATTGGTCCTTCGTCGGTGTCCTGTCAAAATTTCATGAAAAGGCTTGAGCTAGTTTAAGCAGATCCGGAGATATATCAATGAGGTCAGAGAAAGCTAAAATTAGGAACAAATTGAGAAGAAAAAATAAGTGCTTTGGGAAGATATTGGGTGGAGAGGGAGTGGTAAGAATAAAGATATGAATGAGAGACTTTTTATCCTTTCCTTTCTTTGGGCATCGATATTGACATAAAGTTCGGGCTTTTCATGCCCTTCCTTAAGATGTGACCAATAGGTCTGGAGAAAAATGCAGGTCGAGTTAGTAAAAAGTACAAGCTTACTCAAAACGATTGTTAATATAGGGTTTCTTTGTGACCCTCCATAGCATCATTACTTGACCAACTGAAGATAGAAATTAGAAACAAACGGCCGCATTTGAACAGGAAAACAGTTGCTCCATCAAGATACACTTTAGCAATCAGCATGGCCAAAATTTTGATTGATTACCCATCCCCAGTCTCCAGCAGATCTAGCCTAAGTTCAAAATTTGGCTCAGAGGAAAGATATCTTCTTCGAATGAGAAGGTAATACAATCCGTAAATGCGTATTTTGCAGAGCAAGACGTCAATAACTATATGAACGTCATCGCTGAAAAGACAAGTAACTAAGTCTCTGTAAGTGTAAGACTCTAAGTTCGTCAATTTAAAAGGAGATTTTGTAGTAAAGGAGAATTGATTTGGCCAAAAATAAAAATTCTACACTTAAAACCCTTCAGCCACCCTCGTAGATGAAGCTGAAGATATAAACGATGTTTTACAACATTTCTACAACATGTATGTAAATTGTAACCCCTCAGTGGCTGAGTGGTAAAACTCGCGCTTCACAGTGCGAAGGGCCGGCGTTCGAGACCCGGTAGCGGCAGAGCGTAGCAGTTTAAAATCCTGAAAAATGGATCTGGACCTCTAATAAGCTGCGAAAATGAAGGAAGTGCCACTGGGTGGGCCAGGAGCGGTACGGTATATGCGTCTGCATATACGGCTCGGTGGCTCCGAACCCCTACACCGAAAGGTAGAAAGGGTAAAAGATTAAGAAGAAGAAGTATGTAAATTGTTTGGGATTTCCTTAAAGTTAATGTTTGTTGTTGAGCCTTGTCTAGTTCTTATTTTGTCCTACTCGCGTTCTTAACTCTTAAACGGTACCCATAAAAAACTCGAGTACCCTAGGGGTGTATACCAATTTAAAAAATTACATTATCCAACTCAAGCCAGTTTTATTAAAAAATTAAACACGGCGAAGTAAAATTTCATTCCTAATTAATACAGTAAAAAAATTATATGTATCCAATAAAAAGAAGAATAAGCAATTTGGGCACATCTTTTCTGGTTTCGTAAATAGATGAACTTATTGCAGGTGGTGCTACTTTTTTACTCTTTGATTCTGGGACAAAATGTGCGTCTACCAGAAGGTGGTTGAGGAAGATATTGGGCTGCCTCAGATGGCTCAATTTTCAGTACTCGTCTGATAGTCTCCCGGAGGTGAGCCCATAAAGTCGGCGTTTCTGATCTCGCAGTCAAGTGAGATGTGATAAGATCTATCACAATAATTTTCAGGGATGATCTCCTATTTGGGAACTTTTCCATTCCTGGTGTATTAGCATTACACAAAAACACCGTGGAATTAATTCCTACGGTGTCCAGAAATTTATAAAAAATTCCCTACGGCAAGCGCTTCGTTTTCTCGCAGTAGTATACCTACCAGTTAGTTGATCAAAAGTACCAAGTCCTCTTTTAGTTTTGTTGTACTTTTAGTATTGATCCCTTCAGTGTAATACTGGGGGAGAGGGGATTGAGTGTTGCATCTCTGCCTCCATTGTTTCCTTTTCTATGTTAGTTTACGTATATCCTCCCATGGCGTTCCTCTTTTTCTAATTCTTTCCTGATTCTGTCAATCCATCTGGCTCTTCGTCTTGCTCTTCCGCATCCTTTCGTTCCGAACATTCGTTTAGTTAGTCTCTCGCCCGTCATCCTGCACACGTAATCAAACCACCTTAGCTGTCCTTTCATGATTTTCTCGTTTACCGAATTTATTATTAGGTTTTGTCTAATTATTTCGTTCCTTATTCTGCCCGTTCTTTTCGTTTCATTCTTCGTCAGGAATCTCATTTCCCTGACGTGTGAATGCATGATTCTTGCCCCTTCGATAGTGACCATGTTTCGCTGCTATATATAATTTTTAGGTGTATAACTTTTTGACAACTTCAGTTTTTACCTTTTTTGGTATGTCCCTTTTTCCTAAAAATGTGGTTTTCACTGTAGTTTTCTTGCAACATTGTACTATTTGGTTTATCAGCATCTTGATGCAATTTTATACCCCAAAATACCTAAGCAAAAGTACCATCAATCGCCAGGATGAGAACTAATAGGTGTTAAATTATTTAAGTTAGATTCAGAAGTTTGAATTCATCAAAAAGTAGCATAACTTTTAAAAAATGGTGGTGTACTACAGTACCCTAGGTACCGTTTCAGAATTAAGCAGTTCATTAATTTATACGATTTTCACTTTCACGTCTTCCTCGTTCTACAGCATTTCGCCTCTTTTATGTTTCTTCTTCGCTTTTATGTTGTGTTTTAAGCACAGTCCTTCCTATATTTCTCTTTAACGTCAGGTTTCATCCTATCCCAATTATTTCTCAAGTCTTACATTCATAAAATGCAAAAGCAGGAAAGGATTAAAGTCTTAGTTTCACTTCTCGACTATGATTTTGTTTCCGTTCAGAAACTGATATCCTAAGTAAATCGTACGATACATCAGCAAATCTATTAAATCACCTTGTGTCTAGATACCCTTGGGATATCTCAATCCCGCATCGACTGATATGATTTCTACGAGCTAGAGGCGGCTATACAAACTTCCATCGGAATATACCATCAAGATCTCACATCTCCGACGTTACTAAAAGCATTCTGTTTATTTCCACCTTTCCAAGCGCCGTTTCTTCCCTTAAATTATCCCGCAAGACTTTGAGATAATATCAGCGCGACACGCTTATCTCCGGAAAATTCATTAAACTAATGAATTTTCGCCCCGTAAACTAAAGTAAAGTAGGAAACGCTCGAAACTCGCCGGCTAATTCAAAATAATTCCAACAAATTGTTTAAGTGCTTAAACGCGAGTTAGTAGTTATACGGATCGACCGCAAAGACGTCTCGGAGTGCCGTAGTCGTCGTCGTCGTCGTCGAAAATTCTCTACCCCGCCGTCGAAGATTAATACGATGATACCGTAGACGCTTTAAAAGTGACAGATTGCCCGGATAATATTAATGAAGGGGGGTTAAAATTCTACATCTCTTACATCCCGCACCGCCGGATCTTTCTTCATTCCGCGCCCGCTAACGTCGACGCGAAGAACATAAACAACTTACTCGTATTGTGCCCCCTCTACCCCCGCCCGTCGCCCGGTAAAAAGGGGTTTGAACCGCGAAAGAGCAAAGAATCCGAGTAGAAAAGAGGAACGACGTCTGCTAGTAGAAGATGTTCTCGTTCGTCCTTTTGTCGGAGCTTCGAGTGAGGAATATCCCGTCGCAAAATGGAGTTAATGAATCGAGACGATCGATGGAGGGAATAATAAAGTAGTTAATCTATTTTCTTTGACAAGTTCGTGCTTACGGGATCGTCTCGACTTTTGTTGCTCATTTTCGGCGGAAGGAACGAGGGCACAGCCCGCCATCGCCGCCGCCGCCGCCGCCGCCGCCGCCGCCTCCGGTGGATGGGAGTTCGAGATGAATGCAGATTCGATGTGGATAATTCGTCGTAAATATCGAACGCGGTAGTCGCACGTTTTGCGCGGGCGTTTTTGTTGATATCTTGAAATCCTGCGCACTTTGATTACGTTTTATTTGCATAAATTGTTAGTTTTTCGTTAACGTCCTGTGTGGACGTATTTCGCCAGTTTTAAAGAATTGGCTAAACCACGCATGGCCAACGTACGGTCCGCGATTAATCTTTCAACTTTAGCCTAATATTTAACGTATGTTATATGATCTTTTCAAATGAAGCTTAGTCTTTTTTTTTCTAGAAATCTGGTTGAATGCAAATTTCATCGTTTTCCAACGTTATCAAATCTTTAAATATTTCAAGAGGATTTAATAACAATATCCTTGCACTAATGACAGACTTCGAGCAGCGACTTGATTGCTTCAAGAAAATTGATAAAATTTTATGTATTATCTGAAATCCATTTTCTGTACATATGGATCACCTGTTGATGTAGGATTAGAAATAATTAATTTACAATGTGATGAGAAATACGGCAAAGAGCCCCTTACCTATCAAATAAACGTCTACGACTAACACAGTGCCGTAATGTAAAAATGTAGGGGGCCAAAATTTTATTAAAATTAAGCAAAAACGTTTTGCATGATTTGCCATTGTTTGTTCGGATTGCGTTAACTATACCACACCAGCTTTCCCATATTAATAAATTAACCATTTTCACAGTTACATCCTGTATACTATACATACTATAATTCAATTTTCTAAGTATTACACTGTTATGATTGCCTTAAAGGTAATTGTTTTACTTCATATTCTAACGACGATGACGATAAGATGTGTAATTGCGTATAATCATTGTACAATCAGCATTAGTTACATGATTTTGTATAAAATGTATGAAACAGTGTTAATAGATAGATAATAATAATAATAATAGTAGATATTTCTACTTATTTATCTTTCCATTTAGCTTCTTTTTGGTTTCGATGGAGTAACTAAGGGACGAGATCAAAAAATGATACTCGTTAAAGTATACTTTTTCTTTCCTTATTTATGACCGAATAACTTTAAGGAAAATGATAGGCAAAATCCAATCAATTGGACGTTTTTCCTTGTTTTACTGCTTCCTGGATGACCCACGAGCCTCGACGAATTGCAGCCAAACTTGACTTATTGTACGCGTCCGAGTTAACTATGACTTTAAAAATCTAGCACCTGGTGTTTTATACTGTTTTGCACTAGGCCATACAAGTTCATAGCTGAACTGAATAAAAACAATTTTTAATCTATTGTGGCATATCGAAATAAATGCTATCGCCTTGGAGCAAGCGCCTTGCAAATCACACAGATGGTTTTGCAGGTTTTCACAATACAGCAGCTTCTGTAGGTAACACCTCACTGTACACACCCTGTCATGGGGCCTATAACCTTCTATAGCTTTATACTGCTTAAGAGTAGAAGTTCCAGGCTTAATGTTCGATCTGATAACACTGGAGACGCGAGACTTAGAGAGGAGGCAGGCGAAAAGATGATACGCCATCAGTGCGATTTGGAACTCGCTAGAGCCACGTTGTTCGTCCGTAGTGATTGTTTTAGTGATGCACGTTTTGCTTTTGACGTTCTGACAATTAATTCCAAGAATTTCGAGGAAAAGGAAGAGACCCGGGAGGCAAGCGCTAGAGCTTGAATTGGTACACTCCAAGCTCTCCAAGGCCAAGTAGGAGCTTTAGTGAACAAGTCAAAGATCAAAAGCATGCTGATTTGCTTCTCTAATAACCAGGGAATCGTTCACAAGGAGTTTGTGCTTTCAGGCTATAAGGGGCTAATCAACGCTTTTACCCAAAGGCTCGTGAAAGATTTCGAAAGAGGATCATGGGTGTGAGACCAAACATCAATAAGAACTGGATTGTCCATCACGACAATGCGCCTAGCCACACAGTAATTTCAGTAAACTTTTTTAGGCCAGTAAGAATATCCTTGTGGCTCCTCAGCCTACTTATACGCTCGACTTTAGTTCTTGTGATTTTTCCTCTTTTCCCGGGATTGAAACTATACCTCAATGGACGTCGCTTCTGGGCACTGGACTACACTTGAACGGCTATAATCGACCAGTTGAAAGCTACCTCCGTGTCCAAGTTCCAGCACTGCTATGAGGGGTCGAAGAACCATCTCTAGCGCTGTGTCGATTCCCAAGGGAACTACTTTCAAGGTGACAATGTTGGATTGGAATGTTATTGGAATGAAACAAATGAAAAATAAATCGACCTTATAACTTTATTTACACACCTCGCTATTAAAGTGTATTTTACTGAGAATTTAGATAAATTTCTTAAACAAAATTGCACCGGCCTAGCTCTTAATTAATGATATAAAAAGCATAAATTATAACAAATCATATTTATAAATTTTCAGAACATAAAATCAAGATAATTACCTAGTGTCGTGGGTGTGTGAGTGTAATTTCTTTTATTCCTGGATGTTTTTTCCTATGTCTCCTCCCTTAACTTTTATTCTCGATGCAGCTCTATTTTCTATCGATTCTTCCCTCTCTTAACTTCTTTTCTGTGTGGTTCTATTTTCTATGGATTCTTCCCATTCTTTAATTCCTTTTTTTTTTTCCGGCGTGGTGAGGTTCTTTTATTCACTGCTACTTCTTCTTAAAACCCTTTCATTCGAAATATCTTTATACACTTATTTGTTGACTTATCTATCTTGTCAATTTTCTTCGTCGTTAACCAAACAAACTTTTTATTATTTTTTTTTTTTTTGGAAACCAGGACTACACTACATTATTTCTCCGTTGCCCCCGAAACGAAAACTTTAATCCTCCTGGACTCGAGTTCATTCAGGCATAATACGTTATTATAGAAACCTGCATTGAATGACGATGTATCCTAGGTTATTCATATCCAGTGATTTTTATAAATTCTTGTAATGTAAGAGTGTTGTATATATGTGTCCGAATGTTTGCCATTATTTTCTATCTATTAATCAATGCTTTTTATAATAATTAATTATTTTATTTCTAATTAATTATTTCATTTCTAGTTACATTTGTTCCTCCCATTAAACGTCTCTGGCTGGAGTTAAAATAAGAAGCTAACACCCGTAGGGTAATACAATGCTCGAAAGGTGGTGGGCATGATGTCGAAAAGGTATAAATGAAACCCCAAAATAAACCCAATGTCAATTGAAGACCATGATCCCAACATTAACTGTGAATTTTGATATAGTGAATTGTAATAAATGATGAATTTTCTAACGGTAATTAACCATTCGAGTATGACTATACTACACTATACTGTGGAGCAGTACCAAGTACATTATTTGCAGTGGTAGTCAAATATAGGAACGCACTTCAAGGTCAACAGTGCTTTAGCAAAATATGAGCTTCCACAACGCACCTCGTTTACCTAGTGGTTGTGGTTTGTGATCATCGATTACAAGTTGCAATCAATGGAGCACGACTCCACGTACTCTGTGGAAACTCACATCTTGCTAGATCACTATTAACCTTGAAGTGCGTTCCTATGTTTGATTTACTGTACATCTCCTATATTTTCAATTCCTTTTATTTATTTTTTTGTTCAACTCTCTGCTACAAACTTCTTACTTCTTACCTCAAATCCTTGTTTATAAACCGCATTCCCCGAACGCTCCCGACCGTATACATCTCCACGAAACACGAACGCTCGCCCATTTAACCGGAATTCTTTTTCTTCTCCGCCTTCCCCCATTCCAAGTTCGTGAGTAGATTAAGTCGCACAAACTCAAACGTAGTTCCACTAACAACGTCCGCTTTAATTTGTAAAACTTCCGGTCAGATTGTAGGAAGAAAACGAGAAAGTAGAGGTCGGTCGGTCGGTATTCTGTCCGTTCGGATTCGCATTTGTGTCCACCCGCCTCTCGGACCGTGGGCATTTATTTTCGTTTCGTCGACAGAAACCCGAAGGAATCGTGGACCGAAACCGAATCGATCACGCATTGTTTTTCTCGGAAACGACGCGGACTCGCGAAAGCGAAGCAAATCCAACGGTCGCCCGGCCTCGATGACGGAAACGAGACACGAACGTAAATAAAAATCCGGGGACGGGAAGGGGATGAGAAAGAATCTTCCTTAACGATCGCGTCCTACCGATCTTCGGAGAAAAAGGAAATTGTCCGTTGCGCATCGATTTCTAAAGGGTACGAGACCGTAGTTTTACAAATGTCGACGATTTCGCGGTAATTCGATAGCGTCGGATGATCCCCGGTCGAATTCGGTAAACGAGGCCGAGATTTTGTTTACTCGAGACGACGACGACGACGGCGACGGCGCGATGCTTTCCGCATGAAGACATCATCATCGTCGACGGTCTCGTTAAATCAATTCCGATGGGAAAATCTGAAGATTTTCACTCGAAATCCGGTCGGCGTAACTGAGTTTCGTTTGGGGAAATGCATTTAGCACTCTTTGAAGGTTTCGTGTTTCTTGAAAAATGTCTCTGATCAATAGGCGTTTAGTTATTGTGAATCTTGGGGAAATAATGTGGAAAGACGAGAAAGCAAATCCTCAAGTTTCACAGAAAATTCCTAGATTTTATGTGCTCTGGACCTGCTTGCGCCCAATTTCGGCTTGAAGTGCATGTAGCGTACGATTTGTGGAATACTTATGTCGAATCGGTTATAAGTAAAATTTGATAAAAAGGTGGATGACGTGTTATCATTAAGT
Source organism: Chrysina gloriosa (assembly GCA_038088585.1). Taxonomy (NCBI): domain Eukaryota; kingdom Metazoa; phylum Arthropoda; class Insecta; order Coleoptera; family Scarabaeidae; genus Chrysina; species Chrysina gloriosa. The sequence goes on along the minus strand of CM076094.1, from coordinate 6,189,425 downwards.
AGTGTAACACAATCGCTCCTCCGAATATTATTATTCAATGATAACAATATTACATAAGCACTTATTCTGCACATTAAGATTTCTAATTTTTAGCTTCAATAATTTTTCGTTTATTTTTACTAGTATGTCTAAAAATTAAATACAAAAACGTCTCCGCCGTTTGAGGAAATATGGCCCCACCAGTAAGTTATGGTTGAAGTTGTCAGATGTAAAAGGTCTAATCGTAAGGCTTGATATATGGCAACACCAAAACCTTAAAATATTAGCGATTTTGTATCAGATTCACATAATTTCTTTCGTACGAAAATGTCGAGTTTTGTGAGCCGAGTATGCGTCATTTGCGAACAAATCCACAGCTGTGGCGCATCAATTGCGCGTAGGAGGTGTGGTGAGGCTATTTTAGTTGAGAGAAAATATCGTGAGTTGTTTGATACGTTTAAGAACGGTGAGTTTGACGTCGAAGACCAAGGACGTAGCGGAAGGCCGAAAGTGTACGAAGACGCGGAATTGGAAGCATTATTGGAGGGGAGGGGGGATTCCTGCCAAACGCAAGAAGAAATTGCACTTACATTAGAAGTGACTCAACGACCAATTTCACATCGTTTAAGATCGTTGCGAATAGCAAAGGAATTGACTTCCACATGAACCATAGCCGAGCACTCAAGGAAAAACGTGCCCACTACTACTCCAGGCACGACAAAATTATTCTCCTGCATGATAATAACGTATTCGCCAGCCATTGCCCCTTCCGATTATCACGTGTTTCGAACGACGACGCATGGCCTGTCTGAACAGCACTTCATATCATATGAAGATACCAAAAATTAGGTCGGAAAAAGTCCTAAATGCCAAGCGATGGAACGTCTTTCAATCTTCGTAAAAATCGTGTTTGGAATTAAAACAAAAACTAAAATCATTGCAGAATCTTAGGTCGTTTTCGTGACGAGCTGATCGATTATAGCATGATACAGACAGGCAGGACGAGTTTCATGAACGAGCCAGAGAATGGAGACTAAGGATCCACGCCAAGGTCATGACCGCTCGTAAGTTCAATCCTCCAGCTGACAATTTTTTCATCAACACTTCCTTCGACTCCCACCCAGCTCGTCGGCGAGATATCTCGGTTTGATCCTTGACCAGAGGGAAGAAGAAGTTTCAGCTCCGCATCGCGGCCGTGTTAGGGAAATTGCCGAGGGTTAAACAGGTTTCCAATACAAAGAGCCATATCAATCGTTTCGTTTCAGGGAAATTCCGGAGGGTTAGGCAGGTTATCAAGACAATTTTTCTGCGCCCCAGAGCTCCAGATTTAAGGACGCAGCTGTTCTACCAGACCTTTCTTTCGGTGGTTTATCCTCATCAGCTGCTGCAAAGAGTCATTTTAATCGTTTGGTAGTTGCTGGGCATCATATCTGGCTCGTTCGACTTTGGAAAAGGTTAGCAATTCAGTGGTGAATTACGTTACACAGTTGGATCCGGACTGATTCCACCCCTAACACCAATCTGCCGGCCGAAGACGTCAGACTAGCTAATATCCAGTTTGCAAGTAGTTATTTCTTAGATCGTTACGTAATCTGGAGAGATGACCACTGGTTCACTGGATCATCCACTTTAAAATCTAAAGCTGGCTTAAATAAGTCGAAATCAAAAACGGAGTCAAGTCAAGAATAACGATTAAGCAAGGACATTGGGCAAAATTTTCGGCAATTAACGACGTACGTATGTAGATCACAATAGCATGTAGAAAGAAACATGTGAAAAATGTGTGATTGAGTTTGTAGAGACAAACAACATTAAGATTAAAACTTTGAAACCATGCTTGACAGAACTCTGCACTGACGAAAACAACATAGGGCCAGAAGGAGAGGATAAAAAACATCTTGTAAAAAGTATTAGATTCGAAGAATTATCGATGAACATGATATGACCGTAAATTAAAGATTTAATTGCACTGCACACAACGCAGTCTTGCAAAGTAGCCATTGCACAACTTTTAGGTCGTTCTTTGGAGAGTTATGTGGATGTTCTGCTTTTCTATTAATTTGCAATAATTTCAAGTTTGCAAGAAGTAGGTCGCCTTATTAACTCTTCTTTCCTCTCAGAGAAGATCACGAAGAAGTAGATCTAAATTCTAACAGGCTCTCATTTTCAATCTTTTCTGATTATTCGGAGGATTGCAATAAAACCTAAAGGGATGTGAAAGCGTTGATTTCACGAATTGTGCTCATAATCTTCAGACATTTGCAGGTGTACACTTCCCTTTGTCAGAAATTTGAGTATAATTCCTTAACCAAAGGGCGGATGAACTCCCTCTCATTTCATCTCATTAGTAACTGATCTGCGGACTTGATGGCACCGCTGCTATAGCAACCCTGCCCTAACATACCTCGCAAGGCATCTTCAATGTTACGTGGTCCAGTTTTACTTTCTTTTTTTTTGGGGCTCCAGAGCAGAATTCTCGTTTACATTTGGTTAGGTGTAGTCCTCAAGATTGGCGTGGATACTAATCGCGCAATGGGAGACAATGGACGAACATATTTCGGCTTCGGTAGAAGAACGGCAGATCTCAGGGAAATATTTTGGTATTCCATGTATTGACATTGAAGTGCTGATTTCGTTGTCGTGGTTGTCTTTCGAGACATCTATCCTATGCTATACCATATCATCAGGTCTTGGCAACAATTGCTTTCCATGAGATTGGGTACTTTCCCTTTAATTAGGAACAAATTTGAGAAAATAAAATAGTCCATTAGGAGAACATTGGATGAAAACGGAGTGGTGATGATTTGGGGGTTATGTAGAAAAATCTTCTCCTATAGAAGAACTACTATCTTCAGTATGTTGTGCCTTCATTTTCTATATTCCTTCAAACTTGTGCCTCAATTTCTTCTCTTTTTCTTTTTCTTGTTTTTGTTTTTGTTTTTTTTTAAAGAATTGTTCTCTTCCTTCTACGAACTGAAATAGTTTCTTCGAGCGATTCCCCCAGAACTGTCATGGTAGCCCAATATCTCGTCGTTGAAAAAAAAAAGTGTACAGCTGCTTTAAAATCCTATTAAAAGCGATTTTATCGCACTACACAGCAACACCTTTCCCATAATCTTCAAAACGTCTGCGCCAATAAGAAACCGATTACAACAACAACAAAAAAACACGCTACTTGCATCTTTCTTTTTCTGCCTCGTCAGCAGACCCCGAAACTTTAAACGAAAACCGGCAATCTCCGCCATTAATTGAATACGTTTTTCCGCATCGTCGAATCATCATCGATTGGGCACGCGATCCGAAAAGGTCCAACGTTATAAATTACCGGACTCGACTCCTTGACACGTTTCGATTCCTTATTAGGCCGCGCCACTACTCCACATCTGTTTCGGAAATGGTCGAAAGTATCTAACCGAACCGTTCTTTTTCTCGCTCGCTATCGCTCGCTCTCTCTCGTTCTCCCCTTTTTTCTTCTTCTCCGATTGCGGCTCCTCCTATTAGTGTTCGATAATCAGGTGAGTTCTGGGCGCCGCGTCGTCTTCGCGAACCAATTTTAAATCCATTTTACGAATGGCGGTCGTCTATCACTCCGGGTCGGAAATTGGCAAATTCGACGACTCGTTCTATTAGAATAGAATCGGAAATTGATCCGGGTTTAAAGCGGTATTAATGCCGGAATACGCGTTCTTAATGGAAAATGTATTTTTACCGGCGAAGAAAGGATCGATAAGTTTTAACTTTGGAATCCTTCGGAGAGTATTCGGATTTATCGTATCACATTGTATCCTTATGCGACGAGTCATCGCGATGATTACCAAATCTCGCTTCGGTGATGACTACGAAGATGACGTCGAAGAGGAGGATCGCGTTGGTATTAATTCCGTATTTCGGAGTGAAACGTCGAAATCGACGTCGTCGTCGTAGTTGTCGTCGTGTCAATTCAAGGTAATTGAAGTCAGCATCTAAGCATAATAGGTACACAGCTAACGCAGGCGTAATTATATGACGTGCTCTGCTAATGAAGCGTTGTCGAAGGAAGGTGTTACTAGAGCCTTCCTTCGATGTAGTTGACGAGGCGTATATCGAATTGACGTGCTAGTCATTAGTTCGCGTTAGGGAAACGGCGCCTCGAGGAAAATTCGATGTGTGAAAATTGCTCGGGGCGTATTTGCGATTAAAAGGGTGTTACGTGTTTCCCTACGCATGATTTTCCGCTGGCTCCAAACCGCGACCGAATGAAAGTAGTCTGGTCAGGAAGCAAGTAGCTGACAGTTACAATGTATTTCCTTTCTGAGATCTGTTGACTGCAGAAACTTCCCGGTTAAATCCAGCGTGAGGATTTGGGTAGTGATGGGCCTCAAGACGCTTCGAATCACTTCGAATATATAAAAAAAATTTGGATTATTTCGAATGTTATTCGAATTCGTGGGATCTTGAAAGTCTTGATAGGTCTAGAAATCTGGTTCTGAAAATCTTGAAAAGTCTTTAAAGGCATCAAGTTCATCGACGTCGTGGATTCTCCAACACGTTGTTCGTTTGTTTGCCATTTTCTGTCAATAGGTGATAGGTTATTGAATAATTTAACGCAGCATGATGAAGGAGAGCACATACATATGTTCATTATTGCTTATGCAAAAACTAAATTTCGTTGACGGTGCCATCTTTCAGTCTATTTCTGCTCTTAGTAGGAACGGCCCCTGCCGTAGAGGACACTCTTTGATACGGAACTGAAGTTGCTGGTACACACAAAACCTCTTTAGCTAATTTCGAGAGGAACGGATATTTGGTGCTATTAGCTTTCCAATATTCTAAAGCAGGCATGGGCAACCTTTTTTGTAGAAGTTTTATGCTGCGAGTAATCTTGAAAAATATACATTTTTGTGGTATCCTTATGATTCATTATGAATTAAGTTTAGACGGGCCGTGCTAATATGCAACGAAAGAATTCAGTAGCGGGCCGGGCAAATCTTACTCGAGGGCCGCATGTGGCCCGCCGGGCCGGAGGTTGCCCATCTATATTCTAAAGGATCAATGTCTCTTTTAACACGTTGACTGTCTAATCAATTCTTGTTCACCCGGGGACCATCATAATTTTTTTCCTAATTCGTTGTATCCAACATTAAATTTAAGTGAATGGGTTTTTTTTTTTTAATCTGGCTACATTTTGCATAGTAATGACAAAATCTTTGCCTGGGTATCAAAGGAAAAATAGCCCGTGACTCCAACTGAAACTTAAACGCAAGTTTTTCAACACGGATCATGACTATCAAATTTGCGCACATCACAACGGAGCCGCACGTTCAAACTTCCCCAACATTTGCGTCGAAGAGAGAAATTTTTGATAGCGATGTCCTGACATGTGAATACGTTGTGGCTGTCATATTTGATAGCTAATGCGTCAACGGAAATATCACAGGCTACCAAATATGATAGGCACGGCAGTCAATTTGTTAAGATAAGCGTCCGAAATGTACAATTCTACTTCGTTCATAGATGTTGAATTTTTTGCAGTCGATAAGTTTTCAATAAATACTTCATCATCAACAGAAGACAGCGAATGACGAACCGTGATCCGCCTCATGTGATTCGTTACTGGCCGTGACGGATGTATTCGTGTGTGTCCCAATTTAATTCCTTAAATTACCTTTTCTGTTAGTAACTTCTTTGCATTCGCAGCATTTTCGTTGGTAAGGTCACAAAAGATAGTGACAGTATATTCTCTATAATCCATATCATGTAAAACTTCATTTACAAACGAATTTGTGGCTGGGATAGTGAAACGGTCGCGCCCAGAAACATGCTTGTACTTATCATTGTTGTTTCCTCAATGTTAATTCCATCTTTCTTTGCCTCAAACTTGGAGGAACACAAATTCACCATAATTCACAAGAAATTTACTTTTCCTTCTAAAACCGAAAAAGAAATTCAACAAAATTAAATTTCCGCATCCCCACTCACATTGAGTAGGTCATCCTCAGATACGTGTAATGAGCTCTCGTCTACAACAGAGGGAGAAACCCAAACTTCTTAGTTCTGACGTCCCTACTATTTCGAATTTTTACTTTTCCGAGATAATTGCGGCACAATATAATCAATATAATCTCGAAAACCAAATATTTCTCGTAATTCCTCATCATCGCCGCTTCCACAAAACGAAATTAATCATCGAATTACTCACAAAATACGCCAATTATGAGCGATATAGTCGAGGCTGGAATCGACATTGTTATACGAGCTGCCGAACGCGTTCGAAGCCGCCATCACAATTAGCCGCAATTAACAGCTGACACTTTTCATTTGGCGCAAACAAAATGATAATTGGCGTTAAACGTGTAGGCGAGCGCTACTACAACAGCGGTACTATTTCCGCGAATTAATCGTTCGGAATCGATACGGGTGCGATCGTATTGTGCGGGAAGGTGCGAAAAATGAAAGCGAATCAATCGTTGCACACTCATTGCGCCAATCGATTTGATGCGTTGAAAGATTATTGCTAGAAGTTGAAGAATGACCTGTTTTACAGGGCTTCTTCAAGACACCCGGTAGGATCTTTAGGAATCGGTTGTACCTATAAGCAAAAGAGTTAAAGAGGAACAAAAATACCAAGAGACCTATTGAAGGATGTGCAAGTTGAGGTAATTTGTGCAGGAATTCGAGAAGTTCGTAATTCAAACGCTAAACCAATATTTCTATGAAATAAGGCACTAACATTAAAAATCGTTTCTCGTGGAAGTACACTTAAGCCTTATGAAAGTGGTTGAATAATTAGGCAAACATTATTAGAAATTCCAATAGATGTATTCAGTTTGTGTTTGAGTAGCATCTGATTTTGTGTTCTCAAGCATTTTCATCAATTTTTAGCTGAAATTCACTTTTTCCAATCGTTGATTCTCAGCCGTCAGATCTGATTGAATTATCTTAGCAATTGCATGTAAATTCGTAGTGTCCATTACTATATATTTATGCATTGCCGAAAAGTAGAGTTTGTAATTGTCGACGACATAAAAAATCTGTGAAATCGAACAGCTTATCGTATCGGCAAACTCCTGACGACACAATTGTTTAAAAAACACGTGTTTCGCTAGTGCGAAGCAAGCATTGTCATAACCTTATAAAACCGAAGTGAGCGAATAATTTTCCTACAATTCTAAACGTGAAAATCTTGCCCCACTCTCCCTATAATCGTGTGTGAGGTAAAAAAGGACGATTTTTCGGAAAACCATTCCCCATACCCCTCGCGCGATGCCCGTCCTTCGTAAATGACTGTTATAAATAACATGTCAAGTGACATGCGTGTCTAATTTGTAGACGTAATTTCTACAAATATGTGCAATAAAGAAAAAGCTCCTGCTAAAGGTTTTACTCTGACCTGAATAAGTTTAAAATGTTAAACAAATTTACAGGTACCGTTATGTGACTAATTTTGCCCTGACAAATCGCGAAGAAAAAGCCTCTCTATTGTCCAGCTTTCCGCTGAATAAAGACCGATATTACGTAATTATAATAGGCTGAATAGAGGGCAGATTTGGATAGGCCCACTATCTCGATTTAGAAGCCGACTTTTTTGCCATATTCGACACCAAGAAGTGCTCTATAAAGAATTCGTAAAGCAATTAAATTCAAAGTTCAACACAAATAGTTTAGTTGTTAAAAACAATAGCAATGAGAAATTTGAGGTAGACACCTACAAAAAAATGCAAACGTTAATAGGTTTATAATGGCGGATTCGGAATATTGCGTGCAAAAAATGATGTTATTTATTATTTTTTTACTGAAGAAGATAGTCAAATTTCCGCTCACAAGCAGTAGGTTTGAAAAAGAGTTAGAATTTATCAAAAAAGTAGCTAGATAGAGTGATTACTCGTTAAAAGATGTCGAAAAATGGTTAGAAAGAATCAAAAGAAAAGTCCACACAAGAAGTTCAACAGTCCTTGTCCCTGTAGTGACTTCTATAAGGAATTTCTTTAAACTACCGTGTCGTAAGATTCCAATTGGGATTAGTAGGAGACATTTTTTTGCAACATGGAAAATATCCTCTCATGTTCTAGAGAATAGACCGAGAATAAGCACTGCAATAAATGTCATTTAACCTGCCTTGCACTTTGTTGCTTTTAAAATAGGGCATCTGAAGCTATTGACACAGTACCTGTATTAGCTTGGAAAATTTAGATATGTAAGTACATTTGCAGATTTTTCCATACCACACAATACATGCATTAGTTCCAGAAATTTATATAATACTAGCTGCCCCGGCGAACTTCGTACCACCGAATTAATAAATGTTGTCTTAAGTTATTACCTGAGTTTTATTAACTTGTTAGTGTTAAGATTAAATTAATTGAGTTGAATAAAAGTTTAAAAAGTAGTAAATTCACGTGGGAGCAAAGCATTTGCTTTATTGAATGTAAACCAAATGATTCGCATGTCGTTGTAGCACAACTTTCTGTTAAACTATTTGCTGAATGTGTTGCACTCGTGTCGATTATCTTTATTAAAACACGTTGTGATATACTATATTTTGCGACCTTATCTATTTCTGCTTGCGACTTGACGTTGTTGATCTGCGTTCTGCTCGACGAGTTCTCATTGCCAACCGAGCCGTTTCACGTATGGCCTCTCTTTGTTCTTGTGTTTGTGAAGCACGAAGTTGGGCCGTATTAACACGGCGCCCTTCTCTCTCGTGTGATTTCTTCTTCATCTGCAGTGGATTGATTCGCAATATTCCGCAGTCTAATTGCATTACGGCTTCGTTGTCGGAGATTCGATCTTCTCGCTCGCGGCATTGTAAATAAGACTGTGATGGATATTGCTGACTTTGCTTCTATTATGACATAACAATTGTTCATGCGCGCACAATCACAAATGTCATAACCTTAACTGTCTTTGCGCGCACCATGACAACTGTCATAACCTAACCCACCCAACGTCGTCAATTTGTTTGATTTCTAATTTTTTTTTTTTTCTTAATTTTTAAATGTGCCGGGCTGATTTGTGAATCTAAACCATCCAGGGCGCCACCCAAACGCATTCAAAAAAAAATTAATTCAAATCGGTCATGCCGTTTAGGAGGAGTTCAGTGCCAACACACACGTACAATAGAATTATATATATAAAGAATTAATATTTTGGTATGATAAATATAATGTTCTAAATTTGAATTTATGCATTATTTTTCAGTGACCATTCAGAGGAAGAACTGCCAGTTAGCCATGTATTCGAGGTAGTTGTCCCTGTAACCACACTCGTGGCCTTTGTAAGTTACCCAAAAGTCGTTCCAAAATATCTACTTCAGACGAAACGGGAAATTAAGATTAAATCTTGAAGGAACACATACTTAACGTATTCGTTACCAAATTCCTACTAAATAAAACTACGAAATTGCCGCATCCACCTGCAGTCTTCCCTATATAAATCACTCGGGCTAATTAATTTATTCCAAAAATTTACTCCCGGCTAATAAACAACTTTTAAGATATCTCCATCAAAATTTTACGTCGGCATTTATGGGACGTTAAGAAGACAATTTGCACCTCCGCGACGTAAATTTCCGACGCCGTCATTAACGGCGGTAATAAAATAAAGACCGCTGTAGACACACAGCGCTGTACTAGCCCGAAGTACTTACACGATAAACAACGGCATTAAAATGTTTGCTCATCAACTGACGGCGAGCGCGCTCGTGCTCTACGATACAACCTGTTCGGGATAGTAAAGTACGAGGTCCGTAAATAAATTAATGCGGTGTGAAACGGTAGATAAAATAATTGTATTAATTTTTAAAATTCATTTTTTCTGGCTGCCCTTTTTTACTTTACTTAGGTACTTATCGACTGAGTGGTTTCAGTTCGTCGATGTGCTACGTACTTTCTCACGTACCGTCTGTTCCCTATGGTAATAGAGTACCCAGACACATAACAATTCGCTCAAGAAGCAGAATATCTAGAAGAAATCTGACGACCTAAACGAGCTAGATTTGCATACCCATCTCGACTCGTGTGGGACTTAGACCGTTTAATTGACGCGCCCCGACGAAGTGATTCCAGTGATATCTGATTTATTTCGATTGTATTAAACGTAGGCCGAGGAAACGCAAGAAAAGTGCAAAAAAATCTTTAAATAGCTAGATTTGCGTACCTGTCTCGACTGGTATGGAACTTGCAACGTGTAATTCTTCGCCAATCGACGCATCTCGACGTACTGATTCCAATGGTACGTGATCTACAAAAGTTCTTCCAAACGTTTATAGAGACTACGCAAAAGATTGCCAAAAAAGATATGTTTAATAACCAGGATACCTGTCTCGGCTCCTATGGTACTTAGGAGGTTGGTTCTTACGTGGATCGACGTATCCTAATGACTCGAACTCACCGGTGTAGGACTTTTGCAGATTACTCCAATGGTTGCCGAGAGAATTTCGTTCGTATTAGCAATTTTTATGTTGAGCGCAATATAAAATGGCCCTCCTGTTTTCATTCGTTGCTTGATCGCTATGGAGTAGGCCTTCTTAGAAGCAAATTTTGAGAAAGAATCGAATGGAATAAGAACGAACGCGCTATCTCTAACGGTTTTCGCGTTAAGCCCAAATTATCGCAATTTCAGGTAAGAATTTACTCAATTTCTAGAGTGCTATATCTCTGTAACCGTAAATCGCAGAGACCTGCGGTTTGTTTCGTTCTAATCAACTCCTCTAGAATAGAATAGAAATAGTCCCACTACCTTACACCTGGACCTCGTACATCCTCAATCGACTAAGAGAACGTGCAAAGCGAACGTCGTCGTCTTATTTGCGAATGCCGGAATCATCCGCGAACAAGACAACTAGTTATTAAGTTCCGTGCGCGTAATTATAGCGCGCACCGGAATCCGAAGACGTGTACAGATGGCGCGCGCTCCTGTCTCTGATTAATTCCGAAATGGCACAGTTAATGCATTACGGCGCGCTTAAACTAATTTCTATGCATTTCGGCGTGTTCCACTAATCCGAGACTACATACAGTTCTCGACTATGAGGTAGGTATCCGGTTGTTCTCTATACGAAGGTACGCGCCGAAGCGTAAAAGCAAATTTTCGCTTGGGGGGCGGGAAATTTTGATGGCGACGAAGGTGCGGATGACGCGAATGTGTTCGAGTAAACGCCGTAAAGAGGAAGACACCGCAAGCGAACGCGCGTGTTAATTTTATGTTAGGTGGTAAAATGTGAAGAAAACTTCGTTACTTACCGAGTTAATTAGGAGATGCAATTTTCTCTCGAATGCGACTGTATCTTCTACGATAATGACTAGAATTTGGTGTTAATTACGAAGACATAAAGTCGGGTTGAATTGTAAAAATTACAGTTAAATTCGATTACGTTTTACGGGGGAAGTTTCGTGAAACTCTGAATAAAGTAGGAAGAAATGGATGTCGTTGACAGTACGTAGATGTAAATGCGATTGTTACTGCTCCATTTTTATTCAATGCACTTGATCCTAATTCTAAATTGCGAGTGCCAAGAATTATATTTTGATCGTCCTGCAAAACACGTTAAAATGTTCGCTATCAACTACATACATGCTGCCAAATTACATACACACTTAACAAAACGAGGAAATCGTATGAAGACTACGGTAAACTGGCTTCTTTCGGTTGTCTACGTTTTGCACTTTTTTACATTAGACACGCCATTTACTTTCGAAATTATAGATGTATGCGCGCAGCAAAAGGACGCGGGTTTTTCACGTGGTATTGACAACTTTACAAAATGCCAGAAACACTAACAGCCTGTTACAATTAGATTGAACAGCGACGTATCGACAGCATATATGTTTCGCGGCGCCACCCGAATGCAAGCCCTACGGATGAGTCAGAGATGGAGGGAATGCACCTGTTTTAGCCAACTCTACTCATTAGGAGTTTATAATTCTCGCTAGTGCAATATCGACTAGAACTAAGGCCACATTAGCAACAGGGCTAAGTGGGTTATAGTACCGCGCCAGTTTTTGGGATAGTGATATTGCGCCTCTTGTGTTTGTACTGAACTCAATGTTACTTCTGTAAGACGTGAATCACACGCGCCCAGCTCCCGGCTTTCATCTCATCTACTTCCTTATGAAGTAGGGCACGATTGTTATTACTGGCTTCTAAAGCGGTTGTTAAAAATGAAAATAATGAAAGAAAAGCCAGAAACGTGACCCATACAGTTACAGTGCGGATAATCCACCTCGTTGATGATAAAGATGGAAATCCAGGCCGCGCTGGCCCAATGAAAACGGGATAGGATAAAGTGGGAGAATTTAGTAACAAAGAAAGCCAGAAACGTGACCCATACAGTTACAGCGCGGATAATCCACCTCGTTGATGATAAAGATGGAAATCCAGGCCGTGCTGGCGTTCCAATGAAAACAGAATAGGTTCTGAAAATGGGAGAATTATAGCTAACAAGCCGCCATTCTCCAATTGATATAACTGTAGTAGATCACTATCTATAAGACAATAAGTGCCTGGAGTCAGAGACCAGTCGTGAAGCGACCATAAATAGTACTTGAAAACTCTCTTCAAAAATAACGTAAATGAAATATGAAAAAAAAGATTCAGGAGAGATTGACGTTTAACAGCACTTTATTGTCACTCGAGATGTATCGAATCAAATAAATTGAGCTAGTTCCTTATCTGGTTTACATGCCCTCGCTAACCGTTGGAATTCGAGCAGTCTTACAGCCACCTTATAGCTTTAGCTGAACGTAATTAAAAGCAAGCATATAATCAAGTGCCAAGTATTTGTAATTCCCCCTTTAAACTACTAAACTACTAAAATAGTTAAATATCCTGTCCTAAATAGCAGACGTAACGAGAAATCCTTTTTACTCGAAAACCAAAGGATTGTCGGGAATTTTTCCCACAACTCAACGCCTCAAAAACTTAAATTCAAATAAACGCGGCACTTAACGTAACTTGGTTCGTATTGTCGGGAAACCAGCAACTTGGTTCGCAGAAGTTCTCAAAAGTAACTCTTAGCTCTTCCTCTACTCGTATGTACTACTTTATAATAGCTTACACTAGTTGTGCTAGGTTACACTGGCTCACACTAATTCGCACTAGTTCCAACAACAACGTGAAAGATACGTTAACGACATTGTAATTAACAAAAATGAAAAGAAAGACTGACCTCCAATTGAGGGTAAAGCAACTTCGTCGTATGGTTTCAACAGCAAAATTTTGGGGAAGGGAAACTTCTAAATGCAGACGATACTGTACAGTTCCCAGCGTCGAGTTTCCGTGTATATCTTCGGAAAACGAGACTTAAAAGCGAAAACGGAGTAACATTCACGGAAACCGATCTGTTCCAACTCAACGCTAAAAGTTGAATGTCAACACGTGCAAGCAGAATGCGCGAGTTGTGTCCCAAACCTACGAAAGCGGGGAAAGTGGAAACGAAAGGCTGAAAATATTAAAACAGAAAACTGTAACAATCAACCGTAACATTGTTAGCAGCCAACGAGTCCCAAATATCTTAGGACGGCTCTGGCTTACTTTATCCGGATAAGAGGGAAGCACAACTTACAATCAGAAAGGGCATAAGTCAACTGCCTTAACCTCAATTCTGAACAAATTTAAGTAACCTCCAAGATGCCCATAGTATAATTTTAATTTAGGTCGTTTCCTCCTGTACATTCCTTCAATGGCCTGATTGCTCTTACGCGCCACCATTTGGAAAGGCAAACAAACGGGATGATGGCTTACGAAGTACCGCGCATCGTTGTCGATGTTGTTGACTCATCGTGAAAATGCGATACAACATACAGTTAAAAAATATGGGGACAATTTCAAATTGTTCTTTTTTTTACTTCTTTTTCCACATCTATCGTTGATAGTTTAGGTGCTATGAGCGTGCGAAGTTTCTTCTCGAGAGACAATTCTTGTTCGATATTAACATCAACATCATCTTCAACGAATTTCTCTAGATAGGTAATAAAATGATTCGCCACATTTACGATTCCATCGCTTCTCGTTATCAGGAATGTTTGGATAAAAATGGGCACCAATCTGAATATTTGCGCTGACCAAAAAAAAAATCTGCATCTTTTTTTTTTTTTTACTTTTCCGTGAACGATCGGCTCTCTATCGTTGATAGTTTAAGTCCTACGAGCGCCTGAAGTTTCTTCTCGATGGAAAATTCTTGTCCGATATTAACATCAACATTATCTTCAACGAATTCCTCGGGATAGGTTTGTGGTTGCTTTTCTGGAATGTTGTTGTGGAAATTTACGACGAACTTAATTAAATTTGACTTTGTTAGCCTTCCTTTCCTAAATCCAGAGTATTTCGCTTCTTCTGTACTTGATTTTGTTGATATAGCTCAGCGATTACTCCAGGTTGAATTCCATGAGCATAGCATAATTGGTGATTTACATCAATCAACTTCCCAACTTTCTTCATCATGGCCGCTCCATCAATAGTTATGCAGACAATATCTTCTTTGATGAAATATTTCATTTTCCACCAATTTGCAGTTAATTACTTCTATACATTTTGCAGCTGGGATACTTCGTCAGATACGTCCGAGTTCTGGATTCCTAATTTTCTCCTCTGAATGAATGTTTATAGTTAAATGACGCCTATTTCATACACTTGTCGATTCATCAAACGTGAGACTAAATTTTATACCTTCTGATTTTAATTCCGTTAATTCTATTTTCAGAGAATTGCGAACAGTGTTACTATAGTTTATGTAACAGTTATTCTTATAGTATTAAGAGATTTTGGTATATTTTTGAGACCTATTGTAATTAGTTCAATTGAGGTACGAAACACTCTGAACGGCACACCAACTAATGTTGTCATTCTAGATAAAACATCATGATAACTGTCATTTCTTCTATAAAAGAAATCTGTAATTTTTTACGTGTTTGGTTTAGCAATATCATTTTTAGGTGAATTAGAATTTGTCTCGGATCCTTCTCTTTTCAATAAATTAATGTTATGTTGCGTTTTTAAATGTGTATGTAGTCCCCTTGTACTTCCTCGATAAACGTTAAAAATCTTTGTATCACACATGTGTCGTATCTTGCCAGCATATCTTTTTCATCATATAAGTAGTAAAACATACCCAAAGTATTATCTACAGGTATTTTGTGGTATGTTCTTTGAAATCATTATTCTTCACTACGGGTAAATAATAAATCTGATAAACATATGTTTCAAATATAAATATTTTGAACAATAAAGTACAACACATAATGGGTACTTATTTCCGGAAAAGGGAACTAGTCAAATAACCCAAAATTTCACTACAACCAGCAAATTCGAATATGAAACCTATACGTTTCATATTCGACATTGCGCAGACAAAGAGAACAGATCGGAACATAAGTGAGACAACAAATGATTGACTGCCACATCAAAGAGACAAGTATACGTATTGAAAATAACAGTAGAAGCCCAATAAGTTAAATTAAACCATTTAATAATTTAAAAAATGATTATTTATTTGAAAAATAGTTTCAAGAGCTTGGAGGGAATTACAAATACAAACGAAAAAGTAAAGAAATAGAATTCTACGTATTTTTTACTGTCTCGTTTGTATGATGATTTATAGCTAATACTGAAAACACGGATATTTTACCTTACAATCCCTAGCTCCAACCGGTACCGAGATATGGACGTTTAAAGTTTTCCAATCGTGTTCAATCGTACACCCATCGACGCTGATTCTAATGGTATAGAAACCGTAAAAATCGCTAAAAATCGCTCAAATCGCATACTAATTTTCGCTCCCATGGTACGTAGAAAGTTCAATCCTACATCAATCGACGCATCTTGACGAGCCGAATTCAACGGCATATGATTTTTTGGCATTACTCTAATGGTTATCGAGAAAATCGCAGGAATTCGCGAAAAAAACGCAAAAAATCGCGTCCCCGAAAATAATGTTTTCAAGTTGCGACATTCCCTTCTACACCATTTGAAAGAGATTCAGCGCGTGGAGTTTACCTATTTTGGCCCTATATTCACCACTATGATCCGTCCATTTGACGCGTTTTTTGGTATTATTAACGCTTTATACAGTAATACAGCATTATCCATTCTTTCGGAAATATCTGTACGAGATTTTAGCGTACGCTATCATTGCGCATGTAATTTGAAAAGAAACTGGACGCCCGAGACTAGGCCATTAATTATGAAAGTAACTGCAGCTACTGCGCGTAAAGCTCGGTATCGGTAATTACGGCAACGATAGATTATTTTAGCGATTTTTACTCCTCTTGTTTACAGGTCTGCAGGTTCGAATTACCGTCGCGTTAATAAACAGTCTCCCTTTATTACTTCAGGTTAGATTTATAGGTCGTTCGGACGACGTGAATAAAAATCTCAAGTGAGTTCGTCGCCGTCGTCGTCGCCGGAAAGCGGAGTCGCGTTTATTTCTCGTTGGTTCCTTTTCCGGTTTCCGTGTCGCTAATGATCACGCGATCGGAATGTAAACAGCATCGAGGAGAAAATCGATATTGATGGTGGAAACATTAAGTTGGTACTGTCCGCTTTATAAGTTGATCAACTCGGCTTTGCCGCAATATAAATTTTTTTACTTCTTTTAGTGCTTAGACATACGTCTGAAATTATTCAAGGAACATGATTTCCTGATTTCTATCCGCTAACTACGACCAAGTTTCGAACGAAATCATAACCCGAGCCTTCGTTCTTGCAATTATTAACATACCCACTGAGGTACCGCTCGATATTATGACGATATCAATCCGAATGTCCAGTTTCCACTACTATCGTCGCCATTATTTCGATACGGAAGCGGAACTAAACTCTCCGCTCAATCGTCTGAGAGTTCGCCGTAAACGTAATAAGTTCGGGCAACGTTTAATTGTTGCTGGAAATCGACCGTACTGGAGCTATTGCCCTCCCAACTTTTACCGGCCATGAAATTAACTATTGTCGGAATAAGAGGTCCCCGTGTCAATCAGCGGACTGACAAGTATGCTTTGAATGCGCCCGTCGAACCGTATTATTCCCCAAGTTGGCGCGCGACTTTACGAGCGACTGTACCGTCGAAACTGTTGTAAAGTTCGAAATATGCTTCAATTAATTATTAAGCGAAAATTTCGAAGCAGGTAAGGAGGGTAGGACACGTGTATTCGTGTTAGAACTATTTTCAGCACAGAGAAGAGAGAAGCGAGAATAGCCGCTCGAAATGAAGACGACAATTCGCTGAAAGTTCTTAAAGAAGTAGGTATTATGGGTTCGGTTTTAAAGTCATGGAATGCAATTGAGACTAGTACAATGAGACCTTATCATTGAATAATCAAATTCGGAGTGACAGCGTTAGTCAGATTTTCATTAATTTACTTAAAAATCTAAGCCTACCAAACTCAAGTTAGACTTCCATTTACAGTGACAGAATCCCTTGAGTTTAAGGAAATGAATAATTTTACCAACAAATCAGGGAGGGAACGTGCAATGGTTTCTTCTGCTAAGAAAAAGGAACAGATGGGTTCAAAATGGTATATAGCTTGGAATAAAATAAATCTACATACGCACTAAAATCGTCAGTCATCTCCACGTCCTCCCAGTCTGCCAGAAACAATTCCTCATATAATTTTACATAGTTTGCCCCACGAAAATTGTACCGTTTATTAATATTGGAGGGAAACCATGAAACTTTAAACGAACTGGGGACATATACTGTTATAGATACAGAGGAATAAAACAGGTCTTCAGGTTCCATTGACGAAGACCCACGCTCAACATTTATCTCAAGAGAGATATTAGAAAGAACAAGACCTAGTAATCAGCCCTGATCATCGACAATCGACATAAACTTGAACCTTACCTTGAGATTTTCATTACTTTTTTCGTTCATTATGTTTGCTAGTATGTACACTTGATCTTTATTATTATTATTATCATTATTCAATTAAGTTTAAAGTTGCTGCAAAATTATGAATGGGTGTTGTTTTTGAATCGGTAGTGCATAAATAAATGTAATTGAGAAAGTTAAGGTCTCCACCAAAGATAACAGGATGATTAAGTAGCAATACACTCAATGCGTCGAGAATCAAGCTGAAGTCATCAGCAAGTACAGAGGGAGGCACATAAATCCCAACAATACGAAAAATATGTTTATCAACAACGCATTTGCATATAATCATATCTATTAAGGGAACTAAACTGTCAAGATCGTCTTGCAAATATCTGACCTCAAGGCCACACCAATGCACCACCCCCAGCGGAAAAATTGATCAAGTTAAATTTTCTATAAGAACGGTAAACAAAAAGGAATTCCAGGTGGAATGCCAATCAAGCGTTTCAGGGGAATTCGTTGGCGAGCCTTGATTGATTTCGTCGTGACTGTGCCGGTTACTTCCCGACCAGGTGCGCGTGCAACATTCTTGATTAAGTGTAAAGCGTTTTATTTGAGATTAGGAGGTTATGCAGCAATGAGAGGATGAGGGAGTGGATGATGAAACATTGAAGCCACAAGAGATAGGATAGAATCAACCGTAATCCGGGTTTGACGACTGTAAGGGCTTACTTTAGTAATTTACCCTAATGCAGCGGTAATTAGCTATGAGCAAATGCTTCATAGAGAGTTACAGGACGAGCTCTTCCCGCTCTATTTTGTTAAGGACACATATGCTTAATTACTTATCAAACGAGAATTTCGTAGCAGGTAACGAGCGTAGCAGGTATCATTCATGTTGAAACTGGTTTAAGAGACGAAAAGTTCGTGTAATCGCTCAAAAGAACGCTAGAATTCGTTGAAAGTCCTTAGCGGAATACATTGTGTTGTTTAGACTTCAAGATCACAGAATGCACTTGGGACTAGGAAGAATATTTCATAAGAAAAAAATTAAACAAATTCCAATTAATATGCCAATTATGCATTTCAGGGGACTTCGCTGGTAAACCTTGACTAATTTCGTCGTGACTCTGGCGGCTGTTTCCGGACCAGATGCACGTGCAACGTTCTGGATTAAATGTGAAACGTTTTATTTTAGATTAGGAGATTATGCAGAACTAAAAGGATAAATGGATTTTGCGAGTGTATCGGCTTACTTCAGTAGCATACCCAGTGTAGATGATAGAGTGTAGGGGTAATTAGCTATGAGGTACAAGTAAGACCAGAAGGTTCTTAGTTAAGAAATGAAAAGTTCTAGTAATCGCTCGAAAAGGAAAGTTCTGAAAGTACTTAACGGAGTAGTTTATGTCGTTTAGACTTCAAGAATGCACATGAATGCACTTGAGACTAGTAGAACGCATTAATAGTAAGAATATCCCAAAAGAGAGATGTGCGAATGATGCATTTCAGGGGACATCGCTGGCGAACTTTGACTGATTTCGTCGTGGCAGTACCGGTTGCTTCCAGACCATATTCACGTGCAACGTTCTGTATTAAGCGTAAAACGTTTTATTTTAATTAGCAGTTTGGGCAAGCAGCGGTATTAGCGTACAATTACGAAATAAGTAACGACAGCATTGTCGACTCCCCACTCTAGTTTAGTACTAAATCGATGCTGTATGCGAGTAGTTCTGTGTATATGTAGACTGTCGTAACTGTTCGTAATTAACGCTGCTGCCTCAGAGTAGTAATTGGTTATGAGCTACGAGAAAGAACGAGGGGTTCAGAGGGCGTACGGGAGGAGCCCTCTTCCCCTTATTTTTTTATTTTAGTGAAATATATGCTCAACTAATTCTCAAGCGAGAAGTTCGAAGCAGGAAAGTTCTAAACGGAAAAGATGATGTTGCTTAGATTTTAACATTACAGAACGCAGTTGGGACTAGTACAATGCATTGATAGTGAAAGTGACGTATAGGAAAGAAATTTAAGCGAGTCGCAATTGAAATGCCTATAATGCATTTCAGGTGACTTCGCTGGAGTATCTTGACGGATTTCGTCGCGACTGCATCGGTTGCTTCCGAACTAGAAGCACGTGCAACGTTCTCGATGCTGTGCAGAACGTTTTATTTCATATTAGGAGATTATGTAGCAATAGATAGGTGGGATAGTGGACGCTGAAGAATTGAAGACATCACGATAGAATCAACTGTAATCCGACTTTTACGATTGTAAGGGCTTATTTATTATCCAGTGCCGAAGAAAATCAGTTACGAGTTATAAGAAGAAAGGCAGGTTTATAGGGGGTACAGGGCGATCTCTCCTAATGCCTTGAGTGTGAAGAGTTTTAGGTATTTGCTGTCAGAAATTCCATATGCGTTAAAGTGGGTCTGCAGCTGAATGTTTGGGAGAAGGACAACATAATTTATGTCAGGGCTCCTCTCAAGGTTGATGTTCTGCTATGCACACCACCGGAAACTATAACCCGGTTTATATCGCAACAACATCTTCCCCTTTCCCAATAAAATTCTATTTGTAAGGGCAAAATAAACACTGCTTATAAACGCTTTAAGCGACCGCCACATCCTCGCCGCTTTCAATTCATAATTCGTACGTCAACATCCGTTCGCGATCCTACGACAATATTTGCGTAAAATATCGCGCTGGCGCGCTAGAAATAATTCGCAACTGCCGGACGACCGCAAATCTCCGCCGGGTTCCGGTTACAGGTCCTAAGGGGCGCCGAATTATCCCGGATCATCGCCATCATACTAATGGACAAGTTGGTTAATGACGAAGCGCTGTTTACGGTAATGCGTAATTC
The DNA here is from genome assembly GCA_038088585.1 of Chrysina gloriosa. Classification (NCBI taxonomy): domain Eukaryota; kingdom Metazoa; phylum Arthropoda; class Insecta; order Coleoptera; family Scarabaeidae; genus Chrysina; species Chrysina gloriosa. The sequence continues at coordinate 6,168,801 of CM076094.1, read as the reverse complement.
CGGCGTCCGGGGTCGAAAATCCGGTCTCAACATGTTCCCGTCCTTAACCGGGCGCGCACCTCAATTGATAACCTACTCCCCTCGCCGTCCGCCGCCGACGCGCCGGTCGGTCAATTATCGGACCGAAAATGACCGCTTTCCCGAAATTAAACGTGAATTAATAATCTCGCCGTGTTATTTCGGGGGAGAAGCGGGAGAGGCCCGGAGATAGGCCGCGCGGCGTGCCCGGTTTATAATTGAAAGTGGATTTTCTGAATGTCGGCTGTTATATTTAATAGATTAGGAGAAACGCGAATTTGCCGACGGAATTAATTTCTGAGGTTATTGGATCCGGCGGTCCGGCGGGTAGGATCGTTGATATTAATCCGGAAAATGGGGGAGTTAGCGTTTTAGCTATCGTGCGGATTTTCACTGGGACGTACGTATGTAGATATTGGAGGCTATGAAAGAGCAATCTGAACTTTAACGAGGAGCAACCCAGATGCTAAAGACGAATTTGTGCCATAACGGGGTGCAATCGGGAAAGTTTTCCAGTTAGATGGACGGTACTTAAAATCCCATCTTCTACGGACTTCCCGTAATTATTAGCTTACGAACTTGCTTACTTGCACTTTGCGGTTCAGAAACGTGGAAAGATGATGAAACAATCACAAAAAGATTGCACACAAAATATACATGCAGCAACGAGGATGATCAGAGAAATGAACATTAGTGGCATTACGAGTGTTAAAGAAATACTCCATAGAGGACTCCACTTACCGAATATTTTAGACGCTGAGAAATTATTTGACAACCTCCACAACTTATTTGTATGATTGTTCAATGCCAGCTTTTCTGCAAAAACAAATTAAAAATTGCAAATTGCTGCGGACTAGGTGTAAACTACGACGTTTGCGAATACTGTTACTGATTCTGATCTGCCCTCTAGATCAGGTCTTCAGTCATCAAGTTCTCAGTGGAGTGAGAAAGGCGAAGATAATGAATCACTTGCTAGTGTAGAAATGCGTAATGACCATCCCAAAAAGGCGCCACCAGCCAAGGAAATGGGAACTACATCATAAAAACCCGGGTTTAGGATTTTACTTTACATACAGATTTCAACCAACGAGCATCATCAGAAGAAAGCCACAATTATGGAGATCTTTACATCTTTGATTTTGATGGGAGATCTGAGGAAGCTTGGATGTTATGTAACTGATACATCACGAGCCAACCGCTTCTTTGTGTGTTGTCGGAATAATAATAATTTTAAAACTTGATTATGGCATCTGCCACTCGCTGGTCGCACGAAACGAATGCAAAAATTTTACTCACATAAGGATATGAGCGGGATAGACACGTGCAATCAAGTTATTGCGATGCTACGCACAAGAAAGCGCATTAGAAAGTGGTGGTGGCCAATTTTCGGTTACTTCTGAAATGTATCGATGGCAAATAGTTGGTTGCTTACGAGAGAAGTTGTCTGCAGCAACGACGCCGAATCCTTCTTCACATTTAAGAGATATGTCGCTGGAAGCTTGCTTGTCATACCGCACCCACCACACGGTATGATAAAAAAACAATTGGATTGTCCCAATAAACACGGAACGGCGTTGCGCAAATCAATGCGGAGGAAAATCAAAATACAAATACCTCAAATGTGAAGTAGGTCTTTAAGTCTCTAAGTGCTTTATGGACTGCCATGTAATGAACAATACATAAAAATATTTGTATATCACTTATATCTATTTCTAATAAATATTGTTACAAAAACCGTTTTATTTATTTATTTGGTACTGCTGTGCATAACGTTTGATTTATCGGACAGGGCATAATATCCAAAATCATAGCTGAGTGCATTATTTTCTCATTGCTGGATCATTAAAATGACCTCTGGTATTCGCTATTCTTAATAAAATCCATAGAAAGCGCTTACAATTAGATAAACTTTACGCTGCAATGAGTTAACCAAATTTATAAAACACAACCAAATAGCATGGTTGTTTCCCCAAGTGCTCGCTAAAAATTCTCCTCTCAGAAAACATGAAAACATTGCGGGTAACAATTAGATAACTATTCGGTTTTGCAATTCGATACCATCTAGCACTAAGAAACGGAATTTGCATCAACCGGAACCAACCAAGAAGAAAAAGTGGAAGTGCATTGGACTTACACCGAAGGAAGATCAAAATAACGAGCACTTGATGATGAATGATGAGGATGCGCTGATACCGGCCAATCAACTGCAATCGTCCTACAATATCGGTTAAGAAATGCGGAAACGCCCAATGCCCTCGCGTGGGTGATGGTCAGAAAGAGATTAGCTCACAAGAGAGTATGAATGTACCTAAAGTTAATACAAAATATAAAACTAATTATCAAATGACATAATCTAACTTCGAGTTTGACCTTGAGACTGTTTAATCATTTGACCTAATTTACGGAAGAAACATTAGTAATGGTTGTGACTGTTTGTTGTCGTTTGTTTATAACGCAGCTTCCTCGCCAGTTTTCTTTTCGTTTAGCGCCAATTTGAATAGGTACTAACCGGGTTATAAGTCGCTACACAGACCCAGCACCGAATTGTGAGCAGTCGGTGATCATAAATTACCTGTGCAATGCTTAAATGTTAAGGGTAAGTAAGACGAGTGAAGTCCCACATGGTGCAGTGGCCACATGACCTTGATCGCGCCGTATCCCGGAAGAACTTATACAACCGCAAATGGCCAGTTCTTCGAAGATGTGAACTGGCGTTTTGTAGAAGGGTGTGCCAAGCCCTCAGTCTTGTTCCAAGGAAAAAGGTCGCCTCCTCTTTGCAAATTAAAATCAGGACTTTGTTTAATACTATCTCATCGAAATTGGTTCCTTTTGATTTTTAATCTAAATATGGTAGTCAATTTTCCTCTTCCTTCTTCCATCTTTTACCCTGATGACACTCGTTGCATCCGGCATATTCAGGTTGATGATAGGTATTCCACGGCTTTTATTGATTTATTCTTGCTTCTGAATATGGTGATATACAACGTAAATAAGTACACAAAGAGCAGAACTGGAAAAAATACGAACAATAGTAGAGTATAAAAACCTAAGGCCAATTAATATTCAAAGACTCCTATACGAAGACGAAATAGTACTGATAAAGGATACCGAAGAGAAAACAGAAAAATAGATAAAATGAAGATGGAAATCAATGACGAGAAGAGTAAGGTAATGATAGTAAACGAGAATCCGGGAGAGGGTAACACGGGCAGGAAGATACGTTATAAAGGAGAGAAATTAGAAAAGAATATCTAGGATCTATAATATCTAATGACGAAAATATTGATACAGAAATCGTCAATAGGGCGGGAAAAACAAACAGAATATACCATGCCATTGATAAAACTATTCTGGGGAAGAAAGAAATAGATAAAAATATAAAGTTACATGCATACAAAGCAGTCACAGTACCGACAATAGCATACGTAAACGAAACGTGGAGAATACAGAAAATAGATTATGGTGTAATAAATGCTGCAGAAATGGAATGCCTTCGGAAAATAAGCGGCAATTGGAGATGAGAAGATAAGAAGTGGCCTAAAACAGGAATTTCTGATAGAAGTTACTGAGAGGAAACAAATGGGATGGTTTGGACGTTTATGTAGGATAAGTGAAAACAGATTAGTTAAGATCATATAAGAGACAAGAAGATCCAAGAAGGGAAGAAAGATGAGACGCAGGAAACCATGGACCCAACAAATACAGGAAATAGGAGGAAAGAGAGGAAAAATGATCAGAGAAATTAGGGAACTAGCACAGGATCGGAGACTAGGGTGAGAATGGAACAAAGACAAACAAATCAACTCAGACGTTCTACCAGGGTAGCAAGAGATACTAGGGCAAAGACTTTGTGCTTCAGAATCTTTTCCCCGATGGAGGAATTATATCAATCCTCATCTCCACCTTCCATAGATTTCCTTTCGCGAGCATTCATGTCTGTCCCGCGTAGCTGATTCCCACAAACACAACGTAGTCTAAAAGCTGCTTTACTCCGTATCAACTCTATCCATGCTTCGATGCGAAGATCTTAATCAAGATCTCTCATATCCTTCGCGAACGCGAAACGTCTCAATCTTTCAAGAATCATCACCAATGTAGTAAAGTTAGAAAATTAGTTAGGGGAGGAGCTAATACGGACGGCTTACGCAGTAACGGAACTTCTTCTTGGCCGATACATACTACACAAACTCCTCGACCCTTCGTCGATACATAAACTTCGGATGCTCTTCGAGTTTCCCGGCTTTTTTGCCGACGACCTTTCCGAACTAATTTCGCAACAAATCTAGCATCGAGCTCGTACCGACTTTCGGATTATCTGCGCGGACGGAAAAATTTAATCGGCGAACGTTCGCTTCGATTAGGTCGGCGATTTCGGAGTTCTTAGGAAAGAAAATGAAAAAGAAACGCGGGGGCGTAAGATTAAATCGTTTAATTTCGTTGGAATTGACCCATTGCCCTTTTTAATTTTGTTGAGGTACTTTCCAAAGTTGTCATTCCCAATATGAAGATGAAGGGGGAAAAATCGGTCGGCCTCAAGTTTGGGTTGAGGTCATTCTACGTATGGATTTCTATGTGTTTGTCCTCAATAAGATCTTTGCCTATTTACTCGAAGGGCGTTAAGATTGTTTCCATAATCCTATTTTCGATGGGGCGTGCATATATCGAAGTACATATTCGAAGATATCGAAATCAATACGCTAAGGCTAACAAGTTCTTTTCCCTATTTCTCTAGCTTCATGTATTCTCTTTACCAGCCAGTCTTGCTCCATTCTTTGTAGGTCCATGTCCTAATTATCTGTTTTCCCTGTTCGATAGTTATGTCCATTGGCATTATATTCAGTTGTTGCCTATATGCTTTCTTTTTATGCTATCTGTTCTGGTGTTGCCTTCCATTTCTCGCAGAAATCTCATCCCTATACTTATTAATTTACTTCTTTATCCGTTGTATTCCAACGTTTAGAATTAAAGGATAGAATTGGTTTTACTATTTCCTTGTTTACTCCCGGATTGACTCCTGATGGAATGCCTTGGTTACTTAAAACCTTAAACTTTATGGCATTGGCCCTATAATCATTGTCTTTGTCTTATCAGTGTTTATTGTCATATTGTATTCTTCCAGTTGATCTACGGATACGTTTAAGTTATGTTGAAGCTTTATGCCATCTCTTGGCGAAAATGATCATGCTATCTGCGTAGCATAATTCTGACATCTCTATGGCCTCCAATCTCCCATTTCCCGCGTACACCTTCTTGGGGATATGTTTACGATTTTTCACCACTTCATCCAGTACCGTGTTCAATAACTCAGAGCTTAAAATGGATGCTCCAGATTTCTCGTTCCTGGTTTTTGTAAAGGCTTTTCACGTTTTCTATTAACTTTGGATCTATGCCTTTCTTTCTTAGTATGTTCCAAACACCCTCTCTTCTTATTCGATCGAACACTTTTTCCGGATCTATAAAACATGCAACTGTCCATTAGTAGATATGACGTTCTTCACTAAATTGTCACGAGATAAATATTCGATCGTTTATCCCTCTTCTAAGCTAGGAGGGCGGACCTCGCCCTAAAACTGGACAGGGGAAGCTTAACAACACTGACAGGGGCACTCACAGGCCACTATATCTGTAACAAGCACCTAAATGGGCTTACCCAACACTGACACTTGCAGATTCTGCGGTGAAGAAGAGGAGTCAATGGAACACTTGATCACTAACTGTGGGGCACTAGGCCACAGGAGATATAGACTACTACATGCATATACGCTGAGTGAGGAGGACCTATTTACACTCCCATTGAATGAGCTGATACTTTTCCTCAGCGTATTAAATAAATAAATAAAACAAACAAGAGGAAGCACAATAGATCAACGTGGCCGCAGTGCAAAGGGCCATTTTGGGTCAGACCCCACCTCATTACAATACAATACAAATACAATCCCTCTTCTTTTGCTGAATCCTGAATGTGTTTCTTCCATCTTGTTATGTATGATTTCTTCCATTCTGTTTGGTAGAATTTTTGCGAACAGTTCACCCACAATGCTTGTGAGCTCCAGGAGAAGATCAAATAACAGGAGAAATAATAGAATTTCTAAATAAGGAGGGAAGTGAAGGAGTGTTATTAAACCGGAAAAGTGTCCACCAAAGTGCCACCTTTCTTTAAAAAGAGGCACTATTATTCCCAGTCTCCAGTCGTTTGGTGTTACCTTTTCCGGTTTAATAGCAATTCTTCACTTCCCTTCTTATTAAATTCACTTTTTTAAATAAACTTATCTTATATATGGGTCTCCTCTTATCAAAATTTTTTATCATTTCTCCTGTTATTTGATCTTCCCCTAGAGCTTTCCTATTTTTACTTTTCGCAAAGCTTCTTCTACTCCCTCTTGTATTATCCTCTTTTCCTCTCTTCCTATTTGCTACTCTGTTACTTCTTGTACATTTGCCTCCCTCTGTTACTCCGTAACCTTGTATTAACATTCAAAATATTCTTTCTATCTCTCCATAATGTCCTCTTCTTTAGCAAGAATTTTTCCGCGTTTGCCTTGTATATTCCAGTATTGTGTGTTTAGGTTTCTCATCCGCCTCAAGATACTATCGAAGAGCTCTTGGTTCTCTATGCGGGCTTTTGCTAATTTTCTGTGCATGATTTCCTGCTTTCTTTAGACCTTTAACAAGTATTTTTCTTCCCCTTTTTTGGAAACCAAAAGGTCTTAAAATAAATACAAATTTCGGCAGAGGAAGCATTGTTTTGAAACACCACCACAACTAACGAGGGAAATATGTATCTACAAACGAATTTAATAAATAAAGTAAGCGAACAAAGGAATGCCTATATAACAAAAGAAACAAAAAGCAAGAGTAAAACATAGACAAGATAGCGTTATGCTAGTAATGCAGATACCTATGGATATTTATTTTATTTTATATACATTTTATATTCAACTTCAACTTTCTATCTTCCTTTTCCCAGAGCCAATTTAATGATAAAATCACCTATTATGTGATTTTCTGCAACTGCAATCAGATATCTTCTTATGCAGATATTCATTTCAACTCGTTACCTTCATTTAAGCATATCATAAACGAACACTGCAATAGATATGCTTTATAAATATCTTCTACATATATGTTGCTTGATTGCCATACTTTATTTATATTTCTGCCTTCTATTTTATTTTTTTTTTTTATACATGATTTAATGTAATTTTATATTTGCTGGTGTATAACCTATGATTAAATTTAGTTCTTATTCAAACGTGTTGTCCTGTAATTGGAATGTAATGTTCTATTGGGCAAATAAATAAATATATTTTATATAATTTTATGTTATTGTTAATTACGTATTCCATACCTATGTATTGTGGAATAAAGAGAATGTCGTGTCCAATCTAATTTCCTCCATAACTATGTATATGCACCCGCTTCTTTTCCCCCTTTGTTCTCGGTGTATTGCTTTCTCCGTGTATATCCGCCGTTATTTTCTTTCCCTCTAACGGGTCCTTAAAATATTGTCTTCACCTTTCCATAATTTCGTCCTCATTCCTTCCTAGTCCGCTTTTATATTCTTCAAAATCGTCGCCTTGTTACTTCTTCGATATATCATCACCCCGAAAAATAACTTCCGGTTCTCATTGTATGCGTTCTTCATATTTTCCCCATTTCCTCCTCTACTAAGGTTTTTCCCCACTTTTAGGTTTCGTAGTTTTCGGGTGTTTCCTTGTTCACATACATCTTTTTTTTTCTGCTTGACTGCTTCTTTTATCCTTAACCAATGTGTCTTTTTACATTCTTTCTTGATTAACATTATGGTCCCACATTTTGGTCTGCAATTTTTACTTTCTCAATATTTATTATATATCTTTATACCTTGACGTTCCTGTAGTTATTTACACAAATAAATGGTTGATTGGTTGATCGATAAAGTATTGCTTTCCCGTCTTCGGAATCCTAATCATCTTTATCCACCATTCATCTCTATGTGCAGCTTGATTCGGCTACCTGCGCCCTATGTATCTATACATTTACCACGTTTAATATGGATTGGTCAATCCGGGCCAGATCATTAATGCCAGCCGTTATACTCTCCGCCTCATTTATATAGCGGAGACAAGTTAGCGCGGCCCATTCGATTCAGTAATTAGGTCGAACGGTGGTTACCTAACCGATGACTGACGTCATGATTGACGGTTTATGGCCGGCATATAGCTATTACCGTCGACACGACTCCCCATAATTAATGCTTCTGGGAAGGGTTGGGCTGAGGCGAAATAGTTGTGTGCGGAAGAAATTACTTCGACGTCACATAGATCGCTAATGATTATTATTAGAAGATTGGTTGATTTGATAGGAATTGTCCATCCCTGATTGGAAGTACCAGCTGTATGGAAATTAATTATTAATTATTATTTCCTGCGACTGTATCGCATCGAATACTTTCCTCCCCTTGTAATACGCGGTAATTTAGGCCGCACCTTTTTTAAGGCCCCAGTTAATTTTCGCAACCGGTCGCTAAAAAGGAACGAAAGAGAAGAAATTTCCACTCCGAAAATGGTTCTCAGAAGAGTCCAATTATCCGACATTTTCCGCGTTCCGCAGAAGAGCGCGAGTTCTTTCCGCTCGCCTGGTTCCAGTTTCGAGTCCCGAAGGTACCGCTAGCGACGGGGAAGGACCGGGCCGACCGCTTTAAAGAGGACCGCGCGTACGTATTTACTTATGCATAAACTTTAAATATGTGTCTCCGGCGGGTCGACGGTTGAAAATTTCTTCTTACGCGGAGGGAGCGTCGCGGAAACGTTAATAAATCATGACTGCCGGAGAAGAGAGGCTCGGCGAGCGGTGGCGTTTCGTACGGTTTCATTTAATCTTTCCGCTCAGATTTCCCGGATGTTTATTTAAACTTCAACGTCTCGTCTCGTCGCAGAACCGTTTATGTGCTCCTTAACGAGTCGGGGTTTTAATTAAAAAGAATAAAAAGGAAAAGTGGAGAAAATAAGGTCGGGAATATTAATTAAAAGAAACACGGGCCGACGTACCTAGAGATTGTGAAATTTGCGCTAGGGGCGATGTTGATGAATAGGGAATACGATTCAGTACGAGCTACAACTTTAAAAGGAAAAATCGTAAGTGAGCTATGCATCTCTGGAGGTTAGCTATAATCATTTCAAAGTAGTTTGAAAGATTTCCGTTTTATTGCCGGCCGAATTGTTTTCGGAAATGAAAATTTCCTAACGAAGGTCAAATAGTTTAAACAGCTTTTTAATACCTGCTCAAAATTTGAATAGTCGACATTTCTAAACTTAAGCTGGCTGTGTGGTTTTTAAGAGCTAGCTTGAATAAGATGGAAACGGTTTGGAAGATTTAGGTGCGACTTCTGTCCGAATTGTTTCCGGAATGAAAAATTCCTAAAGTACCCCAAATAATCTAGCATATTTTCTATCGCTGCTGCAAATTTGAAGTTGATATCTTCAACATCAACACGGACGTGTATCTTTGAATCCTACCTCTAGAAAGATCAACGTAGTTTAGAAGATTTGGATTTTGTTTCCGGGCGAGTTGTTCCCGGAATGGAAAATCCCTAGAAAACTGTCAGGCGATTTAACACATTTCCTGTAACTGGTGTCAATTTGAAGTCGATATCTTCATAACCAAGCGAAGCAATGTACCTTTGAATATCGCTTTATAATGGTTTCAAGTTAATTTCAAAGATTTGCGTTTTGTTTCCGGTGGAACCGTTTCAGAAAATGAAAATGTCCTAACGAAGATGAAATAGTTTGACACCTTTTCGTTACCTGCTGACAATTTGAGGTGGACATCTTTAAGAGTAAGCTAGGTGTATAGTTTATAAGATATCTCCCCATGAAACGGAAAAAATTTGGAACATTTAACTGCTACTTCTAGCCGAATCGTTTCCGGAATAAAAAATGGCTGAAATGCCCTCAAATAAATTACACATATTTTCTATCGCTCTTGCAAATTTGAAGTCGATTTCTTTAAAATCAAAGCCATCTATGGATATAGTTCTGGAAACATCAACGTAATTTCGAAGATTTGAATTTTGTTTCCGGGCGAATTATTTTCGGAATTAAAACTCCCTAAAACACGACAAATACGACTTAATACATTTTCTGTAACTGCTGTAAATTTAAAGTCGACATCTTTATAACTGAGCGAATTATGTACCCTTGAAGATAGCTTTATAGTGATCTCAAAATAGTTAGTGCGAATTTTATTTAGATTCCCAATTCTATACTAATCGCCGCATGCGCGAAAAATTGCTATTTCTAACCTCAATTCGACGCTTATCCAACGTCCTTTTACGTCATTACGCAAATTGTTTTTTAAGTTGCTTCGAGTTCATTTTCGACCCTCAAAATTTAGGTCAATTAGTCCGATTGCTACGTGCTTCCTTTCATACCTAGCATTCCACAACAAATACCTGATACACGCCCGAAAAGTGCTCCTGAAGATACAAGGCAGAAACACGACGCTTAAGAAGCAGGTAGCTGTCTGATTTCTTCGGAAAGCCCTACTGACAAGCGCCAACAATAGGGGTAGCTTTCGCGTAGGGTTCGTGGGTGTCAAAGGGTTTACTCTCACGAAATTTTTTTAAAACACCGACTGAAGGTACGAAACTTTTGCTACGGGCGCCACTGGCTCTAAAGGATGACTTTAGCATTTCTGCTCCATCGCATACAAGAACTAAATTGAAATGTGATGGTACGTCAAACAGACAAGTCCCTGTCCCCAGATCTTTGGCCTGCAAGGAAGGGGTTAAACATACAAAATTATGTAAGAAATGAAGCTAAATCGTAGGTTTTGATAAATTAGACGTTTGTTGCGTAGAAATGAAGTTTAAGTTTTGGAAGTTTGACGGAAATGAAAAATTTCAATAATGAATATCAGAACTTTAAGCATTGCATACAAGAATTCAAACACTTCTGACAAAACCTTCTAAAGAATATACACAGCAGAAGAAAAATATTGAAGTGAGAGGGGATGGAAAATAGCAACTGTCAATGATTTTAAAGTGCACAGTTACGTTTCTACTTGGAGATTATGTTCAAGGGCCTGTTACTAATATTGCCTAAAGAAATTGCAACGAAATTTATTTCCCACGTATTCTAGATGGCAAAACAAACTCAAATAGTGTGTTTCCATACTCAACTTTTACAGATTCCGATTTAGATCTTGGTTTAGTCGCTATGTTAACGTACCCAGTTTACTAGTAAAAGCTGGAATTCAATTTTAGTAACTTCCTCTAATTTGAACTCTAGCCAAAACGAAAAATTTGGAGTGACAGATATAAGTTGTTACTTATTGTTAGAAAGGTTCGACTATATTGGATTTAAACTAAAATTTTAAACGTTGCATTTTGAGAATTTTTATTTTGAAAGATACAGAGATTTAAAAAATTCTGCAGATATAAGCTCGACTGTCGACTATCCCAACAAAAACCATCCATCCCATCAGATCCCATCGAAACGTATGTTTCTGCATACGTACATCCAACCACATACCTAACACTACACGTTTCGTCCGCCCGATTTCATCGGAAACAACAAAATACACGCCACCTACCGAATCGCGTTATCACCTCATCGCCTAATCTCGTAATTATACGAGGAGATCGGGTCGCGAACGCTTGCTCTCCTCGTATTTCAACGGCAATTTAACGCTTATCTCGCCGACGCGCGAAATACGTCCGCGATTGTTCGAACCGCGAGGAAGCGAAGGACGATAATGGCGCGGTAAAAAATGTCGAAACGTTGTGTCGCGTAGGAAGAGGATTTGGTTTTTAGCTCGTTAGCGTTACGTTCACGACACATATCGTGGGTTGTGCGAAGGAAATTTAAAATTAGGAAAGATTTTTTACACCTCAAACTCATCAGATTTAAAATCTGCAATTCCTAATCCGCTAAGACGGGGTTAACGCGTCAGCGTAAAATTGTGCCGTCCGTCGCCAAAGTGCATTTCGTTCATTCCGTGCAAATCTTCACCGGACCTGGATGTCTACGTTCTATTTAAATGTACGTATGGGAAGATTTATGACCGTACTGCTGAAACGAGACGCGCAGTGTTCTTGCCGGGTCGACTAACAATAAGTTTAATCTAAATGCAGCTCTGATAAGAGATTCATCCGTCGGACCTTTGTTTCTCCATTTTATAGTACGAGAATACGTCGGGGATGATGCTGTGTCTTTTCGATTAAATAGGAACAAACTCGACGTTTAAAAGGGCGAGCTAGGAATTAGAAATTTGATGAAGAATTGGACGAAACGAGACATTTAGACGAAACAGGCAAGTAGGACCGATAAAAGAAAAAGTTAATGTAAAGGAGATCAAGAACAAGACGGACGGCCACGATTATTGAAGAAACGGAGAGGAGAGGGGTAGTATGAAGCAAAATACGAACAAGAACAAACATGCAGGAAAGCGATATGGACGAGGAAATACATAGATAAGAAATGGAACCAGTTGAAAGACATGATGAAACTCTAAAAGCGCTAAACAAAAACAAAAGAAATAGGAGAAAATAAAGGGTAACAGGTAAAAACGTGCTTTGAGGAAAACTAAAAGAATGAATAGAAATGAGAAGAAACAGAAGATACCGAGTACACTGAAACGAGGAAAAGAACAGTTACAACAGAAATCAAACATCGTAGAAGGAAACAGATGAAGAAATGGGATTAAAACAAGACATTATGAAACTCTGAAAGCGTCGAAACAAAGAGGAAGAATGTATTTGGAAATAACGGAAGACTGATCACGAAACAGGGAATGCAAAGAATCATATTTTGATGAAAACCGAATGAATGAAGGGGCATAAAAAGAAGCTGAAGAAACAAAGTATACTGAAGATGGAGAACTAGAAGAAACAAGAACGATAATAATTATAACAAAGAAGGAAACATGGACGAAAGAGACATGAACGAGGAAATGGACAAGATAATAGAACCAGTTGAAGGACATGGTGAAAACGCTAGAAAAACAAAAAAAAGACAAAGGAAGTAAGAGAAAACTAAGGAAGAGTACGTACGCAGAAGTAGAATGGATAAAATCGTGCTTTGAGGAAAACTAAAGGAATAAATAGAAATAAGAAGAAAGGGAAAATACCGAGTAAACTAAAACGAGGAAAAGAACAGCTATAACAAAAAGAAACGTCGTAGAAGGAAATAGACGAGGAAAGAGATCTAGAGCGAGACATGATGAAACTCTAAAAGCGTTGAAACAAGAAGGAAGAATGTATTTGAAAATAACGGAAGAATAAATATGAAACAGGGAATGCGCAAAATCCTATTTTGAGGAAAACCGAATGAACGAAATGGCATAAACAGAAGCTGAAGAAACAAAGTATACTGGAGATGGAGAACTAGAAGAAACAAGAAGGAGAAAAATTATAACAAAAGGGAACGTGAGAGAAGGATACATGAACGAGGAAATAGACAAGGAAATGGAACCAGTTGATGGACATGGTGAAACTCTGAAAACGCTACAAAAAAAAAAAAACAAAAGAAGTTGGAGAAAATAAAGGAAGAGTAAGTACGCAAAAGGGGAATGGGTAAGAGAAAAACTAAAGGAATAAGTATAAATGAGAAGTAACGGAAGAAACCGAGTAAACTGAAATGAGAAAGAGAGCAGTTATAACAAACAAGAGACATCGTGCAATGAGCTATAGAGGAGGAAATAGGCGAGGAAATGGAACTAGAATAAGACGTTATGAAACTCCGAGAGCGGAGAAAAGAAGAATGTAAAGGAAGATAAAGGGTAAGTATTAAACAGGGTATGCCCAAGATCCTGTTTTGGGGCAAACTGAACGAATGAAGAGATATAAAAACAAGCTGAAGAAACTAAGTATACTGCAGATGGAGAACTAGAGGAAACAAGGAAGAGAACAATTATAACAAAGAGGAAACATAGAGGAAAGAGATATCGAAGAGGAAATAGACCAAAAACAAAAGTAATAAGAGAAAATAAAGAAAATGTAAGTACGCATAAGGGGAATGGGTAAAATCTCGCTTCGAAAAAAACCAAAAGAGGGAAGAGAAATAAGAAGAAACATAAGACACTGAACAAACTGAAACTAGGGGGAGAACAGTTACAATAAAAAGAAACGTCGTGGATAGAGCTATGGAGAGGAAAATAGACAAGGAAATGGAACTAGCACGAGATATTATTAAACTCCGAGAGTGCTGAAACAGAAAGGAAGAATGTAGGGAAAGGTGAAGGAAAAGCATGAAACAGGGAATCCGCAAAAACCTGCTTTGAGGAAAACTGAATAAATTAAGAAGCATAAGCAAAACTGAGGAAACCTAGTAGTGTAGATGGAGAACCAGAAGAAACAAACAAGATAACAATTATAACAAAAAGGAAAAATGGAGGAAAGGGATATTGACGTGGAAATAGACAAGAATCTGGGACCAGTTGAAGGACATGGCGAAATTCTGAACGCGTCAGAACAAGAACAAGAGAAGTAAGAGAAAATAAGGAAATAGTAAATACGCGAAAGGGGAGTGGACAAAATCGCGCTTTAAGAGAGATAAGAAGAAACAGAAGCTAGCGAGCAAACTGAAATGAGGAAGACAACGTAGTTAGACCTGTGGAGAAAGAAGTAGACGAGGAAATGGAACTAGAACAACATATTATGAAACTTTGGGAGGGCAGAAACAAAAAGGAAAAATGTAAAGGGAGATAAAGGAAGAGTAAGTATGAAACCAGGGAGTGCACAAAATCCTGCTTTGAGGAAAACTGTACGATTGGAAGGGCATAAATAGAAATTGAGGAAAATAGTATAATGCCGATGGAGAACTACAAGGAATAAGGAAGAGAACAATTATAACAAAAAGGAAGTGTGGAGGGAAGAGATGTTGACGAGGACAAGAATGTAAACCTCAACTCCACCAAGTTTACACCTAAAGATAGAAAAGGCATAGAATTAAGTAAAGTAAAGGTAAGAGTCAAAACATTTCGGTGTGTTTTTTTCACCATGACTTTCTACAGAAGGAAGGAAGGAACGAAGCAAGAAAGGAAATAAGGAAGGAAGAAAGAAAGGAAGGAAGGAAGGAAGGAAGGAAGGAATCAAGGAAGTAAACTACACACACGTTTCCTCTTCCAAATACACAAAAATTCTTCGCCTTCTTCAAGTGCCCTCATACTTTCCAGGGAGTCGAGTTACTCAAAAACTCAAACTATAATTTTATACCCATTATTTGCGCCATACTTTCTCCTCATCGAAACCGCGTCGTCTCACAGTATGATAAACAGCGAAGACTAGACTGCGACGACGACGACGAAGTTAATTGAGAAATATAGAAGTTCGAGTTCGGCTTGGCAACTTGGGATCGAGGAGCAATTAGAGATGCAATGCGCTGGGGTGTCGTTTGCCGTTAACATTGTTCGTCGTGTTCTTGGACTCGACGAGATGCCGTTAGAGACTCGGGAACTATTACAGTTCGGCGGTTGTTCGCTAGACTTTACGCCGAAGTCGTTAATGACGAACTAAGCTTTGTTTGCTGCTGTTTGACTTTGCCGTCGTATAAGGAGAAGAAGTATACGGAAATTTATCGCAAAAAAGGTATTGCGGTTTCGTGCCGGAGTTTATTTGCGGGAGAAGATTTAATACGAGAGAGGTTTTTGTCGTTAGAATTGTTGCTCTTGCAAATCATTTCGTTTGGATCTTTTTTCACTTATACCCATAAAGGCATGGATCAAAATTAAAGAAAATGTTTGGTGCATTCCAGGATAACAACGTTACTATTATGATTATAATGCCAGGGCATCCTTTGTGGACTTAGGACACTCTAAGGTAATTTAGATCAGTTATGGGCGTTGGGGAGATCAACCCCCTTCATCCTGATTATATTTCCTCGTAGACTCCTTTCTATATTTTTCGGTTGTTCGTCTTCCTTCTCTCCCTAGCCTCCTTCCTCGGCCCCGATTCCATTCAAATACTTCGTATGTAACTAATCCTAGCTCTGCTCTCCATGCGTGACCCACCCATTTTGCTCCCTCTTGTACAATTCTTTTCACTATATTATGCCCTATTTCTTGTAAAAGCAAAGGATTACTTCCTCTTCCTCTGTAACCATTACCATTAATTTTTTTGGCCATAGCATCATTCCCATTATTTTTCTCTCTGTTATTCTCAAGTCTTCTTCGTGCTTCTCCGTCATGCTGTCTGTTTCGGCTGCATATACCAGTGTAGGTCGAACTGGGAAATCTGTAAGTTGGAAGACTACAAGTCACATTTTTCAACACCCTTATTCCTTTCTTAAGTCTCAACCACTCTCGTCATTTTTGGTTAACGTTAGTGCTTTCGTGGGGTAACTTTTACCGCACTATAATTTTTTATATTTTAAACAATAACACATAAATTAAAACTGTGATTTTTTTGATTAAACAAAAAACATTTCTCTCAACAGAATGGGTATACTTTGTTCAAAATAATTTCAATTGTCTTTTTAACAAACATCGAATATATGCAAGGTAGATCCAAAACAAGATAACAAGGTAAAACAGTTATGAGGTTATAGACAAAATATAAGATCTGGGAAAGGGATGTATAAAATGAAATTAGCTCTAAATTAATTAATATTTGACAAGCATTGATGCCAAAATAAAAATATATGTATTATAGCGAAATGCTCATATGGAACTAAACTGCAAACGAGACATTCTGTATTTTGCATGTTTCAGAACTGTTTATTTCTTTCTTAACATGAAATTAGCTGTGAATTAATTAATTTGACATTTGACAACCAACGATGCCAAATTCAAAACCAAAAATGTCGAGATGTTTATGCGGAGCAAGATTACAAACGAAACATCCAGCATTTTGCGCGTTTAAGAACATTGTATTCCTTTCTTAACATGAAATTAGCTGCGAAATCATTAATTTGATATGTAACAAGGAGTAGTACCAAATTACAAAAAAAAAAAATTATAACGAAATATTCATAGGGGATTGAACTGCAAACAAAACATCCTACATTTTGCACGTTTAAGAACAATTTATTCCTTTATTGATATGAAAGTAGCTGCGAATTAATTAATTTGACATTTGACAACCAATGATGCCAAATTAAAAACCAAAAATAGCGAAATGTTCATGCCGAGCAAGGTTACAAACGAAACATCCAGCATTTTGCGTGTTTAAGAACATTGTATTCCTTTCTTAACATGAAATTAGCTGCGAAATCATTAATTTGATATGTAACAAGGAGTACTACCAAATTACAAAAAAAAAATTATAACGAAATATTCATAGGGGATTGAATTGCAAACAAAACATCCTACATTTTGCACGTTTAAGAACATTTTATTCCTTTCTTTACATGAAATTAGCTGCAAATTCATTAAATTGATATTTCACAACCAATGATGCCAAATTCAAAACTAAAAGTAGCGAGATGTCAAATGCGGAGAAAGATTACAAATAAAACATCCAGCATTTTACGTGTTCAAGAACATTTCTTTTCTTCCTTTTTTTATTCTTTTCTTAACCTCAAATTATCTGCGAATTCATTAATTTGATATTTAACAAGGAGTACTACCAAATTACAAAAAATATTATAGCGAGATATTCATAGGGGATTGAACTGCAAACCAGACATCCTACATTTTGCACGTTTAAGAACATTTTATTCCTTTATTGATACGAAAGTAGCTGCGAATTAATTGATTTGATACTTGACAACTAATGATGCCCAATTAAAAAGTAGTGTTTCGAATAAAATTGCAATAGAGACCGGTGTCCCTCAAGGAACAGTGTTGAGTCCTATTCTCTTTATTGTATATATAAATGATATTTGTTAAAAGTATTGAAAATGGTAACATTTCTATTTTCGCTGATGATACAATATATGTGACAGGGAACCATATTGGTGAATTGGTATTTATTACGAATCATATCTTGAGCAACATATATGAATTGGTTTGTGACAACCAAATGTGTGTCAATATAAATAAGCTACATTTCGTTTGGTACCACCTATATTTTACAACAAATTGATCATATAAAATCTCAAATTAAATTAGATGGGATTGAACTCGGTAAGGTCACCAAAATCAAATACTTAGGGGTCATTTTACATAATCAATTAAATTTTAAAGGACATTCGACTTATGTTATGCGTAAAATGTCGAGGGAAGTGCTTTTACTGTATTGAATTTATTTTGTATATTTGTATTTGTATTTATTTCGCCGTATGTGGACTTGTGTTCAACTGTTCTTTCTAATTGAAACAAAAATTAAATACAAAAAATGGAGAAATCCAAAATCGAGGTATGCGTATAGTCTTTAGAACTGGTAGATGTACACCAATCAGTATGATGCTTGGTGATACATTTTATGAGTGTTAACCAAAGAGTGATTTTAAACCCTCTATATTTCATTGATAAAATAGTTAATAAACAGGCATCTGACTACTTATCTTGGCAGCTTGTACTTGTGGTTAAGGTTCATACATATAACACCAGAAATATATTTTTTTATATAAAATCCGTGAATAAACATAGAACAGAAAATACATCATTTTCGAAAGGATTAAAAATGTACAATGACATGCCGAAATAAATTAAACATTGTAACAGTTACAGATTTTTCAGGAAATAATTGCGGGAATAGATTACAAATATATTTAATTTATAATTAATATAAACCTGCCTGTATTAATATGTTTGTAGCAGCACTGCGCTAAATAAAATATTATTATACTTATTATTTATGTGTATTGAACTTTTTCACAGTATTTTAAATGGTATGGTATTAAACCTGTTTTAGCGATTAAGCATAATTCAGCGAGATCGCTTAAAATTACTTCTGCCCAGGTAGATTCATTCAATGGGCGAAAGCAAACATAAATGCTAAAAATTGATATAATTAAAGATTTCATTGTCAATCACGATCCCTGTCTGGGAGTAACAGCTCCCTAACAGAAGTACCAAGCAACCATCATTAAACTCTCTTACATGCACTTTTTTTTTTATACGAGACTTTACGATTCCCTTCTAAATTTTTGTTGGGGCATACTTCCTATCTACCTGCCATAAAAGTAGTAATATCAGCGGCAGTACAGCGAAGTAAATTAATAAAAGTAACCGCCTATTACGTTAGATAAAATTAATAACATTTTATAGGTTTAATTAAAATTTGAATGTACAACCGAGGCGAGCCGGGCATCTCATCTCGTCCGATACAACCGCTAACCCCGCAACGGTGTTATCTGCACAACGCTAAAAATGGCTTCCGACGAAATGAAAAATAATTATCGCCGTCCACCGCGGCGCGCCCCGTTTTATTAAATGTGTTTATCTTTTATGAAACACGAACAGCCGGGATGCCTGCCGCTCCACTAACGGTCTTCCTCGTGTTATGTCCCCGGAAAACGAAAGAAAAAAAAATTAAATAAAATTCCAAAAAGGACTCAAAGGCGGAATACATACAACGCGGCGGAACGGCGTCGTCGTACACTTAATGACGCTTCTGAATTTTTAATTTTTAATTCTTAGCAATAGCTACAGTTATCGGGGCTTAACGGTAAACTGTTTGTTCGAGATAATGGTTAATTTTAATAAGGGCGGCGATTAGCGAATCCCGCAGCTCCGCAGTTCGGCGATGCCGGGGACGATTAATTTTTAATTGCAGTGTAGTTAACGAGCCTGCAAGTCGTCGTCGTGTGGATTAGCCGGGGGAGCGCTCTGAAATATTACGATTATGTTCGGGCGGTTTTCGCAGACGCAATTGCAGCGAAGATATGAAAAGGGGATCGTCGTTTATTACGTCGTTCTTGCTATGTGCGCTGCGGTAGTTTTTACGCCGGAGTAACAATAGAATTGTGCAGTGTACAAAGACCGCATTGTTGTTGGATTGGGGCCATTTAATGTTTAGGACGATCTCGCTATGTTGGTTGTATAACGTACGATCCTTGCCTAAAAAGCTCGGTTATCATTGCTGGGATCTTATGTGGTATATCTTCTTTAGTGCCGGTAGTATTTTATTGTGGAAATCGCTAATTTGTAATTTACTCCCTTCTTGATAGTGATTGCAAAGACTTCGGTATAGTACGACTGACAGTATATCACATCTATAAGGTACAGTTTGAAAATTCTATCCTTGTTAGCGAAACATACGTCACCTGATTTAATTAAATATTTGTATGGTGAAGAGCTTAGGAAGTGATACGGTGTCAGTACTGTCTATTTGACTTGGACGATAGGGCTAAGTCTGATCTTGACCTATTTAAGAATAGAAACTTCACCCTTTAGCCCCTGATATCTGTTTGTCCGGTTTTTAATATCCAATGCAACCTCCATTTTGTTGTAGAGCAGCAATATGCCAACCTATAAAATCGATGATTCAAGATGACTTTTGACAATCATAAAGAACTTCAGAATAACTACAATGTTAGCTAAGAGGATGCAAAAGAGATGAAGTACAAAGAAGTTTAATTTATTTCAGATATAGTAAACGAGCTACTTAATTAGCTAGTAGGCACTTGCAAGAGGCAAACAGTTCTTTTTTGCATTTGAAAAAGAAATCGTTTTCACTCCTTAGAAAGTCATGTTATGACGGAACACGCCAAAACGTTACGACCCCGGAACTTTTCGGTGGTCTTCTAAGGAAGTGGAGGAGGATACTGGTAAGATCGAAGACAAACCTGGTCATTCGAGTTTCTATTTTGCAGATAAACTAGTAATGCGCAGCAATTCAAAACCGCAATACGTGCTTCGCTGTGTAGAGTGTCCCGAAATGTTAGAAACTAATGACGGACGATTAAGCCCTTCAAGCTCGCAAAAATGAAATCAAATCATGCGTTTATCTCCAAGACTTACGAAAGTTGCAAAGGAACTAGAAGACAATTTGAAGAAAAGTGGAGCGGAGTTACGTACATGAATAACAAAAACAACCAAACAATCATAGATGAGCGAAACATACAAGGACATATACCATAGAAAGATGGCCAGATTACTTCCAAGAATTACTGGCGGCGGATGAAAAAGTAGAACGACTGAAGCAGGCTCCACAGAACACAGACTTTGTAAAAAACGAATAGTGTGGACAAACAACGATAATTACGAAATAAGTTATGACAGCCTACATATACACAGAACTACTCGCATACAGCATCGACTTAGTACTGATTAGAGTAGGGAATCGGCGATGCTGTCGTAACTTATTTCCTAGTTGTACGCTGTTACCGCTGTTTGCCCAGGCTAATGACGGAGATGGCAAAGTCATAACAATGAAAGAATTAGCTTGCGGGAACTCAAAATAGATAAAGCGCCAGGGCACGACTAAATTTTCCTGGTTCTTCAATAATTTGTAGTTTTGCAAAAAATTTCGCTTTGGTAAACGTATTATTTTTAAAGTTATTGCGTTTTGATATGTTTGCCTGTTAGCCCTATAGTGCGCCGTGCCACTCTTCCAAGAACTGGAAGAAGAATGATGGGCTAGTAGATTTGGGGACAGACGAGCCGCTTGTGGGGGTATCCCACGGACCCCGCCCTAAAACTGGACTGGGGAAGCTTAAAGACACTGACGGGGACACTCACAGGCCACTATATCTGCAACAAGCACCTACACAAAATGGGCTTATCCAACACGGACACTTGCAGATTCTGCGGTGAAGAAGAGGAGTCAATGGAACACTTGATCACTAATTGTGGGGCACTGAGCCACAGGAGATACAGAATAGAAGAAGGAGGACCTATTAACACTCCCATTGAAGGAGCTGATCCTGTTCCTAGATGTATTAAACAAATAAAAACAAGGGGAAACACAATAGATCAACGTGGTCGCAGTGCAAAGGGCCATTTGGGGCCAGACCCCACCTCATTACATTACATTACATTACATCCCACGCTTGATCACATCGGCGCACTTCCTTTGAAACTGTTATACAAAAGATATACAAGAACCTACGTTCTTCCGTTTAAGAATAAAACTGGAGGTTAATATTGTCACTCTGACATTTCGGGCACGATTCACACTTGACCAATTTCCCGCGTTATCCGCATTATCTTCAAATTTCCACCAACTATCGCTCTCCGATGTATACATCGTACCTGCAAACCTAAATAGTCCGTTTGCGGTCCAACAGTTTCCACCAACAATTAAAATCTCATTTGTCAAAAGGAGGCGGTTCGCGTCAAGAACGTTCCTCGCCATTCTCATCCAACCCTCCTCCTATCGTAGATACGCGACCGCTTCCTCGTTCCGTTTCCTAACGGAAAACGGAGGGGAAAAAGAAAGCAGCAGAAAGGAATTAAAACGGAGTATGTTTCGGGGCCACATAAATCGTCCTTATTTCCGCGCCCGTGAAATTCGTTAGCGCCGCATTCCGACCGGCCGGATCCGTAAAATTAGGTGACATTTTTTCCATTCCACGGGCGCGCGGCGACGGCGACGCTCTCGCTTCTTCTCTCCTTATTCGCCGCATTTAGATTTATTTAACGGAAAACGGAACGATTAATGCGCCCCGCTCTCATTTCTAATTTACGTCGTCGTCGTCGTCCTCTCCGGGGAAGAAGGTGAGCCCGCCGTTTTCGAGGATGTTAGGCGAAGTCGGACGCCACGGCCGCCGCCACCGCCGGCACCGCCGCGAATTCTACTTCTAATTCGTTTTTAATGATCTAGGAAGAGATCGTCTTCGCTTAATTGCTGAAACCGTCGCGGTTTTATTGCTGAACTATATGAAGCGTAGAAATGGTAGATCGCGCATTTACCTCTTTCACTGTGGAGGATGACTTATTGTTAGTAATAATTGCAACGATGTGGCGTAGTATTACAAAGACTGGAATACATCGGAAAATTCACTAGGCGGTAAATAATCGTCTTCCGACGACGTCAAGATGTCAACACTAGGGGGATGGTGATAACTTAGTTGTCGAAACGCTCATTTGTGTAAAGCGTCGAAGTTCTTCAAATAAAAATCAATCACGGAAACACAAAAGTCTTTATTCTACGTCTAAATAAATAACATAGCGTGAAGTAACGACCATAGATAAAACACTAACGACTGCATGTGTATCCGCAGAGGGGGTAAATGAGGCACCTGCGCCCCTCTGGAATCTAGTAAAATTTCTACCAATTGCAACGGCAAGAATGATGAAAAGTAAGATTTTCGCACCCTCAACCCTGGAAAGGAATTTAATTGCGGAGTACCATCTTCGGCTTTCGGCAGAGTAACTGCAATACTTTTTCTAGTACTGGTTACTATTGTGAACAGCGGATCACCCAATTACACGGTATATCTAGTGTAGCACTGAATAACTATGAATTGAAAAAGGAAGAAAATACTTTTCTGAAATGTAGGTCTTTAATTAGCGAATACGAACTCGCGCCACAAGAAAATGAACAGTTTATTGAATATACCTTAGAACAGGTATTGTATAATTTTAAAGTGTAATTGAAATTATAGGCGAAAATAAATCATTTTTAAATAAATAAAACTAATCAGTCCTCGTTGGTGTGTTACTGCAATCTTGCGACTATCTCGCTTTCAATATTTATTAATTATATATAGAAAATTTAGGTTAGTTGTTCTGTAATAAGATACAACGGTCATTTTTTATGCAGGGATATGAAATCTTGCTAACTAATAGAATAGTAGTTTCCAAAATTAAAGAGCAGTACATGTACATGTACATGTACATGTACATTAAGGAACTTTTACGGCTTAAAGAACATTATTTTAATAAATGGAAACAAACTAAGTCGGAAATCTTTCATCAGGAGTTCTGTAGATTACGCACTATAGTTGAACGGGAAGTTTCAGATGCTTACAGGAATTACCAATCCTATATTGAGACTACAGTCATTGGTGATCCACCAACGTTTTGGAAGTTTATGGCAGACAGGAGGAAGACATCTAGGATTCCTGGCTGCATGAAATATCACGACCGCGAAATGACTAATCCACTGGAGATTGTAAATGCGTTTGCCAACTTTTTCTCCGTTCCTCGTGGGCGCCCCACTAACTATATTACACCAGCGCACATTGACACACCTTGTATACCTATCAATCCGTTCTTATCCAATGAAGTACTGCAAAGCCTTAGAAAGGTCAAAGCGAACTCTACGTCTGGTCATGATGAACTGCCTGGTTTTTTTGTGAAGGATTGTGCGTCTATTCTCTGTGAACCACTTACATTGATCTTTAATTTGATTATTAAAACAAGTTTATTCCCTGATCAACGGAAGATTACTAGAGTAGTGCCTGTGTTTAAAAAAGGGGATAAGTGTGATGTATTGAACTATCGTCCCATTAACATCATCTGTCATTTTGGTTTTCGAAACTGTGCTTAACCAACAAATCTTTTACAAGTGTAAACCAATACTACCGTCGCAACAACATGGTTTCATCACGGGCAGATCAACAATCACCAACTTGGCAGAAATAACCCAGTACGTTAGTGAAGCTCTGGATGATCGAATACAAGTAGACGTTATCTATACAGATTTTACTAAGGCCTTCGACTCTGTAGATCATGCTTTGCTCATGGCGAAGTTGGATGCTTTCGGTTTTTCGGCGGATCTACTGCGGCTTATATCCTCCTACTTATACCAACGACGGAATGTTGTCTGTTACAATGGTTATGATTCTGGACAATATATTCCTGCATCGGGCGTCCCTCAGGGATCGAACCTGAGACCATTACTATTTATTATTTTTATTAATGACATTGTCAAAACACTAGATTGTAGAGTACTTGCCTATGCAGATGATCTTAAAATTTATACTAAAGTTACATCATTGAATGATTGTAGACACCTGCATGTTAGTCTTCAACTGATTGGTGAATGGTGCGTGGTTAATGGACTGGACTTGAATGTTAATAAGTGCGCGGTAGTTACTTATACGAGAAATTCAAACCCATTCCAATTCCAGTATTCTGTGAATAGCGAGATTATTCCAAGATTGGATAAAATTAAAGACTTGGGCATCCTATTTGACTCAACATTGAGTTTTTCCGATCACATTTTAGACACGTGTTCTACTGCTACCAAATCCTTGGGTTTTATCATGAGATCATGCAGACAATTCAATAATCCTCTGGCAATTAAATCACTTTACTATGCTTTCGTAAGAAGTAAGTTAGAGTATGGTTCCTTAATATGGTATCCGCACTATGTTTATTTGCAATTATCTCTTGAAAGAGTTCAAAAGCGATTTTTAAAGTACCTTTCCTTTAAGGAAGATGGTTTCTATCCAGATAGAAACACTGACTACACTATTCTCCTCAACAGACACGGCTTTGACACCCTAGGCAGTAGAAGAAAACAGTGTAGTGCCAAGTTCCTTTTAAACTTAGTTAAATCTAGAATAGATTCTCCTTCTCTACTGTCGCAGGTAAATATTCATGTTCCAGCACGCCCTACACGTTTGGCTAATACCTTTGCTGGTCCAAGAGCGAGAACTAATGTGTTAGTAAAGGCCCCGTTATCCCACATGATGTTTAATGCAAATTCATATTTCGCTGACCCGTTCCTATTATAACCCTTTGTTTCTCGTTTATCGTTAGCAGCTCCGTGTGTCTCTTTAAATTTATCGTCTTCCAAATATGTCTTTGATTTAAGTTTTGGGATTGAAATTTTAATTTTTTTTTGTTTTGTGTTATATTAGTTATAGTTTTGATATATAAATATTTAAATACTGCAGTCTAATGTATATATTGTCCTGTAATTGGAATTTCTTCTGTTGGACAATAAAGAATATTATTATTATTATTATTACTATAGCAGTAAAATCGTTATAAAATTAACATACCTTATGTCTTTCATCCCTAAAGAACTCTTTCTTATGTGTTTTTTGCCCACTTTCATTAGGAATTATTCTTCTTCCTTGGAAAAATGTGCGCAAAAGACATAAAATAGAAATTGTGGAAGAAAAATCTATGCTTGCCGATATACAAGTTCATCCGATTCTTGGAACATCGATTCAAAGTAATTCTATCGGGTCAGTCTCATCAATTAATTTCATTGAATGTGACATAGGTTCTTACGTAGGAGCTTCTGCAATGAGATTAACTTTAAGACTTGGAATACTGTCTAATAGTCATATTATAAACAACGACTATAATTTCAAAAAGGTTCTTTTGGAAAAAGACAGTTTAGATTTGCTTGGTTGCAGAAATATTCACCGTGGTTGTGTTATTCAAAAGTACGGAAAGGTGCGTTTCGCAAATATTGTGTTTTGTTCGAATCAAAAGTACATCGAGGCTGCTAAGTCGCATTTATATAAAATATAGTTTGTCGAATTGATAAATCCGCACAAAAGACTATTGAACCCAATAGAACTAAATTAGGTTTTATTTTATCAACTATCGTATTTTTGTGCTACGCATGATTTGCTATTACGGGCGAAAGGGAGTTATTCTGGAAATTTACATGATTTATTTCAATTTCGTATAGAAGCAGGAGATTTAATGTGAAAAGATCATTTGACGAAAGCTCCTGCAAATATCCGATACACTTCCGTAAGAACTGAATATCAACTAATAGAACTTTATGAAATGCAAGTACGATGAAGCATTGTATCTGCTGCGAATAAATCTACTGGCCCAAATTAATTGAGCAAAGACATGTTAGCTGTGTTAGTATAGCGGGAAACGATGCTGGTGTTCAAGCCCGAATAAATAATATATATCCAAAAGCCACTTACATATGTACATTGTGCTTCTCACAGGTTAAGCCCAGTTGTGAATGATTTAAACATTCTATCAAAAGTTCGGCAGACAATAGGAATTATTATATGTAGTAGTAAAATTTTTAGGAAAATCACAAAGACGGAGAGCCACTGTGCCAACAATTCCTTTGCTTTCAGAAACGAGAAAATATCAAGGTATATCGGTTTCTCGAAATAACTTCCAACTCATTTTTAGTCAATTGGAAGAAATGTCTGTGAATTGGATAGGATGAATACATCAAGAAACGCATTACTTGCTCACATGATGCAGTTCTTGAATGTTTATTATTTGTGTAAACATAATATCAAGATATTCCGTTATTCTCGAACCAATATCGCAAAAATTACAGGGCGTAGGTGTAGATTTATTAGCCGCATACTAACACATTGAAGACTTACTTAAAATATTCACATCTTCATGAGAAGAAGATCTGAACAGAAATTTAAAGAAATTTATAAACTATCAATGGATATGGCTGAAAAACCAGCAGCAACACAGATACCTTGACCTAATATGGAGGCAACCATCCTGGAATTAAAACTGAAGAGTATTTTCGACAATCAACCTTTGTCCCATACTGGGATTCTTTAATTTCATCTTTAAAGTCACAGTTTTCATCAGATAATAAAGTAGCATTTTCAATATTTCAGTTTCATCCCAGCAATATTCACGAAATAGATAAGATAAAGTTCCAAAACAACGCGGAAAATGCGATCTAAAACATCTAGAAATAGAAGCAGCTATGTGGTACGTACGTACGTGGTAAGTTTTCCTTCGACTCATCTTCCCCACGGTTTATTAGAATTAGAGCAATGCGAATATTTGCCATCTATTAGTTCTGCGATTACGATTGGTATGGCATTACCGGTTGTAACGTGTACTATTGAAAGAGGTTTCAATACTTTAAGGGTGTTCGATACTCTTTTACAATATTGGTTAAACCCAATTTTTTATTGGTTCCAAAACTATTTTGAAAATTGACTGACTTTTAAAACTAGTGCATGTAACGATAAAATACTAGCCTTTTACAATTTTAAGAGCTTCTACAGCTTTAATTTTTGTTCAGTAATAAGTGAAGAACGAGTGAGTTTACGGGCTCGAAATTTTGAATACCGTGTGTTCGTTACGATAGCTACGTCTTATCGGCGAGCTTCTTTGTAAATTCCTTGTTTGTTGTTGAATTCAACCTCAATTAAGGAATAGAAGAATGACCATGGGCTTACCGTCACATTTGGATTTCTAGAAAGCAACGATAACAAAAGAATTTACAAGAAAGCTCGTCGATAAGACGTAGCTATCGTAACGAGTACACGGTATGCAAAATTTCGAGCCCGTAAACTTGCTGGTTCTTCACTTATTATTGAAGAGAAATTACAGCTGTAGAAGCTCTTAACATTGTAAAAACTAGTATTTTATCGTTATACACACTACTTTTAAAGGTCAGATACAATTTTTTAAATAATTTTGGAACAAATAAAAAAAGTTAAGTTTAACCGATCTTGAAAAAGGTACCGAATACTCTTAAGACGTGTGAAAACATGGCTATATCCATGAGTTTAGAAATGCGTTTATCAGGTTTGTGTATGCTCAATGTGCACAGGAACTAAATAGAAGCAGAGGGGCCAAAGAAGAAATTTATTGACAACGTTATCAATAAATTTGCATGCGACAAACATCGAATTCATTTCTTACACGATCAGTAGCTATTGAATATTATTATTAATTATGTTTATCGACAATTTTATCTTTTGAAGCTAACCAACTTATGTACATATTTAAATGTTTTTGTATTGATGCAATATTTTATAGTATACTTTTGAAAACAGAAATACGTACTTAGATAATAATTATTGAATATAATTATTTGTCAAGAGATTGCAATAGGTCTGCTGTAGCAAAATTAGGGAGTACCACGTCCATGCAATTTCTTCACCAAACAACTCAAACGAAGCTGCTTCTTACCAAAGCGTCCCCCCCCGCCCCCTACAAACACAAAAAACTATACGAACCGTCTCGAAACTTACCATTCAAACCATTCTTAGGGGGAAACTTACGTACGTAGATCGAGGCATCTCGTATCTAAATAGACAAACGTTAGTTGTTGCAAGTTTCGCCCCCGAGACAAAAACGACGGCGAAACCATCTTTCCAGTTCGTAACTTTAATTAATTTCGCGCAGCCAGAGACCTTAGGGTTGGCGGTCGGAAATGATGAGGGAGAGGGGGGACGTATACATTAAACGGCGCGCCGTATCGGCACATGTTAGCGCGAATTTCGAAACGGGGGCAGATGTGTTTGACGCGGATAGCAGTAGCTCGAACACGACGGCAGCTTGTATTTTAAATAAAGTCCGGCGTTGTAGGTCCGGCGTGAAATGTCGCGCTAATTGAATTTTCGGACGGAAAAATGATAAATTTTTGAAGCGCAACGGGCCGTATCGGGCAGGGAAAAAATGCGTTGACAAACGAGATAAGCGATTACGTCGCGATAGAGTATGATTGGCGTTTATCCGAGCGCGAGGGATGTTGATTTTGGTGCCCGTGTATTGTTACAGTGCAAATTCGAAGCGTACACATCAACATCATTTCGCATTGTCTTTTAATTCTGTTTTTCTTTTTTTTTATTGAGAAGATCCTCCAAAACGGCGTATGCTCTACTTCTTGTATCATACTTACAAAAAGGCAGGAACAAACGAATACGGATGGTAAGAGGAGGAAGTTCCAGATATTTTCGTCAGAATCCACGCTAGTAAATGTAAATTATAATAATTCCCACATCTTCGATGATAACTTGCAAATTCTTTTCAAGCGTATAAATTCACCGATCTAAAGATTAATATCCGACGCTTTAAACGGCCACGTGATAGCACCGTCGTTCTCCGAAACCGGTAAACAATAGGGGGATGATTCAGACGTCGCGTCGTTGCGTAAATCGATCAACCCTTAGGCCTTTACAAGTCAGACTAGCGTGCGTAATCCGGTTCCGTCTTATTCTACGAACGCGGCCACCATACTGCCACGTGCCACCATCGGCCGGTTGGGTTTCCGTTTCCGTTAATCCGCTTGACAGTTGCGGAAAAACCGGAAGACGTTCGGACATAATTGACTCGCTTGATCGTAAATAATGTAGTTGGTGCTAGTTAAGAATCGGTGCGTACGAATTGTGGGCATTGATACAAGTGAAAAGCTCTAAATAAGCGTTTAGAACTTGCTAACCACACCCTACACGTGCGCAAGCTTTTAACCAGATTTTCAACAAGAAATGCTAAGAGAGTTGTGAAAAAGAAGAAGTGCATCGTTTCGTTAGATACGACTATTTTACTATTATTAAGCTAATACGTTTCTTACGAATTTTTAGCCGTTCTCAAGTTTTCGAGGTTCATTATAATCCTCTTTAAAGGTGGATTATTCCTTATTGTCCTCCATTTTATAGCGATTGATCTGTTTTTGCTCTGATACTATTTCTTTTCAATTCTTCCTACTTGGTTCACTGTTCCATTTTCATCCCCCTGATGTTCTCCTCCACTTCCTCTTTCCGTCTCCTTTGCGGCCTGTTCGTCGGGTAGCTATACTTCGGATCCCATTCCGTGAGAGTTCTAATGATTGATACCTTTTCTCTTCTATAAATATGCCCATACCATCTAATTTGCATTGATTTTATAATTCTTTCGTGGTTCATTATATCTCTGCAGTCATCCACGTTGATCCTCTTTGAACCCACTATCGTTCCTATCACCCTTCTTTCAATAGTTTTAAGCTTCTTTTCTTCCGTCGCTGATAATGTCATCGTTTCTGGCGCATATGTTACTATCGGTCTTATGATCGTCTTATAAATTCGTAACTTTGTCTTCTTAATTAACTGCTTGCGCTTTAACATCTTTGTTGGGTATTGCGATCGGGTTTTTACTTTTAACGGTGTTCCAGTTTCAGTGAAACATTTTCTTGATGGGCACTTCATCTTTTATATAATTGAAACGTTTGGGTAGAATGGTACTTGTGAGGCGGGTGAACGTAGAAATTGGTCTTGTCTATATAATTTTTTACACATATGTTATGTTGTCACCTAGCAACTTATTAAAGAAAAAAACGAAGTACATTAAAACAACATTGCAACCTGATTGACAATGGCTGCATCAAAAGCATAGATCTAAAAACTGCGCCAACGGAAAAGCTTAAACAGAAAAACTTAAAATCTAGTGACAAATTTTGGGGGTCGGAACAATCCTTTTATTGCAGAAGAATGCCTTATACCGATTTTAAATTTTTTCATCTACATCTTGTTTTGTGTTCCTTCTCTTTACCAATACCCCCAAATATTTGAATGTTTCTACTTCTTCAAATATATTAGTTCTACAGTTGAAATTTTACACTACTCGATTATCTTTATTACAGTGAAAATGTTTGGTTTTATCGTTATTGATTTCTAATCCTCGTTGCTTTGCTTCTATCTCTAAGCTTTTTATTGTTCTTTCTAACTCCTTTTCATTTATTGAAATAATTGTTACATCATCTGCGTATGCTATTATACTGTGTAGGATTTTTATTAATGATACCTATTCCCCCAATTCTTTTTATTGTCCTCATGTCAAAAGTAATGATGCCAAAGTGTCTCGATGTCTTACTCCTTCCTGTACTCGTATTTGATCTGCTACTCCTAGATCTGTGCTTATTACGGCATTAAAGTCTTCCATTGTGGCTTTAGAAATGACTGTAAAATCTTGAACGAAATGAACCAACGAGGAAACAAGAAATTCAAGTTACTATTTAACTGCAATTTCACTTGGAATAATTTTGGCAAAACAGCAACCTTTCCTAAGAACTACTTCGCACTTAATCAACTGTTTCACATCTCTTCTTCATAGTTTCAGTAAAATTGATCCGAACTGTGACATGTCTTATATGAATGTTACTTTATCCTTTTGAAAAATAGTTATGATTGATGTGGTTCCTTCGTGGATCTTCCCGTCAGAATTTCACACTGTTTGCCTCATAATTTCAAGGCAATTAGTCCAAATTTTATCATGGTTTGATTCTCTCCTAGGATCTGGGACAGGTTTGCACTAGAACCTCTATTGCTCCGAAAAAAGGTGCATTTTTTCCGTCGGTCATGGTTTTCGCATAATTCATGCATGGTTTGTTTAGATGCCTACATAAAAAGCACTTCATACATTTTCAGGAACCACTTCCGAATGTTTTCTGTTTCCCATTTCGTGCAAATTTTGTGTGTGTGAGATTTTGCTCGAGATCCGCAGCATATTTCTTTCTTAGAATTTGATTATTAAAATATGTGCTCTTCTTTGTGGATCTATTTTTGAGAATCATTCCCTGAGTTTTCCTAGAGAATTTGGAACAACTTTTGTTGATATCTTTTCAGGGAAATTCAAGCTTAATGCAAAAAATATTTAAAAACGAAATACCTTCGTCAACCACTTCCGGCAATTGCTTTTTAGCCCTTGTTGATGAAATTGACGAAAATTGTGGCAATCGGCTTAAAACTAAAAAGCTAAATTATAAACTTAATAAACTCATTAAAATTGGTCAGGAATGGTTTTTGTGGCTTTTGTTTACAGTTTCATTTCGGATATATCTGTGGAAACTTTCCTGATGCCCGCTTGATACTCACGCTGGGCATTGTTTTATGATTCTTCACCATACTTTCAGTAAAATCACCTTGAATTTAAAACGAATGGTATCGTTTCTGAGAATTACTTCAAATTTTTCTGGAAGAAAATCAACGAGACCCTTTCCTAAACTTTTCTCGGATGTCTTGAACGACCGTTCCGTCTAATTTTCGCAAAAAGAATGTGTAAATTTGATGATATAGATTTGGTGGCAATCGCTTTATATTATTTTTGATTTGAGATTGGTGGGAGTATGTTTTCGTTGACTTCTTTCAAGAATTGCTTATACCAGGCATGGGCAACCTTCTTTTGTAGAAGTTTTATGCTGTGAATAATATTGAAAAATATACATTTTTGGAATATCCTTATGATTCATTATGAATTAAGTTTAGACGGGCCGTGCTAATATGCAACGAAAGAATTCAGTAGCGGGCCGGACAAACCTTACTCGAGGGCCGCATGTGGCCCGCGGGCCGTAGGTTGCCCATACCTGACTTATACCTTTTCGGCTATAATTTTAGCGAATCTTGCGTAGGAAGCTTTTCTAAGGAGTATCTCATATAACTTTTCAGTTAAACTTAAAGTTTTTTCAGGAAATCTCTTGCAACGCTTTCGATGACTTTCGCTTCTTCCAGGATTTGTTTTTGTGTCTCCTCTTCATAATTTTGTTAAAATTTTTGTGTGAAATCTCTTTTGAAAACTAGCCTATACTTTATTTTCTGAAATTTATTGAAATTAGTACTATTTCTTTCTAGACTTTTTCCAGAAATTTCCTTGTGCTTTCCTTCTTGCTGATAAGTAGTGATGACGCGATAATTTCGAGAACGATATCTACTCCTACACAGACTTCACTTTTATTGTAAAACCCAAAGGAACTTCCGTTGAAAATTACG
Source organism: Chrysina gloriosa (assembly GCA_038088585.1). Lineage (NCBI taxonomy): Eukaryota > Metazoa > Arthropoda > Insecta > Coleoptera > Scarabaeidae > Chrysina > Chrysina gloriosa. The sequence continues at coordinate 6,135,589 of CM076094.1, read as the reverse complement.
AGATCGAAGTTGTAAAGTAGTTGTAAAACATAAAACTACCTTTAGAGAAAATTATTCGCTCTCAGCATTCTTATCCATCCAGCACGTAATCCTCAATTAATCCTAACGACGCCTCAACATCTTCACGCTAATTACCTCCGTCATAAACCGAAATTAACCGCCCTCTCCTCGATACCGCCGACAATATTCACGACCTACATCGAGAGCTTTACAACTTTCCAAATTACAACCCAGGTAATATTCAAGCACCGTCGATAATTACCGAACACATTTCCTTGATTAAACGTAAATTGGCCATATATTTGGGATTTTTATCGCCTCTTCAGGATGGAAACTAAAGTGGCAATCAGCGTCGCTTGTCGGAATTATTCACTCGACCCGGAGATGACGATTTTTACTCGCGGAAAAGCGCCGGAGTCGGCAGCTCTAGAGTTATTTTATGTGTCTTGAGCAACTGCGGTTTTATTACCCCATCGACGGTGTTTCCTCGGAGTCGCGAGCAACTTATCCCTAATCCGGCGCGAGAAAAATTGAGTAGGTGTATCCGACCCGAGGCGAATATATAGAGGTCGTTTCTTCTTGAAATACGCGAAGTGCGCGGATTTAAAACGTATCGGAGAAGTCGAACGTGAAACGGTAAGTATAAGTATTTCGAAGTCAAAAATGAGGGTAACGATAACCCCCAAAATCGTATAATAAATAATCCATATCCCGTCCCCCTTTTTACGCGGTAACGACGTGTATGCACAACACGGCATCCATTTTCCTTTAATAACTCTTTAATGAACCTCGAAAATGCAAATTGGCAATCCTTCCACGGGCGGTTAACGTAACTGGAAACTTCTTCATACTTCATTAATACGACGCCGGTCGTCGGCGTGCCGGTTCCCGCCCCCTCCCGAAATAACCGACTCTACCTTTCCCTTTTGGAGCAAAATACCCCCCTCCCCGAAAGCGCCCTAAATATTTCAGACGGCCCTTTTCGAACGCGCTTGGCGTATCGATTAACCATTGGAACTTTGGTTTTAATTAGCATCTACAACAGGAGTTCGACGCGCTCGTGTATGTTTGCGAGCCCTCCTCGATTTTAATACCTTGCAGCTATTAACGGCTCAATTTGGAGTTCCGGTTCGTACGTACGGGTATGTGTAGTGGATCGTTACGTGCCGGTGTCTCGCATAATAAAGCAGAACGTCGAAGTTGGTTTGTTCGGTTAAGTTATTGAGACGTTTGGAGATGCGAGATGCAGTTGCTATACGAACTCTCAATTTTGACGGGGAAAAAAGGAAGCATGACGTGCCTGAAAGTTATCTGTGTGGATCTCGCCGAAAGTTCTTTTAGGAAACTTTCGCCGAGATGAATTTGGAAAAAGAAGGGTAAAATTTGGATTAAACGGAACAGCAGAATCTTGTGCGATCTTTTCCTGGATCTTTTCACCATCTTCTGTTCATAGTCTTAGCAGAAATTTAGCGTAAAACTTTGGGAAGCAGCTTCATTCTGAACTAATGCGATTTCAACTAAACTTCCAGCATACCTGGCTGTGATATGTATGGCAACAACTATCTTAACTGCATGTCATCACCAATGAGCGCAGATTGCTCATCGGATGACGCAAGCCTACACAGGCGCTAAGACAATTCCTGTAACAGTTGGTTGGACGTTTATAGTCAATAACTGACTGATTTACTGCACAACGTATTGCGAAAGATTGCCTTGAATGGGACAGAGATTTTTGTGAGATTTTTTCCTGTACTTCCCAAGAAATTTCTCGATTCCTTCTTTGCATAATTTCGACAAAATTGAATGCCTTGTCCTGCACTCACTAATCATTACCTGGTAAAATCTCAACCCCTCCTTGTACAGGCGTTTAAACTAAGTGAAACAAATTACTGATATTGAAATTTCGGAACGCATAATTTTTCTACCGGGAGGTTCCCTTCCCCGTCAGACTCGGAGAGTCCTATCAGCTAACCAAATAAGTTCGTGCGGTTTTTCTGTAAAGTAAAGTGCCATGAATATTTGTTACATTGTTGATCCATAGCAATTGTTTCTTATCTGCCATCATAATATGAATTCTCCTTTTATCGGATACACACACATTTTGTTTTTCTTTGTTTAATTCCTAGTTTAAAATAATTGAAAACATAAACGAATAAAACTTTAATTCGAGGTTGTTTACTCTATAAACACAAACTTGGTACCAAAGCTGCAGTAGGGACGCGAAAATTTTGCACGGTATTTGGAGATGACGCCGTAAATGGTCTAACAGCACCGAAGTGGTTCAAAAAATTTTCTTCGGGAGATCTCTCAGCTTGGCCGATGAAGCACGCTCTGGGAGAACGAAGATCGTTAAGAACGAGGATATTCAAGTACATATTCAAGTATTCCAGTACAACGTACCTAGAGCTAGGAGAAAGATTCAATATTCATCAGCTAAGAAAGAGGTGAAAGTTAAGCAAAAGGGTCCCACATGAATTGGTAAATGATAAAAATTCTTAGTCGCTTTACCATTTATTCGGCAACCATAATGAACCGATTCTTGATCGGTTGTTAACTTGCGACGGAAAAGTGCATATTGTACTCAAATTCTAAGCGTTTGCATAATTGGTTGTCGCCTACTGATTCGGTACCCAAACTCGATCCAAAGACCAATATTTTCATCTGAAGAATGCATCTAAGACCGATACACTTACTTATGGAACGCTGTGCTGGTCGATCACCTAGAAAGTTATATCTCTATCGTCAGGTGCAGACACAAAATGTTCGATGAACAAAGACAGCTCAGATGGCTCGGATATGTAATAGGAAGTGATGAGAATAGACTAGGAAAACAGGTATTTGTGGCGAAAGAAATTGGGAAAAATAAAAGGGGAAAACTAGGAAAGACGTGGACCGAAGAATTGAGAATAGCGGTAGAAGAAAAAGGGGAGGATGTAAGAATGCTGGCCGAGAACAGAAAAAGTGGTAGAAAATGTGGAAAACTTCCAGTTTAACTGAGTTTCTTGAGTAATCTTCTAAAAGTAACATTTTTGAATTTCACATTAATCCATGTGTAATGACAAATATATGTATTGATATACAATAAACAGTAAAATTTAGCTTAGTCACTGTCACTTTTGTCATCTCTAGTTCGATGAGTAACCTGGGGATTTAGAACAATTGGCAGTGGTTTCCGTCTCCCTTTTTGTGAACCGATTTTCCCAGATGCGGTGTATATATTATAACAGGAGCAGATGTTAGCAATAACACTCTGTGTAATATATGTGTTCCTATCCCTTCTATATTTTTTCTGATTCCTAGCTCATCGTAGTTAAGAAGAAATGCACCGCTGTACTGCGCTGTCACGGCCCACAGCAATCAATAAGAAAATTGCACAATAATTACTCACCTGGACTGGGATATAAAATAACGTCTTCTTTAACTTTTATTCTTTTACTACGTATACGGTCTGTCCGTCTGCTCTAGGATCAGGAACAGGTTTGGCTTGAGGCTTGTAACCTCCAAGACGCAGGCACAGTCATGCTCCGGGAAGGGGATGAATGCTTATCTGAGTGCTATTATTTTCTTTACTGGAGTCAACAGTGGCTACAAACGTCCACCAATCTGTCGAGACAACTTGTCATAGAACGTTTGTGAGTCTCTCGTGTTATGTCTCTTCTTTGTCTAATTTGGGTGTAATAGTTAATTAAATCGCTCAACAAGCTTCAAGAGCCTAGGGCGTGTTTTTCACTTTCCACTTTTATTAACTTTCCGGTAATCGGTACACTGTTTGTCTCCATCCTGTTCTGTCTCTCGCCTTTGTTTTCCTGTCCCTTATTCCCATCTTTCTCAGGTCTTCTTCTACACTTTCACTTCATCTTCTTCTCGCCCCCTCGCCTTCTTTTTCTCCCAATTGGTTTCCTCTTCGTTACCAGCTTAGACATTTGTTCATTTAACATTATCTCTATGTGGCTTAACCAGCTAACTTTTGTATCTTTATGTGTCTTATTATACTTGGTTCCTTGTATAGTCTTCTCAATTCTTCGTTCATCCACCTTTTCCAGTCCTCTTCTTCCTTTCCTTCCCCGATAGATAACTCTTTTATTATTTTTCTTTCCCACTTGCTTCGAATATCCTCTTCCCTCTTGTTCAGTATTCACGTCTCTGCTGCATATGTTACTGTTGATCTTATTATAGTATTATATATTCTGGTTTTAGCCTTCCTGCATACATACATACTTGGAGCTCATCAATGACTTCAAGCTGCCAAGTTTTTGATTTCCCTTAATTATTCTTGCTCTGGCTTCCTACTCTTTGTGGCGTTTCCTTCCATCAGTACCCCCAAGCATATAAACTGCTTCGCCCACTCGAAATCATATTCTTGTTCTCCATATACTGTCACAGTCAGGCGTTCGGTTTCCTCTTCTGTGCTTGCCATCACCTTGTTTCCGTTTTTTTCTGGTTAATTTCCGATCTGTGTCCCCTTGCTTCTTTTATCAGTTACCACGCCAATTTTTCCAGCTCTTTTGTTCCGACTTTGCTATCGCGGTTAGATCATCTTCGAAGACCACTGTCTGATGTTCGTTGCTAAGAGGAGTTTCTTTTATTTTTAGTTTACTGATCCTTATTATTTTTCCTAGCACTACATTGAAAAGTATCGAAGATAGCGGATCGCCCTGTCTAAGACCCTTTTTTGCTATACATTCCTTTTACGTAAATCCCCTACATATTACTTCGTCGTAAGTAATTTGGATATAGTAGATACTACAAGAACAAGATAGTGTCGTTCTTAAGGAATTGTCATCATCATCAATCTTTTATAAATGTTCCCACAAGCGATGACGAATCTCAAAAAGGAAAGCGTTGGAGAAATTTCGCCTGATATTTCTTCTTCAAAATTATTTTTCTTTTAATTTTGCCCTGTTACACTACCGATGACAAAAGTAAGGGATTATTATTGTTATTAAAATTAGCAACAAACTATCATCCCAAAACATCGACACGCTCCCAAAATTCAAGACGTTTCCAGAATCGTCGGCTAGCGCTCTCTCGCAACGTTTTGTTCGAGTCTAATCTCACCCTCTCCTAAAATCAATATCGTCAGCTCGAACAGGAACTAATTTTATTAACCGATTCGATGCCTCTGCCTTTCCGGCGTCTTCCATCTAATCGAGTTCATTATCTCGTAGGGAAAATTCGAGCCGACACGTATTCTGCGTTTCGTCAAGCGTCGTCGGTCCCATTGGCCGTAGTAAATTTAAATATCGCATCGTGCGCTGGTAGGCACCGGCGCGAGCGTTTCGCATATTTTAGACACGGCGCTTTTGGTAACTTTCTGCCGTGTCGGATCGTATTTCCGAAATTGCAGGAACGACACGTGCCCCCTTACCGAACGGGGTCGAAATATTCGATTAGATCGAAAACGTGGGAATAGAAGAACGAGACAAGGGAATGAGTCATTACCATGTGTGGAAGAAGTATTCAATGCAGTTCTTATCGTATTTTTATTTACTCAGCTTGTTAAAGGCTTCTTATCGGAAGTTTCGATATGCTGTAGGGATGAGAATTTGCCCAATTGGACTAGCACAAAATGATTCAAATCTTAGGCGTTCTATATTTCAATCTAGAAGTGAGAATTCACCTCACTAAAGCGCACAAGGAGTTCAAGGTCGTTCAGACATGCTTTACGAGTGATGTCTTTCTTGACATGTTCAAAGCGTCAAATCAGAAGATTGTTACTGATATTCTGCATCCAAAAGCAACCATAGATCATCAACGACTTCTTGAAATTCGTATTGAAATGTTAACGCGCAAGAACCTGCGTGGGCGCCAACTATTCAGGCGCCCAAACAACGGTCCGGTGACTACTCGACTTAAGATTTTACTAACGATAAGATATGACCTCACTACCAACTACATTTCTAACCTCGAAAAAAGGTTAACATTCAATGAAAACGTTTCTTCTGAAAAACTTCCCGTTACTCACATCTTCCGTAACAGCAAAATATATATATTTTTTCAATTCCCGGCAAACTTCACGCGACCGTATTAAATTTCAGAAACTTTAAGACGCCATCGATGTCCGCGAGTTTTAAATTAGATCGAGATCTCGACCGGTCCATTACAGGATAAAGTTTATGTGTCTTATCGGCGATGGCATGGTTAAATCTCCGCCTCGATTAAGCGGCACGAAATAGGATTTCTTTTCTGAAACGGAAGGACGAGAATCGGAATTCGCAAAAAGTTTCGTGCTTTTAGCGCGTGCGTGGATGGACGTATACGAAACGGAGAAAGATTTACACCGGTTCCGCGAAGAGTTAATTGAATCGGAGGTGTATATTAGAACTTCTTTTAACTTTAACTTGACGGTTTCGATGTTGGCAATCCTGGTATACATGAGAACGAAAGGTTTCGTATTTTTCAGTCCATAACATGTCAAGAATCAGTTTTAGTTGTGTAGATTGAGGGGAAGGACGTGAAAGATGACATGGTAGGTGAACTGACATTCTTCGAGGTGACCGAATTGTAAACAGCAACAACTAACGTTGTGTCGTTAGTTCACTAGTTCGTATCATGGCGTAAGGACAAGATGGCGTCAGTCAAAATGGCATCACAAAGACTGTTGGTAAAATGGTATGTCGTTTTATCCACGTGGTTTCAAATGCACGTTGATTTTAGCCTTTGGCTTGGTAGCTAAGAGTGAACGACGTCAACGGAAAGACAGATTGGCAGAAATGGTCAAATGCAGATGCGAAGGATGCATTGCAGCTGCAAAAACATGGAAAAATTAGATGGTTAAAGGCTGCAACTGTGTGCAACCTACCTCAAAGAACGCCATATCTAGGAACTCGGAACAAATCCAAGGTACTAGCTGGGGTAAAAAGACCTTGATCGATTTTGAACCACATTCGATTAATGCTTAGAGGAAGCTTAGTTTGTCATCTGAGAGATCTAGATTTCAGACTATTCGGTCTTCCCTGCTTGAGGTCTATCAGTTTGCAATGGGATATGGCATCGATCATCATTGTAATCTTCAACTAACATTGCTGTCTTCTGTTACAGAACGAGGGTGTAAATCTACCCCAAAACGGAAAATCGAAAAATAGATATTTAAAAGCCGTTGATGCCTAAAATTTATTATTTTGATGCACCAAATAATGGGAATGGGACTTTTGCCGCGGCTATTTCGCAGCGGGGCGTTTCATTTAAGGAATCTATCTAGTAACAATTGGAATAAGACAAAAACCATTTTCATAAGTAGAAAGTCTTTAATGTAGAAAACACAACTTTCTCCAATTTTGACTAGTAGCCTTTCCAACTGCCTTCCATGAAAATCTTAAAAGTGATATTCATCTGTTTTGACGTCTTTTGAAGTCCTTACCTAAAATTGAAACATCAGAGAGCAAAAGCAAAAAGGAAACTAAACAGTGGGGGAAGGGTAATCAACAAAAAGTCTTGAGGAAACTTAATTACTTCGAAGCACAGGACGATTTCAGTGGCGACCGTAATAACGACATTGTCTCCCTCTGTTGCAATGAATCTTTCACTCAATCAAAGGTAAAAGAAACGTGAAATGTGAAGAAATGGGCACAGATAAACTGCGTGGACACCAGTTTGAGAACAAAGAAATACATTTGTGAAGTCGGCATTAGTTAAAATGGATCTGCCGATTCTATCGACTCTTCATTGGTGGAATGATACATGGTGGGAGGGAAAAAGGTTTCGTTTCTGTTACCAATTTTAGTTTTGGTTTATTAAATCAAATTAATTTATAATTCCTCTATTTGAAGGAGTTACTGTTAAGTTTTTGGATACACTTTACCATAAGCAGTAACAGTTTAACAATAAACCAGTCTACTGAGAATTTAATTAAATTTCTTAAAGATAATTGCACCGGCCTAGCTCTTAATTAATGATATAAAAAGCATAAATTATAACAAATTATATTTATAAATTTTGAGAAATATTTAACATAAATTACCTAGTGTTGTGTGTGTGTGAGTGTATATTTTCTTTTCGAAGATAGTTCTTCCCATACCTTCTCCCTTAACTTCTATTCTCGATGCACCTTTAATTTCCATGGATTCTTCCCCTTCTTAGATTCTATCTTCTCCGGTATGGTGAGGTTCTTTTATTAGGTGGTATTTCTTCTTAATACCCTTTTATTCCAAATATGTATATTTATGGACTTATTTGTTGACTTATCTATCTTGTCAATTTTCTTCGTGGTTAACCAAACAAACTTTTTATTTCTTTTGGAAATCAGGACTACACTGCTTTATTTCTAAGCTGTCCACGAAACGAAAACTTTAATTCCCCTTGACTCCAGTTCAACCAGGTATATCGCTGTTATAGAAACCTGTATTGAATGCCGATGTATCCTTGGTTATTTCCGGTAATTTTTATGAATTTTTGTAATGTATAAATGTTGTATATATGGGTCTGAATGATAACAATGGCTTTTTATCCATTAATATATGCCTTTTATAAAAATTAATAATTTTATTTCTAGTGACATTTGTTTCTTCCATTAAACGACTCTGGCTGGAGTTGAAATAAGAAGTTAACACCCGTAGGGTAATAAAATGGTCAAAAGGTGGTGGGCGTGATGTCGAAAAGGTATAAATAGAACCCCAAAATAAACCGTATGACAATTGAGGACCATAACCCGAACATTAGCTGTAACTTTTAATACACTGCACCATACATCGTCATTTTATGTATTCTTCCCCTATATTGTTGTTTCATTGCAAAAGTCTTTGCAGAAACGTGGTGCACCGTTTGAGAACATATTGTAGTTTCGAGATTCGATGTTTTTTTGTTGACCCAAAAGTAAAATTGTAATTTTTCCAACTCATCGAAAGATTGCAGCAATTACGATTGACCACCACCCTAAAGTTAATTTTCCAGAGTTCACAAAGATATTTTTTGAAAAATTCTTCCAACAGAGCTCACCCCTAGCACTTACGTACATGCATAAATTCCACATCGCACCCAAAATCGATCCGCTCTCGAACCCTATCGCCGCAAACGCCATAAAAACTTTCCACCATCGTTACACTCCCTCCTATTTTCATAAGAATAAATTCCTTCGACAGCAAGAACGAGAAATCCTTTCGGGAAAACTTATTCTCGCCACAAATTTACGCACAATGTTACCTCACACCCCTTCGCTCGCGCTCCTAACAACCGCTTTCGTTTTTCTCTCTCCCCGTCCTCTCCTTCCCTCCGTTCCTTGTTTCTCCCTTTCTCATTCCCTTGTTTCAATCTCTCTCTCCTCGCCTTCTCCTTCGTACCATCGCTCGTTTCCCTCCTTCTACCTCTCTCTCGTTCTCTCCATTAAGTTTTATTTTATTAAAAAGGGTTTTCGAAATCGGCAGCCGAACCGGGGAACGTCGGCAATAAAAGTCGTTATTAAGGGCCATATATTAGGCGGGCGACCTCGCTTCGCGCCGGCAGTGTTTAGTTTTCGCGTAAATTCGCCCCCTTCGGTCCACTGTAAAGCGATCGGAGTCAGCGACAGTTGGCCGGGATGATGATTTGTGCGCGTTTTAATGATCGCGAGAAGTCGAATTTACTCGATTTGGTGTCGTTAGGCGGATAATTATTTTAAATTATCCGCTCTTACGTTTTAATGTCGTTAATTTGTTTCGCTTAGCTTCGACGCTTCTGCGAGAGGGAGAGCTTGAAAGTTATGCCGGATCATAAATAGAGAGCGGATGGTTTATGACATGACGTAATCCAACACGATCGTCCGGATTTTCAATCAACATCTTACGGTTTAGTACTCCGCATTAAGGGGGCGACTTGAGAGTTCATAGTCAACAGATGGCACCACTATCCAAAAACAGTACTAGTTTGTAGGAAAGGAAACTGGAAAATTAAGCACTTTTTTTAAATAAAAATCATTAACAAACCGAAAATGAACGCACTAAACTAGGGTATCGTTATATTATCAATCTGAAATATGTCTGTATATTCTGAGAAAACATGATCCAAACATTGCAAATGAAAAGAAAAGTTGCTAAAACAAAGTATATTACAAAACCTTGCCGCGATATTCTACATGTGAAATTTGTAAGAATATGAACAATTCGGTATGTAAAGGGAATAATTTGTATCTGCAAAGTGAACGTATGGCAGGCAGTTAATTTAAGAGTCCTCAAAATCCTGGCAAAAGTATATCCATTGTCTCATAGATGTTATTCTAAAAATAAATGCCAAACAAAACATTTCAACTGTTAATACAGGAGCATTTGCTCATATAAATATAAAGAGATGTAATGCGCCTTGTGACAGAATCTTCTTGGCAACATTGTGAAACGGAAAACATATCTCTGTCTCGCTTGTTGAGAATGCAGAGAAGTGCGCTCGCGTTATAGAAGCCAATCAAGACCGAAGTTCAGCTCTTTGGCGACTGTATTCTAGGCAATATAGGTTATGGTCTCGTGTTTATCAAAATATGTATTCGCGATATTATTTTATATGCCGTAGTAAATAATCAAGTAGGCGAAAAATAGCCTGCAGTTTTTCCAATTGAGTGTTTGGTGTAAAGAAAAGCGGGTGGTTTATGAGATGACGTTGACCTACACAAACAGCCAGGTAGATCGTCTGATTGTTTGTGCGACGTACCTAATCAACACCTAACCGGCTTACTGCACTGTGTTAGTCTATTTCGCTCAATTTGAACGGTTTTACAGAGAGAGGTTGAGACCTCTACTGCATGATAGATAGGGAGCGGATAGTATATGGAATGATGCAAACCTACACTACCTTTCATAAGGAAGGGATTACTAGACGTGCCTCAACTACGGTATTACTGACGACATAAGACGCCAACTCTTAATGAAAAAGCAGCAGTAGTTAAATTTCCGAAATATTTATTTATTATTGTCAAACTATTATTATATATTAACTATTCAATCACTCCTTCAGGAAATGTAATAATCCTTTTATCGGTATATAGTCGTAATCATTTTATTTAAAAATACTTACCTTCTATTTGAATTTCGAAAATTTGAAAGAGAGCCTACTTCGTCAATTCTAAGAAGAATCAACCGATTTTTTATAGGACTGCAGAACTCTTTATCATTGAAGAAACATTGGTTTGGATTTGGAAATTGTGGGAACGAGTGCTAAGAGTGTAAGAAAATCAGAAAAATGAGGAAACTGGATCAACAATACCAAGGACACGTTCCGGAATACCGAAAGTGATCAGTGCGGCTAGAGATCAAAGATACTATTAAAATCAGAAGGAAATAGACGCTTAACGGCTCCACAAATTCGAGTCTTGACTTTCCCGCGTTAACCTAGAATCAGTACATGTTCGTCTTCGATCAAACGAACACCGTGTTTTAAACAACTTTGGTTTTTAAAAAGAGGTGTAGAATTTAGAGCAATAATCTCGTTTATTATGTGTGTTCGAACAAGCTTTCAATTCACTTTAACTACATGTGATTAAATTTTAATTCTAGTTGGAATTTCATAAAGTGGAGAAGAATATTATGACTGATGAGTCAATGTTCCAAGTCTTCGGAAATAATCGCCATGTTCTTGTTCGAAGAAGAGCAGATGAAGAAATGATGCAGGTGTATGTTGTGCCAACAGTAAAACACGGTGGTCTGTGATTCTTTGGGGATGTTTTTTTTCGATGGCATTGGAGATGTTTATAAAATTAAGGGTATTTTAAGAAAAGGGAATTATAGGGGACATTTTAGAAAACAAGGCGGTCCTATCAGGACTCAAGTTGATTGGAAATCAATTCCATTTACAGGAAGACAACGATCCCAAGCGTGCATCCAAGCTGTGTAAGGATCACTTTCAACAAACAGAACAAGAAGGAATCCTTATAAACATGAACTGGTAAACCCAATCATCTGTTTTGAATCCAATTCAGTTATTATGAGATCAGCTGGATAGAAATATAAGAGAGACCCACAGTCGAGTAATCAACTTTTGGCGGAAGATACAAAATGCCAGGGAAAGTATGCCACAGGATACTCTACAAAAGCTGGTCTCAAGGTTGCCTAACATTTATAAAGCTGTTATTAAAAGTACGGGTGGTTGTTTTGACGAAAGGAAAATTTAATAAAAATTTTAATTGTTAATACGAAAACTGTTGTAAACATAACCAAGTTTCATAAAAGCTATATTTTTTAAATAGAAGCTTTTTGTTTTAATAAAATCACTGCTATTTTCTTTAGCGATCCCTCACTTATGATGGGTAGTATACATAATCATCCAGATAAAGCGTCTGATCGTTTGTGTGGCGCGTCTAATCAACAACTGACCGGTTTACTGCTACGCGAAAAGTCCGAAAATCCATCCCCGGCTAGTTTCAGAGAGTTAAAGTAATTTCTGGCCTCAAGCTTTGTTACTAATTCAAATCGATATACATATATTACAGACAGCCGATGTATCTTCAAATTCCCCGTCCCACGCAGTTTCAACCGGCAATAAACGTAAGTCGTAACCGCCCTCGCCTAAAACTACTACATCTCCACGATAGGGCAATTCATCGACTTTCATCGCACACGCCCCGAGAAATTCTAAATTCCTCGCACGTGACAGCTCGACGCGCGAATTCGAAGATCTATATTTTACAAGTCCGCGGTAGTAAATTCACCTTTAAAAACCCTCCTCTACGCCGCCGCGAAGACGACGGAGACCGCGTCCGTAGAGGACTCCGTAAAAGAGCTTTTTCGGCTTCTTCCTCTTTTCCTTCGAATGGAAAAGGATTCCGCGGCGAGACCGCATACAAATTATTTTATTAACGTCGCCGGGTATTTTCCGTCGTTAATGGAACGAGCGACCGGGGCAGGCCGCGCGCATAGAAAGGAAGTAAAGGAAATATGGGCGTCGGAGATGTTGAATTATTTCCGGCGCTCGTGACATGATTTACGGAATTAATTATTTCTGGGGATCGGACAGGTTTTACGGAATTATGCTTTCCTTTCTCGTCGCGGTATTGAATTTTAATTTGCAGGTGGATGGAGAGGATCGTGCGCGCTCGTTGAAGTGGAAGATACTCCGATGCGACGGTTTTACCGACTTCAATGGAAATAATTAAGTGGAAGTTTAATTGGAATGTTTTCAGGAAATTCCAGGTTAGCTGTTTAAAAGAAATGTGTGCTCTTAGTAGGACGGACGCCGACCGTAGCGATGGTTTAAACTGACAATGAGACACATTCACCCACCATACAGTTAGCGATTTCCTTCTTGAATTCTGAATAAAATTTATTCATAAATTAATCAGAATACTTCAGATGTAATAAGCAAATACGTGATCGGGATAAGAAACACAAGCCTAAGGTGATGCTTTTGCTTTTGTTACGTGCCTTTTTCCTGCAAAAAGCCTAGTTAACAAAGCTAGATGGAAATACTCGTACCAGCAGTTGCCCTAGCTCCTAAAATCAGCTAGCTAAAATAACATAAGCTAGCTAGCTAACATAAAATTTAAGTAATATTTACGAAACAGTCCTAGAACATTAAGAATTGCCCCAAATAAACGTACTATAACTAAAAGAAAACAATGGTTAAATGAAGAATTTAAGGAACTGGTAGACGCAACGAGAATGGCAAGGCAAGAAATGTTAATCAACTGCAACGAGAGTAGTAAACAACAATACAGGGGAAAACGAGCAAGTTTCCAAACGAGATGCAGAGGCTTCAAAAGGCAATGCAACTAGAAGATCCAAAGCATTGAGGAAAAGTTTTAAAATAGGGGATCCCGGTCGTTCTATCGAGAACTAAAGCAAAAGAGAAACGTTTATTTGAGAACGAAAGAAGGAGCATTTTTCAGCGATAATGACCAAATAGTGTCTGACCTGAAATCTTTTTGACCAGCTGCACAACGGAAGTGGTGCTGAACAAAAACAACACCAAACCAAACAACTTCCCTAGGCGAGATACGCATAGTACAATCAACAGAACAAAAATTACAGATAGTATCCAAGACCTGAAAAGCAACGAAAGCCCGAGGACAAATGATATACAGTCGAGTCTCGTTTATCTTCACTCCTCCGAAACGAACGAGTTTCGTTTATCTAAGTCGGCAGGGGTCCCCACTACCGCCACCGTTGCCATGTCAACTGGAATTGCGTCACCTCCACCCCTCCCATTTCTTCCAAGCTCACTCTAGATTCTAGCGTGACGGTGAAATTGTGGAACATGGAGGGGAGGGTGGAACTTAAAATAAACCCAGTCCCAAGTTAGGATAAATGAAACTCAAAATACATGAGCCTCAAGATAAACGAGACTCGACTGTAAGTGTAGGAATGCTAAAATCAGATGGTGATCAACTGTAGTAAAATGAAATCAAATATGTTTGGCATGAAATTAAACGTAACTTTCGACAGCAAACAGCTGATCTCAGAAAATGAACTGAAGTATAAATTGACGCTTAACGTTATAACAAACTAAATTGTATTACTACACGATCATTGAAGATCTTTCCGAAGAAAATTTGATAGGAAATTCGGAACGATGCATAACATAAAGCTTTACTGCACTCTAAACCTCGAACTTATCATTTGTAATGTTCCACTTTTGATGTAGCTATGACTACCAACTACCATCGAATTTTGTGTGGTATGTAAGGCTGTGGGTAATATTTTTCGACGCCGATTAACTTCAGACCTTGAACGATACATAAGTCCTTGAAAAATAAAATTTCAGACCCTGAAACAACAAACAGTCGCCAACAAGGTGAAGAAAACACCATGAAACGACAACAATCACAAAACTAAATCAAGACGACTGCTCCGATGCTAGTACGGCCAAAAATTTAAAAGTTTAATTGAGTAAAAGGTTATATCCATTGTATAACGTTACCTTAAAATCTAGAATTTTTGGGGTTTCCACAAATGGAAGAGAAGTTGAAGGAAACGGGTCGCCCAACAACAACTGGATAAGAAGATGGGCGCGTTAAAAAGCAAGACAATTGTGGAATTAACAGATCTCAGAAACGTGCGATAAGCAGCAACTTCTTCAACTTGATATGCTTCTTCATTAACGCGGAAAATTTCTTAAATAGTTACAATTTTCAGAAACTGGAGACTTTTTTTTTGGTCAACTTATTTCGGTATATGACACTCATCATCTTTAACTATAGCTGCAAATTATAACTATTTTTTATAAAGTGAGACATCTCAAGTTTGACGAATTTAAGCTAGCAACATTGTATGTGCTGATGGTAAACTACGATTTCTTTTGAAAAAAAACTAATTTTTTATCGAATATGTCGCAAATGATATCTAAACTTCTGGTAACTTTAAAACTCAATTTAGTCAATATATTTATTCAATTTTATTCACATACTAAATTTGGCCGTAACATTTGAGGTGGCACACTCTTTATAAAATCCAGGGGAATTTCATTACTATTAACATTCCAACGGACTCCAGATCGAAGTGCTTGAAGCATGGATATGACATGAATAAAAAATGACCACCCACAAAAATTTATTGGATCAACAATCCCAACCAATCGTAACTAGCGACATCTTCTAAAAACCCGCTTTGAAAATTTGAAATCAAATCGCAGCTGAAGATTCACTTCCAGGTAGGATAATAGAACTTTCCAAGCCATTTGGGAAGCTGATCAACGTCCTCGAATAGATGGCGCAGGATCAATGACGTGTGTAGAGGCCATCTAGTCATAACAAACTAAGGCCAATAAGTAAAGCGTTCCACAGCTAAGAATAACAACTAAGAAAGACGAAGAGGCGAAAACAAGTGCGTATGACGACCTGCTTGCATAAATAAATCAATCAAATCTTAACATTGAAGTCACAATCGTCGAAGATATTTGGAACCAAAGTTGGCCGAATTGCAACGCCCTCCGAAAGCGCCATCTTTCTTACAGCCTCCCACAACATGTAAACTTCAGTACAAAAGATTCGTTTGTTGATGAGATATTCCAACAGCGCAACTTAATACTAAGCATTAAGCAGCCATATGACGACCTGGGGTTTCTATCTTTAAAGAAAATTGTGTTCTATCGAAGGCAAGTGTATTGAACGGGTAACTTGGCAAGCATTTTTTGCGCTTTTCACATTTTTTACGGGCTTAAGATACAGATAAATTCCAAATTAAATAGGTCTCTTTTGCACCCGCACTTTGACCAAGACGAACCACGGCCGCCATCTACGGACGAGTAGCTATAATACGAGCTGTTAGGTCCGAGTTGTTCGTTTCAAGAGAACTCTATTCTATCAAAGTGAAGAAATCTGTGCTAGTGAAAGAGCTTTTATATACTGTTTCTATTACAGATGGTTTCTTAGACTTCACCTGACTTACTAGCTTTCATCGCAGGTAAATTTCAGATCAAAATGATATTCTTTTGTATCTGTCCTATAACCAAGACACCTACAGGCGCCATCTAGTAGTAGGTGGCTGTATTACTAGAAAGAGGCCCGCCATTCGCAGGAAACTGTTGGCTTTCAAAGAGAAGAGCATTGCGTGAACAAAATATTCATTACCAACCGATTTTTTCAAATCCTACTGCCCTTTAAACATAGAGGATGCATATGTCGCAGAATATTTAACATTTTCTTAAAAAGGAAACATGTTTTGCCTCCGAGAAGGAGAAAGGAGAACAGTCGTAAATAACTCTCCGAAAAACGATCTCTTAATTGAGGTGCATTTCTCTTTGGTTACTTTTTTCGCTGTTTTCCAATTCACAATACAAGTGAACACCTGTTACAGTGGGTAATGCCGGAGATAAGCCAAACCGATGGTCCCGATTCTTATGAAAGAATTGACAAAAGCAATCTCGCGTTAAGATGGAAACGATTCCTATGTTAGAAAGGGGAGAAATAGCTATAATCTGGACCACCCTCATGCATTGGATGGGTTGGTTTACTTGTCTGTGCTATTTATTGCCTTTGCACTTATTTGTCTGGTAATGAAATCAGGTTTTGTGTTTCTCGTAAATTCTAAGTATTCCACATAGAAGTATCTGGACAAACAGAATCTACGACGCATGTTACCTCCTCTGTTCCGTCATTTCCTAAGGCTTATTACAATTCCTTTGTAATTCTTATATTTTTGCTATATTATTCCTGCTTTTGCATAGAAGTGTTATAAATCCCAGATTTCAACGTATTTTGGATCTCAGTACTACATAAGGTAAATATCATAAAACATCAACTGCCCCGTTGCGGTAGCATTTAAACGAGGTCCCTACCTGAGTTTCGACGGTGAAAATTCTTCAAGTTATCAGATAATGAACATCATCATAAATTCTTTGGATCTTATCTAGCGTATCACAATGCAAAACGTTTAACCGGTGGATCATCCATTGTACTTAGAATCCACCTAACTGAGGCAAAAGGAAAGTCAGATAAGCTAATGGTTTGACACCAATAGCGCAGGTACTCACTTCCTTTAAGAAAAATCGATAAGAGATTTGCAAGTATAGTTGACAAAAATCGGTGTTTCCCTAAATTCTCAATAATTAACGAGAAATTAGGAGCTATAATTAAATATTTATTATCTCGAAGATACTTCTTGGAAGCGTCTCCTTTATATTTCCCTTGTTTTCATAAAATTCAAGATAAATTGAGAGGAGAATTAAAATTTCTCAATGGTTTTGATATCATATTACTAATACCAGGTCTTCTTCCCAATCCACTTATCGTTTTTACCCGTTTCATTCTAAAGAGCAGTTCAGAAATGTAAAACTCGTAAGTAGGCACCGATATATTCAAAGTTCTTCATCGTTTCGTACTTTTCTCGTTTTCGTATTTTTCTCGTTTTGTACTTAAAAGCCCTTTAGGAAAATGAAATTCGGACGTAGTTATTTATAAATTTCTTTGTCGAGAGAAAAAGAAATTACGTAATTTGGATCCGTATATTTTACATATGAACATTTTCGCCGGAAGCGAACACATGCGGTAATTTTATTTGCCGCTTTCATTAGCGCTCAACGTAAACACTCCTAATTACGTTTCGTTTAAATAAATTTTCGACGAAACCGAAAGCAAACATACGCGCCAAATTAATTCGTATGTAAACAGATACGAGTTAGAGGTCGGGGTCGGTCGCTCGTTAGTTGGTCGATTCGTTAGTAATTATACGAGGAATTGATCCTTCCTGCTATTTGAACGAGCAAACAGTCGAAGATTCTGTTATGATTCGCTCGATGAGTATTTACGACCTCGGTGGCGGTGGTGGCGGAGTGAAAGCGCAAATGCTAACACCATCAAGTTATGTCGTCCCCTAATGAGGGTTGTAGAATCGCAGGGTAAATAAAAGGCAATAAAATTTTAAACCAAAACTAAGCTGAGGGTTAACTTTCGTTTCTGTTCTGGCCATAAATTATTTTAATGCGAGAAATGAGTTTGTGGAACGAGATGGTAATCGAGTGAAAGACGGGATAAAGCAGGTACAAAGTTTCTATTCCCGAAATCGTCATAGTTTCGACGATTTGGTTTCGAGGTTCGTCCTTTGAGAAATGTGTGAAGGTACGAAATTGACAACAAACGAATTAACGGTCTGCACATCTGTAGGGATATAGAAGTCAGCTGTAAGATTTTGTAACTCATAATTTCGAAATATTCGACTGACGGATCGGGTTACTCTTGCAGAGCTCGTCCGGTTTTCGATGGCTCCAAATCAGATATACTTGCCACGTAGATAGGTGCCATCCGAAAAGATGTAAGGTTTATTAACACTAGATAACAATATTTCGTTTTTTCCTTTTGTTATATGAATCTCAATTGCCGAATCTTATAGTATTTTTGGCGCAGATTTCAAATCAAAAAGACCACTCACTTTTTCCCACCAGGAATAATTTCTTTTGTAATTACTATTTCTTTGTTCTCAAAAAAGGTATTGCGACAATAGTATAACACGATATTATACCTGCAATTTCTATATGCTTACAACCTCCTCCTTGATGATTTCCTGGTGTCGTTTCCTGTTGGTACATGAGTCTTGGGATTCTAGTAGCAGTCAGCTGGCATTTTCCTTGAGGGCGTGCTTCCATGGTGATTTTTCCTGATGAAAGCGTCCTCAATGTCCATCACTCACAGCGCCAAGGTTTCATTGGTAGGAAGAAATCCAGATGAGAATTTAAGAACTGCAACTAAAGATTCACTTCTTAGATATATCACTGAAGTGATATATCATAGCTTAGTGCTTTATAGTTTTGAAGAAACTCCGTTATACTTTTTTGCAGTTATCTGCATTATGATTTCCAAGTTGTTCAAAACTCTTTTAACGATTTTGACGCAGCAACCTCCTAGTTGCCCTAATCGCTTTCAAATTCAATCCAATTCAATAGTTTTCGTATTTGCTGTACAACGAATGTACCTTCCTTTCCCCTCGCATTACTTATCTATTAGGGAACTTGTCTTTTATAAAGTGATCATGATCCATTGCTTGAACGAAATTCGTCGTGGTAGTAAAGGTAAACTTTTCCCGATTTTACTAGTGCCGGACTGATTACAATAATATCTGATATAATTGTATTTGTATTGCCCATTGCTAGAGAATAGGAAGCAAAATTGTAAAAAATTTGAGGCTGATATTCCGACTTGATATGTTTTCTGAAACAGCACCAGGAAATACATAAAATTCTATATTTTTATTTGTTTTATTCAATATTTCAAATATTAACCGCTTAACGACACAGAATTGGTATATACATTCTAAGAAAGATGGGAATTAATAAAAATTTCTCAAGGATTTCAATGAAGATCCAAATATCACCAATTAATGTCATATTCAGAATATTTGTTATTCTAGTCACCATAATTTTTATTTTGGTTTATTTATTTATATTATTATTACAACTTAATTTATGAAGACTCAATTGTCTACTCAACCATTTTACGAGCGAAAAACTTGGGAATAATAGAAGCAACAAATAAAATACAACAACCGAGAAAGTAGAAAAACAACTCGGAGATAATGCCCTAACGGGTAAGCAGTCCGTCTCGAAATTTGGGATAAAATCGTTGAGATGAAATTTTGATAATGTTTCCCGGTTTACCTTCAAGTAAATCCCTTCTTTCGAAGGGATATCGGCGAGGAAACGATTTCTGGAGGCTCTCCTTGCGATCTATCTAAGATGAATTTGCGATTATTTCTTCTTTTTCGGTGTTATTTGTGAGGGTAATATGGAAGTAACCATACTACTAAAACTTTAGAATTCCTCGTAATTATTTCTTCAACAAAAGCTTTCAGTTCCTTTATCGTTCTAGTCAATCACCGCCTTGAACTAAGAAAAGTAAGAATCAACATGACTTACGATGACGTGAAGTACTATTAACAATAATACAACAATAATTTTATTCATAGAAATGTACTGGTCCTTGTCATTAAAATTGTTATTTAATCCCTTGGACGTGTTGCCACGACGACATTAATTTCGGATGTAATAAAGGTAATTAGCAACCCTTCAAGTTTTTTGGAAGTAATTGTTAACGAATTTGCTAATAAAATGCGAATATTTTGATTAATTTTTTAATGTAATTGTAAAACATTTTATGTTGACTCCACACATTTGAATATTGTGCAAGAATTTTTATGCAAACGTCTTCAATTTATGGAATTCAAAACGCGCACTACTACATCCCTTTAGTATTTTGTTTATTACCTTCTAAATCTCAAAACTCGTTTCTCAAATGTTTCAAAAATTATATATGAACATTGCAACAAACTTGGACTTGTTTTTAAGCCGCTAAAAGTAACTTGTAATTTTGGCGAATTAATTTGTTTAGGAAATTATTTTACGATAGAGGTTTGGACTTACATTTTTAAAACAAGAATCATTAGTTGTTCTGTTAAATTGTCATTCTTAAGGGAATTAGGATTGAAATGAACTAATTTAATTTTGTTCTGAAAGAAATTTGAAAAAGTCAAAGTAACAATGAAATAATTTTAACTTAAAAGTAGTTAATTTTTTTGTCTGGGGTATTTAACCTTCCTATACTCACGCATACGGTCTGTGAGACCGACTTATATAGTATAGTATACGTCTTTCATTTTGACGTGAGTATAGGAAGGTTAATCTTAGGATTTTGCCATTGATTTCACCGCAAGCTCAAGTCTTGAGGATGTCGAGTAGAGTTCGTCCGTGATGCTTCGTCCTCGTCTTACTTTCTACTGAAAATTAGGGCTTTATGGTCGAAATAGGTATTCGAAATTTCCTTATCTATCTGTACTCCTCGCTAAGCAACAGGACCATAATTATTTCATGTGTTGTGTATCCTGTTTTTTATCGTTTAATACTTTTTACTTAACTTTCTTGTTTATGACGTACATTTTTGAACACTGATTTTATACAATTTTAATCTAATGTTCGTTTTTTGTACCACGTCTCTTTCCTCTTGGGGACTGCTGACAGTGCCCACACCAACATTTTGTGCGACAATAAATATTATTATTGGTATTATTAGATATTATTATTATTATTGTTATTATTCCTCGAAGCCCACCATTTCCTCAACTACATTGCGAAATCAAACCGTACGTCGCCTATTTTATGACAAAATTGTATTGAATCCCAAATATCATTTATGTTTACTAACAACTGTAACCTGAAGGAAATAGAAGAAAGTTAAGGAAATTCGTGCGAATTAAGACAAAGATTAGACGCAGTGAATCTTAAGATCATCCTTTGAACCCTTTTTGATATCGAGCGCAGTTAATGTGTGAGGTTTTTATCTTTTGTTTTCTATTCCGAATAAAATCTGTAAGTATGTCTTGGTAGGTATTTTAATTGTAAAATGTCTTCTTTTGTACGGACTATCGCTGGTCTATCAATGCGAAAATCAATGCAGACTACCATTTTATTTGATTTTAATTGCACATCAGTACTGGTTACATCTGCTGTTTACTGTTTCTTGCTAACTCTTTGGACAAAAAAAATCGAGGTTATGACAAGAAATCGTGGAATCAATGAATTAATGATGAATGAATAAATGATGAAATTGTTGCGTCATCAAACGCGTGTACGCCAAGATACAGATCAACTTCAAAAAGTTATTTGAACTATGTAACAGAACTAACCACTAATTAAACTACACACCTGCGATATTACTACAAAGTCGGAACACAACTTTTTAAGTTTTATTGATAAATTCAACCAAAGTTGAATCGCCGTTTCAGAACTTCATCGTAAAATTCTAAACTGTTTATAGACGTCATCGAACTTCAGATCTTGGTTCATATCTGGCTCCACGTCTCGATCCAGATTTGGATCCAGATTTCTCTTAATCTTAGGGAATCATTTGTGTTCATTGTAATTGAAGGAAACAGAGCAGAAGAAATGTAAGGTTATTTTAAAAAATCGCTATTAAGTTTAGGCCCAATTGTTCTTGAAATGAAGTCGTCGTCCTCAGCAAGAGGCCGTTAAGTGTTGAACTATATGGTCGAAATATCTCTTCAGAGATATTCTCATCGGATTGGATTCCGGAATTGTATCGGTAGTTAAAAACTTTTAAAATTCTTATCTCACGATCTCACTTACATATTTCTTTTTTAGTGATCAGTTATAAATTGCAAACATTCCATTTCTATGAAATAAGTTCCCCAAGCGTAGAATATTGTTTGAAGTTAAGGCAGTGCTTGGCTCCACTTTATGATTACCTTGCTTACTTGTCGCTTCTAATTCGATAACCTGAACCTAGCCTTTATATCAATCGTAATGGCATTGGAAGTTATCAAAGTTTCCTGACTGCTCAACTTTCGGAGCACGAAAACTAATTTTAATTACACGAGATACTATAACAGGATCAACGTCAACCCATGCAGTTTTAGCCGCACAATTGATAAAAAAATTTTTTTTTAATGTGGTGAAATAATTAAATTAGGGGAATTCCATGAGTATCACCATAAAAAAAAATTGTATTTAAAAATAATGATAGGAAAACGTAATTTCGAATCAACGGGAGATCCGGTTATCGTACTCGTACGAGGATTAATTTTGTTACCGATCTTTCCCAAAATTTCAAGATTGATTTCTCAGCGCAAATATTGATAATCATTTAATTTTGGAAACTTTGTTTTGTCTTATATAAAAGCAAATTTCTTAATTTTACTCTGAAACGTTTACTATCGAGTTCTTGCCGTTTCCCAAAGAAGAACTTGAACAAAAGCCATCAATCATCACCATTCCCTTTGCCTCATTGGATCCTTTAATCGCTTTAAATTTACCAATTTTTGCCCCAGTATCCAGCCGTTGCGTGGTTGAGGAAGCTCATGTCTGAATTAGACATGAGTCTAGGTCTAATTAACACATGAGCCTTCTCAACGTCGATCTTGATAAGTATTCAAATAAATTTTCATTTATGATCCACAAATCGCATTTTCCTTTTATATCTAGCGCGAAATTTGCTGTAACCTCCCAACACAGAGAGCTATACAAACTTTCCTCTTTCGTTTCTTCTTCGCCGAGGATGACAATTTAACGAAATACGTATTTGGAATGTGGATGTATTGATAATCGATGTGGTAATGGTAAGAATCATTTTCCTTAAATTCAATGCAAACCATAAGAATGTGGCCTTGTTTTTCTCGATTCAAGAATACGATGGGGGAATCTTGTTAAGTGTGTGAGTGCACTTTTCAAAAGTAATAGCCTAAAGATTTTCCCCAAAAATTCAAGTTATAATTAGAACAAGATATTTTTATAAAGATGAAACCGTCAACGCCTATTTCAGAGAGTGAAGAGATAATACCAAAATATTCTTAACGATTGCAAGCAAACATGTTTCCAAGAAAATAAGCCATCAGCTACATATTTCCTGGAGACAAGGAATTGTTTAAGCAATATGTGGCCTGAAACATACATTGCCCAAATAATTAATTTTCTTCTGGAAATATGTGGATAAACTATTCCGGGAATTCTATTCAGTATGTTCGCTATAAGAAATTACATTTTTCGTTTCCTTGGAATTTTAAGATCAAAGTTTTTCCACGAATTAAAACCAATTCGTCAAATTATATCACATCTATTCCCCTCTATTTCCAATAATTTCAAAGCGATTTCTTCAAAAACCAATGGAACAAAGAAATCGCCATCCTCCCTCTCCCACAATTCGCGGCAAAAACAAAACAAAAAAGAAACAACAAATTTCATAAACAGCGCGAGACTTCCCTCTGAGCGCCTGATACCGAAAGCTGTCGTGGTGGGGACCGAGAAAAGGCGGAGCCATGACCAACGCAACACCCGCTGAACAGCTGAAAAGCAACAGTCGGTTTCAGGTTCAGTTACGCGCAGACATCGGTTGTAAGTGGATGTACAATTTCCGATACACCGAAAATACGCGCGCGACAACTCCAACTGTGATGTTGAACGTTAAAATCGAGTGATCCCCAAAGACAAAAGACTTTTTCGTTTCGGTAAAAATTCACGATGTTGTGGCCGGTAGTGTTAGTTTCGAACTTCGCGTTAATCGCCGCGAGATCTTTGTCGAGCGTCGAAGATATACCTCGAGGATGCGAGTGGCAAATGCAAGCGTCGAGGGACGACGACAAAGCCGAAGAGCCCGTCTTGGCGTGTCAGATACGGACGATCAACGGGACCGATTCTTTGGTAACCGGCTTGAGTCAGAAACAGGCCGATCGAGTGCAAGCTTTACGTTTGGAATGCAGTGATGTGTTGTTTTTCGAAAGCACGTTGGAAACGGCGAAGCCCTCCGGGTTATTTTCGACTTTGCGCTACCTGAAGGACTTGCGAGTGGAGTTTTGTAAAATACGTAATATCCCCGCGTCGGTGTTATCGCCTCTTCGTCACTTGAGGCACGTTTCGTTGCGTTCCCATAATTCCGACTGGTCGGCCATGACTTTGGAGTTGCATCCCGAAAGTTTCCTGGGTATGAATCAGTTACGTACGCTCGATCTAGGGGATAATAACATCTGGAACACGCCCAAGGATTTATTTTGTCCGTTATACAGCCTGTCCGAATTGAATTTGACGAAGAACAAGCTCCAAGATATTTTGGCGTTAGGCTTTGGTGATTGGAAACGGCGCGCAAAGTTACATGTGCGGCGGAAGTTTGGAGACGTTGGATTTATCGGATAACAGCATCATTGCCCTGCCGGAAAACGCATTTCTCGGCCTAAAATCCCTGGAGAATCTAAATTTGCAAGATAATTCCATCTCGAAGATCGCGGACAACGCATTCGCCGGATTAACCGCTCTGCAAGCCTTAAACATGTCTAGTAACTCCCTCATCACTTTACCGCCTGATATGTTTCGATCCTCCCGCGATATAAAGCGAGTTTATCTTCAAAATAACTCCCTCACCATCTTGGCGCCCGGATTACTCGAAGGACTCGACCAACTGGAAGTGTTAGATCTATCGAATAACGAACTTTCGAGCAGATGGGTCAACAGGAACACGTTTCGCGGCATCGTGCGCCTCGTCGTCTTAAATTTGGCCTACAATAAACTAACGCGGATCGATTCGAGCATCTTCCACGACCTGTACACCTTGGAAATCCTCAATTTGGAGCATAACGTCGTCGAAACCATCTCCGAAGGGGCCTTCACCGAACTGCGGAATTTATACGCCTTGACGCTCTCGTATAATAAAATTAAACGCATCGAATCCCATAATTTCGTGGGCATGCACGCCTTGAACCAACTATTATTGGATTCGAACGAAATCGATTACATACACGCGCAAGCTTTCGAGAACGTCACCAATTTACAGGATTTGAGCCTGAACGATAATAATCTCGGGCGAGTACCGATGGGGATCGGAAAATTGCGATTTTGAAGACTTTGGATCTCGGAAAAAATCGCATCCAATCGATCAGTAATTCCTCGTTCGAAGGATTGGATTTGGTGTACGGATTGCGTTTAGTAGACAACCACCTGGCGAATATATCCAGGGATACGTTCTCGACCCTCCCGTCGTTGCAAGTACTAAATCTGGCATCCAATCGGATCGATTACGTCGAGCAGAGCGCTTTCGCCAGCAATCCGACGCTCCAAGCCGTGCGATTGGACGATAATCAATTGAGCGATATCAGCGGAGTTTTCACCAATTTGCAGAGTTTGATTTGGTTGAACGTATCGTCCAATAACATACTCTCGTTCGATTTCGGACACCTTCCCACGAGCCTCGAATGGTTGGATATCCACGATAACGAGATCGCCGAGCTGGGAAATCGATTCGAAGTGACGAATTTGCTCCGGATCAAGATGTTGGACGTCAGTTTCAATTTGTTAACGGAAATATCCGAGGAATCGATCCCGTCTAGCGTCGAAACGCTGTTCTTGAACAACAACAAGATTCGCAGCGTCAAACCGAGGAGTTTCTTCAAGAAAAGCAATTTGGAAAAGGTGGTTTTGTACGGGAACGACCTCAAGCATCTCGATCTGGCAGCGTTGAGCCTGGAGCAGGTCAGCGATGACAAGGATCTTCCGCAATTTTACATCGGAGGTAACCCGTTCTATTGCGATTGTAACATGGAATGGCTCCTCAGGATCAATCACCTCAGTAACTTGAGGCAGTACCCGCAACTGTTGGATTTGGACTCCGTCATGTGCGAGATGGTCCACGTTCGCGGTTCTCCGACGAAACCGCTGCTCGAATTGAAGCCGTCGCAGTTTCTGTGCCCGTACGAAGCCCACTGTTTCGCGTTGTGCCATTGCTGTGATTTCGACGCGTGTGACTGTGAAATGACGTGCCCGAACAACTGTACGTGCTATCACGACCACACGTGGTCGTCCAACGTCGTCGATTGTTCGAACGCCGGTTACATCGCCGTGCCCGAGAGGATCCCGATGGACGCCACCGAAATCTACCTGGACGGGAAACGATCTGGGCGAGCTAGGAAGCCACGTATTCATCGGTAAGAAGAAATTGGAGGTGCTTTACTTGAATAACAGCAATATCGTCGCCGTGAACAATCGGACTTTTAACGGTGTAAAATCGCTTAAGGTGCTCCACATGGAGAACAATAATCTGGAGAAATTGCGCGGTTTCGAATTCGATCAGCTCGAACGATTGAGCGAACTCTATCTCGATCACAACAAAATTAATTTCGTCGGTAACAATACGTTCGCGAAAATGCGCGATTTGGAGGTGCTGAAATTGGGCGAGAATAAAATCGTGAACTTTACGCCGCTCAAGCAATTACAATCGAGTCTTTCGGTGCGCCTCTCCCTCGACGGCAACAAGTGGTCGTGCGATTGCGTCTCGCTCGCGGAAATCGAATCGTGGTTGAAGGATTCCGGTTCGGAACCGGGGAAAATTTTCTGCGCCGATTCCGACGAGTCCGTTTCCGATTTCGTTAAGCGTTGCGATAATACGGACAACGCGATCGCGACCTCCGTCGTTCAGAAGGAAATCGTCAAGAATAATCAGCTGTTCGGTGGGAATTACGTGCCCCTTTTGGCCGCCACGTTGGTCGCCGTTCTGGTCGTGTTCTTGATCATCGCGTTGGTGTTCGCTTTCCGGCAAGACGTTCGATTATGGGCCCACTCGAAATACGGCGTTAGGATCTTCCAAGATGGCCATTCGCACGAAGAGAACGAGGATCGCGATCGCCTCTACGACTGCTACATGGTTTACAGCCACAAGGACGAGGACCTGGCATCGAGAGCTTTGGGCCCCGAATTGGAACAGAACGGTTATTCCCTTTGCCTGCACTATCGCGACCTGCACCTCGTCGGCGGTGCTTCCTACTTGGTGGATGCCATGGTCGGCGCGTCCGATGCCTCGAGAAGAGTCGTCTTCGTCGTGTCCCCGAATCTGCTCTGCAACGAATGGACCAGGCCGGAATTCCGCGCCGCCCTCCAAGCGGCCCTTACCACCTCGTATCGTCACAAACTCATCTGCATCTTATACGGGGACCCGTTGGAGCCGATGGATCCGGAACTGCGAGCCTTGCTGAGGGCCTGCTCGGTCACGCGATGGGGCGAGAGGAGATTTTGGGAGAAGCTCCAGATACGCCATGCCCGATTTGATCAACAGCCGCATCGATCGCAGAGGGAAAAAGACATCGGATACCAGAAACAAGACGGCCACCAGATACACGGCGGCGCCGACCGCTCCCGAAACGTGGTGTAAGTACACCATGCCTTCCGTGCATGCCGCCACATTGACCCCGACCCCGACTCAAAGCACTTACGTCTCCGGTGATTCCGCTAGGAGCACCGAAGACGAGGGCTGTTCCAGCGCCAGCAGTCAACATTACGGTTCGGAACAGTTGAACCACAGTTACGTTTCGATCGACGGGAGACCACCGCAGTACACCCAGCTACCGCCCTGCAGGGAACCGCATCACGTGTACTCGACCATTCCGGAAAGCCAACCGCAATCGAGGACTTATTTCGTTTGAATGTGAGTGAATTTTCCACGTTAAATAAGGCTGTTACTTAAAATAATAATTAAAGATTACGTAACTTTGCATTAATGCTAACGAAAAATTGGTGATCTCTTGTTTAGGGTGTTACGCAAGATTCGACCGATGATGTGATTATGTAATTAACATATACATATAAATACGCTGTGTAATGTGTAATTCTTTCTGATGTATTTTCGCGATGATATATTTTTGCTAAAGATTCGAAGAGATTTACTAATAAGTGTGTGTAACTTGTAAATAGCGCCTCGTATTTGAGGGGAAATTCAGAAAAATTTTATAATTAATTTATTTCCTGTACATTTCCTGTATATATTCATATTTTATTTATAATTGAGCGTTCCGCTTCGACGGGACGAAAATCGATTGAGTCACTATATTTAAGTAATCTGTAAATATCTATTCCTATTTCCTACTTGTAAGATTTATCAGCGAAGACTGTTGTTAATATGTACATACATATATATTATATATATATATATATATATATGATAATAAGTATATGATACATTCTTTTGAATAATAACGAATGACGAATAAAATTTCTTTTTATGGAAACCACCCCGCGATAGTTTTATTTCCGAAGTCCTTCGAAAAGTTCCACATTTAATATTCACCGTTCCAGTTTCGTGATTACCTCCGTAATCTGATACAAATTTCGATTTAAAGTAAACGTTTGCTTTGATTTATTTATTTGGATAGTTTGCCTTCGCGATCGTTGTACCTACGATCCCAATGGAATTTATTACGTAATTACGACTGCATAATAAAACTACAACCTTGCCGTCTTGAATCGATTCATTTGTTAAAATGCAATTAGATCAAATTGCTTCTTTTAAATTAATAAGGAATGAACCGACTCTGTAAGTTTCAACGAGGATCGTTTAATTATGAATAAATTGTAAGGTAATGATCTGTTTATAATTGAATTTATTATTTTTAATTCGTGTAACCTGGATTTTATAAGATATCATGGAGTCATGAAGTTGAATCCGAGGCGTTCGATATTTTAAACAAATAACATTTTTAAGCTTAAAGGATTGGTAACAATAGATGCAATATTCAAGAAAATAGAATATTGAAGTTGAGTCCAGTGATACAGGAGGAAACAGTATGATGTCCACCTTGCATATCTGACAACACGTAAATGATTTCATTGAATAACTTTAATGGAAAGTGCTTGAACTTCGTGTGACACCAGGACTGTACTATTAAACTTTATCTCGATGGTTCGTTTTTCGTGATTTTCTTTTACTTATTGTCGATTACTTACAAAGAACACGGGGAAGTTGCTATTTATTTTAAAAATAACTTGAAAGTCATAACAAGAAATGCTACGCCATCTGCGGCCACTTTAATATAAATATTATTGAAAGCTCGATTGTGCATCCCGCTTTTGTGGACGTGCTTAATTGGTATAACCTATTCATCACCATCAGTTCTACGAAGGTGTGGTGTATTGAAAAATTGATAGTTAATGTTCCTTTTGTCATTCTTACCTCATGCCTCTCTCAATTGTTAACAATAACTGTAAATTTAGGGGTAGGTATATCTCGAAACGTATTATTTTAAACGATAAATATGCGACATCTGTGCGTTCTTTTGATATTCACGTATCCAGTTAACCCTGCTGTTAGATTAAGCCCATTTGGTCCAATTTCTTTTTGCTGGAGCTGGACGCTCGAGCTAACATAAACACATTAGAGCGCCCAATCAGCCGATAAATGGATGACAAGTTAAATTATTGACGGTTCATAATTATATTTATAAATTACATAAGAGAATTCAATCAATTTTCTTTAAAAAATTGCGTTCGTGTAGTATGAACCAATTGGTCTCTTAATACAAGATTCGTGTATTTTTTTAATCTAACCGCAGGGTTAATCATGGATGTTTATATATGAATCTAATTGTCTAGAATTTTTCAAAATTTGCGGGTACTTTCAAGTTCCGAATGGATATCTACTTTAGCATATGGCTCGCCAGTGGATAACACCAAACATTAATCATCTGAGGAATAATTTGTTGTTGTTGAACGATATCAGCAATAAATATTCAGTCCGGAGTTTCAATCAGACTTTTATTAATTATGAAAAATCTTATAACCCTGTGTGCCATTAATAAATTAAAAAAGGAGCAGAAAAGTAACGATTCCTTTATACTCCTCACCTAAAAATATACCCGCAAAGGTCGTATGGCTCATCATCAAATATAATTCGAGCTTAGAAATATGATGTACTACCTAAGAACCATGTACGTCGTTACTAGCCGTGAAACGCATTTAATTTATAATTTTCGAGGTGTTCTGGTAAACTCGCAACGACAAGCGTGTATTTTGATGCTGCTGCGGAGAAAATTGAACAATGTTCTACGGAATTCGTTTCTGTATCACACCCGTTGATGTGTACGAATTAGTAGGCACAAATTACTAACAAGTTGGATAATTCCTTCAGTCGTAGGCCCGATGTGATCGCAGCTTGTATATGTCAAAATATTCAAAGAAAATTTGGGTTTTGATACTTTGGAACTTATGCTTAATAAATTGTAAAAGTATTTTTCGAAAGCGGGTTTCCTCAAACTTTTATGCAAGAAAAATGATTATAAAAAGAAAAAATTGCTCCCTTAGAAAAAAAAAAAAAAAAGACAAAGGAAATAACAATACATCTTAGCCATATCTTTAAATAATTACATGATATTATGCAATATTAATTAATAATTAATAGTGGCTTGATAATGATCACAATGTTTTGAAGTAACAGTTGAACATAGGAAGGTAGATTGACAAGTTTCCAAAATCGATGCTAGGGGGTTGCTATTTTTCCAAATGCTTTATGTCGTTGTGTTGGCAACTCTTTCAAATCAATTGAATGCAAATGTTAAATCGTTCTGCCAAATAGTCTGGTTTTGACCAGTATTTAGCAAGTATAAACATTAACCATGGAATTTGACTTGAAATTAAAATTGCAAAGGTGAAAACATTTTTCAAGAAATTTCTTCGTTCTCGTCCCCCATCACAATTAACAATTTTAAGTAAATCGCTCTCACTATAAAAAATTAGTCATATTATTTAGTCTTTCCCCTAACACTGAATTTGCTATATAGTTGTCTACTCCTTTTCTTGTTAAATAAGATGCTTTTGAAACTGGTATCGTTAACATAATTTTCGTAAATATTTCCACATTTGGGAATGTTACTTTCATATCTAATGCCTGTTCGTATATATTATTGACTGATCGCTTCCTTTCTTCCTCTAAAAGGATTAAAAACTCTTCCAAACTCATCTTTAAAATTACGGCCAGATGAAAACGCGTCCGCTTAAGATATTTTAATCCCTAGTGTCCGTAGATGTTAGGTACTAATACTGTCTGTAAATTCGGCCGGAGAGATAAATTTTATGCTTTCAACGGCTTACTGGGAATTACCGTAATGGGAATACTCATTGCATACAACTGTAAATTTACTTACCTCGGTCGCAAAGATCTTCCTCTATTGTTATTTGAAATGCCTTAAGTGACACCCTCTTCCTTTCCTGGGCAATAATATTAAAAGGGATGATATCGAATTATGAAATTCAAACTCATTACTTCGAGCAAATTTGACGGTTGCCTCGTATTGGCGATTGAGTACAGTAAAAAATTGCAAGTGTTTTAATAAAGTTACCGTTGAGGAAGGGAGAGACTTGTTATTAGCAAATCATCTTAAATTCATCTTCAGAGAAAAATTGAAGTCTGGTGAAAGGAAATGGAGATGCAAAGCTCCGAAGTGCAAAGCGAATATTTATTATAAAATATTTGTCCGTTTTCAAATATTTCTAAATATTAAATATAAAATTACCTGCTCCGGACACTACCGATTAAAATGTCTTGAGGGGCCGAGTTTACATTTGGTAATATCTCCGGCCAAGATTACATTTAGGATAAAAGGTCACTTTTCCACCGGTCAAGTTTACATGTAGGATTTAGGCTGATACCTTTAAACGGTCGAATTTGATTTCGCCGAAAATTACTTGAATCAACGCCACCCTTTACATATTTCTATTGAAGTATTAGCGCATTTTTTTTTCTTCTAGGCATAATGTAAACGCGAAAAAACTCTAAAATTACTGATCGCATATTGAACGTATTATGTGAAGAAAATTGTTTCATAATGCACCTTTTAACGATTGTGCAGTCAATAGATAACAAAGACTTAGTTACTGCATTGATTGCAAAATTTTATTCAATTGAACTGCCACTACCGCATTTTTATAATCGTTCATTTCTTTACCCTCTTTCGACACACCCATTTCAACTCTAAGACGCCGTTCAAGCTTCACAAGGAACTATGCAAACAAGAACGAAGTTACTTTTGCCAGCAATCTAATGTACTAAATATCGTATGAATTGATTTGCCAATGATCACATTACACATTAATGAAACTTTTAATTTTTTTATGTTTGGAAGCTTTTAAATTTTCAATAAATGAGAGAGAAGTAATCTTATTGTTTGTTTTCTTTTATCGTGGTACAATATTGTATAGCACCCCTGAAAGCCGGTTCGGAAGCGTTAAGTAGTAATATAATTTTAAGAGAAACAATGTTTTACCTTTCGTGTGAAATTACGTCATTCAACTAATGCCTTTTTATATTTATTTAGCCACACTTTAATCGACACAAATATCACATCGGTATACTCCTCACCACACAATTGTTTATTTTATGATAAAATCGGTGACACGTGTTTCGCTAGCTCGAGGCAAGCATCCTCAACAACCGTATAAATGTTATCGTTTAATGTTAGAAATTTGTCACTTCGGTTTATACGGTTGTTGAAGATGCTTGCCTCGAGCTAGCGAAACACGTGTCACCGATTTTATTATAAACAATTGTGTGGTGAGGAGTTTACCGATGTGATTTGTGTCGGTAAATTACACCACAGTCCTTGCAATCACCTTTATTCACACTTTAATCCTAAAACTGCATAAGCCCTGACAGGCCACTTGTATCCGGCAATTTTTTTGATGTATAGCATAATAACAATTACCGAATTTCTATTTTTCTACGTATCCCTGCTTCTATTGCAAAGTTGGTGCAGAAACAAACAATTTTTTACGAATCAAAAATTATCCGGTAGCATTACTACAACTCTCTACACCTACATTTCCAACTAAATTAAGTGGATATCTTGAGCACGAAATAAATGTTGCTGGTAGAGCATTTGAAAAACGAATATCAGGACGAACTTCGCAATCGACGGTAAGAGCAAGTGGAGTCCTCATTGTTGCCGACGTGTGACTGCCCGAGCTGTGAAGGTAGACGCTTAAGACGCATAGGAAACTTACCGTTTTATCATTACACAAAGGGAAAAAGTCCTATGCGATTTCCTAACTGTTCCCTCCACCGCACCGATATTAATTTTAACTTCATTAATCATGTGTTTCATGGAATAAACAATATTCCTTCGTTTCCATACTTCTTTAAGCGAAAATTGAAAAAATCATCATATTCATTCGGGTACTGCAAACTAGTAAAATAATGTTTCTTTCTCGCTCAAAGATGTTGCATGTTAACAAATTTTCCAACGTTTCCTTTAATTCTTTTTCGTATTCTGCGCTGACCAGGCGCAAAAAGGACCACAGAAGAAACAAGTATACAGTAACCTAAACTAGAACTCATGTATTGCGAAGATATAAATACTTATGATCCTATATTTTATTTAACATTCATTTCAAAGGATTCGTTTTAAATAGTACGATAAAATCGTATGTAAATACGAATGGCATACAAAGATTAATTAACAAAATAGAAATTAAGGCAGATTTTTGTAAAAAAATTATATATTAATAGTATGCATGTATCACAACGGACTTTAACGTGAAACCTGCACGTTTATTTAGGAACAAAAAAGAATTTCAACAAGCATAAACTTCGTCTAGTACATTGTGAGGAAGCATCATTTTTTGAACGCACCTATAAACACAAAATAATCTGGTGCTACATTGTGCCAGGTATTAAATAACAATTTTTTATACAGTTCTTTCTCCCACAGATTCCCAATCACAGCTGAGTCTGGAGACTTAAGGTGGAGTTATGTCTACCCCGATTGGAGCTTTATGGTTCCAGCACGATGGTGCACCGCCACATCATTCTCTAACTGTTCGTAATTATCTTAGTAGCATTTTCCCAAAGAAATGGATTGGTAGGCGAGGAGCGATTGTATGGCCAGCAGCATTCCCCGATCTAACTCCACTCGATTTCTTCTTGTGGAGTTATCTCAAAGCATGTATAAACCGATCTAAAAATAACGAAGATCCGAAGATTAGAATAAACGAGGAAATCAGGTTAATAATTCCTCGAGTATTAGATACTGTCATAGGCGAGTTTAAACGTCGCCTTGCTCGTTATCAACGCGCAAATGCAGTTTGAACATTTAGTTCGAGTAATTTTCAATTTCTTTGTAATTTTGATTCTTTAGTTAAACGTTGTTTAAAAAGAAAGATTAAATGCAACAGGTACGATCGGATTCTGACAAAGAAATGGGCGAAAACTGAACTTTTAAGGAACATTTCTTGGACTGTATTTGAAATGAACTTCCTTTTTAGAATTGTCGATTTTAAACAAAAATTTAGAACTGAGCCTAAATCAAAGTGTTAAGAATTTTCAAAAATCTTCTGTATGCAGAAAAACGTTTTCCCCAAGTGGTGCTTTTAAAAATTGGAGTTACCATTTAAAAGAAATTTGTATAACAAAAGAAAACGCATTTTGTGTCCAAACAAAACAGTTACGTCATTAGTGACGTACTTTGGATATAGTCATACCATACTCTATATGTTCGCTACTTCTTATTACAAGTGACGTATGAGGTTATCGCACTGACATCTTATACGTTGAATATGTTAATGGTTTACTTCAAACGTAGTTGACAGATGTAATCTAAAAACAGAATGTATTAAGCAGGGCAACACTGGACATGCTTTTCTCAGCGCTACCAATGTGAATTCGATATAAATTTGCTTGAATTCACTTTTTTAAATAGTTCTAACAGATATACAAGACTAGTACGACCGGCATAATTGGCTTGTCACATTTATATGTGCATAAAGTGTTGCTTTTTGAGTTCAGCGTATCGTATCCAGGATGTCTTTTAACCTAAATTCATGTACTCTTATTCCCCACCGCAGATAATAATTTAGTAGTAATATGTCGCCTGTATTTTTATCGTAATCGCAATTTGTTATTCAAATAGTACTCATTCTAGTATTGTATCTAATATGTATATACCAAATTTTGCTCTTAAGGGTGTTTGGTACTATTTTGGAAGATCTATCTGCTTGTGACATGGCTTATTATTGTTGGCGTTTCAATGAGTTTCTGGGCGTCTTATTACGTTATTATTTTTCGAAGCAAATGCCCATAAGCTGTATGAATGCAATAGACTATCCTGTGTAAGTTTTTTTGCATTGAATTTGACAATTTTATCCTAAAGATACAAATTATCAAAAAGTATTACTCTTTGTAGTAAGCCTTTCAATTCACTGGTATACTCAATCTTGATAAATTATAAATGCCACCTGAACAAGTATTCGAAGATTTCCGTGTCTTACCGTTTTTCCTATGCAATACTCTCGATGATCCACTAACGTGGTTATATGAAGGGTAGATCAACGGTTACTAACCTTGCCTGCGTAATCCAAAGCATTTCCGTAACTATTGATCAGCGCTAGCAATTACGAGCCACAACAACTATGTGTTCGAACATTAAAGTTGCATTAAAAGTTATTTAATTGTTTGCATATCTACTGGTATTTCTCCTGTTACGTCACATCCGTGACAGAAATGACGACACAAAATGCGTTTTTTTGTTATACAAATTTGCGCATTTAAAAATCAAGGTTGATGTATCCGATGGTTCCCGTCTTTTCCACTATTTACAGGTTTTATTGATTTTGTTCCAATCTATACGTCCGCACTGTACAATTTTAACACAATTTTCGAAACCAAATGATAGCGGCAGCATCAAAACAGCCTTCCTCAATTCAGAAATTCAGAATTCAGAAATCGCGCTTCGCTTGTTCATTTATCATAAGTCGAATTCCTCATCACATTGAAGTGCGAAAAATTAACTTGCAAGTTTATCGCTGATTTCGTGCCCTTTAATGTTGACCTTTCCACCAAACTATCGAACATGCATCGTCTTATTTATTGATCGCAACGGCAAATATTTTAATTCGGCGTATATCAACAAAGTATCTTCCTAGAATATATATGCTCTTCGTTATCGCTTAATTTGCGCTTCTAGTAATTTGTTATCTTTAAATAAACTATCCAAAATGTAAAGTAAATATTTATTATGCATAAGTACAAGTAGTAGATATGTATCATATATACCAGCTGCGATTTCTTTATTTCCCCGAGCAAATCTTCGTCGCTATCTATTTTCTATATTAACTTAACAACTGCACCGATAATACCAAATACTTGTTTGTCTTATTTCATCGATCCCGATCTCAATACGTTAACGATAATATCCGCTGGCGAAGCTGATCATAACCGGCCATATCCTCGATTTTCTTCATCTGGATCAATACGGATGACCTTCGGATTACCACGTTCTCATCGCTCGAATAAACGACTTACAATTTGTGATTTGCGGTCGAAGCCTTGCCTGACTTGCGGTCAGAGCGTAATAATCCGCTCTTTGTGCTCGGTTTCCTTCGAAATATACATACATTTCTATCGTCGTGTTTTTAAGCTTTTTCAAACTCGATTCCGTATTTATTTCGTATAATATCTTCGCTCCTCTTCTTTCTTTAATTGCGGAAGATTAGAAAATCGACGGAGCGTTGAAAGAAAACGCGTCCCTATAGATGAATATGGCAGCAGCACAAAGGCGACTATATTTGCGCCTTGATCGGTTTCTACTTCGCTCACGGTTTACTTCTACGTTATAACCGGGTCGACTAAAGTAAAAACTGTTCTTGCACAAGATACGAGACTTCCAGGCACATTGTCAGTCGTAGTAAATGGCGAGCTTGTGTCTATGAGAATGCGGTTTCTGTTTCACTTATGTAGCCCGCGGGCGTCGGGGGTCGCGTAATCGTATCTCTTTCCTATTCGCTGCTAAATAGTTTAATTCCGTGAGAAACGGTAATAAAAGAAAACTGCCGTTGCGTTTAATATATTCGTAATTATGCTTATTAGTTGATATGCAAATCATCGAGCGAGCATATCTCGCGGTCTTGCGGGTATTTCGAAACCGACTCGTTTAAATTCCTCTCCGAGGCTTACCCCGGACGGATATTGTTTCACAGTTCATTGTTCCGTAATGCTATAAACGAGAATATCCTCGTCACAACATAGGATTACAAGAAAAACTCGAAGCCGCTGAAATAATTCTATTTATGACTAAATCATCGCCTTACAAATGAAATGGTTCGCACGGAATTGGAACGGATCCTCGCCTTGTTAGTAATTCGCATGTTATTCTGATGGTTACTAAAGAGCGTTAACAATAGAAATTATGAAATGCGCCGTGCAAAAATATGTTTACCAGTAACACCATGCTACGGCATTTAATTATGTAATTAATTACATAATTTTTAAATTATTGTATAAGTCTCTTATACTCTCATTTTGACCATGTTAATCCGCGAGGGCGAGGGCGGTTTGACGGAAGAGTGACTTTTCAAAGGTTGGCAAAACTTTCGCTACAGCAATTTTTGTTGGCTTCCGTTATCTTTCTGATGTTTAGAGTCAAAGCTTTACGTAAATCCACCAGACAGGTTATGTTTTATATTTATTTAGGAAAAAACTGTCTTCGTTGTTGCGTGAATATGGAAAATGGAATTTTAAGCGTTAATTAAGCATTATTGCTCGCGAAAATTGAAGAAGTACTCAATATGCTTCAAATTAGACGCAACGTAGTGTATCTACGCTTTTGACCGCGTACAATCAATTTTGATGCCAAAATCCATAAAATTCGCTTCGCTGGGGTCCTTCATCCAGAACCACTTTTCATTTTCTCATTAAATACTTCACCAATAAAACGTATCTCGTATTGGGAACTATTTTACCCTCAATCTGCACGACAGGACCTTTAATTTTATGTGCAATAAGTCATACTTCCCATCATGTTGAATTTCGTCAGATAGTCCAAGGAGGTAAGTTCTGTAAATTCAGGAAATATTGAATATGTTTTAAATTGGACGAAACGTTGTCCATTTTTGAAGGCGAAGAATACAATTTCGACGTCAAAATCAATAAAATTTGCTTCGTTTGGATGTTAGACCATACAGAAGCGATTTGACAAGAATCATTTTTAACTTTCTCATTGAATACTTTATTAATAAAACGTCTCTTGTTTCTGAGACTATTTTATCCTCAATCTGCGCAAGAGGAACTTTAGTTTGATGTGTAATAAGTCGTACTTCCGACCATGTCGATTTTCACCAATGGGGCCAAGGA
Source organism: Chrysina gloriosa (assembly GCA_038088585.1). Classification (NCBI taxonomy): domain Eukaryota; kingdom Metazoa; phylum Arthropoda; class Insecta; order Coleoptera; family Scarabaeidae; genus Chrysina; species Chrysina gloriosa. Next base: position 6,096,837 of record CM076094.1, on the reverse strand, counting down.
GGTATTCTTTGAAGATCCAGGAAATATTGAATATGCTTCAAATTAGACAAAACGTTGTGTATATACGCGTTCGAAGACGTACAACACAATTTTGACGTTAAAATCCATAAAATTTGCTTCGCTTAGATATTAGAGCGTACCGAAGAGATTCGGCAAGAACCATTTTTCACTTTTTCATTGATTACTTTCTTGCTAAAAGGATTTTTTGAAGTGATATCGGAATTTAAACAGCAAAACTGTTCCATTTCCCGGGTCCCGTGTCTGCTGCCCCAGTTCTGATCTATCCTGTTCTGACCTGAATCGTATAACATAATTTCTGTATTATTTAGCTATGACTCAGAAGAGGAGGTGACCCAAGATTTTGTTATTGACTTCTTCAGTCACAAATCTTTACTTATTCTTAAGCGGGGCTTTATTTTAAACTAACCACTAGATGACTTCAATTTGTTTGCCAGAATCGGATTATACAATCCCGATAACACGACGACGACGACGAAGTTTGGATCAAATTCCACCGTTTTTGCAATCTCAGTCTTGAACACTAACATTTCCAGAAATTAATTGTGTGTCGTACATCGAATGAAAACTCTCGCCATACTGAATACAAGGAAATTGCTTTCAGACTCCAATTTTTCCCGTTTCTCAGGCTGTGGCTTGATTTCGAACTAACCCTATGAATGACGTCCATTTGTATGCCAGAATGGGATTATAAAATCCGGATAATACAAAGACGATGGAGTTTGTACCAAATCTCAGCACTTTTGCAATTTCAATCCTGAACATCAGCATGTCTAGGGTTTAATCGTATTTTGTACATTGAATGAAGACATTCGACGGGCTGAATAGAAGGGAATTGCGTTCAATCTCAAATCTTTTCTGTTTCTCAGGATGTGACCATTATTTCGCACTAACCCTTAGAACTACGTCAATTTGCACGCCAGAATCGGATTGTACAATTCCGACGACGAAGTTTGGATCAAATCCCAGCTTTTTGCAATTTCGATCTTGAACATCATATCTTGATATTAATCCTACGTTGTAGGTACATCAAATGAAAACTCTCGGCGTGCTGAATAGAAGGAAATTGCTGCCAGCCCCAAATCTTTCCTGTTTCTCAGGTTGTGACCTGATTTCGAACTAGTCGTTAGAATGATGTCCATTTGGATGTCAAAATCGGATTTTATGGCTTGGATGTTACCTGAGCATGAGTTTTGAACCAAATGCGAGAACACCAGGAACTTTTTCGAAAGATCAAACACTTCAAAAGCGGGTTTGATGCTTTGTTATGACATAAATTGTTTGTTTCCAGTCTGATTTTGGGAAAGCTAACTTCAGCCTCGGACCTATCCTGGTTTTCAAGTTGTGAGTAGATTTTGAGCGAACTCTCAATGCAACTTTGATGTAGGCAATAAGTATAGGATAAAGTTTTGCTTTTGAATAATACCTAAGCACAAAGTTTGGAGGAAACCTCATTAGTTGAAAAGAATCGCGACCAAACGAAACGTGAAGTATCCTACCACGACTGCAACAATACCCGGAACGTAATAGGAATACGGCTTAACCTTCGAAAGTTTCTTTAAACTTCTCACCACGGATAGTTCCTGCTTTAGCTGCGGCCACTATTTACACAAAATGCTGAGAAATCCAAAAAACACAGCCAAAGCTAGTCAGAAATCCTAGGTAAAAGTGCAGTCAAAATTTTGGAAACTACGTTGCCCATACGACAGCAGAGTTCGTCAAGTGTGCGGTAAGTTGAAGCTTAAATTTAGAAGGCTAAAACTTAAGTTTAAACTTGCCCATAGGTTGGCATAACTTTGATCTTGTATGGGCACGCAGTTTCGCAAATTTGGACTGCACTTGAAGGCTTTGTCATTTGGTGTAAGTAGCATTTCCGATGAGCTTTTGCTATGCGCTTTCGAAATGTGGCTGACTTTGCTCTCGCATAGGCCAGTGTTTATTGGAAAATTGTGATCAAAACGCCAGTGCAGAAAGATCGGAATTTTCGCAATTTCGAATCTCCCTGCAGAGTTATTTTTTCATATAAGTAGTAGATGAGTTTCAATACCTTCCTCGAGTTCTATGGACGATTTCTGAACAATGATCTCGGTTGAAATAAGTGTATTATTATAATTATTTTTATTATTATGCGTCCGTCAGCCATGTGGCCAATAGTCCATCCAGTTTTGATGTATACATCTCTGGCTTGAATCGCGGCAAATTCTATTTTATTGAATTTCGATACAGCAGGTTCAAAGTAACGCAATCAGCACGTTGATGTGCATTTTAAGCGTTTTAAATAAAATTATGAATATTTGGATCATCTTAGCATGCTGCATTTGGAAATCTATAGATTTCTTTCAAGTAGCAAGTCGAAGCGCTTTCAAGGATTTCCTTAAAAGATATTGATCAATTCTCTCTGGCTGTTCGGATTTGTCTTTGTCTGTAAATTATTGATTGTTATTACTTCAACGCAGTTTTAATAATAAAACAAAAAACATTTTGCGGAAATTCTCTGGACGGCGAAGATTGACCACATCTTCTATGGGATTGGCCTGAAAATATTTAATATTTTTATGAACACTTACACGTGGTTTCTTTTGTTTCGGTAGTTTCTAGGTTACCGATTACCCAGCAGATTAGAACATAAAGCATCAAAACGGTACGTACACGTAAATCGAATGGTGGTGGAGAGATGGCCAAAGAATATCCTAAACTGGTCAGCGAGAAGAAGGAGAAAAAGAGGACGCCCAACCGTAAAATGGAAAACAGATATAACAAAAATAATGGAAGATGGGGGATGGGAATTACACGAGGGCGATAGGGCAGACAAGGAATATTGGAATCTGAAAACGAGAGTGAGTTTTTAAGTTGAAGATTAAACCTCGTGCGGGTGTTCACAAAAACTATTAAACACGTCCTGGACAATCTCGGAGACGATCTCGTGGTTAATCTATGCTGTTCCAGGGATTATCGAAAAAGTGGTTTTGTTCAAACTGCCTTGTAGGAATGATAATCATCAATTTACAAACAAATCACCTTTTGAGTAATGTAAAACAAACAAAGAACTTTGATCGAGACTTTTATTCAAGGAAATTAAAGAACGTTTTGGGAAGCTGTAGTGATGTAAATAAACTTCCTGAAATTTGAAAGTTTAGGATTTTTCATGAATTTTCCCATAAATCTGATGATGATTGGACGAAATCATTTTTTTGCTCACTGAGACGTGGCGGAGTGTCTAATCTGAAGACAGTACGTAAAGCTACGAGATTCAATATTTATTTTAGAAAATAGTTCGATGTTTACTGAAGTAGATCTTCCTGGTAAACTTAAGTACATACATACGTTTGCTTTACGTGTACTTGAACTTGATTTTTAGATAGATTCTATAGGAACTAAATCAACATTTCGAGTGTCGATGACACCATCTCGTCTTCAATGACAATCTATGTAATCCTTGAGCGAACTTGGAATTTCATTCTACAACAGATCTCTCGAGATAATTCAAATATTTAGTTAGTCGCGTTTACTTTAGTGTATCACAGAATGAAGTGGTATCAAAACATATTGCAAAAAGTAAACAACACGCGCAAGGTAAAAAATGTCTCTAAACATTCCAGGTTTTTATGCAATTTCCATCAATAAAATCAGAAATATTTCCTACTACGTATCATCGCGCAAAATCCTCCTTACATCCAGCTCCAAATACGTCAGCTAAACCTTTACAATTTCTATTAAGCTTTTAGTACTTCTACAGATATTTACAATGGAAACATCCACACCTTTCTTTTTCCCCAAAAATGGGAACTTCCAAAATCCCCAAATCTCCGTACAAAGATATCTCCGATCTCAAAGCTCGAATCTAAGTGGCACCGACATATCGCGAGGACGAAGCGATTTTCATATTCAGGAGGCGTCCGATGCACATTTATGTTAAGATTTCGGCATACTTTGGCGACATCCCGGTCGGATAAGACGGGAGAGAGCGTGCGAGGCGTATAAATAATATTTTTAGAATCACATGCAAGGGAGATCCGATTCGATACGCGAGAACGGAAAGCGATGCTGCTGCATCTTTCCTGCGAAGTTTTAGTATTATTTAAGCTTAAGGTCGATGGATACGTACAAAGAAAATTTCCAAAGTTGTCCCTCAATATCAATTCATGTGCATTAAGCAAAGGTTAGGTAAAGATAACAAGTTGCAGATTGTCTAAAACAGGCAATGCACGTGTTAGTTTTTACATGCAAAATACTTGAAGAATTTGAATGACCTTTAAAAGTAAAACATCACCTAAATCTGAAATATTATTCCTAAAAATTGATGTATAAATGCATGGCGATAATATACGACTAAGTTCGATCGTCTGTAAGCTTATGAAAAGCACATGTAATTTATGATCGCGTATACAAGCTTAATTCACGTAGAATGACAACTTTCTTCAAATTTTTTCTTGTAAGCGCCGTGTTCGTTAAGTATGTGCAGGACTCAAATATGGATTTCCAACACGGATGAAGAACGTCCAGACAATTTTTTTATTCAATTTAATTTCGGATTTGATGCTAAGAACATTGGTTCCCGTGTGTTGGGTTATTTTGCAGATACACAAGCATGAACAAGGAGAGGGCGGCGGACTAACCGTCTTAGTGAGTGGTACAGTGATAACACCAAAATCCGCGATGTTTTACTATTAATATGTATTTTTGTATTTTTTCAAAACTTGTGAAACTTCTTTCTTTCCCTTAGGGTAAATCTAGAATTGGACATGCGAGATGAGTCGTGACAAAAGCGAGAGTGGGAGTGAAAGTTGACCTCGTAACCGGTGTTTCCATTCATCGAAACGTGAGAGAAAAGTGTATGTTATAGTGCAACTGCTCAGAGTCGTTTCGTTTCGAGACAGAGGTTCAAAAGCAACACAGGCGTGGTGACTAGACGATTCTTTCAGTAATTCGACCATACGCCAACTGTAACGTTCATATTGGGTTTCCGCGAGTTTCACAATCCGCATTTTCTTTCTTCTTCATTCGATTCCCGCGTTGACACAAACGGAATCACTGGGAATCACTAATCATGTTTACTTGGTTGTACTGTTCGTTCTTTTTTGATTTACTTAATATTCGTTTCAGTATTTGATTGTTTTTGTTGTACGTCATTTCTTTCAAATTTACTTTTAAGTTCTGGACATCATAATTTTTGGGGATATCCGAATTGGGCCGATTTGATTAAATTTCGATAATCTTGGTGTATGAGTTGCGCCTACCACCGTTTGCGACCGCTTAATCCCCGAGTCTGAATTGCGCCGATTAGAACACCGGTATTTAACTAACCGATTTAGGTATACCACGCACTGTTTTTTCAGCGATTTTTTTGTAGTTTAGTCACCATTATAATGTTGTACAATTTAAAATCCCTCGTACAAAGATTTTTTCCGATATTTGTACATGTACAAGAGGCTCGTACAAAAAAACAGTGGCACCACGAGAATAATTTAAAAAATTCTATTAAAAATGTATATTAAAACAAAAAGTCTACAATACAACACTTATTATTACAATAAGTATCTAGTATGTCCCCGGATTTATTTCACTCTAGGTATAATTGATCAAAAATTTTTGAATTTCGTTTTAAAATTTTGGCACACTGACTTGTTTGACCTGAAAAAATTTGAAGCATATTTTTACTTTTAAAAAATTAAGCTCATCGTGACAATTGTGAAGAAAAACATTTTCTATTGAAGTGAAGTACCATTTCGGTTAATAATATAGCAAAATGTTGTTAAGAAAGGCAGTTCAAAATATGAAATTATGACAAAATTTCACAAATATCGGAACACTAATATGACTAAACCAGTATTTCCTTCGTATTCTTGCATTATAACCACAGAAAAACATATATTCTGTGTAAGTTGTCAAAAAAATTTAATGGAAGCTATTTTCTTCTTTTTTTTTTCCTTTTGAATAGAACACTTTCATAAACACTTAAAATACGTTTTTTTTTTTATTGGAAACAAGTATTCTGTGTAAGTTCTCAAAAGAAAGAAAAATTTATACAAGTTTCTAAAAACTTTTTATTCAAAAAAAAAAAAAGGAAAATGTCTTTTTTTGACAACTTCTACACAATACTTGTTTTTTCTGTAGTTACACTGTAGGAATACGAAGGAAATAGTTATTTAAAGTTAAAGTAATCGTACCTGCTGACATTTTGCATAAATTAATAATTTCATATTTTGAGAAACCCTTCTCAATAACATTTTACCGTATTATCGATAGAGTTGCTCAATTTGCCCCAATAGTACTACAACTATCTGAAAGGTCTGTACCAGAACAAAATAGCTTTGCGTTATACGAATACAGATGGCTTCATACTATATATTGAAATTATTATGTATTATGTATTCGTATACATAGTTGATAATGATAAATGTTTTGTGTACGTCATTTCCTTACCAGAGTCATTAACAATTATTTTGAAGAATCTTGAAAGGTTGCTAATTACATTTATTGCAGGCGAAATTAATGTTACCGGTGCAACTCGTCTCTCGGATTAAATACCAATTTTAATGACAAGGATTAGTGCAGGTAAAATTGGCGCAATTCGTCCATACCAAATTTTTTATTATTATTCAAATACTGTTAGTACCGCGCTCGCTTCTACAATCTATATATATAAAAATGGATCGTGGTTTGTTCGGACGCTTAGAACTCGAAAACGGCTGGACCAAATTGGATAATTCCTTCTGCGGGTTTGTTCGTAACTGCTGCGCGAAGGTTTGGGAAAAAGAAAAATTAAAAAAAATTTTGGGCAAAACGAAGTTTGCCGGGTCACCTAGTCTCCTTAGTAAAACTCGGATCCATGTGTTCTAAACGTCTCGCACAAGTCATCATTACAACAGCACCAACTCTAAAAATTATTATAGCATGAAAACGCCCATTCCGACACAATACCTTACTTATTAAATTCCATTACGATTCTTCTTCTCGAAGGAAACTCAAATAGTTTCGTTTGAAACGACGAATCGATACCGCATAATGAAACCGAAGCAAAAACGTCTTCGTCATTCCCAAGAATAATTTCCATAACGCTTTAAAATATCTGCCAACAATAGCTAATAATCGTTTTATACGTCCTGGCGATTGCGGACTAGTCTCGATACGCTTACTGCGCGCAAAACAAAAATGCTAATTTCGTTTAAATAATTGTCGACAATAGCCGGGAATGGAAACGCAAACGAATTTCAATTGCGCAAAGGAAGCGGCTATAAAATTACCCATCTACCGTTGGAAATCCATCGGATGCGTCGAAATAAATTGCGACGAGTGTGACTAATGTTTATGCCTCTTAATATTTTTCCGGGCGCAGAAGCTAATTCGATGGTTAGACGGTTTCCTGTCGATCCTTCGACTTTACGCCAATTACTGGAAGGAAGGAATTCCGAGTTAGGATTTTTGTATTTGTCGAAACGGTTAATCCGAACCGAAAGAGCAAGAATAACATCGTCACTGGCCTCGAGGATGGCAAAAGAATCGCCTCTTAATGCGTACCGAAACGGATTGACCGAACAGAGGACGACGGATTTGGTGGCAGGGTAAAAGAACAATTAGGCCGGTCGGGTTTGCTGCGGTAGGTTCTCGCTAATGGTGCGGCTCGACGAATATGAAAGCAAAGGCGATGGTCGTTTGTGAAACCCGAAAGCTGCTTATTCACTTGTTCCGTGTTATCAGCAATTATGGCGAAAGCCGGTGTTAGTAAGCGAGGCGTTAATCTCGTATTTTCGGGGTAAAGTGAATCGTTCGAGATAATTCGCATTTTAAGGGTGTCTTGAGGAGTCGGTCGAGGTGAAAATGCAACAATCGCAGTAATCGTTTCGACAGGTATTAGGTCCTTTGCGAGCCGACTCCGACAAAAAATTGAATAATTTGATCTTGACTTCGGATTTTTGGCAAACGACCAACAAGAAGAAACAACTTTTTCTTGATGAATACGAGGGATAAGCCGAATTTATTGAGAATAAGAAAATCTAGTAGACTATGAAAAACAATCACACAGTGTTTATTTAGAGCAACTTTTTATCTGTCATTTAACATTTAGTTATTGAAGTTGCCTTTGTTATAACTCAGCTACTTATTCTTTAAAAGTAAAATATAATGGAATTAACGAGAGAGCACTTTCTAATCATAACACCGGCACGCACAAGAAGAAAGTGGTCTGCACTTTTGACCAGATCAACCTACCGATATGTATTTAACGCGCTGAATCCGAATTTGGAGTCAGTTTGCCCCGTACAGCCCCAAAATTTCGAGCAAATAGCAAAAAACCGTCAAAAATGGCTAAGAATCCCGAAGAAACTGCAATTTACGAAATTTTGACGGTGTACGGGCGAAACTGACCCCAAATTCGGATGCAGCGATTTAAGATACATATCGGTAGGTGGGTCTGGTCAAATGTACAGATCACTTTTTCGAGTAAATTGCAAAAAATCGTCAAAAATGGCTAAGAATCGCGAAAAACTGCAATTTACGAAATTTTGAGGGTGTACGGGCCAAACTGACCCCAAATTCGGATTCAGCGCTTCGAAATACATATCGGGAGATGGGTACACCCTCAAAATTTCGAGCAAATAGCAAGAAACCGTAAAAATGGCTAAGAATCGCGACAAAACTGCAATTTACGAAATTTTGAGGGTGTACGGGCTAAACTGACCCCAAATTCGGATTCAGCGCATCGAAATACATATCGGTAGGTGGGTCTGGTAAAATGTACAGATCACTTTTTTCGAGTAAATTGCAAAAAATCGTCAAAAATGGCAAAGAATCGCGAAAAAACTGCAATTTACGAAATTTTGAAGGTGTACGGGCCAAACTGACCCCGAATTCGGATTCAGCGCTTCAAAATACATGTCGGGAGATGGGTCTGGTCAAATGTACAGACCATTATTTTCGAATAAATTGCAAGAAATCGTCAAAAACTGGCTAAAAATCGCGAAAAACGCAGTTATAGAAATAAAAGAAATTTTCTGGACCTGGATCGAGTATGTTTTTTTATGTATTTCGATCCGCTGGATCGAAATCTGACGTTCATTTGCCCGAAAAGCTTTAAGATTTGGAGTAAAGTGCAAGAGACCGAGGAAACTTTAACGAAGTTAGTCGATTTCAAACTGGTCTTCGTTTGTATCGGACAATTTTATCTTCGAACGACCTATGCAGCGTGTTACTTTTTCGTTTTCCATTTTCTCTCGGTATTTCTCTTTTTAGCGTCCAGCAAAAATCTGCCATCATATTAACATTCCAAGTTCCTTGATGCCGACCTTCCATTTCGCTTATGCCTTGATGGAATCGTTCTCCTTGTTCTTCACTGTAATCTCCAAGATTTTCAGGAAAGTAGTCGAGATGAGAATGTAGAAAATACAGTTTAAGATTCATCAAGCAACCCAAATTTTTGAAATTTTCCAGCAACTCTTCAACTAAAGTCTTGTAATTCTCACCTTTCTTATTTCCCAAAAAGTTTTGTGAAATATTTTTAAAATTTAGCCAAGTTGCTTTCTCAGTGTCCAGGTCTATAAAATTTCTTTCATTTCCATAACAGCGTTTTTTCGCGATTTTTAGCCATTTTTGACGGTTTCTTGCAATTTACTCGAAAGAAATGGTCTGTACATTTGACCAGACGCACCTGCCGATATGTATTTCGATGCGCTGAATCCGAATTTGGGATCAGTTTGGCACGTACACCCTCAAAATTTCGTAAACTGCAGTTTCTTCGGGATTCTTAGCCATTTTTGACGGTTTTTTGCAATTTACTCGAAATTTTGAGGGTGTCCGGGCCAAACTGACCCCAGATTCGGAGTCAGCGTATCGAAATACATATCGGTAAGTGAGTCTGGTCAAATATACAGACCACTTTTTTGTGTGTGCCGGTGTAATTTATTGTCATTTTAAACCAGGCTTACGCGCTTAGGAGTGGAAAAAGTGGTTGGATTCAATTTTTAGTGAACAAACGCCTTCCTTGGTTACAATTTACCGATGGTATAAGTAATTTGAGGGCAAAAAGAGTTCCGTTCAGGATCAAAAAGGAGTAGGGCGCCCTTCTACGGCTGTTAACGACAAAAACATTGCTGCCCTTAAAAAATAATTGAAGAGGACAATAAAGCCACTTATGCAGTAATAGACCATCAACTTAAGATTTGATCCTCGGCTGTTAAAACAATCATACACCTGCATTTAAAAAGAGTGGTAAGTCGTTTTGTACCGCATCACCTTTCTGAGTTTCCAAAATCAGAACGCGTGAAAATTTGCCATGAACCGTTACAACTAAGGGATATAATGCAAATTTTCTGTCTAAAATGTTCAATAGAGTCCCAGACAAGGGAATTATGCTCCAACATGACAATGCATCGTCCCATACGGCAGCTTCAACTCTCCAGTTTCTGGCTGAAAAACACATCATTTAGCAATGTGTGACTTTTGGCTATTTTTTGGGCTTTAACGAAATTTGCGGAGTGCACGCTTATTTTGAAGATATTCCAAAAAGGATTGGTTGGGAGCTCTTAATCAGTGGTCAAGTGTATCATTGCTGAAAGGAATTACTTTGGGCGTATTTAAAATAAAATCGTAGGAAATATTAACCTTGTTTTCTATTCCCAATAATTTCAGCTTATCCCTCGTACTTATCCCCACAAACGTGCGAATAATAATGACATCGTTTCTTCTTAGATCGGCTAGTTTATTTACATAAGCTATAACATATCTTCGTATGCGAAATTTATTCATGACGTAACTTATATCTTTGCTTGGATCTTGTTGATCTAAACGAAACTCAATCTGTTTCGCCTAGCTACTACATAATCTAGACCCCAAATAGAAGGAAAAATTACACGACCAGCACCATTTACAACATCTAACACCGCTTCCGTTCGGACGTCAATAACCTCATAAATCCCCCAGTTATTTACGGCTCCTTCTCGATTCCCCGTAATGATATATATTTTTACGCTCTCCCCATAGCATTTAATGATAATCGCGAATTTATTTAAGTATTGTGGTTAAATAGCGCGTCGGTTTCCCCTTTTTTTTTTTTTTTTTTTAAATTTACGATCAGCCGTAATTTATGATATCCACATGCGCAAGCACCGGTCGACCAAGACGGTCAGGTCCTTCGGAGTCGAAAGAGGAATAATACCTCTCTCAACGTATGTAGTACATACGACGAGGAAAAAATCGAAAGAACGAAGTGGAATGAGGTAGATGTGGCCGCGATAAATCACGAACGAATGCGTTTATTGTTGAGCAAACAATAATCAAAAAATTATAGGTTTGATATTATAATTGAATTATAAACGCGATGTCCGTCTCGTGATATTTATTGCGTTTTTATTCATTTGTTAAAATATTCCGCCCACGAAAAGCCGAAACTGGTTTTTAGTTTCGTTTCGAACGCGCGATGCCGATGTTTCTATCGAGCGCCTGGGAACGATATCCTCGGTATATTCTATGTGTATGTACGTACGTATACGAACAACATACGAAACCCTAATACGTAGTAGTTTAGGCGTTCGTAAATCGATAGATTGGATCACGATGTGTTTGTATCGTATTGAATAGAACCTTTTCCCTCGAGGGAGTTCATTAAATATTTTATCGATGTGCTCCGAAATAAATAATTTTGGTGCATTCGTTAGCGCTACAACAATGGCCCGCCTCAGGATTTAATTACGCTAGGTACTTTTTTCGTAAGTACTATTAACATATGGGGAAGCCAAACAAAAATAACGCTTTCGATAATCAATCGATTTCAATTGTCGTTTTAGGTGCTAAATCTGTTGGGAGCCAAATATTGGACGTTTTGTCACTTACAACCTAGTTAGTCTGCAATCTCGGAAGAAACTGCTCTGAAGACAACGACGGATTTTCTATGGAAATGTCTAATATTATATATTCAACAGTGAATGTAAAAATTATTGAATGAATTTTTTTTTCGCAGTATCTCCTGGTGCCCTGCTAGAGCATCAATAGCTTGAATTAATAAAGGAATAAATGTATAAATAGAGACCATGCGAAATTCAACATTCTCGGGAAAAAGAATAAAGGATTTAAATGGATGAATTATGAAAACATAATCGGCATAAGGGGAGCAATTAATTTAGTCCAATTTGGCGACGATCGGTCGAAACGATGGGTAAGACACTGAAGTCTGACGAAGCAGACGAATCAATGGTAAAAGACTCATAGGTGCAACCAATGTGACGGGGAAGGAGAAGGGTAAAAGGGACTAGAGAGAAAAATTGAAATGTAGCAACTACCAAACGAATAGGAAGTATGAGGAATTCGATGAGAATCGGAAGAAACGATGAAATCAGGTAATTAAGTGGAAAGGAATGCAATGCGAGTGGCAAGAAAAAAACACCGGCAATAAATATCGTAGTAGACACAATTGGAATAGGTAGGGTAGCACACAAAATTTTCGCGGAAAAAATGCAATAATAGTCCTAATCCACTACTGACGAGGTATGTATTAGGCAAGAATGGTAGAAAGTGTCAGAATTTAATCAAGAACTTTGGGAATTGGGAAGAAATAGACTCACAAAGGAAGAATGAATAAGTAAATATAAGGTAGAATTTCGACGAGAATCGGAATGAACGATAAAATCAGGTAAAGAAGTGGAAAGAACCACTAGGCACTGTATCATATCGGTATCATATCGGTAAAATCCTCAGCACACAATTATTTAGTTAAAGTCGGTGAGACGTGTTCCTAGCTAGCACGACAAAATTATTATCAAAACTAAATGAAACGGTGATAGTGCTTGCTTCATGTTCAGCGAAGCACATGTCACCGCATCTAATTAAATAATTGTGTGGTGAGGAGTTTACCAATGTGATATAAGGTGCGTTCCAACACAGCACAAAATCAATTTGTGGATCGTCGGGTACATGCGCAGAGCAAATTTGGCATTCTAAATATGCTTTGCGCATGTACCCGGCGATTCACAAACTAGTTATGTGGTGTGTTGGAACGAACCTATAGTGTCAGTAAATTACACCGCAGTTCTTGCAATCACCGTTATATAAACAATCAGAATGAAAATAGATGAAATGGGAAAAACAAGGAGATTATCAAGCAACTACCGAAATTAATGCCACGAAACGGAAACAGGTACTTAAGAAAGACGGATCATTCGACAATGGTGAAATGTAACCCAAAATATGGAGACGCAGAGTGGCTATAGCAGATACATACACAAAAGAGAAAAACGTAAAATTGCGATAAGAAATTGCACAAAATTAATGAAAAGGCCGACTCAACCGGTTTATGCCTGCCTGAATCGGGCGAGCACGAATTGAGCACCGAATATTTAAATGATGCTATGGGGTTCACGAACTTTCGAGTACTTTCACACACATACGATGTTAGAAAAATATTTGTACCCTCATTAATTTCATTATTACTTGGACCTTATGGATCGGCATATCGATAGACAATTAACCGTACGTACGGGTAAAGTCCATGATACAAATTTAGCGAGTCAAGTAAGGAAATTATTGTAATGAATAAAGCTTGATGAAAGAGTTAAGTAGTGTAAACCGGGTTCACGCTGTCACTGTTTCGAATTTTATTATTCCATGGTAAGTTATCATTGCTAAGTTATCATTGAATAATAAAATTCGTAGGAGTAACAGCGTGAGTCCGGTTTACACAACTTGATGGTAACACGTCGCTCACTTTTTATCAAACGTTACTAATGAGTTGTTTCGATAATGCTTTGTAGTTAGAAAATGTAATTTTCGAAGCAGGCATAATTAATATCGCACCAGTTACCACGGGTTGTTCATTGGGCACAAAATTTTCAAAGGCACGGCTTGAACTTAATAAATTGGCAATAAAATTTTTGAAGCGTATTTTAATTACAGCTTCTTCTGGTTTCAAAACCTCAACCTGGGAAAGAAAAACTGGTTGAATCCGCGACGTTTAGAAATGTGCAAATGTTAATTTTGGCGTTGTACAAAATCCAGCTGCAAAGCAAAAGTTTTTGTTCTTGGTGAAGAATGTGTGAAAAATGAAGAAGACCAAGCAGGGATGTGATCGGAAACGCCTCGAAGGAAAAAGTCTTTGAGAAAACATCTGAAGGACGGTCAAAAATAATGAATGCAGTTTTCGATGGAAATTTAAAGCATTTCGAATGGGTCAACCAACTTTGCAAAAAAAATTTGAACGATGAGATATTTAGAAAGGGGAAAATTTTTCTTTTATAGATAACGTGAATAGCAGCATTGTTATGTTTTCTAGTGCGACCCATTTAAATTATCAACGCAGTAGTGGGATAACTTGCTTAGAAGATACTTTCAAAGTTGGCGCAAAATATTTTCTTCAATTGATCACTTTGTATATTTTAACTAACGTGCCCTACATTCCATTGGCATTTTCTTTGTTACCGGCCGAGAAATTAAGTACCTATTAAACTATTTATTTTGTCACAAGGCAAATGTCAAAGGTGAAATATACAAACCACGGCCCGTTGATTCTTGGTAAAGTTCTAAGTCCACGTTTGAGTATGTAGAAGAATAGGGACAGTTGACATCGGTGTATAGCACAAATACCTTTTTGATTTGTCATTTTTGAGATCAATGAGAACTTGGAGACTGTTCTGCTAATGATCATTGATAAGTACAACCAAATCACGGAAAAATAACTAAATTCGCTGATTATTTGTTTGGGAATTGTATTGAGGAAGAATCCACATTGGCACTCTGGGCTGAACATATTGCTAAAGATTTTTAGTACTATAAATAGTTATGAGACTTTTCATTCAAGGTTCAATAGCAATTTTTATAGTCTGCATCATAATACATATACATTTGTATTGTAACATTTCTTACAGCAGTTTCAGACTCACAATTACACATAGCTAAAATTGTAAAGTATGAATGGAACTTGCCAGAATTAAAGATCCTTCGGTGCGTATAAAGACAGGTTTGGTTCGGCACAATATTCGGGAATTTAAATCAGGAAAAATCATTCGCTCTCATTTTGTGAAAAATGTTTTCCATTTGACTAGATTCTAAAATCGCGGGTAAGATTGGGCCATCTACCTACATGTACCCCTCCTTCTCCCAGCCACGTTTTCATGTTTTGGGGAACAGAAAGAGATTGCAAGGAGCCAAGCCGGGGGAATGCGGTGGATACGGTAGAAATTTGTAGCGCAATTCATGCAATTTGCCCGCGAAGGTTCTGAATGAACGAGCTGGCGCATTGTCGTAATGGAAAAACACTGCTCTCTTTACCAATTGGTGCCCGTATCTGCTGCAATTTATCGTAGAATCGATCCAATAATCCACTGTACTACTACTGGCCAGTGATGGCGACGAAGATTATTACCTTGGAATACGAAAAAGTCGTAGCCAAGGTCTTTCCCGTGGACGCGATTCTTTTGGGTTTCTTTAAAGAAAATTCGCCTCGAGAAACCAATTGTTTTCATTGTCGTTTGGTTTCATCAACGGTGACGGTTCAATGTAAAAACTCCTTCGGATTTCGCTTAAAATGGTCCAAACACTGCCTCGAAGTTGACGGCCCTATCCGCCTGTTATGCGAAGTGAGCAATCGCGGCACCCATCGGGTCGACAACTTTGTCATTCTTAAAATGAATGTTTATTACTGTTCCGTATCACACAGGTACGACATCCGCTACTGCGTATATTTTTGTTCAGCGATTCGCAAGACTCATGTCATCGATCTTTCCAATGATTTCCTCAGTAACCACGTCTGCTGGGCGCCCCTCATCAAGGTTTAAATTCGTAGTTGTCGTAGATGGTGAAGAGTCCCTGTAGATAAAATCCAACTTCGTCTTGACTTCTTCGTCCGCCTCTCCATTCAAATTTGAAAAACAAATTACCGATCGATATTGTTCTTTTTCCATTGTATCAGAAAACACTAAATACGTTTAATACTAATGGATGTCAAATCAAAGCTAACCTACGAATCAGCGCGAAATTTTGTATGGGTTCGTTTGATGTATAGTAATGCCAACTTTCATCTTCAAACATGGGTACATATTGATCCATACTCGTATACACCCTGTTTCCGTATCTACCCGAGAAGCAAGTCGTTAAAGCGAATACCGTCTGCTAGACGATAACAAACGAGGGAAAAAATCAACCCCATTATTGTTAACAAAATGAAATTCCGTACGCTCACGTAACTACCTACCTACCTACGTTGACGTGGGCGTTAGTGATAAATACACATGCCTCGAGGCATTCGAAAGTTAACCATATACAAACGCCACGGCGCGTAGCCGATGTTTATTAAAGGTGCCCCTCTTGACGATACTAGCTCGTTTATTCCTAACATTCGCTCGGTAAAAGTAAAAACAAAAAAATAAAACGAGGGTGTTTTCGGTATTTCCCAGAATGCCCAATCGTTTCGTTTTCGATTAATTTTTCGATCTCGTTACTCTACTGAACGGCAACCGATACATCGTTCGTCGTAAACAGATTAATAAGGAAGGAATTAAATTAGTCGAACACACGCACACACACGACGACATCGTAAGCATCGTAAACATCGACGATGCATCGTCCTATATCGACGGACACGACGGGCGCTCCGAACTCGATTAATAAAACGCGAATGTTTCACTTATCACCCGGAGAGAAAGAGACGTCGATGATGTCAACGTGTAAGATCAGTCAACGAACTTATTGTTTACGACACAAATACGAGATTATCGGGAAACGGTTTATGCTTCGTCCGGTGCGTGTTTACTTGCCAGTGGCAAATTGTTTCTATGATAAACGATCGATGGTGAAGCAATTCGGACAACTGCATAACGACGTGCATGTATTGTTTTAATTAACCATTCCCGATCGTGTTATGCGTACGGGGTCAAGCGAGGCCAGAATAATTATTTCGAAGCGTTGTAGATAACGACATTAACTGGGAGAAAGAATCGTCGAGAACTAATAGGGACTCGAAAGGAATGTCATTAATTTGTTTAAATGATTTGGACGCCAAGAATTTTGATTATCGTGATTTATGTCATCGAAATTGCGCGAGGATTGCGGAATCAAATCTCGGAAAGAAACTGAAGAAATGTGATCGTGCCAATTTCGACGAGTTAAACCTCGCGCGCACTTACCGACTACGGCCCACTACACTACGGACGGCAATCTATTCTTTGCATGTGTACTAATGGAGAGTCGTCGGTAGGGCCGTTTCCGATAAATGAGCTCAGCTCCATTAATATACATGCAAAAAACAAATTGCCGTCCGTAGTGTAGTGGCCCGTAGTCGTCCGTTGCCGGTAAGTCCGCTGGAGCCTTTAGTGATCATCTTTCGTGGACGGCTCATGAAAATACAAAGCTCTGTGCATAAGTTTTAGTTAAGATTTGGCCCGTAAGGCATTTTTCCGCTGAAAATTATATTCTGATTATAGCACTTATTCTCACGAGAAATCAATGTCCTAAGACTCCCCTCTGGTTCTTGTCCCAATTCATTTCTCGAATGAAGTTTAAAAATGAAACATCTGACGATGTTTATGGCTTTGCTGCAGTAAAAGTAACCACCAGAAACTTAAAGGATGGGACCTTTGGATCATCATCGGATATAGGAGGTAGGAAGAAGGAAAGATTTCATTTTCGTCTTATCTTGCTTGGGATCCTCGTAAATGTTACGAATTGGCTATAAAACGTGATGTGGCAAAATTTCAGCTCAACTTCATAGTTGACCCGCGCCTCATGGAGGCTACAGTTTAGAAAAACTGCAATTTTTGGCACAAGCTCCCAGTTTTGGGGCCATAAAACGCAAGCCATTCGTCCTAGGACCCTCGTTCTGATCTCATTTTATAGAAAAATTCGTTGTTTCGAAGTTTGATGCTCATCACCTTTTTGTCGAAACATAAATTTAGTGGTATTTAGCATTTCTTAGACCAGGTCGTAGTGCATACCCTCAAAATCGCAACAGAATTAATCTAATTATTTTTTGACCATTTCTTCCCTTTTGCATTATTTGCACAAAAACATAAAATCGTTAAAATGTTTATCACAGTTTGCATTTGCGTCGCAAGTTTCAAGCAGTGAAATTCGTTCACTGCAGATTTTCCGGTGAGGTTTGAAGGACAATGGCTTTAATTTCGATATCTACAGCATCAAAGAGTTTGAGTTCAAAACAGAAGGACAATACTGTCTTAGTTGGCCACATGTCCCATGAAATCGCTGACAGTGGACTATCTTATATTTGCCAAGTCTTACGTAGTATATTTTATAACATGGGCCAAATGAAATTGAACAACACCGAAGTTGTAAGATTTACAATACAGCAGCAGAGTTCTACTTTTCTTGGGAGAAAGCTAAATTACCAACCAGATATATGAGGGCCATTGTTGGAAAGCCAGAAAAACTCTATGATGAGTGGAGGAAAGTGCGAGAAAACCCTATCAGATCTGGAAGCCCGCTCAAAATTAAAAAGTTTTTCAAGTCAATCCTTAACAACCTATTTGACGTTGCTCGTCAGGATGCACTTGCAAGCACCATTAAAGGAAACCGGCTGTCTAGAGAGAAAGAACGTCTAATTAATACTAAAGACTTGATTGTAGCTTTTAATACGCAAAACATAAAAGGAATATGTAACATATAAGTGTAACATGAAAGCAAAATAGTGACATAATTACAAAAATAAAGCTACAATCACAAGACTAAGTTTAGGAAACACTGCTCTACAACTTGACCTTGGTACAAATGAGTCGAAGAAATGCTAACGAGTAAGCAACAATAAGAAAAACAAGTAGCAAACAAATCAAATCGGCAAACATAATTATAAGTGTCCAATCCTATCGATGATGCACAAATTAGGAGAAAAGAAAGAAAGAACGAAGAAATGGCAAGGACACACGTATTTAATTATAAAAAATGTAATAGAAACTAAATTTTGTTACTTTTTTGCTAAAACTTATAGATTTGGGGTATTTATAATTTTTCAGGTTATGTCATGGTGCATATCTTCAAAGATGACTGTTGATGCAAAGGCCTAGAAACATTACAAGATTTAATTACATCTGCTTTCAAGATTTTACTTTTTGTATTTGTCATGTCGTACGAAGGATCTAGGTGGAAGCTTTTTCAGAAATAAATGCAACAAAATTCAGATTGAAAATTAGGAAATTAGGGGAAAGAAGAAGAAGAAGGGCGGTCTAAGAATGAGGACAAATAGTCTTCAAATACAGTTTATTAATTATACTATTAAATTACTATTATTTACAATTTTGGGATTAAGTTGGTAATGGCCTAGATAAGGCGAGTCAAGAAGAATTTGTCTACATTCAGATATAACTTGGAACAGAAACTGTCGTTATTCTTCGTTTTTCGTCAAATAGGAAAAAGATTTAAATTTGTTCAGAATTACTTATTTTCATCTTCAAATCCTATATTTGGTCTTGTCCAGCTTAGATCGCCAGTTTGGAATTTTTTGAAAATATCTTACGGGGGACCAATGGATGTACACATTGCGCAATTCAAAATTGCTTGTAGAATAATTTCTAAACTACTACGTTGGCGACATGCGAAATACAGAATGTTTTTCTCTAATAATTTTTCCATCAAAACGCAAGTCCCACTAAAGCGACCAGCATTCACTGCGGTGGTATCAAAACACTTTGCCACAATTTTACCAACTGCCCCTTACTGATAACACCGATGAAATAGCTTTTGCTTGAGTAATCCCCATACTGTTTTCAAACTAAGAAACACCTATCATTCCCATAAGTAAGAAAAATCGCTATGGTCACTATATTTTCCTTTCTTAACATATGTGGAAGTCATCTCCCATCGCTGTGTGCAACAGCTACTTTTAAAATCGGAATTCTTGAATCTGCTTCTGAGGAGGTCACTTCTTTGTGGTCGTAGTTGCTATCTGCGAAGTCATATTAAACATCCACTTACGATTAAATTCTGTAGGCCATGACTTAACGCGTCTGCTATAGCTGCTAACTATTCCCGCCGCATCTCTACCAGAAATACTAGACCTATCTGAAAATAAAGGCATTTTTCAATAGTCATCTCGACAGTACTTCCTCTTCATTATTTCTGGCGCTGCTTGTTCTGGGCGTGGAGAAATATACTCACCACTCCCCTTCCTCTGATGTGGTGCCAGTGCTGGGTGCAGGTTCCACCTCCTGAACGTAAAATATAAGTTCTAGTTAACGTTAAACTATCTGTCTAAGTAATACTAACTTGTATGAAAAGCTGAGCGAAAAACTTGAACTTATACTGAGCAGAAATACTGGCTGTACACGTTAGGACTTAAGTGTCGGTAAAAAGTAATGGGGATTGTAGCCCACGGATGAGATGAGAAATAAAGGACTCTCTTTTGATAAGTCTAAGGCTGTTTGCCCCATTAATTTCTTACTTACTTAATCCCGAAACCCGTTAAAGCGTGAAATGTCGGATTGTGTACAGTTGAGTTCTTTGGCTCTCTCTTCCATATTTATTTCCATTTTTCTTTCTCCCTGCATCTACCTCTAGTGTCCTCCCACCTCTTTGCCCTTACCTCGTATGTATCTTTTACTTCTTGCTCCCATCTCTTCCTTGGTCTTTCTCATGGCATTTTTCCTGTTTCTTCTGATTCATATATTGGATATTAATTTCTACCAACACTTACGTCTTAAACTTATACTACATTTTTTCCTGTCGTTTACAATCTTGCCATCTCAGGTGTTCCTGTTCCTCTTCCTCCTCCTGCTCCTGTTCTCTTCGTCATTTCATTTATACAAATTCCATGTTAACGCCTGACATGCAACCAGGACGTCTCAGTTTCTCTCTGGAGTAACAAAAAGTGTATCCTGATGAGCAACGTCAAATAGGTCGTCATGAATTGACCTGAAAACTCCTACTTTTCGATCTTTGCCAGCGCTTGCAGATCTGGTAGCGTTTTTTTGCAGTTTTCTCTCAACCTTCGTGCAGTTTCATACCACTGCATATGTCTGGTTGGTATCTTAACTTCCTCCAGAAGAAGTAGAACTTCCTCTATTATGCTCCTTGCAGCTACGCTGCTGTTGAATTTCACTTGCCGCATATTGTAAAATAAATTGCCTAAGACTTGGTGATTACAAGGTAGCCTACTGTTCGTGATTTGATGAGACATGTGGCCAATTTAGAAAATTTTGTTCCTCTGCTTTGAAGTCAACTTCATTGATGTTGTGGAAGTCCAAGTTAAATCCATTGCCCTTTATACCTCACGGAAAGGTATACCTTGCTGCTCGAGAATCTGCAAATGAAAATTATGGTATAAGTGTTAAGAATATAAAGGGAACAAAATGGTCATAAAATAATTAAATTAGTTTTTGCGACTTAATCCGAGGACCGCTAAGTACCACTAAACCCTACAAGTTCTGGCAAAAAAGTGAAAGGGTAAAACTTCAAGAAAACAACTTCAAAAAATTTCTTATGGAATAAGACCAGAATCAGGTTTCTAGGCTGAATGATTTCTCTTTTGAGGAGAAATTGCAATGTTTTTGCTCAAAATCGCAGTTTTCTAAACTCTAACGTCAATGAGGGACTGGTTAACCTTATAAAGTTGAGCTGAAACTTTGCCACATCACATTTTATCGCCAGTTGGTAACTTTTGAGGGGTTTTCCCGAAATATAGGGCGTACAAAAGTTTTCCCTGTACCGTGTGACCCCCTCGAAGTCCCATCCTTTAGGCTTCTGCTGTTTACTTTCACTGCAGAAACGTTATGAACACCGTCGGGCGTTTCATTCCAAAATTCTATTTTAGGAGTGAAGTCTGAATACTCGCTTCAAGTCTAGATAATTTCTCTCCATCCGCTACGTGAATCTAAACTTGTTCTTGCCAGGTTTTTATCTAACTACGCATAACATTGCAATCCATATACAGTGCAACCAATGACTCAGTTTACGACTAACGCTGTAGCAAAATTTACATTTTGACATTACCGACCTCATTATATTGTGGCACAAACTCCATTTCTTTGATCTTTACTACCGCACATTCGATATTTCTTCCCGCGAACCGTTCCCGGTGACCGTCCGAGCTCGTAAAGCCTTCCAGAAATTTATTAATCTATATTTTATCATTTATTTAGTGATCCGCAGGTAACCTCGCGCGATAAATAAGTAGATCCGGCATCATCAAACACCCCGACCGAGACGTCCGGACGCCTCAGTAAAAATTTTACAACGGCGCGCAGCGCACGGCAATATTTTATTTATATAGGACGACGCGTTACGAGATGGATATTTACGACGTCATCTGGAAACCATTAAATTTTACACACTAATCTCCGACATTAGTATCAATTTATTGTGCTACCATATAGCAGTTGAAGTATCAATTCCGGTTAAGAGATTATTAACCAAGCCCGGCTGCGTGGAACGCCCGGGATATATCTACGGGGAGGCATTACGAGCCCGTTCTTGCGTTATTTACCGCTACGAATCGCTCCGGAGAGGAGCACTTCGCGCCGTGATGCGTCTAATTGAAATCTTAATTGAGGGAAATAGTAAATATTAGCTGAACCGAGCTTGAACTTTCGTTCGAGCGGTGAAAGGTTCGTGAATCGAAAATGGCTCTGTACGAAATATGTCGGAGAATATGCGATGCTTTCGGGATATCGAGTCGTTAAAATTACGCGAGTATTAGGAAGTTGTAAAATTTGAAAATTACTCGAGGTAATCTGGTTACGATAAAAGTCTGGCGGTTACGAGCGAATTCCCATCGTATGGATGAAGCTATGAGTTAGAACAATTTGGACTTCAGAGGCGGATTCTTCTTGATGTTTAAGGAAAAAAGTTTCGATAAAATTCGCAAACTCCAAATTCTTCCCAGACGCTCCAACTTTCGGGAAAAACCCACAAGTCGAGAAGAGGGCCGTGTCATCAAACCAAAGCTTTGGACATGTTGATTCCGGAAAAATTACCGACGGCCTCACTCTTTTCTTGGTTTTGACGAAATGGTTTGATCTTCAACCGGTCATCAAAAAGTCATCGACTTAAACGCCGGCTTGGATATCTGAATCAGATTTGGCCACTAGGATGATGCTCTAAAAATATAGCTGCGTCTAGATCCAAGAATATTCGCATTTTGAAGTTCATCTTTCCTAAAACTAACTTACTTGAACTTTTGGCAAGCGATGTAACTGCATATAATTTCATTATCTTCTGGTTATTCTTTGGAACTGATAGAACATAAGTTTTGCGTCTGTAATAAATGAAACACCACCCAAATTTATTTCCTCGCGTGTGTAAGATTAAATATGAAAATACACGTAGGCATTTCTTTCTTCCATATCATGTAGTTCGTAGACCAGCACTTTTCTCGCTTGTAACGTCTTCTGGTTTGCATCCACATTGGATTTTCACATCGCCTACCATCCCAAGTTCGCACTTTAACTTGCACCGTGCATGACGCGTGTGAATGTTTCTCGTACTAGGTACTTCTCCTTTTACCAGGCCAAATCAATCTGGAATGGAGTCAGTGGATATGGATTCCTTTTAGGAGACTACAGACTACAGGATCGAGTACGAAATGTCACCTTTAAAACGAAATGCTTTGTGCAAGAGAGAACGAGGACGCCAATTTCACCACCACATTACAACACACAAAATTTCCCAACAGGAGAACATCGATAGGTAGGCTGTTTGTAAGATGGAGCAGGTGCTGAAGATTGTCAGCGCAAGACTAGACCTGGCAAATATTAACGATTAACAGGATAATTGCATAGATGAGAACATCGATAGGTTGACTGTTCATAAGATAGAGCAGTTGCTGAACATCGTCTTTGCAAAGTAAATGTGGTCAATATTAGCGATTAACAAGGCATTGCCTTAAATAGAAAAAGAAACAGCAGAAAAATATTACTTAGCTGGGCGTTGAAATCTATCACAGATTTATAAGGAATTTAATTGGAATAATAGACGAGATTATGCTGCTATACCGGGTTTACTCTTGCGATGAAGGAAACCAGCACTTTTGGCTTTCGCCATAGCAGCACTAACTTCGGAGAATGTTAGAGATTAACAAGAAACTTAACATGGGTTAAATTCAAGAATATTCACACTCAGACGTAAATTTCTTCTAAACTCAACTTATTGGAATTTTTACCAGAAATGAGAAATTCCTGAATTATGCTCATATCCTCAAGTGATGGTTTTAAACGTGCTGAATCCAAGAAACTTATAGACGACTTCGAATCTTCTCTAATTTCCAAGACATGACTCCATCGCCAGAAAACATAGCGTTATGTCCATATTGATATCACAAACAACATAATTCTGCCTTCAATATTGCTCAAGGATTGCTCAAAATTCGAAAAGTCTGGAAATATGATCACGTTTTACATCGGATGAAAGCTATGGACGTACTGGACCTAGAAAAATTATTGACAGCCTCGAATAAATTACAATCAGCAAAACTCTTTGATATGGCTTAACGACGTAGTTTCGACTAAATTCGAAACAATTGTATCTGAGCGCAAATTTGTTCCAAGATCACCTTGCTTAAAGTTTTTCCAAAATTCGAAAAATTTGGAAATGTGATCTTACCTTGAATCTAATGGAAGCTGTGGATGTGGTAGACTCGGAAAAACGGCGGTTTTCAAGCTATGGCTCCAAAGTCAGTACAATCTAATTTTCTGATATTGCTTAATGACGCAGGTAAGACTAAATTCAAAACAACTACACCCGAGCAAAAACTTTTTCAAAACTAACTTCCTCGATTTTTATCCAAAAGTCTGGACATACGATCGCGTCTTACATCGAACGAAAGCTCTGGATGTGCTGGACCTGAGAAAATTATTGATAGCCTCGAATCTTTGCGGGCTATCAACTTTCGGCTTTATCTTAAGAAAATTTGGCGCTACGTATAATCAGTACAATTCTCGGGTATTGCTTAATGGCGTAGCTTGGACTAAATTCAAGAACATCTGCATGTGAATACAATGCGTTAAATTTAATTCGTTTGTACTTTTGCCAAAAGTTCGAAAGGCATGGAAGTATGATGGCGTCTTCCATCGAAAAGAAGCTATGGACGTGCTGGCCTCGGTAATATTATTGACAGTCTCCAATCAGCATTAGTCCTCAAACTGTGGCCCCACTTGAAGAAACTTTAGCTCCGAGTAAATTTTTTAACCGAAGTCAATTCAATCTCATCTTCCGATATTGTTGAACGACATAGCTTGGACTAGACACAACGCAATTCCTTCTGAGTTCAAATTTTTGACTTACTTATTTGACTGATTAACTTGCCCTTTTGCCAAAATTTGAAATGCTTGGAAATATGATCGTGTCTTATATCAAATGAGGGCCCTAGACGTGCTGCACTTGGGAAAATTATTGAAATTCTTGGATCTTCGAGAGTTCTCTTAAGGAAACTCAAGGTTACGAACATTATATCTCTGATAAAGCTCAGCGGCGTAGCTTTGACTAAATTCGAGACAAAGGCACTTAAGCTAATTTTTTCCAAGACCAATTCACTTGAACTTTTACCATAAATTCGAAAAAGCTGGAGATATGACTGCGTCCTGTATTGATAAATGATTGCTAGTTTCAAATCTCCGCTGAATCTCATGTTAGAGGTCACATTTCATGTAAACAGTTGGTGTGTTGGTAGATTTTTACATCAAAATCAGATTCTAAGTCCTCGATAGTGCTAGAGATGAAGCTTGGATCAAGTTGGAGAACATTCGCATTTTGGTCCAAATTTCCCACAACGCTAAAGCTTTAAGAGCTTCGATAATTCTCACATTTTTCATTTCAAGAAAATTGTCAGAGTTATAATGATTTTGATACCAGAATTAAGAACTCGATATAATTCGTGTTTGGAGCGAAATTGTCCCAAAGCTGATATATTTGAACGTTTGAAGTTCGTCGTTAGAATCAGATTCTTTGTGTTCTGGAGTGTCCAATAAAGAAAGTTTGGATCGAGATCGTCAAAGTTTGCTTTTAGGGGAGAAATCGACATGGCTTTATATACGTCGTGTGGTGGCTGTAATCAAAGTTTTCGATGTGTACGTTACTAGAAAACTGCTATCAGCCCCAAATCTTCGCTGGCTGCAAAGTTACGAGTAAATTTTTGCTAGAATCACTAAAGTAACGTCAAGTTCGAGTACTCAATCCGATTTGATACCCTCGATAAGGCGTTAAATTAGGGATAGAATTTTTAGAAAGTTTGGGAATTTGGAACTTCCTCCTTCGATAGGGTAACCCGTCCGAATCTTGGGACAGATTGAAAATTCTCGTCACCAGATTGCGAGATAACTATTTCTAAACCCAAATCTTTATCGATTCGGAAGTTAGAGGATTTGGCACGCACAGTTGAGATCTGGATTCCATTCCTCCTACATCACTTTTAAAACCAAGCGATGAAGGAAATTTCGCCGCATCGTATCGTATCCAGCGTTCGAGGATTCCTTCATCATATCCATAAATCACAATTTTTTCCTTTCCGTTTTAAAATCAACTAAATACAAATTCCATCGAAAACACGCGCACGTACACAGAGGATGCATTTCCATCCTCGTAAAACCTCAACGTTAAGTACGCCGGCGATCTTCGACCGCTATAAATAATTTCTTTCATCTTATCTCGACGACCGCGGTAAACGTTAATTGAAACTAGTAGTGTAGCGTTGCGTAAATATTGACATAAAGTAGCCGGAGAGACCGGCGCTGCCGC
Source organism: Chrysina gloriosa (assembly GCA_038088585.1). Taxonomy (NCBI): domain Eukaryota; kingdom Metazoa; phylum Arthropoda; class Insecta; order Coleoptera; family Scarabaeidae; genus Chrysina; species Chrysina gloriosa. The sequence continues at coordinate 6,070,170 of CM076094.1, read as the reverse complement.
GAAGACGCGCTTAAAATTTTACAACGCCCGGGAAGTTCGAAACACCGCGTACTATGAATTTTCGATAAACAAATACGTTTAGTACGCGAATCGAGTCTCTTTTTTCCGGACGATTTCGTAATCTCGTAAACAACGAAAATATCGATGATGTGGAAAGGAATAGAGTTAACGGCGATTTTATGGGCGCCGATGGTTCCTGAATCGACGCGGTTAAATTTAGACTTTTAGGATGGATGAGAGTGAACGTTTGCTTTTAGTACTTTTGCTAGTAATAAACAACTTAAGTTCGGAAATAGATTTTGTTTTTAATGAATGTTAATTTTTTGAGCAAAATTTTCGTCTTGAAATCGAGAAAGTTCCTTTGTTACGGGTACAAGGTAATTCCTTTCAAAATCACTTGAACTGAAATTTTTCTTGTTCGTTCCAAAACCATCTTAAAAGATATATATTTTAGCTTTAAGAGTAGTATGTGTAACGCTAAAATAGTAGATTTTTACTATGTTAACAGCTTCTACTGCTTTAACTTTTAGTCAATAATAAGTGAAGAATCAGGAAGTATACAGGCTCGAAGTTTTGAATACCACGTATTCGATACAATAGCTGGGACATATCGAAAAGCTTTTGTGCAAATCCTTTGTTTGCTGTTAAATTTAGTCTAAGTCAGGGAATAGAAAAGCACCACGGTCTGACCGTCATTGTTGGACTTCAACAAAGCAACGACAACAAAGAAATTTAGAAAACTGCCTTTCGACATATCTCAATTAGCGCATCAAACATATGATATCCAAAATTTGAAGCATGCAAACCTGCTGGTTCTTCACTTACTATGGGCAAAAGATTGAACCTCGCCGAACTCTAGAAATTGTAAAAAATATTATTTTCTCGGTACACACACATCTATTAGAGGTACGATATAGAGCTTTCAAAACAATTTACGAACCAATAAACAAAAAACTTTTAGTCAATCTTGAGAATAACAGCCTTAAATGCTTGCCTTTGTATTATGGAGGGTACACATTTCCGTGTGTTCTCCCCGGCCAATGTAATAATACAGAAAATCTATTTCATTTGAAATATACACCTTAATCATTAGAAAACGGATTTTTATATTCTATGATGACGCCATATTTTTACATATTTTCCATATTTTTGCCGCTTTGATAGAATTTCTTATATTTGTTTTAAATACCAGATTCACGTAGTCAAAGAATAATACGCGGCAGGGAGGAATGTCTTTGCCTTTTTAGCTTTGTACGTAGGCGTCTGGACGTTTTCAGGATTTAAAACTATTACTTGAAACCCTCCTAGATAGATTTACTCATGGCTAATATTTACGACGAAAAAGTAGAAAAATAAAATCTATACAACTTTTCACATAACCTCACTGAGGTTCATTTATTCGGCAACTTTCGTAGAAAGTTGTGCAAGAACTGCACTGCAGCCTACATTGCACATACTAATAATTATCAATGGAAGGTATACACAATGTAGGCTGCAGTCCAGTCCTTGCACAACGTTCTGTGAAAGTTGCCGAATAAATAAACCTCAGTGAGGTTATTTATGTGGAGAATTATGTAGATCTTATTTTTCTACTTTTTTCTTCGTAATTGTAACTCTCTCCAAGCTCTTGAAACTATTTTTCTAATTGTTATCCGTCGGCCAATGTTTCCTCATTACGAGCTCGTTTGCTAATTCTGAGTATTTTGTGTTAAAATATTTGTTTGTATCTATACATACTTATTTCGACTTGTTTAGCTTTGATCTACGAGAATGGTTTTATAAGAATTTTTGATTGATTTGATGATGATTGATTTATTATATTTATTCGCGGGATTATATCCGGCTTCAGTGTTTTCTGGAATCACTTCACTAGTTTAGAATTTCCAACTAATTTTTTGGGTAGTGCCCAATCACTATTTATTTGGAAAATGAAGTCTAATACGGGTTTAGAAAGTGACGTTGTGACTCAAGCTGTAGGATTATGTGCAGGTACTACAACACATCAGATTAGGTTCTGTACCCTCAAATAATATGACAAACTTTAGAACCAGCCTGCAAAATCTTACAAGCTCGAGAAAAAGACCTTAGATAATAATAATAATAATAATAATAATAATAATAATAATACAAATAGTGATAACGTTTAATTTCCAATTAAGCTGCTAAATTAGTGGAATCAGTAATTAACACAATCAGAGATGTCAGAAATGACGAGACACTCGAAGAAATTTTTATCAGCTCCAATTTGATGCAAGAACCGCAGAACGACAAAGTCCTGGAAAATAGGAAACGTAGGAAACGTTCTAATCTTAAACATTTTGTTGTATTGAAATCAACTGAAAACTTTTCTTCTGCCTTAGATTCAAAATCTGCGTTTCATGAAGTAATCTAGATAATATTAACTAAACTCCAACAGCAGTTTTAGTGAAAGCAGTCTGCTTATAAATTCACTCCAGGAAGCCAAAGATTTGGACTATAACGGTATTGGTTATTTAACTTGGTTTGGGGATTTTGTTGTCTTCCAAGCAGGAACTAACAGTGGTCAAAAACGTTCTAAAGGGTATTGAATCTCCAAAAAATGTGTTTGACCAAATATACAAATAGAAAATGGCCTTTTGAGAAAACTTATAATGTGCAGGAACAGTATGGACATTTGCTTGCAGTAAGGTCCTTTGTGAACCCCATTTTTAGGTTCTAACTAGCATTTTCAGAGTGCAACATTGATCTATGATTAATCAAAGATTAATCAAATTAATACTCTTAGCATTAAAAAAAGAACTTGAATATTGGATATGCAAAAATCCCATCAGAAATTTAAGAATTAAAAAAATAGAAAGAATTCAATTATTTATTTTTGTACCTTGTACAAAGTTTTATGGATGATTATTTGTTTTTCCAATATATACAGAATATAATATTTACTTTATATTAAGAATTGAATGTTATGTTCAAGATAAATGTTTTGCCATATACTGTATTTTGTGCAAAAGATACTAATTTTGTATTCTGTTTATATTTCTGTGTTCCTATTCAAGGCTTTTTCCATGCCCATCCTAAGAAGTGTTTAACCCCCTCTACGACCGAAAGAGTTCCTTAACTTCGAACCTAGATATGTTCAGTATAATTGCTTTGAACCACGGACCACCGTACCGTTACCGGAGAGCACTTCTCCAAACAATAACCGCCCCTTTTTATAAGCCCATCAACTCTTCCGAAATTTATTGCAAAAATTTTACTACACATCCTTTTATGGCCAGATCTTCCGAGAAACCTCCACGCATAACCACGTACTAAACCCTTTTCCCGATCACCGCCAAACAATATTGCCAAAAATATTTACGCCTTGCGAAAACAAACACGTTTACCCTATCCGAAATATAGCAATTTGTCATTATTTACGCCGCGGCACACCGCATTGACCTCGTCGTGTCATAAAGCCGCACGTTTAACAAGGCGAAACTCAATTGAATTTGCGATTCCTTTTGTGTCCGCCATCCAACCACCATAAATCTTTCACCGAAAGGCCATAAAGCGAAAAAAAGAAAGAATCTCGTCCGGATCTATTTACAATACAACCGGTGGAGAATCGTTCCGAGAAAGTGTCTTTTCGCTCCTTCGCATAATGTCGGGCGAAAAGCGAAGAAATTTCACGTCGTTCGCCCAATAAACCACAACTGCCTCCAATAAACGAATAAAGCGTTCACGAGATGGCCGATCTTATGATTTTCTGTTAACCTTACGCACTTATTACTTTATAGCCGTTCTACCATGGCCGTAAACTGTTTCGGGTCGGTTTACGAAGCTTAAGCGTATTATTTATCTACGGCTGTAAAAATTGTTTTCGATAGAAGAGTCCCCGGACGACGAGGAAAATCACCGCAATGTTGCGTTTATGAGTTAACTTTTTCGAAGGTTTTCTCTTTTTATTTTTAGTTTTGGAAAGCAATAAGGGTTTGCCTGGCGTTCGGGAATAAATTTTTTTGGTAGCTGAAGACTTTTATTCACTTCGTGGAATGCTGCGATATTTAACAGTTAACGACCGGTTTCATAATATATACCTCAAGATTTATTAATGCGTTTTATAGACGTAATAATAGTCGCAGCAAATTACATGATAGTCATCTTTAACCAGAGCTGACTTCTTTGTTCCTTCTGTTGCATTATAACCAAATAATTAATAAATATGGACAATTGCAAAATACAAAAGAAAAATAGAGGAGGTAATTTTTAGTAGGGAAAACGAATTATTGTTGATTCACGAAATCTAGAGGAAGTAGAACATTGCTGAGTGCAACTTAACCAATAAAATTTCCCTTACTGAAAAGGTTTGTGAAGAATCTGTCATAATTATAAATACAGTAATGTGCGCATATAACGAATTCAGGGAACCGACAAAAACTGTTCGCTAAAGCGAAGTTCGCAATAAACTATAAATATCAGAAGTTCATTGGATTTATTACTGCATACCTACATATAAGTCCACACGTGTTTCAAGTAGGTACATAATATTTTTTATACATATACATACATATGTATTATTTAAAAAATTTGTTTTATTTTTGTAAAATTAATATCATTAATATGTATGTAATTACACTTCGACTAGTCGATCGAGTACACGTGGATTATTTCTCGACTGAAGGAAATGACAAACTTTACCGATATATCGAAGTGCTTCTGATGTGGTTGGAACTGGTATCGATTCCCTACTCACTTATTACTCTCTTTTCATCCTTATCCTCCTCTTCCTCACCGTTATCAATGCGAACTGCAGAAGACACAGAAGCGACAATAGCATCATCATTCAAGTATTCGACGGCCAAGAGATTGTCATCAATATGGACAAATTCATTGCAATCATTTTCATTTTTAAAGGTCGTTGTCATTATCTTCCTGTGGAATTTCCTTCAACCGTTCCATTAATCGCAGGCCATCGTCCGAATCAAAATTGCTTGTTCTGATACCATCTTCCATGCCATATGAATTAAGTCTATTGCATCCAAATTTTTCCCGCCACTATCAATAAAATTTACCATTTTCCGGAGAAAAATTCGACGATAATGGCTTTTTAAACTATGTATAGCACCATGATCCTTGGGCTGTAGTTTGGAACCAAAAATGTTTAACATCTGGATGAGCTTCGGCAGTTGTCAACCAAAATGATGATTTTTCGATTTTCACAACGTAATTCAATATTCCATTCTTGCTATTCATTCGTAAAAATCTCTGAGGTGGTGTATGTTCTTATTGGATTTCTAGTTTACTGGCAACTATACAATATTCCTAAAACATCTAAGTTTCTTAGATTTTCCAATTTCCAATCACTTTTTTCTATCCTTGTTAAATTTGTCGCTACAGTGATTCTTTCTTTAGAGAGCCTTCGACATTCACAGTTCTCCTCTTTCAATCTCAATGTCCTGTCAGGTGTAAGCCTATAGAGTAACGCGGGATCATCTCCATTGAATATGTCTTCATTCTTCATTTTCCGTTTTCTAATTATTAGCAACTTGTTCTCCAGCTAGCCGTTTACAATGTTCATATCAACTACATTAGATTCCCCAACAATTTTCCACTGGTTCTTCCAAACTTTTGGGCCCAACTTCGATTAAAGATCTTCATATTTTACTAGCTTGCGTCCAAGGTATTTGCCTTTCGATTGCAATATAGCGCCGTTAATAATTAGACTTTATTTCTTTGTTGAAGAAATCATTTCAAAAGTGTCTGCCAGTATTCGTGACTTTTTTAAATTATTTTTACAATTATGTCTTTTTCAAATATTTCTAAATTGTATCTACCTGGAATCAAAATGTCGAATTCTAATTTACATTCACATCTCAGATTATGTTTAGGGGTGATGCAAATGCTTCTATGTAGAACTCACCGTTGATTTATTTAATCCCATATCCGAATAAACTTCACTTCGTGTCACACCACGTTGTAATATTTTCACGATGTCGTGTTTACTATTTGAAGTAAGAGTTTGCCGTGTTTTCTTTGAAATTGCGCCAGTCGTGATTGTAGTTCTTTAACTAACATGTACTGTCTAAAGATTTCGGGGAATCTCCTCATCATCCACTAAAATACCTTTTGAGTTCGTTATAACCGAAAACTAAAGTACCCATAATGATACTTTAGTTTGTACCTTAGAGATAGGTTCATTATAAGAGGACCTTTTGCAATTTACAGGAAAGAACTTGGGAGAGGATTAGGGAAAAATTTCATTGTAGGAGCTTTCAGAGCAAATCAACCGAACAATTAAAATCCAAGTTCCATCATTTAAGAACAAGGACATGGTACAGGTGATGGTATCAGTGAATACACCACAATCCTTGCAGTCGCTGTCATATCATTCTATATTTATGTGACTTCAGGTGAAATATGAAGGAAAGCTGTAATTTAATTAGTAGTAATTAAATCATTTACTTCAATGTTAATACACGCCTTTCTGTTCTCTATTTAACCAAGGAGATCAATGTATGATGATTTCCTTTCATTGCTTACATTTCATGTTATTTTCCGGTATCATCTCGCCCATTTTCATTTGCTTCGTCTTCGTCGTCGGCATCACAGTAAACATCCAATTGCATTCGCTTTTGGTGTCTGTAGGATCTCGATACCGATCGAGACAATTCCGTTATCAGAACATAATGAGACCTTTGTTCCTCTTCCACCAATATAGCAGATTGACACGTGTGTCCTTCTTCACCCTTTTTAATTAATTTAATTTATTTAAATTAACGGTATTTGCCCAACCATATTTTTTGATCTTACGTATTTATATGTACTTATAGGGAAGACATCGGTTTTCTTGGATGAGATGCAATAAAAGTATTGTACATCGCGGATTAACTGCTTTGATAAGAAAACCCCAAAAATCCAAACATTCTAACGCCCTCATCATCACCCGGGCAATCGCCAGAAACACCTCGGAATTATTTAATTTGTCAAAACTCTCGACGTAAATAAAAAGGAAATGAATATTCGCTTGCGTGCCGTGGTTCGGATGGCGTGATCGCGCTATATTCTAACGCCACCCTCGATACCCTCTGATATCAGTTCCCTTAACGTCGTCCCCGGGAACTGCCAAATCGGGTCCTTATTTTTCGCGTTCTGACGCGGTCAAAAGTAGGTCGAAAGGCTAAACGATACGCACACATCGTCCCGACTCAAAAACGGCGGCGAGGGGGGACACCTAGTTCTTCGTGCGCGAGAACTTAATTAAATTTCGCGATGAAAATTTCGCCTCCGAAACGGGGCTCGGTGTTAATTCGAGCGTTACGAAACGAGGAGAAGTTTTCGCGCAAACAGTCGCCGTTGTTTTTATACTGACTGAAAGGACGCGAGAACGTTGCGGTGTCGACGGTGGGGTGTTTGGGAAATTTGAAAGATAGTTATGAAAAGGACGACGCCTTCGGATATTGATGTTGAAATTGATGATGGTTATTTCGTATTTTTGGAACGTACGTCGCTCGTTGCTGTGGACGAATTAGCATTTAAATGAATTGAATTTATTAGTAGGTAATGGTGGAAGTTTGTTTTGCGCTGAAAGACGTTTGATGTCCCGGATACCTCAGAATGACTTCAGTTCCGTTTCTCGTTTCCATTTCTTCCATCTCCTTGGAACGTAGAGGACTAGGTTCCTCATACCAAACCCATCTTGTAAAATCGTTTGTATTGTAGGAGTTTCTCAATCTCAATAATAACGCCTAATTTTGTTTAATAATACATTTTTGTCGCAGCACATCCGTCCCACGTCACTTGACGTCTAAATCTTTTACTACTCGCTTAACTTCCCTTCTCTCACCTACACGAATTGGATTTCATCAATTCTGGGTTCAGGTTCGTTTTCTACGCCTTCGAAACTATAAATTTGTGAACTTTCTAGTTAATCGGACGTAGTTTCAAATTTCGCAAAATTTGCAAATTTAGCCAAAAATCGAAGTGGTCAAAAGATTGACTTGTCGTACACCAAATTAAAGCTCTCGAAGAGTAGATTATCCGACGCTGAAAGGCATAAGGATTGACGAGAAGAGGAAGAAGAAGAAGAGTAGATTACAACTAGGATATCTAAAACGAAGAAATTTTGCATCCACGGAAACTATCCGACGAAAACTGATAGATCGATGCAATTCTTTCCAATTAGGAATCGTGTCTCACCAGCACGAATTGGATTTCATCAATTCTGGGTTCGGGTTCGTTTTCTACGCCTTCGAAACTGTAAATTTGGTAACTTTCAAGTTAATCGGACGCATAATATATATATGTCTACGTTATAATGCGATTGTTGTGGTGTTTCATCATCAAAGGCAAAAGAGTCAGTTCATCCGGATCTGTTGAGCCATTTGTGAACTTTCAGGTTAATCGGACGCAGTTTCAAATTTCGCAACATTTGCAAGGGCTTCAAATTAAGCCAAAAAACGAAGTGGTCAAAAGATTGACTTGTGGTACAGCAAATTGAAGCTCTCGAAGAGTAGATTACAACTAGGATATTTAAAACGAAGAAATTTTACATCCTCGGAAACTATCCGACGAAAACTGATAGATCGATGCAATTCTTTCCAATTAGGAATCGTGTCTCACCAGCACGAATTGGATTTCATCAATTCTGGGTTCGGGTTCGTTTTCTACGCCTTCGAAACTGTAAATTTGGTAACTTTCAAGTTAATCGGACGCATAATATATATATGTCTACGTTATAATGCGATTGTTGTGGTGTTTCATCATCAAAGGCAAAAAAGTCAGTTCATCCGGGTCTGTTGAGCCATTCCTCTTCGTTAAAAATTCAGGCAGTCCAGCCAGTGGTCCACTCACAGTCAGTCAAATATAGTTGAGTACCTACTTTCATTGTTAACAACAATAATGCGGTTGGCTAATGCGTGATGCTCACCACACCATCGCGTACTATTCCAGAACGGACTGCTCCGTGACAACCGGGTGTGAGAACGAACATACGCAATACCCCTCTTTGCAAGCCGTGCCCATTTATGGAACGCCAGTGCCTCACCACCATTCATCCTCTTCGAAAGTTATACAAAATTATTTCGTGATACAATCCTAGATTCACTTTCATCTTTCGTATGACTTCTTAGCTTAAACAATTCAACATATCTCGTATAAAATTAGTATGAAATCCCGTAGAATCCAATTATACAGATCACTCAATATAAGACCGACGATCCCCTTCTTGTAAGAAACAAACAGACGTGTGCTCGATCCGTTTCAACACGACGAATTAATACGCGAACTTCACGGCACTATCATTAAGACGTCGTCGCCGTTATCTCAGAGCTACGTCCGTTTCACTTCTCCGAGACGAGTGAGACGTTACGCGGGGTAATTCTACGCGCTGTCGCTCATTTGTGAACGCTTAAACCGCAAGAAATATGTTATTATGGTAATAGGCTCGTTTTGCATAAACCGTACCACTTAAGATCGGTATCTATCGGTAATATTTGATTTGGCGAAAACGAGCCGAGAAGAGAATAGAATCGGCATCGAGCGAACCGTCGTCGTGGTAAAAGAGCGAGAGGATCGTATATACTTACGGGATGTTTTCCGCGAGTAATTATAATAATGATACTTTGTTCTTCGGGGTTGGTATCATGTTTATTTCGTTTACCGAATATGCTAAAATTTTATCGCTGGCGACGATCGACCTCTCCTCTTCTCCCTTCTCCACGATTTTATAACTTTGTACTTCTACCTGCCGTCATTAAATTCGCGATTTTATCGCGATTTTTTGTGTATTTAAAGTGGCGTACGTAATATCGAAAACGGACGGAAAAATTGCCCGGCCAAACGGTTCGATTAATTCACTCTTCGGCGGAATTCGCGCGAATTAACATTCGTATGCACGAGGACAAGAATTATGCATGGTTTATTTTTGTTGGATGTCGGCGATGCAACGGCCATGAATTCGAATTATTTACCAGTTGACGTGTTGCGTATCGCTGGGAACAAAATGTAAAAGTTTTTCGTTCTGTCGGGAAATGGCATTGAATAGTGAATAGTTGCCCTTTGAATGTTTTTCCTGTGAACAGAGCAGAAATCGTTTTACAAACAAATTATCTCTGTTTTCAAACGATAAATGCGCTTATTTAATAGTTCGCGATTACCCACCTGTTTTTCAAGTGAAGACGACAACGTTATTACCGAAGTTCCAAACAACTTTGTTTGTATGGATAATATTGTAAATATCCTCGTTTAAAAAGTAATGAAATGGAGATATAAGCACCAATTTCTGTAGAAGCAATGATGTAAAACAGCTGTGTCCGCCGAAGGAATGGTTTTCTAATTTAGAATATTCGTCCGTATGTGTTTACCGTAAAATTTCCGCCCCTTTAGAGAGGGACGGTCGTAAAGCTCGCGTAATAAATGTCAACCCTTGCTCCAGTTAGCTCGATTCGACATATTTTACGATGTGGAATGGATTTTTTAATTTAGTTACCGATTCGGCAAATTTAATTCGTATCCGGGATAATTAAATTGAATTTATTACGTCGAGGTTTCCGTGTGTGCTCTTTTTCTAGCTCGTTAATGAAAGGGGAGGTAGAAAAATCGAATTTAGTTAATTGGCGGGTATTGGAGATATTTAGCTGAAATGTCTATTATGCCTATTCCGAGCTTAATGTCAATTTTTCCCAGGTATCACCGCTTCGTGAGCCACTGTAGAAAATACATTGGAAGAAGGCGATACACGTAAACGATGACTTTGTTTTCCCTAAAGTTGAATTTGGAACGATTGTGGACTTTAGTTTACTTACGCTTTTTCGATTAAGAAATAATATAGTAATGTTTTTGGGGTCTAAGTATTGACAATGGAGCATCATAGAGAACTACATTTTATCCCGTTGGTATGTAAAGTAACCATAAGCAAATGTAAGAAGGACACAGTGGTAATATTGTTTCACTTACTTAAACAAAACTTTGTGGATTTATAGACTAACGTCGTGTAAAAGCAGCGGTAACTAGCTTTGTACTGTCTTATGCTGTTTTTATTGTGTAGTGGGATGTGTGATATACTTAAGTCTTATACTGTTTCCTGTTTTTAATATGTAAATCTGACAATGTCAATATCCTCGGATTTATGACAATAAAATATTATTATTATTATTAAAGTTTACACCGTCCTAAGCTCAACACTACCCTCCGCTGTTTAACGTAATGATTCAGAAGCTGTAAGAGATGTCAAAATAAAGTTAAGACAAGATTGAAGTTGTTCTACATGCTTTCCCAATAACAATTACATCTTTGTGAAAACAACCTTTCTTCCCTCCTCCGCTTTCATTATAGGGAAAATATTTAAGTAATCAAGGCAGCGGGTGGAAGCCTTGGATTCTAGCTGAAAAAATCGTTTCCGGGAGAAATTGCAAGTCCAGTTAGGAAGTCATCTCGGCGACGAACGCTCTTATTTTGTTAAATTAAATAAAAGGGGCCTACAAAGAAAAGATTCGAGCAGTGTGGCATATTCGGCGCAAATGTTGCACCGCCCAAAGAAGACTGTGTGGAAAAATAAAATAAAGTTATTTATTAAAATTATTTTTGCGTTTTCTTTGAGACATAAAAGCGCCTCGCTGACGAGCCGAAATCACGGCGAAACCGATCCGCGGCTTTCGTTTCTGCTTAATCCCATTCAATTCCCGTCCCCCAATTAACATGCGTATGACTTTACATTGCAAGTAAAACGGTTTAAACCGCGTCTTCACTTTCTTTTATACCTGAGTTGAGTTCTTAAGCCAAACAGCGGGGGTAGTATTGAGCCTAAGGCGCTCTGCACCCTACTATTTTGGGTTTGGACAGCTAAGAGCGTACCCGTTGTTTTTACACTACATCGCCCTATAAACCCACAAAGTTTCATTTAAATCGATGAGATATACTTACCAGTGTTTCCTCGTAGGTTCCATGCTTGTCAAATAATTTAAGCTACTAGGAAGACATCCACTAATCATCCTATTTTACAAGTCCATCACAACCGTTTTGCTAAGCAAGTTGCCTCTGAAGTGCTGTAGCTCGAAATTTGGTAAATTGTATTCGGATCAAACGCCAACAGATCCAAACAGGGGATTGTTCAAGTACTGTTTGGTTGGAAATGAGGACATGCTCAGGCAAGGACGAAGAAAAGGACAACTTTCGGGTATTTCTAAAAAAAAAAACCTATTGCCTTTTACCGCACAAATTTTGTACTATGCCTCACGTAAATTCTATTACGAGAAGTATTTAAAATTTTCGGTATGCTGGCTGTCTTTTCAGGACCTCCTCCTCTAAGAGCGGACTTCGCGGTGACTACCACTGCTCGGTCTTAGGTCATATAAAATCCAAAATCCAAACGAACGAAGGAGTTTCCTAAATATTGAATAATTCTGCTTTCTTCCTTTCCTTCAATAAACGAACATTTTTGCCGAAAATGGAATCCTCATTTCCGACAGCTGCTAATCTGTCTGTAATGAACAGTTTGAAATATCCTTTTCTCAATCAGTAGACTATTGTATATAATTTCGAAAAGTTGATTGTAGATTTCATTTTAAATGAGGTTAAACCAGGCAGTGATGGTCACCGTGCATCATTAAATAGAAACTTTCCGAGAAAAAGAAAATTCAAAAAATCTCCATTTTCTACGTTCTTGACCAACAAGAAAACACTGCTAAGAACTAAGACGAAAAGAGTACACTTTACATACGTCTCATATAAATTCTATTAGAGAAATATAGAAAAGTGTAGGTGTGGCAGCTGTTGCCCAGAACTTTTCCTCCGAGAGGAGACTTGGCGGTGGCCATCGTTTGCTCGATCCAAAGTCACCTAACATCAAGAATCGAAATTTACTTTAAGAAATATGTATGATAATCGAAACAAGGAATTTCCAAAATATTCAATATTTCTGCTTCTTTTCCGTCTTCCAACAGAGCGAACATTTTTGTCGAAAATGGAATCGTCGTTTCCGGCAGCTGCCAGTTGGTGTGTAATGAATAACGTTTGACAAACGCCCATCTTGATTGCTGTGTATAGACGGTTCTTTCAGCGAACAAGACGCGCGTTTGTCGAACCTTAATAATGAATACTTTGGAAAATCCGTCGTTCAAGCGCTAGAACATTGTATATATTTATATATATTTCGAAAAAGTTCTGTATATTTGGTTTTGAATGACCTTGAACCGAACAGCATGGTCCTAGGAGGAGGATCCCCGAAAGAATAGTTACCACATCCACTCTTTTAATACGTCTTCAACGACATAAATGTAGGATGCAGCTCAAATTGTACCCAATGAAGCCCATATTTTTTATAAGTATCTTATACTTTCCGAGAAAAAGAATCCAAAAATTTTCATTATCTGCGGCCTTGACTGAGCATTTTCCCTCAAGGAGAATGTATTTTGTGTGTAATTTCGCACGGCTCGTTATTTCCGCGGAAACAATTTCAGGAAGATCACGTTGACGATTTTGCAGAAAGATTATGGAAGTTTTATTTTTTAAGAATCACGCCGAAATGGGCGAAATGAGGATCGCGAATTAGCACTTTACCTCACTTGCCCTAGCTCCAAAGGTTTCGTATTCCTTTTGTGTGGATTCGTCAAGGATTCGATGTATGTATTTCCTCTTCCGAATGGAATTTTCGGTGGCGATAGGTGCGTGAGGAATGGGAAGAGTTTAAGTATAAAATTGATGTGCGCCGTGTCACCGAATGAAGTTGCATTGCGCTCGAGGCGTTTGCTGACTTTTCGCGGATTCGGTTGAATATTTATAAACGTTTTGTTGAAAATTTGAAATATCAGTATCATTATTTTCTATTTCGTAGCAAATTCGTGTTATCCTTTTCAGACCCAACACAGCGCTGCCAAATCAGGCGAAGACCTTAGAGATACTTGCAAAATAGAAATAGACGACGGGCGTTGTTCTTCCCACTGGAACATTTCTCCTTCACCAAAAGCTTGCCCAATTGAACTTGAATTAAGGACTAGTATTTTTGAGAAACGCAAATGCAAAATGCACCGACGAAAAACGACAACAGTAGTAAACTAAAATCGGGACACTTCTTCGTATAACGAACTAATTGAAGTAGGTACGGTAATGGGCGGCTGTCAAGTAATTGTGCAACAGCTTACTAAGTAAGTACAATTTGCATATGCCAATAATCCAGTAGGGAAGAAAAATAAATATGAAAACTGGCTGTGCTGCTTTTATGTAGTCTCTAGACTCAACAGCGGAACTGAAGGCACATTTAGAGCATTTTCGGTGGTGGTGAATCATTGGTTTACTCGTATAAACTCCGGAAATGTGCTTTCGTTGCTTGGGTGTTTCGGGATGACGAAGACTCAATAAAAGTAAACGACTTCCCCCTTGAATCTAAGGCAATGTTTGCCACACAATAGTAAAAGCACAACTCTGCTACCATTTCTCTCCAAAATCAATTGAAAGCAATCCCTTTACAACTACTAAATCCACTAATCAACTGCAAGCTACGGAAAAACTCTGTTTAAACACAATCACCACATCGATGTCTCTCCAAATTACATCGTGCCCTTACCCCCTATCTCGTTTAATTAAACTCGTCGCCGTCCCGTTCCAGAAATCGCGCTTTAATACGAAATTTTCCAAACGGAAACTTAAAATTAAACAAAGCGGACGTGTGCCGGAAGCGACTGCAAACGGACCAGAACGCCGCGCGCCGGGCGCAGACCTCATTACGTCGCGTCGCGCGTTTCCCTTATGCACCGTCGTCGTCGCCGGTTACGACTTCCCGGGACGCTCCGGGATCCGTAACATTAAAGCGTCTTCATTGCGGAAGCTCGCTCGAATTTATCGCGAAAATATCTCCCGGCAGTTTTCTCATTAACCCTCGCTTCGTTTAGTTATAGGTGGGTACCTAATAGTAGCTTACGTAGAACTAATTCTAAGTGAAACTTATCATAAAAGTTTCAGGCGAGGCGCGGCCGTATTCGCACCTATCCTTTCTAGCTTCGCCGGTTCAAATTGAAGTCGGTTAATTTTTATTAGCTTTCGGGTAAGTAAGTAAGTAAAGTCGGCGTTATCTGCGCCGTTAAGCCACGGGATAATTCAATCTCGCGATCGTAAATTAATTTTATCGGTGGAAAAGGTGGAGTTTAGAGTTAATTAAGTCGTTATTAGGTCGCCCGGATGTCACAAATACTCGTTAAGTGCCGTCCCGTTTTTTGTTACGACCACCTGCTTTTTCGTAGGGCAATGCATTAAGATCTCATTGGTGATTTAAAGTCTTTTTGTTCTTGCTATGGTATGTAAATTAAGATTTTCGTAAAATTTGGGTTTGATAATCTTCTTCAAAGTTAGTCGGAGAACTTTTTCCCTGCGAAAACTTAAGTTTATGGAGCTCGAAGGAAAATCCGTGGAATATAACATTGGAAATTTCAATAGGACTTTGCCAATAACGTCATCGATTGCCTCATTAGCAAATTTGGAAGCGAACGACTCCGTCCCCCTTGTTGTAGGAGCTTCGCTGCTCTTCTTGTCTGGTTCATATTTTCTTTTAGGTACTAGTTTGAGTTTTCTCAACACGTTTTCAGATCTGGACAACGTGTAGGAGGCACTTGTCCTTATCCATCATACTGCTTGATCTAAGATGGGTCAGCTACGGAAACTTTCCAACTGGCATTTTTGACCTCTCCCACATACGCGGCTCAATTTTCTTTAGGTCTACCAGTTCCTTTTTACTTGTAATTTCTAATCTTCCGTGTATTTATTTAGCAAATATTTTTGTGCCCTGTTTGCAAAATCTTGCAAGAGCACAACAGAAACTAACTGGTAAGTGACGGCCTTCTAGAACATAGCTTTGGCAATATTGCAGCATGACAGCCGTCGATATCCTCGTCAACAGAATAATGAGAATCGGCAACAGTAGAAGCCCAAGTTTAAAGAAAAGAAAGAAGAATTTCTTTATACCCTGTTAGAATTCTTGCTAGACAAGCATTTGGAAGACCTTCTTATTGGTATGGTACTACGTTCTGAGGACGAAATCCTATTGAAATCCTTGCCAAATAATCATTCGAGAGGTCTTCCTATTGGGTGGTAGTATCCTCCGGGAACAAGATATTCCTGGAATTTCATTTAGAAGATCTTCTTATTGGTGATGGTATCCCTGGGGATAAAATCCTCTTGTAGTACTTGACAAACAATTACTTGGTAGGTCTCCTTATTGGTATGGTACAAAATTCTGAAGACGAAATCCTTTTAGAATACTTCCCAAATGGTCGTTAGGAAAGTCTTCTTATTGGTATGGTGCTGTCCTGTCAGGACAAAATGCTCTTCGAATTTTTATCGGAATATCATTTGGAGGATCATCCTATTGGTGTGATGGTATCCTCTGAGGACAAAATCCTCTAGGAACTTTCGTTGGATAATTATTCCGGAATGCTTTCGTATTGGTATGATACAGAATTCTTTTGGAGTTCTTGTTAGATAATCATTCTAAAGGCGTTCTTATTGCTATGGTATTATCTTTTAGGACAAAATCTTCTGGGCAATTTTGTTAGATCATCATTCTGCTCGATGAATTTCAGAGTTTCCTACACGATTTTGTATCTCAATAGACTCAACAGACTGGTTTGGGGCAAGAATTTGCATTGCTTCAAGGTGAGTGTCAACCTTTTAGAACCAGACTAGGTGACCAATTTTAGCTGAAGTCAAAATCTTTCTCTTTCCGGTTTTAAGTTGTTGTCCTTTGAGGGGCTAATTCTATTGAAATCCCCTGTTAGAGATTTAATCTGTGATGGATTTTGATATCCTTTGTTGAATTTTACAGATTGCATTAGGATGCGAATGTATGTTCTCTTCTGCTAATGAGACCTATAATTTTCTTGGATGAGTTCCAATGTCTGGGCAGATAAATTTCGTCTCTCAGCAAATTTTATTGAATCAAACCCCTTCAATGCTTTTCTGCTGCAAAGGTGTGAATTTCCTTTGTTACCGTTTCTTGAGTGGAGATTTTATCCATTTAAAGGAATTTCAAACCATTGCTAGATGGTTACTGTCAGCATCTTTTTAAAGATTTTAGCATCGGCACTGCCATGTATTATCTTTCAGAGGGCTTCAACAGTTCTACTTCCATCTAGGTAGTTACGTAGATACATTTTTCTGAGTTTGTTGCGTTGAAGTTGTTGCCTTAAGGACCTTTAAGCCATTCATTACAATTTTTGTTAGTTTCTTCTCATGGATCTCACAATCAGTGCTTGTGGCTGGATTCTGTCCTTCAATGCACTTCATTTATACGTAAACTTGCGGATACCTTCAAAGTATCTAAATTCATCTCTTCATATTCTCGGTGAATAAAGGCTTAACTTTCCCCTTTTCATAAATTTCTTCGTTAGGATTTGTTTTATTTCGAGGGACAAACTTCTACCTTCATTCGTTAAGGTGTCTAGATTGCCACCTAGATATACTTTCACCTTAAGGGTCTTTAAGGAGCTTAGTTGTAATTCAATATTCAATTTTCCTGAAAGCGTTAGTTTCTTCTCATTGATCTCAGTGCTTGAGACTGCATTGGGTCCATGGGCGGACTTTATTTATACGGCAGCCTACGCATTGCCTCAAAGTATGTAGGCTCTTGTGTTCGTTTATTGAATGAAAGCTCTATCGTCCTCTCTCTCAAAAACTTCATTTTAAGGTTTCCGACTTCGAAGGATAAACTTCACCTTCTTTCGTTAAGGTATCTAGATCATCTAGATATGCTTTCGCTGAGTGTTAGTTAAGAAGTTCTTGCTTTTGGAGTCCTTAAAGGTTGATTATAACGACAGCGTTAGTTTCTTCTCAGTTTTACCGGCTGCATTGTGTCCTTCAATATACTTTATTTATACCTAAATCTACGCATTTCTTCAAAGTATATACGTTCTTGTCTTCGTTTTATTTATTTTTTTTTGCGATTGAAGGTTCGACTTTCCCTCTTTCAAAAACTCTTGCGTTCACTGAGGTGTCTAGATTGTTACTGAGATATACGTTTGCTGAGTTTTTGTCGCATTGTAATGAGATTTTCCTGAAAGGAATTATGAATAGATTTCGGCCTCTGTAGTCGAGATTAATTTTTCAACAGTTCTGCTTAAAGTCTCTTTGGAACCTTCAGCGTAACTCCTTGCGAAAGCTCGTTTCCCATTCTAGCTAGGTCATTCATTCCATTATTCCTGAGAGGCTAGAAAGTTATGAAAGGACCAACTTCTTGATAGACAAGCTTTCTATGTTCTTGGTGTTGGTTGCTTTGGAGG
Organism: Chrysina gloriosa; assembly: GCA_038088585.1. Classification (NCBI taxonomy): domain Eukaryota; kingdom Metazoa; phylum Arthropoda; class Insecta; order Coleoptera; family Scarabaeidae; genus Chrysina; species Chrysina gloriosa. Next base: position 6,051,949 of record CM076094.1, on the reverse strand, counting down.
ACTTCGCGAGATATTTACGGTGAAGTTGGTCAAGCGGCAGGCGCCTTAGTTTTTAACATGAACGACCTACGGAGCGTTTAACTTGGATGTCCTTGGACATTGTAGTGAAGTAATTACAGGAAAAATTAATTAGAGATTTGGAAAACGTGATGAGCGGTGGGGCTCCAGATCTCTACAGGGGGTGTTAAGAAAGTACCAAAATTGTGAAAGGAGGAAAGAATGGTGATGAAATATAGAAAAGGAAGGGGTTTTAGGTTTGGCTATATTACATTTGAAAGAAAGCTTTGAAAAACATGCGCTCTGCAGGCTTTGAAACGAAAGCTTCATAAATTAATTATTTGACTGGCGTAGAAAGCGGGTAACCTAGTTACAATTCTATTGGTATTACCATCACACCAACAAGTGTCGAATGACCATTGCCTTCGTATATGTACGTGTAATACACGTATCCTTTCACAAATACTTCATTCAAAAGTCTATTTAATTAGCTATTATACGCGCCCCGGGTGAGTTTATAATAGAAAGATCTCCCAAACGAACTAAGGGGATTACCTCGCTCGCTACTCCTCGATAACAATCGAATATTAAAATTGGATCAAGCGGTCGGTCTTTTACGAGAGACTACCGTGGAGAGCCCCCTTTCCCGTACGTCTGAGTCCATTTGTACGGCAGATGCGACCCGGGAGAGAGACCGGGAGAGTGCATTCTCAATGCGTCGCGCGCGATTGTCTAGCTTAACAATGATGACAATTTCATATGAAATTGCTACTTCGTAAGCGATAACATCGCGGACGTATTTATTTCGGAATGAGCCTTCCTCGTTTTCAATCGGGGAAGGACGCAACGAACGAGAGCAATCGTAGAAACTAATCTTTTTCAATTCGAATCCGGGGCCTCGGTTCTCGAAATAAGAAAAATATTATGTTACGCGCCAATAATAGAATAGGAGGCGCACACCGGAGAGTTAAGTTTAACGTACCGACAACAAGATCGCAGATAAGGAGGACCGGGGGACCGTAGACGAATAGAATGGGAGCGCGAAGGAAAAGAAAAGAGAAGATGCTTATCGCTTAATGCTTCTCATCTGCGCTACAGTTATAAAAATTATTCGTCCTATTGATGCTTCATTCTCTTCTTCTGACCGCGATAATTTATGACGGTGTAATATTCCGAAGAGGTTTCGGACAAATTATTTCTTAACGCCGAGGCCGTGGCTATCTGGCTTATCTAATTTATGCCAAAAATGAACTTAACGACGCAGTTAAATTTGTCAGCAGGTAACGAATGGTTGATGAACGATAAAGCGCAATTTCGAGAAGGGAGACGGTTAAACAGCTCGTCGTAGATATGAATTTGACTTTATGTATGAGCATTGTATCTCACTTTAAGTTAGAAATTTGTACGCGAGGGTGTAGAAAGCAAGCGGGGTATGGGGAAGGGGCGCTAGGAAAACTTGTGATGTCTTTTTGTTGCTTAATTCTGGCAGGAAGTTTCAGTTCAACTCCACAAACAGCCCAACATTTACCGTAAACTGCGCTCTAGAATTGAGTAAGTTGATATTTTGACAAATTTTCCAAAAATTTTGGGAGTATGAGGAATGTGTATAAACTTCCCATTTTTAAGAAATAAAACAAATTTGAGATATTTCGAAGGGAAACTATGTTAGGCTAGCGCTTCTTGAAGACAAACAACGGCTGCTGGATCTAGAAGCCTACGAACTGCAAAATTTTGGGATTCTTGAAAAATTTTATATTTTTAGAAATTGAAATAGAAACTTCATAGTTTTAGTAATTTTCCTGCTTTTTTTTAAATTTGGAAGAAAGTTCCATCTCAGCTCCAGTACTAGCTTAACATACACCTGAAATTGTGCTCTGGAATTAATTATTTTGTGTCAAAAAACTCTAGTTTCGAAAAACATATTTGGAAAGTATGGGGAATGTGTATGAACTTCGTTTTTACGAGAATTTTTCCGGAATTTAAAAAAATATTTTGAAGGGTGGCTTTGTGGAGTCAAGCAACCGCTGCGATAAACGGCAAAATTCTTGGAACGCTTTATATTGCCAGATATTTAAATAGAAGTATTATGGATGACCATTGTGAAATAATTGACACCCAAGGGCGGAATATATGGGGTGAGAGTTTAGGCCGGTTCACTTCACTACGATTAAATTCATCGTACCAATACCTCAGCGTGATCAAACGTGAGTTAAGTTTTAATTTGTAAACCGCAAAGCCTATTGCAATCAAATTCGGTACAAACATTCAAATAAGATGATTCGAGGTTCGAAATTTTCTTTAAAGAAAAAGAAGCCAAAATAAAGTTAGAGCGAGTTGAAATTTAAGCGTTGTCTCGACAAAATCGTATCGTTTTTGACCAGTCCTCGCATTTGCTGTATACGCCTAGGATTGCAATGAGAATCAATTTTCGACAATCTGAATCTCCTCTGCTTTGCAAAGAGAAAGGTTGAATTCTGTGATATTAGTGAAATTATAGTGAAATCAAGAAAACATACTCACACTACATGCATACTCTCTAGGCACTAGGAAAACGTTCTTGATCAATCTTTTGCTTGCCACAGTTCGAGACAAAAGCAATATCGCGATTGCAATTGCTTCCTCAGGTATTGCAGCTACCTTGATTTAAGGAAGAAACACTGCTCACTCTGCATTCAAGTTATCTCTTAACCCGAACCGTTTTGGGTTTGATCTTTGTAATACCTCTAAGGGAAGTGATATGGCGCAGGTGCTTCCTGAAGCTAAATAATTAGTGTGAGGGATGACTGCACTATGGCGCATGAAAGAGGCATCAAGCATCTGAACAGAAGACTCCAACCTATTAGAGACCTCAAAAGCCCTACGGGTGAAGTTACAGTGTTTTTGGCTGGTGACTTCAAGCAAACATTACTCGTTCTATCACGAGGTGCACGTGCAGAAGAAGTTAGGACTTGTCTAAAGTCATCTACTTTATGGCCTAATGTCAAAATACTGTGGTTAAGAGTTAACATGCGTGTCCACCTTCAACATGAGCAGGGGAGTTTTATAGATTATTACTTGATATAGGGAATGGACGGATTTTAGAAGAGGAGGGTAGAGAAATAGATATTCCCAATAATCTATGCTCGGTTGTAAGAGATTTGGCAAACCTGACTGACAAGATCTAAGCAAGTAAAATTCAACAGCGTGGTGCAGATTGTACATCATGGCTTAAGGAGAGGGCCATTCCTACTCCAATCAATGATTCAGCCGATTCTTCTACAAGAAAAGCTACCTAACGAACTCATAAAGTATGGATCTAGTCACTCGGTAATGGAGGTAGAAGATACGGTCCATTATCTTGTAGAATTTTTGCGCACAATCGATCAACCAGGTATCCCATCACACGTCCTATACCTTACAGTTGATGCTCCAAACCTTTGCGCAATCTAAATCCACGCAACCTCTGTAACGGAACTAGGCTTCAGTACAAGCACGTGATTGAAGCCTGCTGGTTCCTAAATGCTGCTGGGCCTGGGAGTCTACGAACTGCAATATTTTGGAATTGTTGATATATTTTATATTTTTTGAAATTTCAACAGAAGCTTAATAATTTTAGTAATTTTCAAATCTGGAAGACAGTCCTAACTTAGCTCCACAACCAGCATAACATTAAAGAAAAACTACACTCTAGAATTAACGACATCATTTGTTATCTTGAAAAATTTCAAAAAATTCTTGAATTTCAGAAATATTGAAGTTTCGAAATATTTAGAAAGCACGAGGAACGTTTATCAATTTCTCATTTTCCAGAAATTTTGAAAATGTTTAAATATTTCGAAGGGTAACTATGGTAACCTAGCGATCTTCGAAGTCAAGTAGCGGTTTCTGGATCTGGAGGTCTACCAATTGCAAAGAAATTATTGAAAAGTTTTATATTTTCAGAAATTTAAGCAGGAACTTGATAGTTTTAGTAATTTTCATGTTTTTAATCTGGAAGAAATTTCCAACTCGGCTCCACAACCAGCATAACATTCACGCAAAACTACGCTTTAACACGTACTTGATCCACCAGGAAGCCCATCACATATCCTCCAACTTAAAGTTGGTGCCCCAATCATGCTTTTGCACAATCTAAATCCGCCCAACCTTTGTAACAAAACTAGGCTTCATGTAAAAAATCAGGCAAAAATCTCTGCAAGCACGTGATTGAAGCCCAGATTTTCACAGGCGTCAGTCCAATAATCCCACCGGATTATCATTTTGAGTTTAGACGTCTGCAATTTCCGATTAAAATTTGTTATGCTATGACGATTAATAAGGGACAGATTTTAAAAGTGAGTGGTGTGGAACTCAGGGGTACCTGTTTCTCCCATGATCCATCGTATCCTTACACATATTTTCTACAGCAAATTACCTAAAATTCCGGCAAAATTCGTGTTTACGCACAAAAATCCTCCCAATTCTGTGACCTGTCAATAAAGGCTTCTCCAAGGCCATATTTGTTCGATAATAATGAGAAAAAAACGGGATACGACGTTAATACAAAAAGCGCACCATTCTGCCGCGCGTAACATCGACGCCGGCTGGGCGTCCGGACGACCGCCGTCGCCGCAGCGTCGTCGTGACAAATCTCCGCTTGTAAATCGAGCTGTAAACGCTGATAAAAGTGAGTACTAGCATCGAGCGAATTACGTCAGGCATCAAATGAGGGGATTACTGTCCCTCTCGTCGCGCCCCCGTTTCGTATTGTCGGGCGAGCTGCTGCGGTATAAAATGCTAATTCGCGTTATCCGTCTGGCGCACTTCAAAACCTGATACCCAGCGGAGAAAGGACGACAGATAGAAAGAGAGAGGGCAATAGGATAAAAAAGGGTTGTATCGACAATACGAAGGGTGCGCCGCGTCGCACCGTTCGGTTAAGCAAAATATCTGTTATTTTATTCAAATTATATGATATTTTCAGGTGTGCGACCCCATACGCCATTGTTACTCGGTCAGTGGCGTAGAAGGATATGTTTATTATTGGGAACGATGGGAAGTAAATGGGGGCTGACAGATGTCGAGTTTAAAAAATTTGCATAACCGATTGTTAATGGATTATTTAATTTTTAATTTTTAATATTTTCCAAGCCGGCTGAAAAAGTAAAATAACAATTGCACAGCCTAGAAGTTAGCCGGCCAACAACGAATTATGGAATTCGTGGGTTGAGTTGGACATTTAGAAATTTAAGGAAATTTAAACCGAAGGTGATAGTTCCAATAATTCTTGGAAATTGTGATGTTTTCTTTTTATTTAATTAAAATACTAATTTCGAGCTTAACTCCACAAGCAGCCACGCAACGGTAACCTGCCCTCTAGAATTAAGTAATATTTTGAAAATTTTCCGAAAAATATTGGAATTTAAAAAATATTGAAGTTTCGAAATACTTGGAAAATATGAGGAATGCTTATAGTGTAGATTTCGCATTTTCCAGGCATTTTGAAAATTTTGAAATATTTCGAAAGGTAACTATCTAGGCTAGCGCTCTTCGAAGTCAAACAACGGCTGCTAAGCCTGGGAGTATACGAAATGCAAAATTTTGTAATTTTTGGGAAATTTCATATTTTTAGGAATTTAAACACAAAGTTGATAGTTTTAGTAAGTGTGATGTTTCTTTTTCTTGAAGCTACAAAAAGAGATCCAATTCAGCTCCACAATCAGCATAACATTCACAAAAAGCTACAGTACACTCTAGAATTAAATACATCAGTTGGTATTTTGAAAAATTTCCAAACATTCTAGAATTTGAAAAATATTAAAGTTTCTAAATACTTGGAAAGTATGAGGAGTGTGTAGAAACTTCGCATTTTCGAGAAATTTTGAAGGGTGGCTCTTTAAAATTAAACAGCGGCTGTGACGGACTGCAAAATTTTGGAAGTTTGACAAATTTTATATTTTCTGAAATTTAAGCAGAGCCTTGATACTTTCAGTAGTTTCTTGAAAATTGCTTTTCTCTTAAATCTGGATAGAAGGTGCAACGCATTTGCACAACTAGCCTAGCACTCACGAAGAAGTGCGCTCTAGAATTAAATACATTGGTTGATATTTTGAAAAATTTCCAAAAATTCTAGGATTTCAAATACATTGAAATTTCGAAATATTTGGAAAGTATGGGGAACGTGTATCAACTTCGCGTTCTCGAGAAATTTTGAAAATTCTGTATCTTTTAAAGACGTTGAAGGGTGCTTCTTCAAAACCAAACAGCGGCTGCGAAGAACTGCAAAATTTTGGAATCCTTGAAAAGTTTTATATTTTCAGAAATTTAAATAGAAACTTGATAGCTTTATTCATTTTTTGGAAACTTTTATGTTTTTTTCTTAATTCTGGAAAGAAGTTGTAACTCAGCTCCCTAATCGGCTCAACATTCACGGTGAAGTGAACTCTAGAATTAAGTAAGTTGATGTTTTGGAAACTTTCGAAAAATTCCGGAATTCAGAAAAATATCGAAGGTTCGAAATATTTGGAAAATATGAGGAGTGCAGATGAACTTCGCAACGTCGAGAAATTTTGAAATTTCGGAAACTTTTGAAACATTTAGAAGGGTGGCTAGGGTAGGCTGTTGCTCTTCGAAAATTCTTGAAAATGTTTATACTTTCAGCAATTCAACAGAAACTTGATACATCTAATATTTTTCTGGAAATTTTTTAGTTCCCTTTTTAATTTTGGAATATGCAGTACAACCACAAGCTGCTCAACACTAGCGGGAAAATGGGCTCTAAGATCAAGTAATTACGTCGACATTTTGAGAAATATTTAAAGATTTTGAAATATAAAAAATATTGGAAAAGTTTGGAAATATTTGGGTATGAGGAATACACATAAATTTTGCATTTTTTGAGGAATTTTGAAAATTTCGAAAATTTAAAAATATTTTCGAAGGCGGCGGTGATAGGGTACTTCGAAGTCACACAAGGCCTGCTGAACCTGGTAGCCGACGAACTACAAAATTTTGGAATTCTCGAAAATTCTGAAATGTTGAGGAATTGTAGCAGAAGCTAAATAGGTTTATTAGTTTTGTAGTTGAATACCAACTGATGTATTTAATTCTAGAGTGTACTGTAGCAGAATTGTAGCAGAAGCTAAATAGGTTTATTTGTTTTTTGAAAATTTTCATGTTCTCCAATTTAGTTTCCTAACCAGCTCAACATTTACGGTGAAGTGGGCTCTAGAATTAAGTAAGTTGGTATTTTGGAAGGTTGAAAAAAATTCTGGAACTTATAAAATATTGAATATTCGAATTTTCGAGATTCTTAAAAAAATACGAAAAACGCAAATAAATTTCGCATTGTCGAGGAATTTTGAAATTTTTTAAACACAAACAGAAGCGTGCTAGTTCCGATAATTCTTAGAATTATTTTCTGGTAGAGAGATGGGGTTCTACTCCACAGCATGTACAACACTCACGATAACCTGGGCTGTAGGATAAAGTAAGTACGTAGACATTTTGAAAAACATTTGAAAATTCCTGAATTTCAGAAACTTTGAAATTTAGAAATACTTGGAGAGTATGAGGAATGCTTATAAAATTTTACAGAAACATAGAAATGTCGAAAAATTTAGAAGGCAATCTCCTGTTGTTAATTTGCAACTACTTTAGGAGCGGCTCTAGTAGAGTAGTGGGCTAGTAGTTAGTGGCCGAATTGCAAAATTATGGAATTTTTGAAAATTTGGAAACTTTGGGAAAATTAAGCAAAATCTTGGTAAGTTTAGTAATTCTTGGATATTTCAATATCTTTTTCTAATTTAGGAAGGAAGATTCAATTGAACGCCTCAACCAGGCTAACACTCGCGGTAAACTGGATTCTGGTTTTAAACAAATAATTCATATTTTTGTTGTTTGTTTTAACTTGTCCTCAAAATTACAAAATCTTCAGTAATTACAAGTTTTTCAAAATCACCAAAATCGTTTCTAATTTTTTCTTAATTTTAAAGTATATCAAAAAACAATTGTTTCTTTACTTACAGGAGTGTGAAAGAAAGTCGACCTATCGCCTTCTTCATTGTTACTTATTATTTACAATAACGTTGGTTACTTATTATTAACATTATAGAAAAAAGGAACAAAATAAAATTTCTCAAAAGCAATATAAGCTTCAAACTTAAAGTTTTTATAAAATTCTCTTCGGCTAACATCTTGTTTGACTGTTATACATACATACATATGTGTATATGGTTAAGTCAGGCTTAGAGCATTCATTTTGATAACTTAATCAATACATAAAAAATGTCTATATGAGAGTTCGACTAGGTAACTTTAAATTGAAGCTTTCACTGTTCCAAGCTGCGAAGACACATTTTCAGGAAAAGATTTCACAGAAATATTCTTCGGATAGTCTTCAGATTTAATTAAATAATTGTGTGATGAGTTTATCGACGTGATATGGTGTCAGAAATTTAGTGATAGAGTCAATCCGAAGATACTTAACACGAATACACTAAATGTTGCGACATATTTGCCCTACTTTGTACCGTCCTCTATATTAAACTTCAACCGAATCGATTCCCAATAAACTCCACGACTTTAATCAGGAAACAATAGGTCTGAAGCACAAAATAACAATGCATAGCCATGCAGTTTTCCATACTATATGCATGTTTTTACAACGTCTCGAGAAAGAATATAACATTTCTCACACGTACGGTGAATAAATTCCGGAACCTCGTTACGTATCCTATATATGTACGTTGTGCTCGTACATACATTTCATTCGGCAACGAAATAGTATTACGCGACGGCGGTGGCAGCCTCGCGATATAAAAATGCGCGTCTTTATCCGAACGTTATTCTACACGTTCGCTTATAAGCTATCCGTCCGTTTGACTCCGGACAAATTGGAAAGATGCACGTTAAGATGCTCTCCAGCCAGCTCTAACCTAGATGGTAGATCGCGCGAAGGGGACGTGCAACTCGAATAGTGTACACTTATCCAATCGAGCCGACTTGCATCACAACAGAACTTATCTCTAATGGTAATAACTCTACAAACCATCGCGCCGGATATAATTCGTGATTCGCTTACGGTCGTGGCATTTATCTTCGCCGTGGTAATAGTTCGCGGTAACTGGGACAGTGATAGATCTCGAGGTAAATGGTAAATCGTAACATTGCGCCGGGCGTAATAAATTGTAGTGTCGGGGATGACGTTCTTTTGTTTCCGCGATATTTTCTGCGCCGATTTACAGTTGAATAATGCGCCCCATTTAGCGTTCTACTCCGAATGTAGAGTTATTTGAGAAAATTTTCATCGAACTGTTTTCCCGACTAGACGGATATGCATCGTATTTCGAAATGCAAGGAGTTCCATTTTACACTGGAAAATTATTAAAGTCAATTCCTTCTTTAGTAAACCACAAAACGTAAAAATCTGGGGGAAAGCGATTTTCTCATGTCTTCTGTCTTACTTTCCTAAGTACAATGCACATGGCGAAGAGGTCTTCGACCTGCAAAAACCTTCACATAACTTTGCTAAATTATGTTGGTACTCTTCATATTAGAAATGCATCACCCTCAAGATGGCTTTGCTGAACGCTCCCTTCGATGTACCGGTACACGTTTGCTACCAAATGTCGCGTATGTGTGTCATATATTGGATCCCGTAAATCGATGTCGCATATGCGAGTCATAAATATACGAGGGCGCTTTAATAGAAGAGGGACTTTCCAAAAGTTGGTAATACTTTCGCTACGCTGATTATGTTTCTGATGTCTACTGTCAAAATTGCCATGAAATATTAACTAAGAAGAAAATGGCTAATCGTCGTTTGTTTGTTGTAGTTTGAATGGAAGGGTCTGGGTCAAACTTGATCAGTCATCTAAAACTGCTGTATCTTGAATAGAGTATGAGTCCCATTTACCACAACCCACGAAGACTTGGCTTGTTACTACTTTACCCAAAAATTTAGCGGTGAAACCTGAACTTGAGGTTTCCAAGTCGGTGATGAACACTTCATTGTAGCCAAATCTGTATATAATGATGCTGATCCCATAAAAACCCAAGTTGGACTCGCCCCAAATTTCTGGAACATGTCCTCTGAACTATTGACTTTGAGCTTCTTACAGAAGTCGATGACTTCTGTAGATTTTTCGATAATCTTCGATACGTCGATCTGATTATCATCAAATAAAATTCGACTATCCATTCAAAACCGCAGTGTGGCAGCTAAAAAGAAAGCCCCCATTCGTTTAAGTTGTTGTAGTTTGCATAGAACAGTCTCGGTCAAGTTCGGTCCTTTATTTAAAAATGCTGCAGCTTGAATGGAGCATGTCAATCGTGTTTACCATATCCTACGAAGACCTGGTTTGTTACTACTTTACCCAAGAACTTTAGTGGTAAAATCTGTCTTTGAGCTTTCACACAAGTGGGTGATTTTCATTGATGCCAAATTTGTATTTAATGATGCTGATCTCATGAAGATCCCCAGTTGGATTCGTGCCCAAGTTTTTTCTCTGAACGAAGGATTTTATGCTTCTTACACAAGTCGATGATACAAATATCAATTTTCTTAACCTGTTCTTTGGAAACGGTTTGTGCATTATTGTCAAAAGAAGTGTGGCTACCCAATGAAGACCATACCAAAGAAGCTACGAAAAGAGCGACCATTCGTCATGGTTCTAGTTTGAGTAGAAAAACATGGGTCAAGTCTGATTACTCATGGAAAAGTATTTTAACTTGAATGAGGAGTGCTTGTCATATTTATTGCATTCAGGAAGATTTGACTTGTTACCTCTTTATCCAACAATTTCAAGGGTGACACTTAGACTTTGAGTGTACTTTATTGGAGCCAAATTTGTATTTAATAATGCTGATTTCATGCAGGTCCAAGCTAGATTAGGGCTCAATTTTTAGAATATTTCTCTGAACGAAGGATTTTTGGCTTCTTAAAATAATCGATGATTTCTCTAATTTTTGTCAGATAAGGTTTGACTATCCATTCAAAGCAACAGTTTGGCAGCTAAGAAAAAAGGAGTCATTTGTCATAAATTATTGCAGTTTGCGTAGAACAGTCTCGGTCAAGTTTGGTCCTTCGTCTGAAGGTATTGTAGCTTGCATGAAGCATGCCAGTCATAGTTACCATATCCACGAGGATTGTTGATTGGTTTGTTACCTTCTTATCCAAGGATTTTAGTGGTAAAGCCAAGAGTTTCCCACAAATCGGTGATTCGTTCCTTCAAGATTTTTGACACTATTGTAGCCAAATTTGTGTTTAATGATGCTAATCTCATATAGACCCAAGTTGGATTCGCGCCCAATTTTTAGAATACCTTTTCTGGACGGAGGATTTCGGGCTTCTGACGAAAGTCGATGATTTCTGTATATTTCTCGACAATCTTTGACAGGTTTATCTGCTCTTTGGTATCTGTTGGTCAATTAGTATCAAATAAATTTTGACTATTCATTCAAACCGCAGCGCAGCTGCTGAAAAGCAAATTGCCATTCGTCATTAATTGTTGTAACTTCCTTCATTTAAAGATACTGCAGATTTAATGGAGCACGTCTATTTACCATATCGTACGAAGATCTGGCTTGTTACCCAAGAACTTCAGTGGTGAAATCTGTACTTTGGCGCTTCTGACAAATCGGTAATTTCCTCTCGGAAATCTTTGACACTTCGTTGTAGCCAAATTTTTATTTAATGATGCTGCACTCATGAAGACTGAAGTTAGATTCGTCCCCCCTCATTTTCTGAACTAAGGATTTTAGACTTCTGGCAGAGGTCGATGTTTTCTGCAGATTTCTCGAGAATTTTCGACATGTTTAGCTGTCCTTTGGCATCTGTTTGTCGATTATCATCAAACGTAGTTTGACTATCGATTCAAACTCACAGTGTAGCAGCTACAAAGAGAATGGATATCCGTCATAAATTGTGGTAGTTTGCGTACAACAATCTCGGTTAAGTTTGGTCCTTCATGTAGAGTTATTTCAGCTTGAATAGAGCGTGCCAGTCATTTACATACATTTACCGTATCCACAGAAGGCTTGGGTTGTTACCTCTTTACGCAAGGACTTCAGTTTTGGAACCTGGATTTGGGCTATGCTACAGATCGTTCATCTTTTGATCTTTGGGACTTTCGTTTAGTCAAATCCATATGTAATGATGCTGAACTGATGAGGTCCTGTTTGCAAGTTGCTTGTCCTTAACTAGCATTAAAACTAGCAAATTAGATGCACAAAAAGCCCAAAAACAAGTAAGATTTTTCTCCTTCATCCTCTTCTTATACTCGTAGGTGTTCCAGGCAGGTTCCAGTAAGAGCTTTGCAGTGAGGTTTCCTCACCAATCGCGATTGTTACAGTAGGATAGATACTCCTACTTAAAGGAGTGGGATCATTTGTCACACATAGTGGGAATTTTGAATGGAATATAAATGTCATAAATTTAGTCACTTGTTTGAAAGTTATGCGGAGTGGATATCCCACCCACGTCCATCACACATTTACCATATTGAGTAAGACCTGGATTTTTGCGTGGATTTTCACCCAAAAAGGTTTAAGAGTAAATCCTAGACTATTCGTGAATGTATCATTATTGAAATGGTGTTTTCCTAGTTGAAAGAAGGATGGGAACCTTTTAAGCGTGCAATTGGAAGTCGCATTGAAAATCTCCAAAGAAAATGAACAGCATTTTTTCCAACAAGATCGATTGGTTTCTGCCCAGATTAAATCGGACCAAGTTTGTGTGAAGTGTTTCGTCGAATTTATGTCTGGTTCCAACACGATTTTGTTCTTCAAAAATACAGCATTTCGAGTTGTTACATGCGAATATAGAGGGAATCCTAGAAGGATATTTTCACACAGCTGCCGACATAGACAAGCGTTTGAAACAAAATTATAGCTTTCAAATCGGATCCGTATCGCGTTCTATTGTCAAAGCTCCGCCGCGTTACGCTCCGGGGGCGTTCGAAAGAGGAAAACGCTCGCGTTATCCCGTCGAAATGGCAGCCGGAAACGCCGTCGGGATCGGGCGTTCAAGTCTCGCGCTAATTGCACATTTCCTTCGTCTAAGCCCACCGATTGGTCGATGCGAGAACGTCAGGCAGGTCTCGACGTTACAATTCGAAAATCCTTTTACGCATTCCATACCATGATGGCCCCTCATATCCGGTTTTTTATTATGCATAAAATGGCCGAAGTGAATCGGACCGGCGGCGGCGACGACGTGGACGCGAACGCGTCTCGCGTTTCCACTTTTAAATTTAATTTAATTTAATTTGACGTTGAGCCGCCTTAATTAAAAATAAATTAGGCGGATTATTGCCCGGCTCGCATCTTGTATACATACATATGGATGTAAGTATGTGGAGTAGGACGGCGGTGCGTCGTTAAAAAGCGGTTATTAAGAGAGAAAACGGACCTTCGAGTCTCGATGGTCTTCGGGTATTTCGTGAAGACCACGACATTAATGCTCTCTCCCATTTGACGTTTATGTTCATTGAGTTAGGATGGGAATCGGAATGGTAGAAGTAATCTGGTAGTGGTATTGGGGCAAATGGACGATTAAATCGAGAAATATATTTATTTATTTTGAAATTAAGAAGCGCCTGGCGGTAAATAAAAGTTCGAATTGTTGTTGCGAGAGTCAACAGTTCCCGGCATAGAAATTCCGAGGAGTTTCCGCCCGATCTATCAAACATTTTACGACGGCCGTAAAATACCACGACGTATTTAATTTAGTATTAAATATAGAAATAGAAATTTTATTGAGCGTGTCCCGGCGTAAAAATTAAAAACGAATCCCACGGATTATCTAATAATTTTCTGATAAAAAATCGGAGTTGTGAGTTTCGTGCTTTATTCCGGTAATAATCGGTTTGTCAGGAATATATATTTAATATTTTGTAACTGTTGAATAGACACAATATTGGAGAATCGAAAAGTTATTCGCTTTGAGACCACCATTTCGGGAATGATTTTGTTGAAATTGAATTGTTAATGTGAGATGAAAATTAGATTTTAACGTGACGGTTTTAAAACCGACGTGTCACAACTAAAAATCCAACGCCCTAGGGATGATGAGCTTGAAGGAGATACGTTATTTATCAGCATTATCGAGCTGTCGTAATAAACGTTAGAATTGGATGAGTGAAGGTGCAAAATATTACAAGGCGTCTTTAAGGGGAATATCAAGGGGAACGTTACTTCAAGAAATATTTTCGTTTCTTTTATTAACCTCGCTTTTTCTAAAAAAAAATATTTAAGAAGAGCAGAAACATCTGCAGCATCCATTTTTCCATTTTCCATATTTTCATTCAACATTTTGAAAATTGCTTAAAATTTTTGTTTCTATCACGGTTTCTTTTTCACAAAAACTCTATTTTAGGAATAGTGAGCTGAATGTGTATTTTATTTTACATTTTATTAAAACCATAAGTAACCGTTTTTCATAAAAACAACTCGATATTAGTAAAACGAACTGATCTTCATGTTTAAAAGTCGTTGTACTATCGTTTTCGCTTCCCATCAAAAGTCCGTTTAGTGCTCTTTCTGCTGTAGGATCGTCTCTTTTGAGCATCCAGCAGTAGTCTACTATCATATTAACATTCCAACTTCCTTCACATCACTTTCCCTTAGATCTTGAAGAAATCGTTCACCTTGTTTCTCTGGAAAGTAGTCAAGGTCCGAGTGGAGAAAATGTACTTTTAAGCTAATGTTACAGCCTAAATTCATACCATGGCGTTGTAGTCTGGGTAGTTTTTGTTCCCAAGAAACCGGGTTACAACAGATTTAAGAGATACCCCCTGCTGCTTTTTCTTTTCGGTGCATTTTTATCTCCAAGTTGCCATCCTTCATAAGTTTTCGGATGTCAGGTCCAACAAATACTCCTTCTTTTAACCTCGCCTCAGATAAACCAAGAAGCTGCTCACAAAGATATCTAAAGCATTGTTTGATTTGTTCCATTTCATTGTTGTCAATCTTAATATTCATGTTCACTTCTTATTATTCACTTTGGTTCTATTTGCATTGATTTCCACGCCGTATTTTCCTAGTACCTCATTCCACACAGATAGCTTTTCTTGTGTGTCTTCTTGTACCCGAATTTATTCTAGCAGGAACTATTAGTATTTGCAAAAAGGCGCTCTCCGACGCTCCAAGAAACAGTGATGATATGGGCATATTCTCAGTTTCCTGGAAACTGCTCCTCTCTCTATCTACGCTTTCCAGCTTCTTCGCGCGCGAACTTGGACGCACGCTCGAGACGATCTCCGTGATTAACGATATCAGTGCATACCTCTCTTCAAAGCATCGGAAACTCAAACCTTCTGCAAGGGCTATAAATATTCGTCGAGGGACACAGCCTACATTGCCGTAAATTTCTGGACATGTGGGCATTCAAGTCCAAAGACTTTTCTAATCTTTCATTGTTGTGTTATCATGATAACACGTTGGATTGGCCAATAACGTCGCAAATAAGACACAATGCAATCGATGAGCTTGAATTGCAGTCGAAGAAGTTTGTTGAACACGCTCGAATAGCAGCTGAACAAGTTCCCCCTGCAATAAAAGAAGTAACCAAAACGATAAACGCGAATTTACTACAATAAGTAATAAGACAAAACAATCGATAGACGAATACAATCAGTGCCGTTTCGAAAACTACCTTAACGGTTTAAGTGCCGGAGCTGACAGTGTCCTATTCGCTATGGAAAGCAACGTGTAGATTTAAAAGATCTATTATACGCGAACCTGCCTGTCAAACTGGTATCATCAATAGAGCTAGCACATGAGATAGACAACAACATCAACTCCAAGAAAGCACCTGGAATAGACGAAATATTTGCGGGACTTTTACAAGAGCTCCCAAGGAGGGCGATTATTATGTTAACTCACTTGTTTAATGCTTGCTTTAGGTTAAAATGTATTTCAGAATGTTTCAAGATAGCAGGAACAACCATCACGCTGAAGAAGTTGTTTGAAGAACTCCTACTGTAAAGGCTGAAACCAATGATCAACATTCCGGACTTTAAATTTGATTTTGCGTGGAGTTGTCACCCACATCGAAAATGAATGAAAATGAAATTTGGAGAAAAGCGGTACTGTCCTACTGTGTTTCTGGATGTTTCTCAAGTCTTCGATAATGTGTGGCACGAAGGCCTTACCTACAAGATGGCCCAAACGCTACCAAATAACCACTGTCTATTACTAACGTCGTACCTATCCGGAAGAACATTCAGAGTTGTACTCCAAAAAGCGTTTTCTTCATTCTATCCAATATTAGTAGGAGCCCCACAAGAGGGTGTTCTTGGACCTCTCCTGTATTTGCTCTGCATCGCTGATATACCTACGACAGATGCCCAAGACAGTATCTTGGGCAGGTTTACCGATGACACTGCAATAATGGCCACCGATGTTACCCAAGAGAAAGCAACTGAGAGACTCTAGCATGCACTGAACGGTATTAACCAATTGATGGGAGATTGGAAGATCAAACTGATTGGGGCAAAATCCACTCACATCGTATACGCGTTACGTTGCAAAAGTAGCGACCAACGCCTATCCTTAGAAGGTATGATTATGTCACTACCTGAATCTGCAAGAAATCTTGGTCAACGTTTGGTCGGAAAGCTAAATTGGAAGCACCACGTCTGGCAGAAAGCTATGCAGATACGGCACAAAGTCCGTGGCATGTATTGGCTGATTGGAAGAAAATCCAAGGTAAGTCTTAAATCAAATAAATTGATCTATCAACCAATATGGATTTATGGCAACCAGCTTGGGGAGTGTACTAAAGAATCTAACAGACTTATAATCCAACGATGTCAAAATAAATATCTTCGATTGATTACTGCTGCCTATTAGTGTGTAACCAACGATGAACTTCACAAGGACTTAGTCATCAAATGGGTAGATAAAGTAATTCAAGATTACGTCGTCAACCGTAAAGGAAGACCATTCCATCATACTAACGTGGAAACCATTCAGCTACTAGACAATAGTCAAGATATAAGAAGGCCAAATCGAACTAAACCTTATGAATTCATCAAGTTAAGCAAATTTTCTAGTTCTAGTTCTATCTGTTTCCTGGGACCACGTCCAATAAAAAGGATGTAAAAAATGATAAGTTGTGTAAACCGGGCTGACGCTGCCATTTCTTTGAATTTCAACGTCGCCCTTTGCACGTAAGTGGAGACAAGCGGTGGAGGAACAGCGTCAGTCCGATTTACACTACTTAATGACAACTTATCACGTACTCGTTTGTCAAACCTTAGTTATCACAACAATGGTAAACTTCGAATCTATACTTCGACAACTAAGTTTCATCTTTGGAAATTGTCTTACCACATGAAACTACTTTCCCAAAGAGCTAGTACGCTCCACATACGCACTTAATAGGGAAGACTTAGCTTTCTACTACGCAACAAGAAAAGTCGTGAAGTTCATTGCAGATCGATCAACGTCTAATTTCTTTACAACACCCATCCAAGCACCCATCATCAATCCAGTAAACAACTCGAAACGATACGTATACGTAAGTAAAGCTCGTTGAATACGTCTCAACCCACCTATTTGCTCTGCGATAAACGTACTGCGACTTCAACTACTAAACATACCTGCAATTCAGTGCGCAAAACACAAATTACGCCGTCAAGTCGGGACAAATTACATACATACGTACCTACTCTTCGTAGAGAAAGATCGTTTTTACGGCCGCTAAGTACTTCGTACTTCTAAAGCTAATGCGCGACGACGACGTCCAGTAGCAGACAGTGTTTACGTATAAAGCGCGCTCTTCACGTGGGATTCGATGAAAGCTCTCCGCTCGTTTACGTCTAACAATAAGCGATCCGAGGAGGAACGCTCGACTTACGCATGATATCAAATCGAAAAGGTATGTACGGGCCTAATTATAGATTTCAGACCGGCGCGGCGCTCGTTGAAGCATATCGCTCCATACGTGCGCTTACGACTTCATTTATGCGGCGATGTGGAGTTCTTGTCGGACGTTTGCGGTTGTCCGTTTGAGGTATCGAATGGTATTAGTGTGCGGTGGCAAATCGTCCGAGATATGTCTTAATCTTCGGAGATATTAGTACGTTTCAACGTACTGAAGGATGATGCCAAAAAACGCGCCGTTTAAATGAGGGTAGGAAGCACATTTTTAAACTGGATTTTAGTGACGTATCGAATTAGATTTAAGTAACAAATCGATAATAAATTTTGAAGCACGAAAAGAGGAGAAGACTAAGAATGCGCCTGAGACCTTTTAGGGGTTTCGTATATACAGCGCTGAAGATATCACATCTACAAAATGCCCTCATTTTTCCAGTTTCTTCTTGGAGTATCGTATGCAGAAATATTCAATCAGTAAAGGGAGAATAGGATAGAATACCAAAAATAATAATGCAGCAAGAACCTATACTGAAAAATATAGAGGAGCAACAACTAATTTGGTAACGCACGCACAATAAGAATGCACCCAGCGAGACTAACAACGAAGAAAAGAGGAAGAGGGATACCCAGAAAACCGGTTCAAACATATAAAGGAACTAGGAAGATCGGGAGAGAAAATGATGGGGAACATAAAAACCTTGGCAAGATACCAAAAAGGATGGAAAAATGGCACTAAATTGGGGCATTAGGGAAATTTGAGAATTTGACGTAGTAATTGGCCTCTCATCGATCTCAGAAGACAATTATTTAGCCTTGACCGAATCCCTTAATTTACATGTAAACTATTCCGCTCTATCAATTTCTGAACTCAAAAAATAGAGGTTTTCATTCGTAAGAAAGAATGACCTTGTAGGTCATTGTCAAGATCAAGTTTGAGGTTACCAGAGATTCCTCGTTGAGAAAATGACCTTGACCTTGTTGAAGAAAACCTTTACTTGACGAAATATCCAGACGTCGCGGTACTTTTGGATCAGTTCTTTTTCTCCCGACTCCTTCTTGGTTAGTTCCGATTGGTTCTTCCCAATATTCAAATTCGTCCGGTGCTAGCGAGCGCTTAGAGGTTTTCTTCGGCTCTACATTAAAGTTGTCCTCAGAAATGTTTTCCAAGAAGCTTTCCCCACTTTTCTCCAACCATTCTGTTTCCTTCTCGCCGCTTTCTTCCGAATTGATGGCGTTCTATTCATTCCGCTTGACCTTCGGAGACGTGTAATCTCACTTCTGCGATAATAACATATTCAACTGTATCCATTCCACCCGATGGCGGATACTTACATTCTGCACAAAACTCTACAAAAAAGGCTACCGAAACTAACAAATTGCTTAAGAATGCCTACGGGGGCGGGAGGGGGGCGCTTTATCGCATGTGCGAGTTACAAGATGGGTGAAGGAGTTTAAGGAGGTCCAGAAAGGGAGGGGGCGCTTTATCGCATGTGCGAGTTACAAGATGGGTGAAGGAGTTTAAGGAGGTCCAGAAAGGGGTGGACGATGACTCCCGCTCTGGACGACCATCGACAAGCCAAACCGGTGAAAATGTGGCTCGCAAATGAGTATTCGGTTGTTAGCTGACACTCTGAACATTCCGAAAACCGTTGTACATCGTATCGTTACGAACGAATTGAAGCTGGTCTCAAAACTGTTAACGGACGAACGAAAGGCCAAGCGAGTGTCGATCGCTAGTGAGCCTGTGGAATTTGATCCTGGTTATTTAGACAATGTTATTATCGGTGATGAAACGTGGATATTTCAGTACAACTCAGAGATGAAGCGCCACAGACCGCGTTCCTGAAACCGAAGAAGGCGAGTATGAGCACATTCAAAGTGAAAGCTATTTTTATTGTTTTTGCGACGCCAAGGGTGTGGCCCACAAAGAGTTTTTACCTCAAGCGCAGACCGTCAATACTGCCTACCACTTGGATGTTCTGGAAAAATTAAGGAAATGGTTCATCCACGTGCGAAAAGATTTTGCCGTTACCGGGCTGCTGCATCACAACCATGCGCTCAGTCACACGTCTTTACGTGACCGAGATGATAGCATAGGCAACCAAACTTACGCTATTGGTATCTATTCAACACAAAGTCCTTAGATTAATTATTCATTACACCTCCGTCTTATTAATTGTTAAAAATGGAAAAATCAACATCAATTTCCAAATTTATTCAAAAATTGTTACTTAAATTATTTACAACATGTGCTGAAAATATTGGCCTTCTTTATATAAGCATGCATACACCCTTCGTTTCATATTTTGAAAAACTATTTGAAGTTCCTCCGTTGATATTTCCTAAATTTCATTTGTAATGGCTTCTTGAAGTTGTCGTAGAGTATAAGGCCTTTTCCTGAATATATTACTTTTAAATCGGCCAAATAAATAAAAATTCGGAGGTGTTCAATTAGGCAACCTCGGAGGCCAAAGACCTCCATAAAATTCCTCAAGATATGTTATCGTTTGTCCCGCTGTATGTGCTAGAGTATTATCTTATTGAAAGAAACCATTTTGTAATTCATCGTCATGCACCTATTTGTGCAAAAAGTTCTTGCAAAATATTGGTTCGATACCTATCGGCTGTTATAGTTCCTTGAAAGGAAAATGGGCCCTGTTATACGTCTTCTTGATATTGTAATCTACACTCGAATTTTCTGAGGATGCAGAGGAGTTTCAACAAATTGGTTTGAAGTATCAGCTGCCCAAATTCGGAAGATTTGTGAATCAATATAGCCAGATAAATAAAACCATGCTCCATCCGTAAAACTGTTAAATCCAGATGATTACTATCGTGCGCTCAATTTTCATTAAACCATTCATAGTTCGTTCGGCTTACAAAATCAGGTAGTAACACTTGCTGCACAACATTAATTTTGTGCGGATGCAAATGAAGTTTTTTTCACAGCTGTATGAACAGTGCCAATTGACAGTCCTAAAATTATTTATGGTAACAACAGGTTTTTGTAAATATTTAATGTATGATAAGTTTCTTAAAAAGTTTTTCGGACTAGTTGTCATACGATGTCGTCTTTCCTCTGTTAATTTTTTTTGTCACCCGAAAGACGTTCCCTTACAAATGCATTTCTTTTCTTCAAATTTTCGAAGAATATTATGTTTGTGATTTACAAAAGTGTGACGATTGAACTATAAATGAGGAAACAGTCGTATAAATTGCCGAATGTAACACTCTAAGTCATACGTCCAAGATCCATCCAAAAGTAAAACGTATAATCCGTGATTCAATGTTAGTAATGAATAGCAAACTTAAGTGTGTTAGATGCCTTACCTTTTATCGCACTAGAAAGATGTCCAGTAGTTCTTAAAAGAACTTATTTTTAAATATCGGACTCAGACAAGGCATTAAGAAACAATCCAAAGTGATAATCGAAAATACAAACAAACGTATGACATTTGTCGTTTGTAGATTACTGGGATATTTCGTTAGTTATAGGTACCAACTTAAATTTTGACTTCTTCACCGTTAATTTGACCTTAATCTCAAGCATTTCTGAACATACAATATCTAACTCGACATTTTCTTTGGAGCTGGAGTGTTTAGCATCTAGGTTAATCAACTTCTTGTCTCATCTGATCATCTTCCCTCTTCTGATGTCTTCCAGATTCAGGTCGATGTATTCGACGAATTGAAAAATACTTAAAGAATGACCTTGACCCTATTAAAAAATCGGACCTGATGAAATACACAGACATTCTATATCTACATATCTTCATCTGCAGATATCAAAGTTTAAACAAACATTAAACGTAACATACCCAGACATTAACGGAATGGCGTATTACGCGGGTTTAATTAATTTTTTGCGGGAATGTACATTTCATCTCCGAGGTTAACCAAACTTGCGTATCGTTGAGCGTCGAACGTGTGTGTTCGCAACTAATTAATCGCAAATATTTAGCGACTGTATTGCGCCTCATTCGATTTACATTTAGCTCGAGCCGGCGGACCGTCGGCGTCCGTAATCGCAGGGATTAAAGTCACAACACAAGTCATAAATTCGTATTAAAAATACTCCTGTCCGGCCTCGGCGGTTGACTGGGAAAGCTCCGATTCTAGCCGGTCGTGAGGCTTCGTGTATGGCCGCGCAATATTGAGGAGTTTTTCTCAATAAACTGTGAGAATGTGAGGAGTCGTTAGAGATTGTGATATTCTTCAGATGTAAATTTCGATTCTTGCTTTGAGCCAGTTCCAAATTTATCATATTTATCTTACTACGCGATCTATCGGGGGTTGGTCAAAATCTACGGGAAAATTCAAATGGATGAAAAGAAAACAACTTCGGTGCTACAACAGCGAATAAGTTAATCCTGAGCACAACGCAGTCATATAAGCTGAATGTGTTTTTCTTATAAACAAAAGGTATTTTCGTGTTACACCAATGCGATACTTAATTTTCATTTTCCTTTGTAACATAGAACGCGGTTTATATTTTCTTAGCTTTCGTTTCAGCTCGTACTGCCGGCAAACTCCTCGTTATAAACTGAAATTGTCATCTGGAATTCACGCTTCGTTATCGCACCGTCGTCGTCCAATTTATACCGTAAGCTTTAATATAAACGACCGGGGCGGTTCGATGGTGTACGTAGTACGAACTACCCGCGCGTTTACCTACCTACCAACCGAGGCTCGAGAGTCATGCGAGATGTTCATTTAGATACGGCGCGTTTTCTAGGGTGCAGGTAAGCGCTACTAAATCACGAATCGTAAACCTTTAATTTTAATAAACGTCGATTTTGCGTAATTAGAAACGTGTTTTTGCATTTTTACCTCCACTTACCGATCAGAGCAAATTGTTTGGGCAAATCGGCTGTTTACGCGAGTACGCGTTTGTTATGACGATTTTTCCTTTAACGAGTCGACGTTCCCATAACGCCGGTGCTCCCCCGATCTGTTCCGTTCGGCGAAGGTGTTACGTTGTTATGTCGCTGTTTGTTATTTATTGTCGTTATGTTGCTGTTTGTTGTAGCTCGCAATTATCGGCGAGATTTATGCTTGGACACATCGATCGGCACAGGTGGACGATTTTAGAAATTATAAGTTCCTAATTCTATTTACGTATGTAAATATATTTTATAATCGCGTAATTTGTCGTTTCTTTCTTATTCAAATCCGAGCGGGATAATTCGTTTCCGTACCTCGTGTTTGCTATGCAAATTGGTTTGCAAGTGATATTCTCGTGAACTCTCAATAGCGGTAGTAAGTATTTTTAACCTAGATCATACATATAAGCTAATACGTGGATATTTATTAGGTAGCTGATCTCAGTTATAATCGATTCAAGGTATTCCAAGCTAGATTTTGCGTTGTGGTATTATTGGCGCAATGAATATGTAAAAAATGAATGAAAACGTGTCGGATTAAAAGAGATGACAGGCGCTGTCTGGAATAAACTCAAAGATAATGGTTCTTGGCTTCTTAACTTTGCCACGTCGACTTCGTCATCCCAAATATAAAAAAGGCAGAAATAATACTTCGAAGTTGTACCAACTGTGAAATGATGAAGTGCTTCTACACAGACACCCTTAACTATCACCACATACGGGGTATTTCCACATTTTCTATCTCTACTATTTTATACGAGGGCAATTTGAAAGGTTTTTGTAAGTTCCGTTTCCGCCTAGTTAGCAGAGAAGTCGCAATCGCAGCGTTGCGGTGTAATCTGGTTCAATGTGGGTCCGGCAGTGCGAATGAGAGTCGTTCGGACATTCTTTGGTTATATTTTGGTCGTTTAAAATGGCTGCTGCGATTGAAAATCCTGTTGACTTGGAACTGCGTGCTGTTATGCGATTTCTGCGTGCAAAGAACATGAAAGCTGCTGAGATTCATTGCGAACTTTGATTTATGATGAGGAACAGTGTGGTTAGAAGATAGTGCCGTACGTTTCGAGGAGGACGAACTAATGTCCATGATGAAGAACGAAGCGCAAGACCAACTGCTGTGACGGCGAACCTCTGGGTATTGTCGAAGGGAAAAAATCGTGCAAATCTGCGATTAACAATCATAGAACCGAGTGCCTTCTCCCTCAAGTTTCATGTGAAATTTTGTACGAGGTCGTTGCTAAGTATTTAGGTTACCATATATTTTGTGCGCGGTGCGTGCCAAAATTTCTTACCGAAGACCATGAAACAAATGGGATGTGATCAGCACTAACGTTCATGACACGCTACACATTGTCCGGTTCATTTTGAATTACATTTCTTTGATCAGTAGAAGAAGAAATATCATTTCTTGATTTCGGATACTCAACATTTACTTGCGCTTATAATGAATACGTCGTTTGCTGGTTTAGAAACTAAGTTTTATTTTGTTTTGGAATGAAATCAACGTCTTCTTCATTTTGGAGTGGAGTGGAGTTCGTTGACGAGATATTTTGACTTGGTTCTGGACTGGATGTTGACCTTAACGTCAACGTTACGTGGCAGAACATTTCCCCAAATTTTGTTCTCCTCTAATTCATTTTTATGCTCCCCGTTCTTTGTGTGTTTCTCCCTGTTCTTGTCAGTTGTTTTCGATAAAACCACGTTTTCTATTATTCCCGTTGGTAGCACTGCCAGCTTTCCTTCTCCTACATTTTTCCGACCATTTCATCGTTCTGATTGCATATAGGTACGTACTTTTAATTTTTAATTTTCTTGCGCTTTCTTGCTGTTTGCTACTGTTGCTACTTTTCCATGCTTTTCTTGTTCCGTTTTGTTCTGTTCTTTTTGTATTTCTTTAGTTAAGGTCTATACTTAAGGTCATTTAGCGCAGTGGGTAATGTCTGCTACCGGTAACCTATGAATTGTGCTTTCCATCCGAAGTTTGTTGATTTTTGAATCCTGAGAAAGAGGTGGTTAAACATTTGGAATTGTTTCCCAACATATTTTACTTCTCTAATTCATTCGTATGCTCTCATTTCTTTCAATGTTTCTTCCTATTCTTGTCAGTTCTTCCGATAAACCTTTCACTGCTAGCCTTCTTTTCCTACATTTTTGCCATCATTCCTTCGTTCTAATTGCATATATGTATGTACTATTGCGGCAACAAAAAATGAGACATTTAAAATAATGTAGTTTAAATCTGGCTTTTGCCTTGTCAAAAGTTATGTCATTTTGAAATCATTATTGACATATGTATGTCATTATGCCGCATTTAAGTGCTACTGGAAAATGGAAATAATTACATTACTTGAGCAAAGATGGCCCATAAGAAGACTAGGTAATAGATTTGGAGTGCCCAAAAGCACACACAACATTAAAAATAAATGACTACAACAGGGAACTGTAGAAAGGCAGAGTGGTTCTGGTCGTAAATTAGTACGGAATTCCATGGAAGAAGAAAATCTTATTCAGTTTTAAGGAATAATCCATTTGATACAGTGGTAACAAATAACTAAAAATACTAGATTAATTTATTGTTTTCAAGATTTTTATTTCAAATAAATGCATTTAACAGAACTTTCTTGCGTTCGTGGGTAAACTATTTTTGACATTAGATAAGATGATTGACGGGAACATGACAAACGATTGGTTTATACAGCTAAAAAACCGTCAAAATAGCCTATAAGACTTGTCCCGATTTTTGTTGCCGCAATAGTACATTTAATTTTTCGGTTTTTGCAGCCTTCTGCTATCTTGTTCTTTCCCATGCTCTACTTCCATTCTTGAATAGTAAAAATAACACAAATACAATTATCTTCTCACAAACATGAGGTTACGTTGGCCAATCTAACTGAATCAAAATTGTTCGTATTATTTGGTATTTAACAAAACAAATTGAAAAAATATAATTAATCAATTGTCATTTATTAATAAGTAGTAAAAGAAAACATTTTACTTGCTACAACGCGAGCGCTATTGTGGCATTTACAATTACAAAGTAATCCTGATGACTTGCAAACCCATTTCATCGGCAAGCATTTTTGAGAGAGTTACATTTTTTTGAATCCTCGTCTTCCTGTCAACAACAATTTTCCGACAACTTCTCGAAGACTCACTTCTTTATCTTTAACAACGGCTATCTTTATAAAATCTTCAAAACATGATGGAAACTTATTCTGCGTGAAAAGCTACTTCAGTACGCCAATTTTGGTACCCAGTTGGTAAAACTCATTGTCCTTTAAATCTACCACAACTGCAATAATACTTTTCCTCAATCTCAATATCTAGACTTTCCCTGATTGCTAGCCACATAAAAGAGGAGAAAGTGAATATGTTAAAGAACGATAACTCTCAGAGAGTGGTCACCGATGACCTAATCTGTCAACTTGTCACAATTAAGATCAATTAATCTTAGTTACACATGTAGCTAGTTAGTTTAGAAACAAGACAGAGCCCTCCAAAGGCACCAAATTTCATACGCGGCTTAGATCCGATAGCACAGATCATTTCATCGTAACTTCTCAAGTTTATTAACCAGTCTTACGGGGTATAAACCAGTATATTTCTAGTCATTCGAAACTTCATATGAGGCTCAAATATTTAATGGATACTCCGCAACATTTAACCCTTTCCGAAGACTCGCACGTTGCGGTACGCGTAGATACGTTCTCCGCCCTGACCGTTTAGCTTTTAATAAATACTAGAACCGGAATTTATTAGGGTCCATCTGGCGGGCGGGGCTCTAATAAAACCGGACGTATTGATATAATAAACGCATTTTACCAAGGGCGGCTAGCAGTAAGTACTAACAACGGATTATCCTTACGACACTAATTGCGAATATGTATAAAATAATATACGTCTGCGCGACATATCCTATATTTATGCCTCGTAGCCGCCATATTTAATTAAAATCGCGAAAGTTATTAATTTTAATTTAGTCCGTAATCTAAGTTGGGTTTCTATATACATATGTTACGTATATAGGAGCTCGTGTGGGCGCATCAAAGCGTTCTATACTAACATGACGATGCGATGGAGTTCTGCTTTGATCTTCGTTTCCAGCGCGCATAGAAATATGTTGTTTATGTTGCGAGTACAAGTTTCCAGACAATGTGATGCTCCAAGTAAAGAGGAATGTGCATGGTGCATTATTATATATATATATATCTGCGTACAAAAAGGAGTTAATTATATAAAATTTTGGGGGATAATGAGGTGTGTAATTAGTGGGTTTGATAAAAGAGTTAATGGCGTCTTATCATTAAGTGTTGTAAACCGGGCTTTGCCTCTACTTAAGTGCAAGCCGCGACGTTGAAATTCGGAGAAGTAAAAGCGTTAGTCCGGTTCACACTACTTAATGATAAGACGTCATCCACTCTTTTATAAAACCTTACTAATTAATAGTCTAGGCAAACAGCGGTAATTACGAGAGAAGACACGACAGCCTACATACGAGATGTGTTCAAAAAGTGAGGTGACTTTTTAAATCTCGCGGGATACCTACAGTTGATTTTCTTTTTTTTTTTATCTTATGTTGCTGCACTCTATCCCAAATGTTCACGGTTTCAACTATATAGCATTCTTTGTTTGTTAAAGGCATAAAGGTCAGAAGTGTTCGGTGTGCTGTCGAAAAAATGGATCAAAGAATTTGCATCAAATTTTGTATAAAAAATGGAATTAAGTGCTTCAAAACAATTGAAATTTTGTCAGTGACATACGGTGAGTCTACTCTGAGTAAAGAAAAACGTTTATAAGTGGCTTGGCTCTCCCAACAAGGCCGAGATGATGCCAATGACGAACCTCACTCTGGACACCTCAATACATCAACAACTGATGGAAACGTTGAAGAAGTGAAGAAAATGGTATTGCGAAATCGTCGAATCACCATTAGAGAAGTTGCTGATGACTTCAACATCTCGGTTGGCTCGTGCCGTGCAATTTTCTCGTATGTTTTGTGTGCGAGACGTGTGTCAGCGAAGTTTGTTCTGAAAATGCTTAATTTTGACCAGAAGAACCGTGCCATGAGCATCGCTCACGAGCTGTTGAACGAGGTCAATTATAGTAATAATGATAATATATTTATTCAATGTCATGGTACACATTAGGTATTAAATATGTCAGTAACAAACAAAGAGACAAACAAACAATATATAAATATAACAACAACAGTGCGTGTACAAATCCAAAAAAACAAACAAGTAAGTTTAACAAAAACTTTGGTCAGAAATATATATTAAAATAAATTAAATCAAAATTATATACTGTGCATCACGGTGACAGACAGTCAAAATGCAAATCAAAGTATTGGCTTATGTTGTAAAAGGCATTGGTGGGAAGTATGTCGTTCACCTTTATTTTAAAAAATTTTTTGGTAGTTCTTTTATCCTCTTAGGCAAGTGATTGTACACTTATAACTTGCGTCATAACCCTTCTATTAACTGCACTCTTTGTTTTGTTTATTGGAACGAGATAATCATTTCTTCTTCTTCCTGTGTCATACTGCTGTTGATGAAGACTTTCTTCAAAGAAGTTGCAATTTTCTGTTACAAAGACCGCGCACCTGATCCTGATTTGCTCTAAGGGGTCATTATTGGTGATGAATCAAGGGTATATGGTGACGACGTCGAAACCAAATCCCAACCGTCTCAATGGAAGAGCCGAGACCAAAAGGAGCACGTCAAGTTCGGTGAAGT
Organism: Chrysina gloriosa; assembly: GCA_038088585.1. Taxonomy (NCBI): domain Eukaryota; kingdom Metazoa; phylum Arthropoda; class Insecta; order Coleoptera; family Scarabaeidae; genus Chrysina; species Chrysina gloriosa. The sequence goes on along the minus strand of CM076094.1, from coordinate 6,023,490 downwards.
GTCAAGATTTTGTTCACTGTTCTCTTCGATTATCATGACGTAGTGCATCAGGAGTTCTTACCACGAGGTCGTACAGTCAATAAGGAGTATTACCTTGAAGTTACGCGCCGTTTGCGAGAAGCAATGCGAAAGAAAACGCCCGGGATTGTGGAACAACAATTCATGGCATTTGCATCTCGTGAGTGATTCTTTGGCAGAAAGCAACATCACAATCATACCTCAGCCACCATATTCACCAAATTTGCTCCCCTGCGATTTTTTTTTGTACCCAAAACTGAGAGACTCATGAGAGGACAGGATTTTGCAATGATTGTGGAGGTAAAGACTGCATCGCTGAAAGAGCTCAAGGCCATACCAAAACGTGTTTATCAGAAATGCTTCGAGAATTGGAGAAAGCATTGGCACAAGTGTATTATATCTGAAAGGGATAACATGAATATTGATGAATAAACAGCTAAAGCATAAATATCTTTTGATAAAAATAAAAAGTCACCTTCTAACACACCTCGTATATACAGCGTATTGAATAGGGTGGGGAGCCGGCGATGAAGTCGTAACTTATTTCGTAATTGTGTGCTGTTATCGCTTTTTGTCGAGACTAGTAATTAGAGCAAAAGTTTTAATAGGAAAATTCATGGAATTTGGAAAATAGTTTCAAGAGCTTGGAGAGAATTATAAATACACGGAAAAAGTTGAAAATTAAATTCTACATATCCGCGACAAATAAAGCATAATTCCCTCCGCTGATAATTATTGGTATATGCAGTGTAGGCTGCAGTGCAGCCCTTGCACAAATTTTTGTAGAAGTTGGCAAATAAATACATTTCAGTGAGATAATTTATGTGAGAGATTTGTAGAATTTTATCTTCTATTTTCTCGTTGTATTCACAAGCCCATAGGACATTGATTCGATTGACATCGAATTACAATTTCGTCATGTAATTTGTCTTCCTCAGTATTCCCTTCATTGTCGTTTATGTTCTATCCATTGAAGATGACAATTTAGTGGCCGAAATGCGTGTTTGAAAATATGGAGTGTGATAAGAATGATTGAGTGGTCTGCTTTTGTATCCTACTGCGACTCCTCCATTGTGTTCTTCTTCCTATATCTTCGCCCTGGTCAACAGAGGAAATTTCGATCGAGATGTCTTCTATATAATTTCTTCTAACTCGCGCCAAATATTGAGACTGTTTTCCGTTTCCGCATTGTCCGTTTCTTCGACGTTGGTTGTCATGTTCGATAACTTTCCTCGAACTCTTTCGATCGTAAAAAAACCTTGCCGTTTTACCTTGTTTGGACATGCGAGAAACATTTCATTATTAGCAACCATCACATACATCTTACAACGACTACTTCGTTCACCATCCACGGGGGAATAAAGACAACTTCCAGGAAGCACGTCACCTGCTCTCCGACATGCTCCGGCATAAACATACAAACTCGGACTCGAACGATCCGATACCACCGTGGGGCGACCGAAACACGGTACAAATTAAATGTCACTTCCACGTGAATCCGACGCTCGCCTTAGCGTTCGCCGCGGGAGGCGAACACCTCCAATCTTAACATCTGCGCGTCTACCGTCGATGGAAGTCGGCGCTGCCAACGAAGGTCGACGTGCCTTGATAGATGAAATACCGAAGTGGTTATTGTTTAATGTCTCCGCGGGGGTTCCGGCCGGTAAAAAGTCGAAAATCCGATCGTCGAAGCAGGTAGAGAACGTGGTAGAAGACGAGCGCCGCCGTGCTCGTCGCCAACGTTATTGAAAGTCGGGTTTGACGGGAACGTGACCGCGGTTTTACCATTCGTTGCGCTACGGGCGACGCCGCCGATTTATCGTCACTTCCGGTCCCGATCGGGCGTAATAATTTATAAAATCAATAAGCTCGTTTGGTCCTAATTTATATTCGATCGTCGCGAATCGCCGGACCGGAGAGTTTTGTCTCAATTAAAACGGAGGGAAGTAAACTAGGGCTTTATGGCTTCATTACCGGCCATTAAGGTAACGATTTTATTGTTGGATGGTGATCGTCGCGAGGAAACGTGACCGATAAATTACTTGAATTCTAGTTTGATATCGCAAAACATCGACGTCTCGAACAACCGCTGGCTAGTGCAATAAATTTGTGTTATGTTGATCGAAATGTAATTGTTAAAACTTGTAACAATTGCTTGTCGTACTAGAACGAAACAATTTACACTGGTACATGCAGGAAGAGTTTTATTTAAAGTGAGCGACTGCTTCTTCTGGCGGTTGGACCCATTGACCAGCAAATCCATTACGAATCCTTGAGGAAGTGAAAAGTCGATGAGATTTCACTTGGGACAGTACGACAGAAGACATTTTGGTGCTCTAAAACAGCAATTGTCTTACGAGCTGTCCTTGAACTCACTTAGCTTGGTGGAGGATGTTAATCGTTTCTGGGCTACTTTTTCGCAACACGTCAGTTACTTCTGGTACATAAACGGTGGTGTACCATTTCTCGTTGAACGTTCTTCGATCTTTTAAATGAATTCCACCTACGTAATCCGCCAGACCATTTCTTCTATGATGCATCGTGGGAACGGATTATCTTCAATTAGAAACAGGGAAATGATTTTTCACACGGTTCGATTCATTGTCAAAACGAAATCCCACACGAATTTATCGTTCACGCAGCTATTTATAGAAAACGATATTTCCGCTATCACGTGCGTCTCCGACGCGCCGAAATTAATTCGTTTTAAGACCGTCGTGGACAATTTTACGGGTAAAACAGCTCATAAAATAATTAACTACACATCACGCCGAGTAAAATTGCCGTGAACGTACACCGCTAAGCCGGTCATTTTCGTTCCTTTTGAAATTAATTGAGCTATTCTCACGTACATTTTCTGAGAGAAAGAACGAAACGGAAAGACAAAAAAATTATTAACGTTTCGAGCGAGCCCGACGTGTTCGCCTTGACAAACGCCATGTTAGGTATTAATCATGTCCAATCCAGATGACATTTAGACCGTATCTCGACGCGGCGTTTCGAAACGTTTATACATTTTTAAAATGACCATTTCGGAGTAGTACATACATACGAACTACGTATCGTCGCGCTTTCTTTCCCGTTTCTTTCGTCGACACGGTTCGTTCGTTTTTTTTTTCCCGGATATATTTCTCTCGCGTTTAGGATTTACGGCGGACATTAAGTGCGCTTAATAACGAACCTGGAGGTTATGCCGAATGGATTCTCGAGTACGTAATGAACTGACCTGCTCGGATTTAGTTTATTTCGTTACAATGGATTGTGCGTCGAGGTAAAGAATCGTTTTGATAGTTGGAGATGAATAGGGTATCTGGGGAATGCAACCTAGAGACACTACCTGCTCTGATCGGCCGGCAGGTAGAAATTCCTATTATCACTTTAAAAAGTTATGAAAAGGAATTGGACGTTTTTTCCTTTTTAATGGGAGAATTGGTCGGAGTTTATTTAATATCGATCGAATCGTAAGCGTGAATCATCTCGATTGTGAAAAAATCAAAAGTTACTTCCATATTGTCGAGGGGTTTAAGCTTCGTATACAAACACAATTGGGCAGATGAAAACTCGCTTAAGACATTTTAATCCGTATTGTTCGGAGAGGTGTAGTTACCATTAGAAAATTTATCATTTATTACAATTTAATATATCAATATCATAGTAAATGTTGGGATTATGCATACTTATGTTCAAATGACCTTCGGTTTATTTTTGGGTTCTATTTATACTTTTTCGATACCACGCACACCACCTTTTAAGCATTTTATTGCCCTACGAGTAACGAGACGTTTAATGAGAGAAAAAAATGTAACTAGAAATAAAATTATTAATTAGTATAAAAGGTCATCGATTAAAAGATAGAAAGGCATTGTAAACATTCAACACTTTCACATCACAAGAACTCCTAATAACCACTGGATATAAATAACCAAGGATATATGGACATTAACAATACAGGTTTCTATAACAACGCTATGCCTTGGATGAACTGAAGTCATGGTGAATTAAAGTTTTCGTTTCGTGGACAGCGGAGAAATAATGCAGCGTAGTCCTGGTTTCCGGAAGAAATAAGAAGTTTGTTTAGTTGACGACGAAGAAAATTGACAAGATAGATACGTCAACAAAAAGTTTAAAATATATTTTGGACCAAAAGGGTTTTAAAAAAAGTACCAGTGAATAAAAGACCCTCACTACATCGGAGAAGAAAGTATTTAAAAAGGGAAGAATCCATAGAAAATAGAGCCACACCGAAAAAGAAGTTAAGAAAGTGACGAATCCATAGAAAATAGAGCTGCTTCGAAGAAGGAATTCAAGAGAGGAGACATAGGAAGAACCATCATCGAATAAAAGAAATTAGACTCACACACACACGACACTAGGTAATTATCTTTATTTTATGGTAAATATTTCCCAAAATTTATAAATATAATTTGTTATAATTTATGCTTTTTATATCATTAATTAAGAGCTAGCCCGGTACAATTTTGTTTCAGAAATTAACTAAATTCTCAGTACACTCGGCAGCAAACTTTATGAAAGACCATCCGGAACTGAGCATTTTAAAGCCGAAAGCTACATCAGGAGCTCGAGCAACGGGGTTCAACAAAGTCTCAGTTTCACCGTCTTTTGGTTTGGTGAGTGAAGTCCTTGATGACCAACATATATCTCCAAAGAGAATCTAGAACTGTGATGAAACAGGTATCATCCTACGTCCCAAGCAGTCCTAATTGCAGCTAAAGGAGAACGGCAAATCGGGGCTCTGACTTCAGCAGACAGAAGGACAACAGTCAAGGCTGACATTTGTTTTATTCAGCTATATCCTACCAATACACATACTTTCGCGTAAGAGGAAACAAAAGGAATTTGAAGTTAATTTACTTCTAAGCGGATGGGCTGAAGTTTCCGATTCCGGCTCGATAAAAAATGGTTTCTAAAATTCATTGAGTTTTCTACAACAACAAAAGGAAACCCGGTTATATTACTTTTAGATGGACATGCATCCCATATGAAAAATCCGAGTCATTGATTTGGTTCGAACCAACGGCTTCACCCGGTATTGCTCCCATCACATACAACCTTTGGATGTAATCTTCATGAAGGCTTTGCTTCTCTACGACGAGGCTAGAACAAACGTTGTTCGAAATTGTTCTTTTGAGCATTGCACATAAACGAGTTCAAAAATACTGATATTTGGGTAATAGATTCAAATATTTTTACAGATGCAGATTTTCTGCCTTCTTTCACGATTGACATTGAGTTAAAAAATGCGCCAGCAAATGATTCCTCGAGAATATCAAACCAACCAGTTCTTCGAACTCCTGAAGAGAACATTCCAAGAGAAGATGAAAATCCTGATGAAACGCCCTCCTTCTTTCTTGGATCACATCGAGGTTGCAGCTTTCCAAGATGTCACAAAAACATAACTACTTAAAATTCTTACGATGTTTATACAGCTGCCCTCACCCCAGTTGCTCGTGGATTCCCGATGGTCCGAGAAAAGTAGAAACATCGTTCAAACTTTGATATAAAGATAATATTTGCACCAAGAGAGAAGGCGGGAGAAAAAGGAATTAGCAGAAAAAGAGGAAAAACTGCAATTTTAACAAATACTACTTATAAAGCTTTCTAATCCAGGTTTATTGTTATTAATTAGAGAAAATAAAAAGAACTGGTATTAAAAGATACGAACAGAAATGCTAGAATTGTAAGTTCAAATAAAGATGAAACTAAAGGAAAAGTAAAAGGAGAAGATAAAAGTAAAGGACAAAAAAGCAAAGTCTAGGAAGAAAGAAGAACAAGGGAATGAAGAATCGGAAGAAGAAGATGATACCTTTACTGTAACGAGGCTTACTAAAAGTAGATTGAGGATTGGTGTTCATGTGCCGCATGTAAAAAAACGGGCCTAACTTGTTTTGTGCTGGTTTTGACAGCGACGACGAAGATTCCGTGCTGGTTTGCGAGTTTTGTAAGCAACAAAACTAATATCTATCTTCTAATATTTAAGCAGTAATCTCATCACAAACTCTCTCTCCGTTACGAAACCCCATTCTGTCTCGAGTGCGAGATGGAACGGTATGTGAGCAAGCTTTCTTTTAGTGATTAATTTTTCATACAACATTATTGATCTTTTTAAATCTAGTTTAAATAGCTATGTGCCAAATATAATAAATAAAGGACATCATGCAATATTTTTGTTGTTTTCCTTTTATCAATGGCATAATTTGAACTTCTTCATTAGCCATCCCATTCTGTTCCGGATTCCCTCTAGCAGTGAGCGAGGAAGAGTTTTGTAATTAGTAAATAACTTTAACTTAGCCTTAAGCTTCAGAGAAGGGTTAAAGTCTGGCCGAGCTGGTATCAGGCGTAATGAGTATGTTGCTAGGCTAGAAGGGAAACTATAAGGAAACGTAAGTAGAAGGTAAAACGTGCAACAAAAACTTAGCAGAAATGGGCAAACAGCAGATGTAAAGGAATATGACAGAAAAGCTCTCCTATTCTGAAAAAGCAGTTGGCGACCAATTGGAAATTTGCAAAACTCTGATTAAGATTAAATGAGCAAAGAGTGGGTGCTCGATTACACAAAAGTCGACACTACGTCAGCGTTTCCGCTCAGAAGCAATTTTTCCTGGCAAACAGTTTTGTCAAGTGAAGATTTCTTCTGGTTAGGAATGGCGAAGAGTTGTAGGATCGTTGTCGGTGTAGATAAAAGATTTTTCTGGTACAAAATTAAAAATATCTTAGAAAGTCAAGTTTGTCAAGTATAGAGTTCTTCTGATGAGACATGGTGAAGAGTTCTCCTGGTGAGGAATTCTGAAGAATTCTTCTGATGAGGAATCGTGAGAGGTTCTCCTGGTGAAGAATTGTGAAGATGTTCTTCTGGTGTAGAATCGTGAAAAGTTTTGATGGTGAGGAGGTCTTTCAGTGTAAACTTCCTTCTGATGTAAAGTCGTTTAGATTCAGAGTTAGGTTATTTCACACGAAACGCCATTTGGACAGAACGTCTTTTAGGTGAAAACCTATTCCTACGGCACACTTTTCCTTAGGTTATAACTTTCTCTGTTAAGATACGTTCTATATGAAAACTTGTTTCGGCGAAGAACCACTTAGATAAGGGGGAGGTTTTCCATACGAAGAGTTCGTCTGGTAGAAAATCTTTCAGATGGAAAGTTGTTCTGGTCAGATATCTTTTACTAGATTAAGACCTCCTCTGTTGAAAAGTTCTTTTGCATGGTTTCGTTGAAAAGCCTTTCAGATGAGGATTTCCTTGAACAAAGAGGCTATTTTGTATGAGGAGTTCTGCTGGTGGAGCCCTTAAAATTATCTTGAATAAAGTGATCATCTTGAAATTAATCGTTTAGATGCTGCCTCTGGTGAAGACGGCCTGAGATAAAAAAAAATAAAATAATTATGTTCTTATAACGTTCGCAAGGTAGCTTCATTCCAGTTATCGTATGTAAGGTGAAAATCCAAACTGTTACGTTAAGTGGCATCGACATCTTCCCCAGACCTCACAAGGGGTGAAATGCATAGCAGCCAACATAATGAAATTTTTAAACAGGAATTTACGAAGCAGACTTATGGGAATAGGAGCAATTAGCACTTGAGTAAGTTCAGCGGTTCAAAACAAAGGAAAAAATCGGAACGTTTCATCCAATTCATCTCATTTTCCGTTCAGACGAAAGCAAAATATTCCGATTCGAACTTCCTGGTTAATATTCGCGAGGAAGCACCCCGCCCGCAATATAAATAAACAAGCACGCAAAGCTTCGCAAGATCCGGTCTCGAATCTTCCTTTAATAAATATTTTTAGGAAATTTCTCGAAGATCTCCTTTCGAATTAGCCACGTAGAAAGGAGTCCATTAGCGATATTGGTTTAAGCGAATATAAAATGCGGATAAAAGAACAGCCGGCGAGAGAACGAAAGACGAAGACAATTTCAAAGCGTTTCGGATATTTCGGTCTCCTTTGTGGAAGCGGAGTTATGTTTAACGCACTTGTTTATCTTTTTAATGCAACGTTTCAATTTGAGAATTTCCGATGATAATGATGAGGACGACGATGGCTGCCACGACGACGACGAAGACGCCGGTTGGAAGAATTCTTTTCAGCCGGAGGCCTTCGGATTGGGGTAATGGAGTCGTTGAGGTCTCTTTTGACATTTCGCTTACTCGGAGATAACAGAGCGGAAACGGATGGAAGGGTATCGTGCGTGGATCGGAGGCGACGGAAAGGAAATTCCGCAGCTGCGATTTTTGTTTTTGCAACTTATTTTCTTAGGGAAAGATCGCTTAAGTGACCCGCTATATTTTGAGGGCGAAAACGAAACCGCCCTAAACCTCAGTGCATTGAGAAACGGGATTTTAATATCCAAGAAATGTGCATGATTGTTGACCAGAACTTTCTTTCGAGAAAGAAGTTCATCGTCTTGCAATTAACACCACCTCGCCCGCGTGCGCCTTTACTTAATTTTCTCCGTTGAGGATGACCACTTGAACGTCGAAATACGCACTCGTCCCCTAGAAAAATCGGAAATTATTCTCCGATTGCGCCATCGAAGAAATTTAAGTGCCTCAGTTCCGTCTGGATTCCCGGAATCTTCAAAAGTATCCACGGGACACGTCGAGGCGTATTTTTACTCGCAGTTCCAACAACGTACCATAATAAAATCCGTACGACTCTAGGAATTAATTACGCCTTAGAATATAAATTTTAGAGCTGGCGCGGCGTAACAGCATCGCCATCCTCTCTCCTTCCCGGTACCGCTCGTACTCCGATGCACACAACAAAGTCGATTGCCCAACTATACGAACATCTGTGTAGAAATTAATAATTTATTCACAGCAGCGAGCCACGCGGCTCCGGCTCACGAAATATGATAATGATACGACGCATCAATGAATGGTAAATTCAATATGCTATTGAATACAATGAGGACTTCCTTTTCAAATTACAAACAGATAACATTAACGTCCCGGCTAAATTGACAAAGGAGGCGGCTTGTCTCGGAAAATTGAAATTCTCCCGAGTCTACTACGAACGGACATAAAATAAAATTGCGCCTTCTCGCCTAAATAAATAAAATATGCAGTGAATAATAGTGAAGGAGACGAAGAGAAGAAATGGGAAAGAAAAGAAGGAGAAGTGAAGAGACGAAAAGGGCGGGTTGTGTCTACGAACGACAAACGAGATTGAAAAAGGACGAAGAGGACGGAGATGATGGAAAGGGACGCGCGGCGGCAACATTCTTACTTGCTTACGTTTTTATAATTACTACTTTGGCGGATGAATTCTCGAAGGCGATTCCTCATAAGCTTCCCGGCCCCGTTGTCACGGTAAATGGGTTTATGAAATATGTACAAGGACGCGCTCGTTGCGTCGGTAAATATGCGTGCGTGGTACCTGCGTTCAGGAAAGGTGGTCGTTTAGAATTGAAACAATGGCCGAGCTGACCAGTCGTGCCGACAATGCGTATGGTATGAAGGACGATTCTTTTGTGACGACCGGCCACGTTTCGGACAATGCTCGTCTCTGTTATCAAGTTATACCCAAAAATTCAGGATATATGTATTTGCATTTGTAAATAAAATAACGAGGGACAAGAAAGGGGAATGTAAAACTCTGCTTTTGTTGTAAATGGACTCTTCATTATGAAATTTGTTTACACTGTACTTGCATATACCTCCAGCATAATCCCTGACAAAATAGCAAATAGTTTACAACTACTGGCCACCTTTGCTAATGAAACATGTGTCTACAATAAATATTAGTTTTCCTGATGAGATTTTCTAGCAAAGAATGTCTTAAAAAGTCCGAGCGAAAACTCTTAGACGGAAAGTTCTAACAAAAAGGAGAGCTTTTCTGGCTAACTGTTTGTCAAGTAAAGAGTTCCTCTGGTGAACGATCGTAAAGAGTTCTTTCGGTGTAGACTTCCTCAGACGAAAGGTTCTTCTGGTGCAAAGTCATTTAGATACAGGGTTCTTATGGTGTATTTCACATGAAGTACTTTTCTGGTAGAACGTCTTCTAGACCAAGACCTCCTCCTTTTATGTGAAAACTTGTTTCGGGAAAGCTTTTCTGGCTAACTGTTTGTCAAGTGAAGAGTTCCTCTGGTGAACAATCGTAAAGAGTTCTTTCGGTGTAGACTTCCTCAGACGAAAGGTTCTTCTGGTGCAAAGTCATTTAGATACAGGGTTCTTATGGTGTATTTCACATGAACTACTTTTCTGGTAGAACGTCTTCTAGACGAAGACCTTTTCCTTTTATGTGAAAACTTGTGCTGGGAAAGACCCCTTTAACCCCTTTAGATAAGCGGGAGGTCTCATAGATGAAGAGTTTTTCTGGTAGAACGTCTTTTACGTGAAAAGTAGTTCTGGTGAAGATGTCTACTCCTATATTATGATTGAAGTCTCCTTTACATGGAGACCTGTTTCAGTGAACAGGCCTTGAGACAAGGGCTTCTTCGGTCTTTTGTATGAGAAATGGTGGAGATTTTGAAATCAAAGAATTATCTTCTATGAAGAGATCTCCTTGAAATTAATTGTTTAAATGCTGCCTTTGGTGAGGAGCAACTTACATAAAAATTTCGTCCCCTGGACACCTTACCGTCATCAGAAATACTTCTGCACTACATCTCACTAGACTCCTCACTAGTGTGGTGAGGAATTTACCGGTGTGATATGGTATCAGTAAGTACATCATAGTCCTTGCAATTACTATCAATTTCAAATTCTTCTAATCAAGACTCCTTCACATCAAGAGTTCCTTTAGTACCTAATGGGTCTTTTAGATGAAGAGCTGTTCTGGCGGAAACTCTTTCAGATCACAAGCTGGTATAGTGGCAATCTTTACAGATGGAAAACCTCTCTGGTAGGAAACTACATTACACCACTCTGTCAAAGAATACGGCAGTAGTGAAAGGCCGAAGCTACTTACATTGAGAAAGAATTCTTTTGGTGAATACTGTGTGAGATGTGTTATCTACTAGGTGAAAACTCTTTCAGATTAAACATTCTTCAGATTACGCATCCTTTTGGTTAGCTGAAAAGTTCTTGCAGTGCAAACTACTTCATGCTAGCAGGTTCCTCTGATAAACACCTTTCGGGGTCAGTTATCTCCGGGATGGAACCAGCAGAGGTTTGAACGCATAAATCAGAAAATGGCGATTAAATATCCTTCTGCTGAGGAAGCTTTGAGATAAAGAGTCTTCCAGCGCTAACTGTTTTGTGGTATTTTCGGGATATTACTAGCCGAAGTTTGAATGCCTGGGATGAAATGTCGTTCTGGTGAGAATCCCTGTAGATGAAGGGTTCTAGCAGTGCAAACCGTTTTGTGCTAACAGGTTCTTCTGATGAAGACCGTTTCAGGTCAGGTATTTTCTGGAACTAGCAGAAGCTTGGATGCGTGGAAAAGAAATGGCGATGAAGTGTTCTTTTGGCGGGTAAACCTTTTAGACAAAGAATTCTTCCAATGTAAACTGTTTCGTTTAAGAGGTTATTCCGATGTAGCCCTTCTCAGGTTGAATGCGTGAACCAAAAAATGGCGATAAAGTATCCTTTTGGTGATCAAACTTCTAGATGAAGATTTCTTGCTGTCCAAACTGTTTCGTGTCAACAGGTTTTTCTGATAAAGACCGCTTTGGTTCAAGTGTCTTCAATATGAAACCAACAGAAACTTGTATTTTAGATGAAGAATTCTTACAGTGCAAACTGTTTCGTGTTAAAAGGTTCTTCGGGTGAAGACCGTTTCAGGTCAGGTATCTCCGGGATGGAATCAACAGAGGCTTGAATGCGTGAAAGAAATGGCTATGAAGTGTCTCTTTGGTGAGGAAACTTTTGCATGAACCTGTTTGGTGTTACAATTTCTTATGGTGATGGCCGTTCAAGTCAGGTACTTCCCGGATGAGGCTAGCACAATATTGAATGCGTGAATGAGAAAATGGCGAAGCAGTGTCCTTTTAGATGAAGAGTTCTTGCAGTGCAAATTGTTTCATGTAACAGATTCTTCTGATAAAGACCGTTTCAAGTCAGCTATCTTCGGGATGGAACCGGCAGAAGCTTAAATGCGCGAACGAGCAAATTGCGTTGAAGTGTCGCTTTGGTTAAGTACCTTTTAGATGGAGAGGTCATCTAGTACAAACTATTTCGTGTAACAGATTGTTGAGGTGATGACCTTTTCAGGTCAGGTATTTTCGGGATGGAACCAACAGAAGTTTGAATACGTAAACCAGGAATTGGCGATAAAACCGCTTAAAAGGACGGGGAGGAACCTTTTAAATGAAGAGCTGTTCTAGTGCAAACTGTTTCATGGAACAGGTTCCTCTGATTAAAATCTTTTCAAGTCACGCATCTTGGACAGAACCGGATGGAACCTACAGAAGCTTGAATGTTTGATGCTGATGAAGGAGTATTCAGAGTCAGAATTTGCTGATCTAATCTTGTTCTGGTGTAGTTTTGTGCGTACCATCCTTCGTGATAAATCTGACGCATAATAAATAAACGTGGATCTGACACCTGTAAAGTCACAGTCACATAAATATGTGCGCAGAATTCGCGAAATACAACTTAATATTAGCTTTGCCTTTTAAATCTTCGAAAAATTGGAGGATGTAGGTACATTTCTTATAAGACAATTAAATCGCCCTGATTGTGTCCTTCTTTGGCAAAAATTGGTATCAAGATATTACGACCACCAGTTAAGATCCCCCAGCACCAGAATCGTAATCAGAGTTACCTTCAGCAACACATCACCCAGTTAATTGCAAAACTAGCGATTTAAAATCCAAAAGAAAAATTCGAGAAACTAACGAAACATGGGCGTCAGGATGAGTAGGTGATTATAAGTGTATAGACGCAATTTTGCGTCAACGTCTAAACACCTAAACATCTCCACATCAAGCGAGAAAAGAAAACTTTCCAAGATGCATGAACCTATGAAGCAACTTTTCGCAAACTTCTTCTTCTTCTTCTTCTTAATCTTTTTACCCTTTTCTATCTTTCGGTGTAAGGGTAACTTTACGTCAAAATCGCACCGATAAACGCCCTGTTAACGGCACAACATCCCACAACAGTATCGGTTTTCGAAAGTCTTCGAATTGCCCGGTTAACGTATATCTCCTACGTGCAAAGCAGATTACCAAACAACCATCCGTCGATGCGAACAGAGACAGAGAAGACGATCAGATAGAGAGAAAAACGAACGAAACGCGAAGAGGGATGGACGCGGCCCGCATTACACTAATTGTAAAGTTGTTCAGGTTAAACTAAAGGGCAAAGGGGTGGATCCCGACCCTATGTAAAACGATATTAGGCACCGCCGGGGTTCTTTAATTTTCCCCTCTACGGTACAAGTTTTAACATAGTTCGACGCGGGTAATCGACGTTCCAAAGGTCGAAGCGATTAAATTCGAGAGATACGACCGAGCTTTCCGGCGCGGTTTCTTCTTATTTGTATTTCGGTCGTTCGATTGATGAATCGTCGTCCTCCCCCGGTCCGAGTGAAATTTCTCCAGATCATTTAGTTCGATTATTGATAAAAATCCCCGAAGTTTCTTCCTTATCGTTCTTAAAAAGATTGCCCCGCTTATTGTCTGATGTGATGTATGTCTGAGACAGCGAAATTCTAAAACAGGCAATGTATGTTTGTAAAGGGCTTGATTCGAGCCTATAGCCGTAGGATATGCTTTTGTTCCTTCTTTCCACTTCTGTAGGTTTTTCACCCCTTTTTTTTTTCCAGTTTGCTATTTTCTTTCCTGTGATATCTTCCATAATTGCTTCCCTTCACTTTTCTTTGGGATTCCTCTCATTCTTTTACCCTCCGGTTTTCTCCGCGCCATTCCTTTGACTATTCTCGTGCCATCCATTCTCGCCAAATGTCCCAGCCATTGTAGGCTCCTGGACTTTACAATTTCATCTATCGTAGGTTCGTTCAAGAGGTCATATACTTCTTCGTTAGATCTTCTTTCCCAGCCTTCATCTATTCTCTTTCCTCCAAAAATCCTCCGTAAGGGCCCTCTCTCCAATATCCTTATTTTTCCTTGATCTCTTGTTGCCATCGTTCATGTCTTAACTCCCATATAGGAGGGTAGGCCGTATCACCGTTTTGAAGATTGTTATTTTTGTCCCCCACGAAAGCTCTTTAGATCAGATTATTTTCCGTAACCCTGCTGCATATCTTTTACTCGTTGTTAGTATGAAGTCCACTTCTGCTCCTACTTCGCACTTATTAGTTATCCATGTGCCTAGGAATACATAGTTGATTGTCTCTTTGAGTGCTAGCTTTTGCTTATTATAGTTTTGAATTTTCAAGGTTTCGTTCTGTTTATCATAATGCATATTTTTTGATTGTATACATTCTATTTTCGCTTTGTTGATTTGCAGTTCCAGTTTCGATGATTCCTCTAGGAGTTGTGTCGTTACTCCACTAAGTTCCCTCCAACTATTTGCTATCATAACCAGATCATCCGCATATGCCTGACATTGATGGCTCTTTGTGCGCGATTTCCATTGCCTGTTGGTTTTGCTATTTCTTATCGCTGCCTCTAGTACCAGGTTAAATGGCAATGTGAATAATGGGTCTCCTTGTCCCAGCCCCTTTTTGATTTAAAATTTATTGGTTTCGTGACCCCCTATTCTGACCGTGTTTATCGTTTGTTCTAAGGTCATTTGTACTAGTTTGACTAGCTTTCTAGGTATGTCCAATCTTTCCAATACTTCTTGTCTATCGAATCATGCGCTCCCTTGAAATCGATAAAGACCAGATGTGTTGGCTTATCCTACTCGTACTTTTGGTTTAAAATTTGCTTTAGCAGAAAAATCTGGTCTATCATAGATCTGCTTTTTCGAAATCCGCACTGATATTCTCTTATTGCACTCTCTGCGAATTTGTCTAACCTTGTTTTGAGTAATGTGGCAATTGTTTTATATGTTACCTTCAAGATCGCGATTTCCCGGTAATTGCTACATTCCGAGATTTCTCCATCTTTGCGTAGTGGTATAAATACAGCTTTTCTCCAATTTTCTGGCATTCCCCCTTGTTCTCCATATAGCTCTTATTAACTTTGATTGAGTGTTTCTCCTCCGTATTTCATGTTATCGTCCATTATTTGATTTCTGCCGGGGCTTTTGTTGTTGTTCAGGATATCTGTTACTTCATTTATTTCTTTCTCTGTAGGCATAACTTCTTCTTCGCTGTTTGTGCCTTCATCCCTTTGTCCTTGTTCCTAGGATTCTTTGTTTCCTATTTCCCTCGTTCAGTAGTTTTCAAAATATTGCTTCCATCTTTGTAATAGTTCTTCTCTTCTGCCGATTATGCTGCCCCTTTCGTTTCGCCTGGTAAATATTCCCTTCGGCCGATAACCTTTCTTGTTTCTGATATTTTATCTTTTGAGGTTCATTTCTATTTCTTGAATTTTTCTTTTTCTAGCTTTCGTTTGTTCTCTCGGCTGATTTTTTTGGAGTTGGTTTTCAGTTCTTGATACTTTCTTGTGTCAGCTTCTTTCCCTGGTTTCAGATATATTGGACGTAGTTGTCATTTTTTGTTCGCTGCTTGTATGCATATATTATCGAACTTTTCTTTCTTCTTACTCTTCTTGTTAAGCACAATAGATCAACGTGGTCGCAGTGCAAAGGGCCACTTTGGGCCAGACCCCACTCCATTACTCGGTAGTACACGCTACAAATTTGACATATAAAATACATGAAAAATTACATGTAAAAATTCATGACAATGACCTTCTAAAATAAAATATCACCACATCTGAAATAGTGCTTGTAAAAATGGATGAATAAATGCAGAGCGGTTAAATTCAAACTTTGTCTATAAATTCATGAAAGATGCATGTAACACATGATCGTGTATGACGGGCTTTAGGGCGTTTCTACGATATGAATTGATAGTATTCGAGCACGTTTGCCTTTGATGACCGACAACGAATCGAAAACATTAATAAACCAATCGGTTTCCTTTTCCTCGCTTCGAGACGTCATTCCATGTTGTAAAGTACATCGCGAAGTTTCTCAATACGAACGGAAAGTACTCCCAACACCACCACGCTTACTGCGTCGTAAGTCGAGCGCAACCGCGAAGAACGTACAAGAATAGAAATTCAATTACCCGGAGTTTCGTACACGACAAACGTGTACAGCATGCTTATTTGTCATCGGGAATGTACAATAGTGATTTACCTACGTGTACTCGCTTGCATCCACACATCCACACATCCACGTCCATACACACGTACATAAAACTTTTCGAACGACAATCCGTTCTTCGCGCACAACTCGACACTTCCCGCGTCCATTTCCAGACAAGAACAATGCTCGAAGACAATAAATGTATGTATGTAGCTTAACGAAAGCTGGCTCCGTTCAGCGTGGGTTTCTAGATTTATTGGTCTTTGTTCGCGAATATATTTAAGTGCTTTCGAAAGATAAGGCCGCTCGTTTTTTGCCCCTCGCCGCCGTTTCTTTTCCTCTTCTTCTTTCTTTTAATTAACATATTAATTTTTTACCGGATTTACCGGAGTGGATTTTCGTGTGAGAGCGGCGCTGAGATCGCGGTTGGACGCCGTGTTACACCCGTGCTTATCTCCGTACCGGGGCCGCTACTACACGTCGCGTTGAATATTTTAATATATTAAAAGCGCGGGGGAAAAAGAAACTGTTGTTGTCTTAATTCGATGTCGTTGGACGTGTTGAGCCCGTCGGCTCGACGGGAAATACACGCTGTTTTACGATCGGTTTTTAATGGCTATTTACATAGAAGCTTCGGACTTTGCCGGGTTTTACAAATTTGTGTCGACTGTCGCCCCCGGTTGATTATCATATTAAAACCTCGAGGAATTCGTACGGTGAATAAAACGATTTTCGTCGCGGATAATATACGATTGATTGTTTACAATGGACGATAAACGTTTAGGTTTTGTACAAAGTTGGAAATTGACAGCTTCATTTGCTGAATTACGACGTATATGGTTGTTAATTTATTGCGCCATTAAAACGGCGACTGGCTTTGAGAAAGTGGTATGGCTTCCTCGCGATGAGAATATTTGATAGTTGAAGTTATGTAACTTTGTATCACTTCTTCTGATATGTGTCGCCTTTTCAGTCCCAACAATTTCCAGTGTTAGTGGTGATTAAGAAAGAGAAACTTATATGGTGATTTGCAGTGAGCACTTTAACATAAATAAGTTCTGCTAAGAAGACGCGGGAGGCGCTCCTAAACCAAAAAAATATCTGTCCAACGCTTTAGAGGTTGTACGGTGCTTTCGCTGTTAGGAATTTTCGTTGTACTGTGACGTTATTTTGAGCGCGTCCTGTATTACGTTACTTTTGACCGCAGTTATATACACGTGAACACGCAGCGACTCGCTCGTAGTAACAGCGAATCTTGGAACTAAACACGTTTAGATCCGAACGTAGAATTTCTAGCTGTACTGTGTTGTATCACATCCTTTCTTTAGATGATATCGTACCTTTGCCTATTCAGTTAATTGTGGTGAGTTTAGTTGCATCAGATTTTGCGTTCCTTTTGGGGTATTTCGTTCCGATCTTTAAAGCGATGTTCGACAAAAGCGCATAACGGTCAGAATATCGCCTGCTGACTATATTAATCGTCCAAACGGTCCCGGACAGAAGCGCACAAACTAGCGATTAGAAGTATCAGCACAGCATTATATGATAAAAGTATTTATGTGTGTCTTCTATCTATGTTTCCGAGTACTAATACAACAAAATATTTTGTCCATATCACTTGTTGTGTAGAGCGGTATTCATAAAATGCCATAGAATAAACAGAAAAATCAAAGATCCCATAGACACAGTGTACATCACCACCCGGGTGATGATCTTAAAGTTATTTATTATCTTTCCTTCTGCACATGGACAAAGGTGGTGTACACGGATAAGGAGGAGGATTTCGTCATTTGGGAGAGAGCCGCGCAGCGCCGATTATGCATTTGGGTATTCTGCGATTTGGTCCAAGATCAGTACTTTATAAATCCAATAGAAATCGTACACGTGCGTTTTTGGGCGATCGCTTTTTCTCACGTTGGACGTTTATGTCTTCGAGATTATTCATCTGTAATGACCAAACTGACTGTTTCCGCCCCTTCAAACAACTTGCATTCAGACTCACTTCCGCGTCGGAAATTTTTAGGCATGGATACGAGACTTTTTGGATGTTCTCCCAAATTTCGGGATTTTATCCTGCCAAAGAGACGTTGAACCTATCCATTTTGAAACCCACCTTCTCGGGGAACATTTCGCTCCTGTTAACTATTCGGATTTTCTTAGGAAACCTCTTCGCTGAGATTTATTGAAAATTTTAGAGATTACTAACGATTTCCAAAATCGGATTGAAAACTTCGATTAGTTTCGAACGGATATTTCAGTGAAAATATATTTTCACTGAAGAAGGTGTTCCGAAAACGTTTGTAAACGTTCTGGAAATACAACTGTCATTCAAACCAGTCTTGTTTAATTGACCTAATTGTGATAGAGAACTATCATACAAGATAAGTATAAAAGGTCACGAAAAAATATATATACGTATATAACACCTGGGGGATTGCACAGGTGGAACGAAAGGAAATTGAAGTCGTCCTTGTTTGGCCCAAAGTACAACCAATGTATGCCAGTTAAAGTAATAGTTAAGATTGCTGCATCTCGGTTTGCATCTTATTGTTCTAGGGCAGCTATGATTACCACTATGAATACCGTTTTGGTTACCGGTTGATTACCGCCCTGATTACCGTTTGGTAACCGTAATGGGTGAGTTATTTACCGTATGCAAAGAATATAATAGTAGAACATCTACATAACTCTCTAATGAATGACCTGCACTCAGCTTCGCTTCTTAGGCAACTCTCATAAAAAATTGTGCAATGGCACTGCAGGACTACATTGGATATGCCAATAATTGTCAAGGATAGGAAGACCGTTTGACTACGGTTTTGTTATCACTACCCTTCTGACACCGTCCCACCACCATCATCACTTTTGAGGTTACCTTTATTTTGGTTATTCTGCCGCGCAGTTTGCTCTGCTCCCACAGTATTCACTTTGGTTGCCTTGCTGGCATGACAACTCACTAAAGAAGCTGTACTTATCACCTACGCGTCTGTTCTATCTTGAGCAACAAGGCGTATCACAAGATCATCTCATCGATGAAACATTGCTACGTCAGACGACCGGTTTAGTAGTAAATATGGGTTAGTTTTAAGTTTAACGTAGTAACTTCAGGTTTTTTTAATTTTCGAAGGACTAACCCGTCCTCAACGACTAGATTCTAAATATGGTATTGTTAACGCCGTAACTCCAACCGTTACGAACATATCGACGTTTAAAGTTTTACTCCGTCCTATGGCACTCAGACCAATCGATGTACCTTGACGAACTGATTCCAACAGTATATGATTTTTCTAGATTATTGCAAACGGTTACCGAGAAAATGGAAAGAACAAACACAAAAAATCGCTAAAAATCGTTGAAAATGATCAAAATCGCACACCGGTCTCGATTCGTATGGCACTGAGGGTTTGAATCCTACATCAATCGACGAGCCAAACTCAACGGCGTAGAATTTGTTTTGGTTAACTAAACGCTTACCACAAAAATCGCAAGAAATCACGGAAAAACTGCAGAAAATCGCTAAATTCCACTCCTGTCTGGATTTTTTTTTAAATTATGTGGTCCCTTCCTACACCGTTCGGAAGAGCTCATTTTGCTGATTAGGAATTATCACCGAATCGACTTTCTATCCTTCCTATCCTATATATAAGGTTGGCCATTTTCGTCCAAAAATCGATCTATTTTAACTTCGGACTGCGGTTTCTCGAAACCTATACGTTCCACGTTCGAACTGATATATTATGACGCAAAACTCGAACTGGAATTTCTCGTCCAATGAGCAAAATTCTGTTAAAAATCGAGTTTTTGTTTTGGACCAAATCACTCTCAGTACTTTATTTATGGCGCAATAGCGATCGAATAGACCTTTCCAAAAGCAGATTTTGACTAAGAATCGAATGGAATAAGAACGAACGCGTTATCTCTAATAGTTCTCGCGTTAGAACGAAACTATGGTAATTTTAGGTAAGAAATTTTTCCAACTTCAAAGTACCATATCTTCGGAACGGCAAGACCTAGGAATCTACGGTTTGTTTCATTTTAATCCCCTTCTCGAGTATTTCAAACGCCCCGAGATGGAAATTGCTAGCGCTGTCGAAAGTACGCGAGCTCGAGAAAATGACAAAACTTCTATACTTTGAGGTGGACATTCTTTTGTCAAAAATATTTTTTCGTCCAATCGCGTTCGAAATATGTTCATCCGATAGATTTTGTCCCGTATAATACGGCTCAATCGATCGAGTGGACTTTCCGTCGTCTTTCCCAACAATAGAAGCGTAGCATGGTTCAGTCGTTCTTATACTGTCCATTTTCCAATTTCCAATGCTATACTCTTTTTTAACTTTTTTATTATTTTTAGGAATCGCATCCCGGTAATCTGGATTACACGCCTTGTCAACTATCCGCCTGAAATCTGTCATTCTTTCGAATTTCTTTCTTTTTTGATATGTATCTTCTAAGTTCTGTCAAACCGAAAGGACTCCAAATGAAGGAATAGTGAGTTTGTGTGTATTACGAATCATCCCAATCTCGCGCTCGCAAAACGAAATATCTTCATTCTATTTATTCTCATCGCGTTTCGAGCGCGTTTACGTAAGCTCCGAGACACGACGTGATATCCCGCTACCCAATAATTATCAAGATCGTAAAAGAAGAAAGTTCCACCTTATTTACAGTACTTGTTAATTTTATACGCAACCGGTTATGGCGTAAGGACGTAGTAGTTGGGTACGTACGTCGAGATTCCGAAAAACGCAATAACGCGCCTTATCTTTATATAAAATCGCGACGTTAACTGTAATATAAATACGGCGGTGGTCACACACACACAGACACACACCTAACCAAGTACCTCTTATTTAATCTAATCGTCCGAATTATTTCGTTTTAAGTAAACACAAACTTTCTCGTTGGTTTCGACCGTTTTAAGAAAGACAATTTACCATTTTTGTCCGTTTCTAAATGACGCAGTGTCGGGGGCGATTTCGAAGCGTAATTGGGAAGCCCCTAGAACGAAAACTGATGAAAACGACTCGAATTAAGTACATACGTCGAGCGCACACTTTTGTAGTAGGTATAAAATATAAGTAGAGAGAGTCACGTTTCCACATCCACGATATAAACGTCGTATCTAACGATTTTATCGCGTGGTCGAAATAAGGACGGGACTGACCGCGCCGTGGGTCTAGATGACGTATGGATATGAAACTTAAAAAAGTGGAACTTTCATTGTTTCTACCACACGGCAGCGCTTTATTAAAACGCATTTTCATCCGGGCGAGGCGGATAGGTAAGATTTAAGGTTTTGTGCTTTTAGTATGGACGTTACGACTTTTAAGTCTTGGAAAGGCCGCTGGTATAGAATTTAATATTGCTTATTAAGCGCATAAAGTGGACAGGATAGATGATGAGATTTGAAGGAATTTGGCGGTAAAACGGTGTTGATGTCACGCATGTTATCCTTCCTATACTCACGTCAAAGTGAAAGACGTATACTATACTATATAAATCGGTCTCACAGACCGTATGCGTGAGTATAGGAAGGTTATAGACGGTTCAAGCTTTCAAATTCTTAAATTGTTTGGTTTCTTGCACGATGTAGATGGAAGCTGATGGATTACTTCGTTGTCAAGAGTTATCTTTATTCCACTGCATTCTCTAGTTATTGGTGTTACATTGATATTTTGACTGCCGTAGTCCCTCCTAGCATGACAAACTAATTCCTAAATCTTCGAAAAGTACTCTGTTGTAATTATTCCAGGAATCGTTATCACTTCCTGTCCCCCCGCCCTTCGGAACACTGCGCATACACAAATTTCACTTTAAAAAATCTAAAAGGGACCTGTCCAGGTCTGCGAGACGATGTCCAAACAAACGACCGCAATCAACCGGACACGGCACGAATCGAAATAATTAATACGAGTCGATTAGGACCGCGTCGGAACATGTCGTCTTTGCGGCGGTCTCGTATACCGCTATTAGGTGATCGTCCATCGCGGTTGAGAGATAGATACGTACGTCCCACCCCCAAATATTGTCAGTTATTTATCAGGTTTGATAGCCGATTCCCGATTCGAATGTAAATTCCGGTGATATTAACTCGTGCTAGCTGTCCGAGAACGGTATTCATATTCCATGAAATACGTCGGGATTCGATGGAAGTTACACATCTAAAGCTTGCAGATGAACACGGCTTGCGACATGCGCTAATTCTCAAGCTTAAAAAGTCAAGCTATTTTGCTTCGGCTGTCGAGAGTTGGATAAGTTGTTTGGTACCTGTGGTGTTAGGTAAATGTCTGAAAAGTTAAGGAATTAATTGACAGCTTTGGATTGCAGCTGGTAATGAAGCAATTGGATCATTGATTGTTATGCAAATATCAATGCTTCTTGATTTATTTCGGAAACTGGTGTACAACATCGTCCAGAGAAAAACTACTGAGCGTACATTGAGCTAAACAAGGCTGTACATGTGGTGGTGGTGGGCGAAAAGTTTGTCGATGGTCGATGGCAACATCTCTGAACTGCGTGCTGTTGTTCGATTTCTGTGTACAAAGAACATGGAGGTTGCTAAGATTCATCGTGGAGTTTGTTCTGCTTATGGTGAAAATATCACGTATAATAGTGTGGTGAGAAGATGGTGTCGTGGTACGTTTCGAGAAGGACTAACAATTGTCCAAGAACAAATTGAAAGATCTGCTGTTGTGACGAACGAAGTTTCGGGCGATGTCAAAGAGTCAAAATTTGTGAAAATCGGCGATTCACGATGACAAAAGTGACAACCAGGACCATAAAACAAAAAGAATGAGATCGACATTAACTATTCTGAGAGGCTATGATGTTGAACTTTCCATAGACATATTGTACCAAGTGATGAGATTTGGGTCATCTATGTCAATGTTAGGACGACGAGACAGTCAATGCGGTGAGGTAGCCCTAACTCGCCCACAATGAAACCATTAAAGTGCCGTCGAACATTTTCTGCGAGAAAGGCTATGGTCACTGTCTTTTGAAACAACAAAGGCGTCCTTATTGTTGACTTTATGGAACGAGGGACCATAATAAACGCAGAAGCCTACTGTGATACCTTGAAGAAGATCAGAAGAGCTATTCAGAACAAGCGGAGTGGATTATTAAGTTTGGGCCTACTGGAAAGTGGAAGTGTTTGGAAATCCTCCCAACATCCTTCATTTAGCTCCTGGCGGCCACCATATCTTCCCTAATATGAAAAAATGGCTTGAATCACAACAGTTTGAGAGCGATAAAGAGCTGCGGATCAGCATGACTTAGTTCACAAGCGACCGGATTCTATGAAGAGGGCATTAAAATACTGGTTCATCGCTATAACAAATGCCTCAATCTTGATGGAAACTATGTAAAAAGATAGTTGAAAGTTTATTGCCTTTTATTACTCAATATTGAAATTCTCTCTTTTATTCGATACCTAACTTTTGTGTACCAACGCTTTCAATTTTTAAACTTCATTATCATTTAATAGACTTTAGTTGACCTAAGTTCATTTTGTTTATTTGTGTTTAACACCCTTCCTTGTTAACCAGACGTCTCGAAACAGAGTCGCCCCAAGAACCTAAGTATTTCCTTCCTGTTGGAAAGTGCTCGAAAGCTGTATATGTTTCGACGCACCGCCGCGATACAACTTGGTTCTCGTACGCGACGGAATGGACGCAAAAGTCACCTTTTCAGAACCACTGGCGCAATTACAAATTCTTACATCATCATTACCATTTCTCTTTGACCAACGGCCAACACCTATTTTCGTAAAAGTAAACCTTTAGACCCACGGGCCTACGCTGTAGCTAGCCATCGTTTCTGGGTGTCAACTTGTCGCTCGTAGACAAACTGACAGCCACCTGCTTTCTGAATACCGTGCTTCTGTCTTCGTGTCACCTTCCAGAGTCTTCCGCACTCCTTCTTGTTTTTTTTTAATATTTTGACTTATGGGACACGCGATTGATAAGGGAGCACGTAACGATATAACGATGTCTTTGTACCTACCACAGATTCACGTAAAAGGTACCAGTTAATTGCTGTATTCCTGAACAGGCCTTAATTGTGTTTGGGCGTTCTGAATTACTTGCTTCGCTTGGTGTCATCACCTAAACACCTCCTTAGTGTCTCAGAAAGTTCGAAGATAAACAAATTGGAACCCTAAATAAGTTCCATCACCTTTACTGAATTTCATACGACATATTCAGAGACTTCCGATGATGATGCTGTTGTACGTTCCGTTATTCCTAACGATTTCTACTTACAATGGAGGGAGTTCGTCGTCTTTTAACATAATTTGGTCATACATACACAACAACCATAAACTCAACGCCGTACACCCAAAACGTCTGATTTACCCCTCGCATCGAAATCTTCGAGCACATCCGACACGATCCGTCTCTTGTACTTGGCGCGTTGTATGACCATTTTTCGATCGCCTTAAAATTCGTCGAACGCCAACATTACAACGTTTCCATTCCGACCGCGGGGCGTTCGGATAAATCAGAATCGATCCGGCCGGCACGCCAGAACACGGACTTTATCTCGAGGCGAACGTGTTCCTCAGGTGACACGACGGTCGTATCACTAAATAAGAGTGAATTAACGCAATAAACGCGCGTACGTGTGCGTGAGATCTCGAGAGAACGACGCATTACTCGCGCCGTACATACCCGAATAATTAGGCAATTCGTATGGGAACCGGGCGCGGTGGTGCTAGAAATCGAATATGTACGGGTGTACACGTTCACGAATCGAACCGTTTCGTTTATTTAAATTACCGATCATATACCATCGTGTAAGTACCGTTTTAGACGAAGATCGGACCACGCGATAAGATCGACTCTTCGGCCTACATACGCCACGCCGCCGCCGCCGTCGCCGTATCGAACGCGATATTCCGCCGTATTCGTGGAGGAATTCGACCCTGACATTGAGAGAGCGATGTCGCGAGATTCTCGTTTGGTTTCTCGAGTAAATAAACACGTCGGATGTCGATGGAACAGGGGGAGAAACAATGAGAAATGGCGAGACGTGGTCGTGTATGTAGTCATCTATTCTCGTGTAACGTTTCGAAAATGTTTCTATCCCGGTGAAAAAAATCGAGGAAAAGGACAAACGCTTTCGTTTAAGAGATAACAACTCCTGATTTTTTCTAATTTTGGGATTTCTTGTTTGGTAGAGGACGTACGAGTCTACCCTTCACTTCCTTAATCCTCCAATCCGGACATGCCCAAAACGGTTGATCGCGAGCGTTCTAAAACTCGATATCCACATTATCTCAAGAAATTAAAAAAGAGCTACCTCCTTTGGATCAAAAACTGATATCTTAGTCTTTCTTTTAAATCCGAACGAGAGTTCTCATTCTTTTGATGCAATTGTGACTCAGCGATAAGACCCATACGTTGGTAGCATGGGTGGCCTGCAGAAAATGTTCTAGAGGGGGACAAAGGTTTGAGACAAATAATTACATTAAATGATTTTTATATCATGCGTTTCTCATTTCGAAAGTATACTATAAAATACTGTATCAATACAAAAGCATATGCAAGTATCTAACAATAAGTTCATTTAAAAAGTAGAAATCATAATAATTTCAATATATTCAATAGGTACTAATCGCGCGACAATTGATTTCGACGTTTGTCGCATGCAAATTTATTGATAACATTATCAATAAATATCTTCTTCGCCTCCCTCTCCTCCTGTATTTTCTTCTTGTGCACACTAATCAAATACAAATCTGACAAAATGCGTTTCTGAAATCATGGACCTTAGCTATATTTTCACATGTCTTAAAGTACTGAAGCTTCCGTCAAGAGTGCACGTTATACTAAGCAATGTCATACAAATCGTTATTGCAGAACGAATAGAAGGAAAATATTCTAATTAATTTTGGAGAATATTGGTCGAAGAAAAGTTTGTACATTTCTCATACCACATAGCTGCCTCTATTTCTAGATAGTCCAAATCGCATTTTTCGCTTATATTTTTGACGATTCATTGGATAAAACTAAAATATTGAAAATGCTATTTACACTATCTGATCTGAAATATTGCTGCTAAAGATGAAATTAAGGAATCTAATAATATATATATAATAGTAATACTCTTCAGATGTAATTCCATGACGATTATTACCTCTGTATTTCTGTATGGAACATCGCCTAGGTATCTCCATTGCTACTGCGAATTTTTCAGTCATATTTACTGAAAGTTTATAAATTCCTTTAAATTTCTGCTAAACATTTCCTTATGAATTGTGAATATTCTAAGTAAGTCTTCAATATGTTTGTAAGCTGCTAATAAATCTACATCTATAATTCCCTGTAATTCTTGAGATATTGGTTCGAAAATAACAAAATATGTTGATATTGGAAGGATCCATTTTGATCAAGTCTTAAACAAGATAAATAGAAAAAAAAGTATGACAGTTATCAATTTTTGCCAAGAATGTAATTGATGTCAGTTTTCCTAGTAAATAAAAAAGAGTTTCAATTTACCCTGAGTAGATTAATTCTATCACGAATTCAAATATTGGCTTCATCTGTTAACAAACGGATACGTCAACCAGCAAAATCATTTTGCTCATTAGAGAAGAAACAACCTCTTTCGAACAAGGAGGAGACACAAACACATGACCTTAGCAGACGATGCGCTTCTTGATGTATTGATCCTGTTCAATTCGTAGACATTTCTTCTAATTGATTAAGAAAATGAGTTGGAAGTTATTTGAAAAAACCGAAATACTTTGATCCATCTAGTTTCTGAATGTTAAGGAATTGGTACAGTGGCTCTCCGTTGTTCACTTTTCCTTGGAAAAAACTACTACAGATTTAATAATTCCTATTCTTTGCCGAATTTCTGGTAGAATGTTTAAGCCATTCACTACTAGGTTTAACATGTGAGAAGCCCAATGTAATTGGCTTTTGAATATATGTATGTCTTTTATTCGGACCTGAACATTAAAAACACAGGATTAATGTTTTCCCGTCCATATCATACAGTTTTGCAAATCCTAAGAAATTTTCTCTTCATTTTTATTGTCGTCAACAAATCTAGTACCAGATCAAAAGCTGCTCCATTCCAGCAGTATCTGCAGCATCGTCAGCTAAGATTATTCACAAAATATTTCTGTAAAAGTAGTGCAATTGTAACGATGACGACAGCCGACAAACCGGCATTCTGGAATAAAATTCCGAGCCCATGGTTAAGGGTGCACAAATCTTACTTTTCATCGCTTTTCGCATAACAATTTCTGGGATTTTTAGTGTAGAGGGAGTCTAGGGGGAGGCAAGTACTCCGTTTGTCCCCTTCTGCGGATGCCCATGGTTGTTAAAATATCAACCGAGACTATAAATTGTCATTGTTATTGTTCTTATTATAATTGAGAAGTTATTCACTTCTGGTTCGTGGATCAAAATTATCGGACAATGCAGAAATAAGTTCGGAAACATTTGGATAGCATACTAGGAGCCTGGAAACTGAACGAATAAAGAATATTTATGGGATTGAGATTTGAGAGAATTTAAGATTTTGAGAAATCTAAGCGTTTCTAAGAATTATATTGGTGCTTCCCTATTCAATGATCCCATCCGTCAAAATGAAACAGAAATAATCTTGGAAACATCTAGAAAACATAGAAGGTGTCTGAATACTGAATGATAAAAGAATTGTTAGGCAAGATTTGGCAAAATCGTAATAAATCTGGGAAACACGTGGGATTGTGCGAATACTAAGAGCTTATAATAGTTATTCAGTTTGTACCTACAATAAAAATATATTTCCAGTTATATTGTATTTTTGCTACCTGATAGTAGAACTCACTCAGACTTTGATTGGTCACTAATTAAAAAAACATACCGTAAGTCGTAACAGCGACACGCTCACCATGTAAGTCATGTAAGACTTGAGATCTAGCCCCCTTCCCGTTTCCTATTTTTATTGTTCACTTGTCGTTCATTTTCTTTTCCGGTAGGACGCTGCTAGTACAGGTCTGAGAATTCCTGCTCTAATCTCTTCAAGACTCATTTCGCTTCTGCCTACTTTTTACCTGAAGATGTAAATAATATTCAAAAACGTATCAAATAAGATGTGTTAATGGATCCTCGTATTAGGCACTACGTAAAATCAAAGTGCTTCCCCGCCTTTTCTCCTTCACCTCCAAAAAGGCGGACGCTTTTCCTTGCAAGAATTCTTTCATTTCACGATGGCTACTCCGAACTCGCCCGGCTAACATTATAGAAGAGAATGTAATATTAATTAATCCGAGAAGTTCTTTTCGCGTAGCCGGGGACTTAATGATAGCCCGAGGAAACGTTATCCCGGAGAGAAAGAAGGTAGAAAGAACTTCTAAGGATTCCCGCGAGAATTAACGAGAGGTCATTTCATTATTCATATTTCGCTTACACGGGACGACGTTTGATTAAAACTGAGTTCCGACGAGAAGACCGACTGCCGACATGAATGTTGTCTCTCAGGTAATTATTCTTTGGTCTCAAGTGTGAAGTGGAACGCCCAGTTGTGGTCAACCGTGACAATTATATCGGAAAACTTGTCGAATTCGGCCCAGAAGATGGAGTTCTTTTCAGCGACCAAAAGGAGTAAATCACATGGTTGCCAAGTATGTAGTGATTCTTTATCATGATGGATTTACTTGTACCAATAACGTATAAGCCGAGTTTATCGTGCCTTCCCGAGTTAATATCGTCATTTTGATTAAGTTCAAAATGTAACAATTATTTGTCTCCATTTCTTCGTATCCAGGATGCAGAGGTATCTATAGATCGACATCCTGGAACATCCTTCAAATCCTTGACACCGACAAGAAGCAGTGCTGTTTAACAGCATCTCGCACGTTGCACCTACATCATCGGAATTCGTACAGATTTTTTCCAATTTTGGCGACTCATTCCATCAGTGTCCTCTGTTTGTGGTCCTAATAATTACATTAATGCACATTACGAGAAGATTCTCGGATACTATCAAGCAGATTTTCCTTGACAATAGGCCGGTCCTGAGGGCTTAATCGTACGATTCATGTGTCGTTGTTTATTCGTTCTATTCGTTCTATTCGTTCTATTCATTTGTGGTGTTGGCAACGTAACGGCCAAAATGTTGATACAAGTAGATCCATTTGGATTACGAATCATGACACGTGCGGAAAACATTTGTTTAACATTTTCTGACATGTTCCTGAAAGTAGGTCTATCTTCAGGGGTGAATGGTACGACTCACGTGTTGTTGTTGATTCATTCTACTTGTTTCCGGTACTGACAACTTCAGGAATCAGGAAGAACAAGTGTTCATGGATCAACACGAAGGTGAAAATGTCGGGACAAGTCAATCCATCTGGACCACGAATCATGACACACTTGGAAAATGTCTGGTTTACACCTTTCCGTGTGTCTCTGAAAATAGGCTCATCTTCAGGGGCGAATAATATCACTCATATATTATAATTGGTTCACTCTATTTGTTCACGGTATTGAGAACTCCAGTAATCAGGAAGAACAGATGTCCATGGATCAACACGGAGACCAAAATGTTGGGCCAGGTAAAACAGGGAAGGATTCTCGGGTAAATACGTTAATATTGGCGTATATAAGTCGCGAGATACGTTTTCTCGTAATACTGTCACAAATATCACATCGGTAAACTCTTGACCACACAATTGTTTATAATAAAATCGGCGACACGTGTTTCGCTAGCTCCAAGCAAGCATCTTCAACAATCGTATAAACCGAAACACGTGTCACCGATTTTATTATAAACAATTGTGTGGTGAGGAGTTTACCGATGTGATATTTGTGTCAGTAAATTACACCACAGTCCTTGCAATCACCTTTATTTTCTCATAATACACAAATACACTAGTTTGCTTTTCCAGTGATGGTCAAATCACAACTTTGGCGTGCAGACTTTTACAGTTATTGCCGATAGCTAAAGTTATGTCTAGTTCTTTTCTATCCGTGTGCAAAATCTATTGAAATTCTTCATCATCTTGTCCACCTCCGAGCATCTTTTCGGAAGCACTTCACCTCAATTCTCGATAACCGGCAATTACCATTATTACCACTTAATTGTACGCCTTCCAAAGAACTCGAGATCAATAAAACTGTCAATCTATTGAAGGTAATTAAAAAACCGTTGCCAGGGCACAGAAGGAACTTTTCTATGTTATAAAGCAACAATGTATATTTGTCGTATTGTGAGCCTCAAACAACGTTCGCCTTTGGTAACAAAGCTCGTAATTATCGGCGAAATTCCCACTAACATCGACCGAAAAACGACAATCAAAGAGGAACGAGAGACGAAGGCGAAGAAAAAGCGAGGCAATGAGATTCGAATAAAATAATGAAAACCCACGCTGCGCGCCGATTCGCACCGTACAAGCCGATGAATTAGCATACAAATTCGTCATTCATAATGAGATTCCTCGCAGCAGTAGCGTGTATATATGTATGTATGTATAGTACTTATATGTAAGATAGAAGACGTTCGGCTACTTCGGAATACAATACGTGCTGCTAGGCGTATCACGTGTACGAAGTACGAAGTAATTATATACCGAGTTGGCTGTCCTTCTTTACAATTCGCGATGTATGAGATGCGTCCCTCGCGCTATTTACTTCGCTCGTATTCAGTCCGCATACTACGTACGTCTATTACGTACAACATACATATGACTTACATATAAAGTACTCCGAGTTGATTCAGGACGGGCATTGTGAATGTGTGAAAGGAACTCGCGCGGAACGCGTATGCAACGGAATGTCATCGCGTCGTCGATCTCGGCCTTCTCTCCTCATTCTTAATTGATTTCGCTGGAAACGTGCTGTATTGGTTTATTATCGCCGAATCGCAATGAGTGAAGAATGTGGTGTGAAGTAAACGGCGTTAATCTTTGAAGTTAAATTTGCTGAAGAAACGTTGATCACTCTCGCTCAAGCCTTTCCCATCGAGGTCGTTCCAATAATGCACAAAATACTCATATCCGTCGTGTTATAAGTAGACCCGGGAAGATCTATCTAGCGGATTTAAATGGTGGGTCAAACTTCAACATCGATTATCTCGGTAATTTATGAACGTCGCGTCGAACTACTCCAAAATATTCTTATTTAAGGTCCAAACTACACGTACCATAAATATCAAAAATTACAAAAATCCGATTACCTTGCCTTCTCTTTGTCAGTTGATGAAACAACTGATGTAAAAAACCGATACTTTGCGAATTTTGTTATTGGTAGTTTGGACGAAAATGAACCGGGAAATGGGAATTTGATTAATGTGAAAGAACTCGATCAAACAAATAATTTAATTCTTGCACGATATCTAAATTAGAGCTCATCTAAGATTTATTCGCCACAAAAAGTTTGACAACGGGCAATGCACTTTTAATTATAACTGATTCTGCCGCGTACGTGATAAAAGCAGCACAAACTTTAATAATTATTTTCCCCAAATTTTAGCTCATGGATGAAATAGAGTTGCCGAAAGTGAATTTCCCATTGTATATAGATTAGTACAGAATATTAAGAAAGTAACCATAAGGCCGCCCTTACGTGCGCAAGTTTGTAAAGAAAAAATGCCCAGAATTCCATTACTCCCTGAGCCTGTTTTAAGCAGATGGGGCACTTGATTATGAACAGTTAAATTTATATCAAAAAATGATAATTGATTAAAAATGTAATTGGTGAGTTTAACTGCGACAATGCAGGAATTGAAAAATGTGTAAATCTTTTGGTAACTCCATATTAAAAAAATCAGCTAACGTATATCCAAAGTAATTTTGTTTGCATTACAGATGCAATTGCAAAGTTGGAAACTGAAGCATGTAGTTTGGATACATCAATTTCAATAGAAAATTCTTTAAAAATCAGATTGATCAGTTGCCAACCACAAATAATATAAAAAAGGAATATTCTCCTGTTTTAGAAAAAAAAATTAGGTTTTAAGCAACTTAATGAAATAAATAAGGTTTTAAATGAAAAATTTACTTACAATGTAAATGCAGATATAGAACCAAGCATTATTTGTAAACTTAAATATGCTCCAATAACATCTTGGGATGTTGAGCAAGTTTTCTCATGTTGCAAACACATGTTAGTTGACCGCAGGCGATGTGTGAGTATGGATAATATAGAAAATCTTTTAGAACTGTATTGTTTTAACTTAATTAAACAGTGCAAATTGTGTATGTATTTATGTGGGTTTATTGTAAATAAATGTAACGTTTTTTGTTTGCAAAACCCGTAATTTTTTTGTGTGTAGTAACAAGTGTAAATTCTGTTCAAATCAACTTTCTTTTGCATGTGTTTTTGGCATAAAGGCATACTTAGGTGCATAGATGCAATATTTTTCAACGTTTTGGTGGATATTTGCACGCACATTGTTACGATATTTTAGTGCATATTTTCCAAGCTCTAGTTATAACGTATCGCAAGAACTAAATCGTTGGCAGGTGTGGTAAGGGTAATTTTATTTATTTTATATATGCGTACTTTCCTGAAGACGATAGAATATAAAGCAGACCCTTTACATTTAGGACTAAGTTGCTACTATTCATAACTAGCTCTTTACATTTCCTTACAATTTTTGGCACCACTTTCGTTCAACTTTGCCAGTTGCCTTGTAAATGTTTGTCTGGTATTCTCCGTTACTTTTCTTCATCCAATCTTCAGTATCCTTCTTATCCTCAATTCCAATGTAGGTATTTAGTTACAACCTTTTGAATTTAGAACCTGCATAGATTTTGCAATTTTTTGTTCCTTTTTTAACGTGATTCCTTGTCGTCTCCATCATATTTCTTTTCCTCTTTTACGAATAAACCATCATAACATCAGGCGTCATTATTTTCAAGTTCATTTTTCCTTCCTGTACTGTATGAGATCCTATAAGCTTCCGTAATACAATTATCAACTACTTGTTGAAACCGTTTTCACTAGTCGAGTTTGAGATTTCGTCGGAATCATGATTTTCCCTTTTTTTCAAGGAAGGGATACAGGGAAAAACAGCACCTGAGACTTGAAGCTTGAAAACTTCCTGCTTGAAAAGTCCTTCTGCTTTCTGGTCAACCCTATCTACTAGAACCACTTCATCCCAACGTTCTCTTGGTCTATTTCTTTTCCTACTAACATTTGTCTTCTCTTCGTTTCTTCTCTGGCTGTGATAGTCTGACCTATCTATTTTCTCTAATGTTCCGAAGTTTGTTCTCTGTACAACCTTGCGAAATTATGAGATTTTCACCTCAACCGCGTAGTTTTGCGCCCTTCCAGGTTTTGTCGATTTTCTTCTTAAATGGGGCGCATCTGATTTTATAGATCTTTCACCTTTTTAGTCCCCGTCTTCGTAACGCCACGTCTGTAGAAGCTACTTAAGGTCGTATGGCCTGGATAAATTTTGCTCTTAAATTTCAGTTAATGACGAATGTAAGTGATTTTGAAGAAGCTTCCTCCTCACTATGGACCCTCAACATTTTCGCACTTTCGATCCAGATTTTCTGACTATCCGCCCTGAAGCCTTCTTCTGTTTCTACAACCATTTTAATCCGTATATTACGATTTCTTTTTCTTCTCCGTTCTCTTCTCGCGGTGGTCAATTGTGCACCAGTACCCGCGAATTCTTCGCCAATTCCCGCTAATAAACACATTCTTCGGGGGCAATTTGCATGCACGCAAATATTCGACGACGAAACGACCTCGCTCGCCGACTTTTCTCGGAACCGATCCGTACGCGCTCGTCGTCGTTTAGAATTTTCAACAGGAGCCGTATACAATGTCGACGAACAATGCAACAGGTACGTACGCGTACTACAGGTAACAAGTCCGGCGTATTGTCAATGTGTAATGGCCGTATTGTCGAGAGGCCCACACTCCGTCCGGAACGTGTTATTTGTATTGGTGGGCCGCGTTCGATGCGACAGACGAACGGGCAACTGGTGGCGGTGACGCCGACGGTGGTAGAGATTGTTGATTCGAAATTTAGTGCCTCGAACGTAACGAGTTATAATTGATGAAGCGTGTTGTACGCTTGTTTCGCGTCGATTTTACTCCCCGGTGTGACAAGGGGAAAGGAAAATGCGACTTCGAAATCGGAGATGTGAATGTCATTAGCTTCAGTATGAAAACTGGTACGAATGGAGTTATAAACTCTTCATATTGGACGTCTTGGGGAACAATTAGGTGCAAATTTCGTAAGGTTTTAAACGTGGACACTCAACAAATGAGGTAATTAGTAACCTGCGCAAGTAACGGTAACAGCGTACAATTACGAAATAAGTTACGACAGCATCGCCGATTCCCAGCTCCTTAATTTCTTCTTCACCAAATCTGGATGTATTACCAGCTATTAAAAATAACAAGTAATTGGATGCAAAGTAACTAGAATTATATACGTCATTCCTTCTAGATCCACTCTTCCCATGGGCAAACTTGTGATTCTTGTTCTGGAAGTGAGATCGCATACCTTTGATTTTATTTTGCTCATCACTAGAAGATAGAGGGAACTTCTCGGCTAACTGATTAAATAAGAAGGCTTGTGTTACATAAATTAACGTTTTCTACCTACTCTTGGTGCAGCTTTCTTAACATTCTTGCTTGCTTTCATTTTGGGTGCAGCCTTTGGTTTTGCTGGCTGTATGGCCTTCTTTTGTGTTTTTGTGGCCTTCTTTGCTTCTTTTACAGCTCTAATCGCTTGTTCACGTTGAGCTTTTTCTAATTCGGATCTTTGATTACGTTTCGCTAGAATATCATTCAAGGACGCGCCTACTATAGCTCGTTGAAGCTTCTGCGTCCGCCTTGGCTGCCTCTTCTTTTTGACCCTTCCTATGTTTACGCCTGAAGAAGACAATCCATGCCACTTTACGTGGATTCCTTTACATCAAATATGCAGCCTCGCATTTTGAGTTAAGGAACGGGAATGTCTTTCCATCAACTTTGATCATGGTTTTTCCATGACCAGCATGAACTTTATAACCGCTATATACACAAAGTCCGATCTTCATCTTGACAAACTACAGAAACGGAAAAAGGATTCATTCCATCAATCCTTGACTATCGAGGCACTAATCTGTTTCCATAATTTTATGAATCTGCTTTCTACGATCCAAGGTTCCAAGATCGACATTATCCATTTTAAATTCTATGCTATCAAAAAAAGTACGAGAACGGGCACGCGATTCCAATATTGGTTAGAATCTTGTTCAACACTTCATACCCACTCAAAGAAAAACGCACGAATTAAGGCACGAAATCACCATGTACAGGAAACTTACGGATATGTGACTGTATAGGTTTGTTCCAACTTCTACGAGGAGCGATTTTTATATTTCTACACGACCACTTATTGTTAAAGGCGTTATTGGTACGTATCATAATAATAGTGAATAATAATAATAATTATTATTATTATTACTTATTACTTACTATATTAAAATCGCTCCTCGTAGAAGTTGGAACAAACCCATACAGTTACATATCCGTAAGTTGCCTGTACATGGTGCGCTTTTTCAGCCCAAATGGGTTTCGTGCCTTAATTCGTGCGTTTTCTTAATAATAATAATAATAATAATAATAATAACTATTATTATTATTATAATGTGTATATATTCAACAGGAACCATTTACAGGATAAGTTGACAAAATTAATTAAAGAAAATAATACACATACATACATATACACAATGACTCAAGAAATGCAAAAATTTTTGGTAAATATTTTAAATAAACAAGTCCCCGTAAACTGTATTAGCAGAAGGACTCATAGGATGAAGAAGAGAATTGAACAAAATACTTGTTCTGGGCGTTGGGCAGACGAGGAAGATGACAACTCTGGAAAACTGACATGGCACATAAAATTGTAGTTCAGATAGTAAAGGCGAGCAGTCAATTGCCCCATGAAGTGTCTTCTAAACAAAGCGAGCCGCATGAATATCGCGGCGCACAGCAAGGGATTGTACGTTGTGCCTGACAAGCAAAGAATCATAGTCAATGCCTCTTGGAGGGTATGTACCATCAAGTTTATAGGACATATATTTGAGAAATTTTCTTTGCAACGTCCTATGAAACGTAGTAAGGTGATCACACAGGAGAACCCTATTCCAAGCAGCTGACAATAAAAGCAAAGAATAGGGACTTAAGTACGTCAGGATTAGTGAAATTCTTAGAAGTACGAATGACAAATCCAAATCATTACTATTTTCGTAAAATGTTACATGTGTTCCTGTGGACACAGTAGCAGTTTAGAAATTGATCTAGGAATTTTTCTAGGGTGGATGTTTAAAAAAGCAATTTTGTGAAAGAACGGAATTTTGTCGTCAAGGTTTTGGTTGGATATTTTTGTCACGACTCTACTAAAAGCCTAACTTAACGACAATGCATAGAATCGCTTTGTTTAACTCTTGGTAACAAAACACCGTCAAAAAACGCGGTTCACAATTGAATCATTGAGATTAAGAAAATTCTCTTTTAGTTTCAGTTTAGTTCAGTTAGTCATCATAATAAATAAAGTTATTTACAAAAAGCTTGGACTTGTACTTGTGCTTGTAGAATGTTGTAAAAAATAAAACAACACCGTATAGTAAAGCATATTTTATCGTGTAAAAACAAAAAATAGTCAGATTTGAATACTAGCACCGTTATCGCCATTTATATTCTTGATGTATTTCATTGTCTGTTTTATATAATTCATTTTCTTCTTGTTAATTGACATTGCTCCAGAATAAGCTTTTTAGTGGGAATGTTTGGAAGTTTTTTTGTTTTAGTAACTTGAAACTGTAAGACATTTGACGTTGCCTCCAGAATTTGTGTCGTAGGGCAAAAAGGAGTGTCCAAGGCTTGGAAAATGATGGTAGAACCATATATTGATTTGTGCAGTCATTAAAAATCTTAGTAGTGCGTTGCTTTTGTTTTCTCCTGAAGATGTACTACAGAAAATGTGTAATTCTTTAAATTTCTGGGTTATATTTCCAATTCCAATCTGGCTAAAATCACCTGAGGACATTCCTTGATTTTGTTTTGGACATATTTTTTTTTTTTTAATTTAAAGCGCACCCTCGTGTAAAATATGTACCCTAATTTTGAAACGATTAGACTTAGACTTAGACTACACATCTTCAAAGCTTTTTAGAAGAAACCGCGAAAAACCGACTAACTACGGTGTAGTCCTTGTTTGAATTCGGCAAGTTCAAACGTGAAGTGTAAATTCCCCTCAGCACATCAATTCAATCAACTTGTTTCGTATAACAACCGCACCCTCATAAATATTTGTCCGACTTCAAAGTTATAATCTGAATCGAGTAAAAGGAGAACTAACAAAACAAAAGATAAACCTCGTACGTATTTTTTATCCGACTGCGCGCTTTAATTTAAAACTTTCAGCAGACCTAATAAATATTACGCGCCAAGTATACATGACGAAAATAGATCTTGCGTTTTAAAGCGTCCGCATATATATCTAGAGGTTTTTCATCCATATTTTCAAAACAAACATTATTCCTTTTCGGACGCGATGCCTCTATTTTAGGGTGGGTGATTATTACACCACGAAACGTGCCCGCGTATATATTTAGTTGTATTTTTAGAGACGAGCATTATATCGTACTTAAACGCGTTACATGACTAATAATCGTTTCATTTTTGTGAGTGACGAGGAGCAGGTTGGTCCTTCGAGATGCAGTTAACACTGTCACTTTTCTTGAGATACAATATTTGGATATGTCGTTATTATTAGAGAGCGGGATGACTCATTGCCGTTTAGGGTTTGTGCCGTATCTAAGTGCTAGGGAAGGTTTTGGATTGTTTCCATAAAAGTTCTTTAACATGATGGAAGATGCAATGATAAATTGGAAACTGCACGATTTTATTTTAATTCAAAATAAATAAAACACACTTTTTACTTTGTAACAATATCAGTATATTTCACTTATTTGTGACTGCAGTTTCGACATACCATGTCATTATCAAACTGCACAATATTTCTTGCTAGCGACTAATATAAAGGTAACCTTAATTAGGGGAGAGTTTACATCAGCTATTTACACAGCATTCGAAAAGGCTGATGAAATAGCTGATGTAAAATTTCCCCTAATTAAGGTTACCTTTATATTAGTCGCTAGCAAGAAATATTGTATAGTTTGATAATGACATGGTATGTCGAAACTGCAGTCACAAATAAGTGAAATATAGTGATATTGTTACAAAGTAAAAAGTGTGTTTTATTTATTTGAACCATGGAATATCACAAAGTAACGGCCAAAAGCGTTAATTATTTTAATTTAAAATTATTGCAGGGAAAGGTAGAGTATGCCTAAGCTCATTGCTTTACTTGAGATCGTGTTGAGATATTAATAATACAGCAGAAATCTGAGTTTGGAGATACTCTACATTGATTTTTCATGTTTCTTCTGGAGATATTTCAGTAGAGAAAGTTGGAAGGCGTTAGTTACATGGTCAGCAAAATCGTTTGCTTTTTTCTTTCTTATCCTTCATTTATATTAAGGTCTCTTGGAATCTCCTGGAATTTGTGTCTGTGCCCTTTTTAACTTTGGAGTAGCTTTCCATATTTCATGGTGGCTGTTTTTATTTAACGTTAGTTGCTTCAGGTAGCCTTTTATGTCTTCACTATTTGATCTAAGCATAAATTTCTTGCTTTAGTAGTTTTGTATAATCGGATTTTGTTTTCGGCGTTTCTACTGCTAGCAATTTGTCTTTTCTCGAATATTTGTTCCCAAAGTATTCGAGGAAAATTTAGGTGTGCTTCCGTAAATATGAGTTGAGTTGAGTTGGCCAGGCGACCGGTTGTATACATACGAAGATATTGCGATTTGACACCGTTAGACTTTTGCGATTGTTCGAAAGGAAAAGTCTTTGCTAATCAGCTAGCAACAATTGCAGAACTCAAAAAAGCGGTATTTTTAACGAAAAATGTAGCTATTAACTTAGCCAATTTGTCGCTTGATTGACCTGAAAGTGGTGGAGGAGAGGATGATTAAAAGAAAACTAAAGGACGAGATAATCCGCCCAATTGGTGAGATAGATTACCGATTATGTCAAAATGTAATCGAAAATTTCAACGAAAAGAGGGTGTCATGTCAGAGGAGCGTGCCAAGCCAAGGAGGGTATTTGGTCCATATTATGTTCCATGTTCAACCCTAACGTTTGTCCTTTAAACCGGAATAGTAACCATGTATTGGGTTTATTTCCGAGTCCCCTCTTATTTTATCATTTCTAATTTTGTCTCTCAACGTCACTCTTCTTATCCTCCATGGAAATATCATTTCGGCTGCTTGTATTTCTCCCTTGTCTCTCTTCCATATGTTCCACGATTCACAACCATATGTTTGTACTGGTCTATATATTGTTTTAAAAACGTTCATCTTTGTTTGCCTCGATATTTCTTTTCGGTGATTGAGAAAAATAGATTGTTTGTGCTGTTGATATGCTCCGTTATTTTGTCGCTTCCTTTTTCGTCTATCACTACTTCTAGATACTTGAACTCCTTCACTTTTTCAATATCCTTGTTATTTATTTTTATTTTTAACTTTTTCTAACATCTCCATCTTCCCTCCGATTTCCATTATTTCGGTATTCTCTAGGTTCATTGACATTCCATATTGTTTTAATGTATCTTTCCATATATTCATGTTATCATATATCTCCT
Organism: Chrysina gloriosa; assembly: GCA_038088585.1. NCBI lineage: Eukaryota > Metazoa > Arthropoda > Insecta > Coleoptera > Scarabaeidae > Chrysina > Chrysina gloriosa. The sequence goes on along the minus strand of CM076094.1, from coordinate 5,983,689 downwards.
CCGTTCCTTGCCAAAATCACTATATCGTCGGATATGTAAGACTAGGAATAGTGAAGGGCTTATTACTCCTCCTTGTCTAAGTCCTTCATTTGTTGCCAACATTTCAGGTTGACGGTTTCTAGTTATCACATAGCTTACATTGTTTTCGTACAAGCTTTTCATTGCTGCAATTAATGAAACTCTCATATCTCTTTATTTTTCAAGTTTTGCCGTATCTCTTCCCTTCTAACTCGGCCGAAGGTTTTCTCCATGCCTATTAATGCCATGCATGCTATTCCCTTCTTATCGTTGTTGAATGATTTGTTTCAGTGTGAATACGTGGTCTTGTGAATTTCTCTCTTTTCTGAATCTCCATCGTGGTTCATGTAGTGCTCTTTCCTGTAATTTTTCTCATTCTTCTTTGTAATATCCGTTCATGAACTTTGATTGCATTGCTTAGTAGTGTTATTCCTCGGTAATGTTTACACTGTTTTGAGTCTCCTTTTTTATAGATCGTTATGCCCCCACTTTCTAGTCTTGGGGTATTGCCTTTCCTTTCCATGCTTTGTTAAGTACTTTCAGGAATAATTTCCGGCCCCTATGGTCTATCATTTTTAACATTTCCGTTGTTATTTTATCACGTCCTGGAACTTTACCATTCTTTATCAGTTCAATTGCTTCTACCACCTCTCCCTCCTGAATTCCTTCCTCTTCTCCTATAACCATAATAATGGCAACAACCTAAACCGTGTAACAGAAATTAGGGACTTGGGAGTACTGTTTGACTCTACTCTATCCTTCAAGCGATATATCACCAACATGTGTTCTCAGTGTTTCCAAATACTTTAAAAATATACTGTCACTAAAATCACTATATCACGCTTATGTCGTGTGTAAGATGGAATATGCACGTCTCATTTGGTATTCGTTATGTGTTTGGGATTCCTTGTCAATAGATCGGGTTCATCGTAAATTTATAAAATTTCTCTCATTTAAAATCGATGGAATATATCGAGCGAAGGGTACTTCCCAGGATGAACTGCTAATACGGCATGAGGTGCGACCATTGAGTGCAAGACGAGATGCTATTTTTGGGAAGTTTCTGAATGGATTTTTGGAGAACAAAATTGACCGCCCATTTATATTAAGTTGTATGAATTTTCCTGTGCCCCGCATTAACACAAGATATGGAAGCAAATTCATAGTTCGATTTGCCAGAACAGCTGCGATGAAGTGAGTTTCAACATACATCCTTTCCAGAATTGAAAACAAATAACCGGGTAGTGCATTCGGTTAAAAAATTGGCTTTCTTGTGTTTTTGTACATGGTGACACTATTATACTGTGATTGTTATTATTATATACTTTCTATTATGTGGTTTTGTGTATCCTATCATTGGGCTTGGCCTGTTGGATATTAAAGATATTATTATTATTATAATTATATTATCCTTATGAAGGACAAACCTTAAATATGGCAGACAGCTTAGTTAAAGTACATCTATCTATATGTAGTACAATAAATACATATAAGAAGTAATATGAAAACTACAAATTAAACTAAATTAAACTAAATCAAACTAAATTAAACTAAATCAGACTAAATCAAACTAAAATATAACATTTAAAAACAACTTTCTTACGGAACGATGTAATTCGCTAATCAATTGCTCTATTCTATCATCATCGTTTGTTGTTTTTCAAGCCGAATCATATTGCTTCTATCGATCTAAGCTAAAATTTCCACTTCCAACCTTGTAGACCACCAAATCAATTTTCCATCTAGCAACGAATACCATTCCATCATGTTACCATCATCCATCCACACACACAACAACGATGTCTACAATTAAACCCTCAGCACGCTCCCATAATCCAGACGAGATCTCGTCATAAATAATTAATTAATTACCAAACACAAAGTCTGGGTGCACCGATTCATTTTGTTTGTTTCTCATCGAGGTGACCGTGCACCTTTTCTCGCGTCGCTTATTCTTTCGAATTTTTCCCCTCGAACCGACCGACCAATCGACCGACCGGGTACCACTTCGAAATTCCATTAGTAAATATTGATGGGTGCCCACGGACTCCATCATCGTGTATATGTTATTAAGTTGTAACCAATTACTGATTCAGCATGTTTCGATCGATGGATCTGCCTCGTTCGGGTCCGATCCGACGTCGAAAAACAAATAAGGTAACCACGTAACATACGTACATACGTATACGATGGACGCACACAAACACACATTCGTGCCGGACGTATTAATAAAACATGAAACGTATAAGTGTGCCCGTTCGAAAAGCCTTTAATATCGAGAAAGGAACGCAACGTCGTCGTCGTCGCGATCCCAGCTTTTTCATATCGTTCCGATGGAGTAGTGAGTGGTCTTTTCGATCGGCGCTGAAGTTATGACGAAAAGGAGATGCACTCACGGACCGTTTCGAGGTTGTTAGGGATTTATTGCTCTTCGTAATGTGCTAGCTGAAAGCCGTCTTTTTTATTTTTAGTTTCAAATCCGAACACAGATGTATTGGAGAGAACAACCTGGTACTGGAGGAAGGAACAGTACCCAAAATTTTGACCAAACCATTCCTCTTCTATCACGTAATTTATTTGTTTGTTGTCGGAGGCCAAACGATAAGTTTTGTAAAGAAACGAATTCTACTCGAAACTGAATATCCACGGTAAGCTTTTGAAGACACCACGATCTCCTACGATTCATTTCCCAAGTACCGTTTAAATGGGTCTAATACTTCCTAAACTACAACGAATGGTGACAATTTGCACCGAAAAGAATGGTAAATCTGGTATCCACTGGAATTATCAAGCTGTAGGACTTAAGCTAGTTTCTAACGACTTTCCTAATCAGCGAAGCATCGAACCGGACAAGAAGGATAATAACGAAATTAATTATGTACGACATCGCGAGCGTTGTTGGCCCATAAGCAAGAAACGTACGCGCGTACCTCGAAGAGGAAAAAACGCTCCTTCGAGCCATCGGCAGCTGATTCGTTGTAAATTCAAAAACGCAGACAGGTGCACTCGATCCGGCTCTGGAGGGCGGGTCTCTGTTGGTTTAAGAAACGCGATGTTTGCATTCGGGGACTAATTTAGAAGCGGATTCGTAATAAACGGGGACTATGATTATAGAGTTCGTGCAGGGACGGGGACCATCAAACGTAGCAGACGGTGGCGGTACGGACGTCGACGAGTTGATGTGCCGGATAAGGAAAAGGGAAAAAGTTTCGGTACGAAAAGTCATCGCTTGATTCGTTCGCCTGATTGAGTTTTGAAATATTCAGAGTTTGTTTTTGCAAGAAATGGTTTTGCTAAGGTTAACTTTTAAAATATATTTGAGCGAGGTAGTAAGAATGCGGCGGAATGGGCCGCTAGATGACAACAAAGCACCTTTCATCTAGCACTGCGCAGACGATGAGATAGGACCAAGATGAAGAATATATAGAATTTATGAGAATCATATTCCCTAAAGAGTACAAAAAATGTGGAATGATAGGGTCACCTGCCGATTTACCCTCGGGTCTAGGACGACTTCCCAGCCATCGTCAAGATGCATCACGATTAGTGAACACCCAAAATCCTTCTCAACCCAGAAATTGGCAACAGACTGGTTGATAAGACGAACGAGAAAGGATTTGTTGTGCTGCATTCTTACACATTTCACTCGCTTTCGATACAATCTGGCACGTGAGACTATTTTGCTTACAGTATCGAGAATGATCTTTCCCTCTTAATGGAAAGGGACGAAAGATGGCCCCTGTAGACTGTATCAGCGGGGGAAGGATGATGTCACTGAAGCTGTAGAAACAGGCTAACTTACTTCCAGGCCTTGGTATGTGTGTGTAGATCGCGCCAGAAGGAAAGTTTGTTAAGTTTTTGCGTAGAGAGTCAAAATGCAACGAACCAGCGAGCAACGGTAAGCCCTAAAATTCTACGTCAAAACATCTAAACAAATTTAACGCAAGAATGCTCGAAAGTTTGAGGATTAAGTTCCGATGGTCCATCACAACGATGCGGCTTGCCACACGTCCCTGATTGTAACGGAAAAACTGGGCAAATACAACGCGGCAATACTTCCAACCACATTACACACCAAATCTGGCTCTCTCCAATTCCTTTTCGCCACATCGGATTAAAAGGAGTCTGAGGAAACTGCTTACAGTGACCATTCAAAGAAACAATTATATAAGAGAATGCAAGGTTTCTGTTTGGATAATTTCTTACGAATTTGGTAAAGATCTAACCCAACGACAATGCACAGAGCCGCTTGCTTCAACTCTTGGTAATGAAGCACCATCAAAGGAGACTGTTGACAATTGCTTTGCATCATTTCGTATTTTGTCTTGCGTGCGTCAGTGTTGAAGTCAAGATCGAACAAAATCTGTTGTTATTCCAAAAACGCGCTGATCTACGCAACATGATTACAATAAGAGAGAGGCATTTTTAGGGATATCCAAGACTGCAATATATTCGATATTGCATGAACATTTACCTGTGGTAAAGATCTATTCCGAAGCTCTAAGAAAGGCTCGTATCAATTAGTGTCAGGAAATGCTCAAAATGTTCGTTTGGGCAACTGCAAAATCCGCAGATAACATGACAGCAGGTGCCGAAACTTGGATATCTTCATATGAACCGGAAACTAAGCATCAATCCACTCTTAAGGTGTTACAAAATTAACTGAATTCCACAGAAGTCGTTTGTTCACGAGGCACATTCAAGGAAACGATCGCTTGTGTCTTGGGTTGTATTAGACATATAGCAATCATTGTTTTAGAGGATGGGAGAACAGCTAATGCTGAGTGCTATACAAGGATTTGTTTAGCGGCAGTCATCGTCGAAATAAGGAGACACAACCGAAAACGTAGCATCATTCTGCATCATGACAATGCTAGCACCCACACAGCTCGTCAAGCAATTGATTATTTGGAAAAGAAAATCACCAAAATTAATATCTCATTGCCTGTATTCACATGACTTATACGAAATAAAAAAATTCGTGGACAGCGATTTTCAGCAAGTCTAGAAACTGTCACAATCTTCAAAACCCATGTCTTCGAGATATGAACTTCAGAGTGAAGAGAATGTTTCTAGAACTGGTTTGTACGTATGCAAAAGTGTATGCATCTTAAAGGCGAATATTTTGAAAAATTATAGAAACTATCAAAAAAATTCTTTCCTCCTTAACATGTTTGACGTTCTTTGTTTTGTCAGTTTGGTTGTGCATGGTTTATCTCTAGCTCACATTTGAGTAGATGCTGGTGCCACCGCATCACATGCTTTTATTGTTACGGCGCATTTTCGAAGTGGTATATAATATACTGAGCATAGCCTTGTATAGATTATGCATTCTTTTAATTTGTCAAATCTTGCTACTAGCAAGATATCAGCACTATCAATTAAAAATATCAGATCACGTTGTGGGTACTTACGATTGCTCAATCATTACGTGCGCAAACTGTAGAAGATATAGATTCTTTTATCTAGGGACATTTTACTACAAACGTTCTTCACTTGAATTTCCCCACAATGCATAATAAGAACGTAACTAATAATAAAAATAATGTAAAATGACGATCATCCGCTTTGATTGAGTAAACGGCCGATATTCAAGCGCTTGCCCTTGCAATGGCATCGTAGCTACAAATATCACCAGAAAAACTGAATGTATCACAACACAAGTGGATGGCTTTCTTCAGCAGTATGAAGTATTTTCGAGATGCTCGACAACACTATTTAAGGAGGTAACACTAAAGTTTCTAAGGGTAAAAGTGCATTCAAGTTCTTTACTAATGGCATCGACTTGTCTAAATACCAACTTGGATGAAAATCCAGTCAATCTTATCGAGGATCTCAAACGTTAATTGATCAGGGGGATGCCTCGTCAATCTACATTCCCTCGAATGATTACTAAACTGTATCTATTTCATATATTTTAGCAAATCATCAGCAACTAGAAGTTTCAGGTCACCTAGTGGACAGTTACGATTGCTCACTCTGTATCTTTTGAAGAGACTGGCTACTAAGGTTCGACAAACGACTCCGTGTTAAGTAATGTAAACCGGCTTGACGCTGTCACTCCTCCGAATTCTTTTCGCACCTTGCAAGTGGGAACAGCGTCAGTCCGGTTTATACTACTACTTAACGGTAACTTATCGTGCACTCGTTTGTTAAACCTTACCAATCAAATTCAAGAATTTTGTAGCCCTATCTAAACGAATTACCCAGTTGTTACTTCAAGGAAAAAATCGAGTTCTTCGTAACTAAAATTTAACTAGAATTTAGGCGTCCTACCCTCGTATCTTCTATGTACAGTCGATGTACAAAAATCCAGGTTGGCGACTATAGCAACATTTGTAGCCAACCAGCCTTGGTATTGCCGTTGGGAGAGACTGGGATATAAAAAGATATTCAAAAGCTGCACAAATTCCTCAAAATATTGGTTTTATTAAATTCTAGCACGTTCTCGAAATCAGTAGGGAAGTCCTTCCACCGATCCATTCAAAAAATCCCATTCACGAATTCAAATTTTATCTAGGATCTCGACCCCGCAAGCGAAGCAAACTGCATTATCTGGAAGTCTGATCCAGATTATTATATCGGCCCGATGTAATCGTAAACGATCGAATATTTCAGATCGGCGAGCATGCCTTTATATGGGCGCATAAAGCCGTGGATGCCGGTCCGCTCGGATTAATTCATCGAAATTTCATCGGACCTGATTTATGGACGAAAGTGGGCTTTTTCGTACCGCGCTCGCACACGTACGCCTCTCGACACGTCGAATCGACGCGAATTATTTGCATATAACTCGAATCGCATCCGAGATGCGGATTCATCGCATAGTGTGTTCGTTTCTTCTCGTTCTGGTTTTTTCGTTTTGGAGCGACGACGCGCGGCGTAACGAAGGAAGATTTACAGGGCGCATAAAGTAAGGACGCTGCCCGAAAATGAAACCGGGATTAATGAATGGCCGGCGTAATTTTTCGCGAATCGGACGCGCATGGAACGGATGAGGATGCTTTCAAGTTATATGAAACAACACCTCGGATCCGATCGTAATCTTACGCCAAACCATTGGTAAACAAAAACCATGTGAAATCGATATAACTGCAATACAACGTAATCAATGTTTAAATAATGAAATTGAAACTTTAAATTACATTAATGAATATTTATTAACAGCTGGTGTAAGTAAAAGCTAACAGACCAACAGATTCCTGTTTTGTAAGGCATTGCAGTAACGCCTGTTATATGTATCCTACCGATCCAGATGAAATACACGAGACCATAAAATCTTTAAAAAACACTCTGTCTACTGGCTATGACCAGGTGCCTACAAAGCTATTGAAAAGAAACGCTGAAATCTTGCCTATATCCCTTGCACATATCACAAATTTAATGGTACAAAAGGGTATATTTCCGAAAGATCTGAGAAAAAACAACTATCAAACCTATCTATAAGAAAAGCGATCAAATCAGATTTGGGAAATTATAGACCCATAGCAGTATTATCTAATATCGCTAAAATCTTTGAAAAAGTTCTCTATAAAAGAACATTTAGTTTCATAAAAGAACAAAGAATATATTTACAGTAAAACAGAGTACGTATAAAAAGGCAAATCAACGAACAATGCTGTTTACCAGGTTATTTCGAACATTTTCGAGGCTTTGAACAATAAGGATTATGTAACTGGTGTTTTCGGGACCTTTCAAAGGCTTTTGACAGAGTAGACCATGAGATTCTTCTAAATAAGTCGGAAATCACGCGATGCCGAGATTTAATTAAGTCCTATTTGGAAAATAGGCAATAAAAAATAATTGATTGTAAGTGAAACAAGCAAACCGTACTCTGAATGGAGAAACATTTGCAGGGGTGTGCCACAAGGATCTATACTGGGACCGGTATTGTTTCTGATGTATATCGTAGTATAGTAATACTCAAATGGTTGATTACCATTAGAAAATTTATCATTTATTACAATTCAGTATATCAAAATTCACAGTAAATGTTGAGGTTATGGATGTTTATGTTCAAATGACATTCGGTTTATTTTTAGGTTCTATTTATACCTTTTCGGCACCTGGCACACCAACTTTTAAGCATTTCATTACCCTACGGGTGTTAGCTTCTTATTTTAACTACAACCAGAGACGTTTAATGGGAGAATAAAATGTTACTAGGAATAACATTATTAATTATTATAAGAAACATCGATTAAACGATAGGAAAGCATTGTAAGTATTCAGCATATACCTACAACACTTTCACATTACAAGAATTCCTAATAACCACTGGATATAAATAACCAAGGATACATCGACATTCAATACAGGTTTCTATAACAACCTTATGCCTTAATTAAAGTTTTCGTTTCGTGGACAACGGAAAAATAATGTACTGTAGTCCTGGTTTCCGGAAAAAAATAAAAAGTTTGTTTGGTTGACGACGAAGAAAATTGACAAGATAGATAAGTCACCAAAAAAGTTTAAAATATATTTTGGGGGTTTTGAAAGGAAGTACCAATGAATAAAAGAACCTCACCACACCGGAGAAGAAAGATTTACAAAAAGGGAAGAATTCATAGAAAATAGAGCCACACCGAAAAAGAAGTTAAAAGAGGGAAGAATCCATAGAAAATATAGCCACACCGAAAAAAGAAGCTAAAAGAGGGAAGAATCCATAGAAAATAGAGCCACACCGAAAAAAGAAGTTAAAAGAGGGAAGAATCCATAGGAAATAGAGCTGCATCGAAGAAGAAATTCAAGAGAGGAGACATGGGAAACATAGGAACCATCATCGAATAAAAGAAGTTACACTCACACACACACAACACTAGGTAATTATCTTTATTTTATGTTAGATATTTCTCAAAATTTATAAATATAATTTGTAATAATTTTATATCATTAATTAAGAGCTAGGCCGGTACAATTTTGGTTAAGAAATTAACTAAATTCTCAGTACAATATGAGCAGCAACCATTGAAGTACTTTCCGATGATACAGTTGAAGCACTGAGAGTGCTTCAGGAGTGATTTGAAGTAAACGGCTTGCATCTGAATATAGCAAAAACAAACATTGTTTTATTTTCTAATGTACATAACAGTATTAACACAAACTATGATGAAAAGACTTGTGAGGCGTCAGAAAACATCACCTTCTTGGGATTGAAGATTCGCCAAAAATTAGATCGGAAAATTTTTTTCGGTATCATATTTTGGGGTCACAGCGTAGACATTGGACGTGTATTCGTGTTGCAAAAGAAGTGTATGAGAAACATATTTAAGCTAAACACAAGAACATCATGTAAAGAAACATTTATAAACAATAATATGCTAACCTTGGTATGTGTTAACATTTTAGAATGCGGCTTGTTCGCGAAGAAGGATTACGCTGACCGTTTCGTAAAATTTGAAATGAATCATCAATATCCGATGAGAGGAAAGGAAATGAAACACTTGAATCCACCACATACCAGACACTCTAAAATTCAGAATGGTATCGATACCAGGTTTATAAAAATTTTCAATCATAATCATCGGAAATCAAGAATCTGCCATTGCAATTATTTAAAAATAAATTGAAAAGACATTTACTCGGACAAGCCTTTTATAACTTAACTGATTTTTTGATATTTTGCTTCTAATTTTTAAACTTGTTCTTGTGTTTGCTTGTCAGATTTTATTTTGTGATTTTCTTTTTGACGAATTCTATACTTTTGTATTTGCAGAATAAATAAATTATCATTATTATTATATTAGTATTATTATTTTGAATCGTCCTATTACTCCCCTGGACAGGTCACAGTGGATTTAGGTGTAATTGCCACCTTAATCAATCTAATCTAATCCTATTCCTCGTATTCACAAAAGAATTCGTTTTTCTTTGGAAGTCGTATATATTCGATTCCTTCGCCTTAATTCTTTGAAGATTTACGTTCGGCCCTTCACACGTAAAGTTACAGGACGTAAATGCCCAAAGTGCCCTGCGTAAGTAATCCAACGACCATCATAATTAAACTTGAAAGGAGTCTAAGACTAAAATGACAGGAAACGTATACCGTATCATTAAAATCGTGTAAGCAAACGTAGTAATATACGCGCTAAAAATAGTCTACGTGCGGCACATACACACGTATGTATGTTGTACGTGGCATACCAGCTTTTACCATCATACGAAGATTAGGGCTGTACGATCCTGACATTAACCAAATGTTAGAGGAGTCTATTTTAAAGACGTGCCCGTATACAGAGCGATCGAGATAACGCGCACTAATTGAGGAGCAAATACTTACGAAAACGAATACTTCGTTAACGAGGAGCATAGAACGTATTGTACGCCTTTAAAATTGAGGTAATGTGAGTTTAAAAGTGGACAAAACGCATTAAGAGCTTTAGCATCCTAACGACGTTAGTTACGATGTAATTGCTGTGGAGCTACCGTGGTCACGTCAGGGTAAACGACGATATTAATGATGTCGTTATTGTTGGTGTTGCAAGGGAGTTGCTGCGTTGTTCTAAACGGTAACGTAAAAACGCTTGTTTTCACTTTTTAGGTAAAATCGAAGAATGAAATAAAATCTGGAGGACCACCCAATGAATTAGGTCCGTTAAAGAGCACCTAACGAGTAACTGTGCAAAAGCTGACAAAGTAAGCGCAATTTTGGAAATCGTGTGACTGCACGTTTTTGGATTCTTGACTGTAATATCGTTTAGGTCAATTTTCATCATAATTACAGTGTAGCTTTCCTCGATATTCAATTTAATTCTACGCCCTTCACTCGACGTGAAACAAATTGTTTCTAACCGATTCCCGAAAGACTTTTTCGGTGTTTCCGCAATCCACCTATTTACAGTAAGTTTTCCTCTCAAATCGACTGGTCCGTAGTGATTTATTTCAAATTTTGGGACAGATGAAAACGGCTTGGACCCAAGTCTCGCGAATAGTATTGACCTGGAAGGAATTCCTAGCGCAATTCGTTTAAACCATCCTTTGTTGATGCGGTATGGAATCTTGCGTTTTGCAGCTGCAATAGCAGATGTCTTCAGGACTCAGGATATCACCGAGTTTGGAAAATTTGCGACGATTTTTCAGGCTGAATTATCTGTAGTAGGAGCTTGTGCCGAAGAAATCAGAGGGTAGGCTGTGCGAAGAAAAATTAACATAGTGATTAATGAGGAGGTGATCGTGATGAGGTCAGAATCGATGAAACATTGCAAAGAACTCCTCAAAAAACTGGCACGGGACAACAGCTTCTCGTTAATCTGGGTGCTAGGACACGAAGATATTAAAGGCTTATAGTTCCACTGCTTTTTCAAAACCTTCGGATTTTCTAAGTCCTCGAAGTGGAGGAAGTTTTTGAAATTCTTGAACCGAAGCGCGTCGACAGAGGCAAAACTCCTTCGGTGGTGAGAGAAACAGTATTTACTTGCTTTCCCTCCAATTTGTTGAAGTTTCCAGTTTTCCCCATATTGTCCTTTGCAGATAACATCTGCTATTCCATATTTCATGTTGTAAAACTATTTTGTTTTCTACCATTTTACTACGTTTGCGGACTTTATTTTTCTTCTTGTACCACCATGTAAAGAGCCCAAGAAATCAGGTAGAATTATCGCAATATAATCTCTTTCGACAATGGCACCTTCCTCACCCCTCTCATTCAGCACTTGATAGTTCTATTATTTTTTTCTGAACACTCTGGTCAGATTTTGCTCAATCTGAAAAGGAAGTTGGGAGTCAACTTGGAGAGAGTTCATGATTTTCTTGGATAACACGCCCCGACAGAAGTTCTCTTTTTTTGGTGGTGAAAATGATGGCATATGCTCAGTTCCCCTCGATTTAATGGATTTTTGATGTGTTTGTTGATGTAGTTGGAGCAATTTTAGGATAGAGGGGCGCGATTTTCTGGTTTTGAAGGATGAATTCTGAAATATCTAAAATAAGTCGACACCACATTTGCCAATTTCTTCATCTGTCATTGCATATATGTAGTGTCACTTTCTGTAACTTCCCTTTAATCTTTGGGCCAATTCTACAATTGCTACCGACTCTGGTTTCTATTCTATCATGTAGGGGGACCAAGGAATTAGGCAAAAACAAAAACATCAACTCCTGTGCTTGGACTCAATTTTAGCAACGAATGCCCTTGTGCCCTTTGCCCCTCCCCACATATAACACTCTATAATTCTACCGCTTCCTTTAAAGTTTCTGGTTAGATGCCCCTTAATCTGAAGAGAAAATTTACCTCAGTCTCAGAGGAAGTTCTTGACATCCTTGGCGTTTTTTGACTCTATTTTCGATCCTATCATGCAGGGGACTCAAGGAATGGGGTAAAAGCAAAGAATTTAGCTCCTGTGCTGCGACTCAATTTTAACAACGGATGCCCTTTTGCCCTTTGCCCCTTCCCACATATTACACTCTATAATTCTACTGCTCCCTTTAAATTTTCTGGTCAGATGATCCTTAGTCTGGAAAGAAAATTTTCCTGGGTGCAAGAGCAAGTTCTTGAGATTCTTGACGTTTCTTTCTTTGGTGATGTAGAAGGCAGCATTTGCTCGGTTTCCTTGGATTTGGTGGAGCTGCACGGGTCTAGCAACCAGTTAAAACAAATATACTTTAATTTGTGTTGTAGGATTCAACTTTTCCGTCCCTCCGTTTATTCAATACTTAAGCAGTTCCTTTCTCAGGTCAGGTTTTTGGGAAATTCCACGTAACCTCACCCTCCGTATGTCACCTTTTCATTCTTTTGTTCTCATTCTACAGTGGTTGCCGACTTCTCCTTGTTCAACCATGTATGTTAGATGAATGATTCTGGCTAGGAACCAAGTTTGGCGATAAATGCTCTTTCTGCTTCTCTCCTCCTAGTTCAGGTTATGAAATGTGAAAAACCCATCGAGTCCCATCAAAATTTAGCAGCAGTCCCGTGCATTCTTGGAGAAGAAATCGATAAACTAACTCGAAAAGGGTTGGAATCAGGGTGGAAGGCAACTCTTTTTAATATATTTGTACTATATAGCCAGAGTGTAAAATGCCAGTACCATGCATTTTAAAGCTAATATAATTTCATTCATATAATTCATCGGTTTTTAATAATTTACCCGAACCATTTCTGTTTGCAAATTCGCATCCGACGCATGACCATTATTTACAATTATTCTGTGCCAAATCGGACGATTTATGTGGAACAGATACGTACGCTTAAAACTCATCGGCCCGTGTATTTGTATGTATTCTATAATTAACTGTATTCATACGATGACATTATAAAATTTAACCGGTCAAATTAAAGCATTAGCGATATAAAATAGACGCGCGCGCACACGCGCGCTAATTCCGAACATATTACCCGTTCGATTCTGTCGGGTTCGTTTAGCGAAAATGTAATTAGGGCTTTTATTAGCGCGGTCAAATAACAAATAATATTCATCACGATCAAATATCGAATCCGCGTTTAACGTTCAAAGTAAATGGCGGATCGGGTGATCAATTTAATAATCGACGAGGACGTTAACGTTCACAAATCCATGCTGTGAGTCCCCATTGTTGAGCCCTCAAAAATATTGTGTGTGTGATTTAATGTTTCCATTGCCTTCAGTACACATTAAAGTGCCACTCAAAGAAATCATACGGCAAGCTTTCGTTTAAAAGTGCGTTCTTCTTAATTGACTTCCACCTATACGACCGTCAGCTTTCATCCAGACAAACCGTTCGTAATTTATTCATCTAACGAGCGCGAAGAAGGATCCCCTTCTACCCCGACTTAATAAAGAACCACCAACCCCGAGTTAACTTCACTGACAAGTTTCGGAAAACAATTTACAATCCCAACTACTACCGAACTAATTAAAACCCGGTACTGTTGCCGTTGTTGCATTTACGGCGATAGTCTCTCTCTCTCTCCTTCTTCGAAGAACACGAGAAAAGAAAGACGAAGAAGAAGGGAAAACGAAAGACGAGACGCGACACCTTCTGCGTAGGTTTCGGGGCGAACATGTTTTATGTATTTGAACAGACCCGCCGCATATTTCATCGCGTTTAAATAAGTTTGACGTTCAATTTACTTTTGTTCTCCTCCTGACCATTTTTTCCCAACCTTCTGCCAGTCGTCGTCTTCGTCGTCCCCGTCCTCGTCGGCTTCTTCTATTTTTCGGTCCGTTTTAATCATCGACCCGCGTCTCAATAAATCTTGGGGCGGGCGTCTTGTGCGAGGAACGACGCGGAGGTAAACGGACTCGTGGAAAGCGGGTACGGTCAAATGATTGGATAGACGGTCGTTGTCAAGGATGATGATCATGTGGTGGTGGTGCAAAGTACATTTATCTTTTGGGGCGATAGGATCGTATAGATCGTGTTCGAGTTAAAATAGTTTTAAACATCAAAACAAGAATTTTGAGTTCGTGATTTAACTGAGATAATCGCGTGTCTTTCGGACCAGAAAGATAACTATAACTTCTGCTTAAAAGCAGCTAAAAATATGAAACTGCTGCTGATGATAGTTTAAAGAGAAGGGTGATGAAATTAATGGTAATGGCGTAAATAATCAAAATAGGAACACATACCTACGTATAAGTGGCCTAATGACTTGGTAAAATACTTCAATACGAAATAGTTGCAGAATCTAGAAAGGTTTATTTCTACCCTCTTAGGCTCCTAACTTTTTACTTCTGTTTGCTCCACGTGATTCTTCGTAGAACTTGCAGCGGTCTAAACTATTTCATTCCTAAATTTAAATTTCTTCTATGACTTTTCTTATAAGATAAGGAAAAATACTAGTGATATTTACAGAGAACAACTTGGGCAACAAAAAAAAAATCAAACTAAGGAAAATAAATGGGGAAATACAAAAAGGAATTAAAATATTGACGACAGACAACACTAGTGCAGAAGACATACAAATAAAGAGAAGAATAATTTTACATTTCTACCTCACTTAAGAATATGGCAGAAGAACCTACGTTTTGTGTTCTTGGTCGTCCGTTTATTCCCATTTCTTTACATTGACTACTTTTTTCATCTCGCATCTACTGAAGCTGTGCGTTACTTTTGAGGAGAGTCACTATATGGAGTTGAAGCGCAAACATTGGAAATAAATTGAGGCAAGATACAAAAACGATAAAAACCAGTTAATAAGCTGGTTATCCGATTATACAAAAAAAGTCTAAGAGAAAGAAACCCAATAAAGAAACGAACGATTGAAGAAAAATGCAAAACAACAATCGGTACTTTCAGCAAAATCGGCAGTACGTGGAATAAAATGGAACAAAAGAGAAGAAAAGACACTTTTGAAACTTTGGTTGTCAGCTCAGTTACTAAATGACTTGGCTCCGTTGATACACTTACAAACAAAAAAAAAAGGATGCCCTTCTCCCTTTTGTCCCTCCCCACATACACATGCAACACAATTCGCCACTTTAGAAAGGAAGAAATGGAGCCAGGCGTTATGAAAAATATGCCATAAGCACGGTTTCTCCCTATACCTAGGAATTAACACGATGTAAGTTTTTCCCCAGGCGTCTAGGCAGACAAGTGATGGATGAGGACCTTCGTTAGGAGTCTTCACCAATTTTCGGTACATCTTAATCCGAACCCGCTCGTTCCTTCAGCTCTTTCCTTTATTATACGTAAACTCGCGTTAATAGGTGACTTCTTCTAAGTGATTGCGAGTTTATCCAAAAATTCCACTAATTCCCTCCAACTCCGTCAAAACGTGACCAATTGCATCAAATCGGGGAAATCTAGGCGTATGTTGTCTCTTTCACCACCCAAAAGAACTCCACTTCTGCAGGGGCGCATCGTACGGTGGGGGGCAAGTCCCAAAAAGCTGGTCAATAGTAGAAAACGATATAAATTTGGCTGAAAGTCAATTTTCCCCAGAGTTTCCGTGGTCGCTAATTTTGAATCCGAAGAAATTTCAAACAGAAACAAAATGGCGGATTCGACATGAATCACTTTCACAGGGAAAGTACAGAATAGATCCATGTGTTGTACAGTACGATAAAATATACAATCGGTTGATTGTATTGAAAGTTCACGGATCGTCATCCGAAGAATTATTTTGATTCACAGTCAGGTGATTCACCTTTTAAATCGCTGGAGCTTCCTGTACTTGCTGGTATACGTGGCGCAACTAACAATCAAACTGCTTGTGGGAGCAAAGACTTTGAGTTCTTTCGGGGCAATTCGTGCAAACTTGAAATAAATAGATCGGATATTAATAATAAGCGCCAATCGATGTCTTCCATTGTTTTGGCTCGGGAACACTTCCTTGCAAAATCTTCACGAAACTTTTTCATGTATCACAGCTATTCTCATTGCTTCTGTTACGAGGCCCCTGATATTGCGATTTCGATCATTTCAGTTCCACTATGAGCGACAGAGCAGCATCGGCAGATAAAGTCGTTTCTGGAATCGTATCTATGGGCTCCTTATACTTCTTAGCTTTAGATTCACTCCCCAATCCCACGTCACGAACAATTTTCGCAGCGTCTAATTTCTCAGATAATCGAAGGCTCATTTGAGTGGCATACGTCAATTCTTCCATATTATTTTTTGCGCGTAATTCTTCAGTCCCCCTTCACTTTATCCGGTCACTAGACTCTGCAAATTCCGAAGAAGGTTGACTCAAATTATAGGATTTTCTTTGAAGACTGTCTGGTTTCTTCGAAAGAAACAACCACGGCCAATCATTCAGAATATTTCTGCAGAAATTTGCCTGCATTTCTTGTTACTTGCTGTCACTTTTTATGCAAGTCATGCAACACCTTGCAAAGAACAGATTTTGCATTGTCTGGTAGAGCAAATTACCGGAACTTGAACTTTATTTTTCCCCATTGTTGTTGTTGGCCAGCTTTTTGGGAATTGGTCCCACTGTGCGTTGGTCCAAGTACTAATAGGTGACTTTTTCTGCGTTAATTTGAGTCACAAACTATCTTGGAATAATTTTGTCAGAGGAGAGTGGTCGATCGTTTGGCCGATTTCGTTTTATCTCACAAGAAATTTGGAAATGTAGTCACTAAAGTACATTCCAAGATCGTATGGAAGATCCATCATCAATTCCTCTTTTCTTTCGTCACATTGCACATTCCCGATGTCGTCATAACCCTTGTGAATATTAACTGTAGTAATCGTGTGAGAGATTTCGAGTACAAACTGAAAATTGACGATTAACTTCAGCCTACATAAGGAGACGATTGCATCCAAACCTGCTTTAACATCTACTTTACTATCATTTACGAGAATTGCGTCCTTCCCTTCGTTCTATATTTTCCAGAAAGCAAACAACTTGGCTTCGACACGCAACCATTATTCTGCAGCCACACATCACCACCCAGAGTGCACCGAAGAATGAAAAATCGGGCGTTGATATGCATTTACGACGCGTAATCTCATTCAAAACGCCGCAATCGTATGGGAGCGAATTCGTTTATGCAGGCCTCGTTGCTCAACAATGCGAAGTAGGTCGGAAGGCATGATGTAAAACACGCATTAATTTATTATTCTACCTACCGGGATGACTAATGGTCTCGAAACCTACCTATAATGTCATTTAAATAGTCGAGATTAATCATAGTACATACGCGAGAGCCAAGGCAGGAAAGCCACCTGGGCGACAGATATGGTTAGCGTCCGACGCGTAAAAGCTTATCGAGAAGCATTTTAAACTTATGACTGTCTCGTTCGGATAGTTTCAGATATTGTACATAAGCGTGCTTACGTGGAAGGAAGAGATTAGAATGTAATGCGGTTGTAGGTGATCGAAGAGTTGATGTGTTTCGCCTCGATTACAGACGGACAGGAAGCGATTGTTGTAGTGGGCTACAAAATTAAAGAAATTTCATGCTTCCGAGATGACAATAGTTATTTCCTAAAGAGTTCAATGTGCTGAGCACGAATATGACTAACAATAAAGAAGCTGAACTGGGCACCGTTTCTTTGTCATGTTTACGTATCTTCAGACAAAAAATGTATTACAGTACATGTCAAGAATTCTTTAATTTACTTTGGACTTTCGCTTTCCTTTGGCCTGTTGTTCCTAATCAACGCAGGACGTATCTCTGATGAACGTGCAATAATAATCACCCAGCAATGTGCTTGACTATTTGCCCTTGCACCACTTCTCCATCTTGGCCGTGCTCATCACTGACCTGTCCGCAGTTTATCAGGGACGATATTCAAGTGTGGGAGTCAAGAAATCTTTAAGCGCATATCGCAGCCACATTCATGAAATGAAGTGAAAAACATATCATCGACCTGTTCTTTGAAGTTTTCGGGTTTGCCATTCGCGCTGGAAGTTCTTTGCCAATTCACAGAAACCATCCCAGATCTGTTTAGGTTACTTAAAAGAACTTTCTCAAATTTTAGATACCTTTTTTAAGCAAAAACTAACATTGGGCCCCGTTCTGGATCAAGTCTACTTATCTCTTTTATTACCTAATTATGATCTCCGATGTCTTGCAGAATCTTTCTGAAATCACTGTTGATGGTGGTGTAGTTAGATACGTTCTGGAGAGTTTCCTCCAATTTTTATATTTCTTGTTGTCTTTCCAGAATTTATAGATGGTGGTGCACTTGGTGAAAACCTCTACTAAGTAGGCATTTATTTCTTTTAGGAGAAAAATTGTAACTTACCTCACTGCCGGTAAATGGTAGATCATCAATTGAGAATAGTATCTCCACATGCTATGACCAGCACCTTGTTCAGTGCTCCACTGCGTCTATAGATGTATGAAATTTCATTTGGCCAATATTGCTTTTTGTTCAAGTTTTCTTATTTTTTTCAAAGATACATTTCCTTTGAACTGGGGATCAAATACAGTACCAAGTGCATACAATTTTTCCGTCCCAACGGACTGTTTTTTTTTTTAGAAATATAAGCGCACCACGTCGAGAATTCTGTGTACAACCTCAAGTTAATCTGAAGTTTTGTATAGCACCAATCGAATTATTTCTGAATTAAGGAAATGTAGAAAAATAAAATATGCTCTAACTCTAACTCTCACATAAATAACCTTCTGAATTTGTCACTTGGCTTGAACTGGCCACAAATGTAGTTCTGTCGAACACATCTAAGATTCTTATCACTTCTTCTATAATTGTCCACCGTGGAGCACTAAGATCTACCTGAAAATTTAAATCTGAAGCGGACAATAAAACAACTTTTATTGTATGAACTCCAGTAAGCATATAAAGTTGAAAGTTCCACCTAGTGGGTTTGTCTTGCAGCAAACGATGAGCCTTAAGGTTTAACTTAGCGCTTGAGAAGCCGGTAAGTCTTTCATAGCTTTTGAAGAGAGCCCACATAACTCCGGATGACAGGATGATTGTATTTGTTTAACTTTACTCTTGTTCAGTGAATCATCTTTTATGACCAATTGAAAGGTATAAGTAAGGCATGGAAGGTGATGTAAGACACTGCGTTCTAAAGTTCCAACTACAAGTATATTAGGACCATCAAGTGTCACAAAACACACAACTTTTTCCAAGAGATTTGATTCTTTCATAGTATTGGGAATGAAAGTTTTCATTGCAGGTGTTATATGTGAAACTTCTCCAAAGGGAATACATTCTAAGCCCAAGCGATGATATGCGAAGTTTCCATCTAAGGAGTGAACCATCAAATTAAGGTAATCATCAGAAAGTGTTCATGTTCACATGTCTGTTGTGACTCCAATAAACTCGACCTTTACTAAAAGTTCCTCGACCTTTTATTGTTTCTTCCTCATATAGCTATATTTCTGGAATTATCTTTTGAGCTTTGTAGCTTCTTCTGCATCCTTAGATTGGATGATTGTTTGCCCATTTCTATTCAAAATCTACAGTTCATGCTTTTTATAAATGTATATAAGACTACAAAATTTATTGATCCCTTGAAATGTCATAAATCCTATTTTTTACATTTCTACCTTTTGTTTGGAAACCATTTCTTTGGTTGCTGGGAATCATTGAGTAGAAATTGCCTTCGGTTTCTATCGACCAAAACTATTTCAGTATTTTAGAAGGGGCTAACAAAATCGATAACGAAACTTTGACAGATGCGAGATCCTTAAAAATATTTACTACCATCTCATTTCTCCCACTCTCGCGAAAGTTAGCGCTGACACAAAAACTTATATTCTCAGATCATCGTCCAACCGTTTCTCGACTGTGAACGGGATTTTAACGAGCTTACGTTTATAACAACCGCGTGTATCTGTATAAACGTGCGAGTATTATTTTAATTAAAGCCCGAACCTGGTAAACGATCCGCTACACTTATTCTCCAACCGTCGCCGCCACCGCCGCCGCCTCCGCCGACGATGTAATCTAACTTAATTGTAATTTTCGCTATCGCGTCGCGAGCATTTCGCTCAAGGATAATGAAATATGAACGGTTCGCGTGACGCGACCAATAAATCTTGTTGAATGTTTCTACCGACGACAAAACAGTTTTCGTTGAATAACGAGATTATCAATTGGCGTTTCCTTTTTCATATCTTCATTAAACTACCATACCATACCATAGGAAACGCGACGAGACTTCGTCGTCGAAAAACCTCATTTATATTGAACGATAGACGGGCGAAAGAGAGCTTGGTCTTTTCCGAAGGAATCGAAGTTGAGTCAAAAATAAAATCCTATTTGCAACAAACTGAGAAGTATTGAAACAAATATAATGAGCAAATTTATGGATTCCTCGTCGCGCGTTGGATGAAGTCATAAACAATGAACTTACATATACGTACATACATACAAATAGTTAATACGATGGCATCATTTCGAAATACATCGTCGTAACGGTACGCAATTATCTGCCATCGTTGGATTCCGTTAAAAGTTTAGTATGACTTCACGTGTAGGTCACGAGGTGCATTTCCTCATAAGATAATTTCGTCCTAATCACTATAATTTAGCGAACCACGATCGTCGAACGTCTTCTGAACGTCCCATGAGTCATCTTGAAAAAATGCAAAGCTTATCGCATCGGTATCTCGCCAATAAGGAATTCTTGTGCTGTTTTTGAGTTTGTTCGCGGTGTGATTATGGCTTAAAGAATTTGGATAAAATATGCTATGACGTAGGTAGTCTGAGCAGACGTTTGACTTTTCGAGGATTCGGAATTTAGGAAGTTAAATTCCATTTAGCGGGTGGTTTTTGTAAGGAGCTACGTTTCCGTCTGAACTTACATACTTATTTTAAAAGTTTGCAGAAATATTCGTTGAGTGATGCCTGGTCATTTGGTCAGTCGTGTTAGTAACCCGTAACTACTCCAGAAGTCCCTCGCTAGTCCATTTTTCCAAACCAATACATCTTCGACATTAAATTGCTGATCTAATTCCCACCTTGGAGTGGTTAATCCAGCTTGCAGTTAGATTTTCAGCCATTGCAGTATTAAATCTACGACCACGGTTGTCATTAATTATAATCCGAACTGGTTTAAATACATGGCGTATCAGTCCGATCAAATGCACTGTAAAAATTCGAGAACGCCACTGTGGTGGTCTATTCTCTTTCAAACACTTCAGAAAAGACCTCCATGACGCGATGGTGGTAACCATCTTAGAAATTCCTCGCTGATCTACTTTCCTAAACCAAAACTTGAATGAATTTCGTCAATGTTGACGATCCCAAATTGACGATTTCATTTTTACCTTGGAATTGTTGATCCAGCTTTCAGTTCGATCTTTACCCACTTGAGAGCCTGAACTTGTTTAAATAACTGGCGTATCAATCCGATGCACGGATAAAATGCAAGAACGCTACTCTGTTGATCTGTTCTCTTTCAAACACTTCAATAAAGGCCCTGATGAAGCAAGGTTGATAACCACCTTAGGAGTTCCTCCCCAATCTGTCTTTCTAAACCACAATTTAACGAATGTCTTAAACGTCTCGGGATCTCAAATTGATGATTTAATAGACTAAAAACCTTGGACTAGAATCCAGCTGGATTTTCAGCCAGTGGATTGTTGGATCTATGAATGTGACCGATAATTGTTCCAGCTGTTTGGCGGAGTAGGCCATGGCTGGAACGAAGCCACAAGCAACTTCACCTTGACCGATTTAGCCCAGGGAATGATTCCCATCAAGATTGAGAGGTCGACATTAATTACAGCCGGAAGTGGTGGTCGATATATCTTCTCCAAATCCAAAATGGTCTGGTCGGATGCGAATGCGAATGCGAAGCACATTCTTCTACTTTTTCATGTCTCTTCTCAGCTTGATTCTTCATTCTTTGTTTTTTTTTCAACGCCTGTGAAACTGGCTAAATCGTTACAATGAAGTAGATGTTGTACCTGCAAGACTCCCAAATAAGATATCCTTATAAAGCAATCATGACCAATCTCAAATTTCTCAAAATTCGAGCGCCGTGAATGTTATTGTTGTCCATGGCGGTTGAGACAGCGGATAAACATGTCACTGTCGAAGACGTTGCTTGTAAATATTACATACAATACGAAACATAATTCTAAAGAAAAAAATGAAGATTTATTCGAGCAGTTCTTCGAGAAACGAGGTTAAAAGGACACACTTCGTCACTGCGGAAAGGCATTCTGTGGGAAACATGGACTCCTCTTCTGCTTGGTATCCTACACGATGTAAATTTTCACCCAGAAATTTGGATGGACAAATGTATGTAGTACCAAATATAATACTAGAAAAAGACAGACGAGTGCGTATTATCTAGCATTTCTTCGTAGAAGACAATTGGGATATGTATCCAGAATAAAGTCAAAACAGAAACTTGCTTTACTTGGAAATCAACTCAAGGTGAGCTTTCATTCAGAAGTTTGGGTGGACAAACGTATGTAAGGATGATATCGTCTTCAAGCAGCTCTTAGAGCAGAAGAGTTGTAGTATGCCACATGTTTCTTCATTGATATGAAGAAAATATGCTACACATCACAATTTTTCTCCTCGGAGAGCACTCCAATGAGGAAGATCTAATGGAATAGGTATCGTTTGAAAAGCGCAGCTTTTACGACTTTATAACCGCCCTTCTTAGGCTTTGATGAAAACTTATTACAAATAGCCGATCAACATCTCCGACATAGACTCCTTCTCTATCTATACATCACCGCATACGTGTTTCTCATTGTCATCAAACTAGTACTGCAGATCACCAAATGTCAACTTCTTCAGCAAGTGTGCCGTTTTGGTCTTCGTGTTTCAGGCGGAGAGTGTGTCCCTTTTGCACACTTTTCACTTTTGGGAACATGTGGAAGTCGCATGGGGGAAAATCTGGTGAATATGGTGGATGATCGAATGCACTAATGTGCTTGTCCGCTAACAATTGCTTCGTACAGAACGAATTGGGGGCTGACGCGTTGTCCTGGTATATAATCTATGATTTGTCGTTTTCCACAGATCTGGTCTTTCCTTCCTCGCCCTTTCTCTCAGTTTGGTGAAGATCTCGATGTAATATTTCTGGTTTACCGTGCACCTATCACGATCCATAATCACTTTCCACATAATCTCTCTCGCCTAAGACGAAGAAAAAACAGTCCAATAAACAGTGATTAATGCGATTTTTTCGCCGATTCGATCGGAAACCGTTTCCCCGAGAAACGGTCTTTATTATCGCTATAATTTTTAATCAGGCGAAGTAAAGCGAAGCCGCGCGGAGGCGGCGGAACGGCTCGACTAAATTCGCGCGTTTCTATGCGAAAAACGAAGCTGACGGCCTTTTAAGAACGGTCGCGTGACGGACGGTCGTTTACTTCGATCGCATTAAAATTAATTTTATTACCGAGCTAAGTTCTTGCCCGCATTTGTCAAGCCGTCCAGCGATAAATAATAATTACTTATTTAAATGACGGACGCCTATGGTCGAAACGATCGATTCGTATTGCGTAATCGTCTCGAAACGGTTTGTTACTCCCGCTAGATTTGTCTGATATTTAAGTACGATATGCGTTTCGTATATGCTAGTTGATATCTACGTTTCGTTAACTTGTCAGCCTCCTCAGGAATAATGAAGAAATGTGGAAAAAGGCAAAACTTCCGTGTGAAATGAACGCAAAGAAGTTTACTGACACTATATCACATCGCTAAACTCCTCACCACACAATAGTTTCCTAATAAATTCGGTGACACGTGTTTCAAGCATTGTCGCAACCGTATAAACCGAAGTATTGTAATTTATCTTTTTAGATATCTTGTCTACCACTAACAAGTCAATCAAACAACAGCACCGCAGTGAATAGCTATATTTTATAATCAAGAAAGTACAATTTTATGATCGAAGATGCCGGACTTGGTTGATCGTACAAGATATTAAAAAGGACGCCACTGATTCGTTGTGGAAAATTTAGAGCTTCTACCGCTTCGCGCGCAATAATCAAACTGTTACAACGGTGGTGGGTGAAGCAGACAGGGTGTAACATTAAAATTCCCAAACGAAATTGTACTTACGTGCTCTCTCTCTCGGATCATTCAGCCTCAAAGTATATGGCGTACAAGAGAAGGGGTAACACATACAGGAAACAAGGAATGAAAGTGACAAGAACTTCGCTATAATTATGGTACACATCGAGTTAAATCCAGGCATCTTCTTCCACCACAAACTAGAAAACATAAATAATAATAATAACGATCGTTAATAATATAGTGAAGGAACAACAACAACAAAAACAACTATTAAGTGCAATTGATAATATATTATATAAAGTTTATTAAATTAAGCAGGATTAGATATTAAGCGATATAAATGACAAATAAATCAGAGGAAACCGGTTAATGTTGAAAAGGTGTTAAATTTAGCAAGAAAACCGATTTCTAAAGCAACTTTAAAACTCCCAAAATTTCATTTTACATGAATAATTTAGGGGTAACGCTGGTCGTGAGGATTACATACCAACAAAAGACAAAAAAATGAAATGAAATATTGAGGTTTAAGGATAAAAACCCTTACATCAATCAATAATGCCCGGTTGTTCAGTGTCGGTTTAAACTTAAGTTCAGCTGAACCTTGAATTTGAACTTAAATCTTGAACCTGTTACATGAGTTGCACAGCAATTAAATTGAACCAATTCAGCTGAACTAAACATATTGTTATTGGTTAACATGACTAGGAACGGGGTATGGTGGAAAAATTATTATGTCGTTGAGACCACCGGATCATTTAAGATATGATTTTAACCAATGCAAATCACAGGAAGAAGGCAAAATCCGGAAATCGCAGATCACACACCTGCAAAGTGTTTAATTAATTCTTAAACCTGAGCAAGTAGTAATAAAGGAAAGAGAAATAGAAGAATCCAAAAATAAATAATTATTCTTGGAAATTATGATTGGAGAAAGATCACTTTAAAATTAATAAAAACCAAATTAGTGGAGGGCCTTTTATTTCGATTGTATTTTTTTAACTTTTGGAAACTCAATACATATCACATTATAAACAAACTCAGTATACGGAACATGTTACACAATTCCATCCAAGTAAATGATACAACTTAAAGGAAGGAAAAAAAAATTATTTTACCTATCTATGCATATAATGAAGAATTAAATATTCCAGACTCATAAGAATCAGCAACATTGAGATTATTTCTCTTCTTTTGACACTATCACATTGGTAAAATCCTCACCACACAATTGTGTGATGACGAGTCCATTGATGTGGTATAGAGTTAGTAACCGCACCACAGTCCTTGCAATCACTGTCGCTTCCTTTTGCATAAAATAACTATATTTATGACGTACATGCCATGTTACGTGCATTTATTTTTATACATGGTGATACATAAACAGTTAAGTTAACCTGTCAATTGGAATTTAGTAAAAATAGTTTTACAAAACTATCGAAGCTATTTATTTTACACAAAAATATATCGAGAGATCCCAATCGTACCGTTAAAGTGGCGCCCAACGCGGGGCTGGATATATTTAGTGGCGCCCAACGTGGGGCTCGATATATTTAATGGTATCCGTGCAGCAACACAAACGAACACAACCGTTGGTGGTGTGTTAGTGTTCCACCTGGTCCATAAATTGCAGTACCCCAATTCAAGAAAAGGATCCGACAAGAGGCTATCGATGTGAATTTAGAAACAACATTTGGCAAAGCAAGTATTTATTTTACCCAAAAAATATATCGAGAGATACCAATCCTACCGTTAAATATTTACTTATGAGTATTAACAAATTCATGTTTCACAAAACCACAATATGAACTAACATATTGCTAGATATTTTCATTTGTTAAATCATTAAAATAATTAGCAATTAAGTGGTACGTTCTTCTGTTATCCTGCAGTATGTTTTATGCATTGATTTTCGTCTGTATAACATTCACTTCATTTCTAACTTGCTGAATGCTAGGATCAATTGCTGGTTCATCTTCATTCTCTTCACGAGCAATGTTATGTAAAACTGCAATGGCCAATATAATACATTGACGAAAACGAATTATTTTTAGTCTTCCTCCTTGACCAAGATGGGCAACAAAATTTAAAACATCATCAGAAGAATCCATTATATTTCCCCTGCCCATTTTTTACAGGTAAATACCTCAAACGTAACGTTGTCTTTACAGAAGTAATAAGTTATGTCTAACTTTTTCTGACTGAACCTTGAGCTTATAGTGTTTTCCTTCAACTCAAGTTGACTTCGAAGTTTGACAAAAATCAAGGTAGAACTCGGGACTGAAGAACGATTTAAACCTTGAACTTGAACTTAAACCCGAACTTCGGTTTAAACCGACACTGAAGAATCGGGCATAAAAGGGGACAAGGAGTGATTTACTGCAATGGGAAATAACGAACGAGATCGCTTCTATTTGCAAAACAAGTACGCTCTTAACCAATTTTGTGCAAATCAACGCAAATGCGCAAGCGTATCGTAATCTATTGCGTTCTGCAGTACCGAGTCCGGTGAATCAAGTTTGAAGAAATAACGGCGTAAAATAAATTCCCATCTTAGAAATACAGCTGTCTTACACCTGCTTTTCGGGGTTAAGTTGGGTTTTCCTTAAGCGTGAATGAGACGGCGTCGCAGTATCTACGACGGCGGATGAATCTTGCAGCCTGAACAGCTCCAAAACGGTATCCTCCCAAAGGAGAAGAAACGAAATATTTCCGTATGGTGATTGGTGGGAATAGGAAGCTGATTCAAACACTATTTGCTTGACCGCAACGGCCAGCTAACGTCACTTTTGTCAGTGAAAATAATTAATTGACCAATTAACGATTATCGAAATTTTAGAATGTACTTTCGAATGTTAGGGCGTGGGCACATAAGTTGGGATCGTACGTCCACCCTCGACTGACTTGATTCTCAATTTTTCGGGAAGTAAACTTGTAAAGATATGTTTTCGAAAAATCTATTCTAATTTGGGGAGTAAGTCAGTGATTATCGTTGCGTCTCATTGTCAGTCTACCGAACTGGGGCGACAATCACCGGTTTAGGAAGGTAAAAGATGATGAAAAATAGCTTCAGTTAGAACGAAAAACGATTTCAAATTTCAAACATTCTACTATATATGCACCTTTCTTCCTCTCAATTACCAACCTTTAACCTCGCAACTATCGCACGAGCGTGCCGCATTTTCCGTGCAAAGCTGACCTTTGCAATCCGCGGTATCGCGCGAAAACTACATCCGCATAAGGTAAATATTGACTTTCCGCGTTGAAGTTTTTATATTATTATGTTATTTATACCCGCAAACACGGTAGGCCGGCCGAACTAAAAGCAGTAGCGTGTATAATGGCACTTTACCGATAGATATCAGTTACTTCTTGCATATTTTTCCTAATGGAAATCGTAAAGGTTTTCTTTTTTCTTCCCTCGTTCGTTTTCCCTTTTGTTATCACAATACGGCACAAAATATAACGCGCCGCACAATACCTAACGTACCTCGTTCCCGCGAGGTAGGAAAATCTCACCCACCGGACTAAGGGGTGATTTGAAATTTATTACTTACTAACTAAGTTATGGTTGGGAGAAATGGGTAAGATATAAGTGCGGAAAAACGCTTCGGCATCGTGAATTATTTGCACAGTTTAAAACTACGTATATTTAATAACGCCGGCGGTAATCAGCGATATAAATTATGAATGTGTCACTGACGCACGCGAAGAGAACTTTATCTAATCCGGCACGCCACCGGCTAACAGACGGAAAAAGAACTCGAGTTGAATAGGCCCCGGACTCCATGACAATGCTAATTAGAAATCGAACGGTGGTTGTCGTACCGCTAGAACGTACGAAATTCGCGGGGAAATCAATTTTGAGTATAACACAAATCTAAAGCAGTATATACGCTTATGGGGTGCTAGTATTTAATGATAATAATAATAATAATCTAGTTTGTTACCAACAGCACAAAATCAGTTACAGGGCAAAAAATAGAAGAGTAGATAGTAACGTATTTGAAAGTAACGCAATACAGGAAAAATATGAGGTGCATATGTTCGGGATAAGAAGATTGATGTATCGTCAACGTGCAGATAATTTGAGTTTGCTGAGTAACGAACGAAAGATAACTATGATGGTTGTCTTTTTTCAACTTCCGATAGGCTATAAAGGAAAGACGGGTGAATATAAAAGAACGATTTTATTACCAAAAGTAGTGTACAATAAATGTTACTTCTTTACATAATCACGTTGACGATTGAGGCATTTATCATATCTGTAAACAAACTTCGCAATACCCTCCTCATAAAATGTTGCCTACAATGATTTGAAATGAGTTGTGACGGTTTCTTTGAGCTCCTGCTCATTTTGGAAGACGCTCCCTTCCCAAGCCTCTTCTTCAGTTCAGGAAATAGATGGATGTTACTCGGTCCTAGGTCGGGACTATATGGTGGGTGTTCGAAAATGTCCCATTAACCCCTTGCACTACGCCGAAATTCACAATCAGCCGTGCCAAACTCGGGCGCCTGAGTGGTCCCGAAAAGAGTCGTAGCGGCGAAGACTGAGTGTCGGAACTTTGAACACATCTTACGACCATTCTTACGACTGACAATGAGTGCGAGATAGGCGTGCTCGTGTTGACTTCACGCGGTGGTGCTCTTGTAAAATCAAAAGACAACAAGATACAAGATAAAATACCCAATCATTCAAGAAAAGGAAAGAAGAGATAAGACCTCATTCAGGCGTTCCTGGTGGCCCGAGATTAAGACCACGAGCACGGCTCGTGATATTCATGTTTGGCCCGAAATGTCGATTACGAGCCTGACTCGTGATATCCACGTTTGCCGTGAAATTGAACAACGAGCCTGACTCGTGATATTCAAGTTTGGCCTAAAATTTTCATCACGAGTCAGACTCGTGAAAATAGTGCAAGGGGTTAAAATTGCTCAAGCAGCCGTTGAGTTACACGAGCAGTGTGAGAACGGGCATCGTCATGGATCGGAACATTCCAGAAGTCAGCACGCCACTTCTATTGCTTAGCCCAAAATAATTGAAACTGGTTCGGTTGAAGGAGGAATTCACGGAGGATAACTCAACATGTGACCAGGGAAGAACTTATATGCTGCTTATACGCAGACTTATGTAGTTGGGGAAAAGCGATTATATAAGCATAGAAGGTACGATTATGGTCATAAGAATTGAAGTTCTTATACCAGTCGAGTTTGGCATATTGAAGGATACCGGCAACTCCAGCATATGGAATCATTTGCTCATCTGTATACATGTATTTTTTCGGGGTAAAGTAAGAACCACTCCATAACGACGATCAGAGCCGAGCTCTTGCGTTCATTACCATGGACGAGGCATGGATTCATCATTTCACACCTGAGATGAAAGTGCAGTCGAAAGAATGAACTGAAGGCGAGAAAGATTTGCCAACAATGAAAATTCGCTGTTAATTCAATTAAATAACAAATAAACCAATTAATTTTGAGGCGCTCGACGGTTATCACCATAAACAGGGTATCGAAGAGATGGAACATCGTTGGAAAAAGTGTATCGGGCTGAAAGAGACTATGTTGAAGAATAAAGATATGTTTCCCAAAACTATTTGTGTCTTCTTTGATAAGTCGGATACATCCTCGTATTTTGTCTGGGCGTGTAGCGATGTAGCGCACGTGCTGTAACTTCATCACTTACTGACACAAATTTCGAATTTTGGCGAGGTTGGGGTAATTTTCGGGTAGGCATGTTTCCCAGCGTAGTCCTTAACATACGCTGAGAAAATTACTTTTCTATTTCGATAAGTCTCACCCCCTGTTTTTTTCTTTTTGGGGTGGTAAGTAACTGCTAAAGAAATTTTGAGAGATTTCTTGAACCCCAACACGTGCCCCAAGAAGTTTTAATAACAATAGTTTCTTATCTTGGTTTAACTTGATATAATTATTTAGGACTAAGAACAACTGAAATAAGACTTGGACCGGCTTTAGTTCTCAAAAATATATTTTGCTATATTAAACTATAAGCAATAGAAGGTTTAATATTTTTTGATACTGCTTGCTTTGAGCAAGATGGAAAACGGCAGCGATAATCTCTTACTACCTGCAATAGGTGCTCTTTTTGCTCTTCATCTTGTATTATGAGGATATTACTTTCTTCAATAAGCTTAACACCTCTGTCTGCAGTATCACTAACAACGGCGAGGTTTCCGATTACCTTAAAATCATGTCAGTAATCCTCAAGAGGATTCTAAATTGCAGGGTGGCAAGTAATAAAATCAGATGATATTATAAATCGTTTGAAAAATTTAGAGGCGTCTTTTGACCCAAAATGATGTACTTCTTTCTGGGAAAAATCGACTATTTCTTCAAAAAGAAAATATAAACGTTTAGAATCCAAAATTATTTGACCATTTTTCTTTGAATGCTTCGACCATTTTTACTTTCTGGTGCTCAGAAACGAAATCATCAAACCATCCCAAACCCACTGCTTTTTCGGTAAGATACCATAAATGCCCACAAAATTTCTGTGTTGCTTTGGATATCTTTTCACTTATTTTATTATAAGAAAAAGATCCTGGGACGGTATTTTGCAGGAAAAAGGAGTATTATACCACGCTCTTATGTATAACTTTACAATAGATATGCAAATATCCTTCAATCCTTGCAATTCTGACTGAAACAATTGTACTTCATTCGGGAACAAATATTTGTAAATAATAAAGAGCTTTCGCCATCCACTTGGCTTTGTGAAGAGCACCAGGCAATCGAAATTTGATAGCATTTTCTTTCTCCCCGCCTAAAAATATACTGAAAGCTCTTTCTAATCGTCTCTTGTACGTTGAACAGTAAGTTCGCTTCTAGCAAAAAGTAGGGTCAACTCTATGTTTCCGCCGATATTCTCCCTAACAAATTGATGGTCGGTTCCAATCGTATATTTTGACCGGCGTATATCGGTCCACGCTTGCTGAAACCGTTTAAATAACCCTCTCTCGGGTCCAAACGATGTACTAAAGCACGCTTCAAACGCAGACTTTAAAATCAATTCATATACATGATGCCTACAAGGTAAATATAGAAGATCCTATTATCGTTGTTCCAACACAACGCAAGCATCTAAAATCTGCCAGTATTTGATTCAGTGGTGGCACAGCACAACGCTTCCACTGCATCAAAAGTTGATATTCAGTTAAGAAGTTATACATAGCTGCTACCAAGTCATCTACATTTCTAGAGGCCAGTTTACGAACTCTTAAAAGATGCTCTTTTATGTCACCAGAAATAATTACAGGTGGTTCCTCAACCTTCTCTTTTCCAATTATTGTTGGGAGCAAGTTCCCACCCCAGTGGGCAATAGCAAACCGTAATTGTAACGTCAGATGCTTATTCTTGATTATCGAAGCTTTTGATGGCACCGACGACTTGACGTTCCATTTATAATGAGATTCTCTGTATTATCACCCAATGCTTCTACAGTAGCTATTAAAATGTGGACAGCGTGTCTGTCACTTAAGTTGCATTTGTCAAGGGCTGCTAGTAACTTGGTGGTAATGAAATTAATGTTTTCACATTTTGAGGGTGTCGATGGACCAGGCTGATTCGTAGGACTGAATATATCTTCATCTTTAACCCCATCTTTGGATAAATTCTCATTTTCATGAGAATCTGACACTAAACAGAAACCATTTGTAAGCATAATACATGGTCACCATAAAATATACTAATCTATTAAGTATACAAAAGTTTACTTATAAATTACTTTCCTATGGAAAATAGCGAAAACTTCACATTACTTACACAACTCCTCTATATCCATTTCTCACTAATTTCTGTACTTTCTATAAATTTCTGTCATCGCTGTTAAACGTTTAAAAATCCTGTCTTCCTTTTCGGAAGTTTTTCTTTTATCAGTGCCCTCTAAAGTACCAATTCCTTCTGTCTGTCTTTGGGGTATTAGAAATTGTCTGTCTTGTTCTATTTTGATGATTTCCATAGCATTGGCGTGAGCTACATCAAATAAGTCTTCCAGTTTTTCTTTAAAAGCGCACTCTTCTTGCCTCTGTGTTTCGTTTGTTCGTTTAGAATGTAGTTGAAGACTTCTCCATCCATTGCATAACGTTTCCAGTTTGGTAATGAAGTGCAGATATTGTCTAAAGGGTGTACGAGCTTTTCTCCAGAAAACTACTGTTTCAGAAACCACAAAAGAGCACTTTTGCGGAGACTTGATTTCACACACCTCATATTATGAAGCAACGCTTGAAGCACTTGTTTGTTAGACGGCAATTTGCTACCAAATATTTGATTTGTTTCACTTCCTATTTGGTATATATTATTGCGAAGATTTTTAGTGACATTCTCAACACAATCACTCGCACCAACTAAAATTGCTATCGTCATGCGCACGCAGCTGTTCCAATGGCGCCTCCTATTGTGACTTTAATGTGTTTGCGGGCTATTTAAAATAGTACTTTAAGTACATATATTATTGGTACACGTACGTTTGTCTGTGTGTAAAATCGCATTTAATTTAATTAATGGAAAAATAGTAATTGTTATATAATTGCTGATATTTAAGGCCTCTGGGGCATCATTTATAACTTTTCGATTGACCTAATTTTTTTCTGGCATTAGCTTTAGGTCGTTTGTAAAAAAGTTACGGGATGAGGCTTTAAAGAAAGTGACCTTAAAAAATAAGGACCACCCTAAATCGTCCCCGTACATGAACGCCTGAAAACCAGCCCGACCTTTCCGAAATTCAACATTTTCTCTACATTCTAGGAGTGAATCAGCGACGGTAGGTGCGAATTTCTTCAAAAGAATGTACTTACGGAAAGAACAAACGCGCTAGTATGAGAAGATTGAAATTGGAGGAATTGGGAAAACAATACGATTTTGGAGGTGGGAAGCGAAACACTCCATTTCATGTCAGAAGAAGAAATATAAAAAGAAACAAGCAAACATTTCTTTTAGTTGTAATTAATAGATGCGGGAACTACTTGTTGAAACTCCATAACGAACAACTTAAATCAAAAAAATTTGTAGGTTTCAAAATATTTATTATAGTACCACTACAATACTGGTTGTGTATTCATCCACCTCATGAAGCCGGCGTGGTGAAACAATAAACTATAATAAATATTTTGAAACCTATGAAGTTTTTGATTTAAGTTATACGAGTTACGAGGTAAGATTCTCGTTAAAGGTAACGTCATTATCTTTTTCGAAATTCCTTTTACGAAACGCATCGTACCTTGTTCTGTGTTGGAAACAAGTCAACCTGAGGATACGCCATGATCCACTGCGAATCCCGATGATGAATTTTTTTTTTCCTCCGTAAGCAACGTTCAATTATATTGTCACTGATTACGTTACGGAGAGGCCCGATCTCCGTGCGTCGCAGTCGCTAACGAGACTCACGTTTCGCCGTATCGTTTACTAAATATCGGTTCTCATGGAGAAGAGAGAGCGCGCGCGGTCGGTTTTTCGAATAGAGGAGCGTATTATTATTTCGGTAAACCTATAATTAGGAGGACCACCGCGAAGTCCGAAGTACACAGACGAGAAGGCGAGCCCCCTTTTCTTGGAGGGAAGAGGGGAAAAGACGGAAAAAAAGCGCATCGAAAATTCCCTCCGCCTCCGTGTCTTATCGAAGACGTGAGAGGTAAGTGGGTAGGTGTACTCGGCTCGCGTGTTTCCGAAATTATACACGGGAAAAACGGCAAGCTCGTTTAGGTCGAAACCCCTCAGTCTACGAAATGGAATATTTGTTTAACTAATAGAGTTGTTAGGTCGGTGTGTAGATACGCACACAGACACACACATACATAGGTCGGTGTGTATTTTCATTTTTCGCCCGCGTTCAGGTTTTGCTTGCTTGTGCTGATGTCTAGACGTTTACTAATGAAATACGAATGGAGAAGTAATAATATGGTAAGTATGGGAAAGTGCCGGAGATTTTGAGCGGTAGCTGTCTAGTCAGTTCCATTATACATATGTCTGGTAATTATTTATAAAAAAGTGCTCTCTGCGGTGAAGAAGCCTTAGAAGAAGAAAGAAGAAGAGGAGAACGGGAAGAGAACTAGTTCAAAGCCATCAAATTATTCCTGGAGGGTGAGCCACAATTGGCTGCTAAGGACCGCATTTTAGCTGTAGATACACGTGATCATCAACATCTTGACATTCTTCTTGTCCAAGCCACCACACTACGGCAATGGTTTAAGGTTTATACAGGCATTCTTGATATTTTTGGTATTTTCCTTTCTTCCAGCATTTCGAGTTTGAAAAATCTTTTAAAAGATTGTAGCATGGGAAGTTAGGGAAGTTTCCTTGGCCACTGGCAGTCATCAAATTCTTTTAGTAGACATACAAAATATTTGAGAATTTCCCACATAAGAGGGTCGATTGGTTTCCCACGAAGAGAACTTGATACAAGTTGACACGTCATCATCAGCTCCTTGACATTCGTCTTGTCCAAGCCATCACACTACGGCAAAGCTTCGGTTTTTCACGGGCATTCTTTATACTCTTGGTATTCTCCTTCCTTCCAGCATTTTGAGCTCGAGTTGTATTCCTACTTTGCCAATCTGAGAAATCTTTTAAAAGATTGTGATATGGGAAGGTCGAGGCAAGTTTCCTTGGCCAGTCGCAGTCATCAAATTCTTTTAGCACACACGCAAAATATTTGAAAATTTTCAATATGAATAATTGGAGATCAATTCGCAACGCATTTCGTCAGTTTTGGTGTCAGTTGATTTCCCAGGAATCGGGAAGGCTTAATTCTAGGAAATCCTGAATTGTTACTGCTCCTTAAGAGGGCTCACTCTTGAACGGAAGGTTTCCAAATATGTATGCAGTTGTACGTCTACTTCTAAAAGTTCTCAGATACCTTGAACGTTTAATAGAATCTTCTTGGAAAATCAACTAAAAGCAAGCTTATATTGAAATACATAGTTGCTCACCCAGTTCTACAAACTTCCAGATTCTTCGTGTATTTACTAGAAAGTTTATTAGAGGCTAGCTGAAAGTAGATATTCTCCACTTCCCTTGAAGGCAATTGTCATCAAATTTTCAGGTTACATATATCCTTGTAAGCTATCGCAACCTGTGTTCGTGACAGGAATCGTTTTTTGATGGTATCAAATGTTGTTACTTATCGACGATCTTCAAGAATATTGGATACTGTAGTCCAGAAACTTGCTCCCAGTTGTCTCCCAGTGTGTCAGTAGTTGATATCGACGTTTCGTTGTTGATCTTTTCCAGTAATATTAGCAACTATAGTTTAGAAGCGTGAATAATAGAACCTATCAAAGGAAAATCGTGAAGAAACAGCTCAGATGTTTAGGACTAGTGTGTCAAATTCCTGTCGATTAGCTCATAAGAATAGGGTTTGAAAGGCGAGTGCCTGTGAGAGAGCAGGACGGAAAGGCTACGAACAATGTGTATAGACAGAATTGGGGAAAAACAAAAACAGAGAGGAATGGCATAGCATGGAGGGAAATATTAAGTTTAACACAAGACAGGAAACAATGGAAACAAAAGCACCACTAACCTCATACTCACCCAAAAGATCCATTAAGAATCTATAACCTACAGATTATGTAAGACATCTAAATTTAATCTTACCGAAACCGAATTATCTCATTTCGAGACGGTTTGAGGTACACACGCACGTTGATAAAAGGTAGTATAGGATGTTATACCTAAAGCAGTATAAACTATTCCTTGCATATTTTGATTTGATTTATAACGATTCTGTGTCAGAGACAAAAAAGACTATTTTTGGTGGAAGCGCCAACGTACAAGAACCACACTCAGATTTAAAGCTACTTACTTGCATATCTGGAAGAATCTGTAAGGCTGCAGAGGTGAAGATTAACAGGATCTGTAAACTAGTTGTGTATAATCCTGCTAGAGGATTGACACAGAATACGATTTTTCTGTAAAATCTTGCAAATTCTTAGAAATGTCCACAGAATTACACTCTAAATGTGTTTCGGAGAATCGATCTGCTACTACTGTATAATCTTTGACCAAGATTAGTAATATAGTACATTAGCTAGTAATTTCATCAAATTATTGTTTTTTTCTCTGTGTATCAGAATAAATCGGCTTGGGTAAATTTTAAGGTTTTCATTGGAAAATTGGAATAGTGACGTGGTGTGACAATGGGGTTCCTCTCACGTCATTGGAATTAACGGATAAGCCTAGCTTTCCTTGCTTTCCCCTTTTCTTCGCTATCACCTGGTTCCCTTTGATTTCATTGTAATTTTAGATCTTTGGTTGGTACCTTTTAGACATTGAGAATGAGGAGAGCATAGCCTCGAAACGTCTGTCAGATGTTTTATCCCTGGACTTTTAATTAAAATACATATTGACTGTCTACTCAGGTAATTTTTCTTGCATATTTTTCATCTGTCAAGAAACTACATTATCATATATATATATATATATATATATATATATATATATATATGTGACCTTTTACACATCTACTTACTATTTCTGTTGGATGAACAGAGTATTGTTCATGCAACAGAAATAGTTATGCGACTCCTCATGAATTTATACCAATTGGCACAACAAACAGTTTAACATGCTACAATCTAGTAAAAGCGCGGCAAATTTGAAATAAGCATATGCTATTTGAAATTCTTCCTTATTTATGAACTAGATTTGCAGTAATTCCAATAAGCATTAAAAATATTAGATAGTGTTTATTTATAACAACAAAAATTATTATAAAGAATATACAAATTGTCACAGTAAAAATTACTTGGAAAGTACATATTTGATTCATTACTGAAGCTGTTTAGAGATATTTTTATTCATTAAAGGCTGTTTTGAATAAATGAATTAAAACAGCAGCTTTAATGCGAATCAACTTTGAGGCACTATCAAAACCTCGAAACGAAATGGCTTTTGATCTTGGCCAGTACGTCGCCCTAAAAGGGTAAACGTTGGTCTGACACGGGTTTTTAGACATACAATCAACAGAATTTTTTTTTTTTTTAAATATTGCACGCTTTTGTAGAGAGGGGCTTAACTATTTTTATAGGATGAACAGAGTATAGCAATAAGTGATCGTTTCTTAGAACATAGAAGGCGCCCCTCGTAGTAAGGTTATTTCCAACATGCAAGTTTTAATGGTAGAACTCACTTCGGTGTTAAGACTACTAAAATAGTTGCGATTTCTATGTGATGAGTGATGATCTCGAACTACTCCTAAGCAATTGTTCGGATTATACATACAGAGGGAGTGAACGAAATGCACGCGTCCTAAGGATTTGACTAAAGTCTCAATGTCGTGTGTGAAAGAACAAGGAATCTCCAATATATCTTGTATCCCATCCAATACTTAACTTTTAATGACATATTGCTCTTAATTACCTCCTAATCTACCACCGTAAATAAAATAGACCCGGCAATATATTCACCTCCCGAAAATGGAACTTCTAATTAATGACCGATGATGCGGTAATTAACTATTACGACTGTTTGTTTCTCGTCGGGAGTCTGGTGTCTTCCCCACCCCTTCGAACCGGCAATAGAAGTAATCGACTCGTCGGAGTAAAAGCGGAGGTCGAATTCCTTATCTGCATCACGAACGAGCCATCCGTCTTAACTTTACGACGCTATCTGATCCTCGAAAGAAGCTTCCACGGACGCGCGTTGTATCCCGGAAAATACCGCGGGATCTGCAGAGCGAGGCCCCCGTCGTCGCCTCGCTTCGCTCCGGGCGGTCCATCGGACAACTTTCCCCTCCCCGGCATCGACGATTATGATTTAACGATCCAATAACATATTTGCATAAGGTGGTGATTTCTTACCGCCATAATGGAGCAACGGAAAATTGATAGGTATTGTTATTTCGCCGATATTTATGTTCAGATCATGCGATATCGAAGACCGTACGCGTATAATAAATATTGGGAGCCTGGCTACGCGATTTCGTGGCGGAAAAAAGCAAGGCAAAATAGCTCTCGCTCGAGTATATCATCGCATAAAGTTTCGTTAGGGATCGTTTTTGCGAGAACGAGGACGACGACGGCGACGACGTTAAATTGATGCCTTGACCCATATAATTTGTTTAGTTACCTGCCAGCAGAAGATTACGGGTTACCGCCCCGATAGACTAAGATCTACGGTGGAATAGTAGGTAGATTGATGGTATCATTAAATGGATAAATATGCTTGTTAAGGTTATCGTTAGGCTGCAAGTTTTGTTTGTTTTTGGCCCCGGTGGGATTATTAAGGGAAAAATTATATCGTGATGGGCGTCTCCTTGCATGAAATTTGTAATTAATGAGTTTCCAAACCCGGGCAAAATTCAGAAGGTAAGAGGCACATATCGACTGGATTATAGAAAATCCTGTAAAGCATCTTTCTGGCAATTTTAAAATCGCTGGGGAAAAAATTCTTAAACCATCACTTTCGAGGGCACGAGGCCCCCAACTTGTACGCAAGTTTGTAAATACAGAAACTCCATAAGGTTGGCATGCATTGACAGAAACCTGAAGAGCTTAAAACTCTGAAATCTACTACCTGGTGTTAGAATACTGCACGAGGGGCTTTGAGGCAAACCCTGAAACATTGGAAAGAAGAAGCAAGGAATTTCACTGACGTGGACAACAGTCTAAGCCCCACGAACATAGAAACTGCCCTTGGATATATACCGTTTGCCCGATTGGAACTGCATGGGTAACTTTCTTATTATTGCAGATGAAGTTTTGGTTAAATGGGATGCGTTTTGCAGATCTATATGCTGATTTCTATTTGAAAAAGTTCGAAATGTCGGATCCGTCAGAAATTATTAAACAAAAAAGCAGAAAACTGTCATTTTCTTGCATATCTTTCTAAGTATAATAGATACGAAAAAGGTTTCATATAAAAGCCACTGTTTTCGATAAAACCAATTTAAAATTCATGTCTCACAAAAATTCAAAGTTAAATGGTCGCCAAATTGGACTTTCAGGTTATTGGATATAATTTTTTATTCTCTTTTCAACGATGTAGAATAATATATGATTTGAATCGAGTACGAACACTTCAAGAGCAGCCACCTTAAATTTTTGTTGGACACAAATTTTGAATTGATCTCATCGAAAACGATGACTTTCATATGAAACTTTTTTCGTATCTCTTATACTTACGAAGATATTTGATATAGAAAAAAATGGCACTTTTCTGGGTTTTTTTTTCTTAATAACTTCTGACGGGTTTGACATCTTAAACTTTTTCAAACAGATTTTAAATCAAGATATAAAGCGGTAAAATGTATCCCATTTAAACATAACTCCATCTTCCATAATAATAAAGTTACCCATGCAATCCTACTCGATCTGGAACACACGGTATACTGACAGCGGAAGCAATGAAAAGGGAAATTTTAAAAAGAAGTAAAACGGATGAAAAAGAGAAAATCAATAGAAAATATGAAGCGGTCGAATAATCCCTGCACGTACACGTGCATGACAGTTATACAGGAAACGATTAATAGAAACAAAGTTACATTGGA
The DNA here is from genome assembly GCA_038088585.1 of Chrysina gloriosa. Classification (NCBI taxonomy): domain Eukaryota; kingdom Metazoa; phylum Arthropoda; class Insecta; order Coleoptera; family Scarabaeidae; genus Chrysina; species Chrysina gloriosa. The sequence goes on along the minus strand of CM076094.1, from coordinate 5,943,845 downwards.
AAATATGAAAGAATAGAAATGGAGTTATCTACTTTGAAGATTTTAAGACGGCGTGGCGTCGAAGATGGAAAAGGCCGAAGAAGTCGGTGCAGATGCGGCAGGAAAGCAAGAGATCGTGGATTGCTTTCCGCTGGCTTTCATGGTCACGGCTCTCGACTGTTCTCGTGACATACTCGGTAGGAAAATGCAAGAAACTGCCCCGACAAACATCGGCCTTCGAGTGCTACTCTTCGATATTGATGGAAGATTTTCAAAACGGATGATGATGAAAGAAAACCATTTCTAAATTTGATGTAATGAAGAACGAAGTTACCGACAGGTTCGTTAAAATCCTTCACCTTTTCTACCTTTCGGCGTAAGATTCGGAGCAATCGTAGATACGTATACCACACTGCTCCGATCACGATCTTTCGAAAGCAGGAAACCTATACTTAAATGGCGCAAGAATTGCCGATATCTTTAGAAGAATTGTAAGTGGGCCTAATCAAAATCCAACTTTATGAGTTCAACAGTTTCAGATTAAGAACTAGGGGAACTTCTCCAGATCTGGCTTGAGCATTCAGTAGAGGTAAAGATCTTCCGATGTCAGATAAACTTGAAATGCTTTCACGAAACCGACTAATAAATCAATTTTTGCGCACATTTGTTCAAAGCTCTAAACCGATCTCTGAAATTTGCAAATAAAAAAATAGTAGGTATTCTCGAGCGTTCATGTAACACATAAGTGTCTAAATGACCGATTTATAGATCCTTTCACAATAACAACAGATCTGCACTGTTAAAGATTCCTGCAGATATGCATCGAATTGATCCGTAAGACTCGAGATAATTGGCTGTGTGACAGATCTAAACATTTTCCAAATTTTTCCAACGTAGCTGACTAATAATATTGCACCATTCAACTTTGTCGTCATATTATACGTGCACGCCAGACTTTTACGAACATTTTCTCGAGCTAATTAGATATTGAAGGGACGGCGTAAACTCGAGCGCCGTCGCGGCGTATTATTAATTGCGACTCCTTAATTAAGTATCGTAGCTCGCCCGATAAGGTTTCCGCCTTCGGCGCAAAAGCAACTCCCCGTTCGCTTTTGACAAGCTTCGGCGGCGAATATATCGACGCAGCGTTTAATACCAATTCATCAGCCCGTCTCTTCTATATGTTAAGATCTCGCGTTCCGGATATGAAAGTTCGCTTCGTACCGTGTGCACCACCTACAGCCATACTCCGTACTCCGCGAATATTGAAGCCATTTTTATTGTCTGGCTCGCCTTCAACGCGAATTGATTAATAGCTCTGGACTGAAAACTTAATAACTCACGACATGATAAGGGCGAACGGGAGCAAGCGATGTAGTCAGCGAGAATGTGTTAGGAACAGCTAGCAAGCTAACTCCTTATCAGCTAGGGGTTGACATGGTTATGTGCGGCAGTCGAGACGGGATGATATATGACGTTTGGCACGCTTGTACGTATCGTATTTCGCGTATGTACTCGCTAAGTGCACACGGAATTTACGAAAATGTTGTTTTATTCGCAAGTCGCGGCAGTTTATGATTTATTTCGAACAGATTGTCCAACGCCGATAGGTTTGGCAAATGTAATTCAAGCATGACCTGCCAACAAAAACAACATATTTGAAGAACACGGACGTCCATATCTTACATTTGAAAGTTTCGGATGGAACAGATAGAGGGCATAGCCGGGTTTCAATGTTGAAACTGCCCCCAAACGAAATTTCTTATCAACCATTGGAAAAGATTTGATCTTTATACGTTTTTGCCACATTTCCAACACGATTGCGACAATATTATGTAATGTTCGTTTTTTTGTTAATTTTAACTGCACTAAAGATGCGAAAATTCTGGAAAAATTGATAAGAGTGCTGTACATGACAATACATTCGTGTGAATTTTTCGCAAATTTACCATTGCAGAGCTCGCGAAGAAAGATTGCAATTTTTTCCAATTAATTTTTTCACTGTTAACAATATCCTTCAACTTGGAATATTTCTGCTAGTGATGGATTTCTCTTTGGGAATCTTTTCCGCAGCACGAAAAATTGGATCAGTAACATAGTCAGATGAAGTAGTAACGTTGGGACAATCAATAATTTGGCAACTTCTCACAAATCCTTCAGTATATAGACTTTTGCGGCGTTTGTTGCAGGAAACGTCAATTTTTCGTTCCAGCAACTGTAATGGAGCGCTTGCTTCTGAATCAGCTTTTTACCAGCAATTTCGATCCTGCACATTTCTTAAGCGAAATATCGCAATAGGAAGATCTTGAATGTTTTGTACTTGACCTGGACATTTTTCTGTGAAGCCAAAGAAGTATAAAGTCAAAGAAAAGTATTATTATTTAACAAAACTTTACTGGCATAAAATCTAATAAGTAAGTCAAGCAAGTAAGCAAGTCTCGTTACTTGAAATTGTTCAAAATCGATTTTAATTCACTAAACGACGGAATTCTTGGAGAGTGACTCACCTATTAAGCGACCTGCTCTAATTGACCGATACCATGGTAAATGATGATCCTCGAAGATATTAATCTATTTCAGTCTCCTGGACGCATTTGAAGAACCTGAAGAAAGTGACGGAATACGTATCTTTAGGAGACGAATCGGTACCAGAAAAATTCAAAGTTGAATGAGATTGTTAACAATGAAAAAATTGATTGCAACAAACTGCAATTTTCTTCGCGCGCTCTGCAATGGAAAATTGGCGAAAAATTCACACGAGTGTATTACCAAGTACAGCACTCTTACGATTTTCTTCAGAATTTTCGCATCTTTGGTTCAGTTAAAATTGACGAAAAACGAATATTAGATAATCCACCTTTACTCATCGAATATGGCGGCTATCGGATTGAAACTTTGGAAAAAGTGTATATAGATCAAATGCTTTCGAATAGTTGAAATTTCATTTCATTTGGGAGCAGTTTCAACGTGGAAACCGGCACCAACTTCTATGAAATTCGGAAAGAAAAGTAGCGCCTGCTTTTATAAAAAAATTAATCACTTCTTTTCCGCAAAAATGTCGTGTTAAAACCTAATGGAATCATCACCTCATTCGCTTCACCTTCTCCGCTTTGACGGTCTTCCACGTCCGAGTCGCAAAGCTATATCGTAGGTGTTCGTCTTTGGCCCGGCTCCAACTCGACGATGAATATTTAAAATCTCCTTCGCGGATTTGTATTCAAAACCGCTCGGATTCTTTGATGCGCTGCTAATTTATTACGCTCCCTTCGTGAATTCCAAACGATCCGTGCCGGACGAACTTAATCAATTTGATTGCGCCTCGCTCCGGCCGGCTCCGACCGAGAGACGAAATAACGCGCAACAAGTCGCGACGAATGAAGTACCGGAATTTTAAATTTTTTACGAATAAATTCCGTATTTAGTCCGCGCGCGCGAACTTTAAAAGCGTCTATGGATACGTCTGTCTGAAGAACTTCGTTAGAGGATTAGGTTAGGCGTTACCTCGTAGATAGGAAAGTTTTAGTTCATAGGTTTGTAAGAAGTTTGTTTGAAATGTTGCCTTCTAATCGCGGCTTCCTTACAAAACGCCTTGGAAATGCCGTTGATTGCCTTCGGGGACTTAATAAAAACAAGTCTAAATCGGTGGCGCACCATGATCCTGAATCAAAACAAAAGGGCAACGAATGGTGTGAACCTGGTACTTCGACTTCGAAGCAAGTTGGAATCCAGAAATCGGCCAAGAAGATGTTAACATCCGTTTTTTCGAATGCAAAGGAAATTTTGTTCGTGGATTACCTCCAGACTGATAAAACAATAAACCCAGATTATTATTGTTCCCTTTTGGACCAGCTGGATGTAAGAATTCCTGAGAAAAGACCTGGCTTACAAAAGAAACAATTCATTTTCCATCAAGACCATGCACCCTCTCACACAGATCAGAAAACCATCGCGAAATTCAGTGAATTAAGCTAGATTTTTTGCAACAACATCCACCCTATTCGCCAGATTTAGCTCCTTCTGACTTCTGGCCCTTCCCATATCTCAAAAAATTCGTGCGTGGGGAAACAATTTTCATTGAACGAAGCGGTAGTAACAGTCGTGGTAGCGTATTTCGACAGCTTTCCAGATTCTCACTTTAGGAATGGAATCCATCGATTAGAAGATCACTGGAACATGTGTATTGAAGTTCGAGGAGACTATATTAAATAATAAAATGTATTTCACACCAAAAAATCATGTTTCTCTTGGAACGACGGAACTCGTTGAAGAACCTAGCATAAACTAAATGGTGCAACTACACAAACTTAGCTTTCAAGCAATCTCAAATCAAACAATAACAATAAAATTAACGAAATCAATACAATCAAAGCTATTGTAATTAAGAAAAAAAGGAAATTGGTGTGCGTGGTTTGCGCACGTCTAAAGTGAATACTATCGATCGCACATCATATCTTCTCTGTCTCTCCTTCTGCTTCAGACGAAGCAAGCACGCACGTATCCTTTCTTTCGCTCGCACATCATGCTCTCCGTATTCTTTGTCTTTCACACGAAGCGAAGCTCTGCCCAAATTTGACGCTTTTACGATTACCTTTACGGTTACGCTTACGCTCGAGCTGGCCCGGTGTCCCTTAAGAAGTATTGACTTCAAAATATCGTCGAATAAGTTGTTGGCATTTTTGCTCATTCGAGCACATTAATCCTCGCAGTTGGTATTATAAAAATAGTCACAGATGTGTATATAAAGTAAACTGACGTTTGCGATGTATATATTGAGTTGTCCTCGTACTTTACGGATGGCCAAATGGTCAATAAGGCGAATAGATGAAAAACCCTCGCCTAAAATGATCCGATTTACACCACCATAGTAGACATTGACATTTATCACCTAATATTTATGAATTTTCAATGAAAACTAAAACGAATATCAGTAACTGACAAACGTATTCTCCCGATGTGGCTCCGTATAATTGCATGGCCCAAATCGTCGCTATAGTAAAAGAACTTTCAATCGATTAAAATGGAGTAAAATAGGAGCTAACCAGCATTTCTTTAAGAACATGATAGGAAGTGTTGCTGTATGCTATCTGCTGGGGACCAATTTGATGGCAATGAAATTTTAGGGCGAAAGTTCTTCTCTTGACCAATTCCTAGTGCTCCCTCATCATAGGGTACATATCAGTCAAAATCTTAAATCGAAGGACCTTAATGTCAAAATTAAAAGAACACATAAGAAATTCGTACTTTGATACCACCCACATATCCTCCTATCGTAACAGAGCAAAAGCCCCCGACATTCCTTTAAGAGACAACAATAGCAATTCCGTTTTCGACCTCCATCCTCTTCTTATACGGTAGGAAGTATCGTAGTTTAATCTACACTTAATACGTATGCGCATGTTTAATGAAGATGGCTATCGTCGCGGTTTGTCCGCGCAGATGTGCGTCAGCACACCGCACCGGGATAAGTACTTATCTCTCGCCTATAATTGCCCATAATAAACTTTAACAATTACCACAATGAGAATCACCGCGTGGGACGCGAAGATTAAGCTCGTTCGCCATCATCGTTCGCGTCCGATTCGAAAACACCATCCACGATAATTATCCGGATAGATAACGCCGCCACCTCTTCGTTATTGTTGTTGTCGTTTTCGCGTTCTCTCCTCGACAATAACGGCTTCATTAACGTGAGTCACTTTTCGAGTACCGCAGCAATATGGGGAATATGAAGTGGACGAGATGAGATTTGGAAAAGTGGCTCGTTTTTCTCGGCTCGGTCGTTTATAATCCATCAAAGATGGTGGAGAGCTCGATTAGGTCGTCGGTTAAAGTGGGAGGACGGACCTCGTCTTGACTGTAATAATTACGCGTGTAGTCGGGAGGAGGTCGTTGTAATTAAAAACGTTTACTTAGTTGGTAATGATGGACTTCGGGTATGTAATCATGCTGTGTTTAAAACCTTTTTAGTACTTTTACGATTGTCTGTAAAATCCTTTTAAAGAGGCGGTTATTGGGAAATTATTGTGTTTCTTGCTGATTAATTGATTGATGTGGGAATCACTTGTTGCAACTCCATAACGAATAAATTAAATCAAAAGACTTTCTAGATTTCAAAAATATTTAAATATTAGTACCACTACAATATTATTTCACCACACTATGGCTTCATCAGGTGGATGAATACTAAATATTTTTCAAACCTGCAAGGTCTTTTGATTTAATTTACTTGCAAGTGCAACGTTGAGCGTTGTAATCGACGAGTATTTTGTGACATAATATAATAGTAAATAAAATGAGTAAGACGATATTCTGACGGTCAAATTTATTGGGATGCAGAGAATGTTTAATGAAACTTGTTGTCCTTCAAATCGTACAGGTTATGCAGAATGAAAATTTTCCACGCAAAGTTAGAGTTATACAGTCCCAGAAATACCGGGGAAAATAGACTTTCTGGGCCGAAATGGTTGCTATCTATCCAGAGATACATTACCATCCTCCGGAATCTGCGTCCCGCTCTCAAACATTCCTTAATCTCTAGTGACGACGTGCTTATTCGGAACAAGAATTTCCGTTTAAACACTTGTAGAGAAAGGCTAAAACATCAAAGCCGATGGAAGAAGCAAATTAAAAAAATCTCGTAAACGCTGACAACAACGTTCGTCCCCGAAGGTTTACGTCCTTTACATTTACGAATTCGTGTCTGATAGTATATTAGGGTTGGATCACAATAGATCTGTGAGAGTTGGAGATAATTGAGAAGCACACGTTACACAATGACTCATTTTAAATCTACCATCCGTATGTTTTAGCAGCTCAATCCTGTAAAATCGAATAACTTGCTTCCAACTTGAACAAGCAAAATTGGACCACTATCATCCAATCGAAACCGGCAAAATGGAATTGGCCAAATCGAGCTACTCTATCAGGTGAAAAGGGAGAAAGTGCTCTATCCTTTACCAACTGAAGATTAAAGGTAGCGAAATTCAATTAGTTCTTGCCGATAGAACGCGGTCAAATTAAACAACCTTCTACCAATTCAGACAGGTAATTTGGGCCCAGCATATTCATGCATCTTGTTTTTTTCTTTTATAAAATCAATGGGATTTATGTTAGAAACGTATGGTCGTTTACATCCAGAACTAGCAAATTTGACAGCTTTGAAGATTGAATTTCTCATAATGAATTAAAGCGAAGAAGTAGAACAAGAAATTGTCGAAACTAGGGTGGATAGAAAGTCCTTGAGGCAAATGTGATAACTACTAGGCGTCTATGTATGTTTGAGAAAATAACTAAAGCAATCAAATACAATTCAAGACGTGATAATGAAGATAACATAGAAAAGCGATCAGAGAAAAGCGAAGAAAAAGAAAATCAGGAAAAGGTAACTCCTAAATCCTTTGAAACAAGGGAATTTACAAAGGCAAACGTAATATAAACTAGATATTTATGTTCTAAGAAAGAACTAACACAATAAAACATAATTCAGAAGGTGCAATCGAACGCAGCCAAAGAACAAAGATAGCAAAGAGGAAAAAGGGGTAAATTCAAGGGAGAGCAAAGAAGAAGAAAACCAAAAAGAAAAAAATCAAAATGACCACTGCAAACTTCAATAATTCCGAGAAACTTTGTAAAAAGGATCACCTCACAATTTTCTTCGTTGAATGAGAACTTGGAAATGGAAGAATTCTGTTCCCTGGATTGACGATAACGATCCTCCATGTGTTGTAATATGTAGCGACCACCTGATCATTGTGCTTCTGAAAGAGCAGAAGATGTAAACGGTAGCGATGGCTTTGAACTGTAACTCTTGTGATACGAAGATAACACAGATCCGCCAAATTTGAGGTTTTATTAGTTACAGAAATGGCAGCGGGTTAATCTTCTAGATTCTTTTTATGCTGAAAACAAATCCGTCTGCAAGAATTGCCAAGCAAGTCAGGTTTTGGAGTAACCTTAGGCTAAATGGTCGAAAGATGATAATTTTGACCAACTTTATGAATTTATTCTGGGGCAACAGTTTTCTGTTTCTATATTTCCGAAACAGTCATCGTATTGTACTAATTTTCAGTTTTATAGCCCATTTTTCATTGTCGCGATTTCTTTTTTCTGAGATATGCAAGTTTAAATTTATAACGCCGATTATGCATATTAGGGAACCAAATTTTGATTCACAGGCCTGCGAAAAATGAGTTTTGTCAGACCTAGTAATCAAACCTAATATGGTCTGATCGACGGGAGTGTATAAAAAGCTTTCAGGATAATATTCCTAAAGGTTTTTCATGCTGGAAGTCTAATATTTAATGGTACTTGTTCAGATTCTCCCACCGAGAACTAGAAACTGTATTCCTATGCTTGGGTACTAGAAACCTTCTGGTACGAGTTATCTTCTCGCAGTAAAATCAAATCGGTTGAGAGCCGCTTGAATGTGTGCCTGTCGAGGTCTCATGGCCGATAGGAACTATTGCTTCGGTTTCCTCCACTGAGGTCTAAACGGATGAGTGTGGTGATTAGTAGCAACCGCCTTGGAACTTCTGTATTTTCATCCATTTTGTTCTCCTAATCTGCTAATGGTGCTCCCTGTCTGACGTATTTTCACATTAAAAAGTGATTCTCTCTAGTTTAGTTGCAAATCACTCGTTTAGAAAACTAGTTTAAAGGATCCCATTTACATGTAGAGTCTTGGTAAGAGGAATTAACAGGAGCAATGTCGCCGAGCGTTCGTTCGGTCAGAGCCTCAAGTACTGGAATTTTCGCCTCGCTTTGACAGTGTATCCTGTAATGGTTTATTCGACGTTGTCAAAATTATCACTATAGACGTCAATATTATTTCACGAACTGAGACCGCTATCCTGCGGGTGTTGATGATGACCTCGCACCGATCAATTTCTCCAACTCTGGTAGTACACAGCAATTAAAACCCAATACCTTTTGTGATAGATTGTATTAAATTTAATGGGAATAATCAATAAACAACTTACTAAACGACTAATCGCTCGGATAGATCGAAATTATCATCTCTTCATCGACCTCCCATCGTATTCGTTTACCATCACGTAATCCACGTACATAATTATATCCCGCGGTAAATTCCGCATACTTTTCCGCCTTTATTAGGGAAAAACCTAACAGTACGGTAAGTTCAACGTACAAGTAAATAACCGTCCGAACCCAACCGTTCGACGGTTGAACCATCAATACCGAGTGTTAATCGTATGCGGCACCGCATCGTAACTTCGTATTCACATTATTTTACGGCGACCATTAATCAAATAACAATTATTAGATCTGTCCGCGTTCGCTAATGGTTTTAATTAATATTCCACTCCGGGTAGACGCGGTCAAGGATCATTGAATCCTAACGAGAATAAAAATATCGGTATAGAAACACGCACACACGTACACGAACCTGTACGTGCGCATGTATGTACTACACGCGGAACGCTAATTAGAAAATAATTCACTTTCGACTCTCTGTCTTGCCTACTATTATGAAGACACTCGTACAGAATGGATAATGGAGACGGAAATTTTATGAGTGTAACTCTTTGGTATTATTACGTACGTGCAGTTAATTAAGTCGTTTGCGTTTTAATATCGGGGCTTTATTTCTGGAAACTTCTTTAGCACTTCTTGTCAGTTCAAGCTTGATTTGGATACATTTCGATGTAGATACGAGGGCGTTTTTTGTATTTCAACAAACGACCACTTGGTGGCGTTATTGAAATGCGTCATTACTGTTTTCGCAAAATTTGACGTTTCATATTGTGAAAACCGTAGGAGCTTAGAGATTGATCGAGTAATTTGTTTACTGTAAACGTTTGAAAAAGCAATTTGTTACCCCCAGAATCGCGTTACTACTATCTATCCGAGACAGCAATAACTGAGGGGAACAATTGGCTAGAATGCCGGAGACGACAAGAACAAAACAAGAAGCGGTACATACGCTTGTCGCAACAGGCTAGCCAATGCCGTGCTCAGTTCAGTGGGAGGTCGTGTCGGTTCTTCTTCAATATCTAAATAACGGTCGTTGAATACAAAAGGTCTTGTCAGGGAAAAAGATAATATGGGCGCCAACCATGAAATTTGGTCAAGGGTCATACGAACTTACCAGATCTATTTTCATGGTTAAATAATCGGAACCTGTATAAAGATCGAAAACTGTTTGACGTCCGGAGTAACCAAGATCAGCTGGTAACTGCACGTTGATTCTATATGTTCAAAAGCTATTATGGAAAACAATAAAAATGCTACATGAAAACTATACACGACTATTCAAAATTTGTGTATTTAGCCTTTCGTTACATTTCGTTAAAAACATTGAAAAACTACATAAAATTTGAGATTAAATTAACTAAATAATGCAAATAGCGCGGTAACCGTAAGTCAATCTAAAACGTTTTAGCTAAACCTTCACAATATAGAATACAAAAATACGTGAGATTGATTGTTACTGTAAGTTATGCAACAGGCGATACAGGTCGGGTATGAATTTCTATATATATTTGAATATCAATGAATTTAATAAGTGATACGGCAATCTAGAAAAAAATGATTTTACAAGCTTGAATAATAATAACGTTAAATTTAGCGGAAAAGAATAATGCGAAATATGAACTATTGAAAATAAAAAGAACGGTTTACAACATATAGAATAAAATTGCTTAGCTGTTAAGTGTCATGGCTTCCGGGTGATGTCGTCGCATGGAGTCCTAATAGTTGTCTGTCTCGAGTGTTGAAAAAGGGGGTCGTTCGGAATTATCCGATGGGTTAGATGTTCAATTTTCCTTCGTTAACAAACCTTGATAGTGAGGTAAAGATAGAATGTGGTTCGATTAGGTACGATGTGGGTGGTTGGTTCGATCTCGGGTTTCCTTTTCCTCCGTGAACGGAGATGTACTGTAATAATACCTTAGAGGCTACGCTGATGAATCCCCTAGTACAGGGGTAATTACTATTTTCCACGAAAATACGATAAACGCTACGCGCACTTAAATTTTATCAGCCATAAGCTTCTCCGATATCATCACCGAACCGTTCAAGTCGACCGCTTGATACCTTCCTTCTCTTCCAAAACTTAGATACTATCTGAAGCTAACATTCGCTTCGCTTCTCGTGATTGAACGAATTCGAAAAACTCAAGCGACAACCAACACGCTGCGATGGGATGTGTTCAACGGTAATATCGTTACGCGATATTCGGAAATAAGTATTACGTGAAAGTAGTAAAATTTGAGCCTAATTTCTGATAAGTTAAATGAAATACGGAAACTGAACTAAATGAAATTTGTGCACGTAACAAATTGTGGGAAAGGATGGAAATTTTACGTAAATGCTTTCGTTGGATGATTTCTTGGCATTTTCGCAAAAGACCTAACCATCACAAAGGATTTTTACAATAGGGTTGAAGATTTTCAAAGTTGTTGTGCCTTCGGCAGTGATGAAAGAACCGGGATGGCCGACCAAAACCAGTCGTTATTCCAAAAAGCATCAAAAATGTCCTCGCCATCATTGAAGAAGTTGAAGTTATCGTGGTCTTTGCTTCTATCTCTGCGCATTTGTTTTCATGCCATTTTTCTTTCGGTATTCGTATTTTCTTTCCTATATCTGTTGGAAAAGTGTCCTAAGCATGTTTATCTTTATTCGTGGACGATCTTCTACTTTCCATCAGTTGTAGTATTCCTGCTGTTATCCATCGTTTGTTTGCTTCGTTTTTTCTACTCTCTTCACTCGGATTTTTTAACCTGGTCTTACAACTTTCACATCTTTCATTTACGTTATGATCCAGCAATTTCTCTCTTTTTTCACTCAATTCCTTATTAATTTCTGTGTTAGCTCTTGTTATTGTTGGGTCCTTTAAGTGCACACTTCTAATCGGTGGTTTCGGTTGTTTTTGTGTTTTTCTCAGTCACACTGCAAGCAAAGGTGTATAAATTCTAATGGCAAATATTTTCAAAAGCAATAAGGGAGTTTGTTACAAAAATTTATTTCTTTCCTAGCTTTCTTAACAACTTCAAAGGCATCCCTCGCGATAGCGTTTTCTCCTGTAACTACCGGCAACAAAGCTTTCGATTTAGACAAATTTTCATTCGACCTAGACTCTGAAGATGTTAGGAACGGTATCATCGAAACCTAGATTTCACAGTGTTTCCTTTTAAACCCAATGCTCTACAAGCTTTCTAGGAATTTCTTATTGTTACTATTGGGCCTTCAGAAATATGGGCGACTTGCAATTATGGGCTGCTCTGATTGTCTAGTGGTGGCTTACGTTGAACCACCGCTATTTCGTTCACAATCCCACAGGATTTAGTAGTCGTGGGGGACGAACGCTTAGAAGTGCAACGTTCTTTTGCAATCAAAACGTTTTACAAAAGCGGTGATAGTTTTGTCAAAGCGCAACGATTGTCTTGACCAGGGCCCCTAAAAAGGTTGTTTGTTATCGACGAATCTTCAGACTCACGTTTACTTTAGTTTACTAGAAATTGAAAAGTCGTATTAACACGTCAAAACTGGAAAATTTTGCACGGTAAATTCGAACGTTTATAATTTTTTATATATCTATTCTAACATTTACCGTTTTGCTAAGTTTCGGCGATTTTCGTCTATAGAATCCCTTAGGAATAAGTTGTAAACCGCTGAAAATCCGGGAACCACCAATTGAGAACCAGTGGTTTAGGTTTGGAATTGACGGCAACAATCCAATACCTTCAATGAAGACATGGGTTAGGAATTATAGGGAACACAAGCTCTGCGTTATCGAGAAAGCGGTAGCCGGAGAACAATAGTACATGTAGAGAAAAAAATGATGCGGTTGAAGATGGCATTCTACGCAGTCCACGACGTCCCACTATCCGTTGTACTGTATCGCTTGAATTGTCCAATAATAAGACGCATCCTTCACAAAGATTAGCATTTATATACTTATAACATGCAATTCATGCGTGCACCAGCTCAAAATGATACCGTCAGTAGAAGAACATTCTGCCAACAATTTCTGCAACTCTCAAAGGGAAATGAAAATGTTACCGATAACACGTTTAAGAATGACGAAGCCCACTGTCATCTCTTGTAGTACGTTAAGAAGCGAAACTATCGGTATAGGTCTCCAAATAATCCAAAAGGACTAAATGAGGTGTGAGCGGCAAGGTATGGTAAGGTCGCAATTATTAGGCCTTGCTTCTCTTAGGATGAAAATACCAATGCTGTGACCGTAAACCCTGAACGTTATGTTCAAATCTTGGATACATTTATAACTACCCAGTTGGCTTCTCATCCTGAAACTAACGAAAAAACGTGATTTCGACAAGATGGTGCGACGAGCCACTGTGCAAAAATATCCATGGAGCCTGTTGAATGAGTACTTTCGGACCACGTCATCTCGAGGAGTTGAGAATTTCCTTGTCCCGCGAGATCACCTGATCTCTCTGCTTGTGATTGCTTCTCTTTGGGATATCCGAAGAGTAAAGTGTTTTTGTGATCTGCCCCTCAAGAGATGTTCGAGCACGGACGGAAAATGCAGCAAGCAATAACAGAAATTTCCATCCAAATGCCGCACAATGTAATGGACAATTTCCGATCGCGTCAATGTCTACAAAGAAATGATGGTCATCTTACGGAGATTATATTCAAGACATATCGGGATTAACACCAGTAAGATTAATACTTCTGAATGGACTTAAATAGCCTTTAAGCAAAATTTCCAAAATTGATTATGAGCATTGGTCGTCTTCAAAATTGCCCATTCCTCTGACAGACCCTGGACCTCTGACTAAGTTGTAAGTTGGTTTAGAGAAACTTTTAAGGGATGTTATTCCTTCATCATTTACAACAACGAGCACTTAAAATCTTTAGTATACTTACACCAGATCTAGATCTAAACGAAGTTCATTACAAATTATAAGGCGTGAAATACTATTTTCTATTTCTATTCTATTTCTAATTGCACACAAGCCAAACTCGAGATTTACAAAATTTCAAAATAAATTTGAAAAGATACGTTATATCATACCTTTGCGGCTAAAATTTATAACAAAAAACAACGGAACGCGATAGGATATTATCTCTATTACACGAATTTCGTTTTTGCATATCAAAATTACCTTCGCAGGTATGTTCGGGGAATGTATGTATACACACATATCGTGCAAAATTAGCTCGACTTAGATAAGACTAATTGTTTTTTTAATTAAGTTTGTTAGTAGAACGTCCACGATTAAACATATTAAATGTGTTAGGAGCGAAAATATAGGGGCGTTTGTTATCACTAACTACACGAACGACCGATATAAATGTTGTTTTCCAGAGGAAAAAAAAACAAACAAACGGGAGCGAGATATGAAACCTCCATTCCTAACATTTAAAACTTAATTTAACCTAAAATCTAAATTATATCCCATCTGGTTATAAATTTAACCTAAATTTTCATAACCGCCATTTAAAGTTTTTGGCACGTGTACTCCTCCGTTTCGTCCTTTCCATCCGTTTTAAACCAAAAAAAATGTTTATGCTTTGATGATTTTTAATTTGTTAGACTTCTATCGAAATGTATATAAGTACCTCTATCTTGTCTTTTTGACATAATTGTCAATCATCCTTATTTTTCTAGATATCTGTTGTATATGTGGCCTACCGCCGAAACTAGTTTCGAAATAAGTTTTATGTAAGCAAGGAATAAAGGGGAAAACTTTGCCTAAAAAATATCGTCGTACAAAGCAGTCTAGTGACTGCCAACCGCAAGGTCTTTAGGGTTGGAGGAAAAAGGCATATTTCGATCACGTTTCCCTGTATCATAGATAGGAAGTAACGTCGCGTCGGTGGCAGCTGGATCATCTTGGACTCGGGGGCAGACGCGTTACAAACATACCATCTGCAGGACGTCGATGGAATTAATGATTCTTTCTTGTAAATGGCATCCGTGTCACGCAGAATAATTCACATGACTTTGTCCGATTTTATAACGCGCATCGTAAATCTAACGCAGATTTTACCGTCAAAATCGTTGAAGACGAACGTGTTTACAATCATCATCGGAGCCATAAAATCTGCGGCTTGCGGTGGTGATGGCATTATTATTAATATGACCGGACTACGTTGTCCTGTCATAATACCTTTTATTACGCAAATAATTAAGGGCAATTTAATAAGAAATAGCTTGATGATAAATGCCTAACGGCAATTACCGTCATGTTTTCCAGCTCAATTTTCTTGGGATTCTTCTTTTCTTAATATTGGTGTTACCACTGGTATGTTTTTCGTATGCTGGAGTCATGCTGTTGTACAACCTCACAGTTCTTCGCCGGGTGAAATATGAGGACGGTTTGTTGTAAGATTGAGTTTTCAATAAGGAAGTTATTCTACTGTGAAAAATGTATTTTATCTCTCAACATAATCCCATTTTCCTTCCACACACTTAGCTCAGTTCTTCGAGCCATTCAAAAAATAATCTTTTGGAAACTCTTCAAAACAGGCATTTGTCTCGGATATCACCTCCCTCATTTATCTGAAATCTCTTTCCATCGAACCGTTTTTTAAATCTTGGAAACAGGAAAAAATCACTGAGAGCCATATATGATGAATATGGCGGATGAGGCTGCAAATAGTAACTCAATTTGTTACTAATTTTGTCGACGAATGAGACGGCGCATTATCCTGATGGAACAACGCTTTTTCCTTCAACAAATCGTTTTTGCTTAAGTTCGGCTTGAAAAGCTATCAGCACACCAGAATAATATTCGCCAGTTACCGTTTCTCCTTCTTGCAAATAATCAAATCATCTTTGTTATCTCAAGGAAAAAGTCGCCATGATTTTATTGGCCGGTTTTTACTTTTTTGAGGGACACCTTCCTCGTGAAAAGTACGTTGTTTCGATCGCATTTTTGTTTGATGGAGTATAATACTTTATCCAAATTTCATCTAGTGTGACATATCCAGGGAAAAGATCCCTTGGATTAAGTTTGAAAATGATCAAACATTCTTCTGAATTTTTAATGCGAGCCCGCATATGGTTAGCGTTAAGCAAACGCGGCACCCATTTCGTCGATAGTCTTTTTTTATATGTATCCGGGTGAATGTTTTTTGTTCTGATTTGGACTTGTTTTCAACTAGTGTTAGGTCATTGAAGTCGTTACTATTAGCCAAATTAACATAATTTCTTTTCCCTTCGTTCTTTTTCTTCTCTTTTCCCTTCACATATGTAAGCAATTTGTGTATATCTAAATGGGATACTTTATTTAATTTTTAGGTTTTGGTAAATAACATTATGTAATAAATTATTATTATTATTATTATTATTATTATTATATTTCAAACCTGCATGCAAAATGTTGCGTATTCGCTACTTTTAACAGCACAAAACCACTTACAAATCATTCCATGGCACGGAGCACATTCACAATAACATTTACGTAACTTTTCCTTCGTGTTCTAGATTATTATTCCACGCAATGAGTTATTCTTAATTAACAGTCCAAATTCTTCTTTCTTCCATATTTACACAACGAAAATTAATACGAAACAACTTTCTTCCTCAGATTTGTGTAAAATTTTGACAGCAGACACCTGAAGCAGAGCGGAAGCCAACGACATAATCAGCGTAGCGAAGGTATGGCTAACCTTTGAAAAATCACTCTTTCGTGAAGTCGCCTTTGTATATCGATTAAAAATCAGATTTTGTCGAAATTAAATAGAAAATCAACAAGTCGAAGTAATGTGCTTTTCTGTTTTTGTAAGGACTGCTTGGTCCCCTCGTAGATTATACGTCGCATTGCCAGTTTCTTCCCCAAAATCGACCTGTTCAATCCACAATTCTTTAATACGCAAGTGACTGATTAATTGGATATCACCACTCCAACAATAGTTGGGAATCACCTCCCTCTCTCTCTTTATACTAAATGCGTTCATTAAGATTCTACCGCTAATGGGCCATTGCTGAAATAAATAGCAAACTACTTGTTAGCGTCGTTCTCTTCGAACGCATCCTCGTAACGAGAGGACATCCATAACGATGCACGGTGCAATTTTCATAGGGGTACGGCTTTATGACAGGTAGCAATTAAAATGCGTTCGAGCTAGTCGAGGAAGGAAGCGGCCTACCGAGACTAATTAATGCTATTAGTACTTTACTGTCTTTTAATCCTTACCAACGAGAATTACTCATCCAACGTATGCCTGTTATGTACTATCGTGGTCTGGGAAATTGGCCGGTAGGACGTCATTAAACACCTGTTTGATTACAGTCTCAGTTCATGCAATAAGATTGACATTGTCAATAATGACGATTTTACAACGTGCAATATGAAATTATACCTTGTCAAAGCATAACGGAGGTTTAAGTAGCTGAGACTGTGACCGATGGAATTTTTGGTGACATCGGTCAATTGGCATGTCCGTAACTGTACACATATTGCTTCATGCTTCATTTCCTGAACAAATGTAGAAATAAAATCGATTGTCCGCACAGCTAGTATAAACACATGCCGTCAAGTCTATAAAGCGAAGAAAGCTTCTAAACTAGAAAAAGGCTCTGTATATCAAACAACTATTTCTGATTAACTTTGTAAACAAAGTCGTGTTTTCGAAAGCTTCCAAATTAGTTTGCCCTGTTTTATCCATTTCTAATTGCGCCAAGGTAAGAACAAGTATCAACATTGTATTAAATGCGATGTGGTAGATTTTATATTGAAATGATTGAAACGAGTTGTCTTTGCTGCTTACAGGAAGAAACGATAGAACCAGTCACGTTTAGTGAAAAATTGTGCTGCAAAAGTTAGAAATCCCAGTCGTTTTCATCTCTATCCAGACAAAACCTTTTCCAAAATTTTTTCGGATTGTATGAACAACTTTCCGCCCTTTCTTAAAGAAGAAGTCCTAAAGGCTGTTGGGATATCACCTAGTTTCTACATGTCATTTAGAAATTTTGATACTTCCTCGCTTTCTCGCAAAGTGTGACCCAATATTTTGATGTTTATATCTATTTTTATTTATTTAATCTTTTGGAGAAGAAATATTGAGGAGCAAAGTCAAATACAATTATAAAAATATTTTTGGAACGTGGCACACCCCTTTCCTTTTTAGTGGAAACAAGAAACACTCTTCGGGTCTGGTATGTTTTGCTCTTCTTCCTTCAAAAATTCTAAAACGCCGGTCTACCTCCCTGTTTCCCAACATGAATATCCAAACGTTCTTTGGAGCATAAGTCAGTTTTATATGCACTCCTCTGAAGACTATCCTACTTTTAGAAAATTTAGTTTGGGGTGTTCACATTTATCAAGTTCGAAGCAAAATTCTCAGGTCACCTGCTCACCTTCTTCCTGTTCGAAGTTAGCGCCTAACCATTGTTGACGTAGAAAATAATTTTCCTTCATTTCTTGAGCATTTTATACCCTTTGGAAAAGTTCAACGGCAAGACCTTCGGGCCGAAGTATAGCTTTCGTTTAAGTTCTAAGGATTGTGAAGGTTTCCTTCATCCTCGTCATCTTCGCCACAAAGGTTGGCATGTTTATTTTTGTGTTTCCTTGGAAATTTGGACAATAATCCAACAATTTTTTGGGCGCGAATCAGTTTTACCTTCGCCTCCTGAAAACTTTCCTCCTTTTCGAAAATTTATGTTCATGGTCACCCGCTTCGAAATCAAATTTCTGTCTCACCTGCTAACGTTATTCTTATTTGAAATGGGCATTTACCAATGATTGAGGTGGATGGGATCCGCATATTTAGGATCCAAAAGAGAGCGCTAAAGATTTTGACACGAAATTACTGAAGAACAAGTTGCACAAATTTGTTTGGAGATCTAAATACTACGAGTCTATCGTGCGTCTATATTTGGCAGCTGCTGTACGCTAAACCAAATTTTGACAAATGGCCAACGTTAAGTAAAAATATTCACTGCATCCGAAACGCATGCACACTAGAAATTCCTAGGCGCAGGCTTGAGTGAAAAAGGTCCTCAGTACATGGCCGTTAAATTATATAGTAAATTGCCCAGTAATGTTAAAACAATGTCCATTGATAAATTTAAGCATAGAAGTAAGAAATTGCTAATTGAGAAGGGCTACTACTGTGGTAACTGAATTTTTAAATGGTACATTGTGATGTTCTCTTTATGAATGTGTCGATGTCTTTTATAGCAATTCTCTATATTATTATGTATTGATATGTTATGTGATTTTGCATTGTTGACGTTTCCCATCCCCTTCATGGATCGAGAGGAATAAAGAATATTATTATTATTGTTATTATTATTATTATTATTATAAAATATTTCTCCTTAATTTTTGCACATTTTTGGAGCTTCTGGAAAGTGCGCATCGTCAACATGTCCAGACGGAACCACGGCTCTCGTTTAACTCCAAAGGATTCTGAAGATTTTGTTCATCCTCTTCATGTTGGACATTAAGGTGTGGCACGTTCTGTTTGGTCTTTTGGAAATTTGAAATCGTTTACGACTTTAACAATTTCTAAAAAAGAAGAAAATCTAATTTAAAGTTCTAATTCGTTTATTCCAATGGTAGTCCGGGCTTCTTCAAGCTTACTCGTGGGCGAACAAATTAAATTATAAATATGCCGAAACTTCCCAACGTATTCGCATGCAAATTCGTCCCGAAATTGGAAAAAAGACGTCGACGACCGCCAGAAATTCGTACGTCAATTTTAATGCATTTTCGGAGGGTTGTAAATACTCAGTTAACCTCTTGATCTCCGCGCAATAATTCAGCCCGTTTAAACAGGACCGGATTTTAAAAAGGTAACAGAGAAACAGATAAAATTTGAACGGAAAAAATATGGACGGTCATAAATATCGTCGAAAGAGAGGGCCGTGGCGGGCTTCGCCCGCTTTTGTGTCTGCTCGCGCGAATAAATTTTTAACACCGACGATGCTGAATATGATTAAATGTTTATGCGGTCGTTTTTATTGTAATATTCATTCCTCTGCCGGTTTACACGCTAGAAACTCTCGCCTTATTATTACATCCTTTACGACCTTACCGAGCACGTCGCGAAAATTTTCTTTCTCGAGCGGTCGCTTAACGACTCCGAATCGAAAACGTTTCTTCCTTCTCGCATTCGCGAATTCGTCGGATCGTTGAGAGTTAAAAACGACGACCGTTCTCGCGTCGTAATTTAATTTAGTAACTGGAAACGCGCCCCGCGGAGATAATACGCGAAATTAGATATCGTTCGTGGGAGCGAGGGAGAAAAAGCGACGAGGTAATCAGATTAATGAGCGGTATTTTTGTCTTAATGCGCCTTCCGAACTGGCTAACGAGTTTATAATCACTCGCCGATTTTTGTACCCGACACGAAATAATACGAATTGCGGCGGCATGCATGATGTTATTCGCGAACGAAAAGATAGCTAAAAAGTAAGTTGCGACCCGGCCATTGAATGATCGGAGGTAATTTGTTTATAATTAATGATTGAGTGGGACGAAACTGGAGCCTTGTGGTAGCTAAGTACTACGGGCTGGAATCAGTGTAAGAAATAGGAAGTTAGAACTTTGAGAAATGAGCGATTTAAGCCTTTAACCACATACTCGGGAGAGATCCTCCTATAACATATCTAAGACCCGTCAAAATCGAAAGCGGAGTCGTCTGGTATTCCCCTTGTAAGATAAACGCGTCTAACGTCGAGTGCATTTAAGCATGTATAATGCGACAAGAATTTCAAAGCAAAGCTTATTTGTTTATATGTTTTAAGGTATGAAATACCCTGTATACACTTTTGAATCGCATAGGATATAATGCTTGGTAATCTTTAGCTTGGGCAAACAGTGGTAATTACAAAATAAGTTACGACAGCCTACATATACACAGAACTACTCTCGTACAGCATCGATTAAGTACTTACTAGATTGGGGAGTCGGCGTTGTTGTCGTCGTAACTTATTTCGTAATTGTACACTGTTACCGCTGTTTGCCCAGACTAGTCATCTGACTAATTATATATTTGTTACATATTACACACTGCGGTCAGAAGACCGCTTGCCGTCGAAATAGGTAGCTGTACGATTACCTCACGAAGTTAACAAGAACATTAATGTCTTGAGTATCGGTACTCGGTAGAAACAAAAACTCAGACAAAAGCCATAAAATATTAAGAAAGTATCCTTATTTAAAATTCTATTGAGTTGAAGATCCAACTGCAGTCTTAGGACAGCTGACGCCTTTTCAGTGTTAAATAACAACTACATATATGTTCTAAAGAAAAAAATTATATAATTCGTTGCGAATCTCGATATAAGGAGGGAAAACGAGGTAAAAAGAAATGAAGATAACAAAAGGGAATGTAGAACAAAACCGGAGAAAGGGAAAAAAGCGCGAACAGAAAATTAGAGGAGAGAGCAAAAGATTCTTTCCATTCGCCCATTCTTGTAATTTTCTTGTTCTCAGGCTACGATTCCTGAACGTTTCGGAAATACGATCCGCTTCTAAATTTTCTATTCCTCCATTAAATAGGAGTTGAAAATGAACAGGAGGATCGTGAAGGAACGGGAAGGGATCTACGAATGTAACCAAGTCGTATACGTTCTAGAAACTAAACCAATAGGATTAAATTCGACGTTTGTCGTCGTATGGAGTTAGAGAATAAATAATAGGGAGATACAGAAACAGGAAGGGTAAGTCCAGAAAAGGCAAGAAGAAAAAAATGAACGAAAGGGAAAAGAACGCGAGAGAACCGAAAATTAGAGGAGAATGAGGAATTTGTTGCTCCTTCATTAAGAAGGAGTTGACGATAAAGCGGGAAATCGTTAAGAAGCAGGAAGGGCAATACGAAGGTGACCAAAGCATATACGTCCTAGAAATCAAGCAAATAGGATGAAACTCGAAGTTCACCGCATGGGGCTGTAGAATAAATAATAGAAGGATTCGGAAACGAAAACAAGAAAGGAGAAGACCAAGGAAACAGGGACAAAAGACAAAAGGAAACAAAAGGAATTGGGAGTATACACCTATAAGAAGAAAAGCAAATACAGAATGGTCTGTGCAGAACTCGATGGAATCTGAATGCTTGGGAAAAGAAACGCGCTATTTAGTTTTGTCTAAATTTTTAGACATGTTTAAACATCAAATCAATACAACACAATTCAAAGCTTAATGTATAAGGAGAATTAACCGCAAAAAATTAAGCGAAGAACCGATATAAAGAAAGCAAAGAAAAGTTAGAGAAAATTTTGAGGATAAGGAAAAAAGAAGAATGATCATGCCAAAGCAACGAAGAAGTTATTACCCAATCGGAACTTTGAAACTCAATTTCTTTACACTCTGACACAATTCCTCAATTGCTCGTTGGTTCGGGATCGTCAACGCCAAAATCTTTTGCTTAAGAAGGTGCCAAGCACTCCTAAGCAACTTCTCATTCCTATTTCCTATTTGCAATATTCAAGGCGTCGTTGACACATTCCGTAGTTGAAATGTACACGCCTAATCGTTATTTGTTGGCGTTAATCTCTACCTTTAAAGCACAATTTTTTTAGTGCATTCAATAGGAATCGCAATTTCAAGAAAACCGAAAAGTTACAGGAAATTTTGACGAAGAGAAGAAAGGAGAATGGCCATGCCAAGCTACAAAGAAGACAATTGGCCCGTTTCGTGCAATTAGCCAATCGGAACTTTGAAACTCAAATTTATTTACCCTCTGACGCAATTCCTCAATCGTTCGATGATTCGAGCTCGTCAACACCAGATCTTTTGTATAACAAGGGATAACCTACTTGGTATTCTTATTTACTGTTTGCAACATGCAACTCATAATCGTCATAATGCTTAGCTAAAATGTGCGCCCTTAATCGTTGTGTGTTGATGTTAATCTGTATCTTTAAGGCATATATTTTCTTGGTATATCCAACAGTAATCGCGATTTAAAGAAAAACCCTACGGGATCAAAGAAAAGTTACAGAAAATTTTGAGGAAAAGAAGAAAGGAGAATGGCCAAGCCAAAGCAACGAAGAAATCTATTGGATCGGTTCGTGCAATTAGCCAAAATCAATTTTCACCCTCTGACACAGTACCTCAATTGCTCGATGGTTCACGGTAATGAGCGCCAGATCTTTAGCTTAACAAATTGCCAAGCACTCTTAGGCAACTTTTTATTTTTATTTCCTATTTGCGACATGCAACTCATCATTGTCATATTGCTTAGTTGGAATGTATGCCCTTAATCGTTGTTTGTCGACGTTAATCTGTATCCTTAAAGTACAAATTTTCCTGGTATATACAACAGCAACGACGATTTCAAGAAAACCCTAAACAAACACCCCTCGCTCACTCAACTCGAACGCCTTCCTCGTTTGTACCCCTACGAAGGCTCGAAACAATACAAATTATCGGAATCGCATATTAAATTTCTTCGTGTCGTTGTTCGTCGGTTTTATTTTCGGATCCCTAGGCAAATACTTGGAAACGCATTAAACGACTACCTCAGCTAATACTTTCCCTTAGCACTTATCCGATAAACAACGCGGCAAACACTCGGCTTTTGCAGCTGTCCCGTGTAAACAAAAGGGGTTTCGTCGTCGTCGTCGTCGTCGTAGCAGCTCATCTGCCACGGCCGTCGTCCTCGTCTTCTTTCGTAGGAAAAAGTTCTACAATTCTAATTACACGTCTACTACCTACTACCTACTACCTACCGCTTTCTGTTTTTCCAACGTTTTAGAGAAGACGAAATCCTACCCTCTTCGTCCCCCGTTTCGTCCCTCGCGCCGTCCGGTATTTACCTTCTTCCTCGGCCGAGGAATAATTTAGAACCGGCACGCCGGAGAAATCTTGGATTGGCTTCTTCTTTCGACCGGGCGAGTCCGTTCCCCGGCAAGATAATTATCTACTTATCTGATGTAATAGGTTTCGGAGTTTGCACAGGTAGCAGCACGGAAGAGTAAATTTTAATATTTTAACTCTTCGCTGGATGCTGTTTAAATCTGTGTTCGTGCGCTTAATATTTCGAAATTATCGGAGGATGCCGTTTGCCGTTAAGTACAAACTCACTTAGCCGTAAATGATCAGAAATATAACCGATATCGAACTACCAAACTCCATAACCTTCCTATACTCACGTCAAAATGAAAGACGTATACTATACTATATAAGTCGGTCTCACAGACCATATGCGTGAGTATAGGAAGGTTAAAGAGAAGAATTCAATCAGTAGATTGCGCCGAATTTTATTGTAAGATGGCAGTGTGTTTACTCATTGTTAGTTAATAAACGCTGTTAATCGTGCAGGGGAGCTGAAAGATCATCATTAAGTTTGAGATTCATAAAATTGCTGCAATTTTCAAGAAAGTCTACTTCCGATGGATTTGAGCTAGTAAGCGGATGTGAATCATTCAATACGTCGCTAATCGTATGATACGAGGGGCTCTTTTTATCTTTATAGAAACGACCACGAAGTGGCACTATTGAGATGTGTCATTGCTACTTTCTCGAAATTTGATATATGTTAGTATGAAAACAGTGACACTTTAGAAACTGACACAGTAATTTGTTTCCAGTGAACGTCTAAAGAAGGAGATTTTGCGAAAGAATGGAAATTTTAGATTTTAGAAAAGGCCTTACTCAAAAACGATGCATAGAAGTGCCTCGATACGGTAGTTAAGACTTGCCAAAAGGAATTTATGTAAATTCCGTTGTTATCGTTGCTTTTTGAAGTCCAAAAAGACGGTGAATGCATGGTAATTTTTCTATTGCTTAATTGGGGTTAAATTCAACAACAAACAAGGAATTTACAAAAAAGCTGGTTGATAAGACATAGCTATCGTAACGAATGGACGATATGCAAAATATCGAACCTGTAAACTTACCGGTTCTTCACTTATTATTGACAAAAAATTAAAGCCCTAGAAGCTCATAACATTGTAAAAAACTAGTATTTTATCGTTACACACACTACTTTCAAAGGTCAGATGTACAATTTTGAAAGTAGTTTCAGAACCAATAAAAAAACGATCTTGAATAGAAATACCTTACAGCCTTAATCCTAATCCACTAGAGAATTTATTACCCTGCGTAGTCGAGATCTTTGCCGGAAAAGCAATTCCCCAAAATCGCTAAGCAGCTCCGTTAACCGTTATTAAGATGAATAATATCGAGCGCTTTGCATTATAAACCGAAACTAGGGAGCATTATTGCGCCTTCGACGGGAACAAATTCCCCCTATTAGTCGACGAGGTGGTGGCAGCAACTCCGTTAACTCTTCCAAGTTTCCAAACCGAAGGAATAATTTTACTTAATTTAACTACTCGAGGATCGAGATTTTTGTAGTACGGTGGAATTTCGGAATGCGCTTAATTAATTGCGGCGTCTTGAGATATTTCCTCGAAGATCGTTTCGGACCGGACGGCGATCGCTCAAGCCGTCCGTGCGTCGTGATGAGGGGGCGAACGGGGAGGGCGGCTGAGGAAAGGAATATTTGCGGAAAAAAGGGGGGAGTGACGCGTAATTATCGGCGCGGCTCGTAATTTTTCGGTCGAAAATTTAAATGGAATGAGTTTTGCGAGTCATTATCGAAGGAAAAATGTGCGAGAGACGTTTAAGACTATTCGAGTAAATAATCGTTTACGCTTACGAACCGGAATAAAATGGGGGTACTTTTTGGAATTCGTGGCGGAAAGAATTTCCCTTAACGTAGTATTAATTTTACAAACACTAACTAGTCAGCGATCTTCAGTACGCTTCACCATTGAAACAACCATACGTATCATCAACTTTATCGAGCGCTAACCGAAGAAAAATAAAAAATTAATAGGTTCTTTGTAGACAAATTAATTATATTGATAAATTTATAATGGACCAGCGGCAGGTACAAAAAAGAAGAGCGAAAAGCTCTTACAGTGGACGAACGTCGGGAGGCGTCGTGTTTATAATTATCATACTTAAAAGGCCCTAGGTACTCTCCTTATCTATCTCTGCCTTCGACAGTCGTCAAACGATTAATTACTTTTTATTTGTCCAATAAACGGACTGATCGACAGGCACGCATCTGATTAATATTTATTGATTCTTAAATTATAAAGCCGGTCCGGTGTTTCTCCTATCCTAGCTTCGCGTCTTTAATGTAACGAAAAGCGCCAGTCAGAGATTTAATCAGGGGAAATTTGAATATTGGTCGTTGCAAGGGCGACGGCTGATGGATCCAGGCACCAGATGTGTTTGTATGTAAGCACGAACGTTGTAATTTCGTAAGTCGGTTTCGGGATAATTTGCCCCGTGGAGATGAGGAAATTTAACACACTTATTCAAAGTACATATGTTGGTTGAAGAAGTATGTCCGCTAACATCTATAAAATTAAGCGAAAACAAATAAACTGATAGAATGATAATATTCGAATCAAGTCACGCATAAAGAGGGGAACTTAATGCAGCAGTCCAGAACAATAGAATTTTCTTAGAAGTATATTGTAGTATATTAATATTCACATGGTTAATTGCCATTAAATAATATATCATTAATTGCAATTCAATATATTAAAATTTACAGTAATATGTCGGGGTTTCGGATGTTCATGTTCAAGTGACATTTGGTTTAGTTTTGGGTTATATTTATACTTTTTCGATACCACGCACGCCACCTTCTAAGCATTTTATTACCCTGCGGGTGTTAGCTTTTTTCGTAAGTCCAACCGGAGACGTTTAATGAGAGAAAACAATGTAACTAGAAATAAAATGATCAATTATTATAAAAAGCATCGATTAAAAGATAGAAAGCAACTTGACCATTTTAACACACATATTCAACACTTTCACATCACAAGAATTCCTGATAACCACTGGATATAAAAATCCAAGGAGACCTGGGCATCAGCAACATAGATCTCTATAACAACGTCACACCATGATGAAGTGTTTTCTCATGGAAAACAGTAAACAGCTAGTTATTTGGACAACGGAGAAATAATGCTTTTGTAACGATTTTGTAGTCTTGGTTTCCGAAAAAATGAGGGTATGTTTGGTTGACGACGCGAAACGACAAAACAGAAAAGTAATCAAAGTACGTTTTCATTGCGTTGAATGTGGGTTCAAATAGAAGTTTCAGCTATATTTGGACCAAAAGGGTTTTAAAGGAAGTGTCCATAGAAAATAGAGCTACACCGAAGAAAGAATTTAAAAGAGGGAATCCATAAAAAATAGAGCTGCACCGAAGAAAGGATTTAAGAGGAGATCCAATTATATACTGACACACACACAACACCATAGGTAATTATTATCAAACTTATGTCAAATATTTCTAAAATTTTCTAAATATAATGTGTTATAATTCATGCTTTTTATGATATTGTTAGTTAAGGACTAAGCCGGTGCATCTTGTTAATAAAATTATGTAAATTCCCAGTACAATATACATATATAAAGCGTATTGTGTAGGATTACAAGTACGTATCCAAGAAACCAAACGATTCTGTGAAACAAATTTCATAACGAGCGCTCCCAATAAAATCGAAGCAACGAGGAAGATGGCAACTTAAACAATAGGAAGAGATGAAACACCTAACATAAATTTGAGTTGTTTATATTCGCAGAGCAGACAACAGAATTGGACGTCCTTAGCGAAACGAATTTGCAATAAACAAATTCAGCATAATCGAGCAACAGTAACACGATGAATTCTATTAACGCAGGATGCATAAAAAGAAGCAGCAACACAATGCTTCTGTATGAAATTGTAAATCAATAAAAACGTTCTTTTAAATTGTAAATAAAACACATATTTTGGATCAAAGTTGGGAATTTTTTAATTGAAATATATTGTAGAGACTCCCCAATTTATGAACTAGGCGCAAACATCGATTCTTTTGGCAAAATTTTTAATCACATATTTGCATAATTGTGGCGCAATCTTACTAATCGAGGCTATCGATGTTGGGCTTGGGCTCTGCAATCGTTGTTGGATTATCCTCACAAACTTCATCTTTCACGTACCCGCGGAAAAGGATTAACTGACGGTGTTAGATCGCATGATCTTGGTGCCCAATTGACACCCCTCAACGCGAAATCAAACGTTCATCAAATTTGGGTGTCAACAAATCGCGTTTTTCCCGTCAGCTGTGTGGTAGGTTGTCCCGTTCTGTTGAAACCACAAGTCGTCGACAAACATATCGTACAAAATAGGTCATAAAAGTTAGTTGGCTGGTCTCTATAGCGCACTCCATTGACCTTAATAACAGCAACCGCTACATTTTCGAAAGAATAGGGTCCAATGACATCGCCAGCCCAGAAAACTTACAACAAACTGTTGAAAACTTACCAAGCAGTGACACTAGCTGAATATAGTTGTTGTTTAACAATTTCCCTTGGATTTTCAAAAGACCAGATACTACTATTGTGTTTGCTAAGGTAGTCATTCAAATGAAATCCAGCTTCGTCAGAAAAGGTGACTTTGTCTGAAATTCCGGTGATGAAATCACCAAATTGTCGACGTTGGTCATGATTTGCTGGCTTCAATTCTTGCAGCCACTGGACTTTAGAAGACTTCAAAGCCAAATCCTTGGGCAATATACGCCATGTTGTGCTCGCGTTCAAGCCCTTCAATTGCTGGGATCATCGTGGAAATCGTAAATTTGGATCCTATTCAACATTATCGTTCAAAACAGCAATATTTTCCTACGGTTTCGGTGTTGCTACGTTGTGTACTAACCCAGTTGATTCAAATTTTTCCAACTAAATTCTTAATTGCCGGCCTTGATGGACGATTATAGCGACGGAAAACATCCACGATTTTACGAATTAACGAACCCCCATTTCCATAACGGATTTGAATTGTTTTTATGCCTTTTTCGAGAAGAACTGAATCCATCTTGTTAAATTGTAGACCTTCTACTGTACATAACCACAAACTGAGTGATGTATCTGTCATCTTAACTAAAGACCAACGTATCGATGAAATGAAGTTCTTATTAAAAAGACTTTACCAATAGCAAGAAAAACATTATATATTCTTTATTCTCTTATTCTTCTTTTACTATTTCTTTTCTCCTCATTGATGGTAGGACCAAATGAAATTCCGACCAAGGACGTCAAATCCTCTGCTGACACTTTGCGCACCATACTAACCCAAATTTGCAGTCTTTGCTTTTAAAAGGTATCCTCAGATATACTAAAGCATTGCACCTATTATAAGATACATACACAAATCTGGAAAAGACGCGATTTTAAAACCTACACACCAATAGCATTAATATCAGTCATATTGAAGATATTAGGCAAGGCAATATTAAATAGAATGAACTTTACAGAAACCAATAACATTTTAAATAAATATCAGAATAGATATGTAAAGGGAAGGTTAACTGAAGGACACATACATGAGGTAATTGCTAAGGTCTTAAATAAGTTGGCAAAAAGAAAAAGTAACAAGAATTTTCTTAGATTTGTGAGAAGGCTTTGGTAGTATGAATCGCAAAATACTACTTCAAAAACTAGAGACAATAGGACTCAGAGGATTGATACATGACTTAACAAAGTCATACATACTTGAAAAGCTCACAACCGTACAATCATTGGATCAAATTGGAAATATACAGTGACGGGTATTCCACAAGGATCTATTCTTGGACCGCTGTTGTTTCTACTGTATACTTATAATTAAACTGGGCAAATATGCGGTATGATCAGCCTACTATCCTTTTCACAATGTAATATTATATCACAGAGGACAAAGGACAGATGACTCATCATACCGCATACTTCCCCAGTCTACGTATGATCTACAAAGTTTTGTTCCGTATATTCTTACTCTAACTCGCTTAGTACCGGACTGGTGAAATATGCCCTACACAATGCGAAGGTTCAGGCAGCGAGAGCCGGTCGGATCGAAACGTAGCAGTTTTAAAATCCTAATATGAATCTGTTACCTCCAATATATGGCGAAAGAAAGAAAATTCCACTGAGCGAGCCAGGAGGGATACGATATACGTGTGTATACGGCGCGGTGGCTCCGAAACTCTTTCAGAGAAAAGTAAGAAGGATAAAAAATTTAAGAAGATATGCTTACTCTGTTAGCGGATGTTGAAAAGCTTGCCAAAGAGATGGCACTAATGGTGGTTGCTTTCGACCTAGTTGGCCGAAAAAACGGTTTTTGGCTTTTTGGGGGCAGATGTCCATTATTTCTGGAGTATAATCGTGTATTCTAGTTTCATCTACTGCGATATATCGACGGAAAAGTTACTTTGGAAATGTTTGAAGATAGCCAAGCATTCTTCTGAATTTTTAATGCAAGGCCAAGTTTGATCAGTGTTAAGCAAACGCGGCACCCATCTCGCGGATTGCTCCTTAATATTTAAACATTGATGCAACATATTGTATACCCGTTCGGTGGGAATATTTACATCATTAGCTATCTCACGCACGACGATCGCTAATTGCAAGGCAATGAATTTAATCAGCCATTTCCGGAATAGTTACAGTAAATGACGGTTCCGGACGTTCTGCATCATCCGTGCTCGTATGGCCACTTTTAGAAGCAGAAAAACAACTAACAAATCATTGCATGGGGCGGAGCACATTCACGATCATATTTACGTAACTATCCCTCAGTTTTCTTAATTGTTTTTCCAACGTAAAAAAATCAAAATCAAATTTTTTTAATTATACACAAAGGCAAAAACAGACTTTTTCAGTGAATCTACTACCTAAAATGTTTTGTATTTTTACTATTATTATTATTTATTACTATTATTGTTATCGTTTAATACGGTAGTGTAAAGAAACATTATTTTTAGAGATACTCAGGTTATTTTTGATATGTTCTGTGCGCAAGCGCGCTAGAACCAGAGTAAAGAAAAGAAAGAACCAAAAGCTTTTAAAACTTCTGTTTTAAGCCCGAAACTATATCGGTTACATCCGAGCGAAATATAGAAATAATAATAATTCAAAGTCAGTCATCTCGAATTCTCGGTTCGTCGATGAAACTTCGAATTGTCTCGTAAATTCCGAACGTCGCGCGTAACGTAGACCCCGGAGTGGTAATCATTTATCTTCGCATGGACCTAACTGCGGACACACATTTATTTTATGATAGCGACTATAAAATTTGATAACCGCTTATTAAGCCTACTTATTGATAGACCGTCGTCGGACGGTCCGATCCGATCCGTCGATTTATACTTTTTTAAATTTGTTTTTATCGATCTAACAGAGAGAGACAATTACGGCCTAACTCGACGGATATGTGGATATACCGACGTGCCGGGGCTCGTTTGTTTGTATAGTCGAGCGGCGACAGGTTGAAAATCGTCGTGCAATTTACATAATTGTTTTCGCCGTGTGCGTTTTACTCGTCTCGCTCGATACGACGGCGATTTCGATGCCACGTTGAGTTATTTAAGAGCGATTTTTCTCGATTAATTCGTCGTGAGAAAATCGAAAGTGAGAAAATATAACGAGAAATCGGAGGGGAAACGTTTTAGCAGATTAATTTTTCAGATATTCATGAGATCGTCATGAAAATCACAGAATTATCCGTCAAAATCTGCAGGACGCAAGTTTGATGATAATTTCTCACCAAAATTGTAGTTTCCTTCTTTCCTTTCCTTGTAGACAAATTAACGCAGAATTATCCGCCCAAATCTGCAGGCCGCACGTTTCATGGTAATTTCTCCTCAAAATTGTGATTTCTTTTTTCCTTCGTAAGTTTTATCGCCATTCCTCTCTAAAAAATGTGGTTTTCTCTTTCCTTTCCTTGTAGACGAATTAACGCAGAATTATCTACTCTCCTCTGCAGGTCACGAGTTTTACGGTCGTTTCTCCCCAAAATTGTTGTTTTGTTTTCCTTCTGCTCCATCGAAAAAGTGGGCAGTTTATTTCGAGTATCTTGAGATGTTATTCCAATGATCTGGAAATTGGCAAGGCATAAACTAGCTTGCCAGGATGTACTATTCAATAATATTTGATTGTCTGTCTAGCTTGCAAACCTTCAGAGATAATGTTGCAATCTCCGCATAATCGTCATGAAGTGTCTTGCTCGAGTCTGAAGTTTAAACTTTTGACGTCAATAACATTGGAGGATTCGGAACGATGTGCGTGTTTCCAATTTTTATGATCTTCAACTAAAACTTGAGGTCACTAGTACTTCTCGTAGAACAGCTTTGAATTAGTTGAAGGGACCTAAATATAACATCGGGGACTTAGTACAGATCTGCTAACAGAAATGCCAGCACCAAATGGCTTTGAACTTAATCCCAGTTTTCAACATGATTGGACTTAAAAGCTCAATATAAACTCTTGGGATTATGAAATTTTGAAAAGTCGTCAAAGAAAGTTGCCTAAGATGGATTTGAAGCAGTTGAAGGGTTTTGTGTACAACGGTGGGAAGTTTGTACTGCTTTGCCCCTGCTACAACCAACACCAGTCTTCCTTTAACTTCATATTCTCAGGTTCCAACAAGATGGGACTTCGGAACTCAACATGAAATCTTAGGATTATGAAATTTGCAAAAGTTTTGTAGGAGAGCTGTTGGATATGGATTTGATCAAGTTGAATCGATTGGTGTGTGGCATTGAGAAGTTGGGACAAATTTGCTAGTATAACAGCCAGCACCAATTTCCTACATCTTCATAATCCCAGTTCTCAACAGGATGGGGCTTCGAGGCCCAATATAAACTCTTGCAATTGTGAAACTGTCAAAAGTCTCTCAAAAAGAACTGCCCGATATGGATTTGAAACCGTTGAGGGGATTTATATGCGGTTTGGAGTTTACTCCAAGCAACATCAATTTACCCTCAACTTCTTAATCGGAGTTTTCGACAATATGGGACTCAAAGAGCTCAACACACAATTTTGTGATTATGAAATCTTCAGAATTATTTTAAAGGGAGCCGCCTGATATGGATTTGAAACAGTTCAAGGGATTCGTATATAACATTAAGGTATTAATGCAGATTTGCCACCATAACAAACAACACCAATTTACTTTGAAGTTTATGATCACAATTTTCAGAAAAATGGGACTTTAAAACGTGATATGAAATCTTGGAATTATGAAACTTTTACAATTCTTTCAAAGAGAATTGCGTGATGAGGATTTCAAGTAGTCCAAGAGATTGGTATGTATGTGTAGCCAATATCACTTCATCTACAGCTTTAGGGGGTTGGTATATGATATTGGGCGGTTTGTATAAGTTTCTCACCACTTAAGCACAATTTTATCTTCAATTCTATAATCACGGAATTCAGGACGTCTACCTCGCAGTTCCCAGTAAAACCGATTTAGTACAATTGGGCACATTCGATCGAAACCATTGAGGATTCAACATAATTCCTTTGGAATGCAGTTTTTGCAGAAACGTTCGAGAAATAATAGCGCACGTAGAGATAGGACTATGGTGCTGAATAATTGATCCTTTCTCTCTCTCTCTTCCGGTTGTATGACTTTTTTGTATGCCCTAGGACCAAAAAGATAATTGAGATATTCACAGCTAAATTGGCCTACTGATAAGATTATATGAAACTAGACGAAACCACTGGAACCTTAAAGTTTAGCACTGAACCTTTCAACCAGATCTTTGCACCAACATCCGAAACAGATCTTCCAGATTATTGTAAATTCGTGACAATAGCTGCACCTAAAGGTAGAAACAAAAATTGCAAGATGCACCTAGTAAAGTTGTATATCACTATTAGATAACCCTGGAACTACCAAACATTCGCAAGAACCGCTGTGATCGAGTCTAAAGTGGAAATTTTTCACGTCAATTTCATTTGATTTATTGGGTAGATATACATACGTCTTACAAATTTGTATAGCCATTCACCAAAATTTGAGGTTACTGCTCCCCCTCGTAGAACAGGGAAGGAGAGAATGTAAAACATGAACTACCAAGAAGAAGGGAAAGTAAGTTCTAAATTATACACTTTTAATTATATCGAAAATATTTCCCCAAACTGAAGAAAGAAATCTTCGACAAGCTCCACCGTTGCTTTTCTTTCTTCCCATTGGAGTTCTTTCGTTTAATCCCCTTTTCTGAACTGTTCTCTGTCTATCCAGTGGAAGCCTATCTTCAAATCTATCAAGAAGGAATGAACTTCTCCTGCGTCCCTAGGTAGTTTTTCACAGATCTATCTGTACTGTAAAGATAGCGTCTACCACTCTTCCGTTTAGTCTAAAGTCGCATTGCGGATCTCCTAGAGTCTGTTGCATTAAGCTCTTCATGTCCTTTACTTCCTTATGCCCATTAGCTTAGCGCCAAAGGTAATATTGGATTTACCCATCAATCTACTCCTTTCACTCTATTCGGTTCCTCGTTAGACTTTTCATTTTTTGCAATGATATCCTTTTGGATCCTTCCATCTTTTACCTTTTCGAATGGTCCCAAGAAAACGAAAGACAAGGAAAATAGTATTTGCGTTCACATTCGCATGTTTATACGTCTCATGTTTGTTTTGCTTTGTCTATCTCTAATGAGTACGTCTCAAACTGGACATTTTCATAGCAATATGAATAAAAAAATTTAATGTATAATATATTTGTTCCACAGCTTTTAATTTTTTAACGCGAGTTTAATACATGTTCGGATTGGTTAATTGGACAAACCGGACCAATAATATCCATGAATTTAAGAGTACATGAAATGATGACTGGTTGCGTAAAGTTTATGGGTGTACCTGAGCTGATAACGTTTTCCCATCTGTAACTGGTAAGACAGTAAGACACTGCAGTGAGCCCCTGAAGTTTTTTGTAATAAACGACCTACAAGTGATAACAGGCTTCGTCTGGGTGGTTGTGCAGGCTCAGGATGACGTCCCATAAACCATCCGCTAATTACTCTCATTAGTAATTATACTATCGAGTTCTTTGGTGTCTTTAAAGGTATAACGTATTATTCCCGTCGACATGACTACGATCATCACAAGTTTTCCCGTCTTTCTTCCGTTCCGATCTTTTCCCTTTTCAATTCTATTTTCTATATATATCAACCGTACAAAGGTAAATCAATAATCGAACAGGCAATAAAGCTTCTTCAATTATCGTACAAGTCATGGGAACGTGAATCGAATGAACCATTCTACGAGGTGTATGCATAAGGAATTCCATTATCCGCTACCGCGTTTTTGTCTGGATAGACACGTTTCAAATCATGCGCGGATAGAACCTATTGACACACCAGCCGTTCAAAGATCTCGAAGTTCTCTTTTAAGCATCGTGGTGTGTCATCGACACGCCGAGCTCGGTAACTTCACACTACGTCATTAACGCGTTGGTCATTGTGCACGCGAAATAGGGTTTTTCGTATCACGCGATAAAAGAAAGCCTACTACCGTACTTTGTTATTAGAAAATAATAATAGCAGCATCGCCATCCGAAGACGAGACGTACCTTCATACATATACATCCATACATACATCCAAACACATATATCCAACTTGGATGAGATGTGGCTTGTAGCCTGCCACGCCGCAAAGCATAAAACTGGAGGCCACAAAAGATGACTGCGATATGCCCATCGCGGTGGCTGCGGCGGCGGTGTCGGCGGCGTGGTCGTGGCCCCTTCTCAACCTGATTACAGGTTGAACCAACAACAAGACTTTAATAATACACAATGTACAATGTCAATATCATTATCCAATCAGAGATGTCTTTGCAGACAACATAATTACAAACCGTCTGTAATTTATATCGTATTAGTCGGAGCGCTCGGTTTTTCATCGTCCTCTCTTCATTCCGCCGCTGGTTCGGGTGTTCACTTCGGTCGGTAATTATTGCCGCTAACTGATAATTTAATAAGAATTCCGACTGCACTTGTTACCGTTGCCTTGATTAACGAGACGAGATGTTAAACAATTTTTACCGAATCACAGTTCCATGTATCCGGTGTGTATATGTAGACAAGTAAGTATGCACGTACAAGCATACATACGTGCGTTCGTTCCTTTCGTATTGCGGCGAGGACGCGAACGCGATGAAATATTATATCCAACTAAAAGACGTGTAATTATCGCGATAATACTGAATTATTCATCGGCTTGTGATCGTACGCTTCTAATTCGGTACTTGTTGTATCTTCTGATATATCGCCGTCGAAAGACTGGAATGGTGTCTTAATTTAATTTGCGCAGTAATTGTAGGGAGGAATTTGTATCCAAGTTAGACGACGGCATTGTTTCCACGGGCGTAGTTATAGGTCGAGCTGACAGAATTTATTAGTTTCTTTTCTCGGTTTTGTGGTTTACGTTGAGACGTTTGCTTATTTATATTGTCTGCTTCTAAGTCTGGTACAGTCGATGTTATAAGTGGAGTTAGGGCATTTTGAGGTGGACCCGTTTGAGGTACGAATCGACTCGCCTAATAGGATAATAATACGCGCGAAGATTGCCTGCACGTATGTGAGTCTCCGTTCAATCTAGATGTGGTCACATACGGCTCAACTGTAAGATATACACAAATGAGATAAAATTTCACTTCGAACAGTTCGAACATCATTTCTTCATGCTTTCTTTATATTTTCGAATAGTTGCGAAAAATTATTTTTGTTGCTAAAGTTCACCGTTAACAGAAAACATGAAGTAATGATCGGCTGGCTAGAAATATCCAAACCCTAGTCATAAGCTTCGTATTTTCAGATCCGCATGTTCAAGCAACTGAATAATAAAATAAAAAGGCAAAGACAGGGATAGACGAAGAAAAATGATGAAGTGCAAGGAATTTGACGCATTTAATTACAGAGATTGCTGCAGCAAACATAGCGAAAGATAAGAAACAATGGAGCAAATTCGTGTGCCCTTAATAAAGATAAATTTGCTAACTACGAACATGAAACTAGTGCAGTTGACATGTTTTACCTAACACCTTCTGGTAAATAGGTTTTACTTAAGTATATGTATACATATATAAATATGTTCATCAAACTTCAATTTCATTGCCTCCAATTCTAAAAAGTGAAATAAAAGAAAGAATCTGGAATTGTACCGAATAATTTTGCATTTTGGGCTCATTCACCTTCACTAAACTTGCTTATGATTTTGCTTACGCCTGCAGTATCAAGTCATACTCAGCAGGAGTTAACAATTTGACAATTTGACGAACCACATTTTAGTGTATTATCACAATTATTGATTTCTAATTTAACTTCATTTCAAAACATTAGATTGTTAAAGCTTTGACTTCGGAGATCACACCTATAGAAAAATTCGTTGTAATGATTCCTCGGCTTCTTCAGACCCCACAACTGAAATGATACATTTATGGGTCTAAGATTACTGAAGGAACAGGAACAAGGGTATGTGGATGACGGGTCAAATACTTCGACCCATTGTGAGCCACGACGTATTCCAAACGGAAATTCACCCTATAAGATTATGTGCCGACACTTACCTCAGAAGAAGTTGTAGGAACCATCCGATCGTCACTTTTACTAACAGTCAAGCTGTTATTCGAACGCTGAATCCATGAGCGGCCAATTCGAGGATGGTCTGAGATACACCAGAAACTAAACATTCTAGTTAAAGACAACCAACTGTCGTTTCGATGGACACCACATCACGCAGGAGAAGAAAGCAATAAAGCCATTGATAAATTCGTGTTTGTGGCTTAGCTAGCATTTTCTCCGTGAGCTGCTAAGGAGGGCAGAAGAACGGGTCAAACAACAAATGCCGGGCGAATCCCTCAGTGTTCAACGAAGCTAAACATCTTCTCTGGGCTTAGGACGGAAAGAGAGAGAGAGAGAGAGAGAGAGAGAGAGTCTTAGTCAAAATCAGTGAGGAATCCTGGTAGGTGTCTTGTTCGAGCATTTTAGACTTAATAGATCCAACAGAAAAGGAGCAATACTTATAGATTTTGCAAGGAGGCGGCTGAGACAGCAAATTCTAAAGGAGTGCTGAAAATTGCATCAATTAAGGATCCAACCCGCCTTGAATACCATCCAATTGAGGATAAGAATCGACAATTACTAAATCATTTCAACATTTTGGAGCTTCTGCGGGCATCCAAGATTGAGAAGGGAATGTAGGTACACGGTTTGTTAGATTCCAAGCAATTGAGGCCTCGGGCATGAGTATTTGTTTGCGTTTACATCTTTATGCGATCCTCCAAGATTGGAAAGGGAATGTAGCTATACGTTTTGTTACGTTCCAAGCAATTTCGTTTTGGGCACGAGTGTCTGTTTGTGTTTTCATCTTTTTGCGGGCATCCAAGCTTGAGAAGGGACTGTAGCTACACGTTTGGTTGGGTTCCAAGCAATTTGGCTTTGGACAAGAGTGTTTGTTTGTACTTCCATCTAGTTAGAACAATAACTCTATCAATTTTCAAATCTGTAAACTGTAATCCTTATATATTATATTTTATTTATTTATTATTATTATATTATATAATAGCATAAGATTACCATTAAGCTTGGTTCTTGAGTATACTGAATTTGGGAACTTCTTCTTCTCGTACATTGAACATCCGCATTTATTTTTCATTTCGTCTTTTTGGTGTTGAACTGTAAGCCTATTTGTTCAGCCTCCTTCATCAGTCGCTTCGTTATCTCTTCCAGTACTCGTCTACTTCTTACCATTAAGACCACATCGTCCGCATAAGCCAAGCATTGGTGACTCGTGTTAAATATGGTACCTTTCCTGTTTATAGCACAGTTTTCGAAGCCAAATTAAATAGGATTTTTGATAGTGGGTCGTCTTGTCGTAGTCCTTGGTGTGTTCTAAGGCTGGTGAGTTTCTGGTTCATAATTTTTATTTCGTACATTAGACCTTCTAGAGTCATTTTTAATAATGTTATTAATTTGTTTGAGATCTTTAGTTCTATTATGATGTCAATTAGTTTGGATCCATTTATACTATCATAAGCTATTTGAACGTGGACAAACAGCACATATCTTATACACTACGTCTAGTAGAGCGATCCCTCTAGAGTTTTCACAGGGTGTTCTTTCCCCTTTCTTATAAATAGGTATTATAGTCGCTTTTCCCCACATTCATTTCTATTAATAGTTTCTTAATATTTCAGTCGTTCTTGTGTTACCTGTAGTTTGACCACCACATTCGTTTTCTCTTGGATTACAAAAAGAGAAACCGAAAATAAATGTTAGGAATCGACTCTGGCGAGGAACTAACTGTAAGTTAATCTGCTTCTTTAGGGGTTCGTAAGTATGCGTTTTTTCAAAGGATTTCATAGAATTCCGTCAGGTCGCAGTTTGATTTATCGTTGTGGCTCTGAGCAATTTGCAAGTTTCCTTCGCGATTTTAATCTACGCTTCTAAATTTACACAATTTCTTAGAGATACTCCCGCGACTCAAACGGTCCGAAACGAGAAAGGAAAAAAAGTCTATTTCTGCAACAACAAAGCGACTACCTCGCGGCGATAAATTCCTAAAACTATTCGAGAAACATCCGCAACGAAAAGGAACAAAAACAAACTCGTAGGTAGGTACAACAAACAATAAATTATGCGCAGGTAACTTCTTCTTCTTCAATCTCGAGAATTAACGATCGCCAACGCGTAACGTCGTCTCGCTCCCCGGAGCGGACAGGTGTCGGTATCGTCCGTCTCTTATCTCGCCAAAGAAGTCGTACAATGCTAATAGGATTTCGGAATAATCTAAAAATATACTTGTAATGTTATCTTAACAATTTATAATACCGCCGGATCCGGTCCGAGTCGCCCGGTTCGAATTGCGACGACCATCCTCGAGCGTATCGCGATTAATACCGGTTTGACTCGCTGTGTAACTTCGAGAGATTAGTCCGAGTAAAGAGGACGACAGTCGAAGATCGCTCCGAGTGAGTGCGAATACCTGTTAATTATCGCCGAAGTTTAGATACCGTCTATCCGGTCGTCGGATTGGAGTTAACTTGTAAACACATCGCGGTATCTTATCCGAAGTGTACGGCCACCTCTTTATGGCACCTATTACCCGATTCGAAGTGTCTCCGGATTGTTGAGTATTCCGTGTCTCTTGCGATAAGTGCGCTTCGATTTTACACGTATAACTGGCGCGACCAGTTCGACGTATAATGGCGACGTGTTCGCTTTCAGTGGAGGACATATCTTAATTAGTTGTCGTCAATTACTAATTAATGTTGTTGTTTTATCTGCGCTCCGGCTACCGCTATGAAAGCTCGATTTACGAGCTGGTGGGCGATGAAGATCGCGAGCGTATGGATGTCGGACACATAAAGCTTTTATTGTCCTCTTCTATATAAAAGGATAATTACGGACGTAAAGATAGCATTTATATGTAATTATTATCGCGATTATGGAGGGACGATATTCATTCGCTGTTATCTCGTAATCAGAAACCGCCTTCCAGGAGGTCGTGGAGGTTTATTACGCGCAGCAAGAAGACAATAAAAATGAGATCTCTTTTTTAATAAGGATATCTATTTGTTTCAAATGGTTAGACGCCCCCTCTCCCCACAGAAGCTCCTCACAAAAGCGAGCAACAAACTTCAAGCTACATTCTACTGTGATTCTGAAGGAGAGGAAGAGCATTAAATTGTTTTAACCGCCTCGTTAGTACACGATCACATTTTGTCTTCTACTACACATTCCCTGCAGGAAATTAATTAGCATTTCACAATCGTACGTTTCGATTAGATAATTAAAATAATTTCGCATTCCGACTCGTTTGAATCCAAGCACGTACATACGTACACATACGCTTGCGTATACACAAATAATAACCCGCCGGTAACTAAAATAATATATTTATGCCCGAAATTACAAATGTTATCATTTCCGGACGATCGTGTCGGTAATTTCAATATTGTAATCAATCACGGTGCATAAAATTAATGTCGTTATTATGCAGAACGTTATTTACAATGCGCATTTCATCTACTTACGTACACAGAACGTACCTGGCGTGTAAGCAAACAAATTCAAATTTCCACTGTACATACAGGTCCCGGTATAATGGGTAAGGTAAATACCCGTATGCACATACTGTATACACTTATGTAGATACATAAATACGTGCATATGTCGGGTATCGATTGAAAACTTTAATTTCGCCCCCGTAAAATATCGGAATATGCCCGATTCCGTCGATTGTTTACACGTTTTGCCCGCCAAATTGACCCGCTTTTGAGCTTATAATTAGAATTATTATTATAATTATCGCGATAATGGCCGGAAAATGGCGGGGCACATGCACCCGCCCGGGTTTTCCGTCCGGAGCTAGCGTTATTTATATTCGTTTTTTAACGCGGGGGACGGCTTGTTTAACGTACGAGAGGACCCGCGCCGTATTAGTTTTCGCCTGATTTATATTCATTAGCTTTCGAAATAATGCAGCAGATTAAACATGCGCCAGCGTCATATCGATTGTTGGAATGCTTACGCGTACAGTGGCAAGTAATTATTGGGTATAGCAATTTACACTGCGACTCAATAAGAATAAATTATTCGCTCGGTTACTTCGTAATCGGTGTTCAAATATGTACTTATCTGTTAGTTGTGTCTACGTGAGAACTCGATTACCGGAGTCGTCAAAATTTTCTGAATAATTTTTGAAATTAAATTTCCTGTTGGTACCACATTCATGTGAAAAATGTTTGAAAAATGTTTCGGCGATTATACCAGTAAATCAGAAGATACATAAAAGAACCAGACCAACCACTTTCCCCCACAGGAGTCAGGATTTGATAACCCCATTCCTTGAAGGTAACGACGTTTATGGTCACAGCAAAATTGTTAAAGAATATCGTTAAGCTTTTTTCTCCCCATTTAATGAATGCAATTTTTCTTAGATGACCTCAAACTGGCACGAATTGTTTCCACATACCGTACTTTTCACAACGTACGTATTAAATTGAAGCGGAGGAAAGTTCAAGGAAAATAAAGTAAGATTTATACCAGCAAATATTTTCTCACTGCCACAGGAAAGCCGAAATTATTTATTTTTAATTCGCAAGTTTCACGTGGAACATTTGGAGAACCTGTGACAACGACGTGGCCAATTAGGATGTTTATTATTTAGACGTAGAAGCGTAAACGCCAGTAGAATTCAGGTCATATCCGAAACAAGGTCCAGTGGATCGTGTTGGTTTCATCATGTGATTGGTAAATCATATGTGTTGACAGTGCCTGGAAGAAGTTCAAACATGTGATACAGATGGTCACAATTTACAGGAGAAAATTCGGATCATGTCCTAACCAAGCTGGCTATTTGGATAGAACGTGTTTATTCATTTTTAAAGCCAGTCTGCACACTTGTATCTATCCCCGAAATTTTCTATTACGTTTCTACAATTCTGTAACGATATATAAGTCAGTGCTTCCAAAACAATACTTCTATTTGCCCAACTTTTTTAAATCAATTTTTCCTTGTTGTGTTCTCTAGTTACACTCAGTGACTTACGTTTACATTATATAATCTTATAAATGATTTTTATTACTAGTGAGCACTAGTTGTAAAAAACAGAACCAGGTAGTAAAACCAAAATTCGATATTTTCTGAGCTTGTACCGTTTTCACGGTAACTTCTTTTGGATACTTTGACAGAAGTAGGACTGCGGATGCTTATTGACGCTTGAAAAGTGTGTTTAATGCTTAAACACTTCTTCAAGAGCGCCCAACACAAGCACCCCATATCTTCGTCTCGTTCTAATTCTTTCTTGGATTTCATCTCGTGAAAATTAGTCTGGACAAACAGCGGTAACAGCGTACAATTACGAAATAAGTTACGACAGTATCCCCACCCTATTCAATACGCTGTATGCAAATAGTTCTATGAATATGGAGGCTGTCGTAAAATTTTTTGTAATTATCGCTGTTTGCTCAGACTACATATGACCAACGCTGTACACGGGGCTCAGTTTTCTTTGTCATTTTGCACGTTAACAGCCTTGGAGCACAAACTTAGACTTACCAAGCTTTACGTGAAGTTTTGGGAGTTTCGCATGAAAAAGCATACGCCCTAATTCGTGCTGTTTTGAAATAAAACAGTTGACTCCTAAAGGATTCTAATGTCGGAATTTCGAGCGCGTATCCACCGGAGCTATTCTCTTTCTCACCTCTTTTGGTATTTTTCAATGTTCACGTAATTTATGTTCCAAACCTACTTGCACGCTGTTAGAAATGGATAGTAGCAACGATAACAAATTTTCAAACATTAAAAGTCACTTGCTAGGAGACATCGCGACGTGATACCAATCGATTTCCAGGAAACTTACCGTAATGATCGGTAATTATGTCGAAGACTCCTACTTGTTCGTCGATTTGAATTCTTCAAACTTGATTTTCTCGAAAACGCTTGAATAGTGCGTCGTATCCGTTTACCCAAAAATATTCGACATAATAACGAATCACTACATCGAGTTTCATTGGAAACCATTGCTATCTCGTCGCGATGTCTCGTTGCTGTCATTCATGCCACTTCCTTAATCTTCCTTTAATTTCTCTCTGAATTTTTCCAACAATGATACAATTCATTCTCAAAGTTACTTCAATTTTTGGTGTTAGCAGAAAATTAAAATTACGTAGTGAGACTCTTTAGGGCCTACCACTGATCCCACTACCCTGATTTTTTTGACGTATGTCGAGAATAACACAATTAATTTTCAGATTTTCCAGCGCTTCAAAGTCTCCGATTTGAAACTAATTTCTAGCCTGGTTGAACACCTCGTAACTTTAGAAGATGCCAACGTAGACATTTATATGAGAGTTTTAAATTTATTTCTTGATAGGATTTCGATCTTTTGGTTTGAAAAGCTTCGTTCTAAAAATGTTATGCGTTGTGGCAGAGATAACTTAAATCTTGAAACGTTATAGATTTAGTAATACTTACATTGATAATTTTAATGATTAGTTTAGCCACTATTTCTGGCAGAAATTACATCCGAAAGTTTCTGTTCTTTTT
Source organism: Chrysina gloriosa (assembly GCA_038088585.1). Taxonomy (NCBI): domain Eukaryota; kingdom Metazoa; phylum Arthropoda; class Insecta; order Coleoptera; family Scarabaeidae; genus Chrysina; species Chrysina gloriosa. The sequence goes on along the minus strand of CM076094.1, from coordinate 5,900,091 downwards.
TTTTATTTTCTGGTGCTCAGAAATCTTAAAATTGTAAAAATAGTATAATCGTAAGAGCTTAGTTGGGAAGATTGCAGTCATCACCAAATGGAATATGGAACACCTCCAACATTACGACGGTTCCCAAGCCGAGGCAGGATAAATAATGCCTCTAGAATAACCGCCCTATAAGTTTGCTGTGGCCTGTGGAAGAAAACCGAATGGATAATACTTAATTATCTCAGGGAGTGTTGACTCCGAAATAGGCTCTTGCAGAAGGAGCAGTTAGGATTGAGGCCTGGACTCTCAACGGATATTCAGCTGTTTCATCTTACGAAGTGAATTAGGGACTCTATAAAGAGACGTGAGACATCTGGGGAGGTGTGTTTCAACTAGGTTTAAGTAGTTGATTTTTATTTATGTTTTCTATTTCCGGTAGCTGATTAGTTTGAGTTGTTTTTGTTTTGTTTTTCCTGTAATTGGGTTGTTGCACCTGTTTGGGAATTAAACGTTATTATTATTATTGACCAATACATCTAATTTCGTCTGGAATGACGGTTTTATTCTGAAAATGGTACGAGCTGGAATCAACAGTAAGTTGGCCAAGCTCATCCAATCCTTCCTCGATGTAGAATGTTTCTGAGTTAAAATTGGGAACCATCGATGAACATCTAGCGCCATGGCGACCGGTGGTTCGTTTTCTATAGATTCCAAACAGCCACGAAAGAGATTTTGGGTATGGACCAATACCCGAAAGATTAAGCTGAAGACAGACAAGTCTATCGCGCTCAGATTTACCAGGCGAAGAAACTTATCCGGTGAGAACATCTTCATTGAAGCCAACCATCTTCTCTGGAGGTCCACCCTCAGGTACCTGGGGATGATTCTGGATCAACGCCTTACCTTTAAACCTCATTTTGACGCGCTCCAGTAATCATAATCCAAGATGGTGCGTTATTTAAATTTTGTACAAAGTCTTCCCTGGATTCCATCGTAGGTATTTGTGCTGACACATTTTGCACTAATTAGTAACCAATTATTTGAAACGTAAGTTTCGTCGAGAAAATGGACGAAAATTAGGAATTCAACTCTAGATTCCAAACCAGTAGCGATACTTTCATCGCTGTAACATCGCAGCAACAATAAATAATATCGACCTCGCCTACGATACCCCTGCAGCGCTCATCCACCCGGAAAATAGAAATCCCAACCGTATCTCCGATCTCCCCTTTTCCAGAACTGTCATATGCCAATTCCAGGAGATTCTAATCAATTAATCAGAAAACTTAATATCATAATGCCGAAACGGACGGATCCGAATCGGATCTCCGGCTTTTCTGCTACATCGGTCTCGGGAGCGTTTCGCCTTTTCCATCTACCACGTAAATGAAACGCCATAACTTCGTATCGTTTTCGATATTTGCAGATTTGTTATAAACAAAACGTTGTCTGGAGCAAGAACGAGACGTTTTCGGGGTCGAAAAAGGCGTCGTTTTATCGTCTTTTTTGTTCTTCCTTACGCTGGAAACGGAAGATAACAAATGTTTTGCCGTTCGGTGTACGTAAGGGGAGCGTATGATTGACGGTTTGACAAGGGATACATACATCTGGACAGAGATATCAGTTAACTTTGTGGCCTCCGTTTGGCGGAAGCCTTTTTCTATAAGAAAAGCATCGAGCGGATGTCAGGAAGAAATTGTATCGTTTAGAATATTAATAGCTCGGATATTTTAGAAATAAGGGTTTCTTTCATCCCTCGAGGATGTTGCGTAGGAATTGGAAACTGGGTTACCTGTAACGAGGGTGAAAAAGTTCTTGATGTACTTCCTCGGTCTTTAACAAAATATTCTCCTAGGGGAGAGAGGACATGTTTATCTGCGCGTTATATAGTATGTTTTTGCAAAAATGCCATTGTGGAATCGTGCTTATTTAGCTGAAGACTGAAATTGTGTTTTTGATAACAAAAAGTTTTTAAAATCTTTCTTAACTCTAAAATCACTTCCTAGAAGTGTTCAAATCCATTCTTTACTACCTTTTATCTTAGCACCACACAATCTTCTTCGCACTAACTACGAAATCCGCTCAAAATAAACAAGTTCACGAGATTACCACAAATTCGTAGGCGAGTCGAGGGAAAATCGCCGATTTCAAAAGCCAAGCCCTTTTGTAAGCACAAAAAGAACCGTTTAAAGCAACATAAAGGACACAATTATACCCCTTTCAGCGCTTCTCGCTGGCTCGTTAAAATAACAAGGACCCACGTCACGACGTCATAAGCGGCTTGCACTTTTCGACGACGACGACGACGAACGACCGCTGCGGGAGTCGAAAATTTAACTTTTTCGCACAAAAGTCGCCCCTCGGATTATTATTTCGTTTTTATTAAAATTTCAGAATCGACTTGTCAATCTGCGACAGCTGCCGTCAACGGGACTAAGAATCGACTTATTAAGTCCTCCTACGACACGGAGCAGGGCTCTGCGCTCTAACTCTAGAGCTCTGACTTCTTAATACAATTTTCCGAGTAAATTTCAATAAGTGGTGGTACGGGAGCGAGAACGGCGACCAGGTATAAAATCGTGCTGCTGAAGATAACAGCTGGCTTCTTAATAAGATGATTTGTACTCCCGAAGGAAACGTAATCGATGGCGCATGAGGGGATAATTCGTATAAGTTGATAAGTTGATGACTTGGAGAAGTTTATGAAAGGAATAGGTCGATTTCGTTTCAGAGATGCACTTCTTTCAGTAATTGTGTCTATGAGTTGAAACGTTGGAAATCGTATTAAACTTGTAGGATGTAGTTGAGGATTTGATCTTCATTTTGGGCAAAACATTGGCCCTAATGAATAGAGATCTAGGGATTCCCTTTTCCTTATAAAATCGAAGGAAATGCTTGAAAGCCAATGAATAGAAACTGAAGTAATTGCTTTTGCTACCAACAATTGCTTAAAAGTGCAGAAATTGCTTGGAGTCAAAGCTTTTCCTTAAGAGATTGAAGCAGTTGCTTACATATGCTTAAAATATGATGAATTAATTAAGGAGTTGCTTTCAAATTTGCAAGTTAGATCGACCTCTGCATCCTTCGCTTGTACAGTCAACGTTGGTTCTCTGCGGCATACGCATGAAATCTTATTTGTTTCTACCTTTGTAATTATGGCTGAATATATATTTTTTTAAAAAGCAGTTGGTTCAAGCAATCGCTAAATTTTTATTTATTAGGGCCATTGATCACCGCCGCACGATGTGATGGGGTGTCCGAAGCAAAAGCGTCCAGTTGGAGTGATTAAAAAGAAACTAGACTTTAATGGATGATATATATAAGAAAATTCTGTCAACCAAATAAACAGCCGGTGCCCAAAGGAAATCTCAAGGAAGACGGAAACACGCAATTAACTAAATTAAGAACATTTTTCCGAATTCGCTTTGACCCGAAACCAAACATTCGGATTTTTCCCCCTGATTTCCGTCTCCATCCGGACCTTCACGTTAGATATGATGCATTTGCCGGATTATTTCTGGGGAGTATCAATAAAATCTTCTACCCGGTGACTTTCGACAGCGCCAAATGCGGCGGAAACTTTCATCTCCGCGAAATCAAATAGGGTGACGACGGTCATTCATTTATCCCCGGCCGCGCCGTTTTTGATGAATAGTTTCTGGCGCCCGGAACTCCCTCCCTCTTCCATTTACTCGAATTACTTTACTTTTTTCAGTCCTTCCGACCGGGGTCGGATGATCCACTGACGAGAGATAGGTACGTTCGTGGTATACATACATAAAACTTCTTTATCGATGTTTTGACGGGGCGCACTTAGAATATTGGTCGAGGAGAAGCTCGGAGCATCGAAGAGCTGATTTAAATATGAATGCGCGGTTCGGACGTACGTATTTCGTTCAAGACGCACAATGGAGATTCTGCGAAAATAAATATTTAAAAAAGATACGGCACGCCGTCGTTTATGGGAGTATTCCACCGAAGACCGCCGCGCGGGTTGTAAATTTTGGGCAAAATCTACATTCTCTTTGAGGACGCCCGGACCAACACGTAACTACGTTCGTGTCGGTGCCTCACGAGGCGATTTACTTGGCGGACTAAACAGATTTTGGTCATAAAGAATGCGCCGATTTTATGGCAGAATTTTCAAAAGTTGAACAAAATGATAGACCAATGTTACCAGTTACCCTTTTAACGTGGCTATCAGTTTGTAACGTCAAATGCATCTTATTACTAAAGTTTGATAAAAAAGTGTAGTGTAAACCGGGCTGATCGAATTTTAATGTCGCACCTTGCACGTAATTGGAGACAAAGACCAGTTTACACTACTTAATGATGACAGGTCATTCACTTTTTTATCAAATATCACCGATTGCTATTTACTTCTTGATCAGAACTGTCGCTGAAGCTGTCTTTGAAACTATCTGAATGATAGACCTAGAAATCCGAAAATTTGAACCTGAGGCTTGGCGTGATTGCATTGGCTGAAGCTATCCTGAAATTTCCACGAGGATACGGGATATCATTACTTGCAAAGAAGAATTTTGAATTTTGAAAAACAGTTACCCAACTTAATATGAAGACCAAACATTAAATTTAGACTGTAACAATAGCACTTCTACAACAAGCAGTATTGACAAGATGTATTTCTGAAACTAAACATGTCAATATTTCCTATTACTAGCATTGCTTGTAACACATATTGAGGTTGCAGCAATCCGTTGGCATTCCATTCCCCTGTAATGATGATTTTGTTGTCCTAAGTTGAGACAACATAGACATTGTCAGCACTAGAGCATTGCAATAAAAAGTATAAGTAAAATAATTTAACAATAACATCAGAAAAATGTCTGGTCAATATTTATGATATATGAATAACATAGAAACAATAAATACTTAAAAAGATAAGAAACTAAAGGACCAACAATTGTTATTTTCACACAAACATATAAAAAAGTAATGAACGAAGCAAGGTTACCTTATGAGTATTAGAGTGTTAAAGAGCACGCTCTTGAATTACAAAGTAGATAATTTGGGAATCTAAATTATAGAAACCCAGGATTTTATTTTGCCAAACATTAGCAACTCGCTTTTCAAGTCCATCATTTTTTCATTCCTGAATGGACTGTTCAGGAAAGAAAGCAAAAGTGACCAAATTTCCCAGTTCAGTTTTTACTCAACCTTCATCTCAATCTTACTCTCAAATCGATCGTAATCAATATTCGCGTTATAATACGAATCGAGCTAGCTAAAACGTGGCCAAAAATATTAATCTATTTTAGAGCTCAAATTCATGAAAATTGGCAAACTTTCTTCATATAGCTTGATTCCTCAGTAACGGCTTGTTATTTGTCTTCCAGTTTTGTCAAATTTCAATACATCGAAAGAGGGTCATTGGTACCCAAATGCTAGCGTTTGGAGTATACAATGTTCGCCCTAGAAAGCGGATATCACTGAGTCTGGTGACACATGGACCGGCTTTTCAGGGTGAGGTATTTGCAATAGCAGCCTACGCTGAAGAAATCGGAGGGGAGGCTGCACAAAAGGAACTAATAATATGTTGCACAGCAGTCCTCAAAGAAATGGCACGGAGCAACATCGTGTCGTTAAGCTGGATGCCAGAGCATAAAGACTTTAAACGTGATCTAATTGCCGATGAACTGGCCAATGAATGCTCTAAAAGAAACTTCTTAGGATCAGAATCTATGTACGGAACATCGAATTATTCTGCCAGGCAATAAATCCGCTTTTGTCTAGAAAAAAGAGCATTGGAAGAAGTGGAAATTAATCGGAGTTCAATTTCGCACCAAGACACTGTTAGGTAGGCTACATATAAAATTCTCGGCTAACCTAATCAGAAGAAGCAAAAATACATAAAAATAATTAGCAATTTAATAGCCGGACATTGCTTCTTGAAAGAGCATCTATGCGACATGGGGAATAGCAAGCGAACCGTGGTGTAGAAGATGTGAACTGAAACAGGAAACTAGCATGCATATCATCTGTGTCTGTGAGGAATTAGAGGAACTCAGGCCAAAGCATTTCGGTAAGGACTACGACAATACTCCCTTGAGTAAGATAGTGACCTTTATGGAGGAGATGGTGTAGCTCGTACGGACGTAAAAGCATTATTGAGGAACGCATAGTGCTCAGGCGCCTGGTCTGTTGATGACCAACCTTAAAGGAAAAAATTAATGAATGAATGAACGATACGGATCATTGGTTTCTGGCTATTAAACCCGGTGGACCAGCGAAGACCACCGTTCACTTTGTTTGAGGACGCACAATCGTAATCTGTAGTTAGCAAGTTAGTGAATTTTTCTTGTTTGCAGATATCTGCTATTCCCTAAGACGAGTTAAAGAACTTTCATGTAAATCTATGTGGTGAGGCAAAGTAAACGACAAACATGATGACATTGTGCTAAAAGTCATCTAAATTGATACTATGAAAGTGCTTCCTCGCGCATACCCCACAAGCGTCCATCTTGAAACATGTAAAATCCCAAAAATTTCAAAACGTACGATGACATCATGGTAGATGGGGAGTTTCCAAGCTACCAAAAGCTAAGTTCTGATTTGCTTTATCGTTCGTTCTTAGATGTTCGAATAATTCAATGATCCGATCAGTAGCGAGAGCCTATCCTTTAAAGGAAAAAGATGGTGTGTTTTCCTTCATAAAATATCGAAAATGTGAGCAAAGGTACAACTCATAGGGTAAACACTATGCAAATAAGAATAAGGAGACTGTGGCTAAAATAATATATAAAATAAATAAAATTACCTTTATCACACCTTTCTGAAGAATACATGGCTTCTTCAATCATAAATTATCATTGAATAATAAAATTTGGAGGGGCTACAGCGTCAGTCCGATTTACAACTACTTAATGCTAACACGTCATCCACCTTTCTAGCAAATTCTAGTAATTAGACATCTTTTCCTTGTGCATTGGACAAAGCAACAATAGGGAATGTGCATGATTCTCATATGTAATTTAATTAGATACTTTTTAGCATACCATTATCAATTCTATATAAAATACATTATTTCTGGTATGAAATTATTATTGAAGAATGTTATTTTGAATTCCCGCCAACACGAATGTGACGTATGAGTATTTACTACGTGTCGTTATTTTGTGTTCCCGTAGACCTAACCTATAAATTTCATGTGCCAATTACACGCTAATAATATGGGAATTAAGATGAAATAACAGTACCTCTAACAAATTATTACATATTATATGCACTTAATTAATTTCACTTACAAGATTCAGCTTTAACTCTTCTAAATTCGGCTACGTTGAAACAATCGTTGGGGCGAATGAATTTCATCGAAATAAGATCCAGCAAATGATTACTATGTCCCTTTACAAATGCGATTTCGGCAATTTCGGCCATTCTAAACTTTCAAGTGGTAATCTAAGCACGTGTTAAATAAATAAAAATATTTCTTTACGAAGAGTTGCGTTTCTAATACAACTAAATAGAACTGATAATGAACAAATGTTTGTAAATAAATCTAATGACATCACTGCATTCGCCGGGCATACTCGTAAGGGCTCGGATGTTGGTCGGAGACATTCGAATAATTTGAATTTTAATTAAGATTTATAACATATGGTTTGCCTGAATAAATATTATTATATAACAAATAGGCACCCAATTTGTTTCAATAAACATATATTCCGGTGTAAAGCACAAACTTGCGTCCATCCTATTGTTTCACTCTCATAATCGTACTTCAGCAAAGGTGTTGCACGCAATCCACAAATATCTCTTTAACCTTCCAAGGCAATCTTTCCCTGTGCACATCGGAATCTATAAAATTTAAATTGCCCGCAGACGAAACAAGCTACCCAATCCACCATCAAATTAAACTTGAACGATACAAATTCGAATAATAAATACAGCTCTCTCCTTATACGCACACGTTACAACCACCATCCCCATTAAGGGCTCACCGTTCACGGAGAGCCTCGTTAAACCGCAATACCTCCTCGAGATATAAAGCCACTTTCCGCAAAAAGCAGCCACGCTCATTTGCCCCATTCCTTTTCTCGTAATTCCGAAAGCAAACATGAAATTTGCAAAAAAAAAAAAAAAGAAATCCACCGCGGCAGCCGCGATAAATTCGAGCGGCCGTCCGCCACTCGAAAGCAATTCGAAAAAATCGTAAATATCGTCCAATAAGCGAACGAAATTTATACGCCCGGACACGATCATTCTCTTAAGCGTTCCGCAATAACAGTCGAAGACGAAAACGCTTTACGATCTTACGCCTTATACGTCTCGCCCACACTCCCTCGTCGGATAATATTTATTATAAAACGACTGCCTACGATCCGTACCCCGCGTCTGGTAGCATATATCTCCCGGTCGGACGTCGTATAGTACGCGGGTATGTAGTAGCGTTCAACTATTTCGTCAATGGAACCGACCCGTTGGATACGTGTGCTTTGATATTCCGTCTTCGCGCGCCCGAAAGAAGAAGAGGAAGATGGCATTGCCAGACAATCAGCTAACGAAAAAGAAAACGAAAGGAAAAGCATCTAAGGTTCTCGTGGAGTAACGAATATTAATAGGGATGGGATCGTACGCGATGTAACCTGCCGTGCATATTACACACATACGCTGGACGTAAACCCGACACTCTCTTAGTTCGTTAAGTCTACGACGGTTCTAACAATGAGCGTGCGAGGGAGGAGGAGAAACTTCCCGGGTGTGATAAGACCACCGGCGTAGCATTATTTATCATAATTCTTCGGGTATTGTGGTAAGGCTACGCTTAGATAAGATGGAATTTTTAATTGTAGATTAGAACGCGTGGAAAATGGTTATTATCACGGATAGATATCCAGGAAGATTCCTCTTTTAGCCAAAATTTCTTGGAAGCTGTTTTATTATTTTGTTAAATACATTTTCCTGCGGTGGAATCCACGTCATCCAGATGCCTGGAGGGTCACTTCGAGAACTTCGAGAACTTCGGGAACAAAGTCGATTGCAGGCGTTATTTGCAATTAATTCACTTATTGTTAGGCGAGAAATTCAACAAGAAAATATGCATTCGAAACAAAGACTGCAGCTGTGATAATTGCGAAAACGTGTAAAACTACAAGAGTTTGGTTGTCACTATACCTTGCTTCAAAAATAGAAAGACGAATTTCTGAACACACCGCTTTCACAGTAAATTCTGACTGGTCGAAACCAGCACCAAATGACACTGCCCCAATCCTGCTGTAATCGTATCCTACACGTAATTCTATTAAATGTATTGATATTTGTTTGTCACCGCTAGTTATTGTAGTGTTTATTATATTTAGGCTCTACAGTGATCATAGGTAATAGTAACTTAGTAATTTGCAGCCAATACATAGATATAAATTTAATATAATTAAAATACTTTTATAGTTGGTTCCTGTTATGGATATAGAACCAAGTACAAGTCATGCTGCGCCCGCTTCTCCTGCGAAGAAGCGTGAACAGTCATATCGCTTACAAAAATTTTCATCGACACACGTGATACCAAGAAACGGGACGTGATAAAACAAATTTCACACATTTATGTTTTACAACATATTTATGTTCAAAAGAATTTCTAGAGCAATTGTGTATCGGACAGTTAACGAATATACTACAGGAATTACTACAGGTCCAACAAAATAATCGGCCGGCCCTCTTTATTGGCGTCCTTTGACGAATCTGTGAAAACTGCTGTTCACCAAATTTTGTACAATATGTTCAGAGAAAATGAATCAATGACATTGAATAAAGTATTGGCACAAGTTAGAAATAATAGCAATTTGCCAATCATGAGTCGAACAACATTGTATCGATTAGCGAAAGAAGATCAAGTAAGAAAGTATTATTTATAAAATATATATACGATTGTAATGTTGCTATATCTTTTGAGAGATGAAAAGGAACAAAAATAGTGCTTTGACTAAGAATGATGATATTGTAAAATGGAGGTGACCGTATCTCGAGGATATTCCACATCTTAGATCTTAGAATAGGCCAATTTTTTATTTCGACGAAGCTTAAGTGAATGAAGGTCACACGGTGCAAAAAGCACAGGCAGATTCAAATATTCATAGCCGCAGGCAAGCTTTTTGTGGAAAGGTCGTCGTCTTATACTGTTACACATTGGAAATTCTGATGGCTTTATGGATTATGGTTTATTATTATTTGAAAGCAAAAGAAAACATCAGCTTACCAGGATGAAATAAACGCTTTAGTTTTCGAAGATTGGTTCTTTCAAATATTAAACTATTTACTAGAAGGTGCTGCGATTGTCATAGACAATGCATCTTATCGTAGTCGGAAAATTGGAAACCCACCATCTTCGTCATGGAAGAAGGCAGATATTCAAAACTGCTTAACAGGAAAGTAATACACTATTCTTACTTGTTGAGGATACGTTCAGAGTCGAACCGCTAAGCCTTGTTCAAAATTCATAAAGATAAATACAATTCATATGTCATTAATGAATTGGCAAAGTCGCAAAATAAATCTGTCTTGCAATTACCTTCTTATCACTGCGTGCTTAACCCTATTGTGCTAGTGTGGGCGCAAATAACAAAATTAAGTAGCTGGAAAGAATAAAACTTTTAAATTGTTTGAAGTTAGGCAACTTTTGCTTGATGCCTTAAAACATGTAACTACTACTACCTGGCAAACCTGCATGAACCATGTTATTAAAGAAGAAGTCCATATGAAAAATCTGGATGCAATCATTGACGATGTCTTGGAAACCTTTATCATATAATTGACGATGTCTTGGAACCATTTATCACAGCGATTGGGGAAGATATTGGCACTGAAGATTCTGAATATTCGAAATCATCAGGATAATTTAGCATATGTATGAAGTTAATTCGATTGGTCAGCATCACCTTAAAATAAGATTAAAGCAAACCTTTTATATACATATAAATATACGCACATAATTTTCGAACAGCTTGTAAATTTATAATAAATTTATTACAGCTGTACACTTTATAATAACTAAATATATTAATGTTTACTATTTTTTAATATTGTGATATAGTATCATTATTTATCATTATTTTGTACGATCTACTGTACTAATTCCAACACATATTTTCAATTCTAACAATGGGAATGATTGCGAAAGAATTAAAACTTAAAGTTAGTCCTCGGCCATAACATTTTTCTGAATATCGCTTTAATCTGCAGCGTAAATTTTATTCCAGATTTTATAGTGTGTAATTCGGGTTTGGGCTTCGTTCGGAAATTCGTCTCTCTATTTTAGGAACAAGATATAAAAAGTGTAAAGAGTTGGGGAAACTAGTCCATGATCTCAGTAGCAGGAAAAACGTCACGATAGTCACATGACCGATGTATACAAGAGATCTAAAGACAAAAAAATCTTGGAAAAACAACGCGGTAAGCAATCCTATCGGTCCTATCCTACGGTCAACATCACGACAAAATCGACATTCAACGCTTTCTAAAGCGATTGCCAATCGAAAAGGTTTTGAGCAAACTTTTGCATTTACAACAAAGGTCCGAATTATAGTGAATTATTTAACACGAATAATAACTATAAAAAATTGAACTTCAACCGGAAAAGCATAAAATAGATTGAATCCCGATGTAAAGCTCTATCATTTTTTCTTTTTTTAGAAAAAATCGCCATTTCAATAAATACAAACGTACCACCGAAACAAACGAAATCGTCAACGTCAAAACCGCCCTTGAACGTACAGGCGTAAAAACCCCTCAGCTAGCGCCCTTTCAGAGCATGAGACTACCAATTTGAAAATATTATTTCACGAGGAACTGCTCGAAGTTTGCTGAAATTTCGCTGTCCAATGCCCGTCTGTCGAAAGAAGGCGAGTTATTCTTTACTATGTACTCCTAACATTTTCGTATGAATAACGAATAACAAATGAAGCTGCTCTATGACTCTTACATTGTTTGCCATCTCCTTAATGTGCATCCGAAGTATGTTGAAGACAATCACTTACAACATCACGTCGCACCAAGAAAATTCCTAATAAAATTACCTTCGCACCGTCACATACTGCATGTAAACGAAGGCAATAAAACGGCTAATCCGTCATCGATGAAACAAGAATCGATTGTACGCACACGTTACGTTAACGAACGCGGCTGATGCGACGTTCGACGGCGGTTTCCTCGATTCCACCGCCCCCGTACAATACCCCGTAACTTATTAGAGAGTCCGCGCTTAATTGTCGGCGTAATATATTTAAGTAATAATACCTGAACGTTACCGCAATGGCGACGGCTTCGTCTTAATTTACGGCCCAACCGCACGGATACCACAGAAATTGTAAACATGCGATTCGATGACGCGCTTCCAACAAACCGCAGGATGAACTGATGGTCGGTACGTCGTAGAAAACAGATGTTTCCCGCTTGTTAGGTGCTTTTATGTACTCAAGTTTTATTGAGGATTATGCATGGTTATCACTTTATTGTGATTAATTGTATGGTAATACAATTTTAACCAGTGTTAAGACCGATGGGCACAAAGAAATAACTTGCAAAGAATTCTTTCAAAGTCTGTGGACAGGGCCAACTTCTTATTTGAATTTTTTCCTAAAAGTCACGCAGTATAAAGTGTAACCAACCTCTAAAATCTATGACGTTTAAATTCCTTGACCTCAAAGGGCGAAACTGTCTACTTGACTAGACTGAACCACTATTTCAACATTTTTGATTGACTTGCCAACTTGTCTTTGCCCAAAATGCGCATGTGTAACTTCTACCCTGTATAAATTCTTCTAAAGACAATATAACATGCACCAGTTTTCCTGGTAAAGTTTCAAGTTAAAAGTCGGACTTCTTCACTGCAACTAACTCCCTTTGATGCATGCAATTATGGAAGAGAAAAACTTGTATAAAAATTTCTTGTTAGTGTCCACCGGCCTTTAGAAGAGGAAACGGCTTCATGTTTCTGCTATTGCTAAAATTGCCCTGTCTTAGAGGACGATCCTCTTGAGATTAAAATTGTGTCATTAATTTTTGACTTAAATTATCTGTGTGCGTGCTTGATTTTCCCTCGAAAACTTCGGCTCCTCGGTTGATAGAGGGTTTCAAGAAGTATTATTTAAAACTACACGTACTAAGCACTTTATAATGATCGATTCTATGGAGAGCAAGATTTTAGCCGGGGCTAGAAGGGGGAGCAATTGCTGGTTTCTACTACCCTCGTTCATTCAATGGAAATCTTCCGGTTTAGCTACTCTGAAGATGGTGCCCCGCCATGATATACAAAACGTCGGACTCAACATTGCATATTTGTAGTAGACATTCAATTATCTTAATAAAACAATTACAAAGTTACATACGGATATCAACTGTTTAGTAACGGAGTCTTGTGTTTCTATCTATCCAACTGCATTCGTGTTCGCGCTGAAACAGATGACGATAATCCCGCATTTATTTCTAGCAACCTGGAGAGTAAGTATCGAATCTAATTGCAATACACATCAAGCTTCGCGAAAATTCTTTACTTCGTGAACGCCTGTATCACTTAGCTGATTCCCACGGCATTGTTATCGTAAAATTCAGTTTTAAATTCACCCCTGTATATGAAATTTTCGAATTTCTCGTAAAAATATTTTTTTTTCTACACAATTACATTTCTGCTTAGGCATCTGTCTCCTTACCACACAGATCCCACTTTTTCCTTGTTCTCGATGGTGCGAAGAGACGCCATCATTTCATCGTTTCGTCGTTTCGAAGAGCACTCGATGCCTTCCGACTCGAGGGGGTTCGGTTTTGTTACCGTTCGCGGTGGTTTTCGACCTTTCAAAATCGGTTGTTTTCGCAGTTGGGCGCCTAGTTCGAGTTCCGAGAAATAATATGTTTTATGGCGAGACTCTCCTCGAGTACGTCGAGAGTCGGAGATGACAAGTGATTGAAATATGCAATAGAAGAAACGAGCGTTGCAGGTGACTCGAGAGAGAGAGAGAGAGAGAGAGGTCGAATGGAAGTTGTATAAATGTTCTGAGGTGGAAGGTAGAAGAAATAATGAAGAAGAAAGGAGAGAAAGACGAGAATGGGAAAGAATTAGATTTTTGAATGCCCAGAGAAATTACTGTTTTGTTGAATCATCCAATTGATGTGCATTTGACCGATTTGTGGAAGTCATACGCGTTCTATGCGAGAATGATTATTAAAAATTATTATTATTATTATTATTACTATAATTATTATTATCATTCCTATAAAAGGTGCTCACGTTTCCAGCTTGTCGTTTTCCAAAGGGGACTCGCGATTTGATCGGTTTTCCGTTTTAACGTGCTCGTCTTGGGAACGCCGTGCTGAGAACGAGAACGTATTACGCTGATGTCGGCACGTTAGAAATAAACCTGCCATTATCAACCTCCGATAGACGTTAAAAATCATTCAAATCTGAGGTGCAACAATTCCAATAATTTTTATTTTCATCTAACTTTTTCTCCTCAATATTTCGTGCCAACTTTACGACGCAAAGCGTTGCACCCTTTTCCGGTTGGGGCATCGGTGAAAAAGTCCGGAGTCACGTGGAAAGTACGCTTACTCACGAAAGCTTATTTGGTAATTTGAACACATCAGCATTACAATAGATTTCTTTCCGAGAACTTCAATCGGATTTAAAGCAATTCATCACTGTCTCAACCGCAAAGTATCAAACAGTTCCCATCCGAAAGCGTCATTTATAGATACGTCGTCTCCTCATTGTGGCGCATATGTGTCAACCTGTGTAGGTGTGTCTTCAAATCCCTAGATACGCAGACGATAACGCGAACATTGAAATTTAATCTGATGGAACATAACTGCGGCATTACTTCATCCTCCCGATCCGGAAACCTGCGCGAAATTCGTAATTGTAGTTCTCGGAATCTCTCGACTTCAACACACCTACAAATCCACATGCGATACACACGTTCGCTCTAATATAATCCCGACATGATTATTATCATATTAATTGAGAGTTTGATGTTACAAATCTGAATTGGAATAATTAATAATTTCCAAGATCTGAGAAAGAATGCGAGTCGAACGTCGTCACGGATAACACACGTCAAAGATGAATTGATACCTAAACGCATAGACCCGAAAACATAAGGGTAGATGAAAGTGAGATGTATCGTAGCGGTCTTTGTATGTCAATGCGCAAAGTATGCTTCCATGCGTCTGCTCTAGAAAACGGGCGTGTCTTCTCTTGTGCAAAGTTGATATAAAATAAAAGATCTTTCTTTTATAGTAATTATTAGTCTTTACTTATTGCCCTATCCCAACAGTTGACACAGAAACATTTCGAGCAACCACAGCAACCGCCAGGGAAAGACGCCTTCCCCCTCCCTTTAGGGTTCCCGGTCCCCGAATTCGTTTATTAAATCAATCTAAATCAATCAAAAACCGGAACGCGCCGGACGTGGATTTAAAATTTTAATTCGCTCCTGACGTATGACGTCCGCCAGTGAAAACCTCGTCTGCATGCGGACACGTTCCGATTGCCGGTTCGTTCGAATAAATTACAATTTGACGCGGCGCACTATCGAAACTGATGATTTTTATTTATTGCGAGGGACTCGTGGTGGCGTTGTTATTTCGGGAGACGCGAACAAATTGGATTTCGATCAGCTTCGAGCGTTACAACAAGAATGCCCTAAATAACAAATTTATTTATGAAAATTAAATTGGTTCCGATCCCTAACTGCGTTTCGGCAAACAAGTTGTCGTCCTCCATTCGTATTTTGGTCGTCCACCTCGAGAGAAGTTCATGTACCATTGCAACGCACCTCGGTGGTTCCTTTCGTGAAACAATCGAACGGCGTGTAATTAGAAAACTACTTTTACCATTGGCAGACGCGTTTCGCGGTTATACCGCTCGTCAGTGCTACTTTGTGAGAAGTGCTCTTTATTTCCAGGTGAGCACTGTATATACTAATACGTTTGATGTTTGTACATATAAGAATTCAGTTAAGAAATTCCCTCAATATGTGCCGTACGACGCGACGGGGTGAGTTTGACAGATTTTTGGTATATTTGTTACTCTGCAAAGGAACATTGGCTCATGTGCCATCGTAACAATTGAAGCATTGGTTCTTTTAACTGAAAGAATATTTTCTCCCGTTTCACACTTTTCTTTTTGGGTTCCTTTCTGTTGTCGAAGTTACCCCTTGTTCGTCAGAATCAACGGTCTCTGTTTTCAGGGATTTAGGGCGACTTGCCTTCAAATGTTTCCTTTTTTTCTTTGGTGTTCGCGTGGTGGGAGTTATCTCAACATGAGGAAATTTTTATTTGTTGGCCTGGTCTTGGTGATATTTTCTTTCCTCTTTTGAGGGATGTTGCCTGTGCATTAGAATATCCTGTAGATTCTTTTAGAACAGCTAGTAAACTGGAGTGTAGCACCATTTCGGAGGTCGATTCGTTACCAGGAATTTTTGTCAAAACTGTTTCTGAATCAAAGGGGCTTAGCCCTATCGCCCTATAACCAGATTTGTAGATTTGTGGCAGCGTTGTCTGCTATATGGAACCACAATCGATTCGATAACTTTGGGAATTGCTCTATTTGGATGCTTTCTTTTCGACGGTACTCTTTTATCCACGAATCTAGAACTTTTTCGCCATTTTTGCTCTATGGGAGCAAAAAGAACTCACATCTAAAAGCTGCATCAGATGTGCTAAATTTGCTAATAAGGGAGTCGTATAGATAGAATTCGCTATTGCTGCATTGACGACACGAAGGGAAAAGTGTGATGCAAGGTTATCTCCAATGACAACCTTTGTTTTGGGGCGCTATTAGCGTTTATGTGAGGAATCAAAATATGGAACAACCAGTTTTCAAATGTTGTTATATCAAACCAACTACTTGGCGTGACCTCATAAATTGTGCCTGCGTATAAGTGTTGGGCTTTGTACACTACCATGGCCCTTAGCTGTTCCGTAAACCATTATACCATTGGATAAAAATTGTTATACACTGAACACAAACACTGAAATACTGAAACACTGAACACAAAAATTGTTATACATGAGTTCTTTGTATAAAGTTTTGTGTTTTGTGATTTTGCAATTAATGTTTTCTATTGTACATTTTGTTATTTTGCCGATGTCGACATTCTTTCTTTTATGAATCTATATATTATTATTAGTATACTCACCGATGCCCTCGAGTGCTCTTGAACTCGCTCGATTCTCCTAGTTCCACCAATACTTTTTCTGCACCGGGATGATCGGTGCTGTTGGTCTCGTCGTAATTGTAGATATTTTGTGGTAACGCCTTTTCCAAGGTGTCTTTCATGTTGTCAAAATATTCTTTTAGTTCTGGTTTACTCACGACAACTCGACTCAACCTTGTCTTGCTCCGCCACAAACTTTGCCATAACTTGACGAATATCCTGGAGAAGCCCCAATCGCTTACTACACCAAAAGCATTTGCTATTAGCAGTTCTTTCCTCGACAGTCAGCACACATAGACGACCCGGTTTTAAAAGATGAGTTTGACGAAGATTATCGATCAAAGTTATTCTTGAAACCTTAAACTTTTGACTTGTTTTGCATTTGGACACCTTCAATGGTTTTGTCCATGTTCACCTTTTTGTAGTTGAGGTAAGCTTTACCTCTCAGCTTGGCATCTTGAGAAAAGATTACCTGAAACAAGGAGGAAAAACTAAGCTATGGGAATAAAAACTAATAATAATAATAATAATAATAATAATAATAATAATAATTTATTTGAGACCATCGGCTAAACTTTAGCATGGGTTACGTCATTTAGAGAAAGAACAATGAATTACAATAGAAATTAACAAGATAATACAAAGAGAACAATGTCAATTTAAAAATCTTTCGTCTAGATACTCATCGAAAGAATAGTAACACGTGGCCAGTAGGAATTGTTTTAATCCAACTTTAAATTTCTTGATATTTTCTATTTTCTTAAGTTCATTCAATAATGATAATAATAAAAAATATAACATCTAAAAGACTAATATAATAATTTTAAAAATCAACGGATAACCGCAAAAACACTAAGGACATCATAACATGCATGTCGAAGTAACCCTGTACATGAAGCGGTCAAATAATGCCTGCACGTACACGTGCACAACAATTGAACGGGACGAAAGTAATACGATCCAAGTAATACGAAAAATTAAAATAATGCTAGTAACAGTTAGTTGCTTTACCGTAGTATCTCGTAGTTTGAATCTCTCACGGGTTTAATCAACGTTTGAAATAACTATCACTAATTTGAAGAAATTCAACACGGCGTCGTGAAAAAGCCGAAAACGTTGGCGTACAGACGGTAGGTGTGCAAGAGATAGAGGGTCGTTTTTCGAAGGCTTTGATACTCGTGTAATGCAAGAACCAGCGGAAAAATGATATCGCACTTTGACAGTCACGACTTATTTCACGTAGGTTTGAGAACGATGGAAAATTTGATGGCGTTGAAATGACATTGGAAGCGGAAATCTAGCCGTCTTTTGAACTCGAAGCTTGAATGGAGATTGAGATAAGAAGGTTACACCATGGACGAAATTTCGATTAGAATGACAAAATTACCATCAGACGCAGCAGCTGTTTCGGATCTTATTCAAATAAGAATATCAGGATATAGCTAACAAAGGTGATGTTCCTAAATTCTTTCAATTACAACCACCTGAACTCATCGTGGAGCTTTCTCGGCTCCAACATATCGCTTTCCATCTACAATTGCTTGCCTATTTAATTAACTGCCTCATTCGAACGACCCTTCTTCGGCATTAACTAACAGACTAAAAATTCCATCGTCCACTAAAAGCCCATCAACTCGCTATAAAACAGTCAACAGCGCTCGTCAATTCCTCCTCTTTATTGGGAAAACAAAAACCCCATCGTCTCCCTGCCACGCATGCAAACAAGAACGCTTTTGAGTCAAATAGATTAATAAAACTCTTATCCGATGACCGAATCGCCGTCGGTCGCTTTGTATCTCGTCCGGGTCAAACGGTTTAATTGTCAATTAAAACGCCGCGCGACTCGCCCTCCCTAACCCTTCCCACCACGTTCTTAATTCGTCTGTAAAAATACAGGTAGCACCCGTGCCGCGACGGCCTCGAAACTTAATACGTACTCGACGAACAAAAATGAAGTAAAAAGACGTCCGCAAGTCGAGAAGAGAAAATCTGCTGTCATTGGAAGGAGTCACCTGTCGCATAGGCAGCTCGCGAGGGGTAATCGCCTCCTTTTTCCCTCTCGTTCGTATATAACGCAATAAGTGGAACTGGTCGGGCGAATGAACAGAATGAGCAGAAGGCCAGGCGAACGACAACGACGACGACAGCCAAAGCCATATGGCGAGTGGGAATTTCGAAACGACGCTGATTTTCGCCGATTTCTCCTTTTGCGCTATCGCGAAATGCGAAGTTGTCGGAGAGTTTTTGTATGGGGAAATATGAGGGTAAAAATTAAATTACGGGGTTCTTTGTTAACCGTAATTTTAAGTTCGAGAATGGAGATGGATTCTAAAGCCTCAAATTGGGCTTATTTTTGCTTCTGGTATAATATGGTTGGAACTGTGTAATTTGGGACAAATTTCTGACACTAAGTCGACTAGTTGGGTAAAATTGAAACCTATCTAATTATAAGTCAAACATGTTATATGCCAAGACTTTAAACAGCAACGAAGGTGGTAGCTGTCACCTTAGGAGTTAATATAGTTACCCTCAGAAATGCTTTGAATTTCTCTCATGCTACTAGCTTTTAAAGCTTTTGTGCGGATAACTCACCTCGTAGGTGATAACGATGAAGATCCAGGCCGTGCTAGCCCAATGGAAATGACGTAGGTTAAAGTTACAGAAATAGTAATAAGGCGCCACTCTCCAATTATAAAACTGGATCACCTGAAAATCAATGGAGTTGGAGAGATCCTCCGTAGTAGGTGGTACGAGGTTATCCGAACTGTGCGTAAAAAGTACTTGAAACCTATGTCAAAATAACCTAAACGAAATAAAGAAAATAAAATGAATTGAGGCGAGCGATTGACGTTTAACAGTACTTTATTGTCACTTGAGGTGTATCTAATCAAATCGAATTCAATTAGGCTAGCTTTTTACACACTCTTGGCAGTCGGTGGGCCTCCAGCGGCTTTACAGCCACCTTACAGATTTAGCTGGAACGTAAATTAAAAACAAACATTTTCAGGTGACGAGTAATTGTAATTTCCCCCTTAAACTACTAAAAGAATTAAATATAGTACTAAGCAAACGTAACGAAGAAAGAAAAATCTTTTATTTGAATACAAATCTGAATTCTAAAAGTACTAATATAATTAAATGTGTACAAAAGTAAGGAAACCCCTGTATACTAGCACACAAATTCCCAATTTCCTAGCTCTAAATTAACCACAAGATTCCAGGGAATTTTTCCCAAAAACTCAACCGTACAAAAATATAGATAAAATCGAATAAAGCGGGACTTAGCGTGATACAGTTTTCTATTGTTCACTTTCGTACGGCGTGGTATTCGGTATCGGACGGAAGTTATCCAAGATGGCGGGTTTCCCCGCACTTGATGCAAAAATGCAGAAAATACTAGCTTCTGGCTCCTACGATAGTTCTATACTAGTTTATACCAGCTTACACTAGTTATGCTAGCCTACACTAGTTATACTAGCCTATACTAGTTCACACTAGTTTCCTATAACAACGCGAAAGAGAGAAATTACGCCATCGAAATTAACAAAACAGGAAAGGCTCGCCCCCAATTGGGGGAAGAGCAACGTGGACGATTAGTTTGAATAGCAGAACTTGGGGAAACGAAATTCCTAACGATACTATACACTTCCCAGTGTCGAATTTCCGTGTATATCCTCGACAACGAGATTTGAAAACGAAACACAGTAAGCTTATTAACGGAAACCGATCTGTTCCCACTCAACGTCAGAAGCTGAATGTCGTATCGAGTATTGTTGGATCAAAACGTACGCATGCGGGGTACCATCTACACGTCAAACGTTGAAGTGAATGATTACAGATAACACATCGTGACAATTGTAATACGAAGTCAGGTGTCCTTTTTAGCTGTGACAAAGGCAACGTTCGCTCGGTTTCCTTCGATTTGGTGGGGTTGAGCTGGTTTTGGTGGAATCCTTGTTGAGGCAAAAGACACCGCTGAGAAAGGTTGTCTTTTTCTGAGCAAGGACACAACCAGAGCTCTCTCGGTTTTCCCAGATTTGATAAAGTTTGGTGGGTTTGCTGGAATTGAACTGGTTTAGTGCAGCTCTTGAGGCGGCCCAACAGAAAAAGTTGTCTTTTCGTGAATGGCGAGAAAAGCAGTGTTTGCTTGATTTTTCGCCATTTCGTGGAATTCGGCGGATTTGGCGTAGCTCTTAGACAGAAGAGAGCCCGAGTGGTGAGAAAAGCAATGTTCTCCCGATTTTCTCCCAATTGGTGCAGTTGGATGTGCTTGGTGGAATTGGACGTATTTGGCGTAGTTCTTGGGCAGTGCAATGCCCAGGCTGGGGCGGATTGTCTTTCCTTGAGTAACGAATAACGCATCGCTTACTCGATTTTTCCCTAATTGTTGAAGTTGGACAGTTTGTGTGGATCAACTTCAAATTTTACAAGCTTCATCCACACCTCAAAATCTAGTACTTGAACGAAGGAATTTCCTTTCCAATGCCTGGTACCTTTTAAATCAACAAAAGTACAGCATTTTTTGCCGAAAATGTCATATCTACTTCAAATTACCGCCATTCTTTCAAAAATCAATATTTCGTCAAATTCTGCGTTTAAGCACTAGATAATTTATTACTCAAACTGAAGACGTTTAGTTTTTAGGTCCGGGTGGTCTTTTTCCCGAGCAGGAGTGATCACGCCGAAAGACATTTTCCAAACAGGGGTCTAGACGAACCGTCGCGTATATTATATTTATAGCTATTTTTATAATAAAAAAGATCGTAATGAATTTTTAAAACCATGTTAATTGAAGTGGAGAAAGAAAAATTCAAAAATCACCACGCGTTTCCCTAGGAAAGATTCGTGATAATACGGTTCTTTTACGGCCGCGTAAGAGACGTAACCCCCTAAGATGTGGACAATTGAGGCTATCGTTTTCATTAGAATGACCTTCAATCCAAACATAATCCTGTAGTTCGAGGAGAAAGTAACTTAACACAAGCAAAATATATTAAGGTTGGAAGATGTTATCTTCCAATGTTGCTACTTTCTCTCGTTTCACTTCTTCTCCTCGAACTATAGCATTATGTTTGGATTGAAAGTATTCTAAATGAATTTGGGATGCTTAGAATTCTCCGTTCTCCGAATTTTCCGTTTCGTCAGAGGAAAGCGAAAATTACATACATGTACATCTAACCTACATACATTGTTGTTTCAAATTCATCGTCATGCCAATTTCCTCATTATATCGCAACTATCTAGGTACAGTCAACATAGTAACAAACGCGCCATTGATGTAGATTGTTGTCGGGCGAACAAGATGTCCTTATCAGAACAACGATCGCGCTATCAATTTAGCGGTAAACTTTATCGAAATGTCCGGCACACAATAACCCAGAAGCCAGTTCGCGTGTAGCAATATCCAATTAAGCCCTTGTAATCCGTTAATACCCTTGTCATTGAACTTCGACCATAGCCGCTAATTAAGGCCGGGACACTATATCAATTCGGCGTCTAATTTATGGTATTATCTTTCAACGATGTAAGGTGAACTAACCTGCCTACGTGTATATGATTTGAGTTAGTTGTCGGATTGGAAAGCGTTCGGGGAAGGTGAGAACAGACTTATTCTTCCTTATATACAGGATGTAACTGTGAAAATGGTTAATTTATTAATATGATAAAGGTGGTATGGTATAGTTGTGTGTAACGTAATCAGCAAAAACAATGATAAATCACGCCAAACATTTTAGCTTAATTTTAATAAATTTTGGCCCCCTACATTTTTACATTACGGTACTGTGTTCCTCGTGGACGTTTATTTGGGAGGTAAGGGACTTTTAAATGTCGAAATAAATACTCGGGCATTCAGTCAGTGTTCGGGTATTTTACAATGTAAGCAGATGGTTTCGTTGAAATAGCGCCGCCAGTAAATAGCGAATTATCGACAAGTGAATAATGCTGCTCTGTCTCTGTTACTATTACAGAAAATTAAACAGATGCTTTATTTCGCTGTCGTTGCATGAAGTTGGCCTGTATTTGAATAGTTCGACGATCTTTTATTGGTAATGATAAAAATATTTTCTTTCAAAACGATTTATTTATTGGTAAACCATGTAAAGTCAAGAAAACAAAGAAAAGTTTCACAAGAAATGCCTAACATTAGATCTGTGTAACAATAATATGTTTATGTGAATTCTGTGTAAAAATGTTTAAAGTAAAATGATTGATAAAGCGTAGATAATATGTATGTACTGTGCAAGCAGTGTGAAAAATTCGCAAATTTGAAGTAGATCGCTTATTCATAAATTATATATGCTTCCTCGATCAATGATCCGATCGTTAGTCGTATTGGAAGCTCGTTACAATTGTATAACAGGGTCGGACTCAAAATTGTAATTATAAATATCTTGCGAACCGTACGTTTGGGCCCTACTTTTATCAAGCAAATATTTAATATATTTTAATTATCTACCTGTGGACAACTTTTTAACCATTTACACAGTTACACCCTGTATATAGATTTACATTTGGATTGAATTCTCTTAGTCTGAATCTGATGAATTGTATTCTTATTTGCGCTCGGAGCGCTTCTGGTTCTTCTGCACCTAATAGACAATGTATCTGATCCTGTGCTATTACATAACGGAAACTCACCGAATGCGAGGATCTAGAAATTAGCTATAATTTAATCCAATTACTGAAATTGCTCGCAGATTCGAGCGCAACAGCTTCGAGCGACGCGACATCGTCGAACGAAAGCCTGGTAATTTGCAACCTGCCATAATTCGCGCAGACCATTTTATTACTCTGTTGTTTTAACGAGCAATATATATAATATTTGGAGGGCCCCGTGATGTTATTAATGCAACGTAACCGCGATGAAGTCGCTACGTACGGCGGCGCGCGTATCCGCTAATGTACGCAAACCGGGATAATGAAATTGTATTCGCGGCCAGCCAGACATTAAAAATAACCGGCGCTCCGACGGTCACACCGCGATTAATCTTAATTAGATAAGCTAAATATATGAGCGCGTACCTATGGATGTAGAACGGGTGTTTACACGTGTTCCGGTACGCGAAAGTCGTATATCACGTAACCAGTGCCAATTAAAATTAAAAAAGCGTAGATTTGAGGTTGCGGATTTATGCCGGTTTCCGAGCGGGATAAGCGGAGAAGGGGAAAAGAATGGTCGGTTTTGTTCTTTTATTTACTACACTTCAGCCGCAATGGCTTATGTCGCCTTCCAGCCTTTGACTTTTGACAACAAGCATTTCAAGTCGTACTAATCGACTTACATATGAAGATCATCACTAATCTGAGGAAATTGTGAACGGTATTGTATCCGGTATTCTCATAGTAACGATATTTTTCAAAAACAATCGCGATCAATAATGCTCGCGAGTTATACTCAACATTACATTAGATATTCATTCACAATATACAGGGTGTAACTGTGAAAATGGTTAATTTATTAATATGGTAAAGCTGATGTGGTATAGTTAACGTAATCGGAAAAAACAATAGCAAATCATGCGAAACGTTTTTGCTTAATTTTAATAAAATTTTGGCTCCCTACATTTTTACATTACGGTACTGTGTTCTTCGTAAACGCTTATTTGAGAGGTAAGGGATTTTTAAAGGTCGAAATATATAGGCGGGCATTCAGTCAGTTTTCGGGTATTCTGCAATGTAAGCAGATGGTTTCATTGAAATAGCGCCGCCAGTAAATAGTATATTATCGACAAGTGAATAATGCCCCTCTCTCTCTGTCACTATTACAGAAAAATAAACAGATGCTTTATTTGGCTCTCGTTGCAATAACTTGACCTATATTTGAAAAGTTCGACCATCTCTTAGGCATCTCTAGCATTAGACCTGTTTCACAGTAATATGTTTTGTGTGATTGTTGTGTAAATATATTTAAAAATAATTAATAAATCGTAAATAACATGTATGTACTGTGCAAGCAGTGTTAAAAATTCGCAAATTTGAAGTAGACCGCTTATTCATAAACTATTTATGCTTACTCGATCAATGATCCGATCGTTAGTCGTATTGGAAACTCGCTACAATTGTATAACAGGGTCGGACTCAAACCTGTAATTATAAATATCTTGCGAACGGTACGTTCATTAAGCAAATATTGAATATATTTTAATTATCTCCCTTTTGGATAATTTTTTAACCATTTACACAGTTACACCCTGTATATATATATATATATATATATATATATATATACAGAGAGAATAAAAATATAATGCTTCTGAGTGCATACAAAATTATGCATTATGTCAATAGATTATAGTAAAGGAATATATGACAAACAAGAAGGCATAAGTAGTGAAAGGAATATTTAAATAGGTAACAGAATAAATACTTAATACGTTAAATAATATAAATATTATTCGTCGTTGAAATTCAATTAATTCTGCACAAACACGTCCGACAGTGACGTAGGATCATTTCCAAATTTGTCGGACCGTTCTTTATTTTGCCCAGAACACTGTAATTTTTTCAGTTTTTTATATAGTATGAAGCGTTCGTAGTTCCTCCAATCAACGGTATATCCCGAAAACCGTATGTTTGCGGAATTAATACCTCAAGCATCAATTAATGTGGTTGCCGTAAAGTTAGTAACTACTAAGGTAATATCGTATACACCTTCATCTGGGTCCTATTCATTGTTGAAGTATCAATTACAAAGTTATATCCCGAAATGATGAGGAGATATAACTATACGAGACCTAGAGCCACTTACTGTTTCTAGACAATCGTATACTATATAACCGATACCTCTATATATGGTGTGCATACATGTATTTATGCCGTATGTGTTAAGATAATAAGTGGTATGTATTACCCGCTTGAAAGTTTGAGTTAGTTTTGCGGGAGAATTAAGTCGGGGATTTGGTTCGAAGACGGAATAAATTGGTTTAGAAAAGAACAAAATTTTCTAAATTCTCTGCGCAATTCAAACAAAATCAGATTTCACATTAGTTTAAATGGATTGAAGATGACCTATTGGTATTTAGGAAGACCTCGATGAACACGAAACTGACAATAAAGTATTCTTATTCTGAGTACCAAGACATGAAGTAAAAGATGCAGGATTTTTAACAATCTCTGCATCAAATTCGATCTAGAAGAAAATTCATAACACACAAGACAAAATTCTTAAGACAGAAATTTTTCCTACTATTGCAGAAAAGCCAAAATTCATTTTTGAAGTATTGGAAAGAACTGATGCAGACAATAAGAAGTAAAGGCGAATGTTGCTTATTTAGAGGAGGAAGTGCAAATGTTAGTAAAATTAGGTCCATATGTTAAGCAAGGTCAAATCAATATTAGGGTAGAGTCGTGTTGGTGTTGCATACAAGAACGTCTAAAAGGGACAGAAATAAATGAACACTATCGATGAACTACAAGATAAGCTAAGTACATGGAACACTGAGTCGTACGTGCGGTGAATCATTGTTATGTAGGCCAAAAGTCTGCATGAAAACCTGCGGTAACAACTTCCGTTGTGATAAATAAGTAAATGCATCCAAAGCAAATCTTGTATTTACTCTTTTTTGTGTGTTTGCGCTTATTACCTTACTTTTACGTATATATAATCTTATAAATAGCTTTGACACTCAAGTTTTCGAAAACTGTTAAATTTTTGTAGATCTTCCTCCGCTCTTTCTCTTATTTCTTCTAACTTATTCGGTGTCTAATATTCGCAGCAGTATAGTAAGGCTACTTGCCTTATGACTGTCGAAGGTATAATATTTCTTTCGTTTTTCTTGTCACCACCTTCGATTTTATTACTTTCATTAGTGCCTCTTCGCTTTTGCTTCCTTTGTTTATCATTCTCCGCTTTCCTCATTCTTCTTATTTATGTTTAGTCCTAGATATATAACGTTTTCTGTATTCACAATTATGTAGGTTTTCCCATCTGTTCACTTCTCCAATATTAATTCCCTTTCAGATACAGCCCTGCCGTTTCTCATCACTTTATTCCACATCAAGTGCAAACATGTCAACACGTCAATTTAAATTTATCTTCAATACATAAGTTAAATATTCGTGTATGTATTTTTCAAATAATTTTTCTTGATTTTCTGGTTTACCTATTCACGTTGAAAAGTAGATGGCGCCCAAATCAATAATTGGTTTAACAGGTTTGAGTTCACAGCAAATATCTGAACTTCGTATTTCATTGCACTTGTGCTCAACGAATTAGTGGTTATTAAAAAAGGATAACTACTAACTACACTAGGTTACACTGGAAAGTAGGTTTATGTACTGCAACGTTTGCTTTTCAAGATGTGAGCATCCGCAAAATAATATTTTTTTTTTCTTCTTAAGGGCATGGTTCCTGACTGCACGCCTTAATCTTACTAACCCTTGACATGGTCAATAAGTTAGAAGAAATTTTCGTTTGCAGATTGAGGCACTGTACTGGTTTTGCAATGATCAAAACATAAGTTTAAACTAATGCCGATGCGAATTGTTGGACCCCAAAAGCAAAGATTTTCTGTGAAACTCTAAAGGAAGCAGGGAGAGAAACTTTTAGGCTAAATACGGGCTTAGATTTTTGATGCAGGAAGAAATTTTCGAAAATTAGTAAGAGAATGTGAAGTGGATTAGGAAACCTGAATACAAGTTGTTCCATCATCATCTAGGAATACTAGTTTGAAAAGTATGAGACACATACCCTCATTTTTTCAAACTAGTTTTAGAACACCAGGTGAAAAAGAATCAACGTGGAGAAGACCTCGAAAGCCCAGAGAATTAAAATTATCCAAACACTTATCGAATTTTCTGATATTTCTAAAATTTTGTAATGGCAGAACAGACGACTCCCGATGACTAGTGGTATTATGTTGAATTCTTCTGTGATATAACTTGGACGCATAGGAAGGTAAAATTTGATGTTTCCAAGCAGTGGATGAATTTGGCATTAGGGCGATGTACTTGCCCAATAAGTGTTTGGATAAGATTTCACCTCTAGTACAGGTTTCTCCGAAACGCATTTTAAGTCGATACTTAGAAGGAAATCAGGTA
This sequence comes from Chrysina gloriosa, assembly GCA_038088585.1. NCBI lineage: Eukaryota > Metazoa > Arthropoda > Insecta > Coleoptera > Scarabaeidae > Chrysina > Chrysina gloriosa. The sequence goes on along the minus strand of CM076094.1, from coordinate 5,871,907 downwards.
GATTTTGTATTGAATGAGTGTGCTAACTGAAGATGGTGTAATGGTATCACATCTGTTTCACACATTATTTAAGACTTTTTGCAATATGTACATTAAGTCAATATTTATAACAATTCCTTTTGTTGCAGTGGTTGTGAAGGATGTGCTTCAGAGCTGAACAAAGCATTGCTTGCTGAATTGCTTAGAACGTCAGTAGTGTCATCTACAATTTAATTTCGAAAGGAACTATTTCAGAAACTTTCTTAGCAACAATTCCTTTTTGGACAGCAGATATCGAGCATCATCAACAAAGCATTGCTTGCTAAATTACTTAGAACGTCGGCAGTATCAAGTGCAGTTCAACTTCGAGTCGCAGTCTATTCTTTAAACGAATTCCTTAAAAAATCAGAATCGACAAACAAAAATGTTGAGGTAGTTCTTTCGATTATGTAACAAAGCCCAATTGCTACTCAAACTGACAAGAATAAATCGCTGAGTGATATGAAACACAACTACCATACATTATTCTTATTGATCATAAAGAGGACAAATCAGTTCAGGAAGGAAAGTCTCTCTTGTAACAACTTTTCCACACAGAAACTTTTGTCCCTCAACATTTTCTCCCATATATCACCGAACAAAAACAACTAAAACCACCACACTCGATTATCTTCCTCCTCGAGGAAATTCCTAAATCCCTACGGACGCGTTTCGCCGCTACTTTCGACATTCCCGACACCACTTAACTCTAATTACGCGTCGTCCTCGATGGACGCCTAAAACGCACGGGGAAGCCCTCGGTCCATATCGAAACCGAACGCTTTCTTATCAAGATATCGTGTTACGACTTCAAACCCGTAGCCAGAGAGCTTACCGAAGTGCGAAAATCGACGCCGAAGTCGGCCTGTGCCGACGGCTGTTCTTCGTTTCGAATCCCGTTCGCGTGTTGGCGAGATAAGGCATCCAAGTCACGTGGACCTTACGTATGTCTGTTTGACTTATTCGACCGGGATCGCCGTTGCTGCTGCTGCTGCTGCTGCCGTCCGTACGGCAGCTCCCCATCTGTCTCCCTTAATCTTTGATATTCGATCGGGCAAGTGGGGTGGGCAAGTAAAGGTCTTCAATCGAACGGCCGGCTGCTGTTAGAACGAGAGAATAAAATTTTATCTTTATGCGTTTCGAGCGGTACTGTATCGGCATCGTTCGGACGCGATGTGGAAGAAATTTTGATCACGAGGAGATCGAATTAGGTGAATTTAGTAAGTCGGATGCGATGCAGTAGTAGCTTCTGACTAGTGCTGGTGATGCTGTAAGTAAATAAATTCAAGAAGAATTTAGAACTTTCGTATGGGGTAATCTTTCCCCTATTGGAGCACAGACATATTGAATGGATCGGGGAAAATTTGAAGAAGCCGATCAAGATCATAATTGTATAAATACTCCAAAGGTCTTTTGGCATTGGTTTATTTTATGTTAAAGTTGTCCATTGGCACTGTCGTTTTTTCAATGTCATCTTAATTCGGTTTTGTTCAAAAATGAAACATCTCCTGGTTTCTATCTGCGAAGTCTGAATTAAGAATGAAGGACTTTTTGAGAGAAGCGGGGGCTTGGAGCTAAAATCTCGAAATAACGCCTTCTCATAATCGATTTCATTTGTTGCCTTGTAATCCATTTAAATCCTCAGAATTGTTCTTTCGTTCTTAAAGCTGGCAGAAGGATTTCAATCTTTTCGAGCCCTTCTTGATTTAGCCATCGACGGGAAAAGTTGAACAAAGCGCGATAAAGGGTAGCATCTTAAAATTACATCTTCGGATTCTTGTTGTGATAGCTTTCGATCCTTTCACATTAAAGTTCGTTTATTTTTATAGTTCTGAAATCCCCCAAAGTAGATCGTTTGTTTCTGACATTAACAACGACTAAATCGTGGAACCCTTAAGGAATTTGACCCCCACCAATAACGGCAGGCAGCTACGTCACAAGTGCTCGACCAATCGCATCGACGCATATAGGTTTGGAGGCGGAGCGATCATTGGTGGTAGGGGTGATTTCCTTAGCACCTCCTAAACTTTCGACTGCTCCGCAAGTGATATATCAATTGTTTCCACAGCTCTTCTTTTGTTCTTGAAGTAGTCCATTGGCGTTCCCATTGCCATCGTAACCATGGTTGGTTCTCGAATGAAAAATAGACGAGACCATAAAAACGGGACAACTTTCTAAAGTCATCAGTTATTGGTTTTATTGGGTTGTCAAGGGCGTTTCGATTATTTCAGCGTTGGCTTATTTAATTTTAAGCTTGTGAATTAGCATTTTCCTTCTTGTCAAGATCGTCGGAAATAAGAACTTGAGAGTGATGGAGGGAGGCGTAGGCCTGAAGCTGAAGTTTGGAAAAAGCGTCTTGTCACAATTAGATTTATTATCTTGCAATCTATATAAGTCCTCAGAATTGTTCTTTCGTTCATAAAGCCGGCAGAAGGATTTAATTGTTTCCTCAACCCCATCGCGATTTTGTCCTCGATGGGGAAAGCTAAAGGAGGTGAGATAAGGAGTAACATCCTAAAATTACATCTTTGGATTCTCGGTTTGATGGCTATTGATTCGTTTTGAGTTGCCAATGACGTTTCGATTGTTTAAGCATTGGCCTATTTGACCATAAGGTGATTATAAGTGATGGAGTGATGTCACAATCGATTGCATTTGTTATTTTATAAGCTATTTAACCTTCAGAATTGTTCTTTTGTTCTTAAAGCTAACAAAAGAGTTTCAATTGCTTTTTTCAAGTCAATCTTGGTTTGGTCCTCTATGGCGAAAGGTAAAAAAAGACGGAATAAGGGACATAATCTCAAAATTATATCTTTCGATTTTGTTTCGGGGGCTTCTGATTGGTTCACAATCGACTTCGTTTGTTACTTTTATATCTTTTTAATTCTCCTAAGATTGTTCGTTTGTTTCTGACATTGATAATAACTAGACCGCGGAAAGTTTAGGAAAGTTGATCCCCACCAATGACGGCAGCCAGGTACGTCGCAGGCTTTTGACGAATCACATCAATCTCCTTCATATAGTCTTGGAGACGGACTATTCATTGGTGGTAGGGTAATTTCCTGAACTTTTCCCCGTGCCAAAAATGACACACCAATTGTTTCCACAGTCCTTCTTTTGTTCTTAAACTTTGTGATTCGCGCTCTCATCGTCATAATAACGATCATTTGTTCTAAAATGAAATATTCTCGCGTCGGGGAGGGCATAGAAAGAGAAAAGTTATCCAGATCTTTCTAATGGGTCTACTTTACTTTAATGTTATCAAGTGCCATTATCAATATTTTCAAGGTCATCTTAACTCGATTTCGTTCGAAAATTAAAGTGTTCCTGGCTTCTATGAAGCAAGCCAGAAATAAATGCAAAGTGTTGGAAAATTGAAAGTTCTTATTTGCATGTAATCTTTAGGCTCGTGACTCGTCTCTATCACCATCCAAATTGCACCTACGAACCGCACATCTCCCCTGCAACCATCTAATAATTCACGCGTTAATACACTGCGAGTTCAACCACCGCCAATATCCATAGTGCACGCGAACGGGCGCCGCCGTTTCGTAGTTCGGAACATCATTAATCGCCATTACAGTAATTATTCCGTGGTAATTGAACGTTACATCAATTAGTAGATGTAACCGGGTTACACAACCGATGATGCTCTCTCCTACGCACGCGGTCGGGAATTATTAGACGGTGATTGCGTCTAATATGCCATCGGACGGGCTGCCGTCGCCGTGAAATCATTAGTACCTAGTACCTACGTAGGTATGTAACGTGGCACGTCTAGAAAAGATGCAGTTCTATGTGGGCTAGGCCCCGTCGTCGGGTCGTCTCTAGCCGACGATAAACCCTCGTTAGGCGAAGCACAATGGCACCGCGTACGCGCTGCTCCCATTTTCATGCACACATACATATATCGAACGGTAAGCGAGTTATAGGATGAAATAGCAGTAGGTATCGCGATGCATTCTGAAACGGCACTAAATTTGGAGGAGAGCGGAGATAAATCGTTAGAGTGATGCAACGACGGTTTCCTTTTTGTCGGTACATCCTCATCGTCGAAGGGTAGTAGACGTAGCCAGTACGTTCCTACATACATTGTTAGAAGTTTGTTCGGATTTCGAGCTTACAATGGCATTCTTCAAACATTTGTTTTAAAAAGCGCCCCAAAATCAATCAAAAATCCAACTTTTCGCTTTCTTTCTTCTTTTTTCTTCTTTCTGCATTTCTTTCGCTCTTTTAATTTCAAGTAAACTTCCTAATTTCGCGAGATTTCACAAGCTCAGAAACTGAAAGCTACTATAATCATTTAGAAGAAGAACAGACGATGAAGCTTATGAATGGCAGCAATTTCTTAGTTATTTCCCTTTCGTCTGAACGTTATTACGAGCTGCTGCTGTTAGGAAGCTTCGACTGCAGCATCCAAGAATTTAAAGTTACTATAACTTTTTAGGACAAGACAAGATCAGAATATTGCTAGGCAACTCGCCCTATAAGAGGAGAACGAGCCATAAACTTACGACTGACCCTGATTCCTTGGTAATTCTTCTCTGTGCTAGATCTTGCAGGCATATTCTGACCTGATGCTGTTGGTAAACTTTAACAGTGGCTGTCAACAGTCACTACAATCTGTTAAAGCCAAGACTCCGGTAAGATATTTGGATGTACTTCAGTCTCCTCGAACGTTATTAGTTAATAAAGATATCGCAAGTTTCAAAAAATTCGAACTACAACCATCGCTCGATATAGCAAATTATAAGATTTGGAAAGTTCTTCGATTACTATAGGAATTAGATAGTCGATTGTTGGGAGCCTCAGCCCAGTCTACATGAGGAGCTGCCGCTGCTCCGTATACTGTTAGAAGTTTGTTTGGACATCGAGCCTGCAGTCGGCTACGATGACGTTTATACGTTTCATAAAGAGGCTCCAAAGTCGATAAAATCTTCAATTTTCCCTCCCCTGCTCTCTTCCTGCATTTGTTCCGCTCTCTTAATTCCAGATAAAGCTCATAATGTCGCGAGATTTCGCAAGCTTCTACTCAGAACCTGAAAGCTACTGCAGCGTTTTAGGACAAGAACAGATGATGAGGCTTATGAATGGCAGCAATCTCGTGGTTGCCTCTGCATCACCATCCAAACACTTAAAATTACTATAACCTTCTAGAACAGGACAAGATCGGATATGGCCAGGCGACTCGATTTGTAGGAGAAGAACTAACCATAAATTTAGGACCGACTTTGATTCCTTGGTAATTCTCCTTTGTGCTAAACCCTACTGATCCATTTTGACCTGATAGTGTTGGTAAACTTTAACAGCGGCCGTCAACAGTTAGTGTAGTTTTCTTAGGACAAGACTGTAATAAGATATTCGGAAGTTCTTCAGTCTTCTTGAACGTCATTAGTTGATGAAGGTCTGCCAGTGCCAAAAATTTCGATCTGTAACTACCACCCAATATTGCGGATTTTAATATTTGAAAACTTCGTCGATTACTATAGGAATTAGAAAGTTGATGGTTGGGAGTGTCGAATCCTTGAATAAGTAATGGGAAGCTCCCTTCATTGTCAGAAGTTCGGACCTCGAGCTTGCAATTGGTTACGATGGCACTCTTTATACAACGTTGAATTAATCATTGCTGGCCCTCGTCAATTTGCCTTTTGGAACACGTATTTTTATTTGGTAAAGATGAGCAAATTAATTCGTGGAACTGAGGGTATTGGGCTCCCACCTTGATTCTTTCTGGAGAAACTTTAGAAGCATGAATAAGATCAAGTTTAGACCAAAATATAGTTCTTCCACTTATCACACCGACTTAAGTAATCCCAAATACTTGTTTCGCCAATTAATTCGCCATACTCTATTCGAAAAGATGTGGTAAAAATGATATCAATTCTACTCCACTCCAAAAGATGTAAAAATTTGCAAGTATGAATGAGAACAATAACAGCAGTCTATTATTGGAATTTGTACAGCAGTCTGGATGCATGTACGTAAATAGTTACATACTTATCGAGTTACAGTCGACGGTCTGATATTCCACCACCAATACTCTCCTTCCTGTTTGCTTAACAATTTTTCTTATGAACATGACTCGATAAGAAGCATCATTCATGTATATTGATATCTCGCAAATCGTTCAATAGACTCGCACAGTGTATAAAGATTCGCGTTGTTTACTTTAGATATTGCAAGCGATGTTTGGGATATAATCCATACATCTCCCTGGCTGTTGCTCTTTACGACTAAACAAACACGTGGCTATATTCATCGGAATAACGCGAAAGCACTACGCAGCGTACAGTACAACGAATTTCAAGAATAAAACTGGTTGAAATTATAACGTAGGGAATTTGAAAAGGACCTCAAACATGGTGGTCCATATCAAGTAAATAACATCACCTCTATTTATCCGCTTCCTTCTTAGGCTCGGTCCTTCCACCTCTTTGTAAATTAGGTTTAAGTTAAATCTAAAAATCAGGTTAAGTAAAAGAGGCTTATTTTTTTAATTTTTTTGTTAATATGCGAAAAAAACAGATTTTAAAGTTACAAGCTAGGTAAATTTAAAAGAAAGATTACAAGAAGGTGAAGTCATCAGAAAGTTTACCGAAATTCTCCGAAGACAGATTTCGTGCGTAAATTCAATCAGTTTGTTCCAGATTTAATTATCGGTCATCTGGTTATGCAGACGGATAGAGGATAAAGTATCGTTTCGTAACTTAATACCGATCGCATATGTCGGCCAGCGTAGACTGCGCGCATTCTGGTTTGTATCTGCGGGCACCTGCAATGGCATCGTGTCCATATGTGAAGTTTCGTCCAAACGAGTGTAAAATATACCGATTAAATTTATCGCCGCCTGTTTGTTCGTCTTAAACTGCTTCTTATCGAGAGTGATGTCATGCGTTTCGCTCATAAATCCGACGATTACTTGGCTTCATTTGATAGGATTCTGAGGGCCGCAATGCTGAAATTGAAACGATTACTCTCGAATCAAGCTGAGCAAATTGGTCGGAAAAATCTATGTAGCACATATGTAAGTCTGAATTGAAGAAAAGTCAGATTTATTTCATTAGAAATATTAGTTTAGTCGTACGGCTCTCGCTGAAATTTGATACTTTTGGTTTCAGCTGCAAAATTTGAACTAGACGAACTTTACTCCATCGTGGCCCGCCGTGAACTTGATAGAGGCATGAAGCGGGTTAATGTCTAATTTGGGGAAAGGAATCTAGACATACTAAAACATCACAAAAAAATTGCATGATTATTAAATCGTTGGGCCATGCACCTTTCCATGTCGGTCGAGTCGGAATTAAATCATTTGGTTTCCTCCATATTTCTCTAAAATGTTTACTATTCTGTGCCAATTTTGGGCTATCTTCCCACTTCACTCTGCTCCTCTTCTCTGCCATTCTTACTTCCCCATTTCATGTTTGTGTGTGTTTTCGTGTGTCCACTGAGTGCAAATTGAGTCATTTGGTTGCCTCCATATTTCTCCCTAATTTTTCCTATTTTGCGCCAATCTTGCTACATCTTTCCCAATTTACTCCGATCTTCTTCGCTGCCCTTCTTACTTCCCCATTCCGTGTTTTTTCTTTTTGGTTTTCTTCATGATCTTTTCCATTCTCTCTTGCTTCCTGTTTTCTTTTCACTAGTCTATCTTGTCCCATTTTTTGTACATGTTCTATCCACCTTAGTTGTCCCTTGTTGTATCATCTTTTCTACTGGTAATATACTTCATTATTCTTTAAACTGTACATTTCTTACCTTAGGTCTTCTTGTTCTTCCTTGCATTTTCCTCAAAATCTCATCTCGGTTGCTGTTAGTGTGCTCTTTTGTCTTTTCGTTGTCGTCCTGCTTTCGCAAACAAATGTCGGTGTTGACTTCATTACTTTTCTAACACCTTCGGCTTTTATCTCTTCCGATCTTTCCTTCTTGCTGAGAATGTTGTCTTCATTCCACTGACGAGTCTTGCTGTTTTTGAGTTTCTCTCATTAATTTCGTCCTCCATGGTTCTTTCCTCATGAATGATCGTTCTCAGGTAGATGAATTTATCAACTTGCTCTATATTCCCTCCTGGCCCCGCATTCCTCTTTTTTTTCTGAAGCCCCTCTGACTTTCCTTCATCTCTTCTGATTTTTCTCTTAATCTTATTTCTATTATCTTCACATATAATATTCCTATTCTGCTTGATAAGGTAATTCCCATATAGTTACTACAATCCTTGCTGTCATACTGTTATTAAGCTCATTCTGCAGTCTCCGGTGTTCTCTTTTCCCTTCTAACCCGGTTTAGTAAGCCTAGTACGTTTAGCTTTCTTTGTTGGGAACTTCGTCATTGTCCCAGTTATCTCATCGTGGCCCGGATTTTTCCCGAGTTGAATCTTTTGTATTGCTGTTCCTGGGTCGTCTTCTGATTTTTTCCCTCATTTTTCTATTTCTCCATTGCTCATCGGCGTCGGTCTTGTCTATCTACTTGTAGTTCACGTTGATTTTCTTAACGTTCTTTCTCCTGCAAAAAATCATCGAAATATTTCGATCACCTGTTCACTACTCTTTCTTCTTGTGCTATAATACCCCCGTTTTGTGTTTTATATTTTTAGCATGGTCGGTTTCTTACTTCGCATTTGTTTTAGCATTCTATAAAAGAATTTTCGATTCTTTACGTACCCCTCCGCCATTTCTTTGTCTAAACTCTTCCCGTGCATTTAGTTTGGCTCTTCTTACTAGATCTTTGACTACTTTCCTTTTATTTTTATATCTCTCACCATGTTCAGCTTTTCTTGTTCATAAATACTTATTGCGTGCTTGCTCCTTCTCTTTAACTTCTTTTGGAATTATTTTATTCCATCGTGTTGTTCTTCTCAGCTCCCAATTTCCTATCGCAGTCATCCCATATATTCCTCCAAAATTTTGATTTCGCAGTTTTCAGTTAATTAACGAGTCAAGGACAGCTTGGAACTCTTGAGGAACCAGTTAGAAGGAGAAATTAACCTTTTAGAATATGTTACAGTTAACACGTTACTGGCACACGAACTTCGGGATGGAAAATTCGTACAAAGGAACGAACTTAAAAACTCCAAAGAAGCCAAAATAGATATTATCTATTAGGAGAAATTTTCAGATAATGATTCTAATTACTACTTTTGATCTCCAAGTTTCCAACCTCATTGACCAATTCAACACAGGTTTAGAGAGCTCTTCGTCGATCAACCACTCATCGTTGTACCTTCTTCAGAAGAAATATGTACATACATGAGTCTTAAAACTTTAAGTATCAAATGTCGGCCATTAAGTTTTGGGCACTTCTGGCCCATTCTTCTCGGTTTTTGTGTTTCTTTTATCTTAGGTTGTTATGTTTTTTCGTCGATTCCACTATTTTCTTCCATTCTTGTCTCTCTTTCGGTCCTTTTGTCCATAATTTTAATATCTTTCTAGATTTGGTCCTCCCACCTGCTTCTTATTCTACCTCTTGATCTTCTTCCTGGCGGTTTCCAGTTCTTAATTGGTGAGTCTTGGTTTTTGTCTTTGTGTGTGTCAACCACTCATCGTTCTACCTTCTTCAGAAGAAATATGTACATACATGAGCTTTAAAACTTTAAGTATTAAATGTCGGCCATTCATTTTTGGGCCCGTCTGGCCCATTCTCGGCGGATCAATCCGTTTTCTCTGTTTTTGTGTTTCTTTTATCTTAGGTTGTTATGTTTTCTCGTCGATTCCACTATTTTCTTCCATTCTTGTCTTTCTCTCGGTCTTTTTGTCCATAATTTTAATATCTTCTCAGATCTGGTCCTCCCACCTGCTTCTTATTCTACCTCTTGATCTTCTTCCTGGCGGTTTCCAATTGTTAATTAGTGAGTCTTGGTTTTTGTCTTTGTGTGTGTCCTAATCAACTCAACGTTTGAGGTTATATGTATCTTGCCCTCTCCACCCATCACCTGTCTTATCTCGTAGTTCCCTATTGATCTGTATTCGTTCTGTACTTTCATTGGTCCCAGTATTCTTATTTCTTGATTTTTTTCCTATTATTCGTAGGTTTCTTCATTCTTCTGTGTAATGCATATTGTTTCGGCTGTGTAAGGTGGTCTAATTATTGTTTTGCATGTCCTGAGTGTTTCATCTTTCAGTAATTTTTGGTATTTCCAGTAAAGTTTGTACCTTTATTTAATTCTCTTATTTATTACAACACCTCTTTCATTTGTACCGTTAACTATTTCTCCTAGGTACTGTCTCAAAGGGTATATTCAGATGAAGTTACAATTGATAAAACAACCAGCAAAAGCACAGAGTTGGACACGTTAAAAGTTTCAGAACAAAGAAGGAAACCTAGGAGTGGAATAGTCCTTTGTTTATGTCCATCTTTATGATTGGAATTTGAACGATTCTAATTCATCTACTCCTACAGAAGCACATAAAATTGAAACTGCCCCTCTACGTCGATGATGAAATCTTCCAGTCATCTCTTTACCAGCAGTAACGGCTTCCATCAAGATGATAGCGCAATAAAATAGGGGCTATAAGAAGCAATAAGACTTCGTAAACAATGATTAAGCATTAATTCATCTGTTCTTTCCTATCTGATATTGCTCTCGCGTTTAATTACCTCGTATTAAAAACCGGGGAGAAGAAACGAACGAACGGAGCTGAAGAAGAAAAGAGTACGATATACGACAGAGCGCAAAACTCATCTTCGTCGAGGAGGACGGGCCGAAGGAAATTATTAATGCGTACACCCTCTTCGTATATGCATGCACGTATAAAGGCATCGTTGCGGCGATGACAGGTACAAATTAGAGGACCGTTTCGTTCAACGACTGACTGATTAATTGGGCATGAGATAGGTGGGTGTTGCCCTGCTAAACGGCGCGCTTATAAAACCGATCGATTCGCTTTTCGGCCTTTATTTGAACGTAATTTATTACGCTGCAGGTCGCGTTGCGCTTTTGGTAGGTGCTTCTAATAGCTGTAGCGGATTGATTACCTTTGCCCGCGCCCGTCTGTTTGTACAGGCCTTGTGCTCGTTCGATCTTTAACGGACAGGACGTACGAAGAAGTTTTTACGGTCGTCCGAGTCGTCGACGACGATGTAATTTTAACTAGCGCATAAATTGAACGTCTACAAAAATGCGCGCGCCTAATGTAATGTAATTTCGAAAACAACCGTTTAGGAAGTCGATTTTATATCCGGTTTATTATAGCGATTTCCGCTCCGTTGCCCGGTCTCTAATATAGCGACGCGAATGATCTTCTAAATTAACTACCGACGGTTACGACATGCTTCGATCATCGCAATAAAATCGTTAGGAACAAACAAGAAGGATGTAGCAAGCGATGCCCGGACAGATTCGATATCCGGGAAGTATTGTTTTGAGACGGGTCTAACGTTTAATGGCACAATTTTTTCGCTCGTTCCCCGGGAAAAAAGAGGACGTAATTCGTCAACTGTATCTTCAGGAATTTCAACCTAAAACCTTCACGATCCCGGATGGGGAAAAATTAATCACCCCGGTTCCGATTTAGGAACATTTCGGACATCACGCGAAACGACACTAAATTAGTTCCCAATTAAATTAGCGATACATCCGCCTTGATTTACGCTCCGGACGGCTCCGGGCGCGTATCCTTTCACCCGCCCCCATCCGCCCTCCCGGAAATGTTTTATGGCCGGAGCCGATAGGAAAAAGCGATTCGAATTACACGCGTCATCGTCGCCGGAAGGCGAAAGGCGGCGCCCGTCCGGACGCTAAATCTCTTTCCGATGGAGTTCGACGCGGGAATATCTCAAATTCAATTGTTCGAAAAAATTTAAATCCGAAGACCTCACTTAATCACGGGGGAACCGGGGAGAAAGAGGGCTAACTGAACCGAGACAGGGAGAAAAAGGGTGCATCTTCCAAACGTCGCGTCGTTCGAGGGAAAGTGTCGAAATCGCCGGAAAAGGGGAAGGAAATGAAACGGGAAATGGGTTAGGACGACCGGAAAAAATCGGGTGGGGGGGGATAAATAAAGATGATGAATTGGATATTTCTGCGTTTCCGAATATATCGGGACTAATTTGAGACTATTTCAATTCGTCTGCCTTGACAAAAGGTTAACTTCTTCGTTTTGGTCAAGCAAGTTATCACTTTTAGTGCAGGTCACGAAAGACGTCGGTAAAAATCGGGTAATTTGACGAACCTGGGCGGGAAGTATGATACGGGGGATGTTCTTTTTCCGCTGCGGTTGACAATTTAAACTAGTTGTTTACATGTTCAATGACAGGAGCAGTTAATACATCCACTTGAATACTTTTTAAGATAAATAAGTTTGAAGTGATGATGATGCCTCCGTGTAGTTTCCCAAATCGTACTGGAACAATCAAGATACTATTTTATATCTACAAAATCATTTCCTTCCTTATACTGTGAGATGTCGGGATAGCACTCTACACGTTGTGCTCAAACTTGACCTAATCTTTTTGTCCATTGCCAAAACTTTTGTTTCAGTCCATCTCGAATTCTTCCTTTGCAGTACTTTTGTGATCACTTTGTTCCAGGTGTCCGATACAAAGCTCCTGCCTCCTATACTTTCCGACCTGGTCTATAACTATCTAGTCTATGTAGGTGACCATCCAAATCGTAGTTCTTCCACTACTTCTAAAACTGCTACAACCTTCATATCTTCTCATATTTGTTTGTTTCTATTTAGATTTCTCCTTGTTACGCTTTTTACACCACCTAGATCATTTCCATCGCCCGGACTCTGCTTTTCATGGTGTTTGACAAGGTCCATATTTCGCTGCCAAAAAGCAGTATACGTTGGAAGATGGTTTGATATACAAGCATTTTCGTCTTCATGGATACTCTTTTTTAAAAATATATGTACGTCTATTGCTGAATAAAAAGATAATTTGAATGACAGCGCTTGCTAAGTTCCCAACAAAAGTCGGGGAGTTTGAAAGAATAGGTAAACGACAAAAGGGGATATCAGAGCAGCTGAACGGAATGGAAGAAACGGTCAATCAGACCGACTATGAGACTGTGGAACAAAGGATATATTCGGCGAGTATCGCGAGGCATAGTACGACACGGGACATGACATAAAACTGAAAAATTCGAATTAAATGATGAAATACAAATCGTCTAAATCGTGATAGCGGGTCCATTCAAAACTCCGCCTTATTCAGTCCATCATAATTAGATAATACTTGTTTTTGTACAGTGTATTTATCATTTTTCAGGATACTGGACATTAAAAAGACGTTTATTCGCGATGTATTAAGCCTAAAATTAGTAACATAGCAGTCAATATAAAATTGTTAACATTTAAAATTCCCCTTGGGACTTTTCACTGTGATTGTGGTTACAATCGAGTTTCACTTGCACTAATAACGGATTCTGGAATAAAATTACTGCAAAAGCCATTACTTCCACTAGCTCTGTTGAAACCTTTCTTCTTCGATTTTCTGTCAGACGATGAACCGCGTGATTGTATGCTATTTCCTTAAGACTGGAATGCTCTTTATTTAAAACGAAGGTAAAGAGTAGGCATTGCGGTTTCTCAACTCCACAGCTCGTTATAAGCATAACATCAACATCGCTCGTTCTTTCTGACGTTCCCATTTTCTTATATTATATACAATCACGACGTCGTGCATCTCTCGTAGACCTCATCGCACGCCCGCAGAATTAATTTTAATATTTAGACGACGCGAACCCGTTTTTGTTTTCTATTAAGCTATCATCAGATCGAAAGCTGCGGCTGACTCGAGGCACTGGCTCTCGCAAATCCCCCAACTCATCGGCCAACGGAATTGTTGTTATTCTCTCGATCCGGCTGTATCCGTCTTTATTTCTTTTCCTTTACCCCGTCTCCCGTCCTCTTCGTTCGCACGTATTCGAATCGTATTTGTACTAGTAATAGGAGGTCAACGCGGGAGGTTAACTAAACACGATTCGCCGGAGATGTCCGTAATTTATTCAGACGATCTCGGCGCGTCGTTTCGCGTCCGTGCAATACGGAAACTTTTAATTAGCTCCCCGACCTGACCAATTTATTTTTCCGATTACGCACGGGCACCACACGTTCCAGAAATATTTGATGACACCGTCGACGTTGCGGCACGGCGGCGGTTCGTCCGGCTTTATCCCGAGTCGTATCTGAACTTGCGTGCGTGCGGAAATTCGGGCACGCCCGATCCCCCAAAACGAAGGCTTTTAATTGGAGCCGCTTCGACGTAATTACGCGCCGGCTTGCGGTAACGTCCTTTCGGCGTTCCGGTTTTCGGGGCGAAATCCCGAGGAAAAACGCGACCGACTCGAATTTTATATACTATATTAGCGAGTGGATCTTTTATAACTCTTTGTCGAGAGAGCGAGGAAACTGAGGACCGGAAAAGGACGCGATGGACCTTTTCGCTTTTTTATTACTCGGTGGAATTATTAAATACGGTCACCTTATGGTGGGTTGTTTTGTTGCTATATTTTGAAACGCCCGGAAGTTGAGGTAATTGGTGACGTTACGAGTTTGAGTCGTTTAATTTATTCGACGTCCTTTAAAATCTGGGTTTACACGCTCGAAACGTTGGAGATCTCGAGTTAAATGCCACCGACATAGATATTTAGAAATGAGAAATACGGTTAAATACTATTTAGAGTCCTGGACCTAATGGCCGCTGTTCCTAGCAGAAGAATATTGAAGATTCTTCCAACTTTTAAAAACTACGAATGTCTAGGAGCCCGGTTAGTGGCTGAGTAGTAAAGCGCGAGCCTCACGATGAGAAGGTCCGGGCATCGAGTCTCGGTTACAGAGGAGCGTAGCAGTTTAAATTCCTAAATGGATCTGTCACCTCAAATACTTTATTCAACCTGAAAATTAACAAAAATTTTTACAATTATGTTGAACGTTTGAATCGACTTTATATGGTTACAACAATCCAATCAAATTGCCGCAGAGCTGAATTTACTTGCAAATAGTTTAGATTTGCATCATCATTGAAAGCGTTAAAAGCTCAGATGTGATTTTGTTATATACATTACGTTACATTAGTAAATACTTCTTAAGGGACACCGGAGCGTTACCGTAAGCGTAAGCGTAAGAGCGTTAAATTTGGGCGAAGTTAGACGCCCGCTTCGTTGTGAAAGATAAAGAAAACAAGATAAAGAATATGATGTGCGAGCGAGAGGCGATGAGCGAGAGAAAGGATACGTGCGTGCTTGCTTCGTCTGAAACGGGAGTGAGCGAGAGAGTATGATGTAGGAGCAGAAGGCGACGAGTCGAACGGTCAGAGCAGAGGGGATATGTGGCGTGCTTGAGAAGGAGAGATAGAGAGAGTATGATGTTCGAGCGAGAGGCGGAACCGCCGAACAGGATTTTATATAACCTAATCATAATGACTTCCGAATCATCCCAATTTAACTTATAAGAACGAATAAAATAAAACATTGTACATAGAACATTCGAAAAAATTTTCTACAACCTAATCCCACTGATTTCCAAATCATCAGAAAACACGTGTAACGAAAACGCGATGACCTCCAAGTAAGAAATATGACAATTATTGGGTATTCACTTCACACGTGCGTTTTTTTATAAACTTCGTTTGTGGACATGTACTTTCTAACTGAAACGGTGAAAGATACAAAAGAAGAATGTCTAGACTGTTGTGTGGGTGATATAAGATACAAAGACAAAAAGTTTTTCTTCTTCTTCTTCTTCTTCTGCGATGTGTGCTCACTATAAATTTGCCGCTTTTTATTTCCAAAACCGCAAACTTTCCCAGTCTCCTTGCGCCAGGTCTCCCTCTGACATTGTCTGTTCGACGTATGTTTCGGTGGCAAGCCTTTTTCTCTTCGTATTTCCTCTGGAACACCATTCCATATTGCACATGCACATGCACAGGCATTCGTTTTACATGCCCACACAATGATAACGCCCTATTTTTCAAGATTCTAACGGTTGCGCTTGTTAGTTCCATTTTTTCCCAAATCTTCTCAGTTCTCAGTTGTTTGCAGGCAAGGTTGAATATAGTAGAACTCTACTTTGCTGATGGATTTTATTTCTAAATTTTCTTGAACGAAGCACTATTTCAGTTCCATACAAAACGTATTGTATTCTCTTCTTGGTTTACATCAGAAAAGCTACGTCTACATTCATTTTGGTACTTAAGCCTTGAATCTCTCACGTTCGTAAAGAGAGTAACCTTTTTGTGGCCGAAGTCGCCTTCTGTTAGAACTGTCGTGTTTTTCGAAGCTCTGCCAAAACCCAGAAATGCACACAGTCATTGTATTTTTGGATTTTGTCAAAGACCATCCTCCTTTTTCCATTCATGGTACTCAGTCCATCAAAACAGTTCCGCAAAAGCTTTTAAAAAGTAAAAAATTGTCTGAAGCTCGCTATAGACTTAATTATTATTATTATTATTATTATTATTATTATTATTATTATGTTTTTATGGAATTGTTTTTGTTTACAATAATTATTTCAATATTTACAATAATATAATTAATTTGTTTGGGTTATTTTTTCTATTTGTGTAATTATGTTAATACGTTTAATCATTTCTTTAAAATTACGCTGTAATTGGTTTCCGTTGGGTAATAAGGTTCATTATTATTATTATTACTATTATTATTATGACCCAGTCTTTCAGCGTCAGTTAGTGCCTTTTCGCCGAAGAAAGAATTTAATATTTTATAATTTTCTGGTGGATGGTGGGAACACGTTCAAAAAATTGATAAAACAGCAGCCCCAGTGAAAGAAGTATACCAAGTTAAATGGAAAGGGAAAAGAGGAAGAGGCATACCAAAGAAGACGTGGGACGACACTATCAGCGCAATCCACTAGCTGGGAAAGAGAGGCATCGAAAGGGAAGAGGCAACTAAACTGGCAAAAGATAGAAGGACTTGGAAAGAGTTCGTGAAAGGATCGATAAAATCAACGTGCCCAGACTCGAAAGGGTAGGAAGGTTTATTGAATATAAATAATTTTCTAGATGTTTGCCGAAATCGGTCTCGCGCTTATGAAATTTGGAAGCGAACTCGTTTTGTTTTATTAAATGCCTCCGCACTATTGATCCCCTTTTTCTCCTTACGTCAGTGCCATTTCAGACGAACTAGAGACTAATTTCCTTTCGAAAATGGAAGGCCAACTTTGAAAGATCTTCTTAAATAAAAACGAAGTGTACGTTTTTACGGCTATAAAGATGCTTTCTTTAGGGGAAATACCTATCGTCTGGACGCCTGGGCAAAGACTTCGGTGTCACGTTGCAGATCTGCTCGTCGCTTTCGTTATTCTTCCACGATCTAATTGTTTTTGAATAATCTCCACCACTTTTTAAGCGAAGTACAGCAAAATTGCTTTCGGAACGGTGAATAATACCATTTTCAGGCAAACATCTGATGATTCTACATTCATGTCTACTTTTGCAATAGATGCCACAGGAAAACCGTCCAATAAAGATAACCAACGGACAACATCAATTAGTTCGTCCTCCAGATTGTCATCATCAAAAAACAAGCAACAACTTTGGTCTATTCCCGGGAAGCGTACGTCATACCGTTTGATCCATGAAAGGACTTGTAGGCTCGAAGTAACACATTGTTACACTATTCTCCGATAAACTTACGTAACACGCCAACAACTAATCTGTCTTGTGCGCTTACATAAGAACAGATTTAAACTTAAAATTATATCACCCAACTTTCGCAATGAACGCACCGAATTAATTGAGCAATTTGAGAAATTTACTTTCACGTTTCCTAACGACATTTCGAGGCAATTTTCGTGACATGTCAACGTGAGCAAATCCGATTCGGCGCGGACCAAAAGGCGAAGCCACCGGTAAACTCGGACGTACTACACGCGAATTACACTTCCAATTTTCTGAGACGACCGCGGGCACAAATTCCGCCGGACAAGATCAAAAGTTCAATCGCGCGTTCTATTTTCGTTAACGATGACGCACGGCGGCGTTGCGACCGACGAATCGCCGTATTCTCGGAAATTGCCTTTACAATAACTTTACATTTCACGGTCGTCGGTTTCTCGAGAGGCGGGATATCGGCGAATAACGTCGTTTGGAGAATGTAAAACGGAGAATTCTTTCCCGGCATCGACGCCAGTAAATTAGTGGGGATTAGTGATAGTCGAAACGCGTGAATTATTAATTTTGATGATGAAATTTTTGTGAGCGAAAAAGCCAATTTCGTAGCGTCGGTCGCGCCGTTTCGAATTTTTCTAGGGGGATCGGTCGTCGTTCCCCGTTCAAATGAAAATTTACCGATTCGTTTCGCCATCCGCATTCAGTCCGAATACGAAATAAATATCAATAAAATTCCTGTATCTGAGACACCGTCCACAGACACATCGCGACGCTTTGTCTATATTTAAACGAATAAAACGATCCGGAGAGCGCGCCTCCGTTCCGTTACTCGCCTTCCGTCGCGCTTTGTTCGTATTTCGACGCGGAAGACAAGGCGGATGACTCCGGGGCCGTTGTGTGGCGGGTCGGACGCGAGTTGCATATCATTGGCGCAGGATGCTCGGTAATTTAGCCGTTTGATGGGAAACTGCCAGACGTTGGGGGTGTGGGAGTCGATCCGAAGTTTACCGGGGAGTTTGAGGGAGGTTTGCATAAATGAGCTTGTGCATCAATTATTTTCGGACGAATCTGAACCGAGCGGATCCAGGAATCTGCTAGGTCTTTACATTGAGAACACAATATTGATGTTCGTACGTGTGAGAAACTTGGATCATGAATAACAAAACACAACAAAGGCCGGAAACTTGGGAGAGAAAGGCACTGAAAAGAATTTTTCGAGGAAAGTAGACAGAGTTGGGGTGGGAACGAAGAACGAGTACAGAACTGCGTGATTTGTTTGGTGAAGCAACGATCGCTAATTTTGTTAGAGCTAGTAGAATAGGATGGCTTGGATACTTGGGGAGGATGGACCAAGGAAGAGATGTAAAGGAAGTGGCATGGAAGGCACCGTAGGGAAACTGACAGAGGAGCTGTGGAAGAAGATCTGAAAGATCAAAAATTGGACAACTGGAGGGAAGAGGCGAGATATAGGAAGGGCTGGAGAGAGGTTTCAAGGCTATGGACCCAAATGATCTGCATACAGCCTGCATACATACGGGAGGAATTAAATTAATCAATAAATTTAATTGAATGCCCCCCTCCCCGTTAAGCAAAATACTCAATTCTGAAAGTTTGAATAAATGTAGAAATAATTAAAAACCTGATTTAAGCAACTTAATCCCATACCTAACATTGCTGCCATTGTGATTCTACTAAGTACATCTCCCTTGAAGAAAAAATGAAGATCGGATAAGCTCACGTGTTCTAATTCCGTCATCTCGCTTCAGCTATTTTCCACTCATTTGTATTGCAGGGGAATTGGATTAACAGTGTTATTATCTCGTATAATAAATTTATTGAAATGAAAACATGTTTATATCTTCCAATTCCAAGCACTTTACCCATTTTTCTCCTCGCTTGTTTTGGGAAGAAAGCGCTTTCCACAACTAAGACATGACGCATCTTCATCGCTTGAACTATCCTCGTCATCAGTGGACACCTGTGCGACTTCCATTTCGTCCTCGAGAGCCGCTTGAGCTTGAGTCGTATTTCTCCGTTTTCTTTCTGGGGGTTTGATGATACAAGCTGATCTTTATCTTCAATGATCAGACATCTTTTGGTTTTTGATTGAATTCTGGCGCTCAACGGCCATTTGTTTCCTTTCCATACAAGCTTTCAGAAACGTCTTATGGCGCATTTCCGTCACCAAGAATGAGGCTCTAGATGATATGGAAGGCTGGATTACCGGAACTTCCCGGATGTCTCTTGGACTAACAACTTCACGTAGAGCTGGAGTATTCTGGCTCTTCCAGCTCCCTAGCTATGAAGTCATGCTCTTGAAATATATCGGGATTAAACGAATAAGTCCCAGTTTCACTGAAGCCACTGACGGCAGTTTCAAGGGAAGCACAACGAAGATATGCTTTGAAGTACGATTTCGAAGATAGTACCACCCGTTTCCGGAATCGTACCGGGTAGTTAAGTTGAAGGAAAATGAATTTACGAAGGAAGTGCAATGAGGTTTTATTGTTGAAAACCTCTGAACACGCATTTCACGGAATATTTGTTTTCAACGTAAACACCAAACCATGTCCTTAACAGACTTTTCTTGACAAATCGTCCACTACCAGCCTTTAACGCCCTCTTCACATCGTTTCTTATGTTCGTACAAAGCTTCGTCTTTTAGGAGCTTTAAAGATGTTATAAGCTTTGTGGAAGGTGATCCTCTCCCCATTCGTTGGATTTTTCCTTTTTCCCAGGCTTCAAAGCCCTCCCAGTTTTGTCCTTAGTTTTTGTCCCGTTTTTAGAAGCTTGCGAATGGTGACCATCTCTTCCTGCACTGCTTTCCCTTCTTTTAGAAGCTTTAAAATCCTTTCAGCTTTGTCAATTGTGATCCTCCTTTCAGTAGCGTTTTCCCTTCCTCTAAAATTGTTGAAGCCCTTTTAGCTTTGTCCCTTCCTTGGCATTTGTTCCTTCTCTTAAAAGCTCTAAAACCCTCTTAATTTTGTCAAAGGTGACCCTCCCCTGCTTGACTTTTTCCATTCTTTTAGAAGCTTGAAACCCTTTTAGCTTCACCAAAGGTAATCTCCCCCTTCCATAGCTATTTCTCTTCTGTTAGAAGTCCTATAGCCCTCTTAGCTTTCTTGTTGGTGGCTTTGCGAACGGTGACCCTCTCTTCCTGGACTTCTTTCCCTTCATGCTCTTGAAATATATCGGGGTTAAAAGAATAAATCCCAGTTTTCCTGAAGCCATTGGCGACAGTTTCAAGAGAAACACAACGAAGATATGCTTTGCAGAACAAATTTGTCCGTTGAGTGAGGAGGAAGGGAAATTATAGATACTCCTGTGTGATCGTCCAGGATAAGCAGTACTGGCTTGTCTTTGGAAGGCTTAACAATAGAAATAAAATGGTCAAACCACTTGAGAAATAATGCACCAGTGACCCAGCCTGAATCCTGAAGGAGTACTATCAAGCAATTCTCCCTGCCATCTTTTGTGTGGATATATTAGTAGAGCGGGGAATATACTGACATGCAGCCAGGCTTTTTCGGGTGTTAGCTTTAGGTCATTTGTAAAGAAGTTAGGGAGTGAGACGACTTTCAAAAATAAGGACCACTCTACGAGGGATGTTTCCGAAGATGTAGGAATTTGAAGAGAAAAGTGCTCGACCGCTTTCTAATGACGTTATACCAGCTCTGAAACGATCAACCCATCGATTGACTTAAACTTTAGATTCTGCAAGCTCTTCGAGTAAGCTTTTCAGGCGTCAAACGATTCCCGAGGGTTTCACACCGTCTTGAAATATAAAAAAGTGATAGCTACCTGTGATTTAGTCGCGTTTTCCATGAGCGGTACAGAGATACGGCTGTATCAGACAAGAAGCTGAAGTATACTAAACATTATTGCACGAGATGCCTTCGTAAGCGTTCAATAGCGTGTTCTATAAAATTATCGCAATTGATCAGGAGTCAAGATCCAAGTACGTTCGAAATATCCCTCGCAGATTAGAAGTCATTCATCCCGTTCGCTCGCTTATTTAATCGGAGAGGGACATGTAATTAACACAACTCGAAACGCGTGCACTTTGATTAATATCATCCCAACCGAGCGCATTAATTGAAATCGTTGATGATGATAATAAATGACCGATGCGAGCGCCTCGTCTTATTAAAAAAATCATTGCATTAATTGCGTCATATTACTGCAAGCGCGATTATTAAAGTCGATAAAACATGTCCCCATGTTCCGTTCGCGACGGTCGGAGATTCAAATTGATTGGCCATTGACATTAATTCTATCCATAAAATTTAAATTGGTTGTAATTACAGCCGCACATACGCGAGGCCTCGACGCCAATTCGTTCCGTTCGTTGTCATCCGTCGCTGGTGTTATTTATAACCGGGCGCGTTTCGTTATTATTAAAAGAAACCAGCGACGACGAATTAATTCTAATTGTAACCGGCCTGAAACCTCTTAGGCTTTTATAGCTTTTGCGTTCCAGTTACTTTAGATTATTAAGTTTGTAAAAGCGTGAGATTAGTTGACCGCTTATCGATGCGAATGCTGATCGATGCGAGGTAAATGTGTTGAGACAGCGAAGTGCTTATTAGTACACCTACTAAATCAGCGCCGGGAACAATAACGATTTAATTATGTATAAACTGATGCATGTCCCATTGTTTTGCGCTGTTATTGGTATTCTCGCCTGTCAGTACCAATTGACTACTTGGAAATGTTAAAATATGTCTTTATATTGGCGCGAGTGGTGTACGTGGAGCTTTCCAACTACTCTCTCTAGACTGCATCGTTCGTATCGGTGTGAACTTTTTAAAATTGTAAACTACCAATTCTTCGTTGTCTTGGATGCAGGCTCAGCGAATTTGAGCGGGAAAAGCTCTTATCGTGTCTATCCGGAAAATCATAGGAATCCACATTCCTAACAAATGATGGAATTACTTCATCTTCATTTCTTATAAGGGGAAGAATTGCTTATATCCTACAACTTCTTGACATTTTCACGAGTAAAATTACGTGATACAAGAAATGAAAATGTGGCATGAAATAACGGGATTTGTAGCATATATACAATCTTGAATCACCTGCAAATGATACGATTTAGAAAATAGTACCACCCGCTTCCAAAATCGTACCGGGTAGTTAAGTTAAAAAGGAAAATAAATTTACGAAGGAAAAGTAATGAGTTTTTTCTAAAATTTATTGTTGTTTTCAACATAAACACCAAACCATGTATTCAACAGACTTTTCTTAACAAATCTTCCAATACCAGTCTTTGTCGGCTCCTTCACAACATTTCTACTATTCGTGCAAAGTTTCCTTCTTCAGGAGCTTCAATGCTGTCATAAGCTTTGTCGAAGGTGAGCCTCTCCCCATTCCTTGGCTTTTTCCTTTTTTAGAAGCTGCAAAGGCCTCCCAGCTTTGTCCCTTGACTTTCGTAAATTTTTAGAAGCATCAAAACCCGCTTAGCTTTGCCAATGGTGACCATCTCTTCCTGGATTTCTTTCAAATTTTTTATAAACTTTAAAACCCTTTTCAATTTCGCCGATTGTGGCTCTTTTTTGGGTGGCGTCTTCCCTTTCCTTAAAATCTTTAAAGCCCTCTTGACTTTGTCGATTGTGACCCTCTCTTCCTTGACATTTGTTCCTTCTTTTGAAAGCTCTAAAACACTCTTAATTTTGTCAAAGGTGACCATCGCGTGCTTCACTTTTTTCCCTTCTTTTAGAAGCTTGAAACCCTTTCAGCTTCACCAAAGGTGATCTCCCCCGCTACCTTCCATAGCCCTTTCCCTTCCGTTAGAAGCTCTATAGTTCCCCTAGCTTTGCCAATGGTGGCCCTCCCTTCCTTGATTTCTTTCCCTGTTTTTATAAACTTTGAAACTCTCTTTGCTTTGTCGATTGTAACCCCACCTTCCATGGCTTTTTCCCTTCTTTTAGAATCTTTAAAGCCCTCTTCGCTTTGTCGATTGTGACCCTCCCTTTTTTGGTTCTTTTCCCTTCTTTCAGAAGCTCTAAAACCGTCTTAGTTTTGTCAATAATGACCCTTTAAACCTTAAATGCTTTAAAACTCTTTTGGCTCTGCCGATTGTGACCCTCACTTCCTTCGGCCTTTGTCCTTCTTTCACCGCTTTGTATGAGCTGCTGATTAAAATAATCGCTTATGTGGTCTCTTCTGGCCTACTTAATGGACCGGACTTGCTACGTAAAAGATTGACGATATATATCGCCGCTTTTGGAAGAAGTCGAGCTATTAGAATTCTTTCCTAACTGTGTTTAACGTTGTAGGTGCAGAACTCAGGGACGTATATGTTGTCCCAAATTCAACCTCTTTAAGATCTTCAACCCTCTTACCGCAAGTTTCGTAAAATCACCATACAGAAAACATTTTTTATATTACTAAATTTTATCGTCATTATTTTTCTAAAATTACTTTGGTTCGTTTCTGACTTGTTTTCTTTTTTAACTATAGCAGTAACAGTTTGAAGAGATTGGTCAGTTGGCCTCATGAAAACTGAGCTACATTAAATGAACTGGAAAGGATTAAAAGTGTAGGAATTTACAATTTTACATGTTTACAATTTTGAATGTTTACAATACTTTTCTCTCTTTAATCGGTGCTTTTTATAATAATGAATAATTTTGTTTCTTGTTACACTTGTTTCTCCCATTAAACGTCTCTGGCTGGAGTTAAAATAAGAAGCTAATACCCGTAGGGTAATAAAATGGTCAAAAGGTGGTGGGCGTAGTGTCGAAAAGGTATGAAGACGGGTACAAACCACTTAATGAAGCAATAATCAACGCAGGAAATACAAGACAACCAAAAGCTAAAAAAGTTGGAAAAAATAAAAGTGTTTTAAAATGTTCCAATACGTTCTTAATAGAAATTATTGTTACTTATTACTTTTATTTCTAAAAGACCCCAAGTCAGAATTTCCAAAAAAATATTCCTTCATAGTAAATTCTTTTTACTAGGATTTATTTACTGAAAAACATATATATACATATATATATATTATATATATATATATATTATATATATATACATATATATATTATATATATATATATATATATATATATGTATATGTTACGTCTGCTCCCTCAATTTACTAAATTAACAATTCTATAAAAGTGACGTCCAGCAAACGTCTTTTCAATACCTTAACATTTGTATAAAATAACTATAATAGGTGGCCAAATATCTTAGGACGGTTCTGCATGGATCGATCAATAAACCTAATTTACTTGTACCTAGTTGCTTCTCATCACAACGTCCTATTTTCTGGTCTTATACAATCCTCTTTCTTCACGCTCATGCGACTAGAACAAATAGAAATGTGTATCGCACTGGTTTTTTGCTCTAACAAGGGAAACGGGTCGAAAGCGTAGAGTTAAATTTTTACAGGAACAACAACCGTTAACGGCGTAAACCAACTCCATTTCCGCTTTATCCCGACTATTATTGGTGAACCGACGGCGGCGCGTAGCCCATTATCTGTTAAATTAACGAACGAGGATGCGGCTATCGGTCTTCGTCGTATTAAATCCCAACTATGTAACCAAGCCGAAACCGAAACTGTTCGCTCGTAATACGTAATTGGTAACGATCAATTATACTTTTTATCGACGTACCGTTTCGCTAATTGTTTCTTTCGGCGCGCGAAGCGTTAACTACGCGCTAAAAACGTTTCAATGATAACGCGACGGTCTAAAGTGATCGTTTATCTTACGGGTAAATTAAATTGAATTAAACTGGGCGCGGTCTTCCATATTAATATCGAAAAATTTGTAGAACCCCAACTTTTCTCCAAACCTATGCGTTCTACGTCGGAACCGATATGTTCTACGTTATTACCGGTCCGAATATGTATATTCTGACCCAAAATAATTTCGAAACTCGAACATGAATTTTTCGTCAAATGACCAATATACCGTTAAAAAACGCGATTTTCAATTTCGGCCAAATTTCAAATCGCTCTAACTACTTTATTTATTGCTCGATCGCGATCACATAGACCTTTCTATAAGTAAATTTTGCCTAGGAATCGAATGGAATAAGAACGAATGCAATATCTCCAATAGTTTCCGTGCCAGAACAAAATCATGGTAAGTTTTGATAACGAAAATTTTTCAAACTTCAAAATACCATATCTCCAGAACGATAAGACCTAGGGACCTCCGGTTTGTTTTATATTAATCGTCTCCTCGAGTACTATAAGCGTACCGAGTTCGAACGGGCTAGCTCTATCGGAAGTATGCTAACTCGAAAAACCGATAAAATTTCTATGCTTTAATGTAGAAATTTATGTTGACAAAAATTTTTTTGCGTCCAATCGCGTTCAAAATATGCCTATCCGACTGATTTTGACCCGTAGAATTCAAATCTTCCATCCCCGACGCTCTATCTCTTACCGTTCTTGGGCCAATGAAAACTTCGTCCGATTGCGTTCGTAATAGGTCTATCGGATAGGTCTCGACGAGTAGATTCCAAATATGGCATTATAAACGCTCTAGCTCCAACCGTTACGGAGATATGGACGATTTAAGTTTCCTTCGTCCTATCGCGTTCATTCATATACCAATCGACGCGTCTTGACGCGCTGATTTCAACGGTATATAATTTGTTTAGATTATTTTAAACGGTTGCTCAGAAAATGCAAAAAACCGCAAAAAGTGCTAAAATGACATACCCCTTTTTCACTAATACGGGACTTAGAACGTTCAATCCTAGACCAATCGATGCGTCTTGACGAGACGAATTCAACGGCGTGCGATTTTTTTACTTTACTCCACCGGTTACCGAGAAAATCGCAAAAAACTGCAAAAAAATCGCAAAAAATCACTAAATTTCACCCTATCATTGGATTTTTTCTAGCTATGACATTCTCTCTTACACCATTCGAAAGAGCGCATTTTTCTGCTTCAGAATGGTCTAAGAATCGTCTTTCTATCATTAATAGTTTAGGCGCTACGAGCGCTTGAAGTATGCCCGGTTTCGCCCTATATTCACCCCTATATTCGGTCTATATTAGGCCTTTTCCCCTAACTTCGTAAGGCGTTTTCTCGAAATCTATGCGTTCCACGTCCGAACCGATATATTCTACGTAATTAGCGGCCCAAATATGTATATTCTAGGCCAAAATAACCGCGAAATTCGAACATGAATTTTTCGTCGAATATTCGAAAAAGCCTTATATATACCCCTATTTTAAGCCGTTTTTGACCCTAACTTCGTAAGGCGTTTTCTCGAAATCTATGCGTTCCACGTCCGAACCGATATATTCTACGTAATTAGCGGCCCGAATATGTATATTCTAGGCCAAAATAACCGCGAAATTCGAACATGAATTTTTCGTCAAATATTCGAAAATTGCCTTATATACACTCCTATTTTAACCCCTTTTCCCCTAACTTCGTAAGGCGTTTTCTCGAAACCTATGCCTTCTACGTCCGAACCGATATGTTTTCGTAATTACCGGTCCGAATATGTATATTTTGACCCAAAATAATTTCGAAATTTGAACATGACTTTTTCGTCAAATGACCAATATACCGTTAAAAAACGCGATTTTCAATTTCGGCCAAATTTCAAATCGCTCTCACCACTTTATTTATTGCTCGATCGCGATCGAATGGACCTTTCTATATCCAAATTTTGCCTAGGAATCGAATGGAATAAGAACGAACGACCTATCTCTAATAGTTTTCCCGCCAGAACGAAATTATGGGCATTTTTGATAACGAATTTTTCAAACTTCAGAATACCATATCTCCAGAACGATAAGACCTAGGGACCTCCGGTTTGTTTTATTTTAATCGTCTCCTCGAGTACTATAAGCGTACCGAGTTCGAACGGGCTAGCTCTATCGGAAGTATGCTAACTCGAAAAACCGATAAAATTTCTATGCTTTAATGTAGAAATTTATGTTGACAAAAAATTTTTTGCGTCCAATCGCGTTCAAAATATGCCTATCCGACTGATTTTGACCCGTAGAATTCAAATCTTCCATCCCCGACGCTCTATCTCTTACCGTTCTTGGGCCAATGAAAACTTCGTCCGATTGCGTTCGTAATAGGTCTATCGGATAGGTCTCGACGAGTAGATTCCAAATATGGCATTATAAACGCTCTAGCTCCAACCGTTACGGAGATATGGACGATTTAAGTTTCCTTCGTCCTATCGCGTTCATTCATATACCAATCGACGCGTCTTGACGCGCTGATTTCAACGGTATATAATTTGTTTAGATTATTTTAAACGGTTGCTCAGAAAATGCAAAAAACCGCAAAAAGTGCTAAAATGACATACCCCTTTTTTACTAATACGGGACTTAGAACGTTCAATCCTAGACCAATCGATGCGTCTTGACGAGACGAATTCAACGGCGTGCGATTTTTTTACTTTACTCCACCGGTTACCGAGAAAATCGCAAAAAACTGCAAAAAAATCGCAAAAAATCACTAAATTTCACCCTATCATTGGATTTTTTCTAGCTATGACATTCTCTCTTACACCATTCGAAAGAGCGCATTTTTCTGCTTCAGAATGGTCTAAGAATCGTCTTTCTATCATTAATAGTTTAGGCGCTACGAGCGCTTGAAGTATGCCCGGTTTCGCCCTATATTCACCCCTATATTCGGTCTATATTAGGCCTTTTCCCCTAACTTCGTAAGGCGTTTTCTCGAAATCTATGCGTTCCACGTCCGAACCGATATATTCTACGTAATTAGCGGCCCAAATATGTATATTCTAGGCCAAAATAACCGCGAAATTCGAACATGAATTTTTCGTCGAATATTCGAAAAAAGCCTTATATATACCCCTATTTTAAGCCGTTTTTGACCCTAACTTCGTAAGGCGTTTTCTCGAAATCTATGCGTTCCACGTCCGAACCGATATATTCTACGTAATTAGCGGCCCGAATATGTATATTCTAGGCCAAAATAACCGCGAAATTCGAACATGAATTTTTCGTCAAATATTCGAAAATTGCCTTATATACACTCCTATTTTAACCCCTTTTCCCTAACTTCGTAAGGCGTTTTCTCGAAACCTATGCCTTCTACGTCCGAACCGATATGTTTTCGTAATTACCGGTCCGAATATGTATATTTTGACCCAAAATAATTTCGAAATTTGAACATGACTTTTTCGTCAAATGACCAATATACCGTTAAAAAACGCGATTTTCAATTTCGGCCAAATTTCAAATCGCTCTCACCACTTTATTTATTGCTCGATCGCGATCGAATGGACCTTTCTATATCCAAATTTTGCCTAGGAATCGAATGGAATAAGAACGAACGACCTATCTCTAATAGTTTTCCCGCCAGAACGAAATTATGGGCATTTTTGATAACGAATTTTTCAAACTTCAGAATACCATATCTCCAGAACGATAAGACCTAGGGACCTCCGGTTTGTTTTATTTTAATCGTCTCCTCGAGTACTATAAGCGTACCGAGTTCGAACGGGCTAGCTCTATCGGAAGTATGCTAACTCGAAAAACCGATAAAATTTCTATGCTTTAATGTAGAAATTTATGTTGACAAAAAATTTTTTGCGTCCAATCGCGTTCAAAATATGCCTATCCGACTGATTTTGACCCGTAGAATTCAAATCTTCCATCCCCGACGCTCTATCTCTTACCGTTCTTGGGCCAATGAAAACTTCGTCCGATTGCGTTCGTAATAGGTCTATCGGATAGGTCTCGACGAGTAGATTCCAAATATGGCATTATAAACGCTCTAGCTCCAACCGTTACGGAGATATGGACGATTTAAGTTTCCTTCGTCCTATCGCGTTCATTCATATACCAATCGACGCGTCTTGACGCGCTGATTTCAACGGTATATAATTTGTTTAGATTATTTTAAACGGTTGCTCAGAAAATGCAAAAAACCGCAAAAAGTGCTAAAATGACATACCCCTTTTTTACTAATACGGGACTTAGAACGTTCAATCCTAGACCAATCGATGCGTCTTGACGAGACGAATTCAACGGCGTGCGATTTTTTACTTTACTCCACCGGTTACCGAGAAAATCGCAAAAAACTGCAAAAAAATCGCAAAAAATCACTAAATTTCACCCTATCATTGGATTTTTTCTAGCTATGACATTCTCTCTTACACCATTCGAAAGAGCGCATTTTTCTGCTTCAGAATGGTCTAAGAATCGTCTTTCTATCATTAATAGTTTAGGCGCTACGAGCGCTTGAAGTATGCCCGGTTTCGCCCTATATTCACCCCTATATTCGGTCTATATTAGGCCTTTTCCCCTAACTTCGTAAGGCGTTTTCTCGAAATCTATGCGTTCCACGTCCGAACCGATATATTCTACGTAATTAGCGGCCCAAATATGTATATTCTAGGCCAAAATAACCGCGAAATTCGAACATGAATTTTTCGTCGAATATTCGAAAAAAGCCTTATATATACCCCTATTTTAAGCCGTTTTTGACCCTAACTTCGTAAGGCGTTTTCTCGAAATCTATGCGTTCCACGTCCGAACCGATATATTCTACGTAATTAGCGGCCCGAATATGTATATTCTAGGCCAAAATAACCGCGAAATTCGAACATGAATTTTTCGTCAAATATTCGAAAATTGCCTTATATACACTCCTATTTTAACCCCTTTTCCCCTAACTTCGTAAGGCGTTTTCTCGAAACCTATGCCTTCTACGTCCGAACCGATATGTTTTCGTAATTACCGGTCCGAATATGTATATTTTGACCCAAAATAATTTCGAAATTTGAACATGACTTTTTCGTCAAATGACCAATATACCGTTAAAAAACGCGATTTTCAATTTCGGCCAAATTTCAAATCGCTCTCACCACTTTATTTATTGCTCGATCGCGATCGAATGGACCTTTCTATATCCAAATTTTGCCTAGGAATCGAATGGAATAAGAACGAACGACCTATCTCTAATAGTTTTCCCGCCAGAACGAAATTATGGGCATTTTTGATAACGAATTTTTCAAACTTCAGAATACCATATCTCCAGAACGATAAGACCTAGGGACCTCCGGTTTGTTTTATTTTAATCGTCTCCTCGAGTACTATAAGCGTACCGAGTTCGAACGGGCTAGCTCTATCGGAAGTATGCTAACTCGAAAAACCGATAAAATTTCTATGCTTTAATGTAGAAATTTATGTTGACAAAAAATTTTTTGCGTCCAATCGCGTTCAAAATATGCCTATCCGACTGATTTTGACCCGTAGAATTCAAATCTTCCATCCCCGACGCTCTATCTCTTACCGTTCTTGGGCCAATGAAAACTTCGTCCGATTGCGTTCGTAATAGGTCTATCGGATAGGTCTCGACGAGTAGATTCCAAATATGGCATTATAAACGCTCTAGCTCCAACCGTTACGGAGATATGGACGATTTAAGTTTCCTTCGTCCTATCGCGTTCATTCATATACCAATCGACGCGTCTTGACGCGCTGATTTCAACGGTATATAATTTGTTTAGATTATTTTAAACGGTTGCTCAGAAAATGCAAAAAACCGCAAAAAAGTGCTAAAATGACATACCCCTTTTTTACTAATACGGGACTTAGAACGTTCAATCCTAGACCAATCGATGCGTCTTGACGAGACGAATTCAACGGCGTGCGATTTTTTTACTTTACTCCACCGGTTACCGAGAAAATCGCAAAAAACTGCAAAAAAATCGCAAAAAATCACTAAATTTCACCCTATCATTGGATTTTTTCTAGCTATGACATTCTCTCTTACACCATTCGAAAGAGCGCATTTTTCTGCTTCAGAATGGTCTAAGAATCGTCTTTCTATCATTAATAGTTTAGGCGCTACGAGCGCTTGAAGTATGCCCGGTTTCGCCCTATATTCACCCCTATATTCGGTCTATATTAGGCCTTTTCCCCTAACTTCGTAAGGCGTTTTCTCGAAATCTATGCGTTCCACGTCCGAACCGATATATTCTACGTAATTAGCGGCCCAAATATGTATATTCTAGGCCAAAATAACCGCGAAATTCGAACATGAATTTTTCGTCGAATATTCGAAAAAAGCCTTATATATACCCCTATTTTAAGCCGTTTTTGACCCTAACTTCGTAAGGCGTTTTCTCGAAATCTATGCGTTCCACGTCCGAACCGATATATTCTACGTAATTAGCGGCCCGAATATGTATATTCTAGGCCAAAATAACCGCGAAATTCGAACATGAATTTTTCGTCAAATATTCGAAAATTGCCTTATATACACTCCTATTTTAACCCCTTTTCCCCTAACTTCGTAAGGCGTTTTCTCGAAACCTATGCCTTCTACGTCCGAACCGATATGTTTTCGTAATTACCGGTCCGAATATGTATATTTTGACCCAAAATAATTTCGAAATTTGAACATGACTTTTTCGTCAAATGACCAATATACCGTTAAAAAACGCGATTTTCAATTTCGGCCAAATTTCAAATCGCTCTCACCACTTTATTTATTGCTCGATCGCGATCGAATGGACCTTTCTATATCCAAATTTTGCCTAGGAATCGAATGGAATAAGAACGAACGACCTATCTCTAATAGTTTTCCCGCCAGAACGAAATTATGGGCATTTTTGATAACGAATTTTTCAAACTTCAGAATACCATATCTCCAGAACGATAAGACCTAGGGACCTCCGGTTTGTTTTATTTTAATCGTCTCCTCGAGTACTATAAGCGTACCGAGTTCGAACGGGCTAGCTCTATCGGAAGTATGCTAACTCGAAAAACCGATAAAATTTCTATGCTTTAATGTAGAAATTTATGTTGACAAAAATTTTTTGCGTCCAATCGCGTTCAAAATATGCCTATCCGACTGATTTTGACCCGTAGAATTCAAATCTTCCATCCCCGACGCTCTATCTCTTACCGTTCTTGGGCCAATGAAAACTTCGTCCGATTGCGTTCGTAATAGGTCTATCGGATAGGTCTCGACGAGTAGATTCCAAATATGGCATTATAAACGCTCTAGCTCCAACCGTTACGGAGATATGGACGATTTAAGTTTCCTTCGTCCTATCGCGTTCATTCATATACCAATCGACGCGTCTTGACGCGCTGATTTCAACGGTATATAATTTGTTTAGATTATTTTAAACGGTTGCTCAGAAAATGCAAAAAACCGCAAAAAGTGCTAAAATGACATACCCCTTTTTTACTAATACGGGACTTAGAACGTTCAATCCTAGACCAATCGATGCGTCTTGACGAGACGAATTCAACGGCGTGCGATTTTTTTACTTTACTCCACCGGTTACCGAGAAAATCGCAAAAAACTGCAAAAAAATCGCAAAAAATCACTAAATTTCACCCTATCATTGGATTTTTTCTAGCTATGACATTCTCTCTTACACCATTCGAAAGAGCGCATTTTTCTGCTTCAGAATGGTCTAAGAATCGTCTTTCTATCATTAATAGTTTAGGCGCTACGAGCGCTTGAAGTATGCCCGGTTTCGCCCTATATTCACCCCTATATTCGGTCTATATTAGGCCTTTTCCCCTAACTTCGTAAGGCGTTTTCTCGAAATCTATGCGTTCCACGTCCGAACCGATATATTCTACGTAATTAGCGGCCCAAATATGTATATTCTAGGCCAAAATAACCGCGAAATTCGAACATGAATTTTTCGTCGAATATTCGAAAAAAGCCTTATATATACCCCTATTTTAAGCCGTTTTTGACCCTAACTTCGTAAGGCGTTTTCTCGAAATCTATGCGTTCCACGTCCGAACCGATATATTCTACGTAATTAGCGGCCCGAATATGTATATTCTAGGCCAAAATAACCGCGAAATTCGAACATGAATTTTTCGTCAAATATTCGAAAATTGCCTTATATACACTCCTATTTTAACCCCTTTTCCCTAACTTCGTAAGGCGTTTTCTCGAAACCTATGCCTTCTACGTCCGAACCGATATGTTTTTCGTAATTACCGGTCCGAATATGTATATTTTGACCCAAAATAATTTCGAAATTTGAACATGACTTTTTCGTCAAATGACCAATATACCGTTAAAAAACGCGATTTTCAATTTCGGCCAAATTTCAAATCGCTCTCACCACTTTATTTATTGCTCGATCGCGATCGAATGGACCTTTCTATATCCAAATTTTGCCTAGGAATCGAATGGAATAAGAACGAACGACCTATCTCTAATAGTTTTCCCGCCAGAACGAAATTATGGGCATTTTTGATAACGAATTTTTCAAACTTCAGAATACCATATCTCCAGAACGATAAGACCTAGGGACCTCCGGTTTGTTTTATTTTAATCGTCTCCTCGAGTACTATAAGCGTACCGAGTTCGAACGGGCTAGCTCTATCGGAAGTATGCTAACTCGAAAAACCGATAAAATTTCTATGCTTTAATGTAGAAATTTATGTTGACAAAAAATTTTTGCGTCCAATCGCGTTCAAAATATGCCTATCCGACTGATTTTGACCCGTAGAATTCAAATCTTCCATCCCCGACGCTCTATCTCTTACCGTTCTTGGGCCAATGAAAACTTCGTCCGATTGCGTTCGTAATAGGTCTATCGGATAGGTCTCGACGAGTAGATTCCAAATATGGCATTATAAACGCTCTAGCTCCAACCGTTACGGAGATATGGACGATTTAAGTTTCCTTCGTCCTATCGCGTTCATTCATATACCAATCGACGCGTCTTGACGCGCTGATTTCAACGGTATATAATTTGTTTAGATTATTTTAAACGGTTGCTCAGAAAATGCAAAAAACCGCAAAAAGTGCTAAAATGACATACCCCTTTTTTACTAATACGGGACTTAGAACGTTCAATCCTAGACCAATCGATGCGTCTTGACGAGACGAATTCAACGGCGTGCGATTTTTTTACTTTACTCCACCGGTTACCGAGAAAATCGCAAAAAACTGCAAAAAAATCGCAAAAAATCACTAAATTTCACCCTATCATTGGATTTTTTCTAGCTATGACATTCTCTCTTACACCATTCGAAAGAGCGCATTTTTCTGCTTCAGAATGGTCTAAGAATCGTCTTTCTATCATTAATAGTTTAGGCGCTACGAGCGCTTGAAGTATGCCCGGTTTCGCCCTATATTCACCCCTATATTCGGTCTATATTAGGCCTTTTCCCTAACTTCGTAAGGCGTTTTCTCGAAATCTATGCGTTCCACGTCCGAACCGATATATTCTACGTAATTAGCGGCCCAAATATGTATATTCTAGGCCAAAATAACCGCGAAATTCGAACATGAATTTTTCGTCGAATATTCGAAAAAGCCTTATATATACCCCTATTTTAAGCCGTTTTTGACCCTAACTTCGTAAGGCGTTTTCTCGAAATCTATGCGTTCCACGTCCGAACCGATATATTCTACGTAATTAGCGGCCCGAATATGTATATTCTAGGCCAAAATAACCGCGAAATTCGAACATGAATTTTTCGTCAAATATTCGAAAATTGCCTTATATACACTCCTATTTTAACCCCTTTTCCCTAACTTCGTAAGGCGTTTTCTCGAAACCTATGCCTTCTACGTCCGAACCGATATGTTTTTCGTAATTACCGGTCCGAATATGTATATTTTGACCCAAAATAATTTCGAAATTTGAACATGACTTTTTCGTCAAATGACCAATATACCGTTAAAAAACGCGATTTTCAATTTCGGCCAAATTTCAAATCGCTCTCACCACTTTATTTATTGCTCGATCGCGATCGAATGGACCTTTCTATATCCAAATTTTGCCTAGGAATCGAATGGAATAAGAACGAACGACCTATCTCTAATAGTTTTCCCGCCAGAACGAAATTATGGGCATTTTTGATAACGAATTTTTCAAACTTCAGAATACCATATCTCCAGAACGATAAGACCTAGGGACCTCCGGTTTGTTTTATTTTAATCGTCTCCTCGAGTACTATAAGCGTACCGAGTTCGAACGGGCTAGCTCTATCGGAAGTATGCTAACTCGAAAAACCGATAAAATTTCTATGCTTTAATGTAGAAATTTATGTTGACAAAAATTTTTTGCGTCCAATCGCGTTCAAAATATGCCTATCCGACTGATTTTGACCCGTAGAATTCAAATCTTCCATCCCCGACGCTCTATCTCTTACCGTTCTTGGGCCAATGAAAACTTCGTCCGATTGCGTTCGTAATAGGTCTATCGGATAGGTCTCGACGAGTAGATTCCAAATATGGCATTATAAACGCTCTAGCTCCAACCGTTACGGAGATATGGACGATTTAAGTTTCCTTCGTCCTATCGCGTTCATTCATATACCAATCGACGCGTCTTGACGCGCTGATTTCAACGGTATATAATTTGTTTAGATTATTTTAAACGGTTGCTCAGAAAATGCAAAAAACCGCAAAAAGTGCTAAAATGACATACCCCTTTTTTACTAATACGGGACTTAGAACGTTCAATCCTAGACCAATCGATGCGTCTTGACGAGACGAATTCAACGGCGTGCGATTTTTTTACTTTACTCCACCGGTTACCGAGAAAATCGCAAAAAACTGCAAAAAAATCGCAAAAAATCACTAAATTTCACCCTATCATTGGATTTTTTCTAGCTATGACATTCTCTCTTACACCATTCGAAAGAGCGCATTTTTCTGCTTCAGAATGGTCTAAGAATCGTCTTTCTATCATTAATAGTTTAGGCGCTACGAGCGCTTGAAGTATGCCCGGTTTCGCCCTATATTCACCCCTATATTCGGTCTATATTAGGCCTTTTCCCCTAACTTCGTAAGGCGTTTTCTCGAAATCTATGCGTTCCACGTCCGAACCGATATATTCTACGTAATTAGCGGCCCAAATATGTATATTCTAGGCCAAAATAACCGCGAAATTCGAACATGAATTTTTCGTCGAATATTCGAAAAAAGCCTTATATATACCCCTATTTTAAGCCGTTTTTGACCCTAACTTCGTAAGGCGTTTTCTCGAAATCTATGCGTTCCACGTCCGAACCGATATATTCTACGTAATTAGCGGCCCGAATATGTATATTCTAGGCCAAAATAACCGCGAAATTCGAACATGAATTTTTCGTCAAATATTCGAAAATTGCCTTATATACACTCCTATTTTAACCCCTTTTCCCCTAACTTCGTAAGGCGTTTTCTCGAAACCTATGCCTTCTACGTCCGAACCGATATGTTTTTCGTAATTACCGGTCCGAATATGTATATTTTGACCCAAAATAATTTCGAAATTTGAACATGACTTTTTCGTCAAATGACCAATATACCGTTAAAAAACGCGATTTTCAATTTCGGCCAAATTTCAAATCGCTCTCACCACTTTATTTATTGCTCGATCGCGATCGAATGGACCTTTCTATATCCAAATTTTGCCTAGGAATCGAATGGAATAAGAACGAACGACCTATCTCTAATAGTTTTCCCGCCAGAACGAAATTATGGGCATTTTTGATAACGAATTTTTCAAACTTCAGAATACCATATCTCCAGAACGATAAGACCTAGGGACCTCCGGTTTGTTTTATTTTAATCGTCTCCTCGAGTACTATAAGCGTACCGAGTTCGAACGGGCTAGCTCTATCGGAAGTATGCTAACTCGAAAAACCGATAAAATTTCTATGCTTTAATGTAGAAATTTATGTTGACAAAAAATTTTTTGCGTCCAATCGCGTTCAAAATATGCCTATCCGACTGATTTTGACCCGTAGAATTCAAATCTTCCATCCCCGACGCTCTATCTCTTACCGTTCTTGGGCCAATGAAAACTTCGTCCGATTGCGTTCGTAATAGGTCTATCGGATAGGTCTCGACGAGTAGATTCCAAATATGGCATTATAAACGCTCTAGCTCCAACCGTTACGGAGATATGGACGATTTAAGTTTCCTTCGTCCTATCGCGTTCATTCATATACCAATCGACGCGTCTTGACGCGCTGATTTCAACGGTATATAATTTGTTTAGATTATTTTAAACGGTTGCTCAGAAAATGCAAAAAACCGCAAAAAGTGCTAAAATGACATACCCCTTTTTTACTAATACGGGACTTAGAACGTTCAATCCTAGACCAATCGATGCGTCTTGACGAGACGAATTCAACGGCGTGCGATTTTTTTACTTTACTCCACCGGTTACCGAGAAAATCGCAAAAAACTGCAAAAAAATCGCAAAAAATCACTAAATTTCACCCTATCATTGGATTTTTTCTAGCTATGACATTCTCTCTTACACCATTCGAAAGAGCGCATTTTTCTGCTTCAGAATGGTCTAAGAATCGTCTTTCTATCATTAATAGTTTAGGCGCTACGAGCGCTTGAAGTATGCCCGGTTTCGCCCTATATTCACCCCTATATTCGGTCTATATTAGGCCTTTTCCCCTAACTTCGTAAGGCGTTTTCTCGAAATCTATGCGTTCCACGTCCGAACCGATATATTCTACGTAATTAGCGGCCCAAATATGTATATTCTAGGCCAAAATAACCGCGAAATTCGAACATGAATTTTTCGTCGAATATTCGAAAAAGCCTTATATATACCCCTATTTTAAGCCGTTTTTGACCCTAACTTCGTAAGGCGTTTTCTCGAAATCTATGCGTTCCACGTCCGAACCGATATATTCTACGTAATTAGCGGCCCGAATATGTATATTCTAGGCCAAAATAACCGCGAAATTCGAACATGAATTTTTCGTCAAATATTCGAAAATTGCCTTATATACACTCCTATTTTAACCCCTTTTCCCCTAACTTCGTAAGGCGTTTTCTCGAAACCTATGCCTTCTACGTCCGAACCGATATGTTTTTCGTAATTACCGGTCCGAATATGTATATTTTGACCCAAAATAATTTCGAAATTTGAACATGACTTTTTCGTCAAATGACCAATATACCGTTAAAAAACGCGATTTTCAATTTCGGCCAAATTTCAAATCGCTCTCACCACTTTATTTATTGCTCGATCGCGATCGAATGGACCTTTCTATATCCAAATTTTGCCTAGGAATCGAATGGAATAAGAACGAACGACCTATCTCTAATAGTTTTCCCGCCAGAACGAAATTATGGGCATTTTTGATAACGAATTTTTCAAACTTCAGAATACCATATCTCCAGAACGATAAGACCTAGGGACCTCCGGTTTGTTTTATTTTAATCGTCTCCTCGAGTACTATAAGCGTACCGAGTTCGAACGGGCTAGCTCTATCGGAAGTATGCTAACTCGAAAAACCGATAAAATTTCTATGCTTTAATGTAGAAATTTATGTTGACAAAAAATTTTTGCGTCCAATCGCGTTCAAAATATGCCTATCCGACTGATTTTGACCCGTAGAATTCAAATCTTCCATCCCCGACGCTCTATCTCTTACCGTTCTTGGGCCAATGAAAACTTCGTCCGATTGCGTTCGTAATAGGTCTATCGGATAGGTCTCGACGAGTAGATTCCAAATATGGCATTATAAACGCTCTAGCTCCAACCGTTACGGAGATATGGACGATTTAAGTTTCCTTCGTCCTATCGCGTTCATTCATATACCAATCGACGCGTCTTGACGCGCTGATTTCAACGGTATATAATTTGTTTAGATTATTTTAAACGGTTGCTCAGAAAATGCAAAAAACCGCAAAAAGTGCTAAAATGACATACCCCTTTTTACTAATACGGGACTTAGAACGTTCAATCCTAGACCAATCGATGCGTCTTGACGAGACGAATTCAACGGCGTGCGATTTTTTTACTTTACTCCACCGGTTACCGAGAAAATCGCAAAAAACTGCAAAAAATCGCAAAAAATCACTAAATTTCACCCTATCATTGGATTTTTTCTAGCTATGACATTCTCTCTTACACCATTCGAAAGAGCGCATTTTTCTGCTTCAGA
Organism: Chrysina gloriosa; assembly: GCA_038088585.1. Taxonomy (NCBI): domain Eukaryota; kingdom Metazoa; phylum Arthropoda; class Insecta; order Coleoptera; family Scarabaeidae; genus Chrysina; species Chrysina gloriosa. The sequence goes on along the minus strand of CM076094.1, from coordinate 5,832,450 downwards.
ATGGTCTAAGAATCGTCTTTCTATCATTAATAGTTTAGGCGCTACGAGCGCTTGAAGTATGCCCGGTTTCGCCCTATATTCACCCCTATATTCGGTCTATATTAGGCCTTTTCCCCTAACTTCGTAAGGCGTTTTCTCGAAATCTATGCGTTCCACGTCCGAACCGATATATTCTACGTAATTAGCGGCCCAAATATGTATATTCTAGGCCAAAATAACCGCGAAATTCGAACATGAATTTTTCGTCGAATATTCGAAAAAGCCTTATATATACCCCTATTTTAAGCCGTTTTTGACCCTAACTTCGTAAGGCGTTTTCTCGAAATCTATGCGTTCCACGTCCGAACCGATATATTCTACGTAATTAGCGGCCCGAATATGTATATTCTAGGCCAAAATAACCGCGAAATTCGAACATGAATTTTTCGTCAAATATTCGAAAATTGCCTTATATACACTCCTATTTTAACCCCTTTTCCCCTAACTTCGTAAGGCGTTTTCTCGAAACCTATGCCTTCTACGTCCGAACCGATATGTTTTTCGTAATTACCGGTCCGAATATGTATATTTTGACCCAAAATAATTTCGAAATTTGAACATGACTTTTTCGTCAAATGACCAATATACCGTTAAAAAACGCGATTTTCAATTTCGGCCAAATTTCAAATCGCTCTCACCACTTTATTTATTGCTCGATCGCGATCGAATGGACCTTTCTATATCCAAATTTTGCCTAGGAATCGAATGGAATAAGAACGAACGACCTATCTCTAATAGTTTTCCCGCCAGAACGAAATTATGGGCATTTTTGATAACGAATTTTTTCAAACTTCAGAATACCATATCTCCAGAACGATAAGACCTAGGGACCTCCGGTTTGTTTTATTTTAATCGTCTCCTCGAGTACTATAAGCGTACCGAGTTCGAACGGGCTAGCTCTATCGGAAGTATGCTAACTCGAAAAACCGATAAAATTTCTATGCTTTAATGTAGAAATTTATGTTGACAAAAAATTTTTTGCGTCCAATCGCGTTCAAAATATGCCTATCCGACTGATTTTGACCCGTAGAATTCAAATCTTCCATCCCCGACGCTCTATCTCTTACCGTTCTTGGGCCAATGAAAACTTCGTCCGATTGCGTTCGTAATAGGTCTATCGGATAGGTCTCGACGAGTAGATTCCAAATATGGCATTATAAACGCTCTAGCTCCAACCGTTACGGAGATATGGACGATTTAAGTTTCCTTCGTCCTATCGCGTTCATTCATATACCAATCGACGCGTCTTGACGCGCTGATTTCAACGGTATATAATTTGTTTAGATTATTTTAAACGGTTGCTCAGAAAATGCAAAAAACCGCAAAAAGTGCTAAAATGACATACCCCTTTTTTACTAATACGGGACTTAGAACGTTCAATCCTAGACCAATCGATGCGTCTTGACGAGACGAATTCAACGGCGTGCGATTTTTTTACTTTACTCCACCGGTTACCGAGAAAATCGCAAAAAACTGCAAAAAATCGCAAAAAATCACTAAATTTCACCCTATCATTGGATTTTTTCTAGCTATGACATTCTCTCTTACACCATTCGAAAGAGCGCATTTTTCTGCTTCAGAATGGTCTAAGAATCGTCTTTCTATCATTAATAGTTTAGGCGCTACGAGCGCTTGAAGTATGCCCGGTTTCGCCCTATATTCACCCCTATATTCGGTCTATATTAGGCCTTTTCCCCTAACTTCGTAAGGCGTTTTCTCGAAATCTATGCGTTCCACGTCCGAACCGATATATTCTACGTAATTAGCGGCCCAAATATGTATATTCTAGGCCAAAATAACCGCGAAATTCGAACATGAATTTTTCGTCGAATATTCGAAAAAGCCTTATATATACCCCTATTTTAAGCCGTTTTTGACCCTAACTTCGTAAGGCGTTTTCTCGAAATCTATGCGTTCCACGTCCGAACCGATATATTCTACGTAATTAGCGGCCCGAATATGTATATTCTAGGCCAAAATAACCGCGAAATTCGAACATGAATTTTTCGTCAAATATTCGAAAATTGCCTTATATACACTCCTATTTTAACCCCTTTTCCCCTAACTTCGTAAGGCGTTTTCTCGAAACCTATGCCTTCTACGTCCGAACCGATATGTTTTTCGTAATTACCGGTCCGAATATGTATATTTTGACCCAAAATAATTTCGAAATTTGAACATGACTTTTTCGTCAAATGACCAATATACCGTTAAAAACGCGATTTTCAATTTCGGCCAAATTTCAAATCGCTCTCACCACTTTATTTATTGCTCGATCGCGATCGAATGGACCTTTCTATATCCAAATTTTGCCTAGGAATCGAATGGAATAAGAACGAACGACCTATCTCTAATAGTTTTCCCGCCAGAACGAAATTATGGGCATTTTTGATAACGAATTTTTTCAAACTTCAGAATACCATATCTCCAGAACGATAAGACCTAGGGACCTCCGGTTTGTTTTATTTTAATCGTCTCCTCGAGTACTATAAGCGTACCGAGTTCGAACGGGCTAGCTCTATCGGAAGTATGCTAACTCGAAAACCGATAAAATTTCTATGCTTTAATGTAGAAATTTATGTTGACAAAAAATTTTTTGCGTCCAATCGCGTTCAAAATATGCCTATCCGACTGATTTTGACCCGTAGAATTCAAATCTTCCATCCCCGACGCTCTATCTCTTACCGTTCTTGGGCCAATGAAAACTTCGTCCGATTGCGTTCGTAATAGGTCTATCGGATAGGTCTCGACGAGTAGATTCCAAATATGGCATTATAAACGCTCTAGCTCCAACCGTTACGGAGATATGGACGATTTAAGTTTCCTTCGTCCTATCGCGTTCATTCATATACCAATCGACGCGTCTTGACGCGCTGATTTCAACGGTATATAATTTGTTTAGATTATTTTAAACGGTTGCTCAGAAAATGCAAAACCGCAAAAAGTGCTAAAATGACATACCCCTTTTTTACTAATACGGGACTTAGAACGTTCAATCCTAGACCAATCGATGCGTCTTGACGAGACGAATTCAACGGCGTGCGATTTTTTTACTTTACTCCACCGGTTACCGAGAAAATCGCAAAAACTGCAAAAAATCGCAAAAAATCACTAAATTTCACCCTATCATTGGATTTTTTTCTAGCTATGACATTCTCTCTTACACCATTCGAAAGAGCGCATTTTTCTGCTTCAGAATGGTCTAAGAATCGTCTTTCTATCATTAATAGTTTAGGCGCTACGAGCGCTTGAAGTATGCCCGGTTTCGCCCTATATTCACCCCTATATTCGGTCTATATTAGGCCTTTTCCCCTAACTTCGTAAGGCGTTTTCTCGAAATCTATGCGTTCCACGTCCGAACCGATATATTCTACGTAATTAGCGGCCCAAATATGTATATTCTAGGCCAAAATAACCGCGAAATTCGAACATGAATTTTTCGTCGAATATTCGAAAAAGCCTTATATATACCCCTATTTTAAGCCGTTTTTGACCCTAACTTCGTAAGGCGTTTTCTCGAAATCTATGCGTTCCACGTCCGAACCGATATATTCTACGTAATTAGCGGCCCGAATATGTATATTCTAGGCCAAAATAACCGCGAAATTCGAACATGAATTTTTCGTCAAATATTCGAAAATTGCCTTATATACACTCCTATTTTAACCCCTTTTCCCCTAACTTCGTAAGGCGTTTTCTCGAAACCTATGCCTTCTACGTCCGAACCGATATGTTTTTCGTAATTACCGGTCCGAATATGTATATTTTGACCCAAAATAATTTCGAAATTTGAACATGACTTTTTCGTCAAATGACCAATATACCGTTAAAAAACGCGATTTTCAATTTCGGCCAAATTTCAAATCGCTCTCACCACTTTATTTATTGCTCGATCGCGATCGAATGGACCTTTCTATATCCAAATTTTGCCTAGGAATCGAATGGAATAAGAACGAACGACCTATCTCTAATAGTTTTCCCGCCAGAACGAAATTATGGGCATTTTTGATAACGAATTTTTTCAAACTTCAGAATACCATATCTCCAGAACGATAAGACCTAGGGACCTCCGGTTTGTTTTATTTTAATCGTCTCCTCGAGTACTATAAGCGTACCGAGTTCGAACGGGCTAGCTCTATCGGAAGTATGCTAACTCGAAAACCGATAAAATTTCTATGCTTTAATGTAGAAATTTATGTTGACAAAAAATTTTTTTGCGTCCAATCGCGTTCAAAATATGCCTATCCGACTGATTTTGACCCGTAGAATTCAAATCTTCCATCCCCGACGCTCTATCTCTTACCGTTCTTGGGCCAATGAAAACTTCGTCCGATTGCGTTCGTAATAGGTCTATCGGATAGGTCTCGACGAGTAGATTCCAAATATGGCATTATAAACGCTCTAGCTCCAACCGTTACGGAGATATGGACGATTTAAGTTTCCTTCGTCCTATCGCGTTCATTCATATACCAATCGACGCGTCTTGACGCGCTGATTTCAACGGTATATAATTTGTTTAGATTATTTTAAACGGTTGCTCAGAAAATGCAAAAACCGCAAAAAGTGCTAAAATGACATACCCCTTTTTACTAATACGGGACTTAGAACGTTCAATCCTAGACCAATCGATGCGTCTTGACGAGACGAATTCAACGGCGTGCGATTTTTTTACTTTACTCCACCGGTTACCGAGAAAATCGCAAAAACTGCAAAAAATCGCAAAAAATCACTAAATTTCACCCTATCATTGGATTTTTTCTAGCTATGACATTCTCTCTTACACCATTCGAAAGAGCGCATTTTTCTGCTTCAGAATGGTCTAAGAATCGTCTTTCTATCATTAATAGTTTAGGCGCTACGAGCGCTTGAAGTATGCCCGGTTTCGCCCTATATTCACCCCTATATTCGGTCTATATTAGGCCTTTTCCCCTAACTTCGTAAGGCGTTTTCTCGAAATCTATGCGTTCCACGTCCGAACCGATATATTCTACGTAATTAGCGGCCCAAATATGTATATTCTAGGCCAAAATAACCGCGAAATTCGAACATGAATTTTTCGTCGAATATTCGAAAAAGCCTTATATATACCCCTATTTTAAGCCGTTTTTGACCCTAACTTCGTAAGGCGTTTTCTCGAAATCTATGCGTTCCACGTCCGAACCGATATATTCTACGTAATTAGCGGCCCGAATATGTATATTCTAGGCCAAAATAACCGCGAAATTCGAACATGAATTTTTCGTCAAATATTCGAAAATTGCCTTATATACACTCCTATTTTAACCCCTTTTCCCTAACTTCGTAAGGCGTTTTCTCGAAACCTATGCCTTCTACGTCCGAACCGATATGTTTTTCGTAATTACCGGTCCGAATATGTATATTTTGACCCAAAATAATTTCGAAATTTGAACATGACTTTTTCGTCAAATGACCAATATACCGTTAAAAACGCGATTTTCAATTTCGGCCAAATTTCAAATCGCTCTCACCACTTTATTTATTGCTCGATCGCGATCGAATGGACCTTTCTATATCCAAATTTTGCCTAGGAATCGAATGGAATAAGAACGAACGACCTATCTCTAATAGTTTTCCCGCCAGAACGAAATTATGGGCATTTTTGATAACGAATTTTTTCAAACTTCAGAATACCATATCTCCAGAACGATAAGACCTAGGGACCTCCGGTTTGTTTTATTTTAATCGTCTCCTCGAGTACTATAAGCGTACCGAGTTCGAACGGGCTAGCTCTATCGGAAGTATGCTAACTCGAAAACCGATAAAATTTCTATGCTTTAATGTAGAAATTTATGTTGACAAAAAATTTTTTTGCGTCCAATCGCGTTCAAAATATGCCTATCCGACTGATTTTGACCCGTAGAATTCAAATCTTCCATCCCCGACGCTCTATCTCTTACCGTTCTTGGGCCAATGAAAACTTCGTCCGATTGCGTTCGTAATAGGTCTATCGGATAGGTCTCGACGAGTAGATTCCAAATATGGCATTATAAACGCTCTAGCTCCAACCGTTACGGAGATATGGACGATTTAAGTTTCCTTCGTCCTATCGCGTTCATTCATATACCAATCGACGCGTCTTGACGCGCTGATTTCAACGGTATATAATTTGTTTAGATTATTTTAAACGGTTGCTCAGAAAATGCAAAAACCGCAAAAAGTGCTAAAATGACATACCCCTTTTACTAATACGGGACTTAGAACGTTCAATCCTAGACCAATCGATGCGTCTTGACGAGACGAATTCAACGGCGTGCGATTTTTTTACTTTACTCCACCGGTTACCGAGAAAATCGCAAAAACTGCAAAAAATCGCAAAAAATCACTAAATTTCACCCTATCATTGGATTTTTTCTAGCTATGACATTCTCTCTTACACCATTCGAAAGAGCGCATTTTTCTGCTTCAGAATGGTCTAAGAATCGTCTTTCTATCATTAATAGTTTAGGCGCTACGAGCGCTTGAAGTATGCCCGGTTTCGCCCTATATTCACCCCTATATTCGGTCTATATTAGGCCTTTTCCCCTAACTTCGTAAGGCGTTTTCTCGAAATCTATGCGTTCCACGTCCGAACCGATATATTCTACGTAATTAGCGGCCCAAATATGTATATTCTAGGCCAAAATAACCGCGAAATTCGAACATGAATTTTTCGTCGAATATTCGAAAAAGCCTTATATATACCCCTATTTTAAGCCGTTTTTGACCCTAACTTCGTAAGGCGTTTTCTCGAAATCTATGCGTTCCACGTCCGAACCGATATATTCTACGTAATTAGCGGCCCGAATATGTATATTCTAGGCCAAAATAACCGCGAAATTCGAACATGAATTTTTCGTCAAATATTCGAAAATTGCCTTATATACACTCCTATTTTAACCCCTTTTCCCCTAACTTCGTAAGGCGTTTTCTCGAAACCTATGCCTTCTACGTCCGAACCGATATGTTTTTCGTAATTACCGGTCCGAATATGTATATTTTGACCCAAAATAATTTCGAAATTTGAACATGACTTTTTCGTCAAATGACCAATATACCGTTAAAAAACGCGATTTTCAATTTCGGCCAAATTTCAAATCGCTCTCACCACTTTATTTATTGCTCGATCGCGATCGAATGGACCTTTCTATATCCAAATTTTGCCTAGGAATCGAATGGAATAAGAACGAACGACCTATCTCTAATAGTTTTCCCGCCAGAACGAAATTATGGGCATTTTTGATAACGAATTTTTTCAAACTTCAGAATACCATATCTCCAGAACGATAAGACCTAGGGACCTCCGGTTTGTTTTATTTTAATCGTCTCCTCGAGTACTATAAGCGTACCGAGTTCGAACGGGCTAGCTCTATCGGAAGTATGCTAACTCGAAAAACCGATAAAATTTCTATGCTTTAATGTAGAAATTTATGTTGACAAAAAATTTTTTGCGTCCAATCGCGTTCAAAATATGCCTATCCGACTGATTTTGACCCGTAGAATTCAAATCTTCCATCCCCGACGCTCTATCTCTTACCGTTCTTGGGCCAATGAAAACTTCGTCCGATTGCGTTCGTAATAGGTCTATCGGATAGGTCTCGACGAGTAGATTCCAAATATGGCATTATAAACGCTCTAGCTCCAACCGTTACGGAGATATGGACGATTTAAGTTTCCTTCGTCCTATCGCGTTCATTCATATACCAATCGACGCGTCTTGACGCGCTGATTTCAACGGTATATAATTTGTTTAGATTATTTTAAACGGTTGCTCAGAAAATGCAAAAACCGCAAAAAGTGCTAAAATGACATACCCCTTTTTTACTAATACGGGACTTAGAACGTTCAATCCTAGACCAATCGATGCGTCTTGACGAGACGAATTCAACGGCGTGCGATTTTTTTACTTTACTCCACCGGTTACCGAGAAAATCGCAAAACTGCAAAAAATCGCAAAAAATCACTAAATTTCACCCTATCATTGGATTTTTTCTAGCTATGACATTCTCTCTTACACCATTCGAAAGAGCGCATTTTTCTGCTTCAGAATGGTCTAAGAATCGTCTTTCTATCATTAATAGTTTAGGCGCTACGAGCGCTTGAAGTATGCCCGGTTTCGCCCTATATTCACCCCTATATTCGGTCTATATTAGGCCTTTTCCCCTAACTTCGTAAGGCGTTTTCTCGAAATCTATGCGTTCCACGTCCGAACCGATATATTCTACGTAATTAGCGGCCCAAATATGTATATTCTAGGCCAAAATAACCGCGAAATTCGAACATGAATTTTTCGTCGAATATTCGAAAAAGCCTTATATATACCCCTATTTTAAGCCGTTTTTGACCCTAACTTCGTAAGGCGTTTTCTCGAAATCTATGCGTTCCACGTCCGAACCGATATATTCTACGTAATTAGCGGCCCGAATATGTATATTCTAGGCCAAAATAACCGCGAAATTCGAACATGAATTTTTCGTCAAATATTCGAAAATTGCCTTATATACACTCCTATTTTAACCCCTTTTCCCCTAACTTCGTAAGGCGTTTTCTCGAAACCTATGCCTTCTACGTCCGAACCGATATGTTTTTCGTAATTACCGGTCCGAATATGTATATTTTGACCCAAAATAATTTCGAAATTTGAACATGACTTTTTCGTCAAATGACCAATATACCGTTAAAAAACGCGATTTTCAATTTCGGCCAAATTTCAAATCGCTCTCACCACTTTATTTATTGCTCGATCGCGATCGAATGGACCTTTCTATATCCAAATTTTGCCTAGGAATCGAATGGAATAAGAACGAACGACCTATCTCTAATAGTTTTCCCGCCAGAACGAAATTATGGGCATTTTTGATAACGAATTCGCCTAGGCATTGTTAAACACTTCGGTCAGTTTCATTTGTTGATTTTACTCCAATTTGATTGCGTTAAGTTCATGTTTCTTTGACAGCAGCGACATTACCCAACCAGGTGTCTGGTGTTACTAAATATTAAAAGGTTATCTTACTACGGTGACGTTATTTTAAAATAACAATTCCCTAGACTGTCGCAGGACAGCCAAGTTAAAGTAAGGAAAAGTTACTAGTTCAGGATGACACCACATACAGAATATTCAAAACAAATAGGGAGTAACAGACACTTTTCTCTGAGCGCACGCGTGTAAATGGCGCTTTATTGCTGGTTGCAGTATTATCTTTAAGGCTTGATTAAATTCCGTAGAAGTCTGAGGCCGCAGTGTTTAATTTGGTGGATGTAATTTGCAGCATACTTACATTTATTTGTGGAACGCTTATTTGTTCTAATTTCATGAAAGAAAATAGCCACAGCGGAGATCCCCAGCGCCACAATTAAAAAAAAAAGCAAACCTAGTTTAATGTGTTTCCAGCGTTCAAATTAATTTTCTTTTATGTATTTAATTGCATAAATACTATTCATAATACATTTATCATGACTATTGCCCTTCTTCTACAAACATACATTCAAGTATAACATATTAGTTTAGTATATTAGTTTCTAGTGCTGTAGTGTAAGATATTGACAAAGGTTGGTGATTATTGGTGATTATTAGTGCTATTAGGTTGAAAGGGAGCGAGCGTATAGAGAGAGAGTGAGTAGTGGCAAGAAATGTAAAAATGGAGGAATAAATAGTTTTGTTATTTAAGTTTTGTTTTATTGTGTGTTGGACGCCCCATGTAAAACAAGATTACAGTAGCAATATTCTTACATGTTTTGAGACGTTCAAATGGATAACTTGTCTTAATAACATTCAGTAATACCAACTTAAATACCAAACAATTCCTATTCTTCCATGATAATTCCAATAGAGATTTAGAAATTGTCAAATTATTTGAAAATGGCCACCATTCAGTTGATTTATTAATGTTATGTAATGGAGATAAGATTAATATGGCTCGCCAATTAATGCAGTCAGGATTACCTCCTAACAAGGGCAGTTACATATGTATGTTAGGAATGGTGTTTTCGTTAGGTTGGTGACAAATACAACCATTATCAAAAGAGAGCATGTCATCAGTCATCACCCGTATGTAAACACATGAATATGTATTCGCATTCAATATCAATAACAATAAATAATTATTAAAAGGTTATGGACTCAAATTAAGGTAAAAATGAAAGTTCGAAATAAATACGTGCAATCGCGATATTGACACAAGTGGGCCAATTTTAAGAGCGAAAAATTACAATAACGCGGCTTCGTGTGATGGCAATCCCCAGAAAGGAACAGTGCGAATCATAGCAGAAATATATAAGGCATGCCGCATGCCTATAAGAAAGCTGAAGTACGTTTTGCTCACGCATACCCCAGTGACGCGTCCTGCGCCTGCGTATGTCTTATATTCATACTATTTTCACGCTGAACATGATTCATTTTGAATATTATCATGAATCCATTGTGATCCATTGCCATTGGTTGATCGGTTTTCCGCGGGCTTGTTGTTTATTGTTATTTTGTTCTCCATTATTTTTATTTATATTATTAAGTTGAGTTTTGAATGGTTTTGAGTGAAAGTATAGACATATAATTAAAGGTAAAGAATGCAGCAGACGAAGTATTAGAGTTTATTAATGAAAGGCATTTTCAGAATTTTCACCGTTAATTACATAGGTTGATACCAGAAGTATAATAATAGAATAAGAAAAAAAGTCTCATTAGAAAAAATGTCGAACCGCTCGTTTACAATTTACGGAGGCACCTCGCGGCGGCCCAAATATATGGCGCGACGATTACACAACTTTAAACGCGATTTTCTCGAATCACCATTTTTCAAATAGGGCGAACCGACAGCGACTACTAATCTTTATCGATTGCCTTCATATATTTAGGGTACCTTCATACATATATAATCTAGTAGACCACGTAGGGATTTCTCGATACTTTGTGAACTCCTTTTTTATAAACAATGGAGTATGTAATTTTTACGTGAAAAGTTAAAATATAATTATTAAAATATCTAATCAAGTATTATTGTACACAATTATTATGTGTATTATTTTATATTTCCTGCCAAACATAATACCCCAACTACGTCACACGAATCTACGCACGAGCATGCCTTATATATTTGTGTCTTGGTGCGAATATGTTATTGATAAGGACGAACCGATTGACGATGCAAAAAGAAGCGATTTTATGATTCAAGATGCCAAGGCGCACCCAGTCATTTATAATACAGGGAGTATCCGATAAGCATTTAAACATTATTAAAGATTGTAAGACCGCCAAAGAACAAATGACAAATGACAGATGTTTTTGTACGTACAAGTTCATTCAGTAAATTGACATTATGGGGGAAATTATTTAATTTAAAGTCAGATATAAAAGAGAGTTTGGGGGACCATTTTTTGAAATCAAGGATCTTCAGGATTTGGGATCAAATATTGATGAAACCAATCGAGTGTGCCATCTGCTGCTCTCATTTCCAGCTCAGTATGACACAGTTATAACAGCTTTAGAACAGTTACCGAAGTAAAAATGAATGTTGTTGAGGCACGTCTTTTAGATGAAGAATTAAAACACAAATCTAAAGGTGTTATAGATCAGGTAAGTAACAATAATTTTAGTTTAAAAGTATCAACAGTGTCCAAAACGTTTGATAATAAATAATAAATGGAAGATATAATAGGAGTAAAGGTGGACGTGATAATAGAGGACTACCTTATAATGCGAACTAAAGGGCTGAATCCAATTCCGCCAAAGAAAATATTGTTTCAAAAGCTGTAAACTTCTGTAATCGGAAAGAATTAGAAATAATGCTTTTGTATTGGACTCGGGAGCCAGTAATCATTTTGTAAAGGAAGAACTTATGGGTTACGTGCATAATGTGAGAAAGTTGCATCATGAAGTTACTGTGGGTTACTAACGAGCAACTTTTGAAAGTTACCAAAAAGGTGAACTTCAAGCTAGATATTAATACAGATTAATTAAATGTATATATATATATATATATATATATATATATATATATTTCGTGACCTTTTTGATACTTATCTTATATGATAGATCTCTACCACAAATAGGTCAATTCTATTTATTTTAAATATCAAAATAAAATTTATAAACAAATTTTCGGTACTGCAATGGGTTTCTACATTATCAGAAGTTATCGCAAACCTGGTAATGGAGGACCTGGAGCAAACTTGTTTGGCAAAACTAAATTCTAGTGTAAGTTTTTACAGGCATTATGTGGAAGACTGTTTTTGTTCCGTAAGAAAGGATAATATTGATGGGATATTAGATTCCTTTAATAGTTATCATAACAGATGAAAGTTTACATATGAGAGGGAATCTAATAGCTCATTGAATTTCCTGAAGGTGACAGTCATCCATAATAATGGCATTGTGAAAACAAATTGGCATATAAAATCTACCAATACAGGAAGACATCTAAATAATTTTTCAGAAACATCAAAATTATATAAAATTAATGTAGTTACCGGTTTAGTCGATCAAGCGGTTAGATTAGCTAATCCTGAATTTAGGGAAAAGAATTTAGACAAAGTTAAAGAAATCTTAGATAAAAATAATTATCCAAATAGCTTTTACGAAAAATAATAAAAAATAAAATTAACAAATTATACAATAAAGGCATTAAAAATAATAACAATAAATGTTATAACGCTATTCCTTATAAAAAAGGTTTAAGCGATCAAATAAAAAAGAATTTCATAAAAACAACATAAATATTACTTTCATTCCAAATTATAGTAACAGATCTCTTTTTACTAGCACTAAATCTGAAATAATTAAACAAAATCAGAGTAATGTAGTTTATAAAATAGACTGTGATGGTTGTTACATCGGTTAGACGGAACAATATTTAAAGAAAAGGTTGTATAGCCATAAGTATTCTTTAAATAATGATTTTGGTGCAATGACCTCTGTAACAAAGCATTACAAAGATCTTGGGCATTACTTTGATTTTCAAAACACAATTATATTAAAAACAGAGAATAATTATAAAAAACGACTAATATACGAAATGATAAATATACAGAAAGATACTAAAACTATTAATTTCAGGACCGATATTCAAAATTTAAGTAATGTAGGTAGCAATTTGTTAAAATGACATTTGCATTTCTTAAGAAGGAAACCTTTGGTTAGGTTTTTTAATTTGGGTTTTCCCTAGTCCTTGAACAGAATTGTTAAGGTTTCGACAAAGATTTTTTGATATAAGGTTTTTCTAGGTATCTTCTTAATTTGCATGTGTGTTTACACATTAATTTAGTTTTTATAATTCATAAATATATATAAATATAAAAGTTGTTTACATATCCTCTATATCAAGAAATCCTAGTCATTACTTATTTTTTGATAGTTCCCATATAAAAAACAAGTGTTTATTTATATATTTATCTAGTTATATTTTCACTGAAGAAGGTGTTCCGAAAACGTTTGTAAACGTTCTGAAAATATAACTATTGTTCAAACTAGCCTTGTTTTATTGACGTATTTGTGGTCGATATCTATCATATAAGATAATGTAGATTAATAACGATTGAAGTTCTGATGGTACCAAGAATGAAACATAATTTGCTATCGGCTGCAAAAATTACGTCTAGAGGTCATTGGATAGAGATAAAGAAAAATGAAACTTTAATTAGTGGAGGCAATTTTTCTGTGACATGTAAGAATGTAAATGGCATATATATCTTCCAATCGGATAGTTTTGATCATGAAAATTGTAATGTAGTTGCGAATAATAGTGATTTGTGCCACAGAAGACTAGGACATATTGGAAAGGATGCTCTTAAATAACTGGGACTACATTTTCATACGATGCCGTTTGTGAGGGGCCATAATATTTACGAAATTATTAAGACTGCAGGTGTTCGGTCCATAGCCATTAGATTTGAAACCAAGGATACAATCTTGAATAGTCAATTCTCCGGTCACACATTTGCAAACATCGAAGACACTGTATATGGAAAATCGAACGTAACCGATTAAGACGATCGGTAATATTCGTAACACTACTGGCGAAGATGGCGCTATCGACGACAATCAAATGAAACTAAACCGGTTGAATTTTGTTTAAATCGACGAATCGTAAACGAATCCTTATTAATACGGCCATAAAAGAAGTTATTAAATGTTTCCTATAGTTTTTTATACATATATAAGTACTACTCACCCCCAATTTTCTTCGATAACGCCGAGTCATCCTCCGTCTTTCTAGGAATCCGCACCGGCGCGCTAACGAAGCGTCTCACAAACCACCTATAATTTGAAAAATACCGGTCGTACATATATTTTGCGAGTTATTTCGAGTACCGGAATGACTTCGGATTGTTATCAACGCGAAAGATGTAATCTCAAACGTAAAAATACTTACAAATTGCCAAAACTGCAGGCGCGTCTTTAAAAATACGTTTTTCGCCAGCCATTATACTCGATCACGCGCGTCTTCGATGCTCGTTTGTTCGATTACGCATAGGGATTGATCTCAGCGCCCGCTATGCGAAAAATTGATACTGATGACAAAGGAAATAATTTTAATAAGTTCAATTTATAAATTATATTTATGATTTAATTATAAAATAATTTACGATTATGTAATAAGAAAAAAAATATTAGAGGTTTCAGTCATATTTGGTAATAACACTAATAAATAACAAGAAAAGAAATTATGTTTTATTACGCTTAAACTAGTTTCATCCGATGTAAGACTTCTTCTTCAGGGGGTGTATAAAATTGTAAATAGACTTATATAAATTAATTAATTAGTTATTAATTATTGTTCTTACCAGAGCGATTTGGAAAAGTTCTAAATATGTATTTGCACAACTAATTGTAAGTTGTCTTCATCAATTTTTGCCCTATATTCACCCCTATATTCGGTCTATTTTACGCATTTTGTTCCAACTTCGTAAGGCGTTTTCTCGAAGTCTATGCGTTTCACGTCCGAACCGATATGTTCTACGTAATTAGCGGCCCGAATATGTATATTCGGGGGCAAAATAACCGCGAAATTCGAACATGAATTTTTCGCCAAATGTGCAAAATTCGTTCTATATAGACCCGGTCTATTTTAGTCAGTTTTGACAGAAGTTTGCCTATCTTCGCCCTATATTCACCCCTACAGCTCGGTTTATTTTAAGCCCTTTTTCCCAAACTTCGTAAGGTGTTTTCTCGAAATCTATGCCTTCCACGTCCGAACCGATATTTGCTACGTAATTACCGGTCCAAATATGTATACTCTGGCGCAAAGTAACTGCGAAATTCGAACATGAATTTTTCGTCAAATATCCGGAAATTGTCTTATATATACCCCTATTCTAACCGGTTTTGACCGAACTTCGAATGGCGTTTGCTCCAAACCTATGCGTTCCACGTTCGAACCGATATGTTCTACGTTATTACCGGCCCGAATATGTGTATTCTGCACTTAAAATTGCTCCCAATTCGAACATGAATTGTTCGTCGAACGACGAAAATTCCCTTCCCTTCCCTTCCTTCCCTTCAAAATCGAAATTTTCGTTATCGGCCAAATTTCAAATCGCTCTCACTACTTTATTTATACTTCGATCGCGATCGAATGGACCTTTCTATAAGTAGATTTTGTCTAGGAATCGAATAGAATACGAACGAACGCGATATCTTTAATAGTTTTCGTTCCAGAAAGAAATTATGGTTATTTTTGGTAAGAATTTTCTTCAAACTTCAAACTACCATATCTCCGGAACGATAAGACTTAGGGACTTGCGGTTTGTTTCATTTGAATCAGCTCGACGAGTACTTTGAGCCTACCGAGTTTGAACTGGCCCCTGGCTAGCGCGATGGGAAGTATGCCATCTCGAAAAACTGACCAACTTTCTCTGCTTTAAGGTGGAAATTGATTTAGACGAAAATATTTTTGCGCCCCAATCGCGTTCAAAATTAGCCTATCCGATAGATTTTGGCCCGTGGAATCCAAATCTTCCATCCCGGACGTGGTATCTCTTACCGTTCCAAACTGTTTCATACATATGGTTATGGTAGAAAGTAACATGATAGTTCCCAAAATTATGTTTTACTATTTTATATTCATTTCTGTTTACATTAACCATTTCGCTGAGCTACATCGAGAATATACAATGATCTGCTATTCTTGGTGTTGTTTGAAGGCTATGTTACGAACGTTTGTCATTTGTTACAACGAAATCGATAAGACATCTGCTTGTACTGGTAATTCTAGTGCATTGCGTTAATATTTGGTTTAAGGCATTTCTATAAAGTACGTCCTTGATTTTACTGCTGTAGTATGTATTATTGTTATAATCTATGTTAAAGTCTCCGGTTAAAATTAATTTTCCATTATAATGCAATAAGTAGTCTATATGTTGTTCTAGATATTGTGGAAACAAATTATTTGCCATTTGTGAAGGGTGATATAGTACGTTGAACATTATATTCTAGCCCTTCGTTTGAATTTCGATACATATTATCCAAAGATAATTATCAATAAAAATTTCAATTACATTATACTGCAGATTTCTTATGTGTACTAATACCCCCTCCCTCGCGCTGTTTTTCTATTGGTAGTTACCGTTTCCACAATTGTAATTTCCTTATCACTCTTATGAGTCTCAGCAATTCATAATACTATTGGTTCCACTGAATCAGTTTCCTAAGAAAAGCATCTCAATTATATATAGGTCGTTCAGTGGAGGGGTATGTAGATGTTCCACTTTTTCATTGGTAATTGTGACTCTCTCAAGTATTTCGTTAAAACTAGCTTTCCACCTGTAATTATTCACCTGCCCTTTTCTTCTACATATGTACAAACATACCTCCATTTATCTACGTACGTACCTACAAAAACGTACGAAAATTTTGCAGCAATCGATAGTTCGAACGACGTTGGTGCCAAGAATATTCGCAAATTTGCATTATTCATAGCGGACAGCGTATTGCATCCATCGATGCTCAGATTGTTCGTTTACTAAAACACGTACATACATACGTACAAAGATACATACCTATGTATATGCTTTCCCAGAAACAACAGAAATTGCGGCGGGATTTGCATGCCAAATGAAGAGCTTTCTCGACGGCATCCGACAGCGTCTCGCGCAAAAGGAGTCTATTAGTGTGGGAATATACGAATATTTGCAGTGATTCGTAATTGGTCGGATTAGTCCTTTTGGAGCGGTACGTGGACGTAAATCATGTATAAATTTATCACGCAGACGTCGATGATGTACGAATCTGGTGAAATTTCAATTTCTTTTTTAACAAGTTTGCGTTTCTTTGTTTTCTGTCTTCAAGGAGATACACCCGGGGAAAGCAAATCATGAAAGCCTGGTAAATCCATGGAAAACGGGTAGAGTTGGAATAATTCGAGAGAGCTTGCTCTCCTTCCTCCTCGACTTCGCCATCACCTTTTCGCCTTTTTTACAATGTGGTTTTAGAAGGTATTGCCTTCATGAAACTCAATATGTATGGAAAACGAAACATCGGAAAAGTACAACCAGCAACCCGGAAATGTAGCTCTCGGATGGGGACGCACCCCTCGCGTCTGCTTTGCTATTCATCGTCAACTTGCAGCATCCCGTCACGCCACCTGTCTCTCGGTCTTCCGCGTCTGCCCGTACCCATTAGACCCATTAGACCTAGTTGTAGGAGTTGAATTAGTCTACTGTCTTGGATATTTTTCTCCATTTAATTATTCGGCAGTTTGCTTAAATTTTCTGCACTTTTTCTCTTACTTCGTCATTCCACGTCTTTCTTGGGCTTGGTTTTGTGTTCATACCTGGCCTTTTCTTTCACGTACTCTTTTCACTCGACATACATGTCCCATCCATCTTATCTTACCCTCAACAATTTTGTATTGGACAGGTTTCTTTATTCTTATTCTTTATTCTATGATTCTTGTGCTTGCCCTGGGAATCCCATGTCTATCGAATTTATTAGTTGCTTACTTAGTTGCCAAAATACGTATCTGGAACTATTTCCGAAAGGTGTGGTAGGGATATTTTTATTTATTTTATACATAGTGTTGAAAATAATTCAGGAAATGCTGATTTAATTGTTTCGAATTCGAAATAAATATATTCCTTGTACTTCCTCGTCATTATGATCACCATCATTTTACCCTTTCCTTTTCTTGGAGGTCAAAGAAAACTACTTTCCTGACGATTAACATCGAAATCGTTTGAAAAATCTAAGCTTCTTTTTCTTCCTCCTATTCATCGTCTTTCGTCCTTTCATACCGTCCAAGGCAGCAGCATTAGCCCGAAAACATTTTGATATATTTCCGCCAATATCAACCCCATTATCTCCTTCCAACCGTTGCCGTTTCCACTTTCCTTCTCCGCAAATTCCAGAAGCGATCGCTTCGATATAAAAGATTTTCGCGCCCCGAAAACGACGTAATAATTTCGCTATATATTTTTTACGAGGCGCACCCGTATAGATCGCGAAATCATTGCTTTACGACCAAGACCGGGAGGGGGTGGGGTAGGGGGCTCTCTTTAACGTAACTGCCCCCGTTATTATGAAATATACGACTCGAACACGAAGAGAAAAAGTTGGCGGGTATTCCGTACACGTACGCGAGTCCGACCCTGTATGCATGCGATACGGTCCTCTACGCCTCTATCGAACGGGGAAATCTCATAAGCCTAGCCGGCACGCGGTACACTTTCGGCGCGGGATATTTTCGCCGGAAAATAGCACAAGACATTGCCCCCAGGAAATCCTATCCTCGACGCTGCCGTTTGGTAGATTGACTTCGAAGTAACGTTGTTCGCGCTATTCGGGGACGAAAGGGCTCGAAGTAATCTAATAGAGGGTGCGTATGTGTGGATGTTGCGGGGATCTTCCGCCTTTGGTGCCTGTTTCTGGCGGTGGGGGAAAAATGTGATTGTGACGGTTGGATAGGAGGTGGACGCGGAAAATTCGCCCATTTTCGCGTAAATCAATTGGCTAAAGAATTTAAAAACGCGAACGCCGGTACACAATTCATTCGGAAAGATGGCGATTGTGTGTAAGCTGTGAAATGAAGCAATAGATCGATACCACGAGTACACTGTATGTAGTCGCAAATGTAGTGCAGATTTCCACGTGCAATGTATTGTTATGTCAGTGGAAATGTTTGTGCGTCTTAAAGGAAACGTGGAAGTGTAATATCTGTAATGACAAGGACGTAAACAATAAGGTAAAGATAACGAAAAAGTTACTGCAGGTTTCATCGAAAACCCTAATGGTAGAAATGGAGAAAAGAATAATAAATCAAAGCACTGAAAGAGTTGTGATACCATCAAGTCATCAATTGGAACAATTGACCGGACAAAAACTCTCTCCTCTTGAAAGAAGTGGAAAGTTTGAAATCTCTTAACCATCGATACACGCTCAAACAAGTTCTATAGATAGGCCAATCGAATTTCCAAAAGTATCTACGAGAGAGCAAACGTATGAGCTGAATCGCAGAAAGCAGAGTGATAAAAATTGAGGTCGTTCAACTCGAAGAGGTCTTGAATTCAATGAAAATGGACACAAAAAATTTTTGATTTTGCTTAAAGATACAAACAACTGAACAAAGAATATTCAAAGAATTGGTAATGGTAATGATCATTTCGAAAGTAATTTCACTTTGGTTGCAAGAAAACGTCAATCGAACAAAATAAGCGCTGTCCCTGGAACTGCAAGCAATATCACTCCAAAAGAGGTAACGTTTCTTTAAATTATTTCCATGTTTATGGTCTTGATCTGCAAACGTCCGATGGTGAAGTACTCGCTTATCGAAATACGAATGGTTTTGATAATGTCAAAAGGGCGAAAAAATGAATACGAAGCGTCCTGATGAATATTGCTCTTTCAAAATTGGTATTTCTCGCGAAAAACAAGATTGTTTTAAGAAACCCGAATTGTACCCCTCAGGAATCAAGGTCAATAAGTATTTTTTCCACAATTTTCGAAGGAAGGCGAACCCAGAATAAGGTCAGTTACAATCAATTCCATTTTCACGAATGGACAGTTTCAACATTCTTATACCCGCACTTCTCCCGCCATAAGAAGCAACGCAACGTACCTTAGTAACAAGGTATTTTCAACTTTCTACCATAAAAATCAATGCATGGAAACTATAGTTATGGTCTTAGAGGGTAAAATCAGCCTGTTACATGGTTGTGGGATTGTATTTATTACGGAACATTGGTTGAGTGTTGAAGATCTGAAGAAACGAGGTCTCCGTGGTTTTAAATTCATATCTGCTTATTGCAGGTAAACTCCTAAAAGAGGCGGTTCTGCGATTTATACCGCAAATAGCTTAGATGCTACACCCAAGCTTTTTATTAATCAGATGGACTCTGACTTTTCGTTTGAGTACTGTGGAATTGATTTCAGTTATAATAAAAGCAAATTTAGTGAAATTCACCTTCATTTTGCAGACCTCCTTGACGTTGTATATGTATGAAAAATATATTATGTATATCATCGCAGGAGATTTTAATGTTGACAGTTGATAACCAACATTCTAAAGAATTTTTGAATACTACCCAACAATTTTATTTAAAGAACTTCGCAGGGTCTCCAAAACTACGAAAAGCTGTTTTCATAATATCCTTATTATTGATCCAAAATGAGTGACTTGAATCTCGTGAGTGCTAAACCAGTGTTTGCTGCTTACTCTGACCATAACTTGTTAACTGTGTCATCGTCAAACGATTCTAAGGCTAACACTCGCCGATATAAACAGGTACGTGTTTTTTCGAAGCAATCTATGGTTCACTTTGTAATTGACATATCTGGTGAAAATTGGATTAAGAATTATATCAATAATAATATCATTAAGTTTAATTCATTTTTAAGTACATTTTTTAGATATTTTAATGCATCTTTATCATGTTAAAAATGTCCTTGGATAAGGACATTTTTAACGAAATTCCACGTTTCCACAGCATATTTTAGAGTTAAAGAATACAATTTCTGCTTTGAGGCTTGCTTCTACGTTCGATAATAAACATAGGAACACTTGTATTTTCTATAAAAAAAAATTATTATAATCACATATTGCAACATACGCGAAACTTGATGATGTACAAAAGCTTGTAAATGATTTTAACATTGGTTTCACTCCCAATGCTTCGTATTTAAACAGCAATAGCATAAATTCAAATATCACTCCTAACCGAAACACCTTTTATTTATTTTTTCCTATTGCAGAAATTGAGCTCTCTACTCTTACTAACTTTTTTACATTTCATGTTCCTCTAGCGTAGACGATATTCCAACAAGTTTCTTGAAGAACAGCTCTAAGAGTTATATAAAACCGTTAATACATATAATCAACTGTTCATTAACGACTGGTACTTTGATGATTTAAAATGGGCTATTTTTAAGCCTCTATATAAAAAAAGGTGATCGTAATCATCTGGCAAATTGTAGACCTATAAGCTTATTGAGTAGCTTTTCTAAATTATTTGAGAAAGCAGTTTATAATCGTTTATATAACTTCTTAAATAAATGCAATGTAATTGCTAAGTCCCAACATGGTTTCTTAAAACATAAAAATGTGCGGATACCTATATTTGATTTTCTAGAAGCAGCCTTGGCTGCTTTGGTGGATAAATAAATAGCATGTGGAATTCTTTTAGATCTATCGAAAGGTTTAAGGATAATATTAATCATGATATACTCCTTCGGAGACTTGACAAAAATGGAATTAGACGAACTGCTTTGTCGTGGTTTAGTTCTTATTTGTTGGGCAGGAAGGAGATGATTTTGCATAAATGATAACGAAATCAGAGTCTACTCAGATCAAATTATTTTATTAAACGGTGTTCCACAAGGGAGCATCCTTGGTCCTTTTTTATTTGTGATTTACTTTAGTGATATACACAACTTGGATGATACTTTATTTACATACGTGTAAATTATGCTGATGATACCACATTACTTGTTACGGCCAATAAACTGGCCATTGTTGTGGAGAGATCTAGTGAGAAAATTAGAACCGTTGTATTTTGGCTGAACACCAATGAGCTGTGTATGGATCATAATAAAACTAATGTTATATTATGTAAAACGCTTAATCTGCAAGACCGTCCAAATTCTGTTAATTTTAACGATTGTATTTATAACTTAGGTAGTACTGTTTAACTGTTGGGTCTTATTGTTGAATGTTTGAAATGGAGAGAACACATTGATAAGCTGCGCAAGAAATTGTGTAACCTCTGTTTTGATCCCCGTCGGCTTCGGAAAATCGTAGACTTTTTATGTTCTTAGATCCGCCTATTTCGGTTGTTCCTCTTCTTGCATTAAATACGGAATTACCGCCTGGGGTGGCAGTGTTGATCAGCACCGTGCATGTCTGATGCAGAAGAAAATTATTTGGATTATCTATAGATTTAATCCTACTGAGCCTTGTAGGTCATATTTCAGGCATTTTAGAGTTTTAAAAGTGTTCGCTATTTATATTTTTGTTTCAAGATAAACGTCTTTATGAGCATAATGCCCATCTTCACCGGTATTCTACGAGGCATAGGTTCAATTACTGCTACCTTACTGCTGACTTTGAGCGAGTTTGGAGCCTGCTCATGTTGGTCTGAAATTTTATAATAATCATCCAACAAGAATCAAGTCGATAAAAAAGTATTATTTTGAAAAGAATGTACAAATATCTTTGTACATTGAAGCCATACTGCTTGGAAGATTATTACAATTAATGGTTGTCATTTTATTGTTCTTATATTGGAATATATCTATCTTTCTCGTTTCTGTTTTATGACTTTTGCATTTATAATTGTATATTTTTGTCATATATGGTATATATAATTACTTTACAATAAAGATTTATTTTACTTTACTTTACTTTATTTAAAAATCTGTGGATTCTGATGTGTGAATCTTTAAAAATTGTTCATTTCGGAGTTTGGACCGTTGTACACACAAAGATGCACCCGAATCTGCAAAGTTGGAATCGTGCATTCTTTCGGTGATAGCAAAAACATGAATACGTCCTACGTGTTGTAATAAAGCGATAATTGTTCGACCTCTCGTCGTCCCATTACCCATTGTTAAATTAAAGCATCAATCAGCGATATAATTGCTGGGTACGACTTGAGAAAAAGCCGGACGATCGGACGAAACGAACGAACGAACGGCGACTTTGTATTAAATCGCTAATGAAAAAAATTAAGAGCTCGCGTATCGTGCGTCCGTCTCCGGTATCCATCCGACATTAATTATCATACAAACATCCTCTTATCAGCGTACATCTTACAATTAACTTTTAATGGTCTACTTTATTTTAATTAAATTGCTCGTCGTCGTCGTCGAGTATTTCCAAGAGATCGACCGATGCACGTCGGTCTCCTCACCGGTGTAATACCAACATACTACGGTAACGATTCGACCGATTTGGATCGTCGCTATCTCGTATTAAATTCAATGAGGGGAACATGTCTCGGATTTATGTATTAAAACGGACGACGACGATGACGACGAGTACGGCACGAGAATTACGAGAGTTTCCAGCGATATTTTAGTAGGTCTATAATTTATGGACGTTACCAAAGCGCAAAATCAAAGACACGAACGATAATGATCTATTCATTGTATTCTTCTAATTATCGAACGGCGGAGAGTTCGGTTCATTATACTCGCGCCCCGAATGAGTTCGTGTATAGAAATGTCGGTGTGTGTACGTAGTACCTACGTACTACGTACCATATAATTCGTCGGCGTTGTAGGTACTTGCATTCCATATCGCGGATGGAGGGACGAAACAACAGGAACTATATAAGTCAATTAGGAATTCGGTAATGGGCTATTTTGCAGGCATTGTTTGCTATTATTCGTTATTAAGATTTGAAACAACTAACTCGGGTTATTACTAAATACCTGTTCATTTTGTGGAAAGATGCCTGTATTATTCCTAATTATCGTCGAAATGAGGAAATTATCTATTCATAGCTCTAATGAACGGCACGAAGTATCGGAAGATATCGACATATTTTCTTCTACCCCGGAATATTTCTTTTATTATCCCTTCCATATCTTGACTATTGACAACGATAGCACCAGTTTGCGGTTTCATCCTTCTTCTTCTTCTTCTTCTTCTTCTTCTTCTTCTTCTTCTTCTTCTTCTTCTTCTTGATCTTCAAATCATCATGGCGATTCTAACTGTTGAGGCTGCACAGGGTCACTGTCTCAGGTTATTCATCCACGAAATGCATCTTCTTCCTTAGCCTCTATCGCCCTGTATCATTCCTTGTATTGTTACAGTTTCATCCTAACCTCTCCTAAATTATTCGAAGATTTGAATCCGTAGCCCTCTCGGTGGTTCCTCTCATTTAATTCACCTTCCGTACGCAAGCAATGAGTCTTCAATACGGTTTCCCACCTGGAACTTGCGACCAGAGAAATAGCACGCGATAAGCTGCTCTGCGTTAAATTCAAGATGAATCGTTTTTAATAAGAAAAGGCTGTCCCGTTGAGGGCGTTTCCAAGCTCGAGGAATATCACCCCAGTGGTCTCGTGTCTCGGAAGACTGGCCTGGATGGCCTCCGTTATCCTAAACAGTCGGTAATCCGTGCTTAATCCAACTTGGAAACCAAATTCCTAAAGCGGGAAAGGATGGGGTTCTAAACACATGATTACGAAACCTGATGCATTATGAAAGGGATTTTACTGGCATCTCAAACAAAAAGAGCTCAAATTAAAAAGCGTGCTGGCGCGAATAATAGAAATATATAATCGCCTCCCAATAGAACTGAGAAGTTTGGATCATGGCATTTTTAAAAAACAGTTACAAAAATAGTTGCAGAGCAACGCAAGGAAACATACAGAAAGAGGAATTACATAAGAAGGCAGATCCTGGACTTTCAAAACCCCGTCAGATAAAACCCCGCTGGTAAAGCGTTTTTGCTGAGATATAGCCCCAAATTCTAGAGGAGATATGAGCATAACTGGAAGTAACAGGGTAAATATTTACACCGCAGAGGCCAAAGAAAGGACGCTCAACTAACGAAAACAATAATGAGGATAACCAAAACGAAACAGAAAACAAAACAAAACAAAACAAAACAGAGAACAAAACAGAAAACAAAAGAAAACAGAAAACAAAACCAAAAAGCTAAAACAAAAAGTACTGAAGGAGATTAAAGAAATAAAATAAATATATTTGGACTGGAAGAAACTAAAAAGAAAGGGATAAGAAAATTGGCAATAAATAACGAGCGCATACGAAGATACTCACGAGCGGAGATGAATAAAAGGGCAACAGATCGTGTAGGAGTTATCGTAGGATAAGAGTTTGAAAAAGGAATATCGAATTGGAAGACAGCTAAGGAGGAAATAATATAAATCAACATAAAAGTAGAAAACAAATTAACAATTGTGCAAACGTACGTTTCAACAGAATGGTCCAAAGTCAATAAATTTGAAAAATTCTATGAAGGCTTTGAGGGGGCTCCAGACGAAGCGTGAGAAAGAGCAAACAACCTAGAAATTATGGGAAACTAGAATGGGCGAATCGAGGTTTAAAAATCGAAAAAATTGGGGAAACAAAAAATGTAGAAAATAAAAAAGGGGCTGAGGGAAAAGTGACGAAACAAAAAAGTGGTGTAGCAAGCGAAGAAAGATAGCTGGCATTAGTTTGGAAAGAAATTCGAATCAGATTGCAGGGAAAAGAAAAAAATGCAAATTCTGGAGAAAAGTGTAAGCACCAAAAGCAAATAAGATAAAGGAAAGGATATGGAACAGAGAACAAGGATGGAAACCTTAGAATAGAAGAGGAGGACATCATAGAGGTATGAAGGGAATAATCTAGAAACATTTTTAAAGAACACACAAGAAACTGTAGACATAAGATAAGGGGTAGGAATGAATGACGAAGAAGACACAACTCTTCTTTCCTGCATAAACATCAACGTTCAAAATGGATCCCTTTTCTGTGCAAAAGCAAGTTTAAATGTTGAAACCTCTCTTGATAGATTTGGCGCTTTAAATCTGTCATTGGTTCGTCGATACAAACATTACGAGATGGGCTTTTGGGAACATATTTTTTAGCAATTTGATCATAGCTTATCAAAAACCTCTGTTCCCTGGGCAGGCACCTTTGATTCATTATCATTTAAATGAAGATTCCACAAAAAGAATAAAAACCCTTTTATAGGTAATATTCTCGCTATACGTTTCCTGTGGACATTTCCATATTCTGAACAATACTGTTGCTTTGACTCAATTGATGTAATCCCATATATACCATAATTACGAGAAACGGTATGATTTCTTCTAAAATGAAACTATCCCGTAGTTCAATTTTTAGATGTTGCGCAGTTTGTTCGTTTACAACTGCATTTAGAAATGCTGTAGATAGAAAGTCATGAAAGATAGAGAATTGACTATACGTATTAGCACTAGATTGGATTACAACGTCTTCGCGGAACTGTGGAGGGCTAAATAGTTAGGGATTGGTTTGCTGCGCTGATTTGGCTGCAGCATCAAGTGCCTTTCCTTCGTCTTCTGGTACTTAATTAGAATCATCTGTAGTCTGGACGAGGAGCGGTAATTACAGCAGGGACCGTTCTTAGCAAGAGGAGGAGTAGACTGAAAGATAGTACCCTCGACAAAACTTTGCTTTTGCACAAAAGATAATACACATGCTCTCCTTCATCATGCCGCGTTAAATTATTCAATAGCTTATTCCGTACTCGCAGAAAATGGCGAACAAATAAACGCAGTGTGACAGAATCCAAGAAGTTGATGAACTCAATGTCGTTAAAGACTATTCAAGACTTCGTTCCAGATCTATCAAGACTTTCAAGATTGTACGAATTCTTTTTCATATATTCCAAGTGATTCGATACGTCTTGAGGCCCACATTACTAAGTAGGGGTTATTTTATTTCCTTTATACAGCAGAGTTAGAGATTACCGCTTAGCTCGCTAATTCAATTTTTGATACCTCTTGATCTACATACATTCTAAGTTGCCGATTTTGTTGTAAGTTGCTCGGAAAGACAGGCTTTGAGGACCTTGACCTAGTTTTCGGCGAAGTATCCCTGGATGTAAAAAGCGATTGTGTGGTGCGGGCCTTGCAGATGTGACCTAGAATCAGAAATTGTTAGCGCTAAATGAAGTCGTAATGAATACCATTTCGTTCAGTTATTGTAAACCGCGACTACCACTTGAGGCAGATTTTGAAGAAAATACTCGCATTTCCGGTTAGATTTTCGTACACGTGCTTACTCCTCAGCAATCTGAACGATCGCTTTCATACAAGAGAAGGCCGTTCGGAATCCTACTAAAGCATTTAAATCGAAATCCGAAACGAGTTCCATGAGAGCAATTTAGAAACGAACTCGCTTCGACGTACATACATATGGTACATACATACAACCGTACCATAGCAAAATAAACCAACTCGGAAACGTCGGAAATTTTTCCTCGAGCCACACACAGAGCGCATAAATATATTATAACAATAAGAATAAACGATACCGGAGCGCACGTCTGAGACTGCAGGCCATTTGCATGATTTCAAGTTAAAGGGGGTGGACGGCGACTCCGCGTTCGCTTAAACGTTATTTCCGCGTCCCGTACTACACGTTAAGTCCAAACGCTAAATTTCGCATAACCGCGGGATCGGATCCCGGACGAAACTTTTAAAACGCGAAACGTACGGTACGTCGGTTTTACGGCGTACCGGCGGCGGCGGCGTCGTCGTCGTCGTCGACAGTTCGCGTTCTCTCCCGACGACGTTGATT
Organism: Chrysina gloriosa; assembly: GCA_038088585.1. Taxonomy (NCBI): domain Eukaryota; kingdom Metazoa; phylum Arthropoda; class Insecta; order Coleoptera; family Scarabaeidae; genus Chrysina; species Chrysina gloriosa. Next base: position 5,804,692 of record CM076094.1, on the reverse strand, counting down.
TGATTCCGGAATATTAATGCTTATTCGGTTCTTTATATTTTCCGGTCGCCTTTTTACGGCTTGTAATTCCGCTTTATTGTTTCGTAAAGGCGAAACAACTACGTAGAACGCGAAGCTTTATGTTGCGAGGAAAATGTAGATATGCAATTGGGTCGACTTCCAGCTTCGCAACGGAAATGTTTCGTAAAACTGCCTTGAACCGAGTTGAAATGGAAGATTAATTTTTTAATGAGCGGTGCTAATTACGGACTTCCATGTTTGACTTATTTAAAAAGTAGATACAATAGGCGATGCTCCTGGGCCGAGTTGGCTCTGTATCTGTACGAAGCAAGGTAAGAATGGGGTCTCCTGATGACGAATATGCGAAAAACCGGAAGGAAACGGTGAAAGGATTGCTTCTGCCTTTTAATAGATAAGTTCATTAAAATAGTAAACTATAACCTATGTTAGTTAACGACTATTAACTTTTAATAAAATAAACAAAATTACCCTTACCACAATTTTCCGATTTAAATCCGAATACGTATTTCGACAACTAAATTGCCATCCTCAGTGGAAAACTGGGGCAATTCAGTATCAACTCAGTGTCAGAAGTGTTTTGGGTGTGCTTCGCGCCGGCGTCCAATGTGTGTGGTTCATTGTACAATGCTTTAGAGTTGCACAGCGCTTGTTGCGTGGAGTCCGTCTTGGGTCGCTAGTGATATTTAATTCCCTCAGTTTTCCACTGAGGATGGTAACTTATTTGCCGAGATGCGGATGGAATTATTTCCGAGAGGTGTGATAAGGACAATTTTATTTCTTTTATGTATTATTGTAACCATAGTCCGATTATTCATATTTATTATTAACTTTGTCCTTGTCAAGTCCGATTAAAAAACCAACATAAACAGTTTAATATTTTAGTTCACATAACATTCATATAACACTAACATAACCTTAATTTATCCTTTCCCTCTAAACTGTTACCATTGACTAACTAACACTCATCCTGCTTCTCGTTTGAGAATAAATCCACGCTCCTAACCTTCAGGAAGGCGGGATATTCAAAATTCAAATTATTTGCCCACATTATCATTTGTTTTGAATTTGTAATATCATCTTTGGGAAATTTGATTTTTTGATCGTTATGAAGTACTGGCCTTTATCCCACCTGCGGTATACTTTGAAGTGAATAATTTCTTCCGTTTGAATTTATCGATTTACCGCAATAATCTGGAAGCGTTTCATTACCGTTAATTTTACCTGGCTTCGACTTACAACCTACCTCAATGAAGATGATTGTTGTAGTCCGCCCGCCGTAGCAAGTATTGTCCTTTTTTAACAGTATCAGATGGATATTCAACTGCTTATGATAATGTATAGATAGTAGAATAGGGATTCTGCAGTGGATCTCCGCATATCAAGTGAAATAGTAAGAATCAGTAAGAACAAAGTGGTAGTAAAGTAAGTAGTAGATAGCAGTAAAGCAGTAAAGCAGGTGAATGAAATGCCTTCTCTCCATCACGTGATTCAACCAGATTTTGCCACCTAAAACCGATTCTACGACCGCATTTGGATTCAGCTCCAAAAAGATCTTCAAGAAATGATATATATCATTTAGGTAGCAATAAGAAAGTCCAAATTTGAAATGCAAAAAAATTGAAAACATCGTACTGTATAAAATAATAAGCACGACAGTTAGTAGAAAGAAGCGCCACAGTAGAGTTTGTTTCCTTAGAGAAGAGCATATTACGTCACGAAAATATGCGCGGGATGTGACGTATCGCTGACTTTCGATAGCCGGTTGCCATGGTAACGTATACCGAACACCAAATTTAGTTTATTGCGCACATGACGTAATGTGCTCTTCTCTAAGGATACGAACTCTACATGCTGATTATGTTTTACACTATAGAAATTAATGTATACACACTTATATACATGTACATCTATGATAATGAAGATTCTTGACAGATAGGAAATGTGCAAACAAAAACAATTTCTGAGTGAAGAGTCAGTTTATTCTTGAAAGGCTTACGTGAAATTTATGGTAGACGTTTCGAGGCCATGTTCTCCTCATTTTCAATGTCGAAATGCCGTTAATTCCAAACGACGTGAAAAGGAAAATTTTCATTGTCACCCACATCACTACTCCAAATTCCCAATGAAAAAGTCAGAAGTTTAACTAACTACAATAAAAGTACTGTTGAATTTTTTAAAATAAAATTCAAATAGAAACCCTCCAAGCTACCCAATCGCACGAAAACATGCCATGTTCTTACTTCAAATTTATTTTAAAGAATTCAACAGAAGTTTCATTGTAGTTAGTTAAACTTTTGACCATTTCATTGGGAATTTGGAGTAGTGACTACATGAATGAGGGTAAATAAAATTAAATTATTGCTAAACGCGTTTATTTGCCGTAATTCGTGTAGATCTTAAAGCGTTCAATTGTACCGTTGATAGTTATTGATATGCAACAAACTTATCATCTAGTCTCTGATTATAGCCTATCATGTACATATGTGGACTCATTTTGGTTCTTCTATTTTGTTGTATCGCACTCAGCTACCGTGCTATTCTCTAGTTTCCGTGATCACTGCAAAACCACGTTGGCACCCGAGACATTTCCGCATACAGTTCTGGACAAAAGTTTCGTCCCTTGAACAAGAGAAATCATCGAGGTGTGTTGCAACCTGCAACTACAATTCCTCCTTCAAGATGGTAACAGATGTAATTTAGAACTCTTCGATACCGATTTACATACGAAACGTATAAAAATCTTATCCTCTCGTTCTCCCATTTCTTCCGTCCGTAGATTATCCACCTGTCACGACAGATCAACGTGACACCTGAACATAATTTTCCCGCTGATATACGAGCCCCATCGAATCTCGACAATGGCATAAACTTTACTAATGAACAGTTAGTCTGGGCCGGTAAACGACACCAGCATTCCCCGAGTTCCGCGCGAGAAACGACCGCATCCTATTATATTTCGATAGACAGCGTAAACAAACGAAAACAAACCGAGAGCAAAAATTTCCGAGTTTTATCTCGATATCTCCGTTTGCCCGACGATGAAGGGGCGAAAAAGAACCCCTTTCGACGACGAAAGACGGTAATTAATGACCGTGCTCGCGCGACGAACGCAAGAAAGCGAGGAATTCGTACGCCCCCTTCGCCTTCTCCTCAGTCGATGGTATCGCGCGTTAGAAAGACAAATGGTCGGTCGTGGAAGTTTTAGAGGCTCGGCGACTTATTGAATTCGAGCGGATAAGGAGTTCGTAGTTGTTTAGTACGATGTCCGTTTCGGACGTCTTTCGTTCGGTCGCTTGGTCGAGTTTACTTGGGCGCCGCATGTGTGGTTCCGAGCCGTGACAAGCGCTGAGTTTGATAGATTACGTTCACCGGGACGATACTGCAGCGTATATAATCGCTTAGCGTCTATCGGAGGTCGCGCGTGCACTCTTTATGTTGTTCGTGCGTTAAGACACGTGTGACATATTTGCCCTTTGAAGTAGCTCGATTTATGTATTGCCGTTGGTGTTCAGTTTATTTGTGTCAATGATGTTGGAAATGAAGAACGGAAACGATCTAATTTCTCTTTCTTGCCAGTTGGGAATCGATTTTCCATTCTCGAATCGTGGACGATGAATCTTGGATCGAAACCAAGTCAACGCTTTGTGAGATACTCGCACGAAAGTAGCTACTTGGGATACCAAGGTGTTACTGGCTCCTAAAGCTTTTGGCCAAATTGTAATAACGAAAGAAAAAGTCAGGAACGCTTAGATGGTGATAAAAATGGGATCCAGCCGTGCTAACCCAATGGAAAGCTCGTAGGTTAAAGTTCGAGAAATAGTAATAAGGCGCCACTCTCCAATTATAGAAGTGGATCAAATCTGAGTGTCTGGACTCAGAGAGACCCTCCAGCTTCTTTTTGTAGGTGATATGAAGTTATCCGAACCGTTTACGTTCTAGATCTTTATCCTGTCGTGAAGTGATCGGCAAAACTACTTGAACACACTATTTAGGAATAACGTGAAAGAAACAAAGAAAGTAAATTGAGGCGAGAAAATGACGTTTAACAGCACTTTATTTGTCACTTGAGGTGTAACGATCAAGTTAAATTCGATTAAGCTAGCTTCTTACCTAAGGTTTACACACTCTTGGTAACCGTTGGAATTCCAACAGCATTACGGCCACCTTACAGCTTTAGCCGAACGTAATTAAAACAAGAATATGTGCATGTGACAAGTAACCGTGAGTCCTCCCTTTAAACTACTAAAAGAGTTGAATGTTTCATTCCACAAATATAGTATTAAATAGCAAACGTAAGGAAAATCCGTTTTAACCGAAAACCAATCTGATACCCCTCCCTTAAAATACTAAAAGAATTGAATGTTTCCAAAAGTAATAAAACCCCTGTTTATTCGAACACATATCCTCGATTTCCTAACTCTAAAATAACTAAAAACTCCTAATCGGTATCGGGACGAAAGCTGTCAAAGATGCCAAGTTTTCTCGCACTTGATGTAAAGATGTCGGGAAACCAGCCGAATACAGCAAACTGAAGACCAAGTCGGCTTCTACTTTCTACGATAATTCTCAAAAATAAATCTTAGCTCTCTACTAGTCCTATACCAGCATATACTAGCTATACCAGCCTACACTAGTTCCCTACAACATGCAACAGCGTGAAAAAGAAAAATAACGACATCGTAGTTACCAAAACGGAAGACACATCTCCAAATGAGGGAAAGGCAAATGCTTACCGTGGGCGATTAATTCGAACAGCAAAATTGGAGAAAGTGAAATTTCCACATTGACACAACGATAGTATTACCCTTCCCATAGTCGAATTTCCGTGTATATCCCCGATAAAAGAGACTTTTTAGACTTTCAGTTTGTTCAAATCTTGTATTGAATTCAGGAGTAACTTGTTGAATTTGTGAACTGCCGCTTGAAAACTCAATATTTTCCCCAGTGAGGTCCTTATCTTTGAATTCTTCTGCTATTTGCAAACAACTAAGGAAATGTGCTAAGTTTTTGTTTTCTAAAGCATGTTTGAACACTTTTAGCTTATTCTGAAATCCATTTAGTATTACAATCAAGTCTGAAATCGTCTGGTTTCGTCCTTGAAGACTCAAGTTCCAACTGTTGTCAAGGTGATTAGTCAAATCTGGAAGAAAAGCTAATTGCTTTAAAAATTCTGGATCTTGAAACATAACTTCCAATTCAGTTGTGTCAGATGGAACGTATTTATTGAGGAATGCAGGGATTTCATTTCTTATAGCGAAAAATCGTTCCACACACCTTCCTGCACTCAGCCACCTTACATGGTTGTAGATTAGCAAGTCTCCAAACTCGGCCTCTCTTTTCCATAAAACCGCTTAAGTTTCCTGCATAAGAGTACTCGGTTACCACCTTTAATCAGATTTATGATCTTAATGGTAAGGTAACTCAGTCTTTATCTTCGAAAGAGCAAGCATATGCTCTTTAGTGTTCTAAGAAGAGATTGGGAAACGCAGGGTGTTCAAGCTGGAGTCATCTATGCACTAGGGAAAATAATACTAGAACTAGCTAGAGAGGCTAATACCAGAATTGCCGTATTTCGATCGTAACTTTATCCAACTTCCACAAAGAACAGTTGAGGATGTCATAAATCTGTAAGCTCATCAACATGAACTTGACAGAAAATTGTTTGGAACAATCAACAGGATCTCTTAGAAGATCGTATATCAAAGACAAAGGACAAACGTGTAAAAATCCATGTAAACATTACTCCGGACCGATACCTCACAAGCCATACAGTAAAGAAAACCACAACTAAATTGCGCGTACCTGCATACATAAGAAAGAGTCGAAGACAATAACATCTCCACACACTTTCTAGTTAGAATTTTAAAGGAGTTAGTTATGCGCGCAGCAATTCGTTACCGTGGCAAGGTGCAGAGTAATTACGTACCGGGCTAATTGGGTACAGTCTTCGGAGCGGAGTCGTCAAACTTGATTGACACTAATTACCTCCGGTCGATCGTCGATCTAACGCGATAGAAAAATTAAAATTCCCCGGTGGGCGGCTCCGAATCCCCCGCGAGAATTTTAGAAAATCGTGAAAGCGAACGAAGGTGGTCTCGAAGGTACTTCGAGTCCATTATTACGACGTCTACACGACTTCTTCAGTCCGGCCCGTGAACCACGAACGCGAAGTCGAAGCTCACCTGCCGAGCGCTTATTGGTTGTCAAAACTGTCAATCGCTTAATTCATTACGCAGGAGGTCGCGCCGGTTTGCCTCCCCATCGACTTGCGAGCGAGCATAATTTACGCCTTCTTCGAGCGAACGTCGTGGCGTCTCGAAGATGAGACGATGATGATGAAGAGGAAGAAGAAGGGATTTACTTTTTTTTCAACGTCGTTGAGGATCCGTTCGGGAGATGTTTGCTTTCGTAGGAATTTCGACGAGGAGGTGTTCATCATTAATTCAAAGCAGTGTTAAATCCTTTATATGTGTGAATACGTGCATTTCTTAAGACCTCACGTAACACGAAATCACATCGGTCTTTTCAATCTTTTCAAATCGTTTTGTACAGAAGGAGCACACCTTTTTCGCTTATTATTTGTGGCTAAATTGCTGAATATTCAGCTTCGTCTGCTTAGAAAATTGCGTCAGATATGAATTGTATCAGTTCATTTCTGAGGTTTGAAAGAATTCCTTTATCTTTTGCTGCTTGACGCTCCAATTGTTCGACTACTACTTCGCTAATCAATTGTTTCAAAAACTTAAGACTTTTATTTACATTATTACCATTTCCAAAATATATGACTTATGTAAGAATAGAAAAGTAGAAAAATAGAAAAATCTACATAACTCTCCAATGAATGACCTAGACTGAAATTCATTTGTTAGGCAACTTTCGTGGAAAGTTGTGCAACGACTGCACTGCAGTCTGCATTGCGTATATCAATAATTATTACGGAGGGAGTTATGCTTTGTTAATCGCGGACTGCAACCGTAGACTAGTTTAGTTCTTATTAGGACTCTACAGTACCGTATAGCACTTGCTTGCGATTAACAAAGCAATTTTACAACGATGTAGGTGTTACACGAGTCCATCATCTTAAATTTCTTCCTTTTTATCTAATTATCACTTGTATATTGATGGCACTAACGTTTAGCATCGTAACGTAATGTTACTATTCTAGTACAGTCGTTTCTTGGCGCAAACTGAGCAACTCTACTCATAACTTCACATGATCTATTATTTAATTAATTTTAATTGAACTTACTCCACACACACAGTTTATTTTTCCAGAACATATGTTAATATTCTTCAGGAATGGACTTGCAACATTGAGACTTCTTCAGACCAACACGATAATACCATGAACTTTTCCATTCTAAACCACACAACTTCCTCAAGAATAATTCACCCTTCTTCGCACGAACACGACAGATCTCTTTCCTCCGGTGACTTCCCCATCGGAGAGGACAAACATCCTTTTACTTGCGACGTGCTCCGGAGACATAAACAACTAATTAACCAAGTTCTCTCGCCGAAATCTCCGCTAATGTCCTTTGGATGTCCCGAAGACGTGACCGGATATTCCCTCAAGCATCGCTTGTATCACTTACCATTCGGAAAAGGTTGAGAAGGGGGCGCCTCGCGACGGCTGCGGCGGCCCGGACGACTACGACGACGCCGACGACATTTAACCCGCCGCAAAACGTTCGGAAAATTAACATCGTAAGTTTCGGGGACGGCATCGTCCCTTATAAATGCCGAGATATTTGAATTAGCTGGGTTGCTCCTTCGGTCGCTGGGGTAATAGAATTAGCGGTTGGAATTGTCATTGCGACTTCAACTGTGGTAATGGTAATGACGGTGAGGTAGGGTGGAGGATGACGTGGAGGTTTAATGATACGCGAAATATTAAGTGGTAGGTATGCTTTTGCAGGCCGGAATCGAAGGGACATGTTGGATGGAGCCGAAGGAATTTTTAGATGGGGGATGGAAGGTTAATTGGGGTTGAAAATGTGCTCGTCGCGTCAGGCATAAAATAATTTGGACTGAAATCAAGTGAATCGTGTAGGAATCACAAAGGGAAGCATCTATAAAAGGAACTTCGAGTTCTTCGTTATCCCATTTCGTCCAAATCCGTACATATTTCTACAACGAAGTGTAAATCCTGCACTCCCAACATTTAGGGCCTGTTTCATACAACTCTAACCACGCGGTTATCTTCTAACCGGACTATCATCTCCCACGTTGCGTTTCACCAACATTGGTTAGTCATAATCGCGCTGTCAGATTTTAACCACGAACGTAATAGGTCTGCTTACGTTTTAACTGACCGTTAAATTTGGCATTAAACTGCAAAAGCTGATCCAGACAATGCGTATCAGTAAGACAATATTATTTCTTCAATCATCTAGCATCATAAAATTGTAAGTACCCCCTTTCTTGTTAATTTCGATATTGAACTTATTTTATTTATTAATAATGCTCAACAGGCCTTGCAGACCTTGGGCATGTGCTACACAGTTTTACAGCTATTAACATTAATCATAGTTCTAGCCTAACTTAATAAAATAGCTACAACTTTTCTAAGACTTCTTTTACTATTTTTTCCATATTACCCTATCCCTTGCTCTTTCTCCCCAGTCCCCAACGCTGATCTTCTGCATATCTTCTTCGACGCTGTTGAATCATCTCTTGCGAGGCCTGCCCTTCTTTTTTTTCCCAACTGGTTTTCTGCTTACCACCATTTTAGGCATTCTATCTTTATTAAGTCTTTGGACATGGCCTAGCCATCTTATGCGTTGTGGTCTAGCCACTGTTGTTATCCTAAGTTCATTGAATATACTCTTCACCTCTTCGTTTGTCCTTCGCCGCCATCCGTCCTTCGTGTTTATTCCTCCGTATATTGCTCTGAGAATTCTTCTCTCCCATCTTTCCAGCTTTCCCTCATCCTCCTTCTTTAGAACCGATGCCTCGCACGCATACGTAACTGTTGGCCTAATTACCGTTTTGTATATTCTCTCCTTAGTTCTTCTTGATACAAATTTTGATTTCATTAGTGGTCTTAACATCCCGAACTTCAGACTTCCCTTTGTTATCCGAGCCTCTATCTCCGATCCTTCCTGGCCGTTTTCCTTAACCTTCACACCTAGGTAAATAAATTCTTCCACTCTTTCGAAGGTAAGACACTTTTCTTCTTTTTCTCTTGTTTGCACTATTAATTGTGTATCCATATCATTCTATGTGTCCCCCATTATCATGTATTTTGTTTTACTTTGATTAATTTCCAGTCCATAACTCTTGGATACATTTACTATTTTGCTTATGGTTCTTTGTAGTTCCCTTTTGTTTTCGCTACTATAGCTAGGTCGTCTGCAAATGCTATACATTGGTGATCATTTTTCATTATTGTTTCATCCATCTTAATCCCACTTTTTCTTATTACAGCCTCCAGAACTAGGTTAAATATTGTTGTTGACATTGGCTCTCCTTCTCTCAGTCCCTGCTCTACTGTGAATTCGCTAGACCTTTCCCCCTTCCATAGAATTTGATTTTTTGTTTGTTTTAAAATCGCTTTGACTAAACTTATCAGTTTGCTAGGTACCCTCAACTCCTCCAAAGCCTGATACACTTGCTTCCTCCGGATCCGGACCATACGCCTGCTTATAGTCTACGAAGAGCACATATAACGCAGTTTTATATTCATAACAACTTGCTTGTATTTCCTTAAGTGTAAAAATTTGGTCCATTACTGATCTATTTCTCCTAAATCCTGCTTGGTACTCTGCTACAGTATTTTCCATAACTTCGCTTAATCTTGAACGCAAAATCTGTGCCAATATTTTATAAGTTGTTTCCAGCAATGCAATGCCTCTGTAATTTTCACATCTCTGTTTATCCCCCTTCTTATATTATTATTGAACTTATTTAATTATTAATTTGAACGGAAAGAAGTGCTGATACTTATATTTTTTTGAACTACGATCATCATCATCATCATCATCATCTGATTCAGATGTGGAAGTAATTCGCAGGTCAAGAATATTTCGTGACACGAATAACCATTAACTTTATTTAATGAAGTGGAATTTAAGATGAGGTACCGTCTTCCTGAAATCGCATCCCAAACAATTGTAAATAACATTGCGAAAAATTTAGTGGCAAATACTAATGGAAGTCTTCCAATTACACCCGAATTACAAGTTGCTATTGCATTAAAATTTTATGCCACTGGATGATTTCAAAGTTTACTAGGGGACCAAGCAAACATAAGCAAAAGCTTAGTTTGTAGAGTAATACGAGTTTCACAGTGTTTAGCATTATTAAAGGATCAATTCATAGAAAGGCCCTAACAAAATGAAATAATAACTTGCAGGCAAGAATTTTTTAATTTTTTTTTTTCGGGTGTTGTAGGTGCAATTGGTTGTAAAAATGATACCTATTCAATCACCTGGAGATCAAAACGCTGAGTTATTAAGAAATCAAAAGGATACTTTTCCGTTAATGTACAAGTGGTTGCAGATGCTAAGCTGATAAGATTAAATGCAGTTGCAAGATGGAGAGGATCAGTGCATGATTCAATTATCTTCAATAACTCTCAAATGGTTGCCAAATTTGAGGCACGTGAATATCCTAATTTATAGTTATTTATTAGGGGACAATGAATACCCCTGCAGCAACTTTTTATCTACTCCACTGGTAAACCGTACTACACAAATCGAGCAAAGCTATAATAATGTTCACAAAGCTACTAGAAAAAATGAACATTTGGGGACAAAGAACTGCTACTCAATAGGAGACTTCTTCGAATAATTATATTAAATTTTCTTTATGTTATTTTCTCTACTTCTATGTTTGTTTGACGCTTTTCCACAACTGCGAGAACAGCTTTAGTTAATAGAATATTTCAGTAAATCGTAAATACAAATAATTTTATTTATAAGTTATTTATACAACTCTTTTGTAACGAACTGATAGGCATATTTAGTAGAGTAATTTCTAATTTACGTTTAATTGTAGCCATGTCTTAATTTTGTATTAATCTTTTTTAATGATAATAGTTCTTCATCACTTTCGTTGTTCAATTTCAATTTTTTTAAATGACGAATCCTTCAGAGTATTTGGTCGCTTGCTAGTTGTTACGAAGCTACTGCTTGCCAAAGATGTGTGTCGTTCACCATCGTCAATGTCTGGTGTTTCCTCTTCGTCATTTATAGTGTCGGAAGGTTGATTTGAATCTATCATAATGAAAAATTTTAAATTTATTCTTTTGTAATTTCATTTCACATACTATGGTAAGTTTTATCATCATCATCAGGTGTATTTAATGGTTCAAACTGTTCTCTTGATACCATTGCAAGAACAAGAGCCCCACTGTCACCTAACTGCGGTGTACAACAACCACCTCCTGTTTTTGCCATTTCCTTTTTAGCACTATTTGCCAAATTTTGCAGTTTGTGGGTTTGGTCTACACTAATTGTATTCCCTCTACTTCTAACATATGTTTGTAATTAGATTCATCCCAATTAATAGATATGCAAACAGACGTTAATTGAAATGTTATTTATTTTCAATTACTGGTGTGAAATTTATTACTTTGCTCATTACCAATATCACGTATTTTTTTCACTTTTTATTCAGCCCCTACTTTGCTAATTCTTCTTTTCTCATTCTTGTAGCATCGTTTCAAATGCAGCTGACTTCGTTTTCCATGCCCTAGTATATTGTATTCATCCTCGATCACAGACCATACACTTTGCTTTTCTTTTATTGTTATATGATGAAATTGATCAGTATTTATTTTCAATTATATGTTCTTAATTCCGTAATAATTTCGATTAACTGCATTTTCTCTTCCTCGCTATAATTCTTACCAGGTTTACTTAGATTTTCCACTTCTATTTGATACCCTCACACAGACCGTTTGCGCGCCGGATGTTAGCAAATTCATATAAATACTGTACTGGCGATCTAGCTCGAAGATTCAAATGTCCTAAATAGGTTTCACTAATAGAGAACGAATCCAAAAATCGTAGCAATTTAAAGAAGAAATGTCATCTTCCGAGTTAACCTTCCGATTTGTTAACCCGGGTTGATATTGCGTTTGTGAGACCCAAGGCGATTTTAACAGATCGTCAAATTTAACATGTGGTTACTTAACCACGCGGTTAAACATACTTTTATGAAACCGGTTCTTAGCGGTATAAAAGGGTAAAGCCTAAGAAGTCAGTCAAGAATCTTCTCCGTAGAAGTTGGTAATAAGCTGGTAATTCTCACTGGAAAACCGGTTGTCACCGACTGAAGTCAGTAACGACTCACTTGATAGTTCCAAGCTCCACGAATCGTTGCAAGAAATTGGTAAAGGTTCACAACGATTTCAAACCTCAATAACTCTACGGGCTGGCGTCCAGGATTTTCTCACCGATTCCAAGTATAATCGAGCACCAGCAATTCTCGAACCTTGTACGTAGGCGGCTCGCATAAAATCCCCTAAAGAAATATCGGAACACATCGACAAATAGGTACCGGCCGATAAAGAAACCTAGTTAGCGATATAATTAACGTAGCTTCCTACCGCCATACAATTCGAACAATCACGTTCTTCGATTCCTCGCAATAACAGCGCGTCGTAGCGCGCAAAAAGGCGAAAGCACCCAGCACGACGGCAATTTCGCCAACGACCACGTTAACGTCCGCGAGGGTATTATCAATTTAAATAAGTAATTACCGCCCGCTGCGCGTATTGATTCACAAATCCCACAAATCATCTTCGGTCGGTAAATAGACGTCGCCTCGGATAAAACGAAGAAACCGAGTTTCTCTTTTTCATTGTCTCTCACACCCAGGGTCGCAATAGAAGGAAGGGGAACAGGTTGTGGAGGTCAACGGAGAGGCTCGAAGTACGAAGCTGTGTTATTATTAACGATCTGATAAATTGATGTGACGTCGCCCGTTTGAAGTGTGAACCGAAAAAATCGATCACCGCTTCGATGTTTCTACAATTAAAATCTGGATTCCGACTGATTTCTTTGGAAGCATATTAGACAAAAGACATATTTCATAATTTAGGACATGTACTTGAAGAGCTTCACCAAAAATCTGCGAAGATTTAAGTTCGACGTGCCAGATTTTGATCGGAAAAGGTATCATCAAACCCTATTGATTGATCTCGATTTTCCTGTTCTGAAACTTGTTCTTGGAAAGTTACCCACACGCGTCTTCAAGAAGTCCTTTTCAGGCCGAATTTACGATTCAAAACTACAATCCCTTCTTAATGTCAAGAACTATCCCATACCAAGATGTATCATTTCTAGGTTTGAAGCTTTGATGGTCAAGAAATCGAATAATCTTGACTCCTTCTTCGGGAATTTTATCTTGAAAAGTTACAAAAAGCATCTTGAAAAGGCTTCAAATGAGTAAGTCCCTTTCAAGTCAAATTCACAATTCAAAACTGCAATTCTTTCCTGATACCAAGACCCATCCGAAGTTAATGGTTTGAAGAGCTAATGGGCAAGAAATCCATAAAAACTACAAACACTTGCCCCTTTGCTTCAGAAAATCATCGTGCCAAATTTCATCAACATTGGATATCAATTATTTCTTGCAAAGCCTTTTCCAGGACATATAAATAAGAGACCTAAGATCATCATTATCAGCGTGTCCAGAAAAGCAATGTAGAAAGATATAATCGTAACCTCTGATTTCCCTAACGTCAGATCTTTTGAGAAACATTTCCAAAACGTGCCATCAGAAACTTTTGATACCTTTGACCATATACTTGTTACGAAAGATCATTTAAAACTAGGTTTGGTTGAGCTTTTCATTTAACGAATTTACACATCGTAAGGGTCTGAAGACGTCAGCTTCTGCTTTGAGAATATAAAATGGGTGGTATTTGCGGCAAGGTAGTTGCCGCGGTTTCACCTAAAGGAACACATTCAGATTTGAGGACATCTTCTAAAGTATATAAAGTATCCAGCTAATTACGTGACCCTCATATCACGAAGCACGATAAAAGTTTGCCAAGTTTAAAACTTTACTCAGTATTCGCTGTTTTTACTAGAGAGGTCTTCAACTAGCATGATTTCTCCCAAAATGCGGGGTACTCCTAAAAGATTTAAACATTTTATGGTCGGGAAAATGAAATTTAACAATTACTAAGATCCTGATAACATGCTCATCGCAAAATCTCAAGGTCCAAACACAATTTCCCAAGGATCAATTTCTGGACTCATCATCAGGTCGGACGCGATGAGTCCTCAAGGCCCTTCAACTCTGATAATAACTTCACCCTGCTTAAATCTCTTTCTTTCTTCGGCACGTAATCAGCAGATAGTGTTCAAGATTCTATGCCAGTCAAGATATTCTCAAATCTAAGAGATTGGAAGTTCCTCTTTTAGGGACGTTGTGAGGCAAGGAACGCATAGCGAAATTTTCTCAAATCTTAGGAATAACCTCCAAACCAAGGGAGTCATCGCTTTTAGTACTTAAAGAATTTCCCATCGATCGCGTGGGCTCTAATCTTCGAAAGTTTCGTGAATTCTCAAGCAATCAAAGGGTAAGGAGTATAAGCAGAGATTTGAGGATCTGGTTGAAGATACAAAATCCCTCATTTTTCACGTCTTGAAGATGACCTTTAAACATCGTGAAACGAGAATTAATCTTCGAAACTGATGCCATTTCTATAATTTTCAGCGAGCCTCGCTTCAGAGGACCTCTATGATGTCAGAATATCCCCAATATTTAACTCCTAAAGACGCTACTTGAGAAGATCTTCCACGAAATTTCTTTACCTGTTCACCAGTATTCGAAACTTCTGTGATTTCTTAAGTGTTTGAGGATATGCCTCTCCGATACAGAGTCCCTGATGTTCATGTCTTGAAAACGGTGCCTAAGGAACTAATCTTTGAAAGTGATATGATTTCTTAACTATTCAGAAAGCTTTTCTTCAAAGTACCCCTCTGATGAGCGAATCTCCCCAATAGTCTCGAGGACGGTACTTGAAACGCTTCAACTGAACGTCGTTTCTTGGACGCTAGTCTTCGACACTCCTATGATGTGTTAAATGTTGAGGAAGTAGATGTTACGAGCTTCTAGATCTGAAAATATACCTGCCAATTTTGAGCCGTCTAGGTTGAAAGGGTCTTAGGGAAAGGAACTAATCTTTAAAAGTGAGATGGCTTCTCAAGTCTCCAAAAAAGGACCTCTTTGATGATTATCACCTCCTGAGGACGGTATTTGAAGAACTTTCACTAAACGTCGTTGCTTGGACAATTGGATTGACTTACGTAAGGTAGTGTTTGCATATTTTCTGAAGTATTCAAAAGGTCCTTCCTCAAATTCTCACCTCCACGAAACTGTTACTTGAAAACTTGAAAGCTGAAAGTGTTTGTATGACACTAGTCTTTAAAATTCCAGTGATATGCTCAGATTTGTTCGTAAGTATCTTCATTTTCTGGCTTTCCCCTCTGCATTATCTCTTTCTTTCCGAGTTCGTATCCCTTCATCATCATTTGACCATTGCTTTCTCTTCGAGCAGACCAATTCGCTTTTATTCAACTTTAACCGTCCTTAAGAGTACCGAACTGCTGAGGTGTATACGTACAGTATTTTCATATTACGTCACCGGAGCAAAAAACCAAATTGTATATTTCTTTGTTTATTTGTCTACGCCTTTGTCATTTCGTTCGGGCTGGTTGACATGGCATAATATGTACTTTTAAAAGTGTAACTGCCCCACTTATGTACAAGTCCCTTCTTTTACTAATCTCCAAGGTAGATTTCGTCTATCGCCGATCGTCTTTTGTTCTGTAATTTAATCCGCGGGCTGCTATTTTGGTCTTTGTTTGTTCTATATATACCTATTCACGCGTATACATACACGCTTGCTATGCACACTTCCAACAAACTCTTCTCGTTTTAGAACCGCAACCGCTTTATCTTTACTGCCGTTTTTGTCCTCTCCAAACGTGCCGCCGACTACCTCTAAAATTACGCGTCTTTGTTGGTGTCGAACGTGCCCACGTTTAATGGGGGATATTTAAACTTTTCGCTCTAACGTCTCTCTCGCCTGACAAAGGAGATGCAATTAGACGACCTGGAAAAACACAACGACGATAACCGCGTCGTCGAAGTTCTAATTATCATCCGCCTCCTCCGCCGTGATTCGAACGCTCCTCTTAAATTTGCTCGGTCATGTTTTAGGGAGTTTATTTACAAATTAAATAAACAGTGGCGCCCCTTCCTGACCAAATACTCTCGGGAGCCTTTTCGACGATGAAAGACGTCTTTGAGTGTTGATCGTTGTTCTTCGGTGCGTTCGAATTGTACTTTTAAAAGGAACAAATATTTAGTTAGCTTTTTACGATGTTGATCTTGTCGTGCAGGTAGGATGACGAGGTGGAATTCGGTCGGGTATCGGGTGACCTCCTGAACGTTTCGGTCTCTGTTCGATTTAAATTGGGGAAAAGTGAAATTGTGTTTGTCGACGTATGTTTTAGGAGGCGTAAGTAGGTACTCTTATCGCTTCTGGTTTTGACGTTCGAAACGATGATGGCGAAATACGTCGAGGTTCTAAAAGAATAAATTATTATTGTTTCTTCGGGATGTTGAGCTGTTTAATGTTCTTTGTTCCATTTCCTCCGTAGCCTCCGATTCCGTGCGAATTCCTTCCTCTATTTTCTCCTATTTCCCGTATTTGTTGGATCCATGTTTTCCCGGGGCTCCCCTTTCTTCTCTTCTTGGATCTTCTTGCCTCGTATATGGTCTTAACTAATCTGTTTTCACTCATCCTGCACATATGTCAAAAGCATCCAATCTGTTTCCTCTCTATAACTTCTATTATAGATTCCTGCTTTAGGTCATTTCCTCATGTCGAATTTTATCATTTTTCGTTATTCCGCTTATTTCATTTCTGCAGCATTTATTACTCTATCATGTCTTTTTTGTCTAGTCCACGTTTCGCCTGCGTATGTTACTGTATATACTGTGACTGCTTTGTGTACACGTAACTTTATCTTTTTATCTATTTCTTTGCTCCCCAGAGCAGTTTTAATAAAACTGTGTGTGTGTTTTAATAAAAAAGTGTATATATATATTAATGGGATTCTGTTTACTTTTACTGCTCTATTGGCTACTTGTACGTCAATCTTTCCGTCATTTGATATTCCTAAGTTCTTGCTCTTTCTAATTCCTCTGCTTTATAAAATATTTTCCTGCTGCCCTCTCGTTTACAATGCTTACCTTACTCTTCTCAACATTGGACTTCCATCTTCATTCTATCTATTTCTTCTGCCCATATGTTAATCATTGTTTGCATTTTCTTTCCAGTGTCCGTTACCAGTACTATGTTGTCGGCGTATAGTTGTCCTTGATTATTAATCGGTTTCTGTACCCTGTTATTATTGTTCGTCTTTTTCAGTTCTGCTTTTTGTGTTCTTATTTATTCTGTATATCACTATATTAAGCAGAAGAGGACTGAGACTGTCTTCCTGTTTGATTCCCTTTTGTGTTTGAAAAATATTCGATTTTTCTCCGCTTGGTAGTACTTGTCCTCTTACCTCGCTGTATATACTTTTCACTGTCCGTATTAATTCTTCAGGTACATTAAGTTCCTTAAGACACTTCCAAATTATCTTCCTATCTATTGAATCGAAAGCCGCTTTCAGATCCACAAAGGTTATGTACAGTTCTTTCTATGATCACTCTTAACATAAATATATTATCTGTTGGTTGCCTTCCTTTTCTATATAATTCGTTTATTCTTCTTCCATTTTAGGTTGTACGACTCGTCTCAATCTTTGTTCGGTTTCCTCGTATTTATTTTAAAAGTTATTCCTGATAAGCATATGGCTCTATAGCTTTTACAGTTTGTCACATCTCCTTTTTAGTGAATTGGGACATTCTTTAGGTATTCTCCTCGTCTCTAATACGTCGTTTAATAAATTTAGTTGCCATTTCCTTCCCTCTCCTCCTATGTATTTCACCATCTCTGGATATATATTATCACTACCATCTGCCCTCATTGTTTTCGTGTTTATTGATGCTTCCTCTAGTTCTCTTATATCTATATAATTTATATGATTTTCAGGATCTTCCTGTTCTTCTTTATTTAGTTTCAGACTGGAATTAGAAGATAAAATAAATTATCACATAATCGATGAAAATCAGTCAAAAGTATACGTCCGAAGCTGATTTCTTACTTACTCCAATACATAATTCCCCCCCTCTACCACCGAAGCTAATTTCCTCTTTAGAAATGTCGTCCTCTCTTACTTACCTCGATCGTTGCTGGGGATTTTTGCACCATCCCCTTACCAGAAATTCAGCAAGATTTTATGAGGAAAATGTTCTCACATCAAATAAATTCCTCTTAGATTTCCTAAAGTAGAAAATATGTTCCGGCGCGATTTTCCACTTCTTTCAATTTTAATCTCCGCTATACCGACATCCACGTTAAAAACCGGCGGCGTCGAGATGCACTCTAAACTGGAAACGTATTTGCATTCCCGTTCCTGTCTCAATCATTAAAAATACACAGCCCCCCGGGGGTCGCTTCTCCCCGCGTATTATTAGCAAACAGAGATTTCCTTTCTTACTTAAACCGAGCAACGATTTCGCCCTCTTCCACCCCGCCAGGAACATAAATTCCTATTAATTTTAGATAAGATTAGACAAGAAGCGCGGCTTACTTCGCGATGCGCTTCGAGTTATAAAACCGGCGAGTTCCTTTGCATGTCCGGCTAGGAATTTTTCCGAGAAACACGTACATACGTCCGTACGTAACCGCCCTTACTACCATCGACGCGAGGAATAGGGCGAATATTACGCAGACTAGCGTGACTAGCGCAGATCATGCCTCCCCGAGTTTACCTGTCGTCAGTTTCATAAAGTCCAAACGAGATATTAAATATTACATCGGCGACATTCTATTGCGTGCGTGCCTGACGCGAAGGGGATTTGGGGGCGGGAGAGGGGAGGATGGAATGGGGCAGACGACGAGGGGGAAACATCATATTTAATTAAGCTCGTTAGCTTATTAACTTTTTCGGGTCCGCGATTCTGCGGACCGGCTACTAATTCCATTTGGATTCGTGCGATTTTTTCCCTTCTCGGAGCCAAGTTTGGCGCGCAGAGTCTGCGGGCACTTAACATATTACCAGTATAAATTATGGCGTTTGTTTTCTATCAGTGGTACGAAACGTGGCGAACGGGGTTGACGTCGCGAAGCACGCAATAATATTTATTGCTTTGGCGTCTCGCTGGTTTATATCGGAACGGAAAATACGTCCTGGCATTAAATGGTCTGAACGCGGAGAAATTAAATTAAGGAAATTGCGGTAACTTCTCAATTATACTCGAATGAACTTAGTTTAATTCGAACAACTGCAGATCTTTAATGAAATCGTAATACCAACAACGGAGCGTACTCCATAATTCTTCCTTATATACATTAGCGATGTTTCAGCAAATGTTACATGACGTACATACACGTCAATGACAAATCCTTTCTTGGACATCAGCTGAAGGACGAGATCGTTGATTAGCGGTAGATAGATTTGGAGCAAAGAGACTAAAAATGAACCTTCTTGAAGATGCAAACACTTTTCGACTTGCAAGGGGCGCGATGGCACCGTTATAATAACCACGATCCTCTCCGAAACGATCTTCGACATTCTCTCCAAGACCATGTTTGTTACCCTGTTTGTCTTCCTGTTGGCAATCCTCTGGATCTACACAACTATTTCATCCTCAGAAGCTGACGAAATCGTTTTCGCGAGAGGATTACCGAGTACGTGTTCGGCTTCTTCTGCCAGGTTCATGCACGAATCGCACTCCTGCGGTCTTCTGAAGATGCCTTTCTATGATCGTCGTGTACGATTCTACGAGATTCTTCAAGAAGGATGATATTTACTTGGCCAGCAATCATCTTCAAATCTTTGGAAAGCGTTAAGGTGAGGTAGGATCTCGAAGGTCTCACCAAACTCCCGCTAAGTCTAAGCTGGACCATCTTAAAGCTCTAACCGTCTTGCCATAGTCTATCCGGTCTATCGAAGGCATTCGACAAATCGGAAGAGACTGTTTCGATCGTTTCCAAGTTGGAGATACCATCCCCTCGGTTAGACGGAGTAGTTGGAGATTGATACTACGATAGCTTATTTACCTTTTTCTATCAGATAGGTATGTAGTGCACCCTAGAAATGTCAATACGAGGAGCAACTTCTCAACTACTACTCAGCTACTACAAATAAAGCTAGCTCAATTGAAATTAATAAGATTCACATTCCACGAGTAAATACTGCGCCACCAAAAATCGTTTTCAATAATATTTGCTGGATTTCATGCCTGACCTGTAAATGCCACCAAACTGAGATGACCAAGAAATACGTGAATGATTTGAGGGGAAGTGAAACTCGACAACTAGCACCAACTTTCGAGAAAATTTAGCATTATAAACCGAGAGCGTTGCAATTCTTTTGAAAGGGTTATACCAGTGTTATGGCTTACTCGTTTTGACATTTGATATCAGTTACTATTGGGTTACTTGAGAAGCAAATTGTGAGCAATTTTGTTAGTAGCTGTTATTTTAGGGTCAATCTTAACATGGAGTGTAGGAAGGAAAATTTTTGGCGTGTTTCACTTTTTCATTTCAAAGAAAAGGTAGTTGCTGAGCCTTACAAAGAGATATGTGAAGAGTATGGTGTTGATTGCGTAAAGAATGCACGTGTCAGAATTGGTTTAAAAAAATGCAATTCCGTACTGAAGTTGACGATGACTAAATCAAAGCCTTAATTAAAGAGAATCATCATTTAACTGTTTTAAAGATGACAGAGAGGTAAACTGTATCGCACACGACAATTGGAAATCTCTTAAAATATCCTGCACTCGCTAAGAAGCTCGATGTTCGGGTTCCGTATGAATTGAAGGAGATTTACTTAACACAACCAATCCAATACTTGCGATATGCATCTCAGGCTCAACGAAGTCGATCCCTGTTTGAAAAGAATCGTCACTGGTGATGAAGCGTGGGTAATGTGCAGTAACATCCTTTGAAGACGATTATGGTGTAACCGTGGTAAACTTGCACAAACCACATTTAAAGAGGAATTGCTCCAAAATAGATCATACTGTCAATGTGGTAGAATTACCATTTCCTGTGTTGTTTATTTTGAGCTGTTTCCCAGGAACCACTCGATGAATTCGGATATTTACTGGCCATAACTAATGAAACTGCATTGGCAAACCGCTAGGGAATTCCGTTATGATAATGCAAGGTATCATACATCATTAGTAACTCATGTGGGAAATTATTGGCGCTTGGTTGGGAATTGATGACGCATTCCCCATACAGTCCTCATCTGACGCTATGTGTTTACCATTTATTTCGAAGTTTTCAAAACTGTTTGAATGGTAAAACTGTCACAAATGATGTTACTCGCACTTGGTTCAGTTTTCTGAATGATTAGAACCGAAATTTCTATGAGCGCGGGATCATGAACCTGCCAGAAGGATGGTAAGAAGTAATTGAACAAGATGGTAAATACATAATTCATTAAAGTTTATTCTTTGTATAAAAAAGAGACAAGTTTTATTTCAGACTATAAAACCGAAATTACGTTCTTGTCAACCCATATTAATACTTGCAAATCGTTGAACATTCTTTTCCGACACGAAGTAGCAATTTTGTATATTACTGATAGGTAAATGGGCTCTTGTTTAAAGATCAAAACCGTATCAACGAGTTATTCGCATTAACATACATGATGACGCGATTTGAAATTGTGCATTTTATGAGGAATCTCCCGCATTTTAACAACCACAAGGGCCAAATTCCCCCGAAAAAAAAATTGGGATTATAACGATACCTTTGGTACGGATATACATTTCACGCTACACGTCGTTTTCGTAATTTCTTTCCTGATGCAATCGCCCGGCTTTACGAGACGGTGGAAATTAACAATTCCATTTTAAATAACAAGTCGCGCGAATGCGCCGCGTTAAAATGCACATTACTGAGCGGAGTTGACCGGGTAATTCCGGAAAAAAAGGAAAGTTCTTCCCACCCGCGACTCTTAATATTTCATTAACTGGGAATTGGTAGAAGGTCATAGAGCGGGCGTAAACATTAAAATTTGCGTGCATTAACGCTTAGCTTCATCCTACCGGAATGGCGGCGGGAGATTTGGTATTCTTCATGATAACATTTTTATTTATTATACGCCACGAACGCCGCAAACTTTCCATTAAGGGACTGGCTAGACTTAATCTAATACATTTCCCGAAGTAACCCAATACCTTCGACTAACTCCGTAAGTCGAAATTCGAGATCGTATTCTGTGCATTCCCCGGCGTCCCGCTCACCGCATTCTCCAATTTGTAACCGGATGAAGAAGATATGTCGGGGACGCGCTCACACTTGCCGCAAATATTTTAATTTCTGACAGCGCTACAAATTGGAACGGAGAAATTTTATTGGAGCTCGTCGCACGTTTAGATCTATCGTACGAGCGGTCCCTCGAAAACATCATGCACGTGTTTCGGGCGCGATGGGAAGTCATGTGTCTCTTCTATGTATGTATGCTAATAATGAAAACATTAGCGATGCGGCGAAGGGAACGAACACGAACACGAACGGGAAGGCCCTAAGATTTATTTCTGAAGCCTGTGAGTTATAGGCACCTGGTTCGGGATGTTACGGATGATACGGACAGGAAGCGTTCGCCTTCGGAAATTATTATCTAGACGTAGGCGAAACGTCTCTATATGACAGGGTAATATTTTTAATCTGCTTTTAAGGTGTGGTAAGCAAAAATTGAATCGGATTACTGTTTGCTACCGCCGAAATTAGGGATATAGAAAAAGAAAACAAGTTCGTCCTAATTGCATAGGCAGGTGTTTCGCAACTAACGCAAACAAACAGAAATGGCACGATGGCCAACGCTAGAGGAAAGAATCAGATAACCGGATGGCGAAGCACCTGTATTTACCTCTGCGGCACATTTCACAAGATGTTTCAGGGTTAAAGACAAATTTCCTTGACACGTACTTATCTACGGGCAACCGGTGTTCCCAACAACGTTTTAATGAAAGTTGTTTACCTCGGTAACAGTTTTTGATAAGTTTAACAATGGCCCCAATGGTTCAGGGAGCTACCGGTTTTCGTTTATTGATGTGGCAGCGCTTGTTTTTAGCTCGATATAAAGTTTTGGAAGCCCTCGTTTTGGCCATCAACGTTTCGAAAATGTAAGATCCACCAGCATGAAGCTCATCGTCGTCAAAATCCATCGCATTCCAAAATGCCGCTTCATTTACTTCGATGTCACTTTGGTGGAAGCTACCGTTTTTGTTATCAGTGCTTAGGAAATGAAAGGTACAAAATTCGGTACAAAAATCACAATCCTCAAGTACCTGGCTTATTGGTGACCGACCCTAAAACAAGAAAGAAAAGGTTCATCGTCTATTTGGCTAAGTTGTTCCGAAATCATCCCCATTTTATCTTGACGTTAAGTTAGATACAAAAACAAATAAACGAAATAGAAGTCCTTGAGGGACGTGAGACGACTGGGGCGGTTCTTTGATTTGCGCGTTCGATTCTGTTTGGCACGACTGACTTGATCCTGAAAATGGTTCGTGCAAATATAAACATGAAGTTGGTCAACACCAATGATACTATAGTAAAGGATTGCACAATCTTTCAAATCTGTCTGTCACTAGACAAATTGAAGAAAGCCATTTATGAAAACCACGCAATGACTCATGAAAAAGTACTTTTTCATCACGACCACGCGCCTTCTGATACCAGCCAAGCTGTTCGCGAGAAGTAGTATCAATTGAGACTTCGCATTATGTTTCACACACCCTATTCGCCAGATTTGGCTTCAAGTTACTTGTTCCCCAAACTAAAGCGTTTCCTTGCTGGAAAGAAGTTTCCAAACATATTGCAGTAACGGAGCCGCATTTTGAAGATTCTGAAGACAGTCATTACGAAAATGGCATAATGGCACTTCAGCATCGTTGAACCAAGTACGTTGCGCGGTGTTCGTCTTGGGCGTTAGCCGAATATTGCCGATCGTACTTAATTCGCTCCATTTTTACTGAGGATGGTAACTTAGTTGCCGAATTTTCGAAGAACCGATTTTTCTTTCTACATATATATTTCGAAACTGCAACATACGAAAAAGATACGGTTAAAAGGAGAAATCAAAGTATAAAATATTTACTGAGGCTATAGCTTACAACGAACTTTGTTATGATAAAATTGTGAAAAAACTGATAATATATTATGGTTTGAGGGTGACGATTCTTTTCAAAAAGGAGTCGATTTCCTTGAGCTTGAGATGCATATCGTAAATATTGAATTCGTTGTGTTAAGTAAATCTCCCTCCATTCATACGGAACCCAAGTTTATCCATTTTAATTGATTTTCAATTGTCGCGTGCGATACATTTACCCTCTCTGCCATCTCTCAAGCAGTTGCATGACGATTCTCTTCAATTAAGGCTTTGATTTGGTCATCATCATTTTCAGTACGTCGGCCAGAACGTTGGTAACCTTTGAGTGAAAAATCTCCAAAACGGAACTTTTCTAAGCCAATTCCGACACGTACCTTCGGTTAAGCAATCAACGCCATAAACTTCACATATGTCTTTGTGAGCCTCAGCAATTTTCTCTCCCTTACGGAAATGAAAAGGTAAAATATGCTGAAAATGTTCGTTTCTGTGTTCCATGTAAAGATTGACCCTAAACTAAAAACTACTAAAGAAACTACGCACAACTTGCCTCTAAAGTAACCTAATAAAATAGGAAAGCGTCTTCAAAAAGTAGATTTTTAGCCTCCTTGCTCCAAACCTATCTACCGCTTCTTTAACTGCATCAACGATCTCGTCCTTCCTGAGTATTCCAGGAAACATTAATAGCGTTGAAGATATGAAAAAGGAAATCATGGCTATTATTATTGCCATATTTTTTCAACAATAGGAAAAACCGAGCCGCGGAAACTGGCAGAAAGCTGTCGCTCTAGAAAACAATCCAGAGCTTGAAGAACTTCCTCCGGTACTTGGTAAAGAGATAAGGGCGTATCTCTTACCAGTCTACGCAGATTTTTCGAGAGAACGTTTGCTCGAAAGATGCTTGGGTGGCCATATCCAAAACGCAAACGAGAGTTTCAACGGCGACTTGCTTCAAGACACTTCTATTCTGGGCTCAAAATTGATTGAAAATCATTTCAGCTTATATTGCTGCTGGGGCATTCAATGGAGGATGTTCCTCCATTCTACAAATTGTGAATGCGCTACACATAATCGTTGGCACGTGTGCCAGAATTTTCGCCGAAAACTCCGACCGAGATAGAATATAAAGGCGGAACCAAATGAGCTCCTTCCTCGACGAAAGCAGCTCGTAAAGCTCGAAAACAACAACAAATAGAGGAAAATCAGCTCGTCAAGGAAGCTGAAGGGTTAATGCATGGACCTCGAATTGCTGATTAATCGGTAAGTCATTAAAATTTATAGTTTTGTAGCATTGAAACTTTAAATTGCATTTTGAAAAACTGCATACACTGTAGCTCGAAAAGTTATTGATCGCTCTCAATGAAATTTTGATTGGTTACTGTGCATGATATTACCAGTAGGATAAAGCTCAGGTTTGAACGGTATCGCGTGGATAAATATTTGGAGGGGGGCAAGAACTGTCTAAAACATTGTCGAAAATTTGAACTTTTGGTTACATAGCCTGCACAATTTTCAATTTCCTACTTTTTAATAATTTTATAGATTTATCCCACCCCTAAATATATCAGTAGTCGAAAATTGTTTCCTGTTTCAGAGTAATAGTAAAAATGTGGCGATGGCAGCAGTTTTGGATAACACAGGAAGGACGCCGGAAGGGGGAATTTCTATTGTGAAAAATGATTTTTAAATCTTTAAACCTATAATAAAATCATATTAAAATCTGAAAATGGTGCGATTATTTCATCGCCCTCAAAAAATGCACCAAAAAGGGGTCATTTTCGGACGTCTGAAGGATTTGCTCCCCTTAAATCGGATATGGCAATCGATAAAAAGAATTCTTCCAGCATATCAACTTTAACGGTTTGTAAAGTAAGTAGTAGGATTAAATATAAGTAAAAGACGTGGGAATTTGATTAATGTACCATGTATGGCGTGCACCCTTCAAATCGTTAAACAGCGAGAATAACCACGTCAAAACACTAGGGTTTAGAATCTTTTATCAAATGAATTGAAGATTTTAAATTAAATATATGTACTACATGCCGTATTGGTAATGGCGACATACTAACTGCGTTCTTTCTGGGCTACGTATATTGCTTTTACAATTTTTAGGTCAATAAAAGACAAAATTTAAAATTAACAGGTAATATTTCATAACCATAATTTTAAACCGTTTTCATAAAGACTTCGTTCTTGAAACTTAAATTAAAGATGGAAAAACTATTGGGGATTGCAATAGAAATGTCTAGCTGTACCTCTACTCATCCTTGGCTGCAATCCCCAATAGTTTTTCCATCTCCAAGTCCTAACGTTGTAGAGCCAGTACATCTTCTAAAATAAAAAAATAAAAATAAAACTTCGTTCTTAAGTTTTGCTGTTTTATTGTCCTAAAACTGATAACTGCAACCTGAAGGTTAATTGATCGAAAATTATAAATTTCATATTTGCTATTTTAATTGCTTCCTGATATACATATGTATGTACATAATAACACCAATCTTTTGATTCTAATTCCAACCATTATGAAGCGAATGACTTCGGTAACGTACGCGACTGTTTGCTTAAACCATAGCCGGCAAACGCTTTGCTCGTTACTCAACCTACTCTCCTAATTCATTCTACAATACCTCCACCTAATTGACTATGCAAATACACTTTGCGTTAACTCCAATATTTACTTCTCCCTCCCTACCGGGATCGCTATCGACTAAACAGACTAAACGCAATCGAATAAAATATAAAGGAGGGTGCATATCTACCCCCTTACAAACGCAGAGTCGGCTTATCTTCGTCGTAAAACCGAATCTATTTATGCGTCTACGTGAACGAACACGCAAACGACGGTGGACAACTCGACAACTTTGCGTCGCCGGCCGTTAAAGCGGCGTCAACGTCGTCGTCGTCGTCGTCGTCGTCGTCGGTCCAATGCGAAATTTTTCTCGCTCGCGAAATCAAAATTTAAAAATAAGTCGAAGGTTGAGACCGAAAGGGGAGCGGTGCGTTTGTGCATTATTGAAATAAATTTATATATTTCCCGCGCCCGTTTGTTTTACGGGAGTACTACTTCCTCTATAAAAGTCGAAGGCTCGCGTTCATAAATGTTGGAATACCACTTGTGAGGATTTTATTGTTCTTTAAGTTTCTTTGGCGGTCGCTTTTTCGTGCGTAGTTTCGTCGGCGGCGTTTTATTCCGCTGGGAAGTAAGGAGGAACGAAGAATAAATAAACTAGGCGGTAGTAAAAATGTAAATGTATGCGAGCTTCGAACTGTGGACGTCGGGTGCGTACTACGAGTGAATGTATTAACGAAGTCGAGAATGAAGATGTTAACTGATTTTTGTCGAGGAAACGCGAATGAAAGGAGATGATTTTCACGCCGAATTAAGCTTCGGAATTGCGACGTCGCAGACGGAAATGATTTGCAATTTATATCAGAAGTTACCGGTTTCGAACGTGAACGATTTAATCTGAATATTTAA
Organism: Chrysina gloriosa; assembly: GCA_038088585.1. Taxonomy (NCBI): domain Eukaryota; kingdom Metazoa; phylum Arthropoda; class Insecta; order Coleoptera; family Scarabaeidae; genus Chrysina; species Chrysina gloriosa. The sequence goes on along the minus strand of CM076094.1, from coordinate 5,776,984 downwards.
CGATTTTATTGGACGTGATGGTTACTGCAACGTTCGTCCAAGATGACGTCGGTACTCTTCGAAACTCTCCCTCGATACGTATACCGATGGTGATTTTAAACAAATTAATATGGAAAATCCAGCATTCGAGCTGCTGTTCAGGCTATAGATAGTCGAATAAGTAACTGAAATAAGTTTCTGCGTTTCTACACTTTGTTCACCTTAAGAATGCAGTGCGGGAATAAAAACGGCTGTATGGTCGTGTCTATAACGAATCACATTCAAGCATTTTATCTCTTTGAATTGATCTTTGATTGGCCAATAATTAAGGTTCGACAAATGAGTGCATTATAAGTTATTATTAAGTAGTGTAAATAGAACTGACGCTGCCACTCCACCCGTTATCCCCGCTTGCGTGCAAGACGCGAAATTAAAATTTGAAGGAGTGACAGCGTTAGTCCGGTTTACACACCTTATCATGCATTCGTTTGTCGAACCTTACTAATAATGACGCCCAGATTACACAAAGCGCAGCGTATCTGACATAACACTTAAAACTTGCTACCTTGTCTAACCATAACCTTACCTAACCTGAGGAATTTCTTTTCCTTTGACTGTGTCTCGGTTTAGAGCGCCACCAACTATATTCTTAACGTGAACTAAGTATAAGCAAGTATATTCGTTTCCGAGTATAATCTACAGAAGCATCAACTCTACAGGACATCACCCTTAATCGAACTTATTCTCACCCATTGTGCGCATACAAAACGAACATCAAAACCTAATATTATGCAGACGAGCATCCGCAGCACGAGAGGAATGACCCGGCTTTGGTTCCGGGGCTGCGCCCTCGGATTAGCTCGAAACAAGGAAAATTAAGATTCTAGATGGCGGTCGCTCTCGGACTTTGAAGTTCTCGTTATTATCGTACAAAGCTAGCCGGCATTCCCGACCGCTTACATCCGGAGCGGATCCGGAGACGGCGGCTTCTTCTGCGCCCTTCCAACGCGTCGCCCACTACCACTTTGATTTGTCCGCTACGTTGTAACGGGTTTGTCGAAATGGCGATAAAATCCCGAGGATGATCGGGATTGTAATTGTATGGATCCGTCTGTGATTAGGTTGTTGCATTCTTAATTGTGTTGAGTTCGATTCCTTCTATGGCTAGGTTATAGGCGAAATTACGTAAAATGTGCCATCATTATTGATGTTTGCATGCTTCTATATTTTTAATAAAAATGGTGATTATATACTCACATCTTTTTGTTATTAGGGACCCATAATTTAAATAAATAACTCAGAAACTATGAGAGGTATCAGAAAGGAAAATTAAGATTTAAACTGTTTTACATCGCCGTAATTAATTTAATTAATTCGTTTCTTGGATTCTGAAGTTTTAGCCAACCTTTATGCAATGACAGAGACCAAAGGTATGGTTGCAGGACCGGAATCACGCCGAAGACTTTATCATTTAAGACCAAGGGTACGACTGGGTGGTGCAAGACCAATATCATCAGAGTCTTGGTCTAGGTCTTGCTTTAATCATCACAGGATACGGTTTAGAATCAAATGGTCTATCAGATGGAAGCAAACTTGTAAACTACCAACAGGTTAGAATCGATAGTTAAACTTCCAACAATAAAAACATAAAGAACCGAAACCGTGCACCTGTAAAGTATTAAAAGTAGAGCTCATTTTCAACTACTCACAGATAGATTTCACCATTCTCGCCGTCAATACCCGTTCGAAACCTCGACACCATTTTCGTAATTACGACCGATACAAAAGCGAATCGCTTCCTCAAAGCGTCCCGTAAAAGCCTTACAAAGACCAATCTTCCGAGAAAGTGATTTATCGTAATGATAGGTTTTCATATTTTTATCGGACAAATTACTACGACGCGATTGTGGCTCTCGTCGAACGAACAAAACATCGCAACATACCATCGACCGACCGGCCGCGTACGCATTCTTCCATTTCTATTATTACAAATTACCGTTAGACACAATGGGATTTCCCGGAAAAGCCCGTTCGATAACGTTATCCGTCTAACACCTTGTCTTCATTATTTCATCGAATGGAACGAAACGAGTCGTAGCGCTCGAAATTAACGAACGAAGATCTTAGAAGGCCCCCTATTGATCTAACTAACTCCACACCGTACTAGACTACCGGTGCTTTTCAAAGCGATAAGTGTTTCTATGTGCGTTGATGTCGAGACAGGTGCAAATCCTTCTACATTATTTCGCACGTACTCGCGAGTTGGCAAGACGCTCGCGCGCTCGTGTTGGTATTTGTCTCTTTTACACCGTCGTCAGCGGCGGGTGGCTCCGACACCGAGGGCTTTTTTGTCGCCATATGGGGAAGCTAATGAGACAATTTGTAAGTGCTCAAGCTCGGCTGTCAACTTTGATTTATTTCGTGGAGAAAATGCGTGAAAATAGACTAGGTACTTATGTACGCCAGCGTGTATAAATATCGTCGTTATTTAGGGTGGAAATACGGTTATTTCCGAGTTTTAAAGTAGACGTGTGCCGCATGTTTACGAGAAAGTTCCGTATTCTTGGAACGGGTCCGTTTGAATTTCGAAATTTCGCTTTGAGCGTTCAAATCTTGCCCAAGTCAATTTATGCATGCGATTGTAAATGGAACGCTAAGTATTGGTAATGTTTGGGTAGTTTAAATTGAAATAGGTTTTTACCCTTATCCCGCCGTTTCGGATACCTCTAGCTATGCATTTCGAAAACTAAAGCCTCGTGCACACTTATCGACCACGGACGGCAATTTATTCTTTACATGTGTATTAATGGTTAAGCTAAGCTCATCACTCGGAAGCAGCCCTACCGCGGACACTACGAGACAAACGAAAATTTGCTAATAAAACACTTTTCCGATGCCCAGTGCTCCGGGAGAATTTACATTCTAAAATTGTTTTTTACTTCTGTTATTCGGGCTGAAAAATCGATAAATGCTGTTTAAGCTTTTCGTAGCTCGTTCTAAAGTATTAGAAATTATCCAGATCGCATACTAGATCAGGAAACAATGTAACATACTCGCCTTCTGCATATCTTTTTCTGTATATTTTGTGCTTCTTTGAATGTTTAGCCCTCTCCCTTTTAGGCCAAGCCCCTTTGAACAGTTTTGAGCGGAATTTCGGTAGAACCACCCTCCTGTTCAGCGAACCGTCACGTTACAATCTGGTTCAGTAAGCCCACAAAGTGAAAAGAAAACCACCCCTAAACACCGGTGACTCACATATATACCTTTTTACCATCAACCAGCGTTTTTAATAACTCCTATCGTGAAAGTAAACCATCCTTTTTCACCCACGACCTTAACACGCAGTTAGCCATTTGTTTTTGCATATCAACAGGTCTCTAACAGCCAGCTGCTTCTTGAACGCCGCGTTTCTGTCTTCTTGGTAACTTCGTTTCCTTCGTTTTTGCTACTTTTATCTGACAAAAGCACGTACCAGTGAGTAAAATTTTTTTGGCGAAGTTGGTGTTTTTTTTGCCAGGGGCTCCAGCTCTCTTTTCCTTTGTAATTGCTACACTTGTCTAGCGCAAGCACGTAGCAGTGTGTAAAAGGTTTTTACTGAAGTTGATATCCTTTTTGATAACTTTCATCAAGTTTCTGTTACATCCCGAGTTTCCCCGAATTTTCCTCTAGTTTTGCTATTCCCTTTGCTATTTTAACAGCTACGTTGTAACAATTAAATGTGTCCACACTATTTTACCCGCTCGTTTCCTATTGAATCTGTGGTTGATAATAATATTGTGACAAAAAAGTGTCAAATCGGTATTAATTTAAGAAGTAAAAGCATAATTGACATATTTTGTATATCGACGAAGTTATTGAAGCACGTAGCACTAGCAATATCGGAACCTCGTGTGCCTATTTCATTCTAAACGCATCAAAAACAACGCTTATCTACAAGAACCGAAACATGAGGTGACCGACTACTTCGATATTGTCAATTATTCGATTCTTTGGGAGTTAGCATTCGTTAGGAATCACTTATAACTAGACCCCGGAAAGTTTAGGGAGATTGAGAGAAGAAAATCATCCCTACTACCAATGCATAGTTCATCCGTCGAGGTAATAATACGAGGTTGATTTGAAAACGGGAATTAAGGCTCGACTACTAGCATCAACTTTCGGGAAAATTGAGAATTATATTCTAATCCTGCCATATTTTTTTATGGTGACAGGTAACGTGTGGTTACTTTCTGATATTTGATTTCAAAATAACAGCAGTGCGAAAAAGTGTTGTAAATGGAAAATTCTATAATGCAAAAGACTTGCAATTCGTGATGTTATCCAATATTTATTTTTGAAATAACTAAATTGAAATCTGAAATTTCGGATGGTGTGCAACAAACTTTAGTCGATGATGCTCCTTGGAAACCTGCAATTTCTCGCTAGGTTGCGCAATTTGAACGTTGTAATATGAGCATCGATGACGATTTCCAAGAAGGACCATCAAAACCTGTAACAACTCCGGAAATTATCAATAAAATTCACGATATTGTTGTAAACGATCGACGAACTGACATCAAGAAGATAGTAGCATCGTGAACATATCGGCTGAACACGTACATTAAATTTTTCGCATAGAATTTGGTATGTTCAAGTGGTTAGCAAAATGGGAGTCACAAATCTTAATTTGTGATCAACAAATTGAAAGAATGCGAACATCAAGCGGTCATTTGAAGCTGTTTATTAAAACCCAGCTAATTTTTGACGAAGATTTGTTACGGGCGATAAAATTTGACTTCATCACTATGTTCCGGAGTCAAAACGGCAGTCGCAACATTTGACACATCGTGGTAAGTCTCCCTCGAAGAAAGCCAAGACTTTTTCATCGATGGGTAAGGTAATGGTGACGATTTCTTTATATGCGAAGGGGATACTTTTAATAGACTTTTAGGCTACTCTACTAGACAACTTGAAGAAAACAATTTCCGAAAGACGACCCAGAATGGCTCTTTCATCACGACAAGGCGTCTTTTCATACCAACCAAGCTGTCCGCGAAATATTAAATCAATTGAGATTTCAGATTGTTCCTCAACCATCTTATATGCCAGATCAATCCCAAGTGACTTCTACTTCTTCCTCAATCTGAAACTTTTCCTAGCTGGAAAAATATTTAGGGCGGATAACGAAGTTATTGCAGCAACGGGGCAGTATTTATAGGAATCTGGCACTTCAGCGTGGTTGGGCCAAGTTAAAAAATATTAAAAAAACTTACAACCTTAACCCATTTGTGTCACTTCGGGACTCACTTCCCGTCAAATCATCCTCGTATATTGTACAAGAAAATCCGAAGTTGCAGCAGGTAAGAAATCTTTGGAAATGTTCTAAGATTTTATTAGCTGGAACGAGGCCAAAGCAACCGCCAGCTTGTCAATCAGACTCAATCAGACTCGAATGAGAATGAAAGATCGAAAAATTTTAATAACAGACACGTCTAAAACAAAACCTTTCAAAAAACAAACCGACAACGGAATTTAATTATAACGAAAAAAATACAATCGCCCGGAGGGGTTGTTCCCAAAACTTCTTCCCATCCCTCCGCTCCTACCGCGCCACCGAAACACATTTCCGTCGAGTTCTCGCAGACGAAAACAAGACGTCTAATTCGAAAAATTTACATTCTCTTGGCAGGTTTTTAATGAAATCTCAACTCCTTAATTACGACCGGACTCCGACTTAATCCACGGGTCGTTACGTTTCGTCAAAACAGACTATAATTCGATCAAAGCGCGTCCGTAACGTACAACATGCATATACATACATACGGTGCGTGTACCGTACGTATGCGTTTTGTAAAACGTTCTGACATAATTAAGCACGTAGTATTTATATAGATTTTGATCTAGGGACGCCTCGCCTCGTCTCTCGTACAGTTCGTTCGTTTGGCTTGTCTCGTGGTGGGCGTTGTTGGCCGAGTCGATGACAGGCAACGTCTAGACCCTACGGCAAAGTGAATAACTCGAAACCTTTCACGTAGTGCCGTGCGAGAATTGTGTGTGAGTAAATAAATTTGGTAAGAAGGGGAGATGCTACTTAGGTTAAGTTTGTATGTTTGTATGAATCGGTGGTATGGCTTCGACCTTTTCGTTGAATTAGGTTCAGAATCAATCGGAAACTTAAGCATGTTTCAGGTGAATTCACTTTGGATTCCTCGCTATAAAGTTTTCTTTTTTGGTTGATTTAAAACCTATTTTGCTTCAAAAGATGTATGCTTGTACAAATATATGTTTGTGGATACAACTCTTCACCCTCCTGTTATAGGAAAAATATTTACGCCGTCATTAAGAGCTTGTAAAACAGCTTAAACCTTGTCTTAACTTTGTGTTCATATCTTTTATAGTTTCTGAGTAATTGAGTCAAAGATCTAGAGGTAGTGTTGAGCTTAAGGTGCTGTATACCCCGCCTATACGAGATTGGACACCTAAGAAAGTTACCGCTGTTTTAATACTACATCAGCCTATTAACCTTTCTATACTCACGTCAAAATGAAAGACGTATACTATACTATATCGGTCTCACAGACCGTATGCGTGAATATAGGAAGGTTAACCTACAAATTTTCACTTAAATCGGAGGGACACACTTACAAGTGGTTCTTCGTTGGCTGAAGATTGACCCTATATCACATCGGTAAACTCCTCACCACACAATTGATGAATTAAATTCGGTGACCACTGTTTGGTTAGCAACGGGGAAAGCACCCTCAAGACTTCTTCTAATCCATCCGATCTCCGTTTCTTAACATTGAATACATTTTTCAGCATCCTTAACATTTCTGGACAAGACTCCATTATCTTCAGCATCTGGCTGTCTTACAGTAACCAGGGGCCTTTTATCCCGATTTAGGTGCTGATGCTGGCGGGAATATAATATGGTTGATTCTACTTTTCAGTAAAATTATTGGTGATTTGGTTGTTTCTGATTCCTCCTTAGCCGGTGCTGGTGGTGTTACTATAAGCTTTTGTGACAATTCATTTCTTTCAATTTTCACAGGTTATCGTCACACAATTATTGAATTAAATTCGGTGACACGTGTTTCGCTAACAACGAGGCAAGCATCCTCAAAACTTCGTTTGAAGATGCTTGCCTCTAAAACGTCCGTCTGGATTTCCTTCAATCTCCGTTTCTTAAGATTCTATACATCTGCAGCATTCTTAACATTTCCGGACAAGACACCATTATCTTTAGATCTGGCTGTCTAGCTGTAACCAAAGGCTTTTTACCGATTCAAGTGCTGGCGGGAATATGATATAGTTGAGATTCTATTTTTCAGTAAAATTGCTGGTAATTTGATTGTTTCTGATTCCTCTTTACCTGGTATTTTATCCTTTCAAATTATCTTTGCGAAATCAACTGGTGCTGGTGGTGTTACTATAAGTTGTGTTTACTCCAATTCATTTCTTTCAATTTTCACAGGTTGTATCAGTTTCTTTCCAACTTTTATAGGTTTTCCGCGTTTCTCTGGTTTGATTGTATCAGGCTGGCCTTTCTAGTTTATCTTTTTTTCTCTTCATTGGTAATTTCCGACCATCATGTACGATACGCGCTAGGTCTTCCATTTTTCTTTCAACCGGAACTTCTTCTATGGGTTCCATTTTATCTTGTGCTTCCATCGTGACCAATTCTTCGTTACCTAATGTACTTTCAAATTCCTTAGGCACATTTTTCCATTCTTGCCCTTCTTTCCCCGGGTAACTTTCCCTTTCCTAGTTTGATATTCTTTTTGTCGTTAGTTTACTTCGTTGTTTCTTTTGGTTTCCTTTGATGTTTATAGATATCATCAGCTTCCTCTAATTCCGGTCTTTCTACTTGGTCAGTTTCTAAATCTCCCTTCTTTTTCTAAATCATCAGGTTGCGGTTTTGTCAATTTAACTTTCTTCCTTTAAGTTTTAATGATTTTGTCTTCACCTTCGGTATTCCTGAAAAGTACTCCATGGTCCCTAACATCCGGTGTTCTTTCATTTACGTTTGGTTTCTGATGTGATTTATTCTACTCTTTAACAGCAATTTCGGGAAGTTTTAGCAAGTCCCTTTTCTAGTATTCTTTTTCCAGGTATGTTTGGTTTTCTATGTTTGGGTTTGAAAATGTCATCTAATAATAATTTTATAAAATATCGATCTTATTTTTGACACATTTGTTTCGTGTGTTGCTCGTGATCTGTTTGGAGTAAACGTTGCCGAAGATGTTGATTTTATCTTTAAGAATCACAACAACAAATAACTCCTAAATTCGCAAATTTATTGCTCCAACAAACTTCCACGACTGAAACATATATTTAGCGCACGGTTTCCAGCTATTTCTTTAGCGATGTTTCCGTATAAATTACTTCAAAATCCTCGAAGTAGAAATCTAATACAAGCAACAACCGCCCTGTATTCCCCGAAGATTCTGATTTTCTTCGTCGATAATTTCGACCCGAGGGCCAGCCTATTGTTTAAACTTTCACGCGTCGTCGATCTTACTCCCGTAAGTACTCTGCGTAGTTCATAACGATTAATATGTATTATGAGATGAGGCCCGCTAGCTGACGCCCGAGTTGCCCTGAAACGCGGCTGAATTAATCAGAATTACAGATTAGTGAATTAGCGCGCGGATAAGGTACAAGCGACCTACAATCGACCGAAGCGGGTTCGCTACCCTTTGCGTTTCCCGATTCCGGTACATTTCGGATTAAGATGTAGTGCAGGCGCTGCTACTTCGATTCGCCGTTATACTTAGATCTTTATTTAATGAGGGCCGAAGCGGTCGCTCTCGATCTGCGGAAGTGAAATAGTTTCGTTTCGGGTAACCGCTTCGTAAGCGAGTGCGATTACTTCGACTTCGACGGGAATGGTTCGCGATATTTTGCGTTTTGCTGGAGCAATTTGCGGTCAATGGAACGGCTGGATATGTTCGATAATGAGGTTAGTTAAGGTTAACGGAGAAAAATCAGAGCAGTTAGAAAAATCGCATTATGGTTGTGGATCGAGTGAAAATCGATATCTGCGCTTAATATCCGCATTCTGGGAAGCTTTTTCTTGGTTGTGTCTTGTGTAGAAATTTACTAAGGACGATTCGAAAGTCGATGACATGCTAAACATCGTAGAAACTTTTTGGTGAAGTAGGTAAGAGTTGCTGAAACTGGTGCATTTACATACTTTATTGATTATTTTTTATAAATAATTCATATAATCTATAGCCTATGCAAACCTCGGCACACAAACCGAACGGATGAAAGTAAACCCCCGCTCAACAGAGTAACCAAAGAATTAAAGAAACTAACGCCAAATCTGAAAAGTCAAGGAATTAAAAGATACCTAGAACAGTTGTGACCCACACGAACTAATAACAATGTGCTGCAGAAAGCAACTAGGAAACTGAAGTGCCAAGAGCTAATAATCCCACCCGTAAAAGACGAAGATCAAAAGTGGACCAAAATGATAAATACAAGGCCGAGGCGTTTGCTGGGTACCTAGCCGATGTATTCCAACTATTCCCAAGGGAACAAGTGCTCTAAGACCCAAGGAGGTATCAAGGAGATGTCAAAATTTTGTCGTATCCATGGAAGGTCGATAGCAACATTACTCGGTTTGCCGTGATAACCCTCAATTCACTTCAGTTAACATAGCAATGAATCCAGCAACTTCAAAACCATCTATCCAGGTCATCCGAGGTCGGGTTCAATCAGCTAATCGCAATGAACGTCGTCCCAGCAAGAAACCAATGACTAGGAATAAGAACAGGAAAGCCAACGTGCAGTGGGCAATGGCTAAACAATAGGATGAAATTTCGCTACAGGTAGCTCGTTATGGTTTACAGAAATTTACAAGCTGGAAGGTTTGAAAGATCAAAACTGGGCCAAAAATGATAGGGACAAGGTCAAGAACTTCGTTAAATACATAACCGATGTATTTTAACCATTCCCAAGAGAACAACCTATGGAAATAGAAGACAATATCCTAGAATGTCTAAAATCACCGAATCAAATGGAATGGCCATTAACCAAAATAACACTAGCTGAAATAAAGATAGTTTTGAAGAACAAAATGAACCCGAAAAGTTACCAGACTTTGATTTAGTTGCATGAAAAATTCTACAAGAATTGCCAACCAAGGCTATGAACGCAGATATTGAAGTATTCAATGCTATCCTCAGAGCTGGATATTTTCCAAACGAATGGAAAGTACCCCAAATGATCATGATTCCAAAACCGGGAAAATCGATAACTGAAATTACCTCATACAGACTAATTAGTTTGGCGGCTGTTATACTAGAGGTTTCGAAGGACTCTTTGTCAAGCAAACAAATGAAGTAATAGAAGAAAAACAACTAATCCGTGATTACCACTTTGACAAAAGTAATGCTGCGCGCGGACTATGCTTCGATTTTTCGTTTTATCTAGATACCTTTCATGGCATTACATTTGCTATCGGTTTTTTATGTTTTTCTTACCTAGTCATTCCTTAGAACATTGGTATTCGTCCTTGAGCACGAAATCCTTCGATTGAACGACAAGAAAACATTGTCCGAGGAAGAGGTTGAGTTGAGCCAGCATCTCAACATTATCAAGGCCATCGTATCCAAAATAATGAAGCCCTGTAGGGTTCAAGTCCGGTCGTCTTCGTGTTGCCTACAATATGGTCGATATGTAGATCCTTCGGTTGTGCCAAGACAATCGTCAATTCACTCCAGCTGACATAGCAAAGCTGGTAATCAATGCACCAATTTCAAAACCATCTGTCCGGGAGATCCGACGTCGGGTTCAGGCAGACACTCTTAATCGACGTCGTCCCAGCAAGAAGCCAATGATTAGGGAGAAGAACAGAAAAGCCAAAGTGGAATTGGAGAAAGCTCAGTTGAACTGAAGCAGGTAACAGTGGGCAGATAGGCTGGAGCAAGAAATCGAAGTTTCTACTCTTCGGCTGTGAAGGTATATTGCGGATTCGACATCCACTAGACAAGGTAGAAATATGTGCGATTGCGATAGTTCAGGGCTGCATGTCAGTCCTGGGAACCTACCCTCTCGTGCATATCCAAGGCATTATGTTCTAGTTCGTATATGTAGACATGTTTGAAGAGCATAGCGCTCATGGGCAAATCGTGTTTTGGATCGGGCGACTCTCCTTGACTGGCCCATCAGCAGTACCGACTTGAACATCATCGAATCCTGCTGGTTGGAATCTACACAAAGAATGCCGAAATATAATTTGTGTAACTCGAAAAGGAATGGAACAAGATTGGTCAATACAAAATCGACGCTCCCGTAGACTTCATGCCTCGTCGCTGCTAGGCATTTATCAATGCTGAGGACTACCATATGCTAAGTACTGATACGACACAGCCTAGATTACAGGATAATGTTTTGTTATAGTTATAGGATAGCGAGTGTATTAATTGTGTCAAAATTATTTTAAAAAGGTGGCGTATGGTGATTTAAAAAGTGTTTCACACACAAACACATTGACTGCCGCTAACCCAGCAGTTGAACCATCGGCAGTCAATGTGTTAAACGGATTTGATAGCTCAGGAAAATTCGTTCAGGTTATCTACTTTGATTATTACAAAGATACCCGAAAAACAAACAGAATTAAGCAAAACTTTTGGCCGTTAAATTTCGATGGTAAAATCCGGAAATACCTCCTCAATATGTGCTCAACGTTTGAAAACTCCTTCCTTGTGGTCTCATACAATATAAACATCTATGCCAAGACCGAACTGTTCGACAGGGACGGATTCAATATCGGTGACTGCATCCCTAATTTGCTACAGTATGATCACTTTTGGGGTGACTTTTGATAAACTTACAGAATTATGGGGCCATAGCGCTGCGAAAATAGTGAGTCTTTTCTACCCTTGCGCAGAGTACTTCTTCTTCTCCCCAATAAGGAGTTGTCCTGTTTGTCTATTCACGTTCTCGTATAATCCAGGGAATGACATCATAACAAACAACGACTCTTTAGGAGAGCAGAAATCTGGTTTGATCAATTTATCAGTTATAGATTTTAGTGGACTTTTGACCTTGACAATGATGTACATATAGTGCTAGACGAAATTCAATATTATCTAATTGAGTTTCTTCATGTATCCTGTATAACCATCCACTGTATAGAAAAATTTCTTTATTAGGAAGGTTTTCATCTGTTTTTTAAATTTCACGAGCGGTTCATCGCTTCAGTTGCAGGTGTTCATGTTGACTAGATGTTGTTGATGTTCTGTGGTTTGGAACGATAATTTGCCGACTGTATCTGAGATGGTATTGTAGTGAGGAACCCTTTCTGCTAAGATTTGGTAGCTCTGATTTGACCCTAAGTAATTGTTTGATCAGTTGAAGGCAATGGGCCAAAAGCATCACTTATAAGTTGCAGTCGACAGTGAATCAAACCTAAAACAAGCAGTACATCGACCCCGTCAAAACGATTGAAAAGGACTTTCGTCAACAGATTACTCATTCCATCACTAATTGCGAAAAAAGTACGCGATCCTGGAAACCATCAATAATCGACGCTCTATCCGACTACAAAGTCATCTTAGCTCATCCAACCAACTTCGAACGCATCGCCTGTAGATGAAACAAGTGCACAACATCCTCCGGCACGCCTAACTGTACATACATTTCAATTTGCGTTCGTCGGACGTTGGCGTATCGCAATTAAACAACCATTGTGTCCGCGTCAATCAATATACTCTCGTCGTATACCGTGTACGTGTATTTGGTACGAGAATTTAACGGCGTACCCATCTCTAGGTAATACGTCCGTCTAATAAGCCCGCATAAACGATCAATTTGTTATATAAACACCGGCACAATGCGCCTCAAATGAGCTTATAATATTGATAATGCCGGGTGATCGGGTCGTTAATGCTCGCCGGGGCATGCACGCGCGTCTGGGAATCACCGACGATACTTGCCGGTCGATCGTTCGATCGCGCCGTTTCGATTTATCAATTAGATATACCTACCTGCGCGCCGTCGACGTCGGATAGGTTTTCGCGGCGGTACGCGCGACTTAATTGAATGCGTAATTAGAAAACGTATTGTGATACGTCCGTCTCCAACCGTTAACGTTCAATATCGCCAATTAGGTTGGACGGATCTATTTGCTACGCTGAATCGATTGGAGGAAAGAAATGTTATGAATTCGTTGAATTTAACCGTTATTCACGGTCAGAATCGACGGGGATTCTACGATTTTAGTACAAATGCTATGTAATTGCACGTCCGAGTTTGAGTAGATTTGGTTTACGATTCCGCTACTACTTTCAAAACGGAAGTGTGGCAATGGTAGATGTCGAATCAAGAACGTAATGGAGATTAGGGTGACACAAGTAAAGGTAATTGATCAAATGTGTAAATTCGCCGCAAGAACTAGATGCGTACGAAACGATGCTCGTATGTGAAAGGACGAAACTTCTAAATAAGGATGTCGGGCCTACCAGCCAGTCCGTACTTTTCGATCTATCTTTTTCATTTGTCACCCCATTTATTTGCAATCTGTAAGAGTGCATACAACAAGCGAATGTGTTGATATTATTACCGAACAAATAGGAAACTTCCCCTAGGAGGTTTCCTGTAATATCATAGCTAGGACAATAATTAGTTCTTAATTATTCATATCTTGGGATCTACTACACTACAATAGAATAAAATATAAAACTTAAAATCTAGTAATAAGATCATATTAGATTAGATATTAGATCTATTATGAGGAGGTGCTTTTCTATACCTGTTTAGTCAAGTAGATAATACGTACCTACCTGTTCATCTAGTGAACTGCACAATCGAAGCAGTCATTAACGTCACCGGAACGTCCTTTCCCCCAAACGGTATTAAATTTAGAATCGTTCGAAAATAGCTTCACGATGCTCACGAACCCGACGCTTCCAATAACGTTCCTCGTCGTCGCTTCGACGTTGTCTAATAGACGAAACTCATATGAACGCGTTTACAACAATCGCTCGCTCGTTAGTTTTTCGCTCTACCTCCGTATACACACGTATACGACCACGTCGAATAGTAGAGGTACATATGTAGTACGTGACGGTGGAGAATTAGCGGCGATATACGCCCCGAACGAACGAACGAAGAGACCCCCTTTTTCCGAATTCCACCCTCTTGATTTATTGCCGGCTCTCGTTTTAAAAAGTACATAATCTGTAAACATAAACTACGACGGCATCGACCGACGAAAGGGAGTCTATATCGTCCGCCCGGTTACGTCGAGAGATGATCATTTTTTACACGGAAACATCTGTCACCTCCGCGTTTCGACCCCTCCTTCGTTTCGCCAGCGAGCACCGCCACGCTACCGTATGATCTACGACCGTATTGGGTGGCTAATCGTCTATAAACCTTAGATTAGTAGCGCGCGGGGATTTCCGCGCGCCCTGTGATTGGTGGACGGGGTGCTATGTACTCGAAAGGGGTGTCAAAATATTGTTGATTGTAATTTATTGCGTCCGGAGCGAATTACCTCGTACAAATCCGTTCTATTCAATCCCTTTTGAAAACGAAGGTAACCGCTCGGTGTCGGGATGTTCGTTTTTGTGAGGGTACGATGGGACGAAAAAAAAAGTTAATCGCCTGTAAGGGTGGTTTAAAAGGATGTCGAAGAATAAGAAGCTCGTTTAAGAAGAAACCGATCCCCCGTCATCTACACCTAGTCTACATTATTGCTCCCCTCCACATCGGATGTTGGTAATTTTGCCACGGAGTGTTATTAGCATAGTAATCCGACGAGTAATTTCGCCATTGTTTTTGAAACACCCGTTAATCGCACCGGTATTTTCGCCACTGTACTTATAGATAACAATTTTCGCCTGCGGATCTATTTCTACCTACCCTATAACAACTTTCAATAATATATAATAAAAATAAAACTACAAATTTTAGACTGAGGATTAGGTATTGAAAACACACAAAAAGTTAAATTGTACATCATGTAAACATAAAATACTAGTTATGTAAGAAACGGAATACATTTTAGAAATGTAACTTACTGATTTTATTTATTATTGTATCTCCTTATTACGTTGTTTCTGAAAAATCCAGATACGTATTTCGACAACTAAGTTGCCATCCTCCGTGGCAAACTGGGGAATTCCCAAGACAAACACCACACAACGAACACTGTACATCAAAACTTTACGCAATGAACATCACACAATGAACGCGCGCAACACACCAAAACACTGTTGACAGACAGTGTCAGTTTTTCACTGAGGATGGCAACTTAGTTGCCAAAATACGTATCTGAATTTTTCAGAATGGCTGTGGTAGCGGTACTTTTATTTATTTTATATATTATTTTAGCCACAGTGTCCTTGTTCTTAGTTTTATCTTTTACCTGTTTGTTGTGTATTTTGGCTTTCAAATCCAAACTTTGTGTCTTTATATACATACCTAGTGACTTGAAATTCTTTAATTTTTTTCTGAAAATACAAACAAATTCGGGTACGTCTTGTACAAGGAATCATTAAAACTGCGATGAAATGATTCGCATGCATTAGTGGTATGTGTGGCGGATGCAGAATTTCCTGCCCAAATTTTCGATGGAAAAAGTGAGCATTCTGAAATATATGTATCAACTGAACTAGATAATCGGAAACTGTTTGTATTTTGTCATTATTTCAAATAAATCCATGGCAAAGCAGTTACCAACTTTATCGGCGGTTTAACCTTCCTATACTCACGTCAAAAGGAAAGACGTATACTATACTATATAAGTCGGTCTCACAGACCGTATGCGTGAGTATAGGAAGGGTAAATACACCTATGTTAAAGCGAATGTATTACATTCTTTGATTAACTCACACTCTTCTTTTTTTTTAAATAATAAAGCTCTTTATTGCCTGTAAAAAGACATGATCAATAAAAATAAAAAAATAAAAATCAAATACAATACATTTTTGTATCTAAGAAAAATCACTAAAATTTGAAGTAAAAAATTCATTTGTACTATAAAAACAGTTTTTTAGAAAGAAATTCTTTATCACAGACTTAATACGTGTGTTATATTCCTGATCGAACCGGGAAGTCTATTATAAGTCCTTATGCACATGTAAGAAGGAGACTTCTCATAAAGGGCGGTTCTGTGTGCCGGCACCGACAAACAATCCCCATGTCTGGTGATGCGCGTCTTGTTCATTTCACAGTTTCTGATAAATTTTGAAGGATTGTTTCTAGTTTTTAATACCACACTTGACTGAGATGGAACGGACATTCACTAATACGAGCATGATGCAAAATTTCTTCAACTGTATTATGTACAGTCCGTTCAATATCCATTACAACCTCCAAATGTTTAAAAAAGTGTTGCATTTATTTTGCATTAAATTGAACAGTTTATAAGTATTTGCCTGTTCGTTTGGTAGTAACAAAATTAAAGTCGTATATAGTAACCATTTTTGAAACCGTGAATGGTAAAAAATTGACAAAAGTGAGACGCATAATAATTGAAAGTGCCATCGACATAAATTCGTGTTACACTATTCAGAACTCGAATATTTGATTCGCATCGACAATATTTTCAACTTCATCATCTTGTATATATAAAAATGTATCGTGGTTTGTTCGGATGCTTAAAACTTGAAAACGACTGAACCAAATTGGATACTTCCTTCTGCGGGTTTGTTCGTAATTACTACGCGAAGGTTTAGGAAAAAGAAAAGTCGAAAAAAATTTTGGGCAAAAGGAAATTTGCCGTGTCACCTAGTTTATAAGTAAAAATGATTCTCCTCTGTCTGCATTAAATACCCAAAAAAGTGAAGACAAGTAAGAAAATTCTAGCGGGAGCCAGATGAGAGATTATTGCTACAACTTAGATTTTTATTTAGTAGTAGCGACTGATTAGCCTAGAAAAAAATAAAACAGTAAGTTTTTTGCGTTTTTACCTTTAGTTTCCAGATAGATAAAATGGAGGCTTTTTCTTTGTCGGAAAATTCTCGGAAAAAGTGTTGCCAAATAAAGAGTAGTTTGAAAAACACCCGCCCATTCTAGATAGTTTTAGGCGTCTCCTCAGCAATGTAAAAAAATATTTCAAAATAATTGAAAACAATATCAGACCAAAGCCTGTTGGGGATTTAAATACCCATGTCCTATCCCAAGTGTGTGAAGAATTTGATTTTTTAAATTTTTTGATTTCGATCCAAGCAATTTCTACGGAGCCCCAGGTACATATTTCAAAATTTCAGCAAAATCGTACGAGCGGATGCATGGCCAGGCATTAATTGGTTAAGATCTAAATTACGTAAAACACGATGTACTTCATTGACTCTTCTCGGTATGGGCGGAGAAATCCTACATCTAGCGTTGTAGATATTTTTCTTATATATCCAACGTCCAAAGCAGTAACAGTGGATGATAGGTTCTCCCTTATTACTTCTAATAATCTCGGATGGTTTCTCGACCAAATCATCAACTGTTTTTCGCTTGCATGAATCATTGATAATTTGTCGATTCAACGCGGCCAAATTTGGTTCGTGACAGTGTTCCCCATTTTATTTTGTAACGACAAAATTAAATTCAATTTCACCAAGCGTATAAGCAGTATATTTGCACATTCAATTAAACCACGTCCATATCCTCTCTTCGCTTGATTTCAACTTTTTGTTAAAATTGAATTTATAATTATCAATCACCAACATAGATTTGTCGCGTATACTTCTTGTTATTTTGATGTCCATTCTGAAATATTGGGCGAACCGATACTTGGGTAAATACTGAAGGGTAACTAATCCCGCACCTTCAATAGAAATTCATTAGAAATATTCGTTGTGACATTACCTTAGGGATTAACGTTTGAGGCAGTATCGAAAGGATCAAGGTATTTGGTGGTCCCCTACACATCATGTATATATCCAATAGAAATTATTCTTGGCCTTACTGCAAGTTCCCAAGGGACTACGCATTTTCTCGTAGGATCCACAGTTTCAAAATTCCTGTAAAATCTGGTAATACGGAGGTCGAAACGCTGATATAAAATAGAAGCGTACCCTCAAAAAACTGGCAATTCCCTCGATCAATCGCGTAAAATTCCACATCACACGCGAGATATCCGATCCGAAGCATTACCGTTATTCCATTTAGAAGACACATCTGATGGCAACATTCTTCAATCAGCGCTTAATATACATTTAACATTTAACGTCCTACGTTCATTTTTTCCTTCGTTCTATCCCCTGATATGCGTAGTCGAAATGCAACGCGATGTTAGCGCTACAACAACAGCATCTGTCGATACTAATTGAAACGGCAATCAGATCGTATAATAATTTTATATATATATATATATATATATATGTATATATAGAAAAAAAAAACGTTATTCATCACGAGCGCGTTAACTCGCCGTATGTGTTTTTCAATTACCGGTATTTCATCTGATAAATCCGGAACTTCTTCGCTCCGCGCCCCATCAACTTATTAATGGACTTCTAATCGGTCGTGATCGCTTCGCCCAGCTGCTAGGGACGAGAGTTCTGGGAGACTTGGTCGGTGTTATCGCCGGTAATGATACCGGGAATCGTTTAGCGTGTTTCCAAAGCGCTAAACGCTAAGAGCTGAAAGTAGAGGAACATTCCAGGTACCCTCCTTCCGTGTATATTGAAGACTGGTAAGGCGAGATTTGCCACATCCGATTTACCTGTGAGGTACTAACGTACAATTGCTCTCCCGATTGGTTTCAAATGGTTTTCGGACGGAGTCCAAGTTAAAAATGCAGAGAAAGAAATAATATAGCATATAACATAATCGAGGCTCCTCTGTAAATTGGTGCCACTCTCTTCTGTTCATAGCCAGCTCTTTTGCATGCAAACAATTTTTTCCTCAGTATCTCAATATTTCACTTACACTGCTATTCCACTTTTCCATAGGTTTTCCTTTTTCATTTCTTCCGAGCACTGTTACTTCCCTTGCCTGTCATCCCCCACTTTTAATAAGTGGCCCATCGACTTTAACTTCCTTTTCCCTGTTTTTTCTTTCAATGATTTGACTTGCAGTTCCTGTCTAAAGTCGTCACTTTTTCTCGATTCTTTTCACTCCCACCACTGTCATTAAATACTTCATCTTCGCAGCCTGTACACGCTTTTCCTGTCCCCCACTTAAAACCAAGTTCTCATCTCCATACGTTATAACTGGAGTATCAACACATTTATACATATGGTCATTTTTATTCCCCTTAATATCTCCTTCTTGTTGAAAAACTTTTTCTATAACGAATGACACAACCTAGTTGTCGATTTTATTCTATTTCCGATTTCATCTTCCTGAGTGTCCAGGCTGTTTATTATGATCCCAAAATAATTATATGAACCGATGGCGGCAACGAAATTAAGGGCGTATAACACAGTCGTGAAACCAGCAATGTTGTGTGGGTCCGAACTATGAACAATGCACCTACAAGCAGAAAAGCAAATGCAAATATGGGGAAGAAAGATTCTCCAGAAGATCTATGGGGGCATGAAGGCGGACAATGTGCTTTGTCTTTCGATATTTATATTCGTATCTTCTTGTTCATTAGTTACCACCATCACTTTTGTTTTCTCCAAGCCTACTGTCAAATTATACATCTTCAGTTCGTCTATCCAGATATTCATATTATATTGCAGAACTTTCGTGGTTGCTACGATTCCTCCGCAAAAGCTTCCATTTTTATTGCTCGCAAATTTCTACACCCCAATAAGCATTTTTAGTGTCTCGTAACCGTTGATTTTTTTTTTTATTTCATCTATAATGCAGACAAACGATGGTGGAGTCAGTGCCCTTCCTCGTCTTACCCCCATCAGTAGTAACAAATTTCTTTGATATTCAGTTACACGTTCTTACTGTTTGCTTATAAGATCTTCATTTATTTCTTATTTCTCAAGCTCTCCCATATTTCATCTTAGCTAACCATATCAAAACCCTTTTTCGCGTCCAAACACCCTAAGAATGATTCCCCATCTTTCTCTAGGGCTTTTTCTATAATCTGATTGCACGTGAAAGTATGGTTCTGGGTGCTACGCGTTGCTCTAAAACCACTCTGCATATCTGCTAGCTTTGATTCCACTATCTCCCTCATTCTATGTTTCATTATAGCTTTCACATAGCTTTGGAGCTGTACACAGAAATGAAGTGCCTCTACAGTTTTCACGTGAGCTCGCATCACCTTTCTTGTGCAAAGGAAGAATTATAGCTATGCTCCAAGATCCTAGGATGATTCTTTTGTTCTCCATACAAGATTAAATATATCCTTTAACTTCTTTCTCCTCTTTGGAGCCGGAAACTTCGATTATTCCTCATCCACCTCATCACAACCGGCTGCTTTTTCCGGTTTTCAGCTTTTCTAGTGCAGGCACAAGGGACACAGGAGCTCTTGTAATTCTACTCTACTTCCCATGGTTTCTGTCTTGACTTTTTCCTTACCTATACTCGCAGAACTCACTTATCCACTCTTCATTCCCTCATCATTGTTTACAAGCTCCATGGAATATTCTCTCCATCGTTTTATGATTCGCTCTACATCGTTGTGCTATTTCCATTTCGATCCTTCAACCCTTTAAATATGACATTTATTTAATTTCTCATGTTTTCTATTACTTCATATAACAAGCTTTTAGATAGGAAAGAAGGAAATATTCATTCCAATTTCGTTTGTTTTTTAAGAATCTCTATTAAGTAGAAAGCGGCCAGGTCTTCAGAAACAACCTAGTCAACATTAAATCAGTGCAAGGTTACCTGCGCGACGCGACGCCATCTTTCAACATACGTGTTAAGTTTGGTGTTATGTCTTTCGGGGAATAATTAAAATACCTCCATCTACGCCGGATGTAACTCGTACGTAGATGAAGGGATCAAGTTAAAATTAATTGCAGCGAGAGCAACGGCGGCGAAAGGCGTTGAAGATTAAGATAATTAGGGAAGAAAGATTGGAGCAGAACGAACGGGAGAAATTAAATTGAAGTTTCATATTACCGGTGTAGTATAGTTTGGGATATCCGCTTCCGTCAAATCTGGTAGTTGTTGTTTAAATGTTAAAAGTCCTTTATGTTTTTGTTCGGCCATGAAAGTCCACAAAATTATTTACAGCAAAATTCTTCTTTTCTTCGCGCTTGTGCTGACTCGAACTCTGTAGGAACGTGATTCCTTGATTCTTACCTAAGATTCTAATCTTAATATAGCATTAATTTATTGATAAATCTGACGTCTTTTTGTAGAATTCGGATTTAAATTAAATTCTTACCTAAGGTCTTACTGATGGCCTTAATCCCTTTCATCCTTTCGAGAAACAGCTGCAGTTGCAGTTTTGGGCGATGGGTAGTGTTAGTTAGAATTGGTAAACTAAATACGAAATGAAAGACAGTTTTTTTTATTATTATGAACCGTAGTTCTTTATTTGAGAGGTTGATGATCATCAAGGAACCTGGATCTTGCCCCAACCGATGCTATAGAGATTTGGAAGGCTACAGATTTTCACTCCAGGAAGCGGGATACCCCATCTTGCGGATTGACGACCGCCTAAACACGGGAGTTTAAGAGGAGTTGTTGGAGCAAAATCGTCCTTGTTGCTCAAATATGGATCTTAAAAGTGAGTCAGATTCGTGCAGCAAGTATGATTGGTAAAATCTCTTGGTTCTTGACCAACTCAATGGATAGAAACTTCGGAAGGAGAAACCTAGAATCAAAGTTGAAAACTTTTCGAGGTTGCTCGGGAGATATCGATGGAGATCCGAATGGAAGCAGCAATTGGATTGAGGCTAAGAATCGATATCTTTGGACGGCGTAAAGGCGATGTAAAGAACGATTTCCATTAGCAGGGAGGTTTTATCGAAAACATCGACCTAATGGCCTAAACTAGATAGGGGGTACAAATTTCATTGAGTGTTGATGCAGTGGGACGAAGATCACATTCTTAAGAAAGAAAAGAAGGAAAGGAAAATATAGGGAGCAACAATCAAAGACCTAAAATCTAAAACATATCTGGCCTATTATTCTCTTTTGTCAGCATTACTCGAAGTTCATAGAAATTTTTGTAAATTCATTTTTATTTTATTTTATTTCATTAGCTCCTACGACCATGAAAATGGTATGGAACAAGTCAACAATATATAAATTATTTTCCTTAACACCTACTTCGTGTTTTAGCACGCTCTTATCCGTCATCTCCAGATTTCACAGTCTAAAAAGCTTACGGTTAATATTACAACACTGCGCTACTTTCCTTTGTACTCATTTCCAAACTGGAACCAAACAAAAATTATAGTAAGAAACTGCAGAGATTAAGAGGAGGACGCCGCGCCAACTGTCATATCGCTTTCGAATTAATTAAGCATGGACAGGAGGGAATTCCTACAAACGAAGTTAACTGGATTACAACTTTCGTGTGCCGTAATAAGCGGGTGATTTTCAGACGCCTGCGAGCCGAAAAAGGGTCAGAACGAAATGCGCGCTGAAAACTCCTACGTAAAAGTTCTTCCCGGACGCGACGCTCTTCGACCGTATAAATAATTCTTTGGCCATCAGCGTGCCTCGGGCTCTCAATGGTAACGTACAGGTGCCTTGATCAAATTAGGGGAGGACTCGCTGGGGATGAAATCGATGGAGTGCACTTTCGGGGAAATCGGTGAACGCATCGATAAGGTTGAAACAATGTCCATCTATATATCTGACTTGATTAGGACCGTTATAAGTTGAAGATGATTGTAGCTACTATATTTCTAAATTGGCGGAGGAAAATCTACTTCCATAGAAAACTCGTTTGGTTTTGACAACCTAATCTGAAGCAATTGAATCAGCATCATGTAGAAGACGGTTGGTCCGGGCTGGCCACGTTGGTCAACTCGCCTCATCACTGTGAAGATATGAGAAAGAACAATGGATTTGGGTTTGGAGAAGTCGAGGGGGAGCATGGTCTTTCGTAAGTAATAAGAGTTTAGGAGAGAATGAAAGGTTTACGTGAGCAGGATCGTGTTCGTCTGAATCACACGAGAATGGCCGTCCCTACTTTTACTTGAGGTCCTTCTCTTCATCTGCAAAAGTCTTTTAACCTACTCACTTTTGCCTTCAAACGGTAGAGTCGTCAATCGCAAATTTGCGTCTCTGTGTTGTCTCTACTTCAACAGAATATCTTTAATTGTCAAAATTCGAAAGCAGGATTGGAAACATTTGAATAAGCTAATCCGCCCAATTTGTGTCTCAAACGAATTGCGAAACTGCCCTTTGACCACTTGGTTTAGTTTCAACTTCTTAAGTGACTAGTCGTAACTTCCAGTTAACTTAGTTTATTGGGGACTGCTCTAAAGTGCAGCTCTCCGGCAGTTAGGAATTTACACTGCTAAGCTCCCTGAGCCAACGGATCAGGCCAAGAACGCTTGTGCTGCCTTAAGAAGGAGAGGACCCTCGCCCTTAGAATGTACCTCGAATCCGTAGGTTTCGGATATACCTCTCTCAAATACATAAACCTGCTTTTTACTGGAACTTTGTTCGATTTTATGCAGGCGATGCAAGTTGACCATTTAGGGTTCTGTAAGGACACCAACAACCGGAGAGCAACGAAAGGTGAATGACTTGGATCGGAAAGGAAAGATACAGCCATCAAAAGACCTCAACGTCAACGTTTATCAACGTACATCCACTACAACAGCCGAGGATAAAAATCTCGTCTGAAGACTGACTTTGATTCCAACGGCAATCTCGGAAATAACTCATACAATCCAAGAGTTGCACAGGGAATCTTCTTGTGCTTTAGTGAGACCATGAACCCTTCTAAAACTAAAGAGATACCAAATTTTAGTCCTGAATGAAGGTTTACGGTCTTACTGCTGCGCGAGAGGACTGTCATCTTCGTAGTGGAAACCTTGCAAGCCTGGTTTGCTTGGATCACAATCTAAGCGTATTACGCGCCATTTTCTTTCTGTCCGCGCGAAAATGACTTGCAAACCTCAACTTACATTGAACAACCTGTTGTCAACCCATCGCAATCTGCAGGTATTGCAAAGAAGAACTCCAGGATTTTATCCAGGAATCGACGCAACGACGTCTGCGTGTCTGCAATGAACTGCTAATCAACCCCCAGAATGATTCCTGCCAAGCTGCCAGGCCTAACTGATTCGAAAGCCGATATCACCGATTAAGTGTTAGTACATATACATATATGGATATTTACCAGATTAACCTCTGCTGACGTTTTCTTGGACACAAACCTTGACAGCAAATATCCCCATTTGATGAACCGTGGTATAATGACCAAGCAGCAGACCTCACACATCCCTATAATGTGTTGGTTGCTCAGCATATGTTCCCTTCTCCGTCATTTGTGGTCCAAATGAACATCTCTGTCTTAAGAAGGACTGTAAGAGTGAAAAGTGCAGACCTATCATTGGTCTCGACGTGGAACACTGATTTTATGTTCGCCTCGAAGGGACTAAAACGACAAACATCTTTTTTCAGCAGAGGGGATCAGATCTTATCCTTTCCAGTTACTACTAGCCCATCTGCGCCAGTCATTCAGACGAATCAAAGCTTTCTAAACTTTAGCCTCCACCATCAAATGCAAGGTTCAAAATCCCAGGATGATCTCCAGAGCTGAAGTAGGTGTGTCTTTTTGGAGCTTACAAATATTCTAGTACAAACACATCTGTAGCTCGTTGAGTTGACAATGAAAAATATATTTCAGCAAAAAACAAGAGCCGCCCTACGATATAATGGGCTTTGTGAGATCAATGCTTCGCACGAGCTTTTAGATCCCGGGTACTTCCGAAGGACTATTTACAAGCCCAAATACTTGCCAATGTCCTATGATGCCTACAAGAGTTACCCTTGGTACAAACAGCAAATTTTTGGGTAAATAGCCTTCACCCAGAAACACGTTCTTGTCATCTTCTCGATCGTGTATCTGTAACAACTGCAACGCCATTACAGAACTTGGTTGGGTTTCATCTTCCTCAACAGAACTCAAATGTGATTAGGGTAGTGCAATGTTGGCATCGAAAATCCATGGTAACTTCTTCACCTTACCGTTCTCAAAACCACACATAAACAATAACAATACGCAGCCCCACATTCGAGAGAAAAAGGAGACAACAAGCCATAATACTCCATCTTCTCACCCCGTCACGAAGCCGATTACCGCGAACGACGCCGGTAATTTTCGAGCCGTAAAATTCGCAAGAATATACTGAAAGCTTCCGCGACGTAATGGAGCGGCTGCTGGTTGCTGCCTTCGCCGCCGCCGTCTCCGTTTCTTACGTACGAGCGCCGCAACGACCAAAAATTTCATACAAGACATTAAGCAGGAATAATGCGCTTCCTTCCTGTTTCCTGCCTAAGCGAGGAATCAAGTTGTTAAATAAGCTTCCTCGACTCGTCGTAAACTTCGCATTTTCCTCTAATAAAACGTCGCCACTCCGATACCGATAGGGCGTAATTTATTATTTCGGAGGCGGGGGCGAAGCGCCGTATCGACGTTGCATTTCTGCCGGCAAATTAGGCGGAGGTGATGGGATTATGTGCTTTTCGTTTCGGAAGCTTCGGAAGATGGATGGTTGTGGATGAAATATTGGATTTGCGCGGAAGATTTGAGTTTCTTGACTGTGTGAAAGTATGAAATTAAGATGCGAGTAAGGTTGGGCGATGAAAGTGGAAATCCTTGAAGTTGCTACCGATACTTCGATGGATAAAAGTTGCTAAAAGGATGGTCACTTCTACTTGACATTTCTGACAGTGATTGCAAGGATCGGAGTGGTGGTATTGCTGATATCACGTCGATAACACTAAATCCAGTGACACGGGTTTGACTAGAAGGAGGCTAGCGCTAGCAAAATTTGGTGATGTACGGTTTTAACCTTCAGTGGCTAAATCGCACATGCCAAACGAGGTGGGGTTTCTCATATGCCAAAAACACAATACAGTATTCAAAGTATTTTCCATCGGAATCTATAACTTTTGCCATCACTCTGGTAATTTATGGATACCTTGTCGAAAAAACCGTTCATCTTTTGAGACCAAGAAAGAATCAAGGCAATTTTTGATACCTTCAGTTAAAGTAGACCATATTCCTGAAAGAGTATTCTGTACTGACTGAAACAAGTCAAAATCAAAAGGAGCCAGGTCTGGTGAATACGGGAGGTTCGATAAGACTTCCCATCCAGAGTTTCGTAAATAGTTTTTGAACGGTGTAGCAACATGAGGTCGAGCATTTTCATGATGGAAAATTACAAAGTCGTGTCTAGGCGCATATTCTGATCGTTTTTCTGCCAATGCTCTCTTCAAACGAATGAATTGTTAATGATACAACAGCCCCGTGATAGTATCGCCATGTTTTAACAGCTCGTAGTATATGACTCTCTTCCGGTCCCATCAACAACACAACATCACCTTCGCACCATCAATTGGGAGTCGATGTGCCGGGTCAGTCGAGTGATTTTCTGCGTATAGAGTTATCGTAATGGATCCACATTTTGCCCTCAGTTACCGTTCGATGCAGAAATGACTTCCTTTTTGGCGTTCTGACAGGCAAAATCGTCCTTCGACGTCGCGATGCTTCAACTTATAGGGCACCCAGCTTCCTTGCTTTTGTTCGAATTCAAATGCTTTTAGGCGCTTGCAAATTGCTGTTTGTGCCACTCCCAACGATTCTGCTAGCTCTTCTTGCGTTTGGCACGAGTATTCACTAAGTAATGCCTTCAAATCTTCGCCTTCGATCTTTTTCGCTTAGGTAGTCCGTTTCCTGTTTTCGGTGTCTAAATTACGAATTTTATAGCATCGAGACCAAAACTGGCATGTTTTCAACAACGTAAAACTTCCGACAACATTCGATGACTATCAGTAGCACTTTTTTTTTCAAATTGGAGAAGAAAAGCAAGACTTCCTGCAAATGCTGTTTTTCTCTTTGGTACGCATGCTGACATGTTTGAACACGAACGAAATTCGAATGCTTAGACTTCGGCCATTTGGCACATATTGACAACTAAAGCCATACGATCAAGTATTGCCATGAAGCTATTTACAGTATTGTTCTGAGCTATCTAGTACACTTACGCCATCTCTGGTAAGTCCCCCATTTTCAAGTTATACACCCGATAGCAGACATCTCTGATTTATGGTTAAGCTTGTACCAACTTGTCCAACGGGGTTATATAATATGTAGACGTACGCTAAGGAACGCGCCGATGGGATTTGATATGTGGAAACAAAAACGTCCTGTCAGATGTTTCCCGGCTCCTAGAAAAAGAATAGTCTAACCGCGTTAAAAGTTTAAGGATTTATTCCTTTTTCATCTTGTTGCAGAACGATTTGCAATCTTACTTCGACGACCAATAAATAAGCCATCTTAAGTTACTTCGATGACAAAATTTGCACGAAAGAAAAAACCACCGTTCACCACTTGATTTGCTCGCCATAGATCACGACCCAAATCATCCCCTTCTTTTCCCCTTTTTTCATACCGACGCCAACGATACAGAACAAATTTCTGTCGGTATTTCTGTATATCGCGATTTCCCTCGAAATTCTCAACCGTCCGGTTCCTATTGTGTCCGCGTATTCGGTGATGTTAGAGCTAAGATCGCGAACTCGGCGAAGAATCCGACCAGTTCGCCTCCTTCGAATGCCAATAAAACGTCGAGTGTTACTAAATTTTCGGTAGGCCTTGACCGTGTCCGAAGCGCTTTGATGACACGCCGGCCCATTCATTACCGCCATGACGTATTAACCGTTCGGCCAATTAAAATATTTCACTCGAATTTTTTACACTCGGACGTGTCGAGCTGATTGGGGAGATTTTTTGTCCGGACGGATCGACTCGAGGTCGAATGCCGTCGCGCTGGTTTCTTATTGCGCGACGGTGGGAAATCTTTCGGCGTAAGTGTTAGTCGAAATTTGCAGGTTGTTAACCTATCGGTGACTATTTTAAGTTCGAGATCGATAGTTACATTGCGGATCATCTTCAGGTTGATATGATCTGCAGGGAAATGGATATATAATTCATCGTTAACGATAAAATTCCCAAACAGTCCTCGACATACCAGCGCTTTGTGATGTCCAACGAAACGATTAAAACGATGTAGTTTCCAGAAAATTATTTCGCTCAAATGTCAAAATTACTTTGTGGCATAAATGTGTTAAATTTTGGATAATTCTAAATAAGGTAGCAGTAACTGTAGTAATGTAAACTTTCCTGTATTTCTTACTTCAACCTTTTTCTAGTAATTTATGGGTATTTTGAAAGCCTCCTGTTTCCCTCGTTGACTCCAACACGCCTGGACCGATTAGGGGAAAATGAGGTACATTGATATACGAAACACATTGATACACTTTTAAAATTTTCTGGCAGGAAAGGCCAATTTGTTGCAAACTATTACCACAAAGCAAAATATGCCGTATTTGCGTCTCCCCATCAGATGGCGCTCCCTTTATTTGGACTCGAACTTACTGCAAATTCAAATTCAAATTCAACTTATTTACCATAGCTTTCGAAATGAAATACTTTTTTCATACATTGTTTATTCAATTATATAATTTTACCTTTAACTCAAACAAGCATCAAATCTGTAAAGGGCTTCGCTCTTATCGGGAATGTTGCTTGTGTCATCATTACTAAACGTAAGTATTACTTAAACATTGTTTGCAACCAGGTATATGCATTTTAAAGTTAGGCATCCAACATGTGATTACTCGTATGGAAGAGCATTTGGGGCACATTGATGCATATATAAAAGAAAAAGAGGTACATTAATCATATAACAAGGTTTAATGTGTCAAATGACGATGTGTTGCTTGTTTCAGGTTAACGAAAATGGTTCGGACTTATCACAAGAAGATACAAAGAGAATTCATTGACGAAGAAGATATAAAGGCTGTAATAACCGATGTCATTAAACATCACAAATCAATTAACGTTGCAGCTGCCGATCATAATTTTAAATTCTGCTACACTTCAACATAGAATCGAAAAATATAGAAAATTTCGTCGTTGGACACCTGACAAGAGCGAAGCTCTTTACGCATTTGATGCTTATTTGAATGAAAGGTAAAATTCTATAATTGAATAAACAATGTATAAAGAAAAAGTATTTCATTTTGAAACCGATAGTAAATAAGTTCAAGTTGAATTTGAAGTAAATTCGAGTCCGACTAATAAGAGGGCCACCTGATGGGGAGACGCAAATACGATGGCATGGGTATGTGTATGTGTGTTAGAGAGAAAGAACCAATGAAAGAAGAAAGATAGAACTAAAAGGCGTCTGTCTGACGATTTAAAACGTCTCACTATTTTTCCAGTTAACTCTCGCCACAGAACCTCGCTAAAAGAGCTTCGCTCTAATATGAATCCAGAGTTTTCATATGATTGCGTATGGATATGAAGCTATGGACGTAAACCGGATCGGAAAATATCACTCTAAATATACAAGTACACAAACCTTTTCGTTTGAAGAGAAATGTGAATTGGAGAAATATTTAGTGAAATTACCTCGTATGCATTACGGCCTTACCTACGTATCGTCAAGCTAGAGAATTATCTACGAAACTGCTCCGTTCCGGGAAGATGGGAGTTGAATAAAATTGCTGGCAAATTTTGGATGCAGCCCTTTATGAGAAAACAGTCATCCTTTTGTCTACGCACAGCTGAAAATACTAGCTTAGCTAGCTTAGCTAATAGGACAACAGTCCATGAATTTTCTTAATAATTACATGATCGCAATGGAGAACTATAAATTTTCACCAAACACAGTATATAATATAGATGAGACTGGGATCACCGCAGTACTCTCCACACCCCGGGTCATTGCAGAATCAGGTAGAAAACAAGTTTAAGTGAAATCGTGTCAGGGAAACGTGGACAATTAGTGACTTTCTGTGATATTATAAGTGCAATAGGCTCCACAATACCGTCTGCATTTGTACTCCCGAGGGTGAGATATAGAAGATATTATATAAATGGTACCCCATCGGGATCATTGGGAATTGTCTTCCAAACCAGGTTGGATGACAGGAGATATATTCTTGAATGAACATTCAAACCCATACTGGCTCGTCAAAGAGGGGAAGAATTTTAATTTTACTTGATAACAACGAGTCGCACTGTACGATTGAGACTCCAGTATTTTGCAGAGGCAACGGAATTGCACTTCTTTCCTTTCCTCCACACACGTCTCGTTAGGTTACAACCTTTAGAGATCACCGTGTACGGTCCATTTAAAGCACACCTTAAAACTGCATTTAATAACTGGGTGTTATCCAATCTTGGAATGCAGATCCCTATTTATGACATACAAGAATTAACAAACAAGGCATATTTAAGCTCGCTTACATCAAAAAATATTGTAAGCACCTTTGGACTTTGGCCAATAAATCGCTCAGCTTTTTAAGATGAAGATGAAAATTATTTCGTCTTCTGTTATAGAAGTTCGTGAAGAAGTCTTAGACTCTCAACAGAATAGTAATTGTGAGAATAGATCAGAACCAATACCAAGCACATCCTCTTCTATAGTAATAACGGATAGGCAAGAAGAGCTACCGTCCACGCCTTCAACATCTTCAATAACAGCCAGCAGTGAAATTGTTCATAGCTCTAAAAGCTTATCACTTACAAAGTTGGTATTTCCTGAACAAATTAAGCCATTTCCTAAAGCGTAGCCGAGGAAACAAACAGCTAAGCGGAGGCGAGGAAAGTCTCGCATTTACACCACAACACCAGAAAAAGCAAGATTAGAGGATATTGCTAAGAAAAGAAATCTGAAAGAAAAATCGGGAAGTATCCAAGATGGTGAAATTTGACATCAAAGAAAAGACAATATATATTCGAAGTTCATCCGGAAGTGAAGATTCAATTAGCGATGTCAGTGATGAAGAGCTGCCAGAGTTGTGCGACGACGACGAATTAAATGTATTATTTAGAGATGGGACATTCGAATCCGCGAATCCTCGAATCCATCGAATCCTGAAAAAGATTCGAGATTCGAAAACTCGAATCTTCGCACGATTTTCGTAATTCGAATCTTTCGAATCCAAAAAAGAAATTAATAATAATGATGACTCATGTAATCACGACACATATGAATCACTGACTAGAAAGATCTCGACGATTCTCTTCGGTTCTCGTTCTTTCAGCCATATAAAAGGTGCGTGGTGCGAGTAAACTTCAGATCGCACGACCACTTTATAGTGCAGTACTGTTCAGTCTGTGATGTTTGAGAGTGGATATGCGTGGTTTATACGATATATGAGGTAAGTTACTTATTTTCATTTATACTGTATTGATATATAATTTTTTTTTTGCACATATTAAGTTATATTACATTGCATGCGGTGTTAGTTGGAAATTAAATTGGGATGTTATATAAATGTAATTGTTAAGTATAAGAATTAAAAAATAAATAACTTGTTAATTGTTGTCAAAGGCCATTTCAGATGTCTGTCAACTGCATTATTAATTAATTATTCACGGCATAGTAATTTTGTACATTTATTGCAGTTTTATTATTACTGTTGCATACCGTATTTTCGCGCAATTATTACAGCTAATAATAAAATTACAAGGATTTTAGGATTTTAACATGAAAACTTAATTTTTTTTTTTCTTTTTCAGGGGAGTTCTGAAGTTGCACAACTGTCACTGTTACATCATATTTGTTGCATTCAATAGCAACCTATGAAATGGCTTTGTGTCCTCAGGCAACTTCTGATATTTGGAACTATTTCCAATTTTCAGAAAATGAAAACTATGCAAATTGCAATCTGTGCTCTGAAAAATATCTAGAGGGAAAAAGTCGCACACTACTTCAGCTATGTGGAAACATTTGAAAACCAGGCATTTATCCAAATATCAAGAACTGAAAGGTACAAGTTCATCAAACTCATTACTAATTCCAACTTCACCCTTAAGCCCTTTGACTGTCAATGTTGATTCTTCATTTGAAGAAAATAATCCAGATGATATAACTACTTTTGGGAGTCCTGTGTCAATTAGTTCAACTCCTAGTCCAGGTTCAAAAATTTGTTCTTATGGCGAACAAAGGTCTTTGAAACAATGCGCAGTGAAACGCAAAGCAGAACCTTTCAACCAACCTACTCTGAAAAATTTTTTGATAAAATGCAAAGTTTTAAGCCTGGGGACAAAAAGAGGCAAAACAATTACCAGATTGGTTGCTGAAATGATATGTACAGATAATCAACCACTGTCCATAGTGGAAGATAAGGGGTTTAAAATTGATTAACCATCTTGAACCAAGATATGTCATCCCATGTAGGAAACATTTTTCTGAAAAGGTAATTCCAGATATGTATGAAGAAGAAAAAATGAAAGTCGAGGAACTTTTAAAAAATACTGAATACATTGGAGTCACAACAGATATGTGGACATCAACATCATCTGATGACTACCTAAGCCTGACAGTGCACTTTGTAGATGAAAACTTTGAGTACCATCATTTGTGCTTAGAATGTATTCCTTTTAGAGGTTTCACATACAGCATCTGCTATAGAAACTTTCATTAGCAACATAATAAAAGAATGGCATCTTACAGAAAAAGTTGTATGCTTCATGAGAGACAATGGTCCTAATATGGTTGCAGCTTTAGAGCGTAGCATCTTCACCCACTTGCCTTGCCTAGCCCATACGTTTCAGTTAGTTATAAAAGATGGTTTACTGAATAAGAATGAAATTAAGGAAATAATGATATCCTGTCGGAATATTGTGGGACATTACAAACACTCTTCTAAAACGACAAAAATGTTAAAAACTGCTCAAGCTAAGTTAGGTCTTAAAGGTCGTCGTTTAATACAAGGCGAGCCAACTAGATGGAACTCTCAGCTTCACATGCTCAATCGACTTGTGGAACAAAAGCAAGCCATTTTATTGTCTGCTTCTGACTTGAATATTCAGATAGACCTTTGTCCTCGACAGTGGAAACTTATTGAAGATATTATACGAATATTAGAAGTGTTTGATAAAGCTACATTTGTGGCCAGCTCAAGTAAAGTGACAATTTCAGAAATAATTCCTTTAGTGAATAGCACCATTCGTGCTCTAGAAAATTTCAAACCAAAATTAGGTTCAGTACAGGGTTTTCCGAAATGATTTGCTTGCGTCACTAAAAAGGCGCTACCATTCTGTTGAGACAGAGAAATTGTATACTATTGGTACTTTACTGATCCCCTGATTCAAAGGAAATGTATTTTTGAATAAAGAAAACGTTGAGCAAGCTAAATTGACACTGGCTAATGAAATTTCATCCATCTATATGCAAACAAATGGTGATCTGCAGTCATCAGAGAAAACTCAAGCAAATGCCACAGATATATCTTTAACTGAACAAGGTCATAGTATGTGGAGTTACTATTCTCAGTTGATGACCCCAGCTACCTGCAGTGATGTGGATTACAGTTCATCTCCTGAAGAAGAAATAAATGCCTATTTAGCAGAACCACTGCTCCCACCAACTGCAGACATCTTTAAATACTGGAAGGGCAACACAAAATACCAAAATTTGATGAAACTAGCAAAAAAATTCTTAATTACACCACCATCAACAGTGATTTCAGAAAGACTATTCAGCACATCAGGCATCATAGTGGATAAAAAAACGTAGTCGGTTGGATCCAGAGCGAGTTCGAAAGCTGGTTTTCTTAAATAAAAATCTGAATTAAAATTCTCACTTATTTCTTTTAGGTTGAGTGCTTTCTTTTATATACTAAAATATGTGTTTAGATTTTCATGTGCAATATTTGCTGTTTATCTATGTTAGCTCTCCTTATTCTCATTCACAAAAGTTTCTGAAAAGATATCGGTACTGTTATTGATATATTAATTTCCATATGCTAAGGAAATTAAATATAAATAAAAACTTGTTGCATAATCATCAAGATTTTAACATAATTTATCTTTTTTAATATTGTGTAATTTGTTTTTTTTAATTTCATTTGTAATATAAATATGTTCAAAAAAAAATCTTTTAATAAATATTTTTAAAAACTGTATCGTTTTTAATTAAAGTAGCTATAAAATTTTCCTGTAAAATTGTTTTTCCTCTCTGTCCTTTCTTATTATTGTAATTATATGATGGATTCGAGAGATTCGAGATTCGAAGGATTCGAGAGATTCGAGAATCCTTTAGATTCGGATTCGGATTCGGATTCGAGAAAATTTGGATTCGTCCCATCTCTAGTATTATTTATATTAAATTTCCACTTAGAAAATAATTGTTGTTGTTGGACAAATTACCACAATTTCTAATGACCATGAAATGGAGATCAAATTTTTACGGAAAAGGAAAACTACAAATAGTGCATTCATTTTTCCTAACGTCCAAGACATCAGTTTAGTGTTTCGAGAAAATGCAGTATTGAAACTACCCAAACCAAAATACATCCTTTATTTTTCTCAAGTTCCTAATTCAATAAATATTGCACTACAAAACTACTTTCTTTTTACCGTGTTGTATGCATATCAATGTGCCCCAGTACTGTAAAAATTTTACCCACCACAGAAATGGTCTATTGGGAATGTAACTATTAAAGAAAATTGTGGAAACTGGATAATTGTTTTTATTTTTCACTTAAATGCCATTAATAAAACTATTCTTCGGAAGAAAGAAATAGATAAAAACATAAAGTTACATGTATGCAAAGCAGTCACTGTACCTACAGTAACACGCAAGCAACGCGTGAACAAGACAAAAAGACATGATAAGTGCAATAAATGCTGCGGAAATTCGAAACGAAAAAATAAGAAGTGACCTAAAGCATGAATCTATAATAGAAGTTATTGAGAAGAAACAAATGGGATGGCTCGGACATGTTGGTAGGATGAGGGAGGACAGATTAGTTAAGACCATATACGAGGTAAAAGATCGAACAAGAGAAGAAAGGGAAAATCTAGGAACACATGGACCCAACAAGTACAGGTAATAGGAACAAGGAGAGGAAGAATGGTAAGAGAAATGAAGAAACTCGCTCAGGATCGGAGATTATGGAGGAAATGGAACAAAGAACAGTAAATTATGCAACTTTGACGCACTACCAGGGCACTAGGAGATACTGCAAAAAAGTTCACTTAAATGGAGTACCTATCATATAAAAGAAAAATATACAGCCTGTAAACCTGCTATTTACAATTGACGATAAATATTTTGTCTTCGACAAAGTCGTAATCAGGACAAAAGTTGTATCATTGTGCCCCCTTCTTCCCTACTTTCGAAGACGATTTCGGACGATGATGCAATTAACTTAGCTACGAAGAGTGAATAAATCCACCTCGGCGCAAAAAGTTGGCGTTAAGTAGCTTCCACGCAATTTCGGACGCTCGGGAGAAAAACAAGAAATCGATTTTTAAGCGCGGCTCATTTCCAAATTTACGAATAATAAAAACGTCCTCTTCTTTTATTAATCGCCCATTAAAGCCGCTGGAAAGAAACCGGGCATACCTACGCGCAACTCCGTATTTATACGCCCGGTGTAAAATTCATTTCGCGAAATTCACAATTACCTATTAAAGCGTCCGTATCGTTTCGTTTACGGACGAGTCGAGATGGCGCGGTCGAAACACGTCGACGTTAACGTTCCCTAAATCAAGGCAATTTCGAACGCTTTCCTTTTTTTCATCCGGGATAATTACCGCGCGACCGCCATCCCCGGCATTCCACCGCGTTCGGTTCGGACTCGGACGCGATATTAACGTCAAAATCTTCGAGCTTCCGTACGATATTTATGCGTAAAATATCCAAATGCGATGGCGGCGGATCCTATTATTCGGCGTATGTGTGCGTACGAATGCGGCCACACAGATACGGACACGTACACGTATAGACCGGGGTGATAAAACAGGTCCGCCAACTTGTCGTATATAATGGGGCTACTTTCGAACAGGACGACGTTTATTTGAAAAGGATTCTTTTTCTCGTTCTTCATCATTTATTTCCAAAAAAAAAGACGTCGTTTCGTTCAGGCTTGACGTTTCTTTTTCAATGGATATTTATGAACGGAGATATCTAACGAAACTGTAAAGAATAACCAAACGGCTAGGAACTAGAAATTCGCCCGGGATAGGAGCTACCAATGTGAATAAAGTTATAACAAAACTAACGGAGTGACGAACTTAAGGCACCTTTGCCCTTGTCCTACTTCAAATCAGAAAAGAAAGGACGGAACTACAGAACCAGATTTGATTCGCATTTTGTCGTCCGTTCTTGTGTGTTACTATTTGATTATTTGATACTAACGTTTTGCTGTTCATATTGCCAGTTTCGGAGACACAGTTTCAGCGTCCCGAAGGGACTAGCAGCTGTACAGCAACACTTCAACATGCGCCAAGACAAAATCTCAAAGTTCTGCTTAAAACTTGAAAAGGACTGGACCAAATCGGATACTTCCTTCTGCGAGTTTGTTCGTAATTGCTACGCGAAGATTTAGGTAAAAAGAAAAATTGAAACAAATTTTGGGCAAAATGTAGTTTGCCGGGTCACCTAGTATTCAATAGAGGAAGGAGATGCATGTTGAAATTCCATTATAGGAGATAACGCAACGTAAAATGTTAGAAGTTTCAAATGTTTATTGTAATAAACCACAACAATATTGTTTCCCCATACTATAACTTCATCAGGTGGATGAATGATGACAAAAACTATTTAGTCTAAAAGGTGTGTGGGTTTTACAGGTTTAAATTTAGGATGGGGGACTTATTCACATCTACTTAATCGTTTAACGCTTTCCCCAATTTGTTATATCTATTAATTTCCAGATTCTCTAATGGATTAAGTTGTGTGCCTTTGCTTGGACATGTAAAATTTGAAAGTTAATGTTAAATTTATGATGATTTTGTAAACAATGGTTAGCCTGTCAGTGTGAAATTCAGGGCTACCGAGCCGTATACAATCGTATACCGTACCGCTTCTTGCCCATTTAATAGCGCCTTACAATCACTATCTTCGATTACTCCAAAATTTACCAATAAATGAAAAGAACGAGAAGTAAACTTTAACCTAACAAGCTGATCCTACCCTCCAGTCATGGAGGATTTACATACTAAACATACATGTGCAACTTGTTACCACGCGAACGAAATCATCAGATTTAAGAAATCCTAATGACGAGAGATCTGGAAATTTTCTATCGATACGGAAATAATTTTTCAAGAAATTATAATATTCAAGCATTGAGATTGGAGTCGACTTTTTAAATTTCCAAAACAGAAGCGGTTGTTGAATTCAGGGCGATTTTGCACTTTGGTTTAAAAGAAAATTATATAACTTTGTATTGCACAACCAAATTTTGAAGTCAGGATCTGGTAAGTTTGAGGGTGTTGATGGCATTTGTGGAGTTTGAGGAGAATCGGCGAAAAGTATGGGATTTGAGAAAGTTGACCGTATTTGGGGTTTGGTGGTTGGTGACATTTGGGGCGTAATCTCATAAAAATTTCAGCACCTTCTGATGCTGTATTCTAAGACCGGGTTTCTGGAAAGCTGTCGTGACGTTTCATTGTGTTGCTACAATGAACTATAATTGGTTACAATTATCCAAATACAATTGTATCTGCAATCCCCTTCATCCGAAAAGTGTCGAAGATACGAAGAAACAAGAAATTTGTCATAAGTACCAAATTCGAAATCTTCCAACGATACGTTGCAGAAATGATTGTCCAAGGTAATATGAAAGAAGTTAGAAGACGTCCTTATCTCTCAAATTTATGTTTTGATAATACACATCGAAATTGATTCTTAGAAAGGATTTTCTTCACCGTTTTGGTGTTGCAATTTTTGACATTGGAAATTCTTCTAAAAAGGGGCACTTAATTCGCAAAGAAGTCTTTCTTAGTTTTGGCGAGTAGACGATAAGTTAAGGACTCTCAGTTCTAAAGTTAAAGGGGGTTGGAAGGTGAAGCGGTATTGCTATGGAAGAGTGATCGGATAAATTTCTCACATCTGAGGAAATAAGACAGGCTGTCCTGAGCCCACTATTGCCGATATACAAGCGTGTTTCGATGAATGGCACTCTAGCGAGTAGCAACGCAAGATGGATGAATGCGCCTCGCTGAAGAATCGCAAAAAAACCGGGAAACGGGTACGTGACTTTCGTCCTCGACTACGTAATTCGATGTAATCTTCGTACAAAAATTATTTCCACCAAACCGAAGATGGGAAGAAAGATTAAATGGAAGAACAAATGGATGCATTACAAGAGCACTTTGTACCAAAAAAGAAACCATGGCACACATTTCATCGGATCCAGCAAATCAAGGAAAGCAATCTGAATTGGAAAATTAATAAAAGACAAGCAACCTAAATACATATGCAGAATAAGCACTTATACAGCTTAATAAAATGCAGCAATATCAACTACGCCACTGTCAGTTATGGAAATTAATGAAGAAATCAACGCCATCAAGCGTTCCAACCCAGCAGCGTTTAAGCAACGGGTATCAAGGGAAAACGTGGAGGCATAGAAGGAAGGAAAGTAATTCAAACGTCATGGATGTGGTTCTTATATATTCGAGGGTCATGCCAGTCTATGGTAATACCTGGATGTCATGGAGAAAACATCAAATCATTTTGCCAAATATTGTAGATCAAAGAAAGCACACCATATTCATTAGATATTCATGATATATTAGATACTGGCATACAAAGTATAAATCAAGGTCCATTAGATGTGAGGACATGTCTTTTATTGAAAACTCAAAATCTTTTGGTTATACGTTCTGAAACTTGTCCTTAGTGGACGTTTTGAATTTCGTGCTGCTTCTGCGTTTAGCTAAATAATGTAGCCATCAGCAGTGCTGCATCTGAAGATTTTCTTTGATAATAAGTTCTGCATCCTCTATTTTCTGAAAAGTTACCAGGTTTGAGCATCTCACCGACGATATAAATTATCTAATCCGCATGTCTTCAAAATGATACAAGCTTCCATCGAGTTCAGCGTAAAGTTCTTTAGTTGTTGATTTCTCACTTATAGTTCGTAGTTTTTTTCAAAGTTGCAGATTTGTGATGAAATGCACATCTCGCTACCCTTGGTCACATTGCTACAAAATCTACATCGCACTCCTTCAGTTGACGCTCTAATTCAATATTTTCAAATCCTCCCCGAAACCAATAATACCGGCTACGCGACAAATATTCAGCATCTATTTAATTTCCAACTTGCACACGCATGCACACGTCTTTATAGTAACACTACATATAACACTTTTCAGTTTAGCTCGGCGGATGTTCCCAGAAACCGCCTCTGCGGTCCCTATCATAAATTCAATTAAAAACGCTATCCGAACTGACCCGAGGTGTACCAATCGTTACTCAGGCAGTAAAATCGAGAATTTTAGGTTAGCGCTATCGGACACTTTTAAAATTAAGGCAATAAAATAACTAGCGAATTGCCTAGATTTTCCGAACGAAATAACACAACAGCGCCCCGGGCATTTTATGCATAGCAGTATCGTATAGATTCCAAAGGTGGCGGTATTAGAAAGCTTATATTATATGGGCTTTTCACTTCGTTATCGAGGATTTCCTTTTTTCCCCGCTTCTTCGCTTCGTCCAGAAATAAATAATTTCGGCTGAGACGTCGCGTTACGCTTAATTCTTATTTTCACGCCGCCGCTCGACGAACGTTCATCTGTTATCTCTCCTTAATTTCGTCGTCCTTAGTCTCCGTTTCGAAGCGAAACATCGCCTCACGTCACGCGCCATTAAAACTCGCTCCGGCATCGAACAGAAGCCGCGATACCTAATGTAAGTACGTGCGGGTACGTGAGACCTCCGAGACTGAACGGCACATAAATTCGACACCGATTTCGAACGCCGCCGCCAATTAATGGTAATTATAAAACAGGAGTCGTCGAGCAAAACAGCGAGGGAAGACTCGAAATAAACAACGCCGAGCAGCTCGTAAATACATCGACGGATGGATGGGTACATAGTTGGGGCTTTCTTCGTCGCAATGGAAGTTACAGTCCGATGCAGAAGTTTGGAAAGTTTTGTGTTGATGCTTTAAAAATGTGGTGGTCTTTAAAAAAATCGAAGGAAAACTTAAAATTGGAGAAAACGAACTTATTCCCAGTGTCGGAAACTTCGATTTTAATCCGTCAGGGTCTTTAACCTTCCTATACTCACGTAAAAATGACGTATACTATACTATATAAGTCGGTCTCACAGACCGTATGCGGGAGTATAGGTAGGTTAAAGGGCACCAGAAGTTGTAGTTCTCCCTCGACTCGTACGTTCGCTGTTTCGTGCTTCCTTTTATGCCGGATGTTTCGAAGCAAATCCAGAAACAAATAGTTAGGTCCTTAAGACCCATGAAGATACGAAAAGAAAGGAACACGGCACTTTGGAAGTATGTGGCTGCTAGATTATCTCCGATGAGATCTGTTTGCAAGCAACGGGTGTGGCTCAAAGTTAATTTTCGACAAAAAGTGTCACCGATTATATAATTAAAATATGGGGACCACTGATTCGGTAAATGTGCAAAATAAGCGGGAAGACGAGGGGACTTCGTATTTACTCAAATAAACAAAGGAAAGGATTGAGCTCGTTTACTCGAATTTTGTTATAGCCATCGAAAGAACTATTGCGCACACACTGCGCGTTATAACGCGTGAACACACTGTTGCTAAAGTAGACGAAATCTTGCTGATCAACGAATTACGCGCGTACTCAAAGGGCGGAAGAGGAGATTGTACAATTTTATACATTGTATGCGAAGTAGTTGTCACGTCCAGTTAATTTAATAGTGATCCTGGGCGGCTTTGGATGAGTCCGCTTCCGACTTTCTAGTACGACCAGGCCTCCAGCAGAAATCCTCAATGGATACGAAGCGGAGCTTTTTCTATGGTTTTACGACAATTTGATCAGATACGGGTGTTTTGACTTTACACTTGACAAGTAGTCCGACTGCAACTCGCACCTTTTCTGCCGACATTGTCCTATACGCACCAGTTATCCTAATGCCTTTGAATCCTTGTGAGTTTTTAAACAAACTTTTTGTTGTTTTCTACTCAGTGCTATACAAACGCCTCTCCCCCCTCCCCAATAGAATATCTTGGAGTGTATCGCGCTTGCCACGATTTTTCTCGTGGACGTTCTGGCTCCCCTGATCTGTTGACAAATAACAGCTATGACAAAATTGTAACGGTTTCCTCTGCCCTCTCTACTGACGTAATAATAATAATAATAATAATAATAATAGGTTAATAATATATTTCGTTCCATAAGATACAAATGTGTACAACAAGTCAGATGTACAATTTCACGCAAGCAAGCAAGCAAGTGTATATAATCACAATGAACCCCATAAACAATGCAATAAATCGTAATGAAAAGAAAACGCGCTCAATCTCAATCTCCCTGATCGAGCATGCGAAGAAGTCACCGATTCTATTTTGTTGTATAATTTGTGACAATATCATCGACTCAAGTACCGACTCTTGGTGGACGCAGTTGTTTATACTTATTCGCTTGGTATCCTCTTTCGCCTTTGCTAGCACAACTCTTCGGTTCTCATCTCATGAAGTACAAGTCGCAACTTTTCCTGATCTAGTTTGCTCGCTTGCCAGCCTTTGTTCTTCACTTTGGCTTTATATGCCCTGCTCTCCTTTTACATTTCTTCCGCAAATTATGCTTCTTCCTAAGCATTTCCTGCGATGGCTTGACATTTCATCCATCCACCAGTATCCTGATGTTCCCCTCGAGACGGGTTCGCTTTTCGGCTTTGTCTTATCGCACATTTTTGCTGGCTTATTCGAGAAGTCTCTAGCAAGTCTCTTCAACTTTTCGGTTCTCATCTCATGAAGTACAAGTCGCAGATTTTCCTGATCTAGTTTGCTTACTTGCCAGCCTTTGTTCTTCACTTTTCCTTTCAATGCTTGCTCTGTTTTCTACATTTTTTCGTAAATTCTTCTTCTTCGTACGCATTCCCTGCAACGGCTTGGAATTTCCTCCGTCCACCAGTATTCTGATTTTCCCCTCGAGGCGGATTCTCTTATCGGCTTTGCGTTATCGCACATTTTTGCTAGATTATTGGACAAGTCTCTAGCAGACATCTGTTAAACTCGTCGTGTCTTATCTCATGAGGTATCAGTCGCAGCTTTCCCTGATTTTATTAGTTGACTTTCCAGCCTTTGTTTGTTTCAGTTTGTCTTTATATGCGCGCTCTCTTTCTACCATCGCGTCGAAAGTAATGTACAGTTATAATCACCTCGCTCACTTGCCATTAGTCACTTTGTCGTTGGACAATTGGTCTCGCTTCAGCCTTTGGTTTTCTTCTCTGTTAACCATATTACTTACTTACCTATACTATAAATGGAACGGCACTACAAACTGCGCATAGGGTAGACCGAGGACAATTGAAACATTTCTGCTTGTTTTTTTTCTCCGGGACTATCGTAAATTTATAAATGTTCATTGAGTTTAAAGAGAGTATGACTAATTATGTTTCTACTTATACAATTCCATTGATCTATAATAATGTCAACAGTGTTTTGGTGTGTTTCACCCGTTCATTGTGTGATGTTCATTGTGCACTGTTTTGGTATTGTACAGTGTTCGTTCTGTGATGTTCGTCCTAGGAATTAGCCGGATTCACTAGTGATACTGAAATCCCCAGTTTTCCATTGTGGATGGAAACTTAGTTGCCGAAATACGTATCTGGATTTTTCAGAAAAGTGTGGTAAGGGTAATTTTATTTATTTTATATATCATTTTAGCCACAGTCTCATTATTCTTATTTATAATAGTGTACTAAACAGATATTTAAAAAATACGTTAGCTTATGAAATGCATTCTCTTTTGGGCAGTTGTTATCACCTTTTCTGTGGTTCTTATGTTCTTCTAGTAGTGTCGGTTCCTCGTAGGCTGGACGGATACTACTTTATTATTCCACCGAACATTAGGACCGAAATAACCGTTTCAATTGGTAGAGGTAATCAATCTGAAAATCACGGGCGATTGTGAAAGGGGAGTGAACGTTAAGAAAAAGAGTACCACAGTTACAGAGAAAGAAATTAGCGGCGGATAGAATCTGGCATTAAAACAAAAATAAACGTAAATTTTGAAAATATAAGAACACAGCACCATACATCACACACCTACGCGTCTATCACACACACTCTCTAATTAGCGACGACTGGTTATTAATAGCCCATCACTAGAAGCGCTACAACCAATCCAATCCAACAGCTTGTATGTATCCTACATACTTCATTCCTCGCGAAGTGCGATCGCGATATCAACCGACTTTACGATCGCCGAAGCGGAACTCGTTACGTCCGTATAGGTGTGTAT
The DNA here is from genome assembly GCA_038088585.1 of Chrysina gloriosa. Lineage (NCBI taxonomy): Eukaryota > Metazoa > Arthropoda > Insecta > Coleoptera > Scarabaeidae > Chrysina > Chrysina gloriosa. The sequence goes on along the minus strand of CM076094.1, from coordinate 5,733,746 downwards.
AGGCGCTACCTCGTCGGATGTCATCTGTTATTTTCATTAAACGCTCGGAAGAGAATTCTTCGTTCGCTAATAGGAAACCGGGCAAACTGCATAATACGCCGGAATAGCGCGCGCATTAACCATTAAATTGGCAATTACTGTTAGTTTCGGCGGAGCGGAATCGCTCCTGTTGAACAGCTGAATAGTCGAACGCACATCGAGAGTGTCACGGGACGCTCCCGTCTGAAACGTTTCCGATCTGCGGTGGTCTTGTCTCCCTAACGGTTTCGCGTCCAGTCCGTGAGGATGTGGAAATACGACGTCCGGGAAGGGATTGGGAGTTTTGACAGTGGTGGTTGTGGTGAAGTAGACGGTTGCAATCACATCTGGTGTCTTGGACATTGGGCGTTAGTAATTTCAGATCCATTTGGATGAGTGACACCTAACAAAGTCTGTTTGGAAGGAATCCAGTCGTTCTCATCATCATCTTCTTCTTCATCAGACCTTCAGTGCCCTTTCAGGCGTCGGATTGGGGTTCTAGTTCTTCTCTTGTTCACTTTTTCCATCCTACCCTGTCTGCTCTAGTCTTCTGAGGTCCTCTAGGGTTTTTCGTTTTTCCTTCCCATATCGTTCTCAACATAAAATCCGAAATTGCCTTCATCAAAGGCGAGCACTGCTTGCCTTCAAACTTAAAGTTCTAATAGCTGGCAAGTACATTTACTAATTCATCCTCGTCCTCATTAAAATAAATTTCACATGCTACGGTATTCTTGCGACGATTCCACTTAACCGCGATTTTCCTAGAAGCCGGAATAAACTAAAACGAAGTCAATTGAAATTTCTATCTACCTATCTACGTAAATATCCACCTTAAATAAGCTGCCGGAAACGAAATTTCCATTAAAACGCAAGTAAGGAAATATAAACTGTTTGAGGTAAACTTCGTAACCTGAACGCATTCCGAAATTGCTTCTCGGCGTTACCGATAAAACGTCGCGAAATATATCTCGAATTTAATTAAGATTAAATTAATAAACAAATAGGTGCAGCGAAGTCGCTTACCCACACACCCTCGATCTTATAAAGCGCCGTTAAAGTGCAACGAGGCGCCGCTCCTCCCGCGTTGCGTTCTTTATGCTCGGGAGCAGTCGAAACGTGTAATTCGAATTAGATTATTCTATTAAGTTTATGTACTGCGAGCGGCGCATTTTAATACCCGGCGGCTTTTAATCCCGAAGATGGGAATCCCCGGACGAGTAAACCGACCGAATCGCGACTACCGTCTAGGTACGTAAGTGAATGGGAAAAACGTCTTTCGGTATTTACGTTTACTTCAATTGAATTATGACGTCGAAATCGATGGCGGAAATGTGTATAAAATACAGAAAACTTTACTGACCTTCAACATTTACTTAGGGAATGGAAATTGTATTAATTACTTGTTTAATTGCATCCAGCCATTTGAGAGACTATACCGGATGATCTATTAGGAGTCACTACTTCTGAACCATATAAATGTTGTTTCAATTGAGCAAGCAACAGTATTTCCAGCATAGACTCATTATTCTTCGTCAGAGAATTCGCCATATTTCACAAAGTTTTCTCCTTCACACTTACGTGAGGTTATATTCCAAAGTGGCTAGAGACGAAGTTTTAGCAGAAATTTGATTTTATGATATAAGATTTTTCTGAACTCCTTCGGTCCAATTTACCTAAGAACTTTTCTTCTTCATTTACTGCAATAAACGCAACAGCCAAGTCTGAAAGTTCTGAGGAAATAAGTGGTACGCGTGAAACTCGAAATCTGTTCTGGCCCCTTTGTTTATAACCACATCCACAAAGTTGGAAGGGAAAAATTTGTGACAACTAGGAGCAGTGAACTGCAAGATACGGGGGATATAAATTATGTACGATATGAGTTTCGTTGTAATTAAAACCTTCCTATACTCACGCATACGGTCTGTGAGACCGATTTATATAGTATAGTATACGTCTTTCATTTTGACGTGAGTATAGGAAGGTTAAGAAAACAGGAAGATTATGCAGTGTAAAGTTATCAAAGTTTGATCCTTTTTCTTCATACTCAGGTGAGGTTATACTACAGAAACTGAATAGAAACTGTTTCCCGCGAAAATCGTAGTTTATACAGCAATTATAACGCATAAATAGAACATTTTTCTGTTTCAATACAGTTGACTTTCTAAGAAAATACTTTCCATGATAACACCAACCGAATTTGACAAATAATCTTCGTTTTGTTTCCGAGAATGAAGCGCATAATAGGACACGTGCGGTTAATTTCTCGCGCGGAAGATAATGGAAGAAGATAATGGGCTTTTTGTATATCGTCTCAATAAAATTAATAAAACAATTTCAGGCCAGCTCACTTTGGTATCAACTTAGATCCATATACACCAATACAGTATTGCAATAAGGTGGCATGTCAAACCACGTGATAGGAACTTATGAATCGGCAGTTGTTTTGAACGCCACAAAACGTTCATTTTAACTTTGTCAACTTTAACATAAAGGATACGGAAATATATGTTTCTTGGTTTCGAAATTTTGTTTAGTAAAGGGAACAAAATAAAATTATGTACATTTTATTTAAGTTATGTATTTGTCAAACTTCATTAAAAAATATGAAGATATACGAAATATTCAGTATTTCAACTTTCAGCATACAAGTTGTATACCACTACCTTCATGCCCCTACACTTCCTATTTGCGACCAAATAAGTTTAGTTCCTTTCGACATTGCACTAATTATGGAGGTGGTGGTAGCCTTCTATTTCCAATTTTTGAAAATAACACGCAATTAAATATGACTTCTATTTTTAGCTGCACTTAATTCTTAAATAACACCTCTAGAAAAAGCAATTTTCAATTTATAATGACCAATAAATTTATATAAATGATATGTATTACCTGGAAGAACACAATACGGTTGCCATTTTCCGATATAAAAAACGTTCGCTTTAGATCATTAATATTATCGGTTATTTAAAAGTACCTCTCTGTTGAAAAATCGTTTGTATGTATGAGCTCTTACACTGTGAGAACCTTCAACATTTATTTTTTTAGTCACTTTATTTCACATAAGAATAAGGAGACTGTGGCTAAAATAATCTATAAAATAAATAAAATTACGATGTGGTGTTCGTCTTGGGCATTAGCCGGATTCGCTAGCGACACTGAATTCCCCAGTTTTCCACTGAGGATGGCAATTTAGTTGCCGAAATACGTATCTGGATTTTTTCGGAAAGGTGTGGTAAGGGTAATTTTATTTATTTTATAGTCATTTTATTCTTGTGAATTAAGTAACGATGCGCCAACAAATTTTATTTGTCCTCTATAACTTAAGTATATTTGCGGCCGATGGACACTAACAAGAGATTCCTGAGAAGTAACTTGTAAAGAATTCTTGGACACTGCCAACTTGTTATTACTTGAATTTGTTTCCTAAAAATCACGTACGATAACCAACCTCAAAGTGCAAAGCCGTCACTCAAAGTACCAAGAAACTAGACTTGACTAGACTGAACCACTATTTCAATATTTTGGTTTGAGTTGCCAACCTGTCTTTTCTCAAATGCGCATGTGCAACTTCTAGTTTGTATAAATTCTTGTAAAGAAATACAATATGCACCAGTTCTCCTGACAAAGTTTCAAGTTAAAAGTCGGACTTCTCCATTGCAACTGTCCCCCTTTAACGCGAACAATTATGGGAGAAAGAAAGACAGAAAGAAAACTTGTACAAGAACTTTTTGTTAGTGTCTATCAAGCTTTAAGAATGCTGCGTATGTACAGAGAGTCAAATACAGGAACGCTAGTCAAGGTTAGGTGCGCACTGGCAAAATGTAAGTTTCCGCAGCAACTGTGCTCGATGCTCGTACGATCATAACCACTAGGTAAATGAGGTGCGCTGTGGAAGCTTACATTTTTCCAGTGCATTGCTGACCTTGAAGTGCGTTCCTATATTTGACTCACTATACCGTCGTTCTGTCCCGTTTGCGTTAAATAAAAGGGCACTGACGAACTCCTGGGTGGGAAACTTGGCTCGCTGACTTTTTCTTTGTTCATTGTTAGTCACTGGAATGATATTTAAGAGATATTTCCTTCAAGATACTGTAATAGCCAGGGCTAATCGCTACAGCCACAAATTGAATGATGAATTAGAAGGGGAACGCTACGTATCTACGCGTGTGTGTACTAAGAACTCATCTTGACATACATAGTTCCTATTCGCTGTATATAGATTTGTTGGAATAATTATATCTCGTTTAGCATCCGTTCTTCATATTTATATATGCATGTACCACAACTTATCAATTTTCTAACCGTCTCGCCCATAATTCACTACGAAGAAAGCGCTAAATCTAAACCTCCTATCTAAACGATTCCTTTCGATTTCAAATTTAATACAGCCAGACGCATCCACAAAGTTATCCTCATCACGTAACCGCCAGCAACCCCCATATAAACTAACACGTGCGTCCGATACGCGTCTCGGGAACGACTTCGACGATATCGAAAAGCCCTCGTTTGCCCCCACGTGGCCGCGTTTGACTTGCGGTCGAGCTTTGAGATACGGAGGCAATAGTATCAAAGGCGGCGAGATTGGCGGCTCCTTTAAACGTCTCAGCTTTGTTTATGAATCGTGCTTAAATATCTTCCGTTTTATATATTTACATATGTGTAGGCGCGTATATGTTGTCTATTTGTAGTTTAATGGCGGTTTCTTTCGGGGAGATCTCGTCTATAGTAAATGTGATTATCGTCTTGTTCGGTAGTAGTCCAGGCCAATAAGGTTTACTTATGCGGTATGCCTCGGAACGCAATTACAGGGAATTGATTTGAATTTCCTCGATTTTTTTTAAATTTCTGATGCTAAAAAGTAAAAAGTTTACCCTTTCAAAATATCCACTAATAAGTTTTTGTTCGTTATAATAATACCCTCCTGACCATGACGTATTATAGTAGTGCTATAGTAAACTCTTTTTACACCTATAGTTATTTATCTCTGGAACATTATATTTAATCGCAAATGGCAATTAGAAGAAAAGTGGGAGACGATATGCAATCATTACGTGCGATGTTTAAGAAATATTTGTGGAAATAGTGTTTTTGCCGTTCAGCTGAAAGATATAGTCGATCACTGAAACCCATTTAATTTTTGATGAAAATATGTCTTTAGGAACTCGCCAAGAAAAATTCCGTGCAAACCGCAATAACGAAGGTAGATTTGTCGAAATGTTAAGAAAGAAAGTAGCTGATAACAATATTTTTCGTGTCGAGCAGAGGGTGATGCAGATGCATTAATCATACCAACTGCAATTAATATTGAATCAGAAAATGTTGTTTGTTGCTGAAGATATTGATGTTGATGTTTAACGCAAACCGAACCGAATTTGAAGAAACTTTCCGAAGGATCCCAATTTAGGGCCATAAGGAAAGCGACGCCATCAAAATCCACTTTCAAAGCCGCAGACTGGCTCTGGAGAAATATTGTGTGCTTTCTTGGAACCTCTTATGGATATTAAGGAGTTTTACGTCGAAATGTATATTACAATTAAGCATCACTCGAGCTCGAAGCGGAGACTTCAACGGGATAATTAAGCGGTAAAACGTTTTTAACTGCAACGTAGCCATAAATAACCGGTAAGTTACGCGTCCGAGACGCTACGAACATCCATCTCGTCTAAATTACAATACGATGCACGGCGGCGGCGGCGGCGACGGCAGTACTCTAATGTTGAGAAAAATCAAGAAAATTTATCGGGAATAATAGATCATCCGTCGACGAAGATATTTCTTTCATCATTCAACGATTCAAACGATCCTAATTTCGAAAGATCGTCCCATCGCGGACGACGTACGATGATAAATGGTCGGTTTTATCGATAGCTGCGTCGTTAGAGGAGATGGATGCTCCTTCTTAATTAAGACTTTGACGCGTATCTACCGTGATTATTAGCGAAAGCTTTTCGCGCGAAACGGGTAAAAATCCCCGTCGGTCCGTTTCATTGGAGGGATTACCGCGCGAATTGCATTAGCGCCTTGCTTTCGCTTGATGAACTAAAAATAAGAGAGACCGGACGAAATTCGTCCCGAGCGTGAATTATTTAATACGTACCGAGCTAAATAACTAAACTACATTAAGTCGGGCGCGAAGAATTCCCAAGATATATCCCGTATGGGGGTTCCGGGAGAGCGCCATGTGTGGGAGTCGAGATTGAACGCACGAAGTTCGTAGTCAAAATAGGCTTACAGCTAGCCGTACTAGCCAGGCAGATCTTAACAGGTGTCTTATAACTGAAGGGAAATGTAATTAGCTCGGAATGGAGATTATGAAGTAGGAGCAAGTCTTAATGACGTTAATGAAGGTGAGTGGCTATTTCCGTTAGGAAGAAATGAATAATGGGGGAGGATAAGAAATCGGGAGTGAAGTTGTTTGCGTTGATCTCATAATGGGAAATTTAGGAATAATATCAATCTAAGAAGAGCTTGTCCGATACCATTCAAAATTTGTCCAGAAACCAGGACTTATTCTACGAACTCACCACATAAGAACTTCTACTACCACCACTTATATTACCAACAACCCGAGACCTGTCCATCTTTTTCGAGGCCGGAAAGTTAATTCCAATAACACCCTTAGTCATCCATTAAGTCGCGTGTACCGCGCCACGTAGAAAGAGCATGTATTAATTCCTTTGGATGGCGTGTTAGTTGCAATCCTAAAGTTGAAAAAGTGCTGCAATCAATGTCTAAACTGGATCCCGCAGATATCATGGTAAAATCCCTTAGACTCGCCTCGAGATGGGGAACGCTCGGGAGATGGCAGTGCTAGCTCACCACTTATATGTCTGATACTTGCACCATCTTAGTAATTGACTGGGGCAGCTGTTCGCCCACCAATTTCCAGACTGGACCCCACAGCTACTACCGTAAAATCTCCTGAAATTGTCTAGTCGTGCTAGGGGTAGATCACTACCGATCTGCCCAATGCTCTCACCCTCCCAAGAGTTGATTTCGACAGCTCTATAGAGTAGCCCGCGAGCGTGGAGATTTGTAGGTCTTCACGGAATTGGGTATTTCGGACAATGGGTGTCAGCGATAGTCCTTAGAATCTCAATTTCTGCCACAACCAAGCTATTTATGTGATTCTCCGATACAAGAGACCATGTCAGTGCTTCATGCGTTTGAATGGGTCGGAGCAATGTTTCTAGGACAAAATATACTGACGAAAACATACTGGGGTAAAAATATACTGGGTCAAAATATACTGAGCCAAAATATACTGGACAAAATATACCGGACAAAACATACTGGACAAAATATACTGAACAATATATACTAGGGTAAAAATATATTGAGAAAAAATATACTATATGTTGACCCAGTATATTTTTACCCGAGTATGTTTTGTTGAGTATATTTTGGTCAGTATGTTTTATCCAGTATATTTTGTCCGGACACCGGAGCAACACCTAGGAAATAATAAGCAAGGCACGTAGCTCCAGTTCAGACGTAGTGGGGTCAGAATTTTTTAGATTTTAGATCTAGATAAGTTCAAAGTTAATAAATCAATATATAACAACAAAGAATAGACAAACAAACGAAACTTATAATTTAAAACTTGTCATTACATTTTGTTCACGTGAACGCATAACTCCAAAAATTAATGAACGATTCAGCGAATATGTGAGTATCAAATGAATCGAATGGAAAAAGCGTTTAATGGAGTACCACAAGCACAAATCTGGAAAATACTGAGAGAAAAAAAGTGCCGGACAAATTAATAAGAGTAATAAAAAGTCTATACAGAAATAATTACAGCTACATGAGGACTAACAATATGAATTCAACTAAATTTAAAATAAGAGGGGCACTACGACAGATCGGTGTCATGAGCTCGCTTCTTTTATCATATTTATGGACAGTATCATTAAAGAAGGCATAGCAAAAACGGAAGGTCTTCCCATTGGATATAGGAATCTGAATACGGTAAAGATTTCTGTATGCGCCTTTGCGGATGATTTCGCTCTTATGGCCAGCAGTCATAAAGAACTTGAATTGAAAGTTAAAATATGGAAGAATACACTAGATAAGCATCAGATGAAACTGAATTTAAAGAAATCAAAAGTAATGGTTAATGTTAAAAAAATCAGGGCCTCAGAGGAAGTCTGGTGGGACGCCAATTCACACCATTCTCGAGGTGAAAGGATAGTCCCCAATAGTCCCTTTGCGTACAATGTTATCAATTTGGCAACACCTGCCCAACGACCGCGGTTCTCCATCTTCCCAGGAAAGAATCAGGTAAGATTTTTACCAACTGATTCCGCAAGAACCATTTCGAGAATAAATTCGCCGTGTCAAACGCAGTCGAATGCATTGGCCATGTTCAAGAGCAGCGATCCAGTTATCTGTTGCCCACCAAAGGCATATCTGGCGGCTCCTTTTAGACCAAAGACTTACCAGCACCATTCTCACTCATAATTTATTTATTTTGTTCTATAAGAAACGATAGTGTTGAGGAGGTATTGTATTCCTTTAATGGTGATCATAATAGATTAAAATTTACATATAAGATGGAATCTGGTGGTTCATTAAATTTCCTGAACGTGACAGTCATGCACCATAACGCAATTGTAAAAACGAATTGGCATAAAAAGTCTACCAATACAGAATGACATCTAAATTAGAATTTAAGTAGTGTATATATAACATCCACATCTCTTAGGTTTTTGATTCGAGTTTTCCCTAGCACTTGAACAGAATTGTTAAGGTACATTCATCTAGTCATATTTTCGCTGATGAAGGTGTTCCGGAAACGTTTGTAAACGTTCTGAGAATATATGAAGCTATTATTTCAATCGCTCTTGTTTATTTGACCTAATTGTGGTAGAAAACTATCATACAAGATAAGTATAAAATCACGAAATATATATCCAGTTAATAACTCATTTGTATTACACAAACTAATCCAGGATATGCCCCCTTCCCTCTTCTTCTTCTCATACTCGAACTCTCGTACTCGAATTTGTAGACATATTAACCGTGACATCTTCGTCTTAAATTTCAAAGCAGACACGACCGATCGTCCGATTTCATTCGCCGGATTAACATCTGGGTCTTATTTCCGAGGGGGCCATTTGTTTTAGATAAATGCGTATTACGTACGTTTCTCTTAGAACGTACAGACGTACATACGAGCGGATTATCCGCGTCCTCTCTCCTTCGTATTTTTAATAGACGAAGCGGTGGCAACGAACGATGACACCTAGGCCGTCAAAACTGAATTCCCAGACCGGATATTTTTACGGACGTTTTGTAAACGGGGAGTCGGTATTGTACGGGGACGTCTAACTGCATTCCCGCGCCCCGCCATGATTTATCGCGGTAACATATGCGCAATTTGTTACCGCAGGGTTAATTATTAATACTTAATATGATTTATGGAGGCTTAACGTACGTCGTGGATGCGGTGGAAGGTCGCAGTTTGCAGCTTGACGTTGCATTGTCTTACCTCGGTATGTACGCAAGTAGTGAGGGTCTTTGTCCTCATAGCAAGCTAATAAGAATCGTTTTAGTTGAAAAGTGATCGAAGTTGGTATACTTTGACATTAACTTTGTTGTTGGTTATATGAAATTTAGGAATAATCTTCTTTGATCATCTTTCGTTTTCAACTTCGAGTTAAAACTGGGATGAATTTCCGTTTATAATTTCAATTCCAAGTCGTAAAATTTTCCGTCAACGCCGAAATTTAGCTCGCTCCACGTAAAAGGAATCGTAACACTTGAAGGCCGGTGTTCTTTTGGGCAGTTTCTTCGATTGTTTTGCTGAAGCCGTCACGAGAACAGTCTGAGGCTTGGCCTATTACTATAAAAGCCCGCGGAAAACAATCATCAATCTCTTGATTTTCTACAGCATCCGAACTGACGTTTACAGCCTTTTCCATCCTCGACGCCGCGCCGTGCTAAAGTCTTCAAAGTAATGTTTGCCGTTCAAGTGTTAGTTAAATTCGCGTCCCACATAGTCTTCGAGAATGTATGGTAAAGAAGGTAACTCCATTTCTTTTCTTCATTTTCAGATGTTACTTTGTTTATATTCATCGTATTCCGTATATCTATAGAGCACGTGTCCGCGCAGGGATTATTCGACCGCTTCGTGTACGTAGTTTCCGTGGTCGTAGATGCTTCTTCGGCTTCTTCGACTTATCAGTCACCCGTGGTTACCTTTACGACGAGCGCGCTGTCATAAAATTTATAACAATTTTGTTCTTTTGTAAATGAAACCTGCAATAATTGTTTTATGAGTGCTAGTTCGTCAAATTAACATTCCCTTACCTACAAACGTGACACATACGTAGACTTATACGAAATTTTTTAATAACTCAAAATGAATTTTTTTATATTTACTGAGCTTACATAATACGTTGGCATGTTTTTTTTTAAATGTATCGAAAACCTAAGACGAATTTTCTTGAAAAATCTACTACTTAGTTTGATGAAGGAACACATGAAATCTAGGACAAAATAGACTTGTTTACCAAATTGTATTTCTATCTTCTTGAAAATAAGTGTGCAGTATCACTTATAGGTCAAAATTGTGAAAATAATTCAGAAGCAATACGTGGAGGATGTGGTCAATGTATACCAAAGCGAAACAGGACAACCGCATCCATGAAGTGTCACAAATGTTCAAAATTTATCTGTAAAAATGATCCTGTTATTGAAAGGCACTGCTCTCAATGTTACATTTCAGAAAATTCTGGAAATGATTAAATTAAATTATATTTATTATAAGATAATTATAAAGAATTGTAGTATCCACACTTTTCGGTTCCATCTCCAATGACCTGGTAATAAATTTCTTTGTTGGTTCTTCATTGCCCTTGCACTTTGATTAGTATGAATTAAGTAGTAGTATGAATGAGGCTTTAGTCGGTGATCACCTGCTCGATTAGGCTCAAGAAGCAACATCAACTATTCTTTATTAGCCTTAGAGTCCGGTGCAAGTTATTCTTGTAGTGAAACGTCAGTTCTCTTTGGCAACCTTTTCCAGTAGAGACCAGTTTCGTCTACGTTGAAAATTTGCTTAGCAGAGTATCCACTATGTGCAATAATCTTCTTGAGAATATTCTTAAAATCACCAAGGCCAAGTTGTGGACGTTGGTTACTGATTTAAATTTTTGGAACCAACCTCGACGTGCGTGAAAAATTTCGATAGTGCTGTCAGACAGAAGTAAGTCAGTAACTTTCTAGGTAATGTAAATACAGCCAAAGCTAAGATTTGTTAATAGATTCTTTAGAGATTTATGAATTTAAACAACGACAATATCTCCCTATTTCCGTATAATCCCGCAAATTAGCTTCTAGAATAGCACAGAATTGACGTTGGATTAGTTACAATCGATTTTCTTCGAAGAATATCGTGTTTGTTACAGATTGTGGATCTTCAGGAGACTTATTCTTCTCACGTAACCGCGTCCATTATTACCTCAGCACAATAGCCGATTAAAAAGACTGCGCGAACAATTGCGAAACGAAAACAGACACAGAAAACGGATTCTCCGCCCCTGGATGTCATCCGCAACCGTCCGACACATACATATGTCGAAGCCGTACCACCTAAATACGCGGCGGCGCATCTTCCCATTGTTGCCTTTATGCGTCTTCCTCCTTCGTTCCGTCTTTTTCCCTTTCTATCTCATAACGACATTCATGTTAACACTGGAAACGTCACGGGTCCGATTCGACGGGGCTTCATCGCGTATAGGGGATTTGTGAGGTTGGGCAGGGCGGGGATCCCTCTCGCTCGTTCGTTCCGGGCCCCGTCCGAAGCCGGCGGTAAACATTAGGAGTGATAAAGTGTACAGATGCGGTCTGAATCCGAAGAATACGTCCTCGTTGCCTCGTTCGTCTCTTCCTTTTGTAACGGACTAGATATGACTTACATCGAATTTTCTTGTATTCTTCTTTCGTCTCGTTCTTTCGGCGAAAGGGGTCGAGGCTATACGCCAGGAGACGCGCGCGCCCCAACGATCTAAATCCGACGGGATCTTTTATGTAAATAACACATGTCGCGTCCGCGATGGAGGTAAATTGTGAGAAATAACCCCGGGATCGGGTAAATAATTCCAATTATGCAGGACGAATCGGATGCTCGTCTTTTAGCGATGGAAGCGATCGTGCAGTGTATAACTTCGGGATTGAGGCAGTGTTTGTACGATAATTTGCTTAGAAACTCTGTCGACTATGCGATAATTAATCTTGAATGTTAACTCGAAACAATGGATTCTAAAAGTCGAAGGAATTCGAAGCGTTTCCAGGTAACAAAGCGTCGAGTGTTCGAGTCCAAAAGGAGGAGTTGGATGTCGCCTGCTTGTGCATATATTTTGTAGCTTTTCGTTTTTTACATTATTTATCGCTTTGGAGGCTCTAATTAGAAGTTATTGCATACCACGATTTAGACGCGGCAATATGAAAGATTCGAAATGGATCGCGTGATGTTTCCTTCAGCATTATTAGGAGTAATTGATTTTATTACAAACTTCTTTCAGAGTCCGTCCCCTGTAAGCAATTAGTGCCGCTTCGGAAATAATTAGAGTTCCAACTTTCCTGATAGGACTACATCAAATTGCCCCATTTATTTAAGTTGGGCCGCTCGCCCACCCTAAGGCATACGGCTTGATTCCCCTGCCACCATCAAGTTTCAGCACTGTCAGCGAACACCCAACACCCTACACTCTCCAAAAATTAGCGGGGATTCGACCTCCAAATCCGTCCAAATCTTGAAACCTCAACAAAATTAACAAAAGAAAAACAACAATATAAATCAATAAAACCAAGGAAACGCCCGTTATCTTTCATTTTAATCTATCAACATTCATCAACGATAATAACTTTCTCGGCCAACTCATCTATTTCCCTCACTAATATTTGTCCCCTCCTTACTTTCCCCATTTAGGTACCGCTCCCCGTTCACTCAATTTCTTATAAAATCCCTTCCTTGCCTCAATTCTATTATTCTTATTCTCCCATTTCCTCCTCACCACAATCGCATAATCCATTCCCTTCTCTAAGTTTGAATCTTTTATAATAACCTTGAAAATAACGATGTCCCGTTAACAACTGATAAGCCTTTTCTGACAATGCAATAATCTATCTTCAATCAATCAAAAATCCTATAAACTAATCTCCCTGTAATCTCCGAGTTCCAAATTTCCTGCCAAATTCAAATAATCTCATTCCTTTCTTCATATCTCAAATTTTTTTACCAATGGTTTTAAACGACTCTACTTTTAATTTTTACAAGGCTCACTAGCAAGTCTATCCGCCCTCTCGCCTAACAAATTCTTAAATTCCTTCCTCTCAATTTAGCTATCCATCTCATACACGGCATTTCCATTTGTTCTCTCGTTCTTGCTCCCAAATTCTGCCATATTTCGTGCCACACTCAAAACATCCGTAAAAATTATACCCGCAATCTCACCAGAAAATTTTTTGAACCACCATGGCCACCACCATTTCTTCAGCTCTAGAACTGGTAACACAATCCAATAATGTGATTTGTACTATCGCCATTTTACCATCCTTTCTTGAAAGGTCCGTATACCGCACCTGGTTCTGTTCACTTTTTTTTCTCACTTTTTTATAGAAAACACGAAACTACTGTTGTATAATATAAGTTACAAGTCTAAAATTGGTTCTTACCAGTACATTTCATACTTGTAAATGCTTGTGGTACCTGTAACTTGTAGCAGCTGTCAGAAATCTTAGCAGTCTATCGTAACCCTTTAATTAAATTTACAAGTAAGTTGAATTTTCTTTTGTACAATAATAAATTATAATTTACGATTTCTGAAGCACCGTTAACAGTCATGTGGTCAAGCGATTTCAGCGATGATGAAGGACATATTGTCCTGGGAAGGACGAGAATTTTTAGAGACAGAATAAACTATGGAAGTTTTGAGATGTCATACGAATTCAACGAAAGATTTCGTCTAACTGCACATAAGATGGAATATCTTCTCCAATAAATAAGTATTCAGTTGCAGAGGTCTACCAAAAGAAGTTATCGAGAACTTACCAACGTTGCGCGTTTTACGTTCGACCAGAATGTATCCCGAACAAAGGAATAACCTTTCTGTGCGTTTAGAATTCCCCATGGAGTAACAGTTCCCTGCATTTTTTTTACATTTTGCCCCTTTGATCTCCCTCTTTAAGTGATCAGAAAAACGACCAAAAACGATTTTCCTTCGAGTCGCGTACTTGTCTTAGGAGGGCACAATGTTTGGTCCATTTTATGTTTTAATGTATGTAACTGTTAAAACACTAATAAAACTACCAGTGCGATTCTGTTGATTAAAATTACACCAACACGTGCGTAATACTGTACACTAAATACGTCACTTGCGTATGAAACGTGAATTCGACTTGTAAAAGTGTCGCTACAAGTGTTGCCAAATCACAAGCCTCGTTAAAATTTTTGGGAAACAGAATTTAAATAAGGATTCTCCTAAATTAACAGATTCACATTGGATTTGTGCTTTAGCATGTTCTTTGGATATTTTCACACATTTTAAAGAATTTAACGTATGTCTACAGGGAAAAAATATGTTCATGATCTAATAAAAAGGTTAAAATCGTTTCATATCAAGCTTAGCCTTTTTTTCTGGAAATCTGGCTGAATGCAAATTTGATCATTTTGCAACTTTAGAGACCTTATATCTTTAAATATTTCAAGAGAAATGTTTCACGAATTTAATAACAATATCCTTCAAAAAAAATGGTAAGATTTTATTTATTATCCGAAATTCTTTTTTACATATAGATGACGTTCCTCTTGATACACAATTAGTGTACATGTACACAATGTGATAAATTTTTATATGAGAAACATCGCGAGGAGCAACAATTTGTGCAATTTTTATTAGCAAATTCTTAATTTGTTGTACTAAATTACTTGCATTTATTTATATACAAATTCCGTAATAAAATTTGGTTATTAAATCGTATTTAACATTTCTTTAATTTTAATATTTCGTTCAGCGCGTGAGAAAAGTTCTCTTTCCAAAATGTTGGCCACGCCTGCTTAAGAACCAGTGGCGCCCTTATACATTTCCCGGCTGGCGTGTTAACACATCCTATCGTAAGAATGGACCATTACACCCACAATTCAATACGGCAGCTAGCCATTGTTTCTGCGTATCCACAGGTCTCCACGAGATAATCTTGCGCCATCATCCGGAATCTCTCTCTCGTTTATTGTTATGATATTTTTTTCTTTATTTAAGGAATGAACGGTTGACAAGGAAGTACGTAGAACTCTAACTCCAGATTTCATTTGAACAATATTGTCGGCTGGATGGATGAAGCCGCCTAAAAGAGAGATACATGTCGTTGCTGACCAAAATGCGCTTACTTCCAGATCTATTATTTTGCCTGCGAGCTGGTTTGACTCTGAATTATTCGGAGATTCTATCAGCTGGCTGAGCGATATAGGCACAAAATTGTTACGAAGGGAAAGGATCAGAGGCAAAGCGTATAACAAATCAACTGGAATTGACGAAAGCTTTACAAAATCGCAATAATTCCATTTCTCTAACGGATTGACAAGAAAATGGGCGCCTATGAATACCTTTATGACGTGAAAGAATTAGCCAACCTAATCACTAGAAATCCATATTTCGCCCCCTTACCGACACACAAATCACTCACAACCGATACATACGCGGAAGTAATGAAATTACAATAATTCCCCGCATTTATCATTCGCAGATATTTATGGCTGTCAGTTTCATAGTCGTGTCCACAATCGTTCGTAACAAATTGACTCGAATTATTATTATGAAAGCTGTCCGCTTCCACTAATGAAAGTTCCGATCGTCACCGCCGATATTCACGGCTCATAAATAGTCCATCCTGTCTTTGAAAGGATTAGCGCTCTAATGGCTTCGGTTTTGGGGCGGTATTTGCGGAAATCATGCGGGATATTTTTCCAGTAAACATCCGAGGGTCTAGGGGAGCTTTGTGTACGTCCGCGCTTTTACGGCGAATCGTAACAGATATTCTATCAGTATAATTGCTGGAAATTAAGGACAGATGGTGTTTATTTACGAAATGGATCGCCTTCCCTGGATGTGGGTCTTTTTCGTGTACGGAATGGAGTGGAAATGCTTGCGGACTGAATAAAAATGACCATTTGGTGTGATTCATTTCCAGCCGAGGTAACGTAAACAAGTCGATGTATATTTGTGTACGTTCTTCGCGGAGTGCTCATCAAAAATTTTCTAGATTGTCGAACTTCAATCCGGAAAAGTTCTCTACGAAAGTTCCAGACGATTTCGTTCAATTTCGTTTCGTTCTTTCGAGATAAACAGACCTCAGATCGTTCCTTATTTTCCATCGTCGTAACATATTTATAACACTCCCTTTTTTTTTTTTTATTAAATTCCGCATAATGCGACCGGATAAGAAACAGAGGGCGATTTCGCGAATTCGCTTTTGAATTATAACGGCGTCATCGGGTCGGAAGTAACGGAAAGAAACCGAGCGACCGACGACGACTATACCGCCGGCGCAGGAAAAAGTACAAGAAACAGAACAGAACAAAGCCGGAAAATAAATTCCGAGACGGAACAGATTGTAATTCAAATATATGCGGCATAAATCATTGCCCTCAGCATCTGTTGGTTTTCTTGCGCGCCACCATTGTAGGAATCCACGAGTCCTCGCCTTTAATCATTTCTCTTACGTCTTCGCGCGCCCTCGTGAGATTAAATTTTAGCGAACGAAACGGCCTTTTTATTTTCTTGTTCTCGTCCTCTCCTTCCGGTACGACCTAGTTACCTTTGATACAAAGCATTCGTGTTGGGGATTAGTCAAAGTATGTTTTTGTCGATGTGCTAAGGAACTTGGGATACCAATCAGCTAGGGGAGCTGGATATACAGCTAGGTCCCTTTCGACTTAAATCTCGATTAACTACCCATGATTTACATCCAAGTTTCATAAAATACAAAAACGTAGGAAAATCTGTATTGCACGACGACGCCTTCTAAGAAGTAATGTAACGAAGAACACCAATACATGTTTATCCCCAAGGACGAATTTTCATCGATAATCGCATTTTTAAAGGACTTTACGATCAAGCGCCTCGTCGATATGCAGACGACACGCTCGTCTCTGTCCATTTGCGCATACGGTGATACGTATATACGTATAGACGTCAGAAGCGACAAGCAGGAGATATGTAGGAATATACGAAATTCCGCCTTATTCGAGAGACGAAATCGGATATCAATTTTATTTACATTTTTCCGATCCGGATGTGTGTAGGAAGTGTCGGACAGGCATCCGCTTTTAAAGCGGATTTTCGTTCAGATATAACGGAAAGATTTTCGAAAGTTTTAGTCTAAGTGCACATGCGATATCTGCTTCCGTTATGGTATTAAACACCAAATTCCGTTCGCACTCGTTCAGTTGGATGCTTTTAGCCATGAAGGCGATGTAACTGTGAAATAATGTAAAGACCGATGGAAGCATACAAGAAAAACTTTCAAAATTGTGTCCTTGCCTCCTGTTATCCGGGCATTAAACGATGGTAGTTGCAACCGTCACATGGCCACCAGCTTCGTGTATTGCACGTGAAATACGGGAGAGAAGCACAGCTTCGAAAGCTCTCCTTATAGTATAGGTCGATCGGTCTTAAGATCGGGATCACAACCTAGAGGACCGCAAGCTAAACGGCCCGGAAATGACCTCGGAGCTTTTCTTAATCATCGCAAGACATCACCGCAATGACCAGGACAAGTTCTGAAAAATTTTTTGACTTTAAGAGCCGGTTTTACAGTTGCAGTTTAAACCTTTGAATTGGTGCTTAAGCCGACCGAAAAGGGTCGAAAGCTCAATCGTTAGAAACGACGTAGGTTAAGCCTTAAACCACGCAAGGGCAATAGTAATAATATGTACCAATATAAGTTATAAAGAAGTTATATAAAATTCGAGCTTAATTCAGTTTGTATCATATTTGGAACGTTTAGCCTATAAATCCTCTGATTGGCGCAAATGAACGACGCGCCGCGGAAAATGTTATGGAACTATGGTGTTCGCTCATTACTTTTTTAACCTGTTAATTATAATTATAATTCGTAGGAACCAGATCCCAAATTGCAAATTATCGTTGAAAAACACAGTGAAAAAACCAAGAGACTACAGTGGGGAATGTGGTGCCACTTGTATGGATATTGACATTTCTTGGATATTATGGAAGAATAATAAAACTGTTTTATTTTCATCCTCATTTGTAGGCACACAACCAATCAGTACGATTGAACGAATTGATAGAAAACAAAAAACCAAAGTTGCAGTTGAATGTCCCAACATAGTCTTTTAGTACCTACAATAAACATGTGGGTGAAGTAGATCTTATAGATAGCATGTCGTCGTACATTGAAGGGTTAAACTACGTCTCCAACAGAGGGCAAACCGAAATTCGAATTGTTTTCGAACGTTGGCCTTTATATATCCGTCGCTCCATACTAAACGCTCTTTCGGGGAAAACTCGACTATTGACCAATTTTCCCCATTAACTGGCCAAACAATCGATTTTTGTCCTAATTGTTCCATCTCGCGTGGATTTGTACCGAACACCATTTTTGATTTCGTCTCTATCCACTGTCCGCTGATGTCAACACTTAGTGCTTTTAATTACCTCCATCTTTTGCTACTTTTTCCCCTTCGTATACTTCCTGTTGTATATATGTAAATAGTCTTGATAGCCGTTTCTGATATACTTAAAGCGTAATTTCCGTCTATTTTCTACGGCTAGACCAGTGTTGGAATATTAAAGATGGATCATTTTCTAGAAAGGGGGGCAGTTATACGTACAACATATCGGGTTTCTATAGTTTCGACTCGAACGAAGCAACTTCGATCTACACAATCAGCTAAATAAACAAATGCGTATACAAAAAGTTTATTTACGAAACGGGCTCGGAAACGAACGTCGATTTGCATTTCGGTTTTGTTAAATTTACTTTCCGTGTTATCCGCGCCGATAAAAATCGAATACAAATTGAATGATACCTTCGAACCGGCGATAAATTCAAATGAAGCCGGCTCGCCGTAGGTGGTCCGCGAGGAGAAAAGTTACGACCGGGGTTTCTCTAACTACTTGTTGACATTCGAATTATCTTCGCGTTATCTGCTCCGTTAATAACAAACCTCCAGGATTTGCATGTTACATGCATCACGGGGTCTTCGGATGTATAGTAACGTATACAACGGTCCCGTCCGGCTACTACGTACAAGTACTGGTTGACGGGGATATTCGGGGACGGTAAGTAAATTCTTTATTTCGTTTTCTCTCGTTTCTTTAATCGAATCTTTCGGACGCGGCGAAAGGAGAGACAAAAAAGAAAGCTGGAGGAACGGCGTGAAGTCGCACCTGTAACGTCCGTCCTTCATCTGGAAGCCGGACGAGATGATTTATCGTCGAGGGAAATTAACAATCGCCTCCTTAAATTTTTATAATCCGACGTCGAAAATAATTTCGGGCGCGCGCATAATTTAATGGTTATAGATTAATGGTTATCGCGGTACGTTCGACGCGCGAAAATAAAGCGGGGAATAAATCAAGGTAATTTATGTATTTGGCGGTGCGGATTCAAGACGGCGGCGGCTTTAATGCTAATTTATTGCTCGAAAATCGCTTGATGTCAAAATAATTACGGTAAGAGGACAGAAATATTTTGTGGAAGGGTTGCCCAAATCCTATTGTATCTCGATCCGTTATAACATGCTGATGGGTGAGCGAGGTTAGCTGTTTTGTCTTATGACCTTTTTTATCCTTACAGGCTTCGAAGAAGATATACAGTCACTCAAGAAAGTCATCGTACACCTATCGAAAATGCGCTTTTTGCAATATAAATATTACTGGGAAAAGTATACATTTGAAAAGGCATAAAAAAATTGGTAGGAGATTCTTTAGATTCTTCTGCTGTTAGTACTCGTTTTAAGGATTCTCGATTTATCACAGCACGATTTTGTAATTTCCTTTTAGATAATCCCATACATGCTCGATGGAATTCAAATATGACGAAGTGTATTGAGGCCAGAGTTTATTTGATTTTGTACAAGAGATCTTCATGCCAAACTTTGCCGAATGCGTAGCTCACCCCATTTTCATCTAGTTCTTCGTTGATTACATTCGTTATCCAGTACCACTGTTGGATTTTGAACGTTTCCTACCAAATCCGAATTGGTGATCTGGCATGATATTCTGCAGTAAAACGATCCGACGAAGAAGTAGTTTCTCTAGTAGTTCAGAAATTATTGGGAGTTAGTTAATCGGTGTGTAAGATATTATTTCATTAACGCGTCTTCCAGGTCCTGGGATAAATATTATTTCCGAACAGTTAATGTCCTTTAGCAAATGCTAACGTCTAACTATGGCATTAGATATGTAGGTTAACGTGACAACTCTTAGGGCTCCGTTAACATCTTCGGTATAACCTGATCTATTCCATTTATATAGTATAACATTGCTTTGAGTGTGAGAATGGTCACTCTTTGAGTAATCTAAGATGACTTGGTTTGGTATAGTTTTATGAAATGAAGACAATTGTTAGGTGCTCGGTAAAAGGTTTGTCTGTTTCCTGGGTTCTAGGATAAGTAATAATAATAATGATAATAATAATAAACGTCTTTATTGCAGCAGAAACAGGGAGAACGACAAGAAAAATACATTTTAGATATAGGCACAAATACAAATATGTACGTTTGCACAGAATTAATTAAATATTTAGAACTAAATTAAATTAGAACCAAAATAAATGAAATAAATTCAATTAATATGCCACAATCACAGGGCGAGATTCAGTGCGTTAGTGCAAGTCCCACCACTGCTCTACCACCTAAACCGTGGCAAATAAGTACAAATTAATGCAGCGAATGCCTAATCTAGTACCTTAAAATCTAGGGGAAAAAAGAAGACAAAAGATAAAAGAGAGGAAAGGGAACTTTTAGGAAAGTAAAAAAAGGAAAGAATGAAAGAAGAAAGGCGAAAGAATCGGCAATTCGACCCACCACAAATGATATATAAGCAAGAAGTTCAACGAAATCTGTACAATTATGATTGATTCGCTCACGGTATATTACTTTAAAGGTTGTTGAGCCTAACGCCTTAAAGGTATTTCGCAATTCATTGTATCATTGTAGTATTGTATTTTGAAGTAATACACTTCAAAACCTTTAATGTTTTTGGCCAATGCTGAAGTCTGACCCTGACTGCTTTTCTTGGAAGCTTCGTCAACATCCTGGGTGCAATCTGGTCTATTCCTTTTTCCATATTCAAGAACGAATTCCGTTTTTATATTTCATGGGTTGTATGATACTTCTTTAACTGTCAGGGTGGTTATTCTTTAAGCAGTCCAAGATAGGTTGGTCTGGTATATTATTAGATGCTTGGCAGAAAGATTGGCTGTTCCTTTCCTTGGTCCTAACCCATGAATTGGAGGAATTGCTCATGTGGGTCTACCTGCGCCTTTTACTAGTCTTCAAATTAATAGATCATAACTGCTTAACCTTCCTATACTCACGCATACGGTCTGTGAGACCGATTTATATAGTATAGTATATGTCTTTCATTTTGACGTGAGTATAGGAAGGTTAAGTTGAAGATGTAAATATCCCTCGTCGCTCATTTCTTTCAATGTCTTTTTAAGTTTATTACTTAAACGACGATTGAGTATTTTATCAGTGGCTTGCCATGTCTTTTTGGGTTTTCATTTTTCGATAACTCTCTTGATTTCAAGTATGTAGAATGGTGGTGACATTTTTGAAGCAAACCTTCTTTAGTCCCGTTTGGGGTAAATCGAAAATTACATGCGAGGTGAGCGAGGGCGAAAGCGAAAGTGGGGATGAAAAAGACTTCGTAATTGGTGTTGCCTTTGATTGGATCGTAATAGAAAGGTGTACACTCTACTATTCAGAGTCATCTTCTCTTTCTCCTTCACTCGATTCCCGCGTTGTCGACAAGTTGACACAAACAGAATCACCGGGAATCACTAATTATTAATCGCTTAAACTTCTGCGTACGAGGATTTCTTAAAGTCTTGAAAATAATCGTGGGAACTAAAAATCGAGGTACGCGAGTTTTCTTTTTATTACATTCATTCAAAGCCATAATGTACCATTGTGTCTCATGAAATAACATAACGAAACGAAACGTGTCATTTGACGAATTTTTTGTCTTTTATTTTGATTTGGTTGTATTGATCGTCCGTTTCTTTTTTTGGTTATTTGCTTAATATTCCTTTCAATATTTGATCGTATTTGTTTTTCATCTACGAAGTGCTGAACATTATTTAAGTTAGTTAGCTATATAACATCCCAATTTTCTTGTGCTTTGTATTTGGCGTTGTTAATTTTGCAGATTCGTGCGGCACTCACCGTAACAAATTTCTAGGTTTATTCGTCTGGTTCATTGAAACTTTGTAATCTTGTTTTTAAATTTATCTCGATTTCTATTTTTCGTTGTGGTGAGTTAAGTTTTTCTTCGATTGGTACAGTTGCTCAATTTGCGCCAATAGCACTACAACTATCTGAAACACTACTATACATTGAAACTAAATGTATAGTGTGGAGCCATCTGTATTCGTATAGCGCGATGTTGCTATTCTAGTTCAGTCGTTTTGGATAATTGGAGTACTATTGGCGTAAATTGAGCAACCCTAATGATTAGTTTATGGTTCGATGACAAGTCATATTATATTACGAGAAAATCCAGATCTGGTAGATGTTTCACATAATCTATCTGGTCAGTAAGGTAACATAACAAATTAGAGAATTGGATTGGATCATAAGAAATACTAAAATAGTTGAATTTATATAAAACAATATCGTCCTACTTTGATGTTGGGCACAAACTACGAATGGCAATGAATCTCTGGCGGACTGTCGATCCCCAAATACGTCAGCGGTTAGACAGAATCTGCAAGACAATAGACTATGACTACAATTAGAGAGTTCTGCAATTCAAAAGCCCACAAAGCTTATACGAGATTTATCTCCCGCATGTAGAGGAAATGCAATAGATTGTTTACTTAAAGGTCTATATTTCGTGTTAGTTTAATTCGAAAACTATGGCAGACTCTTCCTACGGACTTCACGATAGGAAAAATATAGTCGAATTAGATGCTTTCCCAGCTAGTCCAAAGCCGCGCGGCTACGTCGAGTACCATCTTGAAACCTGTTACCTCTAATAGGAACACGCCTATGCAGTTAATAACTATATCATTACTCCATCTAACTAACGACGTTCCCTCGGTAATATCCGTACTAACAAATGAGCGTTCATAGCTGAGAGGTAAACTGTAATGATGATAACCGTTCCCGATCGCACGCAGCTCGTATTTACGCGGGCAAATATTGGTTTAGAGCGACGGGAAATTGTTTTACTGGGACGACGACGTCGGACGGGAGAAATAATCATCGGTATCGTTCGTTTCGCAACAAAACGATGCGAGGACGTCCACCTGCCCAATTGCCTTCCTCCGCCCACCCGTATTATTTACAGGTCGCAGCGGCCTAATTAATCAGTTTCGCGAAAATATCGACGCGCGGACGACGCGGTCCGAGTCGCGTCTGAAAATCGGCAACCGGGCGTCGACCGCGCCGACGCCATTGTATCCGCAGCCGAAACGTAATTACACATCAAAAGCCGGGTAATTAGTCTGTCGACGGAATGGGAAACGCGAAACGAGAAAAAAAAAGCGGATGCAAAAACAATATTTTTAATGGTATTAAAGCGCCTCTTGTCGAGAGAGGGAGAGAAAGAGAGAGGGAGATTGATTAGTCGACATTGTCGATGAATAAAGCATGAGGCGATTGATTACAAACGGAACCGAAATGCAAATGAAATTGAAGGTTTCCTCCTTTGCTTTTCTAGAAATTATGAGGCAGGTTGATGAGTTAATTGCTGGTCGAATAATGAAAAAGCTGGCCTCGACAAAAATTGCGTGCTCCGCATTTTAGAACGAATATTGAAAACGAATGGACCGTCTGTGCCCTAGCTTCTAGCCATCCATAGATTGATCAAAGTTACTGCAAGAATAATAGAGTCTTGTGTCACAGCGACTTTACAAAAATTTGCAGTAGAATCAAGTCATACGTACGAAGCTTGCGAATAAAGTAATGAGACTGATTTCACTTGTTTTATTCCAATAACATTGCAATTCAACATTATCCCCTTCAAAGTACCGGCTTGGGAAAGCCAGAAAGCGCTGGAGACGGTTCTTCTACTCCTCTGAGTAGTCCTAAAACTCGGATACTAGAACAGCTGTTCAGTTGCAGCTGTTTAAATGTTGTCCAGTGCCCCAAAACTACGTCACTTGAGGTGTTGTTCAATCCCGAGAAGAGAGGAAGGAGAAATATGGAGGGCAAGGAGCCACAGCAGTGTTCTTACTGGCCAGGAAAACGGTTTACTGAAATTGCTGTGTGACAAGGCCCATTGTCGTTGTGCAATATGCTTCAAAAACCTTTCGGTAAAAGTGTAACTCGTTAGCCTGGACGAACAAACTCGTTGGCTATCAAAAGACCAAATCCGTATGCTTCTAATATTTGACTCGCTGATTCTCGCCCTTTCTTGGCCTTGGAGAGCTTGGAGTGTGCCAATCCGTGGCGCAAGTTGTGAACGAATGATCTGAACGCATGAGATTCCAGACTCTGCAGTGACTTGCATCGGGCCGGGGAAACAGAGGGCCGTCCGCGGCGAGGTTCACCTCGAATCGGCTTTCTTCCTTCCGAAAAGGGCTTAAACTACCGAAACAGCTTGGCCCTTAAAATAACGTTGCCACCGTAGGCCTGTCGAAGTGTTTCGAAAGTTTCCGTTGCACTCTGCCCAAGTCCGAAGCAAAATCCGATCGTACACCATTGGTCGAAATTCGTATTAGTGATTGTTAGAACACCTGAGCAAAATAAGTTTTGGTAGAACAATGGCTACAACTTGGCTTTGGCAATTTCCAACTAGCACTGATGCCGTATCACCTGTTCCCCGTATCCCCTCCGAGTCTCGCCTCGCTAGTGTTGTCCGATCGAAAACTACGCTACGCCTCATCACTTATTTAGTACACACCTGATATGTTAATGTCGGACAGAGCTTCATGATAAACGGCAATAAGGCACTGAAAACACGCTTTCCGAATCTCCTCCATATAACTTGTTTGCTAAATCTTCTAACCGAGATTGCTAGAGAGCGTTGCCTTGCAATTGCTGCATTAATCAATGAAACAAAAGAAGTAGTTTTTGAAATATCCTAAGCAGAATTTTAATTTTTTGTTAAAGTTGTGTCCAGGAATTCCGATACCAACACAATCTGTTGTAACGAAATTGAGGACGTAGATTGATGCAGTTTTATATTATAACAAGCATTTCGGTAAGTGGAAGACGTAATTTTAATTTTAAATCCGCACGAGGCGATCGCATTTAAAGAAAGTCAAGAACAGTTAATAAATTTTCAATTTGCAGCAGGTCTATTGCATTAAATTACGGTCCGACTAGATTAAGAGTTTCAGGAGCATCTCATTTATACGAAGGCTCTAAGTCACATTGAGTTAACTTATTGATTCTACAGGTCAACAAAAAGAAGACCTGACAACGTCTGAAACTTCCTGTTGTGTGTCCAGGCGATATTGACTGGCATTCAAAATTTGAAAATCTTACCTCAATTGATGCCGAAGATTCTTTTCCCGCATATAGAGACATTTCTGGTGATATTAACGCTGATATTTACCAGAATTAATCATAGCGATCCAGCTATCTGATGCTCCGATTTTACACCAGCTCCATAGATTGGCGGTCCACACTA
The DNA here is from genome assembly GCA_038088585.1 of Chrysina gloriosa. Lineage (NCBI taxonomy): Eukaryota > Metazoa > Arthropoda > Insecta > Coleoptera > Scarabaeidae > Chrysina > Chrysina gloriosa. The sequence continues at coordinate 5,707,890 of CM076094.1, read as the reverse complement.
CTTCCATCACACGCAACGACCTTTTATTTCATATTTATTACTATTAGACGATGATTTTCGGTTTTTATAACGCCATCAAGTTTCCGGTGAAAGTAAATATCCTACGCATTTACGCGAGTAAAAGTTATCATAATTTAATATAGGCAACACAAGCCCGCATTTGCTCCGTATTGTGACGCTCATGTATTCGTCTCGTATTAGTCACTTCTGCTTAGAAGATACGTCCTTACTAAAATAGTACTCCGATTTAGGTGTTTCCAAATGCACGTCATTCTCAGTCGCTTACGACAAGTAACGATGAGTACAGTGAGTCAAACATAAGAACGCGCCTCAAGGTCAGGAGCGCACTGGCAGAATGTAGGTTTCCACAGCGCACCTCATTTACCTAGTGATCGTACTCGTAGTCGATGTTCGTACTATCACTATCATCGCTAGGTAAATGAGGTGCGCTGTGGGGACTTACATTCTGCCAGTGCACTCCTGACTTTCAGGCGCGTTCTTATATTTGATTCACTGTACACAGTTGTGAAGTCCGAGAAATTAAAGTAATCAGACGGGTAACACACGTCTTTCCTCGCACTTCCCACGTCCAGGATAATTGAGAAATAACTCGAAAGCATCACCATTACCGACGTTGACCTTAATGGTGCTAATATGTACTTATAATGTCCAGTTGTCGAGGTAATAAAATTCCATCGATAGGGCACATGCCGTTCCCTCATTAATGGCAAAATTATTTTCATAGTAGGTATCGACGTTCTACATTTACTTAACGACGTGACGCGTTGACGCACAAGCGTACGAACCGTCCATCAACGGAGCGCAGCTGTCGATACCGATATAGAGGACTTTTAGCGCTTCCTGCAACGTCCCACGTGTCGCCGGCTGATATTACTGCAATATGTCGCAATGCAATCGTAAAAACAAGTTGCATTCTGTCGCCTTCGTCGTCGCCGAAGACCGGGAAAGCTTTTTGCTACGTGAGGGAAAATGACGGTGTTGGTGTGTTTCTCGAAAATGATAATGGAGGTGTACGCGTTAGACTAGGAAAGGGAAGAGCTGGTTGAAGTAGAAGAGCTCCAGTAAACGACATATTTACAAGAGGCAAAGTATTAATCCGTAGAATCGAGATGATTCTGTATAAAACGACATTTGGGCAGTTACAAGGTAATGTCAATACTCACTTTGGGCTACTCCCGTTATGGTCCTGATAGTTTTACTTTGTACCATGATCATTAATTCAGTCTTGAGTTTTTAAAAATTGGTGGCAGAATGATTTGGCAAAGCCTCGTTGTTCTCGCTTGAACAGATTTACAGCTTTTAGAGGGCAATTTTCCGTGCGGTTGGCACGTAATGTCTCAGTTGCATAGTATACAAGCTCCCTGAGAGGTCTCATTAAACTCAAAGATGTAAAGAAATTATTGAAGTATATTTTTATCCCACATTTAGCTGGTAATTTTTCCAAGTTTATAAGTATAATTTGGACTTGAAGGGGTATGGTACCCCCTTCAAGTTCAAACTATTTCTTATCCGTACTTTTGCCCGTGTACAAACTAAAAGAAAAACCTTGTAGCCAGTACTGGCGTACAGAGCTTAATCTTTGAAGCCAAACCTTGTAGGCATACATCTAATAAGTTGTTTGGCATAGTACTTACCAATGTATGGAATCATACTTTCATCAATACTGTAATTTTCATGTACTTTACAATGTGTTTGGAAAGATTCGCCGATACTATCTAGTAGGGGACGCAATTTATACAGCTTGTCAGGAAAGGACCCTATTAGACTATTGTCATTTAAGTTCAAAGTTTGAAGTATTGATTAAAATCTGTTCCACCTTATAGTTTGGACAAGCATTTTTGGCACATCATTGTCCCTGGAAAAATACAGTCTTTTATTTGGTAACTTGACATACCCTGATAATAATATTGTAACCAAAATAACGTAAAGTTTGGTCTCAGTGACCATCAAAGATCTATTCTTGTGCCCGGCGTAAAGATTTGTTTGGACCACAATTTCTTTGACTAAATCTTTATGGAAGTGAACAGCGAAAAAATGGGTTGAAGTCTGTACAACTGAAATTTCAGATCTGCCTTTACCATAACGCAGGTGTATTTTCTTAGCCGGCGGCGCCTTTTTGGGGTGGTCATTGCTCATTTTTGGACTAGAATGTGGTTCACGATCTTACCTCTCACTTTCCTCACTCGATGAAAACTTTTGACCACGAGAACTTGACGATTGAATACCTGACATTGACGGCACAGCAGAATCAGTATCTTCACATCTAGTTTGCAGCAGTTTGCGACCTAATTGGTTCAGATTCGTCTCTTGTTCTTGGTCAGACTTGGTCGCTGTCCTCGTCCGTAGTTTGACTGTTAAATTCGATTGGTGACTCAACCTAGATAGTGTTGTTGCCATCTTCGCATTTTAAAGCTGATTAAATTTCATCCACGGTCAATCTATAAAATGCAAACACTACACTTTAGAACCCGCTAGGCATAACGTTCCATATTTTGGACGCTACTAAGCCCTCGCAACCAGAAGGCAAAATAATAATTGTACGATAGAGTAAAGTTTAAATTTATTGAGTAAATGCACGTAGTAAAAAAACATATCTTGGATATAGACATGAAAAAATCAAAAACTACTTACCCTTTCCGGAAAATAGACTGATAGCGATTTGTGATTTTAGAAAATGATAAATGGCAAGCGAGTCATGTGATTCATTCAATAAATGCAGGGTGGCCAATATTAAAAGGATACTAAACATTAGATCTACAATAAAAATGCACCAAAACAAATATTCTGTATACCACAAATGTAAAATTAACTAACTTCCGATTTACCAAACGTAATATTTTAATGGGTTAAGGACCACGTTCGAGACCTTATCCTGACCTCAATGGCGATGCTGTAGACTTGAGACATTGTGTTCTCCACCTCTGCCTGCAGCTCTTCATCTGAATCCACATCTTTTTATCCGTCGTAGATCTTCCTTTCGGCTTCCCGGGAGTGTCATATTCTACGCCGGTTTAGCCCTGAAGAGAGATATCGAGCGCCGCAGAGATATTTCTTTTCAGGACCTAGGAGTTCTTGCACCGGTCGCAAGAGAAGATAAGCACGAAGTCTCTCGCCAAATAAATACAATCAAAAATATAATACAAACACTTAAATAGGTGTGTAAATGTCGCACATATAGTTTTGATATTTAACGAGCGTTATTTCGTTGACATTAGTATGACATATATTTGTCTATTGCCTCTCAAATATACTCAAGTCACACAATTTGTTCCATGTTTATGCCGCAGACATATCGATGTCTATCGTAAAATCTTTGAAATCATCTTTGGCATCTGAAACTTTTAACAACCCTTCCCATAGAACTTCGCTCCCCTGACTTCATCAAAACGGAATCATTAATGAAACGTACGTAAATCTCCCATTTTCCAATCCGAAGTTCTTCCTCGACAGTTTCGAAGAGCACCTGCGAAGCTCGAGGGCAACCAAAAACAGTTAAAAGTAACCACCATTCATCCATTCACTATCCGAAGGAACAAACAACACTCTAAGTAAATATCGTTCGCTTTTTCTTCTTTTGGGAACGGTCGCATCCGATACGGAAAGGTAGCGGTGGAGATATCCTCATTGTCCACGCGTAGTCTCCACGAGAATAATGCGGTTGCGGTATCTTCGCCGTTTTTGTTTCTTCCCCGCCTCCGGACATAGTCGCGAGTTTCTTGCGAGAGATACAAAGTGTCGCCCGAGGAAAGGATACGTAGGGAGTCAGTCGCCATTGTTATGAAATAAGAAAGGCGGGCGCGTTGTTTGTTTTTGGGCCCCGGAATAAATAAACGTGTACGTACTTATTGCGTGTGCCTGCGAAAAGAATAGCGAATAATAATAATCGACTTATCATTTCGGGTCTCGTCCGTGCTTCTCTGAAAATTTCCGCGCGAATCCGTGATGCCTGCGTGATACATAGGACGTAGCATAGTGAAACTTCTAGAAACGACCACCTTTATTACACAACTACCCTAGTAAACGACCTAGTTTCTAGGAAAAGTTACAATTTTCTGTATTTATTGGCTCCTACAAAACCACCATCCCACAACGCGACCGAGACCACAATCAAACGATCCCTCGCCCGTTTATGTAGAGGAATACCCTCAACATACAGAGTATTTCTATAAAGGCATGCGTTACAATTGCGCTTAAATAGGGGAAAAACAAAAGACACACCATTCATTCACATATGTATCTTTTAGTTTACTCTTCTCTTTGCTAGACTACAGAAAGCCTCATACACAATAGATTAATCCTGGGCGCGGTACAAAACACGAAGTGCTAACTCTTGAGAAAAGAATAAATGCTATAGAAGATAGAAATAGAGGTTTGTCTCAAAGAGAACTAGCCCGGCGCGGCGGTATAAATGTGGCAACATGTAAATTTAAGGAATTTCGAAAAAATGGGAACGAGCTCGAATTAAAATGGCATCAAAATGCTAATAAAAATTCAAACTCACAAATAATTGAATGATTTGACTTTAGTACTGTTTACGGTGCTCGTTCGCGCAGTTTACCAATCGGTAAGCCTATTTTACAAGAAAAAGACCGGTTTTATGTAACAAATTTAAACACTGAACAATTTAGTTTCTGCACTAGAAATAAGATTGTTTTTCGTACGATTTGCGGTGAAACGCGGGTATGAATGACGGTTACATAACTGATTGGATCGCAGGACTACCTGATATTACAGAAAATTACGGGCTAAGAGACATTTACAACGCTGATCAGACGGCTCTTTTCTTTAGTGCAATTTTAACTAGAACACTTAATCAAAAAGATAAAGAGTGTGTTGGTGGTAAAAAGACCGTCAAAGACCGAACTACAATTTTATTATGTGCAACTGCTACTGGTGAAAAAGAAATCCCGCTTGTCATCAACAAGTCGTTAAGACCGCGATATTTTAAGAATCTTGTGATGTCTACAACGGGAGTGTACTTGTTTGCAAATAAAAGGAGATGGATGATACGGGAAATTGTTACCAGACGAATAAAAGCATTCAGTGAGAGGAAGAGAGAAGAAAAAATGTTCTGCTTTTTTTTGATAATGCTGCGACCTGCCATCCAAGTAATTTAAAATGAACAAATGTGAAAATTGCGTTTCTCCTCGCCAATACTTTAAGCCAGGTACAACCACCGGACCAAGGCATTATCCAAAATTTCAAACTTTTATATCGTCGGAGGATTTTATCTGGGCTTGCTGCAAAAATAGACGAGGCGACCAAGGTCCACGAATTACAGCAGAAAATTGACTTGTGTGACTGGTTAAATGAAGCATGGGCTGGTGTAGAACCAGTAAAAACTTCAAAATGTTTTCATGGAATTTCATGTGGAATTGAAACTTGGGTCGACCATAATGCTGAAGGTAATCAGGAAGACATCCGAAGAGATAATAGAGAAGTCGTAGAACGGGCTGATGTGGCCGAAGAGGAACATACGTGTGATGATGGTTCTGAACATTGGGACGAGGAACTTTTCCTACTACAAATACTGATGAAGTAGGTCAAAATCATGTTGAGGATAAAGAAGAAGCGGAGGAAATGATGCCAATTTCAGATCGTTTAAATGCCGTAAACTCACTAAAAAGACTTTCTAGGGAACTGGGAAATAATCGTTCAAATAATTTATTGTGCGATGTGGAAGCATTGTTCGAAAAGCAGATTTTATCCAAGTAACTAAGAAGGGTGTTCTAACATTTATCCATGACTATTTTAAAAAGATGTAGCGAGAATATTTATTTAAATAATATGCATATTATATATACATACAAAATTTATATATTTGTTTATATTTACTTTAAAATACAGGGACTATTTCGTTTTATTATGCACCTACAGCATCTCTAAAGAAATTTATTGCTGGTTCATATATGTAGTTATTAAATGTTAAGAATTGAATGAACATGTTTTATTCAATTTTTTTAACTCCATGTAAATTTCGAAAATACTTTGAATTTTAACTTATTTCAATTTTAAATATATTACGATGGAGCTTTCTTACGACATTCTGTTCAGTTGCTGACAAGCTGCTTTCTCAGCTCTCATGTAAGTCATTTTCTGTGATTAGTGCTGCTTTTGCTGATGATTGTTATTGTCTTTAGGGTTAACTGTCCGATGAAGGATTAAACGAGACTTTTATTTCTACTCATCCTTGGCCGCAGTCCCCAATAGTATTTCTATCTTTAAGTTAAATCCTAACGTCGTACAGCCGGTAAAATAAAAAAAAATTACATGTTAAATTAAAAGTGAAGGGTAGTTATACATTTTGCAAGTAAAAGACCACTTTTTGTGGGAACCGGTAGTGGTCGCTTAATAGAAGTTTAACCGTATTACGAACACAAATAAATCGTATCCCTTTGCTTGCGTAATTCCATTTCCAACCTCCCTCTCGGGAGAAAAATCCAAGTCATCCACAATACAAATTTAGGGGTGACACAAATTCGGGACACGACGAATTCGAGTTCGATTACGGATTAAGTCCCGGGTTCCCTCTGTTCGGGCGCAATTAGAAGCCAATTTGCCTAATTGATCAGCCGCCGGACGGATTTGTGCAATATAATCATACGAGAGAGACGGGGAGCGACGAACGTCTTCCTTCCCATTTTTCCCTTCACCGTTCGCCCCGTCTCGCCGGTTTCGTCCGCGAACGGGGTGAAAACGACGTTCTAAATAAATACGACCGGCGAAATCTCGTTTTACAACCGCTCTTTCTATCCCCGCCCCGCCGCCTTCGACTCAATAATTTACAAACGAAGCGGGTCTCCGCCCGGCGCGAATTATTCCATTTTCTCCCCGGCCCATATTCGAAATTATATCCGTGCCTATTGCGTTTGTACGTAACACGTACATATGTTTACGGTATCACGCACAGCCTCCGGCTCGAAAAGTTTCCGAGAAACGAGAAAATCGGAGGAAAACGCGCGTGCGGCCGGGCTATCGAAACGTGAGTTTACGGCTTTATTAATAAATTCTATATTTATATCTATAGGTCGGGTTCGGGTTTCGGGGAGATTGTGGGGAGGATAGCGGTTTATTCCTTTTTGTTCCAAGTTGTACGAAATTCGAATAGCGGGAAACGGCTTTGCGAGGGTTTTATTGAGAGTTTGAGTTAATGAATTTCTATTTGTGTAATTTGTGTTTATTAAATATACATCCCACGCTATCCCACTGGACAGAGCCGTAGCCAGGAGGGTGGTGAAAATTTATTTCATTTTAAACTTACACCTTTATGAAGAAAGTCGAATATAAAGATCTCTTTTTTAATGATAAGGGTGTAGTAAAATAGTTTCAAGAGCTTAGAGAGTCTTACGATATGAAGAAAAAGTAGAAAAATAAAAACTACATTGCTCTCATATAAATAATCTCACTGAGACTTATTGATTTGGCAACTTTCACAGAAAATTGTGCAAGGACTGCACTGCAGACTACATTGCATATAGCAGTGCTTGCACAACTTTCTGTGAAAGTTGCCAAATAAATAAGTTAGAGTAAGATTATTTATGTGAAAGTTATGTAAATTTCTTTTTCTACCCTTTCTTCGTATCATAACTCTCTCTCTAAGCTCTTGAAATTATTCTACTACACATTTATCATTAGAAAAGAGATCTTTTATTCGATAATGGCGGCGCACATATTTTCCATATGTTTAACGCTTTGATAGAAATTTTTATATTTGTTTTAAATACTAGATTTATGTCGTTAAAAGACAAAGATCCAATGATACTGGAATGCCATCAACAAATGCTCCAAAGTATGACTTATATATGTATTAAAACAACCGAAAATTTGGATACGGACGCACTGACATCTGTAACGTTAAATGCATTGAAAGAATCTGGGCTAAATAGTGGTCAATTACTTGATTAGTGTGATGATGGAGCCTCGATAATGAACGGGAAAAGAGGAGGAGTTCAGGCAAGAATCAAAAAATTAAACTCATAGACTGCATTTGATTTTAATAAGATCGATTGACATACAAATGATGAAACAATTTCTTGGTCCTTAAACAAAATTCTGTTCCTAAATTTTATGGACATTCACTCTATCTACTCTTGGAACAGCTCTGGTCTGGAAATTGACACGTTCCCAATATTCTATGTCATAATTACCAAGCAGTAATCACACTAGAAAATCAAGTCTGACAAAGATTTTGAAGGTGACACAGCGCTTAAAGCTGTAGGATCATATATAGCTACTACAATATACCAGTTTAGGCTTTGTACCCTTTGTATGCAAAAAAGAATAGTGAAAACTTTAGAGCCAACCGATAAAATCTTACAAGGCCGAGGAACAGACCTTAGAAAAGCTGTCAAATTAGTGAAATCAGAGATTTCAGAAACGACGAGACCTACGAAGAAATTTTTATTAGTCCCCATTCGACGCACACACCTGAAGAACAACAAAATACAAAACGTAGGAAAATAACTAGTTTTAAACTTCAATATTTTGTTGTAACGGAATCAACTGGAAACCTTTTCCTTACCTTGGATTTAAAATCTGCGTTTTATGAAGTAATTAACAGCGGTTTAGTGCAAACACTCTGCTTATAAATTCACTTCAGGCAGCCGAAGATTTGGACTGTAACGGTATTGGTAATATATCTTCGTTTGGGATTCCATTTTGTTCCATGGAAGAACCAGCAGTCGTCAAACATATTCTAAATGTATTTGAACAAATACACAACCAGGAAGTGGCTTTTGAGACACTTTATCTAACATTTTCTATGTGATTAGTTTTCAAATGTTTCATTATGCGCTATATTTTGTGCAATAAATAATCATTTCTAACATTCTTCATAATAATTGTCTCCGACGACAGCAGGGAATAGTTCATTATTAAGTAACTACATTTCCAGATATATTCATGCTTAAAATTCTTTATATGTATGTATTATACATACATATGTGGTATATTACTGCTCAGCCTACTAGACAACATATCCACGTGTCTGCTATAACAGTGTTACTATTCTTTCTAGACATGCTTACCACTTGCGCATAACTCTGCTCGAATAATTAGATTTGCTTATGAGCGTTTACGGGCCGTAACACGAGCATCATTACGAAATCTTAAATTTTCGCGCATTTCCCTTAATTCGTCGTTAAACTAACTATTACCAATTTCATTTTCGCTTCTATAACCCCTTTTTTAGGAAATGAATCACTTAAGGTATTTATCAAAATGTCAATAAAAATTTCAAATTTGCCGTTTACGCTGAGATTAGTATCACATATAAACTGCCAATTCAGTTTATCAACTGTGTTATACAAAATGAAATTTAACTATTTCAGTTATAGGTCGTACAATGTTTGTTTTAGATTTATTTTTGTAAATACACGATATATATTGCAGTATAAGGACACACTGCCATGACCTGAGAAGCTTTCAGTCACATTATCCTGATCTGCCTGTGCACTAAAATTAATAAATATGTTATCAATGCAGTTGTTTCCACGCATAGCTCCTGTAACCATCCACGTGACACCATATGAAGCTAAGCAGTCCAAAGGTGTCTGACAATCGGAATCGTTACATTGAAATCTCCGGTCATAAAGATTCTGTTTACAATTACAGGAGCCCTTCCCATTGAATTAATAAAAGCATTGAAATCACCAACCGGCGGTCTATAAACATTCAATATCAAAACACTACCATCGCAATTATTAGCGTTGTCAGTCTTTGACGCAGCAATCTCAAAACGAAGCTCCACAGACAACCGACTGCTATCATCTAAGCTTTTAACCATTATATTATCTTTCATTCTTTCTGGAAAAAGAGAAACTGTAATGTATCGGTTGATCTGTAAATTGAACCGCATCCCGAGAGAGCCATGCCTCGGTGAAACACAAGACCCCAAAGTCCTTGTCAATGAAGAATGCCCCCAATTCGCACGAGTTACTGTTTATGCCCTGTATGTTCGTGTAAAATAATTTGTAAGATTTATTAATTATAATGTGTTTATCATATGAATTTCTACAACCACCTCACCTGAGGGAATCGGGGCACTCTCCACATACCCACCTCCATTTATAAAAAAATCGCAATTATTTATGCCAACCTGTCCAACATCGTAATTGATGTCAATTACAATCAGATTTTCAACAGAAATGTTTCTTGTTGCACTTTTTCGGTAATATAAACATGATGTTGGCCCATAATCTTACAATTTTTTCCCAACATATTTTAAGTAAACACCACGTGTAGTCACATCTTTCGAATTTATAGGAGAATTGACATCCACATACTGAACAGATTGGTGCTTCTCTACAATACATGTAGTGTTGTGCAATTTACAATTAAAGTGGTAAACTTGGTTGTCATATGATAAACTACCACCCCAATAAGGTAGTGATAGTATGATTAAATTTGTTTGGCATAAAGAATTTGTAAGGTCCAATAAACTTGAAGGGTACACAAGCCTTCCCATCACGTCAAACTCTCAACTCTAGGGAAAGGATACGGATGATCCATTGGGAAAAATTTGTGGTAAGCAACTCTACCTTCATAGACTGCGAAACCGAAAGCTTGTGAGTTTTCCTCATTGCCATTTCTTAGAGATCACGTAGATTTCGTAACATGGTGACTTAGTTGTCGAAATACGCATTTGAAGATGTATCAAATCCGATTTTGCAAAGCTGATTGTATAAGAGTGTAAGACTGGAACTAGCTACAGCACCGATACAAACCTCAAGCTGCTAAACATTGTAAAAATCCCGTCATAAATTCAACTAATGTAATTATTTTACCGCGCTCATTCACATTCGTCCGTTAAAACCCTCTCATTTTCACCAACAAAATCCGCGAAATTACAAACAAATATTAGTCTTTCATCCGCGAATTCCATTCGGTATATTTCTAGCGCATCGCGTCGCATCCCGACGCGTACGTTGTACATGTTTCAATTTCTCCCCATTTCAATTAATTAATATAAAAGCTATTGTTTCACCGTCATTCCCGAGCATTCCTATTTATGTTCGCCGGCCGTCCGACGTAGCCTCGTTACCGCCACCGCCGCAACCGCCCCCGCCACTGCTGGCCGGTGCAATAGTTTAAATACGGTCCCGCCGCCGTGGACAATACAAATTGTGCTATTCACGTTCGACGATATTACCGAAACGTGGGTGGGTCCGGTAACCACCCCCTCTAGGTAGGTGGTTTATTGCCGTGAACGCTCCGACGATGCCAACAATGAGGATTTGTGACTTTCTACGGACGGCTTTTCTAATTTAGAAATTTTCGAGAGTCATGCAGAGGGAGCAGAAAAAAGTCGCCCTTTATTAGCTCTTACGGCGCTCGTTTCGAAGCGTTGGCGTTTGTATTTTCGGTCGTTAGTTTGTCGAGGAGACAGGTCGAGAATGGCAACCTATAGTTAGTGGTTGGAGATGGATGACGTTATGTAAATACGTAAAATATCAAATTGTTACGTACAGAATAGGACGACGAGGAATTCTTCTTTGGAATTTATGTCTTCTAGGATTGGGAGGTGTAAGTTTAGACTAAAATTGTTAATTTAATCCGTTGATCCTAAATCAGCCTTTTCTATCATAATTTTTTAATGGTGGTACGTATAGAATGTCCATCATGTCTAAACTTTGATTATTTCTTACCACGACATTTAAAAATTATTAGTTTTTATCAGTTATGTTGCTAAAACTGCATGGGGTAAATGTTGGCCCTGTTATAGTATCTCGTGTAATTAAAATTATTTTCGTACTCTGAAAGTTAAAAACGTTTTCTTTGTTGATTTTTAGAGAAATTTCTAGATCTGTCGTGTGTCATGTTTCGCCCCTGAATGAATTGGCGGATCGACAAACTATTTTGATCAAAAATATACATATTTTGTGTTACATATTCGTTTCAGTTTGTCTTCAAAATGATGCGCACCGTCGTTACCTCCTACAAGAATTAATTTGGCAGAGAGAATGATTCCCGGTTTATTTTGGTAAAGTTTGTGATTTGGGCCAGAAAATTGTAAACCTATTACAGGCTTCTCTTCCTTCAATCGACTCCAAAACCTTCGGTTTTCTACTGTCCCTACTCTCTCATTCGAAATACTTCAGGACACACGGAAGGGCCGTTTGCTTCTGAACTTGGAAGGTGCTCTCGATCAAATTTGCTGGCTGCAAATGACGGGGAGGAAGATCCGCAATTTATTCAGTTTTTCCTTACAAAAGCACAGCAAAAATGACTACTCTGAGAGTTGATTCAATATGAAATATAAAGGATATAGAAAGAATCAATGATCTACCATTTTCTGACCGTAAATTGCTTTCTTTCTTAGAATTTCGTTCTGACGGAACTTTGGAAGGAAATTATAAATATTAATTTAAAGTGAAAGCTTAAAACCGACAAAAATTGCGGAAAGCAAGAATAGCGATGGAGACACACCCGCACAGAAAATATTTGCTGGGCAATGTATATTGAGTTTCTTGGGAAACTGGACAAAATAAAATATGCGGACAGACAAGGTAAGAAAGAGGAACAGAAGATTCCAAAGAGACGTGGCCGCAAAGGAAGAGGAATAGCTGTACAAGCCGTTAGTAAGGAATACTTGGTCAGGAATTGCAAGAAGAATAAGAAATGGGTAGAGGAACGAAGTCTATCAATCTAAAGAGGATTTTTCCTTTTCTGAAAAGAAGACGACAAATTGAAAATACTATATAACCAGAGGCGTGAAAGGGATTCTGGTGCCAGGGTGGAAAGTTCTAAATGACATCCCTATTTCTTTATCTCCTCTGCTACAAATTTGAATAGATACCCTTTTGTATCCCAATGCTATTGGCCCGGGTGTGTCGCCTCTCTATGCACATTTGGGATAATACGGCTCTGCATCATATTTCATATCACAGAACAGAATTACACACCAGATAGCGGGAAAGGTAAAAAATGAAGTTGTCAAAAAAGTTATACGCCCAGCAATTATATATAGCAGCGAAACATGGACACTATCAGAGAGGCCGAAATGGAATAAACGCCACGAAGATGAGGTTCCTGAAAAAGATTGAAAATAGGAAAAGAACGGACAGAATAAGGAACGAAATATTGGGACAAAACCTAATAATAGATTCAATAAACGAAAAAATCATAGAAGGACAGCTTAGGTGGTTTGGTTACGTGTGCAGGTTGATGGGCGAGAGACTAACTAAAGGAGTGTTCGAAACGAGAACTGAAATTACGAAGGAATTAAGAAGGAATCGGAGAAAAGAGGGATGCCATCAAAACAGATACGGAAACTGACACAGGACAGGAAACAACGGAGGCAGAGATGCAAGACTCAACCCGTCCAGCCCTACACCGAAAGGTAGAAAGGCTCAGAATTAAGTAAGTTCCTTTCGGAAATGAATCAAGATACGTATTTCGGCAACTAAGTTGTCATCCTCAGTACAAAACTGGGACACGCACCAATGTCAACAGTGTTTTGGTATGTTTCGCGCAGACGTTGAGTGTGTGATGTTCATTCTGCAGGGCTTTAGAGTTATGCTGTGCTCATTGCGTGGTGTTCGTTTTGGGCGTTAGTGATACTGAATTCCCGAAGTTTTCCACTGAGGATGGCAACTTAATTGCCGAAATACCTGTCTGGATTTATTTCCGAAAGGTGTAGGCATAATTTTATTTAATTCTTTTATGTATTACCTTAACCACAGTCTGCCTATTCTTATTTATTCTTATTTTAACCGAAGAAATTTTAGGTGACTGTATGAGAGTGGAAGTGTAGTATGAATTTTAGTTAATTTTATAGAAAGCAAAAATTATTACAATTAATATTTACAAAATTTTAGTATTATATTAACAAAATAATGAACAATACACTCAAAATATTTTACCTAGTGTGTATAAGTGTAATTTGTTTTCTAATCCTTAACTTCTCCCTCCCTCTTGAATTCTTTCTTCACTTCTTTTCTTTGGTCTTTTCCTTTTATTGTACTTCTTTTTCTTTGGTTTATTCGTCGTTTGTAAACCACAACTTCCTTTTTGATGTGGTCTGCTTCTTTTCAACCCTGGTATTTTGTGTAACTTTTTATCTGACTTTTTTCGTCAACCATCCCATACCGTCGTCATACACAAACTTCATTTTTTTCCGCACGTCGTTAGCAATTGGCAATTCTAGATTTTGAAATGTTTCAAGTGTATGTGTGTGGTAAGTTTACAACGCTTTTCTATTTCTTAAAGAATGCTCTCTATAAAATTTCTTTTTATTGATAATTTTACTAATGGAATATTACCATACTACAGGAAGTCTAGCCCTCTTCGAAATCAAACTGCAAATCACTGACACTGTATCACATCGGTAGACTATTCATTACACACTTATTTAATCAAATCCGGTGACACGTGTTTCGCTAGCGATGAAGCAGGCATCTTCACACCAGACTTAGGGTACGAATATGCCGAGTAGATCGCACATCACACATCGCACAATGGAAATATCTGTGTAAAAATGGTGTAAAATCAACTTCATAGAATGGAATTAGCCTGTGCTTGATCCGAGCACAGCGCACATTTCACTTCATTCCGATGAAATTTCGGAAACAAACTCGTTTGTTTTTACATCGCTCGTATAGATGTGCGGCGTTCTCTGATTGATCATTCATAGTCATATTCATATCTTTATTGATTCTATTCTATAAGGTTGATTTTACATAGATATTTCCATTGTGCCATGTGTGATGTGCGATCTACTCGGCATGTTCGTACCCTTAGTCACTCAGTTATTATACTTTATCTACTAGATATACTTCGTTAACCCTTTAACGGGCCTTTTATTACTAGTAATCGGTATTTTAAAATTGGGATTGGGATTAATTTATGAAAAGAAAAAGGAATTCATTTAGATAAAATTTATTTTATTTTTTAATACCATTTTTTGGGTGGTAAGCATGTTTACCCATTGGGGACTATTAAAGAGTAGGAAACAATGCTTTTCTTTTTATAAATATTTTATATTTAAATATATATTTACTTCAAAATTGTAAAAACACGACACAATTGCGGGCGAGTCACGAGTTGCCATGGCGTAAACAACTAAAGCATAACAACACACCACACTTTCAACAATTATGCTACAATATACCTGAAATTTTGTGTTCATTTTCTAAAGTTATTGATAGATAGCAGCCCAAATGAAAAGTGGACTTGGACATTTAAAAAATTGATGAAATTAGTGGTAAGTATAGTAACCACGGCCTTAGAAAGGGTTGATAGGGTAAACTCATTTCAATCGTATTGGATAGAATTTCTCCCAGAAGAACGAACTGACAAAGTAATGAAACCCGGACGAAGTAGGAAACGAATACAGTTAGATAGGGGCCCTGGTATCAACCCCCATATAAATTTCAAACGGATCATCCCCCTACCATTACTTATTTTTATCGATTTTTCACAAACTATCCAAATTAAAGCGGCGCGATGTCGTTTCCTATCGTTCGCACCGTATTTAACTTCATATCGTCCACAAAACATCCATTGTACGCCTCCCGGAGGTGGGCGGTTGTCCATCTGTACGGCATCGAGCGACACGTGAGGCATGACCGATGCCTGACCATTGTTTACGACGGACAATACGTGCGTTATTAGGACTCTGGCCTACCGCAATTGTAGAATTTCCAGATTTTAGTATTTGGATACCATTACTTAAAGGGTCCAAGGTCATTAATTTCGTTTTAGGTGACAGTTCCCGAATGTTTCCTTTCTTTCTTAATGTCGAAATCGTAAATCATTTCAGATAAAATAAATATAAACACTCCGTGCAGGTTTTCGACGCGTATGTTCGAGGATGTTTTTGTAAATATCTAAATTGATAGTCGCAACTTAGTAACAATCGCTTTGTAACCTCCGCGTATGACATCACTCTCAAATTCATAAAATTCTTACGATATCCATCGTATAAAAGAACTAGACGTCTATACAACCACTAATTTACCACCAGATTAGCTTTATCGCTCGTAAAAACCCGACCGAAATGACGAGAATACCAACATATAACGACTGAGCAACTACGAGGAATCGACGTTACACCATTAATATACGAAAAGCATCCGAGCTTGACATTAATACAGTCTATAGGCGCAGGTTTATGACGTAATGCACGAGACGGAATAAATAGGCTGCTGCTGCTGTCGTAGACAAAGGAACAAAAAACGAAAAATCGTAAATTCCTCCATTTCTCCTTAAAGGAAGATTCGTTGTAATTTATTCGGGATTCATTGTCGCGCTCAACAGGTGATAAGGTGTCAAACAGCGCCCGTCTTCCGTGCGATTTCATTCGTTCGGTCGCGCACATAAAGAAAAATACACGGCGCGGAAGCTCGCTTTAAGAAAAGGGTGCGTTTTGGTTCGACGCTTTTGAATCGTCGAAATTTATCATTCCCCTTTCAAGCATAAATGTACGAGGGACGACAAATTTCGGATAATGTAAACATGCGGTAATGCAGTTAAATATGATTTATGCCCCTTTAAATGCCTGCAGTGCATGTTATGTGGAAGCTTCGACTCGTTTAGCCGAATATATTGCGACGTTCGTACGGAATACCTAAAACTTACTCATTGCTGCGGTTGAAGTTTGCTCTCGACCAGCTCGACAAACAATGTAGTAAGTAATATAGAGAGCGGCACGTAGAACGGACTGCATTTCGAAATCGCAGGAATCTTTATGAAAACAGTACGCTTAATTGTGACTCGACAAACATAGGACGTCTTACAGACATCTTTCTCCTTACGTTCTTAAAGAGACTACGAAAAGATGTCATTTTGGTTAGAAGATAAGCTGGAATGAAGATATTTTACAGATACCTTTCTTAATTACTCTAAACTAAACCCTCCGTCAGGCACGGTCAATCTGCTTAGAGAGCGTACAGAGGCCAATTTTCATTTTTTGTTTACCTAAAATCGTTCAATTTGTTTATCTTATGAACGTATTATATTCAACAATTATATATTCTTTGAGGTTAGGTAGAGAGATATAAGATTTTCAGACTATGCCGCTTAAATTCACTGCGCCTTCTCGTTTTCATATAGTTGTTTTTTCCCTTATTTCCCAAAATCTCTGCTAAAATAAACGGAAAAGTCTATGATCTATCTAATTCGAAGGACATTGACGAAATAATGACTTTGCTAATGGATGAAGGTGGACAAGACCCTGCAGGAATTGAGGATCTCGAGGAAGAAAGCGACATCGTGCATCAGGATAGAGTGGAAGAGCGTGAAGGTAGTTCAGAAGGTGAAGAAGATGTTGATGAGCTATCATCTGATGAAAATCTATTTGGCAAGGGATAACACATCCAAGTGGAATAAAAACTCACCAACCAAATCGCGTCGTGTGAGTTCTCACAACATTGTCACCCACCTTCCTCAGGTAAATGGAAATGCAAAGAATACTAAAACTGCTCTTGAATGTTGGGGTAGTTTATTCACTGATGACATTCTTGAAATTATTGTCAAATTTATCGAACCCAAATTCGATAGGAAACGACCCACGGATCAGATTGAACTTAAGGCTTTCATCGGCCTCTTGTACTTAGCAAGTAGCTTATAAATCAAATCGTCAATTGTTGGAGGAACTTTGGGGGAAAAAAGACGATGGCATTGAAAAATTCGGCCTCGTTATGGGTATAAAACGTTTCAAAATCTTGCTCCGTGTACTCCGTTTTGATGACAAAACCACCAGAAACGAACGAAAAGCATTTGACCGATATGCTCCGATTCGGGAAGTTGTCGATAAATTCCTTGAAAATTGTCAGAAGAGTTGTTGCCTTGGTGGAAACGTTATAATATTTGAAATGCCGTTTTCGACAATATATATCGTCTTCGGAACCAACAAAATATGGTCTAAAACTGCTTGCCCTAGTCGATTAAAAAATTACATACACGTTCTGTATCGAGATATATGCTGGGAAACGGACAGCAGGCCCTTCCTGTGTGAGCAATAAACCTATTGATGTGCAGATGAGACTGGCATAATCGATACTTGGATCCGGCAGAAACATAACTGCAGATAATTGGTTCACTGATTTAAACATCGTCGATGAATTGAAAACGAGAGAACTCTCTTATGTGGGCACTGTGAAGAAAAATATAAGATATCTTCCATA
Organism: Chrysina gloriosa; assembly: GCA_038088585.1. Lineage (NCBI taxonomy): Eukaryota > Metazoa > Arthropoda > Insecta > Coleoptera > Scarabaeidae > Chrysina > Chrysina gloriosa. The sequence goes on along the minus strand of CM076094.1, from coordinate 5,689,744 downwards.
CACTTTTGTCGATGTGAAAGGAAGAAATCCCTACAACACTTTGGTTGGGTTTAATGAGGGAAGTTTCTTATATTCCACGTAAAAGGAAAAGCATCATTCTTGTATCTTCTCTTCATTCCGATGACACCATTAATCTTGAAACTGCAGATAAAGCGAAGCCAGAAATGACCACGTTCTACAATTCCACCAAAAGTGGGGTTGATGCCGCAGTGGAAATGTGTACTACTTACAACGTTCATCGAAACATAAAATGCTTACCTATAGTATTTTTGTCTGCCATGCTACACATTGGATGTATCAATTCTCAAGTGACTTACTTAGGCTCATGACCTTGGCTCATGAACTGACGATTTGAGAGCTTCAGCGAAGAAGTCAGATCATGTCCGGCCTCCACACCAGCATGCAAGCCCGGCTAAAGGGATTTTTTCCCTATCCCCACCGCCATCCCAAGAAAAAGAGACAGATGCGCCACCTACAGTGTGGAAACAGGAATCAGAAAATTGAAGAATTATGCGTGCAAAAAATGGCACCGAAGGATCTGCCTCTTCCAAGTCAACATAGTTTGCCATGCCTGTTCATCCGTCTGTGGGTGCACTTTCTCGACTGACAATGAGCTTGGGGATCCTGGTTCCGATTGAAAAAGCATGTAATATGATCAATGTAAGTGGCTTACCATAAACGTTCTTTTAACGTGACTTGAATGTTTGATTAAAGTTTGGAACTGAATACGTAAGATTACATTCTTCAAATACATCCCTACGAAGAAGGTGGGAAATTTGTTTTTTTCTTTGGGCTAAATTGTTTAGAATGGATTTAATGTGCAGTTTTTGAAAGTGAGCCGATCAGACACACCGCGCCTGATCTCAGTAGTTTCCGAGGCGCGCCCGACGGAGGGTTAAAGACGATTTAAAGAGACTACGAAGAGGTATCAGGTTACAGATAAATTTAAATAAAGTTTTCAAATGTTGTTCACGAAATGTATTTTTGATGTCTGTACGACGACAATACACGATTTCCAACTCCGAATACCGTCGCTCTTCCCGTTCTGCGCATTTGAAACGAAAGTTCCCGTTTGTCGGCCTCCACATGTACGCTGAAAAAGGAAAGCCTCATGCACAAACGCATTTGCTAGAGAAAGGCGTCTCTCTACGTAGTCTAGCGGTTAAATCAACTCTCCGACGTCGTAAATCATCGGTGATAGCCTACAGCCGTCGTTTTGTATTAGGATCGCATAAAGTCGAAGATGTGCTAGTTAGACGAGAATGAAACGACGAAGTTCAGACAAATGAATGCAGTTTGTTTGGAATTTTTTCTCGTTTTCGTCGTTTGCAATTTTATCCAAATTAATATAATTTCTTAAATTTTTTCCAAAAATTTATTCAAGTCTCTTCTTCGTAATCATGGGTGACATAGGGCGATTCTCATCCGGACTAATTTCTGGAAGCTATTTATTCTTTCGTTACATTTTACTTGTTTATACACTTTCCATAAAGAGAAATTAGAGCAAAGTTATTACTATCATATAAGATGAGGAACCCTTCATCCCCTACGGATCTCCATTCCGTTATCAAAACCAACTTAGATACGTAGATAACCACCCTCGCTTTAAACCTTCTCCAATAACTTCAAACTAATCCCATCCCTTAGATGTCTACCCACCCTATCCTGATTCACCCCCAACCGCACCGACAGAAACGACTCCAGTTACAAATCCTAACGCGATTTTATTTTCCGCTAATAATGCGTCGTAATAGACAACCCCTACGATGAACAGAGCGAGAACGGACGATGCTGGAGCGTACGGGAAAGACGGAAAAGCCATCTCAACCTAGGTCGTTGAGTATGAATATCACGTATTCTACAAGAGGGCGAACGAATTGGCGAGCTAATTAAGTTCGTATGAAATTGAAGCGCCTGTGTGTGTGTGGTAAGTCTGAAAAGTTTCACTGTATTGGATGGAGAAGATCGTAGTTTTCTCTCTGTGAAAGTAGGTTGAAATTGGGTAATTATGGTCCAACTGGGATGAAATATTTTTTTCCTCCAATTAAATGGTTGTCCAAATTGTAAGAGGATCTTAGTTATGAGACCTAGAAATTGTCTTCAGTTCCAGCGATTTAAAATGATTTATTTTTAGTTGGAGCTACTACAAAAGAGTGAGGCTGCTACTAACTAGCTTGCTCCCATCTCAATTTCAAAAGAAATCAAGATGAGATAGCGGTTTTGCTTTCATAATTTTTGCTAACAGCAAAGCCACCGGATTCTGGTGGATTTTGTTGTAAAATATTCTCTACTTTATGGTCTTAGAACGTGCTTGTAAGTTCTCACCCGAACGAAGCGATTTCGCCAAACCATGAAACATCACTTTATTAATTTTTTTCAGACGAATGTACATTCTCTTAATTGCAGCAAATTGGCGGGTGCCATAATATATATATATTCGATAAACTTTTTTACCCTTTCGGATGCAGGTAAGTTGATTTGTCTATTCCTTCACGAACTCTTCCCATGTCTTCCTGTCATTTACCAATCTAGTTTCCTCTTCCCTTTGATGCCTCCGTTTTCCAGCACCTTCTTCGGTCTCCCCTCTTTTCCCTTGCCATTTAGCTTCGTACACTTCTTTCATTTGCGCTGTTTTATCAATTCTCTGAACGTGTCCCCACCATCCCAATTATCTTTCTTTTATGTCTTGTTCAATTTGCAACTTTACTCTCATTCCTTCGCTTCTGACTTTGTCCCGCAGGGTCACTCCGCATGATCGTCCGAGGTACTTCATTTTTATCGCTCCTATTCTGCTTTCATGTCCCTCATTCATTGTCCACGTTTCACTTCCGAATGTTAATGCTGTTTTGTACATCGCCTTGTATACTTTCATCTTTGTACTTTGTATTATTTCTTTTTCTTCTTCTTGCTATGTATTTATTCAGCGAATAGAATAGTTTGTGTTGGTAATTCTGTTATCTATCTCTTCCTCTTGTTGTCCGGAGTCTTTTATGGGCACTTCCAAGTATGTGTATTATTTCACTTGCTCCATTTCATTGTTGTCAATCTTCATTTTCACTTCTTGTACCGTTATTGCCATCACTTTAGTTTTATCCCCATTCATTTTTGTGCCACCTCTTCTTACTCCTCATTCCACACAGAAAGTTTTATCGGTCTTCTTGTCGGTTTGCTATGTCATCTGCAAAAGCGCTTTGCTGTATCAGCACTTGTTTCATGTTTCTATCTCCAATGTTTGCAGGTCTCGTTTTCCTGTTTACTTCTCTTATTATTTGATCCATGTATATAATAAACAGGTTTGAACTTCCGCCTTGTCTCACTCCTTGCTTAGTTATAAATTCTTCGGATATTTTGTTTTTAGCTACACATCACTACATTTCTTGTTTTTTATATATACTTTGGCATATTCTTATTAGTATTTCGTTTAGTCCCATTTTTCTCAGTCCTTCCCATAGTTTCCCTCGTGGCACATCAAACGTTTTCGCCATATCCAAATATGCTGTTAACATTGTTTTCCTCAGTTCCAGAGTTCTCTTCATTATTGCCTTGAGGGTGAATATGTGATCTTGTACACTTGTTTCTGGTCTACATCTACTTTGTGATTTCGAAAGCTTCATTCTATTATTTGTCTTATCCTTTTCTCGACGATTTTCTCGTATATTTTTTTGGTGGTTGTTGTCTCGGGTAACGCGATCCCCCTGTAGTTGCTGCGCTCTGTTTTATTCTCGAGTTTATGAATTGGCACTATTTGTCCCACTTCCCATGTCTTTTGGTATTTTTCCTCGCACCATTCTCTGTTTAGTAGCGTCCTCAGCATTATCTTCCCTTTTCCTCCCTGGTTCTTAAGCATTTCTGCTGTTATTTTATCAATTCCCGGTGCTCTTCCGTTTTCTAACGCTTTAATTGCTTCCCGTACCTCCTTGTCTGCTATGTCTTCTATTTGGTTTCCCATGTCTTTATTCGTTTTGTTACCCTTGTTCGATTCGTAGTCTTGATTTAGTAGTTCTCTAAAGTATTCGCTTCATCTTTCTATCCTTTCATGTGGCTAATAATTGTCCTGTTTCATCTCTTATTCCTATATACTCATCTTTTTTCTTCTTCTCAAGTTCTTTAATGCCCTATAGGGGCCTATCTTCTGATTGTCTTCTGCGTTTCTTCCCATTTTATTCCCGTATTCTTCCCAAAGTTTTTGTTTTTTCCAGTATTATCATTTCCTTTCTTCCTTACATTCTTCATAGCAATTCCTCGTTCGCTTGTTTAAGTGTGTCTTTCATTCCCTCTTCTTTATTTTTATTTCTTCTGAAGATTGTGCATCACAGAATTGATTCCCGGTATCTACTGCCACAACTATTATTTATGGCTCCTGCTTACAACGCGCGTACTGTACAAACTTTCCGTATTTCCGAATATCACTTCAATTTGCTCCGGAAGGCTCGTTTTACGCACGTGGTCCGGAATTTTAATATCCGGAACATGATATAAAGATTAATACATTTAGTCGATAATTATTAGGGTTTTTAGTGATCTGTACTTGGGTGTGATTGTAATTAATCGATAGCAATAACTCTTATAATTAGTATCATACACTGCACTGCTATATTTTATAAATTTGTCCTGTAAGTAAAAACTGTTGGACAATAAAGATTTTTGTATTATTATTGTTTGCTTCTTTATTTCTATCGTCCACCAGGCTGTTTGTTCCTTATACTTATTTTGTCTGCTTGTCCCGCATATCTTTTCCGCTGCTTCTAACACTATCGTTTTTAATGTTCCCCATTCTTCGTCTACTACTCCGTTGTTGCTCTTCTTGCAGTTCTTCTGTTGCTTTACCAATTGCTTTTTCGTACATTGCGGGCGCCATAATGATAACAAATAATTTTTCTAAAAGCCGCTAATTGTTAGCTAATGGTTGACGTGCTTACGTTTATTTAGTGCAAAATCTTATTTAGTTATTTTCCTTGTTATCGAATGTCTATGTTGCAGTCTCTTAGGTCCACCTCGTTTTTCATTTTTTTCCTTAGATTTTATTAGTATTTATCTTATGTGATAGTTTTCTACCACTATTAGGTCAATTAAACGACAGTGATGAAGGTGTTCCAAAAACGTTTGTAAATGTTCTGAGAATATAAGTATTATTTCAATCACTGTCCGTTTAATTGACCTAATAGTGGTAGAAAGCTACCATATAAGATTACTATAACTAAAGGTCACAAAATATATATTTCATGTTGATGTTCCATTGATCGAAAGTTAAAAATCCATTTCTTTGGGGTTTTGTCAAACGTTATCGTTGGATTCCCTCTTAAAGAAGCTGACAGTATCACGAGCGAAACAACCACACCTAACAGCGATATATACGACTAAATCTTAAGAAAGTTTCCTTCAGAAGTTTCTATATCACTGCTGTGATGGCAAATCTGTTGATCGAAATTTTGAATACTTCCACAGCTGACTCCATTTACAAGAACTATACGCATCGTTAACCTACTTAAACGCTCTTAATTCGATTCGCACCCGAATCAAGCGGCTAAAAATCTTCATCCTCATCATACGAGCCTCCAATTAACAATTCTAATTTTAACCCGAACCGCCTCGTTCTTAATTCTCAGCAAGAATGCGAGCGTTGCGTAACGCAACTCCCGGCCATTAACACCGGCGTTGGCCGTTTTATAACGCAATACAAGCACAATTTCTAATTGATCCCCCCGCGTGAAATGACCGCCGCGAGCCCGCGCCGACATTCGCTCGTCGACAATTGAGAAAATCTGAGAGAGCGTCAACGGATCGCCCTTCAACTCCGAGGGAGCGTCGCCGTCTTCGTATTCCGAAATGTTCTCGCTGACCTCCTTCCGTCACGCTCCCACCCCTCTGCAGACGACGTCCCCCAAGTAATTGTTCCTAATTGAGATGGACGTTCGGGCTTAATTAAAACTAATTAACCCGGAACGATGTTAAATATAGAAACGGTTCTGTTGGAACGTCTTGGACCGTATGCGTGGATGCGAGCTTAACCGCGGGCTCGAGGCGAATTCCTGACGAAATTAAGTTATTCGCGCCCGAATACGTTCGGGTCGGATTGCGTGTAGTAATGGTAGTACAAGGAAGAGTCGGGGTAATCGGGTTAGAATTATGAATTGGGAGCGTTGCCTAAATATTGGTGTGGGTTACGAATGTTCGAGATTGAATGTTGTTATAAAATTGAGTTATAAGAATAAAAATCGTTAGATCGAGTTCATTTTGGTCCGATCAATATGTACGGCAATTTGAAACTAGCTTATTAGAGCTCGTTGTCTTCATTTTTACCAGAACAATTTTGGACGAACACATCGTTCCTACTACAAGAAATAAAACAGGAGAAAAGAAGAGAACGTATCTTTCCCGTATTTCTATCTTTAGCTCCCTCTTCTTAAATTACTAGACTGCGTGGAAAGGAAATGTATTGAATTTGTTTAAAATTTAACTGGAAATGTACCAGAAACCTAAATTGTCAAAAAGAAACCGAAGGATTAGACAAGCCCTGGGGGATAACCAATAATTTTGGAAACAAAATCGCTTGTCTATATAGGAAGAGTTGCAAAATGATACGTGGCAAGCACCTCGAGTAAGTCGAGCATTTATTCTCAAAGAAGTTTAAACACCAGACAAGAGACTACATCAAATTTTTCATTTTTGGGTTTTTAAGCGATGAAGAAATGGTTTTCAGTCACAAAGTAAGACAAATTTTTCTCGCCAAAGATTTATTAACGCGCACAATAGACATCATTAGGCAATAGATAATAATGCTATGTGGCGTACTTATTATCAACGTCAATTTTCCCCTCCACATTTTCGAATAGGCCTTCGCCATTATTTAAACCACACATACGACCACTCCGGGCAAACAGCGGTATCAGTGTACACTTACGAAATAAGTTACGACGCCCCACGATGTATGCGAGCAGTTCTGTGTGTATGTAGGCTGTCGCAACTAGTTTCGTAAATACCCAGACTACATACGACAATTGCTGGATAAGCTGCGGAAGATCGATCGTTTGGAATGCCTCGGCCATCCGACCTAAACCAACTAGATTTTTCTCGTAGGACTACCTAAAACAATTAGCTTATAACACCGAAGTAAGCAACATAGAAGAATTAAGAAATACGCCAATAAATACAATTGAACAAAATTACTACGGCGAGCACGTTCATGTATTGAGTTTGGTGATAACAAGTTCGAATATCTGCTATAACAGTGCTGAAAACATCAAACTGGGTATGTAACCTTTCTTATATTAAAATATGTTTTTTTAAATGTGTTTTTATTCCTTTTATTGCCATAGATGATATTAAAATTTCTACGGAAAGTTGAGGCCCACACTGTATAGAGGAGGACTAAGGTCAGAAGTAGGTGTTTTGTCTATCTATTCAGAATTCATATTCCTTTACAGGAATCCATCAGACCTTGTCCAGATTCACTGCCCCTAAAGCCTTGCAGCAAGGAGACATTTCATTCCTGGATTAAGAAATGATTGGTTTCAATGAAGTCCGTTAGAAACAACTTGAGCAGATTTCCAAGTACGCCTATTCGATAGACTTCGGCCTATGGAATCCAAATCTTTTACCCCGGACGTCGTATGCCTTATCGTTCTCGATGTTCGTCCGATTGTGTCCGAAATATGCCCACCAGGCAGGTCTCCACGAATAGATTCCAAATATGACATTCTAAAAGCTATGGCTCCGATGGTTACGAAGGTATTGACGTTTAAAGCTTTGCTGTGTCAGTTCGTATTTAATCAGTCACCACCAATCAAAATCGACGTGCCTTGGAATGTTGACTCCAGTGGTATATGATTTGTTTAGATCAGGCATGGGCAACCTTTTTTGTAGAAGTTTTATGCTGCGAGTAATCTTGAAAAATATACATTTTTGTAGTATCCTTATGATTCATTATGAATTAAGTTTAGACAGGCCGTGCTAATATGCAACGAAAGAATTCAGTAGCGGGCCGGACAAATCTTACTCGAGGGACGCATGTGGCCCGCCGGCCGGAGGTTGCCCATACCTAGTTTAGATTATTTTAAACGGTTGCCGAGAAGACGCAAAAATAGGAAAAAATACCAAAAATACCAAAAAATAGCAAAAAATCGCTAAAAATCGCTAATAATGGCAAAAATTGCATAACCATCTCGGCTCGTATGGGAATTAGGAGCTTAAATCCTACACCAATCGAAGCTCCTTGACAATCCGAATTCAATAGCGTAGGATTTTTTCACTTTATGCCAACAGTTGTCGAGAAAGGCGCAAAAAACGCGAAAAACACGCAAAAAATCGCTAAATTTCACACGTGAGCTGATTTTTTGAAGCTGCGACATTTCCTCCTATATCATTGGAAGGAGCTCGTTTTTCTGGCTCTTGAAGTTTGCCTGTCTCATCATCTATAATCGTTTCTCTCCTATATACTGTACTGCATTGTTCTTATCTTGTTCTAGGGTGGAAATTTTGCGCCGAGCCAGTAACTCGTTTACGCTGTAAACTATCTCCATTTCTCCACTTCTTTTTCCACGTTAAATACTGTGCTTTTATATACATACGTTGTACTCCCATGATACTGCTTTAATAGTACGCCCACTTTCGAGACATGGAATAGTGTGTACTTTGTCTGTTATTGTCGGTTTTCTGATCATTATTTTGAATTGTTACTCGGCAAATGAGGAAGTGCCAAATAAATTTTTGCACAATAAAAGCTCAAAGTACAACAAATATAGAGAATGTCGTTTACCCCAGATTTATGGGAGCACGAATGTACTATTGCGACAACAAAAATCCGTACAAGTCTTACAGGTTTTTTGATTATTTTTTTGGCAGTATAGACCAGTCGTTTGCCATGGTCACGTCAATCATATCTTATCTAATGTTAAAAACAATCTACTCATGTACGCAGGAAAATTCTGTTAAATGCATTTATTTGATATAGAAACCTTGTAAAAATAAATTAATCTAGTTTCTTAGTCCATATTTTGTAATAGGGCACGGAAGATATAAGGGACTAAATAAATTCTGCTGTGGGGTCATTCCAAATTTCATTTATCTTATTTTAATTCCTTGACGTTTTCAGGTTTGAAATTACTATCATTCATTCTTATAACGGTAAATCTCCACACATTTTCTATGGGATTAAGACCTAGACCTTTCGAACACCATGGTAAATGTGTTATGTTGTTTTCCTCAAACCATTGATTATTAATCCTATATGTACATACCGGAGAACTATCCTGTTGAAATACAAAATTTTGATTTGGAAACATAATTTCCACATTTGTTAAGATGAGCTTCGCGTACACAAATCCAAGCCCACACAGTTGTCAATCCACCACTTACTTTATAAGATTTTTGCGTACAAGTTTCATCAAATAGAGAATTTGGTGGTCTATATACACGCACGCGAGCATTATTAGTAGACTGAAATACTTTTTCGTCCGAAACAAAATAACCTTTTTCCCAAAAATTTAAATTGTTGGATACAAATTGTAATGCGAAGCCAATTCTTTGTTGCTTATACTAGTCGTTAAGAAATGGCTTGCTAATAACCGCTTGATCTCGTAATTCTGAGTTTATTCTAATTCTATTTCTTGTAGTGCGCACACAACTTGGAAATTGAGTTATGTTTCGAGCATTTACCGCTGTATCAAATGGATTATGCCTTAAAAACAAGGCGATTGTCGTCTTTCATGAGATTCGACTAGACCACTTTGCCTTTCTACAGTTCCCCGATGTAACCATTTGTTTTCAATGTCGCGAATAGTGCTTTTGGACACTCCAAATTTATTACCTAGTCTTCTTATGGACCATCCTTCCCCAAGTAATATAATTATTTGCTTTTTTCAGTAGCACTTAAACGCGACATAATGACATATGTCAATAATTATTTTAAGATGAAATAACATTTAACAATGCAAGTCAGATTTAAACCAACTCAACATATACCACGTTGTATGACATGGACTTGACACCTAACCAAAAACCACTCACGCCGATTGTCAAAAAAATTTTTTGCGTCGTCCTCGCGAAAATACTATGCCCGATCAAATCCAAAATTTTCGTATCGTTTCGAAATTTTTAACATCGCCAAATGGACAGGAATCGCTTTCTAACCACCTACAACAAGGACTACGTCCCGAAGAAGGTCGAAGCTAGAACATTTTACACCCTAAACCAAGAATACGAAGACCCCATAAGCGAAGGTTTCCGAAATTACCTAAAACTGAGCGGAAACAAGCAGAAGATGAAGCCGAAGGAACAATTCGCCGCCGACTACCTGGAAAAATTCAAGGAAATATACCCGCAACTCGGTCAGAATTATTTTCAAACGCCGCTAAACGAACCGGTAATCGAAAGGGATTTCGTGATGGACGGCCAGACGGTGTACCGGGTTGATTATTGCGATTCGGAAAAAGACCGCGCGTTCGTCGAGGAATTGAAGAGGAAAGAGGCGTTGAGTTTACCGGAGGATTGGATAGTTCCTCAGACGACGGCCGCGATGGCTTTCAGGGATCCTAGAGTGATGGAACCCGACGCTTTGCGTCGCGTCAATCCGATTCGTCCGCCGATGGGTACTTGGGTAGCTTCCACCGAGGTGGCCGATATTTTACAGTTGATCACCGGAAAGAGCGAGTATCAAGGGGTGATTGGAACGCTCGGCGATATCATCGTGAAGGACCAGATTCACGGTAAAATTGTGCATCCCAAGTGTAACTGCGCCGTGCATAATCTTAGGCCGGAGAATAAAAAATGATTTGATTTGTGTGTGAAAAATTTCATTTTCATCTTTTAGCCCCGTAAGAATCTTCTATGTTCTTTGCTATTTGGGGAAAGCAGATTCGCGTTTCGATCATTTAATGGTCGCCGTCAGTGATGCGGCCATTCACTTAAGAGTGTCCCTATTTTACAACATTTATTGGGCCTAAAACGACCCAAGGTAATAAATAACGGAATTTACGTCCACCCCAATTAACTCCACCCATTACCTCTAATTGAACAGCACTAATACGAACCGAAATTGAACTCACGATACAATTAGATAAACCGTCATCTGACGAGAAACAATCTCTTCCGACCACCATCTCCTTCATACCCCAAATCGCATCGACAATGGAAAAACCATTTCGAGCTGAAAGAAACGCGCGCTTATCTGTTTAGAAGTCGCTTTATTCAATTACTGAAGACCCACATGCGTACACACGTACACCCGATAACCCTTTGTTCGGGTGAATCATCATCGAGCAGTTTCTTTTCGGTAGGACTGGCCGAGGAGTCGAACTCCCTTCTTTCCCATATCGAAAGATCTTTACGGTCGGATGTGTATTTAATAATAATAATAATAAGCTGATTCCTCCCCTCCGCGTATATCATTCGCAGGAGTATTTTTCAATGTCATATGTCTTTTATTATATAGTACGTCACGGCCATTGAATGTACGGGAGGTATGCGGGACCCCTCCCTCGCGAACGCCGTGATTTTTTAGGGACCACACCGTTCGGTGGGAGCTGCATTTGGCGTCTGCTATTTATAGGTTTGATATGGTGGTGTGTATAATTTTCCTTTTCGTTTTTTTTTTTGGCTGTCGTAATTAGGTGTTATCGTGTCGTTAAAATAAAGCAGGAAATGTACGGAGAGTGATCAGAAGTAAATTTCTAAGCAATGTTGTTAGCAATACGATAACTCCCTAGAGATGATCATCGCCAGATTCTAGAAATGTTGGGAAGTAAATTATTTTCGTTGCACTTCTTCTTTATGAAAAACATGAAAGGAACTAAATATATAACACTGAGAACGTTGTAGGGGACAACGGTTTACTTTCGATGTAATATCTTGGAGGGGATAGCGAGAACCTCAATCCGATGGTAAAAATGTAATCATTTCTGTCGATGGTGATGGTGCCCATAGGAATTTCTTTCTTCCGTGCGTACTTCGAAGATTCACCACCACGAAAGTGGATCGCTGCGTACGTTACTTCGCAATTTCTTGTAAAAGGTAACAACAATAAAGTCTAGAGTCTTTTGAGTTTGAATGGTGCATATCACTATGACTTGTAAACTGCGGTGGACACACCGCATGCATTCAAGCATAAATAAGCAAGGTAAACTCAATATCTTTGATCTAGAGAACGAGTCTCTACAATCACCTCTGTACCTCAAACCGCCAACAACCCTGACAGCTTTGCGTTGTACTCGAAAAATTCTCTACCACGAAGAACAATTTTCCCAAGCCAAAATAGCGTACAAAATCAACGAATGGAGTAGTGAAGCGGTCAAAAGAACATTATTTGTAACGTGTAGTTTTAGATTGCGCAAAAAAGGATACTGCTGTTCAATCTGTTGGCCAGGAGATAAGCATGATGACCCTATGAAAGAGAAGGGTCCAGAATGACAGCAACAAACCTGACAAACTCTGTATCCACAAAATGTTTCACGTTGTTTAGTGAAAACATTGTAGAAGCTGTGTTTTCTGCATTTAGCTTCAGACCATTGCATGCAAACTAAAATTTGGCTGCACGACTGTTTGCTACGCTTTGCATTTGACTATTCCCGTAACATATTGTGGTAGTGCCACCGTCGTACAATATCATAGAATCACAAGAGAGAATACATGCAAGGTCATTGATCGAAATTATTTTTATATAGCTTCGTAAGCAACAATTCCTGCTGTACGCGGTCAAACGCCTTACTCAGATCGTTGAAATTATCCAATATACAACTTTCCTGTTCAAAGCAATCAGCCGGCCCTTCAACAAACTTTAAAACTGCGTCCTTTGTACACATTCCTTGTCGAAACTCATATTGCGAGGATATAAATAAATTATTTTCTTCAAAATACGCCATGATTTGCAGTTTTGAAGCTTTCTCGAATATATTTAATAGGATAGGCATGAGAGAAGTTGGCCTGAAGTTAGATATTTCACTAAAATCTCGTCATTTTAAAATGGATGTCACAAGTGCTATTTTTGGTACTTCCGGGTAAGTACCTTCTTTAAACGATAAGTTGAGCAGTTTTGTAAGGGGTGGAACTAATAGGTTTTGTATGTTTTATAACATTCACTGAGAATCCATAAAAATCCCTGGTATTTCTTGAAGTTAATTAATTTATAATATTACGCACCCCATTAAAGGAGACGGGCGTGAAAGGAAACGAACAGTCAACGTCTATACACTTAAGTAAGTCATGTGCGGTCAACAATAACGTAACAACTGTTGAATGGTTGCTACAAAATTGACAATAAAAACTATTTTGAGGTAGATGGCAGCTTTGTCTATTTCTCTTTGTTATTCAGTAAACGCGTGATTTCTTTCTAACTGTTGAAATACTGCTGGAAAGACGCCGACGAAAATTGCTTTGAGATAGACTACATTTTTTTATCTTTTCCTTATTCCTATTCATCTCTTTCTAACTGTTGAAATATTGTCTTTGCCTTTTCGGTTTTAATAAACAGCAATAGGGCAATTAATAAAAGATACAATTCTGTAGCAATGCCGATACGTACAGTGAGTCGAATATAGGAACGCAATTCAAGGTCAATAAGCTTCCACAGCGCACCTCATTTACCTAGTGGAAACTTACTGACCTTGAAGTGCATTCCTACATTTGACTCAGTGTACAACAACAAAACCTTTTCTGAATTGTAACGCGATAACTGTTTCTTAGCGAATTCTTCTACTCATCACGAAAATTATTTAAAATCGCTACGAATTTAATTTCCGCGTTTTGCAAGATCCTCACCCCATTCAGAAAACCAATAACAGACAATACATCCACTATTCACCCTGAAAATCCTCCTCGACTCCTTATTAAACCGAAATTATTCGGCAGCACGCAAGTAACATCCTCAGATATTAATCACGCCATAATTAACAAAGATCGATGTCGGACCCGTACATTCATCGCCGCCCGGCGTTCTCTTTAATATCATCGAATTCGACGGACCGTACGGACGAATTACGGATGCCAGCGATCTCAGATTCCGAGATAACAAGAGATTAAGATGTCCCCGGCAGCCGGCTCCTTTCGCCTCGGCGGATTACCGCCGATCCGACGTCGAGCTGACCAGACGTCCGCGACGATTTCCTTTATATAGTTTTTCTTCTAGTACTCCGTCTCAGCCACCAACCACCACGGTCGAAACCTCAAAAGGAGCGAGTTGATCCCCTTTCGATACGCTAATTCCTGTTAAACGCGACGTATGTACATGACGGATCTGGACGTTACCTGTACGGCATGTTCTCGGACATTTGGGATACGTGTCTAATCTAATTTAGGAGACAGGTGAATTTGAATTTTGAGTCGGACGAGATCGGAACCGGCGTTGAATTCTTCGAGGGAGAAAGTATTGTGGTTTGACGTGTGCTATTAGCGAGGAAAATATTCGAGTATCGATCCGCATTTAAGTCAGAAAGGATGTTCGATACTTCTTTTCAAGATCGGTTAAACTTAAATTTTTTTTTATTGGTTCCCAAACTATTTTGAAAATGGTATATCTGACCTTTAAAAGTATTGTGTGTAACGATAAAATACTAGTTTTTACAATGTTAAGCGCTTCTACAGCTCTAATTTTATTTCAATAATAAGTGAAGAACCAGTAAGTTTACGGGCTGGAAATTTTGCATACCGTGTATTCGTTACGATAGCTACGTCTTATCGGCGAGCTTCTTCGTAAATTCCTTGTTTGTTATTGAATTTAACCTCAATTAAGGAATAGAAACATGACCATGGTATACCGTCATTTTTGGATTTAAAGAAATCAACAATAACAGAGGAATTTACAAGAAAACTCGCCAGTAAGACGTAGCTACCGTAACAAATACACGGTATGCAAAATTTCGAGCCCGTAAACTTACTACTTCTTCACTTATTATTGAAATAAAATTAAAGCAGTAGAAGCTCTTAACATTGTAAAAATCTAGTATTTTATCGTTACACACACTACTTCTAAAGTTCAGATATACAATTTTCGATATAGTTTTGGAACCAATGAAAACAATTTAAGTTTAACCGATCTTGAAAAAGTACCGAACACCCCAATGTAATGCGGTTCAAGATCTGATCTGGAAAATTTTTCTGATACGGAGCCATCCCTTTTCAGGTGACCCTAAGTTCATGGAGGACCAAATTGTATAAAATTTATGTAATTACGAATCCTAGATTACTCACAGTAACCTTTAAACTCTAAGACGTAGTAAGCATTGTACAAGTGTATGACCCAGTTGGAAGTAGGGAAGAGCAGAAAACGTTAGAATCCTATGGGCACCCTACAAAGGGTGTTGGATGAGATGCGAGAAGAGAGTATGAAAATAATAATTATTGATGATTGGAATATGACAAAAATAAGGGACTGGGCTGCATTGGAGCATATGGAGAAAATACGCTAAACAGAAACGGTTAGAAGATGATACAATTCCGTGTGCCAAATGACTTAAAAATTGGAAATACTTTTTGATACCAAATAGAGGAGGACAAACCGTACCCTTATGGCTCCAGAAAGCAACGCCGAGAATATAATCGAGTACTTTCTGTTTCCTTCGGAAGTGAATAATATTAGGAATTAAGAACTAAGAACTGAGAAGTTTCCAGAACTGAGTACAAAATACAGACTAGTTACAGCGGAAATGACTGCAAGGAAGGAAATATACGAAACAGACAAAGTGCATACGAGGATTAACACCAAGAAAATGAAGCATCGTAAAGTGAAGGAAAAATATTGGAAAGAAATAGACGATGAATTGAGAGGAAAGGGGAAAGAAAGAAATGATTGGAATATGAAAGAAAGATAGAACATCCTTAAAAATTCGATTATGAAAGCAGCAGCAAATGTACGTCGTATCACGAAAATAAGACAAAATCGTAAGAGAACTGAACGGTGGGACACCGAGGTTAAAGAAGAAATTAGGGGGAACAAGAAACCCTGGAAGAGACTACAAGATGTGACCAATGAGAGAAGCAAAGTAGGATATGTGGAGAAACACGACAGAGCAAACAAGGGTGCAAGAAGACGAAAAAACGGAGAGCTGGGAAGATTTTGGAAGAGAGCTGGAGGAAAACTATAAGACGTACAATAGGAAATTTTGGAACAAGATAAGAAATGTGAGAGGAAAATTGAAGAAGAAAGATAAAGATGGGAGCATTGGACAGAAACATCGGGGATAACAGAGACCTGGAAAGAATATTTTGAAGATAAGTTTCGACAGGAAGAAATACTAAATGCAGGACAAATGGGAGAAACACAAGAGGAAGTGGAGGAACTGGAAGAAATGACAATGAAGGAAATGGAAGAGGCCCTAAGAAATATCAAGAGTGGGAAAGCAACGGGAAAAGACCAAATCAAAAATGAAGAAAGGGATGGAAGAGAGGAAAAGAAATGGCTACTCCAGATATGTAAAGGAGCATAGGCCTATGAAGAAATACCAGAAGATTGGAAAAAGAACATAATATTGCCAGTCTATAAGGAAGGATAGAAATATAAATGTAACAACTACACAGGAATATGCTATAAGAGTCATCGTAAAGATAGTGAGGAAAAAATAGGGACGAAGCTAGAGGATAAACAGACAGCATTTAGGGCAAATCAGCAAACAAATAAATGATAACACACAAATATCACGAAACATTCTACAAAGGCAGAGAAATTATGTCTAATATTTGTGTGCCTAAAGAAGGTTTCGATTCAATGAACAGGTAAATAATCTGAAGTACTCTGAATAAATATGAGATAACGGGAAAATGAATAAAAGTGGCAAAGTCTGTATATGAAGAGATATATGCTCAAGTTGGAGTGAAAGGAACAAGTTCGGAAGTTTTTAAATGGGAGGAAGGTGTCTAAAACAAGGGGATGGTCTAAATCCCCTGTTCTGTATTACTGTAATGGGGCAGGACGGAGAAGAAATAGAAGAAAGGAAAGACCGAGGAAGACATGGATGGAACAGATTCGATAGGGGAGGAAAGAGGCAAAGAAGTGAGGCATAACGCGTAATAAATACGAATAATTTGAAAGGAGAAGAAGAGGACGAAGAAGAAATAACTACGAACATCGGATAACCACAAAAACGAGGAGTTAAGCCCGAAAGGATTATAACCCCGTTCTTGTTGTAACCTCACCTTGAGCGCCATCCGCGAGCAACATAATCTGCTCAAATTGCTCACCCGTCCTCGATTTATTCCAGATTTATTCGTCCATCGTAAAGACGCATTAATTCCGAAACGATTGCAACAATGTAAAGGTGATTTAGAGCGGACGGCAAGCAAGCAATCGATAATAAATAGTTTGCTAAGGCAGTCAAAGAGCTGTAATTATCGAGTTTAATACAGAGCGGCTATGGCGCATCCCGAAACGTTCAATTACGTAGACCACCCAGCATAGTAAATCACTACCGCCTTGAGATGTGACGTGTTTAAAGAGGATGGTTTATGAAAAGCGCGGGAATTGCAAGTGGATATAACGCCGAAATTAGTTTAAAAAAATTACAATACGAAATATCGACGATGAAATCTTTCGGCTGTTAAGGTAATGATATCCGCATGGATATTTCTTCACTTCGTAAAAATGGTGCTTAGAGAATTGTATCGCTAGCGTTCCACTGGACTAGAAAGTTCATTATAATTATTTTTATAAGAGCTTTTACTCCATGGGCCATCTACAACAACAGCTTCTTGCGCGATACCATCCGTGTCCACTTCCCCAGCTTCAACAGCCTTTTTGCTTTGCTGCACCCAGAAAAGCTGTTGTTAAATATTTCAAGAATTCTGATTCCAAAAATACCATTCCGATTCTTGTATCAGCTTTAGTTGTTGAGACAGATAAAAATGAAATATTTTATATATTTTCATTCGTACTGCTAAAATAAACCTTGTGAACAGACCTTTTTTCAATTATAGTTGTTCCCTAATCTCTATAGGTAAGAAACTATTTATTTATCATCTTAAATTTTCCTAATTACCTCCAATGATTTCCAGGAATACCGGCCTCAATGTGCTTATGCAATAAACAGTTTTCAAGAATGTATGTGATAAAGAATTTATGAAAATAGCGGTATAATTAGTATTTAAGGTTTACCTTCGAATAATACCTGCGGAAATAGCTATAAAGGTATCTATGTATCAACCCTTGCTTCAGTTTAAACTTGAGCTTTCTTGGAAGTGTGCTACCAAAATCCTCGTTTCTACAAGCAGACGAAATTGCGTTAAACTTTTAGATTAGTTACCAATTACTGTAAATATTTATTTTGGGTAGTACCATTTGTAAATATTTGTTTTATAAAATAAGCTTATTTTCTTTTTATTTGTGCGTTTTTATAGGTTGTTTTGGAAATTTCACTAGCCAACCAGAGAGCCTTGGCACATTTTATGAAGATCCCTGGGCTGGGATGGTTGTAATGATTAACAGCGGACATCAGTTGTTTGCAAGCAACCAGTACTACATGAAATTAGAAATTTTATGTGGCTCCGGTCTATCATTATCATTAGGAAACCTATGCAAACACATACACACCTACCCAAGAACAGAATTGGAAGATAGCGGACAAGAAACAAACCTAAAATATTCCGTTCCATCAAACTCATCCAGGAGGTTACTTCGTCGCCTTAAAATAGCGGGATATCAGTAGTAATCTGGGAAACCAACGGTAACAACGTACAATTACGAAATAAGTTACGACAGCATCGCCGACTCCTCACCCTAATCAGGACGCTGCATGCGAGTAGTTCTGTTTATATGTAGGTTGTCGTAACTTATTTCGTAATTACCGCTGTTTGCCCAGACTAGAAATCAGAGAACATGTAATGACTAGGCAGGAGTTTACAATCTTATTTAACTTCCTGCTTATCTGAATTTTCCACTGTTTTTTTTGGAGACAAACACTTTGATTCGTGTTAGTCCAACCCTTTTAGAATCCGATCGAATCCGAACCTGGACTATTTAGTCGAGTACGCAAATTTTAATTAAAACGACACCAAAATCGCCAATTCGAATCACTAATCACCGCCAAAAACACACAAACGCAACACCATGATGATACCCATCGACTCGCTCGAACGTAATTACCGAATATGGAACGTGGAGGACGTGCCAGTCCAAACATACATAAACGACAAGTACGTAGAAGTACACGGACGGGAATAAACTTGTGTGTGTGTGTGTGTGTGTACGCACATAGATAACGCGGAAAGCGGCGGCCGCTACCGCCGCCGCGCTATTACATTTGTTAACTGAAGTATAGACAAACAGAATTTATCGACGCTATTAAAATCATAAATTTGGAGCACATGTGAAGTTGTCAAATCGGACGGAGGGTCCGATCGACACGTTTCTCTAATTAGCGCAATTAGTGGAACCGGTCATTGCTCGACTATGCACTCTCCAATTGAGATTTTACAACTACGTAACTGCATATTGGTTTCGTCAGCCGTACTATATGCAGGACGGCCTTTGCTACTGTTGCCGATATTGCCGCTGCTGTTGCTGCGCCTAATTGGGAGGCGACGGAAACACGTATTGCGACCGAATCGCGAATTTCGCCCCAATACCAGCTTTAAAGTTTTGATCCGTTCGCTTTGGATTTAGAATGATTCTTTGACGTCGTAGCAAAGCGATTGGCACGTTTCGAAACATATTGGGATTGTTGAAAATGATCACGAATCCGGAAACAAACTTTTTCATATGTTAAAGTTTCTCCTCCAATCTGAAACTTGACAGTTTCCTTAGCTATTCCGTCACAAAATCGAGGGTTGTAAGGTGACGAAAGTTTTCGGCGACGTTTTTTAAATCTCTCGACGTTGTCTGTTAGATTCAAAAAAACTTTCTCATATCTTACAATTTCTCCTCCAATATGAAACTTTTCAGTCGCAAGTTGTGATTTGGCGGTAGTTTTGGACGCCCTGCGTCATCGCAAAGTTGAGATCGTTAATGGCCGGTTCGTTCCTAACGTGCCGCCATTAGCGCAATATATTTTCGTCCTCAGCGGGGGCTCGCAAGGCGAGCGCTCCTCAAACGACCACGAAAAGGGACGAAAAATCATCGCAGCTGTTCAAACAAACCGCGACTGGCTTTCAAAACTATATAAAGGACGACGATCGAGAACGCCTTTAATTCCCTCGACGACCATCATCGTCCTCTAAACGACTGACAAACTTCTATTTTTCAGTCTAAAATTTCTTGTATGTGTTACAGGTGAAAAGTCATCTTACCCCGTTAGCCCTTCGCTAACCAACCTCATCTCTCCCCAGGCTGCGTGATCGAAGCAGCCTACACCTGAAGATCAAAGGGCGTAAGGAACTCCACACCGGCCCTAGTATTGACATGAAGTTCTACGGAACGCCTTTAATCTCCGTTCGAATATTCGTTCGGTAAATCTTTCTTAAATGCACAGCGCTACTGTTTCTGAATGTCTTAATAATTGTAAAGATGTATTGAAAAGTATCAGCTTCTCCCTTAAAATAGTTAGAATACAGACAAAACGGAATTGTCAACAGTTCACACATCTCCCAAAACTTTTGCAGAGAAAGGTAGTAAGCAAGTTGATGATATGACATCAGCAGAAAGAGAGCGAAATGAGTGCAACTGGAAACAGCATATCTCGTCTATTCGTTTCTTCCAGAGAATATTTTAAAACACATATGTTGAATGGGTGCTCCTACAGGTACAATTGGCGCTCTCAATCAAAGCGGCTGGTTCACAGTAGCAATTTTTTCTGAAATTTATCATTTTATGGAACTCCATTTCCAACAAACCCAATCATAGAAAAGGCTAAAATTTCAGGACTCATACTGCTCACCATTCCTTCACACAACAGCCGTAAACTGCAGCCTTTAGACCGAACGGTTTACTGCCCATTTAAAACCCATTACAATTATATGAACCACTTGATAAATACATCGGGAAATGCTGGTAAACCAGTAACAAGGTATGATGCATGTGAAATAGCTGATAAAGCATATGAGTAAGGTTTGATAAAAGTGTGGATGACATGTTAGTAGTGTAAACCAGACTAACGCCCTTACTTCTCTGAATTTTAATATCGTGCTTTGTACGTAAGTGGAGGCAAAGCCCGGTTTATACCACTTAATAATAACACGTCATCCACTCCTTTTACCAAACCTTACATAACTAGTTACAGAACTAACCGGTAGCAACCGCATCAATTGAAACCGGTGAGAAATCGGAAGACAATATTTCTCGTAATTTGCAAACTTTGTCTCACCAACGATTTTACGCCCTTTTCCAAAAGAAGAACACCGAGAAAGGAAAGACTAACAATAGAAAACGGAGAAAATCTACAATTTTAACGATCACGCCTGAAAAATTTGAAACAGAGGCTCGTAAGAAAAAGAAATATGAGGTTAGAAGGAAAGTAGGTGGTACAAAAGGAAAAGTGTCTGGTAGAGCTAGTGGTGAAGACGAACTTCCAGTGGATGAAACACATACATTAAAATATTAAAATTTAAAAATATATAAATTAAAGTATTTCTCCAGGTACAGCACTCACTCCTACTACGCTTCAGTTACGTCCACTTTTACCTCACTTTTGCTCTTGCCGTCACTCATCTCGCTTGTAATTTTGGATTTACCCTTACGGGAAGCAAGAAGTTTGTGTTCAATAAAACTCTCGATTGAAAATCATAGATTAGAACATCCACAGCACACTCGGCGTTAGAAATTGTTTGGATGCTGTACGTATGGTTTGCCTCTTTTCTAACAGACCTCTTCCTACCTTGATAATCCGTCGTGAATATTCCCGGATTGCTTTTGGCGACTTCTTTAACATCCCCTCGAAGTTCTCTGTCCACGTTTCTGGACACCCCAAAGAAGGTGATCGTGAATGTTAGGTTTGTTTCTAATGTGCCACAATTGGCGTAGCACGTGGCCGTCCTCAGCAGGGGGCTCGCAAGACGAGCATGCCGCGAGAGACACTGAAGGGAACGAAAGGACATGTCTTTGAAGGACGGCAAAATAGAAATTTCAGTATTTTGTAGTATCGTTCAATCTGGGTCTATTTGAACAATTTTGCAGATACTAACAGAAACAACAGGGGTGAAACCTCAATTATTTCCCCCATGTTTTCTATACGTGTGGGATATCGCATCTACACCACGGGACAAAACGGCCGAAAACAGTACGCGAAATTTCTCTACTACGTTTCTCCAAAATCCACCAAGAAAGTGTAGCAGTAACACTTTCGGAAGTATACGTCATCGGAGCAACAGATCAAATTGCATGTTTTTCGTTCATTTGTCTACGCCTCTCTCACTGTATTCGTGCAGGTTGACATAACGTAATGTGTACTTCTGAAAATGTGACTGCTCTAACCACTTCGCGTACGCACAAGCAACGTTCATAATTCACGTGAGGTTTCTCCCACAATACGTCTCGGAACCTAACTGTAAATTCCTCGCACACGGATATTTGCATCCCTTTGATGAGGAGTCGAAGGAAAACACCTGAAACGCATAAAACCTCCCACCATCACAACCGCCTCCTATACGTCTTCGGGGAGGTCGGAAAAACGACCTGCGCTCGCCGTACGTCACTGTCAATGATCGGACTACGAGATAACATTTAGAGCCTTTGTGGAGGTCGAAGCCAGCCCCTTTGAAGACGAACGCGCTACGTTACGTTACGCTGATGTCGCGACTTTCGCTTCGCCCGTTGGATATCCACGACTGGAACGAGATGGAAATTGGAAATACGGAGGATATAAGATATGTTTTGCTGATATTCGGTACGTTCGATGCGTAAAGGTGCTTTGGGGAAAAGAAAAAGGTCTTGCTGGTCGATGTGAATAATGCTTGAAAAATATTAAGTAAATTTAATGGGTATTAAGAGAGAAATTGTTGACCCCTAATGGTGCTAAAGCATACGGTGCGCGGTGTTAGTTGCGCAGTGATCTGATGTCACTGGCATTGCGTCTATGTAATGTGAAAGCACGGTGTGCAAAGCCAAAGGCCATGTATAACAAGTGACTTTCGTTCAGCTTAATGGTAAAAGCACGTGACTCCTCCTCATTCTAGGCAAACAGTGGTTATGTGTCAGCAATTAAATTGTTTTCTTCCCTGTAAGTTGTTCTGTGATCTGATGTCATTGGCAAAAGCCAATTTCATGTGTAACATGTGAACTTCGTTTCTTTTCTTTCTAGACAAAAAGTGATTATATGCCGACAACTAAGCTGTCATTTTCGGTATTAGTTGCGCAGTGATCTGATGTCATGGGCATTGCTTTTACGTGATGTTAACCACAATGCGCAGAGTCAGAATTCATGTATAACACGTAAACTTCGTTGAGCTTAATGCCTAAACGACGTGCCTCCCCTTCTTTCTGGTCAAGCGGTGGTTGTGTCTCTGCAACTAAGTTGTCATCTTCGGCGGTAGTTGCGCAGTAATCTGATGTCATTGGCATTCCCTTTACGTGATGTTAAGCGTGATGTGCAGAGCCAAACTTTATGTGGAACACGTGAACTTCGTTGAGCTTAATGGCTAAAGCACGTGCCTCTTCTTCCTTCTAAACAAGCGGTGGTTGTACTTCGATAACTTGTTAACATAAGTTGTCATCTTTGGTGCTAATTACGCTGTAATCTGATGTTATTGGCATTGCTTCTACGTGATGTTAAGCACGATTTGCAGAGCCAATGTTCATGAATAACACGTGAATTTTGTTGAACTTCATGGTTAAAGCAGGCGTCTCCTCTTCTTTCTATGTAAGCGATGATTGTATCTTGGAAACTAAGCTGTCGATTTAGGCGTTACTTGTACAGTGAGCTGATGTCATTTGCATTGCCTCTACGTGATGGCAAGCATAATTTGAAGCCAAAATTCATCTATAACAAGTGAATTTCGCTGAATTTTGTGGCTAAACTAGGTGCCTCTCTTCTTTCTAGATAAGTGGTGGCTGTGTTTCGGCGAGTAAATTGTCATGTTCAAGACACAAAACATTCAGGTGCTATACACGAACTATTACCGTCAACTTTCTTAACACTTTGAGCGCGCAGTGGTAGCTAGCTTGATGTTAAAGACACTTATTAAATGTAGTAATGTAGATGGGTACAGACCATCAACTACACCCGAAGAATAATAAGGAAATTGGGATTACGCATACAATACATACGACGGGACTTGAGCTAAGAGGCACAACGTTCTGAAAGTTCCTTTTCATAACGGCAAGCAGCCACACAGGGACCGATTTATACTAGACCATGTTAAAACGACCGTCTTCATGTATGCATCAGCGTCGTCATCATACATTCATCAAATTCTGGTTGTTCGTACAAGGCATCCGACCAAGAACTCTACGAAACGCGGCTGTGAAGGCGAAGGCGAAGGCGACGGTTAGTTCGACGAAGCGAGACGAGAGACTTCGTTAGATGTGCTCGCAACGATCCCCTGTTATTATATAAAGTTCTGGTGAGTCGTGCATGTAAGGAGCTTCTTTGTTTGTTCGTGCAAAATTAATGCAATTACGGCGCAAGACACTGATTAGTTTGTTTTTTGTCCGTCTGGGTATCGTTTTGGGGTAGGTAAAGGCGGTCGCGATGATGAGATGATTAAAATTTCAGTCGTTCGCGTTTATCATTCTGCCGCGACGAAGACGCCCCGACCGACGTGATTACGGAATATGCTAACCAGACGATACACGTGGAAGACGATCGCGTCTTCCAGACGTATGCACGTAAGTCACTATCGTTTTATATATTTTCGTCTTCCCTTAATCTGGATGTGACCTCGCAGAAAGTTGGGGAGTTGCATGAAAACCATGTGGTGTCTCCGAGCTGAATTGGTTTGTTTAACTCCCCGTAGTTGGCAGTATGTGAGCGAAATTTACATCACTTTCAGCTAAAAGCATTAGATCGGAGAGATACCTTGCGAAGGCGTGGTTGGTTGTTGAAAATTGCCAAACGGTGTGTTTTATTCCGCACTAGAAAATTGGAACCAGTGTTACATGATTATTCAGCTGAATAGAATGTTATAAACGAAGTTTCCCAAGGAAAGACCTGGGAGTACTTTCCAACTCCAGATTACAATTCTCAGATAATGACCTATCAATAACAAATATTACATACCAGGGAGTCTGCGGGCTTTATTGTTAGAGTCGAGAAGGACATTCCCCATATGTGAGTATCAGTCTTAAGTACACCTTGGAAAGCAGTGGTGTCGTCCTTACGACGAGCTTACTAAATAGAAGCGGCAAGAGGGCTCTTCATACACCTTCGAATTTTTAGGATGTTAGATATATCCAGATTGGCCTTGAATATTGTTGAAGGTAATACAAAGACTTATTTAGTTTTTAATGTATATATGTATTTTATTCTTTAATTTCCTTTATACTTCATTTTAGAGTTAAACCATCTAAAAGTCAGCCATAAGTCCTTAGGTTGCTATTCAGAAATCCTTCTTCATATTTATCCTCACTTTCATATTTTATCGTGTACTTCCGGCAATAGCATAATCTCCTAAAACCCGTATTATATTGTCGTGGTTAGGTCTTGGTAATACTCATCTCCTTGTTTATTGACGTTACCAAGAATATTGTGCAGGAACTTTCTAGTTGCAGACCGATAAGAGACTACTATCAAAAAGTTAAGGATAACAACTGAGGTTACCTTTGTAATAAAAGTTTCATAAACAGTCTGTTCTGAACGGGCTCTTCAGGCATTGACACAATCTTATTTTCAATTGTTTGCTTTCGGTACTGAGCTATCTTTGGTGTTAGGTTTAGTTGTAATAAAGTAATCTAAGTTTAACATCGTGTGTCATTAACATCATCCAAAGAGTTAAAAGACACGCTGTATAGCCTTACAACTTGTGGCCTGTGAACCTGAAGAAGCTACTTTTGCACTTTTTACCTGAAACACAACTACTTAAATTTAACATTTTGTCTTAGACCCCTAGATGATAAATGCGCCTCAAACCATTTCAGTACAGATCGTAATAAACCCGTTTTCTTCAATTTGATTCAAGTATTTTGGACATTGGGGACTAATGAGGCGGTGTTTCTTAGGGAAGAATTTCCATTTGCTCGGTTTAGGAATCGTCACCGTCTTGGAGATCTTCCGTGTAGTAGCAAAGCAGCCCAGCACGGCCATGGTATCGATAACAACCATGATCTTCCCCAAAACGATCTCGGGCGTCCTTTTCAAAGCCATGCTTATGATGCCGTTTAGACTCTGAACCTTGTCGTTGGCAATCTTCTTGTTAAATGATACAACTTCGTCTTTAGAAGCGGACGAAATAACTTTCGCAGGAATACGAGAAAGATCGTCCAGCGTGTGTTCGGTTTGTCCTTCAAGGTATTCACTCCTTACCTCAGCCTTTCCAGTGTTATCATATATCATTCCGACAGGTCCTTGAAGAGAGGTGGTATTCGTTTCATCGGCGTTCATCTTCAAGACCCTGCCTACACGAAGGAACGAGGCGCCTGCTTAACTTATTTCGATTACGGTTCTTGCGTTCAAAATATTAATGAGCTGCTGACAATTATCAATTAATGGGCTTTCTAAATTGATAAGAGGAAATAATTGTGGTTACATCGATGTAGATTGCACAAATCGGATGATTTTATGACCTTTTTTAAAGAGGGCCCAAAGAAGACGAAAAAAACTGAAGACTAACAAAGGACATACAAAGGACGTACAAGAAAGTCTTTAACCAGCACTCAATCCTAAGAACCATAACTTTAAGCAAAAACGAAGCGCTTAAATAGTTTGTAATGCCGGTTTTCATAAAAGCACACGATGCCATCCAATTGTTAGTGTTAGAATACTCAAGTGGAATAATTATATCCCCACGATCTTAGAAAGAATGCGCAACGTTGCATACCAGTAACAGATATCAAAAATTAATTGATACCTAAATATCTAGACCCCTCGTAACTTATGTACTTAAAAGGAAAATATAAGCTGACCTAGAGATAAGGGTAGATGTGTGGAAGCTGTAGAGTAAGTCTGCGTGCGTCAACTCTTGCCAACGGTCGTGCATTCTTCCTTGTACAAAGTAGATTTAAAATAAAAGAACTTTCATTTATAGTAATTAGTGATCTTTATTTATTTTCCTATCCCAAATAGTTAACAATTAACCGGCAAATTCTGAATCCGCAACGATACAGACCTGTAAAAATAACAGGAACTGTAAATCTATTCTATTGAAAACTTTTTATTGTAAGGGCAACACAAAAATAGATTTTTCTATAAAATCTTACAGATCCTTACAGACGCTTTAAACGTATATTCTTAGCAATCACTTTTGACTCAACTTTGACATTATTTCGTTAACCGTTCCCGCTGCGTTTTTGCATATTTGTTTTACGTCGTTTTCGTATTGAATTTACTCTTAAAGCAGACAAGAGTGCATCCAACAGTTCAAATAACGTATCAGATGTCGGTAAACAAATCTGACGTTAATGTTCGACATTCAATATCTTACCACTAGCGTTACATCTCTAGCTTCCATTATGATGTATACACAGGAAGAGATTCGATATAAGCGTGAGCTTTCTATACATACATATTTGTATCCTAAATATATGTGTTTAAACATGTTCCTATCACCACAGTTCGAGAATTTATGCATTTGTGTAAACACTGAATTCTTCCCGGAATAACCTGTAACATCCCGAAACTGCATGGTAGTAGCTGTTTCGATGCTGTGAACAATGGAAAATGAATTACAATTTCTTAAACTCCAACCCGCCAGCTTGCGCGACCGCACGCAAAGTAAATTAGCAACAATAAACAAAACGTAATTAAATTCGAGATGGTCGATTCGGATCGGCATCGAGTCAGTGGTCGACGCAATTTAGATCCGTATCGTCGAAGCCGGTGAATCCACACCTTCTCTCGCTTATTAATAGTAATAATGTTATCAAATAATTAACGATATTTTTATCTGTCTTCACCGCGCTTAAGCGCGGTTTATCGGCATGTACTCCGCTGAAAGAGAGTGCCAGGACCGTTCTAATCTCGCATCTCGGACCGCCGGCCGCGAATAAGAAGGAGCGAATTAAAAACGTGAAATATGTTAGTAATAAGTTAGGCGTCCTTTTCGAAGGGAATCCGTAAACGGCGAATTGCGTCGTAATTTTAATTTTTTAATTTAGATAAGCGGATGAGTTCGAATAATAGTTTGCGATAATTTGGATGGAAGACCAAGGGAAGGAAAACGCATAAACATAAAAATCGAGACTTTGTTGTGTAATATTTCGTGCATCATCCAACGCTGGCTCATATCTATATACATTTTATTATTATTATTGTTCTATACTGTATTATTGGCACGTAACAACTCTACTGCGAGCGGGCTGGTCGCTAGGAAACCGAATTTTAGAAAACCTGAACTACTCCTTGAAGACCACGTCACATAGTACGAAACTATTGTTAGCGCTCTCCCCGAGGGGATCTTCATCAAGTGCGTAGATCTTCTGACGTCCTAATGGTTCTTATTCCTAGGAATCATAACATTTTACAAACGTTTCCCCGTTTCGCCTTATGTCAGGGCTTTCGAAGAACAGAAAACTGTTGTTAGCGCCATTCTCGACTTTAACGATTTGCTCAAGTATGGAAATCCTCCGCTGTCTTAATGGTTTCCAAACCAGAAAGAAACAAACGTTTCTTCGATTAGCTTGCTGTCAGAGCTTTCGAAGATTGTAGAAAAACTTACCGCCCTCTTCGACTTGAGGGGTCCCTCCAAGTACGGAAGTCCCTCAGCCTCGTAACGGTTCTTAAATCAGAGAATCACAAACGTTTCACAAAAGTCTTCCTTGTTGGTTTAATGCTAGGGCTTTCGAAGGTAAAAGACTGTTACCATCATCTTTGACTTGGGCCTGTTCCCTAAATATCGAAACTGTCCGACGTCGTAGCAGTTCTCAAATTAGAAAAAGGCAAACGTCTCCCCATTAGCCTACCCTCAGGGTTTTCGAAGATCTTTGACTTGGCCGTTTTCTCCAAGTGTGAGAATTTTTCGACGTCCCAAACCAGAGAACGACAACAGCTCCCCTGTTAGCCCAATGTTAAGATTTTCGAAGAAAACCACCATAACCGCCCTCTCCAACTTGGGAGACCTTCTTCAAGTGTGGAAATCCTCCGACGTTGTAATGGTACCAAAACCAGAGGAAACAACGTTTCCACAATTAGCCTACTCTCAGTGCTTGGTGATCTCTGAAGAGCAGTTTGTGTTCAGGAAAGACCTCTCTATCGATTTCGATAGCGATACGAAGCAACCAGGTTGGTATTCTTATCCTACTCGAAGGCGGTTCCTTCTCCGTATAAATTGGAAATTATCTCTCCACAGCAAGGTAGATGAGGACTGGCGTCGCGAAGAGGTCTTCCTTTTGGCCAAGAGTTCTTCCTCGTATGGAGGAGTTGCCACGGAGACCAGAGATACTGCAATATATTTCCTCTATCTGGAAGGCAGATCCTTCTCCCCAAGAAATACAAATCATAACTCCACAGCAATGTAGATGAGCATTGGCGTCCCGAAGGAGTATCTCTTCAATCCGAAGTTCTTTCTCGTATATATGGCGGACCTGATACGGACATAGGAGATTGAGTCATCCGCCTTTGCCGACGATACTCCGATATCTTTTCTACCTGAAGGAGAGCTCCTTCTCCGAGGAGACCACCTCCCCACCGCAAAGGGGATGAGAACTGGCGTGCAGCAAGGATTCTTCCTCGGCCCGGCGCTCTTCCTCTTGTATATGGCAGGTATACCACGGGCATCAGAGATGGAGTTGTCCGCCTCTGTCGGTGATACAGCAATACGTCTTCGAAGGACTGATGTATCATGCGGTTTATTTTTCCCCTCATCAAAGTAATAGCAATAAATTTAGTTTTCTGGGGTGAATTACTAACGTTTCTGCGATCAACCCATTGTTACCTCCAGAACTATTTATATACTACCAACCTTATCCCGATGTTCCTTTTTGTGCAAACCTCGCCTATGCTTTGTTTGTGTACAAATTGGGGTCTCCCTGCTGCAGATTGCTTTGAGAACCTGGTCTACCGTCACCTCAACGTCGGTGTTCTTCTTCTATGTACATACCGCAAGATGTTTTAAAATAACCTAGAAGCTAACGAAAGTATTTTCTCGTCTGCAGAGACAAACAAAAGAACGCCTCAACAATCAATAAAATTGTTTCTATTATTATCCTCCTTCTTTTTTCGAACGCGCGGCTGTACGTGACATATCCTCGCAACGTTATTACGCCCGAAATCCCCCATCTTCGCCGTTAAAACTCTGACATCTTTCCCCTCGTTCGTACCTACTATACGATTGAAATTATAGATGAGCATAAACAATAAGAGAAAATCAAATCCATTTCACCGTCCAGTAAGCAAACGAACGCCGAAAAAGGATAAAAACGACACGAAACGAAACGAGAAAAAAAGAGGAAACAACGTAGAAAACTCGATGGAGACCGCGATCAATGCCGACGTCAACAACGGCGAGGGAGCGGCAAGGGTAACAACCGAACCGACACAACTGTTCTTCTCCGATTACTTTTCTTGCGTTCGGACTGCAAGAGTGGCGTCCTCGCGTTCATTTTTGCGTAGTTATTTTGTCATTAAGGGAGATACGAATCGGAATCGACGGCGCGTATAAACCGGAGCAGTCCGGGAGCGAAGGAGAGAAAGAATACGGGCGGAGGGAAGGTGGAGGTAATTAGTTCTATGTGGTACTCGGAGAAGAGGTAATCTTTAGCGATCTGACCGCAGCGTAACGTGATACCGTGCTGAGCGGTTGAATGGTAATCCGCCGGGCGAAGTCGAACAATCGCTGACTAATGAGATCTTAAAGGTGCGCGGATGCGCGTTGCTAAAATTATGAATACTCTAGTAAAGTTGATTGTTCAGATACGAGAGCAAATTGTTTCTCTTTTCGTCTTCGACGTCCTTGGAAAATCCGTGGACTGTGGCGATCGCTATTATCTGGAGACCTGCTTAAAGACTTTTTATTACAGATTGTTTCTTCTAGCGACTATTCTATTTATTTCTAATTTGTAACTTGTAGTACATTGCGGTAATCGTTCGTCATATAATTCTTTGTTTCCTTCCTAACTTCGTCCTTAAAATTGTGGTGATCCTTATTGGCGACAAAAATTCTCCCAAATTTTTTATCCACTCTTTTGCTTTATTCTTCTGTCAATAACGCCAACTGCTTCAAGGATATGGTCATGAATATTTTCGCCATTTGGAACCTATACACTTTCGTAATGGATGTCGTTCATAAAATTCTCGGTTTTCCTATCAAGCACAGGTTTTGGCGGTAGTAATTAACATCAAACTTCCTTTCGAACAACATTCAATTTTTCATAACGAACATTTTCCCACCAATGTTGCCAACTGCTCTAAGTCAAATACGCACACTCACCTACATTTCCATTGCTTCAAGTCTGTAGGTAGGTTCTCGTTACCATAGCCCCTGACACAGTTTTCTGAGTTTCTTGCCAACTCCTTCCATAAAATTCTCGAGTTGTAGCGACAGCCGTGAACCAAAAATGTTCTTCTGGATTTTGCCACGCCCTATTTCACCTAATAAAAGTTTCGTAACCCATGGATTTCTTCTGCTGAAGATCATTTCCTTGAACGGAATATACCCGAAACAAAAGAAAATCAAGCAATTATTGGAGGCAAATCAGATGAGAATATTTTCTAATATTGATGAAAGAAACATAAGCGAATACAGAGAGCAGCGTATACGTGGAGCAAAGCATATCAATGAATGAGTATTGCACAGGAAAGAGAAATAAAACAAACACGCCTCCTCAGAAGTGATGGCGAAATAATCTGAAGATATCTAACAGACAATACGGAGCAGCCGAAGGAACACAGACGATTTTGCTTAGCTTTAGCTGTGACTTTCAGTCTCGCGTAGTCAAATTTGGTTAGCGTGCTGTTGATCAGTTTTGCTACAATCAAAATTTCGAAGTATATTCGAAATTCATACGCTTCAAAATTTACGAGCAAGCTCAACAAATCCGAAATTGACTAAATCTTTAAGATTCTCTTCCAGATTACAACGAAGAAGAGAACGTGTTTTAAGTACACAAGCTCCCGCTGCTGTCGGCTACCACGTATTCCTTCTTGCTAGTGCCAAGTTCATCCTCAAAATTTGCAAAAATTCTTTTAGTTTTCCTCATCCTTGGCTTTACTATTCATTACTTTTAACTTATATTTTAAAATCCAATACTTACATTTCAGTGGAGTAAATTGAATATTATTGGGTATCAGAAGCATAGTAAAATTTATATGATCTTCAAATTTTTCTGGTTCAAAAATGGAGCACAAAGACAGTTTTTCGGCGGGCGACATCTTCCGTACTAACAATACGTAAAATTATTCAAAGCTTTAGGAACATTGCAGCCAGCTTAAGGAAACTGGAAAACCTTAAAATATTTCTGATTAGAAATGAAGCACAAATACAATTTCTTCGCCGAGGAAGATCTTCCATCCTAACGATACGAACAGTGATTTGAATCCTAGGGGACATTCCAGCCATCTTAAAGAAAACTGATAACCTTCAAATCTGGTTAAAAATGTAGCGCAAACAGTTTCCTCGGCAAGCGGCATCGTTCATCCTAACAATACGGAGAATTATTGAAAACTTTTGGGGACATTGCAGCTAGCTTAAGGAAACTGGAAAACCTTCAAATATTTTAGGTTAAAATGTAACGCAAACACAGTTTCTTTGGCGAGCATCTTCCATCCTAACAATACGGAAAGTTATTCGAAGCTTAGGGGATATTCCAGCCAGCTTGGAGAGTATGGAAAAGTTTCAAATCTTTCTGATTAGAAATGAAGCACAAGTACTGCTTCTCCGGCGAACGCCATCTTCCATTCTAACCACACGAGAAGTTATTCGAAACCTAAGGGACATTCGAGCTAACCTAAAGAAAATTGATGAACACAGCGACATCTTCCATCCTGACAATACGGAAAACTATTCCAAGCTTTGGGTAGTTGCTGCCACCTTGAACAAAATGATAACCTTCAAATTTTTATGGTTAAAAATACAGCACAAACACAGTTTCTTTGGCGAGCAATATCTTCCATCATGACAATATGAAATGGTATTCGAAGCTTTGAATACATTGCAGTCACCTTGAGGAAAATGGAGAACGTTCAAATCTTTCTGGTTAAAGATGCATCACAAATACAGTTTCTTCGACCAACGGCATCTTTCATCCTAACAATAACGAATTAGAAAGTTATTCTACGTCTTCATGACATTCCAACCACCATTCAGCATCATATATGTTGTTATTAAGGATTCTAGCTTTTCCAAAGAATGATTGAGTGTGGAAAATTATGCCGGCCTCTTTGGTTTCCTGTTATTTCCTCTATTCAATATAGTTATCGTTACTGTTTACACTATTATTATTCTTCAGCGCGCAGAACCAGAACACCTGGCAAATGTGACGAGATTAAAATATTACTGAGAGGAAAGCGCAACGTTCACCAAGATATGAAAGAATAGTATGCCTTTATTCCAAATTCTTCTTCTTTTTGTTGTAGACTCCTCTTGCCTCTTCATACTTCTGACGGTGAGTCCCCTTCCATAAATTTCTTCCATTCCCATCTTTATATTGCCAATACTGTCATCTTTTCCCTTTATATCTTACAATTTCCTCTTTCTGGTCAATCCACAATTTTCTGGTTTTGAGCCTACGTAAATTCTTTGATTTACTTATCTGTATCATTATTCTCTTCCTGGAGTCATTCTTCCTATATGTCTATAACAATTTTACTTTTGCTGTTGACAATGAGCACCACGTCATCTGCATATGGTGAATTACTTATCTTGATTGGTTCTAGATTTCGGTATCCTGTTACTGTGCTCAGCCGTCTTCTTTTTCCTTCGTTCTTTTCACTATTTTTTCCATCACGATTATAAACAGTAATGGGCTTAAGCTATCTCCGTATTTGGTGTCTTTGCTCATTTAGAATTCGCCTGCTCTTGCTGGCCCTACCTGTATTTTACATTTTAATCTTTTCATACATTCATACATATTTTTAGTTATTTTGGGGATATCTCCTGTTCCTTTTCTACCTCTCCCTCTCTTGCCATTTCTTTTCGTAACAAATGCTAGATAATATTCCCTACAGGTCGCTAGTACGTTCCATGTTTCTGCGATTAGTCGATTTCGTTTATATTTTATCGATTAAATTTCCTTTGCTTTGTCCCTTTCAGCTTTCTTACTGTAGTTCTCTAGCTCATACTTCATAGAAGAGAATTGCACTATTGAAGTTAAGATTGAAACTAATTCTCAAACGATCACAATTCGACTTGTTTGCATCGATACACCGGAGGATAGAAAAACACATTCCAAAACAAATATTTCACATTGTATTCGTGTAATCCTAGCGCTATCAAATCGAAAATCGTTCGAAGCATTAAGTTGTGATAAATCGAGCTGAATTATGCACATATTTACGTCGTACTACCGTCATTTTACGTCCCGTGTTGATGGGTCAAGAGTAGTAAATCGCTAAACTATCTTAACGGTGTGTTCGATATTTGTATTTTATAGTGCTGCGTGGTAACAAAGTCCCAAACACTTATTCATCCTTTATTGCGAGATTTTACGAGCTATCGCGATCAGTAAACTGAGATATTATCGAAAGTATGTAACGCGTACACAATTTGGATACAATATTGCGCGATTTGTAGGAAAATGTGATAGCTAGCCGCTAAATCGGTCAGAATAAGGTAACATGAATAACATTGAAAATGCTGGCCTCCTTGTGAGCGAAGCACGTGCCAAAAATTAGTTGGAAATATGTGATGAAAAGTTGTTGATGTCTAAGGTTGGTTGTAACATATCACAAAACCAATTTGTGCATCCTCGGGTACATGCACAAAGCAAATTTGGAACGCAAAATTTGCTCTGCGCATGTTACCCGACGATCTACAAACTGGTTTTGTGCTGTGTTGGAACGAAGCTATAATATTTTCGGTATTGAAACGTGACTATACATCAGATGGGCACAAATTAGAAGGATATATTCAAAACGACACTGACCTAATTCTTCAGAACCGTACATAAATGAACGCCAAACGGTAATGCTACGTTGTGACACTGGGCGTACCGCAGCGCAGCATTTCGTAAGTTTCTCAGCATTTATTGCGGTAACCTTCGGTTGTCCGAAGGTAAAAATAATGTTACCTCGCAGCTGTCAAAACATAGTGTCGTCTACGTACGTATTTATAGTACTTTACGTTACCGAGACGTGAACGCCGCGACGACGCAGCAGGTACGTTGTAATCGAATGCAAATTATCGTCGAAGAAAAATACGCTGTAAATTAGTAAACGTCGCTAGTTAGGCGTAAAAAATCCGAAGACAAACACGCCACTCCGCGCTCAGTCGCATCGCCGACAGCTGAATTTCAGCTGTTGGAAAGCGTCATTTGTCGGCGGTGACGGCATTAAGGAAATCTGCCGGCGTAGACGAAACCTGGCGTCTGAAACGTGTTTAATAAAATCCGCATGGTGCATTTTTTGAGGGGATAGAGCGTAAGATACGTTTTCCTTTTTTTTCTCCTTTTTCGTTTCGTGGTAAGTTTCTAATAACGGGCGAATCAGAGGTGACGGGAGGAATCGTCGCTGCACGTGAGAATATCTGAAAGTCGGGGATAAATTTGTAGGGAGAATTTTATGTTTTAGTGCTGGTCGGAATTTTGAGCACCTCAAGATGCGTGCGGATTTAAGATCGCCCTGTAGGTGGCGACAATAAAACGCAATTTGCTAGAAGAACTGATAAGATGGCTAATAGCTGATTTGGGATTACCTTCACCAATTTGTCGGCCTATAAAGGACAAATTTAAAAGAAAGATTGTCCCTGCCTGAGTAGCTTTCGAAATAGTTTTCGAACCGACCAAAAAGAATTAACTTTAAGCGATCTTGAGAATAAATACCAAACACCCTTAAATTACCAAAAGGATAGAAATCTAGATTTGTCTATATACATCTTTGTTACTAAGTAAACATAATTTGCAATATGCCAATAATCCATGGAGTTTAAGCTGCTTTACCCAGAAATATTTTATCTAAGTTTAAAATGTGGGATTTTATATACTTCGTTCTCTGTTTAGGATTGGAAATTTAAGGTCAATTTTTCCGCCACGAATCAAATTTGAAGTATTTTCTAAAACCTCTAAATTTTTCTCGCCACGTCGGAAGCTAGTTCAGCGTAAAGCTTCCGGTTTCTCCAGTGCCAGTTTTTGGAATATTTTGTAGAGGTCTAAAACCGATGAAACTTAATATTTCTTTTTCTTCAAATATCAATTTTAAAAATTCGAACAAATTTCCTTCTTCACTTCGTGTTTGAAGCTAAAAATGAATTTCGTTTATATGGGAGTGGGTTTTAGGTTAAACTTACCTCGCAAATATTTTGTAGACTCAAAAAACCGTCGTTAGTAATCTTAGATAATTTTCGTGATTTCGAAACTTCACTTATGAAAAATTGAAACTGCCTTGTTTCCGGAGACATTAATATTGAAATAACAAATGTTCAACAAAGCTGCTCGAAATTTTTTATTTCCTACTTCACTTTCGAGCTTATTCACGTTTAGTTAATTTCTCAAGTAACATTTGTTAAATATTTTCACGAAACTGTAAAATTCCCTCCTTGATATTGGAAGTTCCTTAAATCAATTTTTTCCCAGTTCTGAAGTTTGAAATATCCTTTTATGCCGAGGCAAAGCTTCTTGAAATTTGAAACGTTTCAGTGTATTTTGAAACAAAGTTAATTGAAAAAAATGTTGCAAATAAAAAAATTGTTTAAAATTTTTAATCCTCTTGATTTGAGTGTGTACTTCCTCAAATTTCCAAATTTGAAACATTTTGTAGAAGCTCAGGAAGTTGCTTGCAAATTTAACTGTTTTTTCCGGTTTTCAGACTTTTGCAAGTTTAATGTTTATTTCTCCAAGCCTCTCAATTTTAAATTATTTCTCAGGTATTTCTTAGGTTTTTATTTATTGTGAAGCTCTTTTGAGTTTAGAGCCTCCTTTTTTAAACATTAATTTTGAAGGATTTCGTCGAAAATCGTTAGTCTTGGATTCTTAAATCCCTTTGTTTATCTTGAAGTTGTTGTTGGTTTAATACTTCTTTCACCTGAAGCGTCGTTAATTTTGAAATATTCTGATTCAAATTTTAAACACTTTTTGAATTTAAACTTTCCTTTCCCTAATTAATATCGGTTTTGAAACAAATATTGCATAGACGGGGATGAGGATGAGAACGAAGAAGAAGACTTCAAAAGCAGCTGCTTGAACTTTTAGGTGTTTTCATTCATTTTTTTGAGCTTTTCCCAATTATCGTAAATTTTGACAAAAACAAGTTAGAATGGTCAAAGTTGTTGATAGAAATGGGTGGAGTTGAATCGTGCTGAAACCACTTTCTCGTCTCAGTTTTGATCTGTTCCTTCAAAATGTCGAACATCAACGGGACCGACTTTTTCACTTGTTTTAATCCAATAACATCACAATTCAACATTGTCACTTTGAAAGCAACTGTCTTGGGAAGTCACACAGCCCTGAAAACGGTTATTCCACTTCTCGTAGCAGTCTTGAAATTCGGATACTGGAGCGTTTCTTGAGGTGTTGCTTCAATTTCGGGAAGAGAGAGTAGTCACCAGCACACAAGTCGGGCGAGTAAGAAAGCTGTTCTTATTGGCCTGAAAACGGTTTGTTAAAATTGCTGTGTGAGAAGGCGCATTGCCGTGGTGAAACCCCACTTCCTTTTCATGTTTTATCTCACATGCGTGATCCTTAAAGACCTTTTCGCTGAAAGTGTTGATTAGCCCCTTAGTCTGGAGGCACAAACTCGTTGTTGACGATTCCCTAACTATCGAGAAAGCAAATGAGCATGCTTTTGATCTTTGATTTCCTTATTCTCGCTTTGTTTGGCTTTGAAGGGTTTCGAGTGAGGCATTCCATGCTGTGCAGCATGGTTTTAAAGACCCATGTCTCGTCACCGGTAATGACACGTTCCGGATAATCGGGTGTAAAGTATTTCTCCCTCCTGATGTTCGTTTGATCCTGCGTAAAGTTCCCCTAAACCATTTTTAAGCGGATTTGTCTCATCCCCAATTCATTGGTCAAAATCTGATAAAAGATGATGTGATACAAAATCAAATGTGCCCCGAACTTTCTGGCTGTGAAGCGATGATATGAACGGATGAGGACGCCCCCGAGATTTGCATCGGTTCTTCGTCTACGAGGCTCATCTTCAATTGGCATTCTTCCTTCTGAAAACGATTTAAACCACCGAAACCCTTTGATAGGTGATGAAACACTCTCTTCGTAGGCCTGCCGAAGTTTTGCGAAAATTTTCGTTGTGCTCTGTCCAAGTACAAGTTCAAGAAGCAAAACCTTATCGTACACCGTTCCTCAAAATTAATGTCACTCATTGCCAGAAAGCACAAGCAAAAGCTGCTTCACTAAAACTTTCGTTAGGGACAAATGACGGTGCTCCAACTCGCGATGATGGGGTGTCACATGTACACCTGCCTTCCAACGTCCGCGTTATCATTGTTGCTCCACCGAAGATTAGGTTACCACTCTCACTACTATACTTACACACCTCGTATATACGTTTAATTAACAATTTGCATAGCCCTGAGTATTTTAGTTCGCAGATACAAGAAGCGCTTCATATTTTGCAATCGCACCGTATGTAACTTTCTTGGGGGAGTGACGAATACTCACAATTTCAGATGCATCCTACAACGCCCCTATCATCTGCTTACTTTATTATTAAAGCCACTGATGCACATTTTCTGTGTGTACGTACGTATGTAATTTATTGCCTACATTTTTTTCCACTTTTTTATCCCGGCAGGGTCGTCTAATTCGCGTAAATTTTGATATATCGAAAACGTGGCGTAATGTATCCCGAAACATATTAAAAGAAGACGCCACTCGGCTACTATTATCTATATTACAGTGCCACTACCGTAGGGATATCGCCCCGTAATGGGTGTTCAGACTTTTTCCTCGACCCGGGAGGGGTAGCAAAACTTTTATCTCTCGGACCCCGCCGCCGGTACTTCCGCGTCGACGGCATTTATCTAACGCCCCGCGCGGAAAAATTTAAATAAAAATCCGATAATAACGCGTACACTTAAGGTGCGCCCCGTTCCTTCCCGGCTTTCCCGGAAAATAAAATATTTAAAGGTTAATGTGGATTTTACAACTTTTCAACGCCGTCGCCGCCTTAACAAATAGGGTAACATTTCATCGTTTCCCGCCCCGCCGGAACGTAGAAATAAAGTTGGGGGAAAGTTTCCCATCTTCCCGCCTAATGATTCTCAAAGTTTAACTTTATTAGCGGAAATTTACGGAGATTATGAAACGTAAGTTTCGCCCGGTAAACATCGTTTGCTAGGTTCCTGTCTTGTTTTCTCTTTTTTCACCGGAATTAGTATAGTTTGTCTCTCTGCACGGCGAAATACAATCTAGATAAGTTTTGGTGAGGTGGAATTGAGGTTCTCGTATACCGGCGAAGGTGGGTCGAAATGCGTTCGAGATGGGAGGGACTAGTGCGGTTTTCTTTTTGGACGAAATCGTATCTTTTATGTTGTCGCAAATCCCTTTGAGGTCGGCATTTCTCAAAATTCATTTTTCCACGACTACAGGTAATGTACTCTTCAGATTTTATAAATGTCGGTTTCGTGGCGCCGATGACCCTTATAACTTATTAAAAAAATAAGTACGAAAGAGTTGGAAACGAGCTAGTCCGTCAGTCCAGTGTGTGTTCTCAGTTGATTTGAGTCTACGTATATCTCTAGCTTCGTCTGCTGTGAGTGTCAGTTCCTGGTGTATTGCATTATCCTCTTGGGAAGAAATTTTCTTTTCAAATAATTTAGGAATTTTAAAGACGTACGATGTATTATGCCAACATTTCTCATGAACTGTTGAGGAACGCACGAAAGCTGTGGCATGGTATCCCTCATCTCTGCTCAATTTACTTCTGGAAAGTTGCAACATATCAACTGGTCAGTGAACTTACTTTTAGATTTCCCTGCTTGTAGCCAGTGTACGCCTGCAGACTTAAAGACCTACAATTTCTTTTTCTACACCAATACCCTTTCCACGTTTAGCCCTCGTCTCATAGAAAATCCGGTGCCTTAACATTTCTCTCGTTTTTTCTGAACGTAATCCTTTGTTTTCATCTTACTCGTATACACAAGAACGAACATGTGGTTAGCGTACTGTGGTCGATCATACGAGGATGAACCTGTTTACTTACAGCTTTTGCGGTGTTTAAATGACCTAAAACACTTCCATTAATATTCTTGTTAGTTCGCTTGTTAGTAGAAGAACTGTCGTCACCATCAATAATGTGAAAAATTTTCACACTATTTTCACTGAAAATCATATATTTTGACCTCGATATCTTCCACTTTTCGGTCTGTGCTCTTCTAGATATTGTAATGTGCCGTATTACCGTATTATCTTGAGGTTCGACTTGCAGTGTGTTCTGGTTGTAATTGCTCTAAGTCTTCATCCATATCTTGTAAAGTCCTTTTAAAAAGCCTGCTGTCGGGCTGACATAATCGTTGCCTCAGGTTCCAGAACTCATTTTCTTTCTGCTCGCATCCGTAGTTCCCCGCCTACTAACGAAGCGCGAGCGTCAGCCTCCCCATGTTTTCGTCTTTCCTTTTCAGACCTTCCTCTTCATTCCTTAATATAGTCTGTTCTTTTCTTAGACTTCATTTCCTTTTTAGTTCAGATTCGAGCTTAGAGGTTTATGCGGTCACAATAATAAAATTATATCTTTCTGTCGGTCAAAATTACTGATAACTTGGGAATACAAGCTAAATGGTGGCACACCGATTGCAATTTTCAGCTTCCCTTATATATTTTTGGAAAAATAGATGGATACGTTACTTTCACTATCAGGTGTCATTTTGAAGCTAATTCCAAACCACAAAGGGGTTAGTCGTTAGCTAGAGATATCCCACGACTTATCGTTCCAAAATTTTTTATCAAATTAAAAGCTAGTAGTAAGTAAAGGACCAAAAGCTCGATAGGTAAATACTGCACGGGAATGGAAAGCACAGCAGGAAGCGGAAAAGCACGCTGGAATATCTTAGACTGAAAAGTTCCTTGGTAAACTTAACACTCTGGAAACGACCTTAAGAGGAAAATACTGCTAATGTGGAAGGGACGATGGAGCTCATGCTACAGTCTCACTTCGCGGGAAGTGTGATCCTTGAAAGAACTGATGATGCCAATGAAAGCCTACCGGAACTGGTAATACGGGTTCGAGGAGGGGATTGGCTTTACTTCTATATTGAAAATCTGGCCAGTTTTCAAATTATACCCAAAAACTGCTAAAATAAGAAAATTTCTGCCATTTTTCGCAGAATTCGGAGTAATTTGCGAAAGCCAGCCATGCTCGAATGTTTTGCTATGACGCACTTCAGTGTCTTTGAGTTTTTAGTATACTATTTATGCACTTAAAGTTATCGAAAGTCGGACGCTTTTTAAGTAATTGCGCCATAATCGAAGAAAAACGCAAAATTTCACCGATTCAACCTTAATTACAACTAAACGAGAAATATTTCGATAATATAAAGGTCAAATTCGTTTTCTACGCCCTTAAATCCATAAATGTACGAATTTTCGTTCAAATTTGAAACGACCTGAATTTTGTCTATTTTTCCAATTTTTTTTTGAAAATTCTTGAAAAATCGAAATTTCGGAAAGTTGGTCGAGTTATATATCAAATTGAAGCTCTTCGTAAGTAGAATCTGAAGAAATTATTTCTATTGTGAAAATTTAGTCAGTTTTGAAATTATACCCGAAAAACTGCTAAAATAAGAAAACATCTGTCATTTTTTGCAGAATTCGGCGTCTGCACTATACGATTTATGCACTTAAATTTGTCGAAAGTCAGACGCTTCTCACGTAATTGCGCCATAATCGAAGAAAATGTAAAATTTCACCGACTCACCATTAATTACAACTAAACGAGAAATATTTCGGTAACGTAGACGTCAAATTCGTTTTCTACGACCTCGAATACATAAATACACGAAGTTTCGTTCAAATTAGAAAGAGTAAAGCTGGTAAAGAAATCGCACAAAACTTGAACGGGGAATATCAACCTTTAAGCCAATCAAGTCTACATGGAGATGGAGTCTACCCCTGTATGCTTCAAACAGGGATGGAGAAATTTTCTACAGAACTGCGCTGATGAGGTCCAGTTTGGCTACAGGGTCTATGCCGGGTGACTGCCGAATTTTAAAAGTGATAAGCTAGGGCGTGATTTCTACACCCAGGCAAAATCTATAAGGCCGATCGACTTTTCGTTGTGTCTCTAGAAAACTCTGGGGAAACTGAGCGAAAGATATAAGTATTTGGGACCATGCTTTGAGGAAATGCTCCACTGCATTGGGACCAGTATGTTCTGTGACCTGGCAGTATCTGAACTAACTTGAAAGACAGAAGGGGCAATAAGTGAGAAGAAAATCCTACCAGGGTCGAAACCCTCGACTAAATTAGAAGTCACGTATCTGCGATAATTTTGATCAAAACTCCAACCATATTCTAAGTTTGAATGTTCGAATTTGATTCGAATTGATTAAAACCAGATAAATTCAATAAGCCTAAAAAATTAATACTAAGTATGTGTTCTGTATTTCTAAGCCAAATCTACATTGTCGTATATAGTCTGTTTCTGATGGACTTAACTAGGGGTATAATTGATCAAACATTTTCAAATATTCTTTCATTGTTTTGGCATTCCGTCCTGCTTCGTTTACAAAGAATTTCAAGCACATTTTTACTGTTTTAAATATCAAGGCCGTCATGAGAATTGAAAAAAACTATTCTGTTGAAATATAGTACCATTTCGATCAATTCAAACATTTTTGATCAATTATACCTACGGTGAAGTCAATCCAGGGACATACTGTATATCTTACGGAAATCACCAATTCGACAAGTTTAGAAATCGAAACGCAAGCGATCAACATTCATCCTCCCAGATGCTCGCCGACAAAAGCCGGCCTGTCGAGATGTGTTTTATAAGTTTACCCGTCGAGTAAATTTTACGTCAAACAACACTTGTCCAGGATTCCATAAAATCGATTAAGCATAACAAATTATCGAATTTTATTTAGGTTCTGGATTGCGGCGTCGCGATATACGAGGAAAAAAGCCCGGGCCCCGCTTTATGCCTGATTTATTACCTAATCAAATCGATTGTTTCACTTCAAAGAAACCTATCTATTGTTTTCGTCCGGCTTCGTCCTATTTTACGGAAAGCGCGAAGAACGGATACGTGCGCGGTGGATAAGGACGTAGAAACACGCCTCGTCTCGGTTTTATTTCGAGCCGGGTAATTCCGTAAAACGCGGAATGAACGAGGTCAAAACAAATCGATCGATTGTG
The DNA here is from genome assembly GCA_038088585.1 of Chrysina gloriosa. Lineage (NCBI taxonomy): Eukaryota > Metazoa > Arthropoda > Insecta > Coleoptera > Scarabaeidae > Chrysina > Chrysina gloriosa. Next base: position 5,646,345 of record CM076094.1, on the reverse strand, counting down.
CTGAAGTGGTATGTATGTATATGTATGTGTGTGTGTGTGTATGCGAGGTAAAAGAACGATTACGCAGTCAGATTACGATGACGAATGCTCGAATTGAAGGAATTTATTCTGAGAAAGTCGGATTGTTGAGGAATTCTAAACGTAAACGTGCAAGTGGTACAACGATCAGCAAAAGTTACCGAACAACTGAAAATATGTAGGTTGTACGAGGGTGATTCGTAAAGTAAGTTCAGTTTGATTATTAAAAAAAAGCACTAACACTTGAAGAGGTTTTTGTTACATATAACCTAAACCTCCTATTTTCAGCTATTTTGCCATTAAGATTGAGACATTTGTCATAGTGACTAACGAGTCTTTTAATACTCTCTTTACACAACTCTGCCGCCTGTGAATTAATTAATTGAGATTCATAGTAGACTTCAGCTTCTATTGTGGTCCCGTGTCTACAAGAAGGACGCCTTTGTTGTCACAAAAGACAGTGACCATAACTTTTCTCGCAGAAAATGATCGACGGCACTTTAGAGGTTTCCTCGTAGACGATTTAGAGAGATCCTACTGCATTGACATTTTCCTTGTCTCAACGTGAACATCACCTGTTACGATATAGCTGAGGAACTCTCCACCTTAAACATCGTAGCGTGTCAGAAACGTTAGTGAAGCCCTCGTCTTCTTTCAACATAGAAATCGGATAACCCCACGTAGTTCACCGTGAGCGAGATTTTTCGCTGCAGCAGCCATTTTAAACGACCAAAATAGCACGGAAGATTGTCCGAGCGATTCTTTCACTAGCACTGCCAGACTCACATTGAAGCAGGCGGAACTAGGCGGAACCGGAACTTACTTTCCGAATCGCCCCTGTATCTTAGGTCTTACAAGAACTTCACCTTCTAATTGAATACGCTTTATATATATATATCTTTTTAAAGCAGTTTGGTTGTCAGGAACCAATTCGGTATAAAGATACTTCTAGTTCGCTTTTTAACTCATTCTTTCATAGGATTGGTCAGCAATACACCAGCCACTTGGGCATAATGCTCTTTATACCTATCCCCAATAATACTCTTACTTCCATGCAAGTAACCCAAGAACAAGGAAAGCAAAAGATCGATCACTCTCTAACTTTAAAAGGATACGGATTTTAGCGACATCTACTTATATTTACGTCGTGGCACTAATAACAAAAATCGTATATAAATTTGTTGTAAATTCAAACCTCCTTCAATGTATTTTGTTCCATTTCATATTTAATTTTAAACGCAATTTCCTTCCTATTCACTTTAATACGAACATCGCCGTTGATCAGCATCAAAGTTCTGCAGTCAGAATTTAGAAATATCAAATTCTGAATTTTCGTACACTTTAACATAGTAATCGTAAATTACCCTTTTGATCATACAGGAGCTATTGCAATATCAACAACGATATAGATGTACATATGTTACTATTAAACGAAATATACGTACAGATTGGACCAAAAGTCATTCATCTATTTTAAAATTAAATAACTTTTTACCGAACAAAAAAAAGTTTCTATTTTCAAGTTAAAGAAATTCATTCTTTGCAAAAACTACCCCTATTTATGGAAATTAGAAGTCCACGACGATTTTGTTGATAACCAATTTCTAATGTTGTATCACTCCCTATAGCATTTCCTAACTTATCCCCTCACATTCCCCAATGATTTTTGTTTTCTGCGGCTGAATGATTGCAAGATTGTGGATTATGTTGAGATATACTTTATCTTTGACCCATTAGTTCCCGCGGTCCTCATTTTAGTACGGTAAACTGTACCCGAATGAGTACAGAGGGTCCTAATGGGTTAAGGTACCCCAAAGAGAGAAGTCTGGAGCAGTTAAATCTGAAGAACGTGAAGGCCAGTCCATATTTGCATTTCGCGAAATAATCCCTTTGCCAAAAATATCCCCCTTGAGGTCCATAGTCTTCCGACCTGCATGGGCGATAGTTCAATCTTGTTGCCTCAGGTGCATCCTCAATTACATGACGAACAAAACCTTGCAGAATATGCCAGTATCTCTCGCCTGTGATCCCCCACATGATTGTTTAATAATACATTTGGTGACGCATGTTTCACCAGCACCACCACCACCGTAAACCAATTAAGCAAACAATTTTCTTAAAGTTCTAAAACATATATTTATTTGTCCCACTCTTACTGTAATCGTGTGTGGGACGTAGAAAATATTCTCTTTGAAAACGGCAAAACAAACGCCGGTCCCTCGCAGAAGATTCTCATAAATAACATGTCTCTAATTTTAATAAATATGCGAAAAAAAGAAAAAGTATCTGTTAAAATTTGTATGCAGCGATACACATACGCAGATACAAATCTTTGAAACCGTAACAATGGCCCAATTCCATATTGCGCCTAGTCCCGCCTATTGTAATTAAATAATTAAGTAATTTTAGTCTTCCTGAGGTTAGTTGCCATTTTAATTTTTCTTCAGGAATTAACTAAATTAATTGAAGTTTGTATAATCACTATCAAGAGAAAATTTCATTTTTTACGTAATTACTCAAATTTGTTACTTATTTCTACCACTGTTTTCATTAATGACAACTACAAATTAACTCTACAGAATGTATTTCAACCGTTAAAAAATTCTTGTCTGGATTTATTCCTTCTATAGTGGGGTAAAAATACGAAAACTAATACAATACGTATATTTCATAAGGTACACTCTAATACAGACGGTAGAATGAATTGGATTTCAAAAATGGTCCAAGGATCCTTTCTGAACTTACCCCTAACCATACAGTTTCTTTTGCAGGTTGTAGTTTATGTTGATACACTACCGTCGGATTTTGCGTCCTCCAAAATCTGCAGTTTTGTTGTTGTAGGTTTCATCACCCATAATAACATTTTGGATAAAATGTTTATTCTGCCTTCATAGCTCTTGAATTTGAACCACGCGGTTCGCAACTTATTTCTAAAGGATCCGCGAGAATCGCTAAAATTTAATGAAATAAAAAATGTTAGAGTTAAAACAATATGAAAAGCTTGGAAAGCTCCAGTTTACTCGACTAAGTTCCATGTTTTCTAACATCAACTATCAATGCTCCTTCCCAATTTTCGTAGTTGTATCTCCAACCATTATTTTCATATTCTACTTAGGTATGTTCATTTCTTCCAATTTTTCGTTCATACAATTCTTCTTCATATTCCATTGCTAAGTTCTCAGTCGGTGCGTGTTTATTTATAATAGTTTTGCATGTTTACTATTAGGTTCTAGATCGAAACGCGGTTCTGCCGTGGACCGGAAATAAAAATTCGAATTTCCATCAAAACGGTCCTGCGAATCCAATAAATCTTACACAAACGCCCATTAAAACTAAATCGAATAGACCATCGCCGATGCATCGCCCGGAATCGAATAAAACCGAACGTATTCCCGGCGAGTTCTTCATGACTTAATTATTAACGGATCCTAGGGAGAAAAGTAAATTTTTCCTGACCGTCTTCCTCCTGCGGTCATTCCGGATTCCTCCGGAGAATTATCCCACCCGCGGGACGCTTTCGAGGCATGATCTACCGGCAAATTCAAATGCCGTTGGATTTCCGACCGATGCCGCCGCCTCCGCCGCCACCGGAGTTATATACGAGCCGAACTTATCTATTCAGTAAATTGGTGCTTCCGGTTACGTGATCCGGCGCGGTAAGTCGACGAATCTTTCGTTACACTAGCTGAATTTTAGAGTTTATTGCCGGCTCGACGAGGTTGCGTTCGAATCGTAAAATATCGGCGAGGCGATATCAACAAGTATTAAAAAGGAATACGTTCACGAGCTTGGGGGAAAGGTTTGTTCTTCTTGACGGTTTTATTCGGATTGTTCGGATTTGGAGTGAAGAGCATCGTTTCGATGATGTTGTGAAGTTAGAATTGGGGAGCCCTCTGATCAAAAAAATCGAAAGACTCCTAGAGTAACAAGAATAGGATCTATAATTAAATCTGGGTGATTGTTAATGTACTTTATCTACCACGATAATGATTCGAAGATAGGAAGGTAGGAATAAGAGGAGATAGGAATAAAATACTTTGAAACAAAAGCACCAATGTTAGAAAATCTGTTTTTCCAAGATAAAAATCAACAAACCTCAGCCCACACCAAAATTCCATCCCAGTCCTGAATTCTTCCTTAATTAAATTTATCAATCAAACCGATTAAGGCCTCGTTATTTAATATAAAATTAATAACGTTCGTTAAACCTCTCGTATCGAAAAGGAAGGAACAAAATCTCAAAACTAAGTACTGCGGCCGATGATGAGGCAATTTCGAAAACCGTGTGCTTGGACTGTAAATGTACCCCGTGGTGTTCGGTCAGTTTATCTGGGGCATTGTTTCACGATCTCCGGATCATATCAATTAAGCAAAGTGCTTATTATGAGTGTCCGTTACAGACAAAGCCGATGATAGGAGGTCGACACGCTTTCGACGTCGTAAACTCGTTCGGACGCTTCATTATGCCGAGAAGAAAGAGAAATCGAGAGGAGATAATTTGGTTATTTTCTCTCGTTGTAGGTATACGTGTATACGAGCTGCGCGCTCCGATGGATCCGAAGATCGCTTCGTAATAATCTGTAATTATTAAGAAGAATGAAAACGTCTTTTCTTAACGAGTCGTACGGATGGAGTTGGTACACTTTCTTAAGCCGAAATGATTTCTTTTTTACTGACGTGGTATCGTGAGGCGGTAAATTCTTCATCACGTAATTATTTAATTAAATCCGGTGACACGTGTTTCGCCAGCATGGAGGCCAACATTTTCAAACTTCATTTTACCGATTTCGATAGGAGATGCTAGCCTCGTTGCTAGCGAAACATGTCGAATTGAATGAAATATTTGTATGATGGGGAACTTGCGGTAGACTTACCGATGTCACATGTAATGTAATGTAATGTAATGGAGTGGGGTCTGGCCCAAAGTGGCCCTTTGCACTGTGACCACGTTGATCTATTGTGCTTCGCCTTGTTTTTTATTTATTTAATACGTCTAGGAACAGGGTGAGCTGCTTCAAAGGGACTGTTAATAGGTCCTACTCACTCAGCGTATATGCATGTAGTATTCTGTATCTCCTGTGGCCTAGTGCCCCACAGTTAGTGATCAAGTGTTCCATTGACTCCTCTTCTTCACCGCAGAATCTGCAAGTGTCCGTGTTGGATAAGCCCATTTTGTGTAGGTGCTTGTTGCAGGTATGTGAGTGCCCCCGTCAGTGTCTTTAAGCTTCTCCTGCCCAGTTTTAGGGCGAGGTCCGCCCTCCTAGCGTCGTAGCTCAGAAACTTTTGGAATGTTCCAGCCCACTGGTATCATTCCAGTGTTTTGTTGTGACGGATGCTGTCCAATTCATTATCTCCCCTTTAAGGAGACCTTTACTAAACCCAAAAGATGGGGTAGGTCCAGTAAAGTTCCTGTCAACCTCTTTTCTTGCGTAGATATATGCCATCTCATTCCTTGCGTGCCGCTCATGTCCTGGCACCCAGACCAGAGTAATCTGATTATGAGTAGCCAGGTCGTTAAGCATGTTGTGACATTTCAATAATATTTTGGACATAATTGTACAACTGCGCAAGGCCTTAAGAACTGATTGGCTATCCGAGAATATTTTGATTCGTATTCCCATGTGTCCCCTTTCGGATAGGATTCCTACAGTTTCCTATCGATGTCACATAGTATCAGTAAGAAAACATCATTTCGCCTTTGGAAGGTGCACCAGCTTCATTTGGACAACTTTTTGAAAAAGAACGTTTCCATTCTTCTTAACAATTGAAGGGTGTCATATGCAAAAGGTAGTAAATTCTGCAAACTTAGACAGTTTACAGGAGGCACGTTTATATGTATTAGTTTAGTTTAGTAACGAATACAAAATATTCCTGGTTAACTCTGGCATCATTTTAGATGTACGCATATAACATAATGCAAAAATTGATTTTCAAAATGCAATATGTGCCATCAAAGTGGCACATGGTGAATGCTAAAAATCGGGTTATAAACCATAAATTCCAAAATAATAAAAAGTCTAGTATTTGTTTAACGCTTTTATTACACAAAACAGTTCAAATAAATGTATATATATTTTTTTTCGTATCCTTTTTTATACTTATCTTGAATGATGGTTCTCTACCACAATTAGGTCAATTAAAACATAACTATCATTTCAACCAGTATTGTTTAATGGACCTAATTGTGGTAGAGAATTATGATATAAGACAAAACAATTTGTTACGGATCTAATATAACTAAACCTAATATTCATTGTTTAAGGATGTTTTCTTCTCAGCCAGTTCCTTGTAAAATTTTTGATTAGTGGACGAAATAAACAGAATCACACTTTTAGTTTCTTTAATTTTGTCTTTCTCTCATTTAAGAGGTCGTCTGTTTAACCAATTCAACGTTCAAATTCGCCACATCTTGCTTAAACACACTCACCATGCGCCATAACAGCCTTCAAAATACGCAGGTTGGAGGTTACTAGGGTATTTATAGCAAATTCCATCCAATTGAGAAATCTAATAGTCGACTTAATTACAAACGGATTTCTCAATCGCGTACTTGCAATTATACGCACCAGGTCCATTGGTACTTCAGGCCCAAGACCTTTTCTGGCTTTCTCTATGCAGCCAAAATCCCGATCACACGAGAAGAATGTGCGGCCACATTGTGGAGACTAGTGCACTATTTCATCAAAATACCCTTTGGCTAGCATAGTAAAATGAACAGCCAAAATTCTCTGATTCTTGTTCTTCCCTCCACAGTTATCGCACCACAAAATCAATTTTTGCTTTGTAGTTTTTAGCTGTGCTGTAACATAATTATACAAACAACCGCCGATTTCGTTACATCCTCGTTTCCCAGCTATTTCATCCCACATATACACCAAACCTTTGCCTTCATCTTCAAAAGTAATTCCCAGATTACTACAATAAACTGTCTGTTATAGTACATCTGAGTATGAGTCAGTCAAGGAATATAGATCTGCTTTTGTAAACCGTAAGACAGCACACATATGTACATCAGACTGAGGACTCTTGCAATCTAACATGTTTTGGGCCAATATTTGTTTGAGAGCTCTTTGCTTAGCGATGATGTAAATCGCGCTTTAATTGGAATTCATTCTTTTCAACCGAAGTCTTGCTAGCAGCCATAGATATTTTGTACTAGTCGCAAGTAGGGAATGTATCCACTCTTGGGGCTAGGAATACTAAAGTGACTTCTTTGTTAAATATTTCATTAAACCACTGCCGAGGCACTGGGAGTTTCCTTGTACCAAGTTGATGTTTTTCAAGAAAGACATTCTATAGTTTGCGTACACTCAAATCTCCAGAAAGGTATCTGCGGTTTGGAATTTGTTCTAGACGATAATGACTTTCTCTGCTAAGAATTGACCCAATGAAATCAACAATTTTTTGTTTCCAAAGTATTTTGTTTCTGGCAGGGCGTTTGCTACCTCACTTGCCTTTAATAGATACGCCAAAGGACAGTATTCGCTGAATAAGCACCTCCAATCTTCCTTGTGTAATACCAAAAGTTAAACACAATATTCTTTTACATACCCGAGCTTCAGACTCCTCAGGAAATGGTGGAAAAGGTTTAAACGGCTTTTGTCGTCTGATCTGGTTAGGATTATCGCAATTTCCATGTCTTCTACGTTTCATTAAAGTTGCTCGAATAAGGGGACGTAAAAAGTTCTGCCGCTCATTATAATCTGCCAGTTTCCAAAAACTACTCAAACAATTATTTCCTCGCAGTAGGGATCAACTGATTACTCTACAAGCGTAGTGGCAGCTGCACTTTACCCTAAAGAATATTTTGCTATAATATATAAAATCCGTTCGGCCAGTATTTGCTGATGGTTCCAAAACGAAACGAAACTTTTAAATCAAGCATCTATACTAGTCTTGACTTACCTCTTCGCAAAAGACTCTTTCAGGTATTGGTCGCTCTTGCTTCAAAATCTGGTATAGACCGCCAGAATTTTTATTATGTTTTGTGCCTGCTTGCACATTCTTTTTTACACGTGTATCTTCAGTAATATCCATTTTATTTGAAAATGGAACTTATTTGGATGAACGAAATAGACCGAACGTCGCTCCAAACGTCTCGCTAGATTGTGTTAAATTACACGGCTCTCGGTTGGCACGTTGGTACGTTTTGATATTTTAATTCCTTATATCTCCGTTTGCCAAGTTCTAGGTTTCTTGGCTAATGAAGAAAGAACAGCAGACTTACAAGACAATAGGAGACTTATGGAAATTTTATGGCCAAATGAGAAGTACATTCAAAAAGTTAAGAAAGCCATGATGATAGCCAACTTTCTTAGAAGCGCGAGCACTTGAAGAAGGAGAAGAGAGAGAGAGATGTAACAGATTTCTTTACGGCTAGTTGTTAAGAAATTAGTAACGGAGCAAACACTTTACTTCCGAGAGGGATTTTCATCGTTTGGGCTTTAAAAAGATTACTTGGGAGAAAGAGTTTGAGAGTCATTGTTTTGCATTCTGGCTAGAACTGGACGCGGTCGCTGTTTTTTCTTTTTGGGGTAATACCCAAAGAAGTTTCAGGTTTTCTGGCTAATGGAAGAAGTACCCCAGACTTACAAGACAACAGGTGATTTTACGGAAAAATTATTGCTAAATTAGAGGTACGTCCAGAAGTGAAAGCCATGATGATAGCCAACTTTCTTAGAGGCGCCAATACTTGAAGAAGAATAAGAGACAGATGTAACAGACATCTTTATGTATCGAGATGATTTTTATTGTGCTAGTAAAGTATGGTACATACTACTTATTTAGGTCAAAACCAGCATTTGCCAAACTGTGGCACTTACCACTTTTTTTTTTTTCATATAGTACCATTCAAATACAAACTATTACAAAGCGAGCTTTGGATGTACCAGAGCGCGCAGCTCGTATTTCATTCCAAAGATGCATTTTTGCCGGACATAATTTTCAAATGCACCCGAACGAACTACATGCACATGGATATCAACCTCATTTCTTCGCAAAATAATCTTAAGAGTAACAGCCACCATTCGCTCGTAGTGCTCGTATATTTCCGCCGATACCGGCGATAAAACTAGAAAAGGGCTAACTGCATTCGGCGGCGGAGGCGGCGACGCCGCCAACGCTGAAACAACACGACGCCATTATTTAAAATTTAAAACTTTTCATCCGGCCTATAACATCGCTGCGCCGTAGGTATTTTATTGCGAGGGAAGCAACAATAACGCAAATGAAAATGAAATATTTAGGATTGTCTCCGTGACGGGACCGGGGGTCGTTCACGAAACGGTTATAAATGTCGATGGCCTCTTAAAACGGACCGAGGACGACGGAGAAACGGACGCCGCACCGACGAGTCTTTCCCTCTTGTTGGTTTAGTTTTTGATGGGACGAGCGGATATAAAGTCGCGTTCTTAAAGTTGGCCGTACGCTCGGAGCGTCGAGTTAATCGGATTCGGAAGGAAATTGAAGGTAGTAAGGTGGATGGTATTAGATTAGATTGTTTAGATTTTTATATCGGAGTGAATAATAAAATGTAACAAATTCTCCGTTTTAAGCTTTTCAAGGGGGAATTCCGAGAAGATATCATTTTGCGTCGTTTAAAATTTGTAACCTTTTCCGTTATAAAATGTGAATTTTAGATTCTCGCTGTTGCGCTTGACATTAAACACGTTCCAACTACTACGAACTGAAGGGGCTGCTGTAATACGTACGTAGATTTTCAACAAAATCCATGGAACACACTCCGTTTCGGCAACACCAAACGTAATATTTACTAGAAACGTGATCTTGAACCCGGACCATTGGTAAAGGCCATAGATCTTCCCTTAGGTGCAAATGAAAAACTGAGCATAGTCGTGGAGAGGCGATATATATTAAATTTAGCATGATTTCTGAAAAAAGCATATAAAACTTAGCATCATTGTTGAGCGACTATATAGAACATTGAACATAATTCCTGAATAAGAACGAGGAGACTGTAGCTCAAATAATATATAAAATAAACAATATACCCTTACCATACCTTTCGGAAAAATCCAGATACATATTTTGGCAACCAAATCGCCATCCCCAGTGGAAGACTGGGGAATTCGGCATCACTTGCGAATCCGACTAATGCCCAAGATGAACACTACACAACGAACATTGTACAACACTAAAAGCACTGCGCAATAAACATCACACACTGAATGCGCAAGAACACGTCAAAGCAGCAGTTCCAGTGTCAACAGTGTAAAGAAGATACAAAAATCAAAAGAAGTCAGCATGATTGTGGAAAGGTAATATAAGAAACTCAGCATGATTCTTGAAAGTAAAGATGGGAACCCAACGTAAATATAGAGACCAAAAGGGAAACTTTAGCACAATTATCGAAACGAAGGACAAAGAACTCATAACCATTTTCAAAAGAAACAGTTAATACTTCAGATTTGTGAAGGAAGAAAGCATATAAAACTTCGCGTGATCTTCGAAAGGAAAGTAGAAGACTTAGCATAATTGCTGCAGGAAACTATAGAATATTCAGCATAATTCCCAAAGATGAAAGTAGAAAACTCAGCATAGTCCTCTAGGGGAATATATAAAATTCAACCGGATCATTTATAGAAAAGATAAAAAATCCATCAGGATTCTAGAAGCAAAGGAAAATTGAAAACTCAGCATGGTCGACAGCGCAAATGGGAACCGAAGGTAGTAAAAGACAGAATGGAAATTTCAGCAGAGTCATCTGGACGAAATACAAAGAACTGGTGACTATTTCCAAAAGAAACGGTTAAAGCTACAGCATGATTTCTGAAGAAAGAAAGCATATAAAGCTTAGGGTAATCTTCGAAGAGAAAGCAGAAGACTTAGCATTATTGTTGCAGGAAAATATAGATTATTCGGCATAATTCTCAAAGATGAAAGTGAAAAACATAGCATAACATAAAAAAAAGCATAGTGCTCTAGGGGGATATATAAAATTCAACCTGACCAGTGATGTTTCTAGAAGCAGGAAAATGAAAAGAACTCGGCATGATCGCCGGAAGACAATACAGGAAACTCAGCATAATTCTCGAAATTGAAGATGGGAACCCATCATAACCACAAAGAGAAGAATTTTAAATTCAGCACTATTTTCTAAGCAAAGGATGAAGAACTCATCGCGATTTTCGGGTGGAAAACGATGGAGACTTTGGCATGACCTCTGAAGGAAAATATATAAAACCTAGCATGATATCTGAAGAAAAACAGGAATACTTACCAACATTGCTGGGGAATAATATAGAAAACTCAGTATAGTTCACAACGGTGATAGTGACAAACTCTCACAGCATAGCCCTAGAGAGAGGCTATATAAAATTCAGTCCCATCATTCGCAGGAAAGATACAAAATTTATCAGGTTTCTAGAAGCCAAAAAAAAAATTCAGCATAATCTCTAAAACATGATGTAGAAAATTCAGCATGATTCTCGAAAGTAAAGATGGGAACTCAACGTAATCATAGAGGGAAAGATGGAAACATCAGCACAATTATTTAAACGAAAAGAAAAATAGCTAATGATGGTTTCCAAAAGAAACAGTTATGTTAAAACTTCAGCATTATTTCTGAAGGAAAATATATTAAGACCTAGCACGATCCTCTAAGGGTAAACCGAAAATTTAGCATCATTCCTGCAGGAAAATATAGAATACTCAGCATAATTCCCGAGGGCAATAATGGAAATCTCAGCATAGTTCTGGAGGGAAGATGTATAAAACTCAACCCGATCATTTAACGAAAAGATGCAAAATCCATCAGGTTTCAAGAAGCAAGATTAAAATTGAAAAGGCAACATGATCACCGAAAGAAAATATGGGAAGCTCAGCATGATTCTCAAACGCGACAATAGGAACCCAAGATATTCATAAAGGGAAACATGGAAAATTCGGGACAATTGGTGAATTGGCGAAAGATGAACAACTCATCGCGATTATCAAAGAAAACAATAGAAACTCCAGCGTGATTTCTGAAGCAAAACGTATAAACTGGAAAAGAATATAGAAAATTGAGCATGATTCGTGAAAGTGAAGATGCACTTGTCTTCCACTTTACACATATTGCTTCAGAAATCAGGCTGGAATTTCGGTTGTTTACTTAGAAAATCGCGATGAGTTGTTCATTTCTCGCTTAGCCAACTGTACTGAATCTTCCATGTTTCCCTTGATGAATATCTTGGATCCTCATCTTCGCTTTCGAGAGCTTGACGTAATCATCGACAGAAGAATGGAAAATTCGCCGTTGTTTGAGGAAAATATGCATACCTTAGAGTGATCCTCGAGGGAAATACGGAAAATTTCGCACTGTTGCTAAAAGAAAAGGACGAAAGCTCTGTCGGATTCCTGTAATGTAAACATTAAAAGTTCAGCACAATTCTCCATAGAAATGGTAGAAATTTCAATGCGATTGTTTAAGGGAATAAAAATCAAATATCAAGTCAGTAGATTCCTGAAAAGCCCACAATGATTGCTGATGGAAACGGATCTCTGGAAGGCAAAATTGGAAATATAGCAAGTGTGATTCGTGAGTGAAAACATAGGGTTTCTCGTTTCTTCGTGCGCAATTTTGAACGAGAAAAGTGGACACCTAACAATGACTACTGTAGAGAGAAAATGAAGAATTAAGAGTGATGATTGAAGAAAGATATGGAATGAAAGCAAACTACAAATGAAGTGTGTGACGTACAATTTTTATCAGGTCAATTCAAGAACAATCGGTATTGGAGTAGCTAACACCACTACTCTTTACTGGTCAAGAGCAGACAAAAATGTTTTTATACAATTCTAATTAAAGGTCAGAGTTTCTGTCAAATGAAACTTGTACAAATATATAAAATGTGTCTGAAAACTTTTATTTTGGATTTCGTATCATTTTCGTTGTGTCAAACGTGGAACGCTCATCATCAGCAAACTTTGACTGTAAATCATACCCGTCATGCGTTTTATTAAAAAGATAAACTTAGAGTAGGTTTTGACTCTTTATATCCAGGTGATGATGAAGTGTAGGGAATAGGCATCTTGATGAAAAGATGTGAAGACATCGACAGAAATGTGAATCACAAGGGAACTGTTAAAACCACACAGTAAGAATTACCTACTTCGATTAGCTGGTTCAAGTAAGTTTGGAGGCACCTTATGGTACCAACACGTCTCATTTCATTTAAGAAAATGTAAACAATAAATATGCCTAAATAAAGCTGCAGATTTACTCGCCCCGTTGCTTTTACCCGTTTCATTCCCTCTCTCGGATATAACACATCAGATCGATCTCAGTTCTGGATCGAAATTTCGGACAGCGATTAGGTAAAATTCCACTGTGAATTACTTTCGTTTCGACTATTTAACACAAAGAAAAATCGATTCGGCGAACTGTAACGTGGAAACGCGCCGAAATTTTGCGGCCGGCGCGACAAAAGACAAATAATTCCACATTAGCGCGCTAAATTAATTGAAAATTTATCGCTCCAGCATCCACTGTAGCATTGTTTACCGCACGGGAGCCGAATTTAATTTAATTTAAAATCCTATGCTTACACGCACGCACACGCGCGTATCGCAGATCAAATATTTGCGGCGCAATTTATTAAATGTATCACGTACGTACTATGTACCTGCCACAATACCAAACGTCCGTCCTTCCCCGTTTACATAATTTCGAGAAGAACCGGTTCGTCCGTATTTACCTCTGGCGCGTACTTCGCAGAGAATATTCTTCGCGAGATATCAATTTTGCCCCCTCCTCTCCCTCCCCGGACCCTACGTGCGATAACCATATTTCACGAAGATAATAAAAGAAGGCGAACGCGTCCTCTCCCGAATCGAATTTATTTCGGAGAATTTACGGCGCAATTACACATCGCTAACTCCGATAAAGATCTGATATTTTATTTTTGGAATTGTCACCGCCCGATTCGCTCGGATCCCGGCTGCGAGTGCGGAAATTGTCGGAGTAGGTAGGGATGCTGCCCCCGCGCGGATTTATATCGAAATTGGAAGAAATTTTCCGTAATTTAGCTATGACAGTTTCAATTAAGGGGTGGTAGCGATGACAAAAGGAAACGTACAAGAACCGGAGTAAAACTAACGGAATTGAGGAAAAACTTTGGCTGATTGCGGACACCGCCTGTTATTGCTTTCAGACGGAAATGCGGTGAAACTGACAATAAATGAAAGAAGGACGTTTACAACGACTCCCAACGGAAAACAACCAAAATATATAGGGGAAATAGTGATAGTCACCATCACACAGGTCACGGCACAACTACCCTGACAACTTTTAGCACTTAAAAGAGTAATTTCTGAAATTCGAATATTTTCAAAAATAAAAATGGGGAACTCGGGAGGAAATATTGGGAAAAACGCATAAACGAAGAAATCGAGAGACGAAAATATCAATGGTGGGGGAGCGCACTTCGAGAAAAGGGCAGTGACAAGTCCAAGTCCAAGGAAGTGCCAAGTCACTTCACCCTATTTTGCAATTGGACCCAAACGGCGGAAGACCGTGAGAAAGGCCCCGGATGACATGGAAATGTACCATTGGGAAAAACAATCTCACACTTAAGAAAAGTAACAGAAGAGCTTAAGGAGTGGAAAGAACATATTAAGGAAGTATTTAATTTGATTTGTTTTGATTTTATTACACCAGAGCTATGTGCAACGCAAACCTACAAAAGCTGCCCACATTAAGTGATTGTAGTCAGAAAAATAAATAAAATCCAATACATCGATAATAGATAAATATTTAAAAAAACGAAGCTAGTCCTATGGCCCAGTCCTCACTAGGCATAATAAACGGCGCAAACACCACGCCCTTACTAAGCAAGACAACAAGAATGTAGGAGGAAAAACGTTTAAAAACAAATGAGAAACGAAGCGGTTTGTTTTGGTACCGCACCGTCGACCCATTTATCCCAAAGGGATCTGTCGATACACACTCGGCCTTCGACGCAGTAGTAGTACGTGTGCAATTCACCCATTCATTTAACTGTACTTCAGATATTGACCTCATTTTAGTATTGTTTACATTTCTTTATCCAAACAGTAAACATATGTCTTTATTTTACTCAATGTGCATCTCAATATAATTTCCCTCCGAATTTTTAGTTGTTCTTTGCAATTTCCTGTAATAGTGGGCAACTTTTCTTTCTTACAAATTTCATTTTATTTGTTGTTAACTTTCCTCTGTTTTACTTTGATGCATAAGTTGTAAACGATTTCTCACAACTTATGCATCCAATTAAAAGGATATAAACCAGCGCCCGAGAAACCCACCAAAAATTCCAAGCACTTGCTACAGCTGCCAGCCGATGCAGGTGAAAACAAAATCCGCTAAGTAGATCCTTGGAATAACAAAGGAGAAAGCTTCCAAACCGAAGAACAACAAACTAACTAATTCCTTTTCCGTTCGAGAGTAAGGCATTAGCATTAGTCAGTTCATGATGTTGAGCTGCCGTCATTTTCCCCTTCCATTGCTCCTCCCATGTTCTTGTAACTTGCCTTTTTCCACGGATTTCGCTCTGTTTTCTACTTCGCTTTTCAACCGCTGTCTTTATTCCTTCTGCCAAGATTTTTCTTGATCTTCCTTTTCTTCTTCTCCTCGGTAATCGCGCGTCGTGCACTTTTGTAACTATCCTGGTCTTCCCCAGTGTCAAAAAATGTCCTTCCCATCCCAACTCTGCTCCATTGCGACTTGCTTCGGCTAAACCTTCAGGTTTTCCCTAATAAAGTCATTTCTGATCCTGCCCAGTCTTGTTTTACCTTCAATTTGCCTCCGCATCTCCATTTCCATGCTTTATAACTTGTTTTTTTTTTTGGTTCTTTGTTGTCGTTTATGCTTCTTTTCCATGTGTTATAATTGGTGTTACTACTTATTTAAGTATTTGCGTGTTTGTTGGTTTTGGTTCCTCTCTCCTACTTAGGAAGGTATTTTTAACGCAATTGAATAGTCCGCCAGCTGCTCCTGTCCTTGCCATGATTTCTCCGTCCGAATATTTCTTCTTTCGCCATCTTTGCCCTCAAGTATTTGAAACTATTCACCTGTTCTAGCTTTTCCCCGCACCTAAATATCGTGCCTGTAATCGTCATATTCGCTTTTTCCACATTTATTTTCATATTTGTACTCTCCAAACTCTCATTGTATCGGGTGGCACAAAATTAATCACCCTATCGGAAGATGCTATAATTTTGGCAAATGGCGTCATACGTCAATCATATTTGACATTTGTGAACTAGACAGCTGCAGTATACAAACAGACAAGTAATGGAGCGCTATACTCCGCAAGAGCGTGGAATAATTGTGTCGATTCTTTTGACCAATAATCGGTCGGTGGTGTTAGCGCAGCGCGAATTTCGACGTCGATTTCCTAATCGAGTCGCGCCAACTGGGCAAACAGTCCGCGCCTTGGCTCCTCGACTCGAACAGACTGTAACCACAAAAGACCTTGCAAGAATATCGCGGCTGTGGCTGCCGATGTCGCTGAGAACGAAAAACATCAACCAGATGACGGGCCACGCAATTGGGCATCACCGATTTTGAGTCGAAAATCATCATGAACGACGAGGCGCATTTCCATTTAAGCGGTTACGTCAATAAACAAAATCTTCGTTTCTGGGGCACTGAAAATCCGCGTGTGATGCACGAAGAGCCATTACATGCACTTAAAGCCACTGTGTGGTGCGGCGTTCACGCGGGAGGAGTGATTGGGCCGTTTTCTTTTGAGGACACCATCGGCAATACGGTTACTGTTACTGGCGAACGCTACAGGACCATAATAAACGATTTCTTACTGCTAGAATTGAATGAGCGGTGCTTGGTGAACATGTGGTTTCAACAAGACGGTGCAACCGCACACACAGCACGAGCCACGATGGATACTGTGAAGGAAGCGTAATCTCCCGTTTTGGCGATTTGGCATGGCCAGCAAGATCGCCCGATTTAACCATCCCAGACTTGTTTCCTTAGGGCTACTTGAAGCCGCGGGTTTATGCCAACAAGCCCCAGACTATCGCAGCCCTTAAGGAGAATATTCGACAAGAATGCGAACAATTACCACCGGAAATCTTGCGGAAAGTCATGGAAAATGCGATGAAACGGGCACAAATGTGTATCAACACTGGAGGCAGCCACTTGATACATATCATCTTTTCCATTTAACAGAAAAATTGTAAAGCTCCAAATAAAGATTTCCATTACTCAAAATCTTTTTTTTTTATTTAGTACAAAAGTTATTCAAAAAAGTTGGATGATTAATTTTGCGCCGCCCTGTATATGCTCAGATTTTGGTTCAATATGTACTTGTTTTGTGCGATTAGAAGCATAGCGCCGGCATATATGTATAATCTCCGAGATTCCAACTTCCTCCATATTCCACACTTCTTACCGCTTTTATATCTTCATTCGAAACTGCAGCGTATAACAACGAGCTCGGTATGCGTCCCCGTCTTACGTCTTTTGTGTTTTTAAATCTGTGTGATCCTTCGTGTCTTATTCTGGCAACATTTTTTGTTTTTATATATAAACAGTTGATTCCACCTATTGCTTTCTCGTCGAGTTTTCTTTTATTTCAAGTCTTCCAGATATCTTTTCCTCTATCTACTTAAGTCAGCCTCCCTTGCCTCCTTTATCACTTTTTCACTTATTTGTTATAAATGAAGAAATATTTGTTTGATTTGTCTGCTAACCCGTCATTGTATGTATTTATGCCGACGTCGACACCCCACCCTCTTGCTTTCCTCCGTCGTCCATCATCGCTGATTAGAAGAGCACAGCAGACCAGTTTTAATCAGGAACGCAGCAATTCTCAGAATACCTCAGCATTTTCCAGAAAATTCGCATATAATTCGTTGTAATGGTGACTACTGTTGCTCAATTTGCGCCAATAATACTACAACTATCCAAAACGACTGTACTATACGTTCTTAGTTTCAACGTATAGTATGAAGCCATCTGTATTCGTGTAGGGCAATGTTAGTTTATTCAAGTACAGCCATTTCAGATAATTGTAGTACTATTGGCGCAAATCGAGCAACTCCAATGACAGCCGCGCGATAACAAAAACTCTTGGTATCGATATTTTTCGTCGCTATAGATTATGCTGGATTAGATAGGGACGAAAAGTGAGTTTTTGTTAGAAATCTATGAAACGATTGCGTCAATACGTTACTGTTGTTTTGTCTTTCGACCCCTCCTTTAGCCTTTTGCCCGCCAAAAATTTCTGACCGTCTTCTTTGTTAGGATATCCAGTAAATTAGAGAGGGAACGCACTATCACCTTTAACTAGATATTAAAACAGATTTGCCTCTTTCGATGATTTTCGTTGTCGCAGCATTGAGCATGTTCAAGAGAGATCACGCCGTTAGTTTCTATCGATTATCAGAAGATAACATTCTTAAGGTTTATACCTTATTAGTTATTATTATTAATAAATCTAAATAGTATTAGAATCTAACAAGAAATTTAACCTACGTAATAATTTCGACCGGCGGAAATTTCTGATCTTATTCTTTGTTGGGATATGTCCCATAGAGATAGCGTTATTAGTTTTCATTTATTATCAGAATTTGACAATTTTAAGCCTTACAAATATCGTTGGTTTGAGAGAGAGAGAGAGTGCACGTTTTCAATTTTTAATAGAATGAAACTAAGTGAACTCACTTATCTCTACAAATTTCAACTTTGCAGTTTTCGAGAAGCTTTATGCGTTGGGAAATTACGGTGTTTTCTAATAAGTTAACGGCCACAACTGCAAGAAAAGTTGCTAGAAGTATTAAAACATTATTTTCAATTCAAAATTGACGTAAGTTGCTTTGTTGAGACGTGAAAACGATTTCATTTACAAACCAAAAGCTTTGATTTGGTGTGTAAATGACATATTAGCTCAGGCGAATATATTTTCCCTGAAGGATTGGTGTTATACGACATTTTGATCACGTCAAAGTCTGCAAAATCTATCGAACTTAGTCGCTAAGGCATATCAAAAAATTATTTTTAGAAAAAGCCCTGTTTTTATTTGATGTTTCCTTAAAAACGTCCCTCGAAATTAAATTTATTCTTCCCATTATACGATCAGAGCACGATAAAATTTTCCCGACGCGTCTATGATTGCATTTTAACGTTTAGTTCCTCACTGCATCATCCACATCCGTACTTACATATGTATGTACGTATACATAAATCAATAACTCCAGCATCGCAACGTCAGCATCGACATCAAACCAGAAACACGCATATCAGATAAGGGAACATTCGGTCCCGTTCAATTAGCGATTTTTTTTGCTTCCTTTGGCGAATTCCGATTTGTACGCGTCGCGTTCTCGGACAAAGCGCGCCTGTACACAACAGCTCGCATGTTCGAAATGACATATGAACATCACCGAAGCAGGAAAACGGCCGATAATTCGTCCTTATGGCTGATTACCTTTCCAGAAAGGGCAACGGTGAAAAAGCGGAGGTTAACTAGCTAGGAACCCCCGCGGATTCGCGTCGAGATTTCGCCAAACGATTGGCGCGGGACGACGGAGAACGGTTGATTGCGTCGTCGTGGGACAGGAGACGATGTCGGTTGTCGAGTATCTTTCATATATGTATAAGGATGTGTATGCGTGTGTCATGTCGATTCTCGTAGGAATTAACGCGTGCATTATATATGTGGGTTCTTTTTCGAAATTCATAGGTTTTACCTCCCTTTAAGAGGTGTGGCTGGGGATTTCTGTGCTAAAGTAGGGATATTGGGTTATAATATATTGATGCCACTATTACTTATCGTTAACATTTGACGTCGTAGAAATGGGCAGTATGAAGGGAAAGTAGCTTGGTGTTCATGTGTGAACCTAAACTAGAAATATAAAGGATGTCCCAAAACCTACTTTAGTTGTGACTTTTGAATTATTTTCCTTGTGTCAAACATGGAACGCAAGCATTTCGCAGTTAATTTCAGCAAACTTTGAGGTGAAGTCATGGAGCATTTGACAGTCAAACAACGCATGGAAATTGTGAAAATTCACTACCGAAGTGGTGAGAATTTTGCACATCACGCACTACCTCTGCCGACTGTGGAGAATTTAATCAATAAATTTGGGACTGTTTGCTCAGTTCACGATGTTAAAGGAGGTGACCATCTTCGCAAGGATTACTCGCATTGTAACGACTATCGAGAGTGTACACCAGGCATGGGCAACCTCTTTTTGTAGAAGTTTTATGCTGTGAGTAATCTTGAAAAATATACATTTTTGTAGTATCCTTATGATTCATTATGAATTAAGTTTAGACGGGCCGTGCTAATATGCAACGAAAGAATTCAGTAGCGGGCCGGACAAACCTTACTCGAGGGCCACATGTGGCCCGCGGGCCGGAGGTTGTCCATACCTGGTGTACACAAACGCCCATCCACCTCGATTTGTCATCGTTCACAACAACAGGACTGAAGACCTGCATCTACACAATTACAACATTTAGCTTACACCACATCTAAAGCCAAAAGAGCACGCGCAGCGCCGAATATTTGTATTGACTTTCATTTCTTTGGGAATGCAGCGGAAAAAGCAGTTGCCTCCAATGGTTTTCGTTATGGCAACGTGTTTATCAAATTTTCATGCCCTGAATTAGAATATAAGTTGATGTTGATGACCTCTTGGTTTGAAGAAGACGGTGCATCCTGTCACGCTGCGTCTAAAACAAAGCAGTTATTGCAGAGGAGGTTTCCTGGACGCGTTACTTCGCGACGGGAAGATGTTAATTGGCCACCAAGATTGTGTGATCTGACACCATTGGATGTTTTCTTTCAAAATTCAACGAGTTATTGACGAAATCCATCCTCAACAATGTCAAAAGCTGATTGAAAGTTTCGTGAAAAGCATAGACGTTTGCCAACAAAGTTGAGGCGGGCATTTGTTAGATGTTGTGTCCCACATCTAACCTCCATATCTGTATTCTATATTTAATAAGCATTTAAACATCTGCAAAGTTCAACTGGAATATGTGTTTTATCAAAAAGAAACAAAACTAGGTAGAAGTAGGTTTTTAGACAGCCTCTATATCCGGATATCCGTGAATTATTTTGATAACGATAAGCTGGGTTTTTATGGCTTTACTTCTTACTTGGTTTTCTTGCGCTTGTGTGAAACTATTGAAGTCATTGTTATCAGTTATTTGAGTATTGAAAGTGCTTAATTTTAAAAGTGAAATTTGTCTAAATTTAGCTTGCGTTGCTTGGGAACAAAATCTCGCTGCAAAGATGGTCTCATTTCCGAAATCTTTAGAAACTAGTGGTAATTATTGCAGTGCGAATTTCTTCTTTTTCCTTCCTTCCTTTTCTTCTTCTTCTGCCTGTTCTTCTTTTCCTTCTTGATCGCCTTCTCCTGTTTGAACAAGGGATTTCCTCTGTCTTCTTTTAATTTAAAAATTATTTCGAAAACGGTAAACTTCGTTTTTATGGCTTTACCCTTTAGTTGGTTTCCTTGCAGTTGTGTGAAACCATTGAAGTCATTGTTATGAGTCGTTTAAGTATCGAAAGTGCTGATTTCAAAAGTGAAATTTGTCTAAATTTAGCTTGCGTTGCTTGGGAACAAAATCTTGCTGGAAAGAATGGTCTCATTTCCAAAATGTTTGGAAACTAGTTGTAATTATTGCAGTTCAAATTTCTTCTTTTTCCTTCCTTCCTTTTCTTCTTCTTCTACCTGTTCTTCTTTTCCTTCTTCATCGTCTTCTCCTATTTGAACAAGGGATTTCCTCTGTGCAGAACATTTGCAATCGACACCAAGTGTGCTGGTCCTCTTTTAATTTAAAAATTATTTTAGAAACGGTAAACTTCGTTTTCATCGCTTTAGCTTTTAGTTGGTTTCTTTGCAATTGTGTGAAACCATTGAAGTCATTGTTATGAGCCGTTTAAGTATCGCAAGTGCTGATTTCAAAAGTGAAATTTGTCTAAATTTAGCTTGCCTTGCTTGGGAACAAAATCTTGCTGGAAAGAACGGTCTCATTCCCAAAATGTTTGGAAACTAGTAGTAATTATTGGGCTTCAAATTTCCTTTTTTTCTTCTTAATTTTCTTCTTATTCTTTTTCTTCTTCTTTCTGCTCTCCTTTTCCTTCTTTTTCGTCTTGCCCTGTGCAGAACATTTGCAATCGATACCACGTATGATGCCACTCTTTCAACTTAAGGATTTTTTGATAACGTTAAACTTCGTTTTTATGGCTTTACCCTTTAGTTGATTTCCTTGCAGCTGTGTGAAACCATTGAAGTCATTACTATGAGTCATTTATGTGTCAAAAGTGCTAATTTTAACAGAAAAGTTTAAATTTAGCTCGCGCTGCTTGCGAACAAAATCTTGCTGGAAAGATGGTGGCAGTTAATGTAGCTTAAATTTCTTCTTTTACTCTTCTTTGTCTTCTTCCTTTCGATTCTCTTGGTCATCGTCTTCTTCCTTTCGATTCTCTTGGTCATCGTCTTCTCGTCTTTGTCGTCTTTGACGTCGGATTGGTAATCCAAATTTCAAACAAATAAATATTATATAACAAAAGCTTACAGATAAATAATATTCTAGTGAAAAAGAAATCGTCGCGTTTCCAAAATGTTTGGAGGTTGGGACTACTACATAGTTACAACAAATAAGTTATCAGAAAATATACCAATTTGATTTGACTATTTTTTATAAAATTAGAATTGCGGCGATCCCGTTTTTGACCACTGTAAATACTCTTCGATTCACCCAACAGTATCTAATCCGGGGATTATTTATATTTTATTTAACCCATCGACACACTTCGCCCAAGTGATAATCGCGTTGCCAATGGTTCTAATTGATCTATGTCGAAATATTTCTGTGGCGCGAAATACAAGAGTAAATCCGGAATATGTTGATGATGATGCACAACGAAAAGGTGCCCCTTTAAAAGAATGTCTTTGTACTTTATCGGAGAAAGACACCGAAGTAAATGTGAATCAGAGGGAAATTGTTAAAACTTCACAATAAGAATTACTTCGATTGGCTCGATTAGCGGTCTAGACTTTAAGTCAGACGTTCGTCGACGTTCGCATTCCACGGTTGACCTGGGTCGCTCCCACGCGATACGACGAACCGTAAGGACGGAGAACACCAGAAGAACAGGAAAGAGGTGGATTGCCACATGCTAGCGCTAATAAGAAATGTCGCGTCTCGCAAGTCGGGACTCGCGCGATTGATCGCCACGCCATTTGCTTGTTTTGATGAGCACACGTCTAAGATGTTAAATTAGTAATTGGTCAGCGACTTTCTCCCGCCGATACAGACGGAATTTGTTAACGATGATGGAGACGGAATCAACAAGTTAGAAAGAATGTTATAGATTCCCACATTCTCGTGATGTCTGTGAATTTCTTTCAAAGAAAAGACAAAATATTTTTAAAAGAAGTATCCCTCACAGCTTAGGATTTGGAAGTTAATGGAATTTAACGAATTTTTTGGCTTGTTTATGCAAAATTAGATGGATTCCCTAATCGAGGTTTTGAATTTTTGTTTCTTCATTAATTCATCAATCGATATTGCTTCGAAACCAGTACATTCGGCTACATTTCTTACGTATTTAAGTTGTTTTTTGATATCTTTCTGTTGTGAGAGGAAAGGTAGTTAAAAATGCATTTCTTGTTGAAACCTCCTCAGTTATAAATTTGCCTTCTTTTATCTCTAAGTTGGTGTTATTCCTGATCACTAAAGTATCGAGGAATTACAGAATTAAGGAAAGAACCATCAGGAGGGTTTGGAACTCACTCCATTGAAACATCTTTCCGTCCTTATCGGAGTACACAATCACCGATGAAGCTAGCACCCATTCTTGTCAAAGGTTCATTTCGCCTTACCGCAGATATGACATTTTAATTAAAGAAAAAGGAAATTGTTCCAACTCTGACAACGTCTCGCTATTTTTATAATTCGCTTCCATTATTCAAATCGTCTATTACGATGGCATGGCATCTAGGACCGATTCGCGCCCCAGAGAACGGCGATCCATCATTGTTACACCGACGATCGCCTAAGTGAGATTTGTGATCACGTAAGAGCATTGCAGGGTGAAATTCGCCCTCGTCCATCCGGGAATAATAGTACGTGAATAATTGAAAACGGTCTCCGTCGCGGTCGAAACGGATCGCCGTATCGTAGATTAGAAGCTGCGGTTCGACGAAATCTCTCTAGGTATTTCAATTGAGACGGTGAGCTTTTGTCGCGAATCGCAAAATTAATGTGAGAAATCGACGCTCCAACTAGACGCGCTGAAGTTCAAAGCAACCACGCGAAGGGGCGAAGAAACAGAGAGAGGAAACCGGTTCTTGTTTAGAGGATGTCGGAAGTTTCGAAAAATGCACCCTTCTTAATTGAACGCGACGTTTATTCTTGCACTTTTATAATGTAAGACAACGTCTATGTCTTCTTCATCTCCTCATCTTGCGCTCGTAGAGTTTCCGCTTTTTGCTTCTTTTTCCGGCGTCGCTCAATTTTCTCCGTGACATAAAATATGTAAACCATCCAACTATCCGCGTGCATTTAATGGAGAATACATGCTCTGTCTTCCAGCGAACTGCATTCTAATAAATTGTTTGCTTCTGTGAGACGGGAAGGTTGGAGAAAGCGTCTTCGAAATTAATTTAGCTGAAAATTAACGTCCTGAAGGAGTTTAAAGATCACGGAAGCGAGGATTCCAAAAGGTACGTTGGAATTTTGTTAAAGTTGATTTTACCCCGTTATTGTTTAAGATGGTGGGATTCAAGTTCGATGCATATGTTTTTCAATAAGTTCTGTAGTTTGTTCTAATTTGAGTTAAAGTAAAGTATTTTTGAGAGCCAAAATCTTAGTAAAATAAAATCTGGATGACACTCCATCTCTTCCATATAACGACCTAATTAACTGCGTTAATGGACAGCCACTAAGTAACTGTGCAAAAGCCAACTAAGCAAGTAAGTATGCAAATTCTGCTTCCTTAGGCGTCGTTCCAAGCCAACTCAATATTCACTATAAACCTGACCAACTCAGATTTTCATTCAAATTGTGTGCAGATGGTCTTTTTGTGTAGACTTGAAAAAATGCCAAATTTTGTAGAGATACGTCAACTCCTTTCTGAATTACAGCTATGTAAATTTGCCCGAAATCCGCAAACGGGAGATTTTGGAATTGCACTACGAGCTATCCTAATTTAGCCCGAGAGCTGGGAGAGTTGGTGTTTTGCAGTATTTTGCATACCGTTTCCTGTGATATACTGTAGACTAATCCAAATATGTTTTCTTCGAATCTTAAAAAATAAACAATTTAAAATTTTTCAAAAAGTTCATATTTAAAAATCTTCGTACTTATTCTATGAATACTTAGTATTGTTGCAAATCACGTGGCAAAATATAAATTTGGAATGATAAAGGCTTCATTGTTTAAAAAAATGGCAACTATTGCTTGGTTTTCCATTAATATAATGTAATTGGCTGAATATCATAGAAATGCTAATTTTTACACTTCTACTGAAAATAATTATAAACGCTAACCTCAAGAACGTGTACAGTAATGAGAGTGAAGTAAAATGTTCAATTAAGCGATTGGATTTGAGAAAGCCACATTTGTTTGGCATGCATCACTTTCAAGTAGGACTTCTTCCAGTGTTAGTCACAGAATTCACTTTTGTTAGAATGTCCCCTACTGACATCTATAGAACATCAACGTTTCTTGGATATGAGAAAGATGTAGATGGCCCAGATGGATGAAGAAGAGTTATTTTTACTTCATCAAGTTCCTGATTTCTCTGTAAAATGCACCTGGGCCACCAGTTTCCTTCATAGACAGCGGTGACATAGGCTGATATGTCCTTTAATTTAAATGTGTCTGGAGATTTTGACACTTTCTTTTCCCAACCTTGTAAATTCCTTTCACATTGCACATTTTTTTGACTCCCGGACCAGGTATTTAGCTGCCTTAAACTCACACTATTTTTCTCCAATTTTCAGGTAAACACGTTAGAAGCATCATCTTTTTCGTCCTACTCCTACAACTTGAAAAGTTACTTTCGAGATTTTGGAGAACTGATTTATCAATATTTTGTAATATTTTTAGCAGCAGAAAAAGGTGTACGTTTCATAGATGAGAAAATCTTTGTAATCTTTGGTCTGGCATAGTCCTTGGATTTTACTTTCCTCGAATCGATGGGGGACTCTTCTAACTCTCTAAGAGTATCTCAACAACCATTGAATTTATTGCCAAGTCTGGGTCTTTATCCGAAAATGTCTCCGAGCCAGAATTTTCAGCTTCCTTTTTATCACTGATGGGCTGCGCAATTTTTGATACAGCAATTTCTTTCCTACTTTTACCAAATCTTGGAGTCTTTGACTATTTCTGGAAACAAGTAAGACATCGATGTTGTGACATTTCTGAACTGTTTCCTGTTTCTAATGAAATGGTTATCTTTCTCCAATTTTCAAGTAAACATGTTAGAAGCATTATCTTTTTTGTCCTACTCGTAGAACTCGAAAAGTTGCTTTTAAGATTTTGGGAGAGCTGATTAGTCAATATCATTATCATTTTCTGGTGATTAATTTTTAGCAGCAACAAAAAGTGTAGGTGTCATAGATGAGGAAATCTTTTAAATCTTTGGTGTGGCATGGTGCTTGGACTTTTTTCCCGAATCGATGGGGGACTCTTCTAATTCTCGAAGAGATATGTTGAGTGTCTGAACAACCACTGAATTTATTGCAAAGTCTGTGTCTTTATCACTTATCATAAATCGTTGAGCCTTTGATTATTTCTGGAAACAATTCAGGCATCGATGTCGTGACATTTCTAAACTGTTTTCTATTTCCAATGAGATGACTTGATTTCATTAATAGATTACAACACTGAGTTCTGAATAAATCATTAGTTCCCATATTGAAAGAAAAAACACTCGAACACCCTTTCAATATTTGTAGGGTACACGACTGACTTGAATTAACTCTCAAACTGTTAACTTTAGAGAACTTTTCACTCGCTTGATGATTTAAATGTAAAAGAATAATGAAGAAAACAATATGGAATACAACAACTAAAAACACATCCACTCACCAAGAGCTTTGTCTAGTCACTGAATGACAGTTTGATGCATGAAAGCATCAGTCTGTGTCTGAACAAGTTATAACCTGTCACACCGCAAAGAAGCTGTGACGTGTTATGATCTAACAGGAATGAGAACTTTAACCTAAATAAGTTTTGCCAGCAGATTACAAGTCTGTATAATTTCATTGTTTTATTCCCTTTACTGTATTTTCTCTTCAGCTTAGCATTCATACGTATTTATTTCTACTAAAGTGTAAATATTAGCATTCTTGTGTTATTCACCTGAATATAGGAAATTAGTGCAAAATCAAATTTTACTTTTATTTTTTTAACAATGAAGCCATTATAATCCCAAATTTATATTTTTCCAGGTGATTTACAACAATAGTAACTATTCGTGGGATAAGTTTGTAAAGTTTAAAAGATGTACTTTCTGAAAAATTTCGAATTGCTTATTTTTTCTTAAAGATTTTGACAAAACATATTTGGATTAGTCTACAGTATGTTGTATATCACAGGAAAGAGCATCAAAAATGTGGAAAAATGACATCTCGCCAAGTTATCTAGCTTAATTAGGAGAGCTTGCAGGGCAGTTCAAACAAATTCCGTTTGTGGTTTCTGGATAAAGTTACAAAGCTGTAATTCAAAAACGAGTTGACATATCTCCATGAAATTTAGTATTTTTCTAAGTTTATATGAATGGTACACCTGTGCCAACTTTAGATGGGAATCTGAATTGGTGAAGTAAATTTTGTTCTAAAGTTGTGTTGATTTCACCTGGAATGACTTTCAGACAGATTTTGCACAGTTACTTGGTAGCTGCCCATTAACGTACCTAATTTAATTAGCTCGTTGTATGCGAAGTTATCCAAATTTTACGAGTATTTTATTAATTCGATTTGATTTCAGTCTACGTTACTCAAGGTGATTCAGTCAAAACTATTTTCGTGGCACAACTGCTATTGTACTATATACACCCACTTCATATTTCTATCTCGTGGAAACGATGTTCCAATAACCGAGGACTTAACCCACTTCCTTCCTCCACTTTCCTTCTCGTTCCGAAAATAACTTATCCCATTTCTCGGAAAGAAAGAAAAAAACCCGAAACGAAACATTCGCGTCCCGTCGTAAGCTCGAACGCACCAGTTATGAAGAAATATCTCGCCGAGAGAAACCAATTACGAAAACAAACCGACAAAATCGGAGAGCGAGAAAATATTACCGAACTCGAAGGTGACGTCGGGCTTAATTAACCCTTATCGAACATCTGTTACGTCGGTAGTCGGTAGCTTCCGACGCGTCCCGCCTAAAACGAACGTCGATTGTCTTTTCGGAACGAGATTACCGCCCCGACGGACGTTCGGCGTGGGACCTATTAATTTCGCCAAATTATATATAAAGGATCGAGGATCATCGCTCATCTCCTCTGACAGTTTCGGATGACATATGTTTATAAGGGCGAGACATCGTTCGTGCTCGTAGACGCGGTCAGGAAAAAGATTGATCGATGTTTTATAATGAGGAGGAGATATACGTTGTACATAGCCGGTCGACCTGCTAGAGATGGTGGATACGTAAGATAAAGATGCTACTACTGGACGAGAGAAGTAAGCTGTTTAATAAAGAACTGCATCGTGTTGCTTAGATTGGAAAAGTTATAGGTTCTTTTTGTCACATTTAACAATAAGTAGAAGTTGACGGAGATTACAAAAACTATGGTGTAGTTGCTGACACTATATATCACATCGGTCAACTCCTCGCCAAACAATTATTTAATTAAATCCTGTTTACTACCAACGAGGTATTTGTGTATGGTGGGATTTGAAGATGCTTGCTTCATTGCTGGAGGAACAGCGGAATAGAAAGGAAAGGAACGATATTTAAGAAAAATCACCAATGCCTATCTTAGCCGGATAACTTAGCAACATTGGCGAAACCCAAAAGAATTGTAACAAAAAAATTAGAAAATAAAGCAAGAAAGTTTGGACTAATGAGGAGGAAACGAAGTACATGATCATGGGGATGGAAAGAGAGGAACAGGATGGAAACCTAAAGATAGCTACTAAGAGCGGTGAAAATTATGAGTTTGAAAAAGGTAAAGAAATTAGATAGAGAGCGGGCGTAAAGATCGAGAGATCCAAGTGAAAATAGCGGAAAATGAAAATTTGGGAGAACGCTGATGAAATCGAAATGCCTATCCAGAAGGACTAGACTACGAATATGTCAAATAACATTAAGACTAACGACTACGTACGCTTACGAAACCTGGGTGCTTAATAAAAATCAAAGAACGAAAAATTGGAAAGATGGGAACGTAAAATACTACGAAGCATCCTTGGAGGGGTAAATACCGAGGAAGGCTGGAGAAAGAGAACTATCCAAAAAGTCTGCGAACAGCAGAAAGAACCCATAATTACAGCATATATAAAGAGGCCACGCTTGAGATGGTTAGGGCGCATAGAGCTAGTTGCAAGGGAGCGAATGGCGAAGATGACTTTGAGGAGGAGACGGAGAGGAAGACTGAAGTTGAGATAGATGGAGAGGGTAGAGAAGGATACGAAGAGGACGAATGGTGGTCATTGGAAAACGACGGCGGTCGACGGGGAACGATGGAGAAATAAATATTGTGAATAATTTTGTGTACTAGTGTGGGAATTGGAAAGCTTTACGAATGTCTTGCGTCTAAAAGGCCTGTAGTGCAAAGTAAATAATAGTGTCACTAGAGCTATAGATGGATTGTAGATTGAAGTGCGTACCCTTAACTACAATCTTTTATCAGACATTTCTGTAGTATAACTCTAATCTATAGTGAGCCCCGAATTCTTGAACCTAAGGACCATAAATCTTTGGAGATGGGCACTGCCCACAACTTGGCAGCTTCTCTCAAGCTCATCTCTTCCTCTCTCGTGGAATTTTTCTATCGTTTGTCATCGTTCCATTTGGTGCATTTCCCCCTTTGTTGTCAGATTATGTTTAGGCAAGCTCAGTGTACTTTCCGTATTTTTCGTCAATTGCCTTGGTTAACTAAATTAATTAAAGAAAATCATGGCGCCATCAAGTTAAGACTCTAGCGTTGTGCCGTGCAAAAACGTTCAAAAGACAAGTGTAGAATGCATAAACTACTACTTACTACTTACTAAAAGCGCGCGGGCTTTACATTGGTAATTGCGAAGAAATTTACTGCTGGGAAGACCTAACATCGCCTGTCACAAGTATCTTGGTGAAGGATAAAGAAATCGAGGTCCTGAAGCAGACTGTAGAAGAACTAAAAGCTACATGTAAGTGTTCAGAGTCGGCAAAGGAGGCTGAAAAACTGACTGAGTCCCTACCTGAGCCGGCCAGTCGCTGTAAGTGTCAGGATCAGGACATTGAAATTTGCGAATTAAAACAAGGACTGACCAAAATGAATAATATAATGCTCGAAAAATAATTAGCTGAGCTTGGTAGTGACCGAAACACTGTATAAATAGACGACGAAGTGTGCTACGATAACGTTGAACAGGATTATGTGGGAGCAAACATACAGGAACGAATGCACTACATAGAAGCAGGACTGAAGGAAATCGACGAGAAATTCGAAAAGGAAATTCAACCACTACGATCAGAAATGAGTGATAATAAAACAGCAATTATTAACTCCACTTGTCGAAATTTGTGTTGGGAAAAAACACTGAGAGACAACATTGGCACATAGAGAAGATATTGCTAATCGTAATGTAAATAAACAAATGCCATCAACTATATAAACGGATGATACTAAGACTTCTAAAGGTGTTTTGCATAGACAACTAGATTTACATCACAATACACGAGGAGGCAGAAATGTTTAAAAATCTGCTTCAAGAAGAAACAAAATAGATGAATGAGATCAATCAAAAACCCCAGAAAAAAAGAAATATACACATTGCAAGAGTAAGAGGTACCAATTTGGGGAAGGAAGTTGCTTGCGAATTCAAAAACCCACACTGGATGCATGTGGGTAAATTGAGGGCTAATTTTACAGATACTGACATGAAGGGTTTATTGACCACCGAATTTTGGTATAGAAAATTATTACGTAATAGAAAGCTTCATAAAAAGGTCAAGGGTACAGACAAATTGTATAAATATTTTGAAATTGGGGTTGAAGCACTGTTCTCTTTTTGTACGAGCCTCTTCGTACATGTACAAGTATCGGAAAAAATCTCTGTACGAGAGATTTTTAGTTTGTACAACATAATAATGGTAACTGAACTACCCAAGAAAATCTTTGTACAATGTACAAAGACGCTAAGAAAATCTTTGTACGAAGCCAAAAATCTTTGTCTCGTACAAAAAAAAAAAAACAGTGGGTTGAAGAGAAGCTAATTGAGGAGATCTATAAATGTGACAATTCGCCTATAAATATCGAGGTAGGCAAATACAATTTTGTTGGAAATCGGTATAACAATCAAATTTGGAGGGAAGGCTCAGTCCACTGGCAAACGTTGGGTATATCTTGGCAATTTTAGACCAAATTTCGACGAAACCTATATGGGAAACAAGTTAGTTAAAGAGTTTGGAAATGATACCTACGAGATTAGAAAGATAAAAAAGGAATGTAGGTTAAGAAAGGAAGAACACAATCCGTGTATTGGGCAAACGGGGTCGAATAGTAGACAGGTGGAGTTTTACAAAAGTCAAACTTGACAAAATTTGGGCGCAAGCACAATTGCAGTAACAGTCATAGTTTGTACCTGATGTATTGAACTGTTAGAACTACTACCGTGACGATTCTTTGATTGTTTAATTCCCGTCTGATAATGGTATGCAATAAAAATCGAAACATCACCTCGTGTACTATTGCGTTTGATTAATCGCACCTTTACTATCCAAGACTCTAAAGAAATAATCTCAATTAATTCGACACCGGGCAAGTAACGGATATCATTTCGAAGTTTACGCACTTCACCAAATCCTTGAGGACTTGTCTAATTTTCAACAATAACTTCGGACAACCAAGAAGAGTGATCTATTGTAAGCAACGGCAGTACTTCCAGTACCATTAAGTAACACAGACTTTCCCGATGTGGATAAAAATTCGTTTCTCTTTCGTCTCTACCATTCTCGTTACACTTCGATTAAAACGAAATCCGGAGGGATGGCATGCCGATGAAATTATATTCCACGGACCGGCAACTCAAATAACCGGTATCCTTAACAATAATTATAGTTGTTAGCGAGGCGTGGCCCTCGGTCCGGCTCCGTATTTTAAAATTCAATTTCGACGAAGCGGCCACGACCTGTACGCGGAAAACCGAACCGCCGATATCCGCGCGTCTTCTCGATACGAAAGGATTTAATATTGTGTCACGGACTACATTCGCCGGTTCTTCGTTCCTTCGTTCCTAGTGTGTAATTACCGCCGATCTGTGCTGCGGGTAGGTATGTGGTGGTATTTCGATTTTAAAGCAGCGCTCGTTCGATGTTCGCCGTGAGTACCGGCCGCCGCCGCTCCGTTGGGTAAATTTGGAGTGCTTGCTCGTAAACGTCGACTGTTTGCTTTTCCACGTTCGGGCGGGAGTATTTTCGATGCTCATCGTCGAGTTAGCGAATTGAAAAACCGGGCGGTAATTGTTTTACGGAGAAAGTACCGGTACGGTGAGGAAGTTGGATGTGCAAATGCGTGGTTGGAAAGTTTGCGTGTGCCTTTTTTGCGGCATTTTCCGAGTTGGTTTAACAACGTCAATTGGAAACGTAAGAAGAAAGAAATGGGAAAAAATGCAAACATTTTATTCTGGAGAGAGGCTTCCTAAAAGCAATTTGAAAATTTGATTGGTCTTAATAGGTATCGAAAGCTTGTCAGACGTTTGAAGTAATCGAAAGAACATGCAGACATAATTCCCCTAGCGATACCGAAAATATAAGCCGAAAACACGTATCAGGCTAGCTAGTTAGCTAGCCAGCTAGAACTGGTATATGAAAAAATATTCAAGCCGCCAGTTTGGGACACAATCTCCTCATACCAAGCTCACCCCTCCAAATATTTGGGGATCATGGGTTAGATTAAATATCTTGGAGCGAGCAGGGTTTTGAATAACGCGACTTATCTTAGCTACTCATGGAATAAGAATACTCATATCGGTGCAAATGCTGCTCGAAGCAGTGACCAAGCGAAAATGAACTCGGAAGGAAATCCTAAAAGTAGTGACCAACCTTGAGGATCTCCTTATTGTGTCGTGTTTCCTTTCTTTGGCTGGTTTAGTCAAAGATAGGAACAAGAAAAGTCTGCATTCTCTGTCCCGTCCCAGGAACTTCGTTTGGACCAATTTTTTCAAGTTTTCGTTGTTTCTAAACCTTCGCGTAGCAATTACGAACAAACCTGCAGAAGGAAGTATCCAATTTGGTCCAGCCATTTTCAAGTTTTAAGTATCCGAAGAAACCACGATCCATTTCTATATATACAGATCTCTTTCCCTAAAGATTCCAGAAGTTGGGAGTTTATGGAACGATTTACTCTTGCAGTGTTAAGCGTGGAAGTTGAACATAAGCGAGGGCGTGCCTAAATCATAAAGGGCGAAAGAGGACGACGATGCCAGGTATGGGGATGATCCTTCTTCGGCGATGAGGTCACTGGTAGCTTCTTCTTAGCTGCCGTCTTCGATTTTATCCATGATTTCAACTCCGTTCCGGTTCCTGGGCAGTTGGATTCCAACTTTTCTTCTTCCTAACGCTAGGTTAGGAAGCTGAAAATTATTTCCCAGCGGATTTGCGCGTAGCACTAGCAACTTCGTGGCTAGATAGCTCGGCTAGAATAGTTTGGACAAGTATCTTCAAGTTGTCGTTCGATGTCGAGTAGATGTCTTGCATGCTCATTGCGACTCTTTCGATGTTGACGTGGAATTCGGTTTCCGCGTTGTACATCACCATCTCGCTCAAACAAGAAAAATATGCGGTTTGTTTTCGGTCCCAAGAATCTATATCTATTCCTGAGGATCTGAGAATTTATGGATTCAAAGGACGACTTGTCCTAGCAGCCTTAAGCCTGAAGATCGAACATAGGCGTTAAGGTCTTGTCCAAACTATAACGGCTGAGGGATGAACAAACTCCAGGAAGAGAGAAGATCCTTCTTCAGAGAGGAGGGGTGTTTATGAATCACTGGTAGCTTCTTCTTAGCTGTCATCTTCGGTTTTATCGATAATTTCAACTCCTCTACGGTTTCTGGGGCCATGGGTTCCAATTTTGAGAATTAAAGGAAGCCCTGCTTGTCAGTGTTAAGTTTAGAAGTCGAAAATAGGCATCGAGGGCAAGTCATGAAAGCTAAGACACATAGGTAGATGGAAGAACAAACTGCAGAGAAGGGGAAGATTCTTCCTCGATGAGATGGGTATTTCTGGGGTCACTAGTACCTCCTTCCAAGCCACGGTCTTCGGTTTTTTCGACGATTTCCGCTTCCTCCCATCTTGTGAGGCGCTGTATACTTATTTTTCCTCTTTGGCCAGAAGTGTTGAAAGTTCTTTCCGAGCGCACGTGCGAGTTACAATAGCAATTGCGAGGGTAGATCGCTGAACTGAAATATCTTCAAGTTGTCGTCCGATTTCACGTAGTCGTCTCGTCTGCCGATGGCCACCTTCTCGCTGACGTGGAATTCGAAATTCTTCGTCCATGTCCACCTCGCCACTGAAATCTGAGGACAATAACCAAAGAATGAAACAAGAAAAATCTGCACTTAATGTCTCGCCTACGAACCTACAGCTTTCCCGAACGGTCTAAGAATTTGGGGGTTTAAGAGAGGGCCTGCTCTAGCAGTGTTGAGGCTGGAGATCGAACATAAGTGCCGAAGGCTTGTCCAAACTAGGAAGATTGAGAAATGTGTTTAGAGAGATGAACAAACCCCAGAAAGACAAGATTCTTTGTCAAAGACAACGGGACCTTTGTGGTCGCTGGTAATTTCATTCTAACTGTAATTTTCGGTTTCTTTGATGATTTTCGTTTCTTTCCGGTTTCTGGGGATTTGGTGTTTTGTCCTTTTTCTTCCCTCAGTGATCCGGATGACGGTAAACGAGGAAGGGAGCGTGAAAATCCTTTCCTGGCAGATGTGAAGGCAGCAATAACACAATAATATAAATAACGCAATTTTTCGGCTGGATAGCCCGGATAAAATCTGTCGTGCGAGCATCCTCAAGTCCTACATCGCGTAAACGACTTGCTTTCTCGTTGAGACCCTCGCAATGTTGACGTTGAAGTCAGTTTCTTTTTCGTCCAAATCCATGTTGACATTGGAACTTATTGTTAGAAGCAGATTATGATCCGAGAGGGGCCGAGCTCAGTGCAAGTTTCGTGTTTGCTACGCTACAAGAATAACGCAACTGATCAGAAATGACTTCGTTGACATCTTCGTGAAGGAACCAGCAACCACCTCTCCATAGTGTGGATTTTTTCGATAGACTGAAATTTCTGGAGACGATACAGAAGGCATTGCAGTTCAGTATTTCACGTACTACTCCTCTGGTTTAATGTTTGCATTGTGCCTTCCTATTATTGGTGTGACGAGAAAAGCTCAATTCACAGCACGTCCTCAAGCTTGAATGCTCAAAATGTTAAGCGGATATATTTGTATAATACAAATTGACGTATTGTTTAGTAGATGATGTGGACCCTTATGACTTCAATACAAGATCCATAAATGCAGCTATTATTGATTCCTAACTTCTTTAGGTGACAAATCAGTTTGTAACGTCCTGAACAAAGTGCAGTAAGACTCTTACAACTAGTCAATTTCTACTTAGGTTGATACAGGCTCTCGATTTCTTCCAATCGTATTTCCATAGAAGATGTTTTGCTTGTTTCAACCTGAGGGCATTTATCCAGAATTTTGTTATGTTCTTCCTCTTGGGTAAGAAATGCTCATTCTCACGATTTCCTTAAAGTTTTCCTTAAAGCGGAAGAGGGTGCATTTCAAGAATGAAGGTTTCTTCAACTTCCAATAGAAACAGTTAAAATAAGGTGTTGGGGGCCAAAATATCATGCCACAAAGAAGTTGGATTTAAAACCAAATATTTATATGTTGGACACTTTTTTGAATTAAATCAAACCTAATAATTTATGTTAGCAAAATTAAATTTTATGATCAAAACCAATTCCTAAATCTCTCATTCCACGAGAGTAATAGTCATTAATCAGCTGACTAAATTATGCTTTTACGTCACATCTCAAAAACATCCACATAGATATATACATACATACATATAATTATTCGCGATATATCCGAACGAATCTCGAAAGAAATTCTTTCGAAAGTTACACACGAGGGAACATAACGTTTGTTCGGACGCGTCTCTTTTCCATATTTCCCGTTTCGCTAACGGTTTCGCGAGAGATTATTAAACGATAGATAGAAATTCGCGAACGTCGAAGAATACCTTACGTCGTCGAGTGGAGACGCTCACCTTCTTCCTACTCTTACGTTACGGGCATAAATGCGAACGCGCATCGTGGGAAAATCCATTGGGCATGGACCTGCCGTTCGCGTACTTATGTACTGGGTAAAATTTCAAAAGTAACTCGTTCGAATTGGCCGTCGCGCTCATGGAGTATTTAACGGTTATTATTATCCGGAATATTATTACGAACGGTGAATGGTAGATTTCTCTTTTCGATGAGGTTCAGATGTTGCTAACAGCACGTTTGACACCAATAATGATGACGATGACCACAATGACGATGGGATAGGAAATCACTAAGAAAGATGGTTTGTTGTAATACTGAACTTATTTCCACGGTACTTCTACTACAGTATGTATGTAATACTTCTTTTATATAATAAGTAATGAAGGCGCATCCACTTTTTAGCCAGGAAGGTTAGTGTCCTAGTATGGTTCTATATAGAAAGGCAACGGAGTAAATTCTAATACGGGACAAATCTTTTTAAATCATCATGATTCTGCGGACCAAATTTAGATCTACCGAGATATAATATAAAGCGTAATTAATTCAGGCGGGAATCACTTTCTAAAACTCCATAACGAATACCTTAAATCAGATATTTTGAAACCTACAAAGTCTTTTGATTGAAGTAAGTATTGTAAAGTGTGTTGGTGATGGGAAAATAAGAAAGCGTTTGAGGCTCCAAGCGAGGAAGACGATATAATTGCAGCACGGTAATTTTTTCGATGAATGGATTAATCAATGATTTCTTCATGTCTTTGTCCAGAGGAAAAATGCGATTTTTTACGTCCGTCCGACTTTCAAGCCCTAAGCGTAATTCGGTTGTTGCACGCAGAACGTGGAAATTATCGTAGACTTGTTGCTGTCTACCGCGAAGGTGAAAGTGCGCCCTACATTGATTAACGAAAGGGTAACTAGAACTCAATAAAAAGCTGCGCTTAAATATTTATCTTGAGACAATGCAGTGAAAACATCATATCTACAAATAGATAGTTGCATATTTGTTTCCACACACATGGAAAAGGCGTTCCATCAAATAAGAAGAGAGGATGCTTGGAACAAACTAAGAAAGAAAGGCATAAATCAAAATCCCATAGGAAGCGCGAAAAGTCCTTACAAGAACAATGTGAGTTATTAACTAGCATGTGGATCTTTGTCCGGTTGCTTGTCATCAACGCCATATCTCCTGTATCATAACTAGTTGTTGAAACCGCCATGCAAGAAGGTGACCTTTCAGTGACCTAAGTGGATTAAATAGTTGGCAAGCAGGTTTTGGTTTCTCGAAACTTGGCAAGCTGCTAGTCTAGCTTCATTGCATATTCTGTCAATAATGGCAGAACTTCTCGAGTTTGACTCATCGAATTATGATACTTATCAACACCAACTCTTGTTCATCCTAGCTTAGAAGGAATTGTCCCGAAACATTTAAATACGTGCTTCGTCTAAACGTATGTTGCTTCTACTTTAATGTTGTCGCATGACTTTCGTCTTGTATTTTCCTTGTATTGCGGGTTACAGATTTAGGACGCTTCGATCTCCTTTTTCCACTTCTGCCATTGTCAACCACTGTACAGCGTCTAGATTATTATCCATCTTACCTTGCTTAAGTCATGATCCTGAGGATCACGACCATTTTATTGGATACACACTTTTCTTCATTCTTATCATATAACCAATTCTTCATACAAGAAGTTATCTGTGATGAATTGATATGTTGTTAGCTGTTACTGCCTTCCTGTATGGAAGTATTCGGAAAGGTTACTATTTATCCAATATTTACGTTTTCATCCATAGTATTTTAGAGAAACTTTAGAAAAAAATGCGAATTCACCAGATTGTCAATATCTTAACCTTATTCCTTAATATCCCGCCTTCTGATTGCGGTGCCCATAATTTTTAATAATTTTGAAAGTCTTTAGACGGTTGTTGGTGTAGGTCGGTTGTAACACTTATGTTTCCCTTCATTTGTTGTTTCAACTTTGTTTGGTCCTAGTGGCGAGCTTTTCCCGTGTAGTATTATGTACGTACACTTTGTTTATTTTAAGTTTTGCCTACGTCATTGTTTTGTCGTAGGAGTAAAGACAATCTATTAATTTCAAATAAGAATAAGGAGACTGATGTAAAATAAATAAAATTGCCATTACCACACCTTTCTGTAAAATCCAGATACGTATTTCGGCAACTAAGTTACCATCCTCAATGGAAAACTAGGGAATTTAGTATCCCTAACGAATCCGGCTAATGCCCAAGACGAACACCACAGAACGAGCACTGTATAACACCAAAACACCGCACAATTAACATCACACAATGAACGCCCGAAGCACACCAAAACACTGTTGACACTGATCAGTATGTGTGTGGTGTTCGTTTGGGCATTAACCGGATTCGCTAGTGATACTGAATCACGCAGTTTTCCACTGAGGATTGCAACTTGTTTGCCGATATACGTGTCGGGATTTTTCAAGAAGATGTGGTAATAACGAAGGGAACCGCCAATAGAAATTGTTCTTTATAATAAGTTGTAAAAGTGGGCTACATTTCAACAAGATTGGTTTCCTTTTATTCGGTTACTAGATATTGAGGTAATTATAAGGAATAACAATACAGAAATGAGGACGTAAACGAAACAAAAGATAATCGACTTGGTCTAATTCATTTTATGTCCTTATTATTTTGAAATTGGACGGTATGCTGTGGATATATTACAAAATAAATAATAAAACAACGCTTACCCATATACATCTATTATCACGAAAATAGTGCTTACTTTACCAGAACGGATCTATCTAATCCAGTGTTACGGTATAGGCGAATTATCTATTCCAGGGATCATTAGATTTTTTAAGATGAAGTTTCCGAATAGTATCCCTACTTTACAGTATTCAGGCCAACTTCTCACTACTGGGATATAAGAAGAATAACTTTCACGAAGTGGATGTATCTACATAGATGCAGATAGCAACAGATCCATGGCGCAAACAATTCAAATTATCAGCTACAAAGCGATGCAGGGAAGTTAGCCATTAGCAAAATACATTTGCAACACATTTGGAACACCTTTTAAAGGAAAATGACGTAACACCACATAAAGTTCGATTTATTCACACATTAGAGGAAGGTAGATAGATTTCGAAGGCCTGAATTTTGTCTTATTGTAGGTGAGAAAATTCTAGAGCAGCCATGGGCAACCTTTTTTGTAGAAGTTTTATGCTGTGAGTAATCTTGAAAAATATACATTTTTGTAGTATCTTTATGATTCATTATGAATTAAGTTTAGACGGGCCGTGCTAATATGCAACGAAAGAATTCAGTAGCGGGCCGGACAAACCTTACTCGAGGGCCGCATGTGGCCCGCGGGCCGGAGGTTGCCCATACATGTTCTAAAGTATCGAGATATTCATAAATATATTATTTTCTCGGATTAATCGATCTTTACAACTAACGGTGTACTTTCATTGCAGAATCGTCAGTATTGGGTACGTAATAATCCTAATTATGCAATAAATCGCAGGAAACAACATCAAACAAACAAAAAATTAATGTCTAGTGTGCTATTCCCTATCATTGTGGTGTCATTGGATCATGTTTCTTCCACATAATAATTGAAATATTTGTAAACGAATCACCATACGAAGCAAGACGTTGTTCATATTTTCAAAACGACGAATGTTCTGCTCACTCTATTTTGCAAATATATGAATGGCTGAATAAGCGTTTTCAAGAGATATGGATAGGCAATGTTGCCTCCACTCTGTGGTGTCCAAGATCTCCGGATCTAACCACCATGGATTTATACTTTTGGGGTCATGCAAAACAGATACTGTATTCGTATAGGCTTCCGAATGATACAAAAGTGTTGAAAGATTGCACTAAAGATGTACTAAATTCTGTTGCTCTAGATTACGTCGAAGTTTCTCTATAATTTCCTCGTTTCCTCGCATTTTCTGATTTCGTACATCCCACATCAGCTACAACTTCAATAATACAGTTTCGGGAATTCCAAATCGCTTTTATTTCGCAATTCTAGAGCCTATATCACGTCGTCGTGCTAAAATCGTAGTAACATTTGACACACCCCCTTACAGAAATCGAAAAATATAATTTATACAATTAGAATGCAAATACGACGGGAATGCGACGGCGACGTTGATGGATATCGTACCTTTACGTATTTAAATTTCCCGATAATACTGCGCTTGTGATACGGTGCCCTGTTCTAAGGATTAGCCGGTGCTCATTTGAATATACGAGGAGGGTTTTTGTTGTACGTCATTCGTCCTGGGTATACGCGCATTGTGTGTGGTACTCGAATTTCTCGTGTCGACTAGGAGGGAAAGGAAAACGTATGAAAATTAATGCAAAATACGCGCGTATGTAGGAACGTTTGTTTAGAAAGGATATGTTACCAAAGGCGTAAATAAATGATGGGCGAATCTGATGGAATCGTCATAGGGAAAATGTCGCAGAAAATTCGACTATAATCTGGTGCAAAAAGGAGGAAGAACGAGGAAAGTATAGAACGACAATGAGGGTGTACGAACAAGCGAACAACGACAAAATTTTCTGCAAACCACACGCTTCAAGTTGTGCTTTCAACTCGTTATTTTTACTATAGGGTATCCTCCAGTTTCTTCGATATTTTTCCAATCTTCTAAATAATTCAAACACAATCCAGAACGTCTCCCCCATTCCCTCGCTCGTAAAAACGAATCAACATTCCATTTCGACGGCAATTATCCTTCCTCGGTTATAAATCAACCACGCTGAAATATATCTGTCAGCCTGGTTCAATATTACCGAAGCCTTCCCCTTTCATTTTTTTTCCGGTAATGGGGATATAACATCTCTGAAAAATGCCCTTTTCCAAATTAAAGAATGAAATATTGACACCCGCCACGCCTCCGCCAGCGTCACCGAACGACCTCTCGCTTATTAGAAACTGCCTAATTCGGCAACATCTGTTTGTTCAAATATTAATCGGAACATCGTCGAAAACTTCCATTTCACGGCGTCCCATTACCCCGAAATTGCAACTTTCGAACTTTTCCTCCTCACGTAAAAGAGAAAAAAACATAACGGAATATATTTTATTTTTATTTTTTTAGCTTTACGTAACGGTCGCGTGATTAAATTTGCGACTTTCGTCGGCGTAAAAAAGGTAAAAGCATCGTTGGACTCTTACGTGTAATGTACGCCAAATACAATATCCCCTCGGATAAACATTAACCGCGGCGGTAATGCAGCTGATTTTTCTCCATCTTCTTTACTCTCTTCTTCTCGTAGACGACGCGAACGAGGCGAACCTACATCAATGGTGTTTGCGGTTTCCCCGTTTCAAAGTTGCACAAAGCCTATATTGTGACTTTATGTCACATTATAAGAAGTTCGGCCGGAACGGCTATAGAATTTTAAACTTTTCGGGAACAACACCTGCTCTTGTATTGACTTTTATTGTATACCACCTTTGGCGAGGCGCTGAGAATAGCGGATCGGATACTAATGCAGTGGCGTACGGCTTTTACGTTCCAATAAAAATTCTTTTCGTTCTATTTGGCGGAGTTCTAACTGAATTTTATTGTAGCTCCGTGGAGAGTTATACTTTAGAGCTTACTTTGATATCGCGTAGTACGGTAGTTTTAAGTTCGTGTAAAAGACTTGACGATTCTTGCATGTTCCAATAATAGAAATCGGGAAAAAGTCTAGGATCCTCAGATCAGTGAACAATAAAAGTGAGGATTTATTTTCTGCGCTTTAGGAACTATTGCTAATGCAGAAGTTGGGGAATTCCTGTATAAACAATTTTTTGTACTCCTTGTACCTTTAGAAAATGAATCAGCAGGTCTTTCGATTAGTTTTAAACGTAGCAAGATCAGATTCAGACAAACAGAGAAGCGCGCCTATATTTTATAAACATCGAAAAGGCGTTCGACAGAACAAGAAAAAAGAAGGTGTGGGAGATCTAAGAAGAAAAAGGGTAGAACATGAAATTATAGAAAATATGAAAAGCTTCTACGAAGATACGAGCAAGATATGAAAGCTCAAGCAGACTAATAAGTAGAACGGTATTGAAACAAGGATTTATACTAAGCTCATTGCTCTTACAACGTCGTCCTACACGAAATATGGAAGAGATGTAAACAACTAAGCTAAAGAAGTATAATTGTGGAAATTGGAGTACAGAAAATACGGGAATGAATCAATTATGCTACCTTGAGGATTGTGAGGAAAAACGAATCAGAACGACAATAAAATATAGATGTCCTGAATGAAGAGCTGCAAACGGCTAACACGAAAGTGAATATAGAGAAGACAAAGACAATGAAACTATTAACAATGAAGCAACTAAAGAGAAACACCGAGTCGACATTGCAGAGAGAGAACATAGCACAGGTTGAGAAATTCACCTACCTCGGAATGATCATCAATGAGGAGGGAACCACGGAGGACGAAATTACCGAGAGAATTACAAGAACAGGAAGACTGCAAAGAAAGACAAAATTTCTCAGCAAGAACGAAATCCCGGAAATGGTAAAAGTCGAAAAGTTGTTAGAGAGGTAGTGAAGCCTAACTCACCGCGACAAAGGAAAGACAAAGAAACAAACTAGCAACAGCAGAGATGGAATTTTTGAGGAAGATACAAGGAAGAACAAGAAGAGATAAGGTAATAAATGTAGTTTAGAGAACAGATAAGTATAATATCAATAGAGGAGGCGATACAACATGCACAACTAAGATGGATAGGACATATACAAAGAATGGGACAATATAGACTAGTGAAAGAAGTGTACGGAGCAAAAGAGAATGGTAGACGAAGAAGATGAAGACCGAGGAAAACGTGGAAGGCGTAAGTAAAAACAGCAGTGGAACAGAAAGGAGTAAAGTGGGAAGATTGGCGCAATTTTGGCGCAAAATAGGAAAAATTGGAGAGAAATATGGAGGAAACCAAATGCCTTAGCTCCAGTTGTCTTCGTGGATTTAGCAAAATATAATCTCGTATAACCTCTGATGGGCGTTACCAAATTTTTGAAACAATACCGAAGCGATATCCGTAGAGTTTAGTAATTTTTAGAAGTAGTCCATGTCTCTTCATCGTGGATTTGGGAATGCCTTGAAAGCCCTTCAAGAATTGTTGTCACGAATCTCGGAGAGCTTTGATGACGGTATATATTTCACTTTTTGTAAGAGCCAACAGTATTTCTGGTTAATAAAGTCAAAACTAGTAAGAAGCTATAAATGTCATTTCTATAGTAAGCAATATTGGTACAAGTTCAGGCAAACTGGAAAAGATGATCGCACCAAAATTAGAAACGAAATTATGAAAAGAACGATGGACAAAATTCAATAGCAATTTCACTAAAATTCCATCGAAGTATTCACTAGAATTCCAAAGAATGCTTACACGAAGCTAACCAAAATTGTTCTAAATTTGTATAAAAGTATTGGACCAATATAAGACGACATATTCTTTCTTTTAATTGTGAAAGTTCATTATGGCGCTAAGTAAAGCTTCGAGTGATGAAAAGGTTGAAGCAAGAGCGCTTTAGAATTTACCCCAATTACATTGGTCAACACATATTTTGGTAACGGACTTTTTTAACTGTTCTTAACTAATTTTAGTGTATTCTTTGAAACGATCGGGGGTAATTGGGGGAATTTAAGACTATAAATAAATAGTTTCTTATCTAGAAAGACTAGAGAAGTAAAAAACAGCTGTAATAAACAATTAAAATTGGAAAGGAGGTCTGTTCAGAAGGTTTATTGTAGCAGTATGAATGAAATATTTAATTTTTGTCTATCTCAACAACTAGAGCTGATATAAGAAACAGAATGGTATTTTTGGAATTAGAATTCTTGAAATAATTAAAATCAGGTTTTCTTTGATACACCAACAAATTCTTTTTGCCAGACTGTGTTATTAGTTGGATGAGGAACGTGAAAGATGTAATGTTCCAAGCGCAATAAAGTGTTTAGGAAAATCTGTATATATTCTCTATTTTATGCCGATCAATTTCTCAAGCTCCAGAATAGCGTCCGTTTGAAGCCCAATAGGTCAGCACAATCCCATATCTGTAGACCGCAAATTGGCACTTAAAACCAACACGAATTCCACGAGAACAAATTAACGAATACTTATTCTCCTCTACACCACGACGTACGCCACTGGCATCATAAATCTCGGGAAGAAGATTCAATGCCTTCATTGTAAGTGAGCACCAAACCATGAACAA
Organism: Chrysina gloriosa; assembly: GCA_038088585.1. Taxonomy (NCBI): domain Eukaryota; kingdom Metazoa; phylum Arthropoda; class Insecta; order Coleoptera; family Scarabaeidae; genus Chrysina; species Chrysina gloriosa. The sequence continues at coordinate 5,601,638 of CM076094.1, read as the reverse complement.
CGGCGTCTTTATGTACGCGTACCTTAAACGATTCTTTATCATTGTTATCGAGAAGCCAACAACGACAAAATACCGAATCACACAGGCTCGTACACATACCTAACGTACACAAACACATACATACCGAAATTTGCGCACCGCACAATGCTTGATGTATGATACCTTCGGACTACGAAGAACGGACCGTCCCCTCCTATAGCTAGATTTTGATAAATGACCCCGAAGACACGGCGATCTCGCCGGATCGACGATTCTCCGACACCTTTGTGCGTGTCGTCGTCATCATCCTCGATCTAAAGGAGTCGATCGTTGTTGTGACGTTTTGGATGTATCGACCGATTCTTTTGTTGGAGGTACGTTCGGTCAATTGGGGAGATTTCACGGCGAAATTCCCTTCGATTCGATGGCGGTTTGGCTGAGAAGATTAGTATAGAAGACGAGGGGGAATTTCTTAACCTTCCTATACTCACGCATACGGTCTGTGAGACCGGTTTATATAGTATAGTATACGTCTTTCATTTTGACGTGAGTATAGGAAGGTTAACCTTCCTATACTCACGCATACGGTCTGTGAGACCGACTTATATAGTATAGTATACGTCTTTCATTTTGACGTGAGTATAGGAAGGTTAAGTAAGTTCGCATATTCGCACTATATAAAAGGAACGAAATGTCTGACAATGAGTGAAGAACCAATAGGATGTAAGCTGGAAATTTTTATAAGGAGATAGTGGAACAAGTATGTCAATTAAGTTACCTCAGAATCCACATGATGAGTTATGACGCGAGCAAGGATCAAACAAGGTAAAACAATAGAAATGATAAAAGCAGCAAGAGTATCTGATACCCTAAATTGAATTATCTGGAAAAATAGATACCTATGCGCAGAAGCAAAAAGTGAAGTGTATAGATCAGTATTGCGACCAATACTCACATATATTATGGAAACCTGAACAGAAACCAAGAAAATGAAACAGATGCTATAAACTGAAGAAATTAGAACATATAGAGGAATACAGGCTAAGACGTTATGGGACCGCGAACGCAGTGCAAAAATAACAGAACAAATACAGCGAATACAGCCGAGAGATTAATGGACGAGAACAAGAAGAAAACAGTGGAGCAACCACATGTAGAGAATGAAGAAGATATAATTATTGGAATTGCCAAAGCAAATTACTGATGGGGAAAATGTCGGGAATGTAAATTTGGAATTATCAGGCAGCTGTCTACAAGAAAGAAGAAGAAAAGAAGAGTAAAAATAGTACAATATCTTTTAGAGCCAAAATCTTAATAAAATAAAATCTGAAGGACTCTCTATATAATGACCTAATGAGAAGACATATTCGAAATGTGAATACGAATACACCACTACCTGAATCTGCAAAATACCTAGGTCTACATTTGGAAAGAAGGCTAAATTGGAAGCACCACGTCCGGCATAAAGCTGTGCAGATACGACAGAAAGTCCGTGACATGTATTGACTGATTGGAAGAAAATCCAAACTCAGCCTTAAATCAAAACAATTGATCTACCAGTCCATTTTAAAACCCATATGGATTTATGGAATTTAGCTTTGGGGGTGTACCAAAGAATCTAACAGATTTATAATCCAACGATGTCAAAATAAATATCTTCGATGGATTACTGGTACGTAATCAACGATGACCTTCATAACGACTTAGCCATCAAATGGTGAATGATGAAGTAGTTCATTGCGGTCAAGCATGAAGGAAGACTACTCCGTCATACTAACGTGGAAGCCATTCAGCTACCAGACAATAGTCAAGACATAAGAAGGCTAAAACGAACTAAATCTTATGAAATCATCAAGTGAAGCAAATTTTCTAGTTATATTTTAACCTGCGCACTGATGTAGCAATCAATACCCGTTTTACTTATCGTATTGTGGTCAATAATACTTACATAAGAACAGTGTTATCAATAGTAGTCAATTACCTTGGTTAAGATTGTACCAACCATGTCTAATAAAGAGGATGTAAAAATAAAAATCTTTACGAAAGAGTTGATAAATCGGCTTCAAATGCAAACGAATATTAAGATAGATTGTGCGTTTGAAGAGGAAACAGGCCTGTAATTTGTGCAACCCTCACGTTTCTACGTAAATATATTGGATGAGGCATCTGCATGACTTATCTATGGCGAAACCCGTATTGTTGTCTAGTCCTATCAGACCAATAAAAAGGAGTTTTGTGAAATTGCAATTCGAGCTTTCCCTGAAAAATGGCAGAAAGGTACTAATGGCGGAAGGGCACTACAATGTTGACTCGGTACATTCCGCTGCAGAAAAAATTATCAAACCGGCTTAGTGGTCAAATGGTAGAGCACGCGCTTCACAGTGAAGGTCCGTGGGTCGAACCCCGGTCGTAGCTGAGCGCAAAAGTTTACAATCCTAAAGAAATAGATGTAGTGTCCACAACTACAATAAACATGCAACAGCGAATGTAAGGAAAGGCCACTGACCGGGCAAGAGCGGGACAGTATACGAAAGTATATTACTCGGTGGCATCGAACCCTTACACCAAACGGCAGAAAAGTAGAAAACGTTAACTTACCATGACAAAAATGGAAAGCAACAAAAGAGTAGTACGGGCACATTATTCTATTTGAAGATGAAAGTAGTAAGAAGAATTGGAGAAAGATAAAATCGTAAATGATGGAAAATATGGATGACTTAACAGCTGGGCGAGAAGAGATAAGAGAAAGAAGACAATGGCGGAATTGAGAAGCATGGCTAGGAACTGAAGAAGATGGAAAAATTGGTTGAAGGATTAAGGTAGAATCACTAACGTTCTATTTGGGCTTAACGAAATCATTCAAAGAAAAAGAAGAAGAAGGGGAGGAAGAAGAAAACAAAATAGAAGAGGAACAGGAAGAAAGAAATTACCATTCATTTATCTGATAGTCTACGACTATTTAGTTGCCAAACTTATAGTACGATCCCATAAATCATTGGAAAAGGCAAAAGTGATGGTGTGCTTTTAGTAAGTTAAAACTGAACAGAGACAAGACTCAACAACTGGTCGTTAGAACAAGATCTGAAGAACACAAAACTGTCAAGCTCTTAGGCTTCTTAAGCTCTGGATGCTCAGTTAAAATCGAAAACAAACGTATTGACAAACTGGCAAAGAGGCTGACTTCAGGGATTTATGCTATCAGGCGAATTGACTTGTGAACATCACCTTCTACCTCATATCTCCCACGAGGTGCTGTTTTGGGACATATCTAGTATGGTCGAAAGGATATTCATCTTGGAGAAGAGAGCTGTGAGGATACTTTGCAACTTGCATTGCGTGAGTCCTGTAGTGGGTAACGAATATCAACAAAATTTAACGGGGTTTTCACAACTTGCGTATTCCCGCGCATGGGAGAACTATGACACAGAAATCCACATTATTGGGGCATCAAATTATTCGTACAATCTTCCAAAACATACAAGGGATCTGAAACCTCCAAGGTTTGCAAAAGAAAACTTAAGAGGGTACTAGTAGAGAGGATATATTACACCCGCAATGACCTCCTAGGTGATCTATGGTTCAAAAAACGAGTGCAATGTCAGAGACGTATTGCGCAATAGTAGGTACGTGAGATACAGTATCATGAAAAAATAATATATTCTTCTTGATGTCCACTGCGACAAAGTACTACTGCTCCGGTAAGTTGTGTAAAACTGCGACGTAAGCAACACTTCCATTTCACGGCTATCGAATGACTAAACTCTCCACTGGCTTCGCATCGACCTAAATCCCATCTCGGCGCTTTTGCTGTAGCACGCGATTGTCGAAGCTTAGTGATAAGTAAGGTTAGACAAACGACTGCGTGATAAGTTATCACTAAATAGTGCAAGCGGACTGACGCTGTCATTTCACCGCGTGTCCCCACTTATGTGCAAGGCGCGACATTAAAATTCGGAAGACTGACAGCGTCAGTCCGGTGTACACTATTTAATGATTACTTATCATGCACTCGTTTCTCGAACCTTAACCTTCCTATACTCACGTCAACATATGAAACACGTGTACTATACTATATAAGTCGATCTCACAGACCGTATGCGTGAGTATAGGAAGGTTAACCTTCCTATACTCACGCATACGGTCTGTGAGACCGATTTATATAGTATAGTATACGTCTTTCACTTTGACGTGAGTATAGGAAGGTTAAGGGCCGTGGAAAGAACGAGAGCCCTCTTCGTGAAAATTCCTAAACTTTTATTTGCTTTTTTTTGATAGTTTCAATTTATGTGAGAGAGATATGTAGAATTTTGTTTTCTACTTTTTCGTTTGTCTCGTTGTTTGCTTTTTCTTTGTGTTAGTTTTGTATTTGTGTGAAACCTTAAGTTTGCTTTGTAATATTTGCTACATGTTTTGATACTGAAAATTGCTTATATTCTTGAATACATCAATAAAGAATTATCAATTATAAAATTCCGGAAGAACGATATTATGAAATAAGTCCATTTCGTGACAGTACCGCCGCCATCGTCGTTTCCAGCATTTATCCGAGCAGCACAAGTAAGACGGAAGAAACGCGGAGACTGCATTAGTTTCTTTATGCGCCCCCGGGGGCCACGTGCATTCATATTATCTACTTTCGTTTAGTTTCTTCGTTCGCTAGTTAGGAATAAACTCATTTGTTTTCGGGTCGGTCGCAAGAGGGAAATAACAACGTCGTCGCCGGCGGAGATATCCACCTCCGAGTGGCGGAGGCGGCGAAGGCGGCGATAGGGTAGCGTTATGACTTCGTCATCCGCGCACGGACGTTTTATTATTATACTCGCCCATCGTCGTCGCACGGTTACTATTAAATTTTTTATTATTACAACTGGACGGGCGAAGCTACACGGTGATCTTAGGCGAGTGATTTAGGATTTCTAAAACTGGTTTACACGCTTTTTCAGGCCATTAAGGGGATAAAATACAAGCTCGGACGTAAAAACGCGTCTAGCTCGGCCGTGTCGTCGCAAGTCACAAGTCACCGGAAAGGAGAGGAAAGAGAACGCGCGGTGGGTATCGGCGGTGATCTTCCATAAATCAAATTCTTTATTGCGTGTTAAAGTGTAAGTAATTCTTCGGGAATTTTTATACGGTACATGTCCGTGTCGGTGACTTTGTGGGAAATACGATAGGTCGAAACCGGCCTCTCGATTTAGGCTTTTGCTGTAACCGCGTGCTCTTCGTAAGTTTAATTCGTGCTGGACGTATTTAAAGTAATGGGAGCGTAATAAAATTAAGGAGGACGTGTAGGTAAGGGAGTTTTATGTGGTTTTATGGCGAGCGAAGTGTTGCCCCGTAATATATAGATAAGAGTAAAATGTTTAATACGTTTATAAACTTTTACGTTTACGGAGAAGGGGATTTTATCGTTAGGCAGATACATGTAAATGTATGACCCACACTCTGGGCCTCTTCTACCGCGACCGTTGTTGGATTTATCGCGACATCTTCGACGTAATTACGTGAGTTTGATTGACATTTGGGAAGAGATGATTGACGATGTTACAGTAAGATACAACAATAGCTTGTTCCAAAAATAAATATCAAGCGATAATCGGGAATTAGCTGCTTGAATCTGTCGGTACTCTGAATAAACGTTTTGGAAAATAAGCTAGGAAAGCCATTAACTATATCATGAGTAAACTGGACAAATATTCGTTATAACGAGTCATCTATTCTTTTCACAACATAATATTATATTACAGAGGACAAAGGACAGATGACTCATTGTACCGCATATTTGCCCAGTTTAATCATAAGGATACTTTAAAATCATGCCATTGTGATCATAAAGTCCCCCTTGAATTCTTGTTGTATGTAAACAACTTAAGCACGATTATAGACTTTATTTATCCAAACATACATAATTGTAATACTTTAAATTATATCAGGGTAAATTAACAAACAGGGGAACTAGCACCAAAAGCGTCATTCAAAGCTAAATAATAAATTTTAATTCAATTACAATAAGCAAATCAGCGCTTAGAACGTAGCTTTCGTCGAAGTTCAACTTGAACCCACAGGCAATGCTGTGGTAGTCGAAAAACGTCTCTGTTTGTCCCGAAGACAACCTGATGATTTGGAAATGTACTGACTAAAACAAACTAAGTTCGATGCAGTCCACGAATTGGTCAGTAATTGTTTATGTGTGTTTTTTTAATATGGGCACTATTCTAGGAATCTTCCAAATATTTGGGAAAGTAGTGGTAGATAAAGCCAAACTAAAGAGGTTAGACAAAGGACGAGCTAATTCATACCTACAGTCTCTAATCAAGAAGCTGGGAACTTGATCATTATACGCAATTCTCTCTGACACGCAGTCAGAATCTTCCTCAGTGGAGCAATTGGTTTCAACCACTAAATCGCCTCTTCGGGTCTTCCCGATATTTGACTGACTCGACCAAATTTTCCGTCGACGTTTTATTGGATGAACTCGAGAGAAAGAGCAAGGAAAGTGCAACAGCGGTGGTTTCAGCACCCGCCCTAACTGCTCCACTTACCTCTCCCTCTCTCCCCCTTTGGCTGTAGAGAGTTGCAAAGCGATTTTGATAGGATTCATGAATGGTATCTATTAAATAACTTAAATTTTTAAAGTTTATGACATATTCACGTAAATCTTGTCCTATCTTGCTTTCTAAATGTTGTGCCCTGTTCCTTTCTGTTTGCACTCGGACGTTTTAGACGCCTTCGAGATGGAACTCAAATTCCATCAGTTCGTCCTCCGCTTTTCGGATGGAGGTTCCTACGGGCATACCCTTAATCATCATATTCAACAGCCTCTCGTAGGGAAACTGGTATGTTTGGTAGGCGATGATATTTTTGTACGTATGTACGATTTAAGAGAGTACCCTCGGAAAAATAAATTAACAAACAGAAAATTAGGAAAATTTGCAGAAATGTCAAAACCATTCCAGAAATGAGTCAATTAAATTTTTTTAATCTTTGATTGACTTTGAAGGAAGATATTAATCATTTCATTTCGAAGCATTTAACATGGGGTCTTATGGGAATCCGTGATTTTGACGTACTTTATCGTTTATCACGTTGGAATTAACAAACAGATTTTCATAAAATTTGAAGGAGATATGGGCAACTACCCCATGAACATTTTTCTTTTTCCTAAACATATAAAACTTGCCTGTGTTAGGATTAATAACTAACAAAAGACAAGATTTTTGAACAATTCCCAAACGTGACAACACCGCCGTATTATAGGTTGTTTTCCCTAAACACTGCCAATCGATTTGTCCACTTCACTTTGTCGCCATCGATTATCGTACACTTTTTGGAATTTTTCCGTTCAAATAATACCTGCTTGCATTCATTTTTTTAAAATTAATAATGGATAATATGGAAACTGCGTGCTGGCCGCTTCAGTGTCCTACACATAAGTATTATCCTTGCACGTGAGCACGTATACTAAAACAAGGAATGCGGTGTTGCCAAACTATATACTACGTTACTCAAGAAAAGGGTTGAAATTCTTTTGACTTACTGTGTACCATGGGTACTTTCTCAACTCTTTTCCTGTCAATATTGTCCTGTTAATGGATGTATAATCTGTTGGGCCAATAAAAGGACTATATAACGTCGGCTGAAGCTGGAGCAGCAACAAAAATCGACTATGTCCGGTTGTCAATTGAAGGAATTCTACTGCAGATTGCAGTGATTAATTATTAATTGTCTTTAGGGCCCGACTGTTTGCTTCTGGTCCTCAACCATCCTTCGGAACGCCCTTGTAAGAAGAAGCCCGATAGCACTAGTGGTGCAATTTTGTCCCGTAAAAGGGACAAGGAATGTTTTAAAATCTGTAGGAAACTTCATAGAAGTTGGCAACAGGATCAGCGATACCTGAAGTATCGACCACGAGAATATCCGGAACAAATGTGGATGTTACAAAATGCTTGTAGAAGCTTACACTCGAGTAAAAACCAACAGTTAGTCGCAATCACACATCATAGCCGTTGACATTAACAAAAAGTACGAACTATTTCGATTTCTATCTTTCTAACAGCGCACGAAACCTGTCTCGTCAAGCTCCGATATGATAGTAGGAAGATATTTCTACGTTAAACAACGGCCTTGAAAGCCTACATTCAAGTCAAGAACCAAACATAAATGACAATCGTACATCGTAATCCCTGCACTTTCCGAAAATTCAAAATATTTCGAGCCACGAGCGGATTGTTCGATACGTTCGCCATACACAAACACGTCTCGACATGCTTCGATGCATTTATGCATCCGCACACCGCACTAGCCGAGTTTGTTCGCCGTGCCGAATACGCCTCCGAAATCAACTTCCTTCCTGTGACGCGGTTCCTTGTAATTCAGACTTCAGCGTCATGGTCCGCCGGATCATGTCGCTCCGGTGTTCCGGTGCGATTTGTCGAGACATTCTTCGGCAAATTGCTTTTCCGACGGCGTCACCGCAACTTTCTGTCTAGTGAAGGGGAGACCTCCCCCCCTCCCCATCCCCCTCCCGCTTTGTCGCCTGCTACTACGTATTTACATAGTTCTGCGTGAATTATTGATAAGAAACTGCAGAAAGATTACGTGATCCTATAATGTCGGGGGTTTGTAACTATCCCTTCCGGTCTATGAGGAAACTTTCTTCGTGGTCGATCAAAACAGAGGTAAGGGGAAACCACACAAAGAAATAGAAAAAATTCAAAGAATGAACCTGGGATTGGATTGGATTGCAGTCCCAAATGAAGGGAAAATAATTTTTCCTCTAGTAGAAGTTTCAAAAAGACACTCGAGAGAGTCATAATTACAAACGAATGAAAAAGTAGAACATAACTCTAATAATATTACCTCTGTTCATTAGATGACGCCACTAGTGTGGCAAAAAATAGGAGTGGAAGGTAAAGAGCTAGATGGATTGACGTTATCAGGAAAGAATCAGAAAAAGGGAAATGCCATCAGAAGACATACGGAAACTAACGCAGAACAAGAAAAATAGGGAAAGAAATGCTTGAGCCTGGCATTTCTGTCCCCATTTCTTCCTGTTCTGCCTCCAGGCTTATACCTAAAGGTAGAAAGGACTAAGTAAGTAAGTAAAAACAAAGGCAAGAAAGTTCAAACACGTCGTTGGTCCGAATACTCATACCTTTCCTCTAAATTGATGGATAAAATATTGAAAATTCAATTGATTTAATAGCAGATTTGGATAAGAATTTTGAATACGAAGGTAGCTCAAGTTCCTACATACCTAATCCATCGACCTAACCACCAGAGCATCAAAACCATATCATAATACACTACCCAATTTTATGCCTCGGAAATATCTTATCGTGGTAGAAACATTAAATTGTTATAATTAAATAAAATGGCCGTAAACTAAAGTAAACTACGTACCTATCGACGGATACAATTATAAAGAAATTAGTAAGCTTTTCGATGATTACTAAATTTTTACGTATTTTGCTCCGCAGCGTTCTTCGACTTTTCCGTTTTCGTTTGCGGCGCGGCACTTCGAATTTACCAAACCGTGTCGCGTGTTTGAACCCAATCACACGCACACGTACACAGGCTAGCGGTTTTTGATAAGTGTTCAATTTACTAACGATTAGGATGATTACATAATAACTATATCGCGACCGGCTAACAGGTCGTCGTCGTCGTCGTCGGTTCGTGATTTTGTTTTAATGCGTTCATGATCGAATAATTAGTGATTCTATCCTTCGCGGGAAGTTACACTCGGATCTGATTTTAAATTTTGGCCCAACATTTTGTGAAATGATTGAATAAATGAGATGAATTAGATCCAATCTTATTGGTATTCGTCGAGTTGTTTTCAACCTTCATTATGTTACATTTTGGGTCAATAATTTCGTTTCGTTTTGCCGGTACATATTTATATCCTTTTTTGTTCTACTTCTTCGGCCAAAACTGTGCTTACCTTCGTTGTTGAATTTTTGCGTATTTCAAGCGGTTGGTATAATAAGGAAATAACTATATGAACATTATCGGATTAAGGTTTTCCAGAGATAAGGTTGATCCAATCCAATATATTCGACACGGTAGTCGAATTTGGAATAACGAGAAAGTTACGAAAGCTACCGCACTCGAAACGATGTTCTAAAAAAGCGAGAAAACGATGCCGGGTTCGAAAGGATCGGGAAAACAGTAAAAATTACGTGGACCCGAAAGAAACGGAAAAGTGATAAAAAAGTACCGGATTCGGAACATTTGGAAGAATGGGAAAGATACCGGGCTCTGAACGACTGGAAAGTTAGTTGCCGGACTCGGAGTAGCTCGCAAAACGGGGAAGGGTTTGAGCTTTGAGGAATTGAAAAGGTAGAAAGAACCGAGGTTTCGGTGGAAATCATAAAAAATATAGAAAATAGTGTTTGGATTCGAGCGTAGCAGCTTTTTATGAATATTTTATAAATAGGTCAGGATTAATAATGAAACACGACGAGGGAATAATTTCCGAAAAATACAGTAACGACAACGGAGATAAAATTGGGTTGATATTAAATCTTTGATAATTGAATCGCAAGGGAAATGTGATTGTTTGCTTCCCGGCTTATCTCTTCCGAAATAATTTCGATTTAATCATCCTTCATTCGAAGTATCGACAGTTCGCTACGTGCTTTACATGCTACACAGATTGCTCGAAAAGGTCGATGGTCGAGAATGAAAGATTGAATCATTGAGACACTCAAAATACAGACCAAATTGGAATAAGATGGCCACGAAGCAGAACATGTGCAAAATCCGAATGCGAGGGAACTGACTGTATTTAAAATCGAACTAATGGCAACCAAATGAAAATAAATCTACCGTTTTAGACGAATTTTACTAATAAGAACCAAAGAAATATTAAATTAACGAAAAGGTGTATTCAACCATATCGTTTAATATTACGATACGGAGGCAGGCTTTTGAAATTGACATTGATTGAGTTTTTATTGCTCAAAAGCGTATCATTCGACTAATTCTTGATTTAGGATAAATTACACCCTGTAGAGAGCTATTTCATAATAATAAGAATCTGACAGTCACATCAGTCACACATATATTTATATAAACTCTTTATTCATATTTAATATTTATAAAAATCACGGTTTGTATGATAAAAATAATAAATATCACATTTACGAGACGCGAAAAAGGGATGATATAAGAGTCCGTAAACCGGTTCATTCCTATTATAAAGAATCACCAATTATTGGAGGATCTCGACTGTTTAATGACTTACCAAACACAATAAAATGGTCGGGTACGATCAATACGTTCCAGCGCGGGATGAAGAAACTTTTGCTGGGTGAAGTGTTTTAGAGCACGGGGAGTTTGAGGAACATATTAAAAAAAAGGTCAAATTAATTGTCTGTAGGTGTGCGCGTGTTCTCCATGTTTCTGTTTTATTGTTTTTTTTTTTTTGTAATATGACTTGTCCAATTCTTTTCTTTAGCGAAGTTGACTGGATGAATAGAAAGAAAGAAAGAAAACAAGACGAAGAAAAACATACCCTTACACATAATCCTTACATACAATTACCGGGGGATTAGAAATGTTTAAAGCAACAGCTCCAGAATTTACTTGCGTTGCGGTTGCAAGATATGCAAACACACTGCTCGCATTATAGCATCGTTGGATGTAAGAACAAGGAACCCAGAAACCACTTTTAAGTGGGATAGAAAGGGAAAGTTCCTGTCTTATTCTGGGACGGTAGTAGAACAGTTTGGAGGTATCTGAACTGGATTAAAATTGCGGGGGTGCCTTTGTCTCGTCGACTCTTTGAGGACCAGTCCAGCAGCAGATTCCCAGTGGGCGGTATAGCAAAAGCCGTCCATTAGAAGGACGACAAAACGTCTGAGGCTCAGCAACTCAAAAACGTTCCTAGCCGAAGAAGAGCGGGTCATTCTTATTCCATGTAGTTCTTGTTATTCTTATTGTTGACAAAGGCAAACGGTCTTAGTCCCCAAGAGATGCCTATGTCCATAGTTGGACGAATTAAGGGCGAAGGAAAAGAAAAGTATTGAGGAGTCTGATACTGCGGTGTAACAAAATAAATCATATATTGTTATTATTCATCATTATTATCTTTTACCCTTCCTACCCTTTGATGTAAGGGTATATTGTTATTGTCATTGTCATTTTCATTATTCACATTCTATTGAAGACGGCAATCTTGCCGCTAAAGAGACTTTCATGAAGACTTCCAAATTAATATGACAACAGTAGGTACTATGTCATAAAGTCAAATCTTCAACTTCTGCAACGATTTTAAATTTGAACTTGGATATCGGTGCTTCGATTATAACGAATATGTCGTCAGTCTCGTCGTTCGTTACTTGAAATTGGGAACAGACTTCTTACATCACCCTCCGTATAAACTTCAAGTTCAAAGGTCGGCTAGATTTCCGTTTTCCAATTTCGTTCCAAAGCCGTGAAATTTTCCATCGTTCTCAAAGCTTCAGTCATTCTCTCTGGAAAGCATCTTAACGCTCAAAATACGATATTCTTTTGTGTAGATTCTTGCATTTTCTTGTTGCGTACGTCGCGAGTGATGAGCGTAAAAGCCTTCGAAAGGCGCCCCTCTACATCGTGCTCACCTATCGCCTCTATACCAACATTTTTTGGCGTATCCATCTTCGCCGTCGTGTTAAAATTCTTCACAGCAGTGGAAGTATTTCAAATGTTAACTAAATCGGCGAATGATTCAAACTACGAGAGTCGACATGCGTATATATATTTCACAATGGTGCTTAAAGCCGTGTCAGTACTTCTACTGGATAAAAAGGCGTGCTGATTAGTGCTGAATAAATTGCGTCTTTGAAAATATTGTAACAGTTTACAATTCACCACATTTTCCTAAATTTTTGAAAAAACACTTAGTAGAGTGATTGGGCGGTAGTTCGCCAAGTTATTGTGATCCCCCTTTTTCTTAAAAATCGGCTTGATTAGACCAACTTTTAATTCATATGCAAAAATTCCTCTCTTTAATATAATGGGAAGTAGGTAACTCTATTTCATTATTTCAATATTTTCCATACTACGTCGTTGGTATGATTATCGTTCCGTATAAGCGTGGTGCACGTGAACGTGCAGGGATTATTCGACCGTTTCGTGCACGTTGTAATACGTAGCTTCCGAAGTTGCAATTTTATTTGAGTTTTGGTGTAGGATGAATGGATGTGATTTCGATGTAATTGGTCATCTTCTTTTTTCATTTCATTTATTTACATCAATACTATATACAACTAGGTGCCCCGGCAAATTTTGTTTTGCCCAAAATTTTCTTCGACTGTCCTTGTTTCCTAAACCTTCGCGTAGCAATTACGAACAAACCCGCAGAAGGAAGTATCCAATTTGGTGCAGTCGTTCTTACGTTCACAAACCACGATCCATTTATATACATATATACAGATAATAATTGATTTTAGTCAAGTGTAAAGAAGGAGGATGTAAAGCTGGTCTTGGATCGCATTCTCGAAGAAGTTCCAATCTGTATTGGTGTAGATAATCAGTATTGCATGATGTGTTTGCCTATGGATTATCTCAACTGTTTACGAAGCTTTGCCTCGACTTTTAAGCTATTTCCAAGATCAAGCTGGAAACATTTCGTTTCCCCTACCTTATTGCATCGGGGTTCTGTAAAACCACATTGGCGCCCGAAGCAAGTTTACTGAATACATGTCTGGACAACAGTAAAAGTTTCTTCCACCGAGGTGCGTTGCATCATTGCAGTTGTTTCTAGTTTCTTCCATTTCTTGAGCACTTCGAAGTGCAAGTTATCTACAAATTCGCATCTACGATCGTACTACTTCTGCTGCACGTTCATGCATTTATTAAAGAGAAAAACAGCAAACGTTTCGATTTGTAACGTAAACTCGATACATCGACCGCTTCCAATCTGTGCGTATCCGCAATTCATTTACCTCGATGTTTATTAATTTAATTAAACCGTTCCGTTTCGATTTACCGTTCATGGCGCACACACACCTACCGTAAACTAACGACGACGGATCGCGGGATGATATACCGCACGAAACCCATCAATAATAAACGAATTTCGATAACTCGTATTGCGCTTCGCGCTCGCGATTTAAACAAATTGATGTCGGGGCGAACGAACGCGAAAAGCGAGGGGAAAATCGAGTATGTATTTATGTATGTACGTACAACCGCCATCGCGTTGCGTTCTCTACGTACGTACGTACATTTGTCTGATTATATTATCATATCTGACTGCGTAGAGTTACATAAAAGTAGCTGCGGCACAAATATTTTATTACGCTATGAATACAAATGCAATTTCATGAAGTGTAATCTGGTGTCGTGTCGTGTCGTGTACTATACGTACTACGATAGTATATAGAATGTTGGCGTGCATAATACCCTCGGTCTCACTCTCTAACTCGAGCTCTATATCAAATTTATTTAATCCGTGGCCGTTGGGCTCGCGCGGCGCGATTTCCAGTTTGATTTTTATGTTAATCCGTTATGGATTTGCGCCGTTGCGAACTTCAATTCTTGTAAAACCGGTTAGTGTCCAACATCGCGAGAACTGCCTCGAGAATGGGGATAAGGGTAATTTCGGGATGAAATAGGAACGAAACTATGTGGTGCGATACATATAAATCGGTCCAATCTCAAATATTATTGCAGTTAAGTCGAGGAAGTGGAAAAGGTATGAGTTGAAATTCTCAGAGAGTGGGAGTTTTAAGAAGAATTGCCAGTTTGTTAGAAGGAAATTTCAGTTGCGCTTCCTTAAAGCGGAAATACTCCGTACAATTTTGTGTTAGTAGAAAAGACTACCGAACAAATGTGGTCCTCATCAAATCAGTCTGGGTGTCGGAAACACACGAAGAGTGCTGAAAATACTGAAAGAGGGCTGAAAAGTTTCTTCAGAGGTGATACACGTACAGATGTTTTGTTGTTGTTAATAACTAAATGTATATATAGCTGTACATATTCTTGATCTATCTATTCATCTTTAAAGTACCCTTTCCTCTACCACATTCAAGTCAATCAAATAATAAATCGAGAGTTAATAAGCATATTATATATTTTGACGTTCTGAGAATATAGCTGTTTACTTCCGATTTATTGTTTGAATTGACCTAAAAGTGATAGAGGAGAAGATATTTAACACCTTCCTATACTCACGTCAAAATGAAAGACGTATACTATACTATATAAGTCGGTTTCACAGACCGTATGCGTGAGTATAGGAAGGTTAAAAGTGCTGTTCATAATAGGCTTGTAAATAACATGTTACAGTCTAAGTAATTGTTTGGCCTATTTTCCTTTTATTTTGTCTGAACCTTTAGAATCTCATTCACAAATTCTAGGTTAATTTTAGTGCGCTTTCCAGTAAGGGTTATTTTCTCATATCTTTTCGGAAAATACCGACGTTTGATCGTGCGAATTTAGCCTGCAAAGTACATTGTAAAATTGAGATTTCTTTACGTTTTACTAAATACCGTCTGAATTCAAACTTATATTTAATATTCTGACGTAACTTTTGCCGCAATAGGAATCACTATCTTAACCCTGCTGTTAGATTAAGCCGATTTGGTCAAAAATTTTTTTGCAATATCAATAACTTTTTAACGATGGAATATATTGCTTTGAACTTTCGACTCACGTGTTTTATTTTTGTAACAAGCCTAAATCCATAATTTTAAGTATCTGACATAAGCCTGAACTTAATAAATTAAAAAGTTACTTATCTTGTATCACGGACCATTTGGTACACTGAATATTTCAATTTGATAGAATACAAGATACTAAGCTTATTTACAAAAAAAGTATGCTTTTATTGAAAGCGTATTTCGTTACATGCTAAACAAAATATTTTGCGGTTTGTTTTGCAAATAAAATTTTCGCAAATGCAACATTCTATATCGGACTTAGCCTTGCAGCAACTACATATTCCCCGCTTTCTTGTCCCCGCTTTAGAAGAAGCAATATTTGAAGAGCTTGCAAAATTCGAGGATGACATTTGCATATCAGTCAATAATTTCGCTGAAAACTGTTGTTGAGGTGATCGACTCCGTTTTATCATAAGCCCGTTAGCCAAAGGAAATTGCTAGTTTCCGTAAAAACTCTGGTCTCGTGCGATTTTGATCAGCCGGTGCCCATGAAGCATCGATCTCAGAAAAAGTATGTATGCATTCAAAGCGGATATATCTAGCATATTTGCAACTTTATACACATCAAAACGAATTCATTTTACAAGGTGGCTGTGCGACAGCAACAAATACAACAACACAAATAGCTGGACGCTCGGGCTAACATAAACACATTAGAGCGCCCAATTAGCCGATAAATGGATGACAAGTTAAATTATTAACGTTTCATAATTATATTTATAAATTACATTAAAGAATTCAATCAATTTTCATAAAAAATTTGCATTTGTGTAGTATGGACCAATTGGTCTCTCATTACAAGATCCGTATATTTCTTTTAATCTAACAGCAGGGTTAAGGCTAATTTATGCACGTAGTAAGAATTAAGAATTAAGAGTTCAATATAGGTAACTCTACAGAAGTGTTCATTCACGAATTAGTATTAGGAATTAAGAATTAAGAATAAAGAGTTCCCATTTTTCATCTTTTCTCCTTAACTCTTAGTTGACGCTTGCGCATTGAATGCAATGCATCATTTCTAATTTTTCACGCAAGTGGTAAACACGAGGACCAGAAAACAGAGGTTAATTTCTTGTATTTTCCCCATTTAGTTTAATACGATGGATTTGTCCTGGAAAAATGAAGACGAATGATTAATGAAACTTGTGGAAAATTCTAAGCACCTGTACAATAAAAAGAACCCGTTATTTGAAGACAAGCAAGCAAGATCAAATGCTTGGACAAGCATAAGTTGACATTTACAACAATCAGGTACATATATTGCAGATTTCGAATATTTATTTTAATTATTAAATTATTTATTTATTTTAGCTGACTTCTGTGATGATCGATGGACAGTTCTGCTAACAAAATTCACAGCAGAACTGAAGAAACGGAAAGCCGAAGAAGGATCGGGGTCTGCTGGTTCATCAGGATCTCAATTTCTTTATTATTAGTTACTGCTGTTCATTATACCATATGTACAACCAAGAAGGTATGCATATATATCCCTGTTGTGAATTAAATTTTCTTCTCTTTCATGGTTGTTGTCCATAATTTAGAACAAAAGGAAATCAGAAGACACCATCAGACAATTATGTCTATTGTGAGAATGAGAATAAAAACACACAAGATGATATTTCCATAGTTTTAAGCCAAGACGACATGGTTGCTGATGTAGGTCTCTCCAAGCCGAAGTTAGAACCCAGTAGCACCTTGGCAGAAGAACGAACCAATTCACCTGCTCCAGAATGTGTGACCACTCACCAAGAAACGACAGCATCATAAAAAAGGAAAAAACAAAGAAAAAGAGGATAACAGCATGTTAAATATATTAAATAGCGCTGTTAATGCACTTAGTAATGCAATAAAAGAGTTGCAGACACCGATATCGTCACATGCATTATTTGGGCAGATGATTGGACTAGAATTAGAGAAAATAAAAGATTTCGGTATTAGAAATCAAGTGAAGATGAAGATCATGCAATGCCTTGTCGATTCTTCCCATAATATTTCTTTTATTATGACATGTAGGTACTGTTGAAAATCCAACATAGTAGTCCCATGCAATTTGTTGCATAGAACAACCTTCAGAGAGATTTTATCATTAATTTTAGGTTACTGTGAAAATTCATTTTATACTTACCCTTGCGCTGGTTGTAACTTAGGTTACAGTCAACGATATATGTGCTGAAATGCACCGAAGAAAAACTTTCTATTTCCATGTAAAACTGCAGTTCCCACAAGAAAATTATCATTCATCAAGAGCTACAGTTTGAAAAAAAAAATGAATTTGAACTGGAGATTTTAATGTTTCAAGATATTTTCTCTTAAGATGATTTTCCAGTAGCGGCAAATATTTCAGGATTAGTAGCTGCTTGATGTCCTTTACTAATTTGAACTAACTCCGCCCCAAAAGCTCAGAAATAGGGCGTGAGCCCCCTTTTAAGTTGTCGGAATACGGATTATCTGACCTTCTTTCTCAAGGATATGGTAAGGCTAATTTTTATTTATTTTACATATCTGAATATCTGTATTCTCATTACAAAACCCCGCATTTTATTAATAATGGAGGTACTATTGACTAGATCCTGTTTGACTCAAATACGACCCAATCCAAGCCAATTACATAAGAACCACAAATTTGCATTCTCAAAATTCGACAAAAAACAGTCAGCGCCTAACTTTAAAAAATTTTCGCTCTCGTGTTCAAAGTACAAACAAAATCGTTCAACTTTCCAAAAGGGGAAGACACATCCAATCTTAACGATTTCTGTTGCCATTCATTACCTACTTCGAGGGACTCCAAAGCAAAAATGTATCATTCTACGCCCAGAGTAATTCGAGCCACTATAATTTACTTCTCTCCAGTACTCTTCACGACGAACGTCTCCTTACTCGTTAGTTAGGTATCGGTCAGATTTTCCGCTGATACGACGATATTACATGGTGGGAGTAAATTAGCTTATTGAAAGAAGGGTAATTTACCGCACGAATCCCCTACTATTGAGACCACACGCATTACGACGACGGCGCAGCAATTTAACGTTCTCCGGAACGCTGCCCATATAATCTTACACCATCTAGTTTATTTCCACCCAAAGCGAACAATTCAGACGGTCGCACGCTGCAATCTTCGACGTTTGGATTTCTTTATTAGGGCTTAGACTGCTGCTACGGCGGCGTGGCCGTGGATAATTTCTGTTTGCTTTTCTTCGACGGTGGGTTTTAATTATTTTCGTTCGTAGCCTGCAATTTCCAGTCTATCACGCGAAAGTGGGTGAGTCGATAGGGACGTATGTCGGTGAAGTCGAGAACGGATGTGACTTATCTGATTTTATTTTAGTTTTGGGGGAAATGTTAGGCGAAAGTTCAGGGAAAAAGTTCCAGTTGGTGCTAATGGACTTAACAATTTGACCAAAGTAAAAAGTCAGGTTGATGATGATCATTCATGATGAAATAGTTAAGTCCATTGGCATCATCGGAGTCAAACGCAAATTTTCTTGTTTGCATACAAGTCTCATCTGAAACGTCTTTTGGTCATATTTTGTAGCATTCAATCAATGTTGATCAACACAAAGAGCAAGTTCTTGAACATCTCACGATGTCTTCCAGGATCTTCGTGTTACCAAAGCGATAACACAACATCCGTCTCCTCGTCCGGTACGTAAATTTAAAATAAATTTCGTCTTCCCTCCTCACATTAGACAGCAACTCAACTCAACGAACTGAACCCCTTTTCTTTCTTTACAAGACCTCGAATCGGAATTCACAACATCTTTACAATTCAACATATCCATGTTTCGACATCAAATTCGCAATCTTAACAACATGGCATCCGTTTTTGAACCAAATCATCCTTGCAAACTCGCGCACAGGAAGGATCCAATCTCCCTCTACAATAAGGCAAGCAGCCGAGAACTTTTGCCATAATTCGAGACTCGCTGTTCGTATCGACGTCGTCGCGCGACAGTTTGGAAGCCGGGCAATAAGGAAACGCGCGCCATATTGCGCGCCAGTACGACTGCACGCCGTTCGTAAATGATCGTTATTCAAGCTGGAAACGGAGGATTTATTCCAACGAAGAGCTGGCGCAAGTTTAGAAAGGGTTCCGGAGACGTTATTTAATCGAAAAATTCGTCGATGTAGTTGGTCGAGACGAAAATTTTATTCTTGGGTATCCGAGGCAGTTGTTGTGTTTAGCTTGGAGTAAGTCGGTGGGACTGAATAGTAAGTTTCTATTTGGGGAGGAAGACGAATGAACAAAGTAAGAAGAAAAACAACGCAAAGATAGCTTTGAAAGCCAGTATTTGTTTACTAAAACTCACAGCTTTCAGAGGAAACAAAGATGCTGGATATATCCGCCACTTTTTACACTAGTTTGATGCAAATACGTAGCTAATATATAAATAATTGAAATGAAGGTCCTGATGGTGTTACAGGCAGAAGTAAGAAACGTTGCTACTTTCTTGCATTCAAAATCCAATTTTGTTGGAGTGTCCATCAGATCTTTAAGGTTAACGGCAATGGAAACTTATTAAACCGGCTTGAAGTAAATTATTACTTCATTAATTAGATCAAATAATATTGATATCGAATGTGGTTAAAAATAGTCGAAGCCCGGGCCTGTACTTCAGTGAAACTGATTACCCGGTCAATTTACTTTTGGTCAGACGCTGATAAAATGTTTGAACTAAGATGTTAAGGGCATCGGCAGAATTTAGATGGTTAATTCAAAGGTTTGGCAATTTGACAATTAGTGATTCATATATAATAAGTACGAAACGTTCAGAAACTAAAGAAACCTTTCTTTCATAAAATCAGTAATTGTTTCCTTTTTGGTTAAATTTAACCATCTCTCTTTCTACATTTAAGGAGCTCTATATTGGATTTTGAACAAATTTTCCTAGGGTTCCAACAGCAGAACAAGTTTGGTCAAATGTGGAAATGGCAGCGGTTATTTCATCATTATCTTCATCTTCGTTTGAGTTTGAAACAATACATCAGATTGCATATACGTTTATCTTTGCTACATGCTAAAAATTTTTTTTTTTTTTTTTTTTTATTCATGCCAGCTGAAACTTTTCCTTTTTCATCAGAAACAAGAGTTCAAATGTCTTGATCTGTTGGGAAACCATCGTATGCATACCATCAACAACATTAATATTATCTTGAAATCCTACTCCATCCATTCTTATTGCCATTAGGCACGAGGTCCAAAATCTTTTAGTCCCGACAGAGGATGGTCATCCTCACCATACCAGTTATCAACTTCTTGCGTCAGTCCATCTTTACTTAAAGTCTTCTTTCTTGAAACATTTGGTGATTGATTGCCTCAAGTAGTGACTTAGTTCTTGGAGTTGCCTCTCCCATATGGGACAAAAATTTTCATTACAATTCTTTTCTCGTAATGGGCCTTGAGATATTTTTTTTTCCGAGACCCTGGACCATTGGTTGTGAAAGAGCACTCAGTTAAGGAGATAAGGATTGTTGCATCCTTTCAATGGGACTGCAATTTCTTCCGATTTGCAAATATGAGCACTGCTGGAGGAAAATATTTCTCCCCATTCTGAACCTTAGAAATGCAAACTCGGCAGAAGACCTTCGGCAAAATCATCATCATAATTGCGTCAAGTAGTGACAGTTGTTGGAATCGTCTCCCATACGGACCCAAATTTTCTTTACAATCCTTTTCCTGTAATGCTCCTTAACGTTTCTTTTTATTTACGATACCCTGGTCCATTGGTTGCAAAGGGCAGTTAGATAACGAGGAAGATATACCTGATTTGATGTTAGTTTTCATTCTGCTTCAACATTCTTAGGATGTACAGGACAATTGTCAACAAAGAAGAAGAGTTTTCCCCTGTTAGAGCCGCAAACCTTTTTGCCTCACTTTTGAAGCCACTTCCCACAACCTTCGCTTGTCATTCACGCTTTTTGTTCTACTCCTTGTTCACTTCAAGTGATTTTGTACCCTTAAAACAACGTGGATTCTTTGATGTGTTAATACCCAGCAGTTTCAACTTTTCGGTTCCACTCCTATTGCATCCAACCACAACCGTAATTCCTTCCTTACTGTTACTTCCACCAAAATATTTATGACTTTTAAACATTAGGGTTTTTGTTGGGTAAACGTTAAAGAAATGCCCTACTAATCTTCGTTAAAGATGTCATTTTCATTGTGCCGCCCTATTAAATCGGGTAAGCAGTTCTTTTGCCAGTTATCACTAGATTGCAAATCTGCAGAAGCATTTTCGTCGCAAACCGACACTTGGACGGTGTTATGCTCTTTGTTAGTTTATCAACCAAACCACACTAGCCTAAAATTCTTCTTCTTGACCCAGAGCAGAAGCATGTTCTTTTGCATTTCCTCTAATTAGGGCTCCGGTTAGAGGAAAGCTTTTGTTAGGTGCGGTGGTAACCCATTTAGACATAGCATCATCATCAATTTCACTATTGACACAAGTTATAAGCATTTTCCAGTTGCAGCTTATATCATACACATCTCCTTTTTCTAGAAGTTTGTTTTTATATCTTTAATTATAATCGATAAATTGTTAGTGGGAATCCCAAATTGCTCTGGCATATCTTCCTTTTCCTTTGCACTGTTTTCCACTCCAGCAGGTATTTATCTTCAATTTAAGCGTTGAATGCTTTAAATTCGCTTCTACATTTTTGCACCAATGTGAACTTGTGTATATGCTTAACACTAAATATGCAAAGCAACTGCGTGCTCGCGTCGCACATAAAACGATAAATTCCCGATATACAGTGTTTCCCCGAAAAAATCGAGCTGGACTTGATTAGGGGCTAAATATCAGTTGGAGTATTAAGAACATTTGAGTAGTCGAAATTTGACTTACAGAGATACAATTAGTCCGCGAGATTGTTAAAAGTTAATGGTATTGCAAAAGATATTCGAATTAGAGGAAAGGTCAAGTAAAGGATAAACTCCCTTCAGTTACTTAGGGAAGTTCAATTGGATCTCGAACTTTTATTAAAAAACATAACAAAACATTTCCAATTCCTACACTTACTCCCAATCTTTGCTAACATATTCGTGACTCATTTTTATCTGTACACACGCATCGTCCTCGTATTTATCCGCCACGAATGTCACACAGAATGCAGAGATCGGACGCAAATTTCCCAATTCCTTATCTCGACGCGTCGCTTCTTACATACATATGATACGCGTGTATGTTGTACGTATGTATGTTCTTCGTATCTCCGCTCTCATCCGCCACCGCAACGTTAGATAACCCTCGCATTGTATCAGACGCCCAGTTACTCACCCCTAAACTGCGCGACTGATAAGATTCGAACGGGCAGGACGACGGAGGAAGGGCGTGATATTGACCGGATATTGCAGTAACCCCGAACGTATTACGTATCCGAACGAGCGAGCGTCAGAAGAAGAAGGAGTATAGTAGATAAGTTTTATGTACAGTTGCTTTGATAAATACTACTACCGGCGTCGGAGCGAGGGTGAAGATCGAAAGTTATACGGGGTTGCTCGTCTTGCGGATTGGGAGGATGATACAGTGATGCGTTGGGCGTTAGGAAGTGACCTCTTGGGAGGTTATGGTGGTTGTAAATTAATTATTGTTTATATATTGAGTTGGACGAGTTAGTAATTGCGTTTTGTTTCACTAGATGAATACACGGGTCTTAGAAATATCATAAGCATCCTTTGGGTGACAAATTTATTTTATAATAGGTCACAAATTAGACTTATTTTAGAGAAAACCACATGATTTTGTCGATGGTCCTCCTAAGGAATAGAAAAATAACCATGGTCTGACTCTCATTTTTGGGCTTAGCGAAAGCAACGATAACAAAGGAATCTTTAAAAATGCTCTGTGACAAGTCTTAACTGATGTATCGAGCTCAAGTTACCCAAAATTTCAAGCCAGCAAACCTGCTGGTTCTTCACTTATTCTTGACAAAAGTTATACCTCTCTCCGAGATCTTAAAATTCTGAAGAACTACTATTTTATTGTTGCACATTTTAGGACTAAAATAGCTACCAAAATAGTTTTCGAATCAACTCAAAAAAAATATTTTCAAGCTATCTTGAAAATAAGGGAAAAGAAGGAAAAGTAGAAAATATCACACGTGTACAGGAAAGAGACTTGGTTGTTAAGAAGCATGGAAGGGATTGTAGTTAAGAATAGGCTTTAGGATATCAAATAATTCTTATCTTTATCACACCCTCTTCGGGACTTTTAAACACCTATTTCGGTAAGTCAGTTCTTGTTTCCAGCCGAAGAAGAACAATCAGAAACCGTCACGCTTGAACTCTGACGAGTGAATGGAAGACAATGTTACAGTAGACTGAGTTTTCAATTATTCCAAACGAGTCAATAGCATGGGATTTTCTGAAGGACAAATTCTTGCGTGATCATTACATGGGCATCCATCCCCGCCACTAATTTTCGCATTAAAGCGACAAAAAATTCATACCTACTAACACGATGATGGCTTTCCCTTTTCTTTCTTACCCGCGGAGAGTCCAACAAAATTTTCGCTCACAACCACCGGCTTTCATCATGTGACTGTACAACACTGAGTCATAGAATTAATTTCTAATTTCTTCAACATATTGTTGATATCTGGCTTTCTTGTAAGGGTTTGTGTCATCATGTCCAACCCTATTCTGATCATCACACGTCGTTGTCGAACACTGTGCACTATTCGTCATTATTTACAGTTGAATATCTTGAACGTATAAAGACTTTGACGTTCTTCCTTCTTATATTTATTTTTGATTCGTGTTTAGTTAAAGAAATACATTAGAGTCTAAAAATGCAAGGTTTCTTTTTAACTCCAAATCCCAAACAATCTATGCTTTTTAGGTAGAGTAAGCAATTTGTTAGTCATATCCTGACATTGGCGAAGTTACTCTACTGAGCAATTTCGCTTATTAAAATATAAATTTCGAAATTTCCAGTCTACAGTCTAAATAAATCTATTTCGTAAATTTGCAAGTTTCTATCGTTTCAGACGCCTGGTTTCTGTGTTCTCGTCCATTAACGTAACAGCTTATTGGTTGGGGTGTGTGCTCAGTCTGGTTCTATAGTTTCCACAAAATTTTGGAATTTCTTCCTTCGCTGAAAGTACCTTAAGATCGTTATGGAGCACGTAATTAGGAACGTACCACGGTGCGTCGACTATTGTTCTGAGGACTTTGTTTTGAAATCGCTGGAAATATCAATGTTTGAGTTGCTGTTAGTACCCCGGAATTCAATTCCGTATGTTCATATTGGCTTCAAGATTGCTTTATACAGTAAGAAAATGCAAAGTTAGAACAGAAATCTTCCATTACATCATAAAAACGCTCGATTGTTAGGGTTATCATCACACATGATCTACCATGGCTGAAAGTTTTAACATTACCTATTACAAAGGCTTAGATTTTCTGCTATTTACAAGTTCAAATTTAAAGGAATAAGGACTAGAAAATAAGGCCATATAGAGAGAATGTACAATCAAAGAATGACGAAAATGATGCTATATAGAAAACCAATTAACAAAAGAAGAAAGGGAAGGTCATGGGAAAGATAAATGGACAAAACTCCTTTGATTTTCGTTTCATAGACTTCAGAAAATTTTGTTTTCGTATATGAAAATACCGCACCTTCCTCAATTTAATGATTTTCATGTGCATCTTCCCATAAATTCATTATTGGCGTAGGTAGAAAAGAGCTTTTGAGGTTCCCAATACGTTTTCCCAGGTGTGTCCACTTTTTATTATTATCATAATTTTGGGATAACAAGGTTATGCTTGTGAATCCGACAACTTTATCCTACAATTGTCTTTATCAATATTTTAAATACTTCTTCAGAACAAAGTACAAGACATGGAATCTTAGTAATTGGCACTTTATGGCCTGTGGTAGCATAAAAGCAAACTTCTATCGGGCAAACTTCACTTTAAATTCGTTAGAAAATCGACTGGATGGAAAACATATCAAGAACTGCACTCATAGGCTACAATTGCTAAGACGGATGCCGATCAGTTTGATCACGTCGCAGAAATGTGGGTAAATATGGAAGGGACGGAAAAACTAGCGCAGTCTGGGATGGATTGGTCATTTTTGGACTGTGCCCTCTGTTTTCACGGCACTAAAGCCATAAAGTCGCAATTATTAAGTTGTGTTTTACGTGGCACTAAAAGACAAGCGTTTGGAAGGAGAGCTCGTCATCGTCATCGACGACTAGACGCAAGTTAGAGATTAGCAACAGCGCAGGATCCTAAATGCATAGGGAAGACCCTTGCAATGAGATTCCTCGTGTATGCCTTGAATTTCAAAGTAAACACGATGAATCGTATTTCAAAGTTTGAAATATGTCCAACTTTTACTTTAGATCATAGGTCGGCAAACTACGGAAATTTTATGCGGCTCTTGAAAAGTCGTCCAACATCCAGAATTTCATTCACGTTTCTTTATTTTAATATCAGAAACATAAGTACTGATAATAATAATAATAATAATATATTTATTGCTGAAGATTCACAAAAGAGAATGTCGACATTGTCAACATAACAAAAACTACAATAAAAACATTAATTGCGAAATCACAAAACATTAAACTTTATACAAAGCACTCATACAGTGTATAACTTTTTTTTTGCAACAGATGCTGTTTCAGTCGTCTCTTAAAAAGATAGAAAGACAACAACTGCAAACAATAACCTATCATTGCACACGCTTCTAATATAAGAAGGGTAATTCTACGCTAAAAACCTTGGCAAAGATACAGGGATGCTATTGCCAACCTATGTTAAATATACATGTGCCTAAATGCGTTTTTATTTGTTTGGCAATGCTGTTCCATCATTTAGAATTACTTTCAAGTTAAATATCTTTTACTAAATCTCCTTTCAAAAGATGTTGGCAATACCGGAGGCGCTAGTTACGCCATTAAAACGAAACTTGGAGAAATCAAAGAGCAACAAGCACTCTACCCCTCCAAGATAAAAATTCTTGAATTTGATAATATTAAAGATAATCGACGTACCTACCACCATTATGGGAAATGGTAAGTTCTTGAAAGGATTCAAACCCGATGTGGTGTTCCTATATCGCTTTTTCTATTCAACTTAATTGAAATCGTCAGAGAGAAAGAACTTGCATGATAGTCGATTATGGTACTTCGCATGTCAAGGTAGCAGAAACTCGAGGAGGTAGCTCAAATTCCTTCCAATATCGTTTTGTACAGTACTAGTATCGACCTCTGTCGAGTACTAGTTGAGATCCACACGGAGATGGGTTAGATTCCGATCGGTCCCTCGAGTGTTAACAGGAATCTGCGCCTGTAGATTTCTGCACGTTTGTGAGGACGATTCTACTTTCTCCATCTTAGTCTTCGCTTGGCTTTTATAATTTTCGTATAGTCTTTGCAAATTATGTAAAGAAATCATGCGATATAATACAAATTCGGTTAACGAGCTGTTTCCGGCTTGTAGTTTAGACATTCAATAACAGATGGCGCCGCTATCGGAGGAATGTAGGCAAACAGATTCCTACTATGCCCTTCTCACCGAAACATGAGAATCATTTTGTAATGTTTTCATATACAATTTCTACATATTGATCAAATTAAAAATGTAGTTACTAAGTTACGAGAAGAAAAATCCGTTATATACAAACATGGCACTTTAAAATAAAAAGTTTTAATCACTTTACGTGGAAAAAGAAATTACATGATAACTTTCATCGTGACTCTAAAACTGAATAAGTCAACTTTGCCTTTCAACTGCTCTCAACCAACGAACCTTGCCCGAAGTAAAAATCGCATAATTACGCGGAGATGGGAGATCCTCTCTCCGACGCTCGTTCGTTACTTATTTACATACGAAAGGACCAAAACAGAAAGCACATGTTTATCGACCACCGGTCCGCCAATCAAATTATTCCGGAGATCCCGAGCACATTGTTTGAGTTTCTCCGGTATCAGGAGAACAGTAGTCGATGTAGATGGATTGGATTGGATTGACGGCGCACGTTTTTCGAACGAGCCGAGCGGGTCGAGCCGGTCTCGGACTTCAACGGAAACGCGCGCGCTTTATCCATTCGAAAACGCGATCAATTATTTCCGGTAATGCGAGCAGTGACTCTCGCTTATTCACGATATTATAATAACTAACCCGCACGACGTTTCCAGCAGTTGCGTTCAGAATTCGCGGAATGATCGGAACGTTAAACCGGTAAGAGTTTCGGATAGCCTTTGGATCCGGAGAACAGAAATCGAAATGGATGTGGGGAAAAGGTTCGAGATTTAGATTTGTGTAGCCGAGAATATACAGGTGGGTTGAAAGTGTATTAGTGGACTACGTTCTAATACGAGCGGCAACGGGCGGGAAATAAAGGCGCACAGTTGTCGGCTTGTTAATTACATATGAATAGTCTCGAGGATACAGGCGCACAATGGACTTGTACAAAGTACAGATACTGCACCAACTTGCAAAACACACAAAATCTTGTCTAATTTCCTCTTCCGTTACTTCTTCGAAGTGTGCAGGTGGAATTCGTTTTTAGAGCGAAGCTCTTTTAACGAGGTTCTGCGGCGAGAACTAACTGGGACAAAGTGAGACGCTTGAAATCGTCAATTAGACGCTTTTTAGTTCTATCTTTCTTCATTCATTAGTTCTTTCTCTCGTACACACACAGACATCTGGATCGAAGGAGCAAAATGTGCCATATTTGCGTCTCCCCCATCAGATGGCGGGGACTCGAATTTACATCAAATTCAACTTCAACTTATTTACTATCGGTTTCGAAATGAAATACTTTTTCTTTATGCATTGTTTATTCAATTATCGAATTTTAGCTTTTATTCAAATAAGCTTCAAATGCGTAATGAGCTTCGCTCTTGTTGGATGTCCCACGATACGTCTCCTCTTTTTGTGTTGTGGTTTTGTAGCTCTTCTTCGAATTTGTTCTTCTGCCAGTTGTTTTCATATCGTGGCAAAGGATGTATTTGGTTATTACATGTCTACCGTTTTTTGTGTGTTCTACTTTTTGTATCTCTTTATGTTTAGATCCTGCGTTTTTCGTTTTGATTTGTTTATTTTTGGGTTTATTAGCTGCCATGTTTTGGTTGAATCGGCTTTGTATCTTTCAAATTGGTTTGGTAATATAAGCGTTCTGTTTAATTAGTTTGGAAACGTAGGTTTTCTCTCGTTTGAAGTTGTTTTGTATGTTGTTGTTGTTCTTCAGATGTTTGTGGGTTTTTTTTTTTTGTATAGTCTGTTTCTATCCATAAACCTTTTTCTCTTGTTTTGTAGTGATTGTTTGATTTTCTTCTATACTATTTTATATTTATGGATAGTTCTGTTATTGATTTAAATTTTTCTATTTTCAAATTACATAGTTTCATAGTTATATTTTTTTGCCGTTTGTGTATGTGATTTCAGATACATCATGTCACAATTTGAGTTTTTCCTGCTGTTTTGTTGTTGCTATTATTGCATTAAGATCTCACATATCTGCTTCTTTTTTAGAATGCTTTTATAATTTTTACTCGTCTGGTGCTTTTTTGGTGTTAACGTGGAAGTCTTCGATTAGTATGTGTTCCTCTTTCTATGGATGACATTATCACTTAGCACAGTTTCTAGTGTTTCAATGTTTAATTCTCGAGCTTTGTATATGAGGGTAATTACCAGATTTGTAATTTATGCCCTATCTGATGTAAATTGCTATTCGCTTCCCTTTTGTATGTCTAGAGTTGTATTCATCATTATAGTTTGGAATTTTGCAAACCTATTCTTCTGTAGGATATAACTATATTTCTGTGATTCTACTATCGTTGTACGTGTGCACCGTACTACCGTAATGCAGATACTTCTAATTCCTACTTTGTGCGCTTCTGTCCCACTATCTTTTGCAGGATTAATGTAGTCAGCAGGTGTTATGCTCAGCATTATACGCTTTTGTTCAACACCCGGGACAACTGCGTTAGAATGTTGATCAAATTTGATTTGAATACGAAGAACGTGCGGCCAAAACTGAAGATGTGATGCGGATGTGAATATCGTGAAATGTGAAAAGGTTCAATCAGCGATGTTCTGTTCTTCAACGGCATGAAAACGGCGGGATATGCAGTCTGTTATCTATAATCTAGGCAAACAGAAATTACGAAATAAGTTGTAGTAGGAATATACAAGAAGAAAAACGAAGTTGGCAAATTCATGTTGTCGCCTGGGAAACAAATATAAATTAAAAACACTTGTCAAAATATAAATAAAATAAAAAATTATACTTTTGCTGTAAGTAAAATTAAATAATATTAATAAAAAACACTTGTCAAAATATAAATAAAATAAAAAATTATACTTTTGCTGTAAATAAAATTAAATAATATTTTATTTTATTTATATTTTGACAAGCGGTTTTTATTTACATTTATTTCCCAGACGACAACATGAATTTGCCAACTTCGTTTTTCTTCTTGTATATTCCTACTACAAAGTTACGATACAGAAGTACTCGCACAAAGCGTACTGAGTAGAGTGGGGAGTCGGCGATGCTGTCGTAACTTATTTCGTAATTGTACGCTGTTACCGCCGACTGTCCAGACTAGTTGCCTATCACGAAAAATCGTATATTAGTGACACATTTTCGTATTTTGTATTTTCTCCGTAAGGTCACCCCTATCTTTCAAACTAGGCGATGTTATGCAAAAGACTGGAATTTTTGCGACAGAGGGCGGTACAACTTCAAGCATTTAATCCTCGGAGTTTGTGTATCAAATGACATGTCTTCTTGATATGCTGTTAGCTACACTTATAAGTAAGGTTCGACAAACGCGTGAAAGAACAGTCTATATACAGCGAACAAACGCGTTTTTTGTTCGCTGTATATAGACTATTCTTTCACCGAACAAGACGCGCGTTTGCGGAACCTTACTTGTAACTAATAAATAAGGTTCGACAAACGAGTGCATGATAAGTAACGCAAATCGGACTGACGCTGTCACTCCTCTAAATTGGGACAAGCGGTGGAATAACAGCATCAGTTAGGTTAGCATTACTTAACGATAACTTAGTATTAGTAATAACATGTTTGTATCTAATAACTAAGGTCTCTGACGGTAATACGGCCATGCCAAGTTTTGAAAAATTTCTCAGACAGTATTTAAAGGAATTTTCAAGTTTCGCTCGCGTGACAGTATGTTTCGACTCTTGGCAATTAGACAAAAATTCACGAGATAATAAATTCAACTGAAACCATACAGAAATAACTGATTTTCAAAAATCGGAATTTTGGCCACATTAGCAGCAAATGAAGGTAAAATTGAATTTTTCAACGATTGATTAGCTATTAATGCAGGTTACGACAAAAAATATTTATTTAAAGAAAAACACTTGAATCACAGACATTACTTTGTAAAACTAAAAATAAAACTTGAACAAAATATAATGATCTTTATTAGAATATATATTTTTTAATAAATGTCACCATATTCCTTACAAACATAGATCCAATAACTTTAAGTATAAAAATAAAATATTTTATGTCTATATTATAGCTCGTACTTTAGACAAACAACAAATCCTACCCTTTTTGGTAAGTGTATTCTTTATAAACATGAATTTCCTCTTGATTTGAATGGTGTGTCAGAAGTTCGACAAATATTTTTGCGGTCATGCTGCCCAAATCTTTCTCCCAAGCTGGATTCTCCTTACCACAGAGAAAAGCAACATTGCGGGACTGATTGACAGTAGCATTTTCAAAAGGTAAGATTTCAACACGGTCACCAACAAAATGGACGGGATTGGATCCCTTTAATGCTAGCACTTCTGGATCTTCGTGCAATTGTAGCCTACAACCCTTTTCATTCAAGTTGAAGATCTTCTCAGAAAAAGTCTAGTAAATTATAATCAGTAGTGATTCTCTGGATCTTCACAAAGTGGTCTCAAAGTATGAGCTTGTTCAGTTTTTGAGTTTGAACATGTGGTGGACTCTTCTTCTTCCAACTTTAGGATTCCATACCATAAAAACCTTTAATCACTAGTGACCTGCATATCCTTCAGCGAATCTGCTACTGATTTTCATTGCGAAACCAAAATGCGTTATCTTAGAGTGGCAGTGGGAGTGATAAGAAAAGATCACATTGGTCACAGGCCCAGTTAGGGGTGAGGTCGGTTCTGCGAGTGATAAAGGAAAAAGAGTTAATGTGGTTTGGCCACGTGGTGTGTATGGGGGAAGACAGGAAGATTAGGGCTGTCTAGAGATCGGGCGCAGATTAGAAGAGAAGAAGTTGACAATCTAACAGAAATTGGATCTTTGACCTCGGTGGAAAACCAACGTCTTTAACTAATATTACTCATTAATAAATCTTATATGATAGATCTCTACCACTAATAGGTCAATAAAACAAGGCTGGTTTGAACGATAGTTATATTTTCAGTTTCGTTTGTAAACGTTCTGAAAATATAACTATCGTTCAAACCAGCCTTGTTTTATTGACCTATTAGTGGTAGAGATCTATCATATAAGATAAGTATAAAAAGGTCACGAAATATATATATATATATACATTTAACTCATTAATAAATGTGGGAACAAAAGCAAGCTCACGGGAACGCAGCAAGGACCGTGCATCATCGAACGTCACTCGCCACCGATAATGACACGTTCCAGAAGGATCTTTGATCGATTCCGAGAAGTCAACGCACCTGCCCCTTCTCAAGTCCTTTTGGGCTTACGTAAGGTACTTCGGAATCGTTTTTCAGCAGATTTTTCTCATCCCCAATTCATTGGTCAAAATCTGATGAACGGTGGTGTGATTCAAAATCGACTCTGCCCGTATCATTCAGAGTATCAGTCGATGATCTAAACGCACAATAATCCCGAACTCTGTCGATATTTGCATCGGTTCTTGAAACAGGAAACTTGCTCCTAGGTTCATATCCAAATTTTTCCTGAAAATGTCATAAACCTCCGAAATACCTGAACCCTTGACAAAATACTATTTCTGCAAGAACGTACAACCAAACCTGTTTTACTAAAGCAATGGCTATGGACAAACAATTCGCACTGATGATAGTTCATTTACACACCTCGTATCATTGCTATGATTCAGACTATCGCCATAACGACTATGTTTGTTCTCTTCTCATCTAATGTACTTTACCATATGATACACCAGCGTGTTTACCTAGCACTTGTCATAACTTTTTTCTACTTTGGAATGGACCCATTAATAAATTAAATAATTAAAATATTCCGTTGCTACCTTTGTACTTAGATGTAAATTACATCATTATAACACGAACCAATTTGTTGCTTCGATGAGTTAAC
Organism: Chrysina gloriosa; assembly: GCA_038088585.1. Classification (NCBI taxonomy): domain Eukaryota; kingdom Metazoa; phylum Arthropoda; class Insecta; order Coleoptera; family Scarabaeidae; genus Chrysina; species Chrysina gloriosa. The sequence continues at coordinate 5,568,718 of CM076094.1, read as the reverse complement.
AATTCCATTACGCCTATACGCACATAGACGACTCGCACATCAAACGCTGTGTATCCGTTCCACACCTTCGTCCCGAATTAATTCTCGATTAACCTCGGCTTAATTTCTGCGCCTTCAAAGGCCGAATCTCAACGCGCTAAAATCTTGGAATAGGAACGCACAGAAAGAATCTCGACGCGTTAACGTGACGTAGCTTCCGTTTCTTCGGACATTAATCACACGACGCGTACGTCTCGTACGGAGTTAATATATCTCTCCGCGGGGATAAGCAATTAAAATATCTTCGAGGTGCGTTCTACAAAAGAAACGGATCATGTGGAGTAGCGCGTCTGCTTATAACATATTAGGTCGATAAATCAAAGGCACAAAGAGGGACAGGTTCTTAATATTATAAAGGAGGAAAAAGCAAATAACCTTTGGAGTGTTGTCTGTCGGCGGATCTGAAGAAATATTTGGAAAAGAGCCGCGGAGGAATTAGGAAACGAACTCGAATAAAATAGTTCTTGTTGTAGTCAAAGCGCATTTTGACAGTTAAGTTGACATCCTTCTTGGAGATGATGCAAAAAGGAAAAGGAAAGTCGCCTGTTAGAATGACCGCTGGGGTATCTACCTGACCACGGGTGCATCTTCCTGGCAAAATGTTAAAGTATGAAGAATGACTTTGTTAGAGGGTGGTAGTTTAGATACTGCCAGGACCGCGCGCATTAGATTTACCATGATATGCGTTATCTTTTGAAGTTTTGTAAATAAAAATTGAATTAAAGATTAATTACAGTTAACCTATTTAACACGACCAAACGTCATCTGTGACTTTTGCTCGATACAGTTCCCAGTTATGGTGTAGCGACGTGCTTTTCTGAAGCGCCCCATTCTTTCGTTGGCGCTTTCTTCAGCGAGGATGACAAGTTAGTTGTCGAAATACGCATTCGGCGGTATCCGAATCGATAAATTATAAAGGCAAAAGCTATTAGACTTCAGTCCGCGAAGAAATGGTAAATGTTGCAAAAATCTGATTCTTATTCGCGCGAACTTTCGAAAACGTACTTACCCTTTCCCTTACACCATAACAAACTACTAAGCAACTGGATATTTGTCGAGATACTCCGCAAATTAACTGGGTATCAGACGGCTCAGACAAAGGTTCTCGAACGGCGGGGATTATTTCAGTTCTCCCGCGGGACCGAAGGGGGATATTTTAGGGTGCGGCTAATCCCTTCAGCGGAGCAGGGCCACGTCAAACAGTCAAACACTAATTACGGGAGGTTTAATATCAATAGCGGATGTTTGTTTTAGCGGATTATCGACTTCCAAATAATGTTACACGTCGGTCGGTAGTTAGACGGGATTACGTTTTGTTCAATATTGACGTTTTGGACGTTAAACATAGGCGCGTAGTTGCTCGAATTTGAATACGTAAATAATTTTATGATACTTCTCCGATATCTTGTGATTATGGTTTTTGACAGCAGTGATGAATCATGCGGTTGACGATGAAGATTCCTAGGTTAGACCAGGACTCAACCATCGATATATGTAACCGTTATCTTGTGATTATGGCTTTTGAAGGTAGTGATGAAACAAGCGGTGGGCGATAAAGATTCTTGGATGGATAAGAATCCAAATATGTATAAATATTTTTTTCTAATTTCTAAATTGTTCGAAATTTTCTTTTTAAGAACGTCACGTCTGTCGGGTGCTCTTCTGAAACCCCTTCGATCGGGTATGATCTGTAGAGACCAAATAAAATAGCAGCTGAAAGGCACCAGCATGTTGTGCAGTGCTAATTTCAAATAAATACGTTTCTTAAGAACCATGCGGTTGCCGAGGAATTGCAAAAAAGCGCTAAAAACCGTTAAAAATTGTTATATTACATATTCGTCTTCGTTCCTATGGCACTTGGGTGTTTCAAATCTATGTGAATCAACGCTTTTTGATGACCTAAACTCAATGGCGGAGGACTTTCTCAGATCATGCCAAACCGCTGTCGGGAGAATGAAAAAACCCGCAAAAGAACTTTAAAAAACGTTCAAAATAGTCCAAAATTGCATAGTCGTCTTAGGGAACTTAGAGGTTTCAATTCTATATCGATCTACATCAACAAATCGCAAGAAAATGGCTGAAGACGCGCACTCGTCTCAGTCCCGAACTCAATGGCGTAGAATTTTTCTAGATTATTATAAGCGATTACCGAGAAAACTAAGAAAACCGCAAAAAGATGCCAAAAGTTGCCAAAATCGCATATTCTTCTCGGTTCCTATGGGATTTTGGATTTTTGGATTATTTCAAACAATTGCCGAGAAAATCGCAATCTCGACGTAGGTGGTTCCAATTCGTGTTATTATATGGCTGAGGTTCTGACACGACCTCCTCGTAGGAACCGGTAAGCCTCAATGCCGAGGTGCGCGCAAGGGTGCCAATATCTTTAATCATGATACGTTTCCTACGGGTATTCCTAATATTCCCAATGCCGAAATCTCGAATAAACCAAATTTTCAAGCAAGCCCTTAACAATCACCGTGCCAACTACAAAAAGTCTAACAAAAACAATTTTAGGCGTTCGAGTCAACAGATCTACAACGTAACTTTATTTTTCTTACTTTTTATGTCCTTATACCGACTTTCAGGCGGATTGAAGAACTATTGGGTCTTGAATACTACCGATCAGACGCAAGTTTCGACTTTTAGGACGTACCCTCAAGCCTGGGACAATTTTCTAACTTTCAGATACATAACGATAAATAATTTGGCAATACGGCATACGTTCTGCTCCTTAGGACCTAATTCGGGATATCAATGCCCGCCACGGATGAAGTGTATGAAATTGGAGCTATCGAGGTACACCATGGGTTTCAATGATTTCGACGACTTTGGTATTGACTTCGAGAGGCTTGAATTCTGCAGCTTCTAACTATTTTTTGCTTATGCAGTTACTAATTTCTTCATCGTTTATCAAGCAGCTTCCCAAGAAGGATGGGTCTTCATCATGTACAGGGCTATAGATTCCATACCAGGATGTGCGCACCTAAAGATTAATAATGAACGATTTACTCCATGACCATTATTGGCATAGGCAATGTAGTTTGCAGAGCAGTCATTGCGCAACGAACCTCAGTGACAGGTCATCCATCGGAGAATTATGTAAATGTTCTACTTTTTCATTCAGTTATAATTTTGACTTTTTCAAGTACCTTCTCGAAACTAGTTTTCTAACTGCAGACTTGATAAACTAGACCATTGGCCGTTATACGTCGAAATTGTCGGAAAATGTAAATAAGCAGAATGTCAAAAAATAATAAGCTGAAATTTACGCACCCTGAAACTGGTTCTTTTTGTCTATTGCTTGATTCGGCACTGGTTAAATGTATGTCAACGAAGTCAATTGGATGGGGCTCCCCTCAAACCTACATTCGCGTACTTCACTCCATTTCGGAACAAATCGGATCTTTACTGCATTGCCTTCAGTTCATCAAACACGATTTTGCGCCAACAAATAATTAACAACGGCCCTCGAGTCGCATCGGGGGCGATTTCGAACATTTTTACGCTCTCTTCCTGTCGACATCATTCATCCGTTTAGTAGCCTATATAAACGGGGGGTGTGGGTGACGTCAGTCCGGCAGCAGGTATTAACGACTCCACATCCGATAAGGCCTCGGCCCCGGTAATTGATAAGTCAATCCACCTTTTTCATTTAGAGTCACGCTAACCTCTGACGTGCGACCAGATAGGGCGATCGTCGAGGCACCTAAAGTAGGCTGACGAGGCGAGGGCTGGCATATAAAATATGCGAATTTAATGAGTCATTATCACTTAATACGAGGAAGGTAGTTTCTACGTTTATACGTTATTTATCAAGCACGAGGGAGTAAGGGGCTAACGCCCGAAGGGAAAGTTTGGGGTGTTGTGTTTATCTTTGAAAGGGCACGCCAGTCCGATAAAAAGAAATAATACGGGGTGACAATTGGTGTGAGGAAAATGTTCGAGTGACACGTTAGGCTGTTGATGGTAATAAATTGGGTTCTGATGTACCTACCTTGATATATAGTTGAGGCGTATATGTGTGACTTAATTAGTTTCGCGCTTTCGGAGTAAAGTAAGGAAGCATCTTCCACAAATGGATATTCCAAACGATGTTCAATAGTGCAATGGAGGCTGTTAACATCAGCAAAAGCTCCCTCCAAAAGAGAAGCTCTTTTTTGTCTGCAGAACCTACGAGAAGTTAAAATCAAAGAAACAAGCTTTATTCCGAAAAATGTTCACTTTCAAAAATTTAAATTAAAATTTTTCCATACCTAAAAGATGTCTCGTACAGTGTCACCTTTCATCTACGATACATACAATATATAAAATAAATAAAATTGGTTACTAACACCGTAAAATTTACAATAGAAAAAGAGGAAACTACCCAACTTCCGTTTCTTGGTACCTTAGTAATCAGGAGTAACACCAATTTGGAGGTAGACATATCGCAAAGAAACCAATGTCAACAGGTTTATAACTGCAAATTCCAACCATAGTTTCCAGCAAAAAATTGCATCTCTACTAAATTTTCCCCTCGCAACAGATAGATGTCAAAAAGGACTTAAAGACACAAGAAACATAGCCGAATATAATAGTTTCGAAGCAAAATAGATTGATAACTCAATTCCAAAACTTTGATTAGGGAGTCCACGAACCTAATTTTACATAAACCAGTCAAGAAATTGGTTAAATTACCATTCTATCGTTGCACTAAGGGCCTTCCCAAAGTTCTCAAACAGTTTGATTTATGTCCGGGTGGCATATAAATCAGCTATTTCATTAGGTAATACTTTAGGACATGCCAAGGATAAGGGTGAAACAAATCAAAAATTGAGTATCCACGAAATCGGTGGTCACGAATGTCGCATAAAATACATTGGATAAACTAAGCAATCGATCTTATCACGTTAGAAGAGGCACACTGCTCATTTTCGGTTCAACAGGCCTGAAAAATCAAGTGTGGTCCGACATATTTTGGACACAAAGCAATGCCAATAAAAAGTTTGAAATGAGCTAAAGCTGTAGGAAATAACGGAGAACTAGAAGGCTACGAAAGTATTGATATTTATAAAAGTAGAAAGGGAATTATGAATGCAGATGCAGGACCTATTCCAAATTCCAAATTGTAAGAGCTATTGAATTAAATTGTATTTAGATTTCGTGTCGTATTAGTGAGCGGTATCGACACGCTCCATAGAGCATAAAATTTAAGTTAGAATTAGTATAAATACACGCCCTCTATATTGAGAATTCAGTGTCAACAGTGTTTTGGTGTGTTTTGCGCGTTCAGTGTGTGACGTTCATTGTGCAGAGCTTTAGTGTTGTACAGTGTTCGTCCTTGGAATTAGCCGGATTCGCTAGTGATACTGAATTCCCCCAGTTTTCCATTGAAGATGGCAACTTAGTTGCCGAAATACGTATCTGACTTCTTTCCGAAAGGTGTGGCAGGGATAATTTTTATATATACGAGGGTTGCCTTTTATGTTTCGGGATTTGGCAACGCTAGTGTTGCAATCTGGCAACTGACAGCTCTATCGTAAAGTTGAACATTTTTGAGGTTATACGTACTCGGAACGTTTTGACAAACGAGCGCTATTTGTGTTGTTTACAGTAACTTAAAAGATTCATCTCGGCCCAAAAATGGAATTAAATCGTGAACATTTTCGTGCGATTATTTTTTACAACTTTCGACGTGGACTAACTCAGCAACAGTGCATGGATGAACTTAATTCAATTTTTGGCGATGAAGCTCCATCAAGGACCAGTGTTTATCGATGGTATGGTGAATTCAATCGTGGTCGTAGTTCACTCCAAGACGAATTTCGTGAAGGTCGTCCAAAATCAGTTGTTGTTCCGAAAACCATTGATGCTGTGCGCGAACTGATATTGCAAGATCGTCATGTGACCTATCGTGAGATTGAGACAACCTTAGGCATTAGTGGGACCGGCATACATTCAATATTGCATAAACATTTGACTGTCAAAAAAATTTGTTCGCGTTGGATCCCACACAATTTGTCAATCGCTCAAAAGAAGGCTCGTATCGATTGGTCGAAGGAAATGCTCAAGAAATACAATCGCGGTGCTTCGAAACACGTCTATGACATCGTGACAGGTGATGAATCGTGGATTTACGCGTATGAGCCCGAAAGTAAACAGCAGTCGACTGTATGGGTGTTTCAAGATGAGCCAAATTCAACAAAAGTTGTTCGCGCACGAAGCACTTCCAAGCAAATGCTCGCCTGTTTTTCGAAAAACTGGACTTGTCGCAACCGTACCACTAGAACAACGCAGAACAGTCAATTCTGAGTGGTACACGACCATTTGTTTGCCAGTTGTCTTCCAAGAAATCAGGAAAACCAACCGCCGAAGACGGATCACTCTTCACCATGAAAATGGGAGCGCTCACACATCGGCTCAAACAACTGCATTTTTGAGCACCCAAAACATCGATTTGATGAGTCATCCGCCGTATAGTCCTGACTTGGCACCGAATGACTTCTTTTTATTCCCGTACGTAAAAAACAAACTGAGAGGTCAACGTTTTTCGACACCTGAAGAAGCGGTTGCTGCATTCAGAATGCATGTTTTGGAGATACCTCAATCAGAGTGGCAAAAGTGCTTCGACAATTGGTTCGAAGACATGCAAAAGTGTATAGATCTTCATGGGGAATATTTTGAAAAACAATAAAGTGATTTTCGATGATTAATATTTGTTTTTGTTCTCTAATCCCGAAATATAAAAGGCAACCCTCGTATATATGATTTTAGCCATAGTCTCTTTATTCCTAATTAGTTTGTTAGTGTTGAAAACTTGACACTTTTTCATGTTTTACATATAAATTCCGTCCCCCCCTCTCCCCGAGAAATTATGACCTCTCCTCGGTTGTTTAGATAGAGTGATACATAGAACTTGATTGCTGGACTTACGAATACAAATCCAATTGACATGATATTTATTTACAGGTATATATATATAAAATATTCTTTTGTCAATAAAATTTATAGAAGAGAAATATATTAAATAAATTAATTAATTAATAAATATTTAAATGAGTAAATAAAATTAAAATTAGGAAAAACAACAAAGTACAGAGTACAAAATATCATAAACAAAGCACCAACAAAAGACGAACTAAAACAGAAACAGAAACAGACAAGTCTAAAGTTGATAACTGAAGTATTTTCGTAGTGTGTAATTTTCTCTTTCAGTCAATGTCCTCTTTATTAGGTCTTGTTTAGGTCTAGTACAGGCCATCTTTGTAACCGCTTCTGTATACATGCTGCGTCTTTTCGTACGAGACCTTTAAGATCGCAATTCTGACATAAATTTGAATCCCTTTCATATTTTACACGAGCCATTCGTATCCCTTTGATAATTACGCAGTTTTCGTGTATCAAATTTTAAGAAGTATTATCGGTTGAACATTTCTACAGTGCAGTGTGTTTGTTGGGAATTTGGTGGATTTTGGTTGCACCGTTATTTTGTGCACTTTATTTGATCTGTATCTTCCACATTAATTATCGAAGGAGATATTTGAATTAAGAATTACCTTTAATACCGATATCCTCGTAATTAATTATAATCTACTTCAAAACGGTTTTCTTTGCTATCAACTCCGTCTGAACTTTAAAGGAGGTAGCAAAAGCGACAGCTCAAATCCCTCAGATCTATGCGAAAAATACAACGGAATAGTTGCAGGAGTTCGCGCTATCCCCTCGTACATCATCATCATCTTCGATATATCGAGGGGAGGTTACCGTTATTAATTAAATACTCTCATCGGGCGAGAAGTTCGAACATCGCCCGACTATTCCGCATAATCTTATAGACGCATAGTTTAAATACCGCAGGCGGCCGATAACGTAAACTTAGTAAGACATTATTAAATCCGCGTAATCTACGAACTTAATAAACTAGTTCCAGTCGTGTACGCGCGCCGCCGTCTAGAGGGGATACCATAACGAGATAACAAATTGAGGAGATTTCTCAGGCCCTCGGGCTCGACCGCAAATTGATGTCCAGTATGCGAAATACACTCTCGTAGGCGGTACCGCAGGGAAGATGGAGAGGTCCGGGTGAGAGTACGCGGAGAAGGGACCGACGATTTGCTCCCCTTTTGGTCGAATTCGGTTTGATCCGTCGAAGTTTCCGACGTCGCGTCGGTCTTTGGTGTACGACTCGAATGTATATAACTAATATGCCTTCTTTAACCTTCCTATACTCACGCATACGGTCTGTGAGACCGATTTATATAGTATAGTATACGTCTTTCATTTTGACGTGAGTATAGGAAGGTTAAGTGAATTTGAAAGAACGAAATGTTGAAATTGACATGGCCAAAGAATTATGGGACCAACCTTTGTTCATGACGCCATATCTTCGAAATTTTAAACGTGTTTATAGAACAATTCGATGAGAATAAATTGAACCACAAATGTATGGCTTCCACGTTCTCCGGATCTTACTCCTCTCGATTTCTATTTACTTGTGAATTCAAAAATAAAATACACAAAAACAGACTGCATAACTTAAAAGAACTGCAAACTGCAATTCAGCATGAGACTAATGACATTAGTGTAGAAAAATTACAACCCGCATTTAATAATTTGAAGGGACGAGTAAATGTTTGCCCACAAAATAATGGAACCTTTCTCTAAATATAAATGAACAGTAGTTCTAAGATAATGGCGCTTTTTTGCATCCGAACGTGTTCAATCCTACACCAATCAACGCACCTCGACGAGCTGATTCCAATGGTATGTAATTTATTAAGATTATTCCAAACGGTTGCTTAGGATTGGTGGGAAAACGCACAGAATCGCCAAAAATAAGAAAATTCGCATACTCATCTCGGTTGCTATTGGACTTAGGAGGTTCAATCCTACACCAGCTGGCGCGCCTCGGCGAACTGATTTTAAAGATATGTAATTTATTAAAATTATCCCAAACGGTTGTCGAGGAAGTCAATAAAAGCAAGTCGCTTAAGAATTTCGTCCATCGGCCTTTCGACCATAACATAAATTGTGATTTATGCAACCAGTTACCCACGTCGTCTTTTTAAAATTAAAAATATTGTAAATGAATGTAAGCGATAAGTTAATTATTCATAAAGAACATGGCGAATCGACGAGGGCATAAATCTCGATAGCCACATTATATTGGAGAATACTCCCGAAATCGCGAAGAATTACGAAATAAACGAATCTTATCTTTGGACTTTACTCAGCCTAAGGGGTGCGCCAGCTCCTACGTACAAGCTTGATGGAGCGTAGGAGGGAAGGAGATCATTTCTGACGAGTATAGCTTTGCAGAGGGATTATTTTGTTATTTAACGTCGTGCGATGAACTTTTACGATGCACTTTATTGCGATCAGATTCGTGTATGAAATAGGAAATGATGAGAAGATGATAAGATGGCATGATACCTTTTGGATGGCTTTTCTTTGACTTAATACGAAAAAACCTGTATTATGTGAATTAGGACAAGCCCACGCAATATACTTGGAAAAAGTTTAGCACCTGTTGAACTTTTTTAGAACCATTGCTTCTTATTAGACGTTTGAAATAGAAGGAGAAGAAGGGAGGAGAACAAAGAAAAGAAGGAGACGACGAAGAAGAAAGAGTACAATAAAGAGAAGAATAAGAAGTAGAAGGAGAAGTTGTTAACGGAACGTACCATACGATGCTCTATGAATCTCTAAAATTTAACTATGTATTCTACTAAAATAAAATAAAAGTAAAGATAGTGAGTGAAAATACAGTTTTTCAACTAAGTTCTTTCCATAAAATATGAAGGATAACATGTACCTTAACTTTTATTACAGGACAAGGATCTTATAGGTTATCCAAAAGAAGATTTTCTTACGCAATTTTCACCTCCCTAGATTGTATACGTAACCTCAATCCTTTCCAAAGGTCGGATACTGGATATGGAGAAACGGAAGATTATGGACTATAAGCACTTGCTCAACGACGAAGAGATAAGTAATCAGTGTGGTGCAATTAATTCACCGATAAAACTGGCCGAGATTGTTTTAACTTCTTAATTTCTTAAGAGCTCGAGGTCTAGCAGTTACCAAATCTTTATGCTGACTCATTCTATACTAAATGTTGCCGCAGTGAAAATGGTCATTCCTACACTATTGGAAAGAGACCGTTTTCTGATTCAAGCTCACCACCTAGATTGACTTTCTATTTTTATTAGTTTAGGCGTTACGAACGTCTGCACTTTGTCTTCTTCTGATTCAAGGATATCTAATTTACTAAGCGTATTCCAAACGGTTGCTGACAGAACGTAAAGAACTCGCTAAAGAGTTAAAAATCTGTTAAGATTATTGCAAACCGTTACTAAACAATAGCAAAAAAACGGCGAAAATCGCATGGAATGAGAACAAATCCGATATCCCTGATAGTTCTCGCTCTAGAGCAAAGTTAGGGAATTTCAAATACAAATTTTAAGGTACTATACCTCTGGAACGGTAAATTACAAAAACCTGTTCTTTTTCCCATTCTAATCAGCTCTCTTGTTATCCTTCGTCTCTTTAGAACAGTCTGTGATGATATCGGAATTCCTGGACACAACTTGTAAAATTCCCACATTCGCTTGCAAGATTTCAGGAAAGCTATTTTTGTGGAGCCACTCGTGATAGCTCTATTTGGAGAAATTCTGTTGTACAAGCTGAATTAGAAAGATCCTGCAATCTAGGTAATTTAAATCACAAATGTGAAAAACTTATCCAGAGTTAAAACTTATCTTAGATTGGCCGAACTTACCGATGTAGGACTTCATTAGATCACTCAAGCGCTTGCCAAGAAAATCGCAAAAAGAACGGCGAAAAATCGCTAAGTTGCACCAACACCTTGACTCCTGAAGAACGAGATTGATTCGTGCAACATTTGAGAAAATGCATTCTTGTGATTCGCAATCTTGATCGACTTTCCATCTTTAACAGCTTAGACGTCACAGGCGATTGATGTTTGTGCATTTCTAGAATTATGTAAACCAGAAAGTAGAAGATTTCAACTGCAAAACCAGGAACAAGCGAAGAAAAGTTTTGACTGGCGGAAATTGATAAGAAAAAATTAAATTTCAGAAAGTAGAAGAAGTAAACAAATATTATAATTGTAAATTGTCGGAGATTCAGAAAATTTTAACTCTCAAAAGTGGAAGAAGCAAAGAAGATTATAACCGCGGAAAATGGAAGAAACAAAGAAGATTAGAACTGCAACAAGTGGAAGAAACAAAGAAGATTGAAACTGCAGAAAGTGAAAGAAGCACATAAGATTACAACTGCGCAAAGTGAAAGATCTAGAAGTTCTAACTACAGGAAGTGGGAGAGGAAGACGGCCTTAATTACAACACAACAAACTTCCTTGCTATAATTGTAGTAACCATAGCAATCACTGAATATCTTGCTTATTTGAAAAGGAAGTAACTTTCAGGGCTCATTGATGAAATCCTCATTTTCAATCATTCGCGCTGAACGACTCGTTCTTTTTACTTGCCTCTCGAACGCACACAGCATCAATTCGCGCAATTGCTCCGCTTTGGCAGGCAAATCTCGTTAAGGACATTTTAAATAACGTTCGTTGGCGACGGGCTTTCTCCCTCAGCTGTTGATTCGACTCGTTCGAAGCCTCCCATTTGAGACGAATTAACCGCAAAGCTCGCGGCGCAATCGTAAACGAGCCCTATCGCGACGCGGGCAGGTAGATAATTAGACGACGTACCCGAAACGAGGACGACTGAACGGATTTTTGCTTCGCAATTCCGGTTTCCAGGAGGGGGTCGTTAGTCGCCGGAATCGGATTACTCTCGTCTAGGTAATTCAATTTCGTCCGGATTAGACAATTGCGCTTAAATTTGCTTACGTCTGAATCTAGTTGAGTAATCCGTTTCGCGTTTGGAGGATTCATCCGTCGTCTCCTCCCTTTTAATGATTTCCTTTCTTTTTCTCCCGGCGGGGAATCGACGTCCGTCCGCCCCGGTTCTAATTTTATTCGCGAATGCAACGAAGGGAACGGATGAAACTTCGTCCGTCCTTTGAATGTAACGTTAATGTCGTCGCTGCGCGTCCTCGTTTTGCTTCTTTTCAGTTTACATTCGAGTATCTGGTGATTATCTGACGGCGGTGCCCCTTTTGAATATCTAATGAGTATGCAAATGTTTGTTTTAATGGTTATTTGTCGGCGCGGCCGATGGGAGGATGAGATCGTTCCCCGAGGAATCCTCATTAGTTGTTGGTAGTCGACAGACTTCGCCTTCGGTTCGTATAAAAATTTGCTTAAAATGTTTACCGCTACGGTTCGAACTTTCTTTCCACTATTGAAACGTCCGGACGTGGGAATGAATGCCGCTTAATGTGGCGTCGTTGCTTTGATGACGGTGCCGTTTTAGTGGATGCGCTTCGGGGTGTACCGAACGGAATAATAATTTTTGCATGTAACGAACATTTTAGACTTTGCTTCTTCGTCGTTTGCGCGAAAACAAAAGGAGACTGGGGGAATGACGAAAATCGATATTAACTTTCTTAGTTTGTTTTAAGTTTCTAGCTCCGCGGACGTTGCCATAAGGAGCTGTTAAGTGCCTACCCTAATAATAAGTGCATGGTTATCTGTACAACACTACTCATCATTTGCACGAATAATTCGCTGAAATTGAGAATGTAATCGCAGAAAATAAACTTTGGAACGCCTAGTGGTGATAGTCTTATCGTAGGGGAGAGTAATAATGAAATTCAAGACAAAACAAAAGATGGAAAGAATACTTTGGCATTGAAACAACGCAGGAAAGAGGGAAAATGAATGCTGTGAAAATAGTAGTAAAGAAACCAAAAATTCTTTATAGAAGAAATTTGGGCAGAAACTAAGTAAAAACATTGATACCCTGAAACAACCGAGGAAAGGAAAAGGAGAATATGATATGGTAAATATAACGCATAACAAGGTAAGCATGCTCACAGACGATGCAAAAATAGTGAAAAGGTGGAAGATTGATAACGATATACCGGAGATGATAGAATTCTTGGGGAATGAAGGAATAGAAAGAATGGAAATAACGAATAATATAATAAAAACCGAAACTTTCCCGTGAATTAATTCTGGTAAGTATTACACCGGAATGTACAAGAGTGGATATCTTGTAGAATAGTATGCAGCAACTATCAAAGAATAACGCACTCCAGTAGAAAATTAAAAGATACAAAATGTGGATGTAGGACTGGGTCTACTGTTTCCATGCCTTTTGGACGTAGAGATATCTTTTGATAAGATTAGAGGAGAAGATATCTCGAATATATTAGAGGAGAGAAATGTAGACAGAGGAATACTAGATATATGAAAGGCTATGTACAAAAATAACAAAAAAGTTGTAAGGACTAATACCGAGGAATCAAGAGAACTGATAAGATATGTGTAAAAGATAGTTGCGTACTAAGTCCCTACTATTGGCAGTAACAGTAGTAAAAGCACTCAAAGAGGCTATGCGAGGATACGATAAAAAATTGAATTGGCTTGGAGAAATATGGCAAAAACGTGTCTAAGGATACTGTTGTTGGTCGATGATCATGGTAGTGAAAAGGTGGAGAGACCTACTATGACACATGGCAACGAAATATTGACGCTAACGGAATAAATACGAATAAAACGAAGAGACAGAATCTCAGATGATACAGGAACAAACTGAGGATTAGATCTTTACAAAAAAATAGCAGAGAATGGGTCGGTCACGCAAGCCGCATGACAGATAGATAGACTGATTCGTTGATAAAGTTGATGTTTGGGCGTTTCACACGATCAATTCGATACTGCTGAAGGAAGAGCTACGGCAACAAATTTTCAACGAGATCCAGAAGGAGATCAGCAATAAACTGCACAGTATGGAACTGGCTTCGGCGTTCAACTTCGTTAATAACAAGTTGAAAAAGCTCGAAGCCAAGACTTCAGGCGCTAGCTGATCTTAAAGAGATGACCAAAACAGTTGGTTGCAAGAAATCCTTGAAAAATGCCTCGCGTTAAAAACTTCGTCATGCGCAAAGCAATGAATCCGTCACTTCTACGACAGTCCTACGCCTTACCTACTGCCCAGAAATATGGCTCCGAATTTGGCTTAGGACTTGGATGCTTTACGGAAGCAACCGATAAGGAAGGTCTAGAATACACCTTGGCTGTTGAAGCTGATGCTTGCGCTATTAACAGGAATGTTTCACACGACCAATTCGATACTGCGTGTCATAAATTATCCAAAATGATTTGAGGAAGCCTAATAGGAAGAGCTACTGCAACAGATTATCAACGAGATCTAGAAACGGTAACAAACTGGATGCGATGGAATTGGGTTGGCTATTCGGCGTCGTCAATAACAATTTGACGATGCTTTAAACCAAGGCTTCAGGCGCTAACTGGTATTAAGTAAGAGACCGAAGTATCTGGAACGAGATGGATTCATCACTTCTACCATAATGTTGCCCCTTACAGTTGAGAAGTTCGAATTTGTACTCGGCTTATGACTTGGACGCTCTTAGTGAGCGGGAGAAATCGAAATTTGAATCATTTCGAGAACGTTTTCCAACATAAGTTGCTGACCATGGACAGCACCACATCTGCGATCGTTATTGCGGTGGTTACCATACGACAAAAACCCAGTGGAGACCCGAAGGGCAAGTAGTTGATACATGCATCTTTATGCGCGGATTATTAGTCGTTATTTCCAACTAATTTTAATTCCAGCTAATCGAAGGGCAATGTTTGAAAACTATTGTGTCAGAAGACTTGTTACGTTCTTTTAACGCTAAAGTATATGTGACACTAAAGACTGAAATTCTGAAACTTTGATTGTGCAACTTCTGTTTTATATAATCGTACAACTTAACCAAGAAAATTAATTTTCATTCTTTACGTTCCCCGTCTATAAATTGTGACTAGACCGGGAAATTATTAAAAATACAAATCAAAACCGTTCCGAAATAAACCGGCTTGGGGAAATATATACGCCCGCTGCCACCGGTCCAGACGCGGATTTATCTCCCGACGTAAAACTTCGAAATACGACTTCATCGCGCGTATTATTTTAATATTCCGGTCGTCGTAGGACGCGGATTCTTCCCGTTCGATAATTAGAATATCCGACGAGTACGACGAGGCCGTTTTACGAATTCCCGCGTCCGAAAGGGCGATGCGCACCGCGAAACATCTGCCCCGTCAATCAAACGCTAGATTTATGACCGGCTGACAAATGACGACATAAATTTCAATAGAAAGAAGCCTTTGATATTTTAGAGCGCTGCCCGAGCCTCTTTTATTTGTTCATCGCCTACTTGAGATATTTCAATTAGTCACGCACTTGTTCGTCGACGACGACGACGACGACGCCGAAATAGATTTCGAAACGTCGTTATGTCGCCACATCAAAACGCGTTCGTTTTCTAACCGTTTATATCCTTTACGATTTCCGGATGACGTGAGAAATGCGAAGAATTTTTCTTTGGAAAGAAAATGTGGAGGTAGAGATCGCGAATAAGCTGTTTGTTAAACATCACGTGATAGATGCTGGTATAATTTTCTTTTGATTTTCTTATTCTCCAAGTGCTCTGTAACATATCTTTCGATACAATAATTAAGAAGATAAAAGTTAAAATCAGGAAACTACAAACAGTGATAGAATTTAAGCATCTGCAACTAACAATAGGTACAATAAAAGTACGCAGACGATACAGTTCTGATTGTAGATTCAGCTGAAAAAGTTATAGTACAGGATAAACGTACTGTACCTTTCATCAAATCAAAACAGACTAAAGCTCAAAGCAATATAAAACAAAATTTGTAAGAGAAAACATTTTGGTACTATCACAAAAAAACCAAAATTACTTTTTCTTAGTATTCAAATTTCGCATGGAACATCTCCATAACCTCTGACAGTATGCAGTCAACAAGGGTGTTTATTATTTAGACATATAAGTGTAAACGCTAGTAAATTTGGGATCATATGTGGAACAAGGTTAAGTGGGTCATGTTGGTTTTATCATGTGGCAGTAAACAATGTGTGTCGAGAGTGCTGTCAAGAAGACGCGAATTGGAAAATAAAAGGCCAATGTGTACAATTTCCGGGAAGATATGTGAACATTAGTAAAATTTGAGTTATATCTCAAGCAAGGTGAAGTGGATATTTGGATAGAACTTATTTTGTTTATTTTCAACTACCGCCGAGTTCAACGACCGCCGATTTTTCTCAATTACGTTTCGACCAATCTATCGACGATACATAATTCAGTGCTTCCAAAACAAAGCTTGAATTCACTCAATTTTCTCTTATCAATATTTTTACGCTCATTGAGCTGCTTTTACCTCACGTAATCTTCATAAAAGAAATAACTTTGATGCATTTGTTGTGAAATCCCTGTATAAACATAATAGATAGAGGCCGTCCAGATGGAAATCAACGCGGAGGGAAGTGAAGTGATGAATATAAATAAAAATAGGACAAAGGATAACTTACTTATTTACTTGGTTCTGAGTCTTTTACTGGTACCTTTAAGTATAAGGTTCGCGGAGCTGAGTTTTGCACTTTTGTCCCCTTTGTTTTTGGTCTTGTGTTAAGCTTTCGTTCCCTGCTATGTTCTCCCTCTCTGTTTCTTCTCTAATTCTGTCCATCCATCTTGCTCTTGGTCTTCCTGACACAACAGATACGATCGAGTGTAAAACGAAATGCAGCAGACGAAAACTAGGCGAAACGGCGGTATATGTACATCTGGGAGTGATAAAAACAAATCACGGTAAAGCTCGCGTAGAAATAGGAAGTACAGCTCGAGAAGTCAGGAAAGTCTACTACGCGATGAACGAAAAATAACGGGGAAGAGGTAGGTGCAAGAAACCATTTAGAAGTACAAGAAGTAATAACAACACCATCAATGCTTTACACCTATGGAACTTGGACACGACAATCTAAACACAATAATTAAGACAATGCAGCGGGGATGGAATTCTTTAAGAAAATAGGAAAAAATACAATAGAGTGAGGAACAAAGATATAAGTAAGCTTACAATGACAAAAATGGAAAGACAACGACTATAATAGTACAGACGGACTAGTCGAATTAAAGATGGATGATTAACGAAGTTGGTGTTCGAGGCAGGAAGAAACACAGAAGAGTAGACCACGGATGCTACAACAGCAGGGTGATAAAAGAACAGAGAGAAAAGAGAAGAGATGGGACAGGATGACGTAATTAAGAAACATACCTGAATACGGTGGAAAAATTGAATTAAAATAGACTTCAAATTCACCTCCACGTTCTACTTAGGTTTAATAAAGTCATCAAAAGGAGAGGAGAAGAAGAAGAAAAAGGAGAGAAAAAGAAGAAGGAGAGGAAGAGGAAGCAGATGGCAAACAAGAAGAAGATGGAAAAGGAGAAGAAGTCATTTATGAGATACATTATTAAGGTTACGATATTAAGAAAAATGCATTTTTGCGGCCGTCAGGTATGCTTAGCAGTTAACAATGTGTCGCAAAAATTAAACCGTCATCAATGTATTAAGGGAAAGACGATAAAAACATTGCAAAAAGTAGTAAACTCCTGAAAAAGATCTCGCATATTATTGAATTCGCTGGTCGATACTAGCGTATTGTAGCACCTAACAAAAACCCAATTTGTATCAGGATGATAACTAGGTGTATAATTTTTCTACAGAACATGATGGAAAATTGGTGGACCAACTGGTTAGAATCTGAAAGATCTCGAGGAACACCATGGCCGACCAGATAAAAAATAAGTTGAAAAGTACTCAAACACTCTTTGAAGAGAAAACTGAGTTTTGTTAAAAAGAAGAGGAAGAAACAAATTGGAAGGCCTTAAGAATTTCTAGCCACAAATCAACAGTCAAATCCCAAAATACTCAAAATTGACAATTCAAATTAATTTCTCCGAATCCAAGTGATTGGAATATTAACTTTTCGACTCAAAATCCTTCCCATGGTTGAGATGTTTCTGGGAGGAACCTTGAGGGCTAGTGTTCTGCACGGCTTAATATTGGGACCATTGTCGTTCATTTTATTTGTTAATGGTCTTTCACACTATGATGTATACGAACCACATCCACGATTTCTGTGTCTGCTTGTGGCGACGGCCTAGTCAACACTTTCTTACGACATTCTAAAATGGAGTAGAGCTGTTAACTGGGGTACAGTCTGCATCTGCTGAAAGCATATCCTTAGAATGATTTTGCTGTTGCGCATGTGGAATCTCCCTTTTTATAGGTCACTGTAGGTTCACTATCAATTTACATATACAAAGCAGTAATATATGCTAAAAGCAATCTCGAAGCATTTAGTTTGCTGGGGCACTCCTACTCTACCTGAAACTTAGACTTGATTTGTGTTTATAGGACAAATCGAAGGAAAAATCACAACAATTAACGATGCAAATTTTCTTTTCAAACTTTTGAAGAAGTTGGCTTCACCATTCGTGAAACATCAGGTGGATTGCCACGATCATAGCAATGCCTGCAAAATAGTTTCAAGTTTGATGACGAACGCGAGAGCCAACATTTACCTAAAATACCTAAAATACAAAGCTAGAGAATTTTTTCTCTAAATCCTAAATTCGTTTCCAGCATCCAGCTTGAAAATCATCTCCTTCCTACATGCAATCGCATCGGCATTCCCTAACCCTCGTTAGTCTCGGCCTAAATCAATATGGAACGAACGACTAATTCCTTAAACTGCTTCGAACGTTGGCGTGCAAGCAAGTTGCGAACGTTTTAAGTGCTTTAGTGTTTATTTTGGTCTGCGTAGAGCCGCCGGTTTCGTACGTTGTTGGACGACCACAACCGGCACGTGCGAGTTCCCACGATGCGCGCCCTTTCGAAGATGCTGCGGGTTTTATCGGCCCGCGCACGAATTATGACTGTTGACACTGTATTCGGTTTGCATGTATTTGGTGCCGGACCCGAACCGCTATTTTGATATCGCAAGGGGCGTATTATTCAAAGAAAAGTTTGTGCGCAGTCCAAGCGATAACCAAATATAGTACATTGGAAGGGAGCGATTGGATTCAAAGAAATTAACTTGAATTGGTTGTTTTGGGCTTTCAGTGTTAATGCTGTCTACTAGAAGTTCATACGACCTTCCAATTTTTTCCTTATTTTTAATAAAATGTTGTTTTTTAGTTAGTTAGTTATATTCAGTCTCTTAGGATGCGGTTTGAGTATCGAGTCCCGTTTTATGCGATAGGTCATGGGTTTCCTCGAGTTACATCTTTCATCCTTTAACTATTTTATCCATCAATTTCCGACCACATTCTATAGACAATTTTGTGATCATCCAAATACCAATTGGGATTGCGGGGGATGCTGCAATACGTTAGTATCAACTACTGAATTCAATAATATTTAAGATGTTTTTCGGACTACGGTGAGTTCCCAATATTTTAGTCATTTCTCCTTCATAGAAGGCGGTTGAATTTTCGCAACACATTATTAACTGCTAACCATACAATATCATCCCATGCATTTTCATTCATAACTAACTATTTCATGACGTCTTCTTCGTCATCATCTTCTTGCTTTAGTAATTTCTTTTTCAATAGTTGTTTAACATGTACAGTGTTGATGAAGTGCATGGAGATCTTTTACAATCAGGTGTAGTCAATCACGCATAAGTGCGCATGTTTCTGGGTGTTTATAGTTTTCTTCGCAATTTCAGGACGCTGTCTTGACTTTTTATTCCTTCTAATGACAATGTAGTATAAACTTTCTATCGCCGAAAAGCTTACTTTGAGCGGAATGAAAACATATTTCCTTAAATTCATCCATAAAAGGAAGTCAGGGGAAATAGTGTAATAAGCGAAGTCAAAAGCTGTAACTGGAGAAAGCACGAGGAAGTAAATAAATAATGAAGAATACGAGCCGGAAATGCTACTAATTTAAAAAATGCTCAAATCGGCTTGCATTAACTTCTTGACCATGATAAAGGCGATCATCAAAACTGGGTATCATTTCGGATAACGTGGTAGGAAGTAAGAATATTTCTTCTGGGATATGTTACTTTGACTATAGTATAAACATGACTTTTCAGATCTTCCTAGAAAAGAGCTTAAACGGATTTAAATCGGGTGGTGTAACCGGCTATCCAATTTTACCTCCTCTTCCTATCCATTTTCCAGAAAAAATAGTATTTGAAGAATTGAATGATTCCGTACCAGGCAACTGCATTGGGGAGGCGCACCTTCGTACTGAAAGCAAATACTTTTAAAGGTACCTGAAAAAGCTTCTCCTATACTTTGAATAATATTTTCTTGAAGGAACCTTAAACATTATAGGTCGGATGTCGCTGTCGCCAATAACGCCCACGCAAATATTACTGGGTACTCAGTAAACACAAAAGAGAAACTTTTATTCACCCATTTCTTTTTCAATTTATTTTCTTCTACACACATTGACTCACTTTTACCTCATATAATCTCGTAAATAGGTTTGACGCATAAATTCTAAATAATTCCATAGGTATCAACAACTCTAGAAGAGGAATATCATGTGCATTTCTACTTGCTTACTGGTGGCATGAAAGGGAAAAAGTCCCGTTCGATACGTAGTAAGGTCAGATTCCGAGAGGATATCGATAAAATCGATGTTGTAACTACATACATACGAGGGCTATTTGTTTCCTTTACGTTCTGGTAGCTGGCAAAACAAATACAAGGAATAAGGAGAGTTTGTTTACGCACAAGAGTGACTCATACATGTGAACTGTTTCGAAACGTAGTCTCAACTAACTCATTCTTTGTCACGTGGCACTAGTTCTTGTATATCCTCCTCCTTCCATTTTGTTGCCTGTGTTCTTAACCAATCTGTCACACTGGCTTTCAACTCCTCGTTAGTGTTGAACCGTTGCATATCCAACCTTATTTTCATTTTGGTGAATAAATGGGAGTCGTTTGGTGTCAAGTCCGGGATCTAGGTAGGGTGGTTGAACAACTCCCATACGAATTACTTGAGAAGTACCTTTGTTGTTCTTGCTGTATAAGGGCGTGCATTGTCATTAAGGAAAACAACTCCAAACGACAACATGTCTTTCGTTTTGTTTTGTATTGCTCTCCGTAGACGTTCAAGGATGTGTGGTACGTCGCTGCAGTTGTTGTTTCAGGATACAATAACTCCATTAGCAAAAGTCCCAAAACGCAAATTGAATCCAAGCTTCGTCTCCTATTTGCTCCCAAACACGCTTCTTCTTCTTCTTCTTCATTGTAGCACTGCAAAAACCTTAAGGCAGAATCCATTCGCTGCAGTTTCTGAACGTTTGTGAGTTGATTGGAGACCCATTGTCCACAAAATTTCTTGTAGCCAAAGCGCACTGTAAAGATGTCATAAATTCATCAGATAATTTAGAAATTGTGAACCGGCGGCGATCTCGAACCACTTGTGTTAACTTTTTCGACAATGGTGACTATAGCTACGAACTTCCTTCCCTAGCCCCATTCATCATGGACGTCAGTTCGTGTTTCTGGAAAAATTCTATACCACCTTCGCACTGCACTATCACTCATAATGTTTTCCTCGTACACTACATACAATCTTCGATGAACTTCTACCATTCAGCGGGAGCTTCGATGATAGTAGCCAGGATGAAACAGCACTTATATGAAAACTATTCTATGTAATGGACGTCCCGGTTGAGGGGTGCAGACAGACTACTAAACATTACTGCGCAAGCGCCAAGTTACCATGGCGACTGAGTATTCATTGCCAACCTATCGGAACATGAAAAGAGAAGGCCTTCGTATTTTAAAAGGAAAGACAATTGCGGTACGTCTACTGTGAGTCTCAAGAAGGGCTCGATTGAATTTTACAAGGGTGGCATCATAAATAAGTTGTTATCTCTAATTCCAACAACCAAGACCTCTTTGTCCAAGAAGTAGTCAAGTTATTTCTAAAGTAACCATCTGATGTTCTTCGTCCTTGCTATATGAAACCAGCCTTTAGATGATACAATTACCATTTTTACCATATCAATTTGGATGTTTACAAATACATATTTCGACGACTAGAATATCATCCTCAGAGGAAATCGAGGTAAAAATGTAGGACGGATGTAAATTTTGATTTGTGTTTGAAGAAAAGCAACGTCCTCAAGGAGAAACTTGCTAAGTTCCCCACACTTTTCGGGACTTTTTGTATTTAAGTCGAACCGATATTTCTACAAACAACTTTCATCTAAACATAGCCATTTAATTCCAATGAACGCTCCGGTTAAATTCCGGCGACATCTGTGCGGGCAGCATTTAACTCCCAAGAACCGGATTTCTCCTCGAGATGTCAACAGCGGTACAGCGCACGAAACTTAGTTTGAAAGCGAAATTGTAATGAGATTAGGGGCGTTAATAAGAAAAAAATTTTTCACCCTCTCCCACAATTAAAGAAAAAAATAGGGGAATTAAGACAGGCACAAAAGAAATTATTTCATCGATTCCCCTCCACGTTTTCCATTTCTATGCACAACATCTAAGTCGAGGATGATAAAATGATAAATGGCACGTCATCGTGCTTCAATCATGAGCGATTACGGAAACTGACTCAGCCCTTTCGGTGATTAGCGCGCGCCCTCATCGTTCTATTCCCTATTTCCCCCTACGTGCGCCTTCTCCTCGTTCGTTCGCGTTGAATAAGACGGATAAGTGACAAAATCGGTACGTCATCTATCCTATTATGCGCTATTATCCCCCAACGTGCGTGCGGGGTGTCATCTGCGCGTCGCCGAAAAAATAGGATTAGTTCGAAATTTAGTCGAATTTTGTGGATTTCTTTGTATGCGAGTGCAACGTAGCAGCGATGACAAATGGGAGCCATCGCGCTCGAATATGCAAATTTTCTGCAGCGATGACGTTTTTCGGTGAACTTTCGCGGAAAATTTCCGATAAGCTCCGCGGTGACGTATAGCTTTCGTAATTGATGGATGTGTTGTTAATTACGCGCGCGGGAAAATTCCTCGTTGGAAAAGTCTGGTGGCGGTGGACTAAATGATGCGTTCCCTAAACGAACGTGCGTTTTTTGAAATTGAAGGATGAATTGGGAGGGATTTGGAGGAGCGGAAATCGTTAGTTCATATGGACGATAACCAGACGTTTTCAGAATTAATCCTAAGTTATTATAAAGCTTGTGGATCTAACAGGAATAATTTTGATTTTGATCTGATGATGGTATCATTTGTGTGTGTGGTTGATGGTGCGTTCTAATTTCAAATTGTGTTACGAAGTAACACACGCTTTACAAGATCAGAATTGGTGGAAATCACCGAATTTTCTCCATTCTCCGATGATAACGTTGATGTTGCCCTGGTCCCATTACCAAAACGGTACGTGCCAAAGAATTAATGAATCGGATGGGGGAAGATATCAGCACAATTTAATGCGAAAATGCAGTCAAGACACAAACGATGACGCCCCAGATTCTTAACTTTTACTTAACACAATCTCTGCTTACTTGTAGTTCAAGAGGTTTTACCTTCCACACTCCAAATTGCTCCCACAGTTTCTAATAACTTACTCCCTATTACCCGCGTAACCATCTTAATATGCTAATGAGTCCGTGCATTTTGTCTTTTAATCGAATCCCTCCTCGACTCGAACAATGTATTAATGGCTCTTGCGCGCCACACTGCTGCTGATTAGAAGAAGAAAATCGAATCGTTGCCCCCCAACCCAAGCTTCCCGCGCGCGTAAATATGGAACAATATTCATTTACATACATATTGGGCTCTTATTAGTCGGCGAAGAGGCGACATTAGATCAGAGTTTATCTCCTGAAACGAGCTTTTGAATCTGACACCTGCCTACATCGGCCGCCTTCGAATACGACGCTAATGTTTGCTTTTAACGAGAGCCGATAATGGCCGGCGTCGTTAGCGGATAACTTAGATAACTTATTGCTCGGTGTATTGCCGTCGCCGGTATAGACAAAACGCCGATCCGGCTGAGAGGAGTTGATAAGACGCGAGAGTAATTTGAATGGGTAAGAGGCGGTTAAAAGATGAAATTAGTTTCGTGTGGTGATCGGAAGCTTCGTTTATCGTCCGCGGTGTATTGGAGGAAACGAAAATTCGAAATACGGCGCGGCACGAAGCTGTGGGAAAAGCTGGTACGAAGCAACGGTTGGCAAATTAATTCGGAAAAGAAACAAAAATATACTATATTTTTCATTGGAAACTAGGACAAGGTCAAAATCGTCTACTCGATGCTGATGTGGAGAGGCAAGAGGAGAACGAAAAGATAGAGATAGAAGCGAACGGAAGAAGTAACACATCCCTCAATAAGTTCGTAGGATGACTAATAAAACAACAATATTTAGGCAAAATCCTTCTTTTGTAGAACGATTTATCTTTGGCCTCGAAATACTTTTTAGTTTTGCCAATCACGTTTTCATTTTCCTTTGCTTTCCCTGGAGCATTCTTTTTAGGTCTGCCAATAGGTAGTAGTTTCTAGGAGCCAAATTCGGGGGATACGGTGGACAGGGAAGCAATTCGAACTGCAATTCGTGCAATTTTGCCATTTTGTGCATTATTTTGGTAAAAGAGCAACTTTTTCTTCATTTGTGGCCATCTATTCGCAATTTCTTCCTTGAAGCGCACCAGTAACGCCATATAATATTCGCCATTGATGGCTCTTCCTTTCTCAAGGTAGTCGATGAATTAAATACCGTGCGCATCCCAAAATGCGGAGGCTAAAACCATATCAGCTGATATTTGCGCTTTTTTTGGTCGCTTTGGACGATTTTAATCCTTTGCTATCCACTCAGCTGACTATCCATCTGACTCTGGAGTGTAGTGATGGATCCGTGTTTCATCCTTTGTCACATATCGGATAAAACAATACTTTTTCTTCCGCCAAAACAGCTCCAAGCGCTGTTGTTTTTGATTGATTGTGAGCAAACGCGGCACCCATTTTGAACAGGCCCTCCTCACGCTCAAAGTTTCATGCAAAATGGTAAACACAGTGCCTTCTGATATCTTCAAGATGTCAGCTATCTCACGCAACTTCAATTTACGATCGGCCTAAACCATAGTTTTTACTTCTTTTATGTTTTCTTCTGACACAACTGCCGAATTTGGGCGACCAAAGTATTCAGCATCATCAGTGTTTGTCCAGCCGCGTTTAAAATCAACAAACCACTTGCTCACTCTTTGCCTCAATGAAGCAGAGTCCGAATAACAATTTTCAAGCAATTGCTTTGCTTCAACCGTATTTTTTCCCATTCGAAGCAATGGTTCATCTACATAGACAAGAAATTCAGATTTTTCAACTGTTTTAAAAAGTACAAAAGTAGGGTCACTGAAACCACTGTAACTTGTGAATTAAACGTCAGACTGTCACAAAATTTTGACACGTATCATTTGAAAGTTGGTACGTCCTAAAAATCATATCGATTTGTCAATAGTGGTGCCATCTACAGGTCATCCTACGAACTTATTGATGGATGTGATAGACAAAGATCAAGAAGGGCAGAATTAGATAAGGAAAAATCAAAGCGACAGACAGAACGGTATGGTGGTATTGTGTTTTTATCATCAAAACAATGACCTCAGTCTCTGTAATGTTTTGTTACAACTGTTATTACACCAAAGTAAGAATAATATACGAAAATCTTGAAAAATTGACCAATGACCATGGTAATTTGATCGTGCAAGGCTAGCATAACCATAACTGAAAATTGGAATGTCTCTTTCTAATCTTCGTTAGATTTCTACCTTTGAGTATCCTATCCTAATCTTAACCCTTATATCTTTTCGGCTGCCGGATAAAAAGAGAAGAAATATAGACAGTGAGGATTACACCACGAGGAAACAAAACAAAAGATGGAAAGGGAGGGAGTGGGAAGATACATTTAGAAAAGGAGAAAAAAACAACAGTAACCTCAAGCAACGAAAAGATGGTGTATTCATGAATCATGATTGGTACACTATTGGAGCATGGTATGGAGGTAAAACAAGACCAGAGAAGCCACCAGCAAGAACTAAGCGAACTAGAAAGACAGAAGAAAACATTTATGGAGGGAAACTAAAAAGATCAAAGAAAATATGAGGGATGCGGAAGCAAATATAAAGAGATTGGAGGAAAACCTTATTAAAAATAACTTCGTGATACCCGATCTGGAAAAAAACACCTTTGAGTAAAAGGCCCAAATGCGTTTAAAAGACGAGAACACTCTATAGATTTTTATAGCCGACCATCTTCTGAAATCTTAAGCTTTATACTGCGATTTCCTACATTCTATTCAAGCAAACTAAACTTTACTTGCTACAACTCGGGGGCTTCCGTTTCTATCTACTAGGATGAAGAATTATTCCCGAAAGGTACAGCCACATCATGTAAAATCTAGTAAATGCGTTTCTTTTCAGGTTGATGGCACGTATCTCTTCTTCGGCTAATTTTGGTATTTCCTAAACCCTCATGCAAGAGATTGGTTTAAAAAAGACAGCTATCTTCTGTCCCGGGCTATGAATAATTTGCTGTATAGAGGGAAGTAGTTTGCCTTTTGCATCAAGCTTTAGCGAATAGAGAGCTTGCACCTGCATAGTCGTTTTATTTCGCATAGTGTGTTGTTATATGTGTCCTTGTTCTGCTTCGTATTTCCGTTTAATAGGTCCTCCCTTACCTGGTTCTTTCCTCTTCGCATTCTTTCTCGTACGATCTCTTCTTCCGTACATTGATGGTTTAACAATTTTCAATTTTGCTCTCATCGCGGTATGATCCCTATCTGTATTTGATACTCGATAGCTTTTGTCACTCATTACTGTTATCATTTCTTTCCACTAGAAAAGATATGGTCGATATGATTTCCTGTAATTCTATTTGGTCCTGTTCACATTGGTTTATCCATCTCCTCCTGACGGAAGTATGATCCCACTCTTCCCCATTATTGTTTGTAGTTTCATGTTTGCTATAATTTTCCACTTGGCGTTTGTAGATGGTTTCTTTGCCCAGCTTAGCATTAAAATCTCCCATTACGATTTTTATATCGCACCTCGATATATTTTGATGCCTTCTTTCAAGTTTTCCATGTAATTCGTTTTCTTTCTTCTTCACTGTTGTCTTAGGGCGTAGGAATTAACTATTATTATCCTCCTGTGTTCAGTACGTACCACCAAGGTAAGGAGGACGTATTTCCAAAATTTGAAACGACGTGGCTGACTTTGATCGTTATAAATTTTCATTCGAGTAGATGGAAATGCCCCCTCTATAAGGGAAAGTTTAGTTTACATGGGTGACGCGGTGGGCATCAATACGCCAATAAAAGATGAGAATATATCATTTCTTAATAATATTGTGTCTCACGAACTTACTTTTGCACGATACGCCCCTGACGTTGCACGCGTTTGTCGAACCTTAGTGTTGAGGAGTTTACCGATGTGACAATCTGGTGGTATGATAAGCGAAGTGCGAAATATTTCCGGTATAGTTTAGGGCGTCATCTTAGTGCAAAGTAGTAATTTCGTGACATTTGAAACTTTGAAGTTCGAACAAGGGGCCAAGCGATCAAACGCTGACTTAGAAGATAGAAGTTGTATCTTAGGTGGAAAAAGCAAACAAAGTAAATTGTTCCCAAACCCAATTTGGTAAATTACGGTTTGAGGATGCTGTTCTCGTTGCAAACGAAACATGTGTCTCCGGATTTAAAGATGTGATAGTGTTGTGAGGCATTTACTGATGTCATACAGTGTCAACCATACCACACCACAGTCTTTGCAACCACCATCAATATGGTATCACTTGTTCTGAAAATCTTGATATTGACTAAACCCCCATACAAGAGACTGGTTCAAAAAAGAGAGGGATCCTGTGGGTCGGTCCGTCCTGATTAATTTATTGCACAGGGAGAAGTAGTTTTGATGCTCGTTGAGGATGTGTAGATTTCGGGAAGATGAGAATGAAGATGCGATAATAGGAGAAGAGAGAGATTTCAATTCTGCTGAAACTTGGAAGTATATTTCGTAGAAATAACGTGGGCGTCTCAGAAAAGCTTTTAAACGATATTTTAAAAAGCACACTACTTAGGTCGAAGTGAGGTATTTACTTTTGCTTCGTCATTTCCTTTCCGCACCGCGTGATCTCTCGCCGTTTCGCTTTCGCAATGACTTTTCATAATCCACGCTTCCCCCGGGCGAAACTAGACCTAGTTAGGAGACGCGTACTACTAATTCACATATCACAACCACACAAAAAACCAATTCGTCAAAGACAAACCCCACACACGTCCAAACCGTACGAGCGGGCCATTGTACCGCGCCGAGATCGCCGACGGATAAAGGCCCCGAAACAAAAACGCAGATTAAACAGCAGTTAAGGCCCCCCAATTCTCGGTAAATAATTAGCGTGTGCATATGTACGCATTGTGTTCGTATGTCTCCGATACGCAGGCCGTATCTGTCCGGTAAACCTACCAGTTTATTTCTGATTGTTGGTCTTTACCCACACACACGTTAAGTAGCTAGCTCTTTTCGGTCGTTCGGCTGACGCAGACGACCGGTGGAGAAAAAAGGAAAAGAAAAAAACGTAATTAAAGCATTAATTGGTTCGGTTATCAGTGATCTACCTCCCACATGTCGAACATTCTGTTATTTACAGGGCTACCTGCATGTGATGGCCGGTCGCGATATATCAAATAAAACAATGGGGCCATTTGGAAATCTCGTTCGGCCGACGAGCCTGATATCTGGTCGTCGTTCGTTCGAAAAATTCGCTCCCTTTCTCTTTCTCTCCCGTGCCGTGCGGTAAGCGCTGACGAAGTGGGTTTTCGGCCGGTTGTAGGTTTTGGTTGACGATAATTTTCGAGGTTTTTTGTTTCGCCCACCTTTTTTTGTTTGATATAGAGCATATTAATTTCGATTTCATCTATACATCGAGCGTTATCCGTATTACTCGACAATATATGTTGAAAGCGCAGGAGAGGGAATTGAAAATTCAGCGTGGGTATAGCGAGAGCTTCATCATATAACTGGGAATCTCTGGTGTAAACGACTTATTTCTTGATAAGTGGGTAAAATTTAAATTTTATTGCTGCTGTTACGGATAACAAGAAACGATTATAAATTTATAATTAGAAGCAACGCCCGCAAAAATATTACGGATTGCAATTCGTGTCAAATATTACGGACGCGATGAACAATAAATTGGAAATTAATTCCGGCCAACAAACACAAAATTGCAAATTTAATAAAATTAATGCGCGTAAACGGTTTCGAACGAATAGCTTTTAAAATATGCATAATACATCCAGTCCGATAAGGAAAATAGTGAATCGCGCTGTGCCCTACGTGTTTGAACAGGTAAATATGGTCTTAGAAGGAAGATACCTGGGATCACGGTTGAGGGTTGTTTCTTTCCAGCTCGTGGTGATTATCACACTTGGCAACAAAATTTTAAAAAGTTCCTGCTCCTGAGAACAAACTACAGATTTTCTATGTCTAAGAAAAAGCTGAATTGGCAAAGGTTTCTTTGGTCATGTGTACCCAAAATACGTAGAATCCTCAATGTATATGTGTAAATATCATAATACATATTGAAAATACAATCTGCTTTGAATTTTCGGTTTCTTTTAAGCTCTTGTTTGTAATCGACCTTGGGAAAGTGTTCGCCATACTCATGGTTGACCCGCCCGCAGTGATCAGGGAATAAATTTCAGTAGGAGTCAAGGAAGTGCATCGTCAACAACATAACGAAACCGACTTCATGTAACAAAGCCAACATATCTTCAACCAGTTCCTCGCAGTTTTCGGCTTTTTTATCCACCAGGAAATTTGCTACCATTTGATAGAACGTATCAAAATTCTATTTTTTATGCTCTGAAGAACTTTCCCAAACTTGAGAGATATTTAATACAAGGCCTTGCAAGAAACGCCCTCTTTAATTTTGGCTTCACTGAGACGCCTTTATCAAGGTTTTGATAAGGTTGAGCCTGATTCGTAAAGGAAACATGATGATTTTGTGCCGCTCTACTAATGGTGGGTGCTGAACATTTGTTTTTCTAGGCTTAAAGGATTGAATGGCAACTTTTCTCGATGTAGCGCAAATCTACTATCTCACAAACAAGGAAAACAGCAGCATGGAAACCCATCAAAAGACTTTCAGGTCAGCACAGATCGTCCAGCCATACTTGCAGTTGTTAACTCTTTCATTTGCAATTCCGAGTTCTTGTAGTAGGCAATCAATGCCCCAGCAGACCTAAGGCTCTTCCCCTTTTTAAGGAAAAATTGACAAAACTGATGGCAAGTGCGAAATGGAGTCACTCGGACCTGGCTTTGTGAAGATTTCACTGACGTTTCGAGTATTTCCACCTTGCTTTCGTCAATAATCTTTTCGTTGATTTTGGTGTTGTTTACATATCGCTTGCCAATCAACCTCCTTTCGTTCTTTTCTCAACAACTACGCTTCCCAATTCCAAAGGTCACTACATTTTTCTTTTGTCTTGTAGGTAACTAGATATGTTGACTATTTTTTAATAGATACCACAACCAATCATCACTGATATAAAGTTATCACAGAGTCTAAATTGTTGATGCACCTGTGTCCTTGAGATGGAAACTCGGCAATTAAATTCTTGTTATATCCAGTGGTGATTAGGACTTTTCGTAACTGAAAGTGTTGAATATATGTGTCTACATGTTTATATTGCGTTCTATCTTTTAATCGATGCTTCTTATGATGAATCATATTTTTCTAGTTACATATTTTCCTGCCACTAAACGTCATTGACTCGACTTAAATAAAGAGGCTAACACCCCCAGGGTAACTAAGTCTTTAAAAGGTGGCGTGCGAGTTATGGAAAAAGTGCAAATAGAACCCAAAATTAAATAAAATGTCACTTGAACATGAACGTCCATGATACTCAAACCCAACATTTAATGTAAATTCTGATGTTTTTGATTGTAATAAATGATGGACTATTTAGAAATGATAATGGCAATTAATTAAATGAGTAATATTATAGAAGATATAGTAATATTACACTATGTTAATGATATAATCCTCTTATAGGCCTCATAGCAAAAGGCGAAAGAACCGCGAACGAAAATGCTGTAACATACAGCGCATGTTTGGGAACATTTCATTCGAAGGAAAACGGAGAAAAGAGTAGGACCGTGATTGTAAGTAGAGAAAATCGTAACAGGTGGTGCTTCAGATACTTGGGGACGATTATGACTGAGTGAATGGAAGATTCGATAAAGGGGTAAAAAGAAGAAACAGAGCAGCAGGAAAACTATTTGATAGCATTAACAATATTTTCTGAAATAAGAAAAAGAGGTGTCCCAGGGAACCATAATCGGAATCTTCAAACAGATGGCGGTCCCAATACTCACTTATGGTTCGGAAGTTTGGCCAACAATAGAAAAGTATAAACTGAAAATACGATGTGCGGAAACGAGGTTCCTAAGAAGGACAGATGACGAAATGAAAATGTATAAAGCGAGAAATAGTACAATCAGAGGAGACTGGGAAATGGAGGTCGTACAGGACAGAATAGATGGAGGACAGCTGATGTGATTTCGGGCATGCAATGAGGATGGGAAGAAACAAGATGGGCAGAAGGATGTTTGAAGCCAGACCAATCAAACGAAAACAGAGAGGAAGACCTTGAAAGACCTTAGACGGAGGAAGTGAGGAAACAGCCGAGACAAGAAACATAAGCCGGAAGGAGATTGGAAGGCGGGTACAGGATAGAAAAGTATGGAGAACAACGCGAAAAAGA
This sequence comes from Chrysina gloriosa, assembly GCA_038088585.1. Classification (NCBI taxonomy): domain Eukaryota; kingdom Metazoa; phylum Arthropoda; class Insecta; order Coleoptera; family Scarabaeidae; genus Chrysina; species Chrysina gloriosa. Next base: position 5,536,965 of record CM076094.1, on the reverse strand, counting down.
ATCCCGACATAGCAACTTAACTCCAACATACCCGATACCCGAAAGGGTATAAGGGTTAGAAATAGGATAGCATTTATTGTGCAACGAAGCATACCATATTACAAAGAAAAAATACAAAGGAGACGTAACGATACACGTAACACAGACTTGTTACAGTGCTTGAATGCAGGGTAAAATATCAATTACTTTCTTACACCCCGAACGGAGATAAAATCCATCAACATCACCCCATAGTCTCATACGTACTAAGTAAGTAACCAGATACACACACCACAACAGACACTGTTAGCTCAATAAGAAAGAACAAGCCGCCACGTAACGAGATATAAGTTAGCTGCGTCAATAAGGGCGGAATCGCACGGATACCGAACGAGACGACGACGACGGGGCTCTTCGCGTAAAAGGGGGAGATATCCGCACAAAGAACCCTACCGTCGACCTCCTTGATACACGACCGTGTTACGCCGTCTGAATCCTAGATAGGATCAGCCTTTGAGTTTCTCATTTTGTCCCGTCTCCTAATACAATTTGCCCAGTCGAAAGTTCCTTGAAGTTGGCGTTCTTCGGGCGAGGGCGGGAGCATCCCGTCCGTCCGTCCGTCCGTTCGTTCGCCTTTCGGACCGAATCGCGTCTAATACCATTAAAAAGAAACCTATTTAATTTAATTCCGTCTTGCTCGTCGCGCGGACGTGATAAGCGAGCGTCGGAAACAATGTTTCTCGTCTTCCCTTCCCTTTAGGGATTATTAATTTTATGTATTCTCCTTTTTCCCGCTTCTTTTCCTTTTTTGTTTTTTCTTTCTTTCGGGAGAGCGAAGAAATTATTTTAAAGAAGCGGAGTATTACGGTTCGGCAACGCTTCGAGGCCGGTTTATCTTGCGTCGACGGATGTTGATAGGATCGAGCGAAGCTCGCCTTGAGTCGAAAGGATTTGGAGAATGTACTCGGAGTGATTGCCTAAGGACGATATAAAGGAAAACTAAAAGAAAATGAAGAATAAATACGGGGTTTTTCTTTAATTCTCAGAATTAAGCATGACGCTTTTACTTCTACGCAATGATCGAAAAGGATCAAGAGGTGAGGATTACCTCAGTCCCTAAGTTGTAACTATCTACTTTTTGATTTTCATATTGGCAATGTCCTATATCTAGTCGCTGATGTTTTAAGCTAAGATTTCCCAACCGGTGGGGCGTGTCTCTCTGGGTGGAGGGGGGACAAAGAGTTCGCCTCCAAATGCGTTTGGACCTTCGAAAGAAAAATTCATTGTACGTCTCAAATCTACTCTAATAATTAATTGGGTAGCTATTAACGTTTGGCAAATTTTGACAAGTCTCAACTTGCAGCGCTTCACCAGCACTTCCTGCTCTGCCCGCCATTGACTTTGTACTGTAGACAATAAACTAAAATGTAGGGGACTCTTTGGAAACGACCTAATAAATTAGGTACGTTAATGAGCAGTTAACCGTGCAAAAGCCGCAATTGCGGTTTGCGATTGACAAAGCTTAAATTTCCTCACAGATTATTGGCATATGCAAACTGTGCTTAGTTCATAAGCTCTTGCACGGTTACTTGTCAATAGCCTATTAACGAACCTAATTTATTACTTCGTTTATAGAGAGTCCTCCACATTTTATTTAATTAAAATTTTGGCTCTCGAAAATTGTTCCCTATTTAATGTACACAATTTCACAAAAATCACAACGATTTGTTCTTAATACACAGCAGCTTTCATTCTTATTAAAAAGACCAGTTTGTATACTACTTTTTAAATTCTTATTTGCATTATGCGACGAATATGTACAAAATAAAACAATAACTTTGATTGAGTTTACTAAATTTGTTGTAACTGACGACAATTATTTCGCCACATAGTGGTATCTTCAAGCAGAAGAATGAACGCACAAGAACGAGCAAGAACATCATTTTAATACATTACTGTGTAAATAAATTAGGCCAATCAAAGTAAGAAAAATGTAAAAGATGTAGAATTTAACTATCAATTGAAAGAACTTGGGCAGCTCTCAAAAAAAAAAAACTATGTAATAGCCTGCACTGCATAAACAAATTACATATGTCAACAAATATTACGAATTTTGCTTTATTAATCATAGACTGCAACCGGTAGATCTTCAAAATTTATTCGAAATGTTGGTGTCTTAGTGTCTTCGAAAAACGAAACAAAAAATTACTCAAGAAGTCCCCATGTTAGTCCTGACAAGTTGAAATGCTAGGAGACGTTGTATAGACTAAATCGGCGTTTCTCAACGTGTGGTATGCTGCTTATCAATTGGGGATGCGCGGAATGATAATGATGGAAAACATCATTGAAAAAGCCAAGATATAATTGCCTCAATCTTTGAGTAGTGATTCCATGATCGCCAATCGCCTTGAAAGACATTTGAGCCAACAACATCCTACTATGATATCGAAATCGAAAGCATTTTTTCTTCCTAATCAGAAACACTGGAGTGTATGAGATTGAATAAGTCAGAAAGTTTAGTTACAAAGGTGTGTGGCTGCATCTCAAAGCTTCGCATGGAATAATATCTTTTGGGAGCTTTTGGATCAGCTGAACTTGAAACTTCAGGGCAAAAGACGGGACTTTGACTAGTAACTACGATCACAATCAGGCTTTTATATGAAAGCTTCAACTTTGGACTCAAGAGTTGATCGCTGAAAATGTATTATCATTTTCGCGACTACACGAAACAATTAAAAATCTAAGCCTGGACGAGGTGTTTGAAAACTGGTATAGAATATCATTTGCAAGCATCGGAACACGAATTTGACCGATATTATAGCGACATTAATTCGGAATCACCAATACAACCCATGACTAAAAATGCATTTCTGGTCGACGACCATGGTTACCACAAGAAGCTCAGGAAGGATTTCAAGAAATGAAGGCCGATTTGACCATAAAGGGTGACTTCCACCTCCTGATATTGGAGAAGTTTTAGATAGAACGTTTCCTTTTTAATCCAAAAGATGCCTCTCTTGCTTTGCAAATACTTGTACCGCTTTCCTCGACTTACCAAAAGCTGAAAAAATGACTCACATAAGCTTTTTCAGCTTTGCTGTCGATAGCGCCGTGGCGATAACTGAAAGATATATAACACCACTGTAAATTCCCTCAGAAAATTGATTTCTTTTATTACCCCAATAGAAGCTTTGAACCTTCTAGAATATGGGACAAAATGTGTAATACCTACAACAATTTTTTTGAAATTTCGAGTTTTTCCTACGTGCGTCGGATATCTCCGAAACTACTACCAGCGTCGAATAAATACTTGTTTGGAAGGTACAGCCTGGTGTCTTATAATTTCTAACTTCTCTAATCCACCAACAGATGTCGTTAGAAAATGTTTATGTTCAGTTAGAAGCATTTCCGTGTTTAGTTCCGAAGTGGAAAATACGTTATTGCAACGTCAGTATCTATACAATGGGACAAGTTTTTGAAGCCATCAAACCGAGTTGTGGGGAGCTGAACCGATATGAGTTGCTGTATTAAACGTTTGTTTGGGAAGTTACACGTAAAATACCAACGGAAGTTTCAATGCCGCTGTTTGGATCTTGGCTCCAAAAACTTGCTCAAGTGGCAAAAATGTCTCAAATATAGCGACTGATATTGCTGTGTGCAATTTAAGTGATGGTCTGACAAATATTCTACGAACCATCAAAGTTTTGGGGATTGTTACTGGCGTCCAATTATATAATTTTTGTCTTGAGTTCGATGCTACACGAATCAAGCATGTTGAACGTCTTTGACGGGTGCGCCAAAAGAGGCACGTTCCAGCATACAATTTTCGGGAAAGAGAATGAGGAAGAATATTTAAATATGGAAGGGCAGCTCTACAGTCCTGGGATAACAAATTAATGATAAAAACAATTAAGCAGTCAAATTTTTAATTCGTTTCATGTCTATAACACGTTTTAAAGCTTTAAAATGTCAAAGAAATGCTCTCTTTTAGGCTGCTACAGTGGTGTAATTGTAATTGAGAAATAAATGTCGTTAAAATGATGATTTAAAAGAAAATTAAAGGGGTACATGAAAATATTTATTGCAGTCCGAGGAGGTTTGACGCGAAAAAGGTTGGCAAACCCTGTTCTAAGTTATTCATCATCTACACAAAAACTAAATCCCAAAATTCGTATTCCTATATATACTTATATCTTTCCCTTTTCGAAAGTGTTATCAAATAATAATCCAATATCCGAAATCTTTCCTATATTTCGAGAATATTTGTATTTTCCTTCGAAACGTAACGAGACCGTCACAAACGCGATTATGATGCGCCAACATCAATGTTTGATGGAGTCGAAAAATCCTCGCCGAAAATATGCGCCTTATATAAACAACACAACTTTCAACCGGCTTTCCGCCTCTTCGACGTAAGAAAAAGAATTCCGTTTACGGTGTCGGAGGCGGCGCGAAAAGCCCACGTCGAACAGAAAATTTCATACCGCGGCGTCTAGCAAATAGGATTTCAAAACAGACGTATTAGACTCGAGATTCGATTGACAGGACCAAATCCGCCTCTAAATAAATTTCGTTCCAATTCGGCGAGAAAGAGGCGCCCGCCGCCAGAGGGCGGAAGGATGAAAGTCGAAAGATGAAAGAAGAAAGGGGAAAACGGTCGCTTTCCTCGTCCCCGGATATATCCTTAATTTCGCCTTTTTTATATAGGGCTTGTTGCTTCGACGATGGCAATGGCCGGCTCGCAGACGGACGAGGTAACGAGGCGTGCAATCTTCGGCGAACAGGACGCGTTCACGGCTTATTAGATCATGACGGATGAAGTTTATATATTGTCCTTTCGGGTTATGACATCAAGTGTCTGGCACCGGCCGGATAGCGGTGCGATTTATGCGTTAATTTGCTCCCGAAGCCCGGGATATACGGGACGATCCCGTTTCGAACGGTCGACGGTCGCTCCCTCGGTCCGGATCGTAATCTCGCTTAATGTTTTCGAATGAAAATCGTAAATATGGTTAATTGGGCGTGGGAAATCTTCTACTGCGTATATGGAAAACCGGGAGTAATAAACGGCGATGGAACGGAATTAATGCGCCGACGAAGATTAATTTTTGCGACTCAAATGGGACGGAATAGTTCTCGGTAACAAAAGAAGGGAATGTATGGCAGTAATAATTCATTTGTTTCAAAGTTGTCTACGGTTTGTGCTAGTAACGATTTCTTGCCCCTCTCTCGCCTACGTTTCGTTCTTCATAGGAGCAGGCGCTTTAAAGTAGAGCACAATAAGCTTAAAAAGGAGCAAAGATTGCAAAATTATTTCTGGGAAGTATTCGATAACCATCTACATATTTCAAAGCAAAACAGACAAATCGATAAAGGAGCGACTTTTCAAGAATGCAGGGTATTCTACAGTAGGCATTTGAAACTTCTTAATCTATCGTTCTGAATTGGGAATTAGGGGAGGAACAAGTCCCGCGAAGTTGGCAACCGAATTTGTGAAAATATAATAATTTATCGGAGTTCCTGGTAGATATGAAACAGTTCTAGAGTACTGTGCGAAAAATTTCAAGAATTCTGCAAAATTGCGCGAAAAATTGAAAATACCGAGAATGGACGTAGCAACGTATATCTTTGCAATTTTCAACTTTACAAAGAAAGTTATTACGATTCTCGATAGAACTCTTAGGGTTCTAACGAGAACTACGATCAGAATTGTTGCGCGATTTTCTTTATTTCTTCATCCAGAACTATGGGTCCCACACTATTGCAAATATCTTTCAAATCATGGTTTTAATAAAAAAATGTTCTAAGGGTCATCGATAGAACTCCTAGGGCGCTATTCAGATCCGCCAATAGCACTCTTTTTGCGATTTTCAAAATTATTTTTCTTGCAAAATTAAAATTTTTGCAGAAATTTTGATTAGAGAAAGATTGGTTAGGAATTTTCCGCAAACTGTTCTACAACCATTTCATTAATTCTATAAGTGAGTAAAAGTAAACAATTTACAAAGAAAAAGTATTTCATTTCGAAACCGATGGTAAATAAGTTGAAGTTGAATTTGAAGTAAATTCGAATCCGTATAAAAAGAGCGCCCTCTGATGGGGAGACGCAAATACGGCACATTTTGCTCCTTCGATGCGTATGCGTTTGTGTGCGAGAAAGAACTAAGGAAAGGAGTAAGATAGAAAAGCGTCTATTTGACGATTTCAAGCGTCTCACTTTTTCGTAGTTAACTCTCTCCGCAGGATCGCCTTAAAAGAGCTTTGCTCTAAAAATCGCGCAACAGTTCTGATCGCAGTTCCCGCTAGAACCCTAAGAGTTCTATCGAAAATCCTAATAATATTTTTTTATAAAGTTGAAAATTGACAAGATATTCGAGGAAATAAAGCTCGTCTATATTTATAGTGAAAAAAAAAAAACAACGCAAGAGTTCTGATCGCAGTTCCCACTAGAACCCTAAGAGTTCCATCGAAAATCCTAATTACATTTTTTTTTTGTAAAGTTGAAAATTGAAAAGATATTCGTTGCTACGTTCATTTTTCGGTATTTTCAATTTTGTCGAGCAATTTTGCAGAACTCTTGAAATTTTTCCGGAAAGAACTCTAGAACTGTTTCATACCATACCAGGAACTCCGATGAATTATTATATTTTCACAAATTCGATTGCCAACTTCATCGGACTGGGGAATATACACGAAATCAGTTTGTTTGAATCCACTAAATATATTGTAACGTGCTCCGGGGTAATTTGGCCCGAGGTTATTCATGTCCATATTTGTAGAAATTATGTTATTTGGCTTGCACACCTTCGTCTTCTTTGTTTCTCTCTAGAATAACAAACATTACTTGATTTGGAGCCATTTCGTAATTGTCAGAGGTTCACCAATTGAAATTTTCTCAAACAACGTCGTGTATTCGAAAACAAAACCGGGCTTCCACCATTTCTTGGCAAGTACCTGTTTGTTGATTACTATTTCGGCAGAAACATAATGAATGATTTTATCCATAAATATGCAAATTACTACTCCTAAGCTTGTTGCTATTTGTCTGGCAGGAGTGGTCCAGTGGGTTCAGAAGGACCCAACTACTCCGAGAAGCCCAATAATATATAAGAGGATGAAAGCTACATGTCCTTTTTTTGCATTAGACATTCTCAGACAATGAAATTGAAAAAGACCGACCAAGAATCCAACATTAAGGAGTTTGACATCGTACGGAGACTTCCACAACCGGTAACATATTTAATAATATGATTGGTTTTGCAGCCGGCCTGAGTGATCCACTAAATTTTCTTTAATGTATAAGGACTCAAACAATAATTGTTTAAGCTCCATTTTTTTAAGTATAAAATTACGTAATTTGTTGTTATGTAATTTCTTTGTTGTGATGATTGTGATTTCTTTGGATTTTTGTAATTTCTTGGTATACATGACACGATTCTTTAAATAAATGTATAAATGTATTACTTTTTCTTATTATTTGGATTTTCTTGCCCTTTCTTCAAACGCAATTCAATTAGGGTTATACTGAATATTAGGTCTGTCGCACCACGCCCGGGTTCAAATTCACATTGATTGTCATTAAGTGTCCCTTCAATCTTTTTTTAATTGCTTCGTATACTTTGCTGGCAGTTAACAATGATGATATTCCTCTCTTGTTGGTACACACTTGTGCCTCACCTTTCTTGTAGATCGGTAATATTGTGACAAGCGTCCTATCCCTTGGTATTCGGCCGTCGTCCCAGAAAGTCCCTGTTATTCTATAGAAAAGTTCCAAGCCTTCACCTTCTAGACTTTTAACTAATTCGTCCATAATATTGTCATGACCAGCAGCTTTGCCCTTTTTTAGTTTTGGTAATAATAATAATAATAACAATATCAATAATAATAATACCTTTATTATATTATAAGTCAAACCAAATATAAAGAAACTGTGTATATCTATAAATATGCAACATATAATCACTTATGATTGTAAAAGACAATTTCACACGTTTATCTTGTATACGAACAAATCGAACCAGTTATTAAATATTAGAACTAATTCTTTTTAAAGTCGTCAATGCAATAAAATGTTTTAGTGATAAGATAGTCTTTAGGTTTTATTTTAACATTATTTAGTGGTAAGTTTCTTAAATCTAAAGGTACATTACTATAAATTTTCAGGCATGCATATAAACCACTTCTATATATGTTTGCTAAGTGTGGCTGAAATAGGTGACCTCGAACTGTACCTCTGGTAGTATGACTATGTTCTAATTTGTAGTGTTCAAAAAATCGGATGTATGTTGGAATTCCCCCTAGGATATCCCATTATCGTAGTTCATTATTCTACTTCTTTCTAGTTCAGTTCTTCCTCTCCCATTTGGATCTCCGCTTAGAACCTGCATAAAATGCTGTTGCCATCTGTGACCTATGATTTGCGTATTAGTCAGCAGCAAATTCCCTGTACCATCTTTTATACCTTTTGTCCCCGTTATTCCCCCCCTCCCCCAGTTTTCAAGCGTTTTATAGAGCAATTTTGCATTTCGTTTTGCTGTCCTTTCCATTTTGTTTCCAAAATTCCTTCGATTGACGAATTTTTACTTTTTTTTAATCCTTTATTTATTTAAATTTTCCTTTGCTCTTTGTATCTCGTGTAATCTTCATTATTCTTATTATTTAAGTAATTTTTTGTTTATTACTTATGCTTTTATATGATTATCCCTTTTGTCGCTCCACGTACCACCTTTCCTGTTTCCTGATAACTCCCTTTGCAAGTCTTCCATAATGACTCTAGGTTCCTCCCTTCTCTCCAATTTGTTTTCACAATCTTTCCTCATTCATCCCTTTGCAGTAGGTAGCTCATTTTGACGTTTACTACCTTCAATTTTTCCCACTTTGATACTTCTTTATTTATAATATTCTTTGGTATCTTCGTAAATTAAATGTCCTTCCCGATTATCAGTTTTTAATTTTATTTCCGCAAGTAAGTAGTCTGACCCTACTTCGTAACCTCTCTTAACACGTATGTAGGTTCACTATTCCCTTCATATGTTGGGATTTAACTAAAACCAAATCTATGATTGATTGCTCATTCCTGGAATCTCCCATTCGTGTATATTGATGGATTTTCTTATGTTTAGAAAACGTATTACCTACTCGCACATCATTCATAACACAAGAATAAATTATTTTTTGCCCATTTACATTCTTGGTATTTTCTCCGTATGGCCCAATGGGGTAGTCCTTTCTATTAATTGTAGCTACACGACCGTTAAGATTACTTAGTATCATGACTTTTTGGCTCGCTAAATCCATCGTGATGTGTTCTAAATATGCCTTTTAGTTTGTTATTTTCTTTGGCACTTCTTGTGAGACGTTTGTGAAGTATTGTATTTTAGTGCATTTTTGCTTTTGTTTTTTTTTTTTTGTTTACAAGCTCTTCCTTAATGACTTTTGCAATAAAAATGCTTTTCGTCGTGTCAGCCTGCCTTTGAAAGAGATCCTGGTTACGACCCTAAGCAATATGATTATCAATTTACTCTCTTTTACCATACTAAATGGTAAAACAGAGCAAAGTCCAGTTCACCTCCAATTCTCCAATTCTTCTCTCATTCTAACTCATTGTTCCGTTACCTACGGCAATTTCTTGCAATATCCGCCGTTATTATAAAAGAAAACCCTAAAAACTTCCCCGCTATTTCATTTTACACAAAAACCTATCAACACGCCAGTTTTGTAACACCATTCACGCCCGTCGCTTTCCAAAGTATTACGTACGTAACGAAATTTTACGCTAAAAACCGCAAACTCCGTTCCGCTTACCTCCGGCGTATATTGCCGCGTACGAAATGCATCGGTTTCGATTCATTTTTATCGTCGTGCACCTACTGCTCTCGTTACAATCTCGACCTCACGTTGAGTGAAAGTCGTACACCGTCGCGGACCGGTTCTCGGACCGATTTACGGCGACTCGAAGAGCTGCACGATAGCGACGTATTCGAATCAGAAGAGGAAGGTGGACACGTCTCTTTAACGGACTTCTCTCACGTACTTACCGTACGTCTGTCGTTCTATTATCCTCGACGGTACGAAACATCTACGGCACGACCGTTCGTCGGCGAAAAAATCGACGAAGCGGCAGGTGAAAATATAGATATGGCTCGCAAAAGCGGTATCGCATCGCGATGTCCTCGTTTATTCTCCTCTAATGGTTTCTGATTATTATTTAATTGTTTATTGTCGCCGTTGCGGTCCGCTTCGCGAATGAATTAAACGATCCGATCGCTAATCAATTTATCTTCGGAATTTAATCGTCGGTTTTGTGAGAGAGCCGCTACCAGCGCGCGTAAAAAACGAATGAACGTATATGCTGGTCGACGAAAAAGTTTCGTTAACGATTTACACACAGGGAAAAATGCACGAAGTCGAGGACTTTTTGCGATATAGCAATCTCTAGGCTAGTCTTATAATTCCTACAACTATTCTAAAGCAGTGCCTCCTTTTTGAAAGAATGACTCCTTCTTGACACAAATATCACATCGGTAAACCCCTCACCACACAATTGTTTATAATAAAATCGGTGACACGTGTTTCGCTAGCTCACCGAAGTTCGGTTTATACGGTTGTTGAAGATGCTTGCCTCGAGCTAGCGAAACACGTGTCACCGATTTTATTATAAACAATTGTGTGGTGAAGAGTTTACCGATGTGATATTTGTGTCAATAAATTACACCACAGTCCTTGCAATCACCCTTATTAACGACTCCTTCTTGGTAAAAATCATCATCATCATCATCAAGCCTTTCAGCCCTTTGGGTTATGGCTAAAGTCTTATGACGCTTTTAAAATTCTATTTGATGAAGTGACCCAATCCTTTTGTTCCCTGCGATTTAAAGTGTGCTATAAGACCTAGCGGTCTGTGTTATTTCTCTCAGTTCTTTCCTGTCTTCTGGTTTTGATCCTCAGTCGCTTATCTTTATCGCCTTTGCGTCTTCCTCCACGGCATCTTTTCATCTTTGCCCTGATCGACCACTATCTCTGGGCTACATAGGAATCCAGTCGGCTATTCTTTTATCATAACCGTTGGTTTCCTTCTAACGATGTGGCCTACCCATTGGTGCTGCTTTATCTTTCTATGGAATTGTCTTGTATTATGGAATCGGCTTGAATGTCCTATCTTTTCCAGGTTTGCATTTATCCACTCATTTCTCTTGCTTTTCTATATCGCGTTTGCTTTGTTTCTCTCCGTTTCCGGTCCATTTCGGCCACATTCTTTCGTTTTCTTGCCTTCTCACATACTTTGTCTCCGCTTTTTGATTTGTTGTTTCGAGTGTCTTTTCCCCTCTTTTGGTTATATTCTTCTTCAGCTCTTTCCAAGACTGTCTATTTCTTGTATGCCTATTGTTGCACGTTGTAGGGTGTTTGTAATTGTTTCTCTTAAGTTTGGCCTTGGTTCTTCGTTTTTTTAATAAATCCACGTCCCATTTCTTTGTGTTCTTATTTCCTCAGTATCGGTGCTTCTTGTTTATGCCTTGTTTCGTTTCAACCACCAGCTAACGCTCCGTTTCTGCTAGTGCTCCCCTAAATGTTCTCGTGTCTGTGATTCCCTTTCTTATGCCCTTCGTTGCTCTTATGTAGCCTACTTGATTTTCCGTTGGTCTTAATGGTTGTCTTCATGTAACCGTGTGCTTCCTTGGATATTCAAATTTGGTTGATGGGAAAGTCTTGTCTAACATTCTTGCTAGCTGACTCAGTCTGTGCCCATCACCATTGGTGCGTTCATGAATTGTTCCTTTTTCAATTTCTGCCACTTCTTCCAAACGTGGTTCTTGTTCTATCTGAGCATTAGCATACCCTAATCGTTCTTTGATACTTTTTCACATATTCTTAGATTATCATAGAACAGTTGTTTTGCAGTTTCTTCTGCGACTGCAGAGTGTGGGTATAAATGTAATAATCGAGATGTTATTAATCTGCATTTTCAGTCTAAGTACGGCCAATCGTCCGTCCACCGGCTTAAATTGCATTAGGTGATTTACCCACTCATTCCCTACATGAAACCCCACTCCCTTGTTTCCTCCTACCTCTTTCCCGTTGTACACAAATATGAGCATGTCTTTTGTTATTTCACCTGAACCTTTCCATCTAATTTCTTGTACCGCTGCTATATCGATATCGTCCTTGTGTAACTCTCTCCCAGTCCCTTCCATTTTCCCTGATCGTAGCACAGTTTGAATATTCCACGTTGCTACCATTACCTGCGCTTTGGTAATATTCTGCGTCCTTTTCTTCCTGCTTCGCATATGTTTGTTTCGGTTCGTTGTATGTATGTTTTTCCCAATCATTATCCCTATCCATAGTCATTGTCGTTTCCATTTCATCCCGAGTCTTCTCACTCTCTAGTTTTCTTTTATTCGTGCAGTTTTTGTGATTTTTCCAATTCGTCCCGTCTTGTCCCACCTCGCCCTCACCCTCCTTCCTTTCTTGGGAGTTCGTTAGCTTACAGTTTTTCTGCTTTCCTTCTGTTCTCCGCCTGTATTACCTCTTTTAAAGTCTTCTGCTGTGTGGATTTCGCCGTTTACTACTAACCTGTCATATGTAATTTTACCACCATATCCCTCCTTTCGTGCTCTTTTTAGGTGCGGAATTAACGTTCTGTTTGCCTATTGAACGTCCTTTGAGAAATCTTCCGAGATTCATATTTTGGTGTCTTTAATTTTTTTGCCCCTTTTATGGTCTCTGCCTTCTTTTGTGTTGATGTAAATTCAATTAGAATTGTCTGGCATTTCTTCGTCTGCCAGTTTTCTTCCTAATCCCATAAATTTGACGTACCTCAGTTTTTACCTTCTATTTGCGGTCCGTAACACAATTTTATTTGTAGAAAATAAAACAACACGAGCAAGTAAATTTAAAGTAAAGAATGTGTTTGTTACTCGTGCCATCTCAGGTAGCGCAAGTTCTTTCTTCTTTATTTTCAGAAAGTTTCAGCATGTTCAACCAAGGGCACTATAATCCTAGATCTTTCTAGAACCATTCGTTCGCGTGAGTGCGTAGGAAGTCGCGACCAGCATATTGGGAATCGCTGAACTACAGCATCGTCCAGTTTAGAGCTCCAAACTATAATGATCAAAAATTCAAAGTCAAGTATAGTGAATGAAGGATTCAAACTCGAATCCACTGAAGGATGTATTCATAACATCGCAAGGCACAAAACTTCCGTCGCCGGCCGATCTCTATTAGCTACGTTTTTCCCTCCAGATTAAAGCTCATAGTACACATACATCAACCATTCAAACGATAAACGAACGAGAAAACTGAAAAAGTACCGAACTACCCACCAGGTTACACCGCGTTATAAGCACAACTATTATAACTTTGTAATGTGATGGAACTCGCAGATAGTTGTCGAACAATTACTTCGTCACGGCTGATTGTTTTCTCGATGTTTAGATCTATGCTAATAAGTACTGTACCTAACAATAAGTTAGGGCGGAGCCGCCCCGAACGGAACTAAAACTTCTCGTTCGCTTCGAAAATTGACGTTTAGCGACAAATAACTCGGCGAACGAGTGAACAAACGCGAAAGAAAGGCAAATTACAGCCGCCATATGATACGACACCGCTCGTTAGGCGTGTTTAAGACATAAGTATAATCCGATTGTGGATTAGTAATGTGAATCGATCGAGAACGATGTAATCAATCGGCGATGTAGAGCGCGGTCGGTCGAGCTGGGAAAACAGTTCGATTAGAAAGGACTGAGCATTAGAAAGATTTTGCGCCGGATAGACTGTTATTAGTTGAATGACCAGCGAGCTAGTAAATCGAGCGAAACCGATTAATAACTGACTTGGAGTTTCCTTTTGTAAAGTCCAGCGCAGCGAATAGGTTGCGGCAAATTGTTTGTGTCGCTGGAAAATGTAAATGAAGTCCAGATAGTGACAGTTTATTCAAAGTCTAACAACACTTTCTGGTAGTAAAATTCAAAAGGATCAAATCCAAAACAGGATTTCTTTAACATTGGAAATATCACCTGATGAATTTTCTTATAGGTATTAACGGTACCTTGCTTCGCTTCCACCGACTAGGAAACTACATCTCTTCGGAATGTACATTGGTACCTTATTAGATCAACAGCAGCACGTAATTAATCACGAAGTAATTACCGAGGAAAGTTATTAAGAGCGAGGTGCACACATATCGAATAAAGGTCAGGGTGTGGCCGCATATAACGGATATAACGCTGCGAACGGGCGATTTTACGTTTCTACATGCGAGAAATTACGTAAACCCTCGTAATCGAGACGTCTGTTCCAAAAAGGTTTACGTAACAATAAACGTCGCTTTAATCATAATTCTTCACGAAATAATAATACCGTCCGGGTACCGAACGTAACAGTGATAATTTTCAAATCGATTAGATCGCTATTCACGTTGATATTTACTCGAGTCGATCGCGTTTCAATCCGTTTTATTACGTAAAATCGTGTAGCTTGCGTAAACAAGCGATCCTCGACTTTTATGGCGACCCTAATCTTCCAATTTGTTTGATTTCGGGATATAAAAAGGTTTTACGACCCTCGAGATCATATACGTAGTAATTTCACTACTATAGACATGTATGAAGGGGTATATTAATGGGACAATCGATACTGTCCAGAAATAAAATGGATGTGGAGAACAGCAGAAGTGTATTAGAGCGCTAGACGTGAGTTTATGGCTAAGTGTGTTCGGAATGTTCCTTTTAGCTTCGTCATAATTGGAAGCGATATAGGATGAAGGAGAAATTCAAGTTGGGGTTAGTTTTGCCATAGAAGTAACAATCCTCCATGCGATAGAGTTATGGTCTTACATGCTGTATGGCGCAAAGCATCGTGCTGCTGAAATCACATACTCTTCAAATCTAAGTGGTTAAGGGTGTTCGGTACTTTTATTTCAAGATCGGTTAACCTTAATTCTTTTATTGGTTCCAAAGGTATTTTGAAAATTGTTTATCTGACCTTTAAAATTAGTGTATGTAACGATACAAAACTAGTCTTTTACAACGCTAAGAGCTCCTATAGCTTTATTTTTCCTTCAATAATAAGTGAAGAACTAGTAAGTTTAATCGAAATTGTGCATACCGTGTATTCGTTACGATAGCTACGTCTTATTGGCGAGCTTTTTGTAAATTCCTTGTTTGTTACCGTTGAATTTAACCTCAATTAAGGAACAGAAACGTGATACCAATCGTCATTTTTCTATTCCTTAATTGAGGTTAAATTCAACAGCAAACGAAGGAATTTACAGAAAAGCTCGCCGATGAGACGTAACTATCGTAACGAAATTTCAAGCCCGTAAACTTACTGGTTTTTCACTTATTACTGAAAAAAAATTAAAGCTATAGAATCCCTGACCGTTGTAGAAAATTAGTATTTTATCACACACTATCACACACTACACACTACACACTACTTTTAAGTTTAACCGATCTTGAAAGAAAGTACCGAACACCCTTAATTTGGTGGTGCACATTCAATTTCCACATCGAGTCATCTCTCGGAATTCTGACAACAATTGGTCCGCAACGTCATGTGACCTAACACTTCTGGACTTCTTCTCTCTGGGGCTATGTGAAGGGGACAGTGTACGTCAACAAGCCAGCAACAATCAACGACCTCAACAAAATACTCAACGTGTTATTCGAGAAATAGAGAGAGGTTTATCTGCTACTACTATGAAAAATTTTCCTAAACGAATAGGATCACGTCAAAACAGTCTAGACGACCAAACGAATGAACGTATCAAAATCAGTCTGGTGGGAGCAATCCCTCGTAAATCGTACAGATTTATCGAGAATGATTGTCCGCAACGTGACCAGTAATTCTTTTAAATCTGGGGATTTTTGTGTCCATAGGTTTATGGTATTTGCATGTCACTAGGATCATACTAGCATTAGACATAGGCGTACAATCGTTATTCTACAATTTTTGCTGTTATTCTTTACATTTTCGGTCCACTAAGAAGAAGCCGACTGTAGATAGGAACGAAGTCCAGTAAATGATGTGGTGTAAGTCACAGTTTCCTCAAATTCTTTATTTCTAGTTCTAAAGGAGAAATTAGTTGCTTTTTTAATTATGAGCAAACGAGGGTCTGAAGAGATTTCTAACATTTTTCAAACTAATATTGAAATGCAACGCAGGAACAATTGAATTTAACCCAAAATAATCTGCTGAGTTTAACTGCTTTGCCTACCGCCTGTTGCAAGTTACGAAATTCAAAACATCTTCAATCCGCGACAGCTATTATCGCGGTTGGTGGTCGAGGAAACTTCAACAGCTACTCTCGTAAACATACACGTTTGTACTGACAGTTGAGCCACAAGCGTTTCTCTTGGAATTTATCACGATCATCTCTGCACTAACACTCGATCGCAAACGAAGCCAGGAAAGGCGTTGTGAGACTAACAGGGTTTTACTTAACTTAGACATCGGTCCATAGAAGCAGTCTATGTAACGAGAGGAGAAATGAGTTGAACGGGACGTCATTAGCACAATTTCGATCCTAATGGCAGACAGAAACAAGGCTCAAGCTATTCAGGGTCTCCGCTGAAGCACCTTAACTTGTAATGAAACTATCATAGGGGCATAGAATGAAAACTTAGGATCTATCTAGCTATAAAGCCAAAAGTAAATAAAAGAAGCAAAAATAATTTCCTTTTTTTTTTTAAATGCGCACCCTAATTAAAGCTTTATAATACGCCACTTTCTGCAATGTTTTACACAAAGCAATAATGTACTACCAACTACTATTATTTGGCTAATTCGGTAGTCACGTGGTGGACAGGAATTGTTTATGCCTCTGTATTTTCTCACTTTCCTTGTTTTAGGAGGTTTCCTCGCCCCAAGCCTTCCTTGCTTTCTTGCTTCGTAATTTTCTTCATTCTTCTACAATTAAGCTTTTGTTTGTTACAATTCCCATTCTGTTTGGAATTGCCTCGGTCATCCTGTACTCATATTTCATCCATTCTTTGGCTCCCAACTACCGTAACTGTCGAATTATGCCCAAACATGTCATAAATACCGTCTCCGCAAATTAATAAAGCTCATTCCTCTCGAAAATTAGCGAGGACATGTTAGGACTTTACGCCACTGCATTGTATAGATTTTTGTCTCTATCTAGGGAACATATCAAAATCAGTTCGATGCACTGTGGGACGAATTTTGTCAAGTATATCGTAGAATTAAAATAATAATGAATTATAGATCCTTAAAGCCTATATTTTCGGACCTGTGATTGTATTCTTTGTAGATTATCAAAGTTGAACATTTGCAAACAACAGATCTGTTGCTACATTTTACGCGGAACTTTTACTGAAAACTTTCTCTTAATGTGTTATGGAATAAATATAGATCATCGTTTTTGCTATGCAAAGGCCTAATTTAGCTTCGTGATAGTTAATAACTATTTCAAATTAAATTGAGCAGCAATGTCATTTAATTTAGGACAATTATTAACTTTGATTAGACAATTAGTAATTAGCTCTTTTTGCCGATTTCTATAATTTGTGATTTCTATATTGATAGAAGTGTCTATTTTAAGAATCAGTAATAAAATCTTGCTCCTATCTGCCCCCTTCCCTCCCCCTTCCGAAATATTAGATTTCTGACAATGCGCTGCGTAATAAAAGCTGTAGAAATTTACATTGATATGATAAGCTGATAAAGTTTCTAGTAATAACCTGTTCTGCAATTCGTATATGTGATAAGTCTGTCAATAATAACATTTATCTTCGTAAAATATTGTTTTATTTTGGTCGGGATCAGATTATGATTTGTATATATTTGTCAATATTTTGAAGCCTTTTCTTCTAAAATATGCCGTTTTAAAACATACATAGAGGTATTCAAATGCAGTTTATATCATATCAGAACTACCAATTAGGTACACAATTAAGTACTACTGTAAAATACTCGTCTGTGCAATATAATTTCAAAGTGAAATAAAGTTGTTCTTGTACCAAAGTGAACGACTTGTGTACGTCTTTCGTCGAAAATGGAAAATATATCTCATCTGCTGAAACATTTTTAAAGGACAATTACTTGGAGCATCAAGAACGATCGATTTATCCCCAATAACCTAGACTGGCTAAATACGGTGTTTGCCATTAATTTTGACAATACGGGAGGAGGAGGGGGTCTACACCAGAAATTTCTACACCTTCCGGAAAGGCAAGAGCTAGATCATGCATAGAGTATAAAGAATTCTCCGGGATTGCAAAGAACAGGAAAGATACGAAAATGTCTCGAGATTCTAGGGGCAGAGAAAAATTAGCTTCTCATACTTACGAGCACTAAGGTCAAATGGTGAAGTAACACATGCAAATATTATTGGAAACTTAAGTTACTTATGTCCTGAATTAAAGGATAGTCGATTGACTTGGTCTGATAATGAAGGTCAAAGTGTATCAAATTTTCTAAAAAAGTAAAGCCTTAGCCGTGTACATAGGCTTGAAGATATCCAGGGATAAATACCAACTATTAAAAAAGTTCTAGATGAGAAAAGATGCAAAATACCCCCATCCTACAAAACTGTTACCAATAAGCCTAACACATTTTTTTTTAAATATTAAATATATACATATTGCATATTATTACTATTATTACAAGAAAGTTCCCATGTTATTAAATAATTTGTAGTTTTGTTGAATATTACAAATTTTATTTTCCCTGTGGTTATTGTTATTTATCTAATGTAATATTGAATAAACTCCTTACAAATTATTAAATTACATTCATTCATTAACTCATATTCCAAATTTCACTTCGATAAACGTTATTTATTTATAAAGTTATTGAATTTTGATGTGATACTTGCCTTTTTGCCATATAGTACGGTGGGAGTGAAAATCACATCATTCCTCGTATATTGTATTTTTTCGCTTTCCTTGCTTCAGAAGGCGAAGCCGTTTCCTGATTTCCTCGTCCCCTAGTCTCCCTTGCCTTCTTCCGAAGAGGACGACGCAGCTGTTGTAGTTTCTCTTAATTTTCTCCATTCTTCTGCAATTAAGCATTCGTTCGTTACAATCCCCATTCTACTCGGAATTACCTCCATCATCCCGACATCATATTTCGCCCGTTCTTTGGCTCCCGACTACCGCTTAACTCTCGCATTACGCCCAAACATATCATAAATACCGTCTCCGCAAGAGAGCCGCTCGCATTAATAAAGCCCATTCTGAAAATAAATAAACGTCAGCGACGCCGGTATTTGTACAACCGACGCGCATAAATCCCGTAGTCTATTTTGTAAAACCAGAAGTTAAATTATACTTGGAGAGAATCGTCGGGCGCTGCTCGCACATACAGAAAGGATCCGACTAATGACTCATTATGATTTAGTTCCATCGTCTGATACTCTCGCGTTGTGGGACGAATATGAGATCTCTTCCGAAATGTTATTGACTTCTCCGCGATATCTACTCGTATGTATAACTGTAAGCTCGTAAGTAAATACATCTGTCGCTATGTAGTAGTAAAAAGCGAACTACTTCGGCCTTCGTAATCAATCGAAATGAAGAAATTTAATGCGTGCCGGGCTAATTAATATGCCGCCGGGTTCGTCTAAATTCGATCGCTATCGGTCGTGGATGTAATGTTTATGTTTGAAAGCTTTTTAGTCGTAATTAACGCCGATCATATCTGGCACCTATATTTTTGATAAACTACTACTAATTTCTCTATTTCGAAGTGTCGACGATAAGCGCTAATGCCGCGTTCGAATTCCATTAGAAGGAAGATGGGAACTGGTTCTTTTTATGGCTCGATTTTACGACCGAACAGATCGAATATCGACGCTTAGCTCTTACGAGTGTTTTCTTTTTCCGTCGTATCGTCAAACGATACGCACATCGAGTATCGTCCCCCCATAAAAACGCATCCAACGTTAGTTCGACTCGTAAAAATACTATATCTGACGATTTACATAAATGTATGAGAAAGAATGAATGACTTATAAGTAGATTTTTAAGGAAATTAATTGTCTTCGTCTCCTTCTGAAAATATTTTCGTCCATGCTAGGCGTTGAATATGGATTAGTCTTCTCAAAGCTTTCATAACTTCCGGTCCATTGTCTTTCTTCCCAATTCCTTTAATGTAGTCCCGTTGCTTCTTCCTAATTCCACTATCTGGTCTATCCATTTCTTCCTAAGTCGGCCATTTCTTCTTTGCTTGTCTCTTCTCGCTTCGTTCTACCGGTTTTGTTGATTGTATGTGGTGGTTCAGCCTACCCAGCGACATCCAGTTATGGCGACTAATAATTTACCTTTTTAAAATCAATTAAACTCTTGCGTTTGGTAGTGGACGCAAAACTTACCTTTGAGGAGCACAACGATAGCGTATGTAAAAAACTTAATAAATTTGGGATCGTGGATTGGACTACAATCGTATATTGGTAGCCCAAAAGAGGTTATTGCGTTTGATATATGAATGTGGACCTCGTGAGTTGTGCAGATCCCTTTCTTTTGGTAATGTCATATGGACTTTTCCATCGATTTATATGTGTAAGGATGCTTTATATGTCAAAAACGATATTAAAAATTTTGGAACACCGTCACATGAATATTACAATCGTCATGAAAATTTATTATATTTTCCCAAGCATGATGCAGCCTCATACGAAAATTCACCAATTTATTTTTGCACTAACAATAAGATAAAAATTTTCCAAATGAACTTCAAACAGTAGAAAATAGGAAGAAATTTAAAGTTGAATGAGAAAAGTTCCCAGAGCCCAAGTGTTACTATTCTTTCGATGAGTATCTAGACGAAAGAGTTTTAAATTGACGTTATTCTTTTTATGAGTTTGTTAATTTGTATTGTGATTTATTGTTCTTTTTTTTAAATGACGTAACCCATGCTAAATTTTAGCCGATGAGCCCAAAATAAATTATAAATAAGTATAAATAAATTATTATTACTATCATATTTGTGTGCCCAAACTAGTTCATACGTCTTTCATTTATTTTCTTCATCATTGATTCTTGCTTCGTTTCTTCCCTTATGTTTTCACTTCTTATTTTATCTATCTTCGTTTTGCCTGGAACCCTTCTCAATTGTTTCATTTCAGTAGCGTTGATTGTGCTTTCATATTTCTGGTTTATCACCCATACTTCGTTCCTATAAACCAGTGTAGATATTGTGACTGATGAGTTGTATATTATAGTCGCACTTCTGTTGTTCTTATTATCTCTTTCTTCCTAAATTTTAGATTTTTAGTACATAACATTTTTCACGGTCTCTTTTGCTCGGTTCGTTACTTCCGCCTCCTGCTTTCCATCCTCAGTAAAGATTGTTCTTGGACATTGTTATATCGTTGATTCTTTGGTTCTTGCACGTTAAGGTGTAACTATTTTTACCTTCTCTGTGATTAACGACCGTGTTTTTACATTATTTTAATGTCAATTTCCATCTCTGGTTTCTCAATCTCTTCCGTCCAGATGTTAACCAGTTGTTGCATCAGTCTGTTTCGGCTGTTAGTACTATATCATCTGCATATATGAATGCTTCTAGTATGATTAGTATTATTGTTCTTAACTTATTTGTTCTTTTGTGTGTTCCTTTCAGGATCTTATCCGTTATAAGTGTAAATAGCAGAGGACTCGGAAACTATCACGCGCAAGTTTGAAATAACCAAACTGTCTGGGGCTGTGCTGTTATAACGACTTAATCCGGTTTGATTTCATTTCAGTTTATTGATACATCTGATTTGTCATCCTTATCTACTTTTTCTTACGGAACTGCATTTTTAAGACATAGATTTTCTGTTTCGGTGTTATTTACATCCCACCAGATATTTCGGTATAGAACTTAGAAATTGTTTGTGATGCTTTTGGTCTGTTCTTATTGGTCAGACCCACTTTATTGTTAGGAGATTTTAACATACTTAACTTTTTCCAAAATTTACGTAAGTTGTCCGAAATCTATCTCTTCTTTTCAATTTTGCGAATTTATGGATTTTGTTCAGTACAACCCAATATGTAATTTTCACGACAATCCCTTGGATCTTGACGAGTAATTCCTACTTGTATCTGAGGACAAATTTCATCCATCCTATCCCTTGCAGTCAGAGTTTCAATTGAGCTTCAACAAAATAATTTTTCCTCGGCTGCGATCCGTCGATATCATTTTCAAAAGACCAACTTTCCTACCTTATATGACGACATTCTATTGGCTAAGTGGTTCGTGCTGGCTTCCTGTAGCGATATCGATCTGGCACTCGCCGGATTTTATCACATCCTTTATATAATTCTTGACAAATCTATTCCTAAATATGGTCAAACGTACTCCTAAATATATACCTTGGTTAACTCCTGAAATTAAACGCAAGTTGAAGATTAAGGCGTTTTATAAGGGAAAAATGGATCAGAACGAAAGATTCTGGTTTCCTTAGTCAATTCAGGCGTTTCCGAATTATAGCCGGGGCACGAATTTATGAAGCTTATTCTGTTTACCATCGACAAGTTGAGGAGAATATTACATCTAAACAAACTGAGGGAGCTTTGTTTGGAGTAAGCGGGGCACAACCAGAACTCCTGGCACGGTTTATTTTGGCGCCGACAGATTTAGCGGGCCCCGGCATGTTGTAAATGCTTTCGCAAATAATTTTTCTGAAGTTTTCCTTCCCGAATCTAACGTACACATTTCGCAGCAGGATTTTTCTCAGTTGCTCTTTGCCCTTACATAGCCTTCGGAAGCTGATGTTCTGAAACGTTTCTCTTTGTTATCGAATAGGCACACTGCTGTTGATGACCTTATTCCCAACTTTATCGCTAGAGACTGCAGATACGTTTTGGTGAAGCCCCTTCTTGCACTGGTCGCAGGCGTTTCCTTGGAAAAGAGCTGGAATTGTTTCCGTCCTTGAACATGGTGACCCAGCCAATATACAGAACTATTTCAAGAATATCTAACTTCGCCAAGATAATTGCGCAAGTATTGCACATGCACATTACTCCCATATAAAGTTATTTATTTCTCCCAGTCAACATGGTTTTGTTCAGATGAAATCCACCAGCACAAACTCGGTGGGAAGTGAAGGGGAAGGGGCAGGTCCACATCATTAATTATGACATTTTCGTGTCCAAGTTCTCCTCATTTAGATTCTCACCGTTACTCAGTAGATTGATCGCACCATATTTAGAGAATCGAACTAACTATGTGCTTTCTTCAATGGATTCAGCTTCTACGATTTTACATCTAGCTCTGGCGTCCTACAGGACTCAATCTTTGGTCCATTGCTCTTAGGAAAATAGAGACTGAGATTATAAAATTATTATATATAAGTTTCATCCCGTTCTTCATCATGAATTCCTTTGATCTTTGTCCTCTTAATTGTACCCTACCTCTACCTATATAGAGCTATTTAGAGCAGTCACCTGAATTATTTTTTGAGGTACATACATACATACAATTCTTCCATAATTTTCCACAGAGATTTTCTATCTAGTGTGTCAAACGCTGATTCTACATCTATGAACGTTGTGTTCCTTTTTCTGTTTTCCTTTCGATTAGATTTCTGGGAATGCAAATATTATTTGTCCTTTGTTTATTCTTTTGGTGTGCTTTTTGTTCATCGCTATGTTTGTTTTATATATGTTTTAGTTCAGATCTGTTTATTATTTAACTTATTTTGTTTGTATTTAACCTGTAACTCATCATGCACGCGGTAGTTGGCGCCACTATTTAAGACAATGGACTAGGACATTTTTTCTTACTAAGTTGGCAAGAACAGTTTCCGGGAGAAAGTGGTAGAAAGTAGCATTCAGTAAGTCAGTAAGATTGTAGTCAGAAAACATTTGTACATTTTCATATCTAAAGTTACTTAAAATTACGGTGTTTTATTTTTTGTATTTTTCGCATCAATAAGGCTAGCGACAGTTCGCCCAATAAAGAAAATATTACAGGAGATTTCTTATTCTATTTTCTATTAATCTGATGTGTGCTTTGAAGGTTATGGAAGACACAATTAATTGTGAGAGTTGTAAAATCGTATGGTAATTAATCACGATGGTAGTGTTCAGATGGAACGTCATTTGGGAAATGCGTTTTTCTATCATTGCATTTTCGTATTTCTTGACACTATCGAGTACCAATTTCATCTAATAAAAAGTACGAACTAAAATCGCATTGCGAGCTCGAAATTGCTCGCAATAAAGACATTAAATAAAACCGAGTAATCACACCGGAAACGACTCCGTCGATTCCTTACGTGTTCGAGTAAAACTTTCAATGACGGGTAACGTATGAGAACACACGTAAGTACGCGAAGTCGGATATCTAATTTCCCCAGTTTATTTTTCCGATCGTAATCGCGCTATGCCGGTTAATGCACGTGTGACGTGGATCGTCCGATTTTAATAGCACAATGGTAAATAATACGAGAGGCAATAGGTAACTCCGTTCATCGGAAACGGAAAAAGCTCGAGCCGAGCCGCTTCGGTATGTACGCCGCGGATACGTACATAATGCAACCTACATCCATCGCATTTTACGGCGCGAACACTTTGGGCGTATTTTCTAATCCCGATCTCCGAACGGAGAAATCGAATTTTAAAATGTACGCGGTAGATGGAAACGTTCGGACTTCGTAAACCGATCGACCGCACCCAGGAATTGCATGCTCGCCTTCGTCGTTGTGTTGCTTGTTCTTGATGTTATAGTAGTCGTTGTTGCTGGCGCAAATGCGCTCTATAATCAACTTCCGAAACATTACTTGCGCCATTAGAAAGTCGGTGCTTTAAGTAGGTATCCGGAGCGGGCTTATATGGGCAATAATTGTCTTTAGCTGCTGCATAATTCGGCTTGTCGGGGGATTTGTGGAAATTGCCATTACTACGAGCGGAAGAGCAAACAAGCTTTAAATTTGCGCTCTTTCGTTTCGAATAATGGCATCGGTGATGTCTACATCAATGCCGGATTTACACTTTGTATTCGTCCTAATTGGATGTGGTTTACGAGGACTGTGGTGTTTGTTAGAACAAAGATCTTCAACGGTCCAGTCAAGATGATAACTGGATCTACAACAATAAATTCGGCAGAGAGACTTTTTGCATGAAATCGTTCCTTGCTCTTCTAGTTATGGGTTACATCAATAGTGCTAAAAACTACAGTGAAGATGATAGATTGGCAGAGATATACCTCTCCCACGACATTAGTGGTGGAAAATGATATCAGTTGGATGGCCGTCACGGCTGCGTTAGGTAGCTGTCATACGCAAAAGACATTTTTTTATGAAATTTTGCATATCTATGGCTCAGTACCTGTTATTTTGCATCGTATCTTGTCCTTTAACTCCGGACTGGTATTTTACTGGTCCTCGTAGACAAGTGGAGTTAGATAATCCCAAAGAAAGGGTCTCTAAGGGACTTTAAAGCGCTTGACCTTGGTAGCTAGTTCACATTGCCTATTTGGAAATTGACGAGTTCAAGCAATTTTTGCTCAAAAGAGTTACCGTTTCACCACCTTTATGGCTCGTTGGTCTCCCTCGTTGAAAGAACATATCATCAATGTCAATATCCTCCAAGCTGGGCCACTAAATGTCTGTCATCATCGTTCTATGCCTCTGTTCATTGATGTCCTGGAAAACGTGAAGTCCGATGATGCTTTTTACGGCTGCAATGGCGTCCCTAGGTACATTTGTTGGTAAATTTCTCCCCATATGCGATAATTTTATTTGTTGAAACAACCATTCAGTCAAAAACGTGTTTCGTCACTGAAGACCATCTTAGGGCCAAAATAAGATCGAGATGTTCCAATCTGCAAACGCACAGCTCGCTTGATAATCGTGGCTGTTGAGCCAATTGAACCCTCGAACGATATAGGTTCAAGTCTCTTCGCAAAATCTTCCTGGATGAGATGGTTGAACGGTTTTGTTCATAGTTGCGCGGGCAGGAATTGAAAAATTTCAACTTGCACGCACACTCTCCCGTACTACGGCTATACTTTTGTTTGACGTACTCAACCAAGCAAACGTTGTATTCGTCGTCTCGTTAAAATAATTTGAATCAATTGGCTCAGTGTTCGATGAAACGACTCGTGTGAATCGTCGTCCGAAATGACTCAATTTTTTGGCGAGGTGACGGATATTACTTTTGCTTCGACGACTATGCGGGCCTTAACTTTCATGTAAGGCGAATTTACGTAAAATCCCCAAACAATTTAGATGCGTTCCTCATTTGTATTGTGCTTTCTATGAGCAATTGTTAAACATTCCTGAACTGATCATTCCCCTGAAAGCAGAAGTCAAAAAGAAGGTTGTTAGATGACAGTATCCGAACGTTCCTATTAAAGAACACCACTTATTGGCCCTAATGCCTTATACAGATTATCATCCGATCAAACGTGAGTTTTTCTGATTCATACTTCTCTGTGGATAACTCCGTTCTTCTTTGTGTTTCGTTTCTCAAAGGTTGCTGTGCCTTTTCGTCGATCTAACCATTTCCTTCTACTTTTTCTTCACTGTCTCTCTCCAGTTAATCCTCGCAATCTTGTTGCGCCCACCTACTCCTCCGCCTTCCACGAGGTCTGTTTCCTAGTTATCTCCAGTTAATTATTTCTTTGTCCAGGAATTCCGATCCCAGCTTTCATCGCATCCCAACCTTCTTCATTTCTTAGCTTTTGCGTATTTTAGCATCTAGTTTCTGTCATCTGTATTCCTTTTTCTCACGATCAGGGAGAGTACGTGATGTCGTTCTTGCTAATAGCGAAGTGTATTACGAAATTCTTTCGTTTACTTCCACACTTTTCTTTCATTCAGTTCATCATTCCCAGCTGCTAATGTCTATTCTCCTCATATACTCACAAACTTGGTTCTTTTATCTACTTTGCGGGCTTCCTCTTGGTCCATTTCTTAATTGCCTCTGGTTAAGTATTTTCTTTTTCAGAGCATTCTGGTCTCCATTTTCATTATGCCCGAACCACCTTAATTTTTTAATTCTTACGTATTTTACGATGTCTTTTCCCTCAATTAAGTTTCCTATTTCGTGCTTCACAAGCAATCTATATTCCTTGTTTTCGTGATCAGGGGAGTACGTGGTATCGCCATTGCTAATAACGAAGTGTTTAACGAAATTTTGTCACTTTTTGCACATCTTTTTCATTCAGTCCAAAGAAGCCAACGTTAGTGCCTCCGCCAAAAGTGAAAACATCGAATAAACACTCGCATATCGATGTTCAACCATCGTTTGAATTTATCGTTTAGTTGATTTTCTTAGTTTTTCATGCTCCTTCGCGTATTCTGCTGCGCAATTCTTGCATAACGAACGTTACCTCTTATAAGCAGTCAGGTTACAAAATCGCTGTTCAGTTGGAGAAATGCCCTTCGAATGCAATAAAAGCCGTTTCACAAATAGAAAATGGAGCTTAGGATATCAACCGACGGATTGCTTTTGCAACGATACTTCTTGGAGCTGATCTTTTCGGAATTACAAACTTTTGCGCTTTCATGGATTTACGACGACCAATACGTCGTTCTGTGTACGATGAAATCGATAAAATCATTTCTAACGCTGTTCGTGCGGTGGGGGAAAGATCCATGCGAAATTCGGCTGCTTTCCAGAAGAAATTGAGCTCGAAACTGTGTGGATCTAAGTTCCTAAGTCTACTTCCAGTGAACAAAATGGTCTTGAATATTTCCATTGGATATTGATGTGGCTGTTTGCAACCACAATGATGGGTTGAAGAGTATAATGAAAATTATGCTTGTCCTCAATCTCAACATTGGTCTTAACTGTAACGATTTCTTCATGAATGCTGATGCACACCGGATCGCCGTAGCTGAGAGCAAGGTTACTGATGCGGTCAATGAGGCTCGAATATCAAATTTGGCGGATAGAAAAGAGAAGATGGGAGATGAAGAAATTCTTGGAGGTCAATTGTATGGAGGTACGATACAAATATGTAGCGTTAATTTTGAGTAAATGTATAAGAAATCTTCAAACGACGTTTTACAAAACGGTTGAAACTGTACCCTAGACAATTTTCAACTGATTGTCTTGATATTTATGTCAAAATATTCAGTAATTTAATTCTCTATCGTGCATCATAGGTGTCTTACAGAATATTGGAAATGGGATTTGTTATTACAAAAATAGGAGAAAAAAGTGTGATATTCGTTTAAATCCCTGAGCAGCAAATGAGAATTTTTAAAAATCCCTACTCGGCACGATAGCCATTTGGATATTATTGATAAAAAGAAATTTTTGTGTAGCAGAGAAATTATTAAGTTGGGCGGTAGACGTGCCACCGTTTGTTCCTGATACGAAGGGAGGACCTTACTAGCATAAAATTGGCACTTACATTTTTTCGTAAAAAAAAACGAGAAAAGAGTGTTTTCCTTTCCCTGAAATTTGAGGCTGGAAAAAGTTTTATAAACGAATTTTTATTTGAGTGTATTTGAACTTGAAAAAAATTTATTCCTCTCTTTTTTGCCTCCAATACAGGTCTAACCCCTCAAGAATTGCATGGCATCTATTGTCGATCTTCCTTTCCTCAAACCTTGCCGACGCCGATCTAACATCTCCTACTCCTTATTTTTAACGTTAGTAACGGCAGCTATTATGTGTTATGTCCACTTTATTTGCCAATTTCTTGAAATCGAATTTACCCAGAAATTTCAAACGACTCGAAACCAAATCCGATTCTTCCTTTATTCAAGCGACGGAGCTAAATGAAACCTCCTCGCCGTGGTTGCAATAAATAAACGATAAGCAAATAAAAACCGACCGCCCCGACTAATTTAATTTACCTCGCATCCGGAGAGTCGGGACACCGCACAAACGATAAATTAAAAGAATGTTCCGGCGTCTTTCACTTATCTTCATTTGCCGATTTAAATTTCTCGTTGCCCGTATCTGGAGCGTTGATATTTTTAATTACCCCGCGGTGAATTAAATTGCCGCGGTCGTAAGCGTTATTGGCAATATATTTCAGATATCTGCTTTATATCGTTCGCCGAATGAAAAAGGCACGGAACGTCGTCCTCTCGTCGTACTGGTAGCGACGATTCGTACTCCTTTTTCGTTTATTGTTTTCGCCTTCGCGCTGTTCGAATTTCTTTCCCATCCATAGGCGTGGTTTTGTAATTATTCTTTAATGGCCGTTCTGTGGAAGAGACCGTATGGTACGCGCAATGAAACGATTAAGAATTAATGGGGAATTCGATGGAGACAATGTATAAAGATGAATAGATCATCACGACGAACTACTAGACGCGTCCGGTGTTCTTTTCTACTTCGTTATGCCGATATAAAGTGCCCTAATCCGTCTTATTCAAACTCGCCCCCTTATCTACCGAATGTCATTTGTAAGTCCCTTCTAGTTCGAGGACGGTAAGTAAATGCCGGACAAATTAAATCCTATTAAGTCATTTAAGAACAAATCCTTGTAGCGCGGCTTAAGATCGTAGTTTCTTGGTAGTTTCCAACGTCCGCTTTGTATGAAAATTCTCTCGAAAATTGTGATAGATGATGTAAAAGTAATGGTCGTCTTTTAGCTGTCACCTATTCACCAACACGGCGTTAAAAATACTCATATTGAAGATGGTCCTTATATTTTATAAATATTCGCTTTATGTTGCACTAACAATCGCTTATACAATCTGTGCCTGGAATGACCTCACTATAGATATAACACACAACAAACAAACAACAAAGCTGGAGAACGTACTCTAAGGAGGTATGAGGATCACAGTAAATCTGGAAACGTCGCTGTGGAGCAGGCGTCATTGCCACCGCAAGTAATCTAAATCTAATTTAATAAGTATAATTCACCAAGAATTTTTTGATCTCGTTTTAATGTTTCGGGATGCCCCCTTGCTTGGTCTAAAAGAATTTCAAGCACATTTCTACTTTAACCTGGATCCGCCGTCTACGCTATCCAGAGGCTTAGAAGCGCGATTTAAGCGCCATGACTTCGAGGACATTTCTCTTTCAGCCCGATCCTTGGGTTCATTAATGGTATCGGCTTGAAAAAATCGTTTTAATCGGGACAGACTAACAAATGAATTTATGAAAGTTTCGATGGAAATTGTGGTTTTCCTCATTCTCCCAGACTGTACCTCAAAAACTGATGGAAATGTGCTAAAATAGTATGTCCTTGGCTTTGCGACACATTCTTTGCCCTTGGACTTTCGTCATTTGAAAGGGATTGATGCTTTGACTGGCTGACACTAAATCCAGTTTAATCAATCGAAGCTCCATGTCCACAGGCCTGATTCCCTTAAGGAGTCAAGGTGATTACCACCCAAGTAGACTCAATTTGGGCTCCATGACTCCAAGAAAGTTCATATTTTAACTAAATCATCGCCTTCGTTAACGTTATAGGCTTGAAGGAACAGTTTTCATTGTAACAGAATAACAAATGGGCCCGTGGTAGTTGCAATTGGAAATTGCGGCTTTCCTCGTTCGCTTAGAGCGTACCTTAAGACCGACGAAAATGTGCTGGAATAGTTAGGTTCTTGGTTTTGCGACACATTCTTTGCCTTTGGACTTTCAGCATTTGAAAGGGATACTTTTGATTTATGTTTCACTTGCTCAAACTAAATCCAGCTTAACCAATCGAAGCTCCGTGTCCTTAGGTCAGATGGTGTTAAAATGGTATTTTACTTCCGTTATTGAAGGAGTCGAATTGACTACCGCTCAACTACACCCAATCTGGGCTCCACGACGTCCAAGAAGTTCCTATTTTAGCCTAATCATCGACTACGTTAATGGTATCGACTTAAAGGAACAGTTTTAATCGGGGCACGGTGTATCCCCCTTCGCTTGCAGTATGCTCAATAACGAAATGAGTCTTTCGTTGAATTGACAGCAACGTGGGCGGCTATTTCAACCGAGATCGACCCACTCGTAACAATTTTCGGACTTATTTTCCAGACGAGCTCGTTGTATCTCTCGTCATTATTTTGATTGAAACCACCTCTGCCTATTTCCCAGAAATTTTCATCGTTGAGGTCTTCGTATTGGCTTGATTGCTTTTCGTGGGTAGAGCATATAGAAAGGAGCTACTCAAGGACTCTTTTATGGCTAGCCCGTACAATACTCTAAAGATATGCGGATTTTTCTCCCGATCAGACGGTTATCCTTGTAAACTTTCAACTTGCAGGCTCTATAACTTTCTCACTTTTGAATGGACCAACTTGACATTTTCGGGAAATATTTTTGAAGTATTGTACTTTGAGGATCCATCAAAAACGAAAAATCGATTTTTTCGAAAATTTCGCACAGGCGTGGCCCCTTAACCGATTCTGTCTATTCGTTGCAGCTCCAGCGAGTACAAGATCGTCCTAGTTTCTCGATTACCCAACGGAAAGACCACGTTCCCAATACGCATCACCACTACGAGTCTAATCTGCGGCAAACAACCATTCACGTCCTAGTTCTGTCTGAAATTCTAAAATCGGAAACCAACATGACCGGAAGAGGACAATCCCATTTAAAATTTTCATCGCAATTTCTCCCGTTTTAATTAAGCGCGTCCTCTTAAAGCGTTCCGGAACGAACTACAAGCCACCGCAAGACCGGAGTAACGTTCGCCGGAGAAAAAAAAGACGCCCTCGCACTAATTCGGAGTAGGAAATAAGTTGACACACAGTGACATTAAAGCACACGGAAGCGTCTTTCGGCAATTCTCAAGTGGCGAACTAGTCCCGCGGCGCGCTTCACGAGAGACAGTAAGAAAGAAGCTGCAGCGACGCCGGCGATGGCGGCGCAAGGCGCTCTCCATTAAATTTAATGAATTTTACGTTCCGTCTTTGAGTAGTTTCCGCCGTCTTAATCTTAATGGGCGTACGGACGCCCGTTCCTATCTCCCGAGCTCTAGCAAAGGATGTTTAGTGTATGTATACGTACATACGTACGTAGGTAGGTTCTTTGAGATAGAGAAGAGTCGTGCGATAATTACCAGCGAGAGACATTGTAATGAATAATTCGTTTCTTCCTCGCGTACGTAATATGTTCAAAGTCACGTTTATTGCGCGCCCGGATTATAATTTTAGTACCGCTCGCCGCGGCGAGCGGTTAATTCCCTCGAGCTGACTTCGAGGAAAATCCGCTGTCGCTGAAGTTGCTGATTTTATAGAATCGGGAAATTGTTGCGGCCACGAATGTGCGGGCTCAGGTTCGTACATGTTAATGCTGGTAGAGCGAACTGATATCTGCGGGTTTACGACGACGGATCCATTCACGTAATTGGTATTGTGGTGTGCGGCTCCCCATACTCGGAATTGCGACGATTTTACCACTTTTGACGATAGGACTTTGACGTTGATACTCCGATTGTAGTCATCAAAATACGGACCAAGACTTTTGACATCTTTATAGATCTTCTGATAAATGCTTACAACTAGAAGTGGATAAGAGGAAAAAGTGCTGCGAAAAAGAAGGAGGTCCTTTAGGTGTTCATCTTTGCAAGCAATCTTGAAATATAAACGAATTGGAAATTTCCTTTTATTGATGCGTTCAGAAACACCCATCGAGCATTGCACGCTATAAACTTTTCACACTCACATATTTTTGTAAATGTATGTATGCACATTACCTTTATCCTATGAATGTTAAACGTTGGACAAATAAGTTATTATTACTATTATTATAAGCACGAGGAACACTGGAATATGGCAGGAAACCAGTTGCTCAATCCCAGCAATTTGGTCTGCAACACTTTACTATGTTTAGTCCACACGCCTTATTTTAATTATGTCTTATCAAATTGCCACGTAGCAGAGAATTATGAAATTATCTTCACCGTATTGACAACTGCGGGAAAGTGGTACTCAAACCGAGGGAATAATATACTTCAAGAAGCAGCAAGTTTTCGCATTTGCAGATTTTATAGCACTGATTACAAGATCAAAAACCCAACTCGAGAGAATGTTTAAGAAACTAGAAGTAACTGCACGACAATTTGGACTACAAGTAAATGAGGAGGAAACAAAATACCTAGAAATGAAAGTTCGCGGGAAAACAGATAATGGGAAAATAAAATTTAGATGTAATGACAATTTTGAAGTACTGAATACCTTCGAGTATCGATTACAAATAAAGCACAGGATGATATAGAGAAAAGAATGACAAAAGGAGGTAGAGCAATGTTAATGTTAAGTAAATGTTAAATTAGTGAATATTAAGTAAAATGATAAGATCCAAGCTGATCGGTAGAAAAACGAAGGAAAAAATGTAGAAGACAATAATCCAAACATCTGTGATGTACAGTTGTGACACCTGGACATTAAGTTAGAGAGAGAGAGAGCATCCTAAAATTAGAACGACGGGGGAGAAAGATATTACCCAAATTTATGGAGGTAATGAAAGCGGTGATGCCACATGGAGGACAAGAACAAACAGTGAGGCGATGGAGCTATACAATCGGCCGAACATAATCCAAAAATACGAGCCCGACGAGCAGGTCGGTTAGGGCATCTCTATCGAATGGACGCACACAGACGCGTAAAAGAAAGTACTAATAGGAGATGAGGGTGGAAATCGTATAAAAGGAAATGGTTGGAAGATGTTAACCTTTTGTAGCTGAAGATCTTAGAAATGGTAATAATTTTAAGATTGAATTAGCTAAAGCAAATACAAAACAAAATTTAACCCAAATTAAAAAAATTATTTATCATTTATTTGACTATTGAGGCAGTTTGACGTTTCTGTAACATTGGATCAAAGGCTAAAAAAGCTTATGTGGTGTGAAAAGATTTAAAACAATTATTTTGTTTATCACACGTGAAAATTAGGAAAGACCTTGTAGTTGAACCCATCCTGGAATTTATTGAAAGAAGACAACTGAGCTGGTGGGGACACCTCGCGAGAATGAACAGCCAAAGACAAGTAAAAAAATATGGGAAGCAAAAACAACGAGAAAGATGAAGCGGGAAAAACTTTAAGAGACCTGGAACAAGGTGATAAACAAGATATTGGAAAGAAGAGGACTGACATGGAACGAGGGAAGAATATTAGCGAGGAATAAGGACTGGCATAAATTTATACACGGCTACAATTAGACTAGGAATTGCCCCTACACCTCATTGGTAAAAGGGTTTTTGATTATATATATATATATATATATATATATTGTTTATTATGGCATAATGCTACAACGCATTTTTCGCAAATTATTTGGGATACCCCAGTACATCTAGGAAACTTGCAACGTATTCGCTTTGCTACCCAAATCGGCCAGTGGTCAACTTGATAATAAAATATATAAAAAAGCTTAATAGGTGTATCCAGCTCTAATAAATTTGACGGTAAAGAAGTATTTCCCAAAAATAGTTTATGTTGGTTGTTCTTCTTTTTTTCTCTTCTTCAACTGCGGCTTTTTTATTTTTGCATGGTGGAAACTAATTCCCTAGCTTGCTGGCTAGGATCTTGAATTGATGTGCCAGCATTAGGTTGACTACGTTCAATATCTTCAATTATTGAGTTTAGCTCGATATCTGTAACATCTTCGCAGTCTGGAAGGGACTCATTGTCTTCTAACAATGGTTGATAATCGGGATCAATAACGCTATCGTCATCGTCATCTAATCCATCTTCACTATCATATTGATTGGTATGAACTCGTCCGAATAGCAAGTAAAAGGCACAAATTTAAAGCATTCGTTATGGAAGCTGCAGATTTTTAATCATTGTCAGATATTTATACGGAAGGGTCTCTTCAAAAGAAGCATAGTTTGAAAAGGGAAATATGCGTTGGCTAAGATTGGCGGAAACTCATACCATCAGTTATAAGTATTCTTTAGAGGAAGAAAAAGAATTCAAAAGAGACAAGTTTCTTTAGAAAAAGGAACAAGATTGCTGCTTTGATAAATTTTAAAATAGGTAATTTGTGTAATGCTCCTCGCCCAATAAGCAACCTGAAAATAACAGAACCTTCTAGAAATCTTACTAGAGAGAGTTGGGCAATCTTTTTATAGAAATATGAAGCCTGATAAAAAGGAAGGAAATTACATTGCTCCAGATATATATAGGTTATTTTCTGATGAGGAAGATTGAATGATTACTATTTTGTGACACGATTTTATTATTTTGGAGATAAGAGAATTGTTTGGTTTTTTTAAAAATATTTTGTATAAGTTCACTTAGAAAGTAATAAAATGTGAAAATTAATTTTTAGTTTCCTCTTATTGTTGACATGTTAATCGATCTCAATACTCGTTTATAGTCTTAAAATGTGTGTACAAAAATAAGTTGACATATATACCTTTATTATCAACAGAATTTCGTAAAATAAGTTTTTATATCCACTTATACTTATAATTTCCACAGGTATATAGTTACATTAATAAAATTTAATTCGAAAGTTTTGTAGCATATTGAGATACAATCGAATTTGCAACAAATTCACTAAAACTAAAACGTCACTTTCCTCCAAACGACGAAAAGTGACTTAAGCCCTTTTCAGTATATGCCACAGAATTGGGTTGGGTGTAAGCGATTTACAGTAAGTTGGGTCTGGCGTTCAATAATATCTTTTGCCTGTGATGAAATTTGCTGCAGAAAGCTAACACCATACATACTTAGGTATTGAAATACGAAACAAGATGTCTGGTAGATGGTGTCGATTGCATTGTATGCCGTCTTGATACATCGAGCATCAAGCACAAGATATTTAGGGGTTTATGGATTGCTGAGCTACAGTGTTAGTGGTCGCCAGGTGCACACCGTAACTTTCGCACGAGAAATTTAAGATAATAAATTGTTGTAAAAGATGTCAATACCTACCCCAATTGGGTTAAGTGTAAGCGACGTGCAGTAAGTTGGCTCTAGCGTGCAATAATTGAGGAATTCTCTAATAAATCCATTAAAAGAAGTTAAAAGCAGCAGTTCCAAACATTTCAGAATTCTTCCTAAACCGAAATCTCCTTTGACCGATATCGTTGATTATTTAGCTATCTACGTTCGGTGATAATCAATTGTAATTGCTTCCGTTGTATCCGGTATCAACATAGGTAAACCTCGAACCAATTCATCCTATCCGTCTGAATAAATGATTCGTCCTTTTACGTGAACGGTTAATGCGGAAGAGGAGAGCCGACGCGAAGAGAGCCGCATTGATTAATTCTTCAGTTTCCCTTTCCTCAATTCCCGCGAATACGAGTTAACTTCGTTATCGGCGACATCTGACGTTTTTCACGTCGACGTACCCGATGAATTTCTCGGTTGATTAAACTTTCATTATTTAGCTTAACTTTGTTCATTTCCCCGGATCCGAAACAGATAGCGCGCGGCTGAAATGATCAATACGCGAGCGCGCGGTGAATGGGGACCAATTCATCTTTAAAATTAGTCGAGAAGATAGAGAGAGAGAGAGAGAGAGAGAACGAGAGCTAACGCGCGTCCGTTAATGCGAATCCGTCCCGTCGACGGGCGTCGTAATGAACCGAGTAGGAACTGTAATGTAAAGTAAGTAAAATTTCCCTCGCGCGCGACGGATTCGGCAGGCGAAATGAGCTGAACGGGGACGAATAATACGGGGAATACTTTTCTTGTCGTTGCGACCGAACGATCGACCGGATAAGGGCGGAAACTTTCGGGTATTTCGACCGATACCTGTGCCGAAAATTGGAAGTTTATTAAGTCGAGCGTGCGATCTGATCGCATATTCGCGAAGCGAAATCGCGCCGTGGTTGGTGGAAGTGGGAAAGTTTCGGTGCCGATTCTAGTTCAATTAGTTGGCAAAGTAATTGTAAGTTTTACTTGAAACTGTAAGGAACATTACCGGAACGTCTAAAATTCAAAACTTGGACTTGATGGTACAAAAACTCTACTAGAAGTATTTATGAAGGTGATTGCAAGGACTGTGGTGTAATTTACTGGCACTATATCACGTCAGTAAACTCCTCAGCACACAATTGTTTTATAAT
Source organism: Chrysina gloriosa (assembly GCA_038088585.1). Lineage (NCBI taxonomy): Eukaryota > Metazoa > Arthropoda > Insecta > Coleoptera > Scarabaeidae > Chrysina > Chrysina gloriosa. The sequence continues at coordinate 5,500,106 of CM076094.1, read as the reverse complement.
AAAATCGGTGATACGTGTTTCGCTACCTTGAGGCAAGCATCTTCAACAACCGAGCTGGCGAAACATGTATATACATATATACGTTAACCCGTCCCGCTGCGACTTTAAAAAATAGCTGTAACCGACCTCAAAATAACGTACAAATTATTCAAACTGCCCCCTCTCCTCCAAGGACATCGGCGGGACGCTTTCACACACACACTTCAGGTCGAAGATGGCTTTAGGAACAGTGCTAACAAAGGCCGTGTCTGCTTATCCACCGATCTCGTTGGAGATGACATGGACCTGCTTCCTTGATATGGTACTTTAGGAGGCCTAAAAACTTCGGTGTTCGTCTTTGGAGTCAAGGCTCTGCGGAATACCGCACGTTAAACTATGTTAAAAGAAGCAAATGGCAGAAAGCGTATTTCTCAGGTTTTCTTTTAAAATCTGTAGTTCTAATAGGACCTGCATAAAGTGAGAAAAATCTTCAACCTGGTAGCCAACTATTTCTTTACCTAATTGAAGAGAGTAGTTCTCTTTGTTATTACCGCTTCCAAAATTTAAAAAAGTACTTGCAAAAGTCATTGAAGAACGGGTTTTCCTTTTTTTTACTTTGCCCTTGAGATCTCGCCTTGGCTCATCGTTCCTATCAACGTTTCTGTCGAACTTTATGAAAATTTGTGTAGGGAATAGAAATTCGATTGTTCTTGTGTCTATTCGTCTCCGATGCAGCAAGGTGCTTATACACCCGTTATAGTTGCTCATATTCCCAATCTAAATCCTTTCAAAACCCCTTCAGCCTCGAAAACCAATCAAGAAGTTTTGCCCACGATAGTATCAGCGTATTAGACATTTTGACCCGGCTGGCCGGTCGCTGTTTCAAGACGAAAGCTACCGGGTTAATAAAGTCCGCGTCGATGTTTACGATTTCATAACCGTTTCGACGAGAGCACATAACGAACGCCGAAATCCGGACTTCGTCCATATACAGCGGACCTGTTTCGCTACCGAGCGGCCGCCTTCCTTTATTAATACCGGGTACGATATGGTATCGCGGCGGTCCCGAGTCACATGTGCGCTCGGCGGGTCGTTTCATTTCGATGATTTAATGTTGTACTGCGGGCGTATTATTTTCAAGTGGCATCATTACTGCCGGTCGGCCCGTATTTGGTTTACTAATCATTCGTGCCCAGGCTGAGAGGACGTTGATTTAAGATATTTCTGTTGCGTGATGGGGCCCCGACCGACCTCTTCCGACGGTTAGCCCCCTCACGAAAAGAAAGAACAGAACTCGTGGATTTGGGTGAGGTATCGTGGTGGTTGTGCGCGGAAATAAGACGAAATGAAATAGTTGTAACTAATGCTAGCATCTTTAGACCTTCTCCACATTTGTCTTAAAAGGACCCTCTGAATAATGTTATTGGAATTCATGAAATTTGTGTTGAAAACGTTACTATTTTTCACGTTTCACACATAAATTCCATCATGCGAGAAATTATAACCTCTTATCGTTTGTGTAAGTTTAGTCCAGGCAATTTTCATTATCGTTTCTGTGTACATGCTACATCGTCTCCTGCGAGACCTTTAAGACCCAAATTCGCGCCTAAATTTTAATCCCTTCCACGTTTTACATGAACAATTCGTATCCCTTTGATAATTATGCAGTAAATTTCAGTATGTCTTCCTCAAGAAGGCCGTGTTTAAATAATCGTGATTGTTTTTGTGTTATTTGTGGAGAATATATGTTCCAAAAATTTCGTTTAAATGTGTCGGACTTTGTGAAAGAGGCATACTTGGACTACTTTGGGTTTCCGTTGCCGTCAAACGCTAAACCTTGGATACCAAGTTTGGTATGTAAAACATGTGTTGAATCTTTGCGACTGTGGGCAAACAAAAAAAGACCCACTTTTAAGTACAAAGCTCCTATGATTTGGCGTAAACCATCCAACCATCATGACGACTGTTATTTCTGTGTAACGAAAATCATAGGAATAAACCATAAAAATTGCTCTAAGTGGATATATCCAAACTTTAAATCTGCCATAAGACCAGTCTTGAGTATTAGTGACACATCAACAGCACAGCACCCATGTACATCTTCGCAAAATTCAGACCAGTGCAGCGGACAAACCGAAAACGACGACAGTGGTAGCGACAGTGATTTTGATTGCTACGGTAGTCCCCGACCACTAAATCAAGATGATCTAAATGACTGGATCAGGGACCTTGGACTTTCTAAAACGGCATCAGAAATTTTAGCTTCCCGATTGAAAGGAAGATATTTGTTGACCAGAGGAACGAAGATATCGTACTACCGTAACAGGAAAACGATTTACTCCCTTTCTTTACTCAAAAAGATAATTTTGTGTTTTGTACTGATATTCCGAGCCTAATTAATGCAATGGGATTAAAAGAGTATAATCCAAATCAGTGGCGGTTGTTCATTGATTCGTCAAAACGAAGTTTGAAATGTGTACTTTTACATAATGGTAACAAACTTGGTTCCTTACCTATTGCTCATGCTACAAAGGTTAAAGAAGAATATCCTACAATATCTTTAGTTCTCGACAAAATCAAGTACAAGGAACATAACTGGGTTTTATGTGTTGATTTGAAAATGGTAAATTTTCTCCTGGGCCAACAAAGTGGCTACACAAAATATCCCTGTTTCCTATGCTTATGGGACAGCCGAGCGAAAGCTGAGCACTGGACAAAAAGAGACCGGCCTTCTAGGGAGGCTTTGATTCCCGGTAAGCAAAATGTAATTAATGTTCCACTAGTATCCAGAGACCGAATAATATTGCCTCCTTTGCATATAAAACTGGGGTTGATAAAACAGTTCGTAAAAGCTCTTAACAAAGATGGCGAATGTTTCAAATACATTGTAAAAGTGTTTCCAAAATTGAGTAGTGAGAAAATCAAAGGTGGTATTTTCGATGGCCCACAAATCAGGAAGTTGATAGATGATAAAATTTTCATCAACCATATGACAGCTGTCGAGAAATGTGCATGGGAAGATTTTGTTTGGGTAGTGAGGACTTTTTTGGGCAATAGGAAATGTGACGGCTAAATTCAGCACGTTGAACAGTTGCTGATACACTTCCAGCGGCTTGGATGCAACATGAGTATTAAGCTTCACTACCTTCACAGCCATCTAGACTACTTTCCTGAAAATCTCGGTGACCTAAGCGAGGAACAAGGAGAGCGCTTTCACCAGGATATTCGCACTATGGAGGAGAGGTATCGGGGGCACTGGAATGAACATATGATGGCTAATTATTGTTGGAACATTCAAAATAGTACTCATATAACATCTCACTCTAAAAAATCCAAAAAAGGAAATTTTATTGAGAATAAATATATTTAATAAATTTTTAAACTTAAACTATGTGCATTTTCAATGAAAAATCCTGTCACTTCATAACTCCAAAACTAGAGCTGCTACATGAAAACGGCATATATTTTTGAAATCAGCGTGGGAAAACTATTCAGATTCATGTAAAATCTCATGCAACAGACATGCTGTTTTCCAGTGTTATGGGTTGAACGTTCCTTTAGTGCAGTGTGTTTGTTGAGGATTTGGTGTATTTTGGTTGCACAGTGATTGTGTCACTTTCGATTAGAGCTTGTCTCGACAAATTAATCCCAAACCTTATCAAGAGGGATTTAAACCAATTCGTCACCACCGCATATATATTATACAGCGCTACAGAAATAGGGTTACAAAATTCACATTCTGGCTAGGCTTCCATATTTTCGATTCCCTTCGCAGAGTTTCTTTTATTTCCGTGTCTTCTTTTCTGCTTTCTTTCAGTATTATTCCCAAGTACGTAAAGATTTTGACTCTTTCAAAATAATTTTTTTCCTGCTCGTGTTACTATCTGCAGCTGGTTTTCATTTTATTCCTGTGTTTCTCCCATTATCTTATACTTCGTCTTCTGCTGGTTTATTTCTAAACCGTATTTTTAGGTCAAACATCGTCCAACTACTTTTATATAAAAACGCTGCGGAATTATTTCCGGACTTCGGACACACCACTGTCTCGCTGTACACCTTCATCTTTGCGACGCATTTTTTCTAAAAATTTTGACCGCCCATAAAGCAACCAACGGCAATCAACCATTCGGTCAACGAAAGAGCCGCAACTCGGATAAGTGGACTCTTTAATTTTATCGCCGATCGTTGTCTAATTATTATATGCAGTCCGTAAAGTAAGAGCGTGTAGGGCATGAATGGCAGTTGGCTTCAAGTATCGTCCTAGTTTTTGTGAGGCGATAGATGCAATCTTTGTCCTGAATGCGTTGTCACAAGAGATTCAGTTGGCGTCGAACTCTGACCTGAAAACCACGTTAACCACGCTACTGGGTTGTGTTCCTTTGTTCCTACCGGAAAGGATAAAAGATGGGAAGATGGGAAAGTCAAAATCATTTGTCGAATGATTTATCGATGACTTGCCAGAACGTGGGTCGATGGGCAAAGTGACGCCGAACATGGAAAAAGAAATTGTGAATTTATTTAAGCGGAAGCCGAACTTAACATTGCGACAAGCGACAGCAAAATTAAAATAGAAGGAATAAATTTAATCAAACGACTTTGTAGGTATCAAAAATATTTAATAATAGTATCACTACAACATTGTCACCACACTGTAACTTCATCAGGTGGATGAATACTATTATTAAATATTTTTGGAACGTACAAAATCCTTTGATTCAATTTATTCGTTATGGAGTTTCAACGAGTGATTCCCGCATCAATCAGTTATTTAAGATATAAGGGTATGGAAGTACCACACATCGAACCCATCTCTTTGCGCATAACCTCAAATATTGAAGCACAATGAAAAAACCACTGTTAGCCGAAAAACGTGACGAGAAGACTCGCTTGGGCAAAGGAGAATTTGCACCGAGATTGAAGCAACGCGATCTTTACGGATGAAGTTTTCGTTTGGGAATATACTACCATCCGAAGTTCCTGATCAATCTTGACCAATAGATTAATACAACCGACGATTGAACACACGGTTAAAAGTTCATCTTTGAGGCTGTTTTTCGAAACACAGTTTCGGAGCATTATATCTGTTTACATACAAGTCAAATGCTCCGAAAATGTTTACTTATGAGAAGTGTTTGTTGCCGACTGCTGAACGATGCTTCATTAAAAGAAAACGGGAATTGGATCTTACAGGAAAACAATGACCCAAAATACCGGGGCAAGCTTTGCACCGAGTGGAAAGAGCAGTCTGGCTTCGTCACCCTTGATTGGCCATCGCAGTCGCTAGATGCAAAACCCATAGAAAATGTGTGGGCATATCTCAAGCACAACTTTCGAGGGAAAAGAGTGTGCACTTTGAAGCAGCTTCATTTGGAGGTCTTTACCGAACCAATACGCAGTCAACTTAGTGGAAAATATGCTTCGAAGATGCCGGTGGTGACTAGACTCATTATTAATGGTATAGCATTTTTCTTCTCGTGGAGTAACACAAATCCATATACTTAAAAATCATTAAAAATAAATTTCTGTCCACATTAACCCGTACACGCGTTTAGTTTACCGACTGGAATTATATTTGATATACCGTTATCACCGTTTCAAACTTAAATATCGTTATTTGTATAGATTTAAAATTTCTTATGCTATCGACCTTAAGAAACAGACGAACGCTTCAACTAAATTAGGTTTGGTATGCTATGAGGTAGCACTAAAACAAAGCGCAATTCCAAAACGACAAATTTTAAAAAAACGCGATGTTTTCCACGTCGTCCTTTTTATCCGAGCAAAACTGAAATACTGAACCCCTCAGTGGCTGAGTGGTAAAACTCGCGCTTCACAGTGAAAAGTGAAAAAGGTATCTGGACCTCTAATAAGCTGCGAAATTGAAGGAAATGCCACTGGGTGGGCCAGGAGCGGTACGGTATATGCGTGTACATATACGGCTCGGTGGCTCCGAACCCTTACACCGAAAGGTAGAAAGGGTAAAAGATTAAGAAGAAGAAGAAGAAAACTGAAATATTCGACGTTTCCTCTACATAAAATCATCGCTTCGACAATTCTAACGCGCAGGCTAACGTCTTAAATTAGCGCCTTTAACGACGTTAATTCGTCGGCGATCATTTCGAGCAGCTAAAACATGGCGGCTCGCCAGGTCGCTAATATTTCAGCTTTATTATTGAGACAATTTGTAACCATTACATTCGAAGGTCGTAAATTTCGTACGACGATAATGAAAATAACCAGCGCTAACGCAGAAACGTCAAGCTTTGGAGATGAGCCAAAATTGTTATGGTAGCGGTGGGAACGACTGAAGCGAGGGGAGATCGGGAGCGGCGAATCGCTGTTAATAAATTCGCCCTCGTATACAGTGTATATATGAAACTGCGACCGTGCCAACGAGGCGGGTCGAAACAAAAAAGGCGCGGGAGCGCCTGTATGTGTGTATGTGCCGGAACGCAATTTTGGAACAAAACCCAAAGGATATGTTGTGTACTAGTTGTTGTGTACTAGTTCTAACTTTTTTACATTCGTAAGTTGAGACAAAAGTGTACGAAGGAATTTCTGAAGGAATATGCACGTCTTGCGAGGGTTATTAGGAATTTGGGGACGAAAACTAAAAATATATTATGTCTAAATGATCACTACGTGTCATACTATTCCACGAAGACCAATTTCATTCATTTCATTCTCGATTTAAGATCGTAATCCCTAAAAGGCGTCCGCACTTACGTAAAAGTGTTAAGTGTTAAGTTAAGAGGGAGGAGGAGGTAATAACCATGTTACACCATAGTCAATCTTGCCTAAGGGATGAACAAAGATTTGACGCGCATTCTACATCAGGCCTTTTCGGGTAGAAATCGTATTTTTACGTTACTCTTTCTTAAAGTTTTCAAATAAGAATAAGGAGACTGTGGTTACCATAATATATAAAATAAATAGCATAATCCTTACCACACCTTTCGGAAATAATCTCAGATACGTATTTCGGCAACTAAGTTGCCATCCTCAGTGGAAACTGGAGCAATTGAGTATCACTGGCGATATACAGCTAAGCGTTTGGCGTTATATATCGCATTCATTAAGGGACTTCCTTCAAGTTAAAACAAAAATTTCTGCCCAAAGAACGCTTAATTAATGCTGGTGATATTTTAAATACGTCTCGAGCTTAATCAAGTTCAATCGCATCCCCCTATTTGTTAATTGGCTCCACCACAAAGGACCTCTTAATTTTTGGGGTACATCCTTCTCGGTACGTTCCTCCTCAAACAGGGCAATGTAGTTGGAAGGAACTCCCTCTGTCCTTGAACTTGTGTGTAAACAAGCCGTTCATATCTATTCAATTAACATTTTTAATTGATATTTAACAAACTTAATGTGCATCCGTCTTCCTTCAACCAAAGATGTTGAAATTTTAGTTTATTTTGGCAAAATTAAAAATTCTTCCAGTTTCCCAGGGAAGTCAAAATGTAGTACTTTCTATTATCCTCAATCTGCGCCGCCAAGATTGGTACCTTCCAAATTATTCACGTCTATCCGCCTTAGTATTACTGAAGAAGCAGCTTCTTCACTTGCTTCTGCAGTGTTTGCTGTACTGCAAATTGGACGATCCAAGGTCGTACTTTTACCATTATTATTTCCAATCTTTTGTTTCCTAACGTCGATCGTTAACAATGATTGCCGTTTTTTAATGATTGCAACGTCTTTTAATCTTTTTACAGAGGAACATCTGAAAATTATTGTTCGACAGTAATATGTAAACGCATCGGGCTTGGAATACTGACTTGCTCCTGTCACCTGGATTAGATACCTTTATTTATTATAAATTCCTAACCTGAACATACTGTACCTAACTTCCATTGTAGTATGTGTCCAGTCCCTTTACCGAGCAATATAGGAATCGAAGCAGTGATATGACAACGCTGTGCTTGATGGTCATCGCCGACCGACGTTAGTAACGTTCGAAGCGTCCCCTCACCTCGCTCTCTCTGCAGTCTTTCTGGAAGAGCTACGCACGACGTTCTTGCAATTCATTGCCTCTATATTGCGTTGACAAGAAACCAACCGTGTATACATCTTACTTCCTCTAATTGTAAGTATTTATTAAATGTATATATAGTGGTAGAGATCTATCATATAAGATAAGTATTTATTAAATTAAACCAAACCGTAACACTTTTGTTTTGCTCGCAAATAATGAGTTTGCCAAGTATTCTGAAAGAGCAAAGCTTAACTAATATGTTTAACCGAAATGGGGAGAAGGGATCAGAACACTTAGAAGTCCCCCTTCTCCTAGATAGCACCTCGACGTAGACATACCTGTTGGATCTCTTTCTGGAAGGGAATGTACATTTTATGGATTTTTTCTACTTTTTGCTTCGCTCCATTCAAATAATGTTTACGAACAACTTTCTGATAAAATACAATATGAGAAAGACAATCCTTCAGTTCTCTTAAATAGGGCTTTGACGTGGCTGCACCTTTTAGATCTGTTATTGCAAAAGATTGCTAATTTTTATGCAATTTTTGGTGGTCTTGCGCTTTATACCGTTCAAATAATATTTACGAACAACTTTCCGATATAAGAAAATATGAGAAGGACAAGCCCTCTCTTTTCCTAAATAGGCCTTTGCCGTGGCTATACTGTTTGGATTTATTTTTGGAAGGAATTGCAAAGTTTCAGCTATTTTTGGCGGTTTTCTGCCTTTTCCGGTTCAAGTAATGTTTACGAACAATTCTCTGATACAAGACAATATGAAAGAGATAAGTCCTCCTTTCCCCTAAATCGGGCTTTGTTGTGGCTATACCTTTTGAGTCTATTTCTGGAAGGGATTGGAAACTTTTATGCAATTTTTGGCGCATTTTCGATTTATTCCATTCAAATAATATTTATGAACAACTTTCTGATACAAGTCAATATGAAAAGACAAGCGCTCTCTTCTCCTAAATAGGACTTTAACCTGGCTATACCTTTTGGATGTGTTTCTTGAAGGGATCGCCCATATTTATGCAATTTTTAGTGCTCTTTGCTTTAGTTTGTTCAAATAATGTTTACGAACAACTTTTCGATACAAGACAATATGAGAAAGACAAGCGCTCTCTTCTCCTAGGTAGGGCTTTGACGTGGCTATACCTTTTGGATCTATTTCTGCAAGGGATTACAAATTCTATTGTAAATCTCGTTCCTTCTTGCTTTATTCCGTTGAAATAATATTTACGAACAGCTTTGTCATAGAAGACAACATGAGAAAGACAAGCCCTCTCTTCTCCTAGGTAGGGCTTTGACGTGGCCAAATCTTTTGGAGCTATTTCTGGAAGGAATTGCAAATTTTCGTGCAGTCTTTGATGGTGTTGTGCTTCCTTACATTCAAATAATGTTTACGAACAATTTTTTGATACAAGGCAATATAAGGAAAAGGAGACCCCTCTTCTCCCAAATTGGACTTTCGTTTCAGGTTTTGGATCTGTTTCTGGGAAAGAAAGATTCAGTGCTTTTCTGATTTATTCCGTTCAAATAATGTTTACAAACAACTTTCTGGTACAAGACAGTATAAGGAATTACAGTCCCCCTCTTCTCTTAAATCGGACTTCGACGTGTCTATACCTTTTGAGTCTGTCTCTTGAAGGGATTAAACATTTTTATGCAATTTCTGGTGCTTTTCTTGCTTTCTTCCGTTTAAGTAATGTTTACGAACAATTTCCTAATACGTACAAAACAATATTAGGAAGACCAGCCCTTTCTCCTCCTAAATCGGACTTTGACGTGGCTATTCCATTTGGATCTGTTTCTTGCTTTATTGCTCTATTTAATGTTTTTAATTATTGCAAGACGATACGAGAAAAACTTAAACAAATTCCACCAATTATTTCGATTCGCCAATAGATCACCTTCCACCAAAGAACCACTTTAATAATTTTCGCGACTTCAACGATTCCCTCTCGGACCAACTTATTTAATCAAGCGCGTCGAAACAAAACCGGTACGAAATATAATTGCTTATTATCTTCGGAATTTACGCCTGCGGGACTAGAACTTACACAAACAAGCAAATTTCGGCCGAATATCCCTCCGATACTAAGGGTTGCTATATCATAATACTCTCGGCGTATATGCATATTTTAGCAGTCCCTATTTGCTCCGCCGAATAACAAATGAAAATATAAAGGCCTTCGTTCTTGCCGGTGGACTTGTCGGGCGCAGTGGACGTCACCGACGACAGGGCGAGTTAGACAAGGGCCTAAGAGAAATCCGCGTTTGCAATGAAGATGGCGCTTGTAGTCCCAAAGAGTAGAGCTTAAAGCTCCTTTGTATGATTGCCTGGTGTAGATGCTAATCAGAAATGTGAAAAGTTGAACTTATTAAATCTATTTAATTTCGTCGTGGTAATTATTTCTTCTTCCTCCTGCTTCTTGGATTTTTACTCGCGCTCAATGATCTTGGAGAAAATACATATCTTGAGATTTCCACTTTTTCCGATTAAAGTGCTTTTCTACATTTAATTCCATTTTCGCGTTGTTTAAAAAGTCTTCCATGATTTAAATACCAAGATAGCTATAACATAAGAGATAAAAACATGTGTACTTGTATGTTAACGGGCCGTTTCCTTCCGCTTTTTCGCAATATCTCCCGAGTTATACTACATCGCCAGTTTCTAGTTTCCTATCAATCTCTTCTGCATCTTCCAAAACCATTATTTATCCATAATTTTTGCTAGTTAATGCGCAGGGTTTAAATCGAACAACAGGATTTATACATTCGTGGTAAGTTCTCTACTTTTACCAGTAAAAGTTTAAACATTTGATTCATCTGCTCGTCACTCTTGTTAGAGAGCCAATCAACATGAATTTTCCTCCTTAACCTTCCTATACTCACGTCAAAATGAAAGACGTATACTATACTATATAAGCCGGTCTCACAGACCGTATGCGTGAGTATAGGAGGGTTAGTTCTCCCGTTGCGACTTTATTTATTTTTGTGACTAAAACCAACAGCTAACAACTGCTAACAGGTACTGCCAACTTCCACAGAAAAATGCTGCTCAAAAATACATGGAATATGATGAGAGTTGTTCCTTGAAGCTAATACAGTTAATGAAGTCCATAACCTATAAATGAGTCTGTCCGTTACTATCATGAAGAACAATGGGATTAAGTTATCACTCTATTTAATTTGGGCCCAATTTCGTAGTTAATTGGGCGCTTCCTTTACTTGTATGTACGCCAACATTTTACTATTCATACTCCTTATCACACCAATTAGCTTTTTAGTTTTGTCTAAATATTTCGAACTCTTTCCAGACAATTCTTTTCTCTATACTAACGAAGGCTTATTCTATATCTATGAAAGTTACGAATAATTGTTCTCAAGCGTCGATCGGTCGTTGGACTAAAGTCCTCACTACGACGATATTATCATTTATCTGCTTATTAGTGCCAAATGCCGCTTGGTCGTTCTATAGTCTATTTTGAATTTGTATTCTGAGTTTTGGACCCGCTTGGTGGCTGCATTTACCAGGCAAGTCGGGTTTGTTACTTTCAATAGATTGCGAAAGTAGGGAAATTGCCTGGGCGACCTAGGAGTGGTACAGTATACGTGTGTATACGGCTCGGTGGTTCCGAATGTGGCATCGAAAGGTAACAACGGTGAAAAATTAAAAAGACGAGTTTTTCTCTATTCTTTTGGTATAAACTTTAAATGCTACTGTCGATAAATATATTCCCCTATAATTCTCGCATTATATGGTCTTCCTTCTTTTAGATGTGCAAGATTCAGTCATATTTTCAATCGTTCAAGCATCTTTAATGGTACTATATAGTCATCTTATTCCTATTCTACCGCTATACACTTCAACAACATTTTAAACCGAGAAAACTAAACACAGATATCTATTCGTATAATCCATTCTGTGATAGCTGCACACAAGAAAGTTTTACGATCGTAGCACCGCCGACATCCGCCGATATTATGTGCGCTTGTCCGCTTCATTATTTTCCCGAATGCGAAATGTAAATCAACATCCGAACACATCAAAAGTCAATTTGCAGACGTCAGAGACACGAATGAAATAAACGATATCTCATTTGAATGAATGAGCGAAGCTCGCGGACGGCGGCGGCCGAGGGATCGACCCATTAAATACTCTTTTTAAGGCCGATTCCCGTTAAATTATTAGAAGGGGGATGCGAACGCGCGTCTGTTCAATTGTAGATCTGGTTCGCGCGGTTATATAAGGGAGGACGTCTGACTACCACGTCTGGCGTTATAAATCGCGCCCGAGCCGGCAAACGATGTGGTAGGTGACAAAAACATTAATCCGGGACCGTTCCCCGGGCGTCTAGTCATCGCGATTACGATCTTGAACGGGTATTTCGGGAATTTTACTAATTCGATCTCCAGAACAAATTCGGATGCTAACGCTCGGACATTTTGTGTTTCGAACTTTGGACATTCAGCTTCTAAAGTGGCTAACAACGTCTGACATCGTAGTCCGTCAGATTTTTCATCCGATTAATATCCTAAAACGAAACAAACACATAAGCAAGACAGACTAGTGAAGATAGTAAGAGATAACCGACTGGCGGGAAGAAGATTGGACGGGAAATCGAGAAAAATGTAAAGGAAATCGTTGGAGTAAAGAGACTGGACAAAGAATAAGAAAGAGAAGAACAAGGAGAAGCAATTTTAAAGGTTAAGAGAAGTTGAAGTGAGGCCACCAACCACATCTTTGTCGTAGTAGTGTAAAATATTGCTTATATATTACAATTGCCTTCAACTGCAATCCGCAGCTGCTAATCTTCGCGTTTGTTAGCTCCCTCTAAGTCCTCATTTTCCCACCGTAAAGAAGAATATCTATGTAAATATCTAAGACAGCGCTGCAAACTGGCCCATGATTTTTACAATCTCCTTCCACTTTCGTCAGTCCTTTGCTTCTTCTCTTCAGTTACGCCCTTTCAAGGTTTGCAAAACTTCCTCTACGCCATCCATCCACATTCCTTTGGGTCGTCCTTTTCTTCTCTTTACCAATGATGCGTAAATGTTCAACCACCCCTACCCCCGTCTTCACAATAAAACTGCATCTTCGACTTAATCAATATTAAGATTACAGACTTGTCTTATTTAAAAGAAGGGGTTTATTCCTTCCTTTTTCTGAAAAGACAATATAGTGCCAGCCTTCGGGTCAACGATATTGGGATGATGATCAGCCATATGTTTTGGAATTTGTGTGATGGTCCCAGATAACTAGAAAAACGAATTTGTATGTATATCTTTAGGATCGAATTTGGAAAGAACTTTGCATAATTCAGTATGGTATGTAAATGACTTTTCCCTAATAAATAACTATCTCGAGCAAGTATTCCAACGGTTTACAACCTTTCTGCCACGTTATTGTAATTAGGAGGTGCAAAGATTATCCCAAGAGCATTATTATCATCTTGACCACTTTCCTCGTGAATCTACATCTATCACATCTGTAGATCAAGAACCTCAGTAATCGATTTCGCTTTGATCACAAAGATCAGGAAGCCCATCTAGCAGGTTTGGTGTTTATCTCAACAAAGCAATAAAATATTTGAGAACAAAGTACTTACAATTTCACACTATTAGGGGTGTTTATTCTCCTTCACTGAAAAATGTTGATCTTATTGCTGGTTGCTAAATCAGTCATCAAAATTTTAAAATCGTAGAAATTCATGCCTGCTTATATCTTTCTTCTTAGATCAATAACGGAAGCTTGAATTGTTGCGTTTTTTTTTCGGGAACGTGTTGCTGATGGCTAACTTCTTTTAATTGATACCTGAATTTAAACTGGAACAAGCGTTAGCATGAATATTAAAGCTTAATCAACTCTGTTGCAAACTAACAATAAGACTATTGCCAAACTACAGTTAGATATAGAGATAAAGCCAGAAGAGGCAGGCCGAAACTAAGCAGCTTTCGAAGCAATTCGAGGATTGTCTAGGAATATAAAAATGGGCTGATATCGTTACCAAAGCATAATGATCGTGACAATGGTGGGTGCCGCAATAGTAGGGAATTCAAGAAACAAAGAAGGCAACCTCCCGGTAAGGGCAGGGCACAAACAGGAAGCCCATGTGACTTGAACATACTTGTGAAAGTTTTTATCAAATCATTAGGACTGAGATGAACAACTCGCTAAAAGGACAGCATTTTAAACACCAAATGATTGCACCGGCATTAAGGCAGTTTCTGATGCTCACGTGAAAGAACATGATAAGTCATGTGAGGGAGCGAGGAAACAAATTGGAAAGGCGATGGCCCTGTTGACAGGACACTGCCGGTTTAACAAACATCCCGATGTAACATATTCTCTCTTATGCAGGGGCTGAAGAGTGTAACAAACAAACGAACTGTGAAACAACTCAAGTGGAATAATTATATTCCTACGATTGTAGAAAGATTGCGGGTCGAAGAACGTTTGCTGATAACACCCGTCAAAAATGAATTGATACCTAAACACCTAGACCCGTCATATATTATCTATGTAGAATGTGAGTGAGATGTGTCGAACAGTTCCGAAAGTCTGCAGCCGTCAATTCTAGCATACCGTCGTATTTTGTTCTTGTGCAGGATTGATTTAAAATAAAAGAACTTTCATTTACAGTAATTATTGATCTTTATTTATTGCCCTATCCTAACGCGAGGGAACAAATTTAATTGTAAGAGTTTGGGTGAAGAATACAGAAATATTTCCCACTTATAGATACTTCGATCTAAAGATCTTTTACATGCTCAACTCGAATTTGGCCGTATCTTAGAGGATTCCCCCTCCTTTTATTCATGGGACATTAGTATAACATTTGATTTTGGTTTTTAACGATTGAGAAGTTACAAATGCTTGATTTTTGACGTTCTTGGTAACTAGAACTTGGTTAGGCTCAATCTGAAAAATTTGCCCGTCAACACCATGTCGAAAACGTTGGATTTTTATTGTGAAATAATTGGCCTTAGTACGACTCAATTTTGGACGACTTTGTGATTGAGAAAACAATTTTGTACGTGTCTGGTAACTACAAACATCATCAGGTTCGACTTTGGACATCTTTAGTAACTGCCAAGTCGAATAGGCTCCAACATTAACAATTTTATTCACTAGGCGATGAACATAACTTTTAATTTTGGTTTTTAATGATTGAGAAATTACAAATGCTTAGTCTTTTGTTTTTCTTGTCATTAAAAGCTGATTAGGCTGAACTGAAACTTTGTTCGTGACTACCAGTTCAGTGACGTTAGATTTTTCTTCTGTAATAATTGAGAACTTAGTACGAGTTAGTTTTGAACGCTTTCGTGATTGAAAAGTTAATGACGTTCAATTTTAGACATCTTCGATGACTAGAAAGTCGATTATCCTCGGAATTTTGGTTGATTTTTAGTCACTAAGAATTAGGCTCAGATTTTAAACATTTCTTGCTGAATAGGAGATTAGTGATATCAGATTTTGGTTGTTTCACTCCCTGAAAGGTTAATATGGCTCAACTTTGTACGTTTCTGGTAATTATAAGGGAAAAATATAGTCCTGCAGTACAGCCATTGCACAAGTTCCCGTGAGAGTTGCCTAACAAACGAACCTCAGTTATAGATCGTTCATTGGAGAGTAATGTAGATGTTCTACTTTTTTATCCATTTGTAGTTAAAAAGGTAATTAGGCTTGACCTTGGACATTTTTTTAATGAGGCTTGATTCAGACATACTGAGTCGATTAGGGTTGAATTTAACCATATTCATTGACTAGAAGATTAGTGACATTTGGCTTTGGTTGTGTGTGGTGGGAGAGTTAAAGATATTTGATCTTGAATATCTTTAACTAAGAATTTAGGCTCTATTTTAAATATTTAGAGATCCTTAACGTACCGAGCATTGGGGGAGGACTTAATCCCTATAATGTTGGGGTCAACAATTTCTTACTGCTTCATCACAAAATTTATCATTTTGGCAGAAATGTAGGATCAAACGACGTCAACAAAAGGCGGCGACTCAATTTTGTTGTAGTAACGCTCGGTACTAAGTACATAAATCACACCCGAAATTCCATCCGGAATTTCTGAACCATTAGAAATGTAAGCGGTACATTGTTTCGAAATCTTGTCGTGCTGATTTCCCGACAGGTCCTTATGTACGTATGTATGTATATAAGTTGACGTCGAGCGCGGAGTAGGCTTCACGGAACGAAACGGCTCTCGCAATACCCAGCACAGCTAGGAACAATATTTGTTATTAAAATCACTCTCTTGGGCGACTGCCTCCTTACGTAGTATCGCTCCGTTATTACCTCCTTTAAATAGTGTTTTATTCAAATCGAGCCGGCGCGGTGGCTCGAACTAATGAATAATTTATATCGAAGGAGGACGCACGAATTGCGTTAGTGTCATATTAACAAAGGGCGTATTACGGTCGAACGTTTGTTTATTTATTTCGCCTTGTCTTGTCGCGTCGCGGCTCGAAAGAAAGAAATCCGAACGAACGTAACGGGCGAGAGGGAAAGGAAGAAGAAGGCGACGACCAGGTCGCCTATGCGAGCAGTACGTTTCCCTTCGAAATTTAATTTAGAAGAAGCTTCGAATCGGCCATTTACGTTTGAATGCTAATGGAATTACGCAAGAGCTTCGAGCTGAGAAAATGGGCGCGCGTCTCATGAAACTTAATTTCGTTTAAGCGTTCCAGATGCATTTTTATATCGGGGATTATTCGAGGAGTCGTATATGACAGTTTGAATATTCGCCCAAAACATTGGTGGAAGCGAGTTGATAGAAGCGAATAGGAAGATCAGAGTGCGTTAATTGTACAACAGATGGGACTGCCGATTTCATACTTGGATACTCGCAGGATACAACGTCAACTGCGAAGAAATTGAAGAGTACTAAGAACTATTAGATATACGCATACATTCAAAATAATAAGTACACCGACCTATACGTTTGTCGTGCTTTTTTCCTTCAAAAACCGGCATAATAAATGTGATTTAGCATCAACTCGGCGATCCCACAGTGTATCGTTACACTTTTCAAAGTATGTGCCGTAATGAAAGAAGACCCGAAGATATCTTAATTTATATGCAAATTAACCGAAGTATATTCAGCCAAATCTCTCGGATATCGCGAAACGGCGCCACTACGTAATGTAGTTCGTCGTATTTATTCGCGGCGGGGAAAAATTAACGGGTAACTTACATGCATGAAGTCATCTACCCGCCATATAACTCATTACCATAAAACCGTCTCGGTGAAAGAACGACGAAAGAAATTTAAGGTGGAACTTGTATCATCCTCGCAATTTAGGAATTTCGAAATATAATCGTTAGAATTATGGTCTTACACCTGTCCGGGCCTAAAAAGACGTTTATCATTCGAGATATACGACATTATAGTCATTATATGCAAATTATAAATTATAGATCGAGTCGTAAACGTGGGCGTGCATAGTTAGCAATCGACTGTAGTGACTGGTGCGTCTGATGTGGCGAATAAACATTTATCATTCGGGTGCGGTTGACGTAATGACGTTTGAAACGATTTTTTTCTCGCTACTGTACGTATATATTACACCGTTGGGATTCGATGATGTATTATTGTTTTGGAAAATTAATGTTATGACGCACGTGGTAATTAAGATTTTCAGTTGATAGGGGTGGATCTAATATGCGACAATCTACGTGATACTTGTTTGTATAATCTATACGTGCTATAAGATATTATTGGCCTTTCTTTTCGATGGATTCCTCGAAGATCTAAGTTGCTACGAGTTAAAGAGATATAAATGTTTAGATTATTCTAGCTCTAGAAGATGCTTACCCACCTCAACAGTTTCAACGGTCGCAGTTCACAAAGACAGGAATGCTTTATTTATATTTTCAATTTGCTGGGACTAATCCACATCCGGTGGTCCAACACGGGCAAAAGGATTGTGAGAAAAAGACGATTTATTTGTTTATTCCTGGATGGATGGAAAGTTGGATGTCGAAGTAATAAACCGAACAAGGGAAGCCACGAAAATATATTAAGTATATAATTGGAAAGAAGGAGATAACAAAAACAACAAAACCACGAATATATAACAATACCTACTGTATCCTATCTACGTGAAGCGAAACGTGGGTGATAACCCAGAAACATGAAAGCACAATGAACCCTACTGAAACGTAACAATCAAGAAGGACTGTAGGTAAAACGAAAGTGGACAAAGTAAGAACGGGAAATATACGGGAACAACTGAAGCAAGAAACAGTAATAACAAAAATAAATAAAAGACTGGAATGAACTGGTTTTAGACACATATTTAAATAGGATGCAATCAGCAAAACTGGTAGAAAGAATAATGGAAGCGAAAAGACACAAGAAAAGAAGAAAGTACCGCTCTAGGAAGAAATTGATACACCAGATAATGGAATTGGGAAGAAGAAAGGGGGATTATAACACAAGAGTTTAAGAAGAAAAGAATGGACGGGAAGTTATAAAACATAATGGATAAGAGAAAATATGGACTAATCCATATCCGATGCCGAAAATGGGCAAAAGGATTTAGGGAAGAAGAAGACATTTAATTTCCTAAGAATATACTTTTAAGTCATTCATTCTTTCCCATATAATTATGTAAATATCTAAATAGGATGCAACCAACAAAAGTTGTAGGAAGAGTAAGGGAGAAAAACAGATGCAAGGAAAGAAGGACGAGTTGAAAAGGAACACGATGGATTGGAAGTTAGGGAACATATGTGGGCAAAAGGATTTTGAGAACAAGGTTTATTTGTTTTTTTTTTTTTATATTTATTCTCTTTTTCTGGCAGGAATCTAGAGCACCTTTCCACGAATGGCAAGGTCAGGTCGTGTCCGACTTCCGAATATCTATCACTTCGTAACAACTTTGTTCTTCAAATCTGCTTTAACATTCTTCGCCTCTGCAATTCCTAACAACAGTCGCTTTAATTTTTGAGGGTGTTTTCTATCCTCATCTGATATCTCGAAGAAATGGCAAATTTCAAGCCTTCATGCAAAGTGAGATTTGTCTGGCGTCGTGTGTATTTGTACGTGTTGAAAATCAATGTAATTCATGTTAGTTAACTCCCAAAAGTTATTAGACCAATCCGGGCGTATCGAGTACCAATTTATTGGCAGGAGGAACGCGACAGTACAGAGCTGAGGATAGAATAATGAAAGAGAATCAAGCATATAGAATGCATAAGATTCTATTTAAGAGGAGGCAAACTGAAATAAAAAGAAAAATCAACACCTACTTCTTCCTAATCTTAAAGCCTTCGTATTGCTAACTTTAATACGACTAAAGATCATGTATGCTACGGAGACATGGGATGGAAGATATAAAAAGATTGGAGAGATAAATCTTAAAATCCTAAGTCAATACTGAGACCAGATACAACGCCACGTGGAGAAAGGAACAGAGAAATAGAAGAGGAATTAGGATGCGAAAACATAGTAAGATACACGAAAGCGGTGTGGCTCTAATGAGCGAATCACGTAACCAAACAAAAACTAATAGAAATAGTAAGGGAGATAGAAACAGGGGTAGCCTGAGGGAGGGATGGTGTGATGAGATGGAAGCAATGCAGATAGCTGAATTGGGGGCGAAATGCGGGAGCGGGAAAATGTGGAGGTAAATCATCGAAACGGCCAAGACACACAACGAGTTACAACTACAAGGAGCAAAGCGGAGTAATCCATCTCAACAAACGGGTAAAGCACACTTTGGCACGAGCCAAAATCCTAAGAAATGGAAATGGAAATGGAAATGATGATGGTGATAATGAGCTATCTGCTTATTACTATTTATTATTATTGTATTACTCCTTAAAAAATAATAGCTTGCTTTGCTCACGTCATTGGTCGAAATTTACGAAAGAGGAGAGCACAGGCGACGATTGATGAGGACATTCAAGCAGACATCGGCTGTATCTATAGAAAGTTATGGGACATTACAACAAATTGAGCTCACTGGGGTTACGTTTAACATTGATTTCTATTTTAACGGGGCTTCTTACCAAGTTTAGGCAGAAAAACGACAGTTTTGATCTTTGATTATCTTTAACCTAGCATTAAAATATGAGAAAAGTCTAATCGAATATAAATTTGATCAAATCGAGTATTAACCGAGGTTTAAACTACCGACCATTAAAGTACTAGGAGAACTGACTAAAATAAAACAAACAGCAGGCTATTTACCATTCCGGAGATACTTTAGAGTTCCCGAAATTTCCATTACGTTGCTGCAGTGATATCTCTACAACTCGCTGTTACTCCACTTGAGTCCTAGCCAAAATCTGCTTCTAGGAAGGACTACATGATCTCCATCGAGCAATAAATTAGGGCGCTATGGCGATTTCAAGCGTTTCCTAAGATAAAAACTTCGATTTTAAATAAAATTTTGGTTATGCAACGAAAAATTGAATTTTGAAGTTAGGTATTTTGCGTCAGAATGTTTCTTAGCCGAGCAGCAATTAAGTAGCTCACCAGCTCATCAATACTATGTACAAAGAAAACTTATAGAAGCTGTACACAAATGGTTCCAACTCAACAGGGTTGAAGTACTCGAGCGGCTGATTAAAATGGAACAAATTTCAGGTCTTTACGACATACAATTCTTGAGATAGAAGTTTAAAAAAACTCTAAGAGATTTATAATCAAATAATGTCCTGCACGTCGAGTTTTATTCCGATAAAATAGAGAGGAGCAAGTTTGGTATGCAAGAATTCTTCATCGCCACCGTATACAATAGGTTTGTTTTGTGGCTCTGGAGATAGTTAATTTTGATTCACATTGTAATACATTCTGTACAAAGATTTTAATAAATAAATCCCATCTTAAAACAAATTTCTCTTTCGATGGCCACCGACTGACCATATACCAGGTCTAGTAGTATGAAACCGAATTTTTCTTGTAAAAATAAAACGATTGTTATTCAAAAGTGATCAAAAATATTTTATTCAAAATAACTTCCAGTGGATTGTACACATTTTTCCCACCTCTCCGGCAATTTATGGATGCCTTGCCAAAAACTTTTCTTCTTTCGAAGCGAACCAATTATCAAGCCATTTTTGTACATTTTCGTACGAATTGAAGCGCTGGTTAGCGAGAGCTTGACTCATCGATGCGAATAAGTGATAGTCGGATGGAACCAAGTCTGGGGAATAAGCCGCATGCGGTAGTAATTCCCAATTGAACGATTCAATTGTTTCCCTGACCGGTTTTGCTGTATGAGATGGGGCGTTATCATGCAGCAAAATCACTTTGTGCTGCCTTTTTGCATATTCCGGTCGTTTTTCAGTTATTGCTCGGCTTAAATTCATCATTTGCTGTTGGTAGCGTTGAGTGTTGACGGTTTGACCAGGTTTCAGCAGCTCATAATAAATAACACCCTTTTGGTCCCACCAAATACAGAGCATCGTCTTCTTTCCAAAGCGATTCGGTCTTGCAGTTGATGTCGATGGTTCGGTTGGATTCAGCCATGATCTACGACGCTTAGGATTTTCAAAATAAATCCATTTTTCATCACCTGTCACGATTCGATGGAGATATGATTTTCTATTGAACCGGTTAAGCAGCATTTCACAGGTGGTTCTTCGGTTTTCTTGCTGTCTTTCGTTCAATTCATGCGGAACCCATTTGCCCACTTTTTGAAATTTTCCCATAGCTTTTAAACGATTGCAGATAACTTTCTGCGATACATTTAATTGATCCGCGAGTTTTTGTTGAGTTTGAGCATCGTCTTCATCCAATAAGGCTTGTAACTCCTTGTCTTCAAACTTTTTGGTGGTTTTCCACGCTCTTTGTTACTAACCTCAAAATCACCACTTTCGAATCTTTTGAACCACTGTGTTTTACCGAGAGCATGTTCACCGTAGGCTTCGACAAGCATTCTATGCGACTCTGCAGCAGTTTTCTTTAAATGGTAACAAAAAATTAATGCTGTCCCCAAATCGTAGTTATTAGGCTCGAAACTTGACATGTTTGAGGTTATAAAAAATATACTAGTGTACGGAACGTGGGTTAATGTTTGTTGACACTCTTCATCAGCTGTTAGAAGAAGACGATGGCTATGTAACAGGGGTCTTATGGTGATTAAACTGAACGCTGGCACCATCTATAGGAAAATTCCGGTTTCATACTACTAGACCTGGTATACAGATTTACCACAAATTTTAACTTTGTACTGTTATCAAAAGAAAAATAAATTCACCGTCCGCTCCGAACGCACTTTACAATCGATATCGTTACATCATACCGAACAATTTACCCTCAATACCCAGATCGATATCGTTATTGATTTGGATACTTGTAATGCTTTCACTAAGGTATTCAATCACTTAAGCGGGAGCGTACCAGAAGACAATAAACGCTATAACCGATCCGTCGCTCGAATAATGATATTCATTAGATAATCGCTAGGAATTCTTTAGAGCTGCCACTTGTGTAACGATATCTCGCTTCGTGACGGTTTGACATTATAACTTTGTCATATCGTGCCTTTAATACCGAGCAATTACCAATATATTCAATCAAGTCGATAGCTCGCCGAACCTTGAATCTGTTTATCTGGCTGTGACGAAATTCCGAGAAACGTTTCACTTGCGTATCGATCATATTTAACCGGGCAGGTTATTATGTAGGCCGAGCCCTACGAACGCACGATCGACAAAGAAAGAAATCGCTACGTTAGAGCGCGCACACGGATAATTTGTATTGTGTTCGGTTCGTGGAAACCTGCATAGCTTAGAATTACGTCGAACGGAGCACAGAGATTTCGAATGAGGAGGAGACGATGTCAGTTCAGTGAAGGGAATGAAGTCGCATAGAGATTTCGACGTACAAGCGCTTTCTTTCTTTCCCGTTTCAGCGCAAAAATGTAGTAAGGTGTTAAAACTTCTTAAGGGGTAACATGACTATAAATTTTACAGAACATTGATTTTTGTCTATTGGCTTAATAGATGCCTTAAACCTTCTAGAATATGGGGCAAAAAGTTTATTACCTGAGAAAAACAGTTTTCCTTGAAACTTTGAGCTCCTCCTTGAGCGCGTCGAAAATTGAACGTTGGACTTAAAATACTCGCTAATCATATAAAAATCAATACCTTTCAAATCCTCTACGAATTTCACTGGCTATAATAATGTAGATTAGGTGATCTTCTTTTATCTCTCCGGCTTCAAATTTGCACTAGCTGCACTGTATGCTGCAAAGGGCCTCAAGTTCAACATGCCTCGCGAAAATGGTTTATCGATGATAATTTTTTGGTTAATACTTAAATATATGTTTATTAACTTCCTGGAATATAATCATCGTATCACATTTTTTCATCCAAAAGAAATCGTCAAAAATCGTGAATCAAAAATCGATCCTATCAGTTTAACTTGAAACGGCGGAGCCAACATAATCCAAAATGAAAATTACGATTATTACATTTCGTTTGAATCACGGACTTTGCTTACGATTCGCCACATAGAAACGTAAGGGTATATACGAATCCGCCCCTCCTTTCGAGAAACGGGGAAATTTCCCTGAAGGATTATGTTCCGGCGTCGCGCCTTGCTCTAAAAATATATATACATATATTATTATTTAAATGTCGGAGACGAGGAAACGATGTCGACGTCTCTGAACCTTTATTATTATGGAAACGAACCGCGGTCGTTCGCTCGCTCGCTCGCATTCCCGACTGAATTATTTGAAATTCAAATATTTAAGAAAAATATTTACAATTGAGTAGCGCACGTGAGCAGCGTTTTAGTTTTTGCCACGCAACACCACCCCGTCCCCGTCGATAAGAAATGGGGAAATTTCTCGGCTGGAATGTCGCTGGAAATTAGAGAACGTAGTTCCGACAACGAGCCGTATTGGAAAACTATAGCAACACGGTTTCGTGGTATGAACGATGGCGAAATTATTGCTCGTTGTGAAATCACGAAAGGCGGATATTTTAGGAAGTATTTTCCGCAGAATGAAGTTATTTTAGTCCTCGAAGGTAAAGGAGTAATTTGGAAATCTTTCGGGTTGATAGGTAGGAGTCTCGATGCTGTTATTAATAGGGGATGAATGTTGGGGGCCAATCCGATTATTTTGTTCGTAAATTCCTGACAACAACAAACGGATATTTCCGAAAATGGCTCCTAAACGAAAATGGTTTTCAGCAACATTTATTCTACACCACTGAAATGCTTGTAATCCAAAAATTGAATGCACGACCGAATGTTTCAGCAAGCTCAATCCCATTTTGAAATTGTGGCCTTCTGGGTTAGTACTAATCTTGAGCTTTTATGTGAATTGAAGTCAACGATAAAGCATAACCACAATTTATCTGAAGCCTTGTAGAGTCATAGACCAGCTCGGAGGTAAACGTACCCAACAAGAGGAGCAGCTGAATTGGTTAATGTTACTTAAACCGTAAGTTTGCAATTAGAACGTGTTTCTGTGAAGACCGTTGATGTTCGACGTACTGAGTTTCCATAAATGAGCGCTTAACTCCACAACCAGTTCCAAAATTCTCGCTCTCTTGAGTAGCGATGGTGAGTTTCCATGTCGATTGATAAAGCCAGACCACGATTTATCTGAATCGACGGTTTCGAAAGTTATGAGCCATCTCGCAGGTCAGCGTATCCAATAGAATCCCACAAAATTTGTTGGTTTTTGTCAAAGTGTAATTTTGCGATTAGAACAGCTCGTTTTGCAAAACTCCAGATGTTCGATGTGCACGTCCGTCCCTGGTTTGTACAAAAGGCGCTTCACCGTACACTCAGCTTCGAAATTGCCGCCTTCTTTCATAGTGATGGTGAGTTCTGAGGTCAATTGATATCAACGTTGAAGCGAGATCACGTTTTGTCCGAATCGGCGATTTCGAAAGCAATGCACCATCTCTAAAGTGAACGTATTCGACAAGAAATCATGCAGTATGTTGGTGTTAGCAAATTTGTGATCACGCGGCTACGCCATTTCCGTTTGGAAACTGGAGATCTTCGCCGAAAATACGGAGAAGACCGGCCGTCATCGACAATGTCCCTATGCGATCAAAATTCCCCATAGTTGGCAAGCAGAGATCGCAACTCAACGCAACCTGATTTCGAATTGAGTTTGCTGGTGTTAACAAAAACCATAAGAAATCAACTTCGTGGCGTGGGGTTGGATGCGTGAAGACCAATGGTTTGTCCCTAATTAGTTGGTAGTGCTTAGTAAAAGTTACGTGGAATGTAGATAGGGAGAAACTTAGAATGGGATGATTGGAGGCAGATATTGTTGAATTGTGAAATACGATCCACTCTTCAGCCAAAGATCAGACCAGTTTCCAGTTGGCGTAAATCTGGTGTAACGCAAACCATAAGAAATCGGCTACATGACATGGGATTGTACGCATGGGGATGGTATGCTCTTCACAGGTGAAGAGGCTTAGAATAGGACTCCTAGAATCTTAGTCGATGTTCCCTATAATAATAATAATAATAATTCGTGTTATTGTCCAACAGTATCAAACACCATCAACAGGACAAAAACTATCCTGTTATGTAAAGAATGGATACATTCATTGAAATCTGCTCATTTCAGGCCTGCGAGAATATCTGGAAAAATCTTTGATGACAGCTTGGGAAAATATCCACGCCAGTGACAATTCCTACGCTCGGATGCTTGTCAATGGGGTGAAGATCCATTGTCCTGAAGATTTTTATCATCGGCTGAGGAAACGTCCTAGGTTCCTCGATGACCATCAACGTCCTAAATGATGATTTGTCCAATTACTAATAATATTTTTAAAACTATATCTTCTTACTCCTTACTTATAATAAATAAACTAAACCCATCACCCCCTACGATGAGCGATTGGAGCAATTTCCCAAAGAGATGCAAGGGGTGTACTTAGAAAATTACTTTCCCCATTCGCAGACGCGTTTCGCGATTTTACCGCTCGTCAGTGTAACCTTGTGAGAAGTTGTTTTCATTTGCACATAAGCACGATATATGCTAGTATGTTTGATGTTTGTACCTACGAGGATTGAATTAAGAAATTTTCTCAATATGTACTTAAACGCGCACTTTTGTAGCAAATGCGCATTTAAGTACATATTGGGAGAATTTCTTAATTCAATTCTCATATATACAACCATTAAATACAAGGATATGAGGCTTTCAATTCGATCGCAAGTCAGATTTAAAGTTTTACAACAACTGTCCCTGAGAGTGGAGACCAAAAATGAGCTCGCAGAATGTAGGCAGAAACATACAGCAAGCAGGAACGTGTTGATTTGAGTCAGATGAGCTTTGATTGTAGACACAGCTGGCAGCCTGAAAGAATGAGTGGGAAGTAGTAGCTTTCGGGTTTAGCAAAACCTGATATTCTGTTATTGCTTCTCACTAACCGTAAGACTACCAGAGTTCACGTTTTGGTTTCCCTTCAATTCCTTAGAATACCAAAAGAAGAATTTAGAGGAGCGACAGCCACGTCATTATCTTACAGCCTCATCCATTCGATCAGGAATTGTCAGAAACCCTCCAACCTTGTAGTGAACCAAGAGGAAGAGTTAAGTTCTGATCATCGACGACGATACCATCTTCCAGGTTGTAAACCTTCACTCGGACGAGTCACAACCTCTTGATACCGCATGATACCTTCAGTTTTTGAAACAGATCTACAATAAGCTTCCGAAATTAATAAGTGCTGCTGCAACACCCCTTAGAGGATTCTTCAATTCTGATTCCTTTTTATATATTATTTTACCATAGTCTCCTTATTCTTATTTGCAATAGTGGGAATAATCGAAAATAGCAGAAAGCTCAGCTGGATCTTATGGGAAGCGACGATGTTATGAAATTTTCTTTTGCTAAATGCTAGTTGAATGTAGGCTTTTACAGCCGTTGTCGTTTACTAAAACTTGACGTATTTGCTACTCATAGTGTCAGTTTCGTCAGAAGTTCTCTAAAGACTGTTGTCGTTGTCGTCGTCGTCGTCGTCGTCGTCGTCGTCGTCGTCGTCGTCGTTGTTGTCGTTGTTGTTGTTGTTGTTGTTGTTGTTGTTGTTGTTGTTGTTGTTGTAGTTTTGTTGATGTTGTCGAGGGGCACGAGGAGCAGGAGAGGACCTCATCAATTCTTAGTGAAATTGTGGAAAAGCTGACAACGTGATTAGCCAAAGGTTAAGTTTTAGTGAAGGGCAAGGGCAAAATCCGGAAGCCATTTTACACCCAACCAAAAATCTGAAGAAAGTACTCTAAGGAGGCATGAGGACCACAATGGCCCTGGAAGGGTCGCAGTAGAACAGGCGTCATTGCCACTTCAAGTAATCTGATTCGATCTACACTCAACAAATCCGAAAGAAGTTCCTATAATTTGCCTTCTGAAATAGCAACAAACTTCTACCTCTTTGTCTCTCATCAAAGTTACTCAACAATCACATCACATATCCAATAACAGCCGTCTCAATTTTCATTCGAAACGGCACCTATATACAACCATACATCCATACATCTACCGATACCCTCTAGGTCTCATCGATTTTCGAGCCGGCGACGTGCGCTAAGCCAGGTCAAACGTATGTAATTTTCAGCTTAGGTCTTCATTGTTTACATCGAATACTCGTACGCGCTATGCATACATACACTTTAGGACGCGTCACTTACGGGTCAATTAATCATCGGCCGCTCGCGTATATTTGGAGTGGCCGCTTTCCTCTCCCGTACTACGTATACGTCAATTTGAAATCGTATTTTAACGCGACCGGCGGCGGGCGCTCTCTCTAACTAAGTAATGTTATTCTCGATGCGAACCGCGATTAATCATAAATCACATATCGGGCGGACGTGTCGGGCGGGGTTGGTTGGCGTACGCTTTTGTAAACGGGAACGGCTCGATGTCGAGTTCGTCGGCGTGACTTAATTCGAGAATTTAGGATCGGTCGATGCAAATTATGGGGAGCAGTAATTAGTTTAGGGGGAAACGGGTTGAATTATTTCCTTTTATTTGGTAAAAGGACACCCCTATAAAACAGAATTCATATACAAAGTAGTTCATAAAGACCTAAGCTGCCGCTGAAGAAAGTCTAACAAGGTTTTGATACTTAAGAAACAAAGATTCTGAAGCTTGCTGAAGTTTTGTTCGAATAGCTTTATCCCGCGATATTACCAAATTTACGTAGTGTGAAAGTGATGTACGTTACCCTCTCCCAAACCATCGTACCAGATTTGCTTTACAGACAAGCTGAATTTTGAGGAAATCCGATTCCACTTTTTCTTCTCCAGTCATCAGCAACAATAACATGATCACTGTTTCTCGTCAATTCAATGAATTCTCAACATAGTGGACTAACGCCGTTCAGGAGTTCTTGAAGTGCTTTAGAGATTTCAAAATGCTGATTATTCGCATATTTGTTCCGATAGTTTCATCTCGCGAATTAAAAAGAAAAATTATAAACAGTAGAACCTCCCAAATCCGACCCTTCGGAACACGTTCCTCTCCGAAACCCGACCACGACTGTAGATGCAAACGGTTTCTTAATCTTTCCGTTTTTAGTCCTTTCGTTTTTACAACTTTTCCGAGAACACGAAGAACCCTTAAAAACTGGAAGCCCTTGATACGCTAGATAAAGGTGAGAGTATCAAAAATCTTGCAAGAAATGTAAATATCGGTATCACAACATTGAAGGATTGCAGAAAGAATAGACACCCTTTGCAGTTTGCAACAGCAACCGTAGTATCTGAGGTTGGTTTAGAATTGCGGAAAACTAGGAAAACCAAAGGTGGATGTTTTAGATGAAGCGGTAAGTTGAATTTTCTTGTCCATGGACAAAGCTACCTTCTTTATGAAACCCACAGGTATAGATTTGGTTTAGTCAAGAACGATTAAAGGGAGCTCCTTTAATAGGACCATCAATTAAAGAAAAGGCAAGAGACTTTAATAAAACAACTTCCCCCAACTCGGAATTTACAACAAGTGAGAGATGATTGGAGAGATGGAGAAAACGACATGCAATTCATCATGTTACAATTTCTGGAGAAAAACGTTTGGCTGACCACGTAGCTTCCGGAAACTTCATTAAAAAGTCCGATGGAAAGAAAGCGGATTGACTGCTGAAGAAATTTATAAAATAGATGAAACCGGGCTTAATTCTAAAATGCTGCAACAGGAAGCTCCCACTTCAGAACAAGAAGCGGAGTTAAATGGGCTCAAATTATGCAAGCAAAATGTATTAACCACTTCCTCTTTTTGTAATCGGAAAATTACAGAAACCGAGAGCACTTAAAAACATAAGTTTGTCATTATTGCCAGCTCATTATCGGGCCCAAATATGTGCATTATTTAAAGATTATCTTCATATTATTTTTGTTCCTGCAGTTACAAAACGTTTAAAATCGAGGTTCCTTCTCCAGAGAGCCCTTCTTGTTTTGGATAACGTTCCGCCATATGCAAATGTGTCAGACTTGACGAAGGGCAAAATGAAAGCAATTTTTGTACCGGTAAGTGTAACCTCGTCGATTCAACCACTGGACCAGGAGGTTATAAAGTGTATGAAGAGAAAGTATCGCAAAAAGTTCTTGAAAATCCTACTAGAAAAAATGGAGAATTGAGTCGGTTTAATAGATGCAATCAAATCTCTTAACATCTCGGATATTATTTATATGACAGCAGAAGCTTGGGGCGATATTCTTCCCGCAACTTTATCCAAGTTTCGGGACAAAAATGTTGGCCAAATATTAAAAAAAAAAAAACACGGAAGAAGCTGAAAAAGAAGAAGAGGAAGGAGGAGCAGAAGAAAGGGAATCGGAAACCGATCGTTTGACATCATTGTCTAATGACTTGCAACGTATACAAAATGGTGAAAAACTGCAGCTGACTGATGTCAAAAATTGACTAAGTAATGAGAGGTACCACAATCTCAATGACGAAGAGATTTTGATGCATGCTAGTACGAGCAGGGCTGTAGAATAAGAAAACTGCGATGAAGGTTAATCAGGTAGGGTGGAGATTTTACCCGGGCTTAAGCGCTCTACAGCTATTGAGGCTTTCGACAAAATTCTTCATTGTGTAGGACAACTCGTCTATATCCCCGGATTTAATTTGGATTAAAAGTTGGAGGGTGTTTCTTAAAATTATGATGTATAAAGGCACATTGTAAAAGGTAAACGAATGTAATTCACAATGTCGTTGTTGATTATAATAGCTAGGATAACGCAAACAATTGCTGATGATTAAAAACTTGTGAAAACGACTTTAGTATATCAAAAATTGCAAATTATTTCTAAAAATGTTATACATTCTTATGTTTATCATATCAGCAAGATAAGAATAATTTTAGTACTTATTTATTTAATCAATATATTTGACGTATATCCGTTTGAATGTATAATTTCTTTTTCAACTGTCGATTACATTTCTCTTAACAACAGTTGAATTCAATTTTGATTTTTGTCGTCTTGTGAGAAGAAATGCAACAATTTCATAATTTAACAGCAAGTAAATTTTTAGGGGATCCACATAAAAGCAAACTAAAATAACAAACATTTTTACCTGAAAAGCCAATTGTAGTATGATGTAGTAAAGAATTACATTTTTGAAAATACGTATGTACAATACATATTCCGGTTTTGTTCTATTTTCATTTTCTTCTCGATACAAATTTCGTTTTACAAATCCGACGCATATATGGTCCCGTCTAGGTCGGGTTTAAGAGGTTGTACTGTATTTATAATTCAAATAAACGACAACATTCAAGTTAATCACGGGACGATATAATATAATATAATCTTCGATAAAACCTGGTCAAATTAAATTTTGTATAATCTACGTTAAGGGCTTTAGAATGTTCGGTACTTTTTTCAAGATCGATCAAGATCTCTAGAGCTTTTACGGTTAAACTTAATTTTTTGTTATTGGTTCCCAAACTATTTTGAAAATTGTCTATCTGACCTTAAAAAGTAGTTTGAGTAACGATAAAATACTAGTTCTTTTTTACAATGTTAAGAGCTTCTACAGCTTTAATTCCTTTTTCAATCATAATTGAAGAACCAATAAGTTTACGGGCTCGGAATTTTGCATACCGTGTATTCGCTACGATAGCTACGACTTATCATCGAACTTCTTCGTAAATTCCTGGTTTGTTGTCGAATCTGTCCGCAATTAAGGAATAAAGAAATGGCCATAGCCTTACCATCATTTTTGGACTTGAAGAAAATAACGATAACAAAGGAATTTACAGAAAAGCTCGATGATAAGACGCAGCTTTCGTAGCGAATACACGGTATGTAAAATTTCGTGCCCGTAAACTTACTGGTTCTTCACTTATGATTGAAAAAGGAATTAAAGCTGTAGAAGCTCTAAACATTGTAAAAAAACTAGTATTTTATCGTTACACATGCTACTTTTAAAGGTCAGATATACAATTTTCAAAATAGTTTTGGAACCAATAAAAAATTCAAGTTTAACCGATCTTAAAAAAGGGCACCCTTAACACCTTTAACCCGGCGCTGACTGGAGGTTTACAGCCAAAGAGGAGTAAAAAGCGGCCATACAGGAACGGAAGAAGTAAAAGCTCTAGAGAAAATATAATAGACAACGTCCGTTTTCGTTTTTCCTTCCTCCTCCTCCGCATTAAATGAATTTGCCCTGGAAAGCGCTTAGAATGCAACTTACGTTCACATGCACACCGGCGCCGATTCTTTCCTCGCGCGACACCCTATCTCGCCCTTTTCAGATTTATTTGTTTTCCCTTCGAAATGACGTATCGTCACGTGATCGGCGCATACCGGGAACGAACGACGTGCGGTTTCGCGTTTCCTTATCGCCAGCCAGATTCATGGGCGAAAGCTTTTAAATACGTACGCGTTCCGTTCGCCGTTTTATACGGCGACAATTAAAGAAAGTTATGTGCATGCACACAGAATGCGACCGGCGCGACGAACAATAGTAAGAACGCTAAATATACTTGCTTTAAGACGACGATATCGTCTACTTAAAGCGGGTGAAATGCTGCTATACACACCTTATTTTACAATTTTCCTACTATTAGTAAACTGGGAAAATATGCGGTATGATGAGTCATCCACCCTTTTGTCTTCTAAAATATATTACATTGTGAAAAGGATAGATGATTCATCGCACCGCACATTCGCCCAAGTTTAGTTTTTAGTTCAAATCCCGGAATTCTTCGTTCGGTGGGAAATTAATCCGATTTGAAGATTACCTCCGGTCGTCGAAATCGATTTCGACTTAATAAACTAAAATCGGAACTAGCGGTGCATAAATTGCGCTAACGCGGCCGTTGGAAATCGCAAATTTTCCGCCCAATATCGGTTATCTGTCGTTTTACCATTCGCCAGCCATCATTCATATTTAGTCAATGCCCAACAGGATATCTGATGTGTATAATTTCAATAATTTTCCGCCGGAATTTACGACGTGTGCCAAATGGACAATCGCAACGTAAACTCTATAGAAATTTATGTCGTTTTGTGTGTATTTTACCCGTCGAAACTTTCTATTTGAAATATACGACTGCTGACAACGAGAGAAGGTACTAATTCAAACCGACAGTTATACGCCCGACTATGTTTCACGAATGTACGTATATGCAGATTGTAGTCTCTGGCCTCTATTTTAAGAATTATTGCATTTTGAATTTTTTTCTCCTAAAATTGCAGGACGAGCTTTCACTTACTTTTATGGGCTTCTGTAGGTATACCTTTTATGGAATACCAGATGTGTAAATAAAGTGATGATTCTGGTAGTGCAGTGTTTGATCGGGCCGCACTCAAGATTTGGAACTTGGAGTGAAGGCAGACGAACATATGATACGCCATAAGTGCCTGTTGGAATTCGCTAGGGTCACCTTTGTTTGTTCGAAGCGATTGTTGTCGCGAAACAGCTTTTTCTTCTGAGCTTTGAAAATAAGTGACACGAGTTTTGAGCAACGATGTGGGATCAGGTTCTGCTTGAGACTAGGACACGGTGCAAAGGAAGCTTTTGAAGAACTTCGTCTGAAGATGATACCCATATTCTAGAACTTGTCATTACCCGTGACGAGACTTGGGTGTTTATTTATTTATTTAGTTATTTATTTAATTATTTATCCAACAGCCATTATGACTATTTACAGGATAATCATTAAAACAAAAAACAATAAATTCATTTGTGTGGCTTAAAATCAATATAATGATGCGTTCATTAACTTCAATTCACTTACACTAATATGAAAAAGGTCAAAATTAAGTCTTTTAAGTGTATTGTTCATCTCTGATGTCATAGACACAATAGGTGAATTTTGGTGATGCAGTGTATTTGATCTGTCCACATAAAAGACACCATGTGCTCTACTGTTTAATCGTGGAATTGTGAAATTTAGTTTTCCCAATAAAGCACTGTCATCCGTCAAACCTCTGATAAGCTTGAATATAAATTTCAACTACGCACCAGTTTTTCTATCTTCCAAACTTACAAATCTAAATTCATTCAGTAATATTTGGTAAAGAAACCCTCTGGGTGGATATTCCCGATGTTTTCTATAGAAAAGAGCCTTTAGAAATTTTCGCTGAACGCGCTCAATTTCATATATACCATTGCCATAATGCGGATTCCAAACCTCACCAGCATACTCCAATGAACTCCTGACATACATATGCACAGTAAAATCTTTTCAATGGTTCAATACTATCGAATTCTTTGGTATTACGAAGCAGCAAACCCAGAGCTAGAAGCTTTGGTAGTGATCTTATTAATATGGGCTTTAAATGTTAGTGTCCCATCAAACAACACACCTAAATCATCAAATAATTCAATTCTCTCCAAAGGGACATTGTTTAGAGAGTAATCGAAATACTTTAAATCCTGTGTTCAATTACAGGCAAAGTACTAAATGCCAGAACATGGAATGGCACACCACAAGCTCTCTAAGGCCAAAAAGAAAATGCAGTAATGAGTAAATCGAAGGTCAGAAGTATGCTGATTTGCTTTTCTGAGAGCCAGAAAATCCCTCACAAACGTTTCGTGTCTCCAGGCCAAAGGGGTTAATCAATTTACCGGAAGATTCTTGAGGGACTTCGAGAAGGTGTCATGATGTCAAGGTCTGAAACATATAGAATTATACATAGCTTAGCTGTGGTGTCATGGCGGTCCTCCGGATGATGTCATCACGCGATTTGTTACGTTTCGTCCGGCTTGTTTGTTGGAAAGAATTGTCTAATAAATCAGACTATAGAGTCCATTTGTACCAATTCCTTTTGGGTGTATAACGGGCAAGGCATTGAATTTTGTTCGAAGTGGTTTATTGAGGGCTCGATAACGGTTTTCTTCCTTCCGAACGGGAGCTGTACTTAGTTAAAAGATACAACTGAGAGCCTGCTGATAATCCCCCTACTTCAGGGTAAAACAATATCTTTCCGATATTTCGAGAAAACGACAACACAAACTACAATTCACTCAGCAAAAACTCTCTCGATATCCTAACCTTCGTTGCGCCTTGACTACTTATTGTCTAATAGCCCCGCTGGTTACTACCCCGGAATAAACATTGGCTTCATGTCCTCGTGATTGGACGAATTCAAAAATTCAAGGGCATCTACTCAACGCTCCAATATGACTGGTTTACCGGGAATATCGTCAAGAAATAGGAAATGACGTTTGCCTCATGGGAATAAAAATTGAGCGTTTATTTGTAACATGCTAAGCGAAATATTTCCGAAACGGAGGTAATGAAATTTATGCACGTAACAAGAACACGAAGCGTAACATATTCTTCACATTTCCGGTTCATCCGATTGAGTTTAACTGAGAAACTAATGCTGCCTACAACTGCATAATAAATTACCAGTTCATATTAAATCATCGCAATCTCTCGCGATCCTAAGAAGGAGTCTACGATCTTTCTTATTAGATCTAGTACCTTACAAATTAGAGGATTATCTAAATTTACAGGTGGTTTATTTTTTGGATGAATATGTTCTTAGCTATGTTTTTGACTTTTTCATGTATACATTTTTGTATTGTAATTATTATTATTATTATTGAGATAACGTAGATACTATTGGTTCACTTCAGGTAATCAATATGCGACAAAACCGTCATCGTCTCAAACTCCAATATCATACAAATTATAGTTACATACCTCCAGTAGACGACGACATCAAAAGCTCACAACTAACTCGATTATTTCGCAATTCATACTCCAACTTTAACGACCGGTTGGATACGGATATATACATCCAGGGCTCCTCGGCGAATTTCCCGAATTTCACCGGACGTTCGCCAGTTAGTTTGCGCTTAATTATGTGTCGGAAGAATGGAAATATCGAGTCAACTTGTACAAACACACGACGAGGACGACGACGTTCGCCTATCCACCCGGAAGCGGGCGGACCTAAGCGCGCCGCCCGGAGTTACCGGAGCACAATATGACGGCGACAAATTCGAAGTGTGCACAGACAAGGCAGACAGACAGACAAGCAGCGGCGGAGCGCATTCATCCCCTTGTTGTTTGCCGGCGTATATTGCCACTTAACAATGATTTTGAATGCATATGTTACCGGCGTACGAGCGTTTTATGGGCATAAAGGGACGTATGCGCGCGCGATATTACGCCCGGACAAAACTCTTATTGTAACCGGTTCGAGTGGTTGAAGCAGATATTGTGTGCGAGCTGCATCGGCACGAAATTTCAATTAGCGGAATTACGTCCGTCGAATGGGGTAATGCAAAAAGCACAGAGAGAGATAAGTTTGTGGAATGCCGTCCGCGTGTTTTATTTTGTAAATTTGTAATCTAATGTTATTCCGTAAAAATTATGTATATCATTGAATTTTACGTATTAAGAACGCTCCGCCGTAAAAGTCCCGTAATTTCTTTTCCGAGTGGTAGTCTCGTTAAAAGTTGCCGGCCCGGCTCAAAATACAAACTGGAATAAATTCCAATTTAGCGATGCACGGCCAGGTCGGGATATACTCGAAACACTTCAATGTCGGGAAGAAATCGCGAACGGTAGGCCATTTTATACCCGGGTCCTTTTAATTTTAAGTTTTATTACGATCCCGGATTAAAGTTAGGAGAGCCGGGCACTGCGCCCCCGTCTCCGGGCGATAATATAATTTCATTGCGCGAATTATACCATTTTAATTAAAATCCCGAAATTGCCGACGTAAATAATGAAATCGGATTAGAAGGACGTCGTTGAGAAAGTTCGCTTTTGCGAGTAGGTGGACGCTCAACTTTTACTTGTCGAGCTTCAGGATAGTTATGGCTACGTTGCCGTCCAAGTTAAACATATCGGTAGTTGCTCGAATATTTATTTTTGAAAATACTTCCGTGCGTCTGGCTCTACATTTTGGTAGATGTAAGCGACAAGTTCCGATAGTAACAGCTTCTTGTTGGTAACATAACTGAAAATATGCTGAAAATCCTGCATTCTAGACTTGGTCTGGATCAGCGACTTCCAAACCGGAGTACGCGATAAGATTGTTTAGGGGTACAGAAAAATGTTAGTTATTATCGCTGCCAGAAGTAACGAGTACAACCTAACTACAAACGTCAGAAGTAGCAACGTGTTAGACTCTCGGGAAGTTCAAGGAGAAAAGACCTAAATTTTGTTGATATCGTTTATTGCTGCTACAGAATTTTCGCCCTCAGATTAAGGAGATCCTCAGTGTAGGTAAAGTGATATTAAGATCCCCGCAAATTAGTTGGAAAATCCGTAGTGAAAATGAAGTGAAGATTTAAACTCTTACTTATAAATTGAAGGAAACTCTACAAACACGTGCGATTTATCACCGTTAAGGCAGTCAGTCGCTTTGGGGTTACAGTTTAAATCTTAACTTCATTTTTAATATGGATTTCCCAATCAATTTGTGAGGATCTTAATACCACTTTGCGTACATTGAGGATGCCCTTAATCCGAAGGGGAATATTCTGTAGCAGCAATAAACGATATCAACAAAACTTAGGTCTTTTCACCTTGACCTCCGCGAGAGTCTAACGCATTGTTACTTCTGAAGTTTGTTAGTTATGGCAGGAAATATAATATATTATTTATCACAAATTAAATGGCATAACAAAATTATTAGGTAAAAACGATCCTTGCAACAATCACAACATTATATATTTCAAAATGCAAAAATAGAAATAAAACCTATGCTGCCAATTGTACAATAATAATAATAATAATAATAATAATAATCTTTATTGTCCAACAGAAAAACCAGTTAGAGGACAAAACAAAAGAAAGCGAAAATACCAGAAAAAGAAAAAGAAATGTGCAGTGCATACAATCAAGTAAACTAAAAACTTATGCTATGTACATAATACTAATCGACAAATTATAACGAATCTTAAAACTAAGTCAAACAAAAGAAAGTAATGCGACATAATCAGTTGAATATTAAGGATAAAATCTCAACTTAGCCAAAGGCATAAAGTAACAATAATCGGTGTACCATCAATATAAAAGAAAAGACAAAACATTTAAAAAGTATTAGAAAAAAAATATTCTTAAAAATAAG
Source organism: Chrysina gloriosa (assembly GCA_038088585.1). Lineage (NCBI taxonomy): Eukaryota > Metazoa > Arthropoda > Insecta > Coleoptera > Scarabaeidae > Chrysina > Chrysina gloriosa. The sequence goes on along the minus strand of CM076094.1, from coordinate 5,462,660 downwards.
CAGAATAATAATAATAATAATAATAAGCAAAACTGATTAATTAGGTGTAAAAGGGATCTACATATAGATCATTAGCATTTCTACACATATGAGTTAACGGCGTGTTTACAAGAATATTAGTTCTAGCTCTAGGCATACAGAAAGTATTTGTAGAACGCGTGGTGCAGCAGGGGCTGGTAAAATTGACCAAGGACAATAATGTCGGGGAGTCAACAGCATTATTCACCAATCTCAACAAGAACATCGCACTAGCCCGATTTCTACGAAGCGTTAAAGCAGAAATATTATGTCGAAAACGTAACGATTCGTAATCAGTACCTCGTTCGGAGTAAACACCATCAAGCTTAAATGACAGATACTTCAAAAATCTCCTCTGGACCCTCTCTAAGGTAAGCTGTAGAAAGGGATAACAGGGAAACCAGACCACCGACGCATATTCCAACCTAGAACGTATCAAGGAATAGAACAATATTTTAATGGTAGACAAATTGGGTAAAACTTCTGCATGACCGAATCACAAAACCAAGAATGTGAGAAGCAGAGTTCGTAATAAATGTTATATGATCCGTAAATTGAAGGTGTATATCAAACAAAACACCAGGGCCAAAAATATTAGACGATCTTTGAATATGCACCCCGTCGATCACGTAATTGTAGACAACGGGGCTATTAGATCTAGAATAGCTAACAATAGAACACTTACTGATATTCAACGATATTTTGTTAAGCTGGCACTAATTACGAATAATGTTTAAATTTACTCGAAGGCAAATGCAATCAGCAATGGTTGTTACTCTGGCAAATATTTTCAAATCGTCAGCGCAAGCTAAAGCATTGCACTTCAACAGAAGTAACAGGTCGTTCACGTAAATTAGAAATAAAAGCGGTCCTAAGTTAGAACCTTACATTACTCCAGAAAGGGCAAAATAAGAAGACGAAATATACAATGCAATGGAATGGGGATACCACTATGCGTGAGCAGTGATTTGCTACGGATTTTGATGGTGGAGTGTGTTACCGTTATTATTATTATCTCTCAACAATATCCCCACGTGTTGTTTAAAAAAGTAATTATTTTTCTATAAATCAAACTATTTGTTGCTAGCAACGAACAGGACTTAGCTAGTTTCTTAAGATTTTCTCTTTCTTTCATTATTTATGTCGTATTTTTATTAATTTTGTATTGATTTATCATTAGATATGGATAAGTGGTTGGAACAAGAATAAAAAAGAGCTAGCACATAATGTGGAACGGATTCAATTGGCAAATACCTCTCAAAACAACAGCATTTCGGATCTAAACACTAGAAGAGTCCAGAAAACGGAGAAGAACAGAATGTACTGCAATGATTATATTAAGAAAAATGGGTTTACTTATATAGGTAATGAAAACTGCCCGAAACCACAATGTGTAGTATGTGGGAATGTGGTTGAACGAAGCCGTCCTTACTCTTATGACATTTACAAATAAAACATATATTTTTTAAAGCTTGGAAGAAAATATGAACAAAATCGAGTTTGAAGTTGTACATCCTGTCATCTAATAAGAATCTCGAAGATGTCGTTGAAGCTAGTTTCCATATTGCTAAACGTGGCAAAAATCGTACTATAACTGAGAATATTAGTCTTCCCTGTATAAAAGATGCTGTTCGCTCTTGCTTGAAGAAGACCAAGTACCTAAAATGAACAAAATTCCTCTTTCGAACAATACAATATCTCCAAGAATTCAGGATATGCCTGATGATGTGGAAATGAGAAGTAAATTTTTCGCTATTCAAATTGATGAAAGCACAGATGTCGCCAATTTTGCTATTTTGTTTGTTATAGCAAGATATTTGGTTGATAACGAAATTGAAGAAAACCTCTTACTTCGTCATCCATTGTCAGAACGCACAAGATGTGAGGATATTTTTAATTCTATTGATTCTTACACCAAAGAAAAGGGGATTGATTGGTCTAACTGCTGTGGATTATGTATCGAGGGCGCCAAGTCTATGTCAGTTATTTATTCCCGTCTTTGCAGTGGTGTAATGAAAGTAGCCCCGAACGTAAATTGGAGCCATTGCTCCATCCATACAAGAAACTTAGCTTCTAAAAGCATTCCTCGTGAATTGATGGCGTTGTCGATATGGTTAATTTTATAAAATCAAGGTCCACAAACTCAAAAATTTTCAAAGCTTTGTGTAACGACATGATCAGTCTTCATTCCACACTGCTCCTTCATACAGAAGTGAGATGGTTATCCCGTGGTAAAATTCTTACCCCGATAATTATCAATTAGGTACAGGTTTCTTTTTAAAGCAATCCTCTCAAGCTCTCATCCAAACTGCATGACGATAAATGGCTTCAGGCTCTCGCATATTTATCAGATATTTTTCTGCATATAATCTCTTCTTCGTAATCTCTTACCCTTTCCACCTTTTCGATGTAAGGGTTCGGAGCAGCAGAGCCGTATACATACGTATACCGTACCGCTCCTCGCTCACAATCAGTGACATTTCCTTATTTTTCGCAGTATATTGGAGGTAACAGACCTATTGTATTATTATTGTAAACTGCCACGCTCTTTGAACCTTGTACCTTCCCATTGTGAGGCGCATGCTTTACCACTCAGCCACCGAGCGAGTCTGCACATAAAGAAGTTAAGTTTGGCACTACAAGATAAAACAACGATATTAAGTGTGTCTGATAGAATTGAATCTATCATCAAAGAAATTTGATTTCTGGAAGTTATGCATTAAAAATAGTCAACCTAAAGTATTCGAACATTGTACAGTTTCTTATCTGAGAACAAATTACGATTTTCTCCAGGATTAAAACAACAAATAATTGAATATTTACAAGGATTAAAATCGGATTTTGAGAAATACTTTCCAAAAACCCGACAACATAAACTATTGGGTTCTAAATCCATTTGAAGAGGAATATTTTCAGGTAACTAAATTGTCAACTAAGGAAAAGGAGAATTTGATCGAAATTTCAACCAATTCGATTTTAAAATGGCAATTTAAATCAAAGTGTCTTTTTCACTCTTGAGCAGGCATTAACAAAGAATTTGAGCTACTTCCTGATAAAGCACTTCGGCTTTTATTGCTTTTTACAAGTACTATGCTTGTAGAAAGAGCTTTTTCTTCGTATCTGTATATTGAAAATAAGTATGGCAATAAGCTGAAGGCAATTCTAGATTTGAATTGTTACCTCTCATCAGTCGAACTTGACAAAACAAAATTATGCGAGACTCATTTAATACGAAGTTAAATACTTTCAAGATAGTTCTTTGATGCAATTTTATTTTCATTATTATAACAGAAATAATTTTTATATTTGTTTCTATATTTGTATTGTAAATGTATTTATGTTTACATGTATGAACGAAAATATATTCTCTTTATCAACATTATCAATTAGATTTTTTTAATTTAAAGTTATAACATTGAAAATTAACAATGCGGTTACTCACTAAATTTCTTAAATGAGGGATACAATCTAGAGAAATAACATGTCACGGGGTACGCTAATAAAAGGAGGGTGGGAACCGCTGGTCTAGGTGGTTCTTGAACATATCAAGAAGTTGTGGTAGGTTACAATAGAATCTCGTCTAGGTGAGTGGTTGATGGCAGATTTTACCACGTTCAAGTACCAACTAGCAATAGCTCCATTTCAAACACTTGAAGTGCGACTAACTTCACCTCAGATAAATTAAAGCGTGTCCAATCGATTACTAATAGACACGTACGTAACAGAAAAACATCGTTCCTTTCCCACTTTCACGCAACGTAAATACCTTTTTTCCACGACGCCTTCGAGTTGCGGAGTTTATCGCGAGGGTTGACGGCGCCGTAACGTGAAAAATTCGAACGAGCGTTCCGCTAATGAGTAGAGTAATGACCGGGTAGTTGCGGGTACATATCATCAATCAGACGATCGACAGAGCGCGCCCTTGCACGCCGAACCGTCGATAATAAGCTAAACTGACGATCGGTCGGTCGGGCAATCCGGCGAGCTTTCGACCGAGCTGCTCTTCTCGATTCGCATTATCCGACCGTACCATACGTACATACGTACGTACAACGTACATCCATTCAACATGTGTGTGTTTGCAATACGGCGGGCAAATCATATCTAAATTTCGTAGTGTCGTGTGCGTATTTCGATCTCCATGTTTCCTCTTCATGTTGGTAGGTGATGTGTGTTGCTTTCAGTCAACCGAACTATTTGGGTTACGAATGAATGTAAATGTCATAGATGTACAGAGTGGGGCAAAATGGAAGGACGTTTTTGAAATGAGAATGAAGCAGCTGTTTTTTAACTTAAAACAGTTTGAACTAAGAAACATATGTTGATGTCAACTGCCCTAACTTGACGATAAAAATCATTGCATTGTTCTTATAGCAAAGTACTCTTTCAGTCTACACAATTTCATTGAAGTCAGAATTTTCCATTTGCCGTTGTTCCCTAGTTAGACAGACAATTTTTATCCATAACCATTGACTGCGCATCAGTCAGGGATGGAACGCGTCAAAGTGATATTCATATGTTGAAATATTCAATACGTACCAGCCGATGGTCCCTGTTTATTACTGCTTGGTTTTGAGCCCCCTTCAGCATAGTTTGGGTTTATTGGTACGTGACCTCAAGTCACTGTCAAAAAATATGCTCTTCACTCTAACTTCTGTTAATTACAATCCCAAACAGTCATTTTGAGGGCGGGTAGAACAGGGGAAGGAGGGACGAAGCGATATAAGTAATCAACGTTCACAGGATAAAAATGTTTGGATTTACCTGAAGACAAGGTATCAACATAGTTAGGTGAGGTTTTATATACCAAAATATCTTTCAATACGGCAATATTAATGCGAAGATCCAAGAAGATCATGCATCCAAATTTGCGCTATCCAAATGTTCAAGACCGAAGTACAAAAGCCATCACGTCCTAAATTCGCGAATGAAGATGATTTCCGTTAATCTTCAGTTATTTGGATTTAATGGATTACTTTGTGGTTATCTGTTGATAAAAGTGGCTCAGAATTCCTTCAGGATATGAGTTAGGAAGCGATGGGAGGTATCATTTCAAGAATGCTGTGCATGTGGGCTACTGTGAGTGGCATAACTAACAACAATCCGAAATTGAAATAAGGTCGATTTTGCTGCAGGGCACACAAAACCGCCGTTTTTTCCGCTAGCTGGTACTTTTAGATATCCACAAAAAGCGATCGTTTAATATTCTTTTCCAATTACGTCCTTTCATTGAGCTCATACGCGTGCTTGAAAAGCGACAAAAACCGCCCTAATTCCGTGGTGGTTCCTTTCAGCCGCGTCGCGCGTAGAGAAAACGACTGCGAAAAGCGAAAAGCTCGTCCGAGATTAGTCTCCGAAATAAAGCGGGAGAACTGCAAATTGGAACTAATTCCGCGGCTAGATGCGGCCCCGCGCATCCCCCTTTTCCATCGGATACACGCCGAGAGCCCTTATTTACATTCGGCCGCATGAAAGTGTGAACTGGAGCGAGATATTCTATTTTCAATATCGCCGCGTCGGGCTAGCCGGGCTATCCGGGAACCGGGTACGTAACGGTTGATGTGAGCCATTGTTGAGCTGTCAGTTTAGCAGAGAGACGCGCCCCTACCATAGGACCCGATCGCGATTCGAGTGGAGGTGGAAGTTTTATCGGATGCGAATTTTGAACGCTCAGCGTGGCTACGAGAGAGGCAATCAAGTGTGATGAGTAGTAAGAAGGTGAGAATTGGGAAATTAAAGGTATCACTTGGATAAGGTCGCAAATATCGATAAATGTTTGAAATGTGTTTTTGGTAGTTAGGTAGCTCCTGAAGAAGCCGATGATGTGATTAGCGAAACACAGGACATGTTCCCATCATCTCTGCAGAATCCTGGATGACATTTCTACGTCCAGTATTGACATTGAAAGCCCGCGTTTTAATGTAGAGGATTGGTACTCAAATCCAAGTTCGGGTCAAAAACTCTCGAAAAGAAATTAATCAATTAAATCGCTTAAGAGGCCTTGTGGGCATAGGGCAGGCATGGCCAACAGTTTTTGTCCCCGGGCCGGATTAGAAAGGAAACTTTTTCACGAACCGAACAAAACATTAAAATTAAAAGATATTAAATACAAGAAAGATTCATTTCAGTAAACCAAATTTTATTATCGAATTTGTTTACGAATAAATGTAAGTAATTTAGTACAACAAATTAACAAAAAAAAAAAAACTATTCTGACGTGTAGAGGCGCTTTGCATCGTCTACGATTTTCTCAATATCTGCCTCTATCCTTAACACAATCTCCATACGTAAAGCATTCTTCAATTAATCTTGATCCTCTTGTACTTTTATTTAGATTCTTTAAAGAAAAGTTTATTCACAAATAAGCAGAAGATTGCTAAATATTTCTTGGCAGATTTTCTTTAAATTTCGTATTTTCCATATATCCAATTGCTTAGAAAAATGCACAAATTTTCTTGCTCTTCGCCATATTTCTCATGTAATAATTCATCACGTTGTAAATTAATTATTTCTCATTGTAAATCAACGGGAAGGCCATCTACGCGAAGAGAAAGTGGATTTCAGATAATAGTTAAAACTATATCAATTTTCTTGAAGCAATCAGATCGCTGCCCCAAATCTGTCATTAGTACAAAGATATTGTTTTTAAATTCTTAAACTTTTCTCTTCAAATATTTAAAGATGTGGTCTCTGACGCTGTAAAATAATCAAATGTACATTCAGCCAGATTTGCAGGAACCAGACTAAAGCTTTATTTGAAAAGATTTGAACTTTTGTATTAAATCATAGGCATATATTTTTTTCCCCTGTAAACGTACGTTAAATCTTAAGCGAATATTGAAAGAGTAATCGCGGACTACATGAATTTATTAAGCATCCACTTCCATTTTTATTCGCTTTCTAGTAATCGGTGCACTGTTTGTCTTCATTATTTTCTGTTTCTCGCCTTTGTTTTCCAATCTCTCATTCCCATCTTTCTCAAGTCTTCCTCTACACTTTTATTCCATCTTTTTCTCCCAATTGATTTCCTCGTCGTTACCAGCTTCGGCATTCTGTGCATATGACTTAAGCGTCTAAGTCCTTGTATTTTTATGTCTTTTAGTTCCTTCTCCGTCCTTCTTCTCCAGCCCTTCTCTGTTTTCTGTTCTGTTTTTGTATCCTCTTGCAAAATTATATTCTTTCTCTCCCCGTACTCTCACAATCAGACTTTCGGTTTTCTTCTGTGTTTCCCATCACCATGTATTTTGTTGAAAAAAATAGTTTTCATATTATTATTTATTCAAACTATGTTACATTTGGAGACTCCTCACCACACAAACATTTAACGTACTCCGCTGACACGTGTTTTGCTAGCAACAAGATGAACATCTTCAAACCGTGTCGCACCGAAAGAATGGTGATTTCTTAAACTCCATTCATACAAACTAAACATCCCCCTTTACAACTGCGGGGTATATTTTTCCATCCACTAGGATGAAGAATTAGTCCCAGAATGGTAAACAGCCATGCCTTTTGCATGACGGTTCGATCAATAGAAAACTAGTTCGAGGAAGAGATACGCGCCCTCAGTGTAAAAGGAAAGTGTTTACGTTAATTGAGATGACGTGGGTGACAGCTCCAAGTGATTTTTCATACTACTAAATAGAAAAGTTCGTCCCTTCTTCCTCAGTTGTGAAGGGGGTAGTTTAGTTTGCATTAATAAAATTTAAGAAATCGCAGTTCATTCGATTAGGGACGGTTTGAAAATGCTACATTCTTTGATTGAAATTATATATAGAACAAATAAATCTAAGCTTACCACGTAGAGAATCGTCGAAAGCAACTTCAGAGTAATTAGTTTCGTTCTCATTAACAACGCATAATTCCCATCACAGATTATACGCATATGCAAATTTCGGTTAGGTAATAAGTTTTGCACAGTTACTTGGTAGCTACTCAATAACTAAGCTAAAATTTTTTGTTTGGTGTATTTTTTATTTTACATTCAGTAAATCAATATTATCTCGTACAATCTTGAAAATAATTTTGAGACATTAGTTACGACAAATCCTGTATATGCAGCTAGTATATACAGGTACTAATTTTGTTTCTAATACTTGACAATATATAAACAGCTACTTACCAGTTACATTTATCCAATATTACACGTTGTTCAAATATTTTTGAATTTCGGAAACACAGTTCATCCAGGAACAATAAACGCCGAGCCAACTTACATATATATGTAACGTGACAAGATATTACGCATGCGCTGTGTCCTGTCCTAAAATCTCTTGTAAAACTTCCTGCAACTCTTAGGAAATATTAAATTCGCGCGTCGTTATCGACCCGAAATTATTATTATTATTGTTAATATTGTCATTATTAGTACCATTTCATCTCTTCGAGAACAGTTAATAAACTCGTCTTACACATTTCCGTTCCATCGCTTCTATTGCCACCGGGCGAAGCCTTCTCTCTTGTAATTAATTACCACCAATCGAGGAAGACGGTTCGCAGTCACTGGAATTAAGTTTTACATTAATGATGGGTGATTGATGATCTCCGGGCGAACTGCGCGCTCTTCCGCTGGTAGAGGGAGAATTAATTCATAAGGTAACCGATCGTTTCGGTCATGATGAAGAACGTCGTACCATTAAGATACCGACAGTTCGCAATGGATGGCGAATTTAACTTCGACAATCCGGCGATGCTAAACTGTTGTTGTCGATGACCATTGAAAGTTGAAAATCGATTTATTATTGTGCATTTAAATAAATAAAATAAAATAAAATTTGGCTACAATCGTATTGGCTAAACTTGATAAGATATGGTTTGGAGATGCTGAACTTCATTGCCGTTGGTAAAACATTTGTGCTGGGACAAATAAATGCGTGGTAAAAGCTTCGTTTTAGCACAACAGAAAACCAGTTCGTGGATCGTTGGGTCATGTGCACAGTTCGTCGATGTGAATAATAAACACGTCACTGCCAGAGTTAGTTTTATCACTAAGAGAATCTCAAATAATAAGAAGGAAATTGTGGTTAAAATAATATATATAAAAAAATAAATAAAATTACTCTTGGCACACCTTTCGGAAATATATCCAGATACGTATTTCCACAACTCAGTTGCCATTGTCAGTGGACAGTTGGGGGAATACAGTGACACTAGTAACATACAGCTAACACCCAAGGCGAACACCACACAACGAGCGCTGCACAACTCGAAGGCACTGCACAACTCGAAAGCACTGCACAATGAACATCACACACTGTATTAAAAGGAATCTTTTAATATAATAAATTTATGCAAAAAGTATGTAATTGTCATTCAAAGTGTATTTAATACTGTTTGCAATCATTTTTATTTTGGTTTTTCTTCAAGATTTTGTTTATTTATTTTGAACGAACGAAATCTTTTTCTGCTCTTGCTTTATTGAATATACGATTTTTATAAATCATGAATGGATTATTTTGTTTTTGTACTTAGGAACATGGCCATCTAACACCATATGTATATGACATGCTTTGTGTATTTTGTTCTGTAAATTAAAACATTATAAATGCTTAATTGTTTTCCATTTATGCTGGTGGAAGTTTTCGTAGAAAATCTTTAGGTACATAGAGGTACATAGCCGGCATGATAAACTAAGTTGTAAGTAATTAATATTTTTCTTTATGTGTGTATTATGTAAAAACAGCAGAGCATATTAGTAACGTTTTGCTATTAATTAAATAAGGTCATCATATTGATATTAAAGCAAACTAAATCATCAGAGAGTCGTTAGAATTAGGTTCAGAATTCCTACCTGATGTACTTCTAAAGTTAAATTTACTCAGAGCGGATTTTTATTATCTTATTTTCAAATTTCCAAGTCATTTACATGTACCGTTATTAATGGTATATCCTATTTCAAGAGATATCTATTCGATCTATCGAATAATTGCGTTCTTTAACTTGCTTTCACGCATGCGCAATTGGTTAGTTTTCCATTTTAAGACACAAGAAAAATCATATTTCCATCTCATATTGTTGGCTTCAAAATTAGCACCTTGCTTAGATAGGCCGTGTTCGGTATATGTGATATAATAGGTATATGCTTCCTCTGCTAATCTGCCCAAGTGTCTTTCATCCCTCTTTCATGCTCAAGCATCTTTCCTGTAGCCTCTGGCGTACCGCAGGGTAGCAACCTTGGGCCACTACTTTTCCTTATTTGTATTGATGATCCATGCTAGGAGCTCAACCGATTGCTATTTGCAGATGATTTAAAATTATATGACATCGTTAATAATTTAAGGGATTGTTATGAAGTGCAACAAGAGCTCTGCACTCTTCATTCCCGGTGTATCAGAAACAAATCTATACTGAATAGCTCCGAAGGTAATGTATTAATTTTTACACGTAAACCCAATCCAATCATTTCTACATATCATATCAATAATAGTCGTCCCTCGTTGTAATTCTGTCAAGGCTTTGGGAGTAACATCCAATGCTACACCCAGCTTCGTAGATCATATTTTCAATGTTTTATCTGCCTCTCTTCGAGTTTTGGGACTTGTGATTGAGATCGCAAAACAACTTTGCAGAAGCGATGTCATTCGACAATTATATTTTGCTTTCGTGCGTTCCAAACTAGAGTACGCCTCAATTATTTGGTCTCCCGTTTATAAGGAACACGTGTCGTTGCTTGAAAAAGTCGTAGTCGTAGATTTCTCCAATATGTTTATTTTAATTGTAATGGTGTATATCACCAACAAGGGTTCGATCATAATACTCTTTGGGGCATATGTCAATTCATATGAAATCATCATCATTGAATTATGACTAATCAGGATTAAGTACTGGATATATTTTTATATTTAATTATTATTTTCTCTCCTTTCCTTTAATTGAACTTCCGGCTCTTGGGCAATAAATACATTCTTATTATTATTATTATTATTATTATTATTATTATTAAGTATTTCCCAACCACGTTAGGTACCCTTGCATCATACTTGGTCATTGCAATGCTAGACCCATATGAAGCGAACTTAATACCTATCAAATTTGTACAATCATCACCAAACCTCACATCTTTATTAGTTTTGGAGATTTTCTTTCCAGATTCACCCCTTGCGGATTTAAGCATAAAATTTTAACCCCTAATCTGTAACCAACAAACGTAGCGCCCCGACAAAATTAGATTCCTTTCGGGCTTATCTCTCCCCACACCGAAAGCGCGATGCCGAAGCGACAAACCGCATTACATATCCAAATCCTTTAAAATATCTAATTAGGAAAACCTCATTCTCCGCTCCTTTATTAAAAAAGTATCAAGAGCGCGGCCCCGTCCTTTCATAAAAAGGTTAAGCGGAGGCCGCTAACGCCGAGGTTCGAGTCCTTCGCTACGGGGATGGCTTACCCGCCCTTATACACACGTTAGGCTGTATATTTGATACCCCGGTTTAAATACGCCGTGCGGGGGTTTGTTTCACGTCAAGAAAAGATAATGACCTACATCGCGGGCGACCGGACATTTCCGAAATGTCAAGAGCGGCCGTTCGAAGGCGGCGAAGAGGTAGGGAATAAAAGTTAATTGCACATTAAAATTTCATCCGAATCGGTGCGCGTCGGTTGTTTATGCGGTTTTGTTTGTGAGGGGAGGGAGGGCTTTTAGCGCGCTTTTATTACGAATGCGATTGCGCGTATAAAGGAGTCCTTCGAGAGGATGTAATATCAGCGAGATTGGGGGCTCGTTTCGTTTTAAAGTCTTTTGTTGTTGATCTAATTTCGTTTTAGATGTACTTTATGGAGCTGTGGAAGGCGGAAAGGGGGAAGGGGGAAGGACGAGAATAGCTTTTGTAATTTTAGCATCTGTAATAAACCGTTTGAATCGTAGAATGACCCCCAACCACACCACTTTACGCCGTTTTGTATTTCCGCTTTCGTTCCGTGTATGGTACAAAGAGTCGGGAGATCTTGAGGTTAAAATAGAGGAAAAGTAAGGTCAAAAATTATTTCACAGATTGCTCATTGCTATATACAGTGCGGGCCTAAAGTACGGAGTAAATTCAGTAAAAGCGAAATGAAATTTTGTTGGAGGAAGCCCTTGAACAGATCGATTTTATTTAATAAAAATATACATTTTTGAATGACAGTCGATTTTCAACCATCAGTTGTTTTCGAGTAACTTTTTTTAATAGCAGCCTCCAATTTGTTTTCCTCGATTTTGATAAATCTCTTCATTCGCGAACTGACGTCCAAAAGGTAGTGAAGATCAAAAACTGAATATTTGTGAAGTATAGACGAGAGTCTTCACAATACGTCTCGATTTGTTACATCAGAAAATGAAGTTGCTTAGACAACTTACGTATTATGTAGAAGGAAGAATATTATGACCATAAAATTCAAGTCGTACATAAACTCAACAAAGACCACCTCGATGGGCGACTACAGTTTTGTCAAACCGGCAATTATTTTTCCCGGGCGAACCTTTTATTTCAATGGCAATCAATCGTCAAACTTGCGCGCTTTGAATAAGCTGTGAGCTTGTATCAATCAAAGCAAATCTCACTGACTATCCAATTTTCAAATATCGTCTATTCACTTTACTTGATATTTGTACAGTAGATGTATTCGGTTTTGTTGTTAAAAACAAAACTTATTTGTCAAGGTATAATACGTCGCATGACTTCTATAGGAGGCAAAATTTTCACTTTTTCCGAAAGGAACAACTACAGCATGTTAAAAATGACTGAGATGGTAGCATTGGCGACCAAATGTACACTATTGCTATATATTCAACAAAAATTCCTTGGAAAACTAGCGTGGTGATTATTCAAGTTGAGAATTACTGGGGATCGAAGAGATTTTAGCAGCACGGATATACGGCATATTCGTAGCTAAATCCACTCGAAAATTGTTGGGAATCCAACAATGGCTCCCAAGTGAATCCAAACAGTAACAAACTGGATAAAGACTATTTTCGAGGCGAAATCGATTTAAAAATTACGAAATGAAGCGGAAGAAACACCAGCAACAACGCTTAGAATAAACGGAGGACCACCCTCAGGGCGAAATCGATTAGTGGACTGGTCGCAGTTCAGTAATGAACTTGAAAGGAATTCCAGGAATAACGGGTTGTATCTGCGACAAATCGCGTTAAGGTGAAACCAACTTCAAAATTTCCTGGGATGAAGCGGTGAATATGGAAGGATTCTGGTGGCGATGCACCAAATGGGGAACACACTATCTCCGGGTTCACAGCGATTTGCAAACTGCAACGAGCAGCGAATTGACAGGATTGCAGCTACAATGAATGGCGTGGATAGAAGATTCCTTTTAAAACGAAATCGATCTGAAAACTCTAGAGCATCCAGTTATAAACTGGGAGCAATTCCAGCGAAGATGGTTGGGATGAACGGAAGGCCGTCTTCAGGATAGAACCTGAACATTTCGAGGTAGTAGTCCGTAGAGGAACTATTCTAGTAATAATTTTATTCCAATGTGTATGGTTCTGGTCTGACGATCCGGAGACGATGATAATGGACGTTCTCTTCTCATTCTCTGCAAAAATTGCGTTAACCAGAGAAAAGGCCGGAGAATTAATAGGAGTTATAGATCTATTGCTGAGAGGAAGTGTGTTGGAGTGATAACAAGCTTCCTATTGCGATAGTCATACATGCTACAGATCTTTGTAATATCTGTGTAATAGTCTTGTCTAAGAAAAGTTCCAGGACCATTCATCAGACGACCATCGAAGAATCAACATCATCCTGAAGATACCAACTGTAATGTTTGGCGAAACGTCGACATTTACGACTCAAATACCACGGCATACCAGTCCGGAAACACGTGCGACTAGTACAAACTCGGACACCGGGCGCGACAGCCTTCAACTCCCTATGACAGTTCAACATATTTTTTTGTCGATGGTCACAGTTTGGCCAAGGGAATGAATAGCTACGTTAACAACTTTCTACGAACAGTACAAAAATTTCTGGATTGCAGGTAAACTTTCAGTCATCATTTTGCCCGTGGATTTTGATTGTTAAGCCTGGAATTTTGATCTATCCATTAATATCGTGAATTTTGAGAAGTTATGCCTCTCTCACTCCTTGAGCAAATTTCTTCTAGCCAGCGTGTTGTGGCTCAATATATCTGCAAAATATTAATGGAGGTAGGCCCTCCTTTACTCGAATATTGTCTCTAAGTTTGAATTTTTCTGTCGTTGGCATTGGCAAGAAATTCATTCTTAATCTTCTTACAGATCCACGTGGCAACTAAATCTAATTTTTCACCAGTGGTAAGGTAGCTCTAAACTGTGATCGGTAGTTTGGTTCGTACAATGTTATCCCTCCTATTTGCAGGTTGAGAATGTTATGTACGTAACTCTGAATCTTTGGGAATATAAATTGCTTTGCCCGTCTGATGACTTCGTTTTTGCCAAAAACGTTTGACCAAGTTTACTGATCGAGTTCTTAGTCATGCATACGCCTAGGAATATTACCACGATTATTTTTCAAAGGAACTGAGAAAATTGTGTACGGTCCCTAAATAATCACGATATGACAGGGATCTTCCTAAAATCTACTAAATCTCCTAAAATTTGTACGGAAGTTAGTTTGCGCCAAACAAGGCACTGTCTATAGAAACGTTATTTATGCTGATTGGAATGTTTCAGTCCTTATCATCCAATATCCCTGGCTAATTGAGTTGATTATTAATTAATTGATTCTTCTGCTCTTCTACCGCCAATTAATTTTACTGTATCTGCTCGTATTACTAAACACTTTAACACTTTTCACCTTGCCAGAGCTAAGGCGAACTTACTACTTAAGGCGCCAATAACACATATGATTGGGAATGAACATAGGCTTGAAATTCATTCGTTTTCCTCATAAATAAAAAATTTCCGCTACCGAATTATTGTTATCATTATTACTATTAATCTAGTACGATTTTATGGAAAAGTACAAACATGAAATCACCTCCTCAACATCGTCATCAGAAAGGTACGTCGCAGTCGTGAAGATAACTAATGATTCAACCTAACATCAACGACGATAAATAATAGAAACTAGACACCCGAGAGAAGAAAAATCTGACACAAAAATTTAATAAAAAATGAAGAGGGGACTTTCGCGTCCCCCTAACCCCGAACATCTCGGACAACCAACGTGATATATGACTCCCCGTTATGATACGTTTTCCCTCTATTTTGCTTACACGCGAACAATATATCGAAGCACCGTGTCGGCAGGTTGCTCTCGCCTGATGCGGCTTTTCTCCCTATTTATCCCCAAACAAAGTAAAAAATCACCCTTAACCGCCACCTACGTAAAGGCGAAAAACCGGCCCGATATTTCCGGACTGCATCGGTTATAAAAGCCGACGAAAAGAAAGACATTTTCTGACCCTGCACTTGCAACGACCCTCCGTTTCGATTTGACGCAGTTAACCCTAGCGCTTTGAAATCTGACCTTTATGCGACGTTCGCGTGGGGTCGAAAGCGTCCCCGCGCGTAATGATCTTTGCTTCGTCGACGAGCGACCCTTTTGCGGGGTGAATTTCGCGTGTATTATTCGAATAGGACCGGTCATATGGACCGCATGATGTCGTATTATACACCTGACGTATTTTTAGAGATTGCTAGATACGGCGGATGTCAGAAAAGGGCGACGACCGAGAGCCCGTGAATCGTGTAGTTTTGTGTGAGGGAATTGAGTTTGCGGCGAGCAAAAATCAGAATGTCAATAACGAGTCTCAAGAGACGATTGTATTAATAATCGTAATGATACTAATAAACATAATATGTACTAACAACATTAAGTGATTGAGCGGTTCAATCATTCGACTACGGTAGTGATGGTCCAGGGTTCAGGCCCGAAAACAAGTGTCCTGGCTCCGCTGTATTTCAAGGCTTACGATCTCAAAATATTAACATTTCCTGACCGTTTCCTTAAGAAACAATTGTAGAAGCTTCTAGTTATGGTAGTTACGGTGATTACGGTTGTTATGTACGTCACAGACTACCTAAAACGCTAAAAAGTTATCCGATGAGATAGATAGATATATGACTATTTCACACAGCAAGATGTGAGGGTGACAAAGAGGGCGCTAGATATCAACTAGCCGCGAAATTGAAAATATATTTAAATTAATATTAAATGTGCTTATCGTCGGTTTGAAGGTAAGACTCACTAAGTTACATTTTAATCCGAAATAAATTTTTAACACGTAAAAACCGCTAATATAAGCCACTGATAAAATGTTTATATAGCCAGAAGAAACAGCTTCATGTATTTCCCCGGCAACATGGTAATTGATGCATGTATTAAGGGTTTCACATCATTTACCAGATTACTTCTCCCAGTCACTTCAGCCTCATTGAGAAAAGTTTGTAAATTACTTAAAAGACACTCATCATCTTGCTCACAATTGGTTTCTTGCAACCTTGGGTTTTGAGACCATTAATGAGTTGAGTCTTTAAAGAAGTGACGAACCTGATGAACCGTTAGGTTACCGATTCAGCCTCAACCGAGACAATTTGTACCAAATAAATTTTCAGGCGTGTCCTGGTTAAAAGTTGGTGGTCGGATACTAGTTATACGGCGACTCTACATGTTTTGCCATACTAAAATAACTGGTTTAATGGAGTGCATCCATTAAATTTGTGATGGTAGTTTCCAACCGGTCTGCCTTTTGCCGCACGCATAATTCCACGTCTCGCCTTTGGAAATGGCTGTGTTCCAAAAGTCCGCATATTCTTAATTTCGGGTGATGCAGCAGCAGAGTGGCTTCTCGTCTGATTGTACTCGGGAACTTCCGTTACAGCTATCGAAGAGCTCGTAGATATCTATCGATATATATAATTTCCTTATTTGTGTGTTCGTGTTTTTTGTCTATCCAGAGCTTTTTGAAGCCCACTGACGGACTAGAAAGGTGAAAATTGGTATGCATATAGTATAACGTCTAGGTCAAATCCTAACGTAGCCGGATTTTTTGATTTTTGGGCTGTGGGCGGAGAATTAAGACGAAAAATGGGCGAGGCAAAACTTAAATTTTTAACATTTTAGCAGATATTTTCTTTTTCTTCCTGCCTAGCAGGGGCAGGCTTAACAGCTAGTCAGGGATAAAAGCAGCAGTCCCCAGTTGTGGTAACAGTCCTGAAAATTAAAAATTTAAGGAATTTTAGATAGTAGTATTATTCATAGGTAGTTATTCTGACAATTCTATCGATCGAAGTGTAAAAAACAAGAGTATAGGAGAAAATATGTGTAGCACTTAAAGTACTGCTAATAATAATAAGTGAATGCCTACCTCTGTGGATCCAAAGTCTTCCTTTCTTCTCGAATAGGTCATATTGAATTCCAAAGTGCAATGCATCGAACCATATTTTTGCCCTAAAAACATGTTTGATTATTATTCCATATAACTCCAAAATTGGTAATTAAATGGATGAGTGATAAGACCAAAAAAATAATTTTTAGATAGTTCGTTGATTCAATTATATTCATCAATATATTTATTTTCATCTATTGTTGTTTCGTAAACTTTATAATCTACAATTTTGATTATCTATAAATTTTATTAAAGATACATAATTTGAGAACTATTTCTTTCATTGAAGGTTATGTATACAAATCAATACGTACTTCTCAAAATTCCTCGCAATACCTTACTACTGCACATCTTTGCAACCTTCATGGAGCTCTTCCCATACAAAACACATTTGTCTCTCATTTCGACGATAAGAAACGGTGCAAGACGGCGAAAAACGGTGGAAAATAACGAATTAAAAAATCGAAAGCAACGTACACTGGCGCTGAACCAGCGCCAACGTATTAATAGCAGTAGGTACGAGTGTCTACGATTGTGGCCCGATTCTTACCGAATTCCGGCAATTATCGCGCCACCCGCCAAATCTTGGATTCATATTGACAAAGAAGGAGGATATGATCTTTTTACTTAGGTAAAGAAAGATAATTATAGCGGATAACTTTTCGTATTTACTTGGACATCTGTAGCCATCTGTGGAGTCAATCATAACCATAACCAAGGGCTGCTACACAGTTATGTGGTTTATAATTGACCAACACCACGGTAGTGATAAATAATAATAATAATAATCAATTTTATTTTATTGTTCAAACCCGAAATTGACTCTTAATTTAAGAAAGGTGCTGATTCTTACAAAATCCTCGTTGAGGAATCCAGTATTGATACGATGACCCAAATCCACTGATCGATCGCTCGAAATTCACCGGACAATATCAAAAATTCATCCTTCTGAGCCGCGTCGTCGTCGCGTAGCGTCGGCCTCATCCAGCTTGGGAGTGCCATTTCGGCGCGCTATATGCAACAATTTCCAACAATATACGATTACAATTACACCTCATTTCCTACGGTCGTCGGTGGTGCGCCATTCGCGGCGATATAGACGGCTAAATCTGAGCAATCCCTCGGTAATTGCGACCGGCTAGGAATTCGACGATATTGCAGCTGCAATGCAAATATGCATAATGGCACATAGTTCGAGAGAGGGAGAGAGAGAGATACGCGTCCGGAAAAAATCGCGTAATGAAAAGAGCGAACAAAGAACGTCATGTGTACGTCGTTAACAATGCCGGCGACACAAAAACGCGTCGTCTCATTGTCCGACCGGTTGAAATGTGTGACACCCGTTGGACATCCGTTGAAATTTCGAGCGATCCACGTTTCGCAGGGAGAACGAGAGAAAACGAGCGGTATTATTAGTCGGGCGGAAAAAGCTTTTTAAGCGGCGAGGATATATTTTATGAGTTCGGGATGGACGGAGTAGTAAAAGTAGCTTTTTGGCGAAAGCTCCGATTTCGAGTCGTATGGCGAGGCGAGTTTCCAGCGCTATGCGTTACGCTCGACGACTGCGATTTCGATTGTTATGAATTAGATATATAATCGCGTCTCGGGGTGCACGAAGTAAACGCGTAAACTCGCGCGAAATACTCGGATTATTTCTACCGTCGGCGTCGGCGATTTTAATAAGCATAAGGATTTGCCCTTTTGGGCGAAATAAGCTTCGAATTTCAGTCGGAGCTTGTAAACAAACAGATTACAGGAATCATAAAGGAGGATTTGATTACGAATGAATGACTTACAGATTACAAAATCGAGTCCTGTACGATGTCCTTAAATCAGAATTTAAAATATAAGCTACTGTAAGAGGAACAAAAAAGGGAAGACGAGTGTGGTGCGAATGTCTAAAGTAAATGGATAACGCTCAAATTGCAAAACGACCAAATTGCGAATACTTGGGCAAAGGAGGACTAACAAGCAGACTTCCTATAAGTTAGGGAGAACGTCCATCGTCCTCATAGTGGAAGTAAGACACCAAGAAGCCAAGGTTCTGAATATGGGAGGAGCAAGAAGAAGAAAAATTCGTGAGAATTGTTTTCATCACAAACGCGTCCCAGAAGTATGAGGAGAGACAAAGAACAAAGGAACAGTCCTAGTAACGAAGTAATAGGGATCTGCCTGAAGGATAAAACACGATAAGATGACGTTCTTCGAAATAAAATCACGGAATCATAAAAGTCTGTACTCTCCTTCTACGCAAGAGACATAACATAAGGTGCCATAACGACCATAGATAACATACTAACGATTGTGTTAAAGAGCACCCTTGATGGTGGGTATTGAAGCGAAGTGAGCTGAGTGATGTTTTACGCTTTCCTTTTTCACCTCGTCTCTGTACCAACTTCACGTCAGTGCAACCAGTCGAAATTTTAAAATTTGGCGGGAACTACTACCGCAGGAACTAATTAATAAGACGTTAGAAGGCCATAGACAATTGATCTGGTATGGACCAGTAGTAAAAATTTACTCCGAAAGAATTATAAGGAAAACACGGGAAACGGATGAAGTGGGGAGGACAGAACGGTAAAGATCCTGGAAAGCACTGATGAGAAGGGAGAGACGAAGAACACTAGAAGGCACGGGGAGATTGGCAAATAGTGGAAGTGGATGACACAAGTTGTAGAGGAGATTGCGATTTCATCTGCTCCAGAACTGGGAGATGAAATCCCAATCCCGAAGAATAGGCAATTGATTCTAACCAAGCTATCACATGTGCAGTAAGTGGCTCTTATTCTTTGTGTTGCATTCCTGGCCTGGCCAGACTTTCTTTGTGGATTTTAAATTGACTTTTCATTTACAGACTGACTACCCAAACATATCCATCTTTCTCGTCAGGCGTCTTCTCTAAGAAGGTTGGCAACCATCATGGTAATTTTAACTTTTGAAGCTGCTGCTGCAAATAATTCTACAAAAGCTGCATTCATACCACTATATCAGATTATTCATCCAGGAAATGCGTCTTTTTCCTTCGCTTCCTTTGCTTCCATTCCTTGCTTAATTAAGCTTGGCCTCTTCTACCGGCGCTGCCATTGTCGAGGTTATTGCTTATGCTATTTCCACTCATGCTGTTTCTACTTCTCTTGTATCGGCTCTGCGTCTCCTCCAATTCTTCCTATCTCTTGCTTGCGTTCCTGCCTCACTCCAGTCCATTTACATCCCGGCTAAATGTTTTCCTATTTCGTCGTTCTACTTCGGTCTAGGTCTACCTCTTCCCTTCCACACTCTCCTTGTTAACCTTCTTGGGTTCATTCTCATTGAATGTCCAGATCAGCACAACGCTTCCTTCTCGATCTTACTTCCAGCCTTTCTCTTATTTCCTCATTTCTTTCTTTGTCGAACAGTTTTACTTTCCAAGTTCTCCATATCTGCAGTAATGTACGAGAGTGGTTGTCCCCTCTCATTGCATATCCTAGGTACTCTAATTTCTTTATTTTTATACTCCTTAACTACTCTTTCTCTTTCTCCAATCTTCTGAGTACCTCCTTATTCCTTGTTCTATCCACTGAACTTATTCTTAAGATTGTTCTCTGTGTCCACATTTAAACTGCTTGTATCTGGTTACTAATATCTTTATTTAACATCTAGATTGCAATTCCATAGAGCAACACCGCATAGACGTAGCATCTCTACATCTATCTTATTTTAAGTTGTAAAAAATTTATTTTATTAAATACGGTCCTGATGTGCTTAATATTTGATTGCAGTTCTTCCGTGTATTCATTATTTTCGTTCACCACCGTTCCCAGATACTTAAATCTGTTGACTTTCCCTAGCTTTCTCTGTTCTCCTCGTATCCATAAGGCCTCAACCAATAGTTGGAAATATGATGCCAAAGAGTTATATTAAGGTGTGAATCCGAAGTGATTCTTAATGGGGCTAACTTATCAGTAATTTCTTGACTTTGCTGTCGGTTTCAGAAAGACCCCCTTTTTTCTGTATGGATAGCTGAGATAAATTTGATGTTGAGGTCATCTATAAGTTTTACACGCAACGTTCGCAAAAGTTTTCATCTTACCTTTCTATCCAATTAGATTCGAATTGGTCTGCTATTTCTCGACGTTCGAATCTTAATCGTAAATCAGCCTATTTTTTAAGAACATCGTTATCTTCTATTAGGCATCAAAAGTATTGTAATTCTTTCCGCAAGCCTCTATTATACGTCCCAGTTTTACTTAACGCTCTGTATAATTAAAGAGGACAAAAGCTCAACTTTATCTAATGGTATTTTCATTACAAAAATCCTAAATATCTCCTAATTACTATAATTTTTAAGCCGCAATAACAGCGGAGCGCGGCCCACCTTTATATTCTCACAAAACTGCAAATTCCCTAGGTAAATTTCGCCGCCTTAAACAAGCATCGGGTCACTCGTCCTTTAACAAAATTCTACCTAAATGGGCGTTTCCAGTCGATATTAAACTATTTATAATGGATTTTATAGCCATAATTTGGGTGAGTCTTAAAAGGTTATGAGAAAAAGCCTGGCCGTTAAAGAGACTTGTGTAGTATGTATGTAAGTCACCTCCTCGCTACCTGAGATAATGATGGTTGTTATCGAAGGTATCCTTCCTTTTTTTGCAATCGTTTTAAAGAATATGAAAATATTTACTTTTATGAACTAAGTGTTGGCGCCGTTTATAAGGATTTTGATAAGTTTTGGTCAATTTTGGGAGAAAAGTATCATTTTCACTACGTTTCATAAGCAATATTCTGGTCGAAATAATGGAAGTACCGCATAACAGACAACAATATGCCCTTAATATTATCAGTACGTAGATATAACTAAAAAATTTGCCAAAAACCGATTTCCAAACAAGGACGCAAACAGAAAAGCAGCTAACAATAGTTTTGTTCTAAAAATATATTTTCCATTTTATTTCATTAATTCTTACGAAGGACCGGATCAAATTAAATTTTTGGGAGTCGGCGTCAAATTTAAAGAAAAGGAAAATCAAGGTAAAATGAAAACTTAGACTTTATTCCATATTTGAAACTTACTTAATCCTAAGTCTTCCTACCATGAGATGTAAGACTATTGAGTCGAGTTGAGCTGGCCATCACCTTCCATGATTTCCTATTATGTAATTTGTTTCCTCTTTCTTGTGCCCCTTGCTGCACAGCCTCCTGCCGTGTCTTTCTCGGTCTTCCCCTTTCGTTAGAACCCTATCTACTCTATCTATTTATGTTAGTATCGGTTTTAGCTTAAGGTTCCTCCTGAATGTTTCATTCCTGATTTTAACGAGTTTTCTTTTCTTTTCTCTTTTCCCTAGGAAACGCATTTGTTGCATTTCTTCTACTTTTGTTTTTAACCATTTCCACTTTTATTTCCTTTGTAATTCCTCTTCTATTAAAGAATGTTGACTTCAAGGAGTTATATATTCTTCCCACCTTTCCTATTTTGTCGCTTATTTCCATATCTGAGGTTCCAGTTTCTTCTATTGTAGATCCTAGGTATTTAAACTCTAAAGTAAAAAATTCTTCTAAAAATTTTCTATTTAAACTCTCTTACCTGTGTTCATGTGTTTCATGTGTTTCATGTGTTCTCTTATTCGCTGAAGTAATCATCGTTTTTGTGTTCCTTAATTCTTCATTGAGGTTATGCTGTAGATTTCCTTCTGAGTCTTTCATTATGTCCAGGACGTCTGCAAATAAAAGCACCGATAGGACCACCTTCTCCATTTTCCAACAACACAATGTTAGAATTTTCACCCTCGTTTTAGTCTTCTTTAGTGCATCGTCCAACACTACCGAGAACAAAAGTGGGCTTAAATTACACCGCTGCTTTAGTCCGTTTCGTGTAGTGGTGTGTGTATGTTTTTGTTCTTGAAATATGCTCTTTCCTATTACTTCTTCTGGATCTTGGCTTCTATGGCTTCTAAAGCCATATTGGGCTCCTTCCAGTGATTGTTCGATACCCTCTTTTATTCTCCCTGTTATTATTCTGGCCAAAACTTGTGTTGGAACACTCCTTAAGGTTATGCCTTAATAGTTCCAACATTCCTTTACAGCTCCTTTTTTGTATCTAGGGGTAAGGTGATTCCCATATTCCATTCTCTCGATACTTTGCTATTTCTGATTTTTCATCTAAGAAGTTTGTGAATATATATTTTCCTGTCTCATCCAAATATTTTACCATTTTCGGTGTTATTTCATCTACACCTGCTGCTTTCTCTAGCTTTAATTTGCTACTTGGCTTCATTCAGTTCTTTCAGTGTTACTTTAGGTATGTTAAATTTTTATGTTGGCTCTATTTTTCTTCCGCTGTATCTGGTTCCTCGTAATCCACAAGTTCATAAAAATGCTGTCTCCATTTCGCCATGATAGTTTCCGTCTTGGTTTTCTTATGCTATTCATGCTATATCCTTTTTCTCTGTCTGAGATGTTTTATATTACCTTAAAATAATTTTTTATTTTCACTCAAGTTATCACTCAGATTTTGGCCGAATTTCCTCCCTGATTATTGTTTTGCTACCTTCATTGTCTTTTTCGTCTGTTTTGTTTTCGCCTTGTATTTTTCATAATTTTCAGAAGTTTTTGAACTGAGGTATCTTTTCTACGTATTCCTCTTTTCCTTGATAGTCCTTATATGTGAAATAATGAATTACAATTTCTCCTCTCCCATCTTCTATCTGCATTTGTGGATGAACGCAGGAAGAACGAATACGACAAATTCTTTTCGTTGACATTTTCCTGAATCGACGCGCCACTTCGTGCAGAGAATGCCGACGAGAAAGCTTCAGGTTTGATACGTTAAAACAAAGGTTCCACAAAACATTTTAGTTAAAAAACATTGGTGTTAAAAAGACTGTCTTTTGGGTAGACTCCTTTTCAACCTTCATAAAAGGGCAATCTTTTTCTATTAAATTTTGAAGAGGTCATTGGACATTTCAGTAAAAATCTTCAGTGATTTTGCAGTGATTGCAAGGGCTGTAGTGTAGTATTATTGACAATATATCACATTGGTAAAGTCATCACTACACGATTATTTAATTACATCCGGTGACACGTGCATCTATAAAACCGTCAATTACCGAATTCGGTGTACGTACTGCAGTGTCTTCAATAACTCAGTTACCAAAGCAATAAATTTGGAAATTTTCGAAACAACAGTAAATCCTCAAGCGTTCCACTCCCTTTGTAAATCTTCGACCCTTTTCCCCTTTTTACACTCGCTCCTTCATTCCATTTTTTAATTACACGTTCCGAAAACAAAATCTCCTAAGTACTCCTTCGCTTTATTTCCGTCCGGCGCCCTAATAAGAATACGCCGTTAATACGACGACGGAGTCTTTGCTCCCTACACCGAGCCCTCCTGCTGTCCCTTCAAAGATCGCGTAACGCCGCGTTCGCCGAGTCGTTATGAAATTTCCGAACGCAATTTAAAATTAAATTTCGTCGTAATGACGGGGGTGACTGATGGGACCCTTCGAAATTTCCGAGCCGATTGTTACCTAATTAAACGGCCGACCCTTACGGTCGCCCGAAGCGATCTCCGAATTACAACTTACGTAGATATTATTATACTGTTATTTAAACTGACGGGGGCCGTTTACGGTCGAAATTCTTCGCGTTAATATGCTACGCTCTTGGAATTTGTGACGCAATCTTAGTACCAGAAGTGGAGGTTGGATTTCTAGGATTCTTTTCTTTTTGGGTTAGTGGTGTAATTACGAGGAGAAGGTGAAACTATTTATATATCTGCAAACCTTCTGGGTAATTGAATTCTCCGGGTTTTTTTTTTGATAAAAAGTGGAATTAAATAAAACTACTACACAATCAATAATTAACTTCGATACGGCGACGTTTGGTACGGTTAACTGAGTCGCCAAGATAGTCTCTTCTGTCGGTTTTAATGCCGTCGTTTTACGTAGGATTCCTCATTTTTGGATTGAGTTGCTCGAAAAATACGAGGGACGTGTTTTATGTTCTTATAAAGGATCACTAGATGGCGCTATTAAGATGTGTCATTACTATTTTATTTTTAAACCTAGATATTTTTTATTGTGAAAACAGTGACACTGTAGAAATTTACATTTTTGTAGTATCCCTATGGAGCAAATGTAACGGGCAACGGAAAACGGAAAAATTCAATTGCGGGCCGAATAAATCTTACTCGAGGGTCGCATGCCTGATTTAGACCTTTTTATTTAAGAATGGTAGAAGAAGAACGTGGTAAACGCAATGATATATCTCATAAGTACGGTGAGTCAAATATAGGAACGCAGTCTCTTTTGGACGTATTATTCTTTGACATGGTGAATCGGGTATTTAAAACAAAGATAAAATTTCTATCAGTAGGTGGCAGGTGATAAAGTGAGTGTGCTAAAGTACTTTAAATGGCTAAGCAGCAGAGTGCTAAGTCAAGTGTCTTAGGGCGCGTAATTCAACTTCTAGAACTAGTTAAAAAATAGTTTCAAGAGCTTGGAGAGAGTTACAGATCTACTTTTTTGTTTGAACTAGACTAAACTAAAACTAAATAACTAAAACCTAGAACTCTCATACAGGCTGAGCGATATTTTGTATCCAATTAATCTGTAAGAAATCGCAAAATTCACTGTATGAACTTTGGACCAATACGCATTATGCAAATGGTGTAAACTCCCCAACACACCTCCATAAATTTCTTCGACAATTTCGGATTTGCGCTGGTGAAATCGCCTATCTTTTAAATGTTAAATTCGCTTAGTACAGATTTTGATTAACTCGACTTTCTACCATCCTCAACCGTCCCAGGACTATTTTTGATTTATCTAGATTCAAATTTCTGGCTAACAATCTATAAATTTCAGCTGTTATGTCTACTTCGGTTAGAAGGCTCGAATTTTATAGAACATATCCAACCTATAAATCGAATTTCGATGGAAACGACCTCCGACGCGAGCAGTACTCGATACAAATTCATGAGGAATACGAGGCACCGCGAACCACCGTGAACTATTAGAAAACAAACGTTCGGGGGAAAAATATTTATTTTACCTCGGTTCGTCGTTATTTTTGCATAAGTTGTCACGGCACGTACGTACGTATGTACGTACGTAGAGTTTACGGACGGCGCGCGGCGTCGGCGTTCGCTTCGATTCGTTTTTCCTCCCAATAAGATAATAAAATTGTGTTTCCTGAATAAACAATACGTTTCCTATTTTTAACGTTCGCGTGCTCGCCGTCGTCGGCTGACGTGCACCCATGTACAAACGACGGCGAAGAAACAACGGCGCACTCTATTTGATAACATTTTTCTATATATATGTTAATCTCGTCGCTATAAATAAAATACGAGGACGTGTCGGTTGCGCGAATATTTTCCTAACGATCGGAAAGAATATCAATTGGTGCTCATTCGAGGATGAAAGGTAAACGAATAAAATTTCTTTTATATTGAGCGCCGAAAGCCTCAATTCGGGGCGAAATCGATGGTGGTACGAATTGGTTTGAGAATTTTATATAAATCGTTGTTTTAGTGTCAGTTGATGTCAGAAAGGATTTTTTCTATTGGATTTGAAAACTAACAGATCATCCAGCACTTCGTTTTCCAACGTTTCTGAAAGATTCAAAATCTTGTATCTAAGTTTAAGGGCCCTTACCTTGCGATGATGTTGGAAGAAGATCATCAGTAAAGTTGGGGTCTGGATTTTTTGAATAATATCGGTGAAATTGAAACGGACCAAAAATCATCACTAACTCACAGAGTCCTACCCAGTGCATTCATATCTGGAGTAGGGCAAAAACGGTTCAATTCTATCTGTGACTCGTTCGAGCGTGTCTTCGGGTGGAACCGCAAAGTTACTGCACAAATAACACAGGGCTGCAAAAACTACTTTTTGAAAATTGCTTTTATGTGTTTGTCAGTGCTCAACTCAACAACGCAACCGGTTTCTCCTGTTACGTACGGCATTTTCACAAACAACGGATGTATTTTAGCAATAGTAAGTTAAATATAAAAAAATTATGGGATATAACATATCGGTCAATAAGTTCCGAGGCAAATAGAGAAAAGAATATTTCTTTTCCAAAAATTGTTTTTATTCATCAACATAGTTCCCTTGAAGAGTGATACAATCAGTCCAACGTCTTTCTAACATTTCAATACCTTTTTTGTAAAATGATTTGTCTTGACCTTCAAAATACGTCTCACATTCGGTGATCATCTCGTTGTTGGAATGAAATTTTCTCCCAGCCAGGCATTTCTTAAGTTGTACAACCAGCCAATAGTCGCTGGGGGCCAGATCTGGAGAATATGGTGGGTGCAGCAGCAGTTGGAAGCCTAATTCGTACAATTTCGCCATCGTTTTCAGTGACTTGTGACACGGCGCGTTGTCTTGGTGGAACAGGATCTTCTTGCGCCGTGTGCATGATGTCAGCGATCTCCTGCAACTTCACTTTGCGATTTTCCAAGATGATTTTGTGGGCTTTCTTGATGTTCTCCGGTGTAACCACCTCCTTCGGCCTTCCAGAGCGTTCGGCATTATCGGTGCTCGTATGGCCGCGCTTGAATTCGGCAAACCAACGTTCCACGGTTGCTTTCGACGGGGCAGAGTCCGGATAACACTTATCAAGACATTTTCTGGCTTGCACAGTATTTTTTTCATTAAAAAGAACAATGATAAATCAAGACACGAAACTGCTTTGCATCCATGGTTGACGTCACTGCTAAGAGTACCGTCACTTAAAGCGATGTAACTTGTGAACTAATGGATTTTTTCTCATCATCTAAGAGATGGCGCGCGACGGTAACAAAAATGAATTTTTTTACTGGCGCCATCTGACAAAAAGCCTCGGGACTTATTGACCGATGTGTTATATTTTATTTTAGATTTTATTAAAATTACAAGTAACCAAACATTTTTCATAAAAACAACTCAAAAAATAAAAGAGCAGGCTGGATGAATCAGTTTGAACCAGATTTAGTTAGTTGCACTATTGTCTGGTTAACGTAAAAGTGTCTAATTCCTTTGAAATCTTTACTTATTAATAATTCTGAAGGGGATCACACAGTGTAATTTTGGTGAAAATCCACGAAATAAGAAAAAGCTATAGCTAAACTCCTGGAATTTTCGAAGCATCCCTCGTTCCATTACCCATAATCATTCATACAGACGGCTCACGTAGGTAGCCTTTACGTCATATCGAGTTAACCTACGCGTATATTCCCATGCTTCATTTGCATCCGTTTGTCTATCCTAATTACATCTGTCGCCGTGCACTTCGAGATATGCTCAACAATTCAACCATCTCCGGGGGATGGCGTACATTAGCCACGCTCGAACGTTGTTAGGATATCCGATATATTCCCCATTTCGTACGATAAGATGCGTGTCAACCTACCTTTCAATACGTCAGGGAAAATTAAAACGGAACTCCGTTTAGTTGCTGTTCGCAGAATGATAAACAAGACAATGTCATTGGAAGCATTCGCGAGCTCTAATTTGATCGATATAGGCTCTGAAAGAAGGAAGAAAGAAGGAAGAAAGCACGGATGCAAGTCATTAACGAAAGAGGAAATGGGAAATGAATAGATTGCAAAGAAAAATAAACTAGCTTACAATAGTAATGGGTTCAAAAAGTATTAAGCGCGGAGCAACGGTTGACTCGAAGGGGGATAGGATCCCTTAGTAAAACTTCATTCAAATTTGATAATGGCAGCACGCGAATTACCATTAAAATACAGAAATGTAATCCGTAAGTTTCAAATTTGTCGTTCATTGACCTAGAGAAGTGGTAAAGATAATCCAAAGATAAATAAAGTACAGCGACAAAAAGTAAAATTCATTTCATTTCAAACAGGGTCATTAAAAAAATTATTAATGGATGAAAAGCAGAACATCTAGGTAACTCTCACAGGAAGTTGTACAATGGCCGCACTGCAAACTACATTGCATATGCCAATAATTATTGTCACGGAGGGAATTGTGCTTCATTAACCGTGGATTGCAACCGTGG
This sequence comes from Chrysina gloriosa, assembly GCA_038088585.1. NCBI lineage: Eukaryota > Metazoa > Arthropoda > Insecta > Coleoptera > Scarabaeidae > Chrysina > Chrysina gloriosa. Next base: position 5,433,344 of record CM076094.1, on the reverse strand, counting down.
GGTAGTTTCGTCCTTATCAGCACTTTTTAGAAAAAGTTTCAAGATGTTGGAGAGAGTTACGATACGAAGGAAAAGTAGAAAAATAAAATCTAGATAACTCTGACATAAATAACCTCACTGAGGCTTATTTATTTTACCAATAATTATCAACGGAGGAATGTGTGTATAAGATTCGTTGTGGAATGCTTTGCTTATCACGGAATTGCTATACCGTACTGACGAGTCCTAATAAGAACGAAGCCGGTGTACGGTTGCAGGCCGCGATAAAAAAGCATGATTCCCTCCGTTGATAACATTGTGCTCGAATAGGGAACTTATTTTTTCAACAGCCGAATCGGAAGAGCTATTTGATGAACCTTGATCTTCACCACGATCGTTGTTATTTTATGGTCATTTGGCTGGAATTTCTTCCTCAAAAGGCTCAAAATCTGAATCTGAAGCATTACTACAATGGAATGGATCCACATCTTCTTCGGAAAGATTGTCGATTCCTTCTTCCAACTCTTTTTGGGTAAGATATTTTTAGCCATTCCGCAGGATGAAGAACAATTATTGCACTTCAGCACTACTGGGACAGATGTAGCCGATGAAAAACACCGATGGGACAAATATGTACCAGCGTCACATTTTCGAGCGAAATTTATCGAAAACATGCAGATTTTCATGCGGATACTTTTCAAGTCTCTAGTACTTACGTTTTAGTTCAAAATGTTCTACTTTTTATTCATTTCTAATTTCGAGTCCCACTTTTTGAAACTAGGTTTATTTTTATTACTCAAAAAATTATTCCTTATCAAATCCACCAATTTCGTACACGACTATTTCCCCTCTATTTCGCACCTTTTCATATTTCCCAATAAAACTATCGTCTTCGATTTTCGCATTCGGCATTTCTCTCAGTCTCCATTATTCTGAAGCCGAGCACTAGCTAGTCGGGTTATAACGGGCGCCGGGCGATCGTCTCCCGGTAGCTTGTTAGCACATGTGACGATAATGACGTACTCGACGACAGCACCTGCGACCGGGCGACTGTCCCGCAATTCAACCCCTCGTAACAAGATTCATTAGCTCGCCTACAGTTACAGATGTACTAATTAATGGCTCTCTAATATATAAAGGGCGGGGACGCGAGTTCAATCCTACCCCCGTCGTTAATACCGAGGGGTGTGAATTTATGTTATGGCGACCGAACGGCGGCAACGTTTCGAACTTGCGAGGCTTAATTAACAGGGTGGGACTGATTGGAGTTTAATAGGGAACCTATTCGTTCTTTTCGGAAATCTTTTCGAACAAGCAGTACCGAACTTGGTACTCAGGAGAAGGAAGCAAAACAGAACGATTAAAAATTAACATAAATAACATCAATTACAAAACGATTAAAAATTGACTGAAAGTATATACATATATGGCCACAGTCTCTGATTCTGTAAACACTTTCGACAGATCGTGGTAGTTGGGCCTCTCTCTTAAGATGGTGCGCCTAGGGTGTATATACCAGGTAAGCGCCATAAATTCTGAGCCTGTTAGGCTTACACAGGTTCAAGCGTGTTACGCCTAGTGACATAAGCGTAAGGCCTACACTATCTACACTAAGGCTCGTTGAAAAGTAGCTTCTATTAGCCAGCCAGACAACGTGACTAGTGCATGAAAATGTCGCAGCTATCGAATACAGAGTACTACGCAAGCTCAACATTTTGTTACAAAAGAAATACATTAAGGAACGTTTAAATGACGCTTATAGTGACCTTCTTTATATTCCACTGAAGAGAATGGGCAAAATATTTCGGTTGCAATGATTGAGGAAATGGTATTTGAAGACGCCGTTTAGAAATGAAGCAATTAGCAGTAATGTTTAACATTTCTGAAACAAGTAGTATGTCGAATTCTCGACGACAATTTGGGTATGAATAAGATTAGTTCAAGATGGGTACTGCGTCTTCTTTCAGCTCTCCAACGTCAAGGTCGGATCGGGGGACACATTGAGTTAGAATGTAGCCAGAATTCTCAATGATTTCAGTTTACACATAAGTTTACGTCTTTATTTTTGTTACAGCTATTAAAGTATTTTACCTCATGTAACATGAAGCTTTCAGCCGGCTGAGCCGACATAAAATTTTGTGGATGATTATATTCATATGGATTGTTTCCCCATCAGTTCTTGAAATCTTTTGCTCGTATAGGTGTCAAATAGATGATGAATCCTTCCTATTCTATGAACCCCATTAAGTTCGTTTAAGGCCTTCGATGAGGTGAGTTGAACTGAAGGCAAAGTTGATCTAAAACGTTGTGAATGGTCACTTCCGAGCTTCTCACTGCTAACAGCTGAAACTCTTAGAAGGTCTTGTTCGAAAGAGATTTACCTAAAACTGTTTAACCTTCCTATACTCACGTCAAAATGAAAGACGTATACTATATTATATAAATCGGTCTCACAGACCGTATGCGTGAGTATAGGAAGGTTAAATAAACACTCCGAGCCTCTTGCTTTTTCTAACGATTTCTGTGCTATCTTTCCCGTATACGGCTGGAAAGAACAAATTCTATAGAGAAAATTTAGGTGAGAGGTAGATTAGATCTAGAACTTTGCACTAACTTCAGGTTTATCACTTTTCCTAACAGTTCTTAAGCTACTTTTCTCGTATATAAGTAAATCGTCGTTCTTCAGGGGAACAGATTCATTTGAATATCTGAGCTTTAATCTGCTATTGAAGCAATTACTCTAGCTTCGGAGAAATCGAACTGGAGACCAATTGGTCCAGGGCTTAATGAGTGACAATTTCCAACTTTCCTATCGTTCTAAGAGCTCTTTATTTACTCCGCATTTTTCACATTTTGTGGTAAAAACAGATCCGGACCTACAACTATTGGGATCACTTTCATGTTTTTCTAAATCTTATCTTCGAGGGACGGGAATTTCCTTTCTTATTTATGGAGTAAATTCCGGTAAAATGTAGTTTCAAACTCTAAGAGGATGGATCTACATATAAATTGAATCAAACTTTTATAAATAGCTGCCTTCAAGCTAATATCTTACTGCCAACCACATTTTACATATATTTCTTGCGCCTAGAGAATGATACATTCATCTTCTTCCATGGAAGAAACTCGACTGAACTTTGTTCTAAAACAATGGACGAATTACACACTAAAATTTTATGTGAAGTACGGCTTTCATTGTTCATACATAGTATTTCATTTTTAGATATTTTCACTATTTATATCGTGAAAGCTGAAGAAAAGGGCAAACTTCTCTCGCAATCATCAGCCTTTCCTCGCTTCCCCAAAACGTGTAACTCTCGCGAAGAGAGCGATGATGAGGTGACTAATTTCAACCTCAATGGCTTGCAACAACTTTATGGATTCTGATGGCTGCTGATACAATACATTTGGTTAAACAACATTAACTTAAGTTCCCTAAAAGTAGTGGAGCTGAACTGAAGCTGTGCGGATTGACACTTCTACAAGTTTTCTCGTTGAAGCAATTCGATATCGATATCTGAACGAAGTTACGGCCAAATTCTTTCGCAAGGAGAAAATTTGCCATTTTAGCTTCTTGTTTTAATCGGTTATAGTTGACCCGAAGCTGCATGCGTGACCGATGTTTTCTGATATTGGATGCTAAAAAGAAATAGCAACACAGATTAAAACTGGAATTTTCAAGACAATAGCGGCACCAATATTCACATACGGATCTGAAGTATGGACAACGACAAAGAATCAAAAACAAAAAGCAGAAAACATCGAAATGCGATTCCTCAGAAGAAAGATGGAAAAACAAGACTAGATAAAGTAGGAAATTGTATTATCAGAGAAAGCTGAAATCAGATCAGAGACAAAGGACAATTCAGAACTGGTTAGAAGAGTTTTCGAAGCCAAAGGAAGCAAAAGGAAACTAAATGGAAGACCACAAAAGTGATGAATAGTGGATGTAATGGAAGCGACGGAAAAAAGGAGTATAAATTGGAAGCAAATCTGAAGACAAGTCCAAGGCCGAAAACATGGCGAAGGCGTGGAAAAGAACCCTAGCGTGACCTAGCTCCACGAATCCGACACGCGGAAGGGTACTAGGGTTATGATTAAGTAAGTAAATAGGGAGTGAGGTTTAATTTGTTTGTCATTTCTAGTAATAGGAAGCTGCTGTCAACAGTTCTCAGAAGAAAATTATACTACTGGTCTTACAATCATAACTCGGAAAAATTCTCAACTGGCAGATACATATTTTGGAAGTGGTAGTGGGAAGCGCAATGATATCTTACAGGGAATGTTTTCCTGGATTTAACCACCAACAATATTTATTGTAGAATTTAAATCAACACCGCCTTCTAAAGAAAGTTGTAAGTTACCGAACGCGTCAGCGCTTCATCACTCTCTGGAACGTTGTGGTATTTCTATTTTCAGTACCAAAATCTGCAGATTCCTTCTGTGATCAGCATGGGAAATCACAAATAGTTTTCATAATTCTCTTTCTAAATTATCTAGGATAATTCGCCCATCTCGATTCACAGATGAAACGGTGTCATTAAAATTCCCTCGTCCGATTCAACTCCTTTATCTTCCTATTCTCCTTCGGAGGTCTACTCCTCACCTCAACGTCACCACGACGATACGCTTTGACACCTCTGAATAATTCAAACACGAGCGCGCGGGCAAAACGCAGACCGGAAACGGATCGCGTTTAAATCTCGCGGTACATCTGATTAATTAGTGATGGACTAAGAGGATACCTGGGGCCTAGAACAACGCAGAATTCGCGTCCTCCGTTCGTCCGTCCGTCCATCCGACGACCAACTTGCTAATGTAATGAGTGCGAGCTTGCGGTCACCCCGAAGGGGATGATCCCCGTCGGTTCGGGTCGCGGTCAAGACACTGACGATCTCCGCGACCTGCATTATGTATGAGGTCCGTTTTTCACTTCGTTGGGTAGACGAACTGGAACATGTGTCCCTCCTTTGCGGTCTTACTCGACGCCGCGTTCCTCCTTCAATCTCTCCGACGAACAAAGTAAATATAGGTAGTGCAGACTGAAGTTTGGTTGGCCGAGAAACGGAGCTAGATAAGGGTGAAATTATTCAGAGTGCATGCTCGGCCCCGTCGACGGAACAAGATGCTTACTAACGTCGTTATTAATTTAAGAAGGGTCGCTTGCGACAACTGAGGCGGAACGTTTTCTTCTTTTACGCTCCAGTTTCGTCCGGTTTGAATGATGTATCAGTTTCCCAATGTGATTTAAGTAATAGGATAAGGCTTTAGGTTACACGTATTGAGGGTAGTGGAGGTAAGGGAGCTGGCGTTTATCGGGTCCACGCAAGGTGTTACTCATTTACCGTCCAAATTCGCAGAAGTACTTGTGATATGTAAGGTACGTTTGAGCTGATGCGATTGGTGCTAATATTTTTCTGAGGTTCTACAGGATGCGTTGATTGTGCCGAAGGAAACGTTACTGCCTAAATACTATTCCGATGTCTTCACTAACTGCGATCGCGCTGCTGAGATTTTGTGTGGAACAGTTCCAGTACATTTGGAACGCCATGGATAACTGACAGTGCAGCCAGTCGCTGTCGACGCGCTCAACTTTACTGACGCACTTACACAGTCAGTGGCTCACAGTCAAATTGGTCCCCTTCAGACCTTTGACTAAAAGAATCTAAGGAATCAAATGCAAGTACAAAATAAAAAGGTGAAATTAGTTAGTTTATTGTACTTACATTACACATACTCAATAACAGATATAAATGAACGAACATTGTGAACAAAAAGAAAATTAAGAGAAAACCTCATGTCACAGTGAAAACAGTCCACTGTGCTTTGTCAAGAAAAATAGCGGAATTTTTCCATATTTTAATGCTTTAATGCTATGCGCTTGCGCAGTAAAGCAAACATTTGTAGATTGTTTCAGTTGTGTATTTACTTTGATGATGGATCGACATACAACTCTTGGAATTAGAAATTTGATCATTGATCACTGGAATGGAAAATGGAAAAATTCAAAGAGAAATTGCACAAATTGTTAAGAAAGCTCGCACAACAGTAGAAAATATCATTCACGATTTCAAAAGTAAACGACGTATAATAAATAAGCCAAAAGTTAGCCCAAGAGAACTATTTACGGAGCGTCAAGAAAGGTGGATTGTCAGACAAATCAAAATAGATCTAAGGCTGAGTGCACCGAAACTGTGGGATATGACTGAAAAGTATTTTAACATAAGCAGTAATGCGAAGATAATACGCAGAGTTCTTCGAAAGAATTAATTTAATGGCAAAATTGCACGTAAGAAGCCTTTCATATGCCCAAAAATAAACAAGTTCGTTTACAGTTTGCCCACAGCTACCCTGGAAAAGATTTTTTGTTCTGGGAAAACGTTATATTCACAGATGAAAGCAAATATAACCATTTTGGGTCAGATGGTAGGATAAATGTTTGGAGAAAACCCAATCAGGAGATGAATCCAAAACATTTGCGTCCTACAGTCAAACATGGTGGAGGGCATGTGATCGTCTGTGGTGCTTGCTCGGCTGCTGGTGTTGGTAAATTGTACTTTGTTGAAGCAAATATGGACAAAATGCAGTATTTAAACATTTAAAAAAATAACCTTAAACAAAGTGCTGAAAAACTCGGCATAAAGAATTCCTTTCATTTGTATCAGGAGAATAATCCAAAACACATGGCTGAAGTTGTCAAAGAATGGCTGTTGTATCATTGTCCCCGAGTGATCAAAACCCCATCCCAGTCACCAGATTTGAATATTATAGAAAATTTGTGACAGAAACTGGAAATTGAAATTAGAAAACACCGTATATCAAACCAAAATGAGCTGAAAAAAGCCCTTTTGGAGGAGTGGAATAAAATAAGCCCGGAATATACAAAACAGTTTGTTGAATCTATAGCAAAGTGCCTTAAATATGTTATTTGTCAAAAAGGTTATCCAATAAAATATAAAAAATGTGTGATTTTTACTTTGTACCTTATTTAATGTACGTTAGTTTAAGTGGACCATTTTCAATGTGATATGAATTTATCTCTTATTTTACTTTATATAAGATTTTCTTATATAAGGTTTTGTTCAAATGAGCGATTGAGTAAACGGTCCGCTAGACATTGATCCGATAAAGCACTGTCACGATCTGAAGTACTTAAAATACGTTGTCTCTTGCGCATTACAGGAACCATGTAGTCGTCGTCTATGTCACTAGCAAGATCATTTGTGATTATGGTCATAGTTTTTCTTTCTTGATTCGTTCTACTTTTTGGGATAAATTAGTATGTAAGTACGTAATTATAGAAGTTCCCTTTTTCGACTATGTTTCTTTCAATGAACCCACGACCTAAACGGTTAATATCGGAATTGTTAACATAATCCAAGATTTGGTAGCAGTTTTTCTCTACGCTTAAAGCGAAGGATGTCATTCCGATCGACCCGCGAACAAACCGAAAGCAAAAAGTTCTCATCTCTTCCGGTCGATATTCAAACGCCGTTATCGGGCGCTTGCATCTCGCAAATTGGCCCGCGTCGGCGGAATATCGTTCGTGGATGACTAATGGCCGGTCGCAGATATCCGCGTAATCACCGGCACTTCAAAAGGAGAATTCGAATGTAACGTATTTGAATAGGGCGACGCGCATTGTTGCATCACGAGCCGATTCATGCATTTGCGTATGTACGGTCGGCGCTTTGCCGAGCACGAGCTTACAGCTTTCGCTCGTCATTATTGGTACGGAAGAGCGATTCGTTTCAATAGATAGACGGACGGACGCGAGCGTCGGGACGCGTGCGCCCAACGGACGCGAAAAATTTAATTAAAACTACGGACCGGAAGGATTTTCGTCGATCTATAATGAGTTAGAAGCGTTCTGTACTATTCAACCAGCTCTGTAAAGTTGGTACAGTATTACCTCGCTAAACCGGACATTTCAGTAGTTCAGACTGTACTAGAATTCGGAGAGTTTTGTGTCATTCACCTCTATAATCCGGATACATTTAAAATCGTGTAAATTAGTCCATACATACATATAAATGCATGCGTGCCTCAACTGTCAACAAATTTCAGGGAATCCCCGCATTTTCTATCTAAAATGTCTCGCGTCTATGCTTTCTGCGTGATCCCATTTTCAGTTTCTGGATGCTAGTGAAACTATGTATGAACGTACATGTACATGTTTTAGTTAAAATCATACGACGCCATAAAATACTTACTCTTAAAGAGAAGTGCAAAATTTTAGATCTTGAGAGTGGGAAAAACATTCGCTTTGTCGCCCAAAGATTTAGAGTGCCAAAATCAACAATATATGACATTAAACAAAAGAAAAAGAAAATCAGGCAGTTTGTTTCGCCTAGGTTTCAACCACCAGGTATGTATTTTACAGTTTTATGAGTTATGAATTTAAGAAAGAATTAAAAGAAGGCTGGTATGTAGGTTCGAAAAAGTTATTCGTCAAGGTGATCATCCTACGATGGAGAAAGCTGGTTCCTACAACGGAGAAACTTTCATGTACCAATTTCATCAGGAAGTTTTCCTGAAAAAACCCAGATTTTTTCATGAAGAAATAACTGGGAAAGATTACTTGCTAGCAGGCCCCGGTTGGTTGGATAAATTGAAAAAGAGGCATGGAATCCGGTTTTTAAAAATTTCTGAGGAAAAAGGATCTAGTGATACATGTACTGTGGCACCATTCCAAGAAAGGTTCCTACAATTGGTTAACAAAATTGATCAGTAAGGTGTATAACGCTGATGAAAGTGCTGCATTTTGGAAAACTTTACCAACTTTATCACTTGGGTTCATGAAAGGGAAAAGTCAGCTTCCGATAGGAAAGTTTCTAGGGATAGAATCACATTCATGCCTTGTTCAGATGCAGCAGGCACCACACACAAGTTACCAATACTTGTTGTTATTTGGCAAATCTCTCCGCCGCAGATGCTTTAAAAACATTAATCTTCACATCGAGTAAAGTACTAGAAAGAAAGGGTGGATGACCCAAGCAATTTTCATGGACTGGTTCAAAAGTTGTGTCATTAAACACGTAAAAAATTTTTGAATAAAAAACCTTCCTCAAAAAGCATTTCCCTTGATAGATAACGCCCTCTCACATCCAGCAGAAGATGTATTAAGTTTTGATCTAAATTTCGAAGTTATGTGTTTGGCCCCCAATTGCACAGCCAGTCAAAATTTAATTGAAAGTATTAAAGTGGTATACAGAAAAGGAATTTTGACGCACTGAATATCGCAAGACGATGATTTAACCCTCTAACCAGCAAGACCGTCTTCAGACGGTTTTCGACTTGTGGGTTCAACTGCTGCATTATACATTTTTTCGTTTTCAAATAGTGAAAAATGTCTGCACACAACACTACTTAACATTTGTTGTACTCTCCAAGACATTCTGACATGTCGTTTGCCAGTTGTCATCAATCATGTGCAAGAAGTACTTAAAAACAATATTGGCTTCATCCGATCATTTTTACGGGCTTGCCGACTAGAGGGTTAACAAAGCGTTTGAAGAGCTACAATTTAAAAGAAGCTGTCATGAACTTGCATAAATTATGGGAAGCTATAACTGAAAGAAATATCAGTAAAAGTTGGACGCTTGCTCTGGCCAAAAGGACGACGAGATGAAGAGGATGAAATTCCTTTGGGCCAGTTGAAACAACAGTGGAAATCTGAATCTTCAAATACAAATTTAAAAACCGTTGTGGAAATGTTGAGTTCTGTTAATCCACATGTTAATTCTGGGAAAGTCTTTGATTGGGGAACTGGGCAAAATGAGGGGATAGAAAATTTTACGGATCGCGATTTTATTGTGGGAGCTTCAAAAGCTGACGATAAAGAGTTGAATAGTATTGCCGATTCTGAAGGTGAATTTGTAGAAGATTCTTGTAATACAATCAGGCACATCGGTGCTATTCGATTGTTTTTCCAATGCATCCAATTTACTTAAGTTATTCTCAGTATCATTACTTATCTTATATGATAGAGATCTACCACTAATAGGTCAATAAAACAAGGCTGGTTTGAACGATAGTTATATTTTCAGAACGTTTACAAACGTTTTCGGAACACCTTCGTCAGTGAAAATATAACTAGATAAATATATAAACAAACTTTTGTTTTTATTTGGGACTATCAACAAAATAACTAGTGACTAGGATTTCTTGATATAGAGGATGTGTAACCAACTTTTATATATATATAAATTATAAAAACTAAATTAATGTGTAAACATACATGCAAATTAAGTAAAACCTTATATCAAAAAATCTTTGTCGAAACCTTAACAATTCTGTTCAAGGACTAGGGAAAACCAAATTCAAAAACCTAGCCAAAGGTTTCCTTCTTAAGAAATGCAAATGTCATTTTAACAAATTGCTATATACATTACTTAAATTTTGAATATCGGTCCTGAAATTAATAGTTTTAGTGTCTTTCTGTATATTTATCATTTCATATATTAGTCTTTTTTTATAATTATTCTCTGTTTTTAATATAATTGTGTTTTCAAAATCAAAGTAATGCCCAAGATCTTTGTAATGTTTTGTTACAGCGGTCATTGCACCAAAATCATTATTTAAAGAATACTTATGGCTATACAACCTTTTCTTTAAATATTGTTTCGTCTAACCGATGTAACAACCATCACAGTCTTTACAGTTTATTTTATAGACTACATTACTCTGATTTTGTTTAATTATTTTAGATTTAGTATTAGTAAAAAGAGATCTGTTACTATAATTTGGAATGAAAGTAATGTTTATGTTGTTTTTATTAAATTCTTTTTTTATTTTTTCGCTTAAACCTTTTTTATAAGGAATAGCGCTATAACATTTATTGTTATTAATTTTAATTCCTCTATTATATAATTTGTTAATTTTATTTTTTATTATTTTTCGTAAAAACTATTTGGATAATTATTTTTATCTAAGATTTCTTTAAGTTTGTTTAAATTCTTTTCCCTAAATTCAGGATTAGCTAATCTAACCGCTTGATCAACTAAACCGGTAACTACATTAATTTTATGTAATTTTGATGTTTCTGAAAAATAATTTAAATGTCTTCCTGTATTGGTAGACTTTATATGCCAATTTGTTTTTACAATGCCGTTATTATGCATGACTGTCACGTTCAGGAAATTCAATGAGTTATTAGATTCTCTCTCATATGTAAATTTTAATCTATTATGATAACTATTAAATGAATCTAATATCTCATCAATATTATCCTTTCTTACGGAACAAAAACAGTCATCCACATAACGTCTGTAAAAACTTACACTAGAATTTAGTTTTAAAATGACATTTGCATTTCTTAAGAAGGAAACCTTTGGCTAGGTTTTTGAATTTGGTTTTCCCTAGTCCTTGAACAGAATTGTTAAGGTTTCGACAAAGATTTTTTGATATAAGGTTTTACTTAATTTGCATGTATGTTTACACATTAATTTAGTTTTTATAATTTATATATATATAAAAGTTGGTTACACATCCTCTATATCAAGAAATCCTAGTCACTAGTTATTTTGTTGATAGTCCCAAATAAAAAACAAAAGTTTGTTTATATATTTATCTAGTTATATTTTCACTGACGAAGGTGTTCCGAAAACGTTTGTAAACGTTCTGAAAATATAACTATCGTTCAAACCAGCCTTGTTTTATTGACCTATTAGTGGTAGATCTCTATCATATAAGATAAGTATAAAAGGTCACGAAATATATGTATATATATATACATTTAGTATCATTACTAGGAAATGATATGAATAATGTAACTCACTAATCAATCAATTCGTGCTGCAAGGTCTCTGTGTACCTCCACCTAGGCTAATCCTATTTTATGATTTTCTTATGATCTGTTCTCAATGGATAAATTTGTTTGGACTACACTTCTGCTCATTATTACTATTGTTAGTTACTAATTCTACTATTATTGAAATGTTAAAATAAAAGAGATACTATGAATATCAGTGAAATATACTTATTTTTATGTATATGTATAACAAGCTACTGTAATTAAAAAAATTTAACAAACAAAACCCAATACTACTTACCATCTACAAGCTTTCCTATTAAAATACTAGTGCTACTACTACTGTTGCACTAAAGAAATTTAATTTGTGTTTAAATTTAAGGAAATTAAAGAATAATAAACATAATAAAAAAATAAACACTCACAACAACGTGTGTACTAATTGTAAGAGCAAGTAGAACAAACAATGACAATAATTGTCCACAAATTTTGTAAAATGGAAAGTTTGCATCGATTGAAAATGTCCTCATCGATGTATTTTATTAATATTGGCAATAAGGGCACAGAACGAGAAAATATTTCCGGAGGTTTGTGTAAAGAATTAGGTGGAGTATTTAAATACAGCTCCCCTTATACATATATTATATGATATTTATAGTATCTTATTGTATTATTAGTAATTTATATTAATTAAAATTGATAATAATAGAATTGGTCCAGTTGGGAATGCTTGGTAAAATGCAAATGAGAAAACAAAAAGGATGAGTGCCTAACACTAAAATTGGTTTCATTTTTATTCCGTGGGACTCAGAGCTTGTAATTATGTTTCTTTTTACTATAATTTATTGTTTAGTGTTATATAGTGTTGGTAATACGAAAAAAATGTATGATTGTTTAAATAACAATTTATCATCATTTTCTTGCATTTCTTCCAAATATTAATAATAATTAACCATTACGACTTCATTATTTATTAAATTATATCCCTTTTAATTTTAATATTTCCTTCGGGTTCCACAAACCATACTATCGCAGAGGCTTTGCTTAAACACGTGGGTATCCTCTCTCTCTTATACCGATAAGTCGTTGGTGTGGACACGGTGTATTATACATACAATATACGGAAGAATGAATTTTAACGTGTAACTATTTAAGTATGGAACACTCGAATTTTGTTGAAAACACTGTTGAAGCAACTGTTTCATACGGACCAACCGAGAGTAACCTCCTTGGTTTTGGCTTTGGAACGGAGGGATTGTGACCATCGGGCGTATGCCCTCGGGAGGCGTATATTTTGATAATCCATGAAATTCACTAAGCCGGACAAGGAGAAAATCCTATCTGCCCGGCTTAGCGAAGTTATGCTGTATGTCACCAAATGGAAATTTATGGTACTTTCTCTCATTCAATCATATTTTCTCCTGTTACATTCCCTAAAGAAAAATTGTATAATACCGGGGAGATCTGCTATATTTATTCATTTCTAGCACAATTCGTGCAGGAGGGAATTCATCAGAAATCCCAACGCTAAATCATATCCATCCCCCGATATTAATGAGGGCGATCTATAAAGCTCATCCCTGGAAACGTACATACCTTTAGGTACTGGACCGGTGCTTTTCTACCCTCGCACCTACTACATATTTAATGTCGTTTTAATGGCCGACTATTAAAGCGCGACAGAGGACCACGACATGCTGCTTCTGTAATTACAGCAAAGCTCCTCTCTAACAACCGGCGGAGCGTACGTTCGGTCGCGCCGAAAAGCTCCGTACTTGCAGCGCGGCGCAATTACGCGCGTCGTTTATCCCAAATTACAGCGGGCGTAATTAATCCCAACATATTCATATTAATACCTGTATCCAATGAATTCTGATTCAAAATGCTAACTAGGGGCCGCCGGACCGTACGCGGCGGTGGCACAATAAACGCGAAAATTATCGGACGGTTGCGGTACAATTTGCGCATAAGCTCCAAGTTATAGAACCGGGAAGTTTTCGTTTACGACCGGTACGGATTAAAGCGATCAAGTCCTTTCTCCGCTTCGAGTCTCGGACTAGGAGTTTGAGGATGCGAAATAGTGTAATTGTGGTTGAAACAAAAAAGGAAATCGCCGTTGTGTAGGCGGGCTTTGCTGAAAGCCTCATCTAAAACGACATTCGTTGGTCTCGTAAACTGCGAGTGCTGATATAAGAAAATATTTGTTTCGTAATAGGTATGGCATAAATCATTTTTGGATGGGCGAGAACTGGTGGAAGATAAACCTCGCACAAAGAGTGCGAACGTGTAAGCACTCGTTTAACAATAAGGATGATAACTAACCAGTTACAATTGAACAGTTTCACGATTCATCAAATTTTAACTGAAGGTTTGCACATGCGAAAAGTATGTGCCAAAATGGTGCCCAAAAATCTTGACAGAAGGACATTCGAAAAAGCGTCTGCCTTGATCTTCTTGAAAAAGTTGTCAAAGACACAGATTTGTCCACTCGTGTGACCAGAGGTGATGAAATCTGGATATCTGAATACGACCCAGAGACAAAGCGGAAAAGCTAGGATTGGCACACTGAGAGTTCTTCCTGACCGAGGAGAACTCGAATGAGGAAATTAAAGATCAAATCAATGCTGATTTGCTTTCGTGACTGTAAGGGTACCATTCACCACGAATGTTTTACCTCCAGAGCAAACTGTTAACCAAATCTTTTACAAGGCTCAGAAGAAGCTTGCTTCGTGTGAAACCAGTGTAGACCAGTGAATTTTTGATATAAAACGGCATCCCTGTGGTTTCTGTGCCCCCTCCTCCATTTACCAGATATCAATCCTTGTGACTCCTTTCTTCTTCCCAAACTAAAATAATGCCTTAAAAGGATGTCATTTTGGGAGTTTGGAAAACATCCCAAAGAATGCGATGGATATGCTAAAGGCCACACCGGCTGAAGCCTTCCCGCGCTGCTACCAAGACTATCAACAACGACTCCACCGGTGTATAGCTTCCCAAGGGACCTACTTTGAAGGGATACTATTGCTATTTGGACAAAATAAAAGTTTTGGGTAAATAATAAAATTTCATTAATTTCCTAACACACCTCGTACGCCTTTTTTCTGAAATTCCTCTTCCAACTGAGTGGAACCGTCTGAGAATTCCAGGCCTCTTTAATTATCATCCACAAGTATTCCCTTTCTTTTTCCTTTCCCTCTGCAATCTTCCGATATTCCTTCCCTTCCTGTTTGTTGCTTTAAATTTTCTGAGTAGTATTCATTCCCGACTTTTAGTATTTCCCTTTCTCTCGTCTCTATGTGATTGCTTTTTATCTTGTGTCGCTCTAATTCCTTTTCTCTTATTCCCCTTCAAACTTTTGATTCTTGTCCGAAATTTTCTATCGTTTGCTCTATTTCCTTCATATAGTTCGCCACCGAATTCTACCCGGAACATTCTGCTTCCCCTATTTACTGTTTGTTTTACGTCTCGTTATGTGTTCTATTCCTCTCTGTGTGCTTGCATGTTTGCCTGTACGAGGGTTTTCCACGTTATAGTTTTCTGTTTTTAGTAGGTGCTTAACTACGTTATTCCGCCATTGCGCTGTTTCCAGTTGCCTATTGTACTTTCTTCTTTTTTTTTCTTTCAATAATATTTCCCATTTTTCCTCCATATTTCATATATGCTTCTTGTCTTTCAATAATGTGAGGTCTTTCTCTATCTCTTGTTGGTATTTTTTCTCGCAGCTCTTCGTTTCTTATCTTATATATTGCTATTTTACCATATTCCTTTTCATCATTTGATAGGTGACTAAGTGACTCGACAAACTTCGTATTGTCCAACATTTTTTGACTTTTCTTTTTCCTAAACCTTCGCGTAGCAATTACGAACAAACCCGCAGAAGGAAGTATCCAATTTGGTCAAGTCGTTTCCAAGTTTTAAGCATCCGAACAAGCCACGATCCATTTTTACAAATATTTACTTACTGATCCCAGAATGTGTTCTTTATTATTAGGTAACTTCTATGACTAAAATCGATCATTTTAATTCCATTTCTATTCAAAGTTTCTTCTCCATAGATTGCCATGCATCTCTATCGATATCTCTTCCTACTCTTGCATTTCAATCTCCCATGATTATCATCTTTTCTATTTCTTTCAACGTTTTTGTTCTACGAGTTTTATTTCTTATTATTGTGGATATTCACCAAGTGAAAGCTATTTCGATTCACTACAGTAAATGATAAAGGATAAGCGAGAAAATTTCTCTTAATGGAATCGAAGGGCGCCCTCCACAATCTAAATATTTCAATCTGAAAGAGTCTCCTCCTCGATATTCAATTTCCGTCACTAATTCAGTGCACCACGTGCATCCCGTACCCTGTAACAGATCGGAAGAAACGAGTTTCCGCTCGATAAACTCTCCTCATCATCTGCGCCCAATAAAATTTCAAATTAGCACAGACGGCGCGTCGCGCCATCCCGGTACCCGGTTTTCCCTTCGTCAGATCCAATCTACTCAATTATATTTTCCGTTCGTCAAATTAAATCGAGAATTTATCTGTCATAATAATTCCGGTCGGGCGCGAAGACAATTTTCGCTGACAGACGGAACTAACTAACTAAATTCGTCCGTCGTTGTTTTCGTCTCGAACTCTCCCTCCCCTGAAAAGCTTCGAAATTAGCGACGTTCAGATATCGTAACGGATTACCGCCGCCTAATCCGGACGGCTCTCATTCCGTCTTCTCCCGAATAAATTATTTATATTAATACGATTCGTCTGATCCGTTATTATGAAAATTTACATGAGAAAGCCGCTTAGCTTGGCGTTAGACGCGATTAATAATTAATTTAGGTTAGGAATTATTATGTTTGATGTAAAGTAGCTGGTATTATCGTGCTCGAATTAATTCCAGCGTCTGTTCCATTTCGACGTTGTCGTCTTCGGTTTCGTTCTGCCACAAAATTTTGAATCAAAAATGATTGCAATAAATAGCAATCTTGATATTTGGAGATCTATTTACTTATCCTTACTTACGTACTAACTTAGTTCTAGAGTCTTTTTCACCGTATCGTGTGCAAGACAGTTCTTATCGTTCCTTCTTCCAGAATCTTTTCCAATTTTTCTGTCTGTCCATAGACTTCGCTCCATTTTTATCGTTTATACATAAGTTTTCCTTGGTCTTTCTTTGGTTGATTTCTTTCCTGCCCGTGCCTCGTACACTTTTTTAACCATCCTCGAGTGATTTATTACTATGGCTTGAACAAATCATCTCAACCAGGTTTCTTGTATTTTTCCCGTATTTTATTTTTTTATTTCTCCCAAGTTTAAAAGAAAAACGGCGAAATTTTGAAGCTTTCGTCGTTTCTCTCGGCAACATTTTATCTGTATGTTAGTCAGCCCTGACAAGGTTTTGTAAGAATTATTATAAGATCCTCAGTTTTGGTTTTCCTTCGGAAAGTTCTTGTGTTAATCACAAAATCTCAAGAAAGCTGACTAAACTTACAGTTCCTTATCGTTTGTCTTCACAAATTCTTGTACGCTTTAGTTATGAAACTAAAAACATTCTTCACCAAAGATTCAGATCCAAATCTTAATTATTTTGTTTCCGTTTTGATATATTCTTGTGTTTATTAAAGTACTTCAAAAAAGTCATTAAATTTGCAGCTTATTCTCGTCTTCCTTCATAAATTCTAGTGTATTGTTGGCTTAGTCACAAGATTTGGAAATAACATTCCAACACCATCAAAATTCATGCCAATCCAGCCTCTTCTTTTTCTTCTTCTTCTTTTTTTACTTTCTGGTGGTCATCCGCCCGTTGTTTCAAATTTACCTGAATTTCCTTTTGGCGAGACTGCTTCGTGGTCTCTCTCTCTCTTCCAAATCTAACAGGTCTACCTCCACCCGCTCTCGATATCTGCTGGTTTCAGTCTCGTCTTCCTGTTCTCGTCCATTCGTTTACCGGCCGTGTTAACCCCTCTTGAAATTCTAAATTCTACCCAACTCTCAAAGTTCAACATTTGCGCCAGCATTATCGAAATTTAGCCTACTTTCCAAGGATGGATAAGCGAGCGATGGGGAGCGTTAGAATTGATGCGCCTTCCATGCATGAATGAATGGTGGGATATCTATCTTCCATGCATGAATTAGAAGAGGGTGGGAATTGTCACACCTGGGGTTGCACCAGGAATATACAAAGTACTGCTGTTTTCCTTGTCTATGGGTCAGCAGGGCAATAGATGTGCAGTACATCGAGAAAGACTGGCCTCCAAAAGCTCCTCTTAAGCTTGAAAAATGTATGTGGAACGCTAACTATTGGTAAAACCGCACAAAACCAATATTCATCCTTTACACATCCAGCTCGCCCTTACCAAAGGCTTGGTAAAAGCCACGGATAAGAATCGACCAGCATTCAAGTGCCTGTATGTAAAAAATCCTCGTCTCAATCAAGCCAAAATTAAAGAGAGCGCCTCATATTAAATAGCTCTTTAGAAATAACCACGTTTGGGAAAAGTCTTCAAAGTAAAGAAAAACAAATTTGGGATGGATTCTGTCAAGTGGGATCAAAGTTCCTGAAGAAGGGGGAAGGTACTGGTCGAGGACGTGTTGGATTTGTTTTTTAACTTTAGTCATTTTCATCAGGACAATATGGAGCAATGTACGAGGGCAAATGGTCCGAGCCCGGATTACGAACGACAGGCCAAAAGAAACCAAAAATCCGAAACAGATTGAGGTAGTCTTAACATTGATTATAATATCTCCAAATATTCATTTTTCTTTAAAACATGTGTGCGCATGATAAAGAAACCGTTGCCAATCCAACTTCTCGTTAATCACATTCATGTTCAAGATATTGGATTTATTAAGAAATGACTCCGAAGCGCTTTTTGAAATTTTATTCTTCAACTTAATACCCTAAAAGCTAGATTGTCAGTTTTTATGGTTTATAATTTTTGGGTGTATTTCCACTTATGCATGCGAACTTTAAATAAGGGACGAAGGATTCTTGCAAATTCGCTCGTTGTATTTCGCATATTTTGGGTATAACAGTTTAGAAACACAACGATTTAGTGATTTTGATGGGAGCTTTTACGTAGAGGAAGATTACTTTAAACTTTACTTTACGACAACAATAATTTAGCAATCAGTCGTGAAGACGCTTCAAACACATCCTATCCAGATCATCGCTTTCCGACTGTGCCAATTTATTTCCACGCATGGCCTTCGTGTCCGTCCAATTAAATTTTTTTATTAAATCGTTCGTACCACGATGCTCGCCCTGCGTTAAATTTTTATCGGTAGGCGCCACCATCCTCGAATAGACATTGTGAACTCGTTCGCGTTGCTTACCTCTCGCTATATGTAATTGTTCGCAGTAAATAAAGCTCGTTACGGCGCCCGTCGTCGTCGAAATTGTCGCTAACTCTTCGTGAATCGAACGCGTGATGGTGCTTTATTAACCCAGCCGCTCGTTAGTTTCGAGATCTTCTTTCGGTCAGTGGCGCCGTGAGCGTTTTCTATCGTCGTCGTCGTCGTCGTCGTGTGCATCGTTAGAGACGTATAAGGTCAGGAAGATCGGTCGTTTCGCTTTCGATATCGACAGCTCGTTATGAGGAATGATTTGGCGTGACGGTTTGTCGAGATTTTTTAAAGGAATACGGGCGAATAAGACGATTTTTATAGTTCAGAGTGCCGGAAGAGTTAGTCGTCTTACGGTGTCTGGGTGGATCTGTTTGCTCGCGCGAGTTTTCTGCTTTCGAGGTCATTCGCTCCTTCTGGGATAGCAGTCGAGGATGAATTCGGGATATTGGTAGCGGTTCTGGAAACCTACGAAGACGAAAATGGAAGATTCGTTCAACAATTTTAAACTATGGAAGCTACGGAAGCTGATTTCGAAAATGTGTCTGCGCTAAGCTTCCTCGTGAGCTCTGTTTAAGTTTATTCAACTACATTTTCATCTGTTTCTTGAGCAGTTCCTTCACGGAATCTTAGCGCTCGCCCTGCTCACCTACTTCTCATATGCCTTAGCTTCGTCACGTACTTTCTATAACTCCAAAACTTTTCTGGTTAAGGATCTGATAATTTTCACACCACCATTTTTCGCCCATCTTAAGCATCTTCGAAGATCGCGTTAAGAGGTGAAATTTCTACATCGCAAACTCGCAAACCGTAACCGGCGCGGCGATAACGAGTTCGAATAAAGCACGCCATTATCGAATAAACAACAATGAAATCTGAGCATTTCTGGCGACAATGTAGCGGCTAAAGGCGACGATTCCGTCGGCGAAACAACGACGAGCACCGTCGCATAATCTGGTCCCATCGCGACTTACAAAGTCTCTCCTTCCCCATAATCGCTAGACGGAGTTTACATCGGCCAAAGCCGCGCAAAGCTCGTAAAGCTCGTATTGTTCTCCGACCTCGGCAAACGCTCATTTGACACCGCGAGCTTCGCGTTATACCCGAGATACGAACGTTTGTTTCTCTCCTTCCTTCTCGTTCCCTCGCGCGAAATGTTTCGCCACTAATCGGGTGGGATTTGTTTAATTTTGATCGACATTAGTTTAGCTTCGTGTGGTTTGGTAAGCTAGAATTTTATTTCCGGTTTAAATCAGAAAGAAAATACTGTCTGGCCGTCGCCAGGAAAAGCGATTTATACGATTCTTTTAGCAACCACTACCTACTCATAAACAAAACCTATCTGGCAACATCAACGAATAAAACGACCTCGATTTATTACGAAAGCCGCGACGTAATGTGGAACGAGACGTCGTTTTTCACACACATTTCTAATATTTCATCCACCGGACGCATGCGTCCGCAGCCACTCGCTGGGATATCGGAAGAATTATGTTTCCTTCTTGCGTCGTCTGTTACGAATTATGAATTATATTACGAAAGGCAAAGTCGTTACCGAGAAGGTCATTTCGGTCGTTTTTAATTAAGGAAATGCATTTATTTCGTGACGTTAGAGATGAAAAGTGAAATTAAGGGAGGCGAATGGGTAGAATTTAGCCCTAGATTACGGGACTTGTTTAAAAATACCTTAGTATGGGACTATTGTAAAATTTACGACGATTGGTGTGGTACAGTTAGATTAGATAGATGTTAGGACAGATGATATAGTAGTACAAATGTATATTTAAAACGCACATATGTAGATCTATTGTGTAAAAAATTGGGACCACTGAGCTTTGCGATAAAATGATTAAGAACGCCTGTGAGTTCAGATGTTCTAAAGACCTACTACTTTGCCTGCTTTCATTCATTGCTGTCATACACCACTGTAGCGTGAGCTTCCTTTTGCGATATTGAAAGGCTGTTGAGAGCAAACTGCGATTTTACGAAGCGTATCCGAGGAATTCTGGTCGAGAGACGAGCTGTTCGCAACATGATGAGTATGAGTAGTCGCGATACATGCACCGGATGAATCACCGGTTCTCTCTCCTCTTTGATTGATATATCCTGTAGCAATTGAGATTTTTCCGAAATTTGTTTAACCGAACTCCACATACATTCTGTTTTACTCTGTGAAATGGTGACTAGCCGATCAAAGTGCAGTATTTACCATCTTATTGTACTCTACTTTCGCTGCTTTCTATTGCCCTGCTAAGATTGGCTATTTTTGTAGAATATTGTACTGAGAATTTAGTTAAATTTCTTAAACAAAAGTGCACCCGCCTAGCTCTTAATTAATGATACAAAAAGCATAAATTATAACAAATTATATTTATAAATTGTGAGAAATATTTAACATAAAACCAAGATAATTACCTAGTGTTTTGTGTGTGTGTGCGAGTGTAATTTATTTTTCGATGATGGTTCTTCCTATATCTTTTATCTTAACTTCTATTCTCGATGAACCTTTAATTTCTATGGATTCTTCCCTTTCTTAGATTCTATCTTCTCCGGTATGGTGGGGTTCTTTAATTCACTGGTACTTCTTCTTAAAACGCTTTTATTCCAAATATATTTATCGACTTGTTTGTTGACATATGTATCTTGTCAATTTTCTTCAAAAACTTTTTATTTCTTCTGGAAACCACGACTACACTGCTTTATTTCTAAGTTGTCCACGCAACGAAAGCTTTAATTCACCTTGACTCCAGTTCCTCCAGGTATATCGCTGTTATAGAAACCTGTATTGAATGTCGATGTATCCTTGGTTATTTCCAGTAATTTTTTATGCATTCTTGTAATGTAAAAGTGTTGTATGTATGTGTCTCAATGATAACAAAGCTTTCCTGTCTAATAACCGATGCTGTTTGTAATAATTAATAATTTTATTTCTAGTGACATTTGTTTCTCCCATTAAACGTCTCTGGCTGAAGTTAAAGTAAGATGCTAACACCCATAGGATAAAAATGCTCAAAAGGTGGTGGGTGTAGCTTCGAAAAGGTATAAATAGAACCCCAAAATAGACCGAATGACAGTTGAAAACCATAACCCCAACATTAACTGTGAATTTTGATATATTAAATTGTAATAGATGATTAAATTTCTAATGGTAATTAGCCATTCCAGTATTATTACACTGCAATATATAAATCCCTTCATGATGTAGAAGACTGTTTTAGTTCCTGTGTGACCCACTTGTTATTATCAGCTCCTCTCATTTTTCTGTTTGTTAGTGGGAAGGGCGTATCATTATAATAACAAAAGTTTCTACAAATATTCTAAATTTGGCTTCAAAATCGGATTCTTCGTTGATACCCATTCATGTTTATTTTTCAAACATATATGTATATATATATATATATATACATATATTTCTGAATGGACTTTTAGGTAGAGAACAAAATTTTTCTCTGCGTCGGATTAGCTCAAGATATGGAAACAAATTCATAATTCCATTTGCCCGAACGGCCGCGATGAAGTAAGTTCTAACATACCTCCTTTCCAGAATTGGAAACAAACAACCGGGTAGTGCATTCACTTAAAATTGGCTTTCTTGTGTTTTTGTGCTTGGTGACACTATTATATTGTGATGGTTATTATTATATACTTTTCGTATGTGTTTTTATCTATCCTGTAATTGGGCTTGGCCTGTTGGATATTGAAGTTATTATTATTACTAGGTATTACTATTATTAGCGCAGAGTAAAATGTAGAACAAATGCAGTTCCAATTGGCTTTATTCCTCGTACTCATCAACCTCCCCATCGATTTAGTTTCACTAAACTTAAGTAAAACTGACACAAATTCATTTCCGTCCTAAATAAGTTTTCCATCTTAATAAATTCTGTAAGGACGACGACTACGTCGTCACCTTTCCCCGGCGAAATAACTGAAGGAACTCGATCCGACGCAGACTGCCATCGAACCACCGGTCGACGACGCGACGCGAGAAAGCAAAAGTGGCCTTCCATCGAAAGTTTCCAACTTCGTCGAGGTATCCGCGAACGATTCCCGCTTTCCGAAATGGCTAATCCCTGTCGCGAAACAAGTCGAAGTCCCAAAACACATTTGCACTTTTCGTCCGTCGACGGTTTCGGCGCGAGGATTTGAAGAGGCTTCGAAGTTTCGCGGCGTACGGGGCTGCGTCCCAAACGCCCGTCGAAAACGTGTCGGCGATATCTTCGCCCAGCAATAATCGGGTAATCCGTTTTAGAGGAAGTCGTCTAGGATTCGGCATCGTTGTTGTCGAAGAGCTGTTCCGAAATACGAAATAGATATCGGAGGGATGATGGGGAATTATGGAATATTGTTGTTGTAGTGGGGACTAAGTTCGGTTGTAGCTGTAACCTCTTCACTTGATCGCGGAAGCTTACGCTTGGCGTGAATACATGGATTTCGCGGTGCTCTAATAATTACCCAATTTTGTGTATCGGTAATTGACAATGTTTGTCTGAAAAGTAGTTTGTCGTACGATGTAATCCAATAACCGACAGTATCTTTCTACCACCGGTACTGGTTTCTCAAGCAGTTCTCTTCCATTATCCATGTGTTTCAGGCAAGGCCATCCAGCAGTTCGCTTACTTCTAACGTTAAGTCAGAAAAATAGTCGAAATTCCTTGTCGAATCCAAAACTTTGGTATTCCGTCTATCCATCAAGCTAAAATTCTAGTTTTTCCAACCATATAGTTGAATAATTGTTCATCTTTCGTGTGGCCACAAGGTCAAATTATCAATATCCCGTCTAGTGTAGTACAGTAACAATCAAATGGTTAATTACCATTAGAAAATTCATCATTTATAACAATTCAATATCAAAATTCACAGTTAATGTTGGTGTTATGGTCTTAAATTGTCATATGGTTTATTTTGGGGGTTCTATTTATACCTTTCTGACACCAAGTTCGCCACCTTTTGAACATTTTATTACCCTACGGGTGTTAGCTTTTTATTTTTACTCCAGCCAGAGACGTTTAATGGGAGAAACGAATGTCACTAGAAATAAAATTATTAATTTTTATAAAGGGCATATATTAATGAATATAAAAAACATTGTTAACATACAGATACATACATACGACATTCTACATTACAAGGATTCATAAAAAATTACTGGAAATAACCAAGGATACATCGACATTTAATACAGATTTCTATAACAGCGATATACCTGGATGAACTGGAGTCAAGGTGAATTAAAGTTTTCGTTTCGTGGACAACTTAGAAATAGACCAATGTAATTCTGGTTTACAAAAGAAATAAAAGGTTGGTTTGGTTAACGACGAAGAAAATTAACAAGATAGATAAGTCAACAAATAACTCAATAAAATGGTTTTAAGAAGAAGTACCAGCGAATAAAGGAAACCAGAGAAGATCTGAGAAGGGGAAGAATCCATGGAAATTATAGGTGCATCGAGAATAGAAGTTAAGAGAGGAAATATAGGAAGAGCCATCATCAACAGAGAAATTACACTCACATACACACACAACACTAGGTAATTATCTTCATTTTATGTTAAATATTTCTCAAAATTTATAAATATAATTTGTTATAATTTATGCTTTTTATATCATTAATTAAGAGCTAGGCAGGTGCAACTTTCATTAAAAAATTTAACTAAATTCTCAGTACACTAGCCAGGAAGTTCATATTTCAACGTTCTATTTTAGCCTTAAACTCAAAAGTGTAGCGCTCTCGTGAGTCGTGATGTTTTATTTCGTAATAGGCAAGCGATTCTTGCGGTTCAGTTAGACATGGAGTTCAAGTTGCGCCATCACGTTTAGCCCTAAATTCTAAGTATGGATGTTATGGTTCGCCACCAGGTTTAAAGTTTGGTGTTGGCTTCAAACTTGAAATCACAATTATGTTAAACCAATTTTTGACTTGCTTGCTTGAACATGAAGTTAAAATCGTTGCCATTTTGAAGATCGAATTGACGTTTGTGTCAACCATAGAGCCAGAGTTATGGCGTCCTTTACATTCGGACGTTTTCTATTACAATAACATTTTAACGCCGTATCGTTAGGATCTTCCACAATTACCCCGAAGTTGTTCTAAAAGTGTCGCACGGAGCTTAGCACTCTGGATAAAGGACGGGGTCTAGTTACACGGAGTACTAACTGTAAGCAATGAGCCAATAAGCCGAAAATCTGGAGCGACGGGCGGCAAGCTAGAAAGATAGCAGACAAGCTAGAAGGACAGCAGACAAGCGGTAAAGACAGCAGATAATCTAGGAAGAGAGCATATAAACTGGAAACGCAGCAGATGACTCAGCGAGAGAGCGGACATCAGCTCCCTTTCCAGGACTAAAACTATTCCTTGAATTGATGGTGCAATGCTCCTGGGATGCTTTAACGAAGCAAAACAGACAAGAACATCGAGGAAACCTACAAGGAACTTGAGGTGGTTCAAATGTCTGGCCGTAAGCTACGACCATTACAGATTGGATGCTTAGTGGCTTAGCAGGTCCAATGAATCTCCTAAATAGACTGGAGATGAGCGGTAATAGCATTTGCTGATTCTATATGGAAGTAGTAGAGACTCCTTACTTCTTACCAAAGAGGAGCTTTAGGATTCGACTGGCGCAAATCATCATCCACAGAAAGGAAGAGTTTTATACCATTCGATGTATTTTGCGAATAACTTACGTGGGGAATGGGAAATTTGGAGGTAAAATCGTTGTATTTGGACTGGGGACTGAGGGAATCCTTGTATTAGGAACGCCAGGGGTTGAATGGTAAAATCGCTGTTGATTTTCCCGAAAGCATTGGCCCGAGAAATCTTTGACTTTACGAGCATACATGTTGCAATCCGTGCGTACTCCATGGATAGGATCTCGTTCCCAATCTCGAGCCTTTCCACCACGTTGGTCTCTCATAACTTCAAAGTCTATAACAGAAAGCTACAGGTTTAGGACATTTCTTTCCAAATTTCCATTTTACAAAAGGGAATATTTTTCCGCAATTTCCTCCCGAGCTGTATTACATACAATTTCCATCTCCGAGATAAATTTTCCCAATCATTAATTTCTAATTCCTCTCGAAGTATGTTAATACAAATGGCGCTGCCGTCTTCCGTTCACGCACCAATTCCGTTTATTGCTTTTTCCGACAAGCTGCGCCGGTCTTTATGTGTAAAAGCGAGCGACGTCGGATGGAACTGAATAATCTCTCGAAGCGAATTTCTGTAAGTTATTGAACGGCAGAATTCGTAGAAACGACAAACTCTTAGCGGTCGTTTTGACGTCGTCTTCATCGCGGACGGACGCTTAGCGTCGAAGACGCAAGGCGAAGAAAGCCAGCGCGCGAGAGTGAGAGAAAAAGAGAGAGAGGAGGACGGGCAGGAGGGGCAGTAGGGGGGAGGTTAGAAGCAGCGATCTGAAGTAAAGACCGTGAATTATTGAGTGTGTAATTTGTGGTTTTAAATGAAATAGCTACGGCAGAAATTCGCTGCTCACTCCGTGAGTAATTTCTTATTTATACATTCGTATACGGTTATAAGTTGGTTAAGGGCTCGTTTTCCGCATCATTAGATCTCCCTCTCTCGCGAGGGCCCGCCTGGCTCGAGCGAAATCCATAAATACATGAAAGGGTATTATGTAATCTCTCTCCGCGAACCGCGCCATCTTCCTTAACTACGGCCACTTTTCTTCTTTTGCTTCGGCTTCTCGCTTCGCCATCCACCTTTCTCGCCCCGAAGCGGTTTACCTTGGGGTAAATGACGTTTCTTCGAATTTTCCACCCTGAGAAATGGGGTTAAGAGCTTGAAAATGGAGGAAAGATGAAGTTTATGTTATGTGTGCGATATGTAAAATTGGATTTTGAATTAGAATGGAAGAGATGTGGGTGCCATTTCGTCGTACCCTCGATGTTCGAGGTCGTTAGAGACGGAAAACGGATATTTTTGACAAATGATACGATTGGGTTTATTTCAGGCTGTTGTAATGTCGATTGCTTTTGATAATTTAGGAGTTCGAAGTGAAAATGTGAGGCTTTGTTAGGCTGAAAACTTCAGGTTCGACGATTAGTCGCGAAGTCAAAATCAACAGCATTTCGTTCAACCGTGGAGACCAAATGTCGCGGTTTAATTTACCCAACAGACAAAATTCGTTCTATATACTCATAATGTCCAAATTCAATGAATGAAAATCGAATTCAAACCCACACGATTTGGTTATTCGTGAAGTTCAGATTTTGACGGTTTGTTTAGCCACGAAACCAAAATTCCGTCATCCATTCTATCTAGAGTTCATACTACACAAACATTTCCTAGACATCAAGTTCAAATTTTGGTGATGGCTTAGGTGTGAAGTTCTGACATCTTCTTTAGCCCTTCGATTCGGACCTTGACATTTTGTTTAGACTTCAAGTCTGTACTGACACAAATATCACATCGGTAAACTCCTCACCACACAATTGTTTATAATAAAATCGGTGACACGTGTTTCGCTAGCTAGAGGCACTTCGGTCTATACGGTTGTTGAAGATGCCTGCCTCGATCTAGCGAAACACGTGTCACCGATTTTATTATAAACAATTGTGTGGTGGGAGTTTACCGATGTGATATTTGTGGCAGTAAATTACACCACAGTCGTTGCAATCACCTTTATTCCGGTCTGTATTTTGGCGGCTTGCTCTATTATGAAACCAAAAATTATATTTTATTTAGTTTACATTTCTTAGACCTTTTGTTTAACTGTGTAGACCGGGGTTTTGTTTAGTCACGAAATCAAAGCCGTTATGGTTCGTTAACGCTTGAAGTTCAAATGTTAGCACTCTGTTTACACAAGAAGTCGTCGAAGTTTGTTTCGCCATGGACGTCAAATTCTGATACTTTTTATCCTTTAAGCCAGATTTCTGGTCTTCTGTTCATTCGTGAAATTAAGATTTTGGCGTCATATTCGATCAAGAAGATGGAATTTTCAAGAATCGGTTGGCCACAAGGTGCAATCTGCATCATTTCGTGTGGTACCGAAGACAAAATGGCGTGGTATGTTAGCTTGCTCTAAAGTTGAGCCTGTGAAGTATTGCTTCGAGATAAAACTGAAATCGTGATATATTTTCTAACCATGAACTTTAGATTTTGACGTTTTGCCTAGCCATAACATTGAGGTTTTGAAGTTGTGCTTAGCCACAAAGTATATATGCATATCATTTTGTGTAGTCCAGAGCGCGATCGAATAGACCTTTCTATTCTATTTCTAGATTTCGCCTAGGAATCGAATGGAACAAGAACGAACGCGATATCTCTAATAGTTTTCGCGCCTCTTACGTTCCCGACATCAATCGACGCGTCTTGACGAGGCAAATTCAACGGCGTAGGATTCCTTTACTGTACTCCAACGGTTGCCGAGAAAATCGCAAAAAACAGCGAAAAAATCGAAAAAAATGACTAAATTTCATTGTAGGAGTGGATTTTTTCAAGCTACGCTATTTTCCTCTACGGCATTCGAAAGAGCGTATTTTTCTGATTCAGAATCACCCCCGGATCGCCTTTCTATTGTTAATGGTTTTGGCGCTACGATTGCTAGAAGTTTGCCCTGTTTCGCCCTATATTCACCCCTATGTTCGGTCTATTTTAAGCCTTTTGCCCAAACTTGGTAAGGCGTTTTCTCGAAATCTATGCGTCCTGCGTCCGAACCGATATGTTCTAGGTAATTACGGGCCCGAATATGTACATTCTGACGCAAAATAACTTCGAAATTCGAACATGACTTTTTCGTCTAATATCTAAAACTAAAAACGAAAAGTGCAAAAAATCCAAGTCGATATTTAAATTCTACATAAAAAGCATCTTAAGAAAATGTGAAAAGGAATGATATATCTACTTAGAACCAAAAAGTTATTACAAGAAAAAGAAGTTTGACATTTTTCGTTTTTTCACCATAAATCCTAAAATACATGTAAATTCGAAAATAGAAAAATAGTCTATAATTTCATTAGTCCCCAGGAACAATTTGTCTAATTTAACCTAACTTGTATCTTTTACAATAAGCGAGATCCCCATGTTCGAAATGTTATCTGGGACAGGTTGTATATATATTTTTCTGTTTTTGACCTGCTAATTGTACACCACCTTTTGGATCAGAATGGTATTATTATTATTATTAACCGTTAGTACAAATGGTGCCAAATTTACAGCGAGAACTTCTGTTAGATGTCCTTTTCCCTCTGTTTGTGAAATTATTAAAGAAATTCCTGAGAAACTTCCACCACAAAGGCAATATTGTTGTAAACCTTCCAAGTATATTTTGGGACAAATATCCAACCCAAATGAAATTACCAGGAATTAGAGATGGAAAGCTCAAGTGTTAATTTTGCGGTTCAACGGACAGTGTGGTATATTAAATTAGCGTTTGCCAGAAAGCAAAACGCTTCAGCGTTCATCTATCCTCTAAACAAACGTCTATTTAAGTTATTAAATACTGCATCAACACTACGACCTAAATTACATTTGATTACGGCAATGCCACTCTTAAATGTAACATTTCCAACCGCGTACAATGCACACAGATATGCAAACGAGTACCGCATAAATCTCTATCCATTTATGCAGCCAGATTATACGCTTATGCCGAGCGAACTCCTAGCAAGCAGTTCCAATTAATGCCCTATTAAGTTCGGATATAAATAGAAGCAGCTTCGATTTTACGACGGAAATACGGCCCACTTTCGGTATTACCTTCGGTCGGTTATGCACAGATTACACAGTTTCCAATTTTCGCTTTCTCGTTTCGATCGAAATTTTTCTCGTTTAATTCAGTTCCAATTAAAATTTGCTTCCATTTTCGATTATAACCGCGAAATCTTATTTTCCTCCCTTCCGAAGCGGGAGGCGGTACAAAGAGGTAATTCTAGCATGTCACGAGGGATGATTTCGAATCAACTTCCACCCCAAAGCCCGCCTAAATATCATCGCGTCCCTCGTCAAAGAAGATTTTCAGTAAAAATTTGGCTTCTGCTTCGAAAAAGAATTCTCTCCTGTACTTTGAATCGAGACGAGTAATACGTCTTACCTACGCATATTTCGGCGAGTTATTTCGTATTTACTCCTCCGACGATAGGTTGGAAATTTCTTTTGACGTATGTACCTCGGAGTCGTTCTTCCGTGTAAGAAATCAATTTTACGCTACTCTTGATGAAAACTCTTTAAGTAAGGTTGTGACGCCGCTCCCGGCGATTGAAACAACGCACGATGACAGTTTTGTTCCGAGATGCTACGGATTTATCTTGTTTGCCCGGACAGATTCCGGGCGTATTGTTAGTTGCTTGCCGTTCGAGTTCCATTCGCATAAACTTCTAATAATCTCGGATAATATCAAAGCGAAATTTAATTACACTTGATCTCCCCGAATACGTGTACGCCCGGTCTAACTTTAAACCTCTAAACATTTCTCTCCGCAACAACGTTAACATTTATACAGTAACGTCGCGTCACGTCGAATTTCAAACGCGAACTTTCCCGTTTGAAGAATCCGTACTAACTTCGTCGGTTACGTCTCCAGTATATACGCCAGAATCGGAGTCGAAGTCGACAACGATCTAAAACCGAGTTTCTGGCTACGTATAATAGTGCCGCAGACGTATTTAGTACAGCTTCCAAAAGGAGAAGCGGGTAGTAGTAAAACTCCGGGTGCCCGGAAACTCGCGCTGGACGCGCTCGAACGGCTGATCTCGCAGGACGTGTAATTACGACGATGTGCTTTCCGAAAATTTCATCCGTTTCCGTAGTTTTCGTTTGACGACGGATCGGGAAAATCTTAAGCTCTTGAATGGAATTCGGTGTGGAGTTGGAGGTTGAGATACGTTTTTCATGGGAATAAATGTATGATAAGATGTACGTGATTAGTTGATGATAAGATGACGAGGAGTTAGCCAAACGCGGTTGAATCGCATTTGTAACTCGTCTGTGCGGGACAACGGGCGGCTCCGCGAAATATATATGCTGTCGGTACGTAACCTTCTATTCTAGTTAAAACAAGGTCTTTGCTTTGTTTACTTCATATTTCGTAAACCTTTCCCTTATATGTTAGTAGGAACACTGAAAACAAATTTAACCTTCTGTGGCGTACCTCTTACGCAGCACTAGAATTAGCAAAATTACTACAGAACAGTAGAGTCCCATTTCATAGCCATTCTGCAGAAAATTTACGCATGCTAGTGATGGATGGAGCTTCGTATACGACAAGCGACAGTTCTCAAACGCTCAAACAGTTCGTCTTCTGCATATAAGATTTTTGTAGCTGAAACTTTTAAACTGCATTGACGTCGATAAAACACAAAAAGTTCTTCTCCTAAACGAACGGACTGGATTAGTGTGACGTCAGAGATCGGTGGCGGAAATTTATTGATTCCATGTAAATTCCCATGAGAGAACTTTAAGCAAATAATTACCGTATTATAACAAATATAAATTAAAGTTGATCCTGCTGGTATAACTATCAAATAACAAGGGGGCATATCAAATTTGAACAAGAGGTGTTTAATGAAATGTTAAATAAGTACGAATAGTAACATAACCGAAGTAGGAACGATATCTAAAAACGTAGTACAAGGATCAGTTTCAGGACCGTTAATATGGTACAACAATAATTTATATTCGATTACCAAATCCAATGTGCAAATCGAAGGACATTACGATTTTCATTATCTAAAATATTATTTATTATTATTGTATATTTTTGTACTCTGTTAACGGTCCTAAAACTGATCCTTGTGGCACTCTCCGCGGTCAATACGGTTTTACACATCGTTCTTACTTCGTTTATGTTATTATCGGTGAGAAATTCTTCGAGTTTAAAGTTGCAATTGAATGAAAGACAATTTTATACAAAGTAACGGCCTCAAGACTACATCCTGCGGAACTTCATCGCGGATGTGGCAGAATCGAAACAAAGTTGACAATTCGCTTTTATTCGCTTTCCACTCTACGTAATTTAGTTCTTTCAATCTAATAAATAGCAGCGGTCAAAGAAAGAGGGACTCATATTTCACAATACTTTTCTAGCAATCGTTCTTACTTCGTTTATGTTAATATTCATGCAAAATCCACAGAGTTTAAAGCTGCAATTAAATAAAAGACAATTTTATGGAAAATAACGGCCCCAACAGTCCACCTCGCAGAACTCCAGCGTTGATGTGGGAGATCTTAAAGAAAATATAATAGTATTCATATCGAAAATCAAGAAACGACGGTTCTGGAACTGATACTTGAGGTACCCCGCGTGGATACGTTTTCCCACATCGTTCTTACTTTGTTCACGTTCGTTTTCAATTGCAATCCTCCGAATTTAGGGTGGCTATTACGTAAAAAACGAAAACGACATTTTCTCGATAGTATCAGTTGCAAGACTTGACTTTGCCAAACGCCATCCGTAAGAATGATTATTGTTCTTTTTCGAAACATTCACCTGAAATAATAATGTTTACGTCCACGATTAAACGGATAAACAAAATTGACAATTCATAATCAAAGTTCTCCAATTTTATAAACAACAACGGTCTTAGAGTCAATCCTCGAGGAATCTCACGTGGACAACACGTCTTCGCAAAACGTCCTTGCTTCGTTTACGTTGCCTTTCATACGAAATTATCCCCGATTTGGTAGTGGCAATTGCGTAAAAAATGATTATGTTCAAAGCAGCTGTCCCAAGACTCAACCTTGGGGAACCAGATCCATGCAAATGATTCTCTCTTCTTCGAAACTATCTATTTTTCAGAAATTTACCTGAATTAATAATGTTCACGTCGAAGATTTTGCGAAAACACAAAGTAAACAATTCGTAATCTAGGTTTTCCCAATTTTATAAAAAACGACGGTCCTAGAATCGATCATTAAGGAATCCCACCTGGACAATACGTCTTCACAAAACGTCCTTGCTTCGTTTACGTTGGTTCCCATGCGAAACCATCCCGAATTTGAGGTGGCAATTACGCAAAACACGATTTGATCAAAAGTAGTGGTCCCAAGATCCGACTTTGCGGTACACCATCCGTGAAAATTATTTTCGTTTCTTCGAAACTTTTCCGTTTTTCAGAAATTCAATTTTCAAATAATGTTTACATCGAAGAGGTAGCGTAAAAGTAAGGTAAATAATTTGTAATCCAGGTTTTCCAATTTTATAGAAAACTATGGTCCTTGAGGAATCCCACTTGGACAACATGAGCAAAGCGTCTTTGCCTTGGCTACGTTAGTTTTCATGCAAAATCATACCGAATTTGAAGTTGGAATTACGTAAACAACGATTTTATCAAAAGTAGTGGTCTGAAGACCTTGAACCTTGCGGAACTCCAGTCCTGAATATTATTCTCGTTTCTTCGAAATTTTTTACTCATATTAAATGACTTTGGTAATATGATTGTTAAAAAGATTGGTTTTAACCCTCCGTGGTCACACTTCAATATAGAATCTTGATGGTCATACCGGGGTCCAATGGACCCCAGTCATATCAATAAACAATTGCAAAAAACTTTCCGTTCGATATTGATGAAAAAATTCTGGTATATACTATAAACATTTTAGATTAAGGACGAATAGCTTATTTGCAAGAAAACAAATGGCAAAATGATGAAAAAATCATTTTAAAAAATGTTGTAAAAGTCAAAAATGTTTATCCAAAAATTGTAATCACATCAATTTTTAACATTTTTAATTAAAATTTGAAAATCATTAAAATTTGCGTTCAAAGTGAAAAGTGGGGTCTGATAGAGCCCACGTGACCACGGAGGGTGGTTTTGAGTCTACTAATCGTATAAGCTCTTTCAAAAATGCTGCTTTCGAAACATGATATTTTTTTTGTAATTAATTTGAATAATGTACGATCAGACCAGCCGAAAAAATATAAAACTCGATGCGACGCGATTAAAGAAAATCAAATTTAACAGCTTAAGAATTCCCAAGTAGGTAGGTAGTTGAAGTTCGAAGTATCCGGATGTAGGACGAGTAGGTCGAGTTCCTGAAGTCGCAAAGAGGAACAGAACAGTTTTTCATAAAATCGCGTCTGTTAGCGTATATCACAGACCGGAAACGTAATCCCGGACCTTCCGCTCGCTCTAACAACGATAGATATAATCTCTTCCGTTTCCCCATCAAACACATAATTCGTCCTTTCGATGCGAATCCTCGCTCTCGCCGCGTTTCGACTTCGGCGGTAAACCGAAACGTACACACTGCATCTTTTAATTAATTAAT
Source organism: Chrysina gloriosa (assembly GCA_038088585.1). NCBI lineage: Eukaryota > Metazoa > Arthropoda > Insecta > Coleoptera > Scarabaeidae > Chrysina > Chrysina gloriosa. The sequence continues at coordinate 5,399,051 of CM076094.1, read as the reverse complement.
TTTAATAATTTATATACGGGATTTGCTAAGACCCGAGAGATTAATTTATGGCCGAGTTTGTGCGGTACGCCCTAGATATATATATTAGAAAACTTCGTCCCGTCGTTAATTATATCACTGTCACCATAAAAGCAGATTTAAAACTTTTATTCGTCCGTGCGTCGTGGCACATCGTGATATACGATTATTATTATTATTATTATTATTGCCGGACGACATTTGCACGACGCGATCCGACGTTCGTCGGCTATTTCGGAATAATAAACTCCACGTCCCTAGAGGATTTTATTAATTAAGCGACGATATAAACGCCCGGGCTTTAGCTGCTGTCTGTATTAATGAAGGCGTTGGTCGTCCAGAGGTTGATGTGCTATTTCCGACTTAGGACGTCCGAAATAGTAAATGACAATTTTTTTCGGGATGATTGCGTACTTGTCTAGGATGAAACAGTTCAAAGACGATTGGAGGTTAAGCATACTTGCCATTTGATTTCTGCACAGTACTAGAAATGAGGACAATGTTATTTGTTGATTGTTCTATGAAAAGTGATACGAAGCTAAGTTCAACACAATGTTAAAAACTGGCTTCGTAAATTGAAGAAATCCTAATTGAATTGTTGTTGAAAGAGAATATGGTCAAGTGTCGAAAAATCAAAGGAGGATGCAGCCATTTGTTACAGTTTTCTGTATTGTTACCTGGGCCTCTCTCGCTTCAACGTTTGACGTGTAGATGATGCCCCGCCTTCGTCATCTTTGATCCAACAATACCTGATACGGGATTCTGCTTGTAGCGTTCAGTTCGAGAGGTCGTTTACCGTGATTTAGGCATTACCTTTTCGCTTTTAAGTCCCGTTTATAGAGGATATACACGGAAATTCGACTCTGGAAAGTACTAGTATCGTTGACCGAATCTGGAAGTTTCGCTTTCCTCAGTTGTACTGTTCGAACTATCGGCCGTTGTACGAATGCCTTTTCCTCTATTGAGTTTTCCGTTTTGTTAATCACCATGCCCTTACATTTTCTATAAACTCGTATATACGAGTAGAGAGAGCTAAGATTTATTTTTGAGAACATCTGAGTGCTGTCGTAGGAGCTAGAAGCCAGTTTCCCGACATCTTTCCATCAAGTGCGAAAAATATCCGCCATCTTGGACAGTTTCCGTCCTAATACCGAATGCCACGCCGTACGAAGTTTGACAACTGGAAATACATCACGCTAGGTCCCGCTTCTATTCGATTTTATATTTTTGACTCGTTGAATTTTGGAAAAAAATCCCTAGAATGTATCAGTTAATTTAGGGTTAGGAAAATTGGGGATTTGTGTTGGAATAAACAGGGGTATTTTTACTTTTGTAACATTCAAGAGACTGGTTTTCGGGTAATTAGATAATATATTTGTGGAACGAAACATTTCATTCTTCTAGTAGTTTAAAAGGGGGAATCACAGTTATTATTACGTTCGGCTAAAGCTGTAAGTTGGCTGTAAGGTCGATAGAATTCCAACGGCTGTCAACAGTGTGTAAACCTTCGATAAGAAGCTATCTTAATTGAATTTAATTTAATCGTTTCAACTCAAGTGACAAATAAAGCGCTGTTAAACGTCATTCTCTTGCCTCAATTCATTTTTTTATTTCCTTTGAGTTAGTTTTAAATAGAGTGCTCAAGTAGTTTTGCTGGTCGCTTTACGACGGTTATAAAGATCCAGAACGTCGGATAACCTCGTATCACCTGCGGAAGAAGCTGGAGGGTCTCTTTGACTTCAGGTATTCAAATGTGATCCAGTTCTATAATTGGAGAGTGGTGCCTTGTTATTAACGTTTCGAACTTTAACCTACGCCATTTCCATTAGGTTTGTAAGGTCTGTATCTTTATCATCGAGGGTTGGTGATTGAAACCGTAATGACGAACTTCCGTATCAGCCACGTTTCTGACTTTTCCGTTTATTATCTCCATTCCACCAGAAGCTTTAGAAACCAGTAACAAGACAAAGGGCTCACACCGCTTTCATACACAATAAATTATCACAAAATTCTCGATTTGATTAGGACTAGATTTAGATTAGAACTAAAAATGATCCATTACCTAATTACAAAGTTAGAAATAAATGCATTTATGGAAGTACTAAGTACATACATTCGACGAAGTACTATTTCCGAGCGATTTTCACCAACCAAATTTTCATTCATTCCACCGCATTTTCGTTTTATTTTTTCCATTTTCCACTCGACCCTACCACCATTATTAATTACACACTAACCCCTTTCGATACCTAATTACGCCGCGGGAAAGTGAATTAAACGTCCGTTTTTTCAGGTCACGTGCCGTATGGCGGCGGTTACGATCGCATTTTTTCGTATCGACACGTCACGAAAGCAGGTGTTTTCGTACGAAAAAACTGCCCCAAATTATTGCCGCGTTGAATATTTAACGTTTTCACACACACACACATACACCTACACGTACGTACGTACGGACACGAACGTGGCGATCACGCACACACGACCGTCGTCGTCCGAAAGGATTAATCTCGGTAGTAACCGAGGTGCTGGAAATAATTACACGTTAGGTTTTTAGTAGGGGCCTTCCAGCCTTTTATCGGATGCACTCACACATACGCGCGACCAGGTCTAGATAATAATTTATTCAAATTCAATTTCGATATGGGAATGATACGATCTGGAAAAGAGGCGTGACGTGGGCGGGTTACGTTTTTACATTTTTTCCCTTGTTTTTTTTTTTTTTTTCGCTAACGTATTTCCCTTTTTGAAACGTATTCGGTGAACTTGATCGAGGTTGTCGAAATGTGTCGGAAAATTGGGAGTTTATTTATCTGGAAACATACTTTCGTCTAAGGGTCGGTTTTACAATTTCCGAATAACTGGTGCTTATTCTTAGCTTACCCTAAAAGTATGTATGTATAATGCTTTCATATAGATTGACAGCGTTATCCAAGGATAAAAAGCTTTTCTGTTCTGTGACCTAATTTTCTTAACAAATTGCTGCAACCATTCAGGCATGATATATCGCGTCATTCTGTTGGATTTCCTATTCGCTGGTAGGTGTTTAATGAAAAGACCTTTTAATGCTCGAGAACGAGCCGCCTTACCTATAACTAACAACATCTCTCTTTCCCCTGCCACGTTTACACAAAGCAAAATAGCTAGTCTTTCTTTAGACAGCTTACCACCGATATTTGTCAGATTTCCAAGCGAAAGTTTTATCAGGTAAAGCACGGAAGAATAGTCCAATTGAAAGTAATGTTTTTTTCGCATCAGTAGGATGGTTAGAGAAATCTATTCCACTGGTGCAAAAAATGTAGAGTATGCCATTTGCTGATCTTTACTATCAGTCCAGAAATGAGAATTCTCTGGCTTCTAGCCTTCGCGAACCAATTAAAACACATTTTGGTCAGGTTTAAGAAGTGAATATTTATACCAGACTGCCATTTGAGATATATACTTTCTTTATTTTTGAAGCGTCTGCAGCCTGTGTTTTTCCGATATTGAACCTTGCGAAAAATTGCATATTTTTCCTAAATAAAATAACTTCCTTACCGTTTCGTTAGTTCACGGACTGACAACTCTTTTTTATCCAACGCGTTAATTATTTGAATTTTCTCGTTCAACGTTTTCATTGGTGGTGCCATTCTAATATGTTCGTGTCGTTACGAGATACAAGTTGTGACTGATTCAAAAGGATTAAAAACAGCAACAGCAAGTACACTGACAATGAGCCTTTTATGCTCAGCTTGTAGAAAGGGCAATCACCGCATTAACAGCGATTTGTGGCGCACACTTCGCATAAGAGTATGTTAACAGGGGAATTAACGGAATTCATTGCGATTTGTGATACACACTGAACAATTATGTAAACAAATTCAATCGCATTAAAAAACTCCGTCTACTTGCGATAGAAAAACAAGGTAACTCAAGAGAGGAATAGTTTTAGGTTCTCGAAAACAGGTTTGTCTGGCCACTTTTGCTATCTTCCGGCGGAAACTGCGAGAAGTGGATTAACAATTGTAACCACATAAAAGTTAGTCAAATACCACGTAAATTGAGCATTGGTGTTAAATCCTTAAAGGCGTAAAAGCGAATCTGCGTACGACTGTATTTTGGTTATAAAAGTGCTCCGCTGACGATGGATTTTTAGTTTGAGCCAAGCAGTTAGGGCATTCTTAACCTTCCTATACTCACGCATACGGTCTGTGAGACCGATTTATATAGTATAGTATACGTCTTTCATTTTGACGTGAGTATAGGAAGGTTAAATCCAACAGGGCAATAATAAAGCTGGTTGACTAAAGCTTGTTCTTTTTTGTATCATAAAGCATATTGTAATAAAATGAGGAAAAAAAGTTAAAATTAGTTAAATATGATTTAAGAGATTTTTTAACCCTGTATATCTACTATACTTATAATTTATATTAAGTTGGCTCTAAGAAAAAGCAAACAACAAAAATATTTTTTGGAACATACTAATTTTATGTTTACCTTTCATGTGGGGTCACATCTCTCTTCAAAAACCAACAGCAATCATTGTTCATGGCTGGATCTTATTGTCCTTGGTACCAAATTTCCATTGTCCTTTTATATCTTGATGGTTCCGGTTCGTCGCTGACGGCGCCCAAATCCTTAGGGAAAAATGATAAATGGGAATGGAGAAAATGAATAATTTTTAATGACAGTTTTTCGTAGTTAGCATCCATATTGTTACCTAAAAATCCCCTCACTAGACTTACAAATGAGTTGCAAGCTCTGACTTCTTGCGCGATGAGTTTTTCTATGAAATCAACATCAACCAGCAACTCTGTAACTTGTGGTCCAATAAAAATGCCCTCTTTTAATTTGGCATTACTTAACTTGGGAAGGGCCTTAAGTATTTAAATCCTTCACCCTCTTAATTTATAGTCATCACAAGGTTTTTTTTTTCATAAAATTTACTACTTGCTAATATCAATGTCCAATGAATAAACGGACCAATTGGAAACTGGACGTGTTAGGGTTTTATGAATATTTTTCTATTTTTAGAATGGTATTAGCATTGTGAAAATGATGGGGTGAACTATGTTACAAAAATCTTGTCGGCCAGTCTGATTCCCTTTTCTTCTCTCTCTGAATCTTCCTTAACCGCAACTTTCTTCAACTAGCACGTCAGTAAAAGCAAAAATAAATCGCTTTTTAAATTCCCCACGATTACTCATACCAGAAATCACCTCAAAGTTATGACTGGTGGACGACTCTCGCATAATTAGACGTGGCGTGGGGAATCAAGCTGGAGATCTGGTTCGGTCGTCGAGCGCTCGGCGTGAGTTTGATGTATTACGGGTGAACGTAAAGTGACAGGCGACGGCAACAACACGTTATATTCCAGCACAAAGGTGAATTTAATTCGTTTAAAATGTTAAACCGCGGCGAATAAAAGCTTTCGTCGACCGTTGCGATGCGCTCGAGATTCGTCGACGAAGTTCTCGTCGTCGTCGTCGTCGTCGTTTGCAATTACGGGAGGAGCAGACAGCGACGGTTTCGCCGAGCTCGACGTTCGTCACCAGCTTTTATACGCGTCTCCGAAATGAATAAGTTGGCTCGAGTTCGCTGTATGTACTGCATAGAATAGCTTTTTAGTCGTGCGGCATAATAAAGATTACTTGCTAAGTTGAATGTGAAATCCGAGTTTATTCCGTGTCTGATTGTGAGAGCATTTGCATGAATCGTTTTGCTCGTTGGTTTTTCAGCAGAAATGTTCGTAGCTATCGACTAAGGTATTTCCCGGATTTTCCAGGGTAAGGTGTGTTTTCATTTACAACTTATTTATTTAATCCTAACTTTTGTACCCTTCTAGGTGTCGGGTTCGTGAAGTTGAATCACGTTGGAATTCTTTCCTATGGCATTCGCCATGTCTTCCTGTCGTGTACTTGTCTTTAGATTTCCATCCAATTAATATTCATTTACAGAAGGAGTTAAAAACTGTCGGATCGTTACGGGCACAGAAGCGCGATTTCTCACATTAATTTTGATTATATTTTTAGCCTTGTCTTGTTGATCTCTGACTCGTCATCAACCTAAATCACCGAGACACTCTTGAGAACGTGGCTAAGTATATTTGGGACGTCGAATCACAAAAAGAATTTCCGTTTTGCACTCAAAATGAAAAATATCTGAGCACTGATTGTTCCGCGGTTAGAAAATTTGGTAGAAGTTTAGCAGGTTATATAAAAATCAACATTCGCAAGTTTCAGTTTGGTCCATTGGAAATAAAGTTGGCGTTAATTTCACATTTCACAAAATGACTGGAGATTGAAGACGGCGCTCCAAAATCGACAGAAATGGCTTCGACTTTTCTCTCGCAAACTGTTGTGTAATGAGAGATGTTTAGAAAGTCAACTTATGGGGAGCATTTGGGGTATTGGTTTATTAGATGTCAGACCCACCCCGCTTAGAGTTTTTAACACGGTAAACTAATATGGCGGATCATAAGATTAGTAAAGTTTTTCGATTGCTATAGAAGCAGATATTTTGGAATTCCCGAAGAGCTTTTCAAATCTTATGATGGACTGCACAACAGCTAGTGAGAAAACACTCGGATTTCGCTCGAATTTTGAGCACCATCTTCAGTCGGTTATTTTGTGATGTACGAAACTAACTCCAGATCCGTAATTAGTGACCCGGTAACTCCTGTAATACCGATTTTTTGTGTCGTTTACTAGACTTTTCCAATTTTCAATTTTTTTCCATATTGATCCATCAAGTTCAGAAATCGAAATGGGGTGGCAATTTTTTGACGGATTCCTACATTTAAGAGACAACGCTCCAAATCCGCCCCGTACAATGAGTTTGACGCCATTTACCTTAACGACACAACAGTTTGTGAGGAAAAAGTCGTACTTTGGTCTACTATTAGAAACAGCATCTTCAACCCGTCATTTTGTAAAATGCAAAGCTAAAGTGAGGTTCGTTATCAGCAACCTAAGAGACGCCTGAATACTGGCTATCCTACAATTTGCCCAACTTTTGCAATTGCAAGCATAGTTGTCCGGTGTGTTGGAAAATGTAGGTGGGGTTACAAGTTATCGACGAATTCCTACAGCTACAAGACTAATGCCCCAAATCCACACCATGGCATAGCTTCATCATCATTTACAATCACTGCAGAACAGTTAGCGAGGAGGAATTCGAATTTTGCCAGAACTTTGAGCGCCATCTTCCGTCTGTCATTTTGTGAAGTACGAAACTAACTCCACATCCGTAATTAGCGACCCAATAACTCCTGTAATACTCATTTTTGTGTCGTTTACTTCCAATTTTCAATTTTCTTCCATATTGATCCATAATGTTCAAAAATCGAAGTAGGATGGCCATTTTTTTGAAGGATTCCTACATTTAGGAGACCATGCTTGGTAGATCTAACTGGAGTGGCAATTCACTGCGCAACAGTTAGTGAGGAAAAATCGGATTTTAGTCGAATTTTGGGCGCCATTTTCAGTCGGTCATTTTGTAAAATGAGCAGCTAACGTCTGATTCGTTATCAGTAATGTTTGATAAAAATGTGGATGACGTGTTATCATTAAATAGTGATGCTGTCCCTTCTTCGATCTTTATTATTCAATGATAATTTATCGTTGAATAATAAAATTCGTAGAAACATATGGTGTAACCAACGTCATTCGATACTAAAGGCCCAACTTCCTAAGAACTTCTTGATCTTACCTTCCATTTTGTTGTTTACCCTTTTATATTTCGAGCATTCCACATTATTTTTCAAATGATACCGAAATTAATTTTAAAGCCATACTCGATCCATATTTCGCGAAAATACGTCCGAGATCGAATGAAATGTGAAATTTTCGCTTCGTACGGCAGGTCGGTTTCATTGTTTTATTGACGAACGTTATTTCCCTTATTTCGAATTTTCCGGGGATCAGGGATCTTGTATTCATATCGAACGGTAGAAAAATAATATTACGTATGCGCGTCGGGAGATGCGGTCTCATGTCTGATGCCTGAAGGCACCGCAACGATCTCCGAGCAAATAATACACAATCCGGTGCGGCCAGACGGTATTTGAAAAAATAATAACAAAACTGAGCTTTTGAAATACATACGTTCATACGTACATAGATGAATCTTGCTTGTTGGAACTTTTCCTCATTCATATATGTTTGTATTTTAAATATCGTTGTTGTCTTACTTTCATCTTCAGGGCAATCCTAGGAGTGACCCGGTTGAAGTTATATATTTCGTGATAATTTCAGAAAGCTTGGAAACGCTTTGTGTGACGTTAAACTTATCAACATGTATCTCTTCCGTCAATTATCGATTTAGAAACTTATCTCTCCGTAAGTGCTGACTCTTTAGAGTCTAGACTTTCATGTAATGTTTTGTTTTCTCCTTGGGTGTAGTTCGTCGTAACAGCCGTAACAAGGTATGGTAGTCATTTCGACTTGGAGTGAGTTCCATAGGCTCACAGATTCGGTCTAACGCTTTCTCCTTTTCCCGCTTATATTGGAATTCGTTTCGTTTTAGGTCGATGCTTCACACCAATTCCTGCGGCTTATGTTACCGATCGAACTGCAGTAAGCATGCCTACATCTCTGGCAAATTCTGACGAATCTTTGACCATATAAGACCTGGAGTCATCTCCTTCAAGTTTAGGAAATCAGAAATAACCTACGTTGGGTTTATCGTCTGCCGTTAATTTATAAAGCTATAAACATTCTCCAAGAGCGCCACCACGGAAACTTAAATCTAATAAACGGGAAAAAGGAAAAAGTGGCATTTACGCCGATACTCCAGAAAGAGATCGTTCAGTTGCTCCTGAAGCAGGAAATAAGCAAAAAATTAACGCAGGGGAAATAGGCCATACATCATTTCTTACAAGTTTGTATAAATTTAAAATGCAGTCACGATAAATCTGAAGAAACGCCAATGTTGTCTGAGCCTGATATAGAAGAAGGTATTTTACCTGGAATTTCCGCGGAATATTGTGGATGATGATGTTATCAAGAAAAATGATGTCCTACTGGTGAAATTTGCCCAGGAAATGAATGAAATTCGTTTTATAGGTCATGCATGGAGCGCATGCTTAGCTGCATGCTTCCTCGCGTACAGTGTAGGCTAGAGCACCCAGCAACGAAACAAATCAAGTCTCTTCCTTTCCTGAAGATGATCATAAAGAACGATCACGGCGTTCAGGAGGCCGGTGGCTGTCAGAATATTTCAGGCAGTTCTGATGACACGGAGAAACGAAAGCGGCTAGCAGCGGCGTAAGAGTTGTGGGGTTAAACTTAACTTCTACTGACAGAAAGGGTGTTAAACACGTTGGCTGATTGTATGGGAGTGAAAGGGGACGCGCCGATTCGTTATCATCATTTCGAAGATTCGATTTCAGTGATACGGGAAAACTATCCTAGTCGGCTCGACTTACCGAAGCCAGCAAACGACGCTCACTTCGTACGATTATAATATTTGACTACCGAACTAAATCCCGTACAAGAATCTTCGAGAGTGTTTAAAGCGTTGATGATGTTTTAAGACTGGTCTGGTGTCCTTATACGGCCGTCCAGATTGATAGGATTGAGAGTGTTCAACGTAAATTTGTAAATTATGTACTCTTCAAGTTGAATATCGATAAAAATGATTATGGTTACACCGAGCGTTTATATATAGTGAGTCTTCAGTCTCTCTTCGCTCGTCGTCGAATCTCTTTGTTGAAGTTTGGCTTTAAGTGTCTGCATAACATGATCGATTGTGCAGAGTTGTTGGGTTTGCTTTCACTTAGGGTATTTCGCATAAATACAAGAACTAACGAATTATTTTTTATCAATTTCCATAGAACATCCTATGGATATAATTGTCCAATTAACTTAATTGCAAAGGAGTTAAATTCAATTAATAACGATATAGATATTTTTAATATGGATTATACTCAGTTTATTAGGGTGGTAAGGTCGATGAATTTCGATTCTGTTGTGTAATTTGTCTTAATCTATAGAAGAAAAATTGTTTAGTTATAATTTATTTTGTTTGTTGGTATGGTAAGTAAATGGATTTATTTTATTTTTTTATATATATTTAGCATCACACACTTCTATTCTATTTTAATTATTTTCTGTAATCTTTATGTATTACTTTGTTACCTATTATGGGATCTTCCTGTAGGTTAAAATAAATAAATAAATAAATAAATAAATAAATAAATAAATAAATAAATAAATAAGACAGGTACGACGTGATTTCATTAACGAATTCTAAACAAGTAAACTCGATTTTCACGTGATCATCGCATTCCGAGCTTACTGTATCCAGAAACTTAACCTGCGCCCGCTTATACAAGGCGCGAAGATGAGGTATTAGATTTAAATGAAAAAAGGAAATTTGAAATTTGGTTATACACGTTCTAAAAAGCCACACAATAGATTTGAAACTGTAACACATCATCTACACCCCCGTCCACAGATACAAAAACGAAATGAATAGAAAAGGTATCAACCTAAAATCTTTATTTAGGTTGTTTCGCTTTCTTCGTCAAGGCGTACCTCGATTACCTGACCTAATTTAATCTCGCTCCGTCTTAGCGAATATCCTCGCAACCTGCGGCTCTCTCCGCGGGGAGCTTTTCACTTTCCTTCGTTCCACCACGATCGAGAATCGTTCGTATTCATTAATCTGGATCGCAGTCGCGCCAGGAACAATATAAAATCGGACATCAAGCTGCGAATGTGTCGTCGACCATTTGGCAACTTGGTCGGCTCGACGGGGCATTTCCTCTTAAAAATGCTGCCTCGCCGGGATCGACGCGGTACGATTTGCGTTATCGCCCGTCGTCTGACGGTTATAAATTTTACGCTTTTTTCGATCGAACCTCTCGAAAATAAATGGAAACGGAATAATGAAAGTTGGCGTCGAAAAGTGGGAAGTGGAGAGTGGAGAGAGGAAGTTCACACCTACGAAACGAGTATAATTTTTATTCTTAGGGAAATATAAGCGCAGATGTGCGTGTATTTCGTTGCTGTTAATTCGGTTTTTTTCTTCGGGAGTACCGTAATCACCTGCTGGAGGTACGCCAAATGTTACTTTATTCTTCCGGTCTCGTTTGGATGGGCGTAACATATGTAATTCAACTTTCTTCTTCATTTCGGTGCTAATTATTGGGATGCAAGCCCTCGTTCTTGTTAATTTCAGGGGAGTACATTATTTATGTTTTACAAACGACCACTTTGTTTACAATAAACAGTTAGAAAAAGGAAATTTATCATTTAACAAATCAATTAGTGTTCCGAAGTATCAGATAAACTATCGCAAAATAGTTTTATTTGACCATCCTTCACTATCATTATGTATCAGTATAACATCAATAATCGATGATAAAATATCCCTCGCGTGTAGCAAAGTGTTTAAGCAGGTTAGATGCCTGCTTAGAATTTTGATGAAATTCAGTAAATATTACTTCTTCGTAAAAATTGTTTGGCAAAATTAATATTTCCAGATTGATAGTCGGACTTAAAATATCTACTTGGTTGAACAATTGTTAGGAATACACGATTTTTATACATCAGGATAAAAAATGAAGGTGATTCGAACTACTGCCAAAACCGACGTGAAGGTGTATTTCGCATATTATCCTCAAAACTTTTCCCAGTGCGACAGTTTCATCGCCTTCAATGCGAATTCCGGCACGGAAATCGCGTGCAATTCCGCCAACTACCCTCGATAGATAACGACGCCATATCTCGACATTAACGTCTTCGCACTTTATTATTATTATAACGCGTCGTCCCCGTTTTTAGGACTATTAGGCGTAGGCGGAGCGCGTCGAAACCCCATTACATTAATATTTCAATTTGATCGCGCCAGCTCGAGCAATATTGGTGTGGTAAATCTACTGCTGCGCCTGAATTATAGTTATAAAACACATCGAATCCGGACGCCCGAACCATTTCGTAACGGAATGTCACCGGCAGCCGCCTATTCGGTTCCCTGCCGCACCCCCGCCGCCCTCTATTCAAATCGTTCCATTAGGATCCCCGGGGAAGGCCCGGCGTGCGAACCACCCGCCGATCCGGCCATATGGCCATCGCGCGCGATCATAAATTTTAATTTGACCGATTCTCACACACAATTGTCATTGTTTTAACGGTGTGCTGCGTGGGTGCGCGGCGAGCACGGTCCATTGTGTACGTGTTCTTTAATTGCGGTGCTTAGTTGCGTTGTCGGATTTTTGAGCCGGTTGTGCTCTCGAATATAGCGACGTCGAAGTGCCGTAAATAGCAATTAGGAGAACGCAAGGATCGGCCCGAAGACGAAGAGGAAGAACGGATGTAGGAGGTCAGTGGCGCATGTAGAAGGGTTAAGTTCGGAAATGGGGAAATTCGCAAACGTTTTGGGAATGTAAACTGTTGCTGAATGAAGAAGATTAGAAGAAAATGAGAATCGATGACGCGAGTTAGGAATATGGTTCAAACTTTTGAATCAGTTGTTTGACCGTCTTCGATATCGATGTTTTGCTCTCCACAATCTATCATGTCTCTTATTGGTCGGTTATCTTCTGAGGTTACCCCGATGCATTGCTGAAATCGCTCCGAGTTAAGTATAGGCACAAATCGCTAGTTTCACTTTCAGGTCAACCATCACACCAACTTCTTTAGGGTCTGTAGTGCGATGTCCTGCATGGACGCTGAAAAATGGTACACACTGCGCTTAGTACGGTTTAGTGGCCTGTGAGCTTAAAGAACGCAGTCGTTCAGATTAGGCAAACGTCAAGACGTTGTTGACGAGAGAAAATCAAATCGTTTGACCACCTCGAGCACATTCAATCGAATTATTCCTTGTATGTAGAACACCACAGCTAATTCTTTGCTGGCTTGGATTTTTTCGGGGAAGCCCTGTCCTTAGTATCATTTGGGCGTTGTCGTCCAAAACAATGATAGTTGGAAGAGAGCAGGGAAACCATAACACAAAAATATAAGGAGTCAGTCCAGTGTGTCAAAATATTCGGTAGTAATAGTAAGCGGACATGGGAAAATGGACGACAAAGTAAATGAAAGGATATCAAGAAAGAGTAGATTATGTAATAGTATGAGGAGCAGTTTTTAGAATAAAAACGAAGTGCTCAAAAAGTAAAGGAGTAAGAGTAATAGAAAGTAAAGCAAAACCGACACTAGCATAAACGACCAAATCATGAACACCAACTCAAAGGCAGGAAGCTGAATTGAAGAGCCCTGAAATTAGATTGCTGAGGAATGTAGAAGGAAAAACGAGAAAACAGAAATAAAAAATCAAGTATTCGTAGAAAAACTGCAAATAGCTTCCATTGGGACTACTATACAACAAAGACAGTCTAGAGAGCTCGGACAAGTAATAAGCATTTAAAGTGAAAGGAATTGGCAAAAAACTCTAGGAAAACGTGAATGGAAGAAGTGAGGGCAGTGACAAGAAAAGTGGAAAGATGTAAAAATGCTGTCAAAGAGCAGAAAAGAGTGGAAAGAAATATGAAAAACTCAACACCGAAAGGTACAAGAATTTCTGCTTAATTAATTAAGTAAGTGTAAACGAATGTCTCAGAATTATATACAAAGCTCTCCGGCCAGGAAGAATTAAAAACTTGAGAGCAATGAACTGTGACTGAGAAAATACAATTCCAAAAAACAATTGGGAAAAGGTAAAGCACGCCCCTTGCAAAGTCAGACATGCATGTAATGAAAGAAATCTTAAAGTTCAAGATGCCAGGAGCAATAGGGTTGGTGTGTCACAAAGTACATGAAGAAGGAGACAGATGGGAAATGTCAAACACCAGACGAAGTACAGTAAATAGCAAAAGCCAGGTGAAAATGGAAATGAACAGATTGACACAGAACAGGACTAAAATACTGCATAGTAGTAAGAAGACCTGGCAGTGTTGTTTCAGTTATTGTTTTAGAAACACTGTTACGTGGCCCACTCCCCATTGAGGAGGCAGGATGAAGAAGACGAAGAGGAACAAAGATACTTTTCTAAATATTTGCTATATTTCCGTATACATAAATATCAAAGAGTAGTATTTTCTTCACACTATATATATATATATATATATATATATACAGACGATTTGAAACATAAAAAGATGTGAAATGCCTCTATGTTGGACCCGGTTGAAGTCCAGAGTTTCCAGCTCTTGTTTAGGAGATGGATGCGCCATATTTGATAAAAAAAAACATTCTCGAATTTTCGATAGAAAATATTCCAAAAATCATCATTTTCAAACCAGAAACGAATTATATATTTATAACAACAGAGCAGAACTTAAAGGTATAGAGCGTCAATAGTATTCCTTCACTTTATCCTGTCCTGTTTCATGGTTTTCTAGTTTCGCGCACGCAATAATTCCAAATCCAGATTCCAGATTTTCTCACTTCCATCAACTTGCTTCGCAATCGTTCTCTTTTTCTCCTTGTACCTGCTTCTGCATTTAACAATGCTTCAGAAATTCTTTCCATTTCGGTCCTAGCTAGATGGCCGTATCACTTTATTTTTGGTGTTCATGTTTTTCCATTATTTCATTATCTGCTGTTCTTGGCTAGATTTCCCCCTCTTTATGTCTCCGTATATTCCTCTAAAAACAGCCGAGACACCTTAGTCTTTGCATTTTGACAGAATTCGCTATTTTTGGTTTTCCATATATTTCCGTTATTTCATCATTTGTTCTTCTTCGCTTGATTTGCCCCTCTTTTATGTGTCCACATATTCTTCTAAGAAGGGCCGAGTTGCCTTAGTCATTGTATTTCGGAAGAATTTGCTAGTTTTCTTCGCTCCCTGTTTTATGCCTCCTTGAAAATCTGTCGCTGTCACCTATTCAGTTATATTTCTGTTTCTTGGTTTAGAACCCTTGTCTCACTCCCGTAAAGAGTTGGTCGGATAACAAAAGTGACCTACGGCACTAAAATTAAAAGATGACGGGACACACGCCAGGAACTCAAAATATGTTGCAACTATTGACTCCGGACTCGTAGAAATCTACGATGGGATCTAGAAATACGTCCTCACAATACCAATTTCAATTAAAATCTTAAAGCCAGAATAGAAGCCAGCCCAACAGGAGGATTAAATACCAATGTTGCAAGCTTCCATCATCAGTTCACTCCTCGTTTACAAATTACAACATCGCATTCATACACGCTCACGTTTCCGTGTTGATTTTAACTACGCCACTGGCCCGAGCTTCGAGAAAAACAACACCTCGTATTAATTTCGACTAAACACCAGTGAGAGACAACGTTCGGGCGCTAGATTTATAGCTCCATTCTGAAAATTTACACGTTTACCGACGGAAAATGTGACGCACGCGAATTAGGCGCGGGACCGACGACGAACGTCGGCTTGGGGGACGGGGAGGGTGTAGGGAGGGTGTCGGAATATACGTACTTTCGCTTGACGACTCATTTTATTATTGCCTCCCTTTTGTTCGAAACGCGTAAAATTTTTACGCTTGTATAATAAACACGTAAAACTCTCGGCTTCCCGCGCCGAGAGCTTTTCATCATTTCACCGAACGTTTAAAAGAGCTTAACTTCCGAAATGAAAGTTTTAGTGAGAACGTTTAGAGTCCCGCGTCGAGAACGGCGGCAGCTGGTGTCGATGGTTCAAAATGCGAATTTAGCTCGTTTCTCTATTTAAGTTTGTGTGGATATTGAGGGCGGTTATGAAGTCGAATAGGGAAGTAAATGGGAGAATTTTCATGTTCGAGACGATTATTTTTGATGGAATTAAAGGCGATGTGACGAGGAGGCGGATTAATGACCGATTCTAAAACTGAAAGGAGAATAGTAGACGACAGTAGTCAAACCTGTCTGAGGCTGATGGCTCGGCCATATTCCCGGTAATTAGAACATTAAAATATGATTTGAAAAATATATAGCAGGATCTGACATAAAAGATGAGGTCTTTCGGATTACCCCCACCACATGTTCAAATGTACAGGATGAAAGACAGTTGTGAAAAAATCAAGGTATATGTCAAAGATATGTTGCAAGGAATCCAAGGAAAGTTATGTTAGGCACAAGAAACAGAGGCAAAACAACAAATAAAGCTCTGGAAGTACAGAATCGATTAACTACATTGACATTAATTGAAGCTAAACCTCTTGAAAGGGAAGCACAAAGAAGTTGAAAGAAAACAAGGCTAATTGTAAGTAGAAATAAAAATAGGATAAAATATAAAGATGCAGAGTAAAGGATTAGGAAGTGGTTAGAAAATGTTTCAACGCTAAAGTGATGTATTCCTCACTAAAAACGAAACAGAATAAACTGGAAGGTCAAAGAGGCCGAGGGGAATGAAGTCAGATAACAATACCACTAGGAATTTATAAAGAGAACGAAGCGAGGGAAAATGGTAATGGAATTGTTAACTGATCCAATGAACGGGTAGGTTCATGTTACGATGATTTACGTACAACTACGAAGTTCGCTGCACAGCATCTTATTAGTGAGTGTATTTGAACGTAGGAGTGCTAGGCGGATATATTGTAAATAAACCCATTAATATACAGGGTGCAATGGGAAAAGGTTCTCCTACTCCATTGAGCTGTAGCTCAGGATGGAACAGGAGTACAGGAATGGGGAGCCTGTCACTAGAGAGCTGCGTTTACTCTGCTGGCAGTGCTGTGGTTTGGTAGGGAGAACGTCACACTTTTCTTGTCGACGAGTTTATTCTAAATTTCGGTTCATATAGACCACGCAATCAACAAACAAATTGCCGGTAACCTTTGGGAGCTTCGTCAATGACTAGTACACAATCAAAATATGACAATGTGCCGTTTTTGTTTGATGTGTGTAGTTCCTACTTCTGTTTTGAGGACGGTGTCACTGTCATCGTGACCCGCCGTCGTTATTCTACGATTCAAATTAATAGTGATTGCATGGACTGTGGTGCAGCATTACTGCCGCTATATCACATAAGTAAACTCACGAATAATCTTTTCACCCTGTAGGTATAGGCGTATGGCCCCGAGGGGTAATTTAGTTTTGCATGAAGAGAATTTAAAAAATCACGATTCATTCGGTAAGACACGGTTTGAAGATACTTGCCTAGTTTCTGACGAAAGACCGCGGATTTAATTAAACAATTGCGTGGTGAGGAGTTTACCGAAGCGATATTTTGTCATTCCTTCAAAATTAATAAAGAAAATCCAAATCACGTGTACTAAATGATAATAATATCATTCTAGATACATTTTCAATGTTCCTATTGTTAACGGTGATCTCAGCAGTGTGTGGTAGGGTCCGAGGTACCAGAAAAGCTGTCCAACAAGCAACGGCACAACGCTAAACGATATTTGTGGCATCAAAGATGAACAGTGGATATGGTTGTTGATTAGTCGGAAATGGAAATTTGGCACTTTATGTCAGGCCGTTGCAATAACGAAAACATTTCATGACGCTTCACCAATTCCTCCTGGGATGTACATCTAATGGGTTTTATACCATTCATCTTGAAAGAAACTTTAGGAACCTCGTGTGCATACGGTACAGCTACAGTCCCTGATTCATCTAAATGGAGTACCGTATAATGGAGCACTATCCAGTTTGCTCAGTATGAATACGTAATAGAGCTGCTTTATCCATTCTGTACCGGTGAAAGCTTTGGCCAATCTGCAGACAAAGCCCAGTGATCTACCTGCCGACAAACACAATTGGTAAATGCGTATTCCAGAACTCGCAGAAACATCAAACGTAATGTCAATGTCCCGTACTATAGTGCTTGTCGATAGCCAGTACTGTCCGATGTAACATTATTCGACATGTTGATGCTTCAAGTAGTATTTTTGTACAGAGGGAGGCTGTGCAATCTTTATCCATATTGAGTGTCGGTTTATTATTCCGCAATCCCTTTAGAACCAGTCAGTAATTCGCAGCAAGTTAGATTGCAGTATGGAAGCATCGACATCGTCATTGATGGTCCAGTAGATTTTAAGATCACCAGCGTACGCCGCTACTAGGCAGGCAAGTCGAGCAAGAGATCGCTTATAAAAGAAACTTGAATTCCTTAGATTTGAATAGTCAAGTAAATTGTGTCTGCGCCAGTGAAGCTGTGGACCATGTCCTAGGCCTAGATTTATCGCAAAATTGCACAGGAAGGTAGAATATCATATTTGTTAAGTAAGAGCAGGGAAATCTGGACTAACAATAAACGCAGAAAAAACAAAGTACTTGATAATGGGAGCAAATAATAAAGGAAATCATAAGAGAAAAATATGGATTGAAGTATCAACTAACAGATGTGTAGAAGTAGAGAGGGTGAAAAGCTTTGCATATCTGGGAGTATCAATCACAGAAAATGGACATAATACAGCGGAAGTTGGAGCGAGGTTGATGAAGGGAGATAGATGTGCGGTGGCACTAAATTAATAAAAGCGAAAAACATGTCAAGGGGAGCTAAGGTAAGGTTCTACAAAACAATGCTCAGATCAACAGTAACATATGGCTGCGAGACATGGGATATGAATAAAGTCGACGCAGATAAATTGGAAATTTGGGAAACGGAAAATATGGAGAAGGACTTTTGAGGGAAGAAAAATGGTGAGATATGGGAAAGACGACGATACAAAGATTTGGAGCAACTGTATGGAGGACAATATATCACGCAATTTATCAAGGTGCAGAGACTTAGATGACTGGGACATATACAGAGAAGAAGGGACACTCGCATAGTCAAGAAAATACTATCATTGAAGCCAACGACAAGAAGAAGACGGGATCGTCCTAGAAACAGATGGTTTTAGTCGGTAATGACAGATCTCTAAGGAAAAGGAATAAATACGTTGATGATAAGAGCGAAAAACAGGAAGGAATGGAAGAGGATAAGTCGGGAATAGGCCTGAAGGGCCTGTAAAACCTGCATATTTATGTACTTGTCAAAATATACAATATTTGAAGTTACCATTTCGTTCGAAAACCCAAACGGAGGACGAAAAAACGAAAAACACGCGAAAATTCTGCTTCGTTCCAAAAATAAGCGGCGATATCAATTAAACGAACTCCCTACACGGAAACTCTCTTCCCTTAATGTTGCGGCGAAAACTAAAAAGTATGTCGTAGATCAAAAAAAAAAAGGACACGGGAACGAACGCAGAATAAGAAGAGGAGGGGAAAATGAGAAAAACGGATAATATAGAGCGAGCTCCACTTTCTTACGAAAGAGGAAAAAATACGTCTCCTCCCCGTCGGTTTTATTTACCCATATATTGTTTTACAACATCAAAATGCTTCTTGTGTTACAAGATATCGTCCGGAGCGCTCGCCTTATAACACATAATACTAGAACGTGTCCTGCGCCCGAAATCCACATCTTATTGGAAAATTGCCGAATTACGACCGGCCGTACCGACTTGGAAAGTATCGCGCTTTCGCCTTTATCGTCGCTCCGTTGTATCGCGCCCGCATACACCCGATTGTATAAACATAAAGTAACACAAGAATGATTTTATATCCCCTTCGGAGTGGTAACTGCGTTCGAAAATCGATTTAAATTACGGACGGCGTTCCGTTACAATGAAATCCTCTTAGGTAATCGCGCAGCCGCCGCCGGTTGGAAATATTATTATATAAATGATGTTTTACGCGGATGAAATGTTATTCGCCGCGCCTGACGAGTTTGGCGGTGACAGCTCTCTAACGTTGCCTTTTCCAGAAAGGTAATTACTCGCACATGTTCTGCCAGATCGAAGTTTAATTAAAACATCGTGGTATTTTTACTATTTCTATTGTTCTTGTTTAGGTAACGCCTTTAACGTAAAATTGAAAACTGAAGAACTTTAGCATGAAAGTTTTATGTTCGATAATTTTGTAACCAACAGATTTTAATGGCTAATTTTGGTGAGGAAAGTAATTTGCTAACTGCTAGTAAGGGTCGCATGTCTCGCAATAGAATCGGAAACCAACTACAGCTGGTCACAGAGTAGATTTTCAGAAAGATGGTCGACTGAGATATCCTCAGTACCGGAGTGCTGCGCCCCTAACGACGTTTTAAAGACGTTTTTGCGATCTGATCTTTAGTGTGTGTTACAGGAATAGCAAGTCCGTCAAGGATTCTGTCGATCTTCGCCTCGAGAGTGGTTTGTTGGCGTCCAAGTTCGCCAATTCCTTCACAACAGCATGCGGGCACTCGGCAGTAAGAAACCAAGACTTTTATATATTCTGGTAGGGGAGAATCGCTCTAGACACAATCATTCCTGATGTACAATTAGTGGGAAGGGCGCTGTTCTGTAGAGCTGTTGTGGCACAAATGTTGGTTTTTACGTAACTCACACTATCGCATTGGGCGAAGCATTCATTTAGAGAGAAGTAGCTTAGCTACCAGTGACTTGAGGCTCCTACGGTTTTGAGCAGGGGAAGTAGCTACCTTAGACGCAAGATAGTACTGATCCATTATCACGCTGATCGATTTCAAGCTTTCCCAATGCATATTTCGGCAATCAAGGTACCATTACGGGCAGAGCAAACGCAAAGGAAAATTAAATGTGAAACAGGTGAACTTTGACCAAAGTTACCAATATTTACCATTATGAACACAGCACGAAAAATCTTTTTACTCCAGTTTTCACCGCTGATTGTAATCCTTTCTTATCTCGACGCATTATTGGTCACCCATTATAAACCTTTGCGTACCAAGAAACATCAATTATGTTGATTCCTGTATATGACAGTTTATTTATAAATCCTCTGCATCCTTCGCTACATTAGTGGGTTTATTTTGAAGCCCATCTCCCGGAACGACCACCAGGATTAAATCAAACACACTGTATAAATCTATTTACGGATAAAAATCTTGAACATTTCACCTCCCACATTTTTCAACAAATATCATCTTCGAAAATTCATAATTAGTCTGAGCAAACAACGGTAGTTACGAAATAAGTTACGACAGCCTACATATACACATAACTACTCGCATACAGCGTACTGACTAGAGTGGGAACTCGGCGATGCTGTCGTAACTTATTTCGTAATTGTACGGTGTTACCGCTGTCTGCCCAGACTACTTATAATTGTTTCTCGTTGTATATATATATGCCGAAGGATCTGCGATGATTGTGAGGTAGCGATGACGTAAATATCATCGATGCTAAAGTATCAGAAAGTAATAAACTGACCTAGATAATATATAATAACAAGAGAATAAAGCGGCCAAGTAGCGAAGTGCTTTGGTAATATACTAAGAGCAGGAGAACAAACTGGAAACGAGGGAAAACAAAGAAGAGGTAAATCAACGTCAGATTGGTAGAAGGAAGTAAGGTAGGAACTTTCTTCAACCAATTTGACTTCGATGTGCCTCTTCTTTGTCCTCTTGCTCTTAGTATGTGACCAAACTACTTCGCTCCTTGACCCCTTCATTCTCTTAATATTATCCTAGCTAACTTCAATCATCTAATCTGATCTTTAATTTGCCTCCTCTTCATTTACTTGTGCGTTTACAGTTCGTTATTATATTTATCGTGATCGGAAAAATAAGAGATAGAGTAACAGGAAAGGGGGTAAGCTAGGCTAAAGAACTAAATCGACAATGTACAAGGGCATCGACCTACCCGAAGAGAAGGAAGATCCAAGAAGCCTAATTCAGCGGCGATGTCTCAAAGAAAATGACTACAAGAGTCACTTACAATACCATATGTCAATATCAATATTGAGTTCGTTAAAGAAGTGGACCTGAACTTGAACCTTGAGGCAACCTTGAGTAGAAATTCGTTAATTGAAGAGAGTTTGGATATCAACACCTCATGATCTGAGATTTGTATAAATAGTGTCTGCCTGAATTCGTTTACCGAGGTCCTCGCCAATGTTCTGGGTAAGCTAAGCTAAATTGGTGGTAGTTGGTCATCCACAGTTTCAACATATTGGTAAATAGATAGGTAACGTTTGATGCAGTTATAGAATCTTTCGTAAAGAAGTAGTTCGAAAGCCTTAGCACACTTTGAGAGGACACTAATTGGTCTATAGTTGTAGATGTACCCCGGATCACTATTTTTTAACACGGGTAGAGTGATCCTGCTAATTTTCCAAGAAGTTGGAAAAGTAGACGTTTGGATAGCTATATTAAAAGTCATACATAGTGGTTCACACAAAATTGGGGCGCAGTCCCGAAGAAGGAAACTAGCTAAAGCATCATTTCCTTCAGCCATGGTCGCTTCAAGTTTCTTTAAGGCACTAAGGACTTCGTTAGGAGTAAAGGGTCCAATGTTAGAAGATGATGGCTGATGAGTCCTAATATGTTCGAAACTAGTCTACGGTTGAAGTATGTAATTACCAACATTCGACAAACGAGTGCACGATAAGTTGTGTAAGGCAGACTGGTGTTGTCCCTCCCCTCCGAATTTTAATATCGCACCTTGGGCGTAAGCGAAGACAAGCGGCGGAGGGTCAGCATCAGTCCGGTTTACACTACTTAATGATAACTTATCACGCACTCGTCTGTCGAACCTTAGTGATTACTAAAGCATGATTCCCCCATGATACCTATCAGTATATACACTTTGTCCTTGCTATGCAGGCAACTGCACAGCTTTCTATGAGAACTTGTTTTATTTTAAGAGGTCTAAACTCCCTAAAATCCCTAAATTTGTTTCGGCATTTTCATCCAAATTATTTTTCAAGCATCGTAGACGTCTGCACCATACTTTCTCCGTGACCCGTCATTCATTGCCAAACAAGAATTTCGTTAGCTTCTTAGCAGTACTTAGCGCACAGTCGTTTTGGCATTTTGGATTTGAAGCAAGTTTTTGTTGCTCCATACGTCCAGGAGTTTTGTGTCATAGTTTATTGATCGTACCAGTAGTGACCCCAATTCGTTCCTGGGACACCTACTTAGGATTGTAGGCTAATTTTCACTCCATAGGGCATCTAACTGCCATTTTGTTATGGCTTATTGTTTCTGCTTCTCTTCGTTAAGTGACACCCTTCATGGAACGGAGAAGAAATAATAGGCTATACGAAAATGGGGTCTAAATCCAATTCTTATTGCGCCTAACTCGACCAGCCCATATTTATGGTGGAATGAATCAGGGAATTACCGATACACTTTATCTTAAGGTAACGAGGGCACGCAACGTCCTCCCGATAAGCGCCCCGCGCAAAGAAGTGGTTTCAGTCAATTATATGTAATTAGTGAATCTGCCCCGGAGTGAGCTGTACACCGATGGCAAAGGTCCGATTCGAAAAATAGAGATGTACAGATCAAGAACAGCAGTAACCGTTTCGTCTTCCTTTTGGGCAACTTCTGCATTTTAGACTGCCAAAAGCGGATTCGGGCTTTGGAATTTCGAAGCAAATCAGAGAAACCAAAGATTTCCACCTCCATTCCATTGAGATAAATCGACATTGCTTTATATATCTTCGCATTGCCCGACAACTACTAAGCACTTAACACAGAAATTAACAACTTGCGTTTCGCCAAATTGTAAAATTACCTCTCACGGCTTCTCGTGCCACGTCGGTTAAACTCCCGCAAATTCAATTAAAATTCTTCCGGATCTAATCCGAAATTACAAAAATACCCGACCAGAAATTAACGGGACGCTGAAAATTACTTCGACGATGATGGAAAAGAAACGAATGAACGAACGGTCCTTCGCGCGAACTTGATTGAGGATCATTACCGACGCAATATGCGCACTTTCGTATCTAACGGTACGCTAACGTATATCCGATAATTCACCGATGAAGGTGAAAGAGCGACTGACGAAACCGAGGTCACGTCGCCGGTGCGGATGGGTGGTTCGGGTTGACCCCGTCGTGACCTTGCCATCTAAACGTCCGCTGTGACATCTAAATTAACTACGAATCCGAATCGGTCATGCTTTGGCGTTTTCTAATCGCCTTCGTGGTACACTTTCACGTCCTGGAAGATGGGATTCTTCGTACGCTGCGAAAGCGATATGAATAATTTAGCCGTTCTGTCCGGTTCTCGCCTGCAACAGATTGATGTTGATATTTATGTAATTAACGATTGCACGAAGTTCGAAAAAAATGAAGTTTTAAAGCGTTTCTTGAACAAATTTCACGGTGACTTAAGTGGTAGAGACACGGGGTTAGATTGCATTTTTCGAAAAAATTCAAATCAGGATCAAAGAAGGATGAGGGGAGCCGGAGATGTCTTTCCAAAAGGATCGCTTTAATAGCATGTACGAATTCTGGTGTAAAAATAATCGAAGTCAGTTCTTTCCAACACTGCACTTGGAAGTTGGCTGAGGTATTGAGATCCCACGACGCAGGACATCTGAACTGATCCAAGTCAATTCGCCTTGGAACACGTGGAAAATCTGATAGTTTTCAGTGGTAATTGATAATATATCCGAATCCTGGCCCTTGGTTGTCCCTCTTGGAAGTATTCCTACGTAGAAATATTTATAACACAAATCATCATTTGAAAAGTACTTGAGGTGTTGCCAAAAGTAAACTTTAAACGCAACGATGCCCGTCGTAACTCCTTTGTATGACTTACATTCTCCATTAAGCCCCAATCATGTGCTTACTACTTTGGACGATGTCCAGAAGTCGTATGAAGTTCCTAGTTTTACACTTCCACAACTTGAAATAAATAAATCCTCTCTCATACCTCTTTCTCAGACGATGCCGTCTACTAAATAAGTCAGATCGCAATACTAGGTGCCGGAATTCGGTTCATTTTCTTCTGATACACGAACAAAGTTGTCATGCCAATACGATCCAGTTTTGCTCAACTTAGTGGATTCATTTGTGTAAGAGGGATACTGTTGGTCACAGGTTCCGGATGAGGAAACTTGTGTATGATATCACACAGAACATATTCACATATGTAAACATGCCAATACACATACATACAATCTCACACATACATATGGGTAAAAGGGACCAGATTTCCATCCCGCCCACGCTTAGATAACACTAAGACCGGAAATATTTATTTTTTTCACTAAAGATTCGTAGGTATTGAAAGATGCATACTAACATGGGCGATTATAAAACCTTCAAAATATCCATTTCCTATAGAAATCGGAGGACTCTCCAAGTGTCATGATCGGCCATCTTGTTAAATCCAAATGGAATGGAAGGTTTTCGATGAGCTCCGATAGTTACAAAACCGCTACTCTAAATTTACCCCATAAGGTGACCTTTTGTTACTTTTCACTGCACACCAGCTAGCGAGCAAAAAGTCAGATTTTGGTCCGTTCTTGCAGCAACTTCTTCAGTCAGCTATTTTGTAAAGTGGGAAGCTAACGTCAGATTCGCTATCGGCGAACCAAAGAACTTCAGAATATTGATTTTCGTGTAATTTGCTAAACTTTCTTCTGATTCTCGAACTGCGATGTTGGTGCTCCATTTTAAATTTTGAGTGCAAATACGAAGCTTTTTATTTGTTTCTAGTATATTTCGAAGCGATGACCCAAATGACATACTATCCCGAACCATGTCTTCAGCAGTTTCACGGTGACATGTGAGGAGTTAATTCACTCATCTTCCCAGCCAGCTAGTTCCTTCATAATTCAATCTAATTCAGTTTAAGTTCGAGGAATTGCAGCATGAAACCTCTTTTAGCAAGGTAATCTCAGTGATTCGGTCAAATCCAAAGATGAACTCGTGGTAATGTCCTTCTTACTCATCACGAACCGTTCAAAAATCACTGGTTAATGTATGAATGTAATGCAAAGTATAATAGATGCAAGTAGAACTACGGCCTCCATAGCTGATACTACCGGTACACATAATTCATTTTAACTGCCGATGCTGCAAATATAACTAACAACAGTGTTGCCAGTTATTATTACAATTGATGGAATCACAACCGAGACTGCGGAAAATGTAACTAATACTGTCAGGACCATGTCAGCTACAGTTAATGCAACCATGATCGATCTTACTACAAATGTAACTGGTACTATAGTAGTCGCACTTGTGAAATCGCGAGCGACATATTTATGAAGGTAACTAATATTTATTTAACGACAAGTACATATATCAGCTGCTGTTAATTATACAGCTATAACCATTATACTACAAATGTAACTTTCACCGTTGTAGTCCCGATGGAACCAGGTAGTTAGTGAAACCGCCTTCATCATTAATATAAATGTCGGAAATACTTACGTAGTATTGATCAGATTACCAACTACTTACAAAACCTAGTTGTTTATTGCCAATAATGTAACTGATACTATCGTGATGACGATTATGGCAGCTACTGCTGATAAAGCAAAATCGTAGTAACGATCACATCGGCTAGCGCTTGTGAAATCACTAATGGGATATCTACTAAAGTAACTGATATTTCCCTGACGATGATTGTATCAGCTAAGATTTACGATGAAGCCACAATAACAGTATCAGTTAAATTTATGGTGATAATGCACAAATGCTATTAGATGATAGTTCTGAAACCACAGTCGGCGTTGCTAAATGTAAATATTGCTGCTGTAGTCACGATCGTATCAGTTAGCTAGAAAAACCACGTACGGTATTAATAGAAATTTCATTAACACTTAAGTAGCAGTGATCAAATTCGCCACTACCGATGAAACCACGCCCGTTGTTACCACCATCGTAACTGATACCATCGTGCTGGAAATTATAGCAGTTACTAGTTAAGTTAAAGCATAGTAGTGATTGCATCGCCTAGTGCTTGTGAAATAACAACATACATATTTACTAAGGTAACTGATATTTCTAACGGTATCAACCACGATTGTATCAGCTAGTATTTATAATAAATCCAAAACCGGTACTGATATAAATGTAACTGATACTCCTGTAGCGACAATAATATTAGGTACTATTGACGAAGCAGGAACAGGTGTTAGTAACTGTAACTAATACTACTGTAGTCATTATCGCATCAAATAGTTAGTGAATTCACGCACGATATCAATAAAAATTTCACTGGTATTTACATAGTAATGATCACATTAGCTACTACTAATGCTGTGTCAACAAAAATATAACTGATATTATTGTGATGGGATTATGATACCTGCTAGTAATATTATTGAGGCCATTGCCGCTAGTGAGGCTACGAACGCTGTAGTGCAACTGTAACTGATACTCTTACGACGAGTCTAATATCTGATACAAATTATGTAAGTAGTACCCACGTGCCACAGTGGGGAATATTACAATTGGCACAATTAAAATAGGAAATTCTGCGTAAATAACGGGTTTAGCAAACACTATCGACTATAGAACCACGAGGATAGTTATTCCATACGTAACTGGAACCCAAAATATTACGATGCTAGCTACAACAAATAATGCCACATTTGTACATATTAGTACAAATGTAACTGATACTCATGCGACGAAACCAGCATCTGATGTGAATTAATTAACTTATACAGAGATAATCGGTGATATCACTGCCTACTGTAACAGGGGATGCTACGAACAGTACAATAGAGATTGAAAATTTTACAAAAATGACCGGTTTAACTAATACTATCGATAATCGAGCCACGAAGATATTTTTTCCTCTCATAACTGCTATCCTAAGCACTCTGGCACTAGTTCGACTTCGTCTAGCTGATAACCCAAATACAACACTATTAGCGACAGCAAATTATATCTTAAAGGGAAATGACGACGATACGGTTACTAGGTACCATTAAATCGTCGGACTTCTTCATATCCCTTCACTGACCTCTAGAGTTCTTAACTCCATCCTCCAACCTATCTCGCTCGCTCGCCCTTTCGTAACGCCATAGAATGACTAAAATAATAAACCTCTTCGCGTATGCCCTCGAACCAAACTCCCAGGCACCGTTATCCCTGCGTACCTTGCGTGGGTCGTTGGGTGGTTCCGCGGTCGTAATCACAGGGTGTCAGGGCAATAGAGACGTTAGCGAAAGACAATGGATGGGCAGACATTAACAGCTTTTGCTTCGCCGGATAGTGGGAGCCCGCTATCAAGTGCAGGGCCGCCCGCGGGAACTAGTAATTATAATGAACATTATTCACGTCGACGGACAGACGAATTTCTGTTCTCTTTGAATATCTGCTGCCTCGAGTCGAGAGACCCGCGCCCGGACGAAATATGTACGTACGCGTCAGCGTCATCTCTTCGCCTTCTTCTTCGTTAAATATTTGTTCATTTTTGAATGGGTAATAAAGTACAGCCCCGCGCATTTATGCGGCATATGCGTGCTCGATGCAGAGGACGAAAGTGGAAAATAAATAAAAATCGAAGGGAAGGATTCGAATCGATGTAAATATCGTACGTAGAAGCAGTTTCCAAAACGAAATAACTTTCCTTCTAACGAATCGCGTCTGGAATACTTCGAACGCACCCTCGCCCGAATATGTCACGTTCCATCGACGACGACAACAACGCCCACTTTCTTCGGGGCGAATAACACCCGACATTTGGCGAAAGTGACGTACGATTTCCGTTTCTGTACACAGACGCACACGAACGCACGTTTTACATACGTACATAAGGGTTCGGAGCGACGACGACGAAGACGACTCCCCTTAAATCGTGTCCGAACGCGACGAGTTTCGACTTATCTCTTCCGAGCTACACGCATATACGGGAGTTTTATCGAGTTTCGGGGGATTTTAGAGGGTGTATTATTGAAGAGGACACGATGTTCGGCGACAAACCGCCCTATAAGTCTGTCTGCTTACAAACGGACGTCCCAATGTATAAATACATTTGCGAAACGAGTCTGAACGGTTATTTTAAAGCGTCGTTTCGAAGAAACGTGAATGCGGTGGATTAAAAGGTTCTTAAGAACGTTCGTCCCTTAATGTTTTCAAATAAATAGTGCCATATGCGACGTGGCAGGTGTATCGTTGGCGAGGGAAGTCATATTTTGAATGCAGAACGGCGTTCGGGGTAGTTATGAGGTTTACAAAAGCCGGTTGAAATTAATTGAATTAGAAAATGATTTTGTGGGAAGTACAACGAAACTCGCCCTGCTAAATTACCTACAGTGAAATCAGCAAGTACAAAAAAATGATACGAAACATCCTGCTTTTTCAAAATTAGCATTCTTTTTGGAAAACGAGACAACTTTAAGGCCCTTGAAAGGATGTCAATCAAGAAGATGAGGAAGATTGCATTAGCAGAGTTTTGAACAAAAATTCCATGTTTGACGTTCAAGAAATGATTAATGAATTAATTGACGACTGCTGTTCAAATAGTGAGGGTGATGTGGAAGAATCTGAAGTTGGTGGGACAAATATTAGAGACATCGATAACGAATTTGTAGGAGTCGGGTATGCACAAAGTTTCCTATTTTATAACGATATCTTTGCAAATTGCTGAAGAAAAGTCATTAGAGGAAATCCAGTTGGAAATATCTAAAAACCATATTTTAATGAAGAAAATACCGAATAAACTTTTTATTTATTCCCCACTCTTTCTCAATCATTGCTATTTCCTCACCTAATCGTTTTCGGGAAAAACTTTCTGTAGCCGCTGTTTAGAGATTTTGCAATATTTTAACTAATGACCACCGTTCACTTGTTCTTCTGATTTAGCTAAATTATTGACAGATAAATAATTTCAGACTTCACTGATAGACGGGTTCATTTCATTTTTGAGTATGTAAAACCTGTTTTCCTGCTAATTGGTAATTAGTTCCTAATTGCTATTGTTTTAAAAGTGAAGCATCAACACGAACATTCTCGTTATGCCGTCGTTTATCATTTCCACAAGGAAAATGGTGTTCATACGCTCAGGGGATCTAGTCTTCAAACTCGTCACTTTATGATTGCTAATCCCAACAAATCAGCATTAATTTTATTTAAAATGGTTGTCACAATTTGTACTCACACACATGTGGATTAAGGAAACGTGTCTGACCGATTTAGAATTTAGAATTTGCAATAATACTTGAAATATTTTACCCCGAATTGTTTTATTAGAATTACTTATCTCCATAGAAATTGTCCGTCATGTGAATTAATCATTAGGAAGGTTTGTTTTGTCACATTGTAATTCATGTGATTGCTCATTATTAGACAGTCAACAGTTGAAACCTTGAAGATCCAGATCTTTGATATATGTAGTTCGAAGATTTGCTGGAATTTGTTACAGGTTCTGAGATGTGAGGTGCAAATTACTAGACTGATTTACTGACGCGACTTTTCTATGATGGTATCATTGTCACCATCTTGAGTAAATTTCTAATATGTTTTAGAAATGGTTAAAACTGTCGTGATACTTTTCATAATAAATATACATATATGGTCCTCGGGAGTCAGAGCCAATAAGTATTTCTCGCCCAATTTTCGCAGAAAGATAAATCTGGGGTAACTTCAAATACAAGCAATTCCACATCCGCGAATGAACAGCTTTAAAATTTTTGTAGCCAAACTTCTCTCCCGTGATAAGAAGCAACGTATTGCGCCTTATTGTTCGTAATAAGATAATAATGAATAAAACTCGTAGAATAAACACTTCACTATATTTAATAAAAAAATGTTACGTTCGTTTCGCCGACACAGTGGCTTCGTCAGACTATACCATCAAACTAACTATTACTAACTATCAGTTAATTTGATGGTATAGCCTGACGCAGTCACAATGTCGGCGGAATGAACGTTACATTTCTTTTGTTGAATACAATGAAGTGTTTACTATACGAGTTTCATTCATTATTATTATGGATCTTCACCAAGTAAAAGCCAGTTCTATTCAATTCTCGTAATAAGATATTTACAATTTTCTACCATAATATCAAATGCCTGGCAACTGCAGTAGAGGTCCTAGAAGCTAGAATCAGTCTGGTACTTGGTTGTGGGTTTGTATTTATTACGGAACATTGGTCAAGTGTTGAGGATCTGAAGGTAATAGGCCTCTGAGATTTTCAATTCATATCTGTTGATTGTAGAACAACTGCTAAACAGGATGGTTCTGCGATCTATATCATAAATAACTTAGAAGCCACATCAAATTCTAAAAATATATCATTAGCTAACTAAGACCTCAATAAAATTATAAGAATTTTTTAACATAAACATTTATTTTAGAAATTAAATTAAATTAAATCAATGCCTTATTTTCATTCAAATTAATTCATAATTTATTTAATGATTTAGTGGGATAAATTTCCTGAATCTCCGGATTCGCCGCCCCTACTTGAACTAGAATCGGAGATGTAACCGATTACATTATGTATACTAAGCACTAATATAATAACTATTAATACATACCTTTGAATTTCATTTAGGAAAAGCAAACGTTCATCCGGGCCAGAGAATAGAATTCTTACACTCTGTTCGTTAAGCGTTATTATAATTTGATTATGCGTGTTGGTATCAATACTGATTGGCTGATATTGTAAAGCCAGTACCTGGTGTGTTGTGACTATAAATGTTTATATTATTGTGGTCGCTATAAATAATTATATAAACATGTTGAACTGGCGCGCTATTTACATCGCGCATGTAAATCTTGAAACGTTATTGATGTCATGTGTGCGTTTAAACACTTACGAAGTTTATATTTCCTGTACCTCTCCTATCTTTCCATTGTTTTTGTGAGCACAAAAATATACAAAAATTCCTGATTGTTTTTATCACGGTCTAGTGAAATATAGGCAAACGACAAAAACTACTAGCAACAATGCTTCCCCTATAAGCTCAAAACTAATAATAACTGTATATTTTAATTCTTATAGTATTTACCTATATATATATATAATCGATAATTCATCTATACCCAATTGGGTGTCAGTAGTATTTATACACTCCTAAATACACAAATATTACTAAGAGGAGTATAAATTAATTAGTTGGTCGAAATTGTTTACAATACTGAGTATAGTTGGGGTTTTTCAAAACCAATGGAGTAATATTCCTTGTCGCTTAACAGCATATGAAGATTACGGAGGTAGGTACATGTAATGAGTTGCTTTCTCGTACCTATAAGATTCTCAAAATTTACAAAACTGTAAAGAGGGTATTGCAGGTAGACATTACAATACCTTTTATGTATGCACATTTGGTTAAATTATATATTCATATATATGAAGTAATAAATAAGAAGAATGTAAATATTGGTATAAATTTAGAGTAAAATGTGTAAATGTAACTATTTATACTCGTTCACAATTTGGTGCCGATTAAATATCTATTTTTTATGGAAGTTTAAGGTGTGAACGAAGAGATATGCTAATAACCATGCATGTTTTTATAAAATCATTGTGCTCAATTAACAGAGAAATGACGAAATATGAGTGTTTATATTCGTTCACAATTTGGTGGTGATTGAATAATTTCAGTTCTTTAAGCAGTTTTAGCTCGTGAACGAGCAAAATTGCGGTTGTAGATTTATAAGCAGAAATTGGTATAAATGTTTACAAATATAGCTATTTCTATGCATTTTCAAGGGAATTACTGAGGTTTTAACACAAACTTTTGTACCGGTTATGGACTCTTAAATTGTTAAGCTCTAAAAGTAGTTTTGATCTCTAAAAGAGGAGAATAAAGTTAATTATGGTGGTTCACAAATCGATGGTCCAAAACCGGCGGTATATAGACTACTATGCTTGATATAAACTTTATTCCACGGTTTATATTAACGAGTGTTAGCCTGGGAATTGACACAGTTAAAAAGTTATGGTCGGAGTAAACAGCAAGCGCTGATTTAGCCTTCGCAAGATTGAAGTTAATCATTTTACTCTAATCATTAATAAAGATGTTCATCAAGAGAGCTTTTCGTAGTTTCGGAGTTCCTCGGAGGTTTTTTTAACATAAAATCTTTAGACCATATTCTTCTAGGATATTAGGACATTCTTTGGACTGTTGACTTTCATCCAGAATGTCTACATTAAAATCTCTAGATGTAATATTCTTCTCATATACAGCGTGAAGTAGATTTACAAACTGAAAGTAGAATTCACTAAATGTGTTAGATGTATATATATATTTCGTGACTAATAAAAACAAATGTTTGTTTATACATTTATCTAGTTATATTTTCACCGATGAAGGTGTTCCGAAAACGTTTGTAAACGTTCTGGAAATATAACTATCATTCAAGCCAGTCTTGTTTCATTGACCTAATTGTGGTAGAGAAGTATCATATAAGATAAATGTGTTAGACGGAGGACTATAGATATAAGCAAAGATTTCCTTTTATTGTAACTGGGAGGAATTCCACAACATTCGAACGAAAAGTCGGAGGCAATTTGAGTAATGACATATTTTTAGAATTTGATATGGCATCTAAGTTATTGGTGGTATAGATCGCAGAACCATCCTGCTTAGCAGTTGTTCTACAATAAAGAGAACAGAATACAGGTATTTACAACTTACAGAGTTGGTAAGTAAGTTGTCAAAAAAGAAAATAAATTTCTAAAAATGTATTTTATTAAAAAAGGGAAATGTCTTATATTTTTTTACAACTTACACAAAATACTTCTTTTTCAATGTTTCTTAAATTTTGAACTAAGTCATAATTTCCTATTTTTAACAACTTTCCTCAATAACATTTTGCCGTATTATTGACCAACATGGCACTTTACATCAGTAGCGAAAGTTTCTTCTCAATTGTCGGGATGGCCTTAATTTTAAAAGAAGTAAGAATGTGCTTCTCATTTTTTCAGACCAAACAGGGCGGTATTTCAAACGGTAAAACGAAATTCAAAATCAATCCTTGGACACACTACACAATTACTTTGCAATAAAGATTTAATTTACTTTTCTTCATTTTACCTTATCCCATTATTTTCCGTCAATAGGATGAGGTTCCCCTTATAGCCCGTAGTTATGTCTGAAAGGCCAGCAAAGGATTTCACAGCTCTTAGTGTTTGGTGGTCTGTTCATACGAAAATCAAAGTTGAGTTTTGCAGGTCACCGTTTGGAAGATGTTTAAAATATTGGTCGTAGATTGTGACATACAATTAGGGATCTAACGCTAGCTACTTCGATCCTTTTCCACTAGTATGGTGGAACGTAACTTGAAAATGTTTTTTCTTCGAAAGCGAAGAATCTACATTCGATACAACGATTTTCCCTATTGAACTGGTAAATAATAACCCTCTCTGAAAGGAAAATGATGAAGTTTCCGCCCGATTTAAGCGCGCGGAGGGAGAGGGGAGGGGAGAGAAGGGGGAGGGGAGGTA
Organism: Chrysina gloriosa; assembly: GCA_038088585.1. NCBI lineage: Eukaryota > Metazoa > Arthropoda > Insecta > Coleoptera > Scarabaeidae > Chrysina > Chrysina gloriosa. Next base: position 5,364,988 of record CM076094.1, on the reverse strand, counting down.
CTTAAACATAACTTCGACTTCCTTCGGCGAAAACACAAGAAACTGGAGGTAATTGGACTCCAATTCCACGTAACTTGTTGCTTTTACGCGAACTTACGTAAACTTAACGTACATATTTGCAAATAATAAACGAAGCAGGTAAACACACCCGAAGAGGTTCGAATTCATCGCGTTTCTACGATCAACTTTACGTAACTCGCCCCAAAAAGAACGCAACAAACCGAATAGCGTCGACTCCCAATCAATCGGGAAACTTCAAACTATAGATTTCCCCGTTTACCGCGAACCGTGCGCAAGTTGCACGCCAATTAGGAATTACTAGAGTCGCTTTGATCTTATCGGGCGTCTCTCTCACTCTCCCGATATAATTAAATACAAACATTAATATCGAAGGTAAATATTGGATCGACTTACGTACGTACGTACTTCCTCCGATCCCCGTGATCTGTTGCCGTTGCCCTCCTTCTTTGACTAATTAGTATTCGAATCAGCGAGCTATAAAATTGCGCTTAAAGAAAATTAACTCGCAAAACACACTTATTTCGATTTTATCTTTGAACTTCGTCGACCGTCCGGTAAGTTAGTCGCCATCCTGTATCGTACGGGGGCCGTGCCGCTCCGTCTTCTTTTCGCGAAATTAACAAAGTTTAGCATTCCGGGGACGCTTTTATTAATTAGAGCGTGTCTATTCGAAGCGAAGTCTTGCCGCGCTAAATTAGCGCCGCGTCAAAGGGTAGGTCACGTACTACCCACCACCTTCCAATTTATAACGTTCGCTGTTTATCTTACTTTCCGACGCGAAATTAACTTTCTAAATATTATATTTGGTGGTATGAGATACTGTATTATAAATGAGGGAACCGATAGATTTGACGAGATTTCTCAAATAATGGCGAGTTAGAAATAACTAAAGCGGGCAAATATGCGGTAACAGCCAGTGGCGTGGGGAGCGCATAAAAGTTTACACATAAAACAAAAGGTAAGAAAAAGTTATCAAACGTGCTGATACAACTACCGTTTTAAAAGTCTTCCATGATATCACAAGCTGGGTAACATCTGTTAAATAATTCAATCATTAGATGTGTTTCCACCGCTGTCAGTCAAGTAATGCCGAAAACCACCGTTCTACATCTAGTGACGTTATTGTAGTGAGAATTTAGTTAAATTTCTTAAACAAAATCGCAGCGGTCTAGCTCTTCATTAGTGATATCAAAAGCATGAATTATAACAAATTATATTTATAAATTTTGAGAAATATTTAACATAAAACCGAGATAATTACCTAGTGTTTTGTGTGTGTGTGCGAGGGTAATTTATTTTCCGATGATGGCTCTTCCTATATCTCTTATCTTAACTTGTATTCTCGATGCACCTTTAATTTCTATGGATTCTTCCCCTCCTTAGATTCTATCTTCCGCGGTATGGTGAGATCCTTTTATTCACTAGTACTTCTTCTTAAAACCCTTTTATTCCAAACATATTTATCGACTTGTTTCTTGATTTATGTATCTTTTGTCAATTTTCTTCGTTGTTAACCAAACAAACTTTTCATTTCTTTTGGAAACCAGGACTACACTGCTTTATTTCTCCGTTGTCCACGAAACGAAAACTTTAATTCACCTTGACTCCAGCTCATCGAGGTATATCGCTGTTATAGAAACCTGTATTGAACATCGGTGTATCCTTGGTTATTTCCAGTAATTTTATATGAATACTTGTAATATAAAAGTGTCGTATATATGTGTCTGAATGTTAGCAATGCTTTTCTGTCTATTAACCGATGCTTTTTATAACAATTAATAATTTTATTTCTAGTGACATTTGCTTTCTCCCATTAAACGTCTCTGGTTGGAGTTAAAATAAGAAGCTAACACCCATAGGGTAATAAAATGCTTAAAAGGTGGTGGACGTGGTGTCGAGAAGATATAAATAGAAATATTTGCATATTTATAGTAATCTTTGAAACAGCTTAATGCATCTTTACAAATTTCTATCTTTCGCTAAAACATATTCAAATTTTCGTACACACCAATTTCTTTCGCCTTCTACAGTGCAGCACCAACTGTGCGTGAACATCATTCATACTTTGAACAGAATCTACTAAAGATATCGAAGCATTTTGTAAGCTTTCTATCCCCCCGCTTTTCCGAAGTAATTGTTATGAATAGTTTGTAAATCTCTTTTAACCTGACTATCTTGAAATATTTCCGGGCTTTTCCTAATAGCTGCAGCTTCTGTCTGATCGAATTTAAACGCTTTCGGTACAACCGCCGCCTATAGTCGACATTAACGTAAAGCTACGTGTAATATCGCTAGCTGCTCTAATTATTCCGTTATATGATTAGCAACAATCGATAGCGTGCCTTAAAAGGATATTTTGTAGTTAAAATTATATATACAGTATACAGATAAGCCACGGAAAGGAAGTTGGTGTATTTGCTTATATCGCATGTTTCGAATGTTTTACGTAAAGGTTGCTTTAGGTACCCTCCAGGATGAGTGCAAAGACCTTAAAAGGAGAACAATGGATAAACGAATTACTTGACTCAGGAAGTGGCACTAATGATGAAAAGCACTTCGCAAAACAAACAAAACGAATTCAGCACGTATACTTAACACCACAGAGTCAGAGGAAATAGAAGAGAATGAAGAAGAAATCGGCAGCCTTTCTAATATAAAATACAGTTCTAAACAATTTTAGGCCAAAAAGTTCATGATTTTACGCCACAACGTTCGGGAGTATTAGGAAACAATTAAAATTTCTCGTCGAGAATGTTAGATTACTTACAAGCGCTTTGTTCCTGAAGATTTAGTTCAACTTATTGTGGGAGAAAAAAAGCAAATAACTACTGGTGTCGTAAACTTAAAAGAGATCTCAGAAGGGTTTCAGAAGGTACGCCATTGAACGAATTATATTGCTTTATTTCTGTCATTATTAATGACGCGAAACAAAAAGTTATCTTTAAAGGAATATTGGTGTAAAAATAAGCTTCTCCGAAGCGATATTTTCAGTGAAATTATGAGCAGAAAGTGTTGCATTGCACGGATGAAGTCGGTCGCACTACTGATCGTTTACACAAAATAAGTGAAGTAGTGGAAAAGTTACGACAATCATTTAATGACACCTTTCAGCCATATCAACGATTGTGTATAGACGATAGTCTAGTTCTCCACAAAGGGCGTCTGTCGTTCGAGCAATATTTTCCTTCGAATAGGAGTGGGTTCGGAATGAAGTCATTGCTTCTTTGCGATTCTGAAACAGCTCGTGTACAGGACATAATTATTTATTGTGGGTCTAGTACTATTTGTAACTGCAGATTACTAAGGTATTGGAAAGGCAGGTAAATTTATTATGTCGCTTTTGCGACCTTATCTAAACAAAGGCCAGGCTAGAACGTATACGGTACTTGAACAGGGAGCAATTTCGTACTAAAAATAGTCACACCTGACGATGGTTGGAACGAAGGGGCGAAACGCCGATGCCGTTGGAATATACCCTACAAAAAGAAACCGCGAGCGAGCTCGCGCCTTCGACGTAGATTGGCGCAGCCGTTTTGTTCCGAATTCCTCCAATAATTGCGCAATTTCGACCAATTTGCATGTCTATTTAAGCGCATTAACTTGCCAATTAATCGGCAATTGTGTTAAGCGGAGTTTTGCATAAGTTCGTTCTACTTTCGTACGGGACGAAATGAACAGAGACTGCTTACTTAATTCGTTTTAAATTTAATCGCGGCCGCTTCGTCTCCTGCGAATTGATCTTAGGCACGTAAAGAGAATTCCGTTTGATTAATCGAATTACGTCTTTACGCGATGAAATAGGAATTAAGGGAGTCTTTGTTCAAACTTAGGATTGGCACTGTTATGAGAAATGTTTAAGTTAGGGGCGAGTTGTTACGTGGGGCAAGTTGTTATATTGAATATTCCATTTGTAATGTTTTATTAAAATATCCAATATTATCCAATGTAGTGTTAACGTATAAACCAAGATATTGACACCAATGTGTTTTAGCGCATCAAATGCTGTTTATTCATAAATTACAAATTTTGTTTTATATACATTGTATCCTCTTAACAGCATGTTTGTTACCAACAATGATGTGAAATATGTTTGATGTAATACTAGCGCCTTTTTTAAAAATGAAACCAACCTATCAATCGCACGAGGAGGCACATTGTTACATTTTTCTATAGGGCATATTGTTACATGTAACAACCTGCTCTATACTTTAAAATCAGCATTGTCTAGTTATTAAATTTGTTTCTCATTATTCTTCCAGAACTTAAAATATCGTAAGAACATATAAGAGAAAAGGTACTCGAGGGCAAGCACCAATTACAGTATTTCAGCGAGCTGCTAATGCCAATTCCCAAGAGAAAATGTCTTTAAATGTTGTTACCGATAGATTTGGAATTAATTTTATGACGCTTTGTCGCTCTATAAAAAAATGTACAGTTGGATCCAAACAGTCCTCCATCTGTCCATCTGTTGGATATGACAAATCGTCTAAAATTTTTACTCTACCACAAGAGGACTAGTTGGTCGAATATGTTAAATGGTTAATCTGAATCAGTTTCCTCCAACTTTGTCTTATCTTCAACGAGAAATTCAAATACCGTAGTAGTTACCTCAAGAAGTGGTTGATCGTCTAATTTAGTTGGTCGTGGCAAAAAACGGAAGTACATCCAAAATGCTTCATTCCGTTCCTCGCTTGTATGACCACAAAATCGTTTCCAAGAATTCATTCCCGCCGATTATTGTATTCCTAATCCCCATGTTAGGGTACGCGATCCAATCGTTTTCTCCCTTTTTAAACAAAAGAAACCCCAACAAGTTACAATTACGACAAATCATCTTTTTCAATTCCCTCCCTTCCCCATCCCCATCCCAAACCGAGAGCTATAATGTTATTCAATCTATTCGACGAAGTCAAGTGCGTCGTCCTTTGTTCGTCTCCGTCTACGACGGAGCGAGAGAAGCAACGTACAAAAAGAAGCTGAAGTGACAGTCGGTGAATTAAAAATTTACCACCGCAGCGTCAACCACCCAAGGCACGTCAGTATCACGTTTCCTATGAATTTACATCGTCTGCCGGTACGGAACGCATAATACTTCGATTTCCACATTAAATTATTCGTAGTGCCGGCCGAAACGTGTTTCCCTTCGTATCCAGCCGGTTCGGCGTTCTTTTCCTTTAATCATTCGCCCCTTCGATCAAGTTCGGGGCGTTTCAGTAATGGTGTCTGGAACAATTGTCGGAATCGTTTTCTGGTATTGTGATGGATTTTGGTGTTTTACTATACCTAAAAGGGACAATGCAACAAATGTTTGGAGGAGGAATAGCGTATTAGAAATTATAGAAGCATCAACGGACAATACGGAAAATCGTAAGAATTGGACGCAACAAATCGCGACTTTCATCAGCTGATGTATAACTATAATTTCGGGAAAGGCAGCTACAATAGGCTGAGGGCTTGATACACCCTCCCCATTATCTCTTGACCTCCAATAATCCGATTCTGCGTCATTTACTAGCAGCAATGAGTTACGGGGTATGTACCCTAAGAGTATTAACCTGGAATACTGCCATATTCCCCTCTGAACACCTAGTGCTTGCCAAAAGTCCGGGAATTCTTAAACGAAAAATATACCATGACATTACCAAGAATACAGGTAAATAGAAGTCTAGTTAGAGAAAGGAACGAACTCCAGAAAACGGCGATGAAGGGAACAGTGGTCTCATCCAACAACCTTGCGTCTTCACAAATTCGACGGATTAAAGGAAAATGTGGCTTAATATAGTTTATATGCGTCTAAGGATAAGAAGCGATGAAATTAGGAAAACAGTAAATCAGAAACCGCTACTAGAGAAGATCAAAATAAAGCAATTCAACTGCTACGAGCACGTGGTAAGAATGAATCCAGACAGACTGGCAAAGTAGATATTTAATATCAAGGGACTTAGGAAAGGAAGGAGAGGGAAACCTAGAATGTAGATTAAGAGTATGAGAGGGAAAAAGGAAAAACCCTAAACGATCCAGAAAGCCTGGCAATGGCCAGGATAGGGTGGAAAAATTGACAATAGAAGAACCGGAACATCAACGCAACGCCTGAGGAGGCATTAAAGATCTGGCAAAGACGAAGCAGGACAAACATGCCCTGCGTAAGCCCAAAGGAGGGCTCGAGTGTATGGTTAACTCCTCGAAGAGAGAGGCTAAAGGGCCTAGTCAGAGGGAGGAACGAACTTCTGGTAGCGCCCTCTTGGGAATCACAGTTTAGGGTTGTACTATAAAAGATCTGTCGAGAGATAGGAGTAATTGAGGGGTACACGTTGTCTAAGGACCCAATTCAAATCCAAAATCTAGAGTGTAACTATTCACCTGCATCTCTCAAATTGTTGGAAAGTCTTAGACATGTTCTCTTGTTTTTCAATCGTTCTATGTTCAAAACATTTTGGAAATCTTGCATAGCCAGAATGTCCGCGTAGAAGGGTCTTCCAATTGAACCAGACCACCGTATTGTAGGCGTTAAATAGCAACCAGAAAAAGGTTACTTTGTTAATGGGAGCTTAGAGGAATGATATCAGCAGACATTTTTTCTTACCGTATGTCAAGAATGCCGAAAATTTTTGGATGGAATATAGGATACCTTCCTCAAGCTAGCAGACCAGAATTTATCTAATCAGCCGGGGTATTTGCTTTCGGAGAAGGTTGGGAACACATAACGAATGATTTATTGGAGATGATGCAAAGTCTTTCTGACAGTGCCTTAAAATTAGAGCAGCAATTCATAAAGCGCCATTATTCTTGACCTAAAGTTGCCTACGTTTATTGCCAGCATGGTGTAAAAATACTTACGTGACAAAAATGTCATAAATCCTATGACTCTAAAGTATGTTCATATATTATACATTTCAAAGGACTTATGTAGGATAACTCGAAAATGCCCGAGGGGCTCATAATTGCCTATAATTCTCCAAGTATGGATCTTCTTCACCCCCAATGGAACGAAATATTACGACTGCGCAAGATAAGAAAGATTTTTGGCTTATCAAGGATCCGCCTCTGGAAGCGAAGATCTTTGTTCTTTGCTAAATATCATTAAGACGAAAATTTCGAGAAGTTTATGCCTTTGTATGGCGAAGGAACAAATGTTATCCCCGTAATGAAAAGAAGGATTAGGAAGCAAATGTAATGCCTTAATTTGACATCATCCTGAGAAGCCAATATCCAAGTAATAATAATAATAATAATAATGACCTTTATTGATCAGAAGGTGTAGGATTCAGACAGAGTGTGTTATAAATCTACCTCATAATGGTACAAGGATTCTAATCAGAGTATTAGAAAATTCCACTCCAAAGAGTGACTGAAGGTCTGAATACTTTTTTATAATTCTTTGCGCCGGATACCACGCATGAGGATATTAGCACCAAAACATGAGGATCGACGAAAACAACTGAAGTAATTCATCCGTAAAGAAATAACTCCTGGAGATGTAAGCGATGCATCCGTCTACGTATATAACTCAAACTCCCCAATCCGAAGGAAACATCAACCGAACTCAATATAAGCGCATGGTAAACGATGGATGCGTTGTCGGGATTTGCGTTAAATTTATACGACGTTAAAGGTTCGAACTGCGTGACGATCACACGAATAGCATCACAGACATTCACTCCCTGCAGTTCGCCGACAATTACATTAGAGGTAATGGAATCGCTAATTACTTAAATATCCTAATTGTAATTAATGAACGGTCGGAATTATCCGCGGCAGCAACAGCGCAAAATATTATTTACGTCGGACGAAACGTGCACTTAATAACGGTTGGCCGGGAATGTAAACTACGATGGGGGTATTGGAAAATAATTAGAGAAGTCGGACGCCATCGACGAGGTAATGGAATGCACGCGGTCGTAATTTTGTAATTATCGAAGGCTTCGTGGTAAATAGACGTGGAGCTTCCCGTCTGTCTATATAACCTTTGGATGTTTTCCTAATGGCGGTGAACGATTTTGAGCGAAAATGTGAAGTCGAAAATTTGTTTGTGCAACTTTTGCCGGAATTATACATATTTCGAATTTCAATATGTGTCGAAAATCTTGCGTTGACGATTCTAAGAGATTTGCTTCCAATTGAATGTTCTTCTTAACAAAGTGGAGTAAAGGGTGTACTTTCCACGTTTCACGAACAGTAGGACAGAAAATGTTTGAAAAGCCTCTTAATCTGTCTGCGCACAACATTGACTCCATTAGCAGCATCGTCTCCGGTCAAAAAACTTCCAAACCAATGCTTCAGCAATGGGATATGTGTTTGAAAATCTTGAGCTTCTCCAATTGGTTTCAGGTTTTAATAGATCTGTCTTACCACGAATATGCCTCTTTGACTGGTAGCTCCCCAAAGCATAGGGTGACTTCCTACGTCTCATAAAGAATAGAACAGTTTTTTTCTTAATATTCCTCTTTCTAACTATGCACTCAAATATATGTATACATTGCCTGCATTAGAAGCAACTTTTCCATACAGAAGACTTCCAAAATGTTGGATGAATTTCGAGCTTCAACAATGGGTTATCTGTGGAAAATGTTGAGCTCTTCAGATTGGTTTAAGATTCGAAAAAATTATTTCGACATGGCTGTTGTACTTTGACTTGCAGCTCACCAAAGTGGAGTAAAGGCTGAGCTACGTATGTTTCACGAAAAGTAGGAATGAAATTTTTTAAAAACTTCGCATTCTATCTGCACATTCGAAGGTTAACATTGGCTCCATTAGAAGCAACATCTCCACATAGAGGGCTTCCAAAATGTTTGATCCATTTCGAGCTTTAACAATGAGATATGTGTTGCAAATGTTGAGCTCCTCATATCAGTATAGGATTATAAAAGATCTATTTGGAACTGAGAACAAATTCCTTCCAAAGCGTTCGTTAAATTTCGTGCTTTAACAATGGTATATATGTTTGAAAATCTTAAACTCCTCCAATCGATCTAAGTAAGATCTGTTTCGACATGAATATCCTTCTTTGACTTGTACTTCCTCAATATATAGTACTTCGTACGTTTCATGAAAAGTAGGAAAGACAATTTTTGAAATATTTCGCACTCCATTTGCGCACTCTAAGATCAACATTGGCTCCATCAGAAGCAATATTCAGAAGGCATCCAAAACATTCGACGAATTTCGAGATTCAACAACGGCTTATTTATCGAAAATTTTAGGCTCCTCGGATGGGTTTAGGATTCTAAGAGATCCATTCGGAACCGGATGTTCTCCTCCTCTGACTTGTAACATCCAAGCTGGGGTAAAATGTCCACTTCCTACGTTTCATGAACAGTTCATCATAGAAAATTTTTGAAAAGTTGGTTATTCCACCTGCATGTTCGAAGATTAATATTGGATAGATTAAGAGCATTTCCTCCGTATAGAATCTTTTCCTTAAAGTCGGCAGTAAAGTCAGAAGGTCGCATGCTGTTATTCCTTTTTCTCTTTTCTAGGACAATGTCATTCGCTTATATCAAACCTTACTTCCGAAATTAGAAATAAAACTTAAAACGCGTACATCGGCGCAGAAAAATGATTACCAGTCTCGAATTCTTAGAAAAGAAGAAATTGCTGGATGCGTTGCATACAATTCTGCAACGTACGAAGGATTCCGAGGATAGGCACCTCTACTAGAATTTAATGAGGCATTTCAGAGAGGAAGTGAAATTTACAAGACACGGCAAATTCTACAACTAAGTCGAAGTCATATGAGATGTTATAAAACATTGAACGGGCCAAGCACAAGCGGCAATAGTGCACTAAAAGTGAAGTAATTGTAGTAGAAGTTAGACCCAAAAGATTTCGAGGACAAATCATGAATCCCGTGAATATTCTGCAAAACCAGTTGAGTAGAGAGTACAATATTTCTGCAGGGTATTGAAGCAGAGGAAATAAAGCAAATATGTTCTGACTTGCAAAAGCAATAATGCTGAAAATATTTACGGCCTTTCCTAGGAGCCTTTGCGTTCATTGATCGACATGATGGCGGAACATTTGGCTTGGATATTTAACCGTTGTATGCCGCAGAGGAAGTTTCGAAAGAATTGGCGTTTACCAGAATCGTCCCCATCTACAAAAGTGGTGAGGAGGCGAAGATTGGAAGATATCGTCCAATTGCGATAATTTCCATTTCCGCCAAACTGTTTGTTAGTCGGTTTCTGAAGCAAACACGAGATCCTCATCTGCAGCCAACATGGATACAAAGATGAAAAACGCACAATTACAGTCATGGTAGACTTGCTGAGAGAGGATGCCTCTGACAGCAATTACTCACCCGTTGTGACCGGGGCATGGTCCTCGATTGCGTGAACTACTAGATCTTTCTGCACAATCTCTACGATTACGGTATCCGAAGGACATCACGCGCAATGATACAGTCACACATCGAATATAGAAATCAGCTTTTGCATGGAACGGAGCACTGTTCAGTACAGTTGAGGTCAAGGAGCGACTTCCTCAGTGTTCAGTCCTCGACCCTCGCTGTTTTGATAGTATATTAACGACGCACCTGGCACAATTATAACAGGTGAGGCTCTTCGCTGATATTACAGAGACAATAGGGCAGACGCCCAAAATTGGGCAACAGCGCAGTGCGTGTGGCTGAAGAGCAGTTCGATAGCGACCGGTTAACCATGAGCAAGAATAAGACGCACAAAACTAAACTAAATCTCAACTATGTACTACTATTATGTTGAGCAAGTGTGTAAGAAATGCTTTTCAGCGATCTTCACCGATTTTCGGCACAAGATTCTGGGGGAATTTCTCTTTCTAAGTGCTTACCGTTCCCTCAATGACAAGTACAGATTCTATCCTTTGGAGAGCGAAATGTTGCAAATAATCCAATTTCGGCTAGTTAAGTTGGAAGAAGACAATTTTCCAACAAATTTTGATTTTTAAGCTTTTATTGTTTATTCCCTCGATAATAAAATTTACAGAACTCGTGAACTAACTACCTATTGTCTCCAATTTCCTATCTATTATCCCTATGTAACCATCCTCACTTAAAATTTTAAATATCCATCACGACGACAAGTCATACTCGACGATATTTGCATACTTTTAACGAGCGCACGATCATTAGTCGTGTAGTAGGTGGGTAACATTCCTCCGTTATTGGAAGAAGTCACATCGCTCTAACATATTGGTAAGTGGGTCGTATAATAGTGGTGGTGGGAGTAGTAGTGAAGAATGTTTCTTTAATATCGCGGAGGGACGCGATCAAGAGGACACTCTACATGACAAACAATTGCTTTGAGCAAGGGAGATGTGGTACTTGACTTGCGCTTCCCGGCAAGGAAAGTACTCATTTTAACGAGACCTTTCTAATCTCCTTGCTTTGCTATTCTAACCTCGCGACGTCGAGGATTCAAGAAATAATGAAAGCATCTGGATAAATACGCGACTTAGAACAATCGGAAATTGAAGAATTGGACCGAATCCAATTCGACGTGAACTTCGTAAGACGAATCCGACATTTTTAGGTTTTGGCATTAATTCAAAGCAAAACTAAAAAGCAGAACGAAAACGACTAGAAGTCTTAAGTGCCCCCTCCCCCCATTGCCTTCTAACAATGCGGAAATATGCAGGATCTATCTATATCTGTGTATGTCGATCGAAGTGCACGAAGCGGGGAATTTGTAGTATTCCGAGCTATATTCGGAAAGTAAACATTGGGATGATTGATGACGTACCGAATCTGTCGGTCGTTATGCTAAGACTGCTCGGCCTCGACGTCGAAAGAGATGCAGCAATCAATCTAAGCCATCACCCGGTTGTCAGGTGACACGTTGGGTGGCCCGACGCTCCGATGGTGATCTCTCGAAAGTATTTTTGGCGAAGCAATGCGCCAGGACAAATAATTGCGTTTTGGGAATCGGAGCTCGTGAAGCTTTTCTTCCTGTTTAAATACGTCCTATTCGATTTAATCGAATCGATTTTGGGGGCCTTTCTGCTTTAGTCCAATCGATACCGCTCGTATCATGATATACATCCAGTGATTTTTTCTTGGAAACCCTGGTAACTGAGGTCTCGGCCAGGACTGAGGAAAAAGGTTGATCTCATAGTTGGGACCTTCTAACTAGTGTAAAGTGGTATAATCTAGTATAGAACTAATATAGGACTAGTAGAGAGCAGAAATTTAATTTTGAGAACAACTGAGAACTATCGTAAGAGCTGTAAGTTTGTTTCCCGACATCTTTTCATCAAGTGCCAGAAAACCCGCCATCTTTGACATCTTCCATCCCAATAGCGATTACCACGCCGTACGAAGTTTGACAACCGGAAATAAGTTACGTTAAGTCCCGCTTTTGTTTTGATTTTTGGCTCGTTGAGTTCGGGGAAAAATTTCCTAGAATCTTTAATTAACTTATTCTTACTTTTGGAAACGTTCAATTATTTTAGTATTTTACGTAGTTTTAGTAGTGTTGATGGTCGCTTCACGACAAGATAAAGATCCAGAACGTAGATGGTTTGGATAACTTCGTATCACCTACGAAAGGAGCTGGAGGGTGTCTCTGACTCCAGATACCCAGATGTGATTCTGTTCTATAATTGGAGAGTGGCCCCTTGTTAGCATTTTATCTTTATCACCAACGAGATGGGTGATTCGAATCCTAACGCCGAATTTCCGTATCGGTCACGTTTCTGACCTTTCCGTCTATCATTTCAATTTTACCAAGAGCTTTCGAAGCCAGTAATAAGGGAGCTAATTCGAGCTCGGCTTCGATTATTTTCAACCACCTACAATTCCGACGTTATTGTACTTAATGAAAATTTACTCCAAGCTGGTTTAGTACCCTTCCTTTGCTGCCAACCTTAACGGTCAGACGAGGACTCCAACATAATTTTGAATACAGGGAGGTAGCAATTTCCTTTAGTTTACCAATTATTTACCTTGAGAATACTCAAGTTTTCCCTAACGCTTCGCGTTACCATGTTAAACAAAACATGTGTGACGTGTTCTAGTGCTGCTTTCTTTTAAAATTCTGCCCGTCTGAAGTTAGCAGGATTCCCTCACCAGCACACACGTAGTTGACTTATGCCCACCACGTCACCTTATAGGTTAAATCGGCACATTTACATCGAAACACTTCTTAGCTTATCGGCGTGCGTACATCTACGATAATTTATCCTAACATTTACCGAAGGCTAAAAACGACGTTTAACTACTAAAACGCGAACGCCTACGGCCAGGAACCCGCGCACTTTCGCCATTCTAGCGCTCTCGAAACGGCCTTATAATGAATACGTGATTACATATATCTCGACCGAGCAGACCGGTCGTGCTCCGGTATTAGGGTAATAGTTTGAAATAGTGTTAATTTGTTAGCGCGCTCGCGCCCGCCATTACGTCCACTTCGGCGTAGATCCCGCTTATAGTATGTGTGCATGTGCATGTTGTACGTACGTACACGTTTTCCGAGACGACGCCCACTAAACGGTACCGACCACTACCTCGTAAAGTATCGCTATCTGGCGTAATTTATTTGAATAAAACATCATTCCGGTCGATACGGCGCGTCATAAAATGGCGTCAGTGGCGCGAAAAATTCTCAATCCGGTTGCGATTTCGAGTCCGGGCGTCACGTTCTTCGGGGCGTACCCCTACGTGAAAGCGTGCCACATCTATAGCATGCTGTGTGAGTTTAACTTAGTCTTCGTATAGAGGAAACGAGTCTGATAGTTTTATGTAGCAATGCACATCGGTAGTTCCTCTTGTTGAACAGATGAAATTTACTTTTGTCCAGAACTGTATACAGAAAATACCTTGGGCACCAACGTCATTTTACGGTGACCATGTAAACTAACGAATATCACAGTCAATGGGTGCTATACAGCAAAAATAAAGGGATTGAAACTATCCCACATTAACCACGGGGTAAATTACAGGTCAAAGAAATCAGGTAAAGGTAACTTTTTTATATTATGACACTTTACTTCGGTAGATCAACCATAAATTCAAATGGAAGAAATTATTTACTTCAAAGTAAGAATAACTGTGAACTTAGCAACAAGCATTATAGACAGGTAAGAAAATCTGTAAAAGGAACCGGGGGTACGAGTACCTAAACTGATTCTAAATGCAAATCTAAAGAAAACCCGATCTAAGATGGCAAACTACATCGAAGCCACGAAATCCGGAAATACATAAAATCACGCGGAAGGCGTGCTCGGGAACCGGCAATCATCTATAACGATACCGGAAAAGAAATACAACCTCAGAAACTACGTTTACGAAGCGGTCAAATAGTCCCTGCACGGACGCGTGTTCAACCTGTATACGGAACAGAACTATTAATAGAAAAGAAATAATTATACATTTATATATATTTGAGAAATTGAAGTGAATAAACACAGAGTTGGCATATATAAACCGGGGTCCCAATTACAGATTTTAGCAATGTAAACTCTTTTTTGACAAGTTTATGAAAATATCTACGAAAACCATAAATGAAAACGTGCGCAAGAAGGCAGTTATACTGAAAAACAAAAAAAAAAAAACTCTAAAAATTGGATTGCAGATGAAATTAAAACAATGTCTCTTACTAAACGCCAATTATATGAGGGAACTATAAATGGTAGAGTAACAATTGAAACATAAAATGTTCTGTGGAAGATTGCAAAATGAAATTGACGGAATCAAGAACAAGAAATATATAGAACAGATTGAAAACGCCCAACATAAAAATAAACAAATTTGGGATATTCGCAGTCAATTGCAGGTAAGAAAGAAAAGGCTGATAAAAAGTATCTATTATATGAGATAAACAATTATTTAGTAAATATCACTAGGAATAGAAGAGACATTAGTTCAAATATCTAAAATGTCACTGATGAACTGGAAATCGGGTATCAAAGGTCTCAACAATTCCAAAGCAACGGGGACTGACAAAATTCTATCTTCGTTGCTAGAAGAATGCTTGGAGACACTATCAAAACCGTTTACTCAGATAATTAATCTATGCTTAACAAGTGGAACAGTAACAGACAGTTACAGGATGCGGCAAAATGAAGTCCTCACACTTCACAAAGTCACTAATTAAGCCATGTCGTAGGTAAAGCGGATGTGAAGGTTCCATTTGCTCAGTGGAGGGGGGATAATAAAATCTGCTAGTAGATACCATGGCTTTCTGAACAGCTAAAAATCGCGACTACGAAGTCGAAAACTTTCGAAATAAAATCAAATCTCGCTAAGTCGTGCGAATGTCCGAAACTTCCTCATTAAAAGTAGCCTTAAAATTATAGGGAATTGTTCTTCTGATTTTAACATGCATTCAGCAAATGTCAACCTCGTTATCATCGCCAATAAATTATCAAATTGAACGCTCCGAATATTATCTAATTAATTAACAAATCGCTCGGCCGTACTAACTTCCAATTTATGCAACGCTATCGAACGCACACATCTTAATTAGCGAGTACTTACCGGCCCTATTGTGGTCGCCCAATTATCATCGTTCGGCTTGATCGTTCATCCAATTAAATGTCACGTCGACGTCGAAACTGTTGTCAAATTGGGTCCGCTTACCTAATGGCCTGCGTAATTTCTTCCTGTATGCGTTGAGCAGGTTGCAACCGTCCTAATTAGTCTATTACCGCAATGTAATAAGTATTTACTAGTATTCTTTCAAAAGAACAGAAAGCTACGTACAAATCCCGAAAGTCTTCGGAAATATGGTAGCGAAGTTGTCCCGATTATTTCTGAATCGTAGGATCGAAGTCTCTACGCAAGCGGAAGACGACTACAAATGCTTTCAACAGTTGCAATTTTCTTTCGAAAGAACAAAGCCATTGAGAACTTGCTCAACTAGCGTGTTCAGCAGCTGAAAGGCCCCAGGCACGATTCAAGTTTGAAGCGCAGTGGTAATTTATGAGGTGACCTGACCAATGAACTCAGGTGTAGAAGTTAATGGATTGGATCTCATCGACACCGGAGATCTGGATTTTGCACACGCGATAGTATGCCAATATAGAAGGTGAACAGAAAGAAACTGGGCGCCAGACGCTTGTTCAAAATTCTAACCAAGACACCTAACTAGGAAGTTTTACCGACGATACAAACCTGAAGAATTTCCTTCGTTTGAACATCTGGAGGATGATGAGGACAGCTTAGATGATTTGGTCATGTGTGTAGGAGGATGGACGAGAGACTTACTAAACGGAAATATGAGGAAAGACTAGAAAGGGAAAATCAAGAGCCGGATTGATTGACGGAATTAGGAAAGGATCCGAGAAAACAGGAATGCCGCGGGAAGACATACGGAAACCCAGAACAGGAAACAATGAGGGCAGAGGTGCAAGGCTTCACCTCCTCCAGCCTCACACCTAGAACTAGGAAGGTTTAGGGAATAAGTAA
Source organism: Chrysina gloriosa (assembly GCA_038088585.1). NCBI lineage: Eukaryota > Metazoa > Arthropoda > Insecta > Coleoptera > Scarabaeidae > Chrysina > Chrysina gloriosa. The sequence goes on along the minus strand of CM076094.1, from coordinate 5,348,589 downwards.
GTAAGTGAACATCTGAATATTACCTACAATGCGGTGATCAACACGGAAAACTTGTGTTTGCTTAGAAATCTGGTTCCATCTACACCACAGATCTATAGCTCTTAGTCCCTTATAATTAAAGAAAACATTCAATCCAATGCCCTTTTTCTTAACATCATCAGATATCATTTGAAGATGTTGGCCCCGTAATCAGCGAAAGACTTGTCTTCTTGAAACTAATTAGTGGCTGTGTTCAGAAGTTTACTCCTGTGATTTGGATTATCGATTGGTTTGAGAAGGACAATTGTCCCGTGTATACGAACAAATTTTGAGTCAACCGGAAGCTCGAACCTCGTCTTCTCTGATCCAAAAGGCGTCCCCAACAATACACAAAGATTTGAAGATGTTAGTTTTGAAACATTGAACGACGAACAGGTGCCCATGTTACCGGGTATGCCAATATTTCTCCTTTTCGAGAGATGGGGTCACTATTTCGACCACATCCATCTCACCGAGATATCGACGTATCACCTGGAAATTTTTACTGTGTCACTCGCAAGAATGATATACTGCACTGACGTGTCCTAATAAAGGATGAAAGTAATTAGTCTACAGTTGCGTTTTGCGATTGACATAGTCAAAATTTCCTACAGGATTATTGGCATATGCAAATTTTGCGTACTTTATAAGCTTCTGTACGGTTAGGTGTAAACTGCCCATTAACGAACCCAATTTTATTATTAAGTCGTTTATAGAGAGTCCTCTACATTTTATTTTATTAAAATTTGGCTCTCGAGAATAGATCACTATTTTATATGGTTTAGGATTAGCAAGGTTTGGATTCTTCTATTATTATATATATATATATATATATATAATATATATAATCTTTTACCCTTTCTGCCTTTCGGTCTAAGGGTTCGGAGCCACCGAGCCGTATACGCACGTATACCGTACCGCTTCTGGCCCGCCTAGTGGCATTTCCTTCCTGCAGCGTATTGAAGGTTGCAGATCCATTTTAGGATTTTAAACTACTACGCTTCCGCCGCGGTCGAGTTTCGAACGCAGACCTACTCATTGTGAAACGTGATTTTTACCACTGAGCCACTAGGGGTTGATCTATTATTATATTTTATTTTTATTTTTCGAATAGGCATCCCTAGATTTCTTTCTTTCTCTCATACTAAGAGGACTATTATTTTATATGTTGAAAACAGCAATACATATTATTCTTCATTGCCATTTCTTAAATTAGCATGACCCCTCACCAACGTCGTCGTCAAGAAATCATGACTTCTTGGATTAAGAATCATGACTGCTTCAGAACTTTTAATAATACGGAGATTTGGTGCAATCTATGTTCGGTTACTTTGAAGTATCAAAAAAATAAAGAAGATTGTTAGAGCATCTGAAAATTCGAATTCACCAGAATCCATGTACGTCAGCTGATGTTTTTTTAGCGATTTTTGCGAAGCACACGTGGCTGCGAATTTTCCATTACAAACGCTTGATGATCCAATTTATAGACAACAATTGCAAAATACACAGGTAATCGTATTCTGGATGAATCAACTTTACCCAAAAATTATCTTCCAAGAATATATGCCAAAGTAAAGAATAAAATTCGGAATCAGGTGGAAGACAACTATTTTTGGATTAGCGCTGATGAGACCACGGATACATTAGGCAGGAATATGGTTTATATTATGATAAGTACCTTGCATTCTGATCAGCCAAAAACCGTACTTGTTGGGGGCTAAAATGGTTGAGCTGGTGAATGCAAGTATGGTAGCTGTTACCATTGATAGCAGCGATCGATGATATATTCGAAGGTGCTGTAGGCCGAGAAGGAGCTTTACTTTTTGTTAGTAACGATAAAACCTGGTAAACTACTCAAAAATAAATTTGAAAATATGCGCCCCATTACATGCTTTTGGATGAAATTGCAGAATCCGTCAAAACAGCAATTTCCAAACATAAATGAATTAATTAGCTCCACTGAGAAAATCTTTTTGAAAGCGTCAGCAAGAGCTAGTATCTACAAAAAGATATCTCTTACTTCTGTTACCCCCGTCACCTATCGTAACTAGACGGGCTACGTGGTTAGAAGGCTGTTTTTACTCAGAGAATGTGGAGAAAACATGCGAATATTGTAAATAGTTTACATGAGAGCGCACAAAGTATAGTTAAAGGCATAACTGTCTTACAAGACTGGTTTTTGCTAAATTATTTAGAATTTATTAAAAAAAGACATTTTAGCGATATGGACAAAACTAAGAAATGTTTCAAACGTTGAAGTTGAAAGAAGCAATCACAATATTAAATAACATTTTAAGTTGAAAATTAAATTGAAAATATTTCTGGTAATTTTTCGTGTTTCTTTAAGTAAGAAAATAGATGCCATTTTTGCTCGTAATCCTAATTTTGTAACATTAAAAAGTCTTTATAGTGACGTTAATGAATGGGATTTTAAACACCGTATTTACAGATCTCATTGTGATGATATTTAAAAATACACTAACCAGCACGCGCACAAATCTAACAGCGGAAAATTTCAATTACATCTTAATAATCAATGTCGATCAGTGCATAGAGAGCTCGAAAAGTTTTAAAACAATTGTCACTGACGAAGGTTATACGGAAGCGTCACCTTAACATTCTGAAAATATAGGTCATAACTCCCAATTTATTCTTTGATTAACGCGGGGAGAGATGGAGACGATATTTCAGAGATAAGCAAAATATTAGTCTCAATATACTACGTCTATCTGGAAAATCACACGAAAATATATTCACATCCACGTCCCACGTTTTTCTACCATTTACGCGAAAGTTCCGCACAAAACCATTACGAAACACCTTTAGTTCCATCAATTAATCAATTAAAGCACTCAACATGCATCGCACGCCGAAGGATCCAATACAACGCGAGGCAATACATTTTCGGGAAACGAGCAGCCCTTTCCACCGATATCTACGGCCAGACAGATCAATCGCGAACGGGGTACCCTCACACGTGAAACATTCAATACGATACGGAATAAATTAGATGAGGACTAATGCGATAACACTCGAAATGCAATATCGGTGGATTTCCCCCGAGCATCGAAATGACAAACAATCGAGAGTACAAGCGACGACGGTGCGGAGCAGGGGTGGGTACGAGTTCGATTCGTCGGGCCGGGAAAGGGTTAAATGTAAGGGCGAGAAGGAAACGAAGGGAACGAAGGATAGGGTTGGAAATGTACAGATGGCCGGCAGACAAAATTAACGCTCTGGGAAGATGCGTGCTGGAGGATCGTGATTAAGTCCGCACCTATCGCTTTTACCGTGACGATAGTCGAATGCGAAAGATGGTTCGAGAGATTTGGGGAATTTTTCCGTAATTGGTAATATGTTCGTGAACGATGCGGAGATGGGAAGGACTTTTGTGCGTTGCCGAAGGAAACGTGGAATTTCCTCTCGTTACGACGTGCAAGAATACATTCCTCATTGGTTCAAATTCAACTTGAAGGAACTATGAAGGCTCTCGCAATCAGGATCAGCACTGAAATGGTTCCGGGATAACCGCCATAACCATAAGAATACCCTACATAATAATAATAATAATAATAATAACAATAATAAAACCCGTTACCCCTTCTGATGCAGAGAGCGTGATTTCCTATTGTATCGTTGTAGACTTTCCGTTGGATATGGTTTCAGTGAACATCTATTTTGTTCGGTCCTGGGCAATTTTCCGCAACCCTGCAACTTTCCCTCGCATTCTTCTTTCATTTGATGTTCAATAGAGTGCAGTGTGACATCGTATTTTCGCGGATTTCCTTAAGGTGTGTACCAACCACTTGTACTTTATCCTCTTAATTTCTCCATTTATGTGTCCTTGTTCGGTTTCCTTCCAAAGTTCCGTGTTTTCAATTTTCTCTGGCCACCAACTATAGTTAAATGTGCTTGTGACCAAGCATGTCCCAAATCATACAGAAGCACCGACTTTATTTCTTATATACACCCAACTCGTCACATTGTCATACACATACTTATAACTTGAGTAAAAATTGAAATATCGACCGGCACCTTCAAATCCCCATTATTTGCCCCTTTTTGAAGCTAGAAACATACGAATAGATCTTCTTCAAATTTTTTGAATCTAAATTGAATGACGTTAAAGTATATGTGCTTAGCGGGCATACCCGGGTACCCACTAGATGGGAAATGATGTTTTGACTCACGAATTAAATAGTATCATTGATGAATATTTCATCGAGGTAACGGGGAGTGAATAGTAAACAATTACAATCATTTCCAAGGCAAATTAGAGTATATTTACGTTTAGTTAGCCCAATCAATACATTTAATTGTTGACAGAGGGGCTGATCAACGCGTCTTCCCCCGTCTTTTGATCGCTGCTTTGTAGCAAACGTGACAAGAACCTGTATTTTTTTCCTACCAGTACCGTCTCTAGATTGAGTTTGTTCTTCAGAATCAGTGGAAAGAGCAAGCTGTAGCCCCATTACGCTTTCAATCGCAATTTTTGTATTGTAGTTTCACATTATTTGGCCATTCACAGAACGATCTTCAACATTAGGTTTTGCCAGTTCTTCATTCAGTTGACGCAAGGAAGTACGTCGCTGATTACTTTTCTTTTGGATCATTTTGTTGGTCTCATAATAAATTATATATGGTGCAAGAACGCCTACGTCTAAGATATTGAAAAAAATAGCAAGAGGCCATCTCTGAGTGCGCCTGCGTGCAGTGTATCGGATTACGATTTGATCTGTTGGTATCGTGGGTTGACGTCTATTCATTATTAGACAAACCATTTATTATGAGAATAACTTGTACATGGGAACAATGAGCACATTTATTATAAGTATTATGACTATAGACAAACTGTACATGCGCACCAATGAGTATACCGACATCGTACCATCTGATTTTCATCCTAGCGTTGCTAACTTCTCAACTTCTCCAGTCCATCAACTACACACTGCGGCGCCAAATTCAAATATGGAGCTGCCACAGATCCATTGTATCTACGCCAGTTTTGTATTTATTGTAATAAGCGATCCTTGAGGCTTTGTCCTTTCATCATCATTCTCGGCAGAATCAGAGTCAGAGTAAGTAAGTTTGTTTTCGCCAAAGGAATTAAAGCGGTAGTGGGCTAGGAAAGTTGTAAATGACTTACATAGTTTTCATCGATGTTTATTTAACACAGTGAATGGATTTCAAACGATTCCCTTCATATGCAAATTCAGGAACTAAGACAAACTGGGTACCCTGGGTGTGTACCAACGAGGTAAAAGTTGAGTGTGGATATGTACTGAAGCTTCAACATTTTTTTGCTAATTCTAAACTCTACAGTTCTATATAATATTCTTCATAAAAGATAAATACTTGTGGTGTAAACCTACTTCTTCCAGCTTCAGTCGAAAATGAGAGAAGCAGATAACAAAAATAATCTTAATAATCTTTATCCCCTTTCTATCTTTCGGTGTAAGGGTTCGGAGCGCCCGAGCCGTATACGGACGTATACTGTACCGCTCCTGACCCGTCCAGTGGCATTTCCTTACTTCCCGCAGCCAGATAAGAAAAGCTGCGGGAATAACTCAAATCTGCAAACGCATACTTCAAGCTACGTCCTTGTTGCCCTACCTGGTTTTTGGGCGGCCTAGCAAATTACAGTTAAATCTGACGAGAGGAGGGGGATGTTCTCCAATCCAAAACCCAAAATGAAAACTCACTACGCCCAAGAGGTCTGACTGAACGTTGAATGGAGAAGTGTTAGAGGTAACCATAAAGGAAGCAGTGAAACAGCGAGCTTAACCAACCATTATCGCACTAAAGCATGACTTCTTTTCTTAAAAATAAAGTTAAATAAGATGAAATGGGTTGAATATCAAAGTTCCAGTAAACTAAACTAATCGAATAACACTAAAAGAGAAGCAGCTGTATGACATCTTAAGACAATTGCAGAAATTTCAGTACTGTGACGAGGATCAAAGATCTTTTACAAAAAATTGAATTAATCAAATCTTTTTCCGTCGAAACATGGAATGGCCGTCCTAACAAGTTTATTACTCGCGGCTCCAAGAAGTTGAAAGAAATTGTCTGAAAATTTTTTAATCCGGGGGTCTTAAATTTCATGAAATCCAACACATCTGCGATAACTTCCAGCAACTTCGATTAGAAAATGTGCATCGCATATCCGCGAACTGCGTTGGAGAAATAATTATACGCATACATATTATTATTGCATCTTGCCTCAGACCCTATTAAAGAACAATATCGATATTGTCTTCGAACGTTATAATTAACATTCCTCGCGTTGGCAAGCCTACCTGTCGAGATCTTGCATTTTATGTTAATGCCCCCGACTGAAAAAGCATGCATCATTGTGTTTTAATTAATATGCCGGCCGCCTTTATTTTATTGCGTTTTATAAATCCCTAATAAGAAGAGAAAAAAGCTGGAAGGCAGATGGTGCGTCCGTCCTTCGAGACCCCGTAAAAATTCCGCAGCAAAATGGAACAAATTTCGGATGAAACGTCATCAGGAACAAGTTTATAATCAGGGCATGAATGTGGTAGGACTTAAAAGTTGATTACTCGTCCATACTTCCAGCTGACATTCCCCAGATCGAAGAGACGCGAGTCGACAATAATAGAATAATAATAACAATGCAGCCGATATTTTACGCTAAGCCACCAGAAAATTCGTCATGCTATCTTCCGGTTTGTTACGTGCCGGGAGAGGAGCACCTCGAAATGGACGCGATTAATCAAAATATCAGTGGTAGGACGCCACCTACGGAGATAATAACGTCGGTTTCCCATTTCTTTCGATATTAATCATTTTTTCCGTGTGCATTCTATTACGTTTTAAATTAAATGCTGCCTAACGTAATTATATTTCCTTCTCCAAAGTCGCAGGGCCAGGGTATGGGTGTGTGTGTGATGTGTGACCGTAAGCGTGAATCGAATCGAAATGCACGTTAGTAGGTTCTGAATCGAGATAAAGGGATAATTTAACAGAATTTCGAAGTTGTATGGTGGCAATTTTGGGGTTACTGTGAGTTCTTCTGGTGACCATTTACATCAGCGAACCATTTTTGTATTTACAATGAGTTTAAACTTTCTATTTGTCACTTGGCAATATTTTGGAAAAAACTTGGTGCCCGCCATTAGCGAATAAATTTGAGGTTTCATGGCAAATTACCACACGCTCTGATTTTTGGAAGTCAGAAAGGTGATGCGGGATAAAACGCCTTACCGCTTTTTTAAATGCAGGTGATCGTGTATGATCGTTTTATCAGCCGAGGATTTAATCTTGAGCTGTTGCTCTATTACCGCATAAGTGGCTTTATTGTCCTCTTCAATTATTTGTTTAACAGCAGCAATGCTTTTGTCGCTAACAGACATAGGAGGATACTTTGCTCCTTTTTGATGCTGAACTTAATTCCTTTGGCGTTTAAATTCCTTATACCATCGGTAAATTGTAGGCAAGGAAGGTGCTTGTTCACTAAAAACTGAATCTGAACTTCCCTTCTACTCATAAGTGCTTAAACCTTGTTTGAAATCATAGTAAATTATGATTAGAAAGTACTCTCTGGTTAATTCCATTTTATTTTACTTTTAAGAAATAAGTACCTGAGTTATAACGAAAATGACTTCAACAACTACATCTCAAATGACAAATTAAAGGTTGCTGTAAATAAACATAGTGTGATTATTTTTCGCATTCTACCAGATTCTCCTATTCTCAATAAATTCAGCTTATCCCTCGTATAACCGAGATAAAACAGTATTTTAAAATGGGAATTTCAGCTTGATTAAATTCTCGTTGAGTTCATCCCGAAAGTGCCGCTTGCTGGTTTTCAGGACTATTTTAAATTTTGTAGCGACTAACGATAAAATTGCAGGCACATTCGTTACAATCTTAAAAAAATATATCCTACCAACGAGCAAACCGCTAAATGCTAATTTCACACGATAAAAGCCCATCCACCTCGACCGATCGCGCAATTTAAAAACTGAGAAACTTCCCTCGAAACTCATTTTCATCCTAATTGAACGTCGTTTATATCTTCCGTCAGAATTTCGGAAAAAGGAAAAAGAAGGAAAACGTTCTAAACAAGCCCCATAAATCCTCAACTTTTACATTGTCCGAAAGACGCCGGCGAACAAGGCAATATTACACATTACCGCGGGAATTAGCGGTATACGCATTCGCGAATAATTTATGTGTCTGCGACTTAAGCCATCAGCATCGGCGAGGTGGTGTTTAAAACTGAATTATGAGCGAACGTCTTCATAAATTCGCCTCTCGTTGCGGGATCGCGAACGAGCGACGTTTCGTGCTCTTCAAAGATTTTCGCTCGTTCATTAATTAGTCGCCTTCTGCTTCGAACGCGCGCTTGAAAATTAACATGTCCACGTCGAAGGGAGATTTTTCTCAGTCCCCGCTGCAGGTCGCAGAACATTTGTTACGAGTGAGCTCGGAATTTTTCAGGTTATGGTCGTGTGGGAGGATAAGTCAGCTTAGGCAATATGTATAGGTGTGTATGAGCGTATTTATTTATATATTAAAGGAATATGCTCGGCGTTGAGTAATTGCACACATTTAGCTGTCAGTTTCGCTCGAAATTAGCTTCAGTTAGTTTAATGATTTCTTCTGAACGAATGGCTGTGAACCTTACAGATTGTGTCGCCTTCCTTGTTTCAAACTTTTTACTGGAACATGGTGAGATTTGTATTTTGTGTCACGATAATAAGGGCCGTGCTGTGATCTGTAGGTTCTTAGCAAGAACCAATAGTATTGCTGAAGATCAAAGAAAACTTCGGATACATTCACTGCATTATGTGTATCTTGTAGCCGAAATTTGCAGCCTAAGCCTGCACTAGACGCAATAATCAATAGAACAAAAAGTTTCATTGAAACCTCGTAAGCAAATTCCAGAATTTTACAAAATGTGTCCAGGAATCCTGATACCACGACCAGCTGTTATAGAAAAGTGTGAACCGTGACCTGATGCAATTTAATATTATAGCAAGTATTTCAATAAAGTGAAAAGCGGAGCCTATGATCAAAACGTCTAAGTGAAAATATGGTTGAATGATAGCTTTGCTTCTTCCGGAAAAGGTAAACAAAGATTTATTCTAGTCCCTGCATTGTATCGTAGTCGTGCTGATTAAAGGTTCCCATTCTCACATTGCTCTACTAAACTTTTGGAAGGAGGGGAACGAACGAAATTTTGAGGATGACAAAAATATCCCGTAATTTAAGGACAAATGATTTGATAGGAAAGGTGAAATTTCAGGTGCAATCGTTTCAGATTTGTCCTTTATACTTGCTGAAGGATAATCATCACATATCATTCTAGGATGGTGCGCAGCAACCGATTGTGAGAACAAAGATAAGAGGTTCTTGCAGGACATTCTCCTTCATGCAGCTTTAGTGTATCACCATTATTTCTTACCAACGAACCAACGTTACCACGGACGGTTAAATATACGTATTTTGCTATTTTAACCAAAGCATTGGATGGGACCGGTTCAACGTCAGTTTCTGGTTGTAGCGCGTCTCGATGATAATCACTGGAAATATTTTGCGGTAGGAATCAAGTTACGAAACGTATAGTGCGTCCCGAAGACACACCCGAAGCTGTACTTACTAAAGCGACATCTTTCGCCGCTCATCCAAGGAGACCTACTACTAAAAGCTCCAAAGGCTAAGCTTTTGTTTCGGGCTTCCTTTTGGTTTTCAAGGTAATTTCTTTAACCCTCCGTGGTCACGTAGGGTCTATCAGATCCCACTTTTCACTTCGAGCGCAAATTTTTCATATTTCTCAATTTTAATTAAAAAGTATTAAAAATTGACGTGGTTACGATTTTTTAACTAGAAAATTATAACTTTTGCGACATTGCTTTTAATAATTTTTTTCATCATCTTGTCATTTGTTTTCTTGCAAATAAACTATTCGTCCTTAATCTTAATGCATTTTCGAGACAAACGATTTACAACACCAGACACGGTCATTTTGGACAGCCGCATTTCAGATTAATACGAAATATGAAGTCATTTAGATATCAGTCAATAAAAATTTATAATATGTTACCGAAGGTATGAAGGGGTATGCACAATTCCAGATTTCAATTCACCGTTCAGAAATTTTTAAACAATAATCCAGTTTACAAAATTCAGGACCTTGCTGAAGGACTTATATTTATATAATGTGTCTTTTTATAATGGTGGTTTTATTGATTTTATAAGTGGTGATAATCTTTATGTATTTGGCTATTATTGTCTTATACACATATATGTGTAGATATAGCACCATCCTATTTCTTTATATTTTTATTTGTATTTAAAATTATACTTAAACTTGACATGTGCACACATTGAGAATGTCTCCCATGTCTATCAATCTAAAATGTTTATAATACCTTCCAGAATTTTTACATCAATATGGGATGGAGAGCATTTTTGCAGTTGTTTATTCAAATGGATGGGATCCAATGGGCCCCGGTATAACCATCTAGATTCTATATTGAAGTATGACCACGGATGGTTGAAAATTTCTCTAGGATATTCTAACCAAAGCATTGGATGGGATCGGTTCAGGGTCAGTTTCTGGTTGTAGTCTGTCTCGATGATCATCACTAGAAATATTTTGCGATAAAAACCAGATCACAAAACGTAAGGTCCGCTCAGAAGGAATTCGAAGCTGTACTTACTAAACCGACATCTTTCCCCACTCATCCAAGAAGACTTATGTTGACTGCTCGTGCGGCTGTGAAAAGGGAAAAGTCCCAAAGATTAAGCTTTCGTTTCCCGCTTCCTCCTGGTTTGGGAAAACATCGTGTAGAAAGATGCACGTCCCAGTGTATGTTTCTTTTGTTTTTTTTTTTTTTTGAAAACAAAGTAACTGCTTCAAGAATTTATCTAGGAGATGTTAATCATAACACTGTAGCAGTTCCTGTACAGTTTCTTGAAGATTCTGAAGTGGCAAGTGCATCCAGAAACGACTCTAAACTTTAGTTACTAAATCGACACCTTTCCCCAAGTATACAAACAGGTCCGCTGCTCGTCCGCCTTTGAAGAAGAAAGTTCCCAAGACTAAGCTTTTGTTTCCAGTCACTTTCTGATTACGGGACGTGTGTAAGGAAGCACGTTGCAGTGTATGTTTTCTTTTGGGAGACAAGGTATTTCGTTTAAGAATCTTTCTAGGAGATTCCAATCGAAGCATTGAATCGAATCAGGTTCACTTTTTGGTTGCAGCATGTCTCCATGGTCATCACCATATTTTGCTTGTAGAGCCGAAGGAAATGATTTGTGTTGCCAAATATGTAGATCTTCATATTAGTTATAAACATACGTATAACTGGGGAATTCCTCTCAAAACTAAACGACATTGCAAAAAAGGACAAGTCAGTACTTGCTCACCAGCAGAATTTCGACTTGTCCTTCGACTTCTAATTAAAGCGGCACGACTTCAAGAATATCCCCCATCCCATCCGACGCGTACGCCTTCATAAATAAGAACAAACGAAAATTTCAATTTCAAATTCGCCTTAAACATTATACCTACCAAGCAACTTAGCGGCGTTCGTTATCGGCGAAATTTATCGGAAATCCGCGAGTCGATTAAGGACATATTTTAAGCGAACGTGATCTAAAATAAACAGTAATTACTGGAAAGCAGATAGTTTATATCCGAAGTTTATCAATGCGATTTAAATCATTGTGTTAGAGCCGTGTAGTCGTGATAACCATAAAGGCAGGTTCGGATTTAATTACCGTCACGTACCACGAACGGAGCGGGCGGAGAGACCGACCCCTCTTCCTCCGCCGTCCGGCCTGCTGCTGTCCGTTCCTTCCATTTCTTCGCAAAACGACCTTAACTTTAACGAACGACACAACGCCGCGCGACGGACAAGTTAAAACGGGCGTCGGTGGAAGGAAGTTTGCAGCAATTAATTGTTAATTGGTATCGAACGTCAGCGATCGATGTTGTTACCCTCCGATGATATTGGACGCTTGTACGTATTAACTATGTAGCGATCGCAATGGACCAAGTCGAGTTGCCTCTCGCTAATTGTCGGATGGGAATCAATTAAGAACGTTGCCTTATCGATGTTAATAATTAAATTACAAGTTACTATTGAACGAAATCCTTATCTCAATGCGAGGAGAAGGATAATGATCGCTAGTTGATCTATGGGAAAGTTTTGCCTTATTTACGTGAAGTTTTCCAATTTAGTTTGGACACCTGTATCTCGCAATTTATTTCTTGACTTGCACCTTCACCTACTTAACCAAAGTAAGAATTTCAAGAAAATTTCAAACAAGATGTTCCTTTGTTTGTGGGACAGGATTTCAACGTGTTAGACGCACAAGAAAACGTGGGCATAGTTTCCTGGTGGGTTCAACATGTAATCCTGTCCCTCAAATAAAAGGACATCTGGTCTGAAAATTTGCTGGCCTCTTTTTTCTTTCATAATTGCATCGATATTCGACGTCAATTCTGTTGTGTTGATTTTCAGTATTGACTGGAGATGCTCGTCTGTGAGGCTGGAGCGATTGGGCGATTTATCAATTTTCCATTAGTGAAAACTTTTGCTCACGTATCTACGCTTTTAATGTTGAGAAGGTTATCAAAATACTGTGAGTCAAAACACAATATATACCCTGGTCTATGAAAAGGGTGTCAAAAAATTATTTTCCACTTTTTCGCCGAGTCGGATAGACTTTGAGACGCTCTTTCACGTGGTGAAAACCAGGAAGTCATAATTTGTTGAAAACTTTTACGAAGAGTGAAGAAAAAGAAGAGTACAAACACGAAGAAAAACTGATTTCTTTTTCATCTGGAACAAGGAAAATACATCAATTTATAAGATAAAAACATTATTATATGCCAGAAAAACATATTTTACACAAAAAAACGCGCAAGGAAACATATCTACGTTTCATACTCCACATAGCCCTGATCCAGGTCATTGCGCCACTGGCACCAGGCTATCCCCATAGAACCAATAACGTACTCCCTTTTGTACCCAAAGTTCGGCTCAGTTCACGAGCCTTCAGTTTGTATTCACCCCAGCATACGCGCAAGGTTTAAAAATTCCAAAACCACTTTTTCAGTGTCATTCGTTTAGTAATCCGAAACTAGCAACTTACGCGATTAACTCTAAAAATATTCCGAGCAGAAACAAGACCCCAGGCACCTTTTCTCTGCGGAGAGAAAAGGGAGCAACTAACGAGAAACTAACGAAACGAGTTGTTTACCCTTAACAGCTGTTTTCCCGAAAACTTATTCTCGCACGTAAGCCCCCTTTTCGTAGACCAGGTCACACATATAAAATAAATAAAATTACCCTTACCACACTTTTCTGAAAAATCCAGATACGTATTTCGCCAACTAAGTCGCCCTCCTCACTCTCCCAGTGTCAACAGTGTTTTGGTGTGGTTAACGCGTTCATTGTTTGATGTTCATTGTCCAGTATTTTGGTGTTGTACAGTATTGGTTTTGTGGTGTTCGTCTTGGGCATTAGCCGGATTCGCTGGTGATGCTGGATTGCCCAGTTTTCCACTGAGAATGGCAACTTAGTTGCCGAAATACGTATCCGGATATACAATAAGTCAATCTCGTTAAATTTGTCTTTTAAGGCAGAATCGCACTGGAGATTTATCAGCTCCATTTGGTTCGTCACATCAAACGTGAAGAGCTTCTGAAAAAATTGGAAAATCGTATGTATTTAGCTCACGAAAATCCGAGACACAGCCATCGAATTCCGATCCAATATCAACCAAAATATCTGAATACACTGCCAGTTTTTCTTTGCTACACGTATCACTTAAACGGAGATTAGGAAAGCGGTCAAGTTTCTGTTCACGGAATTGGGTTCCCTATAATTTCGATTTCATTTCAAAAGCTTGAACATGGTTGTACATTTGTGTGACAATTAAACGATAGACTTGCAATTTCGCATTCGACATGTTTAGGTGTTCTGTTGCGTCAATCAGAAAGATATAATCAAAACAACAGTCTTCATCACAATCGAGATATTTACCCTTTTCGTCCATGAAACTTTGAATGTGGTCGCGCAAATTCCAAAGGACCGCCTTAAAACTTCACCGCGGCTGAGTCAACGAACTTCAGTATAGTACGGTAAGTCAGAATGTTTGTCTTCAACATCGTTCAAAAACTGTGAAAATTATTTGTTATTTAGACCACCGCTTCTTGTAAAGTTAGCAGTTTTAATGACTGTTTTCATAATTTACGAGTAGTGTAATTATTTTCTAAGATTTTTTGCTATGTATTTATTATAAACCTTCACTCCCGGTTTACTTAGAGCCATTCCTGATTCTATTGCTAAATTATCTGACTGTCTAATAACAACATGGGGTTTGATATTGTATTTAAAACCTATAGTAAGGAGATTTTTAAGTTATTAATATTAATGTTTTATTATTAAATATTTTCGAAATTCACCAAGTCTTTTCAATTTTTATAAATTATTCGATTTTGGAGTTTCAACAAGTGATTCCCGCATCAATTAATTATTAGCTACAGTAATTGTTTTGCAATTGCCAAGATATATACCGGACAGAGAATTAAATGAACTTTCCACCGTACAAGGGTCAAATTTTAAGCCACCTGGAGGAAGTGTACAGAGACATAAGACATCTAATTACTCTCCATGCCCCGCGCGAGAAAAAGTCTTCTCAACGATCCCAACCGCGATCGACGCGCGTTGTAAAATAAATTCCGATTCGCCCCTTCTCTTAATTAATTTAATTGAAGAATAAGACACGGAACGAGAGAGAGAGAAGTCCCCGAATAAGTCGAGAACCGTTTATATTCGTCGTTCCTGTTAAAAGAAAAACGGTTCTACGTTACACTAATCGCTATTTAAAGCACCGACTTCTTTAGAATATATACTCATTTCAATCCGCGGTCACGTAAACGCTAGATAATTCTACCGATCGTATACCGGCAATAGTTGGTGAATAAAGTGAATGCTCCGAGATCCATTTATATGCATTGCCTCTCGACTCCAACTTTTAATGCCTCTAACGAGACACTCCGAAAAGGAAAAGTGCTGCGCAAGTTGAAGTAAGCGTATGTACACATAGGTTGGTAGGTATTTGAATAAAGTAAAAGAGATTTCCGTTGAATATCTCGTAGAATTGAAGCACTTTTATGCAGACACATACATATTAGATGAATGGAGTTTTCAACAATATTTTATCCATACATTATTCTAACAATGCAACAGGTACCAAATCATTAAATTAGATATAATAATTAAACTTTATTTATATTTTTATTGTAATGCTGTATTGGCAATGTCTATGTTGTTTCAATCTAGGACAATAAAATTATTATTATTATTATTAGAAATTGGCGATCGACGTTAGGCGCCTAAAGTATCTAATACAGATTTGGATCATAAACAATTTGGAATATTTCCAAAATTTGTATTGCAACAGGTATGTTCACCTTTACAGTTTTTCAACAAAATCATGTCATCTCCTTAGACGATCTTCAAATCAACGTTTACCGATTATTGGTTGATTTTGGGCGTCTATAGTATTTGGTGAAGATCTATTTCTTAAAAATATTGTAATATTTTCAAAATTTGTAAGAACGAATATATTGCAACAGATATGTTAACGAATACCAAAAATTTACATTTATGCTTTTTCCACAAAATCAAGTCCTACAACAAAAATTTAAAGAGGTACATATTTTGTTTAAATATCTTCTTAGAAAATCTTCAGATTGATACATACAAATTATTGGTTGACTTTCGAGTAAAGATTTATTTCGTAAACAACTAGGAATATTTCCAAAATTTGTAAGAACGATATATTGCAACAAATACCTCCACAAAGACAAATATTTCTGATTATTGATGCCTGTCTGGAATCCCTAGCAGAATAATGTTTTTCTTTATGATCCCCAACACCTGCATCGCCCCGAAGGAGCAGACATCTCAGCACTTCGCGTCATATCAGCTACAGGAAGCTGATATTAGGCCTAACGTTGAGACGTCTCTACCACATTTATTCTTATTATTTTTGATGTGATTTTGAAAAACTGGATCTTTAGTATGAGCAAACAAAATGGCAAGGAATATAAAGAATATGTGGTAAAAGTTCTTCGGAGTGTTACCGCCAAATTACCAATGGAAAAGTATTTTAATGAATATCGAATTAAAACAAATCCCTTTTTCGTACAAATTGAATTTCAAGCTCCTCGAGGTCCGAGAAATGCCAAAAGAAAGATTTTACAAGGCATAGGAGACAAACGTAAAGATTCTGCAACTTTCTTGACCTACAATGAACTAAAAGGACTTGTCAAAGCGTGTGATTAGCAAACGCCAGTAGATTTATAGGAAAAAGATCTTTTTCCTACTGTCTAATGAACTTGCTTGTAAAGGCTGTGAAGGCGCAAGGGTAGAAATCACATTCTTTAAGGAGGGAACCAACAACATCAGTGATAAAAGAAGTAGAATCTAATATGACCACATCTTTTCGAAAACCACGCTAGGAGGTAGCCGAAAACTAGCCGATACAAAATGGCTTCTAAAGCATAATTCAGATACCAACTTTTGCCTAATCAGACTGTTTCTAAAACTCCAAGATAAAAGAGGAAAAGCCATCAGCAGCCGACTATTTTTGACTGCAATTGGAATTTATTTCCATAACCCTAATGGGATTTGTCGGATGATTATCGTTAAAACTAAACCGTTTGTTATGTTTCCTTCATCTTCTTAGGGACCGTTTGTTGTTTTAGGTTTTCAACTTTTTCCCTAAAAAGAACTTACGTACCATTCAACGTTTTAACTGACCAAGTTTGATAGTCTTAGGAAGGTTGCAAATCGATAATTATAATGTTCTTCACCAAACCTGCTAACCTGTTTTGATAACTTTCGCAAAGTTCGTGGTAATCTCAGATTAATTTCTTAAAGCCAACTATATTCTTGAAATAAAAATATCCTCTTTCATCGACGTCAATTATTTCTGAGCTTTTTGCGTATATTTCACTGATTGGCATACAAATTTAGTGCGTTAGCGTCGATTGTAAGTTGAAATTTTATGTACACTCATGAAAACTCTAAATGTCCACCTCTTGAGTGCATACGCTCCGATTGTCACAATCTGAACGCCCGTCCCAAAAATAATTGTTTAAAATAGAAAAGTTTATTATTTAATTTAGTGTTATAAGAAGAGTTTGTGACAAGTTAAAAAGAAAACGATAAATAAAATAATGTAGTACTAAATGAATATGTTTCTTCTTATTAATGCCTCTGATTTGTTCTTTTTCTAAGGTTTATGAATAAGGAAATATAGTTAGAGTTACGATTTCATTGGAGAATCACCGGAAATTGGTTCAAGCACGCTCCCGCGGGGTAAATGAGATATCATCTTAAACGAAAAGAAACAAGCAGTAATATTAGGCTTTAACGCCACAGAGAAAATCGCAAATCACTCACTTAGGGCCATCGCCGTAAAAAGTCGAGTCGAGCGGAGTCTCAGAACAAAATCTAATAAAAATCGTAGGCCATTCTAACGTGCAGTTAATATCCAGCTACTTGCAAGTGGACGAAGACCATCATCAAGGAATAATTGAAAAAATGGGAGAACATTGAACGGAATTTGGGCCTCAACAGAATATGCTTCCTCCTCTGGCGAGCAAGAGCGTTTCTGTGGCAATTTCGTCCCAAAATCAAAACGTTGTTTACAATTATCATAACTGCAGATTTTACTATTCAATAACTAAATATAAGTTTAAATATAAGTCGTCATTTTTAAGAACTCGTGGTATTGCCCACGAATATTTCTTTGGGAGAGTTTAAATAATCATTTCGCTGATGGTAAAATCAAAATTTCTGGTATTGCACTGATGATTCGGGTATTCATGCCAACTTCCTTACACCGCACGCTGGAAAAAGAACACCAATAACAACAATAATATCATTGGATTGTTTGAAGAATAATGATAGTTAAACCAATAAAAGGCATTGTTGATCTATGAATGACTGGCATTTAGAACGGCGAGAAAGACGTGCGATACGAGGGCGCGGTTGCCCCGGATGAAGAAAAAATCTTCACTTCGGAAGGAGGTAATCTATTACAATTAAACTTAATTACAGTAGTCGCGGTTTATCAGATACGGACACTGTTTAATAGGTCGTTATACCACCTGCATTACTGATACATTTGAAATGAAGTCAGCGTTGCCAGCGCGTCCATAACTCAGCGCTATCAGCGTCGCATCTTGTTTACACGGGCTACGGCTCATCAGGGATGCCAACACATTACTATTCCAATATTCGACGTGTTACCAATCGATTCTCGATGTTTACGATACAGAACAGCCTTTAGGGGAAATTATATCTATAAATTTGGATCGCTACGACACGGACGGAACGGTCCGAAGTGGGTGTGCGTAGCATGTGTAAAGATTTAATTAAAGATACTGCAGCCCGGGATTTCTAAGAAACTCCCGTCCACTTCGTCTCTTATCGATCGGATCTACGTACGCGCCTAATCTGGATCTACGTATCTCGAAGGGTATTTAGGGACTACACAAACTTTAGATAGTAAAAGTTTTTTCTTTCCTTTTCTCCATTCGTCGACTCCTTTTTTCGTCATAAAACGGTTGAATTCTTTAATTAAATCGTCAGTTAAGAAGAAATTTGAATACACGTACATATCTCTGGAAGGGTTCTTAAGGATTTACGCTGACTTGAGGTCATAAACGTCGTTCGTTTCTTCTTCGTAAAACGGTCGAAACGTTTAATTAACATTTTAGGAAAAGAAATAAAATGGAAGGGGGCGGTATGGTGGGTAGTACGTTGAGAGAATACTTTCTGGGAAAACTCATTTCGAGCACTTTCAGAAAAGTAGTTGAAAGTCAAAGAAATAAACATAAGTAAGCATCATATTTATTGATTAGCAAGTTGTTATTATATACATACATACACTTTTATACATATGTTCTTATTTCTAACTTAACAGTCTAAACTAATATGCGTATAAGTTAATGTTTCCAATTTATTGATTGTAGTGCCCTTTTTAATTACTTTCGGTAATAAATTGTATAGTTATAATCGAAATGGCGTCGATTACAGGATAGAAACTTCAACCACGTGTCAGTATCTAATACCAAGGCTTCGTTCCCCACAATCTTCAGCTTCTTCAGGAGCACGAAAACGAAGGATTCCGGCATTGGCCAAGAAGCAAAGTGAATACAATAACAATAGATCAAGATCAAGGATCATAAGATGAATAAGATGAAGAATATGAGGAGGCGCCAGTCATTGTGGACAATCAGACAACAAAAAATACCAAATAATCATAGAATTAGACTGTATCATCTATATCTACACAAATTCCACATCCATCCACTTTCCCTTTGGTCGACCTCTTCTCCTTTCCTCACCTACTTCCTCTTCTAGTGCCTTTTTGATCCATCTTAATTTAGGCATGTAGATTATGTGACCTAACCTTCTGACTTTTTAAGGTCTCAATTTGTCTGCAGTTATTGGTCTATCGCACACTTCCATAAGTTTTCCTTCGTCACTCCCCTTCGTCCGTTTTAATCCCACTATACAAATTTTCCTCAAAACTTTCTTTTCCCATTCTTCTCGTCTGAAGGCGATCCTTCGTCAATTTTCGCATTCTGTCTTGTCGCCTTCCTTGAATATTTGGGAAAATATCTACGCAAACCCATTGTTTTGGCACTACCTTTTTCCCCGCATCCTGAGTTTAAGATTACAGAATTTTTTATTGAATTCCTCACCTACAAGTTTCGGAGTTTCTGCTGGGATTCCATTATTTCGTCTATTTTCGTGATTTCTATGTCCCTTTATTACTTCGATTACTTCTAGCTGAGTTGGTTTTCCCCTATTCTTGGTCTGTTGTTCATATTCAGCTGCGACCATCTTTTCAATTAATCCGTGTATCTCCGAGAAAAGCTCCTTTTTACTTCGATAATTAATTGCCTTGTGATTCGTTGTTTTACTGGTTCTCTTACTTCTTGGTAAAAGATTCTTAGTTCATTGGTTTTATTTTGTTTTCCTATTACTTTCATTTCTCTCTCCCTCGTTTTTGCCTGCAGATTTGTTTCGCTTCTTCTCTTTTCTCATTGTATATGTTGACTATTTCTTCTGTTCTATTCTTGCGTTTTCCTATTGTTATCCGTTTTCTTGCTGTATTACAAAATTCTAAATCTGTCGAATATTCCAGTAATTACTAAGGCAAAAGATAGAAATAGTTCTGTTCCAAATCTGTACGAAGGAAACAAAAAACGTAAAAACGATATTTTTGTAGATATCCTGGGCTTTTCGTTTTAACTGACATGGCGTTTGGATGAACTGTATCACGCGAATTATAATCGATGACAAGTTTGTCCTTTTGTCTAGTCAATTATTTCATCCAGAAACACACCCAAATTATATCAGGAACTGCACAGGAACGAAATGATGAATATGGACGGAGCTAATAGTGATGACGAACGAAATGAAACAGAAGCAATAGTTGGATTTGTTCTTACCTCAAATTGTGGAATAAGTTTTAGCTAGCTACTTTCATTATTCTTGGGTAACAAACCGGAAATTAGTTTCACAAGATATGTACTTGAGAGAGTTACAATTACAAAGAAGTTGATGAACTCGTGTTACACCTAGTTGTGGAATTCCTTTATTAATTGCAGAGATGCTATACCGTACTGAACAGTCCACATAAGGACGAAACCAGTCTACGGTTACAGTCTGCGATTAACGAAGCGCAATTCCCTCCGTGATAATGACCGGCATATGCAATGTAAGCTGCATTGCAGCCATGTCACAGCTTCTTGTGAAAGTTGCCTAACAAATAAACTTTAGTGTAGGTCATTTATTGGAGAGTTATGTGGACGTACTACTTTTCTATCCTTCATTATTCTCCTATGGTTCGTGGCAGCACTGATGCATTTTTGCTTTTAACCCAGTTTGCACCTATTGCATAGATTACGGAATCAAAATCGAGGAACAAATAAATCGATATATCACCAAGTCTCAGTACTCTTTGCGTTCATATAGGACATAAACCGTTAAAACAGCTACGAGATACTTACAATTAGACAAGAACGAACAACCTCGAAGCTAATTCTCACACGGATTTGTAAATATCTCGGATACCGACGTCGTCGTCGTCGTCAGAGAGCGCCGTAGTGCAACGTTTTCAGTTAGAAATCGACCGATTAATCACCACCGGGTTAATTAGCACGTCAGTTCGGTTCACTGTTATTGATAAGTCAGACAGGTAAACGATTCTGGCAGGATTCGAGAGGAGCCGATGAAGCGTAGAAACCAATTTGTCACGAACGTTTTACTCTTTTATACCTTGCGTCGTCGTCGGTCGTCGCGCTCTCCGAAGCCGTTCTCTTAGAACTTCCTCCCGTTCGACTTCGACCACGACGAGAGCAAGCGCATCTTGTGCTAAATTAGTTTCGACGTCAAAAGGAAATGTTTAATTTCGTTCAGGTTCGAGCGAGTTAACTGCTAATCTAACGGCGTATAAAACGTGGATTTCGACGAAGATCGAATCCGGTAGGTAGGTAGGATGGTGCACGTATGTGTGTGTGTTTGTGTGCATCGGAGTCTTAGATAAATTAGGAAGAAACGAATTTGTTCAGTCGGATGAGGTTGATGGTGTAGGAATCTATTTGTGTACCTGCGAACAATCGAGGAAAAGTTTCGTGTAATTGACGTTTTGGGGATTAGAGTTACTGTTTCAGGATTTCGAAGCGAGGTGCAGAAGAACTGAAAAATCTTAACTAGCGTCGGAGAAAATTACAGAAACTGCTGTTAAGAAACCAATAGATTTCTGTTTGAACTTGAAAGGGAATATAAGGTGTAATAATTGATAGAAAATTCTGCACAGATTATGCAAACCGTTGTACCATAAGGGGCTTCTTAAAAAATGTTATAATAATGTAATAAATACCGTTAAAATTAAAAAAAAGTTTATTAATGAAGAGGTTGGTTATGGAATATAATTTCATTCAAATGGCTGCCTCGCCCATCTTGGCAGTAGCACATTACGTCAACTCAATTTTGGAGTACATTTTCGATGGTTTGGTGCCTCTTTTCCTTGATTGTACTAAAGTGCCTAAAACATGCAATAGTTTTATAAAGTTTTATGGTCGTATATTGACAAACGATGATTTTAAGCCAGATGGCTCAATGTTCCACCCAAACATAAATCACAATTACAATGATTTCTTGGTTTATGTAATTATCTTGGTCGTTTCATAAAAAGTTTAAGCATAGAATCAGAACAATTGAGAAAATTATCTTTGAACGAAACAGAGAGCACTTGGTCTGAATCTGAGAATAGAGTTTGGAAGGAGAAACGATAAATACTATGATCTAAGTCAGCCCCGTACATTGAAATGAGGATCGCATTCAAAACGCTTACTTGTGGTTGTTTATTAAAACAATGAAATTGTGGATATGGCTTCGAGAGCTTTCACAAAGTCAGAGCAAAAGAAAATATTAAAAGAACCATGATAGAGAAGAAGTTTCCATAATTTTCGATTGTACCCATTCCGATGAACGTAGTTGGTAACTGTTGACCACTATTCATATTTTTTTGAAATTAATTTCTTGAGCGATATGACACCTTGATTAGTGACTAGTACAATGATTAAACCGCTTTTACCTGCTTATTTTTTAATTTGTTGCGTTTGTTCTTGTTGATTTGAATTTATCGCCTTTTTTGTAATTGTTTTTTTGGTTTATGTACCTCTTTCCAAACATTTCAATTTACATAAGGTAAAGGAATTGCGATCTCAG
This sequence comes from Chrysina gloriosa, assembly GCA_038088585.1. NCBI lineage: Eukaryota > Metazoa > Arthropoda > Insecta > Coleoptera > Scarabaeidae > Chrysina > Chrysina gloriosa. The sequence goes on along the minus strand of CM076094.1, from coordinate 5,325,760 downwards.
AGATTAAAATGAAGTGCTGTGTAAGTGATGTGCAAATCTGTCTAATATAATGCACTATTTATCGCATCCAGAGTAAAATATGTCTTCATGTAGGAAATGGCTAGGAAAGATTCAAATTCAACAAATAAATATTCTACCTCCAATGAGTGTATACAAAACATATACAATTTGTAATAAGCATTTCTTTAAATGAACATGATAGTATGAACAATCACTTGCACAAATTGATCCCCAACATATTTCCCAGACTCTTCTTATCAGGATGTATTACAAGTACGTATGTGTACATATTAAATACTGGAATTAATTTGGTAAAAGATTCCATTTCTTTAAGATGAAAGTACTTTCAAGCGGATTAATGTGGGTAGAATGAAGAATCTAACACCCAGAGGAAAGAAAATATAGGCGGAAAGCTTACATTTCTTGAAGTCTTCTCTCTTGTACATTTCTTGAAGTCTTCTCTCTTGTACATTTCTTGAAGTCTTCTCTAGAAGAAGAAGGCCAAAGAGGAAGACTTACATATAAAACTAGACTGCAATTCTTCTAAGAGAGCAGCTTCCTCAACGTTTTTTAAACGTCAAGGTAAAACAAATCCAAATGTTATGCAGCTCTTTTAAAGCGAGTTAGAAAATTTGACGAAAAAGTCCAGAGGACGACGATTTGCTTTTGAAGATTAGTTAGCATTTGCTATAAATAGAAAAAGTGGTAAAAAATACAATTTGATCTCAGAAATATTTGTCCCACCAACTATAAGAATTTTAATGACTTTGCTGAACAGGATGGATCTACCTCAAGATATTATATAAACAACTCTGTTTAAACAGAACAATATTTTTCCAATGATGAAAACGTTTTCAAAACGCTCTAAAATACATTCTGTTAATTATATTGAACTATTTATTTACCTATGAATGGCAAATTTTGAAAAACAAAACCTGAGAAATGGAGTCTGAGAAACAGGCTCTCCGTTTTCATTTACCCAAGTAATTCAACGAAATGTGCAGTACGTTTAAAGTAGTGGTAGTACATAGTTAATAACATGCACTTTTATTTCCTTCTTTAAAAGAATTTATTTTTGGAAAACGTGACATTTACATAAATTATCTGCAACAATTGCCACACCGACTTTGGAAACCGAATAATAATAATTTCAACCACTAACCCGAGGGTCTTTTTGCCTTATTTCTTTAAAGACTGGTGGCCAAAATATATCTCTTGACTTTTTCACAATCGGTTTGTAAGATTAAAGTTTTAACTAGAAGCACTATCAGTTTCATCTTTACCAATTTTCCTAAATAGCTTTATGTTATGTAAAACTGCTTTGACTAGAACTAAAACGGTTTAAATGGATATATTTAGAATAAATTTAAAGTCATCCCTGGATCCACCAGGAACTGACTGACGATATGTTTCGTTCCCGGCACGAGTTGTCTTCTTACTGGCCATTGTTTTTTTTTTTACATTATGACATTATCTACCTCTGCTGTCCCACTCACACAAGTACAGCAAAATTTGGTGCATCCTACTTAAAGACCAAGTACGAGGGCAATGACTTTCAAATATCCGCAAAGATGCAAAGGTGCCAGTCATAACTTTCATAACGAAATTTCCGCAAGAGGCGAAAAGCACAGGCTAACCCGTAACATTGGAAAATGTAATTGCAGGAAACTGCTGCCTGATCTGACGACGAATTCAAAATCAGCATCGAAAATTGCACAAGAAACAATATTCGACGTCTTAGAAACAAAAAAATGCTATCTAGAGCGTGCAAAAACATACGACCTACAGGAAACATTTAATCCGTTTCCCCCAAATCTATGAAGTTTTCAATTCAACGTTGTTCGTCACGAAACTCGTCCTCATCCTCGTCACGTGTCGACGACAACGAGAACAAAATAACCATTCCACCGACGCTCTCATTTAGCCGTAACCGTTACATGTTAAGTAGTGCTAAATTAATGGAATTTATTCGACAAATTAAAGGAGAACCCTTTAAGCACTCAGACAGTAGAGGATGGCGGAAAATCGATGGGCGGCGGCGGCGGGAACGACGAGAGGAGCGAAATACCGCGGCTACCGGCGCGGCGGCGGCCGCCTCACGTCGCATTAGCATGTAGGTCACGCACTTTTCACACCGTTCTGTTTCGGAATAAATTCTCGGGATTGTAAAAGTCCAATTAGGCGAGCGAGGGCGGCATAATTGAACCGCGCGGCGCGCGTTAGCCGGATGATAAGAAGCTCCTTAATCGGTTTTCGGGGATGGGGCGAGCGACCGAAACGGGGGAACAGGTTCCGGATTACCGGTTCTGCGGACGAATTTTGATTGTGTGTAATTAGGGGCGGCTTTAATGATGGAAAATCGGCGGGTAGAGATTACGTTTGGCTTACGCATAATTGGTTTCGGATGTAGTAACTAAAATGGCTCGGTCATCGATTATTGTGAAACGATTACAGATTTTTTATGAAGGTACCAATGATCTATCAGATGTTAGAAAATCGGAAGACCTCGTTGTCAATTCGTTCCCACCCGTTACTCAAAGAACTTTCCCCAAACCGCTGAATATTACGACCGACAGTGTTATACATGGGTAAACTTCTGAACAAACAATGATTTGATTGAATCCGATGACATGTGTTTTGCTAGCAACGAGGCCAGCATCTTCAAATCGTACCCTTCCCGAATTTCGGTTTGAAAATTCCAGCCTCGTTGCTACTGAAACATGTGTAATCGGATTTAATCAAACAATGCGCAATGGTGTGGTGAGAAGCTTGCCAAGGTGATATAATGCCAGCAATATTACATCGCAGTACCTCTGGTAAGTGCAAGAAATATTCAGCAATTGGGGGAAAGTTGTTTCAATAAAGAATTGGAACGAATTAACAACGAGGTTTCCCAACTTTCTAGTATCTGATACAGCGTTAGTGTAAAAACTTTGTTATCGTTTCATACTAATCGAGGACCGAATTCTTAGCTTATTATCAATATTATGTATGTGAGAAGTACATGGCATTTCAAATGAAGATTATTTTTTACAACATGCCGCGCACAAGGCAGAAAGTTTGGCGAAGAAAACTAGAGTTGTATTCGACGGCTGGGCATCCACGTCTACAGGAATTTCACTGTATTCCTGGTTACTTCTTCAACCTTCCCTGATACTACCCATCCTAAACGTCTTTTCTGTAGAATTTGTTGATGGTTACTGTTCTTAAACTGACCAATTCAGAGCAATTCAAAGAAAATTTCCGCTCCTATGAGCATGTCAATGCTTGTCGGCTCATTAAAATTCGGATCTGGTGATTGGATGTGTGATGGTATTTTTAATTGTGTTCGTGGGATGCCCACTAAAGGTAAATTGTCATCATCTTAAAGTGACCTTGTGATTTTTGACTATAGAATATATTGAGTTTTGTGTGCTCAGTAATTGTCATAAGATTATTTCCAAATTCTGAGACTGTAGACTTGGCCCTCTGAGGAATTAGTCCTAATTGCTGACAAGCATCTTTGGTAATGAAATTGAACTGTGAAGCCGAATCGAGGAGAACCCTTAAATCTCTCCTGTTACCCTGTCCAACAGTAACCATTACTATTAGTGCTGAAGACAATACTACTACGTATATTTTGTGTGAGATCGTTTGAACTATCTGTGAGTTTTGTTGAATGACATAATACTGTTGATGTTCTCGTATGTGTTGTGTATAAATCCCGTTTTTCAGTTGATTGAGTTGGTGCTTGTTTTGATTGTTTCCCTTGTGGAGCGAAATTTCTAATTTCTATGTGCAGTGGACTGTTGTGTTTCTTGAAGCAAGTTTTGCATCCTCCAAAGGTACATTCAGGTGAAATGTGTCTCGTTTTTAAACAATTGTAGCATCAGCGGTTGCTCTTGATATAGGCCAACCTCTGATGCGGTGCCATACTTAAAAACTTTGTACGCGCAAATAATTGGTGTGGTTATCGACATAAAACACATTCTTCTTTAGTACTATTTGCTGTTTTAGTAGGTGAGTACTTGTGATGATGTGAGTATGAAATGTAGACGTACGTAATTTATCCATTTATGTAGATTTCATATTAACTGGCTTATTTGTAATCTAGAAATGTCAATAAATCTTCTAATTTTGGTAATATTTTTCTGTTTCCGTTTTCTAAATCCTACTGGCGTTTAAATTTCGTATCTAGTTGTTGTTCTACCTAGAATATAATCGCTTAATCTGGTCTGGTAACTTCAATGAGTTTAATCCACTTATATATTGCTTTATAACCCATACAAAGCCGTTTCAAATTTTGTTTTGAATTGAATGATATCGAAAGTAAAGAATTCAAGTGTGGGTCGTCAATTGTTTTTTATCATCTGTTTCCATAATAAGTTTGCGTGTATTTTCAATCGTAGTTTTGAGGGGTTGCACATGAAAAGCTGCATCACCATATAATGCAATTTTTAGATAGTGGAACTTCTGAATAACTGGTATTATGGGATTTCCGTGTATCGTTGAATCAAAGCTATCGATAAAACTGTGCCGATCTGTATAATTCCCTTCAAATATAGGTAACCTAATTTTCTGGTAACTTGATTTGAACGTTCATGTTTGAGTTTGAGGTTCTGCTTGAACAATTTCGAAATTCACGTGACAATGCCGAATTATTTCATTTAAATTTGTTTTTCGAACTTTCGACAGTTGCTCTAACACGTAAATGTGTATTTTCAAATAGTTCTCTATCGTTTGTGCATTCTTCGTGATGCAATTTATCTAATGCTGATTGATTTGTACCATATTTTGTCCAAAATGTGTGTATCTAGGCGTTAGTTGTTCTATATTATCTGTTTCTGTGTTGAATTCTTGTAAGGGAGCCCTTAGCTGACTTCCATAATTGAATGAATCTATCAATTTGCTCATTCTTTTCGATATGACCGGAAAGGATGTAATGTGTAAAAGCAAAGGATTAATGCTAACCTACCTTGCTTGGTTGAAAGTAGCTGACTAATATTGTTGAATGGATGTTTTCCGTGAAGCGTCCTTAATACCAATGTCTTCGCATCTTCGCCGTATGCGATGCTTTCTTTACCCTATTCACTGGGTGATGTTTTCTTGCATAAATTGTTTACTTAGACTCAATTTTGTTGCAGATGTTTTTACTACACTGATTAATATCGAGTTCGAATGGACCACAAAACTGTGGTCCAAACTGAATTGTGCACTGATTTTGTAATGGACTGTATTTTTCTTATAATAAATAAAAACCAAAACGCACAGCTAAAAGAAACAACAAACTAACGGTAAATATCACTGTGTGTGTATACGTGTCTATTAACCTCTTTTTAAAGTATATTGTTTTGTTTTTGGGTTTCCTATGGAAGTGCGCAGTTCCAAACTGTACAACATGCAAATACATTATTAAGCGGGAAATATTCAAAATACGCGTATAAGTCTTAACAAGTATTATTATTACCATTAATTATACGTCCTTGTGGTGGAATAAAGACGTTAGTAATAATAATAGATAATTATATAAAAAGCCCAACAAAAATCCCCATGCATTTCTTTTCCTTTCTTGCTTAATAATCTCTTCTAGATTGATTCGAATCACCACTACGTGACACTACCATCGATAAAACAGCCGCCTCGTTTCTAAAAACCGAAATCCACGCAACTTTATTGAAATGTCCGGCAATTTCCTGTACATTAACAACGATCTAGCGCTGCCATATCGTCCGATTTCTAGAAATAAGGCGCATAACTTACACAAACTAATGAGCGGTTATTTGAAAAGCGAAGCCCTAAAAACCTCCTGACATCGCATTAAATGACTCAGAAAATTACATCTCAAGCATTTCCTTTATCGTCCGTCCGAGAGATGATATTTAAATTGATATCGACCCGACGGGTATGACGCGTCGGTACTATAGATTCGCCTCGCGCAACAAAGAGTTAATTAATGAGAGTCATTACTTTTAATGGCGATAGGTACCGAAGAGAACGAGGGAGTCAGGAAAAGGTCGCGAAATGACCAGGGCTTGTGCGGTTCCCCGATTACTCAGCGGTCCTCGCTAAAAGAAAAAATATAGACGAAACGTACGGTTTGTAGATTTGGGGCACAGTCCATCCTCCGCCGTTTAGAAGCAATAATCGTAAAGTTCGATAAAAAATGCCGGAGAGAATTTTCCGAGAAATATCTGGCATTTCAAGGTTCATATGTTCGCATGGTAAAGCGTATCGAATTGTAAATAGATGTAGTTAGATAAATTTCAAATTCATACGTAAGCGTCTGGAGGTCGAGTTGTTTATTATTATCGGTGATATTGTGGCTTCGTAGAAAGAATGTTGGTTTGGAAAGCACACAAAGAGCTTACGTGTATTCCCCGGGTTGGTACGAGCTAATTCCAATTCACGTTCACAACGAATATTTTATTAACAACACGCCTCTCGTCCTGGAAGTTGCTTTAACCGCCATCTGCACGAAAAGGGTTTTAATTTGATGTGTAATAAGTCATACTTCTCACCATTTCGGTTTTCTTCGAACTCCCCCCTCCTAGAAATTCAGGAAAAATGTTTGAAATTAGACGAAACTTGGTGCATATACGTTTTCGAAGGCGTAGAGTGCGATTTCGACGTCGAAATCGACGGGATTTGCTTCGTCTGGATCTTGGAACATACAGAGGCGCTTCGTCCAGAACTATGTTTCACGTTTTCATCGAATATTTTCTGAACAATACGCCTATTGTCCTGGAAGTGGCTTTAACCGCGATCTGCACGAAAGGAGCTTTAATTTGATGTGTAATAAGTCATACTTCCTACCATTTCGATGTTCGTCAAAATCTTCAAGGGGTACCCTTTTGCAAATTCAGGAAAAACTGAAGATGTTCTGAATTAGACGAAACTTGGTGCATATACGTTTTCGAAAGCGTAGAGTGCGATTTCGACGTCGAAATCGACGGGATTTGCTTCGTCTGGATCTTGGAACATACAGAGGCGCTTCGTCTAGAACTATGTTTCACGTTTTCATCGAATATTTTCTGAACAACACGCCTATTGTCCTGGAAGTGGCTTTAACCGCGATCTGCACGAAAGGAGCTTTAATTTGATGTGTAATAAGTCATACTTCCTACCATTTCGATGTTCGTCAAAATCTTCAAGGGGTACCCCTTTGCAAATTCAGGAAAAACTGAAGATGTTCTGAATTAGACGAAACGTGGTGTATAAACGGTTTCGAAGGCGTAAAGTGCGATTCTGACGTCGAAATCGATGGGATTTGTTTCGTTTGGATCTTGGAGCGTGCAGTACAGTTCTCATCGAATATTTTCTTAACGACAAAAGCTGAGACAAGATGTAAACTGTTTTACATATTTTTAAAGATGGCGTAAATATTTTTGAAATCAGAAAAAATATATGGAAACAATCTCCCACCCGTTTCCTATAGGGAAAATATACATAAAATACATATATATATAATATATATATAATATATTTAACTTCTTTTTTGATATATCCTATACTATTTGAGTATTTGCATTGTGTTTGTTTGCGAGCAGAAGTTTCGTCCGCCGCTCCAGTAACATTAGAAGCACATCGCTTCTATAATATGGGAAATCATTTTTGAATTCAGACGATTTCTCGAATTTCAATTTCTTCTGTTGTATTCTCAGTTAGAACGTAAGTTGAGTCTTTCCTTGGTCTTCTTCTAGCCCCTTATGAAACAGACAGTAGAACAGAAAACGGAAAAGCGCCTAAAGCAAGAGGGACCAAAGTATGTCCATACAATTTGTGTTAATAAATAATGGAATCTACAACATTGTATGTCCTTAAAGTGTTGATAAATTTCAAATGCTGCATATTCCTGAATCTATTGTCTTCTAAATTCCGAAAAATGGAGATCTAAGCATCGAAAAGTTAACACCAAATAACCAATGAAGATTTCTTAGATGGAATGCTTTTGTCCCCGTTGTTGATGTTGATGGATTGTAGATTCTCTTTAGAACTATATTAACCCTTCCAAGTGGACTAAAAGAAGACTACTCTATCTCCCTCTAACTGTTACTTCTTTCTTATAATATACACATATTTATGGAAAGAATCCCCTTGTCCCCTTATTATAGAGAACATATTTTGGCCATCTTTAAGAACATTTTCGATATCTCTTACAGTTTCTGAGTTATGCAGGCAAAGCGTGGGATAGTGTTTAGGTTATATATTCTGCTAGTATGAGATTGGACGGCTAAGAAAGTTATCATTGTTTTCATACCGGATTGGTCCATAGACCCTCAAAGTTTCATTTAAGTCGGTGTGACAAACTTACCAGTGCTCCCTCCTCTGTGTTGCCAATTTCTAACCACGAAAAAATGAAATATGCCCCTTTTTGGAGCAATTATTTAGTGTAATGGAAATGTAAGCTCTAAAATTTGCTTATATGTACTTTGTTGAGGAAATTATCAGGCGGTCGAATGGAAATGGAATGAAAGGAAATCAAAGATTTGGCAGCTTGAATATATACCAGAATATATAAAAGTGAAATAAGACCAACAGTAACATATGCGCCAGATGCGTGGATACTGAACAAAACGGAAGAAGATATTCTAAGCAGATGGAAAAGAAAAATACTGATAAAAGAGGGCTGGAAAGGAAGGAAAAACGACGAACTGAAAAAACTGTACACGAAACCAAGTGTAATAAGACACATAAGGATGCAAAGACTTAGATAGTTAGGCCAGATAGAGAGAATATGAAATGAACGGATGCTAGAGCTGGTAACGAAGAGGAAATCAATTTGGACAAAAAGAAGAGGGAAGCCCAGAAAAAGTTGCAATGAAATTGTAGACGAGAACCTGAGAAAGATGGGAATTGCGGACTGGAAACCAAAAGCAAGAGAGAGAAAATATTGGGAACAAACAGTGCACCAGAGAGTGAATAAAAGTGTAAGCGGAAAACGCGTCCTAGACCTTTGGGGCCTATTGAGCGATTTGATTAACCTCTTTATCCCTACGAATCTAGTAAAGACCGTCTACAAGTCATCTTACCAATTTTTTCGAAAGCCAGATCATGTGATATTGGAGACTTCAATATACAAAACTTCAATGGTAAAATTTCGGCGAAATTCTAGAATGTCACAAACGCAATCAGATCTGATTTTGTAAACTTCAGTTCATAACTAGAACGTTATAGTGCAACTTCTTCCGATCTTCTAAAAATTTCGCTTTGTTCAGGAATTTCTTCTATCCAATATATGCTCCATCGGCACCTATTTACCCTTTTAGGCCGCTTCCATACGAAGCAGCGGCTAATATTTTGTGAATATGACCTTTAGTTATGTAATAGGCGACTCCAATGAAAACTTTGCCAATTTAAAATGCTACCAGCAACTTCCAACGCAACCATTTATAAATTTCGTAACATATTATCCTACTACAACCTCCTTATAATATTTTTTGCAATTTATTTACCCTTCTCCGACTTCTCGAAATAGAAATGTAGGTTTATATTTTGTGGATTGTGTGCTTCATTTGATATTTACTCAATATGGAGATTTCAGATTCTTATTAGAATCTCCAGATGCGATCCGCTACAAGTTTCTTAAGAGCTTGCTGCATTTGGTAATTTCATTCACCCGATATAGGTCAGCGTCTATAGCTTTGGAGGACTTTCTGAGACGTTTTTGCCCTTTTCGGCGTCTTCCAAATTAAATAAGATTTGATATTTTGTCTCGCTCTTTGATATTTATCGGATATGCGAATTTTGAAATGTCTTACCCTCCAGTCCAATTTGTTGCAATTTTTAAAAAACCGTCTATTTCTTCCTTGCTCAATATACGCCAGGAACATTTTGCATTTTTGTATATCTCCCGCGGTGTCTCCCACAGGAACGAACTAACTTACTTGGATCCGCCGTTACTTATTGGATTGGATTCGACCAATATCCACCAATTTCTTCAAGATTTTTCTGTCATTTAATGATTTTGTTAGGTCGATGTCATGTTTCGAAATAGAATGCGCCGGGTGGAACTATGGTGTAATTTTGTTTGGGGCCTGCTTCATTGGATGCCGTTCTTCGCGTATTTGACATTCTTTCGATATGAACATGTTGCAAATATCATATTTATACCAACTACAACTGCTTTGATATAAATTTCGTCAAATCATCCTGCCTGAAATGAAACGTTGGCCATCCTAGCATCGACACAGGACATTACGTCTTTTCCTTAAAATAGCTCTGTTTCTTAAAATCCAAACTCCTTCACTCTGCTTCGTTTTGACATTGCCGTAGCTATCTACAGAGACGTTCAGTTCCTATACTATTCTGCAATCTTAGTTTAAGAGAAGTTTAGAACCTCGACTCCCCAGTAAATAAAAACGAATTTTTCCAACTAGTACTTTTCCAGTTCCTCTCCGGAATATCGATGTTGAAACTGCATCAATTATATATCTCGTAATTCCAACAGAAACGACATCCCATACAACTCATACGTGTTCGACTAAATAAACTATCCAAAACCATCCTATCCGGATAAAACGTTCGGTTACGAATTATTCAACGACCTAGCGACATACGTAACGATCTCCGCACTCCCGTCTGCTATATCGCCTAATCGATATTATCGCAGTTAATAATAAAAATTCGGCGAGAACGCCGTATATTAAGCGAAACTTTACGACGGAGTCATAAAACCGGACGTACACTTTCGTCGTTAAACGTCCGAGCATGTGAGCCCGGAAGGAGATTAATTTGCTATTAGTAGTAGTTCGCCGACAAAGTATTTTTATGGCGCTTCGGGAATCGCTTAGCGATAATTTATTTGCGCTTTTTCGCGCGGTTCCATCGAACGGAACGAGGCGAACCGTTAAAGTTAGATATCGCGCAAATCGTTAGATTTAAGTCGAGGCCCCGTAATGGCTGCTGTTAGTTTGAAGCGTCGATAGGTCCGATTTGGAAGTCGTTATCAAATTCCGAAAGATTCTTTCGAAGCAGCTGAAGCGATTAGAGACGGTAACGCGAGCAAGATTAGTTACATTAAGATGAAATTACATCTTATCGAAAACCGCAAATCTAGACTAACTCATGCCCCGAAGCAAAGATATGACTGACATTCACTGTTCCTGAATACTACCCACATTCCCCCTAGTTCTCGTCCAAAATCGTAATCGGAAACATGAAATCGGAGACTGAAAGAAAATTTCGAGATATATCCTCCCAGATTTCTTGTTTCAATAAAAGTCAAAGTCAATTCAACTACATGTACTTTTCCTATGACATAACAACGTGAGTCGACGAAAGCTCCATAAGTCTCCTGCTTCGGCATAAGCGATCCTAAAAGATCTTGGCACGATCATTGTCGCACTCGAGAGCTGCTTGGATGGAAATCCCTGTGTCCTTTCTGCCCGAAGATGATTACCTTGTCGTCGATATATGTAACTTGGAATGCCGGATTTGGATGTGATATGCAGAAGAGTGATGTCTCATTTTGGGCGAAGTCACTTTCTTAAGGGATTTCCATATAAAATTTGAAGATTTCATCCTTCAACGCCCAATCAAAATTTTATTTCCGTGTGATTCTTCGAAAATAAATTTTGATTTTGGTTCCGTAACATTCTTAACTAAAATCAAAATTTATTCCCAAAGAATCACACGACAATAAAATTTTGATTGGTCATTGGGGGATGAAACGATCAAATTTCGATGAAAATCTCTAAAAGTGACTTCGCCAAGATGAGAGATGATTCGTCTGCCTACCACACCAAAATATGGCTCTTCAAATTGCATATGTCGACGAGAAAGTAGTCACCCTCGGGCAGAAAGCAGACAGAAATTTCCGTACCAAGATCCTTTTAAGATCGCTTAGCCGAAGCAGGAATTTCTAAATATGCACATTTGCAATCTTAAAAAATCCAGTATTTTTGGATAAGTAATGGTAGGTTTTGGACATTTCACCGACAACTGCTTGTACCAGAACTCTCCTGAGACTATTTGACAGAAGAAGAAGTGCAGGATATGCTGCTTTCGTGTCGTAAAATATGTATTTTCAGTTACCTACATGCTCAAATTTAATTTTTCTTGGCCATTGAAATATGAGCCAGAAATTTTCTTTCGAAGAAATGTAGGGTTTCAATGAGCGTCCCATCAAAACTCCCCCAGTATCGTCTGATCAAACTAAATAGCTGCAAATAACTGGAGATCATCGAAATTTCCATACCTGACAGGAATTTCAATTTTCCTCTAGCGCTGAGATTTCTTCCTCATTCTTACAAAATGTTATAACAGGGCAGAGTGTTTACTTCTAAGCACCGATCACAGTTTCCAAGTTGCTTTAAGGCAGCTTGATAGGCCAGCAGTATCCAAATTCACAGTTCCTATACCATATTTGACAAAACATTTCATGGACCATGAGCCATCAGTTTTCCTCAGTCACTGAATTTCCCAATTGTCTGCTTACACATACATTATTTCTAAGTAAAATTAGGTTCTAGCTATTATCGCCGTGATAAGATTCTCGTCAACGCTGTCGACAGAAGAAATGGTGGGAAATAAGCAGGCATCATCAAAATGTTGGGGTCAGGTTTTGGTCAAAATATTGGAATTTCTGATATCCTACTGATAAAGGGTTTGCTATGGTCACCTTTTATCAAATTCATCTTAGGTGAGTTTTATAGAATAGGTGATTGGGAATTAGCCAAAGACGAGGATATTCTCGTTACCAATATCGAATGTGATCGAAATTTCGGACTTTTCCAAACGTTGATAAGCAGTCTCGTGCTCTGAATTTTTGCAAGTTATTCTGAATTTATTGTAAACCACACGCGCATATATCTCCTAAAGGAAAATAGTATAAGTAATAGCCAGCTTGAGGCAGTTTCGTCGATTTTTATTGATTTTTCTTCTTCCTCCGGCTTAAAATTCAAAACGAGTTTAGGTTTCTTTCTGCGAGTTGCTTTCATTTAGATCTTCTACTACATTTCTTACTACATTTCTTGTATAATCTTTGATGCATATCGTTTTCAAATCCCTCTTGACTTTATCTCCTTTTGATATCAGCTCCCTTTTCTTACCTTGCAAAATGTAGAGAGCTGAAACGTGGTTGCAACTATTCCGTATTCTTCTACGAAAAAACTGCAAGGAATGGTGAAGATTGAATTAATCTGGTTAGAAATGGTCTCTATCGACTTTGAAACTGGCATGACGCTCGAAGCCTGAGCTAATTCACATGATCCCTATTGTACTGCAGTGTCGTTCTGAGAAGGGTCTCAAGACGATATCATCCTGATACATCTGGCTCTTGTCCGCGCTTTATTTACCTTTACACGATGCTCACCTCCCCTTCTGGATCTTCATCAGGCGCCTTCTCCCCAACTCTTATGTTTGGCGATTAACCTCATGGCCAATCTCTTGATTGCCTTTCCAGGGCGTCTTGTCTCTCTCCCTCCCTCCAAATCGTGCATCATCCGCCCTTTTGCCTTGGGCGACAGTGATAATGAATCTCTCCGGCACGAAAAGGGACGTTCTTCGTTGCCAGGGGTTTGGCTGCTACCGACTACACATCTTGCCAGGTGATAGTGACCCAAACTAACTGCCAGGTAATTGACCATTGGGGTACAAAGAATTTTGGTGTTGGCCATAAATGATGTGACCTATTTTCTCGCGATTTACTTCTCGGCGATCTCTTTGGTGACCTTTCCTGATGAGTTCTAAGGATATGCCTTATCCATTTTATTTTTTAACCGCTATTGTACTAATGTAAATCTTTTTCAACTATTTTCTTTTTTGTTATAATAATAGGAATGCGATGGCAATAGCCTTTGGGCTTCTAACCTAAATCTGCTGGGGTCTATTAATCTAAGTATCTTTCTTCAGCCATTTTTACTTTTGTTATGATGGTGGGGGTGCAATGCCAGCGGTCTTTCGAGTCCCAAACTAAATCTGCTGATGTCCATTAATAACTATCCTTCGGCAGCGATCTTTGTTTCTCCAGAGTCGATGTATTTTCCCAAGGTTTTCCTTTCAAATGTGTCCCGTCTAATTTAAACGGCGGTAAACATCCGAAAATATTAACTCTCCGTAGGTGGTAATACCTTTATCGTATCGATTTCGACATTGCGTTCGCACACCCAAACTCCCAGGAACGAGCGAAATAGAAAAAGTTATAACGGTACCTCGGAGAGACATAAAACGACACGGCTAGAAGTTACACGCGCTCGCATTCACACACAAAAATTCATATATCCATAACCCAATCGCAATAAGTCTCGACCCGTAGGTGGTACATAATGAAAGAAATAGAATGGTACTTTTGTTTCTGACCCTGTCAAAACATAAAACAGTTGTCAATAGTGGAAGCCGCGCCGGGGTGCCGTAACGCGTGCCAGAAAGTTCCTAGATTTATAACGGAGCCCAACGTCGAAGGTCCGAGCATCACGCTGGCATTTACTTTATGAAGCGACACATACACACACACGCAGATAAAGGAACAAAAGGAGAGCGCATAGGACTCGCTCGATGTCGTTAGGAAAGGCTTTTGTTTTAGGAACGAGGACGATCGTTCCCTTTCGCCTATTCCTTTTGTGTGTGTGACCAGAGGTTATTAAAAATGAAACTGAAATTATGTATTCATAAAAAGAATCGACATTAAAACGGTAGGTATGTAGGTAGGTAGGAGCGTTGCATAATACCCGCTGCTTCGTTTATCTAGATGCAAATGAAGCGGTGGCGTGATAGGACGAAATACAATGGGAAGAAAATAAATTTTTATCAACGCACGTTACATTATCATAACGTTCTGTGTTTCGTATGTATCCTATTGTACGCCGAGGAGAATGTTTCGTTTCGAAGATAATTAATTTTTGTAATTCTAGTAAAAGCTGCCATTCGCTCGGTAGAGGTCTCCCGACGCGGAGAAATTTAAATCGAACCTGTTCTACGTCGATATACTACGTCGTGTACTTCGTTGATTGCTATGAAATTTCGCCGTTCCTATTCCAGCAGCGCTCTTTTATTTCTTTTCTGCTTCATTTTCGATTCTTAGGGGCGATTCCTGTAACTGTCCACGAAACGATTGAAGTACTGAATAAATCAGAAAATTTCAAAACCGAGCGATTACGACAACATTGGAAAGACGACGGTGTACCAAGAAATGAATCTTCTAATTGTATGACCTATTACAAGCTCTTTCTGACTTATAGTATGTGTCTTCTATATTATGATGAATCCGTGCTAGTTCAGGCCTCCAGACCAATCCTGCAATCTGTTGGTTGAATTCGATGCGAGCAAAGATATTAATGCAAGGAAGAATCTGGATGACTCTCTACAAAATGACTTTATTAGGCGTATTATTGGGCAACATGCGGAGTAACTGTGCAATCATAAATTACAGATGTCAATAACTATAATGAAGGAAATGATGTTTTACTAATCGCGGACTGTAACCGTATGCAACTATAATTTCGTTCTTATTAGGACTTGACAGTATGGTATAGTCAAACTGCGATTAACTGTAAACTAAGCTAGAAGATTGAAAGTGTTTAACTTGGTCACAGTTGGAATCTAAATCGATCTGGTGATCTGTCCCATTCCATTATTAACCCTACAATGGTATTGTCTTTTCCCATAATATCGCCATTTGTGTCATGGGCAAAGGTGAGACTACCGCGGGGTTACGCGGCACATTACGGCTAACAGTTGAACAAGAAATTGAGTACAGAGCGACTGTGATAAACGCTGACATCATGCTGTGGTAATGGAAGGTAATGATGGGTATGCTGTCTGCATGTTCTTTATACCATTCTGTAGCAATGCAGCGATGGGCCCCTCGACATTTTTGAAGAGACTTTGACAACGCCGAAAACAAAGCCTGGAAAACCAAAAAAAAACAAAGAGCGTGTAAGTAAGAGTTGCTATCAAAAGAAGGCCCCGTCGCTTAACGCCCCGTCATGGAACCACAATTGGAATTTTCAACAGAACGATTACATGGATTTTACGACCTACACCATCATCCTAACAAAATCCAAATTCTTCAGGTTCTTAAAAGAACAGATTATGTTATAGATGGGCAACCTCCGGCCCGCGGGCCACATGCGGCCTCGAGTAAGATTTGTCCGGCCCGCTACTGAATTCTTTTGTTGCATATTAGCACGGCCCGTCTAAACTTAATTCATAATGAATCATAAGGATACCACAAAAATGTATATTTTTCACAATTACTCGCAGCATAAAACTTCTACAAAAGAAGGTTGCCCATGCCTGGATTATGTGAATCGAAGACGACTCCTTAAAGAAATTTTGTTTATCATCTAATCAATCAAGACTAAGACACTGTAGGTAACTTATGGATGACGGGAACCTATTCTATTTCTCCATCCAATCTACGAAAGTTACTATGCGGTGCGGTGAGATACGCACACATATCGGGAAACTTTTTCTCAACAACTTGCACAGTCGGAAGTAAACGAGGGGGCATTTTTTCAACAAGACGGAAAGATCTCCCACACAGCCGGAGTAAAACTGAATACTGGTAATGGTTTACTTCCAAATCTCGAAATGGTGATACCACAAGACCTCTCCATTCATCGGACTCCACGCGACAGCTTCTTGTTGGTTCAGGTAAAGAGTAAATTATGTCAGACTAATCCACCACAAACAATTGAGGCCATGAAAGAACGAATCCGACAAGAGGTGGTTCAAATCTCAATCCAATTTCAAGTCACAGCTTAAAGAATGTGGACGCCTAAGCGGACATCGTCTTACCAGAGGCATTTTCAAAAGTTAGTTACTTCTACTTAGTTTTCGTTAATGCTTTTTTATGAAGTTTAGGGCCGGTGAAACAAAATTTCAAAAAAAAAAATTATTGTAGTTCTTTTACCACCTTCTCAAAATCACTCGTTCATCTACTGTACCTTGTATAAGCTTACTTTAAAAAATGTTGGGATATGTCAAATCCGAGTACTAAATTATAGAAAGGTACACCGACGAAATTACGAAACGATGGAAATTGCCCGACGATTTAATTCTGCGGTCTCCTAGATTTGCGCGATACCCCTATCGGGTTAAACAATAGTTTTGTTGATGTACTACAGCCAGGCGAACAATGCTATTAATCTCCCTTACGACTTCCTACAGATTCTTGAGGAGGAAACTAACTCTAGTGTATGAGTAGCGCCCTAGTAGTTCAGGATACCGAAGTAGCTTCTTCCTTAAATCTACTCTACGTTCTCGATCTCAATATTTTAGAAATAATACACTAAGGCAGTTCTTCTTGCTCACATTGAAGACCCCAATCTATGTGGAAATTTTGGTATTACTTTTTTAATTAGTAGGATTCCGTTCATGGCAACCAGAAGAAGAATTGTTCTCCACCTTCTTCCACTTTCTAAGGATGTATCGCGAGGAGTCTTCGGGGCTTCCAGAGCACTTGCTTGAGTTTATGAGTAGACTTTTGTAGTCGAGGGTTTCCAATCGAACTCTTGTCTAAAATCAGTTTCATGTTCTCGATCTCATTCACAGAGAGCTTGAGAGGTAATTAAAAAGAGTTGAATATAATCGCAGTTGCGCTCTGGAACCATGTGGTGACCAGACCTATTTCTCTATTTGACAGTTTTCTTTAGATTTTACCACAAAACTTTGACAAATTCTAAAGTAAATTGTCTGTTCCATCGATAGCTTTCTATTTGTTGAAGACGACAGATCAGTCTGTTATCCAGAATCAGTTCCAAGCTCCCGATGTCTGCGATGAAATTATAATTCCACCAAAGACTGCAGAGATAGTCGGAAGACTAAGGGAGTTCAGATTATTCACAGCTAAGTCTAAGCTCATCTGGTTTTCAGCTCCGTTTCTGTACTAAACACAACTATACTTATGTCTAACAACCACAAAAGCAGTATTCTAGATTTATTTGGATTTTCTACTGATTTTTGTATAAATACCACGTATGTTTCTGCTCTCTTAGTTTGGAGGATATTAACTTAGTTTCTTCTCTCTCCAAGGGCTAAGAACTAACTATTCATAAAGGAAGATCTAGGCTCATACACATTATTGTTTTTCTTCAATCCAAATTTACTTCGACGGCAACTGTAAACTTCCAGTTTTTATTTCTAAACTTCCAAACGTCTGTAGCAACAGAGCGATCTAAATTTTCTTTAATAAAATTCACGTAGCTTTGGCGCCTCATTAATATTTCCGCCGATAACACCGACTTTCGTTCTAATCGCAGCGGTAACGATGCCCGTTTTGCATTCTCGAAACTGCCAAGTTTATACAAAACGTGCCCGTAGCCTAGCAAAGTCTGTTAGGAAGTCAATAAAATAATAGCCGTCGTCGTCGATTTATCACGACGATGTCGACTGCGCTCGGAGTCCCCGATAATTGGTTTAATACATCGTCTGCGTCGTGCGACGCTCCCGCACCGAAGCGAGAATCGCCTCCTCTGAAATTGCAAAAACACGTTGCCGTTGAGACGACGAAACGAACGATGAAGTATATCGTTAACTATTCACCATCGTTGGCAACGATACCTGCGTTATAGGGGTAGCTAAAAATCTTTTAGCTTTGGAATTGGAGCAAATCGTTAGTGAGGGACGTTCGAGAAGATGAGTCACTCGAGGAGAGAGCTTTTGATGACTTTACGCGGTAATGATTTGTTTCTTTTTCCTTTTTTAAATGCTTGTGGTTGTGATACGAGTTATTCATGCGAATCATAAAACGATCCTGATCGGAGTTTAATCGGGAGCGGTCGAAAGATGTAAGAACGGGTCGAGTGTGTATATTCCGATATCCTGCGAATAACTCTGAATTTGAAAATTTTGGCTCATATTAGTCACGCTAGTTATGACTGTACTACCGTGACTTGTCGAGTTTCTACTCGCTAAAAATAAAATCGTTCGGCTTCTCTCTTGCGCGTAGCCCTCCGTTCGATTGTTCGCTGTCTTATCAATTAAAATCTCCTACATTGACGTGGGAAAACCGGACGTACAAGAATAGTCCCGACGGAGTCCGAGAAAGGTCTGTAACTACTAAACATCGTCGCCAGTCCGCCAGTCCAAGAAACATCTAACAGTTCTATGCAACGCAATTTTGTTAATATTGGCAATGGTAACAAATAAGACGGCACAATGGAACCAAAGACTTTGCCGACTTGAATTGGTGCCAGATAGACTATAGTCGACTAGTCATAGAGCTCATGCAAATAACAGTGAATGGTTTTCAAAAGGGGGCCCGCTCCACATCTGTACTTGTCGACTTGAATACAACCTCAGAGTGCGTGTTACACCCCATTTTTGAAAAAATGGAAAGGAAAACACCAGAACGAAATCAACGAAATGAAATTCGCCATAATTGGCTTTGACACTATCGGGACCATAAACACCATTCACAAGGCATTTTCGCCTATATCAAAGCAAAGTTATAATATATACCAAAGATCCTTAACTTGCACTCTTTGACCCACAACTGGAACTACCAACCAAAAACCTGTCACCTTTTTCTTTAGTACGGAATATCACTTTTCCTACGAGCACAAATCCGAATTTGTTTGATCAACGCTTTGCGAGATATATATCGCTAAAGTCATCTATTGAGAAAATTACAGGTTTCTTTTTCCCCAACCATTTATTTTAGCGACAATATACCTAAGCGTGCGAACCAGCGGTGTGCTGCAAATAAATAATGGCTCCAAGTCATAGAGAAATACCTGTGAATGGTATAAAAATTTCTGGGAGTCTGAGTGGATTCTAAACCGATGTTGGAATGTTCATGGCAATTCGTTGACTGAACACTCGGTCCGAATATTCACTGTGAAACTTGACTAGTCATATGTTACCACATACTTTGAAGATTATTTCCTTTTGCCAATTTTCATTCCATGCTATCATATGCTATTTTATCTTAGGTTCATGCGGCGCGCAGACAATGCTTGTTTGCTTTACAAAGGAGAGTTGTGCATGTTGTGACACACCTTTGAGGAAGAGAGAGCGCTCTCGATATTTATGCTGGAGTATCTCCTCTATATTAAAGATCACTTCGAGAAATTTGCTACAAATTTACGGTACCACGAGTAGACCTAACTTTTCCTCGCTTCAGTATTGAGTCTGGTGTACTTTTTCCTGCAACGGGCAACATTCTTACTATTAAACTGTTTTTGGAGTGAAACTTTATCCTGTTTGGATAAAGACAGAATTACAATCGAGATGAGTGACGGCAAAAGAGAGAATGAGGGAGGTAAATCTGATCTCGTAACTGGTATTGCCATTGGTCGGAGCGTAAGAGGAAGGTGTATAGTCGAACTACTACTTGGAGCCGTTTCGTTTGGTTTGGTTGTATTGACCGTCTTGTGGTTATTTGCTTAATATTCCTTTGAATTTTTGTTGGTCTTTTTCTTTTTTAAATTATGAACTGCCGAATACATACGAAGTTTTACTCCGGGCGTGTGTTGCATAACATATCCAAATTCTTTTCATAAGCCAAATGAGAGACGGCGAAAGGGAGAGTGCGGGATGAAAGTTGACCTTGTAGCTGTTGTTGGCATTGGTCGGAGCGTAAGAGGAAAGTCTATAGTCGAACTACTCAAAACTTGTTCTTGCTCTTGCTCAATTTGATTGTACTGACCGTATATTATGGTCATTTGTTTAATATCCGTTGGTTGTTTATTTTTAATTTATGAAGTTCTGAACACATTCAAAGTTTCACTTTAGCGGTCTGCTATAACACACCCCAAATTTCTTTTCATACCGTTAAGTGTCCAGATGATGGAGGTATCAAATTATAATAAACCTTGTCATTTCGCCTAAACATCCAACAGCGAAGTATTTGGGAAAATCAAACATCAAAGCATTCACTTGCATATTTCGACGATAGAATTTGACGGATCCTACTCAGTTAATACGACTCCATTCCAGTAGTGATGCTTCATGATACCCGGCTTAAATATTTGCATTTCATTCAATTAGTTTGTCGATAAAAACCGCCGATTGATCGCGACAGGGGGCGCCTCGATTCGATTCGATCCGTTCGATAATCTGCAAAATCGCAGACCTGATCGAATTTATCCAAAGTTCCGACCGAATGCATTTCGCGTTGCGCGTTTATTTATTTCCGGTCCGCTAATGAAGCTATGTCAATGTTTGGCTTATGGCTTAAACGTATATATCCGATTTGTGCGTTTTAATTACATCGTTACGCGATATTAGCGGCCGCATTTGGATATTAACTATGGCGATCGAAGTTCTCCGGGAAAAATATCGAGTGGTTAGTTATACGCGGATTGAATATGCATTGGCGTACAATAGACTAGAGGTGGAAGTTTCTAAATAAAAATAAAATTTCCTTCGCATTCTGGAGATTTGAGACTGATTCTTGGCGGGTACCGAAACGTCCAATGCACACGTGAACGTTACCATCATTATTTGAGCAGTTATGCCCCTTTAATCGTGGGTAAATTCCCGAAAAAATCTGCATTGCGTCAAAACTGAAATTCGCTGGTTTACTGTGGGCGCGGCGTTACGCCGCTGGAACTAATTTGGAGTTTAATTTTAAAACGCGGTCACCTGGCCCATAAATCGCAATTAAAATCGCCGGTATTATATAATAAATTGTTTAATAAACAGTTCCGCGACGCGTCGCCTAGGCGCGCTTCGCGCGCCATTATCGTTGCCGTTGGCCGAACGAAATTAAATTACGCATTAAATTGGTTGCATCGCCGAACTACATACAAACACAATCATTCAATGAAAGCAACATTAGTCTTCATAAAACGATTTCGTTTGCTTAATTTGCGTGGTACCCTGTTTGCTTCTAAGAGACAATCGTCGAGAGCATACGTTTACATGTGAACGTCTATGCCAGATTGGAACTTCGCCGTATAAAAATACAAGATCTCTTCATCAACGTTCATCCTTCTCGACAACTTATGCATCAAAGTAGAATAGAAGAAAGCTCGAACAAAATTGAATGAAGTTTGTAAGAGAGAATATGTTCGTACTATCACAAGAAAGTCGCCAAAGTCTTAGCGCCAAAGTTTCTTCTGTAAAATGTTTAGAATCCCTGAATACCAAGTACAATGTCTAAGATTGTTTCTGTATCTTGCCGGTACATTCTGTGCTCTAGGTTTTTAGACTTCCACTATGATGACTCCTCATTGTAGCATGCCCCATCATGAAGATTGTCCACCTTCCTTAGCTTGAACTTACTTCGGAGTAGTTGTTGTGCAGATAGTTTCCTGAATTGACCTGTCGATGAACAGCTTGCCATACCTTCGTATTATAGAGCTGCCGGAGGATCAGTGGCAAAATCTGGACGAATTCCCTTGTCCTGTAGATTATTCCACAGTCCTTCTAAAACTGCTCTTTCGACTTGGTGCAAAAATCTTATACTGCCGAGGACTGTGGTTGAACAAAGAGTTTTTATCCTAGACCTGCTGTAAATCCATGAGGCGCCTTCAAAATTCTGGCATGAACTAGGAAAGAGATATTCTTTCTAGAAAAACTATTTTATTGCTTTTCAAAATATTGGCCTTTAAGATTTATACCCCTTTGCACGCGGTCAAGCCATTTCTTGAAATCTTCTTTCCACTCCGAAGTTGGTATATCAAAAACATGGTTTCTGAAAGATTTGGCAGCCCTTGAGTTGATGACAATTGGGTGTACTGTCCACGCATTTTTTACTTGACATTGGGAACGAAAAGGAATTTCATCAGAACTACGTAGTATCGCTCTCCACATAAAAGTTCCTTTTTCCCACTATCACATACCCCGTACACCCCATATCTCTCACGTCGCCCAAGGCACATTAAAGGAGACATCCTCGATATACACCTTACGATTAGCCGTAACCGTCCATAAATACGTAGTATATAGTACGTATACTACCGTCGTCGTATTACTAATTCAATTACGCAGACCTATCGATGTACGCGACGAGATAACCGCGGCATGGGCCCCCCTTTTATTAAACTCGACTCGCAGGTTGATTTCGCCCGCCGGCGTGATGGGCACATCCGGCCCGAGTAGATATCCTAACCCTTACGACGTACGTGACTGGATTTCGAAATTAGGCCTTCTAATTTACAGTATATCAAGGCGGTAACCCTTCGCCGCATTAGCCGGCTGAAGCTCGATATTATTGGGGAGCTTGTTGGGCTGGAAACCGGTAAAAATTCGCTAGGTGTTTATCACAATATACGGGAAGTTCTAGTGTGTGGTAATCGATGGATTTCGATGGTTGTTAGTAAAAAGGAGATTGAAGGAATGTAATACGAAGGTACTTAGTGTTAGCATTGCTGACAATATATCATATTGGCGAACTCCTCAACTTAAGAAAAAGAGTGCAACTTGAAAACTTCATGCAAATTCACTCGTAAAGGTTATCGACATCACAACTGAAGAAAGGTTATCCAGGCTACATTAGATATTTATACGTTTGGCTATGAACCTGCCGGCCTTCTCCAGAACCTGTAGCAAATCTATGTACCTACTAAGATGAATTGTAGGGAATTCTCAAAATTACGACTCAAAGAATGTAACTAAGCTTCAGAATATATTGATGTTGTTCGTCACTGGTTTCCGTAAATACATCAGAAAGTAAAAATTCCTGCAAATAAAGTTGTTGTAAATACTGAAACGCAAAGAACACACGCTTTGCAAACTTTTCATGGTCTCCACCAGCGGTGATAGGTGGTGACGGTTTGGCAGGAAGATTAGGTTCCATGTCTACCCAAAGTAATCCTGTCAATGTGATCGTCCTTTCAAACTGCCATCACTGGGTGTCACTGGTTTCCACCTTCTCCAAAAATTCCCGAACGAAACAAGAAAATCTCGCGCAAATGGACCCAAATGGTTACGAAAGCTGAGGGAAAAAACCTCAAATCGTACCTTTCATCAGGAATCTTGGGCAGACTAGTCAAATGAAGAAATAAAATTGTATCAATGAATTGCAAGAGCTTAGAGCGTATATTGCGTTAGGTCGCTGACGTTCGGTGCTCCCTATAATACTGGCTAAACCAGGGAGCACAAATGCAAAACTTGTAAACAGTATATTGTTAGCATCGGAACCCGAGGATGAGAATTTGGGCTTCATTAGGTTCTGACGCATTTGGTTATAAACAGTGCGCAGCTATGACCTTCATCTTATCTTGTTCACTCAGGAACCCCAGGCGCTCCAAAAAGTGTTGATGTAGGTTGATATGGAACTCGCATAGTCTATGCTTCATTCCTGTCTTTCTAAATGCAGAAGAAAGATTAGAACGAATCATCTTCTTCTTGCTCTTGTTGTTCGTTTATAAATTGCCTTTTCCATTATATTAAGCCCAAGGAAGACATACTGGACTGCGGAATGTTTTGACGAAGGTAATGAGAAACGTCGCGCTTTATTCAAATATTGTTAAATTAAAAAGCACAAATTTGTGGGAGGTTGCTTCCTTTTATTCCTCCAGTTATACGCGTATTGCTTCTTTCCGCCATAGTATTAAACCCCAAGAAGGCCTTCCGAATCTTATGGTCAAAGTAGTCACTAAACTCACGTAGTCTGTGGTTCATTCAAGTTTTGTTAAAAAGCACAAATTCTTACAAATCCTCCTCTTCTTCTTCGCCTTGGATGCCTATAGCTTGCTTTCTCTATCGTACTAAACCCAAAGCAAGCACTTCGGACTTTCGTAAGTTTTGGTGAAAGTAGCCACGAAACTAACATAGTCTATGCTGCATTCGAACCTTGCTAAACTGAGAAGCACGAACTGGTGCGAGTATTCTCCTTCTTCGTCCTCTTGTTGTACGTCTACAGCCTGTTTTGTCCCCATCGTATCAAACCCAAAGGAGACATCCTGGACTTCTGAAAGTTGTGGTCATAATAATTACGAAATTGACCTGTTCTGTGCGTCTTTGAAATCTTGTTAACTTATCAGCGCAAATTCGTACTAATCTTCTTCGTCCTCTTGCTGCACGCCTACAGCTTCCTTTCCCATCGTGTTTAGCCGAAACACAGGCATTGTAGACTTCTGAAAGTTTCGGTCAAGATGGTCACGCGAATCACATACCTTATGTTTTATTCAAATACTTGTTAAATTAGGAGTAAGGAGCACAAATTTCTATGAACTCTTGTTTGACGCTTATACCTTGTTTCTTCCTTTGGGTGTGAACCTCTTGCTTTTCCTGAGATGTCAGTATCCAGACTCTTTCAAACACTTTGATGCTCTGACCGGTGCTCTGTATTCTTGAGGTTTTCCATCTCTTATCATTTTTGATAGTCAATTATCTGCACTCCTCGATAAGTGCTCATTCCCGGGAATAATCATATATAGAATATTTCACTAAAGCCATTTCCTTCTAAAGTCCTCCAAAACACAGTTGATATTATTTTAATCCAAATACTACAAGATAATCAATTTCTTCGGGAAAAAAGAAATTCAAAGTTATAAATGGAGATTTCAAAGTTTCAGTTGGTAGAGCTGGTTCTAATCTGGAAGACGTCTTAGTTATAGAGGTTTCGAACGTCGACAGAAGGGATTTGAATGTGTGGTGGTAATATTTTTCAAATCCCCAATTAGGAAGTAGGTCCATTTTAGTAAAAATCTTCTGAAGATTTAAAAAATTTCGGCTACCAACGAATTTTCCTTCCACAGGCTCTTAAGTTGCATACTCACTTTAGCATTTCTGTAGGAATAAAGAGTTTGTCTGTACGAACGCGCTGTTTAGCCTTGATTTTTAGATTCGTACTAAATGTTAATGTACAAGAATTTGCGTTTGTGCTTGCAAAATTGCAGTGGTTTTTACGCCCCCATCCATACCATTCTAATTAATTCATAGGCTTTCACGATCAGCTTTAGTAACGGAAGTTTCTTGTGATTTCTGTAGCCTGTCGTTAATTCTTGAGCAGTTCATTTATCTCACATTTCTCTAAGAAATACATTTTCTTTTATACCCTTAGACTGTACTACATCTGAGGGATACCAATTTATACATCAAACCACCACCATCATCTACAACAACACCCGTACAGGACCGAACAAAAATCGAACGCGCCCCCGCCAAATTGCAAAGCCGTTTCCATCCGAACACAAATACACATTCGTACGAACTTTCGTACGAAAAACGCCACGTCAGCGGCAATCATACATTTCGACCTATTCCCACGTGCCTCCCTCGGAATAACACTATCTGGAGGAAGTGCACGTCGTAAGTGTGTATAGTAGTAAGTATACACCGAAGACGACGACGACGTTATATTCGCTTTCCCGTCGCTTATTCAGGTGGGAAACTCCGACGATCCAGGACCGGCTTCCACGACGCGGAGCAGCCATCGCAATCGTGCTTGTGTATGCATTTTTCATCCGGGCTCGTGACAAACGTGGAATCTGCGTTTTATGTGTTATGCAAAATTGCCGTGCACTTCGTAGTTGTTACCGACATTTCTAGACTACTATATATCTATATATACTTTTGTACGTACTACATGCTTGAGGGTATCTTGAGCGGTCGGGTGAAATGCGTGAATATTTAAGGAGTTCCTTTAAAGTATTTCCTGGAGATTATTTATACATGGAATAGACTTTGTTGTTATGCGGCGGTATAGTTCTTGTGTACTACTTCAATGATACGAGATCACAACGCTGAACTCGATATCGTGCAATTACTTATTGGCTCCCGGACACGTGTTTCGCCGGTAATTGAACTAAAATCTACGAATTATATCTTAGCAAGTTCCCAAATGATTCATCAGCTACACAGTATTTTTAATTCAAGTTATGGTGTACCACTTGGGAAGCTGTGCTCGTATCACATCGGCTAATTCACATAATCACACAATTACTTAATTAACTCCGGTGACACGTGTTTCGCTAACAATGAAGCTTTCGTCCTTAAACCGTACTTCATCTCCGTGTTACCAACGAGATACCTCTGAGTCTACCGATGTGATATGCTGTTAGTAATACCGCACCACAATCACTACTATCACTGTTTCTAACCTGTGAAGCCGTTTGGAGCATTTTCGTTCCTAATTTCCACCATTAGAATTTCCACATCGAATCCAATCCAATGAATCTTTTCCGCCCGCTTTCCGTTCGAGCGGAACGCACGCCGACCATCAATTTCCGAACCGAAAATTACGATTTTCTCAGACAATAGATTACGTTCGTAACGAGTCGTGTGAACCTCGGTAATGGCTATCGCTTTTAAATTGCTCGACGGTCGTTATTAGAGAAGCCAATCCATCACCTTAGGAAGCCCATTTGAATAATTAAAATTGTACATAAATAGTAATCGGACCTAACGCGTATCGCGTAAACGTATTACCACCGCCCGGCTTACGACCCATAAATCTTTCTTTTTCGGCGTTTACGTTCTCGCCGACGACGGACGCTTCGGACGGTACGTATCCTTCGAGATCGCGACCGATGCACCTACACGTACGTACGTATATGCACGTGAGTACCGTTCACGAAGAGAGGTGTTTAATGAGTTTCGTGCTTTTACGTTAAGTTATTAAAGCGGTAATTGCCGGCCGCACTCGAAGCGGCGAAATTTTTCTGGGTAATTTAATTCGTTCGATAGGTGGTAAAAGTACGCGTTCTTACGCGACGCACGCGGTAATTATTCGAGACGCAAATGAGCGCTGTTAAGATCGGTCGGGTGGCATAGGCCAACGCTAATTTGTTCGGGAAAAGTGTGACGTCTTTAATAGTCGGTAATATGAGGAACGTGCAACCGCGAAATTTGTGAAATGTAGGGAAATAAATGCGTTCTCAAGATGGAAAACGAAGCGGTAAGTCTACGTATAGGCTAAGCCAAGAAACCCCACGAGGATACAAGGGGTAGTATCTATGTCTTCTTATTTAGTGCTGCCTTCACAAAGAAATACGTATATGTCAAGTTATTTAAATGACCTTACGGTATACTATGCCAAAAGAGCCATAATCAAGGCCAATTTCACTAAGCACGCAAAAGAGGCCAGGTTAATCCAGATAAGGAAGTTTGGCCTCGGCGTAAAGAAAGGACGGAAGTCCAAAGAAGGCAGAGGTCTCAGCGCAGTACTCCCAGAGGTCCTCCGAAAAGCAAGGGGCCCAAAACAAAAGGTTTAGCCTTCAAGGAGGGTGCTTTGGAGAGGATCGCATTAGCATGCAACGACTACCCATCCACCCAGATGAAGTCGGCAAACCTTAAGGCAGTGCAGGGCTCTATTATGGAGGCATACGAGAGCACTACGGAGCAAAGGCTTCAAGTCCGCTTCGAAAAAGAAAATACACGTATATGCGGAAAAACCGCTCTCGAAGGAACAAAGCTGGAGAATGTACTCTAAAGAGGCACGAGGACCACAATAGATCTGTAAAGGACGCAGTAAAACTGGCAGCATTGCCCCTTCAAGTTATCTAATATAATCTGATACTATGCGAAAACTCAACTCATACCCATAACTAATAGTGTCCTCACCGGATATTGCATAGGGGTGATTTGCATAGCATCAGGCGCAGCAACAAACCTGGATGCCAGTTTTGGAACTAAGTAGATGTGCCTCTGGGACGCCAGAGTTGACGTTAAGCTCCTTAGGGAAAAATATCTGGAGCTTAGGGATGTAAGACACCTTGAGTAAAATGGAGGACACTTCTTCTCAGGGAAGATACGCCGTTGGGATTGATTTTTTGGACTGGAGAGGGTTGGTGCAATAGGGTCCCATCAACCTGATTGTTGCCCTTCGCATGGTACTACAGGTTTCCACTTTCATTCGTGCTGTCTGCACAAGCGAAAATTTATATGTCAAGCTGTCTAAGTGACCCTCCAGTCTACCATACAAGAATTTAACTCAACCCCATAACTGGTAGTCCTGCTGGACGTTCGATGTAGTACTCTGCAAGGTATAATAACAATAATAATAATAATAATCGGCATCAATACTGTAAGGCTCGAAATCTCAAAGTAATTTCTTGAGCCCTAATTTAAAATTAATGATATTTTGAGAAATTTTAATGGCTTCTGGTAGTTGATTATAAAATCTGACACAATTATAATACGGCCTCCTTTCAGTTAACGTCAATCTGTGTTTGGGATAATTGAGATGAGGCGCCCTTGTGTTATAACTATGTTGGCCCTGCATTTCGAATTCGTTTTTCTGTAGGACTTTATGTGATTTGAATACACCTTGACAGGTTTGGTAATATGACATGCTGTTCATGATCCTTATTGTTCTTTTTGAATAATAAATATATTTTGCATTCTACCTCTACATCCCCAAGAAATTATACCGTATATTAGTAATATGACACGAAATTAGCACGATAAAGGATTTTTAAAGATTCGATATTCATGTATTTTGTAATTGTTCGAAAATTGTAACATACTAATCAGGAGTAACACCAATTTGGGGATAGGCATATATCGTAAAGAAACCAATGCCAGCAGATTTACAACTGACTATAGCTTTCAGCAAAAAATTGCATGACTTAACTTTTTAGTAAGTAGTCAAATTTTCCCCTCACAACAGAAAGATATCCAAAAGAACTTAAATACGTAAGAAACATAGCCGAATGCAATGGTTTCAAAGCAGTTTTAATTGATAACTTAGGA
This sequence comes from Chrysina gloriosa, assembly GCA_038088585.1. Lineage (NCBI taxonomy): Eukaryota > Metazoa > Arthropoda > Insecta > Coleoptera > Scarabaeidae > Chrysina > Chrysina gloriosa. The sequence goes on along the minus strand of CM076094.1, from coordinate 5,296,252 downwards.
AACAAAATTTTAACACCTTAATTAGGGAGTCCGCGAGCCTAACTTTTGGGCCAACCATCTAGGAAGTTAAATTACCATTCCCTTATTACACTAAGATCCTTCCCAAAAGTTTTCAAACAGTTTAAGTTGCATATAAATCAGCTAATTTAGTAGGTAGTCTTTTAGGAAATGCCAACGATAAGGTTCAAATAAGTTGTTGTGGTCAATTGTCAGCAATGTGAAATAAAATACATTGGACAAGATAGAAGATCAATCCTGACACGATACATGGAGCACATTCCTCAGTTTCGGTTCAACAGGCCTGAAAAATCAAGTGTGATCCAACATGTTTGGGACAAAAAACACGCTATACCAATTAAAACCTTAAAATTAATTAAAGCGGTAGAAAATAGCAGGGAACTAGATAGCTACGAAAGTAATATATTTATAAAAATAAAGAGAATTATGAATGCAGATGGAGGACCTATTCCAAATTCCAAATTGTAGCTATTTAACTTCGAACAGCCAAATCAGGTACATCAAAGTTGCTGTGCTTGGATTTTTGCATTGTTGAGAACTAAAGTGTTAGATGACAACCATTTAGCAATCTTCTGATAGTCTTCATTAGATTGCATTTTTGTGCTTTCGAAATTAGGTCCTAAAGTCAGGAAACTTATGTCATCTGCATGCGAAACTATTGTAGCATCTATCGGTCTGTTAATGTCATTTATGTAGGTGACAGACAGAATCGGACCCAGCATACTGCCCTGAGGTATTCCCCAATTGCTATATACTGACTTCGATCGGTAAATGTAGTTGTTTTGTCTAATCTCAACCACTTGTGGTCTGTTTTCCACGTAGGATTTTATCCATCTATTAGCCATCTCTCGTCTACCGTAATTATCCAGTTTCTTTTTATTAATAGATTTAGATCTAAAGAATCGTATGCTTTTGACAAGTCCAGGAACATACCTAATGAAATAAAGCGATTTTCTATCTTATCCATTATTTTCTGTGTGAACTCGTAAATAGCTGTTGTGGTAGACTTTCCGTTCATATATCCATTGTCACTCATGAAATTCAAAAGACGTGTACTCATTACGAATTCAAATAACTTTGAAAAGCTTGACAATGCACTGATCGGTCTGCAATTGTTTAGATCCGAATAAGATCCCTTTTGTGGATCGGTGTTGCAATGGAAAATTTAAGTTGCTCCGAAAACAAACCATATTTTAAGGAGTTCTCGAACATGTAACAGAGTACTTCTTGTACATCCGGTCCACACCCTTTTAACACGGAATTTGTCGGAATTTCATCATGGCCAGAGTTATGCTTTTATTTAAGCGTCCTCGACATAGTTCTTAATACTTCACCGGTGAGAGGATATAAAAACATGGATACCTTATTATAGGGAATGCTTTCAGAGCTCACATAGCATGTGTTTCGCAAGTGTCTGAGTAGTTCTGGAACCGCTTTAAGGATATATTCTTTATATTTATCGGCAAAGTTAGGAAGATTTTCATGTATTTGATTTTCGCATTTTCTTGGTTCTTGCCTGTAATCTCGTTAAATGCTGATCACATCGTTTTGTTTCTATTACCAAGTTGAGCCACAAATTTGGGCGCAAGGGATGTAGTGAAGTAATTGAAAACGCTAAACAATATGCCTCTGCGACTCTCCAGTTACCAGACTTCTAAAGTTAGGAGAAAGATATCTGGAACTTAGGGAGGTAAAACACGTCAATTTTGGACGTTTTTAGAGGTCGTAACGATTTACAACTGCATTTGTTTGTAACTACGTGTAGCTGACAAGCACCTTAAATTTTAAATGCCCCACGAAGAATGGTATGGTATTCAGAAAATAGAGGAAAAGCAGATCCCTAAAAGGTCGAAATACGTTTTACGATTGCTGTCAAAATTATTTTCTTCTTTGTGTTGATACCTTTACGAGATGAGAAGGCTTAGGTGCTGCCTGTGAGATAGGGGACTGAATCTGAACGGACACTAAGCAACTTCAGTGCGCATCGTGTGTATATAATCCTCTAAACGTATATGGGGCTCTGCATGCGATGACCTTGATAAAATAAAGCTTTAGTGTTGGAAAGCTGGAAGCGATGACGGCACTGGCATCGAAGAAATGCCCCTATTGAGAAGGTGGTTGGTTTTATCGAGAAGTCTCAGTGAAAATTGTAATACTGAAACCAGAAACAAAACAATATTCATATACTAAATTTAGTTTAGTCGTAATCTAACCTACATTCTGATAATATATCCTCAATTGCGTGTTAATGTTATTGTTGGGACTAAGTAATTTTTCTGGGCCAAATTGCTAGAAATAATAACTGGTATGTCGTTCTTATATTTTACCACCAAGTCTACCACTCCAAACATCGTTCACACTCAGACTTAACTATTTGGCCTTTTGTCGCTAGACTAGACGATTTCTTAAAAACTTTTTACAATTGCGGAAGGCCGTTGACACAGAATCGGCAGATGATGATGATGATGCGGTGATGCGAATTAAGCGAGAACTTCTCGTTGGTCACTAAAAATACCGAATTCTTTTCTCTCGCCTGGGAAGGCGTATGACACCCCAACTTCTTGATTTACCGAAGGGCACATCGTTAAACTTTTCTTATTTCCCCGGTAAGTTCCAGCCGCCGTGAATAGAAAATACCCGCACTACACGATGGCGGCGAGGTCCGAAACGTAGCGAATTCTCGACGACAGTAAATTCCATTTCCGCTCGCGACGACGTCGTCGTCGACGACAACGCCGTCGCCCGTATAGGGTGGGACACACGGCGCTCGAATTGGCGACAACATACGTGTCCGTCCGGGACGATATTGGAATCTACGGGACAGCGGTCCGGTCTCGACCCCGTAATAAAGTAAAGAATGTTATTCTGCATTTTATCGAATTGTTGTTCGACTTTTCGCTTTTTGCGCGGTCGGACGCTTTCCGTAATACGATTTGCTTCGAGTAGAGCCCGGCTAGAAAGGCAACGTGTATACGTTTTTGGCGGATGTTTATTTGCGAGAGCGGAATGCTTTGGAGGGTGGGGCGAAATCGTGTTCGTTCCGAAGGAATGCTAAAGTACGGATGCCATTGGAATGAGCCCAGGATTAAGAATTTGCGAGTGCTTGTTTGCGAGCGAAGCGATCCGGGTTTAAGTGGGTGTTTTACCATAAATGCATTGCGTTATGCGTAATTGATGGAATAATCGTTCCCGTGATGATAGTTATTGTGGAAGTAACTTCCCTGAAGGGTAAAGATTAGGACGTCAAGTGAATTAGTTAATTGCTACTGTAACCAATTATCCTCAAACGAAGAAGAAATTTGCAAATGGTAGCAGCAATTAAAGTACACATGTAAGTGAAATATGTTAATAGGTGCATACAAAATGTAGAGTATGTATGATTGTAATTGCCGGCACGCACATCCTGATGGAGTTATTAACGAGTGATGCCCGTAATGTGTATTCCCAACTACCTACATCGTTACGGTCTACATGATGCACGTAATTTCTGGAAATTTTCTCAACTATATTTATCGGATACAAAGATCACTTGAAAACGAAGGTTGGGGAAATTACATCTAAAAACGTGGCTTGGGCGTATACGACGTTCTGCCGCGGTCAGTTTACAACGAGGGAGTTTGGCCCCGGATCCGCGTTAGAATTAGATCAACTCGCAGTACGCACATACGCATTATCGGCGTTCTGCACCCCTTCTCCAATGATAGAATACCCCTCTTTGTCCGTGGACACCAATCCTTGATTTCTTGCTTTTCTACTGCATCCTCGCCGACGTTTTCGGTCTTTTCCATCTTCGACGCAGGATTAAAATTTTCGAAACTGTGTTTACACTCGTAAAGTAAACACTTTACTATATTCAACAGAAAACTGTAACGAACGTTTTACCAATGCAGTGGGCTATACCACAACATTCAAGTCATCTGTGCAATATACTTAGTGTGAATGTATAATCTGACGAAGCCACTGGTCGGCGAAACAATCGTTACAATTTTCTTGTTAGATATAGTGAAGTGTTTACTCTACGAGTTTTATTCATTATTATTAGCCTGGCCAAACAGCGGTAACAGCGTACAACACTTCCCACACGGGTCAGTATTAAGTCGATACTGTATGCGAGTAGTTCTGTGTATATGTAGACTGTCGTAACTTATGTCGTTGTAACCGCTGTTTGCCCAGACTAATTATTATTATGGATCTTCACTAAGTAAGAGCTAGTTCTATTCAAGAGCTTTTATCGCCCTGATGTTAGTGAAATTTGCTTGTGGCATAATCTGCGAAGATCTAGAGTAAAGTAAATAACTCAATTTCTTTCCTTTAACATTTTCAAATGTTACTTGGTCTATATTAATCCCATTCCGCATACTCCTCGAACTCGTGTACGCGCAGGTATTATTCGACCGCTTTGTATACGTAGTGTTTGAGGTTGCATTTTCTTCGTGTATCGTTGTAGATGACTATTCGTTTCCGAGCACGTCATCATCGTCGGTATTTTCCCCTGTAATTCAGGATGTTGTAGCTTTGATGTTGTTTGCCATCTTGAATCGCTTCCTCGCCGAACTTCCAATCTGTATCAGCTTAGATAGTCGGTACCGCATGTTCTTCTGCAGATTATCTTACCTCTATATGAAGCTGGTTGCTAAGTACGCTAAGGTTACCTTAATCGACTGTGATATTCGGTGGTCCATGTTGTCACCGTAAAACCACGTTGCCGCTCAAGGCATTTCCTGTATCCAGTTCTGAACAAAAGTTAGTTTACTCAAAATAAATCTAGAGGTATAGGGAAAAATATCTTTTGAATATTTCTTTAAATCTAGAAGGTCATATATTGGGAAGGCACGCAAAAACATAACCAAGTTAGTACGATAAAAACTTGCACAGCTATTATCCTTTGAAGTAATATATTTCGGGCTTTACCATGCTGGCCATGAAGGCCGAGGAGCTAAATCAGAGGAGGTAAGAAGTTCTAGAAATGTGTGACAATATGGATAGTGTTCACTTCCGAAGACTTACAACTTTTGCTAAAGGTCTGGTAATTGAGAGATTTAAAGAAACTGGGCCCTAAAAGTTTGAAGGATAAATACCGAGGAAAGAACAAGTTGCAGAAAAGTGTGACAATATGAACAGTGTGCTCTTCCTAAAACTTAGAGCTATTGCTTGATATCTGGGAATTCAGAGCTTTAGGGAAAAATGTGTCTTAAGAGTTTGAAGTATGACAGTCGAACGTAGCCCTCGAGCTTATGCTCGCGCCCTCGAGGATGAAGGCCGAGGAGCTAAGTTGGAGGAAGGAAGAAGTTGCAGAAAAGTGTGACAATATGGACAGTGTGTCCCTCCTAAGACTTACAACTTTTGCTTGAGGTCTGGGAATTCAGAGTTACAAGGAAAATGTGTCTTAAGAGCTTGAACTATGACAGTCGAATGTGGTCCTCGAGCTTATGCTCACGCCCTTGAGGATGAAGGCCGACGAGCTAAATTAGAGGAAGGAACAAGTTCCAGAAAAGTGTGACAATATGGACAGTGTGCTCTTTCTAAGACTTAGAGCTTTCGCTTGAGGTCTGGGAATTCAGAACTACAAGGAAAATCTGTTTTAGGAGCCTGAAGTATGGAAGTCGATCGTAGCCCTTGAGCTTTCGCTTACGCCCTAGAGGATGAAGACCGGGCAACTTCTTCACTGTGTTATATATAAGCAAATATATAAAAAAGTAGAACATGTATATAAGTATCTTCTAAACGACCTATCAGTGAGGTCCGTTTATTAAGCAGCTCTCAGAAAAGTTGTGCAATGGCTGTACAAGACAGTTGCCTAAAGGACGAACCTCACTGGTAGGTCGTTCATTGGAGGGTTATGTAGATGTAAGTAGCTGATAGTTTTTTATTCATTTATAATTTGGCTCTCTCCAAAATCTCTCTGTAACTTTCAAGAACGTGAACGTGTGAAGCAGAATCCAAGGAACTCATCAGCTCCAGAATAGCAAAACAAAACAAACAACTACAGTCTTCTTTCACAAATCTTGCAAAATACGATTATTACTTCTTGGAATGGAATACTTTGCTTTCCTACCAAAAATATCGAAATTGATCTCCGCCTTTCTATAAGTTGTATCGTTTCCATCCATCCATCGCTTGTTTCGATTTAAAATTTGGTAATTCCTTATAGTTTCCATGGTACTCCTTTTAGTAGTTCACGTATGTTAATAAAGATTTTACAGCTTTGTAGTTCCAAGGAGCTACATAGCATCTTACTCTTGGAATAGATGTTGCCCAGAAAACCTTGGATTAGAGGCATTTGCTTTTGATCTTTTGAATCAAATACCATAATTTGAGATATTCAAGTCATTCTATCTATGTCCTCCTTTTTCACTCTGTCAACTTCTTCTGGCAATATTTTTTAATTTTTTCCATGTTTTGCATTGATTCTGTCATTCCCAGGGAAGTATGCTTGACCGCCATTCACATCCCAAGGAATTGAAGGAGCATGTTTCCAGCAATGAGTATATAAAGACTAATTAACAGAGGAAACGCTTTTTTATGTAGAACGTCTATTGAAAGCTACCCTGTCACCAAATAACTTTCGACATAAGAAAGAGCATTAGAAGATTGGAAAGAACAGGTAAATTTGGAAGGAGGGTATAACAGACCAGGGAAAGAAGTCTTAGAGTTAACGATAGATTAGGATAGAGCATTATTGAAGAGATATATTTGGTTTTCATTCATTCTTACTGTTTCTAAGTGATTGACGTTTCAATAGAGGAAAGGGCAAAGATCGAAGTTGGCAATACATTTATAGAAAAAGTCATGGGAAACTGGAAAGCTAAAGGACAAGCCTCTATTTAATGCTTGATTATTTCTTGTGGAATGCAACCACTTCTGATATTTTAGCAAAACAAAAACAGTTCGGACACGGGGAAATTTATTTAATTTAACCCATTAACCAACCAGACTTCTCCATTGGACTCCGGAGAAAGCCACCAAGACGAAACAAAAAAAAAAGACGAGCGCTGTACCGTAGCATAAATTCAACTGCACGGATTAAAAGTTGCTCCTAACAAAGAACGACGGCCGTGGAACGGCACGACCCCCTACGATCTTAATTACGAGGATCACAATTATCGTGAGGTTCGTTCCCGAACGCCGTCAGGGGTCACAATATGTCTCACGAAATAAAGTAAATATGACAATGAACGTTGCCACCTGTCGACAGTCGTTCGTCATTAGCGCGCCCCGAATGCGGTCGCGCGGTCGGCTCCTCTGACGACTAATTTCGACGTTAGAAACTATTAATTCGGGGCCGTCTCGGTGACTGGAGCTTTGTGCGTTATAAATTTCGTAATTGAACTTTGTGTCCGAATTACGCCGACTCTCCGGTCTCTCCATTGTCGGGCGCGCGGATCGTCATCTTTATTCATGAAAGACGGGGAGATAATAGCGCGGTTTCGTTTCTGGGTCGCTGACGAAAAAGAAAAACCGCAATCGAGTCGTAATAGAAATTGCTCCTTTGTGCGGACGAAATGTTACAGGAGCCATTAGAGCGCAACGCGGCGATAAGAATAGCTTTACCTTAAGAGAAAATGTGGAAGGAATTGAATTATGAGTTGATGGTGAAATCTACGGTTTAGATGAGTTAATATCAACTCGTTTGTCACGGATACGTGTCAATTTAGTATGATCGTTTATGATCTTCGTCGGAAGTGATTCAAAGAAACTAAATATTTATGAAATACTAATTGGATTGCGTATCGAGAACTTGATCGTTCGCTTCAATAGTTCGATGCACCACAATTATCCAAATACCTTCATTTCATATATACAGTCACTAACAGAGAGGAATGAAAAATGAGATTGGGATATTGGAAAATAAGGGCATAACAATGAAACAAAATGACGTTTGCGGACAAGATGGCCTTGCTACTTGATATGGAGAAGAATTTACCATATAACCTGTCAATGAAGAAATAAGAACGTAGAGATCAACATACAAAAACAAAAACTATAATAATCTCAAACGCAAAGAAAACACATGAGGAGCTAAATTTGGATGCAGAACAAATAGAACAAGTGGAAATATTTGGGTTCAAGGAGGCGGGAACATGAAAAGAGAAATAGACGAAAGGATGGGAAGAGTAGAAGATGTGTTCAATAGGATATAGACTAGTATTCTAGAAAAAAGGGAGGTACCGAAAAAAAACAAAAAAACTGAGGTAATGAAGAAAGTGGCGAGGCCAATGATCACATATAGCAGCGAGTCGTAGACTTTAACAAAGAGGCAAAAATCCCGTATAAGGGAGACAAAACAGGGGACGATATATTCAAACAGAACAACAGAAAGATGAAACCCATAAAGGAGAAAATCATAGAGGACTTACTCGGAAGTTTTGGATATGAATATAGAATGACGGACGACAAGCTTACGAGGGTGGTGTTTGAAACGCGAGTGTCGGGAAAAAGAGATAGAAGGAAATAGAGCAAGCACGGTAAATCGACGAAGTTAGAGAGGAAATCGAGAGAAGGGGAATGTCATGGAATGTTACAATAACAAGAGATAGAAAATGATGGAAACAAAATTAGAAAAGCTTAGGATTAAGTAAGTCAGTTGGAACCACAGGAACGTGGGTTGAAGTTCGTGGAAACATGCCCAACGCATGGAACATGTTATAATATAATATTAAAAATAAAACTAATATATATTCATTGCCAAAAATTTATAACAATGAATGTAGACACTGCCAATATAAGAAAAAATACAATGAGAACATTAATTGCAAAACCACAAAACTTTATACAAAGAAATCATGCGGTGTATAACAACTTTTTCCAACAAATGCTGTTTCAGTCGTCTTTCAAAATGCTTAGGTTGGGAGATGACCTATAGAGTCATCTAACGCGTTGAAAAATTGACACCCCATACAGTTATATATAATTTCTCTGATAAAGTGTGATGAGCAGGGGGTTCTAACAGATCCTTCTTACGTGTTAAGTACTCGTGACTCGTCTGATCAAGAAGAAGTATATTTCAATTTGAGTAAAACCCCTTTTCAGCATTTCAATGTGACACTTCTTTCTCTAAATTGTAAACGTTCGCCCTAATGATATGTTTGAAACCGTTTGATACATATTATTTATTGCCCGATAAAACAAGAGACCAATTACTTGACGTTGCTGCAGATATCACCCGACTGTTAGTACCATTCACGTCTCCTTGTCAAAAAAAAATAAACATCCTATATTGCGAGTAACTCTGAAAACGTTCCTTACGATACTTCAAAACTTAATTGCGCCTTCCCTGTTACAGTAGGAAAATGTTTTTTCTAACAAATTGTGTTTTAGTTGCTTTGAACCTTATTCTGTTTTAATTTCATTCGTAGGTTGTGAAAAAGGGCAGGATTTTTAACGATAAATGCGTCATCTTTATTTATAAGATTATATGAGATGGAAGTAAGTGAATAGATAAAAAGAGGAAACACACATAGCCTATTCTAACATTATTAACATTTTACCCGACGAATTGCTTGTTATTCACGCGAATTCGATGTTTCTAAAGTATACTTTTTAAACGAAATTATCGCTTCGTTTCGGTCGCACATGCGTTGAAATCCTTTCAGAATGAAAGCCCTTGAACTCACTAAACGCACGTCCAGATCCTTACGTTTACACGCTCTTGTCTAAACAGTAAACATTGCGAGTTATTTTACGTAAGAAATAACTCGATAATAACTTAACGTAATCGAATTTGAATGAATTCTGCCGTTGGACGTGTATCACGCTGGAAGTTGTAAGAAATATCGTCCTATCCATTGCTAGCGTTTAGGTTTGTACTATTGGGGCAGCAAAAATCCGGACTGTTGTTGTTGGGCTGTTTTGACTGTTTCTTAGCAGTAAAAACCAACCCTTTTTCATATTTATGTCAACGTTGATGTAGCCATATCTTGAATAGTGCCTGTGGAGACTCCAACTCTATTACCTAGTCTTCCTATGGATCATTCTTCCCCAAACAGCGTAATTACTTGCATTTTCTTAGGAGGATGTAAATGCAGTGTAATGATATATGTCGAAAATGATTTAAAAATGAAATAACATTTGACAAGGCAAACGCCAGAAGTAAACTACATTATCTTAAGTGTCCGATTTCTTGTTGCCGCAATAGTACGTTCAAATACTACAAATATTAAGGGGTCCTGAACACTTTTCACACGGGACTTTAATATTTGAAAAATTAAGTACTGTTTTCCCGTGGTAGTAGGAAAATATTTACTTTTACAAATTTTGTTTAGTTTTGTTTGAACTTTCCTTCCTCGAATTTGATGCGTAAGTTGTTGTGTTGTGTTCACCTAGACAATGACTACCGAACACTTGTAATCAGTTTACTCCATTTCCAAATGCGCACATTTATAAAATTCCTTTCTATCACAACATGAATTAATTTGCTGATTGAATTGAATGCGTTCTGACCTTCAACTTCAATATCCTATCTGGCATAAATGACAAGCTTGCATTACATCTAGACTCTAGACCGGGTATTACATTTCCGTCAAATGTATGGACGCATTCTAACCGACTTCCCATGCAAAGTTTAAAATCGATAAGTCTCGCTCAAACATACGTTGAAAGCATGCCGTTATAATGGGCGGCGTAATAATATAAATAAAGTATTAGTTCCTGAAAGAATGTTAGATTAAAGCGTTGAAGGTGCATGCAAAAATGTGCTCGCATGTCTGGTATAATTATCAACTTACGCTGATAAATAGGTCCAAACAATGTACTTGCCAAAGGATATGCATTATGCATGTAACAATTATTATTAAACAACTTGACGTATTAAGTGCTTGATGATATAACTTACAGCCTGCGATAAGCTGAAGAATGGTGTGTTATCAAAACATTCTCTCTAAGAAATGTCCTTTTGTCTTCGTGCTGTGCTTTTGCTACGGTTATAGTAGGATACTTCAGATTAAGTGTTACCACAACACAGGTAATATCGGGAAGATATTTCTACTTTAGACGATGGCCGTGAATGTCTACGCACGATTCTTTGCAAACCTCAAAGCCAGAGCTTCATCGATAGTTCTTTAAGCGTGCTTTTAGAACTTCCCTATCGTACCAGAAATTCGGGAAAGCTCTAGGACCCTACTGTTACAAGCTTGACTACGTTTGAAATGTGCTCCATCAAATTGGGACGTAAATAAGCAATTTCATCGGCGCGATAAACGTTCCTCTCCTAAATACGCGACAGCGACAAAATTTCCGCAACACGCCACATTAATCCATTATTACTTTACACAAGCGTCACATCGTAACGACCTACATACAACCATCTCTCAGTATCTATCTATATTTTACACAGAGATCTCATCTGGAGATGTCACGTCGCGACCGCGTTATTAGTCTCCGAACGCTTCGGTATTGAAATCTGTCATCGAACGAAGGAAAGTACAAAGCCAGCCGCCAACCTCGCGAACAGTCGTCGTAGAGCGACACACTTCCTTTTGGAAATTGCGCATTACGTCCAATCATCATCTTCGTTCGCGTCGCGCGATCAATGGGCGAATTCGCGCCGTGAAAATGCCACTGTCAACGTTGTTAATTTCCTCGTTGTTGTAGTCATCGTCGTCCTCGTCGAGGAATGAGGGTGAAGCGGTGGTAGCGGCGACGGCGGCGGCAGCGACGTCGACAGCCGAGACAATGGGAGTCTCTGCGAAGCAGCGAGAATACGTAATTATTAACGAGACGGGGGAAGGCCCGAGTTCTTAGAGAGTTTCCGATGTTAGAATTAAATCCGGTAAAAGTGAGGATGGGGATCCTCGATGGAAATGAAAGCGAGAATAGGTTGATGAAGTCGAAGTTCTTATGTATTTAGAATTAGGGTTCCAATAAGTAGATGACAAACTCAGGTAAAAACGGCTTACAATTAGATTAGCTCTGTGCTACTTATTGTTGTTGCTACAATGGCTTTCTTGATAAGGTTACTTTTATCAGAGAAGTACTAGCAGAAAATGAAGGAATAGGTATTGGTATTGGTAGTGATGGGGTGACCGATGCACTCCCTCTGCCGTAGAATATACTCTACCCCCTTCCCCTCTACTACGGTAATGTCAGGGTATTAGCCCAAGCCACACATCCTTCTCAAGGTTGGACGTTCATAAAACTTCAAAATCTTGGCAGGATTGGGTGATGATATATTTGTCATCGAATTCTTAAGCGCTTGAAGTAACCCAGGCAACATTAATTCAGAATGTGTTCATGGTATCTCAGCTACCTCCTACCAAATTTGGCACATATGTACAATACACTCAAAAATGACTGAGACAATAGGACAGGAAACCAAACGTACAGTATTGGTTTCCATTAACACAAAGTCCCCAGATTGATTATTTATTACGCCTTCGTCTCATTAATTACTAAAAATGCAAAAATCAATATCAAAGTCCAAATTTATTTCAAAATTTTTACTTAAAAGATTTACAACATATGCTAAAAACGTTGGCCCCTAAGCATGCATTCATACTTAGTTTCACGTTTCTTCGAAACTCTTGGAATTTCCTCCACTGTTATTTGCTGAATTTCATTTACAATTGCTTCTTAAAGTTTCTGTAGAGTATGAGGGCTGCTCCTGAGAATATTATTTCTAAGTCACACAAACAAATAAAAATCCGGAGCTATTAAATGAAGCGACCTTGGAGGCCAAAAACCTTGACTGATAATTCCGTTTTCCAAAAAATCCCTCAAAGTATGTTATTATTTCTCCTGCTGTATGCACTGAAGTATTATCTTGTTGAAAGGAGCCAGTTTGTAATTCATCGTCATGAACGTGTGCAAAAAATTGTTGCGAAATATTGGTTGGGCATTTCTCGACTGTTATAGTTTCCTGGAAGAAAGTGGGCCGTATTATACGTCTTCTTGATGTTGCAACCCGCACTACAATTTCCCTGAGGATGTAACACGCGTTTCAACAAATTCGTGTGGATTTTCAGTTACCCAAATACGGAAGATTTGTGAATTAATACAGCCAGATAAAGGAAACCATGCTTCATACGTAAAAAAATGTTAAATCCAGAAGATTATTATCGTGTTTCAAATGTTTATTAAACCATTCATAGTATCTCATTCATCTTACAAAATGAGGTGGTAATAATTGCTGCACAACATTAGTTTTATATAGATGCAAACGAAGTATTCTTTTTCACAGCTGTATGAACAGTGACAAGTAACAGTTCTAAAATTATTTATAAATGTTTAGTGTATTGTAGCTGTCTGAACCCATAATTTTCTTAAAGATTTTTTCGAGCTAACTGTCATACGATGTGGAATGTCATTCAGTGCTTTCGCCGTTAATTTGGTTGGTCTCCCGGAAGATTTTCTCCTACAAATGCATTTCTTTTCTTCAAATTTTCTAACAATATTATGTTTGTGGTTAATAGAATCACGACAACGGTTGCATTCGAACTTGAGTAAGTCTCAAATTTAATTTTTCTTTTACGTGTATCGTTACATGACTAAGTATAGTCTATAAAACAGAGAAAAATTGCTACTCTACTCTCCTACATCCTGAAGAAATTTAAATAGTAAATTACACACCGTAAGAAAAACTGATATGACCTAATTATAGTAAGTTGAACAACGCGGAGTTTTGGATGAGCCCGCTATCTCTATTTAGAAGATTTATATTTCCAACATCTCGAAGAAATTTAAATGATGATTGTGTTTGTGATTTCTTTGTGTTTATTTGTTTACCTGGTTGTTTGTCTTTTCTCTTTTATTGTTTGATATATTCAACACATTTTCTTGTATTATTGAATTATTGAATAAAGTAAAGTAAAGTAAAGAAATATGGTGGAAAATACATATTATTTTTTACAGTTCCAAACTTTCGACCAATACAACATTTTTTATCCACGTTATTAACTTTTATCTTTTAAATAACGATTTTCAACTATTTCTTTGATTTTTATTTTTGCAGAATATGCGTACTGGAAATGCTTTCTAGTCGACTATCATAGGCTTCTGTTTCTATCTACGTTCTTACGTCTTGCACACTTGAACTTATTGCCTTGCATTTGCCTAAAGTTACTGCAAAAATTTTGGAAATAAAAATGCGATACATGATAAAGGTTGTAGAATCCGGTGATTCTGGTAGATCTAAAACTCCTTTGCGTCCAGAACGATGTCCCAGACAGCGATCTAGTTCAAAATATTTCTACTGAAGATGACATCTTCCTTGTTGAAAGATGTGCTTGAAGGTTTGTCGTATTTGTCGTTGGACATAGTAAATGTGCTAGTTTCTTACGAGGAGCGATTTTTATGGTTTTTAGAAACGAACATTATTTTCGTAAAATATGACATTTCTTATGGCAAAAACAGTGGCAGCGTAGAGGAGATTGTTTACAGTTAAAGTCTAAGCATACAATTTAGTGAAAGAATGAAAATTTCACGTGAAGGTATTCCTAATAAATGATCACTCATTTCTTCGGTTTTGCTGGATATGTCGCGATGATTCCTTTAAACAATTGAAGAACAGTTCATACTTTATGGTATACAACAACTTGTTTGCTTTGTCATTAACGAAATGAACAACCGAAAGCGTTGCATCGTTTTGCATTATGACAATGGCAACTGTCACATGGCAAATCAAACAATTGATTCTTTGGAGGAGAAAAGTGTCAGATTAATGTCTCAGCTCCGTATTCACCTCCCTTATCGTCTAACGATACCTTTCTGTTTCCAAATGTCAAATAAAAAATGCGTGGGCAACGATTTCCAGCACCTCAAGGAGCTGTTTCGAGGCATTCAAAAGCCATGTTTTTGAGATTCCAACTTCAGAGTGGAAACAATAATTACAGAATTGCTTTGAAAGCATTCAAAAGTATCTAAACCTTAAAGACGAATATTTTCAAAACCAACCAAACAGCTTTTTGTAAAGAATTATTTTTTGTAGCTACTTAACAGGCGCCCCTTGTATTATTAATGCGTGCTACTGCAGTGATTTGTATTCGAACCTAGGTAAACAAGGCTTTCGCGTTGATAACAGATAAATGTAAGCCTCCTGACTTTATTCTGCGTCATTGGGATCATTAGATTGCCCAACGCGAAAATCTTATGAACGTGACAGTTCCCTTATTTGTCTCTTAAAGGAGCTCAAGCTATCGGATTTTACGAGTTTCTTCTTCTGGGTATCGTGAATATCCGTCTCTTTGTAGAGGGTGATGAACTTATATGTCGAAATGCGTACTTGGTCACGTCCAAATTTATGTGATAGGCACGCAAGTACTTTTACCATAAACGCTGTATGCAGGTACAATAGTTTAAGTCCTAAAATTTCATGATTCCCAATAAATTCGTTAATAACTTTTTCCGTTAGCTAAGAGAACGAAGGGTGACGGGCGAATGGATGGAGAATGGATTTCATCAGGAAGAAAGGACAGATTTTATGTTTTATCAACGTCATTTTTTTATAGCACCGCATGGATTTCATCCAGCAGTAACTCCAACTTTCACAAAATTGCTTTGTGAATTCTCATTTGCATAATCTGTGTATTTTGTTAATGTTAAAAATTTACATAGGTACGAAAGGCCCATATTGATTGAGTATCCAACTACTACGACTTACTTAAATAACTAAGCAAGAAGCGAATACGTTATTAATTCGATAATTAAATACGTTTCGTACGCCAATCCCGGAAGTAATCGGCTTCGTACATGCTTCCTGCTTCTCCTCAACAAAGCGGTGAAGGTACGTACTCGTACGATTGAACTGTCACCATAATTCAAAAATCGCCAGAATTGTTAATGATCCGCGGCGAGTTCTCATTCTTTCTTCTTCTCCAAGGTGCAAGAAGTAAACCGCAAATTTACCGTTATCCGGGTACTGATGAGATAATACGACTTTACAACTAATAGGTTTCCAGTAATAAATGTTTTGTACTTTATGCATGTGTGTTGGCACGTTTTGCTTGGTTATCCGGCCGATTCGCGCTCAGAATGCGCGGGTAAAGTTGAAAGCGTGTTGTTTTATTACTAATTACACTGAGCGCGAACCATAAAATAAGGAAATATAATGATTTACCGTATCGTCAAGCTGATGTGCCTTTTTACGTTCGCAAGCCATTTCATGCATTAGTGTATGGCTCCCGGATAATGAAGCTGTAATTACTTGTAATGTGTGTATCGTGGAATCTGTGGAATGTTCTTGTAAGATATATTTCTTTCCAGAAATTTTGAATGAAATCATTCAAGAAGAGGCATGTAAGGGGTGTACTTTCAGCAAAAGATGCAGAAGTAATGACAATTTGGACCTATCGGGGTAGTTACTGAAGTGTCAACAATTTTCGGTGAATTATTTATTAACGCAGATGTACATTGTTCAAGGTAATTTGCGGATATTGTACGCTTCTGTTTTCAATTTGTTGCAGCATACTTTCCTTTTAATGCTATAAGTTGGTGAAATGCTCAAATTAATAGAATAAAATCTGGAGGATGCTCTATGTAACGACCTAATAAATTAGGTGCGTTAATTGGGAGCTATCAAGTAGCTGTGCATACAAGGTAAGTACAATTTCCATATGTGCACAGTACATTTACAATTGCGGTCTGCGATTGCCAAAGCTTAATTCTCCTCACCCATTATTGGTATATGCAAATTATGCTTACTTTCTAAGCTTTTGGACAAAATACCAGTTTAAAGATTGCGGTTTCTTCTTTCAATAAATAGTGTTTCTCTATCTGCACGTATTCTGTTTTGATTACCACACGAAACTTAATTTCTGCACTTAAGTTTGATCACGAAAGTTCGCCTTGACCTTGAATAGTTCATGTTGTTAGAGTTAAGGGAAAAGGTGGATAAATCGTCGGGACTGAATGTGGTCTAAAAGCCAGTTACTAGAACTACTGCTTTCGCATTACGCTGATATCTTCTTTGTTAATACAAGGAAGCCTCCCAGATTTGCCTCAAACAGTCCACATTAATTGTGAGTGCCTCGAAATCTTGGAATTTGGTGGTATTGAATCCGAATTTAAGCCAGAACCGAACTTCCAAGAACTACCAACGTTAGATATTAGTTTATCGGCATCGTCCTAGCTTTGATCACGAGGGTGTTCACCTTGATCTTGAGTACTTCGAGTTGTCCAAGTCGCGAGAGATGGTAGCTAAATCGAAAACAAGTTTACAAGTATCACCGTTGTTGTGCACCGATTCCATAGGAATTTACTTCATGTCAAGCCTTGCTTGCTTATACAAGAAAGCCCCATATCTTCCTAGATTTGTCTAAGAGTGCTCACACTATTTTGACTGCCTTCTTGGTTTTTGTTTTGGGATGGTGGCGTACACTTTGCCTTTGATCCAGGATCAAATATCCTAGAACCACGAACGTTAAATATTAGTTTAGCGTCAATTCCATTTTGTTACGGCCAGTTGTTACAGCATTCTTTTCATCATTACTTTCGATCTCTCGCTCCAACTTCTTACGTGTAGGTTTTGCTCCTGGCATTCAGTTGAACAGGTCGTTTTGCGTGAATAAGTTATTCCGTTTCCGCTCGATGGTCTCCCTAGGCGAGCATATACACGGGAATTCGACTCTGGGAAGTCAATATTATCCTTGTGTCAAATTGGAAGTTACGCTTCCCTAGTTTTGCTGTACGAACTAATCGGTCACGATTGTGCGATTGCTTTCCCTCAATTGGAGATGAGCGTTTCGTTCTGTCAGTATCGATGCCGTAATTTTCTCGTTCACGTTGTTGTAGGGAACTACTATGAGCCAGTAGAAGTTGAGCGAGTTGAGCTAAGATTATTTAAGAACATCATAGGAATTAACGTAGAAGTTTGCTGTGTTCGGCTGGTTTCTCGACATTTTTACACCGAGTGCGAGAAAACCCGCCATCTTTGACAGCTTCCGTCCCGATACTGATTACCACGCAGTACGGAAGTTGACAACCGGAAGCACGTCACGCTAAGTTCCGCCTTTATTTGTATTTTTGCTTCGTTGAGTTTTCCTTAGAATCTGTGAGGTAATTTTGCGTTAGTAAGTCGGAGATCTGTGTTCGAGTAAAAAGTTGATTTAGTTGGATATTTGTTGAACGAAACACTCAATTTCTCTTTTGTATTTTAAGGGAGGGAACACGTTTACTCATCACGTTCACATACTTTTCTAATTACATTCTGTTTAACTTTAACCTGCCTGTGAAGCCTTTGGACTTCCGATAGTTGAGAACGTTAGCTTACTTAAATTTTATCGAGACCCTATACACCCCAAGTGCGCTGTCAGTTACGAATAAAATGCGGTGAAACGTCATTCTCTCGCCTCAAATGTTATTTTTAACTATAGTGTTCGAGTAAATTTGCTGGTCGCTTCACGACCGAATAAAACAATCGATAACATAGACGGTTCGGATAATCTCGGTTCACTTAGTAAAGAAGCTGGAGGGTTTCTCAGACTCCAGGAGCTTAGATGCGGTCAAGTTTATAATTGGAGAGTGGCGCCTTGGTAGTAATAACTTCTCGAACTTGAAACCCACGCCGTTTCCATTGAGCTAGTACGGCCCGGATCTCCATCTTTATCACCAACTAAGTGGGTTATTCGAATGGTAACGATTAACTTCCGTATCGGTCACGTTTCCGACTTTTTCTTTTATTATTTTCTTTTTACCAAATGTAGCCAGTAACAATTTGAGTGAAATTATTGGTCCGGTCACATTGCTCTATTATACACTTATATCTTCGCGAATTTAGCCAAGGAAGGCTGATAGATATCCGCTAATTCTTTAGAACCGTATACGTACATCAACTTGCATCGATTTAGTGGAAGTAAGAAATTTCCTAGATTTCTCTCGAAGAACGTCCTTATAATCCAACCCCGGCCTCGTGCTATGAAATATTTCAAATGAATTATGTCCCGGAAAGTACTCACCGTGCACCTCGCCGATTATAACGTTATTTATATCGCACTTCCAACAATGAGGAAAAATTAAAATAATTTATGTAAACAAACCGAGCGGCCTTATCCGTCGCGATTATTATTATTACCTCGTATTTTCCAGGATTGTTATTCGGTATTGCTCGCGCCAGCGCAATGCATTAATTAAATGTACGTACGTATATCCGTTTATTGCGCCGAATGCACGCGACGTCTCGCCGTGTGCGTATGTACGTATTTATGTCGTCCGGATAACGAGACGCCGGGGTCATTTCTTCGGGTGGAAATCGACGTCGGTACGTTTTTACGACTCGCATAAATTCGAGCGAATTACGCAATAAATAATGGAGC
Organism: Chrysina gloriosa; assembly: GCA_038088585.1. Classification (NCBI taxonomy): domain Eukaryota; kingdom Metazoa; phylum Arthropoda; class Insecta; order Coleoptera; family Scarabaeidae; genus Chrysina; species Chrysina gloriosa. Next base: position 5,276,993 of record CM076094.1, on the reverse strand, counting down.
AGTTGTATTACATAAAACTGAGGCATATATACGAGTTTTTAATTCTAAAATGTATAGCGGTCGTCGTAAATCAAGCGAGAAATGCATTCGTTTGCAGATACGGCGCACGAGAATAAATTCGAAAACGTTTCGTTCCTATGGTATGTAGGTTTTGAACGCGAATGGTAGACGAACGATTAACGGGATTAGCGTGCACCATCTGGATGGTGCGTGATTGAGGACGGGGCGAGGATTGAGATGAAGGAACGTTTCAGATGCAATTTATTATTTGAATTTCTTTTTTGATCATCAATCTGAAGACGGACAAATGGAGAGGATCAAATCAAGTAACGTGGCGAAGTTGCAACTATGGACGTTATATGGAGGAAGTCGGGGACCAGAACCTGTAGAAATTCATCGGAAAGAAGTACAGGAAGAAAAATTCGCCGTTGTAATAGCAAGATTGAAGAAGGGAAAGATAACCAGGCATGATGACAGTACTAGCGAGACGATGAAAAATATCGGTTAGGCACGAATTAAACCCTTAACACAAATCTGTAAAAAACATGGCACGAAGATTATAGTTTCCTTTGGAACGTCAAATTTGCTCTGCGCATGTAGAAGATCCACAAACTGGATATGTGTTGTGTTGGGACAAACCTAATATAACCCAAGATCGGGAAGTCGACGTTCTGTTGTCCATATTCAAAAGAAGGCGATTAAAGAACGTGCCAGGATCATCGTGGGAACACTTTATTAGCTATCCGCTCAAAGGTCTAGGAAAGACGACTAGAGGAAACAATAACCACAATGAACGACTAACAGCTAGTACAAGGAAATTCTGAATTAGGTGCAGAACGGTTGTGTGAAAGGAAGGCCAGCAGGGCGAGAAAAACGTGAGATGACGCTTTGTATGCTGATGGGCTTTTCACAGATTTCTGACTGTGGCAGCATCAGGAAATTAGAAATAGAAATTCAGTGGACGTGGAGGGAGTTTCCATTTTACAGAAGACGATCAGTTTATAATATTAAAGGAGGAGATACATGTCAAGAGAATTTTAATTTATTCATATTACCCGCCATTTACGTTCTGGAATGTGCATTATTTGTAAAGTGCAACTGCTATGATCTATTTGAAAAATTCAAATTTGAGCACAATCATAGCACCAGGGCCATATTGCATGGTCATCTGTTGCCAACGGCAACACGGCTTAGTAAGTTACAAGACCCCTCTGCACCAACGTATAAAAATTTATAATCACTTATCAGTCACCACAAGGACACTATCTCTTATAAAATTCTAGTATAAACTAAAGACATTCTTGGTGAATAGAACATTATATATAATTGGTGACTTCCTCGCATTCTTGTTCAGAGAGGTTGTTAAATGAACGTGTGCGAAAGGGTCTCAGTGCCTTTTATTTTTGTAGTGTTTATTTCGTTATCATTCATGGCATTATTTATAGCGTTCATTTTGACTATATACACTTTGCTTGCTTGACATATGCACATCTGTCTGGTGAAAGAAGAAACGCTACAGATGGAACTACTGATTTGAAGAATAGGATGAACAGCGATAGATCGACTAGATAAGTATGGAAAGCTAGAAGATAAGAAAAGGAAAGAAGAGGCAGATCTGTCACAACATGGGACGAAAGCATCGAGAATCTACTGAAGGAATAAGAAATAAACAGGAGACAAAGCCGAAACACTAACAAAGGACAAAAGTTATTGCGCAAATTTGTCCAATCGGGCGAAAAATACATTGAAAGACGTTATATCCTACATCCTCCCGTGCAGAAAGTTCTGGATCACCGATATGTATACAAAGCAAGCATCAGAAGAGCCAGAAGACGAAGCTTGAAGTGCGTCTCATACGAAACTCTGGCAGGACGTTGCAATTTGGTCCCAATATTCAAAGGAAGGACGAATAAGCAAGAGACAAGAAACTTGTTTATTTATGGAAAAATTATTTAAAATACTCTACACCATCAGGTATCCAGGGGCTATGGAGTATTTTTGTATCTTGTATAAGATGTTTTCATCTGGTTTCGGAGTCGGGGTATCGATCGTTTCTTCGACCTGAAGAATTCTTCGCTCCGGCGAGTGACCCGATGGGAAGGAATTCGCAGATCGCTTCGCTACTTCCTCCATCGACAGGTCGTGGATACATCTTCCTCCATTTTGCATAACTTACTGTTTACCCGTCTCGGAAACGCATTGTTACTTCTCCAAACTGATTAATGCAAACTGCGAATCATAACACAACCGTCAAAAGGTAATTATGCTTCAGAAACGGCATTAGCATAATTTGAATTTCAATCGAGAGGGCGCGTTGAGTAAACACCCATGTGTATATCTTACGCTGAAAATCAAAGGAAAAAGAACGACAACGATAGTGGAGGTTAATATTGTTTCGCCCGCCTACGAACGAAGGTCGAGGGAGTGAGAGAAATCTTAAATAAAATTCCGACTCGTGATTCCCGCATTTACTATTTCTCCGTGTGTTAATGCAGAACGAAATGTTTAAATTCATAACACGACTACACGATTTATTTTGCATACGACCGGGCGACGGTTTCAGTTTGTGAAAGCGGGTCCTCCTCGTCTCTCGACTCTTCGAGGAGAACGTTCCGTTCCTTCGATAGTAGCAGACGCTCGCTCGCGTGACTGTTATTGAATATGGTATTGCCTGTCCCGTCGTAAATTTAAATAAGTGCCTGCGATATTTCTAAATATGTTTTAGGATAAACATTGTACTTCCTGAAATATAACTACGGCGGTAGCTACCGCGAACCACGAAGGAGTGACTATTTTTGTTGCGCGATTTTACTTATAAAATTCATAGCGATATATCCTTCTTGGAACGTTGCGAAAACGAACGCGAACTCGTCGTCGAGGGAGAGTCACGACAAGGAAATGATTGTGGGAATAGATTCTGTCTGGGGTTTGTGATGATATTTCTCGCATAAAAGACTTATATACGTTGTCCTGATGTTGTACACACAATCACACCTGATTTACATTGAATCTTTATTGTATTTTCGAGTCAAATAAAATAAAAATCGCGCTCTACTTTTTGAGGAAATCGTTGAAAAAGAAATTGAAGTTTCCTATTTGTCTCTTATATCGTTAAGTGCTGTTCAACGAAGAGATCGTAGCGCGGTGCATAGGATCTAGGTTTTACACCACTGGGAATGTGTGTTCAAGTCCTGCTTGTGTGCTTTCTTTCAATCTCTTCCTGCACAATATCAACAAATATATTTCATTTTATGCATTCGACAAATCTGCATCGTAATACGAAAACAACGATATATGTACCATCGCGATACATGAGCAGAACACTCTAAAATATGTACGAGAAGACGACCCACTGCGTATTAATAATATATAGATAATGTAATATAATTTATTTGTCCAACATGTAACATTTATAGGACAAAGCAATGTACATACATTTGTTTACAACAATAAAAAGACATTGTTAACAGCAATTGAAAAAAGTATTATCCTAGAAGTTGGCACAACGACATATTCTGAAGAATGATGATCCGTGAAGTAGTTTGGTTGTAGAGAAAGGAATTAGAAATATGAAAGAGGAACGAGAAGATAACCTGGAAGTAATAAAGTGAAAAGAGGAAAGAAGAAAGGGGCAGTCAATCCATCCATTAGTGATCTTCCATATCGGGAGCTATGGCTTAAAATGGCTTAAAATACAATTTTACAAAATTTTTACGCCGTTATCATTTAACATATAATAACTTTAACATTGTGTTACAGTACGTTTTAACCCCTGCACACATTTTTCTGCTACTTCTCACCATTTGTTTCTGTCTTTTGCTTTATTCTTCCAATCTTTAATATTTATCTTCTGAAGGTCCTCTTTCACACTGCCTATCCATTCTTTCCGTGGTCTTTTCTTTCTTCTTGTATTATTGGTTTTCTATATAGCATCATAATTGTCGTTCTTTGATTGACCATTCTTTCTACATGACTTAGCCAGCTTATTTTCTGCGCCCGTGTAATATAATGTTACATTAGCTTACTCATCATCATACCGCATATTTGCCCAGTTTAGTTATAAGACAATGGCAGACTATATTAGAAAAAGATTAACAAGTTAGACTAGTAAGCTAATATGCAGAGAATATGGTGGAGGAAAACCAAAGGCAGGTCCATAACAGACCAAATCTTCACTCTAAAAGAAATTCGTCGTTTTGTGCACAATGTTCGTAGATTTTAAGAGGGGCCTATGACCCAATAAAAAGACAACAAATGAGTCGGGCATTCAAGGAGTTAGGAATGCCAGACAAGTTGATCAACCTAATAAAAAATGACCTTAAGAGCAATAAAAACTCAAGTAACTTGGAAGGGACCTAAATCAGAAGAATTTGAGGTAAAACAGGCATTTAACGATGACTAAAGATGACCCACTATCCACGGTGTTGTTTAACCTGATATTGGAAACAATAATAGGAAGAAGCCGTATCAAAGCAAAAGAAACAACAACCTGCAATCAACAATGGCAAAGACATAAATTGAAAAACTAACGAAGTGTATAGCAAAATAACCTCAAAACGAATAATAAAAGGACATGAAGACCACGGAAACGATGGATAAGCATCTGTGCTTTGTCCTCTGTAATATTGACAAATCTGCGGTATGAGTTATCTATCCTTTGTCGTCTGTAATATAATATTAAATTGTGAAAAGGACACATAACTCATCATACCGCATGTTTGCCCAGCTTACTTATAACATACTCTGTAATTTTCTCTTTCCATCTCATCACTTTCTTATGTATCGGATTGGAGCAAAGGAAGGTTATACTTCCTTTGTTCCAATTTTTGGCGATTTGCTTTCGGGAGTAATATCTCTCCATCCTTCTTTATCATTTCTGTGGTTATTTCCGTTTTTGTTTGGTTTTTACTGTTTTCTTACTTTTCTTTTACTGTATCCGCAACTCCCTCTTTTGATGGAGTTTTGATACTCATTTTATCATCTCCTGAGTTCCTTCATGTTCTGCTTTATCATCCCGGTTTAGTAATTTTAGCAATTCTTGGTCATTGCGTTTATTGATTCACCTACTAAGTTTTCGTCAATCAAGGATCCTACGTTGTTTCCTGGAATTTCTCTTCAACGTTGTTCATTTTATCTTCGTTGTATTACCTCTTTTTCTTTCCGCATGTTTTCCTTCCATTATTTTTAATTTGATATTCGTTATTGTCAAAATACTGAAGGCTTAGCTCAACAATAACGCATAGAACAGCTTTGTTCAACTTCTGGCAATGAAGCACCGTTAGCAGTGGATTTCTATCCGTCATCATCCGTTTCCTTTCCTTTTCTTTTTCTTCTTGTTCTTCTTTCAGCCTTCACAGACCTTACAGGCACTTATTCATGTGACTTATTTCACGTTCTGGATACATACATAGCAACATCCGAAAGAAGAAGAAGAAGGAGATGTTTCGAGTGAACTGAATCCTACCAAAGTGGTGTATTGACCGCGCACTTCCAACAGAATGATCGCTCGTTTCTTTGGTTGTAACTGACAACCGGTCGCAACCATTTCTTTGGGAAATTGAAGAGCAGTTAATACTGAATGGTGTACAGCAATTTGCTATCGACGAAAACGTCGCATCATTTTGCACCATGGCAATTCCAGCTCAGACACAGTAGGCAGTTAAATAATTAATTAGTTGAAGAAGGAACTCATCAAGTAAGTAGCCCGTTGACCGTATTCACTCGATTTTATCCTTTCTGTTCCAGAATGCCAAACAAAAGATGGGTGGACAGAGATTTTAACAACTTGAAGAAGCTCTTGAACCCTTCAAGAACCAACTTGAGAGAGGCAAAACTGTTTCGAGAACTGTTTTGAACGCCTGCAAAAATGTATAAATCTGAAAGGGTAAACACGTTCAAAAGCAATGAAGCGGTTTCTTAAAAAAAAAAAATTTGCGTCTTTCCTAGTTATTGTAACAACTTGGAGACCATCCCTCGACACAAACCTACATATTAACTTCATTAATCCGCTTTCCACATTGACAGAATTTCGAATCAAACGCAGTTGCTACTATGTACAACGTATGCAGAAAAACATAAGGCCCGTTTTACATTATCATATTAAATTGTTCGTAAAAATTTAATACTACTTTACAGGACAATATAAAACTATGTATGTACTATTTTTCTGTACAAAATGATTGGATGAAATTAGAACCTGTCCTATTTTCAAACTAAATGTTTTGACCTGCGCCTGCTCACTAGTCTACATTGCACGTATTCCAATCTAACCTCATTTTCTTCTGTTTACGTCTTGTCCAGTCCTGTTAGAGTATAAAATAAACCTGGACTTATACATTATACTGTGGTCGTATCAGCAAATGTATTTATTGAGCGTTTTACTAAAAGTATTAGTGTTATTGGCTAAGCATAAAATTAATTTTTTTGGAGGTTATGAGAAATATTTGTAAATACAGTGCGATACTGGTGTACAATTTGAAACGAGGATGTAGCATGGCACAGAATCATAAACAGAATTTTCAGAGTTCATAACACATATATCATAGCCCTGACGAATGATAGAGTCTATATTCATACAATAATCTTGTACAAAAGACTGGTAAAGCGTTTTACGGTTGTAGTGTAAAATAGTATTCAATTGTTTGGTACAATTTAATATGATAATGTAAGACGGGCTTAAAACGAGTCCGAATGAGCGCCCTATATAGGCACACACACACACACAGGCGCGCACCTCCGCACATACTCTAAGGTCGATGAAGGCTGAAAGAAGAACAAGAAGAAAAAGGAACGGATGGTGACGGATAAAAATCCACTGCTGCATCGTCGCTCAAAGCCCCGAGAGCGATCCGAACGAGCGGCGTTATTGGCCGTTCTTTGTCTTTGAAATCAGATCGGATGACAGCGTTCTAACGTACGGCTTCTATTATGGTGGTTACCGTCGAAATTGGAGCACGTTTGCGTGGATGGAGCGGATTTTCTTGTAGTACGCTTCGGCGAAGCGGGGTTCGGGGATACCCGGGGAGTTGTTTGTGTAGAACAGGTCAATGATGATAAAAGCACCTACGTACATACGAACATACATAGTTGCTACTTTAAAGGAATACGGTTGGATACGATGCGTTTATTTTAAGGATGTGTCGATAAGGACATTTGTATTCAATTATTCAAACGAAATTTCTATTATCAAGGGGTGGAGACAACGATGTGGATCAAAAAAAAAACGGAGGGAAATGTGGTAAAACGTCATTAAGGAAGAAGACCAGGCGTAATGGAAAATTCGTTGATCAGCTCGATCGGAATCTCACCGATTTATACTATACCTACTAAATTATTTCATTTATCTCGATTAGCGATAAGAACTCTCGATAACCGGTAAGAAACACCACAAAGACACGGGCGACGTTCCCGATAAACTTTCCCTCGACGACACGACCGAAAACGCATTACCGAGGACATTAACACGAAATACCGAGGGAAATAAGTTCGCTCATCGGGGGCGTTCTTTTTCTTCTCTTCTTTCCGTGTGCGCTGGTCCGACGAACGGCGCTGTTTTGAGCTTGTTAGGGCGGTATTTAGAGCTTGATCCGGCGTCGGGAGTGTTTCGCCGCGAAGCCGATTGTCGATTTCGATCGGAGATTAGATAGGCGAACAATGGCTCGATTTATACGTTCTATTTTATCGGGACGGGCGTTCTGTTTGTTTTAATTGGACAATTCGAGCTGCATCGGGCGCAATCCGCTCTAGCGATGTTTCTTTAGTTAATGAACGGACGAACGGAGCTAACAGCGGACGTAATCCACTTTATAGGAGATAGTGGGGGAGGGGGCGTATTTTTTTAGTGTTGGTCGTGGGAGTTAACAGGTGACACGTGAGCTTCTATGATTAGGATGTTAGTGGGATAAATTCGGTAGAAAATCACTTGTTGTTAGTAATAGTACTCTATATCTTAACCTAGGATTATCGTGCCTTCAATGATTTGGACGGATTTTGGGTCTACCAGCTGGAGGATGCAAATCCCATGAAATACACGAGCACTCAAAAGTTGATTTTAAGAACAAGATAAAAGGGGAAAGTTGCACCCTTTCCCAGATGCGTTAAGAACTTTGCAAACAACAAGCACCTTGGGTTCGAAACTCAGAACTGTTTTCGCATAAACCAGAAAGCAATGGTTGGCACAACTTCGGTGATTACCATTTATGAGCCCCAAGAAACCCATATAAAATTGTCCCCGAAACTTGCAATGCTTTGAAGGGTATGCTAGCACATTTTCATTATCTCTCTAGCTTTGTTAAGGAGCTGGTTATCCTGGTGGCCGTAAATTTCCAAACCTTTCTAATTCTACACCACGATCTCGGAGTATTCATTGTTGCTGAAGGGTTAGGACGTTATACACAATGAAGCAATGTCTAAAACCTGTCCCCCAAGAAGATGACGTTAAGTATTTCGCTAAATTTCATGTATAAGCTCCGATCCCCCGCCTGTCCTCATTGAAATCGATATAATATTGCCTCGCAGATTTTGAAACTTTAGGGATATAACCCACGATCGTTTCAATGTTGGAGGTACTTCTCCGAGAAGCTGGTGACAATGTCGTAAATTTACATACATTGTTAACTTTGTTATATAGTTTGTGAGTATTCGTTGCTGCTGAAAGGTTAGAAAGTTCTAGATTCTAGATAATAAAATACATTAAGTACTAAAAGATCTCGCCAATTTTCTTGTGCAAACTTCGTTCACCCGCTGGATCTCATACAAATCGATAGAATATTGCGTTTGTAGATTCAGAAACCCTTAGAGTACAGACCACCATAGTTTTGATGTTCAAGGTACTTCCTTCGAGAAGCTGGAGACCATATCGCACACTTACGTATATTTCTTACTTTGCTCCATAATCTCGGAATAATCCTTGGACGAAACAAAGCTTGATTTAAATAGAAAAGCTTCTCTATGAAGTGTTAGGAACTAAATAACAAGGCACCCTGATTTCAAGATCCAAAATGTTTCTTCAGAAAGCCGCTGAAAATGCTATCAACTTATCGATTTCCTCTAGTGTGTGTTCCGAGTGCGCTTAGGAGAAACTGAATCAAACAAAATCTTTATTCTTTAAAGAATTGAGCCACCATGATTAGAGGGTTCAGAGATTATTTTGCGAAGCCGCTGCAACTTTTTCAGCTCCCTTTGTCGAGGCATTGGCACCTAATGAACTGAATGGAGCGGATGTAAAGTAGAAGCTTTTTGCGCAAAAGTTATAAAATTATGGACGACAAGATATTATGAGCCCAGTCTTCCAAGAACTACTGACAAACATGAATTCATCTACCTTGTATCAGCTGTGGACACCTATTGAACCCGACTAGAACCAATTTTGAATGACAAGTTATTTCACAAAATCTATGATTTGAGTGTCCAAAGATCGCTTCGAGAAGCCACTGACAATGACTGACTTCTTTAGCTTCCTTCCATGAGGTGTAAGCACATACTGAACTAAACGGAGCCATTAGGCAGAAAATGAAGTTTCCGTAAAAGTTTGGAAATTTTTGACGGTAAGACTTCGCCCTACGAGAACTCGAAACTGTTTCTTTAACAAACTGTCTACGATCTTATAAATTCGCCCAATTTTCTGTCTCCCTAGGTGCTGTGATAATGGGCCCCGATGATAACCAATTTCCAACGAGAACTTATCTCCTAAAATATAAAAAATTGGAAGCACTATGATTCGAGTGTACTTCGAGAAGCTGTTAAAAATGACATGGGCTTATCCCCTTTCTTATCGCTGTTTATAGAATCTGGGAAGCTAATGGACTAAACCGGAGCCGATTTGAATGAAAAGATTGATAAAAGTTGGATACCTATAGCATATCGTAAGTTCAGCGTTCAAAACTATTCCTTCAAGAAGCTGCTGATAACCTTAACAACTCATACACCTCTCCATCTTACTTCTGTGGAATCTAAACGTGGTTTCGATCCGACAGGAACTATTCTGAACGAATAAGGTTCATAGAACTACAGACTTTGAACCTGAATTTTCGCAGGCTTTATAGAGACCAACAATGCCAGATGAAGCGGCTTTCATTGACAGATGGTGTTTCTGTCGTAGAAGTTGCTGACAGTATTACGAATTTTTCTGAATGTTAAACCGATCTATAGCTATACTTGGGATCTGATCTTTTTCAGTTTTTTACTGTGGCCGAGAGTGCTTCTTCACAAATGCTAAGAAGAGGCCCAAAATGCTAGGTAATGTGGGTTTCAAGCACTCAATGTGATTTTTCAAAGGCTTCTGATAATATTCTGATTTTTTTTAAATTTCGAACTAAGTTCCTGTCTAGATTTTGGATCTAAATTTTCTTAGTAACCCGAAGATCCTTCCTAACACGCTTTATGGAAGCCAAACATATTAGATGAAGCAGCTTTTATCAAGTAAAGGAACTTCTTCAAGATGCTGCTGGCAGTATTGTGATCCCTTGAATTGTGAACTAATTTGAAGTCAACTATAATAAAAGAATCCTCGGAGAGTTGGAAAGTCTAGATGACGGAATACCATCTCTTCAGCAATCAAAAGCGTGTTTCCAAAAAAAAAATGTCGACCATATTAGACGCTTAAAGAACTTTCTTACTCATACTAAGCGATGTGGATTTAAAACAAACATAACAAAAAAATCAACGCAAAGTGGAGATGAAATTTGAAGAATCACCATGAATTATCCAACACATTTGTGGCTTTCTATGGCGTTTCTTAGAAAATCAAGTTGTTATGAGCTCATCAACTTTTCTCCTCGGACACGTTCTAGAAAGCTTGACTAAGCAAAAAGTGATGCCAAAGAGAAATCCAGTTGCTTTTCCCCCAAAAATTGTGCGATAAATGAAGAAATATGAAGCACTCAGTTATGAAACAGCATGCTCGAGGAAATAGAATTTAAACCCAAGATATTTATATTATCTTTCTTAAACTTATCGCTGGTCTATACAGAAAAGGTGTCGGAATGTTAATAGTGTGCGCGCTTCTTCATATTCAAACTGAGGAAGGAATTTAGAAGAAGACTCGACTTTATGAGGTAATCTGCTGCGTTTCGTTTCTTCGCACATTCCCCGCATATCAAATCGACCGAGATCGCGACGCAGAACCGCAGACGCAATAATTCTTCGGTCCGGGTTGATCGCTTTGTAGGCGCAAATTTTTGTTGTCATATATCTACCGCAAGGGAAATATTTATGATCATCCGGGCTTGGCACCAGATCTCTTCTAAAATTTATCTCCTCTCTGTTTAAGAATCATCGAGAACGCATGATAACCTGATATCCTTGAGATGATTCCGTCTTGAATTCGTTCGATCATCTTCGTACCGGGCAAAGTCAACTTTTACCCTAAATAAATTAATTCACCCGATACCCTTTAATACATCCATTTCTCTAATTTTCAACGTCAATGCGGGCTAGCCTTTAATCCCCGTAGAAACACGGGCTTGCGCCTTGTTTACATTAATTTATAAAGCTATAGACTTCGAGGTCGGTCGATTCCCGACTAGATACGACGCGAACGAAATTTAATTTCCCCGTATTGCTTTACTTATTAAGCGAACACGGATAGGACAAATATTTATTTTAATTTACTTTAGCGTAGAGGCGAAATAGGTACGCGGATGGAGTTTGCGATGCGCGAAGCGCATTTGACACACCTCTCTCCTTTGAAGGGGTATTAAATATTAATACGGCTTAGTGCAGGAACTTTCTGAAAGGAAAGCCGAGCACGTTCGCGACCGGATTCACTAGTTTCGTCGCCCATCGAGCTATTTAAAAGAGAATTTTTTAGTTCCGTACGATTCGCTTTATTCTCGACGAAGTCGTTTGTTCCTGTTGTGAAAGTAATAGGAAAGATAATGCATTAAGAAGGAACTAAGAGATCTCGACGATATCATGGAAAGAGCTGCGGTAACAGGTGGATCATATTCTCGTAAAAATTATTCGCGTTTGTGGGCGCAACTTTGTTGGTTTTCCTCACTTCCAAAGGGTGCTATGGTAATAACTAAGGCAGCACTATTTTTTCCCAAAATCAACTATCGTTGAAGACAGGGAGAGGTTAAGTTGCACTTTTGACATCAAAGCTGTGATATTTTTGGGAAAATCTTTAACTACGTAATTAGGTTGTTATGGACTAAACGAAAAAATCCAGAACTCATTAAGGAGTCACGCCTGTGCCAAGTTTTCGAAAATGTCGATTTTTGATTTTTGCTGGATCGTCAAAGTATAACATTTCGAGAATATTCCCTGAAAATTTCAAGTTGATCCGTTCAAAATTAAAAACGTTATAGAGGTTGCAAGTTGAAAGTTCACAAGGATGACCGTCTGATCGGGAGAAGAAATCCGCAGATCGTTGTTCTACCTCCGAAAGTTTTGGAAGAAATCAAGCCAATATACGAAGACCTCAACGATGAAAATTTATTGGAAAGATCCAGAGGTGATTCGAAAATTATTACGAGTGGGTCGACATTGGTTGAAATAGCCGCCCATGTTGCTACCTTCCAATTGAATCAAGGACTCATTTCGTTATTGAGCATACTGCGAGCGATGGGAGTACATTACGGCCCTAACGCTCACGAATATGTGAGAGAAGAAGAGAAGCGCTTGCAGACGGACGAGCGGTGGCTTAAATCTAACACACGGGAAGGGAGAGTACTTCGTGGACAGAAACAAATTGGGATTTTGGAGGCTACTGGCTCACACTGCAAAAGCGTTATTATGTGGACCTGGCATAATTCTCCGTGATTGCCCCAAATTACATTTCATCCACCTGTAAACCCGATCTAAAACTTGAAACGCGTTTTCCGCGAAATGACTTTTTCCAAATCGGTGACCACGATATCTTGAGAACTAGTCAACCGACCAACTTCAAATTGTACAAGCTTCATCCACACATCAAAGTCTAGTAATTGAACGAAGAAATTTTCTTTCCAATGCCTGGTTCTTCTTTAAATCAACAAAAATGGAGCATCTGTTTTGCTAAAAATGTCATTTCCACTTCAAATTGCCGCCTTTCTTCGAAAAATCAATATTTCATTGAATCCTTCGTCCAAGTACTAGATAATTTATTACTCAAACTGAAGGCGTTTGGTTTTGAATTTCAGGTAATCTTCTTTCCGAGCAGGAGTGGTCACCGCAAAGGACATTTCCCAAGCAGCGGTCTGCACGAACCATCGTGTACATTATGTATATGGATATTCTTCGAATAAAAAAATCGTAGTGAATATTGAAAACCATGTTACTTCAAGTGGAGAAAGAAAAATTAAAAATCACCACGCGTTCCCTCGAGAAAAATCATGAAAATACGGTTCTTTTACGGTCGCGGGACAGGCGTGATCCTTTAACCAAGAATCTCTGGAATTTCAGTGAAAGCACCAACCGTCTAACAGCTTAAGTTGAGGCTTCTCATTAGCAAATTCGGTTTATTATCGATGTTGGGCTAAGCTTCTCTCCACTAAAGGCACAAACCATAAGTGGCTCAAATAAAGTGCAGGCACAACGCGTGATTTTCTTCAACAAGACCGTCCAAAATAAAAGCTAACTTTCCACCATTTTATTCACTTAGAATTGGTCCATACCGAATCCATCGGAACATGAACGACACGCAACAACGAAATAGGAAACCGTAACAAGTTTCGGTACCACCTCAGCCTTCCCTTAATTTACGCCCAATAGACGCTTACCACAACGTACGTACTTATCTATATAACTACAAAATCGTCTCTACGTTCGTACTTGCGTCATAAAAGTTGTAACTGCTTTGAAATTTAAATTTTTTACATATATATATATCTAGGCGACGTTCTTGTAGCCGCTATTGTAATTATTCCAAATTGCGTCGTAAACAACGTTCGAAGTTGTAGTTCGCCTACGCCCGGTATATCCGAAAACGGTCGGACAAAACACTCATAGGTGACAAATTTAGGTCGGTTTGTCAGGTTGCGTTGTCTTTAGAGCTTGAAATAGTTTCTCCTTTTTTGGGTTCCGTCCGTATCGATTAATAATGGGGAGGTGTGTGACGTACATTTCTGTAAAGTGGTCGGTTTACACGAAGGATTTCTAAAAAGGAAGTATTTTAGTTTTTAGTTTAATTAGTGCAGCATATTTGTCTTCAGGAACTTTGATCCACACTGAAGAGGTCTTGTATTTTCCATCGCTGCCAGAACATCATTTCTATTCATTACGAAAAAGTAAGAAGGGAGAATGGTCATTGTCCAGGAAATTAGCTTCTTGTGAGGCGTTGCTTCGATTAACAAACATTAGTTTGTTTTGGTAGTCTACTTTCCTCTTGCTCCTTGGAAGAGATTTTGTGATATTGGATCCATCGTGACCTTCTGAAATACAACACCGTCTTCCAGTAATAATCGGTCCTAATATCATTTTTAGTGCACTTTTAGTGCAGTTTCACTGGACTTTCCTTTATAAGATGAACTGTTTCCTTATTTGTATTTCCTCTGAAGATATTGTAGGTGACTAGATATGGTAGCACACAAATTTTCTTATTGTATTAATTCTTCTCTACTACGACTATATCATCGCCTTCATGATTCTTGATGATTACTACGGCATCGACATTCAATAAACTTTTTGGGAGCAAAATATGAAATACGCGAGAAGAATTTGATGAAAAGATTTTAATTATGAGTATCACCTGTGAAGAGTAAGTTTACAAGAGTTGAGAAAAAGAATCCAAAAATATGTCGCACTCGACACCAGGACCGTTACATACATTACATGTAAAAATAACAGGCGACTTTACTAACACGTTCGTCCGAGCTGGAATGGTATAAAAGGTACGAGCATTTCGTGAGGATAGCCTCGGGACCAAGAAGTTCAGGTGAATCAATCTTGTTGTGCAACAGTCAATAGAGAAACGGTAGATCAATCTTTTCTCGTCCAAGCTCCAGAGATGCCATAGAAATTGTTGTTAATAATGTCTCGTATGGAAATCCTCGGCCGGGGTATTTACGATTTGCTTTGAACCACGTGTATTTCAAAAAGCGTCGCTGAACGTTTTCAATCAGTATCTTGGTGACGTCGTAAATCGGATTCCACACAAGTGCACCATATTCGAGCTTGAAACGAATTAAAGCACAGTATAGAACCTTCAAAATAGACAAGTGCGTGAATTCCTTAGAATGGCGAAGCACAACATCCTTTATTTTCGAAGCAAAAGTACCATGACATCAATATGCTCATTGGAACTCAGCTCTGAATCATGCAGAATTCCCAAATCCTTGACGCTACTATACCATTTAAGAGCCTTATCTTGCACGGAATAATTAAACAAAACATCTTTCATCATTTAATCTTTTTTCCTGTGAACATCAGAGCAGCATATTTGGGAACATTCAACGTAAGTCTATCTTGTATGCACTATTCCGATATGCTATTCAGCTTGGTTTGTAGATTTTGACAGTCGTCAGTATTATTAACTGACGTACATATCTTTACGTCGCCTGCATACATTAGGACTTTACAGTTTGTAACATCTGGTAGATCATTTATAAAAAGTAGGAGAAGTAATGGACTCAAATTGGACTCCTGTGGTACTCCAGAAGGAATGATTTTTCTGCTCGATGTAAAGCCGTTGTAAGCAACAAAATAATTGCAATTTTGTAAATACGACAGAAGAAGTTTGTGCAGGGAAGTGCTGAATCCAAAATCCTGCAACTATCGCAAATATACTCCGTGGTCCAAACGATAAATGCCTTAAATAGATCCAACGTCAACTTGGCCAAGGTTATCAATAATCCCAGAAACGTACTGAGTAAAAATGGTCAAGTTATTATTAGTTTTATTTTTATATATAATATAGACAAATTTAAAAAATATTGTACTATAAACGTACCACCGTAACATCAATGCTATAATTGGAAGAAAAGTTGTTGACCTAATGGAATATAACAAAGGAAATACAGGAGATACATCGAGTATGAATCAGTACACCGTAGGTTTCTGGTTGGATAACGATAAACGATTTTTAATATTTTCTACATTATTTACATCAATCTTGACAACGTAACGACAAACAATTTGAGCATACATTAAATTTCCCTATATTCCATACAATATAAAATATCTACAATTTAACACGGAGAGAAAAGCTTGTTAGTAACAAATATGTACGTTGATTAGCTGAAATTGTATGCCGGGTGACTAGAATGAAGAAAAAACAAGGAAATAACAAGGTGGCATACGAATTGCAATGGCGCTATATTTTTGGTGCCAAATAGTGTTTTGGGGGTACTGAGGAAAATTATTTACGAAAACCCCACTGGATTACGTTCGCACATTGGGCACACAACAGGTTGCTCGTTGTGAACAATACCACTGCGCTGAACGACCTTACCCCAACGGAAATTCATATTTGAAGACTTATTATGTCATAATATATACAGGTGATCATTTGAAAACTTCCCATCTTGAAGAACTCTTTAATTAATAAAATTATCAAAAATCACTAAAACAAGTCAATGTTATTTTGAAGGGGGACATTTAATAACCTATTCCAATCAGTTGGGAAACGTTCACCCTCCCTTTCAGCTACCCCCATCCCAAAATTTTAAATGGCACTACCCCATATGTGATACATCATTTTAAAGGGTATAAAATTCTCAATATTTTAAACCAAAGAAAATTAAAATCGGCCGAGCCGTTCATGAATTAGAGACAAAAATGTATTAAACCGGAAAATTAACTGACAAACGTTGACGATATCGATAACAATCACCTATTTATGAACACAACACTTATTTAATCTACCTGATTATTTAATCTATCTAATTACGTGTCAGATTACGTGTCTTGATAATGCCCATTTTGAGTGGTTGATCAAGCCATCTACCTACGTTTTGCTTTGAAACAAAAGAACGTGCGTCGTACAAGTTCAAAGTGTCAATTGTTGTAGAATTCAGGAATTAAATATCGCCGCTTCAGATAACTTTAGATTCCTTTGATTTGGGGTAGCGTTTGTGCTAATTGTGTCACTAAAATGACATACACTTTAGAGAGAGAATTGAAATAATTTTCATTTATGGAGCTGAAAGTCAGTGTGCTCGACGAACAGCCAAGGAATTTAATGCAAGACATCCAAATAACCATGTATCCCATCGATACGTTTTAGATTTGGTAGGAAAATTTAAAGAAACTGGATCAGTAGCAAATAAAAAAGGACACAATCTCGAATTGTGAATGAGGACTCTCAAATAGAAATATTAGGACAATTTGCTGCAAATCATACGAGCTCAATTCGGCAAGTGTGCAACATAACTGGTCTTTCGTATGGGTCTGTTCAGAAAGTTTTAAAACTTCATAAATGGCATCCATACAAACTTCAAAATCACCAAGCTCTAAATGAAGATGATTTCGATAGACGACTTCAATTTTGTGAACAAATGACTGTGATGATAAATACCACTCCAAATCTAATTCAAAATATTTGCTTCAGTGACGAATGTACTTTTTTTGAATGGCTATGTTAATCGTCATAATTGTCGTTATTGGAATGATGAAAACCCGAATCTATTTAGAGAAACGCATACTCAGTGGCCACAAAAAATTAATGTGTGGGCTGGTATACTGGGGGACTCGGTCATTGGTCCGTTATTTATTAATGAAAATTTAAATGGTACTATTTATCTCAATATGTTGGAAGATGTCATAGATCCCTTGATTACGGAAGCAATAGAAAATCAAGTAGACGACGAAGGAAACTTAATTTTGGATGAAAATCAAGTTTATTTTCAGCAAGATGGTGCCCCACCACATTTTGTGGTACCAGTTCGAAACTGGTTGAATAACAAGTTTCCAGAGAGGTGGATTGGAAGAAGAGGAGCAGTAGAGTGGCCAGCAAGATCTCCTGACCTTTCCCCCTCGACTTTTTCCTTTGGGGCCACCTTAAATCCGTCGTCTATAAAACTCCCCAGCCAACATCGACGAACTGAAACAACGAATAACATCCGAATGCCGATTGATTCCGCGGCGAGTTTTCGAAAATGTTAGAAGAGAGTTTGAACATAGGCTTTATCATTGCCTAGCAACCAATGGAGCGCAATTCGAGCATCTATTACGATAAATTTAATTGTTTACGTTTTTGAGTTTGAGTTTTAGGTAATTTGTAAACTCTTGTTAATTAATGAAAGTTTATTTTGCATTGTTGTAGTTAATTATTTGCAACTGTTGTGTTCATAAATAGGTGATTGTTATCGATATCGTCAACGTTTGTCAGTTAATTTTCCGGTTTAATACATTTTTGTCTCTAATTCATGAACGGTTCGGCCGATTTTAATTTTCTTTGCTATAAAATATTGAGAATTTTATACCCTTTAAAATGATGTATCACATATGGGGTAGTGCGATTTAAAATTTTGGGATGGGGGTAGCTGAAGGGGAGGGTGAACGTTTCCCAACTGATTGGAATAGGTTATTAAATGTCCCCCTTCAAAATAACATTGACCTGTTTTAGTGATTTTTGATAATTTTATTAATTAAAGAGTTCTTCAAGGTGGGAAGTTTTCAAATGATCACCCTGTATATAGACATAATAGCTTCAAATATGATTTTCCCGAAAATGCTTGAGTGGTACGTCGTATCCGTTTACCCCGAAACGATCGACATGGTTACCAATCACTACGACAATTTTCGTTAAAATCGTTCAGTATCAGATTGCAAAATCTCCCCGTACGCGTTGGTAGGACGGTTTTCGACGCTTATTTCAAAAATCAGATTTTTTTTTAAATGTTGCGCTTTCGGAAAATAAGCTCATCGCATAGCCGCAGCTACATTCGCGAATTTCACAACCTCGCTAACACACACCGATGACGCCGGAATATTTACCGTTTCGTCCGTTGAAAAAGTGGCGTTTTTAATCCTCCGCCCGCGTTTATTTTGCGGAGTAGATTAAATGTAATTCCTCGACGCGAATACGCGTAGCTACGCGATATAATCCGGTACACAAAACGCTAATAAATGCGACAGTATTAATCACGTGCCGCTCTCTCTCTCTCTCTCTCTGTACGAAAACTCGTTACGGGCGGGCGTGTAAATACCGAGTAAGTACCTCCATACACAACATGGAAACATACACATGTATCTTCGTATATATATACATACATAGAGTGTATTTAATTCGGACGAGACCGCTCTTTTGAGCCTGATATATCGCGTCGTATTTATTTTATTTTTGGATAGGTACTACTACACATGGATTGCTTGTTCTTATTAACCGGCTCTCGGGAAATTGGCTTGAATGATGCGGATATCTTTTGCACAGAACAGTGTTACCTGTCTGGGTGCATCTTTATCTGTTAATGGGCATTTCTATCAAACGGGCATTATAGTATCAATACACAAGAGTAGGAGTGCAAAACTGGGAGGGAAATTACACTACTTTGGACAGTAGAAAATCCATACACCCGAATAGTCGAAAAAAAAAGGAAAGACTACGACAAACCCTAGAACTCTTAGAAAACCCAAGAGAAATACTTATATTCCTACGATCCAAAGAATACGCAACGTTGGACGTTGCCTACCAGTAAGACACGTCAAAAATGAATTAATACCTAAACACATAGGCTCGTAAATTATGTACTACTAAAGGAAAGCATAAACTGACCTGAAGGACAGATGTAAATGAGATGTATCGAAGCGTTCAACCAACAGTAAGTACAACAGTAAACATTTTAAGTAGATAATGGAAGAAATATAACAAAGACCTTTGGCAATGTTTAAAAAGAATATTAACATACCTTAAAGGTACAAAATAAACGTATGTAACTATTTTCTGATTGGCTCTGTTGATTCTGACTGGGGAGGTAGTGATGAGGACAGAAAAGGTACAACAGCTTATTTACGTAAATTATTTGAAAGTTGTACAATATGTTGGTATAGGTACAAAAAGACAGACATCAATAGCAGCCTCATCTACTGAAGGAGAGTATATGGCTTTATTTGTATCTGTCAGAGAAGCACTGTGGTTGAAATCGGTAGCAACTAGTATTAATATATATATTGTAAAGCCAATTATAATTTATAAGGATAATAACGGTTGTCATAAAAGCTCTAAACACATTGATATAAAACATTATTTTTATAGAGAGCAAATTGAAGAAAGAGAGTGTAATTAAACTTGCATATGTTTCCACAGGTACTCAATTAAGAGACTCATTGACAAAGCCATTACCAACAGTCAGATTCTTGGAATAAAGAAAAATGATATGACTGGTGAAATGGTCTGATCAGCTTCTCCTGGGCTTCTCCTAATTCTGTGCAACAAATGCTGCATCATAAGTAATATCTCATAAAAAGCACAAGATTCATTTTTGAGGGGCCGTCCTAAGAAATTCAAGTGGAATAATTATATTCCCAGGATCATGGAAGGAATGCGCAACGCTGCCTAGCAACGTCAAAGATTAATTGATACCTAAACGTCTAGGCCCGTTGTGAATTATGTTTTTAAAAGGAAAGCAAAACTGACCTGGAACTGAGGGTAGATGTGAGTGAGGTGTATCGAAGCGTTTATCCAACATTCTTTGTATGTCGATGTGTTAAGTAAGTTTGCGTGCTTCTGCTCTAGAAAACGCTCGCATTTCTTCCTTGTGCAAAGTGGGTTTAAAGTAAAAGGATTATCATTTGTACTAATTATTGATCTTGATTTCTTTTCTTATCCCAACAAGAACAATGGTTCGAAGATCTGCAATTCGGATTCAGACGAAGAAGGGGAGTCACAGATGCGAATTTCATCATAAAAGAAATAACCGCGGAACTGTTACGGGAACGGGAGGAGTTACACCTCTGTTCCATAGACATAGGAAAAGCCTTTGATCGGGAGATATGGATAACCCTATGGAAAAGAGAAGGGATGTACGGACTACGAGTAGGATAAAAACCATATACAAGAGAGCGAGGAGTGCTAGTATAGTACATCACGAAAAATCGGAACACTTTGAAACGAAACAAAGAGCGAGGCAAAGGTGCATTCTGAGCCTAATTCTGCTCAAGGTAGTTCTGGATGAGGTAATAAATAGAGCCAAACGACAGATAACACAGGACAATATTGGATTCTAGAACATGGTTATGATAGGATAGTCGGAAATAGCTTAAGCCGATGATATGATCCTCACAGCAAAAAGACGAAAGAAACTTGAACAAAAAAGTTAAAACCTAGAACGAATACCTAGCAAAATCAAATATGAAAATAAATGACGGAAAGAGCAAGGCCATAAGTGTAAGTAGGGAAAGGGAAAACATGAAATATTTCTAGACAAAAGAAAATTGGACATTATCTTTAGGGACAATTCGGACTGAAAGAAGAAATAAAGCAACAGGTATTTTATAGCATCAAGGACACTTTTCCAAATAAAAAAGGGATACGCAGGGGAATCGAAGCCGAGATTTTCAAAAGGATAACGGTCCCAATGCTTGCTAATGATTCAGAAGTTCGGCTAAAAACAAAGAAATCCGAACAAGAAATACAAAGGACGGAAAAGAGGTTCATAAGAAAGATAGATGACAAAATGAAAATGAATAAAGTAAGGAATACCATAATCAGAGCAGATTTGCAAATAGATCCCATATAAGACAGAATAGAAGAAGGTCAATTGAGATGGTTTGGGCCACGTAATGAGGATGGGAAGAGATAGGATGGTGACAAGAAGTTTGAAGCCAACCCAATCAAAAGAAAACCTAGAAAGGAGGACTTCAAAAGGGCTAAACGGCAAGAAAACACATAAAATGGAAGAAGATTATGAGGCGGGAGTATAGGATAGAAAAGCAATGAAAAGAACTCCAACTTAGAAACCCAACTCCAACATACTCGACACCCCAAAAGGAGGTATAATGATAAGTAAAAAATGGGTGTTCCTTGTAATATTATCCCACTATCCGGGCATTGACTTCAACTCTTGACGCAGTCGTCTCGGTATTAACGACTAACAACGATTTCTTCAGTTATCCGCCGCAAAAGAAAGAGAAAACCGTCCTCAAACGGTGACATCATGCAACGAACGCATTCGATTCTAATTAATGCGGGAAAACCTTATCCACCTGAGCAATATACAGGTCCCGAACGACGTCCGCACACACACACGCGCGCACCTATCAACATAAAATTGCACGAATCTAGCCGTCTATTTACACACACACGAGAACGGCGCATGAATTATGCATGCGCCGATTTTTTGTTCGAATAACAATGAAGACTTTTGTTGCGCGCCTTATTCTCCCCGTCCGCGCGCGTCGTGCGCCGAGAAGAAGGTGGAAGAAGGTGGGTATTGTTTTAAAATGATCTACCAGTATAAAATGTGGCCGGTTATAATTTTTGCGGAAAGCCCGCCATTGTTTCGTGATTTAACAATGGCCTAATACAATACGTAAAATACGGACTACTTAACTTGTCACTTCGCTTATGTTAAACGGCCAGAAGACCTTCAAGGTTGTCCCGGATTTCTTTTTCTCCTCCTTTCGAAATAAACGCTTTGTATGTACCTCGTTTAATGCGGGTGTGGAATTACGAGCTCGCACGGGAATGGATAGTGTGTGGGTATCGCGTTGAAAATTGTGAATTATTAGAGCAATTAGTAGTTAGTTACAGGTCGTTTCAAAATCGGTTGGAATGCTTCATTCCAGATAATCCCTCTCTTAACTTTCATGTAACGCTTCCAGTAGCAATCGGAAAAAAACCATATTCTTTGAATCATCGATTTTTGCGATTAGAATTTAAAGCTGCCATCGCAGTAGTTGTCTAACATACCGTTCTCTAAGTACAGACGCATCGGATCGTGTTCGAAATACGCCTATCGGATAAGTTTTGACGAGTAGATTTCAAATATATTGTTATTAATATTGTAGCTCTAATCGTTGCGGAGATATGGACATTTAAAGTTTTACTTCGTCCGATCGGGTTCAATCAAACACCAATCGACGCATCTTGACGAGTTAATTCCAACGGTATATGAATTATTTAGATTAGTCGAATAGGTGGCCGAGAAAATGCAAAAGAAAACGCACAAAATGCAAAAAGTCGTTAAGAAATAGCTAAAATCAAGTTTTCTTGCTTCCGCTCGCGTTCATTCACATACCGATCGAAGCTTCTTAACGAGCTGATTCCAACGGTATGCAATTTATTTGGGATATTCCAAACGGCTGCCGAGAAAATCGCGGAAAACCGCTAAAAATCGCTAACAACGACCAAAATCGCAATTCCTATGGGACTTAATAGGTTCGTTCCTATGGTAATCGATGCGCTCTTACTGCTGATTCCAAGAGTGTGAGATTGACATTCTTTATTCCAGGCGGTTACCGAGAAAATCGCAAACATTTCTAAAAAAAGCCAAAGTCGTATTTACTCGGTTTCAAAACTGATGGTACTTGGGATGTACGAGGCGTGGCTTAAACGACTGGTTAATATGCTGCTTGAAGCGTACAGAAGCGCAAACAGAAAGTGCTTTAAAGAAAGTATGTTTGTTGTGTGCATTTTCAAATATTGCAAAACTAAATTTATATAAATATGTAAGTATTTCTTAAAACGACTCATCTATAACCTTTAATAGGTAATACTGTAATTAAACGTGTATATTTACAGATCAATTATTTATCTGGTTTGTCCTGATTAATTTCTCTGAAATTAAATATTCCCAATTATTTTGGCAGAAGTACTGGCTGTATACGTTAGGACTTAAATTTAAAGCTCGAAACATTATTGGGGATTGCAGCCAAGGATGAATTGAAATAAAAGACTGTCTTTCGGTAACTGTAAGCTTAAGAATTGATTTAAATTTAAATTTTAATTCTTCATCGTAGAGTTTTCCGTGAAAGCTGAGAAAGTTGGTAGAAAGCTGCTTTCCACGTAATTGTAGTCTATGAAATATCCTGGCCCGAAATAACTTCGAAATTCCAACATGCATTTGTCGTGCAATCACTAAAATTTTGCTCAGAATCGATATTTTTACTATAGGAAAAACATTCACATTACTTAAGCTCTCTTATTTAGTGAACGATCGCTAGCGTGTACACCTCCCTAAAAGTTGATTCCGACAAAGAATCAGATGCAACAAGAATCAGCGCGCTATATCTAGCAGTTTTCGCGCTGCTGCCGAAGTTCTGGGTGACAAAAGCCTTTACCTTTCAGGGAAACGAGGAGGTGTTCTTTTGAAGGTTGACATATTTTCGACGGTTGACGAAATCCAAATTCAAATGTTAACAGACAACCTCTTGGAAAACAATATATCTTGAAACATTCGTCCTACTTCCTGTCAAGCAATACTGCAGACTAGGTGCCCCAACTTCTTCGTGATCGTCAGAACCCGCTATCTCTCCCTACTAATGCCCAGCCAGCTTACATAAAGGGCGTTATCCTTAAGAGAAATGCGGTACTATCCAGGTCGACGATCCGGCAATACAGGAAGTAAATAGGCGACCAGACGACACTGAGACCCGCGTCTAACGTCAGTGTTTTTCCGGAATTTCTATTACAAAATAATAGTCATCATAACGCGCGCGGCGGTGGCAGTATAGACACGGAGAATTTTAAACGATATGAAATATTTCCGTCTCTCCTTTCTAATATAAATTTTAATATTTCACGCGAGCAAAGGTCAAGTAGAAGTGATGCGACGCCGTCCGTCCTCCCATAACGATTTCAAATATTCTGCAAAGATCCGGCTCGGAATATTGCAAGAATTCTCAAATTATCGGGCCCGTCCGATTAATTTTATTCGAGAAGTGCGGAGAAAGTTGCGCTCGCATCGCGGCGGTGGCGGCTGCGACGACGCGACGGCCACTTTCCAGTTATCTCGGGACGAACTCACGAATTGTTCGAATTTAGGGACCGGAAACGGGGGACTCCGAGTGGTACGAGGAATGCCAGCGATTGCGGGAAGTCGTTCGCATTAGGGCTTAGGGTTAGGCGGGATCGGGATGAAAGTGTAGTATTCGACGTTGTGATGAATTGAATAATGAAATTTTGGCGGATGCGCCCGTCTCTTAGGAAGATTTCGAGCTGGAAAGGAAAAGTTTTCATCGGTTTAATTTGAAGAATGCAGATGATTACGGAAAGAGGTCTTTAGAACTACAACAAATCGGATGGAAATGTACTATCGGATATTGTGGTCCCTTCAATGGTGAAGTTCCTTGTGAAAGCGAAGCGTTTGTGCTTTCGAAGAAAAGTTGTAGTTTTCCAACTTTTTGAAGAACGCGGGCGATCACAGTAAGAATTGTTTAGAATTTGGTAATTTACATACGACATAATTTTTTTATTTATAAAAATCAAGTGGTATATCGCTGAAGTCGCTGAAATCGCTGAAATCGCTTAAAGGGGCCTGTTCTATAAAGTTATGGGCGACTATGGTTTCCATTAGAGAAAAAACAAGTTTGTGTCATAAATCAAGGATTATAGGTTTAAGAAAAATTCAGTTAGACTGTATTGTTAAATCCGTGATTACCTATAACATCTTTAAACATATTTGCCAAAGTCAATACTAACAAAGTCATAGGCACCAAACTAAATGACAAAAACAATATTTCTGCGAGGTATCTAGTTATTCATGCACTTGTCCTAAAGAAGAGCTCGTTAAATTGTGCCCGCAAAACTGCAATTCTTCTCCCCTCATATATATATATATATATATATAAGTACAAAATGGCGGTAGTTACATTGAATAAATAATTTATTATTACATTATGTACAACAATGTTATTACGTTTTGTAAATTTAATTTTTGAGTAAATACTACATGCAATTTATTTTGTTGAAACTAAAAAAATGACGGTTTAGTCAAAGTACGTAAATATTTCTGAAATTTTGCACAGAACCATAATTTCTCATTCTGAGCAACTTTTTTAGTAGCATTTTGACGTATCATGAACAAAAAGGGTAGGTTACCTGAAAAGGAAATAGTTTTCGCTTCACCGTCAAGGCCAACTTGTTTCTCAAAAACTGAAAATATTTTTAAAATTCTATTCACGCCAAGCAGGGCTTAATTCTACAATCTTAAAATAAAATTCAAAAATTTTCAGTCCATCACACCTCTTGTAACGTCAATCCTGGGACACACTGTATATATATATGTATATATACAGGATGATTTTGTTTAGTACGGAGATCTTTGTTGATAAGTAGATTCTGAACTGATGAGAAATGTGCAAGCAAAATTCTCTTAGTAAGTTAGAGGTCCAGGTATAAAACATGTGACAGACGTTTCGAGCTTATGTTCTCCTCATTCTCAATGTCGGTTAATTCCGATGACGTGAAAGAAATTCCATTGTCACACCACGTCACTATTCCAATTTCCCAATGAAAGTATTAAAATTTCTTCAATTCAAATCTCCCAGTCGTATGAGAGCATATCGGCAAATTAAATACATGGCACCAATACCGCAAAATCCGAACCAGTAATAAGTAGAAAATTCTTTAAATTTCTGGCTTAAAATGATAGCTTCTGGGCTTCAGCCCTGCCCGAACGGAAACTAATCTCTGTTATGCTTAATTTAAAAGGAATCAAGTGAATTTTACCCCTGCCCACATAGAATTTTTCTTAAAATTTTAATGACGTAAGTACCTTCCATACTGAAAATTGTAAAAAACTGGGTGAAGAAAGGTTGTTTAGAACAATGAATTATGAAAGTGTGCAAAATGGTAACGAGATCGGTTTACTTTCATTGCTCTATTTTTTAAATAATATTTTGTAGTATCTACTACAGAACTAATTCAGTTTACTACAGCTTATAATTTCTCTATTTATTTTTTAATTTGTAATAATTAATAACGAAAAATTGTTAAAACCGCGAGATCACTGCGGATTTTACGCGCCTCTTGGAAATCTCCTTGTTTCCTCTGTCGATTTCTTTCGTCGTTCCGGTCATGGATCCTTTCCCTCCACAATACCACCATCTTTCCAAGTATTTTCTCTTTACTTTTTCCAATTTTCGCTACCTGTTCAATCCACCGATATCTTGGACAGCCTTTTCGTAATTTCATCGATTTCCCTGTTTGTCTTATTCTTCTTTGTCATCCTTTCTGGATCTATTCTTGCTGTATCTCCATACCAATTTTGTTGGTGGAAGTCAATTAAACTTCTGCAAGAAAACTTGTAAGCCGGGCTATTAGTTTATTTCATTTCTCACCATGACTGCGTCTCCATTTCTTAACGAAAAAATTGGCAATTTCAGAACGTGCTTCTCTCCGACAATTCTATAACACCGCCTTTTTCCTTACCACCGCTTAGAACAACTTAGACCGCTTAAAAAATGGGAACTCGAGTCAATAAGCCACTAAGTAAAAGACACATCGTGCGAGAATGAGTTATCAATTAACGATTCCAGTCGTCCATAGTCCGTCGTACTTTCGAACTTCTTAAATTACACGAGAAATTCGAAACGAGCGAGGCGCAGAAGGGGCGAATGTTTTCTCGAAGTCGCTGTATTAGTTTACCAGTCGTTAGTTCTTCGACCCGTTCGACATATGGTACAGGTACTCTTATATATTCGGTGGCTTCCCTCGTAAAGTTGCACACAAAGGGAAAGATACCGGCTGTATCGCACGGTAGATTTTGAAATTTGGTTTACAAACTTCACCCATTATAACGCATCTTGTATTGCTAATTTTTACGAGTTTGGTTATTCGAAGTATTTGGAACCAATGCAATCAAAATCGTGAATTTAAATCATCATTTATTGGACTTCTTTTGCGCCGATTGATTACTTTGCGACATAGGCAACATTTTTATAGCATTCCTAGAAACCTGGTAATTAGTATATGCGGTAGCGTACATATATACACAGCAGATCTCATCGAGACTCGCAGTTATACTGAAGGTTGTATCGGACCCCGGCACTGCTCTCTGGCGCTTGTGAGCAACGCGACTCATCACATCGTTGAGGTTAAATCACGAATGGACACCAACCGACCGACCTTAGCGAGCCTAAATAATTGCAGCAAACGCGTTAGTAAATTCAAACGTAAATACCATACTTGGAAATCGCAGAATTTCAAGCACAGCTGCGACTGCACTCACGTCCTATCATCAACAAAACGGCTACAATGCGTCGACATAGCGTTGGCACCAAAAACGGAACGTACTTGCGCCGTCCATATACAGTGCGGTTATTAATTACTCCGTCGCGACAAGGTCGTATATACAACCAAACCAGATGCCAATCTGTTCGAATGGCGAGCGACGAAGGATGACGATCGGGACGATCGACGAAGCGATGGAAAAAGAGCGCGCAAGAATCAAATTTCGAGAGATAACCGGGCGTGCGGGGAATTTAATTGCGAGTATCGAGTGTTCGGGCACCGATAAAATACGTTTACGGGCTTAATCTTTTAAATAGGCGGCTGCGGTAAACAAATCAGGCTCGCGATCGGGGCACTTTGCGCGAACAATGCAAATTGTCGCAGAATTTGTCTAGATTATCGAGAGACCGAGACGTCGGGTATTTATCGGGCGTTTACTTTGTGTGTCCCCGACTGATGTACACATCGGATCGGACAATGTAATGTAGTGCGGTGCTTGCGCTCGTCTGGGATTTCGAGCTTCTTTAGCTGGGGGCTTTGGACGACGATCCGAGCGCATTCCGTACGACCTCCAATTAGTCGAAAAGTTAAACGGCTTTGTCGTTCTATCAGCATTGCACGTATGTCTCTTCGAGGGATTAAGCATTGGAGAACTTTAACGGAGATTTCTCCTGAAATACGTCCTTTTTCGCTAGGCGAACGACTGGAGCTCTGTCACGATACGTGTTTCTACGATAAATTTTATAAATTTAGGTTAGTGGGAAACAAAGCGAAATGGGAATTGCGATAAAAGCAGTTTTCTTTCTGAAGTAATTCTCGCCTCGTTCCCAACCGCATCCGATATCTTTCGCACGATGACGATGACGAACGCGACGCAGAAACGTGTTCGCGACTTGTACCAGCTCACGCACTCCACCAGCGTCGCAGCAAACTTAATTAATGGCGGGCGCTAAGCCGTCGATCCCGACGGTGATTATACATGCCGCCCACCGTCGCATTTGCCGAGAAAAATTCCCTTTCAAACCTTTGCGGCCGTGAATATAAATCAGCGTTATGAATGCGTGAGGTGTTATCGACGACAAGAGGGTGAAGTAACGCGAATTATGTACACGATGCGTGAAGGAAATGCAGGACGCGACCGTCGTCAATAAATTAACAGTTTACGACCGAGTGCCAGGGCATCATTTCGAAACAAATCCTTTCATCCTTGAAAAATTGAGTAAAAGGAATTTGGTTTGACACCCAAGCCTTTACTGGTTGAAATCTTTAGGAGACTCTAGAAGAATAAGATGTGCGTGTTAGCCCTTAGCTTTGTGGACGTTTTGCTTAAAAAATAACGATTTAGGCCAATATTTAATATCTTAGAATATGATGAATATCACTGGTTCTTGTGCTTTACTCCAATTGGAATACCAAATGAAGTTGACACTGAAAATTTTAAGCATATCGGTAAGATGCAGGGCCTGGACGAAACCTCTGAGGATTCTCCAAAAGATTTACCGCGAAGATCGTGACAAAGATGGTGACTAAACTCCCTCCTGGGGCGCATCCTATTTTGAAATCAGTTTCCGTCAAATATTTATGCCTATAACGTGCAAAATGCCAAATAAAGATTCTCAAAAGGATATGTCAATGCTATCGTTTGCTCTGAATTTGACCAAACAATATTAATAATAATATTTTTATTAATTTACTAAAGAATACAAACAAATATCAGTGTAAAAACGTTGTAGAAACTGCAAACAAAATTAAAGTTACACATATAAAAACAAACTAACAGTAACATAAAAAAATCAATAAATATATAAATGTATAAGTCTAGAAATCTTCTCAGACTCTCATTCTCATTAAAGTCCTTATCATCTACACATTGACTGAGGGTATATTTCTTTTCTATTAGTATCCTCTTAATATTTTTGAGAAACTCGGAGATTTCAGATCCCTTATGTTTTTGGGAAATCATTAAATACTTTTAAGCCCTTGTAATGTGGATTGTGTTGTAGTTCCAATTGCAGTCTACATTCTTAGAGCTTAAATGTCTATAATTACCATCAACGCCTTCAACCTAGTGTAAAAGCAAGCTTTGCTCAAAGAGTCGATTTACATAAACAGTTTCACAGATTAGATCAGATTAGGGCAGATTTACGGTTAATGTTCAAGTGATGACGGGAGTACTGCACATTCATATCAGGAAAGTCATGATTATGAAACAAGAACACTTTAAGTCTATTTAATAAAACCAGAAGGCTTTAGGTCTATTTAATGAACATAATGATGAAAGTATCAGGAGATATGGATGAAATGGATTGCAGAAGAAGTGCAGCAGATTCGACGTCCGAATGGACATAAGAATCTTGGAAAGGAAAAGAAACTACAGCTCAATTTAGCAGAAACTTCTTTCAGATATCGAGACGTAGTACTGCTTGATGTCCCAACTTCTTCAGGAAAATGTTGAAATCACAATTTTTATTAGAAAACTATACTCTGTATCAAACTATATCAGAATGTGTTGGCTAAATTGAATATAACCGTAATACAAATGAATAGAGTACCATTTGCCGCATATGATATGACCCATAACAGCATTTACTATACTTGACTGACTCATCAACCAACTCGCAAGAACTCTGACAATGAGCATGAGTCTAGCAGTCAACCTCCCTTTCAGAGGCAAGGCGGAGATTTAACACCTTGTGAAGACCCTAACAATGAACGCCAGTCCAGCAGCCAACATGGCCTCTTAGATTTTCGCTGGTAGCCTATGACAATCCCTAACAAGACGGAGGTTTTGGCGAATCAAATCTAGGTAACCTACGAAGACCAGCAAGACATCGATGCCGACTAAGACCCGGAGGAAGAAGTTTAATCCACAATGGAGAGACCCCCATGTACCTCCACCGAACTAATTCCGTTTGCCATTCAGGAAAATATCGATTCCTTCGGCGAGAGAATCAAGGCAAACAAGGCTCCGAACCGTGATAAAATTTCACCATCTGTTAGGAAGATGTTGTCAGTCTCATTCTGGATATTTTCCCACAAATTTGGAGGAAGGCTGACGTCACGATGAACCTCAAGCCAGGGACGGGGGAATAATTCATTCAGAACTCCCCCTTTCTTCAATAAGCTGGTTATCAGGACTCACAAAGATAGTAAAAGCTCGCACGCATAGATCTATGCTTGAAAGGGTTGAAGCTTGGGATAATCCAATGGTGAACTATGTTCTGCAGTTAGACGCTAGCAGGCCTCTACTTTTAAAATGTGTGAGTCGGATCCAAGGAATCATCTAGGAAGTCGTTCGATAGTCTTCTACCTTGGATTTTATCACGAAATATGAAGTCCTCATCATATTTACAAGAGGTGGTCGACCGAATTCCAGAGTTACTCAACGTTAGTTGGGATGCACAATGTATAAAATTATGCAAAATATTCTCCAGCGTTATTTGCGATCAATGCTGTGTAATCTGAAGTGTACCATACAACTAACATCCTCGCTTGAGTTTGCAATCCGACGGGTATTTCCTTAACATAATACATATCAATAATTATCCCTGTCTGCATCGCGCTTTTCGCTCGTCATTGAAACAAACAGTGCGCCACTTACCACCTCTTGTTATTTATAATTCGATTGTTAATGTGGTGCGAATACTTTAAAACTGCGAACTATAGCTATCAGTTACTTTGGAAATGCTAGAGCGACACCTACAACTGATTCGCTTTTGATCCTCCGTTCTTCTGTATTCACTATTGATTAGAAAGGGAAGAAAGAAACGGGCTGATCAACTTTTATTATAAAAACAGGAAAGCGGTGCCGAACTAGAGACTCATTTAGGTTTTGATATGGAGTTAATATACATATGTGATTCTAGGTGTAAAGGAATGCACAGACGTAGCATTATTTTCGAGTCAAATCGTATAACCTAAAATATCGTATTTACACGCATCTGCAGTACCGACAAATTTTCTCTTTAGGACCGTTACCATATCTGCACCATTCCTATCGTTTGGAAAGGGAGCAAACGAAGCACTGCATATGGGCTTTTATTATTTACATTTATTATTTATATTATTATTATATTTTTCTTTATTCAAAAAACAATACAGTTAAAGCTAATCTTCCAGAAGGAAAAGAGAATAATAAGAAGAAAAGGAAAGCGAGAGAGAAGAAGAAGGAGAAGAAGAAAATGGCGAGGAAGAACAATAAAAGATCACGAATAAGAATTTATTCTGCAAAAGGAATATTGATATCTTTACCCATTTCGCACTAACATCTTCAACCATATTTTTCCATAAGTAGGAAACTATTTGTGAGAGCCAAAATGTTAATTTGAGGAAGAATCTAGTTGACTCCCCACTGTGCAAAAGTTCCGCATCTGTGCAAAAGTTTAATAAGCAAGCACATATTGCATATGCTTCTGCATATATCTCCTTCCATGATAATTTTTGGCATAAGCAATTTGGTCTTGCTTAGGAAGCTATTACACCGTTACTTTGCGAGATGCCCAATAAACGCATCTATTAAAGTCGTTTTGTGGAGAGTAAACTAGATTCTTCCCTGAATTAAAATTTTGGCTCTCGCACATAGTTTCCTACTTATGGAGAAATATGGTTGAAGATGAGCGCACCTACTATCAACTTACTTCAGCAAGAACCAACCCATTACGTCGAAAAAATGCACATCGTTAAAACTTTCTGTACCGGCACCGTACATTTGTTGACTGTCTGCGTTCACGCAGATGTCATTAAATTCAATAGATATAATTGTTTCGATTGTTACCGGTAATGTGTGCCTTCAAGCACCGCACTTCGGTATCCTTATCGGACGCTGTCGATCTCCGTCTCTCGCATTTTTAATTGATTTCCTATCGCCGGCTTCATATCGAGACAGAAATGATTTAAACCGTTCCTTATATGGCGTTGGCGTCGTTAACGTGCGGGAATAAAAGAATACCCGGCAGAGAAAGAAACGGTTTGGCGCATTCTGTGAGAGATTCGCCGACGATATTACTTTTGCGGTTGCGGTAACAGTAAACGGATAATGTCGGGGTTGAAAATTGAATTTTATAACGCCGGCCGGCGTGAGAATTCCTTGACTTTCTTATTCCAACAAGTAACCTATACCAAGTGTTTACCAAACGTAAACGAGATTTTCCGCGAGTAAACCGCGACTTTCAGGACGCGGTTCTTCCCATTCGAGCGGGTCCTTTCATTAACCGCGCAGACTATTCTTATTTTCACTTCAGCACGGTCCACTATTACGATTCTCGCGTATTTTTTCCTCCAGTTTACAACCGCTGTCGCCTCTTATTTGAGTTTACGGCCCTTTGTTCGCCTAAGACGTCGTGCCATCAATTATGGGTTAGGCCGCGTTCTATCATTTACATCACGACGACGCGAAGATGAAGCAGAAAAAAGCGGTGTCTGCGCCGCAGATAACGATCGGGTTGAGATACTATTGTATGCAAAATCGAGCCGTTCGACTTTTGTAATAGCCACTTTTTCGAGATTAAATAAATCAAGGCGAAAACTGGACGATAAATTCACGTCGTCGCGTCGACCTGCATGAAGTTAAAACGAAGGAATCCGGTTGGAGGTCGATGGTAGATGTAATTAGATGGTGAGGAATAAGCTGGAAAGCTTGGAACCAGAAATAGAAGTAGAGTACAGATGAAATGATTTGTTTGAGTCACCACCGATGCGATGGCAGTACCATTGTTGCCTATGTGATGAAAACGCCATTGTTATCTTCAGTAAGTGATGATTAGAGTTTGTTAAATATGTGGATGACCTGCTATCATTAAGTTAACACGTCATCCACCTTCTTAACAAAACTCTACTGATGATAGCGATACAATCATGATTAGGGTAAACTAATCGCATCGTCCCAGCATCCGTACTAGCTGGAACAACCAACGAAACTTGGTACGCACCCGCACGATGCGATTCATAAACATCTGCTGGGTGGGAAAGCATTTCAAATTCGTAAACATTCGTCAATGATTGGCTGCTCCAGCTGTTTGGGCTATGCTGGGACGACACCAT
Source organism: Chrysina gloriosa (assembly GCA_038088585.1). Lineage (NCBI taxonomy): Eukaryota > Metazoa > Arthropoda > Insecta > Coleoptera > Scarabaeidae > Chrysina > Chrysina gloriosa. The sequence continues at coordinate 5,242,924 of CM076094.1, read as the reverse complement.
TATCTTACCCTAATGATGATGATCTAGTGGTCTTCTTCTTTGTACGTTTCTCCTTATCCTTCTTGGATAGGTTTTCCTGTATGATTTTACTTAACCCTAAGCCGTTCTGCCTTAAATTTAAAGCTGCTGGAGTTGAGCTTTGCATCTTTTCTTCGATTGATTCCTGTCTTGTGTTGAGCTTCGTATTTCGCTTCATGCTATGCCCTTCCTACCTATTTGTTCGCTAATTCTGTCTATCCATCTTGTCTTTGGTTTCCTTCCAAAACTCCCCTGGTGCTTACCTTCCAAACACTATTCTTGTGAGTCCATCGTCAGGCAAACAAGATACATATTCAAATCACCTGAGCTGTTCCCCCGTCATCGTTTTTTCTATTACTTACTTATTTACTTAATCCTGAGCTTTTCTACTTCGAGGTTCAAGGTTGGTGGAGTTAAATTTTGAATTTTTGTCATCATTGTTTCCTGTCTTGTGTTCAGCTTCGTATTTCGCTCCATACTATATGCCCTTTCTCCCAGTCTTTTCTCTAATTCTGACTATCCACCTTGTTCTTGATTCCCTTTCCACCTTTCCCTTGGCGATTCTCTTTCAAGCACCATTTTTGTGAGTCCATCGTCAGGCCTACAAGGCACATATCCAAATCATCTGAGCTGTTGCCCCGTGATGGTTTCATTCTACTACTTATTTAGTTACTTAATCCTAAGCCTTTCTATCTTTGGGTGTAAGGCTGGTGGAGTTCAATTTCGAAATTTTGTCTCCATTGTTCGTGTCTTAAACTTCGTATTTCTCTCCATATGTCCTTTCTACCTATATCTTCTCCAATTCTATCCATCCATCTTGCTCCTGGCTTTGCTTTCGAAGTCTTCCCGCCTTCGTCTCAAGCACCATTCTTGTGAGTTTATTGTCAGACATTCGACGCACATGTTCAAACCATCTAAACTGCTTCCTCGCGATTTTTTCTACAATTCACTACATAGCTACATAGTCCTAAGCTTTTCTATCTTTAGGTGTAAAGCTGGTGCAGTTGAGTTTTGTTTTTTTCTTCGAATAGTTTCCTGTTTTGTGTTAAGCTTCGTACTTCGCTCCATTCTACACCCTTTCTCCCCGTTCTTTTCTAATTCTGTCCATCCATTCCACCTGACGCTTGCCTGCCAAGCAGTATCCTTGTGAGTTAATCATCAGGCATTCAGCGCACATGCCAAATTACCCAAGCCGTTTCCCTGTGATTTTTCTTTTCTACCAAATACTTACTTATTCGATTCTAAGCCCCTCTTGCTCTAAGTGTAAGGCTAGTGGATTTGAGTTTGGATTTTGTCTCTATCGTTTCTCACGTTGTGTTAACCTCCGTATTTCGCTCCATTATATGCCCTTTCCTCCTATTTTTCCTCTAACTCGGTCTATCAATTTGGTTTTTGGTTTCCTTCTCTTGCTCCCTCATGGTGTTTGCTTTGCAAAGAGTATTCTTCTGAGATAGTCATCAGGCATTCAGCACACATGCCAAATAACCCAAACTGTTCCATTGTCATTTTTCTTTTCGGCCACATACTTACTTATTCGATTCTAGGTCCCTCTAGCTTTAGGTGTAAGGTTACTTGGGTTAAAATTTGCACTTTTACTCCCATTGTTGTCGGTATTGCGTTTAGCTTCGTATTTTCTTCCATGATATGCATTTCCTCCCTGTTTCTGCCTTATCTCTATCTATAAATCTCCTTCTTAACTTCCTTCCTTCGCTCTCCCACCATCTCGCTTCTGGCATATGCGTTTCAAACACTATTCTTGTCTGACACACACCCTCTGAGCCGTCCCTCTGTGATTTTCTCTTTGATGCATGGTTCGCCTGAATGTCCCGTTTCTTATCTTTATCTCATATGTTTCTTTGCTTTTCTTCTCAGGAACCTGATTTACACTGCATTTATCCTCGATCCTTGTCTCGTCCATTACTCGTTGCTGTATCTTAGTCTAGACCTTACTGTTTTTTCACCACTCCCTTCCTTTGAACTTTATCTTTATTTAGGTACTTCCGTTTTCTCTAGAAATGTTAACCTCATTGCACTGAATACGTCTCCCGTTCTTCGCATTCTTTCATTTACGTATTTCCCTTTCCGCTTTCCCATTCACCTGTATATTTGCGTCTGGATACGTGAAGTGGTCCACCTGCTGGATTACCTTTCCATCCGGCCTTCTTTCATGTGCTTGTTTCGATTTTGATATTGTCGTGATTTTTGTCTTTTCTACATAGATTTTCGTGTTTATCGTCGGTAGTTCCCCCTCTCTAACATCAAGATTGTGTTGTAAGTTTTCTTCTGTATCTACTACCAACGCAATGTCGCCTGCCCACATCGTTCCATTCAGTTGCCTTGTCCTCATTTGTATGTAGTCTAATGTCAATGGCTTTACTTTTTCTCCGCTTTCTTCGTTGTGTCGTCTTGTATCGTTAGGAGGAAAAAGGGACATCATGCACGCCCTTATTTTGTACCTCGTCTTCTTTCTAATTCAGTAATCAAGGTTTCAGCCCTTTCTTCCGTTCCCATTGTTTCCGGTGTGATGTTATCACGTCGGGGCCTTTGCCTAATTTGACTTCTTCTAATGTTTCTTCTATTTCCTCTTTGTCTATAGCGTCTATTTGATGCTCTCCTTTTACTTCTTCTTCCTTTTCCTGTGGCTCTTTAGTGTCAAGTTATTATGCCTCTTGTATTGCGATCTCTTACATCTTACTCGTTTTCTTCCCCACGATATTTGACTTTCTATCATCCGCAATACTCTTTACAGGTGTTCAAATTTCGTTCTATTTTTAGCTCTCCGTTTTGGGTATCGACGTTGTCTAGTGGCTCTCGTAAGTTCGGAAAATTTTGTCTCGTTTCGAAGCACAAATTTCCGAGCATTCCGTAATTATCCTCACGCCTTCATCGTCCATCTCAACGCCAAGATCCACGCAGCTAGCCCGTAGAAAACGACTTCCTGCTTTTGAATCTTCTCGATAACTCACAAGATCGACCACCTACATCTCGGCTTATACCCGAATACATCGCATTACATAAACACCGATTTAACTGTTAGACTGGAAGCTTGTACCTCTTACGTTCGCCATTACCACACGTCGATTTCCCAGAATCGATTCCGAAAACGTTCCACCGCGCGATCAACGCGAACACGTAGAAGCACATTAGAACGTTCCGTCTATCTCCGTATCCATCTCTCGTATTCTCGGGGGCATTCTTCCCGAGCGACCTCATCGCTTCTCTGGCGTTATTATTAAAATTGTGCCGGCGGACACATGGCAAACGGCGATTCTAAATTATTTACAGTAAATAATAAAAATCAATTATCGCCGCCGCGGTCGGAAAAGGTGACGTAGGAACTATTGTTGTCGAATATTGAACCGCCGAAAATCGAGAAAGATTCCCGCTGCGCAATTGAGGGCGCGATCGAAAAAATTCGTTTCAATAAGGACAATGCGATTCGGCGACCAATTATCGTTTTGAAAGAGCGTACACGGCGAGATCTACTTTGTGTTATACACGAATCGCTTTTTAGAAGTGCTGATTGTTAATGTTCTTCGCGTCACCGCCCCGGATGTTATTGCGGTAGAAAATTTATACCGCACGTACTTATTGGTCGTTTAGGTGTTAAATCATCTATGAGAATTGTCCCGAAGACTGAGTTAGTGAGTGATATTAGTGGCATTAGTTACAATAACTTCTAAATTTCTAAGTGCAGAAAAGCTGTGATGGGTGCGTGAACAACAAACTCGCCTGCCCATTAACAACGTCGATGGGTAGGCAGGGATCAGGATTAAGTTAGGAAGTTTTTGGGACGTATGGAAAATAGTACTCTAAGAGACAAGATAAAGAATGACATATTCAGGGAGGAACCTGTAAACAAGAAAGTACAGGATGGACAATTAAGTTGGTTTGGCCATGTGTATCGTATATGGAATGACAAACGCTAATGTCGGGAAAAAATTAATGTGTAGGACCCAAAGAACGTGGAGTAACGCTGTGCCAATGGAAGCAGAAAGAAGAGAATAAAATGGGAAACAATTGGATAGGCTGGACAAGATAGATCGCTCTAGAGAGAAGTGCGGACAAAAACAGCAAACTCAACTCCACCGGTCTTACACCTAACAGTACAATACTAGTACGGGCAAACAACGGTAATTACGAAATAAGTTACGGCAACCCACATCTACACAATTACTCACATGCAGCGTACTGAAGCAGGGAGTCTGCGATGTTCTCCTAACTTATTTCGTAATTGTACGAGAGTTATCGCTGTTTACCCAGACAAGTAAAAGATACAGGGTTAAGAAGAATATTGGGATGGGCAATGAAAAATGATAAATAATTTTCATTGTAAACGTAAGTTTTTATTATAAATCGACAAGCCAAATATGTCCGTTAGCCTACCGAGTTTGAACTCATACACCCTTATATTCGGTCCATTTGGAGCATTTTGCCCAAACTTCGAATGGCGTTTTCTCGAAATCTATGCGTTCCACGTTGGAATCGATATGTTCTACGTAATTACCAGCCCGAATATGTATACTCTGGCGCAAAATAACTTCGAAATTCGAACATGAATTTTTCGTCGAATTACCAAAATTTGCCCTATATACACCTCTTAATTTTAGACATTTTTACCCCAATTTCGAATAGCGTTTTCTTCAAAACTCTCCACGTTGGAACCGATATGTTTTACGTAATTACCGGTCCGAATATGTATATTCTTGGGCGAAATAACATTCTAAATTCGAACATTACAAATCGCTCTCACTACTTTATTTATGGCTCGATACCGATCGAGTAGACCTTCCCAGGTACAGATTTTGCCTAGGAATCGAATAGAATAAGAATGTACGCGCTATCTATAATAGTTTTCGCGCTAGAGCGAAATTATGGTAATTTTAGGTAAGAATTTTTTCAATCTTCAAAGTACCATATCTCCGGAACGGTAAGAGTTAGGGACCTCCGATTTATTTCGCTTTAATCGACTCGTCGAGTACTATAAGCGTGCCGAGTTTGAACTCGCTAGCTTTATCGGAAGCATGTAAGACAGATTTTGACTAATAGAATCCAAATCTTCCATCTCCGACGCTGTAGCTCCAAGCGCTACGGAGATATGGACGTTTAAAGTTCAACTTTGTCGGATCGCATTCATTTATACACCAATCGACGCGTTTTGACGCGCTGATTTCAACGGCATATGATTTGTTTAGATTATTTCAACCGGTTGTCTAGAAAATGCAAGAAACTCGGAAAAAAGCTTTCTATCGTTTATAGCTTGGGCGCTATGAGCCCTTGAAGTTTGTCCATTTTTGCAGGGGTCGACTTAGCTTACAAATTTGAACGCAATTGCCACACTAGAAAAAGCAATTGCTTCTAGAGGTCCTGTGGGGCGTCGTTCAATCTCAACCCGGAGTTTTCCGGGACCTTCGCCCAAATTGCTCAGCTGCGACGTTACGACTCGCATACTCTCTTAGAACACGGCAATATAATTATTCCATTTGAAATTTTCCAATGAGGAGGAAACGGAAGTAACTTCTAAACGCGCGATCTGACGAACTGGAGTATTTGCCAAACGATCATCTTTGGGAAAATATTCCAAAGGCAACACTTTCATAGAATCTATCAAATCAATCGTGGTGTCTCCGCCGGACAGATTAATTGCCAAAAGTATTTATTATTTTAATTGAAGCGCTCGGTTACCTGCATTCAACCCCACATATTCGAGGCATAAAGTCGGACGCACAGTCCATTGTATGCAAATGTTATTTGCATTGCGAATATTTATCGCCGGCGATCACGCCTATTGATGCGATCATCGGCGAAAATCAAATTGCTATTTACGCGTCCGTCCGTCGGTCGAAGGGGAGACCGTTAGAATGGTCGGAGCCCGATTCCGGGGAACGGAGAAGAAGAAGAAAACGAACAACGCGAGGCGAGTGATAAATTAACAACGCGAGCAATCGTTCGACCATTAAGGCGAAAATTAAAAACGACCGGCGCGACGACGTCTCAAAAACGTATAACCCGTAATTATAAATCGATATATGCTGATACGTGCGCTAGGAACGAAGGAAGGTAAACGGGTACGGAGAGATCTACATCTCCGTACGTTGTTTATTTAACGTCCGACCGGCCCGGCCCGTCGGTTTCGCGTTGCGTTGCGTGGGCCTGCTCCATTCCAGATAATTTTTCACCTTCCTATTTATAACCGAAGACGTCCATTAGTTTATGTATCGGCGTTGCTACCTACACACGCACACGTACACGGGCGCACATACTGACGCGAACACACGCGAAGACGCGCAGCAGCAGCAACAACAACACCGACTTAAGGGCACTGTCTGTCTGGTCGTGATTGCGATCGCCTCAGGTTGCGGTGGCCTTGTGAGAAACGTCCGTCGTAAACGTGGAATCTTAAACTGTCCACCGTTAAATGTGTTATTCAAATCCGGAGATGACGGTACATCTGAAATATGTATTGCCAGCGCATGTTGAATGGTGATATTTCAGGTTATGGTCGTTCAAAGATCTGCTGATCGTTTTCCAAAGCTTAAATCTGTCTCCTTTAGCTCCGTCTTCTTCTGCGAAAGCGGCTGTTTCGGACGGCAAGGAACGGTGAAGATGGAATCAGTTGATGTTAAAACGGTCTTTAATGACGAAAGTTGAAAGGTTAGGTCTCTAAGCTACGTGTTCTTCTTCGAAAGAGGCTGTTTTGGATCGCAAAAAATGGTGAAGATGGAATAAACTGATGTTAAAACGGTGTTTAATGACTTTAATGACGAAGGTTGAAAGGTGATACTTGAGACTATGGTCGTTCTACGATTTCCAGATCATTTTCCAGAGCTGAAATCTGGCTCTTCTAGCTCTGTGTTCTTCTGCGAAAGCGACTGTTTCGGACCGTAAGGAACGGTGAAGATAGAATAAGTAGATGTTAATACGCTCGACTACTACGACGCTACGACTTTAATGACGAAAATTGAAAGGTGATACCTGAGGTTGTGCTCGTTCCAAGATTTCCAGATCATTTTCCATGGCCGAAATCTGGCTCCTTTAGCTGCCTGTTTTTCTACGAAAGCGACTGTTTCGCACCGTAAGGAATCGTGAAGGTGGAATAAGTTATTGTCAAAACTCTCTTTAATGATTTTGATGACGAAGGTTGAAAGGTGATGCCTTAGGTTATGGTCATTCCAAGATCTGCAGATCAGTTTCTAGAGCTGAAATCTGGCTCATTTAACTGCGTGCTTTTATGTGAAAGAGGCTGTTTCGGAACGCAAGGAATGACGAAGATGGAATAAGTTGATGTTAAAGCGATCTTTAATGACTCGAATGACGAAAGTTAAAAAGTGACATTTGAAGTTATGGTCGTTCCAAGATCTGTAGGTCACTTTCTAGAACTAGAAAGGTAAGTCCTTTTGCCGAGGCGACTGTTTCGGGCCGTAAGGAATGCTAAAGATGGAATAATTTGTGGTGAAAACGGTCTTTAATGACTTTAATGACTAAAGTTGTGAGATGATACTTGAGGTTATGGTGGTGCCAAGAAGTGTAGATTACGTTCTACTACTGAACAGTGGCTCCTTTAGCTCCGTCTTCTTCTGCTAAAGCAACTATTTCAGGACCGTAATGAACGGGGAAGATGGAATAAGTTGATATTAAAACGCTCTTTAGTGACTTTAGCGACGAAAGTTGAAAGGTGATACTTGAGGTTATGATCGTTCCAAGATCTGCAGATCACATTTCAGAACAGAAAGGTGGCTCTTTTAGCTGCGTGTTCTTCTGCAGAAGCGACTTGCAACCAAGATAAAACAACACTTTTCAGTGCCGCACCAGTTGGGGGTTTGTTTAATTAAACAATTGTACACTGTGATGGGGTGCATTATCCATCACAATAATATAGTTCTCAGGCAATCGTGATACTAACTCTGTTTCAAAACAATTAAGAAAACCTTTTCAGAATTCATGTCTTCATGGTACTCACCCCTTTTTGCATTTGACTTGAATAAAAGTAGAGCACCATCAATAAACTCCATTTCTCTTCCTACGTAGGAAATAATCCAACTTTGTCCAGCACCATCCTTCTTCAATACTCCTTTTCCTGCAGCACTTTGCTGGAATTTTCATCGCCGTGAAGTTGCCAACCGAATTTGCAAAAATATAATAATTCATCGGAGTTCCCGGTAGATATGAAATAGTTCTAGAGTACTTTACGGAAAATTTCAAGAGTTCTGCAAAAATGCACGAAAAAATGGAAAATAACGAAAATGAAGGTAACAACCATTTTCGAGGAAACAGTGCGATTCGGGCATATTTCTGCACCTCGACCGTAGTTCTAAAGTTCTCGACCAATATTGCGATTTCAACAACAATTGAGATTTTGCCACAAATTGTTGATTTTGAAAATCGCAAAAACGGTTCTATTCAGGAATCTGAATAGCACCCTAAAAACTCTATCGAAGACCCCTACAACGTTCTTGTGTCAAAACCTTGGTTTGGAAGATATTTGCAATAGTGTGGGACCCATAGTTCTGGATGAAAAAATAAAAAATCTCGCACCATTTCTGTTCCTAGTTTCCTCTAAAACCTTAAGAGTTGTATCGAGAATCCTGATAGCATTCTTTTGTAAAGTTGAAAATTAAAGATATTCGAAGCTTGCCTATATAGTGAAAAGAAAAAGAGATCACGCAACAGTTATGATAGTAGTTCCCTTCTTTCTGTCTTTCATTACCTTCCATTTCGCTACCCTCCTTTCTCCAGATGTCCTCACTTTATCCTTCCACCGGTTTCAAGGTATTTCTCCCTTCCTTTTTCCGATTTTTTGGTTTCCTTTCCTCTTACTTAATCCTAAGTTTTTCTACTTTTTGGTGTGAAACAATGTTGGAGTTGAGCTTATAGGAGACAACTTCCATTTACTTCCATTTCCTTCTGTCTTCCATTTTACTCCCCTCCTTTCTGCAACTGTCGTGACTTCATCGTTCCTCAGGTTTTAAGGTATTTCTGTCTTCCTTTTTCTTAGCTTTTTGGCTTCCTTTCCTCCTACTTACTCCTAAATTTTTCTACTTTTTGGTGCAAAACAATGTTGGAGTTGAGCTTACATGAGGCAATTTCCATTTATTTTCATTCCCTTTTGTCTTCCATTTTACTCCCCTCCCCCATTCTGGAGCTGTCCTGACTTCACCCTTCTTCAGCTTTCGAGGTAGTCTCCTCTTCCTTCTTCCTATTACTTTGTTTTTCATTTTTCCTCTTACTTAATCCTAAGCTTCTCTATTTTTCGTTGTAAACTAATGTCGGATATGAGCATGGAGGAGCCAGTTTCCAGATATCTTTGCATTTTTCTACTGTCTCCCGTTCCATCCTTCCACAACTTCCTAGTCTTCCATTCTTCTTTTGCTCTATTTCCATTTCTATCTATTTTCCATTGCCCTTTATTACTCCTCTCCTTTCTGCAGGTATCCTGACTTTATTCTTCCATAGCTTTAAAGATCTTTCCCTCCTGCTGCTTTCTTACTTCTTTGGTTCTCCTTTCCTCTTACTTATTCCTAAAGCACTTTCTTACAATTCTTTCCATTTCTTTCTGTCTTCCACTGTCTCCAATTTCACTCCATTTCTTTCTGCAACTATCCTGACTTCATCCTTGCAAAGCTTTAGGGCCTTTCCTTCTTCCTTTTTCCTATTTCTTTGATTTTTCTCTCTGACTTAATCCTAAGATTTTCTACCTTTTGGTATAACACAATGTTGGACTTGAGTTTGAATGCATCTTTCCACAACTTCCAAGGTTTTCCCTCTTCCTTTCTACATATTTCTCTTTTTGTTCCCCTTACTTAATTCTAAGTTTTTCTATCTTTCGGAATAGAACAACGTTGGATTCGAGTTTGTCAATTTACATATATCTTAGTAGAAGCTACTTCAACTAAATCGCATACAGAATCAGCAAAATTGTGGGCCAGCGGGATGCACAGCAAAGAGGATGTAAATTACTTGGCATATTTCCTTCCCGCTATTTGGACTTGATTTTACTGCAGCTTTCGAATTTCAGATCTCCGGATTTTGAGAAATTATTGTTGTTTTTAGTTTGTTCTTCCAGCGTTCTTGCGAAATCGTCACCGATGGAAGCGGAGGAGGGCTTCCTGGAAATAATTTAGAAAGGTTGGAGAAAAGTCCGAATGTTGTACCAAATTTTGGAACATGATCGATGAAAATCTTGACGATCCATTGACTGATCGGTTTTCGAGTGATCCACCTAATTTTACAATATTTCATAATCCTTTTCCTTTTCCTTTCATCAGAACTTGTTTAGGATCTTTCGAAAAGAAATCCTAAATAAACCGAAAATCTTGAGAACTCCACTCGTATGAGCAATCTTGGAAAATGGTGATTAGTCAGCCCCAAGGTCCTTTGAAATGTGAGGGCTATCCAAATCTTGAAGAGCTTCCTCCTCATCCTCCACTAGGGCATTACATATTTCCATATCAGAAAAGAATCTAACCGTAAATACCGGAAAATATTCGAAGAACCGAACACATTTTTCTATCGATTTCCCTTGAAAAGACCTTTACGTGGAAATCGTCGTAAATACCGCGACGGACGAGAAATTCAAATCCACCTGACCTAAATACGAGCGACGAACGTTCGAAGATATCATCCGAGGAGTATGGAGTTGTTAATAAAAAGCTAAACGACACTTAAGGACGAAGGCGAACGAATACTTCGCCTTTGTGCGAGAAAACTCGCGCGCATTCAAATTATTATGCATATAGGTTGCTAAATAAAAATACCTCGAATAAATTTAACCGGCGCGCTGGGGAACGAGGAAAAGAAAAGCGTTGGATGTGAGTATATAGCGAATATAAAAGGAAGGACTTCTTCGAGGCGAAAGCTCTCGCAATTAACGCGCACCCTTATTGCATATTCATAAACAATGAGATCACTCGGCAATTAATACCGCCGTTTGCCGTAGGTACGTTCCGGGGCATCATACATGCAGAATTTATAAGCCCAGAAAGCATCCAGAAAGCTCTTATCTTAGACGTCGGATTTATGTGTACGTACGGAGGGCGAAGGGAGGTGGGACGGGGGTAAATATACGTACAACGCGTGTTCTCCGTTTGTACAGTCACGTTTCGCGAAATTACCGACGAAAACGTAATTGTTTCGAGACGTACGCGCGGCGGTGTAACGGTCGCTCTTCTCGTTTTCGCGTTTCCGATTTCGCATTCGTCCCAGGCTACCTTTGTGCATCGCAAATGATTACTTCTGTCGTTTGAGTCGCATATCGTTCTTCGTCTGTTGCTTTGGGTAATCCGTCGCTGTTGCTCGATGTTCGGGATTGAGGTGGGTGTCGCGGTTAACTTTCTTCAAAGACTTTTCAACAATGATGTACGTATCACTAGAAAATTGATTTTTTATCAAGGGCTAATTTGAAGCGAAAATAAAGCAAGGTTCCAAGGCAAACCTCCAAAACAAGAATTTAAATCACTAAATTACAAGGAGGATTCAGAAAGGATACAGTTGATAAAGAAGTCGGAAATCTAATATCAGATGGAAACCCAGAGACTTGCTCATCAGGAAACTTCAGGGAGATCTTCCTCTGATCTCAATAGGTGTTTACTTCGATAATTAGTTTGTCACCTTAAATAGAAAGATTTTGCAAATTCCAGACTTTTCGTTACGCTCGTTTCGAAGTTGAATAATTGGAATCTAAACGTAGAAATTCTGCATTTAAAGTGGGCGCGAATTATGATCTGAAATAGGTCTTATACGATCCGTCCTATTGGCCGAAAAATATATTAAACAGACGTTTTAGATTTTTGCGCGCACGATCAATTAGAAATGGACAATCATTCTTATAATCAGCCAGAGCAACCAAGTTTGTCAGATTTGTCACTAAATATATTACACAGAAATATACAGTGCGTTGTTAACAGGATAGATAAACTGAATGTATTTTTGCATATCTTTGAACGTGATATTCATATTTTTGCCTTATCCGTAAAGGTAGGAGGCTCATGTATACTTATCAAATAGGATATTCCATTTAATAAACTGCAAATCTGAAAAGCAAAAGTCTAAAGTCAGAAATTGGATGTTCAGCTATTGAAATGTGTACTCGAAAGTTGATTATTGCATATCATATACCGATCATCCCCAGCAGAGATGGAAGAACTTTTCCAAATGTTAGTAGAAACTTTAGAATATATTTCTAAGAAAGGGAAGCAACAGCTTTGGACTTGGATAAAGGAAAAAAGATATTACAACCTATACAGTGACGTGGACTTTTGGCCGATTGTATTATAAAATTCTGATTATTACCCAGTTTAAATGCTGTAGGAACTACTGCGGTTCTTTGGCAAAATCACATCGCCAATTCTTTTAAACTGCAGTAACATTACTAAGAAATACACACAAACTAAATCTAATCCACATTTAGCATTCAATTACATAATTCCAAATTTATACACATTTCAGAAAAAGCTATGTAATCAGCTAAGAACGGAATTTCCACACCGCATGAAGCAGCAACATCGCTTGTCTCAAACATGCTTCATATTTTCAGCTATTTGCCTCGGTGCGTTCTTCTCATTCACTCTGCTTTGCCAAATCTTTATAAGTGCTTTAACCAAGTCCTTCTATTTTCTCCATCCATTTAGATTTTGGTCTTCCTATTCTTTTTCTTCCTCCTAGTTTTCAGTGTAACACAGCTCTCATTGTTGCATTGGATCTCGCTCTATACACATGTCCCAACTATTTAACCCTTTGTGCTCTATGTTTCTTATTATATTTTCCCTTTCTCTTTCTTCTAATACTGCTTCTAGTACTGCTGATTCCTATTTATTTTAATATTTTTCTTTCCTCTATTCGCAACTGTTCGTGCTCTCTTTTTGCACTTGTTAGGGTTTCAACAGAAATAATTGGTACTGGTTTTATTAATCTTTTGTAAGTTTTCATTTTCATCTTCGACAAAAACTTGATTTAACCATTTTCTTTGTTTGCGCCGAGGGCGCTATTTGTTGTCATTATTTTCGTTTTAACTTCTATTCTTCTTTCTCTGGTGTTGCTTACATCAATCAATCAATCTAAGATATTTATATTGTGTCACTTTCTCAAATTCTTGTTCTCTAATTTTAATTCTCCTTTTTTCTGTCTTCCTTCCAAATCTCATCATTTTGGTTTTCTCTTCATTTATTTTTAGGCTCATTTTCTTCTCACGTTCTTCATTATACTTCTCTTCTTTGCTATTAATACTATATCCGCATAAGCTACAATTTGCACCCCTCATGTCCTTAACGCTCCTTGGTGTAAATTCCTCAGTACATATTCTGAAGCTAAATTGAAAAAACTCGCTGACAAAGCATCTTCCTATTAAAAATTCATCTGTTTGTCCATCTGGTGTCTTAACACAAATATTGTTCTCGTTTCTTATGTATTGTAGCGATTTGACTAACAGGGCAGGTTAGTCTTGCGGGCACTCGTTCTTCCTTCCATATTTTAATAATTGGTTTATGTATTCTTCCGTTTGGTTTCTCTCCTCTGTATTTTATCATTTCCGGATTTATCTCGTCTTCTTCTGGGGCGTTTCCATCACTCTAATTCCTCCTCCTCCTCCTCGTCTAACTCGGCTGCAAATAATAGTCGCTTGAAAATGTTCTGTCCACCCTTGTTGGTACTGTTCCTCATTCTTGATTATTTTCCCATCTTTGTTTCTAGTACCAGTTATTTTCCCTTTACCCATTTTGTTCATTAATTTCCTTCTAAAACTATTTCATGTTTCTGTTTATCTGTTTTGTCTCAATTTCTTTCCTCTTTTTTTTTTCTATTTATTGCGTTTTATTTCTTCTCACCCTGTTTCTACAATATCTTCTTCCTGCTTGAATGGCGGAACTACTTGTTCTTTGCAGGAAATGGGCAAGGGAGAATCCGACGAGCTTGCTTTCCCGGAAGTTGCTTCTCCCTTTTCCTTTCCTTTTGTTGTTTAGCTGAGCTCTCTTGCTCTCACCTATGTACGTCTCCACCTTATCTTCACGTAGTATAACTTGTTCCCCTGCTAGTTCTAATCCTTTCTCGCTGCTGGTTTGCTGCGTCCAGTTGCCAATGTCCTCCTCCTTTATTTCGCGTCCATTGATCGGTAATTTATTTACTTTTATTATCGCATGATGTCCTTGAGCTCGGATTTGTTTCATAAGTGAGATTACTTTATTCCTTTCCTCTACTTCTTCTACTGTTCTGATATAAATATTTGACCCTTTCATGTTCTTTCTATTCGCCATCAATTCACGCGCCCTTCTTGTTGTCAAAAATTCAATGTAGGCAATATCCAATAGACCCTAATCTATTTATGCAATCACCCTCTAGGAGCGTTATCTCTACCTTCATATCTCCTACACAGAACCTTATATATAGTGCTTCCAATCCACTTCTTGTATTTTCTGCTTCTTGAGCTAGATCTTTTACTAATTTTCAAAACGTCCTTCCCATTCTGGTTTCCTCGTGCTTTCTTTCAGCACAATACTCATTCCCGGACAGAAATAATCAAAATAGAGATGAAGATATAAATAATACCGACGCCACGATTTCAACATTAAAATGTATATCCCCTGTCGTCGAGAACGCGAAGAGAATAAAGTCGCGAAATATGCAGGAACGTAGCGAACACGTCTCCACCCAGAAATATAAGTCGTACGAGTTTAGCGGAGTAATAACCCGTTAAAAGTAGATATTTATGTTATTATCCGTTCGAACGGGACAAAACCACGCGAACGATGGCGCGCCGCCTCCGCCTCCTCGACCTCCGCCGGCGAGCTAGCGAACTCCGCTATCGTCTCGTTGACAGTTTGCGCTCTGTATATTTTATTAGTTAATTTGCCAGCACGGTCGACCGTATTAACTCTAATCTACTTGCAAATTTATTGCGAACAAAACACACAATCCCGTTACACACGTATCAAGCCGCTACCGCCTCTCTACGCTGTACGTGTAATACCGTAATATACACGTAGCCTACCGCTCCGCGCCCGGTTGCTATACGTCGGTGTCGTCGTCAAATTTGCGACGAAATTGCCTCATCTGCCTTTCGTTTCGGGCGAAATTAGCATCCTGAGATACGACTAACGGGCACCTGCACGAGTACATATCGTCGCGCGCGTCAGTGTGCTGCCTACGCTAACGTTGCGGGAAATGTAGGGTCAACGGAGTCGAAAATTCAACATAAATTCGAAATGATGTTGGCGTTACGGCAGCGGTGCCAATTTGGACTGTTGTCGGATGTTGACCGCGGAAAATGGAAACCGAGGACGGGTTAGGTGTATAGATACAAGGGCGCGTTAAATGAGGTATCGCGTGAACGTAGTGCATTTCAACTCGTTAAGCTGTACGATGAACGTAGTAATCAGCGTATGTATCATTGCGAGTCGAAATGGAAGGAAGCTTTCGTTCTAGGGCACAAAGGATTTCAAACTATTTCGAGCTAAAATTTCGAAAATCAAAAACAAAGAAAAGGAAAAGATATAAATGCACTGACATGCGATTGGCTACCAAGGGAGCAAAGAATATTCCCCCTGTCAAGCTGACGGTTCAAGAGCATGTAAAGAAGTGAATTTTACAGCTTCTAACGGTTGACTTGAGAGCTCGAAAGGACGTCATGGGTTTGCTTGTAATAGTGTTTACGACGTACCTAATGACGCTGGTATTCATATAGTCGAAAAGATAATTTCTTCTATGGTAGAATGTAAGGAGGCGAGGAAACTCAACAAAACAGTTTAAGACAGCATCATTTCTACACACAACAAAGCACGAAAACAATAAAATTTCTTTGAAAATATTCCACAGCAATTGCAAAAACAATGGAGGTAGTAAAATTTTGCAGAACAAATATATAAACAAACAAGGATTACGAAATTGTTAAAGCATCAAATTTAATGACTGAAGACAAGTCGACAAGTCGAGAAGTTTTCCTATCGATACCCCTCCATCCAATGGGTTGGGTAATACTATTTATAGATACATCAAGAAATTGTAACGTAGTCTCTCCTCCCCCCTCTTTCTGTTGCAAAATAATTGTGCTTTTGGAAGTTATTATTTCTGTATATAGTAAGTACCTAAAACTAACAGTTTATTATACGTAGTTTTATAAAATATTATAAGGTAACTACAATTTTGTGTAAAACCAACCAATATTTCAGCGAAACAAAATTTCAGGTTAAAAGTAAACTACTTTTTGCAATAAGAAAATTTTGATTTCTTTACATAATGGTAACGCATTTTAGCTAAAAATATTTACGGAAATTAGGTTCTATACCTATGTTTCTTGACGATGTCGGTACTATCAACGGCTAGGCTGCAATACATAATCTTAAATACGTATGCAGGCACCACACACGCCATCAATTTATTTATTTTGAGTTCAACATGTGGAATGCTATAAATAATGATAAAAATATTCTAAGTGAAACACAACTCCAAAAAATGGCTGATTATTGAAATTATGAAGGGTGGATTAGGTGAAATTACTGAAAAAATAGCTTTAAGTTCTGACGAAAGAGGTGATTCAAATGCAGATGATGATTTACCAGAAACATGTCCTAGTTGCCATTCTAGTAAAACTACTAGCACAAGTTCTGGACAGTCTTGTAGTCAGTTCATTTCAAAAGCGACAACAGAAGTTAAGAAGAACTGAAAAAGAAAGAGCTGAGCGTAGAGACAAAGCTCTCGACTCTATAAATAACTGTATAAATAATTCAGGTAAGTCTGACGGAGAGCCTCTTGGGAAACTGCATGCGGCTATGTATAACAGAAATATGAGTGGAGTTGATCCTTTTGATCAATACATTTCGTTTTACTCAATTCAACTACAATCCCATATATGGTGGAGAAAGATCCTTTACTATCTTCTTGGCGAGTATGTTGTTAACAGATTTATTTATAAAATAAATAAAATGACTCTTACCACATCTTTCTCAAAAATCCAGATACGTATTTCGACAATTAAGTTTCCATCCTCAGTGAAAAACTGGACAATTCAGTATCACTAGCGAATTCGGCTAATGCCCAAGGCGAACACCACACAACGGACACTGTATAGCACCAAAACACTGCACAATGAACATCACAAAATGAACGCTAAACACACCAACAATAGTGCTTCGCGTGCTCATTGTGTAATGTTCATTGTGCAGTGTTTTGGTGTTGTACAGTGTCCGTTGTGTGGGCATTAGCCGGATTCCCTAATGATACTGAATTCCCCAGTTTTACAATGAGGATGGCATTTTTCAGAAAGATGTGGTAAGTGTAATTTTATTTATTTTATATATTGTTTTTACCACAGTCTCCTTATTCTTGTTTGTAACAGTTTCATTGTATATGACAGCAAAATAAACGAAAATAGGTCAAAAGGGTTAAGTCATTTGAAATTTAGGTCACTTCTTGGAAATGAACTAATAGTAATCATGATTATACGAAAAGAAAGCGCACAAGATATACACGAAGTAAAGGTTGTCGCAGGAAACGAAGCTGTCCTGATCGGCGTCCAACTGTACAAAATACAGTACGTCTTGTAAATGTACTAGATGATGACGTACCAGAGAAAATATCAACATAAAGGCGGTGCGCTTACTGTAGCACAAAGAAAAACCTACAAAAAAAGAAGCAATATGATTTGTAAAAAATGTGACGTGGCATTATGTACAGGGTACTCCTCTCCATTTCATAAACCGATCTAAAGAATATTGTACTTCGGTAAAACTCGTAACAGGTAAATATTTTCCTTGGATATTTGTTTCTATTGCCATCGTTATTTGAAAGTAGTAGTAGGACAGGTTCCCAGTGAATTTCATTACCGTATACGGTAGTAAAAGATGAGTGGAATAAATATTTCCCATCCCAAAAACAGCAATAAATAAAAATTAGAGAAAAGAAGTAATTTTACATGATATTGCTAACATTTCAGCACCCGTAGGTCACAATTTAAAATAAGGGAAACATGCCTAGTCCTTTGCAACTTAAAGAGTTGAATAGAATTCTCTCAGATTCCTTTTCAGATCCCGGAGAAGCATAGATTTTTTCAAAACCAACAACAATCGACTGGTATTCGATCAAATTTTAGGTAGTACATCGGCGATTAGAATCTAAGGAATACCTTTAATATTCCATATTCATAGCAAAGAGATTACAACCAAATTCTACCATACATCTGGCACCCAACACGTTACGATTTCTTCGCACTACAAGCGTGTCAATATAAGGATCATTATGCAAGCGTTAAATAATTGACTCCAGATGCAAACTCGACCGGATATTTTCCTTATATAATCACAACATTATACGTATACGACATCAATCACAAAATAATTAACGTCCTCTCTGTATTAATGTATTAAATAATGTATGTGGTACGTATGTTTGGTATAACACCTTACGTCACGATTGAGACCGACTACTTTTAACCACTCTCTCTCCATGTTACGCACGTAATAAATTCGTTATCGCTAATTACCTCGCGTTAATATTTTAGCGGCTGCCAGAAAAGAGGTAAGAGACGATATAGCAGGTGCTTCCTTGTAATGACGACATCCAGGCATGTTTCCAGATTAATAAGAAAACGGCGGCGTAATTAGTAATTACAGAAACGAAACGTGGTAAACAGATCGAGGAAGGGAAAGGAAAGGGAGAGGTCGATGTAATGTTTGGAAAGTGAAATCATGTAATTATCCCCTTTGGGCCTGCTTTATGATTTGTGAGTGATAGTTATGCGATCTATGAACGTTTAAACGCACCTAAAAAGTCCTTTCAAATAGGCGATACACCCGTAAAAATCTTGGTCTCATTTCCATTTTTGCGTCCTGTAAACTTTCCCAAACAAACCCATTTATGCTCCCTAACCCTTTCCTCGACGTAAATATCGCCTCATCTGTTTCCTATTAGAATATTTGCGAGGTTGAACAGAACGTCCACCGCTGTCGCATATAAAGTGACATAAACGTGATTGATTAAGTTCGAATTGAGTCGTTCCCTGGGCATATCAATGCATCTCGCACGCAATAACTAAATAATAGTATCGCGGCGACTTTCCGAGAGCAGAAAAAACCTTCATTCATTCTAATTTTCCTCGCCGCGGAAGTCGGGCGTACCGTTGACGTGAACCGGGTGGCGGCCTAGATGGGTTAATTACGTCGAATAATGTTCGAAAAATTGTATTGTACGAAGTTGAAAATCTTTGACCTAGATGAGTTAATTGTGGCGTTTCGAGGAAACGCAGTCGTTCTAATATCGGTGTATGTTGAAATATGTATGTTATTTGGATGCTAAAATGGGAAAGAAGGAAGGATGCCTCCGTCTTAAATTAAACAATATACGAACTTACATTCTATCAGGTGTAATTCTAGACCACACAGGCTAGAAGATTACTATTAATTTATCCCGACAGCTGCTCTTAGTACTAGGTGATTGTATCGGTGGGGGTACATTATATTGCTACCACACCGTGACATATTCGATGTTAGTAATGATACCAGAAGGGATTTCTTGGACTTAAGATATAAATCGATATTAATAAAGTAAAATGTACAGGACTCTCTATATATCGACTTAATAAATTAGGTGCGTCAATGGGCAGTTAACAACTAACCGCGCAAAAGCTTACAAAACAAGCGCAATTTGCATACGCCAATAATTCGCGAAGAAAATTAAGCTTTGTTAGTCGCAGACCCCAACTGCAGACTAATTAATTTCGTCATATTAAGATTCGTCAGTACAGTATATCGTTCTGCGACTGATAAAATATAATTTCAAAGTGATACGTCGACATGTCGTTGAGATGGATTTGGTCACAGTTGCGGTCTGCGATTGACAAAGCTTAATTTTCCTCACGGATTATTGACAAATGCGAATTGTGCTTACCTTGAAAGCTTTGGCAGGGTTACGTGTGAACTGCCCATTAACGCGCCTAATTCATTAGGTCGTTATATAGAGAGTCCTCTACATTTCATTTTGTTAAAATTTTGGCTCTCGAAACTAGTTCACTATAAATGAATATAATTTTAACAAGAGGCTTTGAAAAGCAAAAGATGCTAGCCTAAAATGAGTCGTCCCCTACAAGAAGAATCTTTAATTTTAGTCATGGTTGATGTTTCGTGCATGTTTTTTTTCGGAAAATCGTTTGCTCCGAGGTGATCCATTGTATAGCCTTGTAAATTACAAACGTTGTCATATATTTATGCAACAGAGGTAACGCGATAGTCTAAAACGATCTCCTGGTTTCGAAATCTCCACCCCTGCTTACCACCTCATACTCAATCCAACCTCTATACCAGAAATCTGGAAGCGTTCCTGTTGATATTTTTAAGGATGACTTTCGTAAACGAAACGGCTCAAGAATCTTCCTTTTAGCGTTGAAACTCGCAGATACAGGCAAAACATCCAAATCGATACTGTTTCGCACTAAACTATACTTGTTGTTCCTAAAAGAAATTTTTTCGATCAATCAGAAAAGGCGATTTTGGGCCTGTAGTGTGGGTGTTCGTCATTCATATCCGAAATTATTGCGAATTTTAAGTAAGGATCACGTAATTTAAGCCTGCTGACTTCAATCATTCATCAAATATATCATATTGGGGGATCGATAGCACAGCAGATACCCCGAGGGCCAATTACGGAAATGGCAGGAGATGAATCCCATAGGTTTTCTGACGCTAAAAACAAATTCAAAATTGTGTAGCACATCAGGTTCCGAAATAACTTTAGGTTAAATGCTCAATATAATCGTCATCCTGGTCATATATACATGAATTGATTTCTGTTTTATATTTCTAATAGAGATCAATATTCGATTGCCACTACCCGATTTCTTTTGCCTTAGGTATGCAAGTTTTAAGTTTTAATACTGGTCGTGTGTATTAGATATCTGATCAGCCATTGTCACCAATTGTGCCGATTATAAATGTTAACACAGTACAGACTATGACTTGTATGGTTTCATCGTTAAATACCTATACAATATTGCAGCTATCAATAACGCCCTAAAGTCACAGTTTCCAGTGTCATCGTCGTCGAACCACCCGCTGCATTACAAACCGTACTCACACAAGACACTAACAAGCAGTCCGAGCGGTGTCGACACCAGTTGTGTCATTTTCGATATAAAATTCGCGTTGGTCACACACTAACGTGGCTGAGGGCGATTTGGAAAACCCACTTTTGGTCTTTTTCTGACCACAAAGTCAAGGTCAGGCAGAACATCTGTTTGTACAAATCGATACTATGATAATTTTTAGTATGTCCTCAAGATGAAAGTTGTTTTGCAGGTCCAAGTCATATGCAACAACGTGGTCATTTCCGGGATCAAGAATAATGGCGGGTGAGCAAGGTAGAAGCCAAGTCGAGCACAGAACAGTTTGAAGATTGAAATAGTTGCTCTGGCCGCAAGGTCAAAGTCACACAGAAATGTCGGGAATTGGTTTGTGTAAATTGATATTAAGATTCTCAATCGATTTTCAAGACGAAGGTCGTTTCAAAAGTCAAAGATGTCCACAAAAACATGATAACTTCCAGGATAAAGATTATAAGGGATGACCAAGATAGAATCCAATATCAAGTTGAGAAAAAGTGAAGATCAAAAAGCTTGTTCTAACCGCATGGTCAAAGTCAGACACACAAGTCGAGGAATCGATTTGCTCAAATCATAAGCTAAGATAATTCTTAGGCTGTTTTCAACATGAAGATCGTTTTGAAGATCAAAGACATGCGCAACCACGTGATAACTTCTATGATCAAGATTATAGAGGATGACCAAGATGAAAGCCAAGATCGACCTGAGAAAAAGTGAAGATCAAAGAGCTTGTTCTGGCCGCATGGTCAAAGTCAGATATAGCAGTCGAGAATCGGTTTGTTCAAGTCGATGCTGAGATAATTTTTAAGCTGTTTTCGAGGTTGAGGTCGTTTTAAAGGTTAAACTCATGCACAACAACGTGGTAATTTCCGCGACCAATATTATAGGGAATGACCAAAATAGAAGCCAAGATCGAGCTGAAAAAACAATAAAGATCAAAGAGCTTATTCTGGCCGCATGGTCAAAGTCAGACAAAGAAGTCGAGAATCGGTTTGTTCAAATCAATGCTACGATAATTCTTACGCTGTTTTTAAGGTTAAGGTTGTTTTAAGGGTTAAAGTCGTGCACAACATCGTGGTCATTTCCGGGATCAAGATTATAGGGGGTGAACAAGATAAAAGTCAAGGTTGAACTGAAAAGAGAGTTGTTTTTTTTTATATATAAACAGCTAAGAAGGATGTCCGTAAACATTGCAATCTGATCAAAAGCATAGATCAATGAGCAAATTATTTCTAACCTATATTAATAGGTACGATAGAAACTAAAACTGAGGACAATTTACTAGTATCCCTTAGGTTCTAACTTCTAATTACACTAGTATTGCCGTGTATCATTGCTATACTCTGCTTTTCACTATCACTTAATCGACTCAAAAGGGTTCTTTCGCTTGAGTCTTCTGACTAGTTCGGTATTGTCAAGGAGCTGAATTGGCACGACTTTGACATGCTGAAGAAGTCGTTGCTCGTGACGGGAGTTTTTGGATTGTCCCGTTAACGGTGTCTATTTCCAGTCGAGCTGAGAACAAAGTGAAGAAGAAAATTGGTGTGTAAACTAGGGGAAGATCATGGAGATAATTCTAGAGGAATTTTGTCAACGTACATCACAAAACGGGATTAGTTGTAATATAAAGCAATTTGGATAAAATATATGGGGAGACGGTGACGAACGGACGAAAGAAAGAGAAGAGGAAGATTAGGAGCAGGAGGAACAATAAGAGGAAGCTGAGGAGAGGAGAAAAAAGAAACCGGGACATTTTGAAATGGAGATTGCCATATTCAATTTCTTCCCATAGAGACAATGAAGAAATTTGGGGACTAGGTGTGGAAGACGTGTGATAATAATTATCCTGGCACCATCCACAAGGGACTATATAAATATGTTCTAGAATCGTTTCCTATAGCGTCGTAGTACAGAATGAGCATTACACGGAATAGCCTCTATAAGTTCTATAATAAGTCCAGTTTTGGCTTTCGAAACAACGAAATCGTTGAATATGAGACCAAGAGCAAGACGAAGAGTGTAGATAACGCGGCGTTGGGATAACGCAGATTCTTGAAGAACAAAGATTGCAGAACCTAGCAAAAGGAATGAACGTTAACGAGAAAAGTAGAACGGTTTCAATTAGTGGAGACATAATGTTTTTGATGCTGGAAAAGCTGATAGGTGATGCCGTCAAGAAATGCAATGCCTTCCTCACAGGAAGATCGCAGAATTTAGCAAAAGTTCAAGTAGTCTAAGCGGGAGCATATACCACAAACGATCTGTTTCTTACGACCGTCTGTTACAGTTTTCTGTTTTAATACGCTGTGATCTCTCGCTTTAACTTGTGGTGTTCGTAATTTTGATTCAATAATACGGCTTACGCTGTGTTGCATGCGCACGTGGTCTTCATTCAGCTTCTAACGGGCGAGTTGATCAGATCCGTGCTGTTAACCGTCGATTACTCGCCTGAGTTCATTTTTTATTTGGCCTATGTTAATTTTTAAATAATAATAGCTTTAAATATAGACAGTTCCGATAACTTCGTACCATCTAATACGGAGGGTCTCTCCGACTTCAGTCTTGTAGAGGCGATCCAGTTTCACAATTGGAGCGTGGCGACTTGTTACTTTTTCACGACCTCAACTTACGCCGTTTTCACTGGGTTAGCACGACCTGGATCGCCTTTGTCATTACCAACGAGGTGGATTATCCGCACTGTATCTTTGCCTTTGTTATCTACAATTTTAACAAAGAGCTTTAAAGGCTAGTAACATGTTCAGACCGCAATGTTAAGTTAAGTAAATAATCGTCGGGTTCCCCTTCTTCCTTCCATCATCATCATTTTATTTTCACAATTTGCCATCCTCGACAGGCATTATATTGTAATCCTAATAGTCCTTTACGCAGCAGCAAAACGATATTAATTACCTCTATAAAGCTTTTATTGATACTCGCACGGTGATTTAGAGCGAACGCCGCCGGGCGCCGTTTATCTTCCTGCGTAATCCGACGTACGCAAAATGAACCATCCGCAATACACGCCATTATTAACATGCTAAAATATGCGTTCGGGCTTGTACGAACGTAGATAAAACTAAAATTAAGAAAATAAAATCGCCGCTTATGGCCGCAATTAAGGCCAGTCCTCATACTCTTCGTCCTCGTCGTTCCCCCGAGGGATAGAATACTTATGTACATACGTAGTAGCGGCTATGGAATGCGAAGAAGTAGATTAGATTTTGCCCCGGCAAATCCGCGAGGAGATCACAGAATTAAATTCCACAACAACCCGTTTCCTTTTTATCGACACGACGTTAAACGTTTTCTGTCCGTTCTGTAGTCAGACCCGTTGATAATATGTAATTAATATATCGAGATTAATATCTCTTCAAGTACCTGAATATAGCGCGTCTAGCGCCGCGCTGGGCCGGGGAAAAATTACGGAACACTTACGGCAATATTTACATACCGAAAGTCGCCCTAACAGCCGAAATATAATTATGCCAGGCTCTTCTTCCGATCGGTTTATAGAATAATAATGAAGTATGGCCGGGACGACGTTGACATGTTTATAATGCGAAGCTGTAATTTTTAAGGAGCTAATTACCACGTGTCAGTGCGGGATTTATCACGTGATAGATTTTAATATGTAATTTTAACCGGAGACGATTCGTTTTTTGAAGCTAGGATCTGTACGCCTAGTGCTAGGAAAAACTACGACAAGAAGTTTCAGCGAGGGTTATAATTATGTTGGCGTGTGTATAGCTTTTCGCTGTAAAATTTCGGGCGTCCCAAATTTAAACGGATGAAGTGAAAAGAATGTGGCACAGTCTTAGAGACGGAGAGGATGATTTTGGTTCGAGTCCAATAACAGGAGCAACATAATAAGGGCTGCAAAACACCCTCTAAAGCTGTGGAGAAGGTCACAGTGATATTAAAAAGATTGACTGTACCACAAACGTGAGGAAACCTGAAACATGTGATTTAAATCACATAAATAATCCTCGAAAAATGGGGAATCAGTGTTATTTTGGCAACGTGTTACTATTTACATCAAACACTCGCACCGAGACGATCCACCATAAAGAACGTTACGGCCGGTTTCATAACGAAGTGAAAGTAACTTTAAATCCAATAGTCGACTTTAAGCTTAAAAATTTGGTTACATAGTACTACTTTCTATGGCTCTTGATTGGATGCGACGTCTAATTCCTTCATTCCATAATCTGCGGGACCTTCCCTTTGCGCTTTTACCTGGTGATTTTCGTATCCACAAACGTATTGGACACATCTTTTCCTTAAGTTTTATCAAGTGTCCGAGCCATTTGTGTCCCTACTTTCCTATTGTTTGAATTACCTTTTCAGTTTGTTATGTCGTGCATTGGCGCCACCGTTTTCTAATTCCAACGACAGAATTTTCCCAAAAGCCCACCAATTTTCGCCCTAAGAATGAAGTTCGCTAGCAGGGTGCCAGCCAGCTAGTCGGGGAGGGAGTGGGCGAGATAAACCCAAAAAAAAACTGTCAATTGGGGTGTCACCTGCTTCGCACTTCCCTGTCAAAATCCTAGATAAGCGGGAATCCTGAAGTTGGGAAAATCTCCCGGGTTACAATTCGGTTTGCGGTAGTAGAAAGAAGGAGAACCAACAAAAACAAGCAACCACAGAATTGACGAGTTTTTAATAAATATAGATTTAAACAATCAAGATGAAAACGGCCAAGACTAGAACGGGCCAGAATAAAAAACGGCCCAAAACTAAAACCCCTATAGAAACAGCCCATACTAAGAATACGATTACCACACAGAATAGAGTGAACCTCTTGCCGTTAGAACGAGATAAAGCACCCAAAATGGCTACGGATGTCACACGTGCTTCAATCAATCCGAAACTAATCGGTCATTCCGATCATTCACCAATACCCAACGCCGGTTTAGCGATCTAAAAACAATAAAGAGGCAACGGAACTGCGAAGTATTTTCCCTAAAATCCGACGAAGTGGGGAGACTTCAAATGATCAAAACTCTTTGAAGAAAATTACTTCGCAAAACAACGTGCATACTCTACCAAGGTCTACGAAAATCTGATCTAACCCCGAAGATACGTCAAACGGAAAACAGATATTGATTATGCATGCAGATTCATTGTATCGTGAAAATCGATAAACTATCAAGATGACTCCCAAGGCCACGAATAAAGATTAAATAAAAGCAACAATTGTAAGGACAGAAATCACGATACGCGCGAAGAGAAGAAAAAACGTAACAAGTTACTCCTGTTCTACTTCGTATCTCTTAATTCCTTATATGAAAGTCTGACACCTTCAGTAGGTACACCTCGGCTACTAATCCACGTTCACAGTATTCAATTTTCGCTTTTCCCTCTCCTTCAATACCTACATTTCACTTATAAAGTGTGCCAATACTGACTCTACCGTGCAGTCCTTGGCAATCGAATTTGAGCCACTCTGGCGTATCAAGTTATTTGTAATACAAGCAGTTTGTATTTAAATATATTAAAAATTTTCGATTGTAAACGGATTTAGTTGATCAAAGAGTATTTATTCCTAGAAGAAACATCTTTATCATCTTTAGTTTGAACCGTCCTTTAAGTTAAGGCTGTAAGCTACTTATTTTCAAGTTCGATTGAAGTTGACTTTTTATTGTTCGGGGTGAAAGTAATTTAAACCAACTTACATCAACGCCACCTTCTTCATACACTTGAGTTTTGCTTTAAAGTAGCTTAACCGGCTCGAGCGCAAGCGTAAGCGTCAAAGCGTTAAACTTGGGCGGAGCCAGACGCTCGCTTCGCGTGAAAGACAAAGAAAACAAAAGAGAGAGTATGATGTTCGAGCGAGAAGCGATGAGCGAGAGGAAGGATAGGTGCGTCCTTGCTTCGTCTGAAACAGAAGGAAAGACAGAGGGAGTGTATGGTGTGCAAGCGGGAGTTATCACTTTAGCCGTGCGTAAACCACACACACCAATTTTTATTAAGGAGTTCTTTCTAATCATTATCTTCTTCCTCTTCAGCATCATCATGAACGATATCTTTCTCTTCAGCGTCATCGCCATTGTCATCTTCCTCTTCAGCGTTATCGCCATTGTCATCTTCCTCTTCAGCGTTATCGTCATTGCCATCTTCCTCTTCAGAAGCTTCATCATCCTCCCCGCACTCTCTCCTCTTCATTTTCTTCTTACCCACCATCTTCTTCATCCTTGCCTTCCTCCTCCTCTTCATCGTCATCTTCGATGCTTTCGCCTTCAATTAATCCAGTTCAATTAATCGGTGTGATTCTACTTCTATTTCAGTTTCCTTTCTTATACATACTTTGTATTTGGAGCTTTGGAGATTTGGCTTTTTGCCGCGCAGCTTTGCTTTGTTCTTTCCTCGGTTTTTTTGCGTCGTTTTTGTTCGAGGTGGAGGTGGTCTAAACGAGCTTACATCGGCGCCATTTCCCGTCCACGTAGTTTTCATGCATTTCTCATCATTTTCTTCCTCTTCAGCATCATTAACAAAATCAGCGTCAACATGATCGTCACCTTCCTCTTTAACATCATCATTATCGTAATTTTCCTCTACGTCATCGTCATCGTCATCCTCCTCCTCCTCCTCTTCACTTTCTTCTTACTCACCAGCTTCTTCATTATCCTTCTTCTTCTCCTGTTGACCTTTATCTTCTATATATATATATATATATATATATATATATGTCGTGTGTCCCAGATCGAGTGGGATTGCATGCGTAATTTTCTTATTATTGAAGATGGAGTTTTTAGCTTACAGCCTTAACCATACACGGGTATCATACGACACCGCGACTGAAACGCTACTGAGTTGTGTGATAGTACGGAAACAAGCAAGCACTAGATTTGTTCCTAATAAGTTGAGGTCGTAACAACAAACTCGAAGCTTAGCTCGAAAATTACTGTTCCACTAAATTATAGCATTAAAATAATGAATGCTACCTACAAATAGACGTACCCAGCTTTAAATCACCAACCAACTTTTCACAACTTCATCGTTTCCGCTGCGTATACAAATTACAACAAAATACATACACCCGGAATATTTACATCAGACAGCATTGAACGCTTTATATGTCACGAGAGACAGCAGCTTAACGTACGCGTCCATAAATCTAGATTATTTATGCGCAAGCCGTCCGTACAGATCCGAATAATACGATTTTTTTACAATTTAAATTTATTTAGATGCGTATTTTCTTGTACGTGCACTTTCGCTAAGCGCACCCGGTGCATGAAACGAGCCCACATGGCCGAGCTTTACGTCGTGAAATATGTACTGGTATGAATGCGTGCGGTCATAAATATTGAAATTGGAGATTAGCGTTTTTATTATGTTGGTAGTCACGCTTGTGGAACGTTGATATTTACATTTAAGGGCAAAAAGCGTTTGAGGAATGACATCTTAGAAGATGTGGCAGTTGCGTTTTCCGATCGTTGAGCGTCGTTTCATAATAACAATCTACAAATTTATCACAGATATTTAGGAATAAGCTATATTGAATGTGATGGAAGAAGTCATACCTTCGTAGCAGATTATTCGAATTAAAATTGATCTTTATATCCAGTTCCTATTAACTCCCATAATAGACAAACCTGGAAAGAAAGGAAATTATTTCGAAATGTCGAGGAAGATGAAATAAACCGCAAGTGACTCCAAAGAAATATAGTTCACACTTTTGAACGAGATATAAAACTTATTTACTCGGGTACTAACCCACTTCTCTCCTTTCCGACAAATACGCACATCGACCGCTTCGTATTAAAACTTATAAAACCTTTTTCCGATTTCACGTCGACTTCGTTTCTTTTTTTCTCTACATTTTACTTCTTCAACGCAACGCAAACTTTTTAAAAAAGGGGACGAAAAATCACTTTTTCTTGCCGACGTAGAATTTTCTAATCGAAGCTGCTGTTATTTCAGGAACGTAATTTCCTGACTGGGAGCCGTGAAAATATATATATTGAAAATTCCAATATCGAGGAAAAATGCCGCCCCATTCAAATTTCCGACAGAACCCCTTGGACAATTTTTATTGATAAAATGATTTTGCTAACTTTTCTTCCTCCTGGCGGCGACATGGTAAAAGTTTGTAAGGAATTTTATCGGAAGGGAGTCTCGAACGCCTCTCCGCTTCTTGATCCGCTGCATACCTTTCGCCGCGACACAGTCGTTGCGTCGGAACGAATATTAGAAAATATGAGAGGAGGTGGAACTGGATGGGGTCTATTGTTGGAAATTTGCAACGAGCAGAACGAGGTGTACAGAGGAATGTTTACACGTCTAACATGACGACGATCACGTCGTCTATAACCGCTAGTTTTGACAAATAAAACCTTCCCAATCCTTCTTAAATGAGTAAGCAATTCTGACACGCATTTAGATATCTCCTCAACCTCATTCGACGTTATATAATGATGATCAAACCGGCATTTAATTAAGTTTTCTAATTTCTAGGAACTGTCCGAAAAGCGGTCTGGCAGTTACAAAATTAGGACGCCGACTCTATTTGCTTATTTGGAAACCGCCATACTATGAGTTTAAACGCGGTATTTCCCTGGCTTTTCCTGTTCGCCACATTGGAAAAAGTAGATAAAATTATAAAATGGAAGTAATAAATACAATTTGGAAAGATCTTTGAAAGATAAGAAACTTCTCAATGACGTAGCAAAGCAAATGATGGTTTCTGTACTCAGTACGCACTAAATCAACAGAGTTAGACTGAGCTTTTTCTTAGAAAGTGTCATAACAGTTTTCTACCTGCTACGCCTAACCAGCATTCTGTTCACAAAGGCATCACATTTTCAAAGAGTTTGGAGGATTTTCACAAATAAAAATCTTGAGGACAAAAGACAAACATAGATGAACAGCAGATGGTAAGCGACATGTGAGGAGAAATTAATAAAGGAAAAGACAAGAGGCGATGAACGAAAGACGATACACTGTGGACAATAGACGATAAATGAAAGACAAACAACAGACTATAGGCGACCAATGACACACGATGGACAAAGGAAGATAAAATCGAAATCATAAACGACGAATGATAAATAAAAGACGAAGACAAAATAACATGCATATCTGGCCATATACGATAGGCTAAAGGAGGAAAATGATAAACAATAGATGACAAATGTCAGACGATAGACTAAGGAAGACAAACGATAGAAGAGAAACAACATACCATGAATAAATGAAGATAACCAAAAACGAGAAACAACTGGTAAAAGACGATATACGGGTGGCGATACACAATAGATAAAAATTAAGGAACAGAAGCAGCAGACGGCGGACAAAACAAGATAAACAGCAAACCATAAGCGACAGACGATAGACAACAAACGATACATCCGAGGTCAAGACCGTAGGGAAAAACCGATGCATATCCGGCTTTAGGTGGCTTACTAAAGCAAATAAATGATAAACAATAGGCGATGAACGAAAAACAATGAAGAAAGAACGAGCTCACTAAACGATAGACTGAACAAGGTAAATAATAAATGATAGATGACATATGAAAAACGATAAACTAAGAAAGATGAACTATAGACGAGAAACAACACGCCATGAACGACAGACGATAACCAAAAATGAGAGACGATGGGCAAGAGATGATGCACGGGCGACGATGCGCGAGAGACAAAAGATCAGCTAAGATAAACGAAGGACGATAAATGACAAACGATAAACAAAATAAAGTAAACATCAAATGATAAACGATAGGCAATAGACGACAAATACTAAATAAAGACGAATTGGATATCAGAAGATGCATGTCCGAGCATAGTCGATAGACTAAAGGAGATAAGTAACGGACGATAGGCGACTAATGGCAGACGATAGACTAAAGAAGATAAACGATAGACGAGAAACAACAGACCAAAGGCAAGAGACGATTGGCAAGAGATGATACACGAATGATGGATACGCTATAGACAAAGGACCAAATAAGATAAATGGCAAACAATAGACGACAAACGGGAGGCGACAAAGGAAAGTAGATAAACGGCAGAGGATAAACGAGAGACCATAAATGATATACGATAACCCAAAAACGGGAGACGTTTAGCAAGAAACGATACGGGGATGCAACAGACGACAGATAAACAGCTAAAGAAAATAAACAGGAGATAATAAGTGACAGACGATTGACGATGGACACAAGAAGATAAATAACAAGCGACAAGTAACAGACCTTCAAAGACAGACCATGCCCGAAAAGCAAGAGACGATACACAGAGGGAAGACGGTAGATGGAAGACGATAAGGCATAGATGATAAGGGAACAAGCAACGTATGAACTTATAATGCCTTTTGGAGTTGGAGTACTTTTTAAGGGTGTCGATCGATTCCATTATTTTCTAGTGAGATTCCACCGCAGTTCAATTTTTTCTTTGCGCCTTTGGCGTCGTACGAAACGACTTGACTCCATCTCCTGATCTTCGATTCGAACCCACCGTTCCCGTCAACATCATGTACAAACATCCAGTCATCCCCACAGAGTTACTATAGAAGAATTAATTGCCTGCATATCTTCTGGATTATAAGTTTTTAATATTTAATTGAGAAAACCGTATTGGTATTAGAGGTAGGTACGCTTTTCCTGTTACTTCTTGTTTATCGTCCTCTTATTTATTTTACTAGGATCTAGTCGTGTTTAATTAGTTCAATTTTGTTGCAACCTGTGATTTGGAATAAATTCAAGTAAGGCAATGTAACTCTTACATTTACTACTCGTATATGATAACAGTAAAGCATAGACAATATCAATGTTAACACAATAACATTACCAAGTTTCTTAAGATAAAATCGGAGCAGATATGAATAAACTTTTATAGGGGGAACAAAATGTTGCCACGTCTGTATATAATAAAAGCGAATTGTCTGTCCTATTCTGATAAGTAGACAATATCAGTGCTAAGACGATAACATAACAAAGCGCTTTAAGATAGGATCGAGGCAAATATGAATAAATTTTTATAAAAAGAACAAAACGCTGCTATTTCTATATATAATAAAAGCGAATTGTCTGTCCCGTTCTAACAAATGATAACAGCGAAGGATAGTCAATATCAATGTTGAGATAAAACATTAGAAAGTGCTTTAAGATACAATTGAGGTAAATATGAGCTTGAAGAAACATAAGATACAAGTACCTAAGTGCTCCTAAATATGTATTTCTTCACCTTGTCCTCAGCGGAAAACGCGCAAAGGAAAGGATATTTAATGTGTAAGCACTATGTGATGTGTTAAGAGTGAGAAGCATTTCGTTTTGAGTTGTACGACGAATTTCTCTAAATATTGTTTTTTTAGTTTTTAACAACTCAATTGGGTATTTGCTGAAAATATAAATTACTGAAACACTTTTCCCTCCTGAAGATCCCTTGCATATAGCTGACGAAGCGCCAAACTTTTATAACGGAAAATCCTTCGATAATTCGTGTAGATCGTTCATTGGAGAGTTAGGTAGATGTTCCACTTTTTATTCATTTGTAGTTCGTTTTTTTAAATATAATGACATTGGAATTTCTAAAATTGTTTGTCGAGGGACAAACGACAATATCTCGACTGCAATTCACAAGTCACTTCAATGCAAGCGTTGCACATCGAAATTCTTAACAAAACTGTCTTTCCATCAAGTTTGAAGCGGAAAGGTTTTATGATATATCAGACGAGGACGTGCGTCTCATCTCGATGTCCTTTATGACACCGCACAGTTCGATCCCTCATTCAAGTTTTTATTAGCGCTTTGATCCGACTCTGAGGTGTCGCTTTTGCCGCCTTCCAGTCAAGATACACTGGCTTTACCTTTATCATCCAACTAAACAAGACTTATCGTTTTTTGTCACGAACCGGGCGAGATAGAAGGCCGATATTAAACTTCCAACAGTGCCTGTTGTGACATCGCATACAATCTGGGCGAAAATTTAGGACCATAACTTCTAAAATCGACGCGAGCACTTCGAAAAATGCATTCCGTAAAGAGCTCTTTCAAAGTAGTTGTAAACGGGGAATTTTCGTTATTACCAAAGTTGTATTCTAGATGTTTTGCCTAAATCGAAACGTTCGAAATTTTTCGAACGGACGCGTATGCGCCCTAGTTCGGTAGTAATAGCCTCCTCCCGTGACGGATCTATCTGCGCGGATATCGGGGACTAAACGTATTGTGCGAAATACGCCTTGACATCGGTGATATTGGCTGCAGATAATACGAGATTCGCTCGGAGCTATCTTATACCAACTTATCCTCCTCATTGTGTACGTGAATGTGTGCTCGACGTGGTGTGCGTGCACGCGAACAAGCCAAGTGAATGAGATCTTGTTCGCGGCGAGTCTCCATTTTCTTGTTCGCCGTTCGAACCATATTAGGGGATTTGATAAGGCGATATCGTATCTGATTATAGAAATAATTTTAAAATGAAATTATTAAACGAAATATCAATCGAATTGACTTACGGGAGTAGACTTGAATTCGTAGGAATGGGTGAAGTGAAGGGTGGGTGAAGTCTCGAAGGATACTAAGATTACCGATAGGAAGTGAAAAGGAAAAGTACACATTTGAAGTTTTACTCCGATTTCTAATTTGTTTTTTTCATTTCTACCCATTCTGCTATAACATGCTTTTATAAAGTTGATGTTTTTATTTAAGCTAAACTCGAAGCGTTATTTAATAGGAGAATCATGCTGGTATTATCGATATGCAAAACTATATTTGATTGCAAATAGTAATCGCTAATATGTATGTTCTTTTTAACTGGAAGAAGGAACGTAATGGAAACATATTTAGTCGTACGACGATGCACGCAGAAATTCACCGACCGAGACAAGGAAATCGAGTAAACAAATAAAATAATAGCTCTAATTCATCAGACTCAAACGTAATAATCCGCGGTAAGTCGTGCTCCGTCTGTTTCCTTTACGAGCCGTAAGCCCGACGAAGATAAGCGTTGACGTGTAATGAAAAGAAAAAAGGTTTAGAGGAATTCTTTAAAACACCAAAATGTCCAAAAATCTGGAGGTCATATTTTTCTGGCTGTTTTCAGTAATCTCAAATCCATAACTTTAAAAAAATCCGGTTTCATAATTTTAAAATTTCGAAACATTTCGTAATTTAGAGGGACAGGTATGTTAAGCAAATCAGAGAGCAGCTACATTGCCATTACCTGAACTAAAAGAAGAAAACTGGAAATTTTGTAATTTTGAATGGAAAGAATTTGGAATCGCGAAAGTTGAAATTTTTAATAAACTTCACTTTTTCAACATTTTTCAGTTTTAAAAAAGTTTGTTATAATTTAGGATTTGAGAAATTAAAATTTTAACACATTAGAATTTTGAAAATTTTTAAACGCATTGAAATTTTCACTTTTAACTACGTCGGCGCTGGTAGACGGTGAGTTTTCCAAAAGCTTCAAAATATGTTGAGAAACCTTATAAAGTCATGATACATTTCGCATTCTTTAAAAATTAGGAAGAATTGAAAATTATTAGTTATCGACGTAATTTTCAAAACATTTTGAAATCTTGAAGGAATCTGTAAAATTGTATATACACATGTGTAAGTCTTATCCGATGTTTAGTATGGGGTTCTCGGAAACTAGAGGATATAGAAAGATGATTGAAGGGGAAAGGAATTGTAGTTTTAGAAGCCCAATTTAAAGAGCTTTTTAGAAACTCGTCACATTATCTCCATTAGTTTCCGAGATTCCTGTACTAACAATCGGAATAAACTCACCATATAATTTTTCAAATATTTATTTTACTCGGAGGTGTAAGAATTTTATATAATTTTGAAAAATATTGAATTTAAAAAAAAAATTGAACGTATTCCTAGCTTCTTGCTTCTAATGTTTCGGCACTAAAGTCCAATAATTTCAAGTTCAAAATTTTTCTAAAACTGACCGATGCATCAAAGGCTCCATGATGGCGATGCAAGAATTTCATAAATACTCAGAACTGCAAAATTTTTCGGAAATTACAACTTTAATGGATTCAAATTCGAACACCAAAGAATTTGGGAAAACTTTAAATTTTTGAGGAATTTTACAAAATATTGAAGTCTAAAACTGAAAAACATGGAAGCATTTTAATATTCCCGCAAATGTCGCGGAAAATTTTGTACATTTCTGAAGTTTTAAAATCTTAAAATTGCAAGGAATGTTGATAAACCGTGCAGTTTTGAAAATCTTCGAAATTTGAAATTTCATGATCTCTTAGAAGACCCTGAAAGGGCTTTGAAATATCTTGAGAATACCTATAAAATTCTGATCAATATTGAGTTCCTCGAAAAGTTTGAGCAATTAATTCTTATCAAAAAGGACAAAATAGATTTTCGAGCGATATTGAGATTTTGAGGGACGCTCAAAAATTTTTAATAATTGTAAAAATACTGTCTTCCAAAGTTCTTCGAAACTTCAAAATTTTTCTGAAACTGCAAGTTTACAGAAATTTCAATATTTCTGGAAGGCTGCATGGTGGAGTTTCGAAGATTTCAAGAATACTACAGAATTGCAACTACGTTTCGAAAACTTAGGGTTTTGAAGGATTAAAATTTTAACACTGCCCTTTTTAATGATGGGGGTTTTAAGAAATTTTACAAGATAATGAAATCTAAAACTGAAGAGCATAGTAGTTAGAAGTATTTTAATACCTCCGATGATTGTTGAAGGCTCGATGATGGTGCTGCAACAAATTTGAATATATCTCAGATTTGCCAAGTTCTTATATGTAATATTCCTAAATTGCAAAGCTTTTCGGAAATTTACGACTTTGAGGAGTGAAAAATTTGAGCGCCGTGGAATTTGGAAAATTTTGCAATTGTGAAACACTCTCCAAAAAATTAACATTATTATATAACAGTGTTTCAACTGTTCTGCAAATATTTATGCTGTGGGGAATTTTATAAGGTACTAAAGTTTTGAAAATTTTTGAAATTATGAAATTGCGAAATTTCTTCGAAAACTTTTCTAAAACCAATATTTTGCGAAAATTTGCTAAAACTCCAATTTAAAGGCGCGAATGGTGTCATTACAAACTAATTTGGAAACTTTCGGCTTTAAAGGATTCAACTTATAACACTGTAGATGTTCTTTTAAAGATTTGGAATTTTGAGTAACTCAACAAAATAATAAAATCTTAAGTTGAAAATGATTGAAGTATTTCAATGTTCCCAAAAATTTTAAATATTATAAGAAATTGTGAAAAATTCTGAAATTTTGAAAGTTTTTGATATTTCGCCGTTTAGAAAAGGTTGGTACACACTGGTAGGTTTCGAGAATAAAATTAGTTGTCATACAGATTGAACTTCCCAAAACTTTTGAAGAATTTATGAGCCAAAATGGTGAAGCAAATTTTCGCTAATTGTGAAAAATATTGTATTTTCCAAAGATTTTGTAACTATGTATTCGTCATGTTTCCGTTGCTATAACTGTTTGAATATCGACATTTTATAATCATTTTGAAACTTTAAGTTTCATATATCCAATTGTGAAGAATATAGTTTCTTCTCCAAACCCTTTGAAACCATTTTATATATTTCCATACTTTTGGAAGTACTTCAAAAATTTCTTTCTATCTTTCGAAGTTAACACAAATTTGTGCTTTTTTTTTCGTATATACAAAAGTAATCAACCTTCGACTCTGCTGTCCCAGCTAGTTTTTTTTTTTTAATAAAGTCCAGCAAATCATTGGCGTAGATGAAGACACCTCATCAACTTCAGAACATATTTATCCGTATACTTAATAATTTAATTATTGAAGTGCACCCACGAATATCAAATCCTTTACTTTTTATTGCATTCCACCCAAATCATTCATGAATTAATAAAGAATGAACAACACCCGATGTGGTATACAGAATACACAAGTAACTCGACGTTGCAACGATGGACTTGCGTATTAAATTTTTGATGCTTCCAAGTGCTTCCAACGGTCTTACGTGGTGTTCCGTGCGCCAGCACCTGTCGCTCGTTGTAACCCAACTCGGCGCAAAACGTAATCCTTCCGTTTAGCACGACCAAATCTCTCTTCCCACGGGCGCTTATCGATTTAAAAATTGTTCATTTAACCGTACATCTAGTACTAGGACTTCGGACGTGTAAAGCGTCGACTGGAAATTGAGTGGTTTCGTTTGACTCCCTCTTTCCCTCGTTTCCACACCGACCACCCTTGATTCGCTTTTTATACGGCCGAAGTATTATGTATACGGACGTCGTCGTAATTCTACACGCGGTTCTGCATATTTTACCCGATCGTTTCGTAAGTGGAAGCTCGCTTCGCTCGCTTGTTTGGCCAGGAGCTTAGTCGGATGAAGAAGGACGCGCGAGCGAAAAGGGAAAAGGGAGTCGTCGGCGAAATTTACGTTTCGGTTTAAATCCCGAACAGATTCCGAGATAAATAAAGCTTTATAACGGGACGGATCGCGTTAATGTTATCTGCCGATGCTTTCGTGTTGTTCTAATTCACTTTGCGCTCTCTCAGCAAACTTTCTCACTAGTAAGTTTAGTTACATCGACGATCCTCGATGCAGAAGGGAGGGTGATATGCTGAGATCGAGCCGGGTCGGATTAGCTCCCCGTTTCACTTTCGAATCGTGTATCGCGCATCGCCCGTGGAAGGGTGAATCGAACGAATTAACTAATTTCGTCGTTAATAGACATTACCCTAATAAATTTAGGCTGACTAATAGGACGACGTTTATTAATCAAGTCGAAATATGAACAAAACACTGTGGAGGAAGTAAAGGGGATAGGTCTGCAAAGGATTTAATTTTAGTCTCAACCGGTGGTGTCGTCTCCACGACAATTGATGGGAATGGGATGGGAATTGAACTAGGGAGGCGGAATATTTTTCTTCTAACTGATGATTTAGTCGACCGATATGTTCTACCCACTTGTTGGTCCCTTTAGGTCTATTCGGCGCAAAATAAGTTCGAAATTCGAACATGAATTTTTCGTCAAATTACCAAAATTCGCCTTATATTCACCCCTATATTCAGTCTATTTTACGCGTGTTGCCCGAAATTCGAATGGCGTTTTCTCGAAGCCTATGCGTATCCACGTCCGAATCGGTATGTTCTGTGTAATTACCTGTCCGAAAAAAAATACGGGATGGATTCAGCTGCAATTGTCCTACCGGCTTGCTCTGTGGAGCTGATTAAGTCCAGAATCAAATAATACAGGTTGAAACTCCCTTCGTCCTATTTGAAGAATATTTTTAAAATCGATCCCCAGTTTGTAGATTTTAACTCCAATGCAATCAAACGTGCATTGCCCTACGCAGATTTATCCCATAAGTATTCAAATATGTTAAAGTATGTCGCAAGGACAAAGCCAGATACTTATTGAAAATTGCACGAGAAACATAAATTAAACTTCAAGCTTGGGAAGTACTTGACAGGCAAATCGATAGACACCCATAAAATTATAACTATAAGCAAGGATATGATGCATTCCATCAATTTCATTATTTAAACATATACAAGACGATGGTT
Source organism: Chrysina gloriosa (assembly GCA_038088585.1). Classification (NCBI taxonomy): domain Eukaryota; kingdom Metazoa; phylum Arthropoda; class Insecta; order Coleoptera; family Scarabaeidae; genus Chrysina; species Chrysina gloriosa. The sequence continues at coordinate 5,204,342 of CM076094.1, read as the reverse complement.
AAAGCAAATAATTTTATTGATTTTCTGTTCCATCTCAATCCAGAAACTCGTAATAAATTTGTCGAGACTTTTATCAATTATATTAATTCATCGGAAAAGCTTCAAGATGGAAATGGTTCAATTTAAGTAGCATTCAATTCAATAGGAAATACAACGGGGACCTGCCGAACTACCCAGATTATTTCAGCGAGGATTTGTTAAAAAATATACCCTTAAAAGAACAAGAAAGTATATTTGATAAACCGGTAGTCTTTTATTTTGAAACCCTCGTTTCCATTCAGAATGTTTTGCATAGCATTGCATTCTTAACAACAAACTTTATAATTACCAAATTTTGGTCTTCTCTTGCCATCCGTATACGTGCGTTTCGCGGTTATACCGATCGTCAGTACGGCTTTGCCAGAGCTATAGGTTCGTATACAAATTTTATGTATATATATACATCAATCAACAAATTTTATCTATTCTCACAACCACCTGTGGGAAATAATTTGCAGATTACTTACATCCTCTTAATATTCTCATTATCAACTTTTTATCTTCAATTGATTAGGGCCCTGCATCGGCGTATATATGTGAAAATCTTATTCCTTTCATAAAGGGATGGTCAAATACGGAAATCAAAAATAAAATTTGAATTCGGATATTCACACTTCACGCCGCATTGTTATTTATCTGTCATAATCAGAGTCATACGTTCATAGCAGAGAAGTTGAGTCAATATGAACGATGTACGTGGACTTCTCAAAACTAAGTTACACTATTTTTTGAATCTGCGCGGAAAGCGGGAAAAGCCTGGGAGTCAAAGAACTTTTGCCTGGGTACCAGTAACAGCATTGTAAAATTCCTATGCGTCTACGTCGACCGCTCGAATAGTCACGCGCCAGCAATCACGGAGACTCCACTTGCTCCTACCGCCGATTGCGAAGTTCGTGCTATTATTCGTTTTCTCCCGGTAAAAAATAAACGTGTGACTAAAATTCATCGCGAATTGTGCAGTGTACCGTACACACTGACTGTGATGTTATGTCAAGGTCAAAGGTTTCTCGTTGGCGTCTATTATTCATTGGTAACACAACGTATTCATTGTGTGACGTTGTTATCCCCAGATGAAAAAGAATGTCTAATTTACTGCTGATACGTCCCTCGTCGTTCAGGCGGGTAACTAAAGAAATTTTCGGGTACAATATCAACTTTTACACAAAAACGGGCCCCACAAGCCCCTCCTATTAAAACTCAATATAAAATGCTACAACACACAATTTATTGAAATAAAGCTATATTCAAGAGATCATTTCACAACAAAAGTTAGTATATAATAAAACTTATTTATACATTAGAATAACAAGTAGTGCACGTTCTTATACTGCATTCATTTCAAATATGGAATTACAAAGACTTCAACCGTTGCGTAAATATGGACGTTTAAAGTTTACGACATCTAGTCGCATAAAGTCATACACCAATCGACGCGTCTTGACGCGTCGACTCCAAAATTTGGATTATTTCAACAGGTTTCCGAGAAAATGCAAGAAACCGCAAAAAATCGTTAAAAATCACAAAACATCGCTAAAATCGCATACCCGTTTCCGCTAATATGGGACATAGGGCGTTCAATCCTACATTAGTCGACGCGTCTTGACTAGCCGAATTCAAGGGTGTAGGATTCTTTTACTTTACTCCAGCGGTTACCGATAAAATCGCGAAGAACCGCGAAAAAATCGCAAGAAATAGCTAAATTGCACCCTCGGAATGGAGTTTCTTCAAGCTACGGCATTCTATTGTACACCATTCGAAAGAGCGCGTTTCTCTGATTCAAAATCACTCCCGGATCGGCTTTCTATCGTTAATAGTTTTGGGGCTACGGGCGTTTGAAGTTTGCCTATTTTTGCCCTATATTCACCCCTATATTCGGTCTATTTTACGCGTCTTGCCCGAATTTCGTACGGATTTTTCGAGACGTATACGTTCTACCTTCGGACCGATATGTTCCACGTAATTACCAGTCCCTTAAGGTATATTCTGGCGAATTTCGAATCTGAATTTTTGGCCGAATAACGAAAATTCCGTTCAAAATCGAGACAACATGAGTGGAGGCTTAACTTGAGACGAATATAAGTTGAGGGCCGACTACAAGAGATAAGGTTTATTTCGTAAAAGATCAAATCAGACAAAAATGTGCTTATCGTCTTCCAGGATATCCAGGTTGAAGAAGATGGGATTGCGCTTGAAAGATTATTTGAGGTCGAATCGTAACGATCCACGTCAAATGAAGTTGAAACTATACCGCACTACGCTGAATTAAATCCCCATTCACCCCGTTACGAATCCCCGCATAACGCATCTAACTCCGTCGAATTTATAATACCGTATAAATTCCAATTACAGTCGACGATATTACTAGAAAATAGATTACCGTATCTGTAAATATCAATTGGACAGCGAGAGTAATCAAGTAATTTGCGTCCAGTGTTTTCATCGGTAATATTAGGGGTTCGTAATCGTGATTTATGGTCTGCTACCACTTCGGGAAATGGAGTTCGGCAAATATATATTAATATTCGCGTAACGACGGTGGGGCGCTTGTATTTCCGCAATATAGTATGTATATACCTACCCGCGTTTGTCAATACCATCGCGCATAAATTATAATTGCAGATGTAATAAATTCTGGCGAAATCGCCGGTAGTGGTTACAGCTCAAATAAGGGATTCTTTTACTGGAAATTAATTAATAAAAGCTGTATAAGCTCATACGCACACTACCGTTCATATTATATCACTTGGTAAAATTTCGCAAAGTATTCTTAATGATTGTTATTACTTTAAAATTACTTTGAAATATAAATTATATTACGATATTACACTATTTATGAAGATTTTAAGTAACCCCATAGGAAAAAGTCTAGGGGTGTCTGTTCACGAGATCTAGCTAGCCATTCTCGTTTCTGTAAAATATCTAAAGCCAGTACTAGCAGTATTTTACTCAAACGAAGATATCTCAAATGAACTCTTACTCAACACGATGGTGCACCGCCACATTATACGCTTCGTGTTCGTAACCGTCTGCGCACAATCTTTCTGGAAAATTCGCTCAGAAAATTACGAACACGAAGCGTATAATGTGGCGGTGCTCCATCGTGTTAAGAAAGCGTATCATTTGGGATGTCTTCGTTTTGAGTAAAATACTGTTAGTGCTGGAATTAGATCGTTTCGAAGTAACGCCAAATATCTCTCTCCGTTAAGATTTCCCTCGAAGAAAAAAGGACCTAGAATTCTATTATGTATTATTCCTACCCGGACCTTTACTTACTGTGGAAGTTGAGTGTGTGTTTCTTCCATACACGTAGGACTTTTGCTGCTCCAATACCCCCTCCAGTTCTGCCGATTAACTGTCCCATTTACGCAAAAACGTTGTTTTATCGGAAGAAACGATTTGGTGGTAGAAACGTTGGTTAGCATGGTGCAAATTCATCTTTGTCTCGCAAAATGATAAACGTCGGTCGGGATCGTTGTTGAGGAATGGACGTTCAAAATTTACTTTTAAGGCCAACTCCGCTCCTGCTTCCACCATCCACGCGTTGTAAGGCCGTATAGATCTAAACTGTTAACTTGTTCGGTGGAGGTTCGTGACGAAAAGAACTTAAGACTACGTGGTACGTGCAACTAACAAAAAATAGATTAAAATAACGACGATAGTTTAGAGACTTTCCACGAGATTGAGCACTGTGTTGATGAATTGATGCTAAAGAACTGACTTTGATTGCCACAAAAGGAGACTTTATATTCTTACAAGGGGATTTCGCTGATTATAACTAAGTGGTGAAATTCCATATAATGTGACATTAATATTGGATTATAACTCGAAAGTTTTCTTGAAGCAAATACTAGAGAGTGTAAATGAATTGCCAATACATTAGGATAATGGGACGTCAATCCCAGCTTAAATTTCAATTGCTGACTTCAATAAATCTTTTCTGGGTAATTGTATTGTAAAATTAATTTACAATATATTCATAATAATAGTTACTAAGAAATCGGCTTAGGCCTCAATAATCATCGTCATTAAGCTTATAAACTAGTTGAAACCTAAATTGATGATATTATTCTTTTTTTCAATAATTTCAGTGCTGCAAACTTACCGACATCACTATCTGATCCTAACCTAAAAGGCAACATCTTTATCACATTAAGTGCTGTAAATTTACTAACTATTGCCTTCTACTAACTGTTTAGAAGAACAGTGAGGATCTTCTTCTAATTTTAAAACAATGTTCAATTTCTGGTTTCTGTACCATAACCTTTCGGAATGTTCTTAACATCTCCGGTCTCCCCAAATTTGTTTTTCGAATTCAACAATAAATTCCGATAATTAGGCCAGGAACATTGAAAAGTAGCAGAAAGCTAGATTTCAAATTTCTTATCAAATCGTCTTGATTGTACATTACGCTACAAAAGTTGTAAGATACAAAACGAAATGTTCTTCAACAAGCAATTTGCGTCCCGTTCATGGTCTGACTTATTTATTATCTTCGATAATAGCAACATTTAGTATAATTTTATGCTATAGTATTTTAATATGATAATTTAGAATCATTTCCTATCAGATACGATAATATCAACATTAAATGCTCAATTCAATTTTTCTGATATTTTCTGTTGATTTGTTTGGGTGATTACAAAGGGAAGGAAGATCACTATTGGATTCCACTACTAGAAATCTATATTCTAATTTAATTTTTTTTTGTGATGACGTTATAAATAAAAAACAAATGAAGACCGGAAGGTGAATCGTATACACTAATGTGTATTCTTAAAAACTAGAATCGACGTGTTTCTTATGCGTTCAAATTTGCAGTTCTAATTCCTCTTCAATTTACTACTGCTCTAAAGGCGTTTCAGGATTTGGTTTTAGAGTAAAAGTCAAAGGAGAAAACTTTTGTCCAATTCGTAGCTGTCCAAGCCAAATTCCATCAAAGAATTTTCCAATGTTGAAGTTTGTCAAGCATTCACGAAAGTATGTGTTTGTTGATTTTATAAATTTATAATTTTCAAAGAATGCTTTTAGAGGAAGAGCCTGGTTAGATGCAAATTATTTATTGGTATTTGCTTGGGAAAAGTCTACCCCAATTATACAATAACTTCAAAATATGCGCACTCATTTTTAAAACACAAATCGGGGGAATACGCGAAAAGAATTGACAAAATTGGAGCCAGATTATGAGGATGTTGATGTAGAAAATAAGGGAAGGCAAAACAAAGCAATTTGCTAAAGAATGAGATGAAGTGGAAATTATGCAGACATCGCTGATTGATTCATTCACTCCTTTAGAGTTGGTGCCCAATAGAGTGGGTACTTGAACATTATGCTCTTTGGGCTGCTATGGCCCGATTTGGGCCAAATAACTAACGTTAAAAGCATTTAGAGAATCCTTATCTCTCTTCCTCGCCCAGTTCTCTCTTCATTCTCCCATGCTTTTAATTGATCCAGTTGTGGAGGTGTTGGAGATTTTAGCTTTAGGATATAGTCCAGGGTTACCAATATTACATAAAGCTTGTAATTTCTGGTTGGCTAGCCCGATTGGATAAGGTATTTTCTTAAATTAAGTCTGATGCCTTCTGATCACTTGATCCATTTCCAGTGATTCTATTGATTCCTGGATAACGCTACTACTTGCGGTAAAATGTAATGTTGGTAATTTTCGGGTGAAAGCGGGACCGCAAAATGCTTCTCAAAATCGTAACTTGCAATTAAAGTTGTGATGATTATTCAATTGCTTGTTAGTGCTACGATTTATTATCGATTAAGATGACAACAATGGGGTATTTGTGCAGCTTGGTTCAGGAATCGTTGAATCGGAAGATTTGGATCTCGCTCGTGCACGACGATTTGGAGATGGTCTCCAAATAAGTACCATAAATTCGAAAACTTTGGCAGTTCTTCTTTACGATAATCAATTATTTGGTGTTCAAAGGTAACTTTTAAGAAGCACATCACCATCAGATTTTTAGAATTGTATATCTTGAAGATCTAAAGTCGGTAGGAATACTTTGATTCTCAAGGCATCTTGTCCTCTATTTCTTCTTCGTCTTTTGCATCCTCTTATTTTCTTCTATTTTTGGCACAACTTCTAACTTTTGTCAACGGCTAGGACCAGATCTTAATTTAGGCCCGATATCTTCTGCCCACTTTATTCATCCATGTCCCATGACTCCATTCACACTATCTGTCTGGAACCGCCATCTGGGTTTGTTAAATCGTATTGTATCTTACACTTTCAATTCTTTCTCGAAAGTGCGCTCATTGTATAGTCTGTCAGATTTATTTGATTAACAGCTTTGCAAATGTTTGCTTCTAATACCGGGGATCTGAAGACAACGCCTTCAAACCCGTGCTAGTAAGTTTTGAAAACCAAATCCTAAAGATTTGAAATCATCCCTAAAAACTCCACAAAGTCAATTTGAAAGAAGTTAAATTTAATAACGCAATTGCTACTCGTAATTATCCACCAGACGCCAATATATTTCCATTACATTAGCGTAACCGATTTAATTTGTTCGCTTCGCCCCTGAGGGTGGTCGGGAATTAAATATTTTCAATACAAGACGTGGCAGTTTCGACGATTTAAGACCGTATTGCCTCCCGGCCCGTACGAAGGGACCACTAAATTTTAATAGTTCCGGATCGCGAGGGGCAAAACTACCCTCGCCCTCGCTTCTCAGCGTGCGGCTTTTTAAATCCGTAACCGGATCAAGATTCGAATTTTGAATTTAATTTAGACGTAGTCGGCGCGAAGGGCGACCCCCCAAAAAGGGGTAGGCGGGTAGCAAAATATTAGATTTTTGTTTATGTTGGCCAAGCGCGATTAAATCGGATGATCTAGAAAATTTATTAAGGGGCCGGAGGGCGGGGAACCGTCGCGTCGCTCGCCTCTCACAATACGCTAGTTTATGTAAATAATCCGGACCGAGTTCATAAATATACATTAGCGATAATCTTGTTTATGCGACGTAATAGGGGTTTCATTAATTTATGCGTAAATATTGTTTCGGGGTGCCAATGAAACTTGTTTGGGTGCGCTCCTTCTGACTGCCGGGCGCGTATATAATAACAAGGTTTGCCGAGGATTAAGGCAATTAGACGACGGTGAAAGTAGCGGCGAAAAATGAAGGTATTTTAAAATTCGGCGAAAAAGATAGCAAGCTTGAGTGCAATGAATTATCGTGATGGTACAATTGTGGCAGGAAATACCTCTCAGAATGAATGAAGAAATTGCGATATTATTCTTCAACGTTTACAAACAAATATTAATTTAATGTACAGTGAGTCAAACGCACTTCAAGGTCAAATCGTAATCAGGTGTGCGAAAAAGATGGACTACTTACTTCCCGACGAGGTACAGCCTAAGATGAGATTGCAACTGACATCGATCTTTACACGACCACAACCACTAGGTAACTTATATTTTGACTTGAGTTTGAAGTGCACTCCTTTATTTGACTCACTGTACGCATATTTAAAGGCTAGAACATCTGCTGGTTTATTTCGAAACAGAATTTGAAGCAAAGTGACCACTGACTCCAATTCGAAATTGACGTCGATTTTGCTGAAAAAACAGTACTTTATGGCAATTCTCGGTATTACCATCTAGTTGGCAGAACTTGAACCTTTCCTCTTCTGTAACTGAAGTAAATACAAACAATTCATGTGAAAATCTTGACGGATATATAAGGAAGAAGGATATATATACATCAGCAGTACTAGTACCAATATCATATTTACCCCCATTTAAAGTAACGGGGTAAGTAGAAACACCAAGAAGAAATCTTTCATTTATGACCTTTTTCATCCATTCTAACTAGATCTTCTTCAAGTCGTTGCCGCTATTTCTCTAACTCTTTTGTCTTTTGTTGATTAGCAATTTAGCTTAAGCAGGCTTTGATTGCAATCAATTCTTCATCACTAGCCGGAGCATGAAAATGATGTTAAGTCTCACTGAAGCTCAATATACAATAATTTATAACATTATGAACGGGCTCGTAAGCACCAGAAAGAATCATAAAAAACTTCTTCCACACCTTCCCGTTCTAAGGAAAGTCCGTCGATCACAACAGATGTTATGACGTCAAAACTACGAAAATTCGACCAAAAAACAAGGTAGAGGTATCCTATCCTATTGAGACATTCTCACATCGCATCCCAATCTTGTGGATAACATGAAAATTATATTTTTACGCTCCAACACTACTGCGTACTGTCAAGGATCAGAAGATTATCAAAAAAAAAACCTCACAAAAAGTTCTTTTAACATTTACAAATAGTGAAACACCTTTTGAGGGAGCACAGAAAGCACAAGCTTAAGCAGTTCTTTAATATGGATGGCAGCAGTTTGGAAGGAAGCGATGAATGTGAGGGCATTCCTAAGTAAAGATGTAGACGGTCAATATTAGGACCAATATGTAGAGGGGGCGTAATGATCCATCAGTAACACATCGTCGAGCTATCAGATGCATATAATTCGAACTACTGTTCAACTTTGATCCAAGAGACTTGGATGGTAGCCCTTTAACCGACGCGCTCTATCTTCATGAACCGAGCGATGTAAAGGGAACAAAACTGAAAACCATTGAGCACATCCGCAGGCACCAACACCGACAGAAATGGAAATACGATTAGCAATTTAGCTTAAGCAGGCTTTGATTGCAATCAATTCTTCATCACTGGCCGGAGCATGAAAATGATGTTAAGTCTCACTGAAGCTCAATATACAATAATTTAAAACATTATGAACGGGCTCGTAAGCACCAGAAATAATCATAAAAACTTCTTGCACACCTTCCGTTGGTACTAGAAAGCATTATCTGTTAACGTATGTAGCCATAAATATTATGTAATAGAATAAACTTTGCGAGTATATTGTTTTAAATTTCTTGCGCACTAAGTTAAATTCGTTTAGAGCACCACCTTACGAAGTTTACTCAACAAATTAAACTGTTTGGGCGAGCCCCATAAGTATTAACGATAAACTTCCGAACAGCCCTCCCCTGCTTGGCACACAAGATTCTAAGCAGAATTATTGTTTCAAAACTTCTCGAGCATTCCCCCTAACCAGATTTTACTTAAAAACTTTTCGAGCACTCCTCATATACCGAACACTAGTTCCAAACCTCGCCATTAGACATTCCCAGATTGCGCCACTATATTAGAGGGGAGTCATTTCTCGCTGCTAGAGCCGAGCGAAATTCAGGTGGATTGCGATGATCTAGAACCGACTAGTTCGATCTACTGATATTTTTGTATGAATTGCATTTTCATCTCATCGGCTCTTTGGGACTTCGAAAAAAAGGAACGTGATCGTTTCAATAATAAAGATGGCAACAAAGTCGCGGTCAACGGAGAGAAATACGGGGGCATGATAGCCAATATTTTCTGGCAGAAATGGAGGAATTAGACTTGGGTGCCCCCTCCGCATATAAAATTTTAAGTAGATTCTTTTCTAACTTTTCGAGCACGCTCCGTATACCAGTTTTCACTTAGAACCTGTTGTAGCACTCCTCATTTACCGAACGTTAGTTCCAAACCTCCCCGTCGGAGATTGCCAGATGGTGCCCCTGCAGCGGAGGGGCTCATTTCTCGGGATTGTGATGATCTAGAACCGACTAGTCCTCACTACTCATATTTTCGTATGAGCCGTATTCTCATCTCGAGGCTTGGTGAACTCACATGTAATCGTAGATAAAAGGACATTGCATCGTCAGCGTGTGGCCATACTGGATTCCGCTGAGCAAAAGTGAGGTAATTTGACTTGAGTGTGATCTGTTTCTAGTAGGTTAGCGTTTCGTATCACCCAAGGCGCCCATTAATAGATCCTTTGAGCACTAAACTCAATAATGGCGTAAACTGCCTTTTTGGTGATGGTTTCTTGGCCTGTGCCGAGCTGCGATTTGACCCAATTCGATCTGTCCTGTGAGGCACCGTTAAAGATCCATGTCATGCTCAGAATTCGGAAGCGATTCAGGTACTTCAGCACATTAGTAATCTATGATTCGACCTCAAAAATGGTATAATCAATCCGGAAGATAATTAACACTAAAGAAACGGTGCAGGATAAGAGTTAACCAACATTCTTGGGGCGCGAAAATCTTCTGTGCTTCGCCCCTGGAAACTGACAATTAAGTTAAAGGTAAGAACCACTTTATCTCCATATTTCTATTACCTCCACGAGATTCAATTGTAAACAAGGAACATTACCGATTGTTCCCTTCTTAATTTCGTCCACGTAACGTGCAAGTACCGTTAGTCACTTCGCCCTTTAACAAATAGGTAACACATACACACAACGAAATAACTAAATTCGTTTTCTTCCATCGCAGATAGCAGGCGAGCGCGCGCTGTTATGCATTTATATAACACGAGAGGGGCACCTCTCTCCAGTAACGGAGTCCATTTGCAAGCGCCTCACGTAAACAAAGATTCTCGGGCGCGTATTTATCTGAACTTGAGCGTCGTTAAAATGGAACGCAAGACGACATATTTTACGATCTCGCCGGACTGATAAAGCGTTATTATGCAGGCATAAATAGAACGAACGCGAATAAGTGGGTTAGCTATTGAAATAAATACCGGCCGGGGAGAATGTCATCGTAAAGGAAAATATGATTATATACTGAAACCTTTATTTTCGGTCCCCTTTTAAGAGGGTCACATCTAAAAACGGGCATTATTAGAATTTACGGGAAACTCCCACATCGAACGGTACCCGTATAAAATCGGTCATGGCGACGTAAATCAAAATAGTTGTAGAATATCCAATGGAATTTTACTTCTTATTACCGATCATGAATGTCTTTGAAAACTTCATGGATATGCAAATCTTATTACAACTATGCTCTTTCCATCTTAGGATTACGGTATGGGAAACAGGTGATTACATATTAATAGGGTTCGATTTTTTATGATTTTAAGGTGGACGCCTATTTTTCTTGTTTGCTCGCTTAGGTACTTTAATTATATTTCTATAACATTTGTTTTAATGACAAACTTCATATTATTAAGGGAAGTGAAAAGTTTAGTGCAAGTGCATGGAAGTTAGTTGAAAATTGTGGTATCGAAGGAACACTGATCAATGATAATCTACAACAGGAAAGCGAGTTTGCAGAAATTGGGTGACTGGCGACAGACCCAGGAGAAGGTAGTATAGACTTGGTTTCGTAAAGTCAAAAATAGAAACCTGCCCTTGCATGGACTACCCATAAAGGAAAAAGCGATGGAAGCAAGTAATACTTTAAATGTGACCCAGTTGAAAGCTTCAAACGGCTGGTTAGAAAAGTTTCGTCAAAGATATGATCATAATGTTTAAGCCAATTTGTGGCGGATCTGCTAGTCTTGATTTATATACACCTGGAAAAGGAAGGCACCGGTTGTTATGAAGAACAATGCATCTGAAGATGTGTATAATACCCACGAAACCGGACTCTCTTATTTGGCAATGGCCAACACAACCTTTGTGTCCAAATCGGATGACATCTAAACAATGACTTACGATTTTATTTTGTTCAAATATGAACGACGATAAAGAAAATCCATTGATAACTGTAGAAAGCAAAAATCGACGTTTCTTTAAAGAAATTAATATGAATAAGTTGTCACTGGAATAGACTAGAATCTAAGGAAAGTCCGTCGATCACAACAGATGTTATGACGTCAAAACTACGAAAATTCGACCGAAAAACAAGGTAGAGGTATCCTATCCTATATTGAGACATTCTCACATCGCATCCCAAACTTGTCGTGGATAACATGAAAATTATATTTTTACGCTCCAACACTACTGCGTACTGTCAAGGATCAGGAGATTATCCAAAAAAATACCTCACAAAAAGTTCCTTTTAACATTTACAAATAGTGAAACACCTTTTGAGGGAGCACAGAAAGCACAAGCTTAAGCAGTTCTTTAATATAGATTGCAGCAGTTTGGAAGGAAACGATGAATGCGAGGGCATTCCTAAGTAAAGATGTAGACGGTCAATATTAGGACCAATATGTAGAGGGGGCGTAATGGTCCATCAGTAACACATCGTCGAGCTATCAGATGCATATAATTCGAACTACTGTCAACTTTGATCCAAGAGACTTGGATGGTAGCCCTTTAAGCGACGCGCTCTATCTTCATGAACCGAGCGATGTAAAGGGAACAAAACTGAAAACCATTGAGCACATCCGCAGGCACCAACACCGACAGAAATGGAAATACGATTGAGACAGATCTAAAACAAGAGAATTTTAAATATTTCTGGATTTTTCAGCAGTTCTTCTTCTGTCTAGGAAATAGCGCTTCTACGTCTGATTTTCTTTTCTAAAGCCCGGTCCACACCTAAGGAACGAGCGCGAACGAATGCAAATGAGCACAAGTGAATGAACATTGTGCGTGAAGTGTGGACGGTACACGAGCACGAACAAACATGAACATACATCAAAGTAAAAGTGCTTGATCCTTTTCGAACGTGTTGGAACGCGTTTGGCCAGTGTGGATGGTACGATAAAGTCTGTTGCGTGTATTTGTCAGTGTATGCTACGTTTACATCTATTTTTGAATATTAATATCACTCACCATCGACGAGTTCGCTTCTTTTTCCTTTCTCCCAACTCCTTTCACAGTAAAAACCAAAAACTCCAAAATAATTATTTTTCTTCGCGTAACGACGTCTATTTTGATAGCGCGACTGCAATCAAACGGAACGCTCACAAACATTCGAATTCCGGCCGCTTATGTTCATTCGTGTACATTCGCGTTCTTCGACGTACGTTCCAATTCGTTAACGTTTGTTCTTGTGCGTTTGTTTACTTGTGCTCATTTGCGTTCGTTCGCTCTTGTCCGTTAGGTGTGGACGCGGCTTAGGTGTCCATCGGAGATAGCAACCAACACTTAGTTCACCTTCTCGGGGATTGCAAATAAGAATAAGGAGACGGTGACTAAAATAATATTTAAAATAAATAAAATCACCCTTACCACACTTTCTGAAAAGTCCCTGTTTCACACGTTCATTGCGTGATGTTCATTGTGCAGTGTTTGCTGTTGTACAATGTTCGTTGTGTGGTGTTCGTCTTAAGCATTAGCCAGATTTGCTAGTGATACTGAATTCCCCAGTTTTCCACTGAGGATGGCAACTTAGTTACCGAAATAGTTATTTGGAATTATTTCCTAAAGGTGTGATAAGGGTAATTTTATTTATTTTAGATACTTTTTTCCCGGGGATTGTCGTTTTGGTCTTTCTCTATTTTTTCGTTGCATAGGTTAATTCTACCTTTTTCTTAGTTGGTTAGTCTACTAGATATATCTAGCATCTAAACATCACAACCTAAAATTGTTATCTTATGGCTACATTTATTTCGCTGTGACGGAGATTTCTTGGTAATGATTCGGTGAAATAGTACAGAATCACTTCCAGTGAAGTGAGTAATGTGTTGCTCTACGCCATGTTCCTGCTACTGGAAGTCCAGCTACACACTCAAAGGTTGATTACTTTGAGTCTCTAGCTGAACTTTCAAACCGTGATTGTTATTGCTTGTGACTTGTGCGCCTACATATGTATATTCTTCAGAAATCACTTGCACTTATCATTTCTCTTCCCAAACTCCAATTTCTATCGAATTAAGCGTCTTCTAATCATCATTGTTTCGTTCAGTTCGTTAGAATCGCATTTCCAACTTTTTCTTCTCTAGAAAATTTGCTGATAACTGATTGGCCTCAAGGCACGAAAGTACCGAATTCCATTTGCAAATCATTTCATCTCTATCTTCCTCAATTCCATCTGAAAGCCATCCTGATACTGTCGCCTTATCATTGAGAGATCTCGAAACTTCTCGCATTCATAATAGACACGTCACTCGTTCTCGAAAGTCGCACTGAATTACAGCTGGGGCTTTCCCCTCCGCCTTCGATCCGAAGGAACGTGTAGTTTTGACGTGCTCGTAATGGCACGGTAAAACGATAATTAGTCGTCTTCGTTCTGAAAGCTCGAGCTAAGACGAAGCGATAAAAATGCACGTGTCGGCGGCGCGTCATTCTTAAAATCCACTTATGTTATTTCGAGACCGTCGTCATCTATTCTGACACGCCTGTTATTCTATGCGGAATTCGCTTCGTGACGGGTGAAATGGGAGAAATAAATCCAGATTTTGGTGTCGGGACGAGGGTGTATGATGGGAATAAGTAGAACTTACGCGAAAACGTTACCTTTTTCTAACGAATGCGCAGTACCAGAAAACAATACGAAATGAGAGAATATTTTAAGTACACCTTCTTCACGGGAAAGATCGCAAAAATCACCAAACGAAGACTCGAAGAAAAACAAATCATTTTGCCTAATTTTCAAGAACGAATCAGATGAACAATCGGGCATGACATTTCGAATATTTAGTTTAGAATTCATGCACGCATTCTTCATCGAAATGACCTCGAGTTTACTTTCGCCACCAAAAAAAAAAAAAGGAACCAAGGACGCTATGAAACCCGTACTTATTAATATAAATGTGCCTTAATTTAATTGCGCAGCCGAAATTATGACGGGGTTCCACGACTCGCCCGTTTCCTACGGCGAAAGCTCCCCAATTACCCATTTACCTGTACGAGGTGTTTACGGCGCTGCAGACACTAATGGCAACGTCTCACGCTCCGACGAGCGATAAATCACGGAACAAAACAGAGTGACACAGTAACCCTCGAGTCTGGCGAACGTCAATCGCTACGTGGCGCATTTGAATTGGAAATCGAGCCCGTCTGTCGTTTCCGCGGTATCCGTCTATCTACCGTTTCTACCAACTTAGTATTTATACGTACGTATGCACGTGGAGAACGAACGAAACGAAGAAAGTATTGCCGGCGGTGATCGTTATTTTGGGGGACTGTCCTTCTCTGATTCCGCCGTGAATTTTAAACTTTAGAGGTAGTTCACGGCTGTTATACCCCATTTTTTTCTTTCTGGTCAGAGATCTCCATCTCAAATTTATGAGAAGTGTACATAAAGATCTCAACACAATTCGTTAGAAATCTCCGAGATGTACTTTACCTCTTGAGCGACTTAATTGAAAGTTGACGTATCTTTTCCTTTTTATATTTAAAGTTTTGCCCTGTTAACCTCTAGCTTGCGCCTAGCGCTAGTTTTAAAGCGATAGTCATCATGTACTCTACCATCTTATTGCAAGTCTTCCTATTGATCCTTTCCCCCTACTCAATTTGGCTGATTTTCCGTTACTCGCTCATTCTGCATGGAAGTCATCGTTTTCTCAACCATATCACAATATGTTGTATATGTGTACTTCATATTCCCTCCGAATGGTGTAATTTTGCTTAAAAATTTCGTAATTTCCTAATAACACTTGCCGACACGATTTTTGTACCACAAATCGGCCTATCATTTTCACAATGCTAATACCTTTCTAATAATAGAAAAATTATTCGTAAAGTCCTAATACGTCCAGTTTTTAATGGGTCACCCTTTTATATTGGCACGAAGTAAATTTTATGAGGGTCATCTGAAATCGGTGCATTTTAAAACAGACACATAACCTAAAATGCAGTGCATATAACATTAAACTTATTCTCTTATTCAGTTTTCATTTGTTTTTCGAAGTGAGTGGTTGTATCTAGTTAAGAAAGGATTTTTAACAACGAAAATGTCAAGTGAAACGCGCCGCGGTTGCACAATTTCTACTGATAAGTTTTGTTATATTTGTGGAGAATTTCTGGTGAAATCACAAGTCAGACCATTTCTTGAAAATGTGAAAAAGCCTATTTCATGTATTTTGGCGTATCAATTGGAGACCAAAAGTAGCTGTGGGTTTCCCACGTCTGCTATGTTAGTTGTAGCGTGTCATTGATGTAATGGATGAAAGGGAAGAGACGAATTATGCCTTTTGCAGTTCCAATGGTATGGCGGCAACTCAGCAGTCATTTTGACGATTGATATTTTGCATGACAAACACTGAAAGTTAATCCAAAAAGAAAAGATCACGATCGAATTCCCGTATTTGTCTTCTGCCACCAGACCTGCTCCTCCCAATGCAGCCTTACCAGTACCGACTGCGCCTTTAAATTAGCAAGACATGATTTTGGGAGATAATGGAGGTAGTAGCCGATCATCAGGCTGCCTCAAAGAACAGTCTACCAACTTCCCAATTTTACTCCAGGTCCCACTTCCGGTGAGCCAGAATTCAAACTTCAAAGTGAAGTAAATAATTTAGTACGTGATTTGGGGTTATCAGAGCAACAGTCAGAAATTCTGGCTTCCCGTCTTAAGAAGTGCGACTTACTAGTCAAAGAAACAAAAATTACGACTCTTAGAAACCGAAATGGTACGTTTTCTGGATTTTGCAATATAGAAAATTCGTTATGTTGGTTTATTGATATTGATGGTTTAATGCAAGAACTCGATACGAAAAATTAGTTAATGAACGTTTAGAATCCTACAAATCGATTGGTTGCCGAATGTCATTCAAAATTTGCTTTATCCATTCCCATTTATATTTTTTCCTAAGAATCTGGGCGCTATCAGCGACAAACAAGGTGAAAGATCCCATCAAGATAAAAAGACAATGTAAATTCGGTACCAAGGATGATGAGACACAACCGTGATGAGTGATTTCTGTTGATTTTTGGAGAGAGAAAATGTGACCCTACATAAAAGGACAAAATAGGATTACTGTATTCAAAATAAACGTGTTTTGATGTTTGCTTTTTCCTTGGATGTCAACTTAATATAAATTATGAATATAGTAGATACACACGGTTAAAAGAACTACTTCAATCATCTTTCTTTTTTCAATAAAAATGATATGGTAAAGTTCTAAATGTGGTTTGTATGTAACAAGAAAACCTGACGTGTCACCACTCTTTGTTAGCCGTTTTCGTACCTAGATTCATTCTACTATAATATGCTATTCATGTTTATGTTACAAAAAATTTTTTGTCGGCTAGTGTATTTTTGACCGGGTGATAGACGTTGCAACAATCCCGCTTTTTCTATGAGGCTCACACATATCTCATCAAACTGCAATGTTCATCAGAACGATCTGCATCGTTACGACAGCAACTTTGCAGACGTTTCCGTTCGTCCACTTTCACCACCACATCTCCCCGATCATTTTCCGCGCGCCATCTATACTTTACGACGCCGTTAAATCAAACTGTTGCCGTCTCCTTAGTCCGGAGTTTCGACCCGATCACCCTCATCGCTTTTATTATTATTAGCTTCGGCGTCGTTCTCCTAAAATCGCCTCGACCGCCACTTGAGTGGTGCGACGTTTCGCACCTACTTTTCGGGATCGACGTCGGTCGTTTATCGACGCTCATCGCGGACGCGTCGACGATAAGGAGGGAAGGCGCCCCCGAAGGTGGCGTTTTATGAGTACGTAAACGACCTCTCGATTTCGACGGCGACGATAGAGGAAGGAAAAACGTGCGGAAAATATCCGCTTCATTTATCAAAAAAAAAAAAGAAACGCGTATTTACGCGGATAAACAACCCCCGCGGTGGCGCTAAACGCGAGGAAGACGGCGATGTCGATGGAACGTATTTATACAAATGACGGCGATACGTTATCCTAACGGGGAATATCTCGATTAAATTGGTTGTGTTGCGACTGGTAAATGGAGGAAAAACAAGGGCATTAGCGTGCCCGACCGGAAGTTTATCGATTTGTTTTGTCATAGGTGGAAACGTTGACGAGTCGAATCGATAAGGATTTTTCGATTTTCCGAAGACTAAGCGAGTATGTAGAGTGTTTATTAATTAAATTGAAATTACCTTTGCTACACCTATCGAATATAATTCCGGATGCGTATTCCGGCAACTTGGTTGCTATGCTCAGTGGAAAACTGAGGGAATTCCCTGTTGCCAGCGACACCTGGTCAACGTTCGAACAAACACTGCGCAGCAAACACTACGCAATCCAAAACACTCCACAATGAACATCAGACACTGAACACTTGCACGTAGTTCACCAAAAACACTATTAATACTAACAACTGAAGAGTCCTGTCCCTCTTTTTAAAGATTAGACCAGCAAGTGGAGAGTTAATTCAGTTTATAGTTAGTGGGGAGAGTCTTAAGAGGCAACTGTACTAACCTCCTGGGGTGCGATAAGCAGCTTAAGAGTGTTTCTGTTGAGTAGAACTACAGGTCCTGCAACTACTTTAGTCTGATTCTATGCTGATATGAGTTGACCATCCTATATCTTGTGATTTTGATTGATTTTTGGAGATTGAGCGAGTATATGGCGAGTTAAGTCGGCTTTTACTTTAATTTGGTAGAGTCTTTGAAGTGTGTGGTACTAACCTGCGCCAGTTCGAGGATCAGCTTAAGAGCCATACTCTTGACTAGAACATTGCGAGCAGCACACTAGGTGCTCAGCAGTTTCATATGCCTTCTTCGCTACAGTACCTCCAACTCGTTTCATTGCCGAGGCTGATTCTATGCAGATATCAGTTGATCATCCTATGTCCTGTAAGTGCAACAGTTTGGGCTCCCTTCTTTAGTTGTAGAGGGTTCAAGGTTACATTGCTACTCAATAGAACTTTGATGAAGGTCCCAGATTGCTTGAGTCGCGAGGTGAGTTGAGTCGGTTTTCACTTTAGTTTGATAGGAAGAGCTCACGGATGGCCTTAGGAGGCTATTGTACTAACATACGCGAGATCGAGGATTAGCTTAAGAGTCTTGCTGTTAACTAGAACAACGCAGCAGCATGGTAAGGGCTCAACAGTTTCGTACACTTTCTTTGCTACGGGATTTGCAACTCGGTTCATTGCTGAGCCTGAATGGCATTTCTATGAAAATCGCGGATTGGCTCAGTCACGATCGCCATTTGGGCGGAATTTAGTCCTCACAGCAGCTTCGTATCTTCGCCTTTACACTGAATGTGATAACTCCGAAAGGTAATCCAAGGCCTCTGAAGGCGGCGCTATTACCTTCTGGAGCTAGCTCATATGCCGTCCCGTTGCCCTCAATGTCTGGTAGTCAAATGAGGTGACCCTGCGGGATCGTTAAATTTTCCATAAATGCCACATGCAAGTTTCTGGTACATTTTGTCGATATGCTGCCAGTAGCTTCCCTGCGAAGACGATTTAGGTCAAATTTAAAAGAAAAATGTATATAATTGTATATGAGGGCTTATGACCTTACAAAATTCCCAAATATTCGTTTGCATTTCAAACGTGGCACTCTTGAGTGTGGTTTTTTGGGCTGCATTGGACTATTTTTCATCGAAGACGCTACCGGACATACACAAACGCTCAATGGTGGACGGTATCGGGCTACGATAACCCAGTTTATTATGCCTCTAATGGATGGTATCGATCTCGAAGATGGCATTATTACACGAGATATTTCCTGGTTCTGTAATCTCCCGTTTTGGAGAATTGGCAGACTTGGCTGCCTGCATCGTGGGATTTCACGTCTTCGGAATTCTCATTCGTCCAAAGAAAGAAAGTATTTTCTCAGAAAAAGAAAAGATCGATTTATATTAAAAAATTTAACCTCCCGCCTGTTGTTGGGAAACTCGATAGAATGCATAGGAGAAGGGGAAGATTTAAAAATGTAAATTTACGGTTTAGAGATGACGAGAAGACCTTAAATATTTATAATCGCAGATAACAGTTATAAACGAAGTAGTCAAAGAAGAGTCATCCAAGATAATCAACGAAATTCGAAAGACTGCAATGCGAAGTTGGGTAGAATAGTTTTAAGTAGAAACGAGGGATATCAAGGTAATATGAGTCTCTGCAGCTTGTTGCATATCGAGTTTATGGTGTATAAAATAAATAAAATTACCCATGCCACACCTCTCTGAAAAATCCAGATACGTATTTCGGCAACTAAGTTGCCATCCTCAGTGGAAAACTGGGGAATCCATATTGTGTGTGTATTGGTGTGTTTCGCGCGTTCATTTTGTGATGTTCATTGTGCATGTTTTGTTGTTGTACAGTGTTCGTTGTGTGGTGTTCGTCTTGGGCATTAGTCGGATTCGCTAGTGATACTGAATTCCCCAGTTTTCCACTGAGGATGGCAACTTCGTTGCCGAAATACGGATCTAGATTTTTCAGTAAGATGTGGTGATTGTAATTTTTTTTTTATTTTATATATTATTTTAACCACAGTCTCCTTATTCTTATTTGAGTTTATGGTATATTTATGAGTCACTGATCTCTTACTAGAAACCCTACAAATGATCGTTTTCTATCCTGCATCCCATTGTGACGTTTTGTGCATATATTTACAGATATGCCGAACAATCTTGGTATTGCAACACAGATACGATTTCCCATAAGTCATATCCTATCAACTCCATGTGGAAGATACTATAATATTTCCTGTATGAATGCCTCTACCTCCGGTGTGTATGAGCCGACCTTGACTGATCCCAACATTTTCGCAGACTACTGCTGACCATGCGCGAAATTTTTCCTGGATTGACATCAAACTATTCATAGTGAAACGTCCTACATCTAACAAGTGATACATTGCAGAACATCACGAAAGTATCCACCAGCAACATTTCTAACATTTACGTCCTCCAGATTTGATTTATTCGCGAAATTATGACAACAGTTCTTCGCGAATGCGTACGAAATATCTTAAGCGATAACATCTCATAGATTAGAAACGGCCGGCAGCGTCGACGTGCAAAATTTCCCAACGTCTCGCGAGACGAAGACATCTCGAAACGTTGATCGAAGTCACGTCCGTAATGCTGTGACATTAGCGACCAGAAATATTACCCGAACGACACGAACGAATAGCATGTGTAACCATTAACGTTAGCGAGGTAAATACGCTGATATATGTATCCTTACGTACATACACGCATATGTATTCGTATGTATGTACATACGTTTAATATCAAAGCTGTACCTCAGTCGAGGTAATAGATCTCTCGAAAAAGTTAAGCTCGTTTTAAAATGTAAAGCGGTTCGGGGCTAGTCCGTAGATGGTAAATCAAGCGGAGTAACCTACCTACTACCTCTCTACCTACGTACGTAACTCGAATTATATGGCTCGGACATGCGACCGTCTTGTCGCATGCGAAAAACTACTGGATATAAAATTTACTTCGACGTTTATGCAGGAGCGATGAATGAGCGAGCAACCGAACGGATCCATGGCCGATATGTAGCCCGCGAAATTTTATTGCATCGTATAATACACTGGTGAATTAATGGCCGGGGGCTGAGAATGAGGGAAAATATGAACGGGTTTCAATCAGATAATTCGATAGAAGTGCTACTCAACTAACGATGAAATTTGTTACTTATCGGTGTTCCTCAAGGAAGGAATCCAGATCCATCGTTGTTTGTATTCACACATAATCAATTTGCTGCTTTCAGAAAACTCAAATGGAGTAATTATATTCCCACGAAAGAATGCGAGTCGAATGTCACTTACCGATAACACACGTCAAGAATGGATTGATACCTAAACACATAGGCCCCTCGCAAAGTATGTACTTAAGAGGGAAACATAAATTGACTTGCAGATGAGGGCCATGTGAGATGTATCGTGGCGTTTAATATACACAGTCTTCGTATGTCGGTAACCTTGCATGGGTTTGTTGTATATCGCTCAAATAAACCGGTCGCGTTTTCCCTTGTGCAGAAATGATATAAAATAAAGTAACTTTCTTTTATAATAGTTATTGGTCTTCAGTTATTGCCCTATCCTAAGAGTTTCAACCTTTATGAAGAACATTTAATTAGTTAAACTCCTCTTAGTCTCCTCAAGCTCTTCAGTTTAGAAGATTACAACATAGGAACCGTCGAACATCAATATTTCCATATTTATGATCTGCGCTAACCCAAATTCCTTTTTCTACCTTTTTATTTTCTAAATTCCCGTCCGTCGGTAGTTAACACGCCCGCTAACATTCCAACGCAAACGAAAGAACAAATTTGACATAGATAGCGCTAACGGTATACCCTAAGCGATCTCGAGCGTAAATACGTACGCCGAATGCGAGATACGGACTCGCCGGTTAATCCTGTTAACGTCATAAAAATTACAACCGAGCGACGAGAACGTTCGAGTTAATTTATTTTTCTTTTATTATAATTAAGAAGATAAGGCCGCGTTAAATAAATAAATGCACACACACCTACGCTTTCGCCGCGTAATCTCGTACGTGTACGAGCGCGGCCGCACGCAGAGACGTTTTGAGTTCTTTCAGGGCAGGACCGGCTCCCAAAATAGGGCGATTAGAATGCTGCGTTTCGACGATTTCAAGATTTTAATTTGGGGCTACGATGGGAAAGATTTGAAATATTGGACAAGAACGTTTGGTTTCTATAGGGTCTGTTCATTTTACCGGCAATATGGAAATAGTAAGGCATGTAGCAGTCAGACTCTCAGAAGTACATAGTACTCCATGTCAACCTGCGCAAACAATATGATAGAGGTGTAGACAAATGAAAAAATAAATATGCAATTTGGTCTGTTGGCTACATTGCTAACGTCTTTGGAAGTAATCCAAAAACCATTATCTGAAGCTTTCTTCTGAATTCGACCATAATCGTGATAGTCACAATTCCCCGTTCCAGTTGGAACGTCTTTACCTAAAGCAGCAGATCGTATCCCGGGATGACACGTTTCAATAGCAGCTATTACCTCGAAAGTGTTTCAAATTGGGGACCGATTTGTTAAGCTGGAAATTTTAGAATGAAAAGCTGGAAATATCGCAAGAGTAAGGTTTCTCCCCGCTTACAGAAGCATCTGTTGAGTAGTTCTATGGTCATCGAGGAAATGCCGCGTTGCTTCTGCTGCTCTTGTTGCCATGGAGAGAAAATTAATTATATTAATATATATATATATATATATATATATATATATATATATTATAGGACTAGATTACATTATTTCTCCGTTGTCCAAATAACTAGCTGTTTACTATTTACCGACGGATAACACTTCATCATGGCGTGACGTTGTTATAGAGATCTATATTGTTGATGCCCAGGTATCCTTGGTTAATTATATCCATTGGTTATTAGGAATTCTTGTGATGTGAAAGTGTTGAGTGTTGGTGTTTAAATAGTTACGTTGCTTTCTATCTTTTAATCGATGTTTTTTATAATAATTGATAATTTTATTTATAGTTACACTTCTTTTCTCCCATTAAACGTCTCTGGATGGATTTAAAAAGAAGCTAACAACCGCAGGTTAATTAAATGCTTAAAAGGTGACGTCCGTGATATCGCAAAAATATAAATAAAACCCAAAACTAAACCGAATGTCATTTGAACATAAACATCCATAACCCCAATATTTGCTGTGAATTTAATATATTGAATTGTAATAAATGATAAATTTCTAGGCATAACGTTGTTATAGAAACCTGTATTGAATGTCGATGTAACCTTGGTTATTTATATCCAGTTGTTATTAGGAATTCTTGTGATGTGAAAGTGTTGAATGTGTGTTTAAATAGTTACGTTGCTTTCTATCTTTCAATCGATGCTTTTTATAATAATTGATAATTTCATTTCTAGTTACATTTCTTTTCTAACATTAAACGTCTCTGGATGGCTTTAAAAGAAGCTAACAACCGCAGGTTAATTAAATGCTTAAAAGGTGATGTCCGTGGTATCGAAAAAAGTATAAATAAAACCCAAAACTAAACCGAATGTCACTTGAACATAAACAACCATAGACCCAATATTTACTGTGAATTTAATATATTGAATTGTATAGCACATCTGTTGATGGTTAGTCGTTCTTAAATTTGACACTTATAATAAAATTCTGCAGCTTAGCGTATGTGACCTGAAGATTTTCAAACTAATAAGAGAATTGCTCCTGAGGAAATGTTTGCGATTAAGCCAAAATCAATGCCACAGCTGTTGAGGTTGGACCTTTCTTCAATTCAGTAGGAACGAGAGTTTGTACTACAACCAAAGGACAAAAATCTCTCGAGGAAAAATAGTGAGATTTTAACGAAACTCCACACCAAAACTTTGAAGGTTCGACAGATCTTAAGTTGAGGTGAATATTTTTGCCTGGAGAAGGAATTTTGGAATTGTAATACAATTCTATATCCAAACCTGTGAGGCTAGAAAGTTCTAGAATTAAAACAAAAACTTCCTCTGGAAAGAAATTCATTATTGTAACCAAACTGTACATTGTAGCTCTTGAATTCGATAGTTTTAGGGTAAATATTGTTTCGGGAAAGGAATCTTGGAATTGCAATAACATTTTATAACGTAGCGTCTGACAAAATCTTCTTCTGAAAACTTCACACTATGGTTTCTGGAATTCTATAGTTTCTTAATTAGGGCAGATATTTCTTCTAGAAAGGAATTTGGAAATCAGAATAGAATTTAGTATCCTTGCGTCTAAGACCAGAAAGTTCTCGCATTAAGACAGAAATTTCTTCAGAAAGAAATTTCATTATTATAATCAACCTCCAGACCATAGTGTCTAGAATTCGATAGTTTCGGAATTAAGGCCGATATTTCTTCTGGAAAGGAATTTAGGAATTACAATAAAATTTTGTATCCTAGCGTTTGAGACTTTAAAGTTTTCGAATTAAAACAGAAATTTAGTTATTATAACCAAATTCTAAAACATAGTTTCTGGAATTCAATAGTTCTTGAATTAAGGCCGATATTTCTTCCGAAAGGAATTTTGAAACTATAATAAAATTCTATATCCCAGCATCTGAGGCCCGAAAGTTCTCGGATTAAGACAGAAATTTCTTCTGGAAGAAATTTCATTATTACCATTATTAACCAAATTCCGCACCATTGTCTCTGGAATTCGAAAGTGTCTTGAGTTAAGGCGGATATTTCATCTGGGAAGGAATTTTGGAATTAAAATAAAGTTTTATATTCTAACGTCTGAGATCTGAAAGTTCTCGAATTAAGACAGAAATTTCTTCTACAAAAATGTTCATTATTATATCCAAGCTTCATACCATAGCTTATGGAATTCAATAATTCTTGAATATAGGCCGGATATTTCTCCTGAAAAGGAATTCTAATAAAATTTCAAACTTCAGTCTGCAAGCTATGTGGTACTTGGGTTAAGGAAGAAATACAAAATTCCTAAAATTAAGACTGCAGGTTTCAGAATGATAATAAGGCTTGAACATCTTTCTATTTCTCAGATCCGGTCCTGTTCGACCGCGACACACACACACACGCTCGCACGAATATAATTCTTTTAATTATTCAAAAACAAAACGGAATAAAAAGTAGAAGCCGGCCCCGAACGTATTCATGCGTTTTCAACACGTAATGAAATAAATCAGATAACGTTTCGGGAGCGAAATGCAAAACGCGAAAACGAGAAGTTAATAAAAAAACCGAGGAACGCGAGCGAACGAACGAAACGAATTAAAACTGCTACCTCTAAATTTTCTCCCGCCGACGATGACGACAATGTGGCGCGACGCGAGGGCCTCTGGTCACGCCAACTCGCAAACCGCCGCCGCCGCCTCTATCGTTTCTCCTTTCCGAATTAGCTCCCATCCAACGACGACTGCATGTATTTGTGTGTACGAATGTGTATGGACGTATATGAGCCGTGATCGAATGTAAAGATGGCTGGTGTCGAAATTATATCGATTTGAGGTGAAATTTGGAAAGGAAAATCAATTGAATTTTTTGATAAAGTTGGTGGTGGATTTTCCTATTTTCCTCGAATATAGAATGAGGCCACTGAAAAGAGAAGTATAAAAAATAAAATGTTCGTACAGCACAGAATCTTTAGCTCATAAAAAGGAAGAAGAAGAAAAATGTAAATGATGCAAGACAAATACCAAAGTCTCCCTCTAGATCTTCCTCCAGTAGAGGACTGGCTTATGGAGAGGAGGTATACGAAAAATGAATTGTTCGTACAGCGCAGAACTCGTTAAGAGGAGGAGGGAGGAGGAAGAAGAAGAAAATAGAAACATGAAATAAAACAAAGTAAACACCGAAGTGTGCCAACTTAAGTAGTGGATTTTCCTATGCTCTTCCAGTATATGACTGGCTCATTGAAAAGAAAAATACGAGGAATGAAATGTTCTTAGAGCGCAGAATGTTTAACTTACAAAGAGGAGAAAGAAGGAGAAGGTGAAGGGACGAATTGAAGCAAAATAAACACCAAAATTTGGCAAGTAACGTAGTGGGTTTTCCTATTTTCCTACAATATAGAACTAGCTCATTGAAAAGAAAAATACGAAGAATGGAATGTTGGCGTAGCGTAGAAGGTTTAACTAACAAAGTGGGGAAAAAGGGAGAATAAAATGCAAAGGAAATATAAAACGCGATAAACACCGAAAACCGCCAACTAACGTGGTGGATTTTCCTTACTTCCCACGGCTTATAATCGGCCCATTGAGAAGACGAATACGAAAAATGGAAATGGTCCGTAGAGTGCAGAATGTTTAACTCATAAAGAGGATGAAGAAGAATAAAAAGATTAAAGGCAGAAATTAAGCAAAATCAATACCGAAGTCTGCCTACTAACGTTGTTGATTTCTTACAATACAGAACCGACTTATTGAAAATAAAAGAACGAAGACGAGAACGAAGAAGAAGGAGAAGAGAAGGACAGTAAAGACAAAGATCGAAATCCGTCAACTGACGTGGTGGATTTTTCTTATCTTCCCGGAGGGAGGGAGGAGGCAGTAGAAGATGGAAATGAAGAGTATAAGTGAGGCAAAATAAACACCAACGTCTGCCAACCAATGCGGCAGATTTTTTGTCTGCCCACACCATAGAATCGACTTATTGAAAAGAAAAATATAAGAAAGGAACATGTTCGGACAACGCAGAATCTGTAACTTACAAAGACGAGAAAGAAGAAGAGGACGGAGAGAAGAATAATAAAGCAAGATGCACATCCGAATCCGTCAACTAACGAGATGGATTTTCTTATCTTTTCTGAGTGTAGAATTGGCTCATTAAAAGAGGAATATGAAGAATATATGGTTTGGACAGTGCAGATGGAGGAGGAAGAAGAAAAAGAAAATGAAAAACTGAAATGAGGTAAAATGAACACCGAGATTTTCCGACTAACGTAGTGGATTTATTTATCTTCTTACAGTACAGATCTGGCTCATTGAAAAGAGGAATACGAGGGTGGAAATGCTCGCAGAGCGCAAAATATTTATTCTTGCAAAGAGGATGAAGAAGAAAAAGATGAAATGGAGAAACAAAGTCAAATAAACGCCGCAACTTGTCAAGCAATGTGGTGAAATTTCCTATTTTTCTTACATTACAGAGCTGATCCATTGAGAAGAAAACGAGGCAAAGTGAAACGTTATTTCAGTGCAGAATATTTAAGTAATAAAGAGGAGGGGAAAGAAGAAAAGAAACGGGAAAAACAGAAATGAAGTAATGAGAAAAACACCGATGCCTGCCAACCAATTCCTATAGTATAGAACTGACCCCTTGAGAAAGATAATACGAAGAATGAAATGATAATACAGCGCAGAATATTTAGCTTACAAAGACGAGCAAGAAGAAGAAGAAGGTGAAGAGAAAAATAATATAGCAAGATAATCATCGGAATCCGTTAACGAACGTGGTGGATTTCCCTATCTTTCCCCCGTATAGAATTGCCTCATTCAAAAGAGTAATGCGAAGAGTGAAATTTTGATACAGGGATACATAAGGAATATTTACGAGGAAGGAGAAAATGGAAAGCAGAAATTAAGCAAAATAAACATCGAAGTCCCCCAACTAACGTAGTGAGTTTTCCTATCTGCCTGCAGTTTACAACTGGCCCATTGAGAAGAAGAATACGAAGAATGAAATGATCGTACAGTACAAAGCTTTTAACTTACAAAGAGGAGGAAGAAGAAGTGCAAGATGAATACGAGGAATAAAGCAAGATAAACACGGGAATTCGCCAATTAACGAGGTGGATTTTCTTATCTTCCTCCAGTATAGAATTGGCTCATTGGGAAGAGCAATGTTTAACTTATAAAAAGGAGGAAGAAGAAGAAGAAAGGAAACATGAAAAGCAGAAATGAAGCAGGAAGATTAACACATAACCCTGCCAGATAATATACTGTGTGTTTCCTATCTTCCTACAGTATATAACTGACAAATTTAGAAGAAAAATACGAATAGTGAAATTTTCGTCCAGCGAAGAATGTTTAACTCATACAGAGCGAAAGAAGAAGAAAAAGATAAAAAGAAGGGATGAAGCAAGATAAACACCAAAGAGTGTTAACTAATGTGGTTGATTTTCCTATCTTCTTGCAACATAGAACTGGCTCATTGTGGGGAAGAATGCGAAAAGCGAAATTTTCATCCAGCGCAAAATGTTTGACTCATAAAGGGGAGAAGGAAGAAGAAGAAAATAAAAAGCAGAAATGGGGCAAAATAAACACCGAGGTCTGCCAACCAACGTAATGAGTTTCCTTATGTTTCTACAGTATAGAACTGGCTCAATTAGGAGAAGAATAGAAGGGGTGAAATGTTCGTACAGGGCAGAGTATATGATCTCGCAAAGAGGAGGAGGAAGAAAAAGATGAAAGGGAGAAATAAACTGAGATGAACGGAACCTGTCAACTAATGTGGAAAATATACTAATCTTCCCACAGTATGAAATTGGCTCATTGGAAAGAAGAATACGTAAAATGAACGAGAACAAAAGAAATGCCAAAAATATGAAGTAAAATGATTTATCACAGCGGGAAAATCGAAAAGAAGTAGCCAGTTATTACGTACCTGAAGGTGACTATCAGAAATGCCAATGCCGTTGTTTATTTTTCACCGTAAGATTAACGTCCTCCTCTAAGTTCCACTTTCTTCTTTGCAAAATCACGTCAAAAATATTTACCTACCTAGTCCTTCATATTCAAATTTCCAACCACTCGAACTTCGATTAATTCATTCGCAGTGGAAACCTCTCCAGACATTTCAAAACTCGATCGCCGTACCCATTCTAGGTACCCAATTGCCGGCGCAGAAGTGGCCGCTAATTAAAAGCGCTCAGTCCGACGAAAGTTGTTCGCAAAATTTTACAACGGACATTACTACGAATTTATTAGCTCGCAATAAAAGCTAACAACTCGCGTACAACTTCGCCGGTATAATATCCGGTTATGAGTTTTAATGCTTTTGTATTTGTCGTTAGGTACGTTCGTTCGGTTCGGTTCCAGATTCGTCGCGGGCGCCCTTTATTGCCGTACCCGCGAACCGAAAACATCAAAAGATTATTCGCGTATTTTACTAGCTCTTGTTGCCGTTGCAGCGCCGCCGCCGGCGGCGCCGTTTCCACCATTTCCTGCGCATTTCTGTTTCCCTTTACGCTCGCTCTTCGTTTCGGCTTAGGTTTATTAAAACGTATTCATCCGGTCGAGATCATCGCAATAATCTTCGGGAATACGTTCACGAGACGCTAGAGCTAAGAGCAACAAGGTGGATCCTCGGCATTGCTTTCGATTTAAAGATTTGGCCGGAACAGGATATCCCTTAACGTTTTTCTCCTTTACTAAAGTTTTACGTACGTACTCGATTTAAAGAACCAGGAAAAGAAATGCGGGTGGATTTACGTGAATGGATTTCCTGTAATTTTATATTCATAATAACTGGAGAGATTACGCGAAAAATCAAGATTGAATTGCTTTCAATTGAAATTAGGAATAAACTGCTAAAGAAAGCAAAGAAGAAGAGTTGTCCAGTAGGGACGGCGGTCCCTACAGTTGGTATTGCAGTCATTTGGTACATGAAGTAATGCCATTTGTGTTTAGTAAGGTTTGCCATTTTATCATTGTACGTGGATTTTATTATGTACTTGAGATATGACGTTTTGTTCGTGTTTTTTTGTATTATAGAGAGAAGAAATATCATTATTATTATTATTATTATTATTATAAAAGGTACCATGTTCTGTATCGTGTTCTTCAATTATGTCATACGTATTATTGAACGAACGCTTAGGTGAGCGACTAACGACGAATCCCTCCCGATGGAAAGTGGGAGTGTATCGGTCCCGGAGCGTTGCGTGACCGGAGGCAATAAGATTCGCAAATGCAACGGATAGATTTATACGGGAACCGACGCATAACTCACCTATTATCACTGTGTGTCGCGCGCGATCGTCGCGAACGAAGCTTTCTGCATACATTTATAACCGAAAACTCCCCGGGAGCATAATTCGAGCGACTTTTCCGAGATCTCTCGTCCCACTTCTTCGAGTACGGGGAGAATTCGAGCTTGATGTCTTTGCGAGTAGGAATCGTTCGTAGTTTAACGGGGAATTTGCCATTTCGAATTATGCTAATGACTTGGAGTTAAATAATGAAACTTCTACATAATATCTACGAAAACGCTGGGGGAAAATGGTAATTTTTAATGAAAGTCTCCCAAAAATGGGGATTACATCCAACCATGAATTATAAAACACCGTGATACAACGTCTGATGCCCCTCATCATCTGACATCAACAACCACAAAGAAAGAACTTTAAGGGCGTAAACTCGGACGATCTAGACTGCCAATTCTGGTCAACAGAACGGGAGATTAGACGACCAGGGAATGTCTCGTGTAATAATATTATTCGTTCAGGTGACGTGTGGCTAGTGATACCGTCTTGTTAGAACCACATATTTTCGAGATTCACACCATCCATTTGAGGGAGAAGAAACTCGATTATCGTGCCTCACTACCATTCGCCCTTAACTACTTGTCCAGTCCAGCAGTGTCTTTGAAGGGAAATGGTTCAATAATGCTCCTAGACCAAAATTCACATCAACCATCGACATATTTGAAAGGCATTTCTGTCTCATGAAACATATCTGGGTTTTCGTCACTCCGAACGCGACAATTTTGCCTTGTTTGCGAAGCCATCAACATGAAAATGGACCTCGTTGCTGAAGATGATTTTCTTAGAAAACTCACTGTTCACTTGTTGGTCTGTCCAATGAACCAGTTAACAAACACCCTTCTCTCTGTATGGTCTGCAGGCGTGAGTTGTTATGTCAATTGTATTTTGTAGGCATTCCCGTGCACTTCAGTGTCAATTACTTCAACAATTTTTTGACAGTTCCACATTAGGGTTACACATAAATAAGGTAGAGGACGACCAAACTAGGCAGCTCGTCATTTGTGTAGGTACTTCTTCGTAAGCATTCCATTTACACTAGACAACATTCTTCTTTAAAAGCTCAAATATCTCGAGAACTATTAACTTTACAACATCATACTTTTGTTTACCATCTAAAAGGTTTCCTCTAGTGTAACGAAAGAAAATACAAAAACTAAATAGGTTGTTCTATTTACAAGATATGCAAATGACATCACCACTCAAAGTGAAGTCTACAAAAAAATACACTACGTCAAAATATACACAATATACAATAACTTTTATTTAAAACTTCGGTTTTACTATAACGTCTAGGTAAAGTTATAGAGAACTATTAGTCCATACTTTTTGGGCAGGCTTTGAATGCCACATACACCAATGAATTTTTAAAAGAAAGACGAATGTTCGCGAATGATTTAACCAACATTGCTTCAAGCTTCACATCACTTCAGGGAATTATCTTTGACATCGTAAATGTATTTTTAGTTAGAAGACATTGACGGATTTCTTACTGATGGTACCAAGCAGCTAAATATTAATTTAATTAATTAATTAATATTAATTCATGGAATCTGAATGACTGTTCGAGTAAACTAGCGAAGAAACCCCTGTGGGACAAGTGTACAAACGAGCAAATCGAATGTGCTATAAACTAGAGGATGATTAGCGAAATAATAGACGAAAGACACATTCAATTGCTTTTTGAAATGTTCAATTATTGAGCACGATGTCGAATGGATGTTTTCGGGCTCTCGCTCATATTCTAGTGAACACCCGTAATGCTGAATGAACTGGCCGAAGACGTGTTGATGGCCTAACATCAAAAGACCCAATCTCCTCGAATTTTTCGATAATTCTCTTTCTCGATTGATGCAATTGGAACAAATTTGACTACTAAAAATTGGAAGCAATTTGCGAATTCTGACAGTCAAACTTTCACCATTTTTTTAATAAAGCTTAACAATATCGCAAAATCTTTCCAATCAAAATGGCGGTCACGAAATTGGGGACCAAGTTCAAATATTTCAACTTTTCTTGGATTTTCGCAGAAATGTAATACGTTAATTAGGTTATGTGCATATATATTCATTTGTGGTTTGTTTATTTTCATTTATTTTTGTCTACACCGTGGTAGTTATATGTAAATAGAGACTACACAATTATGAAACTGTTGTAACATTTGTTCCTAATAAATCTAATTAATTTGGACAAGCTGTACAAATTGTATAAATTACATAGCAAAACACGATATAATCAGCAATGTAATAGCAAATTTTTCAAAGTAGAAAAAGTCAAGGAGATTATTTAAATTTTGCGAAGGAAATGAAATTTAAAGATCCTGGAAAGTATTTTAATTATTTACGAGTAACAACAACGTAATTTGAATTACTAAATTTGGTTGGATCGAAGATAAAAATGCTATGATGCTGAAGAACCTTTATCTCCTGGAGGGAGATTAATTCTCAATTTGTTCTTCAATTATTTATATTTGTTTACTGGCAACGGCTATCGCCTTTATTTCAGGTTAGATTTCAAAAGTCCAGGGCACGCTTACAAGTTACTAAAATGAAGACTGAAATTTCCTAAGAAATCCGATTCTTAAGTCATTGTAGTATGAACTGCTGAATTAAAGGGAATTAAATTTTTCCGAATTCGCACGAAAATATTTCGGATTGTTTCAAATATGTAGTCACCCTAAGAGTCCGGGCGATGGCTCCAAACTCTTACCAGGAAAGGTAGAAAGGAGTAAAATATAATGATAGTGATGATGATGATAATGATAATGACAAGGGTGCATCATTGTGTCAAACCGCAATTAATTTATAACAATGTTGAAGTGTTGTAATGGTTTGAGTGTCAAGACGCAATAGCAAAAATGGCGACAAATTAAAAATTTTCGCTCTTATTGGGACACAACAAAACGTCAATAACTTTCTCGAGGTAATATTCGTGTTCAGCACCTTAAGTTCATGCAGGATTAGATATTTTCACCGCAGAAGCAATTTAATTGTTACTATAGTCATCGTTGCAAATGACCTACCCCTAGTTTATCTATCATCGAAAGAAAGATTGAGCTTCCAAACATGATAATGAGGTTACACGTCATCAAGAATATTGTGTGGTAGATTGTTGAATGTAAATAACGAAGGCCAGATATCCAAGACTCTAATCTCAACGGATCTCCGTAGAAATAAAGAAATAAACTCGCAAACTTATTTTTCTTATACTCCAACGAAAGAAATTCGGGAACAATTTCGGATTAAAAATCACGATTCCTATCTAAAACCTTTAACAGTTCCTACCGTAATCCTCGATAAAAATAACCGACCTCCATTATGGGCATCATGCGAACCGCAAACATCGAAGTGCACCGTCCTTTTGTCACGCTCGAATTGTATCGCAGTTTATCGTTTTGCGAAGGTGTTTATCTAGGTAAGGAAAATAATGCAACGAGACGTACACAGGAACGGACGGGGAGAAAGGGTTCGGGTATTGGATGTGCGAGAGCACATCTGCTTCCCTATTATTTGTCGACGATGTGAACCGTCAGTACATATAGATAGCAGTCGGAACGGAGAGAGAGTACGTCGAGGTGTATGTGTGTGTGTGTATATACGCGTCAATATTTTTCCAGTAGCAGATAGAGCGCGGGCTAAAATAATATTGTCGTTGAGGTCGGGAGTGTCTCCGTACAGTAAACAAACTCGATTGAGTCGTTAGCCCCGGCGGGCTGCTGTTTATTTAAAACCTTTTCACCAATGCACTAAACATTATACGTCTTGATGGTAATAATGAAACACGAAAATAAAACAAATAGGGTGGATATGTTTAAAATAAACAAGTTTCGATTTATGTGGTACATCTTTGTCGTTTCGATTGTTAAGTGTCGTACTTTGTAATATGTACAAACTAGATTTACTACTTTCATAATCAATTTTTAGATTACCTCCACCACTTTCTAGGTACGTTAATAGAAAATAAATTGACTTAGAAAGTGGTGGAGGTAATCCAACTGATAAGGATTTAAACACGTCAGGAATTATTTTATAATAGATTCGGGTGTCCCTTGTACAGGCTAAAAATGTTTTTTCTTACGAAATCCGATACACATACATTTTATTTATTTTTTCTGTTTCACTCTGAGCACTCTTTAGTGAAGCATCAACTCCCTAGGATAACGTTAGCACGTACCGAATTGATGACAAAGGACAAAAAATGGATGTTTTGCACCTCTCCAAGAAGCTTCGCCCTTGAAAGCTCCGGGTGACGTTCATTTATCAGCTAGGGTGTGAAGCTGAGGAAAATGGAACATGCTTTTGCAAATTTCCTACTGATAAAGCATGTGTTAAATCACCTACTTACTCCATACGTCGTAACGATCTTGATTGTCGCCATTTCGTGCAGTGTCTGGGGCGATTGATCAGAGCAAAATTCAAATTCAATGTTTAGAAAAATGGAAATTGATACTGAGGTTGATTAAGTGAAATTTCAAATTTCCAGCAATTTGAAGAAAACAAGACCAGAATGTATTTAAATCATGTATTGATAAACATTTAACATTTAAATGAAATGATTTCTAGGGATATTTTCGTTTCGAAGTGTCTTTCTTACAGGAGAGGGTACTCCATCTCTCTGTGTTCGTGCACACAACGAAGCAAATATGGCTTTTGTTCGGGTTGTACTATAATCAGAGCATGGAAGTCTTGCATCAACGTTACAGCTCTTCCAGCTGTATTGTTCACGGCTTTAATCGAAAGTACAATATCTTTGGGTTCCAAAAATTTAGCATTGGTTCCCCATGAAGATGGACACTAGTGAACAAATATTATATTTAAAAAAATATCGATAATAGCTTTTGCTGGCTTCACTTCTTTAAGGCTGCTTTTGAGATGATTTCATCAATATTTTCATATGCTTTCATCGATTTTAGAAAGCACATATCTCGATAATGAGCTTCTACTGCTGAAATAGATTGCATACGTGGCTTAACATAGGGCGTCACAATAAACAAGCACACATCTCGCAGTGCTGCCTAGTCTTCCTTGATTAATTTGAACTCGGAGCTGAAGAGCGGTATATTTTGAGAGTCAATTGCTTACGCCATCCAATGAGCTTAGTACCTGGTACCTTGTAGCATAATTTTTAATTTTGTTACTAGCTTTTAAGCCTTTTGCTAAAAATGAAAATAATAGAATAAAAAGGAAGGTCAGAAACATGACCGATGGAGTTACAGACCGGGTAACCCACCTCCTTGGTGATAAAGACGGAGATCCGCACGATTCATCCAAAACTTACGAGACCGGGGCTTCATCTACGGCAAAAGTTGGAGCGAAACATACGATACCGATATTGTAATTAACAAAAAAAACGTTCACATCTAACTAAAGGGAAAAGCAACGTGGACAATTGGTTTGAACAGCAAAATCGGGGGAAGCGAAATTTCTAAATTCATTCAACGATAAAAAGTACTTCCGAGCGTCGAACTTCCGTGTATATCCTCGACAACGAGAATTTAAAAGCGAAAACGGAATAAACTACTCACGGAAACCGATCTGCTCCAACTCAACATCAGACGCTGAATGTTTTACCCGGGTATCCAAGATCCGTACGATTTGTCGAAAATTTACGAGACCGGGGCTCCATCTACGGCAAAAGTTGGAGCGAAAAATACGATAGCAACATTGTAATTAGCAAAAGAAAGACTCACATCTAACTGAGGGAAAAGCAACGTGGACAATTGGTTTGAACAGCAAAACCGGTGGAAGCGAAATTTCTAAATTCATGCAACGATAAAAAGCACTTCCGAGCGTCGAATATCCGTGTATATCCTCGACAACGAGATTTAAAAGCGAAAACGGAATAAACTACTCACGGAAACCGATCTGCTCCAACTCAACATCAGACGCTGAATGTTTTACCCGGGTATCCAAGATCCGCACGATTTGTCGAAAACTTACGAGACCGGGGCTCCATCTATGGCAAAAGTTGGAGCGAGAAACCAAAAGTAAAGATACGGAAAACTGTAGCAAATCCACATCGATCAACATCACGACCTAAAAATAAGACGGGCTCGATGAACTCTCGATAGTCGTCTCTTGCAAGGTTTTCTTCCCCATAAAACTGAAGCTCAAGCTTCGATTTCGGTGTTATTAGAATGAACCCTCTTTGCGAGATTGAATTGCATTTGGGATTAACGTTTTTCCAGTTTTCTTTGAACATTCCCAAAAGTGAAATATTTGGACTTGAATTTCAGCTTAAATAAGCTCGTAGACGTGGTGTCGGCAAACGGATACTAAAAATTCTCTGTCAAATTTTTGTTCCGAAAGCAGACATACTTCGTTGATACACCTGTATTCGAGCCAGTGATATTACCATGGGATATCTGCAATTTATTCTTGAGATTCCAATCACTTATGGCATACCAAACAACTTGTATCTGCTTTTTACCGGATGAACTATACAATTTCGATATAGCAATAAGTTGTTCCTTCTTTGTATATAAAATTACAGTAGATAGATGACTTACTTATTGGGAAATAGTCTATAGTACATGCGGGAGCCTTGACTGTTGCCTGCAGAATGATAACTCTGTCTCTTATACTCAGCTGACTCGCATCTAAAGCTGATGCTAATTTTGGGGTAACCAAATCTTTCGTACCTCGTTTGGCAATAGATTGTGGGCCCTCTGTTCAAAACTTCTTTTGTGAATTTGCAGCATCCTCATCTGAACTGGACGGAGAGTAATCTTGTATATTAGGAACTGTAAAATCATATGCTGCCGATGAAGATAATGCAGTACAAAAATATTTTATTCTCAGATTTTTTCTTCTAACGCCTTCTGTCTCGTCTGCTCCCCTTTTTCAACAAGTTTTCTATCAACTCTAATGCAGCTGAGTAACCGGGTCGTCCTGTCTATCGCTGTTGCATCTCTTATTCTCATTAATTGAAGTACAATATCGAGCAAGTTGCTTCTAAAGTGTTCTTCACGGCGCTCGTAAGCATTTTGGATCTTTTGGAATCTTTCTGCCTGTCCCTCCAAAAATCATACAAGTCTAAAGATGTTTTCACACAACTAAGTAATGATTTGCTGGATATTTTTTGCTTTTTCCCAAAATATAACACATTTGAATGACGAGATTTGCACTTTCACTCGCAGTTAATTTTACTTGAAAGGACTTGGCGACTTGATGGAAGTTTGAACCATGATATTCCATGACGTACGTTCCCTACTAAAAATCTTTTTCCGAACTTACTGACTGAAGAAACGCCATGTTATAACTGGGAATAATGCGTCCTCCAGCAATCAAGAACCAAAATGCACTGCGTACAAACGATAAGCGCTATGCAAGTCTTTGCGTGTTTCGATGTGGTTCGGCACGGTTCAGTATAGTCCAACTCATAAGAAACCTGGTTTCTCAGTGTTTTGCCATAAAACGAAAAAGAGCTAAAATCGAAAAATTAGGGACGTCCTCATACATACACATACATCTACTTTGATGAGTACGAACTTTGGGGAAGTGGAGCATGGCAACGTTTATAAAACTATTTTTTCCCTTTACACCGCTTCAAATCTTACAGGTTATCAACGAATGCGATTCTTCGCATTTTCGGATCATCAATAACTTTCGCCTTTTCCCATTCGTTTGCGTCTACGCCTACCTTAACGATTACGTAATCCTCGCATTGTTCGTCTTCGACAGTTTTCCTAAACTTACATCCCACGCAAGGCCCTTTCATAACGCCTTATCCCATCGCAATCGACTTTTAACCTCTTCGATTCCTTAATACAATCAATCAACGCTCCTAACAATAACCAACAATTTGTCCAAATCTTTTCCCTTTGTCGTTCTAGTCGACGGAGCCTTCGAAATACGCCGCACATGCACGTAGAAGAACGAAGAACGCATAGATCGGACGCAATAATTGCGTCCCGATTCGGTGTACCGTTTTAGCCGAGCATTAATAATAATCAGCATGATAAATAGAGGGACGCCGGGCCTCTATTATTTTGACAACGAACATGTACACACATCGCGAGAAGTCCGAGGCCCCGAGTAATTCGACACATCTAATAATGTTTACCGTAAGACGTACATACAACGTCCTCCTAGTCGGTCGTTCGACTCGGACCGGGTGATTAATTTCCACGTCCGCTTCGGAGTCACACCTTCTCCATTCTCATTGTATTCCACGAAAAATCAATCAAAATCGCCGTGTCGAAATGGCCGATGCTTACGTCCGTTCTAACGGATGATGATCTCGAAGAGAGTAAATGAGTAAAATGGTCGCCGAATGAGGTATAATTCGAATACGAATGGGAAACGTCGGCCGTTCAGAAATGCGAAGAAAAACGTACCTTCTCGTGGCGAAGGGCGAAAGTTACGTTGGATGTTTCCCAAAATTTGAAAAACTTGGGTGTAATTTTTTTATCTTATCAATTTTCATCGGAATTACCATGTAGTTTCTCAATATATGTAATTGACTCTTACACTTGTCCCAACGTGAAACTAAGTTTCCTAAACCGTGCCTCGGGGTCTCTGGAATCCACCTGTTTGTAGCAAGTCTTACCTCCTTGCCTGCCTGCAATTAGAAGAATGTAGAAGCAAGTAGCTGCAAAAACGCGTATTTAAATACATAATGGGATACAAAAAGGTGCAAGAAATATCACTTTCTGAATTCGCATTAGCAGAGGACATAATGATAGTGGCCAAAAATTAGCATGACCTACAGGAGAACCTAAAAGTATTGAAAGAAGAACTGCTAAGTTATGATATGAAACTAAACAAGACGAAAACAAAAGTGATGGTACTGGTGCGGAAAAAGGAAAGAATAGATATAGTCATTGAGAATATAAAAATAGAACACGTAAATCAGTTCAAAGACCTGCGAGTGCTTGGAGACAGAAAAGGGGATCAAAACCGGAAATAAGTGAGAGAATTGGAAACACAATAAAACTCTATTATGCAATGAACAACTTTATAGGAAAAAATGAAATATCAGAAAAACAAAGCTCAATGTATACAAAGCTGTCTACCGACAGATAGTTCGAGGGCTGATCAAAAGAGATCGAGTAAGAAGCGCAGAAATTAGGGAAGACCTCGGAGTTGAATCCATTCTAGAGTTTATCGAAAGGAAACACCGGAGTTGGTGGGGACACCTCAAGAGAATGGACAGTCGAAGACAAGTTAAAAGAATATGGGGAAGCAAAAACAACGAAACAGATGAACCGGGAAGACCCAGAGAAACCTGGAACAATATGATATGTAAGATATTGGATAAAAGAGGACTGACATGGCATGAACGAACAGAAATAGCGAGAGATAGAAAGCACTGGAATGAATTCATACTTGGTTAGAATTAGGTAAAGAACTGCTTTTACACCTTACAGGTAAAAGGGGCTTTTGATTACACACACACACACACACACACACACACACACAGAGAGATATATATACATAGCAAAACTAAGAAATTGCATAAATTCTCCTTATAATCAACAATTTACCATAAAGCAGCACTTTGTTATGTAGGAACCTATTATTTTAATTTATTACTATACACTATACATATTTGGCTTTACAGGAAAATAAAGAAAAAAATTTGCCATATTTAAATCAGTGCAGTTTTGACACATAAAGTTCGCGTGCTCCCTGAAAAGCACGACATTACATCTGATGCAACCGTTCAGAGATAGAATATCTTTGTTGCTTGGACAAGAAGAACATCTCTGAGGCCTTCTTGCTTGCTTTTGTGGTAGTCCTGAGATTTCTTCAAACATAACTTTATGGACGTGTCTTGCGGAATACCTGGATTGTCTTTTACTTTACTCACATGGTTTTCGAACAATTAAAGTCCCAACTTTTTGGGAAAATTCTTTTTGAGATTAGTTTTATTCCTCTCGATGTCGTTATTCAACATATGGATCAGAAAGGAAGTTCAGCAAAGAGAAAAACACAACAGGAGATCAGCGTTTATCGATAACCTCAACTGCGCCTTTTATCGCGTTCTAAAACTTTATAATTGAGATTCACTTTCTGGATCCAACTGATTATCAAGGTGTAATGTGGACATATTGTGTATATATTTTCGTGGCTTGGATGTGTACGCTACAATGGTTACGTCTCCTTTAAATCGAAGATAGAAGACTTCTCTTCGCGCTTGTCTTGAACAGAGGTGGAAGCCACGTCTCGTTTGATCTTAATGTATAAAGAGCGGTCGATTGGTGGTTCCTGAGCAAATGTTGTGCAGTTTTGTAGCTCATAAAGAAATTACTGATAGTATAATAAATGCTGCACAAATGAAATACTTTCGGAAAATACACGGAAGTACGAAATTTGATAAAATTCGAAATGAGGGAATGGGGAGTGATCTAAAGCAGGAATCTATAATAGATATTATTGAATAGAAATAAGTGGCATGGTTAAAGATAGATAAATGAAGGAACTTACACAGGATCGGAGGCTACGGAAGAAACAGAACAAAGGACGGGAAAAGAACTCAACTCTGGGAAAAAGAAATAAATAAAAAATTACCCATGGTTATGTTTCCCCATGTATATTACCCATGGTTATGTTTAGTCCATATCCAGATACGCATCTTATCAAACGATTCACCTCATCAAACGGTTTATTAATAGTAGTAGTAATAGTAAATGTTTGTCGTCCATGGTCAAGTATTCAAGCGGTGTATAAGCATCTTGACATTTCTTGACAGATATTTCAAATATATCTCTTTTTAGAGCGAAGCAAACGATAGCAACTCTTTTTTCGAGTGCTAATCGATCATCAAATCTCAAATTGTTCACCCAAAATGTAAATTTTTGTGTGGTCATTGTGTTTCTAAATACTTCGATTCCTGTGCCGTTATTACTCCATAAGCGCATGAGAGTTTATCTGCCAGATCTAAATAAGCTTGCCCAAAATACTAATCCGAAACCGGCTCTCAACTTTGGTTTGTTAGATTCCGGGCGTAAAAGTTTTCATTCCCGAAGAAATCTTCGGGTTTGTACATTTTAATATCAAATCAACAATTTCTTTAGTGGTGAAGGTATCAAAGCCCTCTGAATGTCCTTTTATGCTGAACTGAACCGCTACATCCAGATAGACGCGTAATTAAGTTTCCTTGGCTCGTCGTGATGATTTACACCATTTTGTTTCCACGTCTTTTCCGAGGTAAAATGTTTGAGTTGTTGACAATGCGCCATTCGAAGATGATTCAAGGTTTACTTCTATGTCTTCCACGTCCATGTCACTTTGAATTTCAGACGCTTCGTTGATATGATTTGATTCATAATCAGCATCAGGAACAAGATTTTCATCATCCGAGAAAGAATCACGTTTTTCCAACAAAACCGCAACAATATCATCAACGTGCCAGTAATGGAACATGTTAGATATCAGTACCTAAAATAGATATAAATCTCTATAACTCAAACATAAATTGTAGGTGTAAAGAAAAAAGGTTCAAGAGTAGGCACTAACACTTTTGAGCGAACCGCACAGAATGTGGGCGTACCGATCTAAGGTTGTCAGCCAACGTGGCAAGATCTAACCTCCAGCTACTGAGAGAATCAACTTATTTGATGTTGTTTTAAGAAACAATCGACGCATTTTAATAGTAATCCATTGATGCTGAAATCACTTGTTGAAACTTCATAATGAATAAATTAAATCAAAAGACTTTGTAGGTTTTAAAATGATTTAATTATAGTATCACTACAATATCGTCTTCATCAGGTGCATGACTCAACGATATTGTAGTGGTACTATAATTAAATATTTTTGAAACGTAGAAAGTCTTTCGATTTAATTAATCCATTTTAAAAGTGTCTGGGTTGAGATAATCTCACCTTTTATGCCGAAGGTTAGTTGATTCAGCCGAACTACCATATGAACACATTCGAAACATCCCTCGTAGTTCATCCAAAAATTCAGTCAAGATATAAAAGCACAATGGGCGGTTTCGTGCACGAAACGTTTCGTACACCCAAATCCGCCTCCATCCACAGCAAATATCTCATCATCCAATTCATATTTACTGACTAAACACGCGAAAATGATTTATTAGCCGTTCGTGTGACAAAAGAACTTTCCATTTCCATTCGCCCTCCCACGGGACTCGCTAAACGACGGACGGACGTGCGAGGAAGCGAAGAAAGGAAAAAAGAAGGGAAACATTAGCGCATTACCTTCCACGCGCCCTCGCGCGAACGCCTTTTTAAACGGGACACTAATGCACTACCGTCCGCTATTTTTCTAGTCATTTATTATCATATTACGAGCGGTAATGAACGGCCGAACATCCCCTTTTCGCGCTCGCCCGTTTCAATTCTTTATCGCCGCGCGCTCGCAGACGGTGTGTATCTCGTATCTGTCGTGATATCTAAAGTGCGCGTGGTGCTAACGCCCGAAAATGGTTTCAACGCCTCCGTCCTAACGCAATACGATAATTAATAACGTAAAATATGATATCGTTAACGTCGGGCCATGTGGTGGGCCCCCGCTTGATGGGGACTTGAAGACTTTCTCCGGGATAGAGGGAGAAAGAAATGCATTCGTTGGGGGGCGGT
This sequence comes from Chrysina gloriosa, assembly GCA_038088585.1. Taxonomy (NCBI): domain Eukaryota; kingdom Metazoa; phylum Arthropoda; class Insecta; order Coleoptera; family Scarabaeidae; genus Chrysina; species Chrysina gloriosa. The sequence goes on along the minus strand of CM076094.1, from coordinate 5,161,706 downwards.
TGGAGGCGGATGCGGTTAGCTATCCTTATTAAGATTAATATTCTGGGTAGTCTAGTGTCAATGGAGATGGTAAAGTCTACTTTCAAAGGAAAGGAACGAGAAGAAGAAGCGAGGTAGACACTAGTCCCCCTTGATACCGATGGCAAGGACTGTAGCGTAGTACAAGATAAATTCCAAGTTTTTGAAAATTTTGAATGTCTAAGCTTAGGATACATGTTTGACATAATATCTACTTTTACATAAACTAGGCCTCACAAGTCCGTCTATTAAGACTTATTATAGAATGCTTTTGTTCCGTGTGAAAAGGTAGTGTTGATGAGGTATTGGATTCCTTAAATAGTTATCATAATAGATTAAAATTTACATATGAAAGGGGATCTAACAGCTCATTAAATTTCCTGAACGTTCAGTTGGTACTAAAGGGTGAACCCCATCTCAAGTATGACGAATATAAGTTGGCGACATTTTATGCATTGATGATAAACTACGATTTCTTTTGAGAAAAATTAATTTTTGTATCGAATTGCTACTCGTTCGTGGTGGCCTAAGAGGAGTTGTAAGTGTTTCTCCAACGACCAGCAATTAGTCCCCTCTCCGATTTGTTTTACTCATAACTGGGAAGGCTTAAGAGGGTGGAAAAGTACTAATTTGTTCGCAAAATGTCTGGAAAAGAAGAAGGAATTGGAAAAACCTTATATCCAAATTCATATAACTTCTGATTCGTCTGATATTGTATTAGGAATCTACTGATTCAATAGGGAGTCCCTTTGACAAGTTTCTTTCGCATTTCTTCGATTTCTTGGTGGTATAAGATGGCACTGATCATCTGGTATGACCTAAGAAAGGGAAAGTGAATGAGGCATTTAATTCTGTACCGATATGCAGCAACGGTTCCGATATAAGTTTTGGGGTGTTTGCTTCATCCAGAGCACTACCCTGATCTTTCTCTATTGGTGTATGGTGTATGTAATGCATTTCTCATAGCAGATCAATATTGTTTTAGGAAAATTGTGCGGCAATTTAACGATAATCCGTAGTATGAAATCTATGGTGTTTCTGGATGTTGTACAGATCACGACGAATTCGAGCATTAAAATTTCAATCATATGCTTGACAAAACATCATACTTTGGTACTGGTGCTATCATTAAAGTTAATAACCATCTTCGAATAAGTAAGGAAGGAGACTGGTGATACTTACTTCCTCACATTTTCCACTGAGGATCGCAACTTACTTGCCCTATTACTTCTGAACAGTATAGTAAGGATAATTTTATTTATTCAATAGAAGAAGGAGATAAATTATTATAAGAAATAAACACACAAAGTGTAAAAAGTTTCAAACATTTATTGTAAAAAACCACAACAATTTCGCTACACTATAGCGTCATCAGCTGGACGAATGATGAATGATGACAGGTACACCAACTAGATATGAACAACTCCCCCTCTGTAATCTAAATCTGTAAACCTTCCACACCTTTTCTTGCAGTATTTTATTTTATTACTTATGAAAATTCAAGTTCTCAGAAGATAGCCACAATACGCCCATCCCTCACAAGGCTGTTAACGATTTCTACCCCTTTTGCCTCTCATTCTTCGGCATTCGCATTAAGACTGCCTTGTTTTTCTTAGTTTGTCCAAAATTTACAGCATCAGACAGCTCTAGATTCATATATTAAATATTTGAGGGCCCTAATGGAGCATGACTGTATAAGCCTGTGGAATTGAGGACGCAAATGTCCGCTTGAAAAACCTGGTTGGAGTTCGGGTAAAGTACACCCGAACACACTCCTTCTTTTGCCTCACATTTACCAGTAAGCCAACCACTGGACATTCGTACTATGGGGGCGCTGTAATTGAAATTTGAATCATCTTCTGATGTTAGTGTTCCTATCCCAATGATGATAGCTTTTCGAGGAGATTAGATCGCAAAGTTACTATCAAAGTTTCAGCTCCCACTTGGATTTGATAATGATGATCAAAATATAATTACAGAGAAAAGAAATGTTTACATTCTTGCACATTTTGGTGTAGCCTCGATCATTATACAGCAAACCGCGACACAAAGGTATTAGTTATTTCTAGAAGACGGACGCAATTAATAAAAAAAAAACATATTCCTATCCAAGTTGGAATATGTCCCATCACTTCTGAAGCACAACGAAATCATATGATACAGTCGAAGACTTTGCTAGAATGGCAATAGGTGGGCACGGCTTCTTCTTTCCTGTTAAGGGCCTCTGTTATCTCCTCCAACAAGTTCATGATGGCTGCTAGTTTGGTTCTTCTCATTTCTATATCCATATCGGTTGTCGATAAAGATCTCGTGTTTGTTATACAAGTTCATTAGTCATAATAATTGTTAACTTTCGAGAAGAGGGTGCATTTTTCATTTTCAACATCAAGCTTGAATTTGAAACTTACAATTTACGTTAGACACTATCGGATTGGAATGAAGTTAATTACGTCTATGCGGAAACCTATTCATCAACTCCAAACTCAAAGAATTTTTCTTTGAGCTAATCCATAAGCCCTCCTGATATTCACAAAACGACCGCGTGACGTTCAACCCGCTAGGAATAATCTCAAAACGCGCGGAATATACCGACACGGAAGGCGTTCGTTTCGATCTGGAAATGCAATCTCGATGGGGAGGCCCCCGGCGTCGTGATCGTAAAGTATTTTACAGACGTCTTTCGCTTTGTTTTATGCGAAATTTGATCGTTAAAGCGCCGCGTTATAATTCTTCGGCTTAATTGCGAATTTTACAGCCGTCATATTTAAAGAAAATATCCGGATTATATAGGGGAGGAAATCGTTCGTATAGCTTTTAGTTATGAAAATGGAAGAAATGTACTTGGAACTTGAAGATATTGGGATATCCATCCGTGTACAGTTCCTAGAAGATTGACGGAAGATCAAAATCTACCCCTCTAGGTCCCAATTCCTTCAAAATTAGGTTTCCGCCAAATCAAGTAAGAAAACCGGTTTGATCGATGAATTCAACCTTCTTCTTTGCGAGTTTTAGTAGTTATTGCTTAGAGCCAATCATTACGTCTTCATCCTTTCTAAATTTGTCTAGCTTATAAGTTCAGAGACCGGATTATATGCTTTTTGCATATCGATCAATGTTATAATTGAACGCCTACACGAATTAGGGTAAATAAAAGCGTTTAGCACAAATTTAATTTGATTTGCCTTAATTGCTGTAGATCTAAAAGCGCTCAATTGTACCGTTGATAGTTATCGACTTGCAAGAAAAACATCCGATCTCTGATAACTCTAAATTCTGCTTTTTCACTCACTATATGGTAAATTAAAGTTCAAGTCTCCTTCACGTAAGAAGTAGTTAACAAGGAGGGGAACCGATCGGTCCTAACTGCAGTAGAAACAAAAATTATCCTCTATGGTGATCGTAACAACTTTTTCCCGATTTAAACTCAACACAAACAAATCGAAACATGGGCAACAAGTAAAAGCTACGGTTTGCTCCGGTTTCACGTCCATTTCCGGATATCGCACTCTATAATCGACACAGAAAAATATAATCTCTTCCCTCCCCCTATCTCTCTTCCCCTTTGGGTAATTTACCGCTCGAAAATGGACAAAGCTTTCATATTTCAGGGCTTATCGCGTTTTTTCCGCATAGGCGCAGATTTTCCGGGCGAAAAAAACGAAAATCTACACTAATTGGGAGATATATATACATATGTTGTTTACGATCAGTTTCTATGTTTTCATTTCCATTCGCGCGTAATCTCTCAAACGGCGCTACGGCTATGAAATGTACGATTGTAGATAGCCGGGATTTATGAATTTCAACAAAATGCGCTGCCGAATATATAAAAACTGCGAATTTTCGGTAATCGGCGATAATTGACGTATGCGAATGCGTAAACAAAAAGTCCGACAAGTGGAATCTAAACGATGTGTTTTATTGGATGGTTGTTTTAGGACAGTCGACAACGCGCAACATCAGCACGATTCAAAGTAGATGTAGAATACACGCATGCAGTATTGCAAATAAACGACGAGAAAACAAGCGAGCTGAAGACCATTTCCTATGAAAACACCATTGTTGTGTTGCCGTTTAGCATCTTTCCTCGCCAGCCCTTGCGGTGAATTCTGACCGAACCGATTAATAAGCTAGGTACATAAGCTCTAATCGTCAGCGTGACTTACCGCCACTCATAGGAAAAATATGGAGCTAAGCTGGGATTCTTCTTTGGTCTATGCCACGGGTCTCCAAACTACGGCCCGCAGGCCAAATCCGTTGTGGTTGTGATAAGTTGGATAAAAAAACACAGAATGATAATAACTCGGATTTATTTAATTGCTAGATAAAGCTTAATGATAAGTAAGTATAATACGCAGGAAGTAATCAGTATGGCCCCAAAAGTTTGGAGACCCCTGGTCTATGCCAACGAGGGCGCCCACAAGTCCTCCTTGTTCAATCAACCGAGGAAAGAAATTGTTTCCTTCGGAAAAAATATTGTTGTGTAGCCGTTTAGCATTTTTCCTTACCAGCCCTTACGGGGAATTTTGACCGCGTAGACTAATAAGCTAGGTGCACAAGAACTAACCGACAGCATGAGTTACCACCATCTATATGTTGAAAAATTATCGAGCTAAAGTGAGATTTTTCTTTGTTCCGTCCCAAGGAGAACGCCCAAAATTTCTCTTTGTTCAACTAACCTAGGAGGAGACCGTATCCTACGAAAGAAAACGTTGTTGCACATACCTTTAACATTTCTCCTCACCAGTTCGTGCGGTTCGTGCGGTTGGTTGAACAGAAGAACAGGAAGCGTACGAAGCGATACATATGTGTACCTAAAAATACGAATCTTTTCAAGAAATATGATGGTCCCTTGCGTCAGTCGTTGCTGTGCGATTTAGTATAAGAAGAGGTAGTGCAGTGATCCTCCAAGTGTTGCAGCGCTGGCAACTCCTTCTTCTACTTTACTTAGGAGTACTATTTGATTCTAGACTAAAACTTAGTCCCTAGATTGCTGACGTGTCTGCTGCTGCCACTAAATCTCTGGCTTTCATTTTCCGCACCTGCAAAAATTTAACAATTTATCCGCACCGAAATCTGTCTATTGTGCCTTCGTGCGCAGCAAGTTGGATTATGCATCCGCTGTGTGGTATCTCAATTATGTTTACCTCGATCTTGCCCTCGATCTTGCCCTCGAGCGTGCACAGAAAAGATTTTTAAAATACTTGTCTTATAAAACTGATGGAATGTCGACCTTTTAAATCGACATGATTTCCCGATTCTAGGGCTAGATTTCTGGTGAAACTTATTGCAAATAAATTTTATTCACTGCATTTATTAAACGAAATTGATTTTTTGAGTCCTCTGTGATCGACTCGCTCTACGGAGGTATTTTTGGTTCGCAGGGCTAGAACAAGCATTTCAACGAAAGCACCGACCACGCATTTATGTCACAACGCCAACAATATATTCAGACGTTATTCCCAATAACAATTATAATTTTAATGTATTATATTATGTAAAGGAATTTTGTTCGTTTTCCTTGAATTTATGTTATTTTATTTTGGCATACATTGTTTCTTTATATTTATTGTAACATGTTGTCCTGTAATTGGTTTAATTGTAACTGTTGCACAATAAAGGCTGTTACTATTATTATAATTATAATAAATAATTATTATTATTAGTATTATTATGTACTATTTTATTTTAATAAATGACAACATAGAATGTGCATGTCTGTTGTACGAAGTTGAGTTGAGTGTCTATCTTAAAACGAGAGGTACATATACAATAAGCCCGAAGTTATTAAGTGTTTAGTCTACGCCGACCTCTTCCATATCAGTAACGTCTATTCACCACATAGCTCTTCGTATTTAAAATCTTTTGGGGAATGACGAATGGGGTATAAAATGCAAAGGACATAATTGATATTGTTGCAACAAAATAAGAAACAAATCTAGATTACAACAAATGCAAGAAACAAATTTACATTAAAATCGATTAGTTCTTATAGATAGAATTGTGCACGTACAATAGTTTACATGAGCTAATCATCATTCTAAAGGAATGATAAATTATTCTAATATTCAGCACAACATGAATATAAGTAAGAAATGGAATATACATAAGGAATTCATTACATGCTTAACTGAGATTACTTAATGAACTTTATTAATCAAAATATAAATGACAAAATAATATATTACTATTATATACACATAAATTCTTGTTCAAAATTAAGTCACCACTCGCTTTTTCTATAGTTTGTTTTTGTTATTAGACATTATTGGAGCAAATATAAGAAATCATAAGTGCCTAACTCCATCAAAGAAAATATTTCCAGTTCGGAATTGGTAAAGAGCGAATAAGAACTTGTTAATTATTTTTTGAGCCTTTGTTCAGACATTTTTGGAAGTTGTACTTCAACATTATCAATTTGAGATTTTAAAAGTGAGTCGACCCCGCCATTTAAGCGATGATGATGTGTAAAGTCATCAACTTTGTCAGAAGAAGGACGAAGTTTACATTATGTCGCCAATGTACTAGGTGCCGATCATTCTACAGTTAGTCGAATGCTAAAAGATTTAGGGAAACTGCATCGTACTCTAGAAAACGCGGACAAAGTAGAAAGAAAGTGACCAGTAGAAGGGATGAGCGTTTTACCCGATAACATGTGCTGAGAAACCGATATCTCGCTGGTTTGAAGCCAAAATGAAGAGTAATGAATTCCAAACAATGAGAAATGTGAGGATTTTCGCTTTAGCTCTCAGAAGAGAAATAGAACAAGCGGGATTGAGTAATAGGAAGCTTGCAATTGCACCGTTGCTTACTGCAACAGACAAAGTAGTACGATTAAAGTTCGTTAGAAATCAAGTGCAAGTTCGACTGTTGACGAAGGGAAGAAAGTTTTGTTTGCCGATGGAACGAGCATAAGGTTAAAATTTCCAGATGGTCGTGCAACGGTATGGCGAAGACTTGGAGGAAGCTTTTTAGACTGCAAGGAAACCGTTTGGTGGTAGATCTAAAATGTTCTGGGGAGAAATTTGCTTTGACGTTCAGGCAGAATCAGAGGACAATGAATGCTACCTGCCAACTGGAGAACATTATTCAAGACCATGTCTATGCCTTTTACGCCTTTTTTGTAGGAAGTCATTTCATTTTAATGCAGGAGAATGCTTGACCGCAAACAGCAAAACGGAGTACGTTTTGGGAGTATTTGAATGACGTTGGTATTCAAGTTATGGACGAAGTCCTGACTTGAATCCAACGGAGCATCTTTGGGATGCTCCGGCAGAAAAATAAGATGTCATTTACCTGACCTTAAGATTCCTAGGAATCTGCAAGAACTGGAACGTGCCGTTCTTTTATAATGGGACACTATTCCCCAAGAAACCATCCAAAACTTGATCGCAAGTTTACCACGACGAATGCAAGCAGTTATCAGAGCTAGAAGTAGTGTCACACGTTATTGGATTTTGCAAATTTCTAGGTTTTTGTTGTACTTACAATGCTGAATAAATTATTATTTCTTTTCGACTACAGTTGAGCAATTTTTTTTGTTCAAATATCAACTAAAACAAAGGTGCGTTGCTGCATTACTTTCCAAATATCTCCTTTTAAATTACCATACACAAATATTGAATAATATTTGCAGTATTCAAGATATGTAGACAGTAATTATAGCAGTGCGTTAATTTTGAACAGGAGTTTATATGAAATTGTGAATAAGTAGTGCAGATACATTACAGTAGTTTGTATTTCGCACGAGTGTTAAATAAACAAAAGAATGGAAGGCACTCAACCAATTTGAGATGACATGCGTGGCAGTTGGCAGAAACGAATGTCATCGTAGAAAATAAAAGTATACGCCCCAGAGTTGTAGGGGGAGAAGTTTAGTTTGCACCAAAAGAATTGAAGAAATCGCCGTCTACTCGGAAGGTACGCTTTGAAGACGCTAGCTTCGTTGCTAGCGCAACACGTGTCACCGGATTGAACTAAGTAATTGTGCGGTGAGGGGCTCACCGCGTCAGTAATACTACACAACAGCCTTTAAAATCACTATCAATAATTTTCCTAATCGAACCAATTCAACAATGAAACAGGCAACACCATCCAGCAACAGATCTTTCTGAAAAACCCTCCTTCATTCAGATGCGCTGAAGCGATCGATAAGCTTCGTTTAACTCAATCGATAAAAGCCGCGTCCGAGAGACAATGATATCGGCCGGCAGCATCTGAGAAATGAAGCAGATTTAGATAAACACATATAATGTAATTATGTTATATATCATTTTCTTTCGGTGCGCGCCGCGATTATTTCAAAACGAAACTTTAGAACGATCAATCATCGACGTCCGCCGCGCGGAGCGCGGCGGAAACGGAGCGAAAGAAAGACGAACGAATGCGGTCGCAGCGGACGAAGGAGAAGAAAGGAAGAGGAGTCGCGTTCAAGGCCGGCGTAAGACGTTCACATTGAAAAGTAATGGTGTTCTGGCACTAATATATTATTTTAGATCACGATTCTTATTCCGGTTCGCTTTCGGCGCTTATTGTTCGACCGCGAGGCAATTCGAAAATCAATTAGAGAAATCGCGTCGTTCGCGTCGCGTAGAGCGTTACCCAATAGCACATAGAAATAGATAATCTATGTATGTACGTCCTAAATGATGAGTTATGGAAAAGAAGTTATGGAGAATGTGGGGAAATTCAAAGTTTTCTAACGTCATTTCAACGAGGTTGAAGCTGACAAGGGAATATCCCGAATCCGGAAATTCAAAAAATTATGAAACTTTGGGAACATGTATTGTAGATTAGATACAGGTATGTACTAGGAATTTTTTGCCGAAAAACATTCTGAGTAGGTGAAAACAGTTTTTGAAAATGAACAATTTTGAGTTCTGCCGATGCGCATAACTCGCTAACTGTAAAAGATAGAGACAAATTTTTTGAAGACAAAAATTCTTTGTTTGGATAAGGTTTATGAAGCAGAAGGGAATAGACCTATTTACTTAATTTTTTCATTAGATTCGAATGCTTCTTATCAAAAAGTTGTTGGTTATCGAAGGAAGCTACATTAGACCAGTAAATAGTAAACATATTTTTGTCCAGAAAATAGGCTGAATTAGATAAGCAAGTAGTATATGAAACGCATCAAACTTGACATTCATAATAGTTATTAGTTGGTTGTATAGCAGACCTGTAGTGTTAGAAATGGTCGCCATATATATTATAAATGTAATTCGCATAGTGATGGTAACGTTCGAAGTAGCCAATAATAATAATAATGGGCCCCTTTTGAATACCAACGAAATCGAATTGCACGATATAATAAAAAATATCCTTCTCGATGTTCAAGAAGAAGATTCGTTTCCACTGGAAATTGATACTACTCTAGAATTTCTGCAACATTCCCTAGAATTTTTACCATTTTTTTAAAAATAGGGTCAATAACATTAAAAATATTGTTAGCTTACGTTAGCATTATGATTTTCGGGGAACAAAATGTCCAAAATCTTTTTACCGGGTTTCCCTCCTTAATAACCTAACTATAAACAATCACCATATGAAATTTAGGGGAAACGTCTGTAGTTTCATCAGCCATCACCGCTAAAAACGGGTAGCTCTAGTTATTTCGCAAAGAATTTCCTCACGATACACTTCCAGCATGCAATCTAAAATCTCATTTTGTAGTTTTAAGGTGGCATCGAAAACCGTTTTATTTTTAAGATGTGCGCTAAGTGCTTTATCAAGTTCTGATGTCCGATTATCGGATGATTCACTTCTTCATCATGTCCTCTTAGGACTAGCTGGAAAGCGCCACAAAATTTGACGCAGTCAATAAATTTTGATAATACATAGCTGTTGTTCGTTACTTCCTCGTTATGCTTTTGTATATTTATTCAATTGAGCTTGAACATTCACTCTCCCAAATAATTCAAATTTCATTTGACTGCTGATATGCGCACGGCTCGTTTCATGTTTTCTCACTTTTTCGCTTAAATGTATTAAATAACGTACGCCTTTTTCCCGCCAAATCCTTTCTTCGTAATTAGTTCCGAACAATGCACACGGAGAAAGAAAGGCGTTTTTTCGCCACAGCCACAAATCTAAGTATTACGAACATATATGCCTTTATTCAATTGTCTTTTATAAGTTTTTCCACGACTTTTACCGGTCACTTCAATATTGAGTACAGGAAGAGGACGTCACGCTCTTTCACTACCGGTTGTTGTTGAAAGATAAGCTTTTGAAATTTAATTTCGCCGAATTTAGAAACAATATCCATCTTTTTACATCGCATTGACACGTAATTGTAATTTTAAACGCCCGCGATGCCTACATTAACATCGACCGACTCCCACTGATCACTGCTGGCCGAAAATGCAGCTCATCTCGACGTTCTCGAGCGCGTGTGCCTAAGACCGTCGGCTATCCTCGATTTATTTCGTGCATGAATTTCTCTGTATTGCAGAGAGCTGCGCTGCAGAGACGACTTTATCGGGAGATTATGCGTGCGTTGCGCTTGCGATTGTATGATTGTACAACTGTGGCATTTTAAATTTAATACTCAGTAAATGCTAAACGTTAATATTTAATGCTTAATGTATAAATTGAGGATTTATTCTAGTAATGGAAGACCTGCTCCTGCTTGCGTTGAATACCGCAAAAGTATCGCATAGTTTCATCTATGCAGTGATTACACAGGTAAATGGTGAAGTAATATTGTGACGATTTGTTTCTACTTGTATTGCTATATAGTACTATTAGATTTTTTCCTAAGGGAAATCTAATGCTAAATAATTTCCGAGGTAGCTATTAATTTTTGTTAGTTTTTAAAATTAAATCACTAAACTTAAACACTACAACTACAGGTTCATCATACAATCAACCAATCTCTATTGCCTATTATTAACCCGACAAATGTTTACATGTCAAAATAAATATTTAAAAAGATTTACACCTTTTTTCTTGTCCCTTTAATACAACTCATTCAAACAAACAATTTCTGTTTAATATTTTTACCGTTAGCGAGTTCTGCGCAAATGTAGAATGCAAAATTTTTCATATTCTCTGTTCTTTCGCGGAAAAAAAAATGCGCAGTACGTAGTTGTCAGTGATCTGCATGTGCCCAAAGTGTCATAATTTTTTGAATATCCGGGTTCGAGATCTTCCCTTGTGAGGGAAATTCGGTAACGCCTGGTAAAATGACAGCCAGTCCAATTGGTGAGCTACAACGTTTCTGGAGAGGTTTGGTACAAAAAATAGTGTTAACACCAACATAATCTAAAATGACATCCCATGAAGCGTCACTCAAAAGATATTTAAATAATTCAGTCCTGAAACGTTTCTAGCTCAATCGACGATCACGAACCATTATACGTTTCGAGGCGCGAAGCCCTCCAGCCCGATACTTTCTACGCGGCGAAATAATTCGATTAGGATATTGTAACTGGCCCCGATCCATCGGTAAGATAGCGGAGGCCACACAGCAAGGAAAATGATTAAACTTCCATTTAAATATAGAAATTATAAGCATAAAAGGGTAAACCGGATTCGAGTAATTGAAAGTCACACCTGCGCTCTATCGCCATTTAAACCCGATACCTGTCCTCCAGTCGGATGATTCGGAACGACCATTGTGTCGGGATTAATATCGTGATAGTGTGGCGTCTTAAAAGCGTTAATGTCACTTGGAAACATTTCGTTATGAAACGAGACTGACAAGCCTCATCGATATCTTCAAATCTCAGAATCTCCGGGGTTTCCCCGTTTCGTAGTTGTCGATGCCTTATGAGAACTGTCGGAGGTGGAGGAAAAGTTGACGGTGAAAGAAAGAAAAAAAACTCGAATTCATAATTCAAACACGACCACGTTACTTAAATGTTTTTAAGATTTTGTGAAAAACAAATATTAACGGATACCGGACGGACGTTCGGTACGGGAGACGAAGGAGTGAGGAACTGGTTTTTTGTTTTATCTGTGCTCTGGCACTTAGAACGGTAAACACGTGAATTAACAAGTTTGAGGATCTAAAAATACAGTTAAGTCATTTTAATAACAATCCGGCCGCGCCAATGCATATAGTATATTCCTTCGGTAAACACTCGATCAACACTTGTCTGTTTCGATTCTTCGTTTCGGTGCACCTATTGACGTTTTTCGAATCGAAAATACGCTTCGCGGCGTCTCACGTGGACTCACCGAATGGACGCGCTCTCTCTCCCGAATGATTCGACAAGTGTATTGAAACCAGATTCTTTCGTTTTCGAAAGTCGAAATGTATAGAGAGAGCTTTTGTGTGGGTTTAAATTGTAAAAGCGACGGGCTGTTTTATCCAAATACCTATCCAGTTGAAATTATGCATTCGGAAAGACGAAACGATATCTAAAGATTACAAAGCAAACAACATCGTATTAAAAAGATAAGAAAAAATGTTGTAACAGCAGAAAGAACAGACATACGTAGCAGGATGATAAAACATGTTGATCTGGATAATCAAAATCGTGCAGGCAACTCGCAGGTATGCAAATCCTGAAGAACTATTAGTGAAGCTATACAGAATCATCATTCCCGCCTTATACATCTAACTGGATTTATCAAAAACCTTGATAAAAGACACGAATAAGAATGGACCACCATTCAAATGCCTGTATGAAAAATTTCATCGTTTCACAACGAAAACACCGCCAACTGAGAAATTTTAATTTGCACGAAACTATATAGACTGGAAGAGTACCTTGCTACCCTGCTACCTCCGATTTCGGGGTACGGCCCCCTTCAAAAATTTGCACGATTTTTGAATTTTTGTAAATACACCTATCTCGGAAATTATCACTGATTTTGAGCAGAAGTACTGGTTGTACACGTTAATACTTCATTTCTCCAACTTAAATTACGTCCTATCACAGATAGTTTTCGTTTCTTAGAATATAATTTGAAGTATATTACATAGTCTCAAGGATGGTGCGAATTATTTTCGAAAAATTAAACAAACAGGTAACCAGACGCCATGTACTTCCCCTCCTCCTTTTTAATAGCTGTTTTTTATTTTTCACAAATGAACTCGGTTTTCCGTAGAAAACGGTGCTGAATAACAAATCTAGATAGCTAATAGTAAAGATATTAAAAAACGATAAGAAAGTTTCAGTTGTCATTGATTGATGTACATAGCTAAGTGTCGTTCTAAATATAAAATACTTTGAATTACTGATTATTTCGATAACGTTTTAAAGAAATAGGAAATTTATTCAGACAGATATGGATTAAGTACTTAAGTTCTTAATGTAGATAGTTATCAATACACAAAGAAAAATTCGCATTGTATCGCGTATACCGGTGTAGGAATGCTTATATAATGAATGATATGTAAGTGGAATTCTTTCGGGCAGTGTAAATTTATAGTTTGGCAAGGTTCCAAATAGCTAGCTACGCAGTAATTCCTTTAACCTCTCAAGAACTTGAGTAGTATGATACGTTGAAGAATATGCTTGTAAGTGCTCAACAAGAGAACATGTTCTCTTTTGAATATGTAATAAGATTGGAGATTGCACGATTACAAGAACCACATGAAGAGCAATTTCTTGAAGGTGTAGCAGAATATGAAGGAGACCATTATGAAAATATTTCCTGCGTTCTTGAAGAAGGAGGCAATGTTATTGGTCTGGATTATGAAATTAGAACTATAGGACACTGGAAAAGTGGTAGAAACAAACGACGTTCTGTCAACCATATCAGACCAAAAAGTATTTTCTTGATTGATTCTTGAAATGGGCATTGTGTTGACGAACTTCAGAAATGGGTGCCAAAAGAAGAAACTGTAAAAATCTCTGCTGGTCTATCAATTTCCTATACCGGTATACACCACCCAATGCGTGTATTTTTGTTTATTGATATCTATCTACATTAAGTACTTGAATACTTAATCCAATTCCATCTGAATATATTTCGTATTTCTTTAAAACGTTATCGAAATAATTAGTAATTCAAAGTATTTTATATTTAGTACGACACTTACCTATGTACATCAATAAATGATAACTAAAGCTCTACCATTGCTTTTTCATATCTTTGCTATTAGCTGTCCAAATTTGTTGTTCAGCACCGCTCTCTACGCGAATCGGACTTTGTTCGTAATTAATAAGGCAAAAGCTTAAAAAAGGGGACGTAAATAATTTGCGCCGTCCTTGAGATTATGTAATATTTTTCAAATTATACCCTAAAAAGAAATATATCTGTAATAGTTTGCGAGGTATTTAAAAAAATAAAAAATCGTGCAAAGTTTTGGAGGGGACTGTATCTCGAAATCGGAGGATTCAACCGTTAAAGAGGTGCGTTTTTCTTATAGCATGATACTCTTTCGGTCTGTACAGTTTCATCGAATCAGTTCCCGGTGTTCTCTTGTGAGTGAAGGCGTTCTCTTTGGGCATCAAATTAAACGACTCTTTAAACACCCCAAAACTAGTAACAGTTCTTCCAAGTCAAAGGCGGATTAACATCACTCGAAGCCCTATGTGCACAACAAATATTGGACCACTCAAAAAGGAAAGAGACAGGGAAACTAAGAATACATATTAACCATGTATTTATTAAATCAATTAAATTTTAAATATAATATACTTATAATGTTTCTAATAAAATAATAATACATAATATATATGTAGAATAAAATTAATAACAGAGTCATAATAATCAAACAAAGTTTTGAGTTGAATAGTTGAACGCATACAAAAATAAATTTAATAAATATTAGTATACCTATACTATGAGTAGCAATCAGATATTTGTACGAAAAAATCAAAATTTTCCTTGAAATAATTTTTGTTTTTGATTTTCATTTTCAAACTCACAGTCACAATTAAAAAATTAAACGAAATAATTCCCTATATATAAAATAACCATATTATTTGGTCTTTCCTTTAACCCTCCGGAGGGCGCGCCTGCGGCAAAAGCCGCAAGTTTGCATTTTATTCTTATAACTAATATATGGTGAGCCTTATAATATTATGCGTCTAGGTATTCCTTGTTTATGTTATTGGCTCCGCCTACCCACAGATTTGGTGCCATGTGTTAGTTCCGTTCAGTTGTTACATAGATTAGATTCTAAGCAGGTTGAATTTGCGGTGTGTTTGCCGCAGCGCGCCCAGTCATGTAACTTTTATTTACTGCTAAATTTTTCATAATACTGTGTAGTGTGTAATTTACATGCATGTGTGCGTGTACTAGTGTGTTTTCTAACATATATACTTTAAACTTATAAAGTAAATAGCAAGATTGTATTGAATTTTAGGTCAAGTAAAGGATTAACACCCGATGAATTAGAAAAAGCTTTAGTCGTCTACGGATGGCAAGAGAAGATCAAAATTTTGTAATTTGCATTTCTCCCACGGCGGGTAGCCGAAGAGCGCGACTGCAGTTACTGCAGGAGGCTGTGGCAACGCAAGTTGTCCATTTCTGTAGAAAAAATAACTGTAAAAATGCGTAATACGTGCATTGTGAGAGAATTCATATCGAATCCCTCTCACATGTACAAACATCAATGTTCAGACCATATATATATAAAATTTGTATACGAAATTACAGCTCTTGCAAAGCCGTACTGACGAGCGGTATAACCGCGAAACGTACGTCTACGGATGGCAAGAGAAGATCAAAATTTTGTAATTTACTACTTTTACTACTATTTCTTTGTTATTCGTGAGCTAGAAACCTGTATAACTTTAGTTCTTCACATTTATAGCGATATAGATACTGCGGGAACGCTGCGGTGTATATGCCGCGGCGCGCCCGCTGATGTGTATCTAAGAGGCGCGCCCGCCGAAGGGTTAACATGGAATTAGTTATGTGCTATATAATTTACAATTTCAAAAAAGAAGTTGAAAAACCCTGTATATGCATCTTTCCTAAGAAATGCGCAAACTTTACAGAGAAACCCTAGGCAATTCCACTTCTTCTTGATCATTTTTAGACTTTCCTTCATCTCGAAAGCATGATTTTTTTTTTTAAAATTTCGTTGGCCAGTGTTATCAGGAGTTGCATTCTCATCCTTCAGACAACGTATTGAAATATGCGCTAGATATATTTCCTCCAATTCGGAGCGACTCCATGGGAAAGTACAAAGAAAAGAAAAGGAAGCGGCTATACGTGTCGGCCCTAATCAAACAAAATCGTACGCAATATCCCGGATCTGCCACCGCCTAATTGATAAATTAGCATAAAATATTCGCCGAAAAGTACAACACGAACGGAGCGAGGATAATCCTTCGAAATGGGCGTTCGGCGCGCGAGAAAAAGACGACGGCGAGCTTTCGTCGGCGCTCCGCGCCGCGCCGCCCCGCCGTCGACGTGAAATATGAATCTTTAAGAGGCGTCTCCGGCGCTCTAACGTTTTCATTAAAATTTTAATTCAAACTAGAATGAAACACACATAAATTAAGCCTCCTCGAAAACTTGCCTTTCGGTTTGCGCGCGCCCGACGGAAAACCTCGATCCTGTAGGAGGGGAGGGAGGGGGGCGGCGACGGGTCGAAATTAAAAATGAAATGGCCTCGCCCGCAAATTACTTCTTCTTCTTCTTCTCCTCACGTTTCCTCCTTTTTCTCCCGCGGATGTTCAAATTAATTTGTGGGCGTAAACCGCGATGTTTTCGAGGTTTTACATTGTCGACTGATCAGGCATATCGAGCTCCGATTAATGTCAAAATGTTAATTTTTAAGGTATCCACGAGAGAAGAAGTCTTTATCACTTTTCAATTAAATCTTCGCGCGAAATCAATGTGCAAGGATTACAGACGGAAGCATATTGACTTAAAATTTGATGAGTTGCTCTTTTGGGGAGATGACCAACATTATAGATCAGAAAGGATGTTCTGTTGCACAAGGCAATGGAAGTTTTGCAACTGTGAGGATGTGCAAGTCAAACATCAGAATCATACGTAAATACGTCATAGAAAACATTAATGTACGTAACTGGCATAAGGTCAATGACTGCAATAAACATGACTTGATTTGTTTGCTTTTTTCGCTAATTACACAGTCTTAGAAATTTTAACTTTTATTTTGTATCCATAACTAGAATTTTTTTTTTAATTTCTTTGGATTTAAAATCACATTATCCTTCTGCCCGTCTAGGGCGTCAGATTTGGAGTAGCGCTCTCCTTTACCCATTGTTTATATTCTTTCCTGTTATGCGTTAGTTCCTGCATATTCCTTACTTCTTTACCTCTTTCCTCCCCTATCCTGCGGATCTGCTCCATCCATGTCTTCCTCTGTCTTCCTCTTCTTCTATTTATTCCAGATGCTGCCTCGTTAATATTCTTTAGCATTCTGTGTTGGTCCAATCTAGCTATGTGCCCGTACCAACTTAGCTATTTATAATCAATTCTCCTCAATACTGGTTCCTCTTTGAGTTTTGCTCTAATATCTTCATTACTGCACCTATCGAATATCTCATTTCTGCTGCGTTTATCATCACATACTTATGCAACACCCCGCCTAACGGTGCAACAGTAATCTTCCAACATCTTACAATTAAATTTTGCCTGATATGTTCTCTTCATATTGGAAATGTCTTGACGGAATCGTTCATTGTGTCCGCCGCTTAGTTCATCTAGAAAGCAGTCTAGATGTGAATCTAGAAAATGTACATATTGAGTTCCAATTTATGGTAGATTCGTAACGAAATCTCTGTAGTTTTTGACTCCTTTATCGCCCAGAAAATCTATGGGTAACGGTTTAAAAGAATTCCAAGCAGCCTTCCCATCATCTCCCTAAATGGCATTAAATCCGAAGCCTTTGGAAAGGCGTCTGATGTAAAATCTCGCAAAAATGTCCTCGTTAAGCTTAGCGTTTCTGATTCTGGGGAAACTTTTGCCTCAAACAATAAAAAGCGCTCTCTGTCCATAGCTTTCAGAATGTTTTTCATAAGCTCGCGTTTTATATGTATTTGCAGCAATAAGACCTATCTTGGGCAACTAATAGAGTGTTTCTATTCCTGATGTTAAGAACTGCGCTGGCGGTTACATTTTCCTTGTGTAACGCTCTGATCGTGCTCGAGTGTCCCAGTCACAAAGGAATGAGGGCTGATATAAATGCGGTCCCAGTGTACTGTATTTCTGTACATTTTAACGTAGTCACCAAATGACTTCTTGCATTTAATGACATCGGTCGTACTGGAAAAGAAAATTTTAGCAAAGCCAACTTTTGCGAAAAGGTTGTTAATACATCGATCCACACATTAAGTTTCTAGCCGAACATATACTAACTAACTCGTAAAAGGAATGCACGAACTATCATCTTCTGAATGCTTCTTTCATCCCCCGTAGATCAAAATTTTCGCCAATCTACTTGCTGTTAATCCGACGCTTTCTAAAACTTATCGCGATTACTCATCATTCCGAGACGGAACTTTAAAAGCTCAACATCTATAGTATACAGACTTGAAAATATGTCGCAAATGAGAAGCGGAGAAGATGGGAAACTTTTAACGATATCATCCGCTTAACCGTCGACGGTAATTTTGCAAATGCGATTTCGCGCAAAATTATGAAAACAACTTCCAGCGAAATTCTCTAACTATGTATAGTACGTGTACGTAACGTGTACAACGCGGCCGGCTAACTCGTTACGCAAGCAAGAATATTTAAGTTTCCAGGAAGTCTAGTAAAACGCGATGCGGCTCTCCGATACGGTTTATAACCCGCGAGCACTTAGCCGGAATAAAAATATTAGCTCTCGAAAACGGCACCTTGTTGTCGAGCCATTGAAATGTAAATGCGACCATATTATACCATTACGACGGTAACGAGGTAAAAAGTAAAAATGCATTCGTTTCCTTCTTCTGGGTCGTAGGTATGTAGTAGGTGCAATCGCTTTATGCGTCCCGGGGTTTTGTTTGTTAGCGTAATGTGAAGTGGGCATGAACACGAACGTCGGTAGTTTCGTAGGAAGTAAAATGGAAAATAGAAGAGAAGCGAAGATTGGTGAATTAGTCATAGGCGAGAGGGATAAGAATTACCGGGCGTTTATGGAGTCGCTGGAGGCGAATACGCTTGAAGGTGATAAACATGGTGCTTATTACAGATACATAACCATGATCGGTGCATGTAACTATGCTTAATTGTAAGTCGTCGCAGAATTCTCGATCTGGCTATAATTCAATACAAGGTGGGTTTTCCAGAGGAAAATCTCATCAATTACATAACTACAAAGTTGCGTAATTATTCGGAAACTGCTAAATTCCTGACCTCAGGATTAATTCAGTCATTATTGAGCTCCTCATCGTTCTAATGCACACGTGGCTAACCCGTGGCGCAGGCACCAAACTGGCGCATTCGATGATTAGAAGTGGCTCATCCTCGCGCTTACTTATTCTTTTGAAATAGGCATCCCTCCTGAATTCCTCTTCATATTTTCAATAACAGAGTGCTTTCCGTTCACTTCACACACCACCCCATTTTCCTTGGTAGCGTTGTTTCGTTTTTTCACAGTTTAAAATGGATATCCTCTTTGTTACAATGTACGTACTTGTGCTCTGTTTGTTTTGTCTGTGTGTTTTGGAATTTTCCACGTTTAAAATCAGCAAAAGAAGAGCAGAAAGTGGTAGTAAGAGTCAATTTAATGAACAGTAGGAAGCAAGTGCGTTGGGAAAATCGTTCTGCATTCCTGGTAAAAGTTCACATAATAGAAGCTACGATCTTAATAGACACATGCAGTTCAAACGCCTACTAAGGAAGGGAAGGGTTTCATATCTACGATACGATACGATACGAGAGACTATCAAGAAATAGAACTCAAAGTTACGGAAACTGTAACTAAAACAAGAATTACTAAGTCCACAACTGATATGTCTATTACTGGGTTTGAACTACGTACAGACACAGCAGATACAACTGCCGAAGAAGTAACTGCGTGACGTAGATAAAATGGAAGATTAACTTTGCCAATCAGAAGCTACTAAAGAAGATACTTTACAAAAAGAAGATGGCGACGTAGCTACCAAAGACGGTCAAAAAATGACTGAACTTATGGAAAATGAGGATGCAATTGCCGAAAACGTAGACAAAATAAAAGGCAAAACGATTCCTGTAACGCGTCGTCTCTTTTACAAAGTCCGCTTAAAAAATAAGCATAAACCATTTAACATTTCAATTGACATAACCCACTGACATAATATTAACTTCATCCTCTCTATAACACACTACATTTTGCCTCTCGCTTAGGAACTAACCACAAACGCATCGTCCATCATGGAAACGCGAATTTCCACGTTTCAACTCTATTTGCAAACGGAAGAAATATCACCAGAAATTGAGAAGTCTCGAGATGGAGATGTAACTACTGGACACGAAACAAGTTCTGAAGAGCCACCCCAACCAACTGAAAACGATTTGGTGCTAGCTGAAGCATTACGGCCAGCTGTCAATGAAACCCCTAAATTAGAAGAGCCAAGTGAACCCACGACTTAAAATATAATTGTAGACGAGTCTGAGAAGGAACTACCAGAAGAGGAATCTATTCCTGAACACGATAAAACGCTAGATGTAGAGGAAGAAACAATTGTTGAGGTAAAACAGGAGCCTTTGAAAAAGCCGGAGCATTTTGAAGAAGACCGCCTTGTTAGTGACGAAGAAACTGTAGCTGTAGACACGAAAAAAAACTGAATGTTGCAGAAGAAAAGGCGAAAATCAAGGAAGCTACCGCCGAATCACCCATAGAAGATTTAGGACAACCCAAACTAACTAAAGAGGATGTTGCAAAACCTGTTACGTCATCGACTGGTGAAATAATGGTCGCAATTGTTATAAGAACCATTTGTAAGTGTACGCCTCATGCACATCCAACTCTATGTGGCTGTCCATTGATAGAACAGGTAGATAAACTGAAGCTCGTCAAATGATTCACATATACAGAGAATAATAAGCGAAGTTACAAGCGGAGTTAAAAGCGAAGTTACAGCAAGTAAAAGTATCTAGCGAAAAGTCATTGACAAAAGACGAAAGTTTTGATTCACCCCGTAAACATCGTTCTACAGGGGGCAGTAAGAAATCTGTACCCGAACACGAAATTAGTGCAGACAAGAAAAGTCTTGTTAAGGTAAGTGAACTAATTTCGAAGGGAACAGGTCATAAATGTCTTCATAAGGACGAATAGCACCATAGTAATTGGTGCCACCAGAAGTAGTCAAATCTCCTTCTGGAAAACTAAGCGAGAAACCCTTGCAGGAGTCTATCGTTGTTTCCAAAGAGAAGGTCACTCCAATAGAAGTAGGTAATTCATCTTCCTAGAAATTCCGATAAAATTCTGGGGTGCAGTGCCCTGGGCTGGGCGTATATTTTTATTACATAAGCGTATTATCAGGTGCTTAATGGGGGTCAATTCCCTAACCTCCTGTCGTCCCCTTTTTAAAGAATTGAGAATTATGCCACTATGGTCCTTGTACTTGTACGAAATTGTTGTCTTCTTTAAAAAACATGGAAAATAGTTTTCTTAGAAACGGTGACATATATACTACCATGAGAACAAGATCAGCTAATGATATTAGTATACCATCGCATAGGACTAGTATGTACGAAAGGAATCCCTACTACAAAGCAATTATTTATTATAACCGGTTGCCTCCTTATTTAAGGAGCACTACACGTCCCAACGAATTTAAAAGGAAACTGAGGCACTACCTTCTCGGTGAGTCATTTTATTGCGAAGAGGAATATATGTGTAATGTCTGATACTAGCTTTGTACTGTCTTATGCTGTTTTTATTGTGTAGTGGGATGTCTGATATACTTAAGTCTTATACTGTTTCCTGTTTTTAATATGTAAATCTGACAATATCAATATCCTCGGATTTATGACAATAAAATATTACAAAAAAAAAAAATTAAGCGAAAAGCACTGCGAAGAGGCGACCACTGTGTTCAAAGGGAAGCAGCATTTCAACATCAAAAGAGTCCGTTTAGAAACCAAAAGAATATATTACGAAGATCGATTCTAATATTCCATTGACGTCTCCACAACAAATTAGGGTGCTTCCAAAGAATAGGTGCACAAAATCTTTTGAAAAAAGCAAAACCTACATTAAAATAAGCTTTTATCGGGTTTCTCCCACAAAAAACAACTACTTCTTCAATACATGGAGCAAAGGAGAAGAAGGTTATAAAACACAAATTCGGACGAATATAGAAAGAAAAATCAAGCTCGCTCTTATGTCTAAATTACGAAAAGAAAATGTCACTAAGTGACTAGGAAAAAGGAAGAAATCGGAAGGAGGCAAAATGCATTTGTAAAATAGTAAATAGTGGAAACATTTCGGTGCTAGAAGCATCCTATGAACTTGCTTTAACATTGGCTAAAAGAAGGAAGACGGCAATATTTCACTCAAAGTGAGTGAACTCATTAAAAAAGCTGCAGGTGAAAAAGTACGATTTAAAACTGATTGCTCGTTGAAAATTTACAACAAAAACAATAAAGACAAAGCGGATAAGGATTCGAACCTCGAAGTTTATTTGTTAACGTGTACGTAGGTCAAACAGGAAGAACCTTTAATAGCCGCATGAAAGAACACGACAGAAGCTATAGATATAAGGAAACAGATTCGACTTTTGCTAATCATTGTTTAGAAAATAATCATCGATTTAACATTAACTTTAAAATTTCACATTTTCAAGACAGAGGCAAAATTAATTTATTGGAGAATTTGGGAATTAATAGATATAACAAATTAGGGAAACGACCAACTTGATATGAATAACTCCCCCTTTTAAATTTAAACCTCTAAACCACCCATACCTCCTTCCTAAAAAATTTTGTATATATGTATATATAACTCTAGATTCTGAACCGTGATTCATCCATCCGATGAAGCTATAGTACAGCGGAACAATATTGTGGTTTTTACAATAAATATTTGAAACTTTTAACATTTTACGTTTCTTTATCTCTTAGAAAAATACATCAAGAGGATCTGTGTGGAGAAATTTCAAATCTGCAACATGATATGTTACCGGTTATTAGTGAAATATGTGAATAAAGTTAGAGCAAGGGCATTAAACAGGTGAAAATTCATTGAATATTTGTGAACTGTTAGATTTGGAATATGCTGAGCGAGAAAGGAAATGACGCTAAATGTTGGCCATCTCTACTAACGTGTTAGGAACTATTGTTCGAGACGCCAGGGAGACATCGAGAATCGGTCCATGACTCTTTCTTGATTTATTGATGTAATTTTGAAAGTGCTACTTACATATTCTGGACGAATCTAAGCCCTTGCAAGGCGGACTGGAGTGATTTTCAAAATTTTGACAATCACTCACTTAAGCTTGCTGCTTTTGAAATTTTAGAAGTCGACCTCTTTACCTCATCGCCATCGCATCGCTCATCGCCATCGTATTCGCAAAATCAAACGCAATGGGGAACCTGCTAGCGTCCTCGTTAAATTCGAGAATCGCCCCTTTCCTCCCGTCCTCCCCTTTGCAGAATTCTACAGGATCACCTTTCCTGGCGTATATCACACAGGAATGCACTCGAAAAGGCTCGTCCGGATCGATGAGAGAGAAACGGACTCGCTCCGATGGATACGACGACGTCGACTTCGCCGCTTTGTCGTCTTTCTACGACCGCCACTAGAACGCCACCGAAAAGGAAGACGCCTCGTTCGTTCGCGATTGAAATTCGATACGTTATTGTTTTTTCGCGAGCAGATTCCCTCGTATAGTACGCGAATACCGAAGGTCTATCGTATCAAAGTGAATTCGACATCGTAAAGAGGACGGCGTTCGATTTTTCCCTTTTTTTCTTCTTTCCCGTCGTTGTGGTTTTAGTGAATTTAAATCTCCTTATACAAAGCGGGGTAGGTAGAATGTAATGGGCGATAGTAGGAGAAGGTGTAGGATTACAATAATGAGGAAGGTGTGGGGTGAAAACTTACGCAATTAAGTTTCATTCCATCGAACGACGGGGTGTGTAAATCGTAAGGGGTCAAATCGGCCGAAGAAATTGCTGCTTTTCAAGTGTAGACGAAAAGAATATGTGACTAAGAAAAAGGAAGAAATCGGAAATAGAAAAATATCTTTCTAAAAGTAAATAGTGAAAACATGGCGATGACAGAGGCATCCTGTGACATTGCTTTAACATTGACTAAAAGGAAACACCCTTTTCCTGACGGAGAAATTGTTAAGCCCTGCCTCCAAATATTTGCACGTCCCCTTGGTAATAGTGGACATTGAAGCGAAAGCAGACAAATTTGCTATATTTAGGCAAACAGCTACAGGGACGTATCGAGGTACACTCTCGGGATATAACTCAGCAGCTGGACGATCTGGTCCATTCTTCTATATCCTTTTCTCTAGCTTTGGACGAATCAACGGATATAGGTGATGCAGCCCAGTTAAGCATCTTTAGAAGAGGAATCGATGATTATTTCTATGTATTTGAGGAACTTGTCAGTCGGAGTCACTGCGTGGTGAAACAAGTTGACCAAACATAGTAGGAAAAGTCATGTTTAGAAAATATGTATAAAATTGTAATTCAATAAACTCATCAGTGTGTGTACTGACGCAGCGCGGGTAATGACAGCTAATATCAATGGCACTACGATTTTGCTTGAAAACACACCAAAAGTACAACAAATCAATAGGAAAGATGTAGACTTGCAATTTGGTAGTTTAGTTAATCCATCATGAACATTCTGTGAGTTTCACGCGAAGCCCCGCTCAAATTTAACGCTCTTACGCTTACGCTGGAGTTTGTCCGGTGTCCCTTAAGAAGTATTCACCTCAATAAAGTTTATTTCAAAAAGCCATATACATATATGGGCGTGCTTTTCTTATTACGGCGTTGGATCTACAGTTTGGGTCCAATAGATTATCGATCAACACGTGTATCTGAATATACTCCAAATAAGTATGCTGCCTTATGCTGACCAAGAAATCCCTGTTCGTTGGCTGTTCATGCATGAAAGCGATTCAAAATATACTAGTCGCAGAATAAAGAACTAGATGCGAGCTGCATCAGTTGAGGTTCTGCCTTGGCCAGCCCAATCGGCAGACCTCAACCCAATAGAAAACCTGTGGGTTTATGTTAAAGAAGGCCTCCTTGAAGCTAATCCAACGTCACTGTGTCAATTGTGGGACAACTATAGAGCAAGCGTAGTAAACTTTGTTTCCTTACAAAAAGGCACACTAAATTTGGCGTTCGGTACCCGTTACCATTGCTACTTGTCCGAATTAAGAGCCCCTGTCCGTACATAACATTTATTATCTTTGCATAGGCTTTGTGTAACCTTTCTTAATTTGGGTTGTATATTTCTTTCCTCCATAATTCTCCATACTTCTTTTTGTGACACATGGTCAAAAGCCCTAGCGGGATCCAGGTAGGCTGCATACATCTTTAATTTCATTTTATTGAACATACTGCTGGCAATATTGACAGCAATTTTAACGTATGTAGCACCAGTAAATATTATTTTTGGAGCAAAGGTCCAAATTAACGCGTTCAGACTCTCTTTCGAATTTTGAGCTCTCTAAAAAGCAAGTTCCTGGTAGATAGGGGTGATTTCCTATATAAGCAGATCACTTAATTTACCTGTCGCCTTTGTTACCTGGCAGGAACGCCAAGAACTTAACAGTTGACGATTTGTGCTGAAATTAATATGCGTATATAAGGTATAACGTTGCCCATATTGCAATTTTAATTTCTCCTAATAGCAAGTCCGTAATAAACGTTAAATTCCTCGATTAATTTTCCCGTTAATTTTCTATGCCCTCCTAATCTTGTCCAACTGTTTCTGAGCGTGACCGAGACATCCTCTTTTCATGATCATAACGTTTTTGACCGTTCGGGACTGGCGTGCGCGTAGGTACGAGTTTGTTGTACGCCTATTACTTAGAAACTAATTTGAATTTATATTTGAGATCTTTAGATCCTTTAGTCTACAGGCTTCCAACGATTTTTAAAAGCAAAAATTTTTTTTCGATTTTTTGAAAATTTTACAGCGGTCCGACTCCTTAAAAAATTCATTCGAAATTAATAAACTCATTTCAATTTAAGAGCAGTAATTAGAAACTGGTTTCAATGAGTTACTTAGAGAGTCAATATTACTAATAAAAATAAAAGAACCTCTACTTATTCTTCTTTCATTTCAATTTATTAATTTGCACTAATTCTTGTTTTCCCTGAAGCCATTGGTCACAACCTACATAATATTTATTAGGTCATTTGAGAATCATCTTAACAATTTCGAAGATCATCGTTCCCATTTGTCCGCGTCTTTGAAAACCTTTCGGCTGACAAAGAATACCCCAACGTTCCTCCGTCTCATCGCCCGCCTAATTAATAAAATCCTAATTCGATCGTAGATTGGAACGTAAGAATCTCGCTTTCAGCACCAAAATCACCTGTTTGTGAGGTTGGCGTTGTAAAAGCGAGATTCCTACGTTAATCTCGCCGCTCAACTTTCCGACGAGAACAAACGGTCGACATAAAGCGAAAGGAAATAAATAAGAGAAAAATAAGAAGAAAAAAGAAAGGGAGGGAAAAGTAGAAAGTGGATAGGAAAGGGTCCATATTTCGGAACGGCGGCGGCGGCGGCGGCGGTAGAATCGGAAACTTTTCACTTAACGAGAATTCGAAAAGGACATCTTATCGACATTAGTTGGAATAAAGGCGGGCGCGCGTTCTTTGACCTTCTCCACGCCCCCTCACTACGGTTACCTACCCCTCACTCCGTTTGGAATTTTTACCGCTGCTTTTGCTTCTTTCCCGACTAGAGGTCGTAGTAAACGGAAATTCTAAAGAACCGCGTTTCCTCCGTTCTGATCCTCCACGTCGTGTATTTCCCCCGCCGCCGCTAACGCCGCCTTTCGTATTAAGATTCGGAACGGTTCGAGTTTGTCGATAAGATGAAAGGATCAGATGAGGATTTGGAAAAGTACATGGGAAAATTATGAGTGCTACGAGGTCTATATCGGCCTCCAAACAGCTTTTGATTCTTTAAATGAGAATTTAATAAGGCAAAAGCTACGAATTTATTTTCCGACGGAAAAGTTTTAAGAACTCAGAATCGGTTTGCGTACTTTTTTCAGAAAAACGTCCAAGTTATCGTAATTGTTCTCAAGTAGCACCATTGTAATAATAATAATAATAATGACAATGATAATAATATATTTATTTATTGCCGAAGATTCATGAAGAAGAATGTCGACATTGTCAAAAGTACAATAAAAGCATTAATTGCAAAACCACGAAACACAAATTTTTATAGAAAGAGCTCAGAAACGTCAAATGAGACTTGCTTCGTCATGTTCTAAATGTTCCTGTAGAAAATTGAACAACGGTTAATGTTGAAAGACACACAACAATTTACTTGCCAAAAGTCATCGAGGAAATCAGGAAAAGCAATCGAAAACGGCGCATCTTCTCACATAACACGTCAAACAATTATATTTGGGGAAGAAAATATCGCATTAATGTCTTATTGCCCGATTTATCGCCTAACGATTTCTCTCTGGTCCCGAATGTCCAAGAAAGAGCGCGTTGACAGCGATTTTCAAGACCTCCAGAAAGCGGGGAGACCGTCGTAACATATTAACTTCCAGTTCTTTGTCACCATAGTTCCCTTTCTGTCTCTTGAAATCAACCCCAAAACGAAAATCAACTCCCGTACGTATTTGCCCCTTTTGCAAACGAGAGTCTCCCTCTGAGCATTTTTAGGACGACTTCGTCGAGTATGATGCCTAACGTTCAAAGCTCATCTTGGAAGTTTCAAGTACAGGTCTTTTTCCGAGCGGTCTTGTACCTTTAACGAGGTCGGGTAGTTCGTATTATTCTCAACTTTGTTGTTTTGGAAAAAGGTAAGGTGAATCAATGTAGATTAAAGAGATGTCACGAACGATACACGAAGACTGACTACGATTTCGTGCTTCGATCGTATTCGTCTAATCATTCCCGACTAAAGCGGACATGCGATTGTCCAGATCGTTTAATTGGGAGCGCGCGGCCCGCGGCTCCGAAGAAACGCGGACCTCGAGGAAAAATGCGCGAATATCTGGGATACGCGAGCCGCGATAAGGTAATTATCGGCGTGGATTTAATGAACTGGATGCGTTCGTTCGTGCGCGGCCTCGCATACCGACGTGTTTGCGTACTACACAAGTCGTTGGATGTATGTATGTGTATGTAACTGGGGGCCGGTTCGTCGTCGGTAATCGCGCAAGGAACAATGGAAACGATTTCACCTGCGCCGCTGAATAATCTAGAGAATTACTATCGCGGACGCGAGTTTGAAAATTTCAACGCGAACATGCAGATTGTCAAGATTCCAGATGATTATCTCAGGAATTGGGTCGCCTTCGTGGCGAATTATTTTGAAATTTTCAAGGTTTATCGCATCGCGTTTAAGATAGGTTTCACCACATATTCGAATTATTTCAAGACATCTTATTTATTGTCCGATAAGGCGAACACGTCAAAAAATAATCACCTCATACTACGAGGAACTCTCAAATGTTGCTTATCAGAGGTACAAACCTTCACAAAGTAATTGCGACTTTCCTCTTATAGTAGAAAAATGTTTCCTCTTGCTAATTTTGTTTTCATTTTCACCGTGAAGATGAATGTATTTCCTACATAGCGATTTCTATATATATAACATCCACATTCGTCAAATCTCACGCACCAGTGCAAGCAGTCCGTTTACGCACGTTCTTACCTATACCTACAACCAACAGTCTAGCACACATACATCGAAAACGTGTATCCCTTCATACATTCATACCGCATAACGTACATACAACTACCTAGATGAAATACAGCCGAACCGGGGCAGATGTGGCTACTAACGCGGGTCTGGAGATCGAGCTATCGGGCAGAAAGATCGCCAGATACGTAGAGTCTACCCCGTCGCATCGGTCCTGTCGGCTGTCAATGCGCCTGCGCGATGCGATCTCGAGATTAGATAACGCGCGGTCCCAGGGCTTTATGCTGAGGCATCCACTAATCTTTTGTGAGTTCAAGTCCAAGAGCGAGGCACGGGGAGTAAACTTACGGACGGAGACGCGCGTCTCTTCGCGACATACGGTCTCGAGGGTTGGAGCGGGGAGGAAGCGAAAAGAGAAAGAAGGTCTTATGTGTTCATGAATGTACTTGCTTCGGCGGTGGTTCAGTAGCGTCCATGTGGGGAACGGCTTGTATGTAAGAAGCGGAGATAGTTAATTTTCAAATTTTTTCTAGCCGTAAGGTACTCCTTGAGGATGCTAGGCTTGTTGCTAGCGAAGCACGTGATTTAATTAATTGTGTTCTTACTTACTTTGTCCGATGTGATTTAGTATCACTAATATTACACCAGAATCCTTGCAATCGCAATATTAATGAGATGTGTCTTATTTAATCCTTGACGTTTCTACCATTCACTCTGAAATTAAAGTGTAGTTAAGTCCAGCAAGCTTTTCCTCCATATCTCTTCTCCACTTACTTCTTTAGGAAAATTATCGTAGTTACTACGTTCGCGTCAGCACGCAATATGTTCTAATGGCAAAGAAATATATTTACCGATACTATGAAGGTGGCACCGCATTGAAGGTGTTAAGAAACTATTGAAGAGTTTTGTTTCATGAGATTCATACTTTCTATACATATTTACATAAAAAGGAGGAAAAATTCGAAGAATACAAGTAACCAAAGGAATTTGAACGCCCCAAACAAACAAAGAAATTGTAGACTCATATGGAAGGCCAAAGATCAAGTAGAAGATCCGAGCACAAAGAACCCGATGGCTGGACCAGAGAATCAGGAGGAAGAGAAGAGGACGCCCAAGGAAGAGATGGGTGGAGGCTGTAAGACGTGTTTTTGAAGACCTAGGTGTGTGAGATCGGAGGAAGCAGGCGTCCAACCGAATGCAATGGAGACAAGAGACAGAGAATTTGGAAGCCAAGCTTGATTCAATGTGATCGTATTCAAAAATATCCATATCGTTTAAGATTTCTTATGCTTTTTCTTGTCCGGTAGTTCATTCGAGAGCTCATTGTTGTGTTACATCTTCAGAAATTTGGTTTATCAGTACCGTCCTTTATTTGTTCCTCTAAACCTTCTAGCTCAATTTTGTATTTCCACTGCAACAATGGAAGATTATCATCTTCACTCTAACCGTCATCAACTTGCGTCAGAAGCTGTCAAAAATCAAGAATGAATTGTGATTTTTGGATAGAGCTGGTCGTCAAAACCCTCAGAAAAGCGATAGAAACATTATTGAGTTAAATTTCTTTTAAAGTCGTAAAAAAATCATCGTACCGATATTTTCGTAGTTCATTGTAGTTCAAACATCCTTTCCAATAGTTCATTTGCTTTCGTGCGCCATCTCTTTCCAATTCTCAACGCTATTTCATTCTGAAAATTGAAATTTTGGAAGCTGTGGAAGCAAAAACTCAAGCTCGATCCAACTATTAGCTTTAAAACGAACAGACCGGACGATGCTAATATCACAACTGTCACGTTTTCGTGGGATTACTTTTATGGGCGAAGGTAGGTCGAAGTTTTAAGGAAATTTAGTTTATGAGAGTTGCCGCGCCTTTCTCCGACAGTTGGATCAGTATCCATTTCCGCCACTTTCATTCGTGGAATGTTAGCGAGATTTTCTGCAACATCCCGAAAATCCTCTTTTCTGCGGTTCACTCAAAAGAAAAAAAAAAACCCTTCACGACTTAAAATCTATAAGTACCCAGGATGGATTCAGATTACACTTAAAGCAGTGCATATTGCTATTCCTTTGGCCTTTGGCTTTTGGTTGTGAATCTCAACGCGTGGAAATAATCATCCCCTAGGATCTAGAGCGAATTATTGTGTTCGTGGAGACGTTCGTCCACTCGATATCCTTGCAATCGTTAATTACGCGTAAATTTCGCATGTTTTGAAGCTCTCCATCGATCTCGAACAAGCAATATCTCCATATAACATAGCTAAGATATATAATTAGGTAGTTTCTTGCATTATAAATTGATTAACATTCTTCGAGATGTTGGACACACCTCCACATACTTCCACCAGTATGCAGAGTATAGTACATCCAACATCTAGAGAAAACATAACATAAACATTTTATAAACTTACCCATTTTTTTAACAGAATTCATCCACATATAGATAGTTCTCTACGTCCCTGTCCAATACTTACCCAGCGCCAGCTCCTTTCATAGTATTTCTTCACGAGGACTCTTCGAACCCAGACAAGCTGTTACGGAAGGCCGCAGATAACCATCTCGACTGTTACGGTCGGAATTCGACGTCGATTGAGCTATTCGAATTGATTCGTAGTGGAGTACAAATTTATAATCTCTCTCTTGTCGCGTTCGCGGTACCGATGGCATGTGTATGTATGCCTACCTTCCGGTAAAACCTAAGATTTCTACGTCTTTGTTCGACGATCGACGTGTACCTGCATCAATGGGCGTCTAAGAGATGATTTTATATGGTAGATTTCGCAGATAAGGAGGGATTTTGGTCGTATGAAAGGAGAGGTGATTTTTGAGAGTTTTGTGACGATTTATAAATATACTTGTACTCACACTCATGTACATATTTAATCTGGTTGGGAACGAATCAAGGTACATAAACTTGAAAATTGAATCCAGTTGCAAGCTTAGAATTTGGTAGTAAAGTACTGCTGGATTAGATTTAGGCAAAATCTTCGTCCGGCAGATTTTGCAGGTATAATTAGAAATAATGGGACTCTTTACGTATGATGAGCATTTTTATTTAATTAGCACGCATATTTCAAGATGAACAATTTACAAGTTACAAGAACAATTATCTTGCGGGCTGTTTCTACCACTTTTTAGGTCAAATAAATAATTTAGGCACACAGCCCTAGAAATTTGGTTCCTAAATGGGCTATAAAATATATGTACATGTAGAGTTGGAACAGTTTCTATCTTTTTAAGAAGTAATTAACTAATGTTGTTAGAATAATCGAGATTCTTGATTTACAAACTATTTACTATCTGTGTACCTCGATACGCTTTAGAATAATTGGAGATTACATTTATTATATGGAATTCGTGAAGAATAGAGGCTATAAAAATCATTTTAATATCAAAGTTTCTAAGGCCAACTTGCACACGGTTTCTCTTGATCCTTCATGACTTACGAGATGACACTTCACTTCAACTTCCTCCTTCAACTCATCCCCTTCAAGATGCGATTACGTCATGGTAGTTGGTTGAGATGAATCCAGTAGTATTCTGTAATAAGAAAGGAAAAAATTTCAATATTTTCGTAATCTCTTTTCCAAAGATGGTGCTATATTAGGTGAGCTGTTAATCGAAATAAGAATCATTAAAAATATGACAGTATAGTTTGTATTACAAAGCGTACGAAGCAAATACGAGAGATTTCGAATGTTTCGAATGTTCTAGGAATTTGGATCTAGTTCGATTGGCAAACTAGGTCAAGCTATTGGTCAGAGAGATATCTTGACATGTCTATGTAGGCATCTCGTGCAATGTTGTTTAGTATACTTTAGCTACTTCACCAATAAAGACGTACTTCCATATCGTTAGTTTTACAATCATGAAAGACGCGACTAAATCACAAAGAGCTGTCATATTCTACCTATTTCAAGAGATTGTGGAAGCTTTCAGAAATCGTTTAACTTCTGCAAAGTATATTTTGAGAGTCTGCGGAATCTAAAGCTACCATCCATAGATGTCTCAGTGATTTTAAAGCTGGCACTTGAAGACGATTCGCGCAGTGGACGGTCGAGCACCTCTGCAAATGAAAGCAACGTTGCTATCGTGGAGAATCTACTGATAAATGATGGGCGAATAACTATTCGTGAAATCGCCGTTAGTGTATGAATACGTGCACGACAATTTCATGAGCTTTCCTACGAATGTTTGGGCGTGAAGAAACTTTTGGCCCGCTGGGTATCAAGGCTGTTTGGGGCCGAAATGGAAAGTTAACAAGCCCGACACACACCGCCAAGTTCAAGAACTTTTAGTACAACACGACAACCAACTTTGGCAACGGATAAAACTTTCTGAGACCACGAACCAATTGAAACCACAAGGAGGGCTTGCGCCTAAACCACCTGCAGTTCCGTAGGTTGTAAGAATAATGCTTACTGCGTTCTGAGATTGCGAGGAGATCATTTTCATAGGTCTTCTACCGAAGGATACAACATTTAACGCCTAATATTTGTTTTGTCTTTTATCTGGTCCATTTTGGCAAGCGCTTTGCAAGAAGTTGCATAAGTATCTGTTCATGCAACAGGACAATAACAACTCCATACCGCACGAAGAACCAAGGATGCTTTAAGCGAATTGCGCTGCGGATTATTTCAACAACATCCATCGTATACACCAAATTTGGCTCCTAGCTATCTTCATCTCTTCCCAAATTTGAAAGAGCACTACGGAGTGTTCGATTTCAGACCCTGAATGAGGTAAAACTTGCTAAGAGTAGGTGGATTGCAAAGACTTTTCTTTGGCGACGCTTTAGAAAGGTAAAGTTTACGTTGGGATGAATGTATCCAATTAAATTGAAATTATTAGATTATATTGGATAACTAAATTTTGACGAAAATTGGCGAAAAACAAAATTATAAATAAATTCGTAGTATTTGATAAACATCCCTCTTATTTTCGTATGATACTAAAAATGTTGTGCCCGTTTCCAGTACGTCTAGTATTTCATGTAATTTTGCTAGGGCAACGATATATTGTTTAAATCTTTAGGTACGGTGCTTTCAATTTAAACATGAACTATTACACCTTCTTCTTCTTAACTTGGAGCTCTCCTATCTTTCGGTTTCGAGCTATTTTGAAGTTGAGCTCTCTGGTGTGAACTTCCATATTTCCTCCCACATCTTCCTATTCTCGGCCATGTTTGCTACGTTTCTCGCATTTTGTTCCTCTTTTTCTGCCGCTAAGCGTACTTCTTCCGACCACGTCTTTCCCTTTTTCTAGTTTCTCTCCCTTCAAATATCTGTCCTATTAACTTATCATCATCACATCATCTCTTTTCATTACGTATCCCAACCATCTACTTTGCGCTCGTTTTATAGTAATTTCGACAGACTTTTTAGTTTGTTCCTGAATATTTGCCTTTTCTCTCCTAAAGAAGCTCATTTCAGCGCTTGTTACACCTTCATTACTATTAAACAAACGAACCTGAAGAACTGGTAGTATCGTCCATGTATCTGTTACCTACATATTCCATCACAACAAATCTATCTACAAATTCATTCCCTTTTTCCCAATGTAATCTAACCCGACATCCACCTCATACATCGAGATATAACCAATACACGTATTCGTACATACACACATCCCTTTTAGATTACCGTACGGTTACTATCCGGACTTTTCG
This sequence comes from Chrysina gloriosa, assembly GCA_038088585.1. NCBI lineage: Eukaryota > Metazoa > Arthropoda > Insecta > Coleoptera > Scarabaeidae > Chrysina > Chrysina gloriosa. The sequence continues at coordinate 5,127,360 of CM076094.1, read as the reverse complement.
GCTTCAGTTATCGAGGGGCTTTTACGCCTAACATTCAGGACTACTCGCGGGAGATATCCACCGTCGCAGTTTTCTGTCGGGACGACACACCGGCGTAAGACCGTAAACTGCTCGCGGAGCTTCGGCAGATAATCGAATTCTGATGCCATGTAAATGGAACGATAAAACCGAAACCGTTAGCGGGGAATCGAATGTTGATTTTTTCTTCGCGTTTGGAAACGAAAGGGTATCGAGGTGATTTAGCATCGAACGAAGAAATGGAAAGAAATTGCTTTTCGGACGAGGGAAATTTGTGTTATCTCTGTTTTCTAAGCAGGATTCCATTTAAGTTAATTTGTTTGTAGTTGACTCTGTTTCGACACATTTGCGATTTTGTCGAAGCCGCCCGATCGATAAACTTAAGTTTAGCTCGCACAGAATCAACGTTGCGTGGGAGGGATGTTCTCTGTTTTTCAATCGATTTTAGATCACATTCAGGCGATTTGTTTGCACGCCTGATAACTGTTACGGACATGACCAAATTCCTCATGCATCTTAATGCTCCAAAAGGTGAAGGTCATATTCGCTGCCAAAGATGCAGGTACAGAATGATGTTAATTGCATGTCGTTAGTCGCCAATGAAAATACTGTTACGTCCGAATGAGACCAAACAAAGAATTATTATGAACCCTAGAAAATGGTTGCTTCTAATTGCCTGGTGTTATTATTTTGAACTACAGCAAGTTTTATTTTCTCACTGCATCAATCATATGGATATTCTTATATTTCAGTAAGAAAATTATTACGTACTCAGTTATGTTTGAATATTATCTTGAGTAACTAACAATAATGTCGTGTGTTCAGTTTGCGAGACGTGAGAGAGACAATAATCTTTTAGTAGTAGATAATTATAAAGTACACCTTCCAGAAAGTTATTACGTTATTTTTTAACACACCTGTATGTATGTGATAATAGATAATAATAATATAATACTAATAATATAATAATTTTAGACCATTAGTTTATAAATATACATATGAAAAAACTAGCGTTTAAATCAGTTGTAAAATTGTTTACAACTGATTATATAAATAGCTGTTCTTTTTGCTAAATAAATCAATAAATTTCGTTAGTTTTAACCCCGCCTGTATAGACGTTTCCTTTAGTAGTTGCACATGCAATGATCCCCTTTTAGTGGTGGGGAATCTTCGAACTACACACGTTTAATCTTCTTAATTTTAAATTCATTAGTTCCTAGCTGTGCCGTGTTCTTAATATCGTTTCTTTCCGCAATGTCGTTCTTCGCTCTATCTAGTTAGTCGTGGTATACTTAATTGCTTCAGATCTTGCCCTCTTTCTAGGTACTTCCTTAATGAATGTGCGAATTTTTTAAGACATTGCGTTCGAACTCACTTGTACTTGAAAATAATTTCGGATGTGGTTTACGAGGCTTTTAGCTGGTAATGAAAGGTTGTATCGTCTATTTTGAAACCTACGTTCTCGTTGATCAGTCGATTCAGTTAACTATTCAGTTCTCTTTTTTGAGACCTGTTCCTTTGTTGAATTTTGTAGTTCTGTTGCAGATTGGGAAGGTTCTTGTCGATTGTTAAACCGTATTTAAAACCCCTTTTTTGCGTTATTTTGCCGATTTTCTGTAAATAAAAAAATACACCCACGGTACGCCATTTAATTTGATTGTTAAGTGTGCTACGTGTTGGTTTGCACTTTATCCTTCTAGGACTTTTTGGAAACACCTTTACGAATAGATTTGAAGAATACTTTAAGAATGCATTTTAGAAATATTTTAAGAATACACGTTTTTTGAACTGCTACGAGTACTTGTTTGGGTATACCGCTAAGATATCTGTAGGATTACTGTCTCGCTCACTTTCTTGGAATACCATAGAGAATATTGGTTAAGAATACCATCGACTATACCGCTGGGTCTATTCTTTGAAACTTTCGTCCCTTACAGATTACCTTTGCCGCCAAGGGACGTACCATATCTTATCACCGAGGAAGCATTGCCAAGGCAGCTAAGTTCTTAGTGTTGTACAGTGTAAAAGTTTTGGTTAGCATACTAACTAGCGAATAATTTGTTTTCTTAATTTTGGAAGGGCTACCTCATTTCATTTAAATACTGTTTGTTATTATAATTTTTAGTAGTTTTGCAATATCCGACTGTTTTTAGTCATCAACTAAAACGAAAGGCCGTAAAACATATTTCCGAAATTTCCAGAAAAAGTATTAACAAGACTTTAATAGAGGAAAATGTTGATACCATCACTCTGTTAGATGTTTGAATAATACGAAAAACCATGTTTGATGTTCGTCTTTCTATGTTGATTTAAGCTTAATAGAAATATATATTTGAGAGATTTCCCACCTGTCAGTAATAAGCAAGAACTTCTTGTAATGAAGCACGAGCTCAAGAGAAACATCATTATGTACTCCTGCGAAGAAAATGTGAAATTTCTAGCCATGGAAGTTCATTCACTTTACACGGATGGAATTGCTTACCGTCCAATATTTTGTTACAGCTTCGTACAGCATACGGTTTATGCAACAATCATTAATTTTTATTGTATTGTTCCTACTATCGAACAAAGGCACAAAATTTTATAAAAATATTTTTGAATATTTACGGGAATACTTTAGTAAATTACACCACAGTCCTTGCAATCACCTTTATTGGAATACTTTTCACCAAGAACCATAACAATAGATTTCGAACTGGCTATTCACAGAGCAGTTATCTCTGTTTTCTCAAACGCAGAAACATAAGGCTGTGCATTTCAATTGAGTCGGTCATGGTAAGCTCGATAATATTGAGTTGGTGGTGGAGAATGTTCTTATAGTTATACTTATATTTCGGTACCACTTAGCAATATTTTAAAAGTAACCAGCTCGGCGAATGATACCCATAATTCATTATTGAAATGGTTTTGGTACGAAAAGTGCTATTGTTTAATATTTGTGGTACATTATTCACATTTATAGCCTATTGTTTAATTAAAAGTATAGCAATTTCTCGGAGGACAGGAATCAGTACCAAAAAGCATTGAAAACAACGGTTATTCTTAACATTACTTGTTAGAGTATGTTCCAAAATTAAGCAAACTACAATGTTTTATCGCAAAGTCTATCCACACAGTGCAACAATAGTGTTACACAGTGGTGATGGTGCTTCAAAGGCAATAGGGTCTCTTCATTAATTCAAATCCTAGCTTTAAGATTAGTTAGTGCTTGTAAACTAAAATATGTTTAAAGGATTCCCCACTATTTGTCCGCAATTCAGAAGGAAAACCCACTGAAACTGCTCAGGTATACACTAGATCGCTGTGACAATAGATCATCTAATCTGCTGTATATCATAACAGGTGGTGAAACATGATCCAGGAAAAAGCTACAGTTGGCAGCTGGGGTCTCTCAGAATGACTGAATTCTCACAAAGGAGATGGGTGAATAAAAGGCGGGACGAAACGATAGTCGCTCCATTTTTGTCGCTTTAGGTTTCCACTACAAAACCAGAGCATCGCCTTACATTTAACTGCTGCATTGTTCACGACAGCTTCTTCGCCTCAAATTCACCAAAACTTTCGCGAAAAGCGCCGAAGAGGCAGGATCATCTTGTACTTTCATACCGCTCGGGCTCACATCGAGTATTTGAATGCCCAAAATGCGGACGTAGTGGATCGTTCACGTAATAGTGAAGATTTGGCGTCTAATGATTTCCTTTTGTTTGTATATGTAAAAGGCCGAAGAAGCGATGGGCGGGATTCGAAAGCAGACTAAACAATCCAACGCGAGAAGATCGGGAAATATTAGTTTTCACAAGTGCAAAAATGCATTGGTTACAAAGGGAAAACGCAAAACCATGAAAACTTCGTCGATTGCCAATATATTGGGTAATACTTTACTGGGCGATATTCAATCTCGACTTGCTATTTACACAAACGAACCCTTACCTCACGATGGCGTGTCGAGATTAATTTATTATATTTCCATACATACCTAGAGGAGCGAGAACTTTTATTATCACGGGAGCAAGGAGGCAAATCGCCTTCGAACACCGACAAAGAACCGAGTCCGGTTTTAATTTAAAGAATGAATTAGACCTATCGACGAAACAAAAACCCCTTTCTGTAGTAAAACTCTTTAAGCAAACACGAGAAGGATACGAGACGGACGTTTCTCCGTATTAATCAAACTGATTACTTCTTTTCGAAAGCTCTAAGTGAGGCAGGCGTAGATAGTACGTATGGAGTGCCCACGGGAGACGACAGGGACTGACTGGTTGGAGTATAAAGTAAATGTTTCGTCCGGTACGGTCGTATTGAAAGAACAAACATACGTAGGTATAGGTCGGTGCGTACACACACATAAATGCGCCTGTATGTGGATGGAAAACATTAGTGACTTGTAATTTTAATTTTGAGAGTCAGCACGATTTATTGACGCGTACGGTATTGATAATCCTAGCGTTAAATGTAAGTTCAAATGTTTGGGTAACCAACAGCAGTATCGAGTGTTGACGGCTTCGTGGTGAATGACATCCTGTCAGGTTTTATACTTAATTTCCTTTCAATTTGTCGTTTTATTATCTAAAAATTCCTCGTGCATAACGTACCTTGCGAGACCAATAACGAAAAACAAACATATTTAACTAATTTTGATATCTTTAGCTCGAATAACTCGATGGGGTTCGTTTACTGCTAGAATCGCTTGCTTTTGTTCTAGAAAAGGTATCTGTGCTGTTATTAAGCCACAGCATAAGGAATGAAGAACATTGACTCGCATCAAACCTCATCCGCATTCGATTTAGATCCGACAAAGCATTACTGTTCAAGCAAACATCAAGCTTACCATCACCACACTTAAATTATTATTATCGCAATTCTCATATTTCGCCCTTATCGTGAGAAATAACCGCGAAGACTTTAATTACGTTAAAAGCAAATTCAAGGAACAACAAAGAAGAAATCAAATTATCCCGGACACAATTTTCATTATCGTGCAATAAAGCGGCGCACGTAGGTATCCGTATAATAATAATAATAACGACGCGCAGTTAGTTTCCATGTGTGCCAATTACTTACTCTTTACTTTTGTTTCGCCCCGTTTCTCGAGTCCTGCATACGTCCGCGATGCAGATAACATTCTTTATGCGATATTGCACCCCGCGGGCTCGTACCGCCGCCGGCCCGGATCGTTTCCCGCAGATATTTCCGCCCTATTTTCTCCGTCAACAGATATGAATACTACATACGTCGTCGTGTAGACTGTACCGGAAAAATTTACGGACGTATTTCGGATTATTATTATTTTAAATTCGAAGCGAGTAGCTTAAATTTTTTCTTAACTTTAAAGGCGTATATCGTACGAATTTATTAAAAGCGAATTCCCTGGATCTCGTTCGTTTCGCGAGGAAACGAACGGTATTTCTACCAAAGAAAGAAAGAAAAAGAAATTGACGTTTCCGCTCGCGAGACGGATGACGGTTGTTTTGTTTTGTGGAGCTCGTACTTCGCGGTTGAAGAAAACGCAGATTCGAGATAGTTCACCCGGTAATGGATCTGAATGCGTTATAAAAAGCCTCGCGAAGAAATTGCGTTTGACAGTTCGCCAGGTGCAGGGCGTCCTTTCTGATCTTTCCCAGGGATGGAATTCGGGGTCGAACGACGACGAGACTTTTAGATACTGAGAAATACGCATTTGCAGGTTTAACGAATATTTCTGAACGAATCTTCAAAGAGGGAACAATGAAGAGAGAGCTGTGTGAATTTAGTCCATCGTTTACAAAGCCTGAACGACTCTCTTCTTGAAAGTTGATTTCATTACAGTAGGAAACCAAAGATAAAAGATAAAATTAAGCGAAACTTCCGATTAGAGATAAACGGAAGTTGGCTCAAAGAAAATTCTGTAGAATAGTTTTATACGCTGACGGTCTTAAATCCGAACCCTACGTTTTGAATCCTCAACGCAAAACCGACGTTTTCGCCTGTCTGTCTGATTAACAATCAGGCCTACCAAGAAACAAAAACGACCTTTAATTTCTCCTTTTTCACGCGGGTTAAGACGTGGTTTGTAGTCGCCTTGTGGATGAACCCATTTACTCTTCCTTTTTCATGAGAAGCAGGAAAACTTCATACGTTGGCTCCATTCTACTTACTTTACTTAATCCTAATCATTCTGCGTGTCGGGTTTGTGGAGGTAAATCACGTTGGGGTCCTTGTCCATGCCTTTCGCCATGTCGTCTTGTCTTGCATTTGTATTCAGATTTCCTTCCAATTTTTATATTTTTTCTGCGCCCATTCCCTTACTTCCTCTATGCAACACTTTCCTGGTCTTCCCTTTAATTTTCCTTTGTTTGCTTTGACTCCGAAAACTCTTGTTATCACCTGATCTCCCATTCTCATAACATGCCCTAGCCACCTGAGTTTTCCTTCTTCTATCTTGTTTCATATGGAATGTATTTTTAAGTTTTCTCTGATTGTACAATTTCTTATTTTATCTAGTGTTGTTCTTCTATCTATTCTTCTCAGAAATCTCATTTCAATACTTTGCGTTTTTCCTTTTGATTCTTTGTTTTTGTCCATATTTCAGATTTGTATGTATTTGTGCAGCTATTTTCTTAAAAGTTTCTGTTTTAATCTGTTTTGGTATTTCTTCTTTTGTTCAGGAAGATACCCTTGATCCTGTTCAACAATTTGCCAGTTGCCTCGTTTCTACTCTCCACCTCTTCATCAAACCTGCCATCCTCTGTTACAATTGTACCTAAATATTTGAAATTTTTAATCTGTTCCAATTTGTTCTGATCTAGAAAGATTTCATGCTTTTGTTCCTCCTTGCTGATTTACAATCTCTGTTTATTCCTCGCTTATTTTCATCTTTACTTTTTCCAGACATTCATTGTATTGTTTCATATTTTCGTCTAAAATTTCTTAATTTTTGGCTATTAAAACCATATCACTAGCACACGTTATTTCTGATATTCATATCCGCCTCATACTCTAATATTCTATCTTGTACTGCTTTATCTGTCGTTTTTTCCCTTTAAGCTTTCATCTAGGACTACTGTAAACAACAGAGAGCTCGCGATGCATCTTTGTCTAATTCCTTGTGCTGTCTTAAAGTGTTCCGGTTTTTCATGATGCATTCCGACAAAACTTTTTGTTTTAGTGTAGAGGCATTTTATCCCAGTAATTATTTTTCCTCGACTCCTCTTTTCTGTAGTGTTGTTCATATGTCACCTGTCACTTCTCTACTTGGTTTAAATTTAAGCTGTGAACTTTCAAGCGTGTTTTCCAATAGTTCTCGTAATCTTTTCTCAATTACTGTTGTGTATATTTTCTCTATCATGCTTAATCAAATTTTCCCCCATACTTTCTGCACTTCGTTGTATCTTACTTCTCGTGTATTGCTACGATGATACCTATTTGCCAGTCAATCGGCGCGACACGTAAACGAAATAACTGGAAGTGATATTGATTTTTTCTTTAAAGTTTCTGATCAATTAAAAAAGATGCAGGAAACAATTTGGGCGCATCACCAAAATGTAAAGGTAGAAATACAAACGTATATTTACTTTAGTAGGCTGTATTTAACATATACAGTATGTCCCAGATCGAGTGGGATTGCATGATTAACTTTCTGATTATTAAACATGGAGTTTTGGTTAAATGGGATCAAACTAGTCAGAAGTTACCAAACAAAAAAAAAAAAACAGAAAACTGTCATTTTTCGTATATCAAATATCTTCGTAAGTATAAGAGATACGAAAAAAAGTTTCATATAAAAGTGCTCCTAACAATTTCCTTAAGTTAAGTGGCGGTCATATTGGATTTTGAAGTGATTGGATAGAATTTTCTATTCTCTTTTCAACGATGTAAGATGACGTCTGATTGAATAAAAATACCAGTGAAATTAACTTATCTCACATTTTCATCAATTAGGCTTACATAAATCCAAACAAAATTAAGTGAAATTTATTTTGACAAGAAAAGAAATCTGGAACGCCTTAAAGAAGAAAAAAAGTTAACGATAAGATGATTAATGTAATTAAATGCATGTATGAAGAAACCAACAACTATATAATCAGGGACAACATGAAATCAGAAATGTTTAGGACCAACGAGGGCGCACGACAAGGAGGGGGCCTTAGCCCGCTGTTGTTCCTTATATATATGGATGAGATAATCAGAGAGAGTAACAAAAGTACCAAACCACTATACATAGGGATATAGGAACTTACAACAAAAAGTAATGATGGTAGCAAGAGATAAAGAGGAAATGCACATACATATAGAAGGAGTCGAACTGGAACAAGTGGATGCCGTTCAGTATCTGGGCATTACAATAGAAGAAAATGGTAATAATGACGTGTAGATACACAACAGAATACAAAAAGCGAATAACGTATACCATGCAATGAGCAAAGGATTTTTAAATAAAAAGAAGTATCCAAAGAAACCAAAATGACGGTATTTGAAACAATTATTAGACCGATACTCACATATGGCTGCGAATCCTGGGTACTCAACCAACGTCAAAGAAACAAGCTCCAGGCGGTCGAGATGAGGTACCTAAGAAGAGTGAAAGGAGTTACAAGATTACATAAACTGAGAAACGACACAATTAGGGAACATTTACAAACACAATCACTACAAGATTTTATTGAACAACGACAGTTGAGTTGGTGGGGTCATTTACAAAGAATGAGTGATGAAATACCGGTAAAAAGAGTATGGGGAGCGAGAACCACGGGAAAGAGAAGCAGAGGAAGACCAAAAGAAACATGGAATAACGCGGTGGGAAAGATTATCCAAAAGAAAGGAAAAACATGGACAGAGCCAAAACAGCTAGCGCAAGACAAGAAGAAATGGTCTGCATTTGTTTATAGCAATACGTAATAAAATGTATTACTGACACCCAATTGGGTACAGATGAATTATCGATTATATATATATATATATATATATATATTTTACTTATGGCAATCTGTTTCTCCCTCGTAGTGACACAGTCCTTTCTCAGGAATAGAAAGAGAGTGAGATATAAACGGCGGAAACGAAATATGTTGGCCTCATTGAAATGTGCAACATTTCAAAAAAAAAAAGAAACAATACAATATCAATTTACGTATACAATATCAAGAACTTTATATTTCATTAACTATTTATTGTCAAAATTGGGATCTTTCAATGGAAATGATAAGGTAGTAGACGCTCGAATGGAAGTTACAAGTGGTTTTATCGATCCAGTTGTGCTTTGGTTGTTTCATAAGCGGTAGATCGCCTAATAGGCCCAGCTTTAGGTTTTTCCAGTGGCTTAGGTAAAGCTTTCTTTCTTTTCTTCTGCTCTTTTCACTTTCTTCTTTCATTCAAAGCCCATAGGCCGTTTCTTCATTGATGTTGTTAATTCTTATAATTATATCTAAATCCACCTTTAAGGATTTAGCATTTTCTAGTTTTTTATTCACATTTTCCTTCATTTTCTATTCTAAATTATCCAAAATATCATCTATATTACCATCAGCTTATAAATCTATAGATGTCATTTCCCATACCGATGAAACAGTATCTACTTGCAGATTTTTTTCCTTTAGGTAGCTGTTTTTCGTTAACAACGCGAATATTAATCTTACCCTTCTGCTGGTTTGTTTTGTTCATCAATTTGTTATCCCCTTGTTCGACATCAGAGCCAATTACAACAATTTCTGGTAAATTTTACTCGTCTATATCAGCATTCTGCTCTCCATTTTTTGTTAAAAACAATATATTCGCCATTCTAGTTTTGAAAAAGAGTGCTTGTGGTAAAATAAGGGAAAAGCGATCGAAATAATCTCTAAAACTTGCACGAAAATGGTAATGAAATGACCACTAAAATAACAATCGACAATTTTATCTTCCCGTCTAAGATGAGGGCGCTGATCATCGAATCGAATTGAAACGAATCATAATTAAACTATCAATTTTCCGTTGGAAAGTAGTTTTGATGACAATACAGTTGTCAGGTGACCGTCGATTGTTCTGGATCACTATGTATATGTCAAATACAGTTTGCTACAGTAAATTTAGGGTTGTATTTCTACCTTTATATTCGGATCAATAACGCATTATGGGCCCAATTTGACTCACATAGAAAGTACTTCATTGTGCCAACCGCAGTGTGATGGGTTAGCTCCTGAATAACCTGAGAGCCACAGATGCCCAAAATTGGAAATTTTGGAAACATTTTCTAGAAAGCATTTACTACATGGACGAACTTTCGAGTTTTCTTCTTTTTTTGGTGCTTTGTCTCCAAATGAAAGCAACTGCCAGCTTTGAAGAACGAAGGAAAGATCTGTTTTCCTTTAACTCGATTCAAATCAAAATAGTCTAAGCAAACTTATTAAATCCGCGATAAGTACTGACTTACCAAACAATTCCCTCGGCATTCATACCGTAGCTTTGAGCTCTCGTTCATCCATTGTCATCGAAAATTGGATTTCAAATCGTCGTAATTCTCGGTATTTCAATAACCCGTCATTCCGAAGAGACGGCCCTCCACCATTCACGCCGACGAGAAAAAGAAACAGCACCAAAATTTTATGAACTCCCAATGGCTACCGTAATTAATGTTCTCAAACCGATCGCAGGTGGTCGAATTTACGCGGTAGTCACGATGAAACGACGTCCAGGGCCCCCTGTAATTCGAACGCGGCGAGACCGCCAAGGCGATGGGAAAAGAACTCGAAACCTGCACGTACATATACGTATATCGTATACGCATACCTGGGTACTTACACGTAAGCGTTTGGTTCCCTTCGGACGTCTAAGGCTTATCGGTGCGCGTCGATCGTCGCAGATAATTTTCAAAAACGAAAAAGCAATAACGAGATATACGGGATGATTACGCGACGGACATCATTTATAATAGATGTCAATGGTAATAAAGTTTACATTGTGAGCACGAGTGATTGATGCCAGCCGGCGAATAACGGGTCTCGAGTCCTTCTCGTAGGTCGTATGGATGTAGTGGAAGCTTGTAAAGTCGAAACGTGTATGATGGATGCTTCGAAGCCGGCCTCTGAACCTCCGCTGATTCGACCGTTGATTAACCGAATAAATTGAATTAAAGTCTGGAGTAATAGACAATCGGGTCGATGCATTAGCACCTACGGACGCAACACTAGACGTATAAACACACGAATTAGCACCTCTCCTCGCTTGAATACGTGTTAAAAGTTATTCAACCGGCTTGTGTACATATTTCAATTAGCAACTTTAATTGACTTAATCCAATAGGATAGGAAAGTCTACTCCGATGCTCTCTATTAGTCTTCGGATTGTCAGCTTTCGATTAGTCAGAGGAGATTTTGAATGTAAAGTGAATAATTGCTCTTCCTCGATGCGTTGCTCGCACAAATCGCACGTAATCCTCATACTTTTACTTTTATCCTCTTGTATCCTAACGCTTAGAGCCTTTCGGGTGTCGGGTATGTTGGATTTTAGTTTTTAAATCGGGATTTCCTGTCATGCTCCCCACCATGCCTCTCTATCCTGAAAATGCCTCCTAATCCTGGTTCCAGTTTGTTTCTTCTTTTGGTCACTTCAGGCACTTCCGTTGTCCAGCTCTTTCTAGATAATAATAATAATAAGATAATTTACTAAATGTATATATATATATTATCTTACATGATAGTTCTCTACCACAGCTAGGTCAACTAAACATTGTTTTTAAATTAATTGTTTAATTGACCTAATTGCGGTGGAGAACTATCACATAAGGTAAATATAATTTATTGCAAAATAAACAACAAAGTGTGCAACAGCAACAGGTCAAATGGAAACTAATAACAAAATGATAATAATAATACCAACAACAATTGTAGTAATAATAACAACAACAACAGTAGTAGTAATAAAATTAATATTTAATAATTACAGATTTAGATAATCTTACAATTAGATAATTTTCGGTTTCATTTCTAATTTCCAATGGTAATTTGGTATAGAGTTTACAACCGATGAAATAAAGACTTTTTCAAATAAACCAGTTTTATGTAGAGATTTCAAATTTTTAAATGCTTCCTTCCAACTATCACTCCGATTCATACCTAGCAGGATTCTAAGTGCTCTCTTCATGACTGGTCTAGCCAATTTGGCTGCAATCTGTCTGGCTGTCCAACAATCGTATCTGCGCCATTACTAATGGATTCAAGAATTTGTGAGGTGCTTTTGCTGCTACTGACGTGGAATTCAAGGAAAATACCCCCGTTAAGGAATTAATCAAAGGCTCGACTAAATTTGCTGCTCCAACTGCTAGAAACTAGAAATTCCTGTTCAGCTTTTGTTTGTTTAATTAAAGACAACAAGAACAAAATTGAGACAAAGTTACAAACCTCAGCTCTCGAACCTTACACCCCCAGGTAGAAAGGCTTAGGATTAAGAAAAGTGAATATTTAAAGACATTGATAATTGTTGTGTATGTGTATGATATCTGTACATATTACCCTGGCCGGTGCCGATCTTGGGTATAACACACGCGAGTGTGAGCGAGAACCAGTAAAGAGCAATACTGTGACTAGAAGATCAAATGAAATGTTTCCCGTGGTTCGAGATTCAAGTTGTCCACTGGTCGATTATGTCTAAGAGCAGAACAAAAGCCAAAAACGTATGTGCGTCCACGACCTATCTCGATAGCCTTTTTCTACGAAAATGTACTTCCACTGTACACCGATATCCTTTGCCAGACGCAAATAGGCGTCCATAGTTCATAGTGATAGTTTTATTCCGGACGTGAGGATGCGTCCATTCGTTACCGATAGTCTCTGCCGAAGGCAAATGTGCGTTTACAACAGTCAGAGGATCACCTTCCTCAATTCGCTTCGTAGCGCTGGTCGAAACATTGTCCTCTGTTCCTCAGTCCTCCCTTCTTTCAGTTATATTTATCCTTTAGCCATGTATTTCTGGTATTCAAATTTCAAGAAAATCTTGACCAGTGGCCGAACGGTTTATGATTTAAGAAATTCGAATATATTGCTTAAGAAATGGTGGAATTTCGACCTCAGCCACAAACGTCTACTGAAATCCAAAATTCTTTTTTGACTCTACTTGGAAAAGAGCCTTAGATGTTGGTAGGGTCAACTGTTATTAAACGGGACTTTCGGATGGGTTCAGCCAACACCAGCACCGGTATCCCACTTGGAACGGGTGGCAAAAAGGTTGCCCAGTTTTTATCTTTATGACGGAATTAAATCTCTGTTTCCCCTTCAGTGATACTTCAACGAAAGAAGTAACTCACCGAAAGCACTCGATACTCGTTAGATTTAATCGATACTTTTCTGGTGTATTGGTTAATTGAAAACTAAGTTAAATATGCGTGTACTTCAATAATAGTCATCTTCTCGATTGCTGCTACGTAGTCCAATGGCAAGCGCGTGGAATCGATAGTTTAATTAGTGAGTCTTCTTCATAGGCCAAAAGGGCACAGGAGCAAAAACGGTTTTCGCAGTCAGCGGTAAAAAATTTATAAATCGAGCGTATTTGACTAGATGGCGTTGTAACGAAAATGTAACGGTAAACAACGCATGGCGTGGGACATGCAAGGGCACTTCAAAACAATTAGCACTCAATAACAAAGACAGAAAAGAAAAATAAATTTGAAATTTAACATTGGAGTCAACGTGAGTTATAGAGAAACTAAGAAGACTGTTCAGTATTTCAGGAAAGGAGTTGAGCACAGCACAGGAACTGCTAATTTTGTATTGAAAGAGTTGGATAGTATTTCTATTAATTTTCTTATTTTTTTTTTTTTTTTTTTTCGTAAAAAGGCAACACCGTACAAGTCAGTTGCTAATTAGAAAACAAGAAATCGACACGAACTAGTAGGATTTAGGATTCAGTCATCATTCGATCTTGCTTCTATTTTTAAAAACTTCTTGCAGCTTCAACAAATTTTCGGGCGACTCATATATAAGGAATGAGATCGCTCCATTAACTGCTGGAACTTTAATGAAGAAATCGGATAGAAGACTGGCACATGAACGGATCCTACGTTGCAATAGGGAAAATCACCTATTAAAAATAAATGGGGGCTCTTTCTTTTACAGCCATTTTCCTCAGCTCTTAAGTTCTATATTTTAATAAAAGCACGCCATTCCGGCAAACTGTCTTCCTTCCGTTCGGAAACGCCGAGAAGAAAAATCGCAATAAGCAATTTCCTTCGGAAATTTCCTTTAATGAAACTAGCCGTTTTAGCGGGCGACGGTTATTAGACTACTTTAAATACAATGTACGTCCTTTTAGCAGTCTAATCATAGCAATTTGCATTCTTTCATCGGCTCGATATCGCGAGCTTCTTTTCCGCTTCATTTGCAAATACGACCCCGGACCTGCGACCGCCTCGCGTTCCAGACGACGAAACTATCGTCTTAATTTTCTTCTCCCTCTCGTTCGTACGGAATTTCGAATTTCCGTCAGCTTCGAGTAGCGGAAGTGAGTTTCCCCTCTTTATCGCTGCAGTCTATTTGTAGCTGATTCATTGAATCAATTAAGAGGAAGTTCTTTTCCTTTCCTCTTCTTTCGCCGGATTCGTAGCTCTCGTTCGTTCGTTCGCCGTCCGGACGATAACGACGAGACGAACCGGGGACCGTTTTCAATTTTACCCTTCGCTCCCGCTAGTTTCTAAAGTGTCCGTAGAGCCGGGTTGTTTCAACTTTTCCCGAAGTACAGTTCTTAAGTTAAACGAGCTGCAAAGTTTCGCAGGGCGAGCATCTGTTTCCCCGGACCTCGGACCTCGTGTTTCTCTCTGGTCGCATGGAGGCGTGTCCGTTCCCGGACTGAATCCGGGGTTTACCTCCCTCCCGTTCGAAAACTTTGATTACTGTATCGCGCAACAAACCGGTATATGAATAGACTGTTGATTTGGTCGTCTGGGGACCGGACCCAACCGGGGGCGAAATTCTCTCGACGACGACGAGGACGTTCTCGTTAGCGAACGATGCACAAAAGAAAAGCTGTGCTGCGGTAACGGACGCGGCGGAAATTAGTCGACGAGCAGAGGTGAAATGGCGTAATTATATTGATGAAATTGCCGGAATTGGAGTCGACGAAATAGGGGAAGAATTCACGAGCGTGAAATGTTAGTAACGAAAGTCACCGTAATCGATAAATAGTGTCACATCTATGATTACTGTATTTCCCCGGATTATAACAAAATCTCCTATTTCGTTTTAAAAATGATATCTTACCTTCTCGATAGCTTACTTAAGAGAGCCCCTGTACATGTATATTGGCAGTTTCTATCTAACATATGTTGAATTTATAGCAGTCTTTGGTTATGCTGGTTACGGTTGTTATGTACAGATTATATTCTGTTGAGTGTTGAGAGTTATTTTGTGTTTAAAAGAAGAAACAGAAATAATTCAGTTAAAAGTGGTGCACACGTTGTTCAAAGTAGCAGCCGACTTTTGTCATGCTTGACGTAAAATTCGTACCACAAGAATTTGAATCAAACAAAAAATTTCGTATGTAAAATTTAGTGACATTCGTTCCTATATGTTTCTGTAATTTTCTACGTTACAACATCCACTAATAGTGCTTTTGACATTAAAGATTGTTGTTTTGGTTGGTGGCATTTTCCTAAATTTTTAAATGAATTGTTAAATTCGGATATTGGAGTTTTACATTTTTAACTAACAAATTACCACATAATACATCAAAGTAAAAACAACTATTATACATAACCTTAACCGATAGAATGAAATTATTAAACATGCGATTTGGCATCAATGCCAGAATGAAACGTCATAACTGTGAATGATGAAAATCGGCTGCCTATTTGGAAGCCCTATAGTCATCGGAAACGCTCCGGATTTCAAGAACACAACTGGCTTCCCGCACACATTTTTCCGGCTACACTTCGGGTAAGGAAGGCGGGAACCACCCGCAACTGACAACTCGAAAACCTGTATTCGACGGCGAACGACCCGAAATTCGGAAAAGTGAACTTTTTACCGTAAATCGCCGTCTAGTTATGGATATGTTTGCTACACATTGGTAGCCGCGTCTGTTCAAATTTTATTAAATACGACGATATTTGTTAACCTTAGATCTTGCAAAATAGGAAACCAAGTGAATAAAAATTTTCAGCATATTTTCTATGACTAGCTCTTAAGAAACTAACACACGTATCAAAATAGGAGTACGTAAATATATATATATATATAAGCTTTTTCTGGCGGGCCTTTAGGCCTAGAGCGTTGTTATCCGTTTCCAGTTTTTCCTGTCCATTGCCTTCCTCTTCTAGTTTATTTCCTTGTCCTTTAAGTCTTCTAATACTGCTTCTCGCAATTTTCTTCTTGGTCTGCCTTTCTTCTTCTTGTATCCTGGCGTTTTCCATGCTATCCTCTTAACCGTTCTGTTGTCGTCCATCCTTTCCATATGCCCCAACCACTGTAACCGTACGTAAATAATGCATGCGAAAAGCTAGATAAAGCTACAACTGCTTCTGTGCTCAGTTTTGCAATTTAAGTGAAAGAGCGCATTGGGAGTTTTACCTCTATATTCTCACTTGTCACACGCCGATTTGTAATTTATTTTCATTATAATTCCGAGTTTATGAGTGCGATTTTCTTATATACTAAAAGACGAGACAATTATCGTGAGAAGTTGAACACAGCGTGATGACAATGACCGGAAGTGGTTACTCATCTCGAATCATAAGCGAATAAAGCGCGGGTAAGGTTCAGCAGAAAATCTAAAGATTGGAAGTAGTTCACAGTCTAGGTAACCTGAGCAAATTATTTCAATGCCACAATTTTCAATTAAACGCTGACAAAACGCAAGTTTTGATATTTGCAAACAGCACCGAGGATATCGCAATTTGTTAGTCGAATATTTTTGATTGTCTAAACGTTTCCTGCTATATGGGAGTTAAAATAGACTTCCGGTTATCTTGGAAGTTACATGTGAATGATCTTCGAGCGAAGCTGAGTGGTGTTTTACGTTACTTTTACGAACTATTTCGCGGTACGTCAGTGTTGAATCTGCACTGGCTATTTGAATAGATTTTGATATGGTCTTATTTTTTAGGAAAATTCGGTAGATCATCTTAGAATCTTGTTTATATAGGAAGCTTACGTAAGGGCGATATTTAATTTAAGATCGGGAGATTTATGTGGAGAATTTTTAAGAAATCAGAATATACTTACTTTGTCATCTCTTTATATCTTAGACTGTTCGAGTTTGGTCTAATTAAATGACGATATCTGCATAAATCTCGACACATGAATATAGCACGCGTGGTGAACAAGATCAATATTTAGTTTTACCACAAGCACACCTGACTCAGGTCCAAAGCCAGGCCGTCCACCAATGTCTTAAAATATATAATCACTTTCCAGAGGACTTTCGAAGATTGCCATTGAGTAGTTAAAAGTCCACATTGCTTGTACGAAATCATTTTATGCTTTCAAAAAAGCTAACTAAATGTTGTGTACGATATATGTTATTAATATGCATTTTACATTTACGATTTGGCCAAACGAAATTCAATTTAACTAATTTGAATCAGATGGGAAGCAGTACTGTTGACGTCGAACCGACGAAATGATTCTAGAGCACGTCAAACAAACAGTGAAGAATGGTAGAAGCAGCGTTATGAAGTGGTAGGATGTTGGATCGTAACATAATATTGAAGGAATTATGAAGAAGGAAGATTATCTGCATATTCTTTTGAGAAATCTGCCCGACATATGTGCCTACACCGAAAGCGTGGCTATCGCAACAAAAGTTTCAGTTACTGCATTGGCCAGCTCAAAGTGCCGATCCCGATTTGAATCCCCTATTAAGAATTCGTAGGCAATTGTCAAAAGGCGATTGGCGAAATATCATCAGTAGAATAAAGAGCTCCACCCAATGTGGAGGAGTTATGGCATATTATTAAATAATTAGTAAAGAATGATACAGAAGTTAGTTGAGAGTACACCGAGGCGCATAAAGGGTAAAGGACAACGGACTAAATATTAAAATATTGCAATACACCAATTCAAATTCACCCACGACCAATTCCAATTTCGGACATATCCAATTGAGACCGTTCCAAAACCGACTGCATCGCTCTCCTGGACCGGCACCAGTAATAAATCACATTCCCGGCCGAGTACGCTTAATAATTCTTTTAAATGATTTAAAACTAAGAAGTCATTAATTACGCTTCTATTAATCATCCCGACGAAGTGGCCTTCTGTCTTTCGGGAGCAATTAACGCGCGTCCGAAACGGTGGAATAAATAGCCGCCGTACACGTTTCAAAAACGTATCATTGCCTTGCGCTATACATACATAGACGGTTGCCGTTTCCAAATTACCATATTAAGAGGTCCCACTGGATCACACCTACGCGATCGCGACGACCGCGTCGTCCTCCGTATCCGGGAGTAATTAAAAGTTAGGACGTCGTAAATCTTTCGCTTTGCTTCCTTACGAACCGGACCCGTTTCGATATAGATAACGAAGAGGAGGAAGATCGGAAAAGTAGGAAACGGGGAAAGGGCGAAGATGGGAATCGTTAGTGCGGTTATTCAGTTTGTTTCGAGCTAACAAGTGGAACATCGACAACCGGAATTGTGTGTTGATTTTTAGTGTATGGAATCCCCCAAAAAAATTGCTCTTTTACTCGGAGCAAGCTCTTTAAAGCGATGTTCCAGATGTCGCGAGTCATAGTTATCCATATATTGCAAGTTAGTCCTTCTATCTTCTATGCACGACAATACATGAACTTGCAAGAATAAATGGAAACAGCTATTCCACTACACACAATATTATGACTGATGCTAGAAATTATATTAGCGGTGTTGTAACAGCAGATATGTCTGATCGTCTCGCACACCAAATAACATTAGAGAAGCTCTCACTCGAACCAAATTAAATGACAGATTTTGAATAATGACTGCATTGAGATTCGTAGAGATTGGTTGGTAAATTGTGAGTGAAGTCTGACTGAAACAGATCACGAAACCTTGGACTGAATCATTGAAGTGATGCAAGGCAGGTATAATGGGATACGCAGTTTCAGGACACTGGCATTGGAACCGATGAAGCAGGCATAGTTGATGAGGAAAACTAAGCAGATAACAATTAGAGACAATTAGAAAGACAATTAGAAGCGATATATGAAGACATGATGCGGGGAAGGGTCACTGAAGAAATTATTGTAAAAAACTAAGTATTCAAATACAAGATGTAAAACCAAAGACTTCATTCAATATAAACGACATATAATATTAAAGAAAGCACAAAAAACGATAAATAAAATAATATTAACAGAAAATTAGTGCACATATGGAGGACTTTTGGCGGAGCACAGAAGAATACTGAGAATATAGCGTACAATACCCATAAAATACATCAATACACATTATTAAACTTATAAAAGACTGTGCACCTGAATTGGCTGTGATAATGGAACCCATGATTAATGAATGCCTGCAGATGAGCATCTTCCCTGAGCGACTAAAAATGTTTAAAGTCATACTAATACACAAGAAAGCAGGAAGGGGCCATGTGGAAAATTAGAGGCCACTATCTATACCAGGTATGGGCAACATCCGGCCCGCAGGCCACATGCGGCCCTCGAGTAAGATTTGCCCGGCCCGCTACTGAATTCTTTCGTTGCATATTAGCACGGCCCGTCTAAACTTAATTCATAATGAATCATAAGGATACTACAAAAATGTATATTTTTCAAGATTACTCGCAGCATAAAACTTCTACAAAAAAGGTTGCCCATGCCTGATCTATACTAATATTTCTCCAAAATATTTGAAAAAATATTTCCAAACGGATGTACCACTTTTTACAAATATTTAATTCACTGAATGCACATCAAAATGCATACATTGGTGGAAGATCTACTACACGAGCCAGATATCAGCTCTTAGAAGAGGTCATTTGGGGAATAAATACTGGTCAGAGTACGTTTGGGGTGTTCCTGGACCTGAAAAGAACTTTCTATTATATCGCTTACAATGTGTTGTATAAGAAATTAAAGACGATTGGTATAAAAAGATCAGCATTGCAGTTAATAGAATGTTACCTATCAAACAGGAAACAAGGAGTAGTAGATCATAACACCCCAACAAACATCTAAATGGGTTTGTTTGGAGAGGGGTGTGCCACAGGATTCTGCTTTGGGGCCCTTGTTGAATGATCTAGCGAAGCGGTCGTCACACAAGACCATCTTTTTTCAACAACTGCAACATATCTATTCTGCGAGAGGAAAGCCATTGTTCATAGGAGTGCTGTAACACAATCAATTAAAGTGTACAACATATTTCTGTTGGTATAAGAAGCTAAAAACCTTCAAAAAGGCGTTGTCGAGTGTACTAATTGAAGAAACCATTCTATAGTATCCAAGAATACTTCGAGGATACCTTTTAGCTCTAACTGTATGCATTATTCCTTTGACTGCTGGCTCCTCCTCATTACCTTTTATCTCCGACAAATGGTGCTAAAGTAAAGCAATATTTTTATTATCAATTTATATATATATATATATATATAATTACTACTACTAAAACAACCTATGAAAATTACAAAACTCAGAGAAAACTAGTGAAGATGAAAGTCCAAAAAGCTAAAGAACAAACATGGAATGACTTTGGACAAAAGCTAGAAAATAACAGGAAGGAGAATCAAAAACTGTTTTATAAGGTGCTTAAGTCATTGAGGGAAACCAAAACTAGTGACACATTGACGGTTAGGGACAGAGAAGGTGGTTTACTAAAGGAGGAGGGGGCAGTAATGAGAAGATGGAAAGAATATTTTCAGAACCTCCTGGACACCGGAAACGAAACTAACAACACCGAACAACATGCATCACTAGAAGAGAATGTAGAAGGTAATGAGCTTGATAATATATCAAAGGCCGTCCTGAGAGGCGTACTAAAGAAAATAAAAAACGGCAAGACACCAGGTCATGATAAGGTCGCTGGCGAAATGTTTAAATATATGGGTAATGTGGGAGAGGAAATGCTCCTACAAATATGGAACAAAGCATGGAATGAAAAAAAAGGTGCCAAAAGACTGGGAAATAGGGGTGATACTACCAATCTTTAAAAAGGGGGACCAAAACGACTGTAATAACTACCGAGGAATCACCCTACTAAGTACAGGAGCTAAAATATATGAACAAATCCTAAATACGAAATTGCAACATTCACAAAGCAGTTTCCGTAAAGGAAGGAGCATACAAGATCATATATTTACAATAAAACAGATAACTGAGAAGACGGTACATCGTGGTGGAAAAATTTATCTAGGATTCATAGATGTGGAGAAGGCATTCGATTCGGTAACAAGATCTAGACTATGGAATAGCTTACAGGACATAAGAGTTGATAATAAATTGATCGGAGCCATTAAAAGTCTTTATAAAAATACTACCAACTATGTAATTAGGAGAAATTATAAATTCGAAACATTTAAAACATACAATGGGTTAAGACAAGGAGGAGGACTAAGCCCCACACTGTGTAATATCTATATGGATCCAGAAAAGCTAGGCAATACCCTGCATATCCCAGTAACTATAACGGAAGGGGTTATCCTTCATTAATTTGCGATTTGTCTCTGTTTTGAAGACTATTGCACAGTTTCACTAGAAACGTCCCTAAAGGACGTATCTCATTCATTAGGGTCGTTTTCATAGACAATCGTTTAGATTTTATTTATACGATGGTAGGCTGAAAGCTAATGCACGCATGCTTGTAGAGCGCGAACGAATTGATCTTCAGAAGCGCGCCAGTTAGCATTTGGAAGTGACATTCCTCCTCAATACGCATGCGCAAGTTTGAGGTCGTTGCGTTCATCCACTGTTGTATAGAGACGTGTTCTAATACTATATCAAGGCGAGTTGAAGAGCGCACTGTTACCGAATTTTCAACTGCTGAAGAAGAGACTCCCACTGAGATTCACCGTCGTTTACAGGCTGTTTATGGTGACGATGCTGTTGATAGGGCTGCTGTAAATTGATGAGTAATAGAATTTCGTGGATGTGAGCCTGGAAAAATCATAATTGTTGAAGGAACACGCAGCGGGCATCCTATCACTATCACAGACCATAAGCATCGCAAACAATGACCGGCGAATCACTCAAAAGCGTATCGCGAATCATATTGGAATATGCAAGGCTTCATTATTGAACTATTGGAATACTGCAACCGTAACTTGTAGTTTTAAACCGATTCCACATCCTCCCTATTCCCCCGATCTTGCGCCTTGCGTTCTTTATTCTTTCCTCTACTCAGAAGAGACCTCAAGGGTAATCCTACCTGGGACGATGAGGTGAAGGCAGCTTTCAAGTCCTGAAAGTCGAGGAAAGTCGGAAGAATTTTTCAGTGACGGGATGAAAAAACCACGTTGAGAGAAATCCGTTGGCCTCAACCTTGACTATGTTGAAAAATAAATATGTGATTTTCAAACTTGATGATTGTACTTTAATACACTTTTTCCCTGATTTTTCTATTTGTTTTAGTTCGCGCTCTACAAGCATATATGCATTAGTTTTTGGTCTACCCTCATGTGATATTTGGTAGTTCTCTAAATTGCAAATTACTTTTACTTTGTATCACTACAAGGAAAACTAGGCTTCCTCCATTATCAAGTAACGATGACACGTCTTTTGAACGTGAGGACGTGAACGAAGCCCGATCGCAAAATGACAACCGCAAACGTGTGTACGTGCCCATATTTGTGCAGAATATACGAACTCGTATGCACTAAAACCATCTCCGATTAATCATTTTCCGGCGTATCGGCTAACATCTCGGCAAAGCGAAGCGCAGACTTTATCCCTGTTCGCCTCAAACTAGTCAAAGTCGGACGTACCGCAAAACTACGTACGTCCATTGTACGTACGTGCACCGAACGTTTCTGCATCTATTATAGCCCCCGCTTAGGATAACATCGCGCGTTAATTTCGAGCGCAAACAAAACAAACGGTCCCGGACGCCTGTAAAGTTTCGTCGTCGTCTTTTTCGTTTCGCAGAATATTACTACTCGACTAAATTAACTTGTCATGCCTGAGACGTATGTATGCATGTGTACGCGTACTTACATATAATATGCCGACGCGGCGTGTTAGGTGCATTCCGAACGTAACGGGCTTGGTTTCGGGCAACGGCACCTTTACGAGCTACAAGTTAATTAATAGGGTTAAATGTGAAACCTTGGTTAGTTTCGGCTTGAAGTGTTGGCTATCCGGAGCGCGCCATCGTATAAAATCGATACGGTTTACTTCTTTCGTAGTGCAATTATAGTATATATATATAGTATAGTATAGTATTTTATGTAGTGCGAAATAAAAGAGATTTAGAAGATGATATTTTCTTTGTCGAAACATATATTGGGTTAAGAAGAGTTGGCTGACACGGTACGAATCCATGAGCGTTACAAAAGGGAGTAAATGTCGACTTGTCTTACTAATATTAAATTCTGATAACTTCCATGTAGGTTACTTACTTTTACCGGAAATTTAATAGCGCTATTAGGAGTGACAACTGTTACCCAGCAGTAATGTACAGTAATGTCCATGCACTAATTTCATCACTAATTACCGTCCAACATCGATCCATGCTTCGACAATTAAAGAATCCCCAAATTCTGCTTGCATTTGCTCAATCGAGAAATTACAGAAACATCCCCTAAATCTTCGTCGTTCCGATTCGAAAGGAATTCGGACGATTTTAACCTACACGCGCATATCCGAACGTTACAACATCGACGATGCATTGTTCAGGAACGAACGTGCTTTCAGCCATCCGCTTCGTCAGATTTCCGCGACTAGTATTTTGCGCCCGAACGAAAAGTGGACGAGTCGATCGTTCCCTCGATGAATGTTTCCAAATCTCTTCGCGCTCTCCGCATTGCTAGCAAGATTCTCCTTAAATTCGGTCCATTTCGAATTGCAGTTGGAACGTCGCGTCGGTCGTTCGGTGCATATCGACGGTGTACGAATTGGTTTTTAACGTTGATGGATGACGGAGGAAATATTGGTTGATTCAACGGATTTCATTTAAATTGGTGTGACAATGCGAGCATGATATCGCTTCAAAGGGGGCAGACGACACCTTCTCCCCCTTTCAAACTATCCGCTGTAAAAGAAATTCGAGTATGCATGTGGAATTTGTTCGAATTTGTTTTGCCTGGCTCTTTTTTGTTTCATTTGGACCCTTATTTCTCGATGTTCACACAAATTTTCTAGATTGGATGGAGTTTGGGAAATGTGGTGAAATTGTAAAGACTAATGCTTTTGTTTTTGTTCCTTGAAGTTTGATCTATTGGGGTTCGCTTGACTTTTCCAGATTTGATCGAGTTGGGAGGATATGATGGATTATTGAACATTAGTTGCATTGAAATTGGTCCGATTAGTCTTCGTATTTTCTCTTCCGAAATCTGATTTTGCAAGGTTCACCCGGTTCTCCCCGATTTGATAAAGTTGGAAAGATGTGATAAAATTTTAAACATTAGTTGAACACATAGTGAGTCGATTTGTCATCTTTTTTCTTGTTTAAACTCTGATTTGTGGGCGTTTGCTCGATTTTCCTCAATTTGATGAAATTGAACGAATGTGGTGCAGTTTTGAACATTAGTTGGGCCGAAAGTGGCCCGATTTATCTTCACTTTTACTCGTTTGAAGTCCGCTTTGTGAGCGTTCGTTCGGTTCTCTCCAATTTGATGGGGTGCAAGGAATGTACTAGAATTTTGAACGTTAGTCGAACTGAAAGTGAGTTGGATTTATCGCTTTTCCTCCTTTGAAGTCGGATATGTCCGGATTTGCTCGGTGTTCCAAGATTTGATGGAGTTGAGCGGATGCAGTGGAATTTTGATCATTACTTGGATTGAAAGTGAATCGATTTGTCTTGGTTTTCTTCTTTTATGAAACTTGCTTTGTCGGTGTTTGCAAGATGTTCCCCGATTTGATGGGATGTCGTGGAATTTTGACCACCAGTGAAAATAAACCGATATGTCCTGGTTTTTTTTCTTTTTAAAGTCTGATTTGTTCTGGTTTGCTCGTTCTTCCAAGACTTGATGGAGTTGAAGGGATATAGTGAGATTTTGAACATTAGTTGAACTGGAAGCGGGCCAATTTGTGTTAGTTTTCGTTCTTTTGGAGTCTGCTTTGGGAGTGCTCGCTCGGTTTTCGCAGATTTGATGGGATTGGAGAAATTTGATGCAATTTTGAACATTAGTTGGAGTGAAAGTGAGCCAATTTGTGCCCTTCCTTTCTTTTGTGAAGAGTGATTTATCGGTATTCGGTCGGTTTTTCCCAATTTGACGAAGTTGGAAGAACGTGGTGGAATTTTGAATATTAGTTGGACTGAAAGTGGGCCAATTTGTTTGCTCGGGTTTTTCTCGGGATTTGCTCGGTGTTTTCCAATTTGATGAAATTGGAGGGATGTTTGAGTTTTGAACATTAGCTGGACTGAAAGTCAAATTTATCATTATTCGCTTGGTTTTCTCTGATTTGGTGATCCTAATATCTCTGACACTAACTGACCCGTATTCAGAAGCAAAGATTAGAACTATAAAGTGTAATAGCTTTCCACTTATCATATACACAATTCTTTATATCTTTCTCATAGTTCTTCTAGAAATTGAATTAACAGGACAGACCTAGCTGGATATTAGAATTTCAAAACCTTCAATCTTCGTTTTGATAGATTTGTTACATATAATTACAGGACAAGTACGAGTACAAATTCACGGTCTGAAAACGAGTATCAGTACTAGCAGTACGTAGGCTCTCGCGGCTGTATTCCATTGAAGTAATATCTTCCAAGTTTTGCCGTGCTTGATGTATGAGTACCTTAACGTTTCACTGATCATCCTCTTAACATCTTTCGAAGCTTTCTAAAGACTGGTATAATCGTTTGTAATCTATTCCTCGTTATCTACCACTATACCATGCAAAACCAAGGTATCACTTCAAAGTACCAGTAATGTAACCTTGAATATTTTGTACATTTTGATATTAAAATTTTAAAAGCAATAACTTTTCGCTTCAGTTGTCTACCGCGACTCAGTTCATAAATGGATGTACATATGTCATAAGACCATAGGTAAATATTGTCTGAACAAACGACTGATACTGCCAAATTGATGAGATGGCACTCAGGTCCTGACCACACTACAAAACTGCCATATTCATTTGTGATACTTTAGATTATAATAAAAAGGAAGAATTTTAATAGATGAAAACGTTGGGAAATACAGATAGTTGTTAAAGTTAGGCTATAACTGTTAGTTTACGGTATTCCTAGTCGGGTTGATAATGTGGACAAAGAAACCCAAACATCAACTAGTGACTCACGGAGAAAACTAAAACAAATTTCTATTAACGAGGTACAGTATACTGAAGCTGTAAATATATCAGATTATCTTGAAAAGAAACATGGGAAATTGCAAAGTAAAAATTTCAGATTTGAAGGAATTTTGTATACTTCTTTAACTTCATAGCTCTCAATCTTTAATATTCGTAAATTTCCCAATATAAATACAATTATCTTTACTTATGGTTCGCCAGCACGAGCAGTAGTAATATCGAAAAAATATATAACAGCTCACATCGATCGAAAAGTTGCGATTCAAAAGCGACGGACTAAACAACTGTCTCGCGCCGTATGCTTCAAACTAATTACACATTTGTTCCTTTATACCCAATATTCAATGCTCGATTAATATGCATGATACGCAGCATTTATTGTCTACCGAATGACGGCTTACGGCGTCAAATACAATAGGTTACTACAGCAGAAGAAACGCGAAATACCAACTATTATTCTTCGAAGAACGAAAACAAAAAGAACGCGAAGGCGAGAAGGAATAACCGCTTATACACCCGTAATATATTCTATCCGACATCTTCGACTTCGCTAATTCCGAGTTTCTCTCGTATTTAAGCCGGTCTGGAAGAGTTGTTTTCGCTGACCAAGAATGGACGAATACGCAGCGAAATTTATGAACGCAAAGCCGAATTTATTGCGAAGAACAAGTAACCGCTTTAATAGTAACACCAGGTGTATATATGGAAGTGTTTGTATTTTCACCTATGGACGGCAATAATCTCCTTTCAAGGCGAAAAAGAAAATCGTTTATTAAAAGATTTAAGTCGAGATGTCGGTGCAGACCGCTCGTACGTGCGATATTTATAAGCGGTAAGCCGACGGTGCCATAAAGTCTCCTAAAAGTGGTGTCGCTAATAAATAATGCTAATAAGAAGAAGACGTGTGCAAAAAGTTAGTATGCTGGAATTTATATTCGTCCATCGCGAGGTCTCTTCTTTGCTTTTATTGTTAACGTTAAAGATACGTGTCCGTTGCGAGGAGACTCAAATTTTTATTAGTCTGATCCGTCAGATTAGCTCGATGGAGTCTTACAAGGTTCTAAAGCCCCCTCGTATACATCAGTAATGTGAAACGTCTTCTAAATTCCTCTCGAGATTTTAAAGCTAACTATTCCAACGTCCATAAATCGAAGTCGGAGGCGTTCCTTTCAAACAGGAAACCTCCTACGTACATAGCTCACACTTAATTTGTCCTCGAAACGTTTCAATCGAAAATTTTCCGCAATTTCATCCGATACTTTCTCCGATCCATCATCTCCCGAAACGACATCCATTTAAAACTATATGACCAACCACGCTTATAAAGATATATCAGTCCCCAAATCCGTATGAGAAAACTGTTTGATTTTGCGCCTGATTTTCTCCGGCCCATCCGACGATAATTGACGGACGACAATGAAATTAGATTAACGATTTATCACGAGGCGCGCCTTCTGTCACATCGTCCTCGTCGACGTACGAACGATGCGGGGCGTTAATCTGTTTAGACAATATTTTAATGTAAACTCATTAGTTTATCGGATTACATCGTGGCCCGTTCCAACGAGACGGGAACGTTTTCGGTAATCCTTCGGTGTTCGTGCTGTTTTATTTCTATTTCTTTTTTAAAGTCTTCGCCCCTATCTGATCTGGACAAGGTGTTCGTACGTACGAAAGGGTCTGTCGCTCGTTGACCGCTCGCGTCGTTCGTTTCGAAAATATTTTTCGGGGATTACTTACGGCCGGACGGGTCTATCGAATATGCTAATAAGGTTTTCGTTTTGGGGTTCGGTGAGACAATAAAATAATACCTTTCGTTTCGTGTTTGCGTGTCGATTAGGAGAGTGATGAGGACGAGGGTCTGTTTCTCACTCTAAGAAGGGTTTAGGCCGTTAGGATTTGAATTTAAAGACGCTACAGTTGTTTTTTCTAAGCAAATACACAATGAATGGGACCAAACGATTCTTACCACGTGCAAAGTGTCATCGACAATATAGAAAAAATAGATTTGAAACCCAAAGAGAAACATTCCTCACGGAATCTGTCAGAATGGGCAAACAACTTTTTGGTGTCGATGTTGCATTCAGGACAGGCTTACTTATAATCTCCACGCCTTAATTCGGAAGAGACCTTCCTATTGTTACACTTCGTATAACTGTAGAATAATTTATTCATAATTTTAAATACGCCCTTGAATTCTACGTTTCTTCTTATTTTAGCCAATATCTTTGTGATACGTTCAGTTAAAGTATGGAAATTTTAAACTTGATTTCTAAATGGATATCTGCTGATAAGGGCACAATGTCTTCAGTAACATTGTGCCCCCACTTCTCTTCAGACAACATTCTATACCAAACATCGTTTACATCATCAATTCTGTCGGAGATGGGCTAATTAAAACGATGTACCGGAATGAACGGGTGATCAAAACAACTGTGAAATTAGCAACAGCTTTATTGGCAGGTACGATAATCTATAGGAAAACACATCATGCTAAAATCGAAAATTGAAATCACACCCAGTCATCTTACCACCTCTTGAAAGAAATTAGATCGGCCCTCAGAACTATGCTTTCCCCCACACTGCGGTCAAACTATCGCCCTCGCAAAAGTTCGCTAGCAACCATCAACAATATAGCGGGGCAAACTAAGACAACGTATAAGGTCAGAGTAGGGGTAGATACAACGAATACAGGCAGGGAGAGTAATTCGCACCCACATTTACTGAAAGTCTTCCCTTATACGATCAGGAGGAGTGCGTTCGCCGAATCCCAGAAAGTCTAACCGGGAGAATCAAGTTTAAGTCAAAAAATTAGACCGGCCCTCGCTATCTTTCCCCAATTGGCTCATCCAATGCCCCTGGCGATAGTTCGCTTGCAAACATCAACAATATAGCGGGGAAAACTAAATCAACGTACAAGGTCAAAATAGGGGTACGTACGAGCGAATACTCTAAAGTGTTACGACAGGTGACGGGAAAACCTCAGCAACGCAAACAAACTTAGACTTCGGGCACTCCACCTACGAATGTATGTCTGATCATGAGGCACCTTCGCTCCGAATATGGCCGGGTTACTCTCCTGCCTGCATTCGCTTGTAAAAAGCCCTTTGTTATCCAGAATCTACACGAGTGATAATGTCCGAAGGCCTAACGACACGTTGCGCGAGAGCCTAACAATAAAAATCAAGTTTGTCGTTCGCTAACTCCGGATTACACTCCTGAAAGAATTAGATCGCCAGTCGCCATGTTTCTCCAACAGGGTCATACTATCCCCCTCCCGAAAGTTCGCTAGTCAAACTCAACAAAATAGCGGCGAAAACTAAATCAACTTAAGCAAACATTCGAAAAAATTGCAACCTCAGAACTACGTATTACGACGTACATGAAGCGGCCGAATAATCCCTGCACGTACACGTGCACAACGATATTACGTAATGAAAATAATACGAACGAAGTAATACGTAAAATCTTATGATAATGAAGTGAGTTACCTATTTTACTTACTTAGCGCGAACCACCTCAGACGCCATTTTACCAACTTGAACCAAAACTACTTGCAAGCGTCTAATGTCAACTCGAACCAATACGAACGATTATTTGAACTCAAGTAACTTGAATCAAAGCCTTTGAATTCCAATACCTTCAAACAAAGCACTTGCATTTAAAGTAACTTAAAACAAAGTGTTTGAATTTAAGTGACATGACACAAAGCACTTCAGTTTGCAATAATTGCAAACAACACACTTAAATTCAAGTAATTTGAAACAAAGCACTTGAATTAAAGTAACTTCAAATACAGCACCTGAGTTCAAGTACCTTGACCAATGTGAACTAGGCTGTAGTGCTAGAACTTTACGATTACTACCCATGTCTCCGGCCTCGTCATTTTGCTGCCCAGCAAGATCTACGGCACATATTGCAGCAAAGTGCCCCCATCGCTTTGAAGCCCCATCTTCCAGCTAAGGTACCGTGTAGTAAGTTACACCCCTATCGTTCCCATTTGTCTATTTTGTTTTATTACTACCCGACACGGTGATAATGGTTCAAACAGAAGAAAATTAAAGAAGTATAAATTTTGAAAAATTGGAGCAGTCGGCTAAAGCCAAGGGATGGTTGATTAACGACTGTAAAATAAAGGTAATGAGAATAAGGAAACAAGGGGAACTTAACAAAGCAGTAAAAGGAAACTAAGAATGGAAGATGCAGTGTATGAATTGGAGAGATAACAAAATATATGATAACTA
Source organism: Chrysina gloriosa (assembly GCA_038088585.1). Taxonomy (NCBI): domain Eukaryota; kingdom Metazoa; phylum Arthropoda; class Insecta; order Coleoptera; family Scarabaeidae; genus Chrysina; species Chrysina gloriosa. The sequence continues at coordinate 5,096,767 of CM076094.1, read as the reverse complement.
GCTGGGAATATAAATAACAAAGAGAGGAGAGGAGGGAAACGAAGAAGTCAAGCATTAATAAGGGAAATAGATGCATGGGGAGCTTAATGCATGTAACAAGGACAAGGAGTGTCTCCAAAAAAGATACGAAAATCAGAACCCACAGAACAATAACAAGACCAGTACATACATAGGGATGCTAAATATGGAAAATTAATCGAAAAGATAGCGCTGCGTTTTGAAGAAATGTTTGAAGTGAAAGTCCTGCGAAGGAGATATGGTGTATAAGAAATTGGAGGGCCTCTGGAGGAAGAACTTATAGAACTGTAAGAAGCACCATCTATTACGAGTATGATGAGAGCTCATGAGATGATGTGGCATATGACAAGGATGGCGGAGGAGAGGGTGGCAAAGCAGGTGTTGACGAGGGAAGTATCAGGACAGAGAAAAAGAGGAATAGACCGCGATTCAAATGGCTGGCAAGCTGTGGGAAGGGATTTGATGGAGATGGAGCTAAGTGACTGGAAAAGGGAAACAACGGATAAACAAAAGTGAAAAATTTTTTAAGCCAAGCCAGGGGTTTGTTTGGCCTGCAGTGCTGAATCTATATACATAAAAACGAATATATGTCTGTGTGTGTGTTTTTATGAATTATTACACCATTCATCCGATCGCCATGAAACTTTCAGAAGTTGTTGAGCACACTCTCGCGAAGATTACTGGTATAGTGACATCAACGAATTCCAAATCAATTTATTTAATCAACGTTTTCCAAAAAAGAAACGCCATTAATTTCCATTCGTGTAACACTGATCCTACGATAGGTGGCGCGCGTGTATCGAATGTCTTTGGCATAATACATATATCCTGCGATAGGTGACGCACCTATGTATATATAAGCAAATTCAATTCAATTGAATGTAAATAATGACTAATGATAAGTTTTAATAAAAATTACACAATGTAAATTGAATGTTATCATAACGAGTTTTCTTTAATTTCCTTTGTTCTGAGGTCGCAACAACGCGCGACGGGCAAGGTAGTATATTATATTACTCGCCACAACATTTTTCACATACAAGACGTACTGCTACGTATTTTCCATTCTTTTTCTTCAACTTTCTTTCATCACTTTATTAATTAATTAATATTATTAATAAACGTTCTTAAAGGACGGTGTTTGTCTATCGATCAAATGAAGTTTCTTTACACAGCACTCCTCCACGTTTGCGTTTCACTTAATTAACTCGCTTGTTAATGTTAGTGTATAGAGGGAGATCTCCAACCGGTCCGTCAATCAATTTCTCCTTTTATTTACAACGATTGATTCCCTTCCCCTACAAACCCACCATTAACTACGATATTTAACACTTTTTTACCCTTTTCATGTAGATGTGCTGAACTTCAGTGAGCTTCTATAATGGCTGTGTTCTTTCGTGCTTTCTGGAGGATACGTCATAATTTTTGCGATAGCTTGCGCTGAAAAAATATTTGTATTTTCACAGGGACAAATTGGATTCGTGGGATCGAATGGGACTTATAAATAGAGCTGCTCAATTTGCGCGCGTAGTACTACCACTCCCTGTAAAACGACGGTACAATACGTCCTCAATTTCAAAGTATAGTTTGAAGCCATCTGCATTCGTATAGAGCAATGTTCTTTTATTCTAGTACAGCCGTTTCAAATGGTTGTAGTGCTAATGGCGCTAATTGAGCAACCTTACTTATAAAGCAGTTCTTCATGTGACTTTACAAAAAAAAAAATTTATGTGCTTTTCTTTCTTGATGAAATTGTTAATTTAATCGATAGGACCATGCCACTGTTATTAGAATTTCTCGATCTTTCCAAATCAATTTGATTTAACTCGAACAACTGTTTGGGTACCAGGCAAGATTGTAATGAGAAACGACATATTTGCTGGAGTTCGGGTGTTTTTGGTCTTCCACTAAACCAAGAAAACGAACAAACAAGGTTCTCACTGGACTTCTTGTAAATGTGGTCACGGAGTTGACATTCATCATTGCTGCTTTTTGGCAAGTGTAACTTCTCCTGAAACACACCAAATGGGGAAGCTAAAGTCTCACTTTCTTTAATGACATTTGATCCAACTGTGCACCATTTGATAACATACGTTTTGAGAGCGTATTTGTTGGCTTTGTACCTATAATTTATCTTCCTTCCTTTTGCTGTGTTCAGAATCTTTTCCTCAGAACTATGCTTCAGAATAATTCTACCACTACCTAATATGTTTCGAATTATCCCTAAATATTGTTGATGTGTGCTTCCCTTTACACGAACGTCTTCATAAATATGTCCTGCGGACTTCTTAAAAATTTAATCTTGTTTGCCGATACACTACAAAGTTTTCGAAATCTGTACAAACACGCAACGTTGAAACGCTCCGTCATCGCCACAATATCATCCAATTCTCAATTTTAGTCCCTCCCAAACCGCATTAGGCGCAGTACCTAAATAAAAACGTCCGCAAACAAAACACCATCATCGATACGATATCGAACTATTCAACTATTGTGCGAAAGAATGCCGTTTCCTTTTATTGTTGTAACTCAGGTACGGATGAATAGAAACCAGTACTACCATCGGTTAACCGACGAGAGACGCGGGACATACACACACGCACACACAACGGGAGTGTTTTCCGACGGGCGGCCCGTTCGTACATTCCTTATCTTATGTATAATGTGTCTTTCGATCTATTTTCAGGTTCGTACAATTTATAGTTTGGCAATGGAATAGACGACAATGATCTCGAGGAACATTAACGAGAATAGAAGTAAAGTGGGCGTGCACGGAACGCCGGGGCTGGCACGTAATGGACCGAAACGATCTTCAGGATGTTTTCGACCAGAAATGTACCCCACGGGAACCGTAGCCGAGACACGAGTGCACTTTTTATATGAATAAATAAATTTCACTTTGCGGCGTGTTTTTCTCCCGCTCCGATAATGGAGTAGAAATGTACGAGTCAACGTAGTCGGGTCATGACAATAATGTAGTCGTTAGGATCTATTATCGTAATGACGTAATGTTTTTTCGTTTTGAGAATATTAAAACGGAAATAGGCTCCCAAGGGAATGCATTAAGCAGATGCAATTTGACATATGTATTTCCTCATTAGCTACTGAGTCGGCTAATCAAGCTCAACGATGAAATACAAAGTGGTATTTCTTGGGGTCAATACACAAAAGCAATCATAATAATAATAATTAGTGGCCGACCGAACATTCGGTTTCGGTTTCGGTTTCGGCCAGTTTCGGCCAAAAATCTAGTTTCGGCCATAGTTTCGGTTTCGGCCAAAACTCAGCCGAAACTTCGGCCGCACCGAAACTCAGTGTTAGTGAATTGTCGTGCTTTGTTCGAGCGAGTTCGTGTCTCGTAATTGTCAGAGTCAGCAAGTTAATACCTAAATACATAAATATCTCCTTTTCCTACATACCGCAATTGTTGTTTTTTTTTATTTCATTTAACACAAATGAACTATATAATATGTAAAACATACACTAGATTTCAGCATACAATTGAAATTTTAATATGTTTAAATAAGTTTCGGTTTCGGTTTCGGTTTCGGCCGAAACTGAGACCGAGGCCGAAGGTTCGGTTTCGGTTTCGGTTTCGGCTGCAAATCCTGTTTCGGTCGGACATTAATAATAATACATAATTAGTCAGGGCGCGCAGCGGTGACAGCGCAGAATTGCGAAACAAGCTACGACACCCTACATATGCACAGAAGTACTCGCATACAGCATCGATTCAATACTGACTAGATAAGGGGATATCGTAACTTAGTACGTTGTACAGTTTTGCAAATGTTTTTGTGATTTGATATACTTGATAGGAACGATAAGAAATGTACCAGTTGTTTGACAGACGTTATTCTAATATGTCGCTAAGTATGTATTTGGCAGGCATTACAATAATTGATAGAAAATAAGGTCTGATCGGTATAGCATCTGTTTGACGGATATCACATTATTAATGCAATAGCAAGTATTTGTGCCAAATTTTATCATCAATGTCATTTGAATATCAAAGAAAGTGTTTTTTCGCACTATAATTGCGAGTAAAAGATGTAAATAGTAAATTCTAACAATGCAAAAGCTTATGATCTGGTTAACATTGCTACAACTTTAGTTCAGCGCAAATATTCTACAAGTACTGTGAATATTTATTCTTCCCAGCAACATAGTTCCATAGTTTCCTATCATGCTTTTAGCATGTGGGGTACTGAAAGATATTTATTGTCATTGTGGAGCGAAACAGATGCTAAACTGATTTTGGACGAATCAATAAAATACCATTGTTCATCAAATAAACAAAATTACCCTTACCACGCCTTTCGCAAAAATCCAGTTTTTAAGTTGCCATCGTCAGTGAAAAACTGGAAGAATTGAGTATCACTAGCGAATCCAGCTAATGCCCAGGACGAACAATATACAACACTAAAGCACTGTACAATGAATATCACACATTGAACGCGCGAAACACACTAAAACACTCTTGACTGATCTGGATTCTTTCCGAAAATTGTGGTCAGGGTAATTTTATTTAGTTTATATATTATTTTCGCCAGTTTCCTTATTCTTATTTGCAAAAAGCCATTGCCCGAGTCCTTCAGGGAAGCACAGTGCTTCGGCATTTTTACGAATACCAAAATTCCGCATGTGTTACGAAAATATGAGATTCTCGTATTTATTCTTAAGATATTCCAATGTTTTAATCCGAGAACCGAGAAGTTCAACGCCTTCGATTTTAGGGTTCGTAAATCTGGAACAGGATCATTCCAATCAGATTTCCCTAAGAAGATGGGGTTCTGTTGATGAACTTGTACATCAATATGAAGAAGCGGAACAGTTTTCACTTGAGTCTGTTGAGAATGAGCGTTTTCAATAATCACCATTTCGTCACTGTTAGGATGCACTTGAGGTAAAACATCGGATATTTCATTTTAGTCTTCTCTCGTAAATCTCGGTATCATAATCATACAGAAGTAACAATAGTTCCTATGTTTTTGTGGTTTACTCCAAATCATGGGCGTTGCAAATGGCATGGGCTCAGTCTCTATGACTGTCTTAGAGTTGGACATGACTTTCTATAGTTCTTGAACAACTAACTTTTACAACATATTGTTGGGAGCTAACTTTTTCTACGTCCAATAATCACAATGAACAAGTTCTCTTGTTTGGTATATGCTTCCTCCAGTTAAATTTGCTATGTAAATGTACTCCTAGATATTTAGCAACGTCCTTCTTGAACTCAAATCATTATTTATTCTACTGAAAATTAATTTCTCGAGGAGCTGAAATATTGGTAACAGAAGACTTATTGGTTGGTAGGAAGTGACATCTATGAAATTCTTCCAAGGTTTGGGTACCAGAATAATTTGTGCTGTTTTAAGAGACGCGGGCCAATAATTAAGTCTTATGATTGCATTGCATATGTATAGAATTTTCATCCTTGACATTGTTCAAGTAAAATTTATGCCAGGAGCTTTTTGAATTAAAGCTCTTAATTATTTCTGTGGTTTCCTTCAGAGTGAATGGTGTTAGACTTTCTTACACCTGTATTGGCTGAGATAAGTCTTCTTCTATTCCTTGTACGCTATCTCTATCATTGGATGATAAAATTTCTGCAAGGTTTTGTGCAAATATCCAGGTCTGCTGTTCTTTATCTCTTTTTGCCCATTACTCCGGGCAAACAGCGATAGAACTTGTTCGGGGTTTCCTTTTGGATTTTATTGGCTTCCTGAAGGCACTTTTTTGTCTTGAGCGATCCGAAGGATTTTTCGCTTCTTGTAGTTTTGTTTTCAATTTGTTGCTAAAATTATTGTATAACCTTCTATGGTCCAAAGTGTGGGTACGTTGCCTTGTCAATTTGGCTGTTCTTTTCTCCGCAATCAACTTTTTTAATCTCATAAGGAAAATTATTTTCTTTACTTTTCTGATTATTTATCTACGGTTATTGTTTCTCTCGCTGCAAACTGAATTGTATGGATTATTGCGGTCTGAATCAATGTCGTTTGGTTCTTTAGGTCTTGAACTTAAATTTATATTATTATATACAGTCTGGGCGAACAGCGGTAACAACGTACTAAGTTACGATATCCCCTTATCTAGTCAGTATTGAATCGATGCTGTATGCGAGTACTTCTGTGCATATGTAGGGTGTCGTAACTTGTTTCGTAATTCTGCGCTGTCACCCCTGCGCGCCCAGACTAATTATGTATTATCTGACGATAGGCGTCTCAATTTGCTTTGTTGCTCTTTAGTCGAGACGTAACTTCTTCTTGGATTGCTTTTGTGCATTGAGGAAACAGATGTACCATCACTGAATTCACTCAAGACCTTGAAGCATTTCCGGGCATCCAAACCTGCGAAGAAGCTGCTGCTTGAGTTAACCTCAAACATGGCGAGAGAATGGTTGCGATACATATTCCAACCAGGTAGAGAATGAGAGTACAACGTTGAATACGACTCTTAAATCCCGGGTGCAACTTTACTGCTTTGACGTACCAAATATCTTCAATGTTGCTGCATCAAACATATACGACCTTAACAGTAAGAAGAGTACGAAGAACGCTAGGTACTCCTACAAAAGGTACTGGTAGATCCGTACCAACCTTTTCCTCCTCTTCCTCCAACTACTTCTAGGTGAAACTTGAAACAATATTTCTCCCCGATCCTCCGAAGTTCAACGATCGAAAATCTTCTTGTAAGACGTCGTTAAAATTTTAAAATCTCAAATGAAATTCCCCGAAGGTGTTAAAATTTTATGGCTCACCTTAAAGTTGACTCTTAATACTTCTTCATCCCAGTTATTACCGAACTTTTTGTTCGTGCGTACCAAACATTACTAATAAAAAAGACTCGGTCTTAAATAACGCATTATCTCAACGTATTTCAATCTTATCGTCCCGCGCAATAAATTTTTGTAATCCTGATGTCAGCTCGCTAGGAACGCCTTTTATAAGCCAAGCGCGTCCGAGTCTATCATCATTGGCAATACAACACCCACGCTTCATTTCATTCCTTTTTTTTTCATCTTCTTTATTTCGTGGTCGGTCACACCTTGTCGTAGGCCGATGATATACGACGATAGAGTCGGCTACCTTTTAGACGACCGGTAGTTCGCCGCAATAAAATTTAACATTAAAATAACTCATTTCGTAATGAACGTCGTCGTCGTAGCTTTTGTGACGGTGCGATGCTGGCCGAAGCTTCTCAAACTCTTTCCTCTGATAAATATCCGACTCGGGAGTTCGGGTGTATTATCCGGTACGACCCACCGTATCTGGCCGGTTATTAAATCAAAATTACAAAACGGTAGGTCCATCGCGTAATGCTAATTTACGACGTGGAATCGAACGCCGGAATAAATCCGGAGAAAAAGGCCGACGTCGTTCTTGTTTGTTAAACAAACGGGCTGCGTTTTTGTGTTAGACATGATTTAGAACTCGTTCGCTTAATGAGTGTATTGTCGAACAAATGGGAATTTAGTTTTCGGTTGCTACATATCGTTCTCGGAATGCCTGATTTAATTATGTTGGATTCGGTTGAGGTCGAACGAGTTCGGAGCGTGTTTCCTATATCGAGATATTTTTGCTTTTGTTGGAGACTATTCTGTTCGAAAATTCCTAATTTGTACTTGGGCTATCACTAGATCTAAAGAGATATCAGGGTTATAGAGGAAAATTGGTAACAGTAAGTAGAAAGAACTGTTGATTTTACTGTTTTATAACTCCATTTAAATTCTGATAATTACTGTCAAACAGTCAAAAGTTATTTAAGTCTAGGGAAATTTGGTTTTCTAGTGTTCCTTCGCTTCTCCCCCACAGCTGGATCGATATGCAATTATAGCATGTTCGTTCATGGAAAGTGAGTGGTGTTCTTGGAGCATCACATCGACTGACAGGCACGACGAGAAGGATATACAAAATTTGGTTGTTCTTTTCATGCGAATGGGATAATCTCGCAAGAGATAAATAATACATACGTAGCAAAAATATGGCGACGAAGAGCAAGCGTTTGTGCCTGAAGTCAAAGATGTAAATCAAAACCCCTTAATGCAGAGTGAAAAATATTTCTACCACCACTCCGTATAGAGCCTTGTCTTATGAATATTTCTGAACAGCAATGGCTTAAAACCGAATTCCCTCGAATCAGTGACGCAAAAAATGACGCAAATTTTACAATAACGTTGAATGAAGCAGAAAGAGGAGCGTGGACGGCTTTGCAAACAAGAAAGTTGAAACCTACCAGAAAGTAAAACTCAAAGAACTTCTTTCTTCTTATAAAGCCTTGAAATGCAATATGTCCCTTAAAATTCTGGACTCCGTATAAAGCAGGGTTTTATAAAAACAATTGTAAAAACAATAGACAGGGATGGTAAAGGCTTTCTGTACCTAAAAACCAAAATTCCCCCGAATCACCGACGTAAAATTGAATTTTGGTGGACCCGCAAATACTTGAGTTTCTGGACAACGCAAGTTTTAAAATAAAGTCAAATGAAGCAGAAAAAGACTATGTACCGCTTTGGTAGAAGTGTGTCATACTTTCATTGGAAATAGAAAGACTGGGAACTACCGGGAAATCATCCAAGGACTTCTTTCTTCTTATAAAGTCCTGAAATGCAACACATGCCTTAAGATTAATTTTTTGGGCTCCATATAAAGCCGAGTCTTATAAAAAACTTTCAAAAAGCAATGAACATGGATGATAAAGGCTTCCTGTACCTGTAAAAGGAAATTCCCCCAGATCGGTGACGTAAAATTGGAAGAAGGAATTTTTGTAGTCCCACAAATACTTGACCTTATGAAGGATGAAAGTTTTAAAATAAAGTCGAATGAAGCAGGGAAAGACCATGTACCGCCTTGGTAGAAGTACGTCATAGTTTCATTGGAAGCAGAAAAACTGTGAGCTACTAGGAAGTCATCCAAAAGCTTCTTCCTTCTTAAAAAGTCCTGAAATGCAACATGTCCTTTAAAGTTCTGTACTCCATATAAGGGTGGATGTTATGAAAAACTTTATAAAAGCAACGAACGAGTATGGCGAAGGCCTTCTATACCTTAAAACCAAATTCCCCCAAATCAGCGACGTCAAATGGAAAGATGGAATCTTTGTATATTTGGAAATACTTGAGCTTATGGAAGACGCATGTTTTGGAATAAGGTTGAATGAGGCAGGAGAAGGAGCATGGGCGGTTTGTGTAGAAGCTGAAAACTACCAGAAAATCATCGAAGAGTTTATTTCGTCTTATAAAGCCCTGAAATGCAACATATACCTTAAGACTAATTTTTTGGACTCCATAGTAAACTGGGTCTTATGAAAAACTTTGAAACAGCAATGAACCAAATTCCCCGAATCAGCGACGTCAAATTGAAACATGGAATCTTTGTAGACCCGCAAACACTTAAGCTTATGAAGAACGCAAGTTCTAAAATAAAGTTGAATGGAGCACAAAATCACCATGTACCAGTTTGGTAGGAGTGTGCCATAGTTTCATTGGAAGCAGAAAGGCTGAGAACTACTTAAATTGATCCAATAGCTTCTTCCTTCTTATAAAATCCCGAAATGCAACGTGTCCTTTAAAATTCTGTACTCCGTATAAAGCTGGGTCATATAAATAACTTTGTAGAAGCAATGAACGGGGCTTGATATGCCTTAAAACCGAATTCCCCGAATCAGCGATGGAAAAATTGAAAGAAGGAATTTTCGTAGGCCCACAAGTACTTAAGCTTATGAAGAACGCAAGTTCTAAAATAAAGTTGAATGAAGCAGAAAAAGAGTATGAACCGCTTGGTAGAAGCGTGTCCTAGTTTCCTTGCAAACAAGAAACCTGAGGGCTACCAGTAAATAAAACTCAAAGAACTTCTTTCTTCCTAAGATACCCTAAAATGCAACATGTCCCTTAAACTTGTGGACTCCATATGAACCTGGGTTTTATGAAAAACTTTGTAGAAGCAACGAAACAATTTGGTATACCTTGAAACCGAATTTCCTCGAATCAGCGAGGCAAACTTGGGAGAAGAAAGTTTTGTAGGCCCGGAGATAATTGAACTCATTAATATAAAGTCGAATGAAGCAGAAAAAGGAGTAAGGACAGCTTTTGTAGAAGTACGTCGTAGTTTCTTTGGAAACAACAAAGCTGAGGACTACCAGGAAATTGTAAACAATTAAAACGAGAGAAGTCGAGTAAAACTTAATTTAATTATTGAACGAAAATATAACGTTGGGAGAAAGCAGAATATGTTTCAAATCAAGCGCAGACGACGACGCAGGCTCTTTAAAGAATGTCTTCTTATTCGTTTAGTCCTGCATCGGTAAGACTCGAACGTGACCCAGACGTAAACACCGACTCAGCTGGGCAGACGGTGACATATGTTATTGATAACAAAATAAAACTTATTTCTTCTTATAAAGTCCTGCAATGTAACATGTTCCCTAAAATTCTGGATTCCATATAAAGCTGGGTCTGATGAAAAACTTTGTAAAAGCAACGAATGGGGATGGTGAAGGCTTCCTATACCTTAAAACCGAACTTCCTGGAACTAGCGATGTAAAATTGAAACAAAACATTTTTGTAGGCTCGCAAATACTTGAGCTTATGAAGGACGCAAGTTACAAAAAAAGGTTAAATGAAGCAGAAGAAGGAGCATGGACCGCCTTTGTAGAAGTACGTCATAGTTTCATTCGAAGCGAAAAAGCAGGAAACTACCAAGAAATGATCCAAGAATTTCGTTCTTCTTATATGGCCCTTAAGTGCAACGTGTCCCTTAAAATTAATTTCTTTGATTTCCTTCCCGAAAATTTTGGTGCACCATCAGATGAACGTGGTGAAAAGTTTCATCAAGGTATATTGCACATAGAGGAACTACGTATACAACGGGAAACGATCAGAAGCAATGGTTATAGATACATTTTGGCCGAGTTACCGCAAAACTTCAATGGAGAACATGAAAAGGAAGGAAACTAAAAAGTGAAATGCTACTATTATACAAGTACTCAGCTCAGTACTCAGTAACTTTTTTTTTTCCAAATATTGTCGCATTGATTAAGTGTGTACGATTATAATTTTTAAGCATAAAAGCATTTTATTTCGAAAATCCATTGGGAAAAAAGTATACGTGATATATACATTTTTATTACCATTTCGATTCAGAACCATCAAATTTATAATAATCGTGCATAATAATAAGAAGGAGGAAAAGGAAGCTTTATTTGGCAGACCATTGTAATCATTGGCACAGCAGGAGCTGAAGCGTTCAGTCGAATTTAACTTGGGATTCAACCAACATCAAACGTCACATTAAATCGGTAAATCACGTAACAAAGTAATACCTGCATAAATACATCCAGAATGTATATGTTTACATGTTTATAGCGTACAACTGTGTTGGAAAATAAAACGCTAAATAAACATTTTGCAAATGCACCGCCCGATATAATACATATATTAAAGAGGACGTATTTATGTTTATTGCAACGCACCGACGTAAATACAAACATAAATGTATATATTACAAAGTTATTAATACGTCGACGATTGGTTAAATTTTCGATCATAATACTAATAAACAACGTCGCATTCGTACGGGCCTCATTATGTCTCCATAAATATTTATTAAATTTCGCGTTTACAGCGTTTTCATCGGTATATCGATCAGCACACGGTTAATAATGATTTATATTTTAGCGGACGTTACGAATAATTAATAGTGAACGATGAGTTTTAAGTACTTATTCGCTGATATTAGTTAGCCCCGAATCGTTTTGATAGATCCGATTCAAATTTTCAATGCCCAGTCCAATATATGTAATTTGTATTACGCTTTGCGTTTGATTAAGATGAATTAATTTCGTAGGTTCAGGACGTACGAGGGCGATTCGTAACGTGAACTCCGTTTCAGCCTAGTGAGCAGAGGAGTGAAAATATCGGCGCGATCACAGCGCTGCGGTGTAGTCCGGTACAATCTGAGTCTGGCAGTGCTAGTGAAAGAATCGTGCTATCTCGGCCGTTTGAAACGACTGCTGCAATTGAAAATCTGGTCGACTGTGAACTGCGCGCCCTTATTCGATTTCTGTGCGAAAAGAACATGAAAGTTGCTGAGACTCACCGTGAACTTTGTTCTGTTTACGGCGCAAAATGTCATGAGTGATAGTATGGTTAGAAGATGGTGTTTCGAGAGGGACGAACTTGTGTCCATGATGAAGAACGAGGTGAAGGGCCAACTGTTGTGACGAGCGATCTTTTGAGTAATATCGAAGAGAAAATTCGGACGATTCACAATCACAGAACTGAGTGCCTTTTTCCCCGCAAATTTCATGTTCACAGTTTTGCTACTGGCCACTGTTAGAGCATTGCTTAATTTACGGGCGGGAAAGTTCTACGAAGAGGGCATTAAAAAACTGGATCATCGCTATAACACATGTCTCAAAATTAATGGCAACTATGTAGAAAAATAGCTGAAATTAGCAGCTTGAAGGTATATATATTAAAAACCTCTTCATGTATGCTGTCTTCTTTTAATAACCAAAACAGAACGTACATTACGAATCGCCCTCGTACATACACACATAAACAAATATTTTTCTCAAGTTCTTATATTCAAATGCATGGCCGTGTTTCGTGGGGTGATATGGAATGTTATGACTTTCTCAGGGAGGGGTCACCCTGTTTTCAAGCCGAAGCAGATGCGATGTCAACCTCGTCGTAATATATTTGCTCTAGCTGGGCGTAACGTTTGTCCAGTTGTATGCGTGTTTTTGACCGAACGTTCTCGATAAGATCTACGGCAATCGCCCCGTTTCGTACGGCAATTTCGAGGCTGCAGAATTCGTCGAAGAAAAGCGAAGCAGATGTTTATTCGATTGTAGATGGCTATCGACGAATTTCGCATATGGTACTCCTGCGTAATTGTTTAGGAATCATTGTGGATGTCTTTGTGTCTAAATTAATCTATTAAATTTAAAATAACTATATTTCCGGTTTGCTTCTACCCATTTTAAGTCAAAATACAAGATAATATTGTAGTTAGTAGCAGATTATACTTCATCTCCTCATCTTATGTATTCATAATTTTTTGCATTCTATTTTCTGTATCTGCCATTATCGCTATATCCTGGAATGACACTCCTGGTTTATAGTATATCGGGCTTTCCACTGTAATTGGAGTTGATGACAAAACACATTATGGTCCGAAGTTTATAGCCTGCTGGACAAGGACTCCAGAACAGCGAACTGCGATTAAATTCTGACAAGTGTGAAACTATCAGACCATGGAGTTGACCTCCGAAACACTTATTGATATGATTCTCCAGAAAGACCCGAATTTTCAACTCCATATCTCCCACCTGCTGAGTTCTGGAAGTCAAACAGATCGCAAGCAACCGTTGATCTGCAGAAACTCTTTTTGGGACCTGCAGATCAAGATGTTAATTTTTCAAACGCACCTATGGCCCATCATAAGCTGTAAAGCCCTAACATAGTCCACGGAAACTAGCAGCCATATAAATCGTTCTATGGTGACTGAAAACTAGATACTGAGGATGACAGCAGGAGTCCCCTGGTTTGTCCAAAACGCACATTTGCTTGACGATCTTAAGATTTTTACTCTTTGGGATTTCGGTCAGTCACTTGCGAGATCAACGCTTGGGAGGGTAAGTTCTTCGAGCAATCCAGTCGTCAGCCGATTAAGTGAACTGGACTCAGATCGAGCTCCACATTGGTTTACGTTGAGGCACGCTCAAGAGGTACTACGTAAATACGAAGCGTTTTCTCGATCGTAGCAGAAAAAGAAGAGCAGTAGTCCACAGATCCATACGGATGCATATTCATCCTTTCCCACGATCATCCCAGCATGAAAGTGATTGCTTATCCTTGAACTAGAGCCTGAAAGGCAAATCTGTTCCCAGCCCTAGAAGAGATGGGCAAGCCATAGTTGACGATTCCACCCTCTCATATTCGCAGAATGTCCTTTCCTTGTTTCTCTCATTTAATCTTTAGTTTCTCACCACATTTGAATTTCCCTTCCATTTGATTTTCTTCTAAGTTTTCCTCAAACTCGCAGTTTCTTTGCTTCTAGTGTTTCCACTGTGTTGACCAATTTCATTTTCGTTTAATTTCTGTTTCAGTGCTTTATTTGTTTCTGCTACCAGTTCTTTTCCCTTAATCTTCAAAATGTTTCGTCGATTGTATTCCCTCCAAAATTTTCTTCATCCCCATGAATTTTTGTGCTTGTGATTAGTTGTTTAATTTACCACTCCTCCCATGTCCATTCTGTAGATATAATTTCCAGATTTTCTTCTACTTTCGTTTTCCCCATGTATTTCCAATTTATTACCGATATATATACATATATATATATATTCTTATTAAGCCTCGGAGTACGATAACCGCGTTTCCCGCTGAAATCAGATATTTCTATCATAACTTTTTCCCGAACTTCTCCTAATGTGTAAGCTTCTATTATTTCTTACCACGACATTTACAAAATATCAAAAGATGTCTTAGTTTTTTGAAAGAACTAGGCAAAACTTAGATTCTAGGTAATATACAATCCAGAACCAAAGAATATTAGAAGAATCAGCAGCAAAAGAGCGGTCGTTGCTGTGCAAGTGCAAATAATAATAAATATTCGATGAGATGTGATAAATGGAAGAAAACAGTATGTCCTAAACCAGGCGTGGGCAACCTTTTTGTAGAAGTTTTTATGCTGTGAGTAATCTTGAAAAATATACATTTTTGTAGTATCCTTATGATTCATTATGAATTAAGTTTAGACGGGCCGTGCTAATACGCAACGAAAGAATTCAGTAGCGGACCGGACAAACCTTACTCGAGGGCCGCATGTGGCCCGCGGGCTGGAGGTTGCCCATAGCTGTCCTAAACACTCGACTTTAATCGAAGAACGTAAAGCTACTGTACATTGCCATTCTTGTGACAAAGATGAAGATGGGGAATACATTTATTAGGTATTTTAATGCGACTTTCAAAGTAAAACAAAAATAATTTGTTTTTTTTTTCAGATTGAATAGATAGCAGATACCTCGAAGAATATTATCGAATATAGGTGAAATAGATAAATGTTGCATAATAAATATTGCATAAATAACATGCATATTAATAATAAAATGTTATATTTATATTTGTGCCCAAAAAATATTTCTTTATCAGTTATGTGGCTAAAATTGCTTGGGTTGAGCCTGTTACAGTATCTCGTGTAATTAAAATTATTTCCGTTATTCCCTCGCTTGTCATTTCCAAGAAACACAACCATGTGTATGTATACCATATACTCTATTCTGCATGACTCCTCCAAGTCTTGTTCTAGCCTTTACAGACATTGTCCCATTTGTTTCTCATAAGCGACAATTCGTCTCCTCCTATTTCTGTAATTGATCTTTCTGTTCTTAGCTATTTTCTTCACCTATCTTCCGACTTTTATTTTCAGGATGTACCTCATCAGTGACTGAGTGACTCCAACGCGAACTGGAAGTAGCTCAAAAGACTAACAAAACCCCCGCGGATGTGGCTATACGTAATAGTTTGCATCTTTTTTATGACCTCTGGAGCTTGGCATGTTTCTAGGTCAATTTTTTCGACTTTTTACGATGTGTAAGCCGATAAAAACGGATCAATGTATGAACGAAGTATAGTATTCCCATCATAACAAATATTTTAACCTTGAAAGAATTGAAATATCTTGATTTATTAGCATTTTAGTGGTCCCAAATGTCCTTTTTAGCCTCATTGTGTTATTTTCTTAGTACATTTTTCGCAATATGACCTACGAGCGATTACATTAATTTTATTTCTCTCAAGAAAATCGTACGTTTCGCAAAAGTTTCTTGGCATACCCTTACACTCCCCAACCCGAGTAATATTCCTATAAATTACAAATGTCCTATGATGTAACTTAGTCAATTACAGGGTCAACAACCACAATTTCCACCCTAGTCTTAAAGCAATTTAATTCCCTCAAAGAGCCATCAATAAGTAACACATCTCCACAACAACGGGCGCCTTCTATTTACGTCGGTTTCATCGCACCAATTGACATTAGCAAAAACTGCAGTCAATTTTCGTTAAAAGCTCGTCCTCTCGTCTCGTATCACGTTTTTATGACACCCGTCTGACAGCAACCAGTGGATGGGGTCTTCTTAATTCGAGGAGTCGCAACGTTGAAGGGCTGCCGATACGGGGGAGGATTGCTGGCGACTTCTTGCAGGCGTTTGTCTCGTATCGTCTTTCTCGCCCGAAGCGAGAATAGACGCTATTAATACAATTATAGGCTCCGAGGTTATTATTCTGAACGAGGACGCCACACTCTCGCCCTTCCTTTCGATAATGGAGGGCGGTTTCGGGTTACCGTCGAACGAAATTATCGTTTTGACGGGTGTCATTCGCGCGGCCATTAATTTTGGACGAATGAAATGATGATGGTAAACGCGGTCTTAATGAATCGGAAATTATTGTAAGCCAATTTAAGATATTGATTACTTCTTAGGCAACGGTCCTAGAAGCTTCCCGGAAACATTTCAATTCCGTGACAAACTGACGCTTATCTCCACTCAACAAACGCTCAAATTAACCTCGTCCACTTGTACGTATGAAGGTGTTCGAGTGTTCGTCTCACGGCGCAGCATCGAGAGGATAATTAAACTAATGATGTCACATTTGTGGTATTATACGAAGCTATCCTCACCGCGACCATCGTATACCGCATCATTATACAAATGGTATTGATTGCCGTGACAGCTGATTGATTTACGATGAACGGTACTCTGTAATAATAATAAAAGATTGATAAGTTCGTAAGGTGCGCGCCTTCCAATTGCATAAACTATTAATTTGTCGCGCCAAAGCTAAATCGCGTGTAGAGATTTCCTTTGTTTGGCGAGTTACCAGTTATGGATAGAGCGAAATATTTAATGAAAGAGTACTTATCGGTTAAGGACATTCGCGCCGAGATGGCAGGGAAAAAGTAGACTAGAAGTTTACGTAATTCTCCCAATTCTTGTCGTACAGTCGTTGGTCAATGAACTAGGGCCACTGCGTGAATTTGAAGTTTCTGAGAGTAGTTTAGGAATTGCATTGGCAAATACATTTAATTTATTTCTAGCTCTTTACAGTCATTGTATATAATATTTCTTCTATTACCTCATTTATGGTTGTCTCCTAATTTGTCGGTTATTGTTATAACGACTTGGTCCTCGAGGGTTCCCACCCACATTGCTTTGTAGAAATATCTGAGGTTAGTTTGCCTCTGATCCTGTTGGAGTAATAATCTGCTACAGAAATATTAAGAATCTTTGTTTTTCAATTAACACTTTTTTAAGTTCATTACGATATGACTAAAACGAGTGACGTACTCACCGAGGAGAAACAAGAGTCAGTATCCTACTGGAAACAGGAATGTATTCACAACCTGAAATAGCACTCAAAGAAGGTGTTTCTCATCAAACTGTAATCGGAATTGCAAAACTAATCAAAGAAAATATTCCCTGTACTAGCACATCTCGACATCAAAATTAATTGTTTTCCCTGTGGCCCTGGTTCAATGGCCAACGACTGTATGTACAGTTCGGTCATTAATTCATGAAGGTATCCAGCTCCCTCCGGTATTCTACAAGTTATCATCGTTAACTCTATTTAACATTGAAATAGGAATTTGTAAAAAAATATGTTTCCCTCGTAGAATTTGAAACTACAAACTAAAATTTTAATAGACCTATGGATTACATCTTCTACATGATTCTAGAAAAAGTAACAACTCTTCCCCTCAAGATGACAATCTACATGTCAAATCGGTGTGATAAATATAAACCTATTTATTCTGCAGAAATTCAATTTAGAAAATGTGGTTGGTATACACGGACATCGATCGCATTTATTTCGAAATCCCTAAAAGAATCATTCCTAGAATCGAAAACTAACCATTTCCATCAAAACACCGTTCATCACGATTGGATTACTCACGCTAAACGGAAAAGGTATAGTATTACATTAAAAACGTAATTTGTTACTTGTCACTCCTAGACCGCGTTCTATGCACATTTCCAGATAAACGTATTGTAGTACCAAAGATATTACACGGCGACGGACCAGCTCGCGCACACCTACATACATACAGACAAACATCCAATACTCCAATACACGTACACGTTTACGTTTTTACGCGAGCCCATACACACACATATACACGTACACACCGCAACGCCTCGGAATTTTTGTGGGAAGGAATCAACAACCATAACTAAAACGTTGAAAACATAATCAACATTCATTAAGCGAATGTCTCATTGTATATACATCGGATAATTCATTGGAGGCCACTAGGGACCGTAAAATTTACCGCCAATCAAAAACGAGTTCTAAAAAGCACAATTAACACCGCACCGGCGACTTGGCCGGGGCCTGCTGCTGCGGGTCTATAGGTGGGAACACCGTGCTTCGTGTTGCGCGACGTTAAATCGAACGTGGATGGATGCTTTTGGAAGTTGGAAAGTGTATAATTAAAAAATTTTAAACGTAAGTTACGTTCAGGGATTCAAATGTTGCGACTTCGATGTGTGAGAAGACGTTAAAGTTCTAACAAGATGTGATTTTGCTAATGGTTTTTTTCGTATAATGTCGATAATTATATAATCTGTATAACCGATCCTTAAGCGTTTAAAATTCAGAGGTGATACAATTTTGAAAAGTTCTGAAATAGAAAATACAAAATGCTTATCCACTTTACCGTTTGTTCCAATTTCTAAACTCATAATTTTTTTTCAAATAAGTAACATTGGTTTGATAGTCTCCAAGAAAACTCAACTTTTCTTAAGTTGCTTCTTCCATTGTAAGGACTGATAACGCTTTCCCATTCTGATCGTACTTCGTTTGGTTCACTTCTCGGACGGCTGCTTTGAAAGTTTTAATCGTAAATAGGACTGTAGATGAACAGTACTTGTAAGTCAGTACAGTCGATTACTTTTGCTTGGGGCTCCAGTACGGTTTACAGCGTTCAAAGCAAATAACGATAATCATGCGAACTAGCGGATGTCAAACGGACGAATGACGGATGAGGTTAATGAAGCACGATACAATATAAGAGAAATCAATTCGTTCGGTACTAATCAACCACATGATAGTGCCCAGAAGTTCCAAAGCAATACTGTTCTAGCTCTGACAATTTCCAAACTTTCTTCTCCAAATGGTCTAACATTCAAAAACTCACAGTTAACGAAGAAACCTAAATCAAGTACATCTCGCAAGTGATGAACTAAATTGTCAGCAATTTCCGTGTCCAAAATCCAAAAACAAGACTGTTTTATCTCTGCCAACTTCTACATTTTCCTCTCCAAACATCTCACAATCAAACTATTCTCAGTTTGAGAAATAAATAAATCAAAAGCCATTCCAAGGCGATGAACTAAATCCCGAGCAATTGTTGAGTTGAAAAGTTCCACAACGGGACTGTCCTATTTCTGACAGCTTTAACACCTTTCCCTTTCAAGAATATCGACATCGAACTACCTTCAACTCAAGAGGAAAGATACATGGACTGCCACACTAGGGTTATAAACTAAATTTCCAGCAATTACTGTGCCCCAAAAGCCACTATCCCTCAGAGTTTTAACATCTTCCTCTTAGAAAATTCTAATATCGAACTAATACCGAACTACCTTAAGAAGGAAAGTACATCGACTGTCACTCCAAGGTAGTGAACTAAAGTGCAAGTAATTGCTGTGTTCAAAATTTCCAAACCAAGACTGTTCTATCTCTGACTATTTTAGCATCTCTTTCTTTCACAAAATTAACATCAAACTAACCTCAGCTTAAAAGAAAAATACATACATCGACTGCCATACTAGGGGGATAAACTAAATTCTGAGCAATTGCTGTGTCCAAAAGTTCCAAAATATGATTCTTCTATCTTTCACAGTTTTAACATCTTTCTCTTTAAAAAATACCAACATCGAACTACCCTCAAATTCAGAAAGAAAGCACATCAACTGCCACTCAAAGGTGGTGAACTTGGTTCTGAGCAAATACTGTGTCCAGAAACTCCAAAATATGGCTCTCCTATCTCTCACAGCTTTAACATCTTGCTTTTGAAAATTCTAACATCGAACTACCCTCAGATTAAGACGGAAACTGTTTCAATTGCCACTCAAAAGTAGTGAACTAAATTGCGAAGAATTGTTGCGATCAAAGGTTCCAGAACAAGACTGTTCTATCTCCGGCAGCTTTAGCATCTGCTTCTTAAAAATTTTAACATCGAACTAGCCACAGCTTAAGAACAAGAATACATCGGCTGCTATACTAGGGCGGACCAATTTCCGAGCAAACACTGTGTCCAAAAGTTCCAAAGTGGGACTGTTCTATCGCTCACAGCTTTAGCCTATTCCTCTTAAGAAATTCCAACATCGAACTGCCCCCAGATCAAGAAGGAAAGTACGTCGACTGCCACACAAAGGTGGTGAACTAAATTCCGAGCAATTGTTGTGTTTAAAAGTTTCAAAAGTAAATTGTTCTCTTTCTGACAGTTTTAGAATCTGCTTCTTAAAAATTCTATCATCGAACTGCCCCCAGATTAGGGCCGTTCGATCCACTAGGACGATGAACTAAATTCTGAGCAATTGCTATATCGAAAAGCTCCAAAATGTGACTCTTCTATCTCTAACAGCTTTAAGATCTTCCTCCTTACAAATTCCAACATCGAACTACATTCAGATTAAGAAGAAAAATAGGTACATCGACTGCCTCTCAAAGGTGGTGAACTAAATTCCGAACAAGTACTGTGTTCAAAAGTTCTAAAACAAGACTATTCTATCTCTGACAGCTTTAACCTATTTCTTTTTAAATAATACCAGTATCGAATTGCTCTCAGTTTAAGAAGAGAAATACATCCACTGCCACAGTAGGATAATAAACTGAATTCCGAGCAATTGCTGTGTCCAAAAGATCCAAGGCGGGACCGTTCTATCTCTAACAGCTTTAACATCTTTCGCTTAAAAAATTTTAACATCGAACTAGCCCGAGCTTAAGAAGAAGATACTTCGAGGCCAAGATGATGATGTAGGATTTCAAACAATGGTTACATCCAAGAACTTCGAAATAAGACTGGTCATTCCCACATAACCTCAACATCCCAGAAGATCTCAACATCAACTCCCCATCACTCTGAGGATGTAGATTCTACTGTTGCTTTGAGGTAAGTTATTAATACCTAAAAATTCAAGCCACGGCACAGACATCACGGATCAATTGAACGTCCACTGAAGCAAAGATTGAACGTTTTGTTATCCATACTCCCAGCTTCTTAGGAGCATTGAAGCTGAACGTAAAAGGAAATTTCTACTTTAATAGCAAGCTTTGGAAGGATATGAGGATATAATTACTCTAACTTTAAAGAATGCCATATCGAAAGCTCTACGGTGTTGCTTGAAATATTTGATAAGGCATGTTAAAGATCGATAGCTTACGATTTTCTATTGCATTGCTTCTTTATCCAGCTCTACCTCAACATCCTAGAATTCCAAAAATGCAAAAGCACATACGTTTCTTTGAAAGGTTGTAGTATCTTCATCAACTTTCCAACTTTCATTTAACTTTCCAACATGGTCAAGTGATATTTCCGCTTTCATCATCAGTCGTAACAAACTCGACGGATTCTGAAGTACCGAAGGTTTCTGTTTTTCATTCCAAGCGAGTAATTCTCATTAAATTAACCGGCTTGAATCTGGTCGGACCGCCACATTTTACCAGTTTCCAAACCCGAAGAAATTAATTCGCGCAATTAAACGGATCGTTGCCCGAAAACCATGTGTCTCCTCCACGAAATCGAACGAAAATTACAGAAATCCACCACGCACGCATCACCTCTCCCCACCTTCCATCTATCCATCCGTCCCTTTTCGCAGGGGAAAATCGCAACCGGCTGAGGAAGCTCATCTGCACGCCTGGCAATGACATCCCATAACCGTTCATCGCCGGCACGGCAACGAGCTCATATCATCAGAACGTTCATATCTAAATTTCGGTTAAACAGCCCCGAGATGCGTACATACGGCGCGGAGAGACCGACCGACCGTGCAAGAGCTTCTCGTAACCACCACAGTACATACACCTACATACATCACGTCGATGTTGGAGGAATCGAAGCCGGTGAGTTATGGCGTCCGTAAAAGGGCACGAACCGATATTCCTTTTACTACGCGAGGGCGCACGGAGTGCGGCTTTCAACCTTTTAAGGTCTTTAGAGGTTAGATTCAGGTGCTACCGGCCCGAAAGTCGATTTCACGATAGACACGCGAGGTTTAAGCGGAATTTACGTTCGAGCGATGTGGATTTTTTCTAGGTCGGTATGAAGGAGGAAAATGGAAAGATTTCAGGGAAGTTATTTTGTAGGAAAAATCATAGGAGTTCTGTTTATAGTTCTACCTTAGGTAGCTTTCAAGGAAAACTGTCTTTCGGGAAAATTTAGGGCGCCCAAATGCAGTGAAAGTTTATGGTTGAGGATAATCTAACAATAAGAAATTATTAAAATTTCTGGGGATAATTCTAGGATTTTGCAAAATTTTGATTGTCGCGGTAATAGAGTCGCTTGTAAATGTTAGCTGTACAAGAAATGTTAGTATTTTTGGATATTCCCAAAGAGTTTAGAACGAATTTTGGATGTCACATTATGATTATGGTTCAGATCTCAGAATTGTCTGAAAAATATACAAATTCTTAGAAGTTATCTGAGGATTTTTGGGGCAATTTTGGGTGCCGAAGTGTGGTGCGGATTTGAAGTTGAAAATCGTGTATTTACGTATGTATATAAAATATTCAAATTGTTTGGAACTATTTGAGATTCTAGAAAAATTTCAGGGTGTCCAATCGTGGCGATCGTAGAAAACGATATTAAAATTTATTGAAGTTTTTCATGAAATTTTAACAAAATCTACTGATGGTTCAAAATTTATAACTGGATAGGAAATTTTAATTTTATTTGGGTTATTTTAACGATTCGACAAATTTTGAGAAATGTTGAATTGTGGTCAAGATTATCGGCGAAATTAGTAAAATTTCTCAAGATTATCCCAGAATTTTTTACAAATTTTAGTTGTCACGGTAATACGACTTTTTTCCTGAAAATGGTGCTTTTCTATTATTTGTTGTCAATATAAACAATGTAATACACAATTGAAAAGAATTACACATTTTTCCATTTTTCTATTTAGAAATGTATTATTAAGATAATATAAACAAAGGAAAAGTGATAACTACTTGAATTTGGAAGATCTCATAGAAATTGGTGGTAAACTGAGTGTACCACTAGGCTTCGAAGGGTTCACATAAGTCTAAACACCCTTAAAAGTATTAGAACCCTTAATAAATTTTCATTATAAAATTCGCGTTTTATTGCCATAATTTCTTTCCTTCTAAACTTCACAAACGTATTTGTAAATTGTCTTTTACCTCTATACATAGTAATAGCTATCCGTGTATGAAAATTACTTCTGCTTCAATTTTACATTACACAGCTGAGAAATTTCAAATAATCGATAAAAGAATTCTTTAAATAAATCAATTACCATTGAAGTTTTTACCTCATTACTTAACTCCAAACACGATTTTCGTAGTTATGCTCTCAAATGAGATACATCCGGGTCTAAAGATACCAACAACATGTGGGAAACTTCTTCATTTGTTGCTATTCTGCTACATTTCCTTGAATGGCTTAAACGATATCTCTTATAGTCACTTTTTCACTTCACTTCACTTTTTCCTGTTCTTCTTCTGGCAACGAACCAGACTGAAGCTTTGATAATATCATTCCCATGTATAAGTAGCTTTTGTACTGTGACTGGAATTTAGTTTCATCTATATTCTTCAACATAAACTTGGACAGTTTTATTGGCTTAGTTTCCGAATTTAGATGTTTTAATACATGCGCCAGAATTTATTGCTTCCAAAATATCGTAGAGAATTGTTGTATCAGTGCTTCACTAACACCAGTTATTTCGGCAATTAACTTTGGATTAGAGAAAAATATATATAAATATATATATTAGAGAAAATATTATACGCAATGTGTAGAATGTATTTCATACCTAAACGATAAACGTTGTCGTCTATTGCCCTATAGTTAATTTTATCTAGACCATTCATTTCAGAAGGCTTTGCGACAAAGAAGTCTGAGTAACCGCTTGTACAACTTTACGTTCAATTACATCGGCACACAAAAAATAAAAAGTGGTCTGTACTTTTGACCAGGCCCTCAAAAGTTCGACTAAATTGCTAAAAAACCGTAAAATGGCTTAGAATCGCAAAGAAAGTGCAATTTTCGAAATTTTTAGGATGTGCGGGCCAAACTTACCCCGAATTCGGATTCAACGCATCGAAATACATATCGGTAGGTGGATCTGGTCAAATCTACAGACCATTTTTTCGAGTAAATTGCAAGAAACCGTCAAAAATGGCTAAAAACAGCGAGAAAACGCAGTTATGGAGATGAAAGAAATTTTATAGGCCTGTATCAAGTATGTTTCTTATGTATTTCGATTCGCTGGATTGAAATCTGATGTTCATTTGCCCGAAAGCTCTTAAAATTTTGAATAAAATGCAAAAAACCGAGAAAAATTTAATAAATATCGTAAAAAATAGCATATGGTATAAAGAATAGGTAGTAAACGAAGTTTATCAATTTGAAACTCTTCTTCGTTTGTATCGGACTCTTTTATCCTCGAACGAAGTTGACGAGGTATTCGAAGAAGATAATTCAGAGGATGAAGAATACTTGCCACATGGTAAAACAACAGGTCCAAAAACATTTAGCCAAAAGATCTCAATGATCTTGTACGACATTTAGGACTACCTAAAGATGGACCTGAATATCTAGCAGCAACATTGAAAAAGGAAATTTCTTGGCTGCTGGAACATCAGCTATCGTAATAGGGGAAGGAGTTCCGGCAATTTTGCACGAACGACGATGAAAAATCGCTGGTATACTGTTCAGATGTTAAAGGTTTGGTTCATGGATTAAAACCAAACATCTATAACGCCGATGAGTGGAGACTTTTTACTGATTCGTCAAAAACGAGTCTCAAAGCTGTTTTGCTTCACAGCGGGAAACACATATGCAACAATACCAATAGCTCACTCGACAAACTAAGACAGACTTACGAAATTTGAGATTGTATTGGATAAAATAAAGTACTCAGAACATCATTGGAAAGTTTGTGGTGCATCTAAACATTGCAACAGTGATTTTAGGTCAACAATAGGAGTTTACAAAATATCCCTGCTTTTTATGTTTGTGGGATAGTAGGGACAGAAAAATCACTGTGTTAAGAAAGAATGACCAACGAGAGCAGACTTTGATCCAGGTACTAACAATGTCATACGACAACTGTTGATAGATCGTTCTAAATATTTGCTACCACCACTTCATATTAAGCTGGGTCCCACGAAGCAGTATGTCAAAGCTCTAGACAAAGATGGCGACTGTTTCCAGTATTTAGGAAAAAAATGTCCCGCGATAAGTGATGCTAAGTTAACAGTTCCCCTCTGTTGAATTTTGATGGACCACAAATTCGAAGTTTATTTGAGGACGAAAATTTCATCGAAGAAATGAACGACAGTGAGAAAGCAGCTTGGCTAAAGTTTAAAAATATTCCGCAAAACTTTTTGGGTAAATAAGAAGGGTGAGAATTACAAGACGGTTTCTTTTTGCAATTTACTCGAAATTTTGAAGGTGTATGGGCCAAACTCAACCCGAATTCGGATTCAGCGCATCGAAATACATATCGGCAGGTGGGTCTGGTCAAAAGTATAGACCACTTTTTATTTTTAGTGCGCCGATGTTATAGTTAACACAATTTTGTGAGTTATTCGCAGTTCTCCATTGTTAATACCAACACTTGTGTCTCTTAATTTTGTTAGGCATTCCTCTGTTTCTTGAAATTTTCTCTTACTTTCTGCTGAAACTTGGTTGGTCGATAAAACCGAGTGGATGAAGGTCATGGATTACTTCAATATTTCCATGATGCATCCTTATTTGCACTTAAATGTAGTGGCAACGTAGACGATAAAAACATGGACCAATCTGATACATCAGCATCTACGAAGAATTGCTGATATTTACCGTGACCGGAGGAACCATCACAACCTCAGTTTGTCGTCACTGTTGATTCGGTATTTCTAATAGCTGCCGATTCTTCTTGGTTATTGGGTTGTTAACTAGATATTGTCCAAAATGCAATAACTTTTAACGTATTAGAGATGAACTATATAATTATAATTTTATAGGAGTGATTAAGAATATATGTATATAAGCAAAATTTAATGTTTACTAATCCAATAATAGCTTCTCGAACTTAACTTACCCGTTTCCATTAGCTTTGTTATTAAAATCAATCATTAATTACAGCAACATTAACTCTTACTTAACTGTTTTTTGTCGACATACGATTCCCCTATGTTTAGAAATTCCCCATTATAACTCATCCTGTATTGCTACGAGTTGAGTTACTCGGAGTATTTAGATTGGATTTTTCTCGCCGATAGACCACTGTGGGGGCGTTGCCAGTGTCGAAGTCTATCGAAATGGGGTTTAGCAAGAAAGTATCAATGAACGTCTTTTGCTCCCTAGATGAGCTATAAGTTTCAGAAGAGGAACTTTTACCTTTAGAATATCGATTTTGAGAAAATCTAAATACATATTTTGACCACCAAGCTCAACGTGCAACCTGAAGGAAAGGAAGCAACACCACGTGCTGAGGGTGACCACTTAGTGGGTGAACTACGTTTCCCACACTCGCTGCAGTAAAGGTAAAAACTAGTTTATTTCGAAAAGACACATCTAAATACTTTCATCATTTAATGAATGAGTTCTACTAAACGTGCAGCCAGTTCTCACAACATCCCCCTCAGAGTTAATTACCGAAATATTACACCCCGATGCTCCGAGACGAAAGTGTGGATTTATTATTTGGTACACAATTCGTCGAGATATCACATCATAAATCACGGTCTACTCTCATCCACTTCGAAAATAAACAATTAAGCTCGTACGTAGTACATACATACATACGTACTACATCTCGAATCTCGAGAGATACACCGCTTTTCATCCAGCTGCGGCAACGAACCCACGAACCGAAGGCTGCGGCGCTAAGGCGAGAGTGTTTTGATATCTTGTCATCATTACAGTAAACACTTTTTAGTATATTTTGGAAAGAACATCACACTCGACGAGGCTTCCGTCGTCGACGGTTATCTTAACACATGTTAGCTGTCACTGGCTTCGAAATATCTACGACAAGTCGGGGGTGACGTTTCTCGCCCAAAAATAAACCTCCATCGCGCCCCCTTACCCCTCATCGCCCGCATCATCTCCGACGAAGTGCTTTCTTTATTTTTACACCGCACGTTTGGGCTTCTCGAAATACATAATTATTATGGAGTGGTTTCGAGCTCTACTCGAACGAAAGGGAGAGACCGTGATCCCGCCTATAAACGAGGGATTGCCGCGTCGACTGGGCGTTTTGTGAGGGGCACCGATACTTTGTTTTAACTCATGTTCGCGATTTACTACGTCATAAATAGTTACGGTAAGGTTGTAAAAATATTATTGCTGTTATTAATACGTTATTTACTGTTATTGTGCCTTTATTGCTTCTACGGCGCTCAACGGCTTTACGGTCGTCGGTGCAGTTGCCGTTGTTTGCCTTTGCGCATTTACATCTTAATAACTTTTCAATTTCGTAGGCTGCTGCTTGCTGTTCGATTTTTAATCTTCTGGAGCGAGAGCAAAAAGCTTTACGATTGGGGAGTGTATTTTAAAAGTTACCAATATAAAACGGGGCGTGCGCGTGGTAGGGAAGGTTTGACACTGAAGAAACTGCTTCCGGCGCATTTACTGGGATAATTTTTAGGTCGTGGTAACTACCTAGTCGTTAGTTCTTGGAGTTAGAATGCGCATATTTCATATTCTCTACCCAGCGAATTACACTAGTGACGTATTCTACCGTTATGGTATCTCCACTGAACGCCCCAGTGTCTTCTAGGTATCAGAATGATTTGCTAATTATGCAGGAAACAAAATTAAATTATTAGTTAACAATACATTTCGAAGGAACAAGTCTGAAGAAGCTGTGGTTAAAATAATCTGCAAAATAAATAAAATTACCCTTACCACACTTTTCGGAAATAATTCCAATTGGAAAAGCAGTTTCAAAAAGATACGTGAGGAAATTACAACTACAAAGAATAGAAAAGTAGAACATGTACATAACTCTCCAATGAATGATTTACACTGAGGTTCGTTTGTTAGGCAACTCTCACAGGAACTGGTGCAATGGATGCACTATACACTACATTGCATGTGACAATAATTGCCACCGAGGAAATTGTGCCTTATTAATCGTAGACTGAAACAAGTTTCATCTTTATTAGGATTCTTCAGTACGGTACAGCATTCTGCGATCAACAAAGCAGTACAATTAGGTGTTAGAACAGTTCATCATATTAAATGATTTCACCAAACTAGTGGCTCCATCTGATGAACATAGATAATTTATAGGCATACCCGGGATGAGAGTCGCCTAACAAATGAACCTCTTGTTGGAGAGTTATGTAGATATTCTATTCTTCTATTATGAATTCCAATTTGTTCTTGCTTCAATTTTTATTAACTCACGTTTACCTCCTACAATCTCATAAATAAATTTGATGCATAAGTTATGAAATACAGTATAGATAACATTTAATGGTTCGATGGGGAATAACTTCTTTAAAAAAGCCAAATTTAACTGTCAGCCAGCAGAAAAACGGAGGATTAGACAATACTGAACGTTGCTTTAATATATTTGATGTAGTTTTGTTGACTGGGCGTAAAAATTTAGATACTCATCTTTGACAAAAAAAATTATGGGACTCCAGATGACCCTATCTGGAAAGTCCAAGGGTGTACTTCGAAGCATACACAATGACCTAGTCAACGTAACGAAAAGTATAAAGGAATCTCTCAGTCTATATTCCAATAAAAACATTCACAGTATGGGCAAAGGAAAGTAGAGATTATAAGAGAGAAAAATTAACGAAAATATTGAATATTTATGAAAACCTTAATAGATAGTAACTAGTACATTATGTAAGTGAGAGTTACGGTGCTATAAAGATTCAAACATAAGAAAGGTAGGTAAATAAAGCAAACAATGAAGATGTCTAGAAAAAGTTGCGGTTCAGAAACAAGAAAAGACGATAGAAGAAGTTTGATGATTGAATTAAATCGGTGGAGAAAAGGTGTGTTCAAATTGTTGATGGTGGCCGCAATGAACAGCCTGTATTATTTGGAATGAAAAGAATGAATAGACAAAAATTGGGCTAGTTGTTGATTTTAAAAATAAATAAAATATTAAATAGCAGTTATAAAGACGCTTTTGCCGCACCCTGTACATAGATTCCAGAAACTTTTGCCATATTGAGGCACGATTGCGCTAGATACTAACTTTAAATCACACCTACAGAACTTCTTTTTCACAAAAAGGCATTGTTTCATTACTTTGTGTTATAACAATGATTTTGGGGCTTGAAAACGTTAGAATATGAAATAAAGAAGCGAAGTGACTAACTCGACTACTGCTACTGCAATACTTTGTGGGTTATTTTAGCTGAAGAAACTCCAGATATTGCTGGAATAGACCAGCATTCACTTGGTATTAGATTTGTTGATGACAATAAAAATTAAGAGAAGATTTCTTAGGAAAAGTATTAGTTCTGCTATCGTAAGTAAATGTTCGAAATATGGTTTGGATGTGAATAAATTAATTGGACAAAGATACAACAGTTGTACTAGTATGGTTGCTGGTGTTCGGACCTGAATAAGAGATATGTATTCGAAAGCCTATTTGTGAATGAGAAAGATTTTACCAGTAGTTCAGCAAACAATAGGAACTATTACACCTGTAACAATTTTTTTAGGGAAAGTCCAAAGCGGAGAGCCACTATGCCAATTCCTTTACTTACAGAAACTAGATGGACTTCAAAATATCAAAGTATATCGGCTTTTCCCAATAACTTTCAACTCATTTACAATTAATTAGAAGAAATGTTGGTGAATTGTACGGGATCAATTCATTAAGAAGCGCATCGCTTGCTAACATCATTAAATACTCCAATGTTTATTATTTGTTCAAACATAATATCAAAATGTTCCGTTGTTCTCCAACCAATATCGGAAAATTACAGGGTGCAGATCTAGATTTATTAACCGCTCACCAACTCATTGAAAACTTACTTAACTTATACACACTTCATAGGGATAAATTTAACAGATATTTTAAGAAAGTTATAAATGTTTGTGGCTGAAAAATTAGTAGTAGCAATAGAGATGCCTAAACGATGTTCCACACAGAACTATAGAGGAAATCATCCTGGAATTACACCTGAACAGTATTATTGACAATCAATCTTTGTCCCATACTTAGATTCTTTAATTGTATCTTTAGCCTAAAGATTTTCATCAGATACTGAAATCGTATTCTCAATATTTCAGTTTTATCCCAAGAATATTTGCAAAATAGATAGGATAGAGTTCCAAAACAACGCTACAAGAAAAAGCGAAAAATACGATGTGGAATACCTAGAAATGGAGGCTGCTATGTGGTATGAGAAATAGGCAAGCTTCTCATGTAGTAATATTCTCCAAATTTCTTTTTAAGTTTTAGGGCAATGCGAACATTTGCCTTTTATTAGTTCTGCAATAACGATTATTATGGCATTACCCGTTATAACGTGGACTGTTGAAAGAAGCTTCAGTACTTTAAGGCACGTGAAAATATAGCTAAGGTCCATGATTTCAGAAGCGCGTTTGTCAAGTTTGTCTATGCCTAGTGTGCACAGGAAGAAGATAGAGGAAAAGGGGGTAAAAAGGAAATGTATTGAGAATGTTATCAATAAATTTGCATGCGACAAACGTCGAATTCAATAGGAACTATTGAATATATCAAAATTATTGTTATTAACTTTATTTTTTGAAACTGAGTAACATATATACTTATATCCTTTTGTATTGATGCATTATTTTTCGAAAAAATACATAATATAAAAATTGTTGAATCGAATTATTTGTCTCACATCTTTACCCCTCTCTAGAAAATTTTCCGCGAACGCCCATGTTTATATTTAATTCAATCTCATTCAAATTTAAGCTTGAAAAGTCGAGTTTTGAAGCGGATAATATAATCCGACGTTTTGTTTTCATAATTCTGTCTCATCGTATCCATGCGACGTTC
Organism: Chrysina gloriosa; assembly: GCA_038088585.1. NCBI lineage: Eukaryota > Metazoa > Arthropoda > Insecta > Coleoptera > Scarabaeidae > Chrysina > Chrysina gloriosa. Next base: position 5,065,498 of record CM076094.1, on the reverse strand, counting down.
GCGATACCTATCATCGCGCATTTTGATCTCGACCCGAGCAAGATATAAAAATTCACCGACAACGAGTGAGTGCCGAAAACACCGGGTGTCGAAAAATTTAATTTCGCTCTATTATCTACCACCAGACCCGTTCTCGCGTTAATACGTTTCCATCAGAACCGATTTCACACATCGCCTCAGCTCCATACCATCATCACAAAAGAGCAAAATATTTGCATAATTTAATGGGCACGTCAGCATCGAAGGAGAGAAGGGTTGACGACCGCATCGCGATCTCGGAGAAATTCATTTATTGTACGAACTAATTCCGACAAAAGGGGAACGAGCAAATATAAAAGATCCTTCTTCGTCGCCCCGTACGTATGCGCTGCGACGTGCATCGAGAAGACGATCCTATACCAGTTCAGGTCAGAAGGGGGAACGAACAAGAACAAAAAAAAAAGGAACGAGGAGGAAGACGACTAGGACAGGGAGACCTTTTTGTGTGAAAAATGATTCTTAAAAAAAAATTATACGCGCCATATCAAGATGGAGAACGGAGAACGTCTACAATGAAATTTTCCGCCCAGCTGAGAATCGGAGTGAGTCAGGGATTATGGTCGCTCTATTATTCTTTGTTTGCTTTCTCTTTCTACTTCTTTTCTACGACGAAGACAAGAGGCACAATAGGGTTAGTGGTTGTTGCGTTATTTTTCGAAGATTTCTGCGTGTAACCCTGCTTTTAACCGGGATCAGACTTAGATTAAAACCTGAATCGAAAAGTTAGATTAAATTTAATGTATTAAGAATTTGTGGTAAGTCTAGTGTTAACGGATGATCACACCGTAGGTTCTTATGTGTAGGTTTGCAATAATTTCAAATTTTCCGAGCCCAAATTTGCTCTAAATTATTGGATTTTCGAGGCTTCCTGTCTCGCTTCGAAAGCTGCGTAAACGCACGTACCTAAACATGATTTATAGCATCTTTTACTGCCATATATATTTAACCCTCATGTGAGACAGGCAACGATTTTTATGTGCGTATAATGCACTTACATACAACATACGTACAAGCAGGCATCGAGGAGACTCGTTAACCATACAACGAGAAGAGCTGATTCATCACCGCGCTACCTTTTCGTAGAATCCATCCCCGCAGGGCGTCGAGGGTGGGTAGAAGAAGGCGCTGACTCGCCGATATTTTAAGATAAAAATATTAAAATTGAAAATTACATTTTTAGAAGAAAGAGAATGGAACGGAGCCGGACGTCGTCGGTCGATGATGGCCGGGATAATGGCTCTTCATTTTTTTTCGTTCGTAGATGAACGAGATAATCGATGATTGGGACGATGATGATGCTGTTGTATCTGGGCGAAACAGAAAAAAGACCACTCGGACTAAATTGTTTTTACATCCTGTAACTGTTAGATAGGAGTGTTTGCTCGAAGACCGGTTCTCTCTCACCATGTATGTATATGTATGTTAATTGTTTGTGTGCAAAGCCCAAACGTTTGTACGTATGCTCGTGTATAATTAGCTATGATATTCTCGGTAATGGATCGAGTTTGCTCGTTGGTTTTTCGTTGCTCTTTAAATTCCTTTTTAATTAGAAATGATAACGTAAGCTTCCGTTCTTTCTTTTTTTCCATTTTCGAACGGGCATTCTATGCTTGTTCGCCTTCTTTATGGCGCATTTCTCAACTTCAATATAACACCGGCTTGTGAAATTTGAGGTCTTTGTTAGTTACAGAAATAGCAGGCGGTGAATCTTGTAGATTTTGTTATGCCGTAAACGAATCCGGCCGCAAAAATTACCTAGCACGTCAGCTTCTGGACTAATCTTACAAGGAGAAGGCAAGGTAATCGGGTTTTTGTAATTTTTGATATTTATGGTACGTGTAGTTTGGACCTTAAATAAGAATATTTTGGAGTAGTTCGACGCAACGTTCATAAATGACCGAGATAATCGATGTTGAAGTTTGACCCGCCATTTAAATCCGCTAGATATAATACGATTGTCAATTGCACTCGTGGCCTAGTCGATAGCGTTTTGGTGCGGCACTCACGAGATCGCTGGTTCGGGTCTCGTCACGAGACATTTCTTTTTCTTCCATTTAAAACGCACCATTTGTTTTTTTCATTCTTCTTCTCATATCAAAAATTATGAACAAACGAAATATATGAACTATATGCAGGAACATTCTTCAAGTACATCATTAAAATGCACAATCGGTTGATAAACAATCCACTACCCCCGTCGAACTACTCCAAAACATTCTTATTTGAGGTCCAAACTACACGTACCATAAAAATAAAAAATTACAAAAATCCGATTACCTTACCTTCTCCTTGTTAGTCTAAATGATCAAAAAATTGCTCATTTGACGAGATTTATAAGTTTATTGTGGAGTATATTATCCTATGCAGTCTTCCGGTGATTTTGGATGGTATTTCTACATTTTTAACGTCTTTTGAGAGGTCAAGAGGGCAAAGTATTCCAGAAATTAAGCATAACACCACAGCCATTACATGATAGCCATAAATCTCGGCTAATTTAAGTAGTTTCTAAAATATGAAATTGAGACCACGAAAATCTAATCGGGAATGTCATACTTGGCCACGAATAATGATTTTCGAACCCAATTATTACAAAGAGAATTCAGAAATTGAGTACGGTTTTGTGAAATTGAAACATGAACAAATTGGTTGACAGGAATTTTAACACTTTGCCGGCCACGTGACTTCGCGCCACTAGCGATGATGTTTCATTTCGATGTTTGTGTAACGAGACATATTGCCCCAGAGAAACAATTGACGAACATGGAACACTGCTTTTAATTGTTTTCCCCTCCCAATTTATCAAACCGTTGTCTATTGAATTGTCTTTAGCGGGTGCTTGTTTTGTTTGGGACTGTCTTTCGCTGCCTTCGAATATCGGAAGTTTACGTTAGATGTACTACAAGTTACAAAATACCCTTCAAAATGCTCAACAATGAGGAAGTATACGCTGATCTATTATCAAAAGTGGATAATAGTTCTGATAGCAAAAGTGATTGTCATTTCGACAATGGGAGCGATATCGTTGTGATACGTTCCAAAACTAAAGGAAGAGCGATAATTAGTGACGAGGGAAGTTCTTTTACATATAATTGGTCAGAAGTTGATATTGAACCTGACGTACATGCCGCTCTGGAATGGCCAGGAGTACAAGCACCATACACACGAGGCATAACATCCAGTATGGAAATGCTCATTGGTGATGATTTATTGAATTTATTTGTCACGGAAACAAACTTATATTATTATCAGAACAATGAATCAGCAAAAATAAATCTTGGATTGACACAAACGTTGCAGAAATGAAAAAAGTGTTGGCCTCTGTTATCACAATGAGAATAGCCATAAAGCCAGAGAAAGACGATTATTGGTCTACCCACGCTGGATTAAATACACCTAATTTCGGGAACACAATACCAAGAAACAGATTTCGGCAGTTGTGGAAGTATTGGCACTTCAGCCTAATGAGTATTGTCACCGAAAGCTGGGTACAATAAAACCAGTGATAGGAAATTTAGAAAAAATGTATAAACTCGAGAAAGAATTATCGCTGGATAAGAGTTTCATTCCGTGCAGGGGAAGGCTATATTTTCGTACCTATAACCCTATTAAAATTATAAAATATGGAATTTTAGTGCGCGTGGTATGTGAGGCGAAATCAGGTTATATATGCGATTTAGAAATAAACTGTGCGCAATAAAAAATCGCTAATTACAATAGTGTAAAAATTGCGGAGGAATTAATTGGAGCAAAAAGAGGAATTCTAAATAGTTTAAAATCTGTTACATTAAAAGTCTATAGAATTCCGTAGAAAAGGGAACAAAAATAGAGTATCACTAAAAAATTGTAAACCATGATTTCGACGATACATTCAGCAGCATTAGTTGAACGTGTGAATAAAAGACCAACATTAGGAGGACGAAATCAATTTGCATACGGGGGCATAATAAATTCGTGAAAGGTCTTGATCGCCCAGATCAATACCTATCATGCTAGATGTTCCATACTAAGTAAATGAAACAAAAAAATTGACAAAAAATGATTTTATCTTTGAAAACCTTGGATTTATATAAAAGATTTTCCAAAAGTCTATTAGATTCAAATTTTTTTTTTTTACTGAATCTTGCATTAGCAAGGATTTATAGAAATGAAGTGGAGTAACAATCAAGATCAGCTGTTGAATATACTAAAATACCACCGAGGTATGATCCACCAGCCTTATTAAGATCATTAAATTTTCGATCATTAAAGTATGAACAAATTAGTCATAAACTTCGGTTTATAAACTTGTCTGAATTCGGGAATCTTCGACTTGGTCCCCCAAAAACAAAAAAGCACCGAGTGTGGCACTAAATTAAAACAACAAATAAAAGGCTATGAAACCAAGCATGATCGAAAGCCAAACCAGCCTGCAACATAATTATGAACCACTTCGTATACTAGATTTTTAGCAAAATTTTATCCTGAAACGTATACCAGGTGTGCTAATATGAAACCGGAATTTGCCCATACATAGCCCTAGCTGTCAATGCAGTTACCGTGAGACCGCGTGATGCACGCCATTTTCTTCTTTTGACATCTGATAACATTTTTCAACTTACAACTCTACAAGTTCCACACAACGGTATAGTTTCTAGAAGCGTCGAGGACGTCGAATTTTGTGCCTGGAAACTACGATTTACAGACAGCATTGATTTTCTGTTACTACTTGAAGAGAACTGCTGCAGAATCGTATCGATTGCTTGTCGGAGCTTACGGTGAACATGCCCTTGGTAAATCGGAGTGTTGTGAGTGGTTTAAAAAATTAAAAATGGCGATTCTAACGTGAGAAACGGAGAACGAGGAGATCCAACGAAAAAGTTTGAAGATAGCGAATTGCATTTTCGGATGAGGATGACCCTCAAACGCAACAAAAACTCACGGATCAATTAGATGTGACCCGAAAAGTCGTCTTCGTACGTTTGGAAGCCACGGGAAAGATCCAGAAGATGGGAAAATGGGTTCCACATGAACCGAATGAAAGACAGCAGGAAGGCGAAAAACAACTTACGAAATGCTGCTGGCCAGGTACAAAAGAAAGTTATTTCCCCATCGAATTGTAACTGGGAATGAAAAGTGGATACATTTCGAGAATCTTAAGCATATAAGATTATGGATAACTTCATGCGAACCATAGACATCAACTGCGAGGTTAAATCGGTACGAACGGAAGAAAATGCCGGCTTCATATTTACATAGCTGCTACTTATACTTAGCCAGAAATACTGATTTGTTAAGTTGGATAGAATCGAGAAATACAGCATTACTGATTCAAATGGGAAGTTAACGAGCTGGATACCAATCTCCTAAATAATGTACAACTAAATGTTTGTACCCTTCTAGCTATGCATGTGGACACCAGCAACCCTAGCCGTCCACAATGCGGCTTTCGAATCTCCTGGAGGAAGATATATGAGCCTGGCACATTTACAAATAAAGAATTCCCTAAAGAAATGAAACTTTTCCGACTATAAAAGAGACAACCTAGCTCTCGCTACGGTAATACCCTAAAAGCAAAATTACACCGCTTTAAACTCTGCCAACCATAATTTACTGTTTACAGCCCTGCAAGCTCACACGTTAAAAATTTATTTCGTTCGGATCGGGTCACATAAACAAACATCGACCGTGTCAAAACCTCGTATGTAAACGTACATATATCCGAAACTAAAAGGGCCGGCCGTCATTAGTTGATTGAATTTTGAGCGGCGCACGTGGACAGGTCATCGAGAGGCGTTAAACGAGAAAATTTGACCGCGAAGCGCACCACCCAGAGTGCAAATACCGCGTCGAGAACATTCCGAAACGAACCCGCGCGTTCACGTCCGTCGAATCATATACACATCATCAATTCAAATAACTGTTTACATTTACCTCTAATTTATTACACAATGAACGGCGATACCTAAAGTATCGAAAAAACTATTTTAAATACAATACTCCGGCGCTGGCATGAGTGCCGATCAATACGTGCGTTATGTAGAAACGCATGGGCCTATGTTGGGTGTTGGATGTCGGTTGCTGGATGGTAAAATCCGGACGGAGTGGATCGTGATAATTTCGAAGTTGGTGTGGAAAGGTGGAAAATAGGTTAAAGGTTTTGGACGAAAGCTATGAAGCGTAACATCTTTCATCGGCAGGTGACACCGCTGATGGAAATGATAAGAACACTTCAGAATTGCTTTCCCAAAAGAAGAAGAGTACCGTGGATGTTCTATTACTTTTTGTAGCCAAAAACTGGAGAATTGAAGCTGCCGGATGGGATGATGCATTGCCATGGTGAAGCATAAGTCCCACTTAATTTTTTCAATTTTTTCCTTTGTACTCGAATTATTAACAACCAAACAAGACACAATGAAAATGAGATGTGGTGTCCATAATAGTGAGTCGTCCTCGGACCCAGACATCGAGATCCGGGCATGAAATTAACCCCGTCCCGTCATTCACGACCAGCACTGTACACGTCCGCCTCATCGACGCTTATCTTTCGACTGACAGAAGAACCGCGCGTTAATTGACAAATAAATTAATCATTTTAGGCGCAATTGTTAAAATATTAACCGGACAGGCACGTATACTTATACGATTTATTGAACGTTATTAATGTATTTGAATAATAATTAATGCGATCTAATCTCGAGGTCCGGTCCTGATTCGGGGCTGTCAGCGATCGCGTCGGAGGCCGCCCCGATCGGCAAGTCATTGTACTTCTTTCGATTGTCAATCAATCATTTGACAACGTATATTAACTCCACTTACTCGTCGATTTCCCTCCACGCCCCGTCCCGTTTCCGCCCATCTCACCGTTCGAAATCGGTTATCTCGTTGTTACAGATCGACTCGAAGGCCTTCGCTCGAAGAGAATCGTTCTTGATGGATCGGATGACAATTATTTTCGGGACGATCTTAATAATCCTTTTAGAGATGTACGCGCGTCAAGATACCTATTTATTTTTCGAAAGCGTTTGTGTCTGCTTAATGGATGTAATTGTCGACTCGTGTGAGATGGTTTCGGTACGTTGGGTATCGGAGGGCTTGTGCAATGCCTTTTGAATGGAATTCGATTGGAACTGGTTCTTCTATCTGTCGAGGAGATAATTGGACATAATGATGAGGAAATCGAGCTGGAACGATCTAAATCTTGCGAAAGGGGTGAAAGTTCCGATAAGTTCCGTTGATCTTAACGCTGCTTAAATGCTGATGCCACGAGAATGCATCTAAGCTCACCATTTTGTACTTCATTTCGTCAGATAGGAAAGGAATTTGTAACAAACTCATTATGGTATATGCGGTGGAGAAAACTGAAAAACGTTTACATTTCGTGGATCTTTCAAAAATGCCTGCAGTAACTACCCAACTTGAACTTCCAAACGATTCTTCTTCTGAGCTTTCGCTCAGGAACAAAAGACAAATAGTAAAAAATAGCTATAAAACCCTTGACTACAATTTATTGGATTCGGAATAAACGGAAAAGTTGTAAAACTTGCCGGACTCGGAACATCCGGAGAAACGAGGGAAATATCGGACTCTGGACAATTGGGAAAACAATTTCCAGTTTGGGAGTAGCTGGTGAAGTGGAGAAGATATCGGTTTCTGTGTGAGCGAAAGAAGCAGAAAAAAACGCGAGATTTCGGAGGGTTTATTAGGCGTGGGGAATTCACAAGAAACATACAAAACAACGTTAGGTTTCCACTGTTTGAGTTACTGCCTTTTTGAATAGATCAGGATTAATTTTGAAGCAAGATCAGGAAATATTTTTAGGAAACTATGATACGTATGACGAAAGCATAAATAATAATTTAAAATAGGAATTCCACTGCTCATTTAATCGCTGAAATGCAAAGACTATTTTCCCTGAAGTTTAATTGTGAAACTACATTGTAACTTTGATAAAAATTGACGAAATAAGTAAAACTATGACCAGATTCCTAGAACTTTTGGAAACCATCCCCCATCCCTCGTACTTTCCATTTATCAGAATGCCTGCATTAACAAGAGAAGATCTTGAATTTTCAAAAGATTCTTCTGAGCTTTCGCTCAGGAATCGTTAGCACCCAAAGCCGAAAAGTGAGAAACAGCTGCCAACACCTTGGACGTAGATCTGTCGTCCGCCGACGAAGTTGGAACATGTTCCCTGGGTCCTCTTCGTCATTCAACGATTATCCAATGGACCCAAGTAGCGATACGATTGCTAAATTTTGGGCGATGATGAAAGAACCAATTTCTTCTCCATTGAAACCTGAGATTTTTGATCACATAAATATGTTGTCCATTCGCAATATTTACTAAATCTCGTTCTTTGCGACTTCCCTCTTCCCAAAAGTGAGGAAACTGCACTGAGGCGAACACAAGTGCAATGCGCGAACAAGATGAGAACAAGAATAGCATATTTCTTCGAAGAGATTACAGCCAATCAACTACATCATTGCCTTGAGGAACGTTGCAAACCTATGCAGGGATATGTAGATACTGAAGAGCAAAACATATTTTGTAGTGATATGTATATGGCAGTGAATCCTGGACAATCACAAATAGAGACAGAAGCGAAATAATAGCCACCAAGGTGAGATTTTTAAGGAAAATTGAAGGCAAAACGAGACAGAATAAGATCAGACGTATAGCTATAACAAATGTAAGAGTCAGATTAATTAATGAAACAGTTACAGAGAGGCGGATAGGGTGGTAAGGTTATATCTTCAAAATGAAGGAAAGCAGAATATCGAAGAAAGTATATGAAGAGCGCGGAAAATATGGAACAAACAGGAGCAATAGAGGAAAAAGTCATTAAGTGAAGCAAGGCTAGAAGGATCATACAAGATATGGAAGAAGAAGACTAAAATGAAATCGGAAACAACTCAACTACCGACACCGAAGATAGCAAACCCAGGGACCCAGGACTAAATAAGTATTGAAGTAGAGGCAAAAGATGGTTCTTCTTCAACCTGAAACCAAAATGTGTTCGCCATTTTGTTACTAGATCAATTAAAAATTACTGAATTCTTTACTTTTAATCGGATATGAGGTGGCAGCGCTTTTTCGGACTTCCGACTAACTACCCAATTTTCACTTTTCTTTCGTCTGCCTTTGTGAAATAATTTGCTAAAACATGTCAAAAGCGTACCGCCACAAGATGTTGTAATTGCTGCATTTCTTTAGGCAATGGAGAAAACGTATTAAGTTTTGTACAGATACGGAGAACAAGTGTTCTGAAGTGGAAATTGTAACCAATTTTAGACAGTCTTTTCTTATGTGTCATTACTAGAGTTCGTTAAAAAAGGTATGACGTGTTATTATTAAGTAGTGTAAATCGGACTGACGTTGTCACTTCTCACGTCATCCAGCTTTTGAATAAACTCGAGTCAGTTGACGTAAGTTTAACGAAGCAATTATATGCATTGCTCTTTGGATACTGTTACGTGCACAAATTTCACTTAGTTCAGTTCCGTATTTCATTTAACTTGTTAGAAATATAGGCTCAAATTTTACTCCTTTCGGACAATAGTTATTTCCTAATATCGCTTAACGATATTCCTGTTGAACTCATCATATCGCCGCGTGTTAGTTGCCCTTGAGTTTTTCGAATTCGTGCAATCACGAGAACGCGAAGCGAATCTTAGCTTCGGCGTAGTAACAAAAAAAGAGGAAATTAGGCATTAGGTAGCGAGTGGTAAAAGACCGGTGACGAGATCGGAAGAGGTTATGGCTCAGAAAATTTGAGTGTGTGTATCGTTTATCGAATTATCATCAAGAAAGTGTTTACCTTGTAGTGGGGAATTTGCCAGCAAATCCTCTAGTGTATTGTTCAAGTACATCTCCCGTTCGCGGAGGAAAAGAAACCCGAGATCGAACCGTCCTACACTTCGTCGTGCCTAATAGAACATCACCTCCCCATCAAGGTATTAAACGAAAGGAAAACCGATCGTCTAATCCATCGGACAAATCCGAAAGGCAATTTCCAACATCCGAGGCAGACAAAGGGTAGAACCTTATGCGATGACATCACCCGGTAGCCATGACACCTAAGCTATATGTCTTAAACCTTTTCTCTTTGTTTCAAATATTTCGTATATCGTATCCATAATTTCAACTAAAATCAACGTTAGTATTCACTAGCTTGTAAAATCATTATTATCTAGATGGCCATATTTTCTTATTAAATTCATTGATATTCATATATATATCGAAATTCCTACTAGACCTGTATCGTATTTTGCATAACTCACAGTAAGAATTAACATCACGCATTTTGTAGTTTATATTGTGAAAGTTTAGATAAAACGTTTTATGTTGACTTACGGTTACCGCACTGTTCGCATTATTTAGCCAATTTTATCTCAAATTTTATGTAGTTTTTCAATGTTTTTAATGAATTCTAACTAAAGGCTAAATACACAAGTTCTTGAATAACCGGGTGTAGTTGTTCAAGTAGAATTATATTGTTTTCGTAACAGAATCTAAGCATATAGAATCAACGTGCATTTTCCAGCTGATCTTGGTCGCTCTTGACGTCAGACAGACTTCGATCGATTTCAAGGTACCGATTATTTGACCATGAAAATATATCTGGCAAGTTCTTATGACCTTTGACCCAAATTTCATGGTTGGCGCCCATACTATCTTTTTCCCTGACAAGACCTGTTGTATTCAACGACCGTTATTGAAAGCTTGAAAAAGAACCGACACGCCCTCCCACTGAGCTGAGCACGACATTGGCTAACGTGTTGCGACAAGCGTATGTACCGCTTCTTGTTTTGTTCTTGTCGTCTTGTGCACTCTAGCCAATTGTTCCCCTCAGTTATTGCTATCTTGGAAAGACAATAGTAACGCAGTTTTGGGGGTAACAATACAACGAAAACCTTCGCTTGTAATTTAACATTCGTTCACTCTCCTTTCCTTAAACATTCATTATGAACAAAGTATTGGCTGAATTTTGAAGGTACACACTGTTTTTACGATAACAAATGTAAAATTTTACAAAAATTGTAATGACCTGAATCATTGATGCCACCTAGTATTGGCTGGTAAAAATGTAAAAGTCGATTCTTGTAACACATTTGTAATGAGTTATAATTCGCACGCCAGTTTCGTTACTTAATCGCCACGTCTCGTACCTACCGTCCCTTTGGTCTGAATGAGTGGTAAGCTATTAAATCCCGAATGTTCCAATAATAATTTCGGCATGTGAATGTACAATTGAAACGTTTCCGAATATATTTTTCTATTACGAACGAAACGGTATTTCCACCCCATAAAACATACTACATTTCAATTGATCTCCTGTAAGCTGAATGTTTTCCAAATCAAAAGAACAAAACAAAAAGACACTAAAAATACTACGATCGAAAAACTAAAATTTTGTATACCCGATTCACCGGCCGGGTTTTAAATTTTTAACTGTAATTTTTTACGCGCGAATAACACGTCGGAAACTTCGACCCGCTATGAAAATGGACATCGAAAAGCACCTAAATATCCGTTTCATTTAACCACAACATATGTGCCCATTATAACGGAACTCTGAGCTAGAATATTTTAGTAACGATGTCGGGGAAAAAGTTAACAAAAAACTAGTTTTTAGCATCCCTATGAGGCTTTGCATTATGCAAAGTTCCACTTCGAGCAAGTACGATGTATCGCGTAATTAATTCCTATGTACGACTCGTACTCTCGTTAGTGCTATTCTAATACGGATAGGACCCGAGGGGTTAAAAGTTTCGTGTCTGAGCGAACGTAATTTTACGAGATAAGTAGATTTTATATTCTTAAATTAGATGAAACAAGTAGCAATGTACGTGTACTCGTAATAGATTTAGAGAGGAATTTTAATTCGATGTGGGATCGCCTCGAGGGAGTCGAGTATACGAAGGATGGTTCGAATATTCTAGGAATCTAGTTCAATTGGGAATTGGTCTTGACGCCTTTCCGCAGAAATGAAGTATTGTTTAGTATATTTCAACTGTTTGACCAATACAGGCGTGTTTGTTTACGCTGGCTTTGCAATCATGGAAGACACGATTAAATTCCGGATAGGTATCACTTTCTCCTTATAGGTGTAGGTCCTTTCGTTACAGGCTAAAAGTTCATAATTGTCTTTTCATCCCCTTTTGTACTATGGAACTCGGTCCTAGTCTCCTGCCTTTTCCTCCACTTTTTACAACTGACCAATAGTTGATCTTTCTTTCTGTAATCCCCTCTTGCACTATGAAATCGGTGTCTAGCCTTTTGTCCCCGCCTACACTTTTTCCACTGGCCAAAGTTCATAATTCTTTCTTTCATCCCCTTTTGCACTATGAAACCCGATAGTTTTCTTCACTCTTTTTTCCACTTTCTACCACTGGCCAATAGTTGATTATTCTTTGTATAGTCCCCTTTTGCACTATGATTTCCGTTTCTGGTCTTTGGTCCCCTTCTACGATTTTTGCCACTGCCCAAAAGTTGACTATTCTTTCTTTCATTTCCGCTTGCACTATATACCCCGCTTCTAGTCTACTGTCCTTTCCACCACATTTCGCCACTGGCCAATAGTTCATTGTTCTCCCTTTCGTTCTCTCTTGCACTATGAAACCGTTAATGACATTATGATAAAGGTTGGTATAATATAAGTAAAACTGTGATAATTACCTTTTTGAAGTTTTCCAGAGACGACGTTGATAATCTGATGTATTTGATATGGTTGTGGAAACAAGACAAAAGAAACAAACAATACTTACACCGGCTGATGAACTGGGAACAGTGGGGAAAGCATCGAAGAAGACGACGACAACCATTAAGGTTAGTCATCACCAGAAATATAATGGAAATTACCGGATACGGGGTAACGGAATGGAGTAGCTGAGAAAACAACGGGAATACGGTTCGGAATAACTAGAAAGCAAGATTTGCTTTTCGGAGTCGGAATAATTAGAAAGCAACGGAAGCTATACGACTCGGAAAAAAGGAAACAATACAGGATTGGAGCGGCCAGAAATGTGGCAAATTTCACTCGGCTCGGAATAAACCCGAAAAGAATTAAAATGATCGGAATCGGAAAGCGGAAAAGTTATCGGGCCCAGAATAATCGGAAAAGCACTGAAATTTACTGGACTCGCAACAAACGGAAGTAGTGAGAATCACCGGAAAGATGCCGCGCTCTGGACGACTGGGGAAGTAATTGCCAGATTCGGAGTAGCTGGCGAAACGAGGAAAATGTGGGTTTGTGGGTGACCCTAGAAAGCATAATGTAGGGAGTTTTCAGGGGATTTATATAGGCCTGGAAGATGTCAAGCTCATTAGGCGTACAGCAAGGAATCACAAGGAAGATACATACTAAAGAGAATAACGGGAAAAGCAGCCTAGACAAAATAAGTTAACTTCTTTTGGCGTTGCTCAAGCTTTCGCAATAATTTATTTCGTCTTCAGGAATACGTCTGAAGTATCGCATCAATTGGCAGCAAAATTTTGAGCAAACGCCCCTGAAGAAGCAATAAATTATTGCGGGAGCTTGAGGAACATCAAAAGAAGCTAACCAACTTTTCTAGACTGCTTTCCCCGTTACTCTCCTCTTTTCAAACTAAACCTAACTGGTACAGCCGTACTTCCACTTCACCATACAAAATAACGTTGTGTTTGGACTGTTTGAATTACTGTCATTTATGAATAGGTAAGGATTCACTTTGAAGCACGATGAAGAAACAATTTTTAGGAAAATGTAATAAAGGTGCCGGAAACATAAATAATAATTTTAAATAGGAATTCGGCTACAATAAAATCTTTGGTAATTTAATCGAAAGATGAAATGCGAAGAATACTTTAAATTATGTAGCACCTGAAACATGAATTTCTTTGGTAAGTTGGTTACAACGCTTATCAATTCTGGAAACGGATGATAACTACTGATAAAGCATAGATGATCTGCTTCAATCTTAATAGTGAAAATCACTTTGAAAGAATGGGACAATCCAGAGGACGGACCACTGCTTAAAGCAGATGCAGTTGAATAGGTTAGAAAAGAACTGGTTTTTGTATTCTGAGATTGCAAGGGGATTCTTTATGGATTTTGTGAGGAGAGGTACTGCGATTAAAGCAGAATATTATTTTAATCTTTCACATGATCCATTCCAGGCGCTTTAGAAGAAACGACCCGAGAAGTTTTATAGGCGCTTGGTACTGCTACAGGACAATCAAAACGCCATACCCCTAGAAATGAACGAATAATGTGTTAGACGAATCGCGCTGGGAATTGCTTGCACATCTATATCCAGCCCCCAGTGATTTCTATCTGTTCTCAAATTTGAAGGAAACACTATGGGGTGTTCAGTGACCTCAATGAGGTAAAACTTGCTATAAATAGGTGGATTGCAAAGACTTCCAACAAGTTTTTTGAGGACGATTTAGAAAAATAATTTCACGTTGGGACAAGTGTATTCGATTAAATGGAGATTATACTGATTATACAGCTCATAATGTATTCATTTTCTATTATTATTGATCTTATATATAATTACAAAATTTTGATCTTCTCTTGCCATCCGTAGAGGTACGTTTCGCGGTTATGCCGCTCGTCAGTACGGCTTTGCAAGAGCTGTAATTTCTTATACAAATTTTATGTATATATGGTCTGAACATTGATGTTTGTACATGTGAGAGGGATTCGATATGAATTCTCTCACAATGCACGTATTACGCATTTTTTACAGTTATTTTTTCCCTCTCACATGTACAAACATCAATGTTCACACCATATATACATAAAATTTGTATACGAAATTACAGCTCTTGCAAAGCCGTACTGACGAGCGGTATAACCGCGAAACGTACGTCTACGGATGGCAAGAGAAGATCAAAATTTTGTAATTTGCATTTCTCCCACGGCGGGTAGCCGAAGAGCGCGATTGCAGTTACTGCAGGGGGCTGTGGCAACGCAAGTTGTCCACTTCTGTAGAAAAGATAACTGGAAAAAATGCGTAATACGTGCATTGTGAGAGAATTCATATCGAATCCCTCTCACATGTACAAACATCAATGATCTTATATATAGAGAGCTTTTTATTATCGATGGAGATCGAAGTTTGTGGTGTAACCACGAAGCCAATGTTGCCCAAAAATTGCGAGGACAAGACACCAGACACGCTGAATAATGAAGTAATGCAAAACCAAGGAGTAATGGTAACCGACAATTGCGAAGGCGTGACACTATAAATGCTGAAGGATGAAGTAATTCGAAACCATGAAGCAATGGCAATACAAAATACCAGAAACCCTGAATGATATAATTCGAAACCAAGAGCTAGTGCTTATTGAAAACTGCTAAAACTTCGAAGAGGTAGTTGTTTGAAGGCGGTTTAAAGCGATTTCTTTCACACTGGAACAAGTATTTTCGATTAAACGAGGATTATATGATTGTAACTTTGATGAAAATTAACGAAATTGAAAAAATTATAAGTTCCTAGAACTTTTGGAAACATCCCTCTCGTACTTTGTGCCGTTCCGTCGAACAATCTGCGTCGTCGTAGCACGCTCATTTCTTTTTCTTTCCACGCCAATTTATTTTTCAATTTCCCGAGAAATACAACGGGCTTAATGAAAACATCACCTAACGAAAGTCCGAACGAAATTAACTTCGCCATTCCCGCTTCAAGTCACGCTCGATGACGATTCGTATTGCAAATTACGATTCTTCATAATTCATTAGCGGAGACGCGACTTCTCATTTCTTCATCCGTCGCGCGGACGTGACGCGACTCGACTCGAACTTTTCGAAGTCGAAGCGCGCGCGGTCTCGCTCCAAACACGAATCCTATTTTCATCGTCACTTGTTATTAGCAATCTACGCGACCTAACCGACTAAATAAAGAGCGCTCAGCGAGCCGTTCCGAGTCGCATTCGAAGTGTGCGTACGTCGTAATCGGTAATAAATAAATAAATAAACCTGGAAAAAGACGAACGCGAGAAAAAGATCTCGGACTTTAAAGTAAATAGCGGCGGAGTCGGGTCCGATCAAAGCTTACGCTTTAAAGTTTACTTCTGGAAAACGATTGTTTTTTTTTATTCCGCCGCTTATATATAAGTCCGCCGTAAAAGTCTGACTTCTCGGATCGGGCAACCGTAAATTAAGACATGATCGGCCTACGCTAGCTGCCGTATTGACAATGGGATTCGATCTCTTTTTGTTCGAGGAGAAGGGAAACTTGATCCATTTCCAGTTTCTAGGAAAACGAAACGGTCCAGGTAAGAAGAACAATCGGTGGTGTAACAAACGGAAATTGATTCGTCAATTTTTCAAATATTTAAAATAAAGCGTTTGAGATTTAGGCGATATGTTGGAGAACCAACAGTCGAAAATTGTGTATCTGATTAGTAGAGACTTTAAGGATACGTGAAATATATAAGATATAAGCGGTTATTTGTTCTTTTCCACATACATTTGTCTAATATGACAATATTTCTAGTTCCATATGATAAGTTAGAGCTGTTTCAATGTAATTTAACACCGTCATAGTTATCTCCGAGGATAACTTGATAATCACTTTCTTCCTAGATACCGTGTTACTTTCTCTTCAGACTTTCGGGAGTTTTAAGGGTTCAGCTGTTTGCATCTATGCCCTCAATCCTTCGGAATACCCGGTATAAAAGTGAGCGAATAGCAAAGAAAAATATATTGAGTCGAAACTTTGGAGAGAATCGCCTTTAATATAATGTCAAAAGCAGCCAGGAAAAGCTGATATAGAAACCAAAAATTGAGACAATATCTGCTCAAAAAACTAACGAAACTGCAATAACCAGTTGGAAAAACTGAGATAATGGCGACATGGCGATCTGGAGATCTGAGATGAAACTGTGAGATAAAGGCTGTATAATCGTTTGGAAATCTCAGACAGAGGCGGTAGTAGTAGTTAGAAAACTGAGATAAACGCTGTATGAGCATCGGAAAATCTGAAATAGGAGTGCTAGTGTTATTTACACCACTGATGTGAAGGCAGAATGATCGTCACGAATTTGGGATTAGAGTGTTAGAGTATCAGTTCTATTAAGAAAACTGAGATATAATGCGATCGTCTGAAAATCTAAAATGAGGCTGTTAGTGCTATGGACTCAACTGAGATAAAGACAGCATAATCATTAGGAAACCTGAGATAAGTGAGTGTTAGTGATATTTAGAAAACTGAGATAAAGATAGTATTATTGTCTGTAAATTTGAGATAGGATTGTTAGCCCTACTTAGAAAACTGAGGTAGAAACAGCTGTCTGTAAACCTGAAATATAAACTGGGAACTGAGATAATATTTTTCTAGAAAACTGGACTGGAGACTTTTTGGCGTAGGAGGAGGAAAACCGTTCGCGAACTATTGGTCTTTGTGATAGAATTATGTAATAAGTTGGTAAATCTAGTACTTCGACTTGGTACATTAATATTTATATATTCGAGCAACGATGGGGAATCATCTTTGTTAGTGATTAAATATACTTAGTAAAAATTGAGCAACGTATTTTTCGCGGCGATCAGATAGAGCCTGAAAGTGATGCTGTTCCAATAATGTCGCTTAGTTTGAGCCGCGAGCAGGATAATTGCCAGAAGTCCTAAATATCAAATATTTTAGTATAGCAGGCATATCAGATCAGTGCTGCAACTCAATGCAGAACAATAAGAAAGATGGAATAATTGAATAAAATTCACTCCTAGAATATGGGTTGTTACATTGCAAAGCCATGTTGACGACCTTGGGCTTACGCTTAATAATGCATAGATAGGAGCTAAGAGAGTATATTTAAAAACACTTCGATATGCATTCAACACCATTTAACACAAAAATATATATTGATTCGGAGTAGCACCGAACGGCTCTCCTACGAACGGAAGGAAACGATCAAGAACGGCGAATTGGAGAAAACAATAAAATCGTAAATTTCGCAAACCGAATCGTTCTACGCGATTTTATGCAAAATTATCGTGCCTTCCAGTAATCGTCGCGCTGCTGCTCTCGGCGAACGATAACAAAGGTATTTCCTAGGAAATACGACCGAGTTCTCCGTCGCGCAAGAAGAATCGAAATCCCATCCCCGCGTGCCGGCGTTCGTTCAATCGTTAAAGTATCTCGACGATGCGAACGAATTCAAATGAGTTCCGATCGAAATTAGCGAAATACTCCGGCGATTCCATTGTCGGCGGTAAGCGTAACGTGGCGGGATCGGATTTACGACGCGGCGAAAGGAAAAAGGGGAGGAACGGACGTGTAACGGTAGTATTAATAGATTTCCGTGTTGTTGGGAAGAAGTTGGAAGAGATTTTTAGCGTACATATATACTTGTCGAGTATAAGCGGTAGTAAGTATAATATAACTACGTTATCGGACTCGAAATGGTACGTAAATATGATTGATTGGAACGACGTAACGGTTATACGAACGGCGATGTTCCGGAATCTAACCGCGGAACGACGGACGAAGATGTAAGATAATATCGCGACGTTGCGATCGTAACGACATGCTTCGATTAATTTCGTCGTTACGGCAGACGTACTTACGGCAGACGTACCGAAAAGAAAAGAAACGGGTTCGAGGCGGCACGGGAATAATCGATAGGTAAGTGAGGCGGTCGCTTGTTTTGATAAATCGCATGTCTTAAGTGCCTTCTAACCGATGCACGTAGAAGATGATTCATGCGAAATTATAACAGTAGTTGAACGATAACTCGAGTCTGTTAAAAAGGTGGTACCGGATGGCAGTAGCGTAGCGGTAAAGGGCGTAGGTGGGGGTAATTTTGACTCGTAGGCGATCTCGACAGTACCGGGAAAGAGTTCAAAGCGACAGTGCGTTGCACGGTACGCGCTAAATAAGTACGCGTAGATGGGACGCCCGAAGAGTGTAACGTTCCCTTCGAATGTGAATAAATATCTCAGGCATTTTCCTTGATTAGAATATAGAAGTCCGCATATTTATTGGACAATATGCAATAGCGGATTGCTAAGTGGCGATGGGTTTGAATGTAATGAACATTGTATAAGTAAACGTCGTGTATTGAATTTAAGTAACAGTATTCCATACTGGCAATTTATATATGATGTTATTCTTATGTTAAGTGTGGGCAACAGCTCACAACATCTAGTATCTAATTAATACTTTTGTCTATTTTGGAAGTACGTTCCATCACGGAAGTATGCAATTATGATACAATTTGCCACGTATCGAACAACTGATGCTTAGAAACACAGCCTCCTTCATATTGTAGCGTGTCCTTTAAAACGTGATGGTCCACCAGTCTCATTGTTGTTATCCAGTAAAAGGATTCAGAAAACTGATGCAGCAACCGTTATCGAGATGACAAAAGATTCCTTAACAGAATTTCCTATCACAGCAACGCAAGTCGCAATTTTCGTGACTGACGCGATGGCGATCATAGCTCCAGGGAGTATCTTACTATTGAAATAATAAATATTTTTCACAGGTAAAAAATGTCATTTTGAAAAGTGATTGAAGTGATTCCGCAGCACTTCGAGATAGTCAGCAACTTTTTCCAAATCGGACGTTCTACAACAAATAGATGAAATATAGATGAACTATTCTGAAGTTGTACAAGCTATTGAGCAATTAGAAAACAGTTACTCATCTACACGAGACGCATTAAATTGCATAAACAATTTACAAACCACTCTAGGAAACTTGACGAACACTATAGGAGATGATGCTGTCCAAGAAATTTGTGCATTTTTAACGAAAAATCCCGATTCAAAAAAGGATAATAAACTCTATTCATTATCCATTTTCTTCGTTCTCTTTTTCACATCCGTCATCTGGGCTTTTTTAAATTGATTAATTAAATTTTTCAGTCTGTTCAACACATTGCGTTACAATGTGATCTTGACATTGTTCTGTTCAGTTGCTGACAAGCTGTTTTCTCAGCTCTCATGGAAAACTCTCCAATGAAGGATTAAATCAATTCGAATGCTTAGAGTGACCAAAAGAGAGTCTTTTATTTCAACTCTCCCTTGGCTGTAATCCCCATTAATTTTTCCATCTTAAATTAAGTCCTAACGTGTACAGCCAGTACTTCTGCTCAATATTTTTATTTTCGGCTGTTATACTTACTTTCCCAATAGGAGTTCAACATATTGGATCTATATCTTTGACATTGTCTCTACTACTCTTCAAGTCGAATAAAACATAATATTCTCTTTTATTTGACCTCCAAACTCTTCAGGTCCATAACTGGAGTTTACACCTGCTTCCTTTAGCTTCGTATTCTTTTGCAAAGGTGACTGCTTCGGCGGCAAGGAATGATGAAGATGGAATAGGGCTATATGAAACCAGTTCTTAATGACTTTGTAATTGTCTTGACGCTCGGGGCATGAGCTGATAGTATTCTGGGTTTCTGGACATCTTCCAACACCAGGGGATGAACCTACTCCTCGGTGCGCTGTCAAATTGACGCCACTGAGTTTTATAAACACATTGGCAACGATGGATCAGTCAGATTTTCTTGTATGCACTCATTTCTCATGAATCAGGGAGCAGCGGCCTTCATACGAAGAGTGCAGCTTTTGGGTGGTATGGCCTTTGGAGGCTATAACCGAGACGAAGGCCGCATACATTATGATCAGACGCAGCGTGGAGCGGGTTTAGCTTGCTGGATTGTCTTGGTCCACAGTGGTAACGAACTTCCTCGGTACAAAAGGGAATAGAGAACATGCCTCGCTCCCAAGAATTTGGCTGTCATCGATTATGCATGTCATTCAAAGGTGAAAGTGCTATCCAAAATAACTCCCAAGTACTTAATCGTTCGGTCCCAAGGGATTGAGCTGTTGTCCACAGTGATGTGCTCTTGAGGGTCTGACAATGTCTCGTTAAGAAGCGGACGACCATGCACTCTTCTTCGTTTATTACTACTTTCCAGCGACAGAAACAGATTCAATGGTTTGCTCCGGCAGGCATTCAAGGGCAGCTTTGCCGATCCAAATCGGGCCGGTGCTTCCCTAGATACAACTTTTTTATAATTTTGGAATAGCCGTGCGACAGCCATAGTCACCAGCGGTAAAACAGGAAACTAAGAAAATGTAAGATGGCGTGAGATCGACTTAATAAGCAAGTTACAGTCCACATATCAATCATTTAGTATTGTTCAAAGAAATTCGTGTGTAAGACACAAAAGCAAAATAAGTTCTTTTGATAAAAGATATTATTCCATCTTCCTCATCATACATCGTAGCGATAAGATGGACAGCGCATTCCGCGTCGTAAATTTCCATCAGCTGCCTCGTTAAGGCTGTAACGTTCTAATCCGCGGAATAAACCACCCTTTCTATGCAGAGGAAAATCAGCATTTAGTTTCTGGCTTTTTATAACTCGGCCGACTTTCCAAATCGACCCATCGTCAACGGTAACGTCAGTCCGGCGGCGATCTCTGTACGTTGAAGTGCGGTCTCTCGGGAAATATCAAAATTCGTTTATAACTTCCTTTTCCCAGTAAATACGTTCACTTATCCATACTTCTTTTTCGTAGTATCTAGACATTTGTCGTAATTCTCGGTGTTCCGCTTACCTTTCAACAATCCGTATGAGCCGATTGCATGGGCTTCGGCATTTGCCTGATTTAGATCCGATCGATTTTTGTGATTAGTATGTCAATGCACCGCAAACAGAAGTTTCATTTGCCGATGTTTAATTAAACGCATTTTATTCGTTGGAAGGTAACTTCATAAGAGAAATTTGAAACATTTTCGAATGAAGTTGGAAAGATGGCAAAAATACATTGGAAATTTTTGAAATATATGATCGTTAGTAAACTTTTACCACAATCGGCGCAATCATAGAGTGTATTTAGCAATGATGCAGGTGAGGGAATCGGGAAAAGGGAGGGTTGCTTAAGTTCACCTATTTAGGGCCTACGCTGGATAAGACTTTGGATCACCTACAAGAATCAAATAAAAACAAGGAGACTGTGGATAAGATAATATGTAAAATAAATAAAATTAACCTTACCACACCTTTGGGAAAAATCCAGATACGTATTTCGACAACTAACTCGCCATCCTCAGTGGGAAACTAGGGGAGTTCGGAATCATCAGTGATATCCGGCTAATGTCCAAGACGAATACTGTGCAACACTAGAGCACTGCACAATGAATATCACACATTGAACGCGCGAAATATACCAAAACACTGTTGGTACTGACACTTTTCCGATGGATGTGGTAAGGGTAATTTAATTTATTATACACAAGGATCAAGTTGAAGGGTCCGGGAGATAAAGGAACTTCAATTTTGAGATGCTGAGGTCCTTAACCAGCTTTCGCGAACATAGCTGTCTTTCCTTTATGTTTTTCACTCTGTGGTCGAAATTCGCACTTAGAATTTTCAAGAAATCCGCGTGGTAACGGTAAGAACCAATTTATTTCAATTGTAAGCCACAGATATTCCTAATTTTATCCCTTAGACCTTAATGAAGGCGCTTATCTTTTGAAATGTGCAGAAAATTTCTCATTTTTATTGTGTTATGAGTGCAGAGGCAACTTACTGGGGACTAGAAATTTTCTCTGCAATTTGTTTTAGATGTCGTATTGCACTTAGTCTTTCTACTACATTCCGTGGTGTTGGGGCGTGTATTGGAAACGATGGAGAAGAGGATGTAAGCATTTGAATGTGAATTTTTCAGAGTGCTTTAGAAATTCCTTAGAACATGCCGGTAACGGAAATGTCCTCGCGGAAAGAAACCACCAACCAGAAATTATGCTTAAGATGATCAACAGACGAGAATGAAAAAGTAAAGGCAACCATCGGCTGTTATTATATATATATATATAGTTTTAGTGTGTTCTTGTGTACGTTGTTCACCTAATGGTATTTAAGTTCCTTTACCAGACAACGAGTCGAATGGTTAATGCAGCACGTATTCAATTTACGCCAGAAACGCATTACGAACGTGTATTACGGGAACGAAATAGATACGCCCGTATTATCACGACAGCTCCATAAACGCAAACACAAACAGAATATAAAATTTAATTAGTGATTATCCAACTCTTGATCCCGTACGCTTTATAGCGCATGTATAATTTGTCATTTGTTTTCGCGAAGCGTGAAGTACTACGACCGACGCGTCGACGTAATATCCAACGTACCCACCGTACATATCGAAGTACGTACAAACGTATGTATACAATATACGTAATATAAACGAACGTTACACTGTAATTATTGGAGTTAATACCTCCACGAAATTGCACGCCAGTCGGCAATTTATTTCCCATTTATTACGGGCGAGTTAAAGTAAATACGGGATGCGAATCGGATTTACCGTAATGAAACGTCACCGAAACGAAACGCCGCCGTTGCCGTCGTTGCCACCGCCGCCACCGTCAAGATTGTTTTCATAAAGCCGGGCGCCGATCGATTTGCATAATAATGAAACGTGAAAGGCGGTTTCGCTAAGTCGCGCTAACTAGGGCCTAGCATGAACGTTTCGATTACGTTCGTCGCGTTAATTAGGCCCAAATCGGTTACGTTGAAAGCTGTGAAGCGATTTCAGGAAACTGCTTGGGTTTAAGGGGCAATCTTTGCGAGCAAAAGACGCCTTACATCTGTGAAGATGGGCGTTTTACAATGTATCTGACAGAAACATCGATAGACTTCTTCAGCTTTTGAAATCCAAGGTCAAAGTAATTATTCGAATCTTCAATTAGGATTAGTACAGGGAGTAGTTGCTTCTTCCGGCGAATCGCACTCGCGGTTCTTAAACGGGACGATCGTATCTTGGCGACACGTAATAGAGATGCATTGGATTGCGTAGAAACAGATACGACTCACTGATGAGCTGCAATCACGTCGAAACCGGTCCGAGGTCTCCCCTTCTTAACTCAATACAATCACTGCCTCTAACTAATTATGTGTCCATATTTGCTACAGTCAACGCAGTTGCTAAAACTGACAAAGAGTTCTCTGTCTTAATACGACGTGTCTAAATAAAATAATGAAACCGATTTTCTTTCCAGTCGTTTCATTCCAATAAAATTACAATTCAACATCGTTCAAAGTAACGGTCTTGGGAAGTCACACAGCACTCGAGACGGTTTTTGTACTCCCCACAACAGTGGTATCGAGTACAAGTTCCCAGAGATCAGGAAACTTTTAAAATTTGTTTTAAAAATAGTCAAATGTCAACAACCTACAAGCTGCTGCCGGCTTATTATAAAGTTCTATACTTTGATACCTAGGGTTTCTTCTAATAACATTACAATTCAACCTTGTCCCCTCAAAGTAACTGTCTTGAGAAGCAACACAGCGCTGGAAATAATTATACCAATCCTCATTGCGGTGCTAAAAATCGGACCAGTCTTCAGCTGGTCGGTTAGAATGTTGTCCAGTGCCCAAGAAATGACATCTCTTGAAGTATTGTCTCCATATAGGGAAGATATAGAAATCCAAAGGACTCAAGTCGGGCGAATAAGGAGCCTTAGGATTCACAGGGATGTTGTTACTGGTCAAAAAGCGGAAACCGATTCAACAGTGCTGTGTGACAAGGTGTATTGTAGTGATTCAACACCCAGTTCTTTTTTGGTCTCACACCCATGACTCTTTTTCGACGTCTTTCAAGAATCTTTCGGTAAAAGTGTTGATTAGTTTCTTGATCTGGAAGCATTAACCCTTTGTGAGCGATTCCCTAGTTATCAAAAAAGCAAATTAGCATCCTTTTTGATCTTCAACTTGCTCATTCTTGTTGTTTCTTTTTTGGTCTTGGAAAACTCGGATTGTACCATTCCATTCTCTAACGCTTGATTTTCGGGTCGTACTCAAACACCGAAGTCTCGTCGCAGGTAAAGATACCTTCCCGAAAATCATCTTTAATTGATTCCAGAAAATCAACGCACTTGTTCCTCCTCAGCGAAATCTGATTCCATATCATTGTTCCAAATTCGTGGCACTTATCTTCAGAACGCATAGGTTTTGTTTAACCCTGCCTTACGAAAACAATCGCTACTAACAAACGACGTGTATCTAGCGAGTTACAACTCGCATTGATGACGTATCACATTTTCATTTGTCGCCCCTCCAAGTAACGCGTCACTAGCTTTGCTAGATATAACAGTATGCTACCAGTCTCATTACTTTATTGAAACATGTGGTATAATGCAATGATCTTTGGAGTTTCCGTCCGGGTAGCAGTTGTTTTTCCAGACGACAATTGTCCGCAACGTAAGTATGGGATAGTATCATTATCGGAGGCACACCGAAACTCTGTATTTATTTTAATAAGTTATGTATCAAATCAAACCAGCAGAAAGTTCAAGAAAATCAGAGACAATCTGTAAGAGAAACAAATTTCCCACTGCCACAGGGAACCCGTAATTAATTTTTCAAATATTAAAGTTTCATACTAAGAATTTTGGGTACCCCTGCTTATATTTTAGGACGCAGTTTACACGTAAACAAAATAATCACTGGAGCGATATTATTACGATAGCCGCATCGAAGGCAGAGAGTTCATTCAATTTGTGAGGCTTTTCACGGTGAATTACTTCCAATGTATGCTGTTAAGACAAACAAATGTAAACGTAAAAACCTAGTTAGATGATTAACAGGCTCAAGGACGTTTTTAGGGCTTAAATCGCCAAAAAGAGCGATAACGATAACGCCCTTGAAATTCCACGGCGCCACAATTTCACGCACCCGAAATTCATTGTAGGTTAAAGTTGAAGTACAATCTGTGATGTATTGCTTCTTTTGCGTTATTTCACTTAGTTTTACCTCATATGAGCTTCCAAATGAATTTGACGCTTTTCATGTGAGAAATCCTGCTCGTTTTCACCACTTCTGCATGTAATTATAACATACAAGGGATCAGAATAAATAAAACAGTGTTTGTAGGGAAGAATATTTTCCTACCATCACTGGAAACCCGAAAAGGAAATTGTGAAATTTCGGAAGGAAATTATTTGATATGAATAAACACGTAGGTTTATCGGCAATCCGCGATTTAACTTCTATATTCGCCATTCGAGTACGTTCTTGTGACTCGTTCAGTCCGACTCGTTTCGATTAGGCGTATGTTAAATGTTTAGACAGGGAATTATAAACGCTAGTAAAATTAGGTCAATATGTTAAGAAAAGTCCAGTAGATACGACGTGCTAGTTTATCTATTTCTAGGAGAAACTCGTCAACAATGGAGTTCATATGGGGATATCATACGACAGCGGTTTCAAAACAACGTTTACTTGCGAGTTTAATTCTTTTTTATTTTAAATTAACTAAGTTGTTTTTACCTCATACAATTTCCTAATTAAGTTTGATATATTAGTTACGAAAAATCCTGTACTCACGAGAATACTAAACTAGAGTTTGGGGTAGGCACAAAGAAGAATTTGCGCGAACTTTTAATACCCATCTTTTTCCTTACTTTTATTCCAATTTGAAACTATCCATAACACCCCACTGGTCATTTTCGAAATAACACAAGATCGTATGTACCTAAAGCGCACATCTTGTTCTCACCGCTCAGCACCGTTCCAAAAAACAAAAGAACCTCTAACCTACTTCGCCGCTTCAAGTATCGTACATACATCAATACACAGACACCGGTACATACTACACCTACTTCTTCGACGGCGTACAACGCGTATGTATGTGAAAATAATTAACGAGACAACCGTAACAGGAGGCTGAGAAAAAGCTATATTAATTTTCGAATACTTCCCGGCTCTGACAATGGCCGACGCTGCGGCGGACGATCGTATCAGCTCCGCCGTATAAATACGCGGAGGTAATCGATGGATGAGTAGTTAAATCTATACAAGCAATTAACATTTTTGTTCGCTTAAATCGAAGTCATGCTGATGGACCAGTTCTTTCTAAGGGAAGGAGTGCGGTTATAATCGGTTCGATACATCCGTGGATAGAAATGCGAGGCGCTAGACTTTTCTGAATGTTTTTGCAAGTATTGTGGATTACAATTTGAAACGGATGGTCCGATTCCATAAGGGGCATGCTGTTCTTCCTTTTAAGTAGAGAATTTGATGCGGATATTTCAGGAATAGCGACAAAGTTAGTAATATGAACGAAAATATCTAAACAAGTGAATAGTTCTGTATTTTCAGTGGGATAAGTACTGAACAAGGACAATGAACCGTCAGCGTCCACTAGTAACACCAAATTCTGCAAAATTAGTTTCTATTACTATTTTGTGTTGAAATTGATTCCTTGCATTGTGATCAGGCACTCCTCTGCCTGTTAGGTATTATCCGTTCGCGTATATCCTTTGCCCAAGCAAAATCGACGAAAAAGGAAACCACCACAATGGCCCCACCGAAAGCCGCCGAAATAACGGCCAGCTCACAGAGATTGTGACAACAGGTCGCCTAACTTACAAGGTCGATC
Organism: Chrysina gloriosa; assembly: GCA_038088585.1. Taxonomy (NCBI): domain Eukaryota; kingdom Metazoa; phylum Arthropoda; class Insecta; order Coleoptera; family Scarabaeidae; genus Chrysina; species Chrysina gloriosa. The sequence goes on along the minus strand of CM076094.1, from coordinate 5,038,084 downwards.
AGCGACCTCAAGTCTCTCAATGGCGACAAATAGGTTGAGCCTGCCTCGCACAATTTCCAAACGAGGACGGAAACAACAATCACAAACGTAAAGCAACGACGAAGGGATCAAAAGCTATTTAGGAAGCCGACCTCAGCTCGAGCGAAAAGTTCCATGAGGATTGGAGTTGAATTTAAATTGTGTCAAGCTCCTCTACTTTTTACCGTCTTCGCCGTAGTATTCACTAACATCATGTGAGAAGAATAAACAAATCCAAAAGGGAAAGAGGATATCAAAGCTCCAGGTGTGGAGAAGGGTTTAGGAAAGGAACAAGAAGCAAAAGGGAAAGAGATATGGATCAATCAACAGATCCACTAAATGGATACTATTATTGCATACACATATCCAAATAAAGAGAATAGAATTGCGGAAACTGGTTGATTTGGCAATTGGTAGGAATTGCTCTTATGAGTCGCAAAATAACGAGTTGGTGAAAGCATCTTCCTGCAATGTAAAAGAAGAAAGTCAGTGGAAAAATCGCCATCATATTGTCAAAATCCATCGCGTTTGAGCAGCAATCTCAGATGCACTCTTTAAGTAGTGAAACCAGTTGAAAATTATAGACAGGAAGAAGATGGGATAAGCTGATTCATATGTTTCTGCAGTCTTCGCGTAACATGAGTTTAAAAGTATTGTAACTGTCGTGTAGTAGTGAACCTAAACATCGTCGGGGTGGAAGAGCTTGTGAAAGGGGGAAGACGTATTACTGTCAACAAACTTATTGCTGCTATGGATGTTAGTGTTGGTTCAGGACACAATTCTGTGAATGATGTGTTACGATGCTATAAAGAACGTTTCAGAATCGAAAATAATGGAATTCTGGAAGACATTATTGCGGTAAATGAAACCTGGGTGCACTTTATTGTTACAGGAAATTAAATTTTCTTCTTAATCATTTGCTCTTTCTGGGCGTAGGGAAAGTAATATCAATCAAGTCCATCATGCACGAAATTTTAGAGCGAGGAAGAATCTTGGGAAAAAGCAACGTTTGTGCGGCATAAAGAATTCGACAAGCGTTCGAGTGTGAGACGTTTGAAGTTTACTTTTGGGAAAGTTTCTTTTTTTCCTGTTAAGTTCGAGTTAGTTCCTTAAAATTTCCGACAGTGCAGTGTAGTACGGAGTGGTTTTTGCTGCCTTTATTTTTGGTCGCGTCCAAACTCAAGCGGCGGCGGCCCACCTGTAGCGCAAATAAAGTAGGATTACATTTCATTCATTTGCGTCCCAATAGATGGGAAACACCTTTCTTGACGTGCCTGACGTGTTTGGATCTTGCTCTTACCGCGATCTGGTTAGAAAAACTTTAACTAAACCGTACAAAGTAAATGGCACCTTTTTTAACCATCAAACTTTAGCAGCATCCGTGCCGAACATTTGTTTCGCCGATTCTAACGCTGAGTTTGTAGCCGTAAGATTTTGTGCGTATCAGCAGCTTTTATCAGGGAGACAAGTTGATACCTACCTGCTTCCTGATTCAAATTATGTGATCCCCAAAGGTTCACGTTCGTCTTTATCAGGTTTAGAACCAGCTAAAAGCAAGTGCAGATGTAAGCAGAAAATGACAACAGGGTGTCAAGAAGGTACACAAAAATTAGGAAGAATACATGGAAACATAGACTCACTAAATGGGCAAGGGCAGGTCAAAAGCAACAACAGGACCCAAAGAGGGGAAGAGACGAAGAATTTATAAGGAAGTTTTATACAGAATAAATTAAAATTACCCTTACCACGCCTTTCGGAAAAATCCAGATAAGTACCTCGGCAACTCAGTTGCCATCCTCAGTGGAAAACTGGGGAATCACGAAAAATTTAAAATGATCAACATATACCAAGTTTTCATTGTTTTCTTTCTTAAAACTTATTTTCAGTATCATAGACTCCCTTTGTGAATTTTGGGGTTTAAGGAAATTCGAGGAATGTTCTCATTAGTAATAAACCTAACCAAACAACTGGGAAAGACTATTAATTACAGAATTCGAAACGGAGATCTTCGAGAGCTGAGTAAAATCCAAGAAATGCCTAAATGGAGCAAAGCAAGAAGGAAAATATGGGCGGCAACGGATTTGTATGAACCAAATTTAATCAACCTTGCGGAAGTAGACCTAGGAACACACCGTTGAAGAGGTGAGACGTGTAATGGACGTCCACTTCGGGGGAGACCTAATTGGGACCATACAGACGATTAACTTACTTGCATGGCGTATGGCATCAGAGAAATAGGAAAAAGTAATTTAAAAAAACGATGACAGGATAACGGTGCTCACTAATCCCATCCGAACCTGTACAAGTCACCATCGATCGAATCCACTCCTCTCTTCTGCGTCTTCTTCTGTTGTCCAAGACCGAATATGTACATACAATCTAATTTTGAATGTTATCTGGAATCTTCGTGGAAAACTTACACGGCGGTCCGAGTTCTGATTGAAATATGATGTATCCCAGGTAGAAAGGCGCACGCAACACACACATACACGCCACAACTTCGATCCTATACGCACGTACGCGTGTGGTGGTCCGTTATCACCAAAACAAAACTCGTTGTCGATAAATATTTTTAGCTTCGGACCGTGACACGGACTTTCTTGATCATGTCTAACGTTAGGACGACGAGGTGTAATTATCCGAACGAAGAGCATACGCGGAGCCGCCGCCGCCGCCGCCGGCCGTTCGTTCCTTCGTTCAATCTGTTTGTATATGTACTTCTTGTCTATGCGGACGTACGTGGACACGCGGGGATATTGTAGATAAGTAGATAGACGTTTAGGCGGTTTTGTTTCTCGTGTACGTACGTATTATACATACGTACAACTTGGATAAACACGACAACGAGATGTGATCGACTGTCGGTCGGTCGTCGGAGGCAGGTTTAAGAATTCCAAAGAGACGATCGTAATTTGTCCGGTGGAATCGTTCGATTTATCGCGCGCATGCTATACGTTCGTTTATAAAACGATGATCGGAAGCGAATAAAAAGAGGGAAAATGGACGAGCGGTAGATTGTTCCAGTTCGATATAGGCGTACATCTTCGCATGGGCTATTACCTCGTCGGTCTATATAAACATTGTATGAAAGCTTCCCATTTCTATTTTTATACTTCACTTAACGTGTCAAGCGACGAATTGAATGACGTTAGGCGTGTTGCTTACAGATCGTTAATGTTTAATCAGAACTGACCCCCTCCAATTCTTGGCAGAAACATTTTTGGAACCTGCAGAGTGTTGTTAATCGATTTCGATGGCTTCCTCAAGAATGCTAAAAGCAGTTAGAGCGTGGAAGCCAACGAGGACACAAAAGAAAGGAATCGTTCAGATGGCAATTACTTTCAGTCAATAATTTCAGGACTAGTGCAACACCGTTCTATTTTTATGGAGCCGACTTCATACTTCATACTGCCAGTTTCACTAGGCCTAAAACGTCGACATCAACTGGTTACAACGATCAGATTCCAGAACAAACTTCTACCATGGATACTGGCTGCGCAAACCTGAGCGAAAATCCAGTTTTTCGCTTTTGACCCTCGCAGACCAGTTCCTACCAATTCTTCCAGACAAAACTCTCTTCATTACCCCTTTCTTCGTAATTGACTCCATTGGAAGTCCACGAATGTGTACTGTCCACGATTTCGTTTTGTGTTTTTCCCAACGCTCGCTATAATTTATATTTCCAATCTTAAACCTTACCAAAGACCACCAAGGAAACGATATCATTTCCAAAACTAAAATCAATTCCGGAACGTTCTTTCCATCGTTCAAAACATCATAAATCCCTCCAGATATATGCATCTATCAGCGACGGTCATCATTGCAAATATTGAAAGAACAGGAGACTAAAAAATGGATCAACCATTAATTTCGCCCCGGATTACAATGGAATCGTTGCCCCACTGACACAGATACGGACGTACCTCAAAACATGCTACATTCATACGCGCCTAGATTGCAGCGGTGCAGAAACCCTTTTAAAATCTCTCCATCGCCGCCGTAATTCACGTCGCCAGGCGATAAATCCGAAGCTGAATCGAAATTAATATCCGGACGAAATTGGAGCGCGATTTCCGAAAAGAATGTGAGGTAATTTCCACGTTTTTCGTTTAGAAGCATCTACGAACACAGTTTTTGCGATAATTTAGGGAGTCTTACCTACGAATTAGTTACTTTTGGCGTAGTCTTTGTTTAAGTGGAAAATCACAGATTTCAAAGTATAGACAAATATTGGGGATCTGCGAATCACTTAAATTTTTAAGCAAACGGAGAGCTTAAAATTATCAGTTTTCTTCTTACCAAAGTACCAAACGTAAGAGTGTCTCAAAAGAAAACATTTTAACCGAGTTGGCTATCTCTGAACCTATTTTGACCATTACCATTAAGCTGTGCCATCGGCAATGCGAACAACACAAAGGAAAACTTCTTTTTCCATTGCTAGAATATCAGTTAAAGCAACCACCTTCACTTGAAGTAGACGAAAAAGTATACACTACGGATAAACTCCAGATGAATAGAAGGAGAGAACCAGTTTGATCCTCTTCGAGAAATGAACAAGAAGGGTCCATTTTATAGGGTGACAGCAATGATGTTCAAACAAAAACTACGATCCTTTGTGCGATGCTATAATCAAAACTTGGTCGTTTGGCCAAGCTTCCCAAACGATCAAAGACCTTGCGTTAGCGTTTGTTGCATTCCAAAACCAGATCTATAATGTGGAATATTTCGAAAGCGTTTTCCTACAATCTTCATTATCAGTCCCATCAACGCACGGGAATATTGTGGTGTTTGTTGGTTTGACTATCATAGTCCCATCGATACGTGTAGTTGAGACACCAACTGTTTTTCTGTGGATCCCGTTCAAACACTTTCATCGTACATAGTTCAAAGAAATGTAAGATTCATTATCTTACATTTCTACAACCCAATCCTAAGAAAGTTTAGAAAGAATTAAGAAGAGGCCAAGAAAGTGTAGAACCAGTCAGTACGTAGTCGTACTAATAGGAAACAATAGGAGTGAATGAATGCCAATAAACCAGAGAAAAGCGAATTACCCACAGGATGATCAAAGGAAAGTGGAGATGTAACCAGAAATGACAAGCCGATGCCAAGAAAGTTTAGAAAAATGAGAAAGAAAGCAAGGAAGCGTAAAATCAGTCCATAAGTAAAGGCAAGAAAACTCATTAAACGCCAGGAAAGCAGTAAAAGGCCAAGAGCTCCAAGGAAATAGCGTAGAGAAGTGAAGATCATACCATTAAATCACCAGCAGATATCCAGAATGCACACAAGACTTAGCATAAAACGAGAAAATGCATAATCAGTAAATGAATAAAGGCGAATCAAAGACAAAACACGAAACAAATTTGAAAGGAGCAGGCGGCCATTAAATACCAAGAAAGTAGGGAAAAACGAGAAGCTCGTAAGAAAAAGAAAACAAAGATAAAGCACACAAAAAACATAAAAAGAAGCAAGATAACTCAATAACTGCCAATAGGAAAAGGCAAATAAATAATAGGGAAAGCCTAAGCAGGTTAAGATCTAACCAAAAACTAACAAGTAGAGGTAGAAGAAGTTGAGAAGGTTTAGGGAGAAATCAACAAAACGTATAATCAGTGGAGGTGTCAGGGCAAATCAAAGGTAAAGCGCGAAAAAAATAAAAAGGAGCAAGAGGCAAAAAGCTCAGAGGGGGAGCGTAATCAAGTGGAAATGTAAACAAAAAGTAATCAGGAAAATTCAATAGATGCCAAGAAAGTACGGAAAAACGAGGAACTCGTAGGAAAGGCGTAGGCAAGTAGATATATAACCAAGAACTGAGAAGAAGATGCCAAGAGAGCACAGAAGAATTAAGAAGACAGCAGGGAAGCGTAGAAGCGTTGAGTGGGTAATAGGAAATCAAGGATGAGGCATAAGAAAAATAAAATGAAGCAAGAGGACTCACTAACTGCCAATAAAGTGGGAAAAGGAGGAAAACATAAGCAAAGAGTAAGCGGGTGCTGATGTAAGAAAAAGCTAACCAGCAGATGTCAAGAAAATACAGAAGAATTAGGAAGAAATCGATGAAATGTATAATCAATAAATGTGTAAAGGGAAATCAATGATAACGTACGAATAAAATAAAAAAAAGGGCAAGAACACTCGTTAAATAGCAAGAAAGTCGTCCAACAATGCACTTCAACGTATCCCAATTGGTGTGAAAAATAGGTTAAATTTATTTTATTTGAGCCCTCTTCTAATACATTGAGGCTACCAGAGTTTATGAGTAACCGTGTCGCTTTCTTTGTGTTTTCCCCGATGAACATGACAACCTAGTTGCCAATATAAGCACTTGACTATTTCCCAATCGGTGTGCAAAGGTTATAAAATTTATTTGATGTGAGCGCTCTTCTCGCTCATTGAGTTTACCAAAGTAAACGTTTACTCTTTTCTGTTTTCTCCTCGTTGAAGATGACAACCTAGTTGTCCAAATGTGCCCTTGAATATTTGCCAATCGGTGTGAAAAGGAGGTGAAACCTATTTTATTTTAATTCTCTCTTCATTAATTTCTGCACCAAATCACGGTTGTTGAAGTCCAACTTCAGATTTGAACGATAAGTTACATCAAAATTTCTAAAATCACGATGAACACGTCCTATCCACGAAACTTCCTGGAAAAATCATTTCGGAAAAGAAACAGGAAAATCTATTACGAACTATTTCGAACGCTAAAAGGGAAACTTTAATGTAGACGCGACCAAAACTGTCCTTAAATAGACGGCTCACTTTGTTCCGTCATCGCGCCACCTACATACTTAGCACTTTGCGCCTTCGACCAACTTCTCCGGGAACGATTAAATATTAACGCGGCCGGTCTCGAGGAAAGTAGTAGCGAACTAGGTCTCGCCGTCTTAGTGATTAAAATAGGAGCTTCGCCCTGTGGTAAAGTCGAGGACAAGGTGACAGCAATAGTTGAAACGTATTAATAATGGAACCGACGCCGCTTGACGAATGCCGCTTTTTAATATTGGATGCGACGTAAAATATTAATCGAAGCAAAGACGTAAGGTGTAAGAACTTCTAGAATTGTAGTTGGTGCGAGGTATAATGATCATCGTGAGTGGTTTTCAAAGACAGAGGAAATTGAGTTGATGGAGTTATGGAAAGAGCTGTTTCATAATAATTCAGGCGCCGTCATCGTTAGTTCCATTTTTGAAATACTTTGGCGAGTAACTACGTATGAATTCCTCTCAGAGCTGGACGTGGCAGATGCTCGAAAATCGAAAATTCATCTTCAAATTAATCCCCACCAAAACGTCATAAAAGTTTCAATAACGCACGCTGCTCAATCAGTTTGGACGACTAAGTCAACGCAATGATATTTTCGAACTTCATTTAGTTCTAGTTCCTTCCGTTTAGGATATCCCTAGCCTTCGGCTTTCAGCATTTAACCATTTTTCCAGGAACTTCATTTAGTTACTTCATAAAGCACTCAAGGGGTTCACGACTTCGACCAGCAAAGCCACACCCAACAGTATATGTGTACGTAAACGTAACTACAGAGTAAGCAACCGTAGGTGTCCACCACGTGACCTACCATTTTCAATTGAAAAGACTGAGATGTCGGTATTAATAGGATTTAACAAAAATTCAAAACCTATACAATATTGAGCTGTCGGGTTAGTATGTTGACCTACCTTCTTCCGTTTGTATACAACTTCGAAAATGCAGTATAACAATCAAAGCATCTGGTAAACGGCATTGCTTCGAACAGAAGTGACAGATAACTCGCGGGTGGAATAGAACTGACGAAATAAGGTCGAAAATCTTAGGAAACGGAAATGATTATACTTAGGGTTTTTACTACTGCCAATCCGGGACACTTCCGGTTGCTCACTCTGTACCTCCATACATGGGTTTCTGAGCAATCAACATTCATGCACGCAGAACATATACAGTATATCACATGTCGAACAAGTTAAAGGTAAAACAATTGCATCGGGCGTCGTGTGCGCTCCGATGCGTCAGTCTTTGTTTACATGGAAGAGACATAATGGGTCGGGTTCGTGGTCGGACACAATGGCGATAGCATCTGAATGCGCATCACGATAACCGCTCGTTTATGTATGTGGGTGAATCGAATCGATGACCATCCGATATTCTTTCTTATTGCTCGATTAAAGGCGATGTATGTTTGTATAAGTACGTGTTCGTATCTGTAAATATGCACGACTTTGTACTGATATAGAAGACCAGATAAACTCGCTGAATGAATCAGAGTTTAAGAAGTGTGTTTAACACTACTAAACGGATTTAGTTTTACTCTCATTTGAATAAATTGCTTTCTGTAGCTGGACACATCGAGTTAATAGCTCCAAAAGGAGAGATCTAGGGTAAAAGATAAAAACCTTTCGAGACTGCCCGGCGCAAGCTGGAAAAAGCTGGGAACAGGAGGAAGGAAGCCAGGGTACGGAGGGTCCTATAGAGTAAGTGATCGAGAGAGGAATCCGAAGGTGAAGAAGTTAAAGGGATTCCAGAATAAGTTGGGGAATTCCCCGAAGGTAAAGGTGAAAGGAAAATCAAAACTGAAATGGAAGGCGAAGAAGAGTTATCCCCTAGCGAAAAGGACGGTGAATAAAAAGATTCTAAAGATAAATTAGAAGAAATCGAAGGTGAATCGAGAGAAAAGCTACTCTAAGAGTTCTTTGGTACTAAGACGATGCAGAGTTTGAAGGTGAACTTAAGATCCAACACCACTCCCAAGTACGTCGTTCACGGACACCATAGAGTGCAAACGGTATGAACTTCTGATGAGCTATGCTGTCGTATTGGTTAATTTCTAACCTCCAGTCATTCGACCTTTTTTGGATTTTGGACGCTTTGTAGATTAGCAGTTTGGTCTTAATATCGAAGATAGAACGTCGACAAAGAAGAGCAAGGCCTGACAACCTAGCCTTCCGAAACTACTTTAGCGTGAGTTAAATTTGAAGATCAATTTAAGATCCAACACCACTGCCGAATATGTTGCTGAGGATCTCCAAGACAAACGAATGCCATCAATGTAGATTTAATCATCGGGCGAAGTACATCGTTCAAGAAAGTCAAAACATATGGCAGTAGTGCTGAAGAGTTCATCTGACGGTAGAAACGTCATTTAGAGGAAAGTGTGCCTGGTCTAGTCAATGAGAAGAAAGAAAAAGAATGCCTACATTCGCCACTACTCCTCGAAATGCAATTAGTTCCATCATTAACTATTTCATCAAAATTCCAGAGATGAACGTGAGAGAGAATCGGAAGAAAATTTTGTTTTTGAATGTTCCCTCGGCGATGACGTTTTAGAATCTTTGCGTTAAAACTAATCGTTGACTACAAACTCCTTTCCTTTCATTTTCAACGGTCAAAGCTTCTGCCTCCGCTACCCAATAACCCCAGCAATAACTTATTTAAATCCATCGCGATATTTTAAGTTGACAAAATAGATTCTCCAATCAATCAGCTGTCAGGCGAGTTGAAACCTCCTCTTCCAAAAAATAAAGATTGCTTATTCTCTGGCCTACCAGATACCGCGTGGAACAATGACGATATAATATTGATTAATATTTCTACTTGCTGTGGGTAGTTCGCTTAATGACGCGATTCTCAAGACGATAATAAAAACAATTTAACTAATTCCCCGCCATTCAGTCGCGAACAATCGCCGCATATATCATCCGACAGCGGCCGTTCGGCTCGGGGTCAGCGTACTCGAGACACGCCGAAACACCTATCCCAAAAAGAAAAAAATAGTTGACGTCGAAGACGTATCAGGTGCATTTCAATTAGCTCGGGCGTGTACGTCTGCGTGGGTTATTATTTGACCTAATCGAGTCATTTCTAACGTGTCTGATTTGAAAGTCTGCTGTGTATTAGACAGATGCTAATTATGTTCGATCGGTAAACTTCAGGAAAATATGCTGAAGGTTTGAACTAGAATTTGTCAAAAGTTACCTCAAATGATGAGGAAAATGGATAATTTACACTGTTTACTAACGTGAAGAGTGGTGAAGTGCAAACGCGCTAAAGTGCAGCCAACTATATCGCACTGACAATAAGGGGAAGCAAGACGATTAGATCATTGATAACACTTCCAAAACCTAACAACCTGTCCGGAGCAGTAAGAATCATATGAACATATGAAACGATCATTCGACCAACAGTATTGTATGCATGTAAGACGAGAACCATGAACCAACAGGAGCAGAATAAAGTGGAAATTTGTGAGAGGAAATTGTTACGAAAGATTTTTGGAGGAATTGCGGTGACTGAAGAAATATGGAGGCCTGACACAAATAACAAGATATAATGGATGCATATGGAAAGCTTATGATTACTTAGACGATCCGAGCACAAAGAATCCGATGGCTGGCTATCTAGCGAATGCAGAAGAGGAAACTGTCAAAAGATTCAAATGCAAAGTAGGAAAATAAGAAATCTGCATAACTCTCACAAAAATATCCTCACGGAGGCTTATTCGGCAACTTTCAACAACAAGCAAAGCATAATCCCCTCCGTTGATAATCATTGGTATATGCAATGCAGGTTGCAGTACAGTTCTTTGCACAACTTTCGTTGAAAGTTGCCGAATAAGGCTCCGTGAGGATATTTCTGTGAGAGTTATGTAGATCTTTTATTTTTCTATTTTTCATTTGTATTTCTAACACCCTCCACGCTTTAGTAACCAGTTTCTAATTATCAAAAGATTGTTGCAAAGCGGAGAATCAGAGGGACAGACGAGGGGACGATCAAGGAACGGATGGATGGAGGCTATAAAGCTTGATCTTGAAGACCTGGGTGTGAAGGATTGGAGGAAAAGATAATGGACAAAGTACAATGGAGACAAGTAACAAAGAAATTCGAAGCCGAGGACCTACAATCCCTGTAGCTCTGAGTTATACATATACAGTGTGGAAAGTGACGAGGTTTCCTATAGGGAAAACATCTTTTAATATGAATTTTAGGAGAAAGACTTAATCTTTATACAAATTTTTGCTTGTATTGAAACCCCTTACAGTCAAAGACAAATCCCGTAATCACTTATTATAATATCAAAAATTGGAAATTATGTTGAGCTGTTGATTTTAAACATAAATGTTACATCAGTGTCGTGTTACATGTAATTGTCGACGTTAGACAAAAGGCAAATGTCATTTCTATAAAAATTTTATTGCCTCTCTCTTTGTAAACAAGGATGGCCACGAAACTTAAAAAATTATCTTATTATTTTCTGAATAAAAAAAAAAAAGATGTTACTTTTAATGCAATAATTTTTAACACGTTGACTTCCGTCATATAAGAAAAAATCATTCCCAAAACAATTTTTTTTTAAACAGTTTCACAATGATTGTTACTGTTGTATTAAGTGCTCTGACCTTGTCTTTTGTCATTTGTTGTTTGGTGCGCTTTTAGCACGGTCCCATGTGTACCACATGTATTTAGGTCTTTAGTTTCATTGTTTTACTTATTTTTTGCTTTCACTTTAGTTATTGATATAAAAAATGGAGAACGATAACTTATCTATTCCGTCGCGATTACTTTATGGAAATAGAAATCCAGATTCTGATGAGGAGGACCTAGATTTTGAAGGATCAAGCTCTAGTGAGTATGTACCGGCAAGTTCCGAGTATAAGGACATGGATTGCCAATGTTCAGGGGATGAGGATAATGAGCCCGATATTGATGTCCATGTTCCCTCCAGCACATGGACTCCTGTCACTGGACAAACACTAAAAATTTTTAGATTTCAAAATCATCCATCTACACCTGTAATAACCGAAATTGATAATGGGCCCATAAAACCAATTGATTCACTTCATTCGATGGTAACGGATAATGTGTACGAGTTAATAGTGTTCCAAAGAAATTTGAGTGCCCAACAATTCGTAGCCAATGCGGCTATAACTCGCGGATCACGAATAAAGAGTTGGAAGGACACAAGTGTAGGAGATAAAAAGGTTTCTTGGGATAGTAATGTAGACGGACATAATAAAGTATCCATCGACCTCTTCGTAATGGAGCAAGGACAAATTTTATAAAAATTGTATTGTCCCCCGAGTTATGTCACATTTCCTGATAGCTCTACAATCAGGGACAATCGTTTAGGAAAAGTGAAAGTTAGTATTAAAATTGACAAACGACAACGAGCAGTGGCGGGGATCGATACAACCTTCAGTATAACTGCGAGTCTCAATGAGATCTGTTAGTATACACGTAGGCTGCCGTAAATACTATTTTTCAGTTCTGGATTTACTTTAAAAATATTGCCTACGTCGCGCAACCGGATAATGTATAATTTTATGTCTAAACTTTTATGCATCCGCTACTGGCTATTGGCGCCAATTGAGCAACTCTGGGTATTATTCCTGGATATTGTTATATAAATTAGACAATTCTTTCCAGAGTCCTTTTTTATTGTCCTCTAATTGACATCGGTAGCCGAAATATGTTAGTTTTATTTCTCATAGATTTCCAAGATTCAAAATCATAGTACCACTAGCATTAAATTCTGCTGTACCTAAATGTAAAGACAATGCCCTTGATAAATACAACATTTCCACACAAAGGAATAAGATACACGGATGTTCCGTTTTCGCTGAACATTTCTAGAAACTCATGATATTTTCAAGAATTCCTTTTTTAATTTTAACCTAGTTGTTTCGATGTTTGGTAACTATAACAGTTATAGTCATTGGAAATAGTATGGTGTATTTATTGACATTGGAACTTCCAGAAAACAAGGTTAAACAAGGTAGTAAATTCTAGAATTCCTGGTTAAATCTTGGCTGTTGATGAAAGCATGATTCCTTGGCTAGGCAGACTCCAGTTTCGTCAGTGTAATCCTGGAAAGTCACACAAATACGGGTTAAAAGTATACAAGCTTTGTCCTCTAAGTGGATATGCGTATACTAGCGCAATTTACGGCGGAAAATATGATCAACAAAAACGCTTCCCATAGTACACAGATTGTTCTATGTAGACTTAGCTTTGTACCGAAAATTGCCATAATTTTCCTCTAGCGTGAAAATCATTGAAGAGAGCAGGTTCGTTCCTACCCAGTTCAATTTTCAATCCAAACCTGCTTCTAGGAAGGGTTATTCAATCGCGATCAAGCCGTAAACAAACGGGCGGGAGCTTTTTGAAAATTTGCCCGAAATAAAAACGCGATTTCGTACGAAATCTTTGTCAGTCGATGAAAACTGTTTGTCCTAATTTTGAAGTTACTGAACGTCAGAATTATCCTTACTCGCCAAGCAGTTATCTAGCACAGACGTGAACCTAATGCACCATAATTAACCATAATCAATCGATGGGTAAAATTTTCCATTTCTTGGCCTTAGGGTGAAACATAAGCATTGCCTACGATTCACAAATCTGTAAAATACTTGCCTAGACGTTATTATTCTTGAAATTTGCCCTTAAGTTGGTACCTTAACCGAATGAATAAGGTAAGCGTATAATATTCGTTAATTGTTTATACCTACAATGCTTACACATTCCAAAACATACAAATAACTCGAAAATTACGCTTTTGCGGTAATAACTACGATAAGTACGTTTGCGTCGTAACTAAGTAGGTACTTAAACGAACGTATTCCCGGAGCAACCGGCACGAATCGGACGAGGAAGCCGGTTTCACGGGAAGCCCCTGCGATACCCGCAGACCCGTTCGAACTTTGAATTAATGCATAATTCAATTCGGGCCCGCAGTTTGCAAGTTCGCATTAAAATAACACGACTAGGAAGTAGTACGTTATCCGGTTTATAGATATCTAATATGCTCTTTGATATGACTTTCCCGTCTCGCTACATATGTACATAAATATCGGACGAAGGAATTTATATCTTGGTTTACACGTGCGCGTACGTGCGCGCAAATTTGCATAATTCTCGATCCTACCTGTTTTCCGGCGGGACAAAATAGACCACAGCAAAACGTAAGTAATACATTGTAAAATTTAAATTAAAATTAAATGCCGATGAACTAATGCAGGAAGGTTAGGCAGTCAGGTCCTGCTCACCTCTCTCAAGCTTCTATCTTGGATAACAAAGAGTAAACTGTTAATCTACAAAGCGTCCAAAATCCAAAAAGGGCGAACGACTGGAGGTTATAAATTAACCAAGACAAAAGCACAGCTCGCCAGTAGTTCACACAATCCCGTTAACTACAGTACATCGACGCTGTTCGTATTTTTGGAGTCCCCGAACGACGTACTTGGTAATCGTATTGGATCCTAATTTCACCCTTAAGAATGTTGGGTCCTTTTTTCAAGATCGGTTAAACTTAAATTCTCTGTATTGGTTCCAAAATTATTTTGAAAAGTGTATATCTGAACTAGCTTTTTACAATGTTAAGAGCTTCTACAGCTTCAATTTTTTGCAATCATAAGTGAAGAACCAGCAAGTTTACGGGTTCGAAATTTTGCATACCGCGTATTCGTTACGAAAGCTACTACTTGCTAAGGAGCTTTTTCGTAAATTCCTTGTTTGCTTTTCAATTTGACCTCAATTAAGGAATAGAAAAATGACCATGGGTTTACCATCATCTTTGGACTTGAAGAAAGTAACGATAACACATTACCATCGTCGCCTAAATACAATAAAATCGGATAAATACGGTCTTCGACTGTTGGTCCCTACTTTTTCGCACTTTCCTCGGCGCGAAAGGGTTAAAAACGCCAGAAATTCTGTAATTGTTGACCAACAGTTGAATATAGCAAACGCGGCCAATGAGCCACTCACTAAACCGTCTGAATTTTGGCCGGTCGGACATCACCTCAATCAATAAACCATGTCGATTATCTATCAGAAATCTAAGCAATTGCGTTGCATTGGTGTTCCTTAGATAAATAGAATAATCACAAATCTAATCTGCACGAACGAACGAACTAACGAGAAACTGTATAGATTCGTATTATTAAAATTTCCAAATTTCTTCCTTGCTCATTACACGTACTTAAAGCCGTAATTACACCACCAACAACCACGTCATCGTCGTCTTCCCACAGCTCCCACAGACTCTCGGCGTAGGAACCGGTCAAAACGAAAAAAGGAAAACCTAAACCAGAGCGAATTATATATTCCGAGCTGAGACGTCGCGCATAAATATCCATGAATTAAAATGATTAATTTGTCAATCACTCGCTCGAAGACCGTACATGTAGTATGTTGCGGTACGCCTCATGGCATCCTCGTCGAAATTTTTCAATTAACAATCCTAGGTGCCTCCACTTTACCCGACCGTACCCCCTACTTGGAGACCTCTCGCGTGGAACGCGACCGGTTAAATACTAGAGCGACTGACTGCAGCATAATACAGTTCACGAGATATGTTAATTAAGCTCAAATTATGGCAAGGTTCCATTAATATTGCTCCGTGCTGGTGCGGTGGGGTCCCATCCGTATGTTAGTGTAACGTACGTAGCTGTATCCGCCCATGTCTCCGGGATTACCAGGTCTTAGCCTCAGTGATCGTGATTACTCTACGAAAACATCGATGTTCCTCCAGGTCATCGTTTTTATACCGTTTTCTTTTTTTATTTTATTTAAATTCGTTGCCCGTCAGTAGCTGATGGTAATTAACCATTAATGAGGAATAAAACGAAGAAACAAGTTTTGTGGATTTCAACATAAATTAAAGCTTTCTAAGTTTAAAAGAAAGGAAAAATCTCGAGCTAGGAAAGAGGATCTACACATTTGAAACGCTAGGAATGGTCGTAAAGTTCTGGAAATTTGGCTGTATTTCTTTCACTTCGCCAATTTTCATCAATATTAAAATGTAGTTTTTATATACAGTCTGGACGTATAGGTTGGAATAAAATCAATAAAATCTGAACATAGTGAAAAAGAAATCGATCGGCCAGGTCAACCGTAATTTTTAAATGCGATATTTTTTACGAAAAACGTATTTTGTGACGTCATGATTGTCAATATTAGAACGTAATTTTTATGTACAGTGTGAACGTATAGGTTGGAACAAAATCAATAAAATCTGAACAAAGTGAAAACAGAAAACGATCGGACACGTCAACCTTAATTTTTAAATGGGATATTTTTAACCAAAACCGTATTTTGTGACGTCATTATTGTCGTCAGATATCACGTCACCCCCTTTCCTTCTAAATGTACAACTCACAACATACTTGGAACGGTCAATATCTACAAAGTATTGAAATTCTTAAGGAGCTTTGGTGTCTTCTTCGATTCTCGTCTAGCATTTTCAACACATGTAACAAATCTTTGCACATCTACTTCTAAAGTTCTGGGATTCATATTCAAGTGTTCATGGTTCTTTAATAATATTCAATCGTTAAAGAAAGTTTACTTTGCCTTCGTAGCCAGCAAGCTTGAATATGCTTCATCAACATGGTCTCTTCATTATTTACACTTACAACTTTCCCTTGATAAAGTGCAACGACGTTTTCTAACATTTTCTCGTCCAAAATGGATGACGCAACGGAATATCGACTATAATTTCTTACTGAACAGACATGAGTTTAGCTCATTTTCTTCTGGCCGAGATGCTCATAGAGCTCGATTTATACGGAGACTGGTACATGGACCGATCGACTCGTTTTCTCTTGACCTCTTCAGGCCTTGATTTCCATATTCCAAGACTAAATTCCAGTTTCTCGTCAACATTTGCCCCACCACCACCGAAAACGAACGCACTGCATAGTTGTTGATAATGATATATTTTTTGATAATATCAATAATTTTGTTTAGTTTTGATTAACATTAGCTTATTAGTACCTGGTGGGCGGAGCTTTGCTCGGAGTCCCCAAAATTTTTTGAATAATTTTGAACCAAAAAATGACGCCCTTTATTTTAGTTTTGATATTTAATTTATACTGTACATTTCAAGTATTTATAGTAGCACATATACATTAAAAGTTTATAAGGTAAAAGTATGTGAATTTACATGTTCTTAGCTTTTGTAGATATTTTACACAGCGATGATTCCTAAGACAGGTTACATCACAAGATTTTCGCTAAAAGTTCTAAATTATAAAAATTATCCCACCTTATCTATCCTTGTTTTGCGCTTACCACACCTTTAGTTCTATCAATTATCATTATATCACTACTTTCAGTGATTGTGCTTTCAGTATTTGAAGTTACGTATTATTCGTTTTCAATTACTTTTTCGGGTTTTTCAGTTACTGTCAAGTCTACCTCTTCATTTCCCCTCAATTTCTCAGTTGCCAAACTTTCTGACATTTCATTTATAACACTGCCCCTGGTTTTAATCGGTGTGCTTTCATTACTTATACTTACTCCAATCACAGCCATAATACACCACCACAAATTACACGTACTCTTCATGAATTTATTGACAAAGTTTGAATTTGACCGTGTATTGTTATCGTATATCCCTACAACAATTTTTACACGCAACATTTCACATTTAGATAATTTTCTGTTTTTGAAGGTCATTGTCGTGAATTTTGATCTGTAATATTTCATGTATTTTCCACGTAAAAGTTTGAACGTGTATTTCCTACTTTACTGTATTTTCTACCATTTTTCTTATTGCAACTCCTCGACTTTCAATGATTGTATTCTCAAGTTTTTCACTTTTTTTCTTTCACTCTACTAAATTTTCGAAGTTATTAGTTGTAATTCCAGTGCTTTTAAATACTTACAGAATCGGTATTTTCAGGCGGCGCGATCGTTCGATTTTCAGCTACATACATATATCTTCAGCTATTTCTGCTATTGCAATCATTCCAGTTTCCATCTGGATTTCTTCCGAACTTTTCAGGTATAGCATCTTCAGCATTCTCAGCTGCAACGGTTTCAGACTCGAAAGCTACGGACATACCTTGTTGAGCTTCAGTTCCTATTCTATTTGAAGCTATTCATTCACCATCATTGCTTGATCGTCATATGGTACGCCTACAACTTTAGCAGTTATCTCTTTGTTTGCAACTAGCAGGTCTTTCAACTTCTCTAGTGTCGTGTCTTGGTAGTTTTCAGTTACCATTCCTTTTTAGTTTTGAACTGACATATCCTTCGACATTGCTGGTGTCATGTGTTCACAATTTTCGATTAGCAATACCTTTGGGTTCCGAATTACCACATTTTTCAACGTTTCTGGTGTTATGTCTTCGTAGTTTTCAATAACCATTACCTCTTGGTTTCGAACTACCTTCTTCGACGTTTCTGATGTCGCGTCTTCGCAATTTTTGATTACCATTATCTTCGCCCTTTGGAGTTTCCATATCCTTCAACGTTTCTGGTGCTACGTCTTGGTAGTTTTCGATAACCATTTCCTCTTGGTTTCGAACTACCACATCCTTCAGCGTTTCTGGTGTTACGTCTTCGTCATTTTCGATTACCATTACCTTTGGGTTTGGAATTACCACATCCTTCCACGTTTCTGGTATTACGTCTTCGTAGTTTTCAATAATCATTACCTCTTGGTTTCGAACTATCTCCTCCAGTGTTTCTGGCGTCACGTTTTCGCAATTTTCGACTACCATTACTTGCTGGTTTGGAATTACCAGATCCTTCAGAGCTTCTGGTGTCTTGTCCTCGTAATTTTTAGCCAACAATAACTCCGTGGTTATACCACAAATTTAGACTTCGGGTCAATAATAATAGGGAATTAATGTACTCTTATTATCAGTTGTATAATCATTACAACCTCTATTTAATCGAATTCGCTTAGCCTAAAGTGAAATTATTTTTTTAAACCGTCCTCAAAGAAGTTTTTCGCAGTCTTTGCAATCCGTCCATTTATAACAAGTTTTGCCTTACTTGAGATCTAAAATGAAACACTCCGTAGTTGTTCTTTCAAATTTGGAAACAGATGAAGACCACCAGGAGTCAGATCTGGCAAGCAGGATGGATACGGAAGAAATGTCCAACGCCTTTCGTATGAAACATATTTTCATTCTTCGTGTGGTATGGATTCCTGCACTGCCCTGTTGCAATAACGGACTTTTATGCAACTTCCTAAGCTGTGGACTTTGACCGACTTCTGAAAGGCCTTTAACCTTCCTATACTCACGTTAAAATGAAAGACGTATACTATACTATATAAGTCGGTCTCACATACCGTATGCGTGAGTATAGGAAGGTTAAATAACGACGACTGGTAGCTCTTTGTGATTTAGTCACGAGTTCCATGATTGTGAAATCGGCGGGTTGAGAATGCGTCTGTATCAGTCAAGTGCCTGAAGTATACTAAACAAAACCTCAGGGTGTTAAGACTTGTCCCGGACCAATAGCGTGACTTACAAGATTTACACAATTGTACTAGAACGCAATTCCAAGAACATGACAAACAACCCTGATGCAGTAATTCGAGCGCGAAAACTCCATCAAGAAAGAACACACTCCAACAATTTATCATCCGAAATCCTTCGTTTTTTCTTTCCAAATTACGTTAGCCAGATCAGAGCAACAGATCCCATCGTCGTTGTATTATGCATGCATACACTACTTGCTTCGCTTGCGACATTTCTAACATCATCAACTCGGTTACGAGCGATAGTGCGAGTTATTGCTTAATGTTCTATTAAATTTTACAACCTATTGTTCTCGATTTGAAAGGAAATTGAACGGTTTTTCGGGCGCCGCCTCTGCCCGTTCAGAAAGAGACCCGTTTCGAATTATTTGCATATTTATTCGAGCATTGTGTAAGCATCGAAAATAACTGTTCGAATCGCCCGGCTCTATACTAACTCGACCCCGGATCTATTCTGTCGCGTCATCTTTTATCTATGTAATAACATTTTCGACGAGTCCGAGATGCTACGACGAAGCAGGATCAACCGAGCGTATTTAGAAGATAGAATTTATTCGTAAGGATAATATGATTCAACTAACCCGTATATTACGTGTTGTGTTAGATATGTGATATGATATACCAAAAGGAATTTGCAATAATATTTTCATGTGGCGTTAAGAATATTATATCATCTACTTGATACGACAATTGTCAATGGAAGGTTGAAAAAGGTAAAAGAGAGCATCTAAGTTTGGCAGAATTTCAAACAGAAACTGTGCAGTGCCTATGTCTCATTTCCAAACATTTAAACGAATAAGCGAGAGGAAGATGCTTGCCGTTACATCTCGTATCCAACCATAAGATATAAGATCCCACCAATATTCTCATTGGCCGATATACAGGGCTTTTTACAACTTGGGTGTTAAATCTATATACTTATTTACAAGATTACATGAGGTAAGAGTAAGGCAATGAGCGAAAAGAAAGCAAGAACTGTGATCAAAGGAAACAGGGCAGACAAAAGTTTTGTTTTGAGTACACTGACTTACTTATCACAAGTGATGTTCGAAGTTATTACCACCGTTTGTGCCAACTCGTCAATAATGCGGAAATCGAGTGAGAGGGAAAGGAAGGACGACTCTGAGTGGTGCGAGTGTACACCTTCTTTTGACATTGGGATCAAAGGGAGGTCAAGTTTCACCCCCGCCCTCGCCTTTTCCGTGACTCATCTCGCGTGTAATTCTGTGTTTGTCCTAACCAAAAGAAAAAAGTGACACTTGAAAAATCGAAGACAATTGAGAAACGTATGCAATTTCGAAATGTTTCTTTTAAACTTTTATGGGGGATCTCCTCAAATTCTTCAAAACGTTGTAGCTCGTGTGCTCAATAAAAGCTTTGAAATTTTCAATGCCGATTAGCTATAAACAAATATAAAAGAGATATAAGAAGCTATGTAAAAAAGGGGGAAACACGCAAGGAATCAAGGAATTCATGGTATCCAAAGGATTCTTTCTTAATTTTCATTCTACTAACTGCAAAAGTGTTAAACTTTAACTTTTACATTTTTATCTGCTCCATTTTATAAGTATTTTCTTTCATTCTCATTCTACTATCTACAAAGGTATGAAATTTTAATTTTTACATTTTTATCTGCTGCATTTTATACAGACGATGTGGAGAAATAAGGAGTTTTAGGGAAATCGATGATAACCAGGGCATGTGCGACAATGCAAGAAATTTGTACCATTTTCCATGCATGATTTCCCAAAACCATAAATTTCAAACTACTCTACTCTATTCTGTAGCTTGCCAGGACGATATAGGGATACAAATCATGCTTCAGGATAATCGCAAAAACGGACGAATATCTCCAGGAATGTTTCATACTCTCATCGGTCTTTTTGCCTGTCGTGAAAATAATTTACGATCGATCGGATTTAACCAACATGACCTATCTTAATAAACATTTTACTTTGCTTAACGTGTGGACCCAAATTTACTGACGTTTGAATTTCTTCATCTAAACAATAAACATTTGCCTTTATTTCTGATCGTGTGCAGCGCCCAATCAGTTCGAAACTTAGAAAAGTCATTTAGGCTTCTCTGCGATGGTGGAAAAGTACTTTCTCCTAAATATCATGTTTTGTGTTTTATGAGTTTTCTTTTCTGTTTTAATTTGATGCACAGCTTGTGAAAAATCCTGTATAATGAAATCAAACAGAGATGTCAAATCTCTAAATTGCAAATATTTCTGGTTTTTGTAAAATGTCCCAAAATCCAGTGCCCTTTATGACTAAATAGAAATCACAATCGTTTCAATTAGGTTCATATCTGCATGCAAAATTTTGGATAATTTCTTTCACTGTTATCGCTAAGTAATATTGTAACATATATGAGAGTATATTTTTTTAATTAAATGATGTTGAATTAATGTCTACTTCTTTTCCTTTTTTTTTCTCCAGAAAACGAGCATTTTTTACGATTAAAAATATCATCTTACCTATAAAAATTGGGCAGTATAAGGCACCCTCGATTTGTCGACGATTTACCATATTCCCGGCGGCGCGAATGGAAATATAAGCTAAAAATATATTTCGGGAAAATATTCTATCGCTAAATCGATTTCTGTAAATATATGTAGGCAGCACATAAAAGCGCTTTATTAAAAGCTAAATTGAGCGCTACGCACGCCGGAATTACCGAAAAAGAGGCGTTCGTTTATATCGTAATTAATCTTTCACGATACACCGGAAGTCCTATAACAAAAACTCAATTAACGAATTTCTCGTCGCGCCAAATTGAAATATTAATTATGTTTCCCAGCTTATAAAGAAAGTACCTACGCATAGAAAATTCCGTTTTGAAACAAATTTTTTCGCTTTTCGTAATTAATTTCTCGTTTATTGAAAATCTCTCTCCCTCGAGCCTTTCAGCGTACGAAGCGATTTATTATGTCTTTGTCGGAGTTAATTTAATAGGGCGCTCTTAATGTTCTAAGTTTGTAAGAGACAAAGGATGCGCAAATTCATGCTGGTTTTTATTTGGCGTAGATTCGAAAGTGTTTGTTGTGTTCGAGCAAGAAACGAAGCTTTATTAAAATATCAGTGGATAATAGATGGGAAAAAAAAAAACCTAATATAAAATTAATTACTACGAAGATCATCCGACTGCTCGAGGTTATTTTTTAGCTTCGCAGCCACTGTATCGGTGCTGAGTTGAAATTATAAGGAAAATTAAGGCGTCCAATGCCGGCGAAAGTTCAGAAGAATCGACGTCGCGTGGGAAGTAAGTTAGTGATGAAAGCGATGAACACAACTTCGCACTACTTATTGCGTTTGGTATTCAGACGTTCAATACCTACGCAGAAAATTTTCAATTTCACGATCGTAGCCATAAAGTCTAATTCTTACATCCCCGAACCCTACCAAATTGAGAAAAAGTCACCTTTACAGCAGCTGATCACATTTGTGTGCTTGGATACCAGATCTCCTCGATCTCACTGGTACCTCTATAAAATTTTTGCTGGTTGCATACAATATCACACCTAACGACTTGTTTACGATCATGTTTACAAAAATTGGCTATCATAGGATTACATCAATATCAAGATGCTTAGCATAAATCTATTGATTGACTTATTGAGAGCTTCGTTCGCGTAATTTAAGTCATTTGACACAGTCTTGGGGAGAGATTTTTGTAGATTTGACGCGGAGAAATAAGAAAGCAAGTCATGACAACCTTAACTCCAGTGAGGGTTCTTAAACATGAATCTGGTGAGGACAAGGGAGAAGTTTTATGCGAGTATCAATTTTACAACGAGGAGACAAACTCAATCTAATCAAACTAAATCTGCTCTTGTTTTTTTTTCCTCAACGAAGTGCAAAAACAAAACATAAATCGTTATGTTGAGAACACGGTGACTCTGGCGAGTCTTGGTTCCACATCGCGGATGATGAAGAAGTAAACTCAAGAGGAATCCTAAATGAAATCCTGATGATGATAAGACGGAGGGCTAGTCGTCATTTTTCCCAAACTCCAAGGACCAAGGAATATTCTTGGATCTTTGCCCGTCTTAGCATATTGCGGTTCTTTCTGACCTGGACTTCTCCTATCTTCGCCTGGGAAGATATAGTAAATCTTCCCAGGTAGAGATAAGCCGCAAACTGTATTAGACAGCAAAAAGTAACGAACGAGTTTTATTGCAGTGGGTAATATACCACACCTTCAAGGAGAAAATCAGCATGAAAGACTACGTAGGCCTTGAGAAACCGCGGGAATATATAGGACAAGGCTGAAAATCTTAGCCGGGAGAAAGAAACTGCTCGTTAGTATTCTAACAGCACCTAAATCGAGGCTGGAGTATTAAAACCTCTGCAAACGAGGGTCAATCTCCCAGGATTAGAGGATCTGCGAGAAAAGGATTCAAATTTTTCTTACCATCCGGCTCTTGGGAATCTGGTTAAAAGTAACTTAGGTGCTAAAAGCATGGATAGGATCCTAGGTTCACAACGCTCGCAGTCCCAGATCATTGCGTTTCTGTGCAAGCTGTTGGAGTCTCATTGGTGTCCAAGTGAAGACATAATATCCTCCAGAGACTTTGGATTGTCCCTGGACTCTGATGCGTTCCGTGTCTTGCGTTCATGCTTTTCGCACGAGTATGGAAGAAGTGACAACCGATGTTTGCACGGGTTCCAATGCGGGCACAAGGCTCAATTTTAAATAAATGCCAAATAGACGGTTTCTGAGTACACAGTCAATTTATTGGTAAAATCTTGTGGACTATTACCAATACATTGGCTGGTTAGGTACAGTTTGAGAAAAAGGGAATAGCGGGGAAAGCGACCTAAATGAAATAAGTTAACTTCTTTTGATGTTTTCGGATGATGATGTTTGCTGAAGTCTTCGCAATAATTTTGTTACTTTTTGGGGAATATTTTAACATCAGTGATATTTTCGCTTAATTTTATGAATTTCTACAATTACATAGTGTTCCATATTGTTTTATGCTTTTTGTCTGGTAAATTCCTGGTCTTTCTTTAACCAAGATCACCTGTTTTATTACAATTAAAACTGTTGCTTTCTATACTACGAAATTTTACTGCCAATTGATACTAAACTTTGGAGTGAGTACTGTACTACTCTTTTAGTAATTACAAAGTATAAATAAGCTTTATTATATTATAGTCTACTCCTGAATAAGCAAGAAATTGTTGCGAAAGCTTGAGCAACATCAAAAGAAATTAACCTATTCATGTAGGCTACTTTTCCCGCTATTTTCTTTTTACCAAACTATATACATACATATAAGAAAGTTCAATATATTAAATAGTTAGCAATGATTGCACGGGGGATAACGTAGAGATTACCAAAAGAATGACGAATATCTAAAGGGAGTACAAGCGCTTGAAATCTAAATAAACTAATGAGTAAGGTGAAAGTACGCATGTGAGACATGGAAAGAGATAACAGCTAAATTAGAGAGACGGGGCAAAAGACTATAAGAAAGGGTGTTCCGGGGAAAGAGAGAAGGAAAACTATGGAAAAAAAGAACAAATGCGGATGTAATGGAAATCTACGGTCAACTGAAAATAACGACCAATGTCAGGAGACCAAGATGGCTCGGGCACATTGCTGGATTAAAAGTGGGGGAATTCCTAAAGGTGTGGTGGGGAGCAAATGATGTATTAAGAGAAAGGAGGTGACGTCACGTCAAAAATAGTTGGAGGCGGTGAAATAATATACTGAAACTACGAGACTGGAGAACACTAGCCCAAAATAGGAGAAAATGGAAGAAGACCATCAAAGCCCTTAAGACTTGTTTTTGCTGATAGAGACAAATCAATGTTTCTATCTTCTATTCTGAGTCTCTCAGCACAGCATTTCATTTCTACCTGCCAGAGCAGAAGTTGGCAATAAAACGTCCTAGAATGCGGGTTTCATCGGGACTGTATGAAGGTTCACTACAAACGCTTATGAAAGTGCCTACCTTATATATTCAGATTACGACGAAGCTCTTTTGCTTCTTCGATGGTGATAAGCCCAGTCAGAGGTTTCCGCTTTTCGCAATAAGTCAAGTGTGCAAGGGACCATCAAGGACTTTTAACTTGAAGTCCTCGAGTGCAACCAAAAAAAAAAAAAAAAAAATTGAACGCGAGCGGTTCCATTGGTGCCAGATTACAGAATGTAACGTACTGTAAACTTTCGGATTAGATAGCGGCTACTGTAGCTCCGTCCCGACCCGGGGACTTATTACTAGCAACCGTCTGGATGTATGTAAGCCGCGGCTTGGTCCTCAGTGACCAACGGAAATGGAAACCCGCGGAAGTTGCTTTGCTAGTTTATTCCAAAGAAGTGATAAATAAATTTTACATTTATATTTTGGGGAAAAGTACTTCCAGCGGTTTGTACGGCTGGAAAGGTGGAACTTTATATCGACCCAAAGGAAACCGTAACTCAAAAAAACCGCCTCGAGTATATTAAAAGAAGAAAATAATTACGGCTACCGTCGTTTAAACTTTACCTGGAGGATACACGCTGTGGAAGGTGAAATTCCACGATCTTATCTGATCTATCAAAAGCGACCAGCGTCCAATACGAAAGCGGTACCCTCGCTCCGTAGAGAAGTAATGATGCGATTATCTAAATAAGAATATGTTACGGAACAAATTATGTCGATCCTTTAACTGTCCTAAACGTCGTCCATTAGCTTTCGCCTTCGTCCGTCTCTCTCGCGACGCGCACGTACACATACAGAAATCTAAATATGGAGTGGACCGCGATGGTATCTCCGTAACAATATTAGACACGGCGAGCTAAACAAATAGCCTCGTTTGCGATTAAAATCAGCTATTTAAATTTTAATATCACGATATGATTATTACCTGTATCTCCTGCAGTTAAATAAATTTCATAAATGTAGTACGGCGGCGGCCCACTACGTCCCCGGCCATATGCGCCGCCAGGCGAACGAAAAGAAACTCTCTGCAGCTCGGGGTCTTTGTGTACGGTAGCAGGTTGATAAATTGCCGGTCGCGCTGTTTTATCCTTACCGTATTGGAGTTGACGGCGAGCAGGAGCGGATCGAAGAGGGGGAAAGGAAAAAACGACGACCAACAACGAGACCATAAAATTTTGATTATTTAGACATCATTAGGAGCGTGTTTCGAAATTAATTAAGCCGTAATAAAATTATTCCAGTATTAATTAATGAATTGTTGGTGATTTGTGTTCCTTTTTTTCTCCTCAACTGGCTACTTTGGGTATCGTCTTGCCTTTTTGATTAATAAACCCGGTTACGGGTCTATCCGCCGGCAAATTAATATTAACGACACTAGAAGCGTCTGCGACTACTGGTTGCTTTATATCGGTTTAAGATACTCACCCGGCTTTGCAGAAGATTAATCTATGCTATCAAGGTTTTGAATAAAATCGTTAGTGCTAGAACCTCTTAATGTTAGAGCGACTTAGAGCTCAAACCCAAATGCATTAACCAAATCGCAAGGGAATTTCTCGAATACGCTATCCTTACAATAATAATAATCATAATACAACAAAACAATATATAAATAAATGTTAAAGTAAGGGAAAATATTTAGACATATTGTGAAACAGAAATGAAAAAGAAAGAGGGAAAGAAAAATTTTATTTGTATAAAAAAATTAAAGACGGTAAAGAAAAGTAGTCTATGCTTCTGTTAACCTTCCTATACTCACGTCAAAATGAAAGATGTATACTATACTATATAAATCGGTCTCACAGACCGTATGCGTGAGTATAAGAAGGTTAATAGAACGTAGTTAAGGAGGTTAGCGTCTGCTGCGTAGTTTCAATTCTTAGCTATGGTCGGGCCAACAGCCTCAAATCCTTTTATCTCCTTTGGGAAACTGCAGCAATCGCGCAGTTTTGGAGGGTGATGAAAGAAATGTACTAAAATTAATCGTGACTTATGTAGTGAGAAGTGTAACTACCTCATCTGGTGTTAGAAACAAAATTGTTAATATTTCAAAGACGAATGAAAAGAAATTACGACCGATTCGTTAGTTATGTGCTTTTTATTCCAGCAGTGCCTTCAGAGAAGTGAAAAAGTAATAAAGGGGGCCGGGGAGGCTCACCTGCAGTTCATAGATCCGGAAAAGATCTTTGACAAAGTAAATATAGAAGAACTATGGAAAACTTTAAAGAAAAGAAGAATCGACGAGAAGACAATAAACGGAATAAATTGTCAATGCACAAAAACAGCAGACTGTGTGATGCGAAGAATCACCGCGATTTGGAACTACGAAAGGGGACGCGTACTGAGCCCGCTGCTGTTCTGGATAACGGAAGTTGGAGTATCGAAGGTTATATATACCGATGATACACTGCTAGTCGCACAAAACGCAAAGATATTGAACGAAACTCTGAGAATATACAATGAGAGCCTGGAAAGAATAAATATCAAAATAAACGGATGAAAAACGAAAGACACGAGATTTACCTGCTGGTGAGAAAAGAGCTATAGTAGGGGAAGAGTTTTAAACACTTGTGAGCAACGGCAATGGAAGATGGATGGTTGGACCGAGAAATCATGGCAAGAACAGGAGCTACTGGGAGACTAGTCAATGGCATTAACAAGACCTTTTTAACCAACGAGAGATACCAAAACTGCCAAAAGTGCTCACATTTAAACGGGTAGTAACACCGATTTTAACATATGGAGCAGAAGTGTGGACAACAACAAAGAACAAAAGGAGCTGCTGCATTCATAGGAAAAATTTCATAGAATGCACGACGTTGGTGGATGTTGGAAGGCAATATCTACCCCAGCAGAGAAGGCAGCTTTCGAGTCCGTAGGGTTCAGGATGGTAATAGCGGCTTGTTGTAGGACTATAGAACTCAACGTACATCTGTTTCCGACTTCGGGAAAGACAGAGTCACAATCGAATAATAATAACTTTACTACAACATTTCTGCTTAATTCAACGTTACTTTGCGGTAGCACCGAATACTTTCGGTGTTTCGTTTGTTCGTGACAAGTCCAAGCAAGGAGGAATGAACATCAAGGATCCATTCTGATTTGGGGCTAGAAGTGACCTTCTCGTCACCCGCCTTGGAGAGATTCTGCTGCTTGGAGTCGGTCCCAAAATCAATCGCTCCATTGTCGTTAGTAGAGTTGCTCTATTTGCGTCAATAGACAGTGATGGGCGCATAAAAGTTTACACATGAAATAAAACACTGGTCGTTTTCGTGACATAGGTAACATTTTTAAAACACACCCAAGAACTGCGAAATAGTATTTACGGCAGCGTACATGTATACACAGCAGATCTCATTGAGGTTCGCAGTTACAGTGACGGTTGCATCAACCCCCATTGGTACACGCCAATGAGAAACTCTAGTCGTTGAGCTCTAAGACGCAAAACCTATAAACGCCGTCACTTGATCTTTTGTTCACACTTTTCTCTTTTATTAAGAAGAAGATGATATGGTAGTTCGTGTGCTTAATTGGGCACGTCACAAGTGAAATGGTGGAAAGGCGAAGAACAATTTCTAATCTTTTAAGCTTGAAATTCGCTTAAAAGGATTTCGACGGCAGCGGTCGATCACGTCCGTTTAGTTTTCGCGATACGTCTTTTCGTCTAATGACGTCAGTGAAATCGATGTGTCAACATCATAAGAGTTGATGACGTGTTATCGACGTCACGGAAATTGCAGTTTAAACGCCTACGATTTCTTAAGGTTTTTGTTAAGGAAAGTAACGACAATTTCAAGTTAGTTTGGGACCTTCTAGGAGATTCTATTTAAATAAGTTTGTAAATTTTTTTTTGCGCTGTAAACTTCTTATGTCCATTCTTGACCTTTAGAGATGCTCCATCTTCATATCTCTACCAGTATCCTCCAGACATTTCGAGCCCTACCCGTTTTCTCCTTTCTCTTGAAATCTAACTCGGCGACGTTTTGCTTTGTGTTCCTTTCTTTTGATCGCCCTCGAGTATACACATGACTTCTCTGTTACGTAATTTGTTTGCTTTCTTAATGGTTTGGAGGTGGCCGCGTTGTTTCACAGCCAAATTTGCAGCAGCGTTGAGTAAGTGCGGTTTCCTCTCCTTCTTACGCCTATTCTTGAACGTCAGCGATGTTTTGCTTTTCATCTGTCAACCAATATCCTCCAGCCATTTTGATGCTTACCGATATTCTCCTTTCATTTGGACTTCCTCAACTGCAATCTAACTCATCGACGTTTCGCTTGGTTTTGCTTTCCATCTTCTGGTCGCCCTTGAGAATAAACATTACTTCTACTTCAACTTGTTTGTTTTTTTTTAACGATTTTAAGCTGGTCGAATCTTTTTTAGCCAAACGTGCAGCAACGACTCCTTGGCTGAATGGCGAACGGCGACGGCTAAGTAAGTCCAGGTTCATCTCCTTCGTTGACGTTCCTTTCAGACTCTTGCTCTTGCCTTCTTCAGATCAAGGAAACTTTGAGTGATCTCCAGAGTAAGTGGCTCACTATTTTACTAACAAACTTTCACCAACCGTCTAGTTCCCTCATCCGTTTCGCTAACTGTAACCCGCTAAGTTTCTACCCGGAGACTTTTATCTTGCCGGAAATAATATTGGCACCAATCTGCTTCATGTTTTGTTACGTTTCCTTCAATTTCTAAAAAGTAAGTCTGCCGCAATCAATTGTCACTCTTTTCAAACACTCCATGTGAGAAAACACGTAGTAATTTCGAGGGCATCAATCTTGCATACACTAATTAGGGCGTTCGGACGTCGACCAGAACGGAACGATCAACTTCGTCCAATTTTTCTCGTCAGCTTTCCTGAACACAACTCCTATCCTTACTATCATCATCATACAAGGCGGATTCACCCTGCCGCAATATTGGCGTTGCTTGCATCGCTTGATGCATAACTTACTTGAGCACGTAGAATACGGTAACGAGAATAATTAATTTTCACGCAGGATGCATAACTTTGGCGACGTCAGTAACACGGTAACGCTACCTCATAAAATATTGGTCGCGTTAGTAGGTGCATAAATGGTGAATTATGCATCGTGACGCTTGCTCCGGGTGTCAGTGCGGTTGGTGTGTGTATGTATGTGTATGTATGTATCTATGTTAAATTCATTGCACAATTGCTGCGCATATTCAAAGTTTTAGTTTCTCGAATGTTGTGCTTGTCGTGATAATCTTGCTGGAGAGCCCGTAAAGATTTGTTTGGGAGATGTTTAGATTATCTATTTATTTCAGTCCTTATTCGAAATAAATTTTGAAACTGCTTCAACATCCCTGAAGAGTTTACTATTGTGACATCAAACCGTGAAGGAGGACACAATTGGAATATTCCATCGCTAGGATACCTAAAAAGTTCGGATAGATTCGTTTGCGAGATGTTTAGATTATCTATTTATCAGTCGTTATTTGTAATAAATTTCGAAACTGCTTCAACATCCCTGATGAATTTACTGTTGTGACATCAAACCGTGAAAGGGGTCACAATTTTGACCATGAATGCTAGCAATGGAAACCTAAAACGTGCGGATAATCACGGCACTGTCTAAAAGGCAGACTAAGACACCGTCGCGGATGGTTAAATGGATGGAAACCTAAAAAGATAAAAATTTTGAAATCTAACCGAAACACTTCCTGCACCTAGCACATCCTATTAGATATGTGGTATAAGAGCACTTTATTTTCATTGTGCCTTCCCAACTGAGGACAATAACCTAGTTCTCGAAAATAGGGGGTATCCACATCGACGTTATAAGGAAGGAAATCATTTTATTCAAGTTTATTCGAAACTGTGAACATCTCCGATGGCTGTTGCTTGGAATCATAACCAACTTCGCCCACTTCATACAATTATCAAAAACTCCATCGAATTTACATACATCGATAATGCTCTTAAACCTTCCCCATCCAAAAGCGCCAACAAATTTCATACGATTTCGCCTCATTTCGACGTCGTCGCTATTCGTTATACTCGCTAAAGAAAAACGAGCTCGACTCATGCGAGAGGTCAGCCCCGTTTTAAAAATCAACATCACGTGAAACGTTCGGATCGAGAGCGACGATAAGATTCGAGATTTTTTACGTCGTTTCAGACGTGGGTCGTTTACGAAAGAAATATTGCCGTCGTCTCCGAACCGGACTGACTTAGTTAGGGCGTATGAATAACTCCCGGTGTACGGACGAAGGCCTTCTTCGGCTTCCTGGGACGCGAGATGAGCGCGGAAAATAATGAAATGCCCGCTCGTAATTCCGGACAGATGTCCGAGCAGAAGAAGTTGATAAATTCCGGTGGATTCCACGAAGTTGATTGTATGAGAAAGAACAGAGGTGGGAAGGGACGAGAAGGAGGAGGAGAAGGAATGAGTTGGTGTGGAAGAATGCCTTTCTTTTCTCGTTATCGGGATGGAGCTGATATTTTGAAGGGGTGTATATGTGTAAGGTTTGGGGGCCTTATCGGTGTGAGTGGGATTAACTATTGTGATACATAGATGTCCTTTTTAAATATTTCGTTTTTTCCCAATATCTTTTCAACAGTAAAGAAAGTGAGGGAATTGGTATGCCATAAGTCACAGATAAAAGGTAATAGAAGAGAAACAGCGACGGCTAAAGATCATCAAATATGGGGCTAGAATTGGAAATCATTTACACACGATATTTCCCCCGCAGAAAGTCAAATAAATTCGGGTTAAGTAGTGTAGAAATGGGCATTCCTTAAAAATTTGTGTTTTGAACACACTTTTACTTTTTACAGTTGGTAAAAAATTAGAATAATATGACTAAGCTGCATAAAGGTATTGGAGACATTGCAAGGTTCAGATCAAAATTTTAATTTTTGAAAAAATTCAGACCGCTTTCTTGACTGAATATGTCTAGAAATTGTTTTTTTTTTTTTTTGGCCAGTCGACAAAATGCTCATGTACTCCGTAGGAAAGGGTGGTCCACAAATTTTCAAAATCGAAAACTTTCGATGGACTCTTCTTGGTTGAATGGCCCAAAAACTTATGTCGACTGAATTAAGGTTTACTGACACGTTCAATCCCAAAATGGCGGGTCGAAATTTAACGTTTTTCAAAATATCACACCACCTCTTTTGGCTGTACATGCGTACAAAATTTTCAGCCATGTGCAGTGGAAAATAGGCGCTTCGTGAGCTTTCTAAAAGAAGTATTCGATGCGCTTTCCTCGGTTGAACGTTCCCAAAAGTTATGTGAACTGCGTTAAAAGCTTTACAGTCACGGTCGGTGGAATCAAAAATTGGATCTTTTCACATCAATCGAACTGATTTTTTTGGCCGAACGCATCAATAATTTTTCTGAACCAATTCACAAAATTTTCAGATATGTCCAACCACAGGGATGAGTGTAGAAAAACAAATATTGTATACGGTTTGCTCGGTTGAACGTCCCCAAACGTATTATGAACTTGTTTAAAAGTTCTGATGTCATATTCCACTGGATAGAAATTTGATTTTTTTACATTATCGAATAACTTTTTGACTGAATACGTCCACTGATCCCTAAAAATTTTTCTAAATTCGTTTAAAACTTATACAGGCACTTTCAGCTGGATCGAAATTTTGATTTTTTTACATTATCGAATCACTTTTCCCAACTCAAATGTGTTATAGCTTTACAGAATTTTTGAACCAACTCACAAAATTTCCAGCCATGTTCATCCAAAAAAAAAAAGCGATAAACCATAAGTTTTCTAAACCACGAAGTATCGATACGCGCTTTTTTGCTTCTACTCCAACAATGTTGTCAACTGATTTAAGACTTTTACAGCTACGTTCCGCCAGATCGAAATTTGACATTTCTCCCATTACCGAGTTGCTTCTTTCGGCTGAACGCGTCGGTGAGTTTCCTTTAATCAATTAACAAAATTCTTAGATATGTTCAGCCGAAAAGGAGCGGTCAATAGATGTTCCCCAGTTGAACCGCCCCAAAAATTTTGTTGACTCTTCAACATTTTACTGGCGAGTTCAGTCTGATATAAAGTCAACTCTGAAAATTTTCAGACGCGTTTAACCAACAATTGATTGACTTAATGGTAAAAATGGAGTTTACAGAAATTGCTAATTTTGGGATACTTTTGTGAATAAATACATGGAACTCTATCTCATTTTTTACCGGAGGTTTGGGGTAAAAATGAGACTAGGCTACGTAAGAATGAGACATTTATCAAACCGGGGTGTTCTCGCTCTGGAGTAATAGTAAAGTGGCTTGGGTGAAAATGGGACAAAGTTGTACTTCATAAGGTACATCTTTAAGCGTGCTACCTGGATAGCTGTCTGATTCTTTATCCTGATGCGTGGACTTCTTCTTTTGTCATCTGGGCTTCTTAGCCATCAGTTTATTTTTTAATTCTTTTTATTTTTTGGTTTTTCCTTTGTCAGCTCGTCTTCCTCTTTCTGTCTTATACGATTTAAGAATTCTATACTCGTTAGCACTATGGACTCCTTATCAACTTTTCTCCTTATTTAACTTCAATACCGGTTTTATTAGTTTTACTCAATAAAACACTCTCAACTGGTTAATAGTTAATGAAACACTAGGTATAGTTTCACAAAATTTTGTTCAATCCGTTACTCTCAAATAAAGTTGTGCAAATGGGTAAATTACTATTTTCCTGCGGGTTTGGCATGTGTATTAAGTTTTCTGCACTTCTTCGACCATTTATATCGTCAGCATCATTCTGTGAGTTTATTTTTGCATCTTCATTCTCATCTATATCAATTTCCTCTACATCGCTTTCTGAAGTATTTAGCGGTGGTATAATGGAGCTTTCGTTATACTTTCGCATCTTATTTCGATCTAATGGTTCTGCGGGATATTCGTGAAAGTTTCCTGAAAGACACTGGTCATCCTCTGTGTTCGAATGCTATAATGTCGAAGGACACAAATTTTGTTCGGATATTCGCTTCTTGTTAATCTCCGTTCATTCTTTCTCTGCTAGGCATCCCATGTAAGTTTCCAAGACCCAAAGCAACACCTAATTAGTAGCTACCAAAGATCGGTCGTTTATGGTCGAAGGTTTGACAGTATTGTATTATTCTGGACAGCGACTTCAAGGGTTCCTGTATTTAGGTGTGTGACATTGTCATACATACCAAGCAATAGCGATCTTTATGGTAGCATTTGACAAAACTTTTCGAAACTACCTGTTGTCATCCAGCATCTTTCCAACGCTGCATAGCAACTGTTTCTACAATCATCAGTAGCTTCCCATCTATTCCATAGGTTCTGCCCTTCAGATTAGAGATAGTTGCAAAATATAAGCCATTGTAGTGAAGTTCTTCTTTCACGAACTTTTGATACTTCGGTGTACTTTTTGCCCTAGAGGTGGTAACTCCCTCAAATCTTTTGGGGTCTAGGGAGAAACACTTTCATCTAAACTAGAAGCATGCGAGAGCTTAACTTGTAATACCAGTTTTCTGATAGTTTTTTTGTAGAGGATTATGAAAATGGTAAATAGTAAACGGGTAACTGATCGTTTTCCTTGGGCATTTTTTAACTGCTCCATTTTCCTTTGACTCAGCCTGTTTCTTTCACGCAACATGCGAAATAAATCGTCATCATATCTTCCATCCTTAATAGACTGTGGTCATATTATTTTCGCTTGCATAGGTTTGAAGGGCTGACTTCGTTTACTTCATTCTTAGCAAGCGCAAACCGCCATTCGACCATTATTGGGATGCTGCCAGTTAAGTATCGTTCCTTTCTTCTGGTGAAAACTATTGCATTATGTTGTCGATTCAGCAATCCATACAATTTAAACTCATTTAAATCTCGTTACTGCCATCCGCATGGCTAACTTTTTCGCCTAACTAGAGTATGAACCAGCTGTAGATCCTCTTCGTTGTATCGTTTGTCTTTTGACAGATATATTCGGCACATTTTGTTGCTTTATCTAAAAGAAAAATGTCAATAATTTGTTTCATATTTACCCATATAGTTGTCTCATAATTACCCAAATCCCCGTCTCACATCTACCCCAAACCTCTAACACACACAGCATAGCTATAACAGCTGAAATAAATTTGTTGTAAAATCCAGGCAATGCTTTGTCTGTTCTGATTTCCCTTTTTCAATAACTCGCTTATTAAGTCTTTCAAAACTTAGTGTCTCATTTAACCCAAAATTCTGGTTGCTTCATGTTTACATCACTTCAAACTGTGCGTAAAGAAAGCCAAAGAAAAACGAGGTAACGAAGATTAATGTTGACTTCATCCCGTCGATGATGAGGAAATAGTCTGTTTTGGTTTGTTTTCCATGTATGTATATGAAGCCAAGAGTACTAGACTCGCTCCTTACGAATACAAACGAAGAGGTAAATTCGAGTCGAAACGACAGCCACAATCCTTAGCTCCACCTCTAGAAATTTCGCTCGCGAAATCCCCGGCACAAAAGGAAACCTCTGTCGTCGGAGCACGTCCAATTTTTGCACTTCATCACGATCCGAATATACGATGGCTCCGGAAATCATACCCCGACTTCATTCGATTCTAATACAAAGCGGATTCGACGCCATCCGCCGCGGCGCGCTTACCAAATTCGCACCGATCACTTTCCCCGCTTTCCTCCTTCCCTTCATCCTTCACCGCGCTTCGTACCGAAACTAGGGCGAGCAGTTTTAGCGTTTAGTTCCGCCGTGTCGTCGTCGATATGCGAGAGAACGCGCGACCGAAATACAAGAAAACACAATTTGTAAAGTTAGAGTTAGCGGCGGGATGCGCGTTTCGAAGGCCAACGAGCCGCCACGTCTTCTCGTTCTTCTCTTCAACGTTTCTTCGCGCCTTCCGATCGTTAAGAAGGGACGTGATCCGGATCGTTTATTTCGGACACGTCTGCTTCCTATCTCCTTTCAGACCTTCTATTCCGATATACACACACTCACTGCCTAACACTTTCCTAAACGAAGTAAGGATAATCGCTTTTTGATATTTTACCGGGAAGGGCGAAACCGCATTTATTAGGTCGGAAAGGTTCCGGCCCCGATTTTTAAAGTTAATTGAGGAAAATCCTCGCACGTGGAGGTTTTGAAGATTTTTCTCAAAATTAGAACGAATTTGATCTTCTGGAGAGTTGCTGTTTT
Source organism: Chrysina gloriosa (assembly GCA_038088585.1). Taxonomy (NCBI): domain Eukaryota; kingdom Metazoa; phylum Arthropoda; class Insecta; order Coleoptera; family Scarabaeidae; genus Chrysina; species Chrysina gloriosa. Next base: position 5,001,733 of record CM076094.1, on the reverse strand, counting down.
GAATAAGTAAATGTAGGAGTAATTCCCCGAATTGCTTGGATATTTCGCCGCTTGGTTCTGTTACACTTCGAGCAACTAAAATAATTCCTTCGTCACTTTAAATAGGTGATTAAAGAAGTTTTTTTCTTAATATTTCAGTCAATATCTGTGTGTTATAGTCACTTGGAGGGAAGTTATTTCAAAATTCGTTGTTGCAATATTGTGCGTTCGGGTAGTAGGTTTTTGCGAACGTTTACTGATCGTTTGATCCTTTAGTAGGTAGAAAGGGTGTGAATATTTTTATAGACGTTACCATCCTCGCTTTCTAATTCATCGGTCCGTTAATTAACTCCCTCGTACCCTTCAACAACATGTAAAAACAAATCACATCGATTATACTTCAGTCATTCGGTGACACTGACTCACTCGACTCACACTCTTAGTGCCACCCACTAACTACACACTCATTTACCTACGCGACTACCACTGGAACCCCCGTTTCCGCCATTTTGCTGCCCAGCAAGATCTACAATAGACATTGCATACAAGCTTCGAAGCCCGATCTTCAAGCTCAGGTACGACGCTGTAAGCCGTCCCGTATCGTTCTAATTTACCTAATTTCCTTTGTTCTTATTATTACTCAAAACCGCCTACTTCCTATACAAAATACACAATTACACGTTTTCTTTAAACACATTTGATCGTTGTTTCTTACGTTTCCTCTAATGATTTGACGAATTAATTAATATTATTAATATACGTTCTTAAAGGACAGCGTTTGTTTCATTTATCAATCAAGTAAATACAGGTTCCATTTTGTCTAACTTGGTTTGCCGAGTTGAACACGTTCCATTTTGTTTTATTCACGTTCATCTTTTACTAAATTACTTACTAATATTAAAATGAAAAAGTAGAAAAACAAAAATCTACATACCTTTGATTCTTACTTAAACACTTAGGTCTTTATTTTTCTACTCTTTCATTTTAATTGTAACTCTCGCCAAGTTCTTGAAACTAATTTTTCCAACTTATTAATGTTATTGGTTAAGGGAAATGTCTTGGTTGTAGGTCAATCAATCAATTATCAATCCTTTTTAGAACGATTAACATCACTTTCATAATTAATTACCCCCTTCGTAATTAACAAGTCTTCCGTACAGAACTATGATAAGAACAACAATAATAAATTAGCTCTGCAGGTCCTGTCGGTCTGTCGGTCTTTCCACTCTTTTCTATTGATTGCTATTGTTCTCCATCCTCTTATTTCCATACCTTGCAGGTCCTCCAACTACCGTTTCCTCAGGCGCCCTCTTATTCTTCTCATTCCTGCCTCTCCCTCCATCATCAACTTTGCGACTCGTTCATCGTGCATTCTTTATAAATGTTCCAACAGTTTCAATTTCTGAGGTTTTAAATTTTGCAATGATTTTCGGTTCTCCGTATAATTCCATTAATTCCTGATTAGTTCCTAATAAATTCCTATTCGGCTTCTCCACATATCATTTCCTTCAATGCCCCCATACATTTCCGAACATCTTCCTTTCCCAAGTCTCAATTTGCTTTTCCAAGGAATGAATAAGGGTTCACGTTTCGCACGTGTGTATATAACACGTTTGGTTGGCCTTAATTTTGTTGTTTTTGTGATAGTTTTTGCCCTATTGTCCTGTAAATAAGAATAAGGAGACTGTGGTTAAAATAATATATAAAATAGAGAAAAATACTCACATCCTCAGTGGAAAACTGGGGGAATTCAGTATTACCAGAGATATCCGGCTAATGCCTAAGACTAACACCAAGAGTGCTTTAGTATTGTACCGCATCAGTTGGACAGCCCCAGTTTTCTACGATAGAAATTTAGTTGTCGAAATACATATCTGGATTTCTTCCAAAAAGTGTGGTACTGGTAATTTTATTTATTCTATATATACTCTTAGTATCCTATTCAACGACCATGCTTTCTTACTTCTTCCTATCGGTCTTTGCTGTATATCTTCCTATTCACTTGCATCATTTGAAACCACTGTTCCCAAATAGGTAAATTTATTGACCTTTTTGAAAATCTAACTTTGATCAGAGCTCTCAGAAATTATTGCATCTTGGCGCTTGCTTCATTGAAGTCATACTTCAAAGGGTGGCGAAGAAAAGACTTTCTAAAGAAATTAGATCTGAATCCCAAAATGTTGAGCAAGAAGCAAGCAATAAAGTTTCGGTTGAAGAGAATTCCTTAGACATGGTTGTGGCTTTCAAATTTCTGAAGAAACGATCTTCCAGAAAATATTGCATCTACGAACATTGGATACGTTACTTCCGGTATATGGCATGGAACGGCATGGAAATACTACGGGGAGGATTCGGTATACGAATGTATAGGGCTTTGTGGCCCCGAACTTTACATCGCAAAGTACGAACGTAACGATTCTAAGAAGAACTAAATCCAAATTCTGAGAGCTCCAAACAGAAACTATAACTAAAGCGATGCTTGACCGGCGAATCTGTTTGGTGCCTCCTAAAGTCCAACGATTACAGCCAAAATATGATTTTCAGTTTTAAAATCTGGTAAGTGTTTGCTTGAAACGTGGTGTTAACTGTGACGGTCCTGGAAATTGAAAAATCTTCTCAAAAGCTGAAGACTTTCAACATTCCCCGTAGGGATTTTAGATCTCATCTCACTCCTCCGTTTCTTTTTCTAAACTTCGTTCGAAATTAAATTTAACGTCGACTGCTGTCGTAAACGTAAACGAATAGACGCATCATCCCTTCCGAAATTATATCGCCCCGCTATTCAATTCCCGCCGTACGTGCGCCTTTTTCGCGTATAATTACCTTTAGACGATGCCCTGCCACTACAAATTTTCGTAACGAGCGCTCCCGTTATTTATCAGCATTAATTAATATCAAAGGGCCGCGCCGCCGGTAAGAAAAGCGTACAAAACGTCCGCATCGACATCGAAGCATCTGCAACGGCTCCGCGTTCATCCCGCCGGATATTAAGCTCCCGGAGCGAGCCGCGAAGCGGCAGACGAGGGCGATATTCCGCCGGAAAATGCAGACTATCCTATCATACTCCGGTGCACTTTAAAGTGATACGGGGACCCGTAAACTTTTGGTCTCGAGATGACGCGCCGAACTGGGAAGGGAAGATTGGAGGATTTGGGGTGTTGCTTACACTTGCCGGTTGTCGTATATGTTTTTCCCTTCGGAGAGAAGACCTTGTTCGGTCGAATAGGGTTGCAGTTTTTGTGGGGTATGTTTCGTTTTATCGAGGGATGTCGTTAATCTTATCGACAATTTTTATCCTCCTCCGACTGGAATTGTCGTTCTTTGATGACTGTTATCGCTGCGGTAGGAAATAAGGGAATCTAGTTTGTTCCATCAGAAAAGAGAAATGGAAATAAAAGGAGGAACAGAGATGGTGAAGATTTCCTCAATATGTCGAATATGATTAAATATAATTAAAATCACAAATATGGGAAAGTTTAAGGAAAAGAGCGGTACAACTCCAACTGAGACGAGGAGTTAGGAGTCTATATGTTAACACATGGAACTATGTTAGATATGAAAACCGAGAATCTGAAACTTTTTTTAGTAAAGGAGGGCTTGCGTCAAGGTAGAGTGCAGAAAAGCCTAAAGCAACTTATCGCACAACCTCCGTTTCCTCGATGTTGAAAACTTTTCGAATTCGAGTACGTTAAGTCAATAGCAAATTCTGTTTTGACGATCGATTTATCAAATGTGGTTTGATCAATTCGTGGACCAACTCTCTCAAATATAATCTACCGTCTTGAATGTTTCCCCTTACTACTTTTATATCTTATTTGAGAGTTGATACCGCCTATATCCAAAATTGAGAAAAATAATCTCGGAGACCATCTACAACAGAGCCCCGGGAACAAAGTACGTTGACTTCAGCTCGTCTACAACATCGACACCGCCTTATATCAAATTGTAAAACGTGATAATCTCCGGTTTTGAAGCGTCACCAGATTTTTCATCGGTTTTGTCATCATTTTGTTGGTTGAGGAGCCATTTATGTTGGTTGTGGATTTAATTCTTTATATCGCTATCCGGTCAATTCGACAATTTTTACGACAAGTTGTAATCACTGCCATTCTACTAAAAAATATAACATTGTCACATAAATATGTCATTTTCACTGATATAAAACATTTAGTACACGACTAAATACCAATGAATGCAATATTCACATAAAAGAACAAAGAAACTTGTCAACGTCGTAACTCGCGTACTGAGAGAAACGTCCGATGGGTAATCAATCTAGTTTATCCCGACTATTATGATCAAATGAAAGAATTAAGTAATATTGCTCACAGAAGGGCAACTAGCATTTTAACTATAATTTAATTTCTTGGGGCATTAACCAATTTATTCACACAATGTACTTGTAAACCTTTGACGTTCAAACTTCGGGTTTAGCAGGTATTTTTCCCTTGACCGTCCACTTAACATAGTATGTAAGAAAAAAAGGGCATTTACGGGGGTTAAAGGCGTCCTAGCCGTCACTGACCAGGGAAAATATTTGTCCATGCACAAACATGGCACAGTAAAAGTGGGGTAAAAATGCATGTTTTAGAACTTTTAACGATAGAAATTTGTCACCCCGGTTTATATGGTTGTTGAATATACTTGCCTCGAGCTAGCGAAACGCGTGTCACCGATTTTATTATAAACAATTGTGTGGTGAGGCGTTTACCGATATCATATTTGTGTCTTTATCTCAATCCCGTTTAAAAGTATGTCAATTTTAGTAAAAGTGCGGGAAAAATGCTCACAGCGCGAATGCCCCAGCGTTAAAGAGATTGCTCAAACCATTGATCGTCAGGATCCTCTGCGCAGTTGTCGACTTAGATGACTTTCGACAAATATAGGGAATCCTCCAACGTCGTGATGACTCCTAAATCGAGAAAGGAGCAAACGACTTGCTATTGGCTTCCTACTCGATTTATCGGAGATCGCTGGTTTGATCGTTAGTTTGAACCGTCACCGTGAAGAACTGTAAGGACGCAACGTTCTTGAGCGCAAGTACTTCGATTTTACGACGGACTTCCGTTTGTAAGAGGGCATACAAAACATCTTGCAGGGACGCGAGTTAACTCCGATGTTTTTCTAGACCTAGACAATGGTTCCGATAATGTTTGTCACGACGGACTCTTCGTTCACACTTAAAATGATCAACTTGGCCATATTAATTACAGTTTACTTGTAGAAGAAATCTTCTTGCTCCTCCTCCTCCTCGTCAATATTGGGAATCATCTTTCCAGCACAAGGGAGATAAGCACTGATGCTCTGCAGGGCTTCCTCTTGAGTTTAGAGCTCCTACTCCTCTGTTTCTTCAAACTTAAACGGACACTAGGAATTAAGTTGTGTTATGTAGAGTGAGTCAAATATAGGAACGCTCTTCAAGGTCAGGAGTGCGCTGTGGAAACTTACATTTTGCCGAGGCACTGCTGATCTTGAAGCGCGTTTCTATGTTTGATTCACTTGCACCCGGGACGACGGAATAATTTACCTGCGTTGAGAGGAGATCGTCGACGGGCTCCGGCATTGAGCAAACAGATGAAGAGTGATAAGATAAATTGGCAGAAATGTATCCATGAGATACAGATACAGGAGAGATTCACCACCCTGCAGTGTCTTTATCTGGGATATCGTCCTCCCTTGGAGCCTCATTCCAACATATCTAGGAACAGTCTGAGAGCGCAGGTTGACTCTTAAGGCCAGCGTCCACGTCCTGTAGGAATTTCGAATGGCGGGGCTGATCTGCCACAACTCCAAATTGGGGATGCAGCTACTATTGTACGAACTGTTGACTTCGTTCACTGCTGCCAAAAGTCGCATCAATGGTATTTTGTCAATTTTTCCTCCTCCTTTTCTTCATCTCTTCTGCACAAGTCCGTATTTTACGGACTAATCAAAGCGCTTAACAGTTCTTATTGTCCTCTATTTCATAGCGATTGATCTATTTTTGCTTTGGTACTAATTTTTCCTGTGCCTTCCTGTTTGGTATTTGTTCCTTTCACTGTTCTATTTTCATCTCCCCGATGTTCCTCCCTCCATGTTCGTTTCGGCATTCCTGTTATATTTCTGATCCCATTCCGTGAGAGTTCTTATGGCTGATACCTTTCCCATTCTATAAGTATGCACATACCATCTCATTCGCGTTGATTTTACAATGCTTGCAATGTATTCATTCTCTAGTATTTCCTCGATTTCGTGATTCATTAATTGTCTGTATTCATCTTGGCTGATCCTGTTTAGACCCATTATCGTTCCTACCACATTTCTTCAAGAAAATTTAAAGTTTTCTTCTTCTGCCGCTGATAAAGTCATCGCTTCTGCCGCATATATTGCAATCGGTCTTATGATCATCTTATAAACTCGTAACTTTGCTTTCTTACTTTGCATTCCTTTATTGCAGTAGAAGACCTTACACCTCTTTGGAATTTTCTCATCTATATCTTATTTTCCAAACAAATCGTTCCTAATAATTTTCGATATGTTCCCTTCTTCTTTAATTGACCTAATTGTGGTAGAAAACTATCATATAAGATAAAAATAATGTAATTGTGTGTCGTATCCAAATATTCGATTAAAAGCGAATATCGGGATCACCAAGCAAAAGGGAAAATATTGAAACAGGATGCTAAAAGATAAGAAGTTAAGCAAGAAGACAAAGTTACGAATTTATTATTATTATTATTTCATAAGACCGATAGTAACATATGCGGCAGAAACGATGACATTATAAGCCGCAGAAGAAGAAAAGCTTAACATTTTTGAAAAGAAAAACGATAATGGGTCCAAACCGGAACAGCGAAGATGAGTACAGAGAATTAATAATTCACAAAACCACGAAAAAAGCATAATTAAAGGTCACGAGATACATTTACAACTACATTGTAAAACCAAATAAAATTAAATAATTTCGAATACTTAAGGTTAACTTCAAAGGTATGAGGACGAATGACTTAAGCGAATCGAATTGTCACGGAGGGAGGGAAGTATTTTCAAAGGAAGTAATGGCAGGTGCTGAAAGTGCGTTAAGTGCCGGTAATCACCTAGCTGGAAGGACAAGTTTCAAAATTCGCATTATTACAGTAATTATTTCCTCGGCCATCGTTCGTGATCGTTCCAGAAATGGACTGGTTATTGTGCGCGGACATTGCTTCGAATTAGCACACCGAAGGTAGCTAAAGTTGACAGGTGCTTTTTGGCGCTCTCGTTGTATAATGGGAATTTCGCGATCAAATCACATTAAGCTATACCTAATTATTATTTTCTTCGTTATTTTTGTAACTTGCGAGGGGTGGTTGAAACGATACAATTCCCAAGTGAACTACAATATATTACGTCACTTAATAACTTCGAGTATTACGACGTGAAAAAATAAACATAAAATAGAAAGGAATGAATAAATAAGCAGGGTTTTATTGCCAAATTAATTTTCTGTTTTCACATTTTATATCCGCAACGTGTTTATGGTGACATGTCACGAAAGCAATAAACGCGCGACGTAAAGAAAATGCACTTTAATTCTTTGATATAAGTCTCCGGTTCGAGCGCTCACTACCATCGTAATTATAGAAAAAATCGTCGTTTTTACCGATACCATGTTTAAGACTAATATACATTAATATTTTTATGTTGCTCTAAGTAACAAATTCAATTTTCTACTTCCCCCGGCATAAATTAAAACCCAAATACGCTTTTGTAGGTTCCCCCTAAAAAACGAAAAAACTTATACCGTTATTTCCCCACGAATTTTCACCCAATTAAAATATATTAACGCCCAGTTTAAGTAATTCCAATTCCAACCGATAAGGCCCCGTTCGTTTAGCAAGCATGCGTCTTGGCCGGCTGACGTGCCACGCCAACCTATCACGCACACGCGACCGCCGCCGTCGCACGCACCGACATCGAAAAACTTTTTATCCGGAGAACGCAATTGTCACACGCAACGTGTCCGGTCGGAGCCGGCCAAATTGAAATTCGTCGCTCCACGTCTGTCTGTCGCACGGTGAATAATTATCTGGGGGCTCGTCGTCGATGTCGCTTCCACGCAGATAACCCGGACTTCGTTCGGTCCGGAATGAACGAAACGGGCGAGCGAGTAATTCGACGGTCTCTCGTGAAAAAATGTGGCCCGCGGAGTAGGAAAAAAGAAAGTCATTTCGACGTACATACATACGTCCTTTTTCCGCGTGTTATGTTTTATTTTCGCTTTGGAATTGCTCCGGGGATAAGGGAATACGTAACCTATTTTACCTGGAAATTTCTTTAAATTGCTCCGAACAAAGAAATAGAAGCAGTACGGTATTGGTCTTTGTGAGGAAACTTGCAACTACGTACGTGTAGTTGGTCCTTAAAATTTATGAATTTATGAAAAACCTTTGTCCCGGAGTGAAATTAAAGAAGATCTTGTAACTGGCTCTCCCTCGCATTGCTCCGGTAAACAAGAAATACGCCTTACTCGGAAATTTGCTTAGATTCCTGTCAACAAAGAACTAGTTCATTGCAATGTACGTTTTCGTAACAGAACTTGCTAAATGCATACATGTAGCTCGCGCAATATTTTTAAAAGTTAACTCAATTCACCTAAAAAGAGCTTCGTCCCGGGATATGTCCGAAGAATACCTTAAAGCTGACTGTCCCTTTACTGTTGCTTTACAATAACTCAAACGAATACTACGTGGGATTCACGTTTGTAATCGGAATTTTGCTTTGAACCTCCAACGCCGCATATCCGATACTGATTTCTGAATACATCGAGATAGTGCGTCGTTTTGAACGTAAAAGCTCCTTAACTTATCGATCCAGAAGCTTCAGGAGATTAAACGACTACTGAAGAATTTCTTTTTCTGACAGGATATTTGGCAATTTAAATTTGTTCGCAATTTAAGACTGGGCTTCGAATTTGGGTAATCACTCGATTACCACGTGAAATTTGTTTTTTAAATCTCATTCGACCATTTCTGAGGAAGTGTCATAGCGAAATACAAATCGTGACCATCGTCTACTTGAATTTCATTTATACTACTTGTTTCTTTTGGTAGTAATGGAATTTACATGTAGGAAAGGTGGAAGAGGGAGAGAGAAGGACATCGGAGGGAAGAGATAAAGGTGTCCGTCCCTTCCTGAACAAATAGAAAAGGAGAAAAGAAATTATTTCAATTATACTGAATCTAATGCCAATTGTTAGCGGATTCAAGACTAAAGTCTGGACGTAATTATAAATATATTTCGAAGCAGACTAGAGAAAACAGTATATGGGGATGATCGGACATTGATGAACAACCCTAAGAAATTATGCATACGTACATATGTACAGATAGACTCGGAGGTATCTTCCATGTCACATAAAAAGAACATGGAAAAGCTACCAAGAGAAAACTGGGATAAACTCAGCTTAATGAACGTGGAGCTTTTTCTACCTTTAGAACTTCGAGGACGGAACTTAGAAGCAAAGCTTCCTGAAAATGTTAATTCGGAGCGCATAGACTGGTATCATTGTTACAACAGGAAAACAGAGTTTCGTAGGTTGTGTACCGTAATTAGTACGTATCCTATGTTGTTACTATTTGTATAGCTTCCACATGTGTAATTCGACCGTATTTTCAAGAAAATCTCCCGAGTGTTTGGAAGGACATGGAGTTGGGGATAAACACTAAATGGACACCATTTTGCAAAACCAGGAGACGTGGCCACGATCTACAACACAAAATCCAGTATAAATTGACCGAGACGATGTCGCCTGTGTAGACCAACTCCTTGCACTTTGATTGGGAGGAGGTGACTCGCTTTGAGTACCTGAGAAGGGTAACTCGATTTGAGTTGGCTGTGTCCTTTAGACACAGAAAAGCCAATGGTTTTCAGCAGCGAGAAAAGAGAATGCATAATGGACAAGTTGATCCAGGAGTTTTTATGCGAAGTGCTTGGAATTGAGAGAATTTGGAGCCAAACATTTAAAGAACAATCAAATTGGGTTATTTCAAGAAGATCGCTTTCTTCAGGAAGTCCTTTGTCGAAGCTGTACTTTAGCGTGAAAGAGCTAAAATAAAACTTGCTACAGAAACTGGGCGAAAAATCGGGAAATGTAGTTTCGATACATGTACATGTCAACAGTTGTTAAGTTGAAGAAGATTGCACAATCTAAAAAAGTTGCATTGGGAACAAATCGATCATCTTTGCAGATGTTATGATGGCCCGTATTCAAATTTAAGGAGTTTGGGGGAATAGTCTATTGATTTTGCAAAACTTGGATACGGTAACGGTTGCATTTGCGAACTATAAATCATTTTGGTGACTTCTGGAAGAAAATGACTTGATTTGAGAAGAGGATAGCGAGGAGTGATATTTAGGTGGTATCAATGCATTTACATTTTCATTGAAGGAATTGGTTGAATTTAATAGCTCTAGGGTAATATCGACAATTTCTGAAGAATTTGAAAAGAGGAAGCTTGATGTGAAGCAACGGTGTTGAAGAATCTGGTTTTCTGAATGGGGATGCCTCGTTAAGTATACAGTGTTCATAATGGGGAAAAATTGATTGTTGGAAAATTTCGATAGGATATACTTACTTAACTTGATTTGTGGCAGTTGCACTTATGAGGTGCTTATCGTTTTAGTGAGTTTTAGTTAGGATGGCTTGATTTAGGAGGAAGGACAAGAAATTGTATTTGATGTAGGAATGTCTGGACACAATGTCGAGCATTTCTGAAGTTCAAGGTTCCTATACCGTAAACTACAACCGAAACGTATTTTGGGCTTAAATCATGTGCAAATGAGCGTTTCATCCACTATTACAGGACCTTCATCAGGATTAATTTTAATGAAACTACGCGAAATCAGCAGGGGATCATCAAGCCAACGAACCCTCAAGTAACCCGATACGGTTGGTTGAATGCGTTCAGGTATTACATCAATATTCCAAATATTACACCGGATACGAGGTTGGCGTAAACTTTATCCTATCCCAGGATCGCGTCGGTAACATCGCGTGGCAATATTGATTTACGCGTGCGGTGGTGCGTTTAGTAGAGCGCGTCTGAAATGGAAATCGCGAGAACGACGACGGACAGAAACACATCAAAAGCCGCGCCTAAAAGCCTAAAACGTAAAACGATTTTTCGTTCGTGGCATTGTTGCCTTTTCCCTCTCGGCCGTTCATCGAGCGTTATTTGTTTATTTTCCTCATCATAAAAGAAACATTTCGTTTCTCTTCGTTTTAGCGTCGAACGGGGAGAAAAAATCGTATTTATACAACGGCGTTCCGGCGATCGTAAAAGTTAAACGGCAACGGCGCGGCGTTGCGCGTTGGCCTGAGGAGACAGCTTAGTCGCGGTGTGAATAACGCGCCACGTTAGATAAATCTTTCGTTTTCGCTTCTGACGTTTCTTTCATTCGGTAACGGTTTCGTGAAGATTTCGCCCCGTTCATAAAGGGACGGACGAGCGCGAGTACGTGACAGAGGAACGCGGCGTCGTTGTAATTTTGAGGGCTATAAAGACCGTTTGGAGTTTTAAATCGCCTGCTAGCTTTACGGAAATGGGCTGTAAATAATTGTGGAAAGTTTTATTTCATCTTCAGCGTTGGATGGAGTTTCTACTGTATTGTTTATAATTAGCCGGTTGGAGCAAAAAGTATTCAGATTAATTCAATACTCTTTGTGTTGATTAGTACTGTCCTGAATGCACCGATATTTGGACTTTTGGCACGGTGATTTGTTGCATCTAACCAAACCTCGTCCTTGGTAATAAACGCAAACTGTTACGAGGCAGAGGTGCAACAATTCTTACTACTGCTTCCTTCCATACACGGGTGCTAGATTGACTTTCATGGAACACCAATAGATTTAAACCAAATAACCCAAAATCTTCAAAAAACAGTAAATAATTCCGAATTCAAGTATCTCTCCCTTAAAACATCGGTAACCTCAAAATCTTCAAAATGGTAAATGATTCCCAATACAACGAGCTGAACACGAGCCAAACTTCTTTCCTAAAATGATGGTCGAAAACGCATTTACTGATTTTGTTTTGTCTTAATAGATGTGACAAGTTCCTTAGTTTGGTTACATCCGTAATCTTTTCCAGAAATTCAGTATCTTTACAAAGATAGTCGCTTTCGACATTTCCAGGACGATTAGCTCCTTTAAATTTTGACAGGTCTAAACCAGACCTCGTCTCTGCTCCCAAAGCTCCTCAGGATTTATGCCCTTAGTGGCTAATTGTGGTAGATCAGTTTAGTTTTCCCACACTTTTTCCCTTATCAATGAATATTTTCATTTTCATCCTTTACAATGGTCCACTTTGAAGCGCGTCTTTTTGGTGAAGAGGCGGTCCCATTTTGGACTCGCGATTGATTCGTGGGAATATGAGGGATATTGGTTGAATCCAACCAGTCATTTCTACTAAGAAGACCTAAAAATAATCACTTTCTCTGCTGAAGAACGTTAAAATCTGAACATTTTCTCGTGTTAAGAACGATAAATATTGGACGACAATTCCTAAATTAAAGTTTCACAGAATCAATCCGCGTTCCCTTAATCCCGTTCTTCAAGAACGACTCACTTCCTGTCGCAGACAAAGCCTAAAAGCGAGCTGCCGCGTGTTATAAATAAAAATTAAAAACCATGCCTCCTCCTTCTATCGAGAATCATAGAACCCAACCTGTCTTATGAAATTTAAAAATTGATTAATTTATAGGAATAGTCTACAAACCCGGTCAAAATCGACCGATACACCTTCTCCCCATTCAACACTACCCATGCTGAACTCACCAAAAAGTTTAAAAACAAACTGCTTCACCGCGAAAACAAAAATTTCAAACGATTGTGCCGCCTCTTACATACAATCCTAAGATCCAACCAACTAAATTTCAAAATTGATTCCCAAAATCGATCGGTATCTGGTCGGCGCCTTCTTCCGAGCCGAGATTCCACAAGCTAAACTAGTTTCTGTCATTGTAGGCCGCACCTTCTTGCTTTGCAAAAATTCTTTAAGCTTGTCTCGTAACGTTAGCAAAAATGTCGCGCCTTCCACGTCAGTGGAGGTAAAGACCAGTTTACACTACTTAATGATGACACGTCATCAATCTTTTATCAAACTTAAATGATTACATCGAAAAGAAACAACTGGCATAGTGGGGACACATAACAAGAGTGGAGAAACAAAGACTAGTAAAAATGATCTGGGAAGCAATGGTGGAGGGGAAAAGGCACAGAGGAAGACCGAGGAAAACTTGGGAGTAAAACATGGAGAGGATATTGAATAAGAAAAACTGTACCCATAGAGAGACCCAAAAACTAGCCAAAGACAAAAAGTAATTGCGAGAATTCGTACCCAACTAATGGGAAACTAACGAAAGTAGTGTAATAAACTCTGCACTTGATTAGCAAGTAATTACTAATGATTAACCAGTAAATTTCGAAGCCATGAAGAAAATCTTACAATAAGCCGAAAGGTTAAGTCATTCCAATAAAATGTAAACCCATTAGTTCGCTGCTGATCCCTCGACTTCAACAAATATTACGCTCATATCCGAATCGGCATGTTGATTTTACAAATTGTTTTCTTACAAATCTCTTCTCCCTTCCTGAAATTTCAACGGGGAGGTAATCAACGAACGCAAAGCAATTGAATCGGAGCTGAAACGCTGTGAGGCTTGCAACAGTGCTCTAGAATGAACCCTAACGGGAATAGAGTCGCTTGTTAAGAACAAGAAAGGCCTTTACGCAGAGTTGGGCGGTGATAATAAAAGCAACGAAAACAAAATACAAAGTGTGGGAGCCAACAACCACCGATTGCGTGATCCTGTGTCGGAAAAAGAAATCCACATAACGTAACAGAAAAGACGAAGGAAACTAATGCAGAATTAGTGAATCAGAATAAGCTTTGCCAAGAATCCGAGAAATCACTTCAACCTGAAAACGATGCAATCCGATATGAACTTTCCGATCTAGATCAGTCGGATAATTTAAACCAATCAGTGCCGAAAGGTAAGCACGACCTTCGGAAAGAAAACAACAGAATGCGCCAAAGCTCCTCCAAGCAGTGATGAGCGACCTTGCCAAACTTCAATCGGACTTGGAGCAATCCAAAATCATCACCCATTCGGTGAATATCCGCAACGAACTGCAAATAATCACCGTCGAAATCGATCCAGTAAAATCCAGGGCGATCAAGGAGGTAAGAATCCCACAAGGATCAACAGGGAAGCAGAACTAAAGTTGATAAAAACCGAATACGATCAAAACGCGTCCAGCGTCCCCAGAAATGCAACTTCATCGTGTCCAATGAATATTTCAATTCAGCAGTAAGCAATTACCAATGCGTTCACCAAGAAAACGAAGCCAAGATTGAAACCTCATGAAGAAGCTGTACGATATCGAAGTCATCATAAAGACTGACTAAGTATCAAAATAATTCAACTTCAGCGCGAATTGTCAACACGAATGATCGTCCCGTTACTCATCTTGCCAATAATAATCCTCTAATCGTACCGCGAATTACACTTCCTGATGCTGCTTATTTTCGTTTTTTCGTAGCATTAATTCCCCGATTCTTTTCCAATTCCCATCTACAAGTCGATAATTGCCCAAGATAAAGCCTTAACGGAGTACAAAAGCCGTTCGTGCGAGTCCTAACGCACAGTTATGCAATCTTCGTCGGATAATATCATATTTTACGCTATCCGCCGCGCCGCGATGGCAACAATTTCGCCGGTGCAATCGCATAGGAAGCATTTCAGCTATACGAGAGACCTGGGCATCTCGCTTTCGCCGCAGAAGAAAAAGTCAAACGGATCGCGAAGCTTATTTATAGGATTGGATAATTAATTACAATTGCCGGGGACGTAATCGCGCCGCCATCGCAATGCGATGACGATCAGATAATAGGGATCGCGAGGGCTTTGAGCGGTCGACCATTGAAAATGCTCGCCGACTTCTCGTCGAAACCGGTAGGATAGGAGGCAATGGAAAAAGAAAATTCGCTGAAACATTGGATATACGTTGATGATGTATCCACACACACGAGAATCTTAAATGCTCTTTGCAAGGAACATTCATGAAGGTTACCTACAGACTTATCGAGAATAATTGTCCGCCACGTGACCAGTAACTTTTTACATCTGGGAATTTTTGTGTTCATAGGTGTATGGTATTTGCATATCCCATACTCCAGAAAAAGAAGGGATTAGAAGACCACATCAAAACCATTAACTAATAAATAAAAAAGCAACTGAACTTTGACAGTGAAAGTGAACGTGAAGATGAATGATGATAATCATGATGAAGGCCATCTACTGGAACTCGTTAATAATGAACTAGCTGAAGGTCAGAAGAAACTTGAATTCCAAAGGCCAATCTTTTAGAATGGAGATTACGTTCTGGTACTCTTTAACAGGAAAAGAGACCTAACTGAACATTATGATTAGTGTGCATTTGAGTATATGGTAAAATGTTATAAACATATCGGATCAACCAGCAAATTCACTAGGGTCACCGAAGTATTTGGTGTAAATGAAGAAGACGTTTTAGTTCAACTTCCCAAACCAACGGAGCCCAATGGATCAGCAAGATTAGCTGGACTGTTGTGATCCAAAGTACAGGATCGGGCTTGCATTTTGGATCCTTTAATAGAGTTTCAAAAATCATATTGTTCCAAGTCTTTGGCTTGTGGTTCAAGGGTTTTAGTGAATGAATGTTATAGCTAAATATGCGCTTAATAAATAGCATTCTCGTTGGAAGCACAAAAATGCAAAAATGTAGGGGTTTGCCAAATTTAGTAGCAAGTGATCCAAAGTATAAGAGTTTCCCCTACAATTTGAAATAGTTTCAAATTTAATTCCTTACATTAAATTTGAAACTGTGTCAAATTGTATTGAAAACTTGTTTGACCAAAATTGAGTCCAAATGTGAAGCCCATTTAGAAATATGTTTAAAAATTTTGATCCTTCTTTTCATTATGGTTCTGACCCGGAAAAGGAGACCGCGGATTCTCAATATTGTTGCCCTTGATCCTGTCGTGCCCTGGTATCACCCCAAAATTGTTGGCTTTACTTGAGGTTCCAAATAGCTTTCGACTCATATTCTACTAATAGCTTCCGACTCATATTCTACTAATAGCTTTTATTATTACCTGGCTGTCTGTGAACATGCAAGCGCCTAGCTGACGGTGTCCCCTTTGGATACATTCCTGAACATAAAGATCTACTGCATAGATCCTCGTTTGGAAGATGGAGTGACGCCCATAAATTACGATAATTGAAATTTTGGGTGTCCCCTTTGGATACATTTCTGAACATAAGGATTTACTGCATAGACCCTCGTTTGGAAGATGAAGTGACGCCCATAAATTACGATAGTTGAAATTTTGGGCTAACTCGATAGGGGGTCAAGTGTTAATTGCTCTCCGGACTTCCACTAAGACTTCTAACTCTACCATACTCCCCAACTTAGCTTCACCCAAAACCGACAATTCCATTGGACTTGACGTCCTCTCCACGATAATAATTACGTTTAATTCCTTACATTAAATTTGAAACTGCTTCAAATTGTATTGAGAACTTGTTTGACCAAAATTGAGTCCAAATGTGAAGCCCGTTTAGAAATATGTTAAAAATTTGGAGATTGTTCAAAATTATCTGAAAGATTATATATTTCACGCTGTCCAATTACGTTCAAACTTACTTTAGAAACTGGAAGTTGCTTAAAATAATTTTAGAAATTCACCACCACTAAAATTCTAATGAAAACTCCACGGATTTCAAGGCTAGGTTAAAATCTGCTCAACCATACTCAGAATTAGATAGAATTTGGATATCGCTCAAAATTATTTGGGAAACTTTACCACCGTCTATAATTCTGTTGGGAATATCAGAATTTTCAAGATTATTTTCAAAACCGTTCCAACTTCTATTCAAAATTCTAAAGCCGATCGAAATTGCGCCCAAAATTACAAAATTATTGTCAACTCGTCAGAACTATTCAGAATTATTAATTAATTATTATTATTAATAATTAATATTAAAATTGTTCAAGATTGCATGAAAAATTTAATATTTGCTCATAATTAAGTGCAAAATTACAAGGTTCTTCAGAACTATGTAACAAATTTGGAGACTGTTCAAAAGTATCTAGAAAACTGCTAGAAATTCCGTTGAAAGCTACTAAGTTTCCACTATTTATGTTCCAAGCTGTCCAATCATATTCAAACTTACAAAATTATTATAGAAATTAACCACCACCTAAAATTCTGATGGAAACTCCACAGATTTCAAGGTCACGTTCATTACTACTTATAGATCTCCATTAGTTAAGTTTGAGGTGTTTACCAGGATTGTTGAATGGGATTTGTACAGGACTAATACTTATGAGTGGTGATTGTAATGTCGATTTTAGCACTTCAGCAAGTGAATCAATAATTGGTTGCACAGGTTAGTTCTTGGCACTATAAAACGTTGAAGTTGTACCAGAACCATGTTTAATCCCTTAGACGCTTTTAGCGTTTATAGTCGTCCAGGTCAAAGTGATTCTACAGCACTTATGATTTATGTGCAATTTGCGGGGTCAGCGAGTACTGCGCCTATCGAAATCAATGCACTCAAGGGGTTAGTTACACCATTAAATTTCATGTTCGAATTTCTTGTTTTAAAACAATTGCTTTTAGGAAGTTTAACAATTTCCCATGTGAACTTAACTTTTTCATGAAACAAAATCGCGATCGCCAGGCATCAATCGACCTTAAATTTTCGTATAAACGCAATAAAATCACCCAACACCTCGCTTCACGTTAGCGCAACGTGTGCAATCAAGAATCGCACCGCTCGACGAAATTAATACATTTACGTCTAATGAAGAATTAGTTTCGAAGCCAGTTACTTTTTATTGTGTCTTTCTTCATCGTTTGTCCGCACGTCCGGCGAATTCTTCGCCTCTTCATTGTGTCCGACGAGCCCGCAGCCGCAGTCTTTCTGGGCGAGCGGTACAACCGACGCGTTTAGCAAGTCATTACGGCTCTCGGTAATTTAAAAATTGCATACCGCGAACGCGAGGTCGATTAAACGCTGCGCACGGCGTAAGGGGATTAATTAACTTCATTCGGGTCATATTATCGTGGCGAGGATGTCAAGTCCAATGGAATTGTCGGCTTTGGGTGAAGCTAAGTTGGGGGTATGGTAGAGTTACAAGTCTTAGTGGAAGTCCGGAGAGCAATTAACACTTGACTCCCTATTGAATTAGGCCAAAATTTCAACTATCGTAATTTATGGGCGTCACTCCATCTTTCAAACGAG
Source organism: Chrysina gloriosa (assembly GCA_038088585.1). NCBI lineage: Eukaryota > Metazoa > Arthropoda > Insecta > Coleoptera > Scarabaeidae > Chrysina > Chrysina gloriosa. Next base: position 4,983,442 of record CM076094.1, on the reverse strand, counting down.
GATCTATGCAGTAGATCTTTATGTTCAGGAATGTATCCAAAGGGGACACCCAAAATTTCAATTATCGTAATTTATGGGGATCACTCCATCTTCCGAACGAGGATCTATGCAGTAGATCTTTATGTGCAGTAATGTATCCAAAGGGGACACCGTAAGCTAGGCGCTTGCATGTTCACAGACAGCCAGGTAATAATAAAGGCTATTAGTAGAATATGAGTCGAAAGCTATTTGGAACTACAAGTGTAAGCCAACAATTTTGGTGTGATACCAGGGCACGACAGGATCAAGGGTAACAATATTGGGAATCCGCGGTACCTCCTTTTCCGGGTCAGAACCATAATGAAAAGAAGGATCAAGCACTTCGCATTGCAGAAATATTTCGGAACTAAGGCGAGAAAATAGGGTAAGTATCTTGTCTGCCGAAAAGCGTTCCTTGAGCTACAAGGACAAGATCTGAAGCTAGGTCCGGGTGTTCTAACCGGTTACTATCACTTGCGATACATTTGCAAGAACGCAGGGTAGACAGTAGACAAGCTATTGTATGTTTTGCAACACTGCAAAAGAACCAATAGGAACATTCATGATCAAGTGTGTTTCTTAATGTGCCGACTCCTCAAAGGATTAATTTACCATTTACCAAGGATTGAGTGAAAACTCTGTCAGGGTGATCCGTCTGTAATTAAAAAAGCATTTGTTCATTAAATCTCTATATTTCGTTGCTAGGTTTGGCAACTTTTTCAGGAGGATTGCTGTGAATGTGTAATCACATATTGTAACTTAAAGGAATGGAGAACAAAGTTAACTTACAACTATAGTTAAGCACTAGCCTATGTGTGCATATTAAGGTGGTATCAATGTGACAGTTATTCTGCCTCTGACCACATGAACGAATGATATGTGAATGAATGCGTGTACGAATAGCAATAACAATTTCGTCTGCTAAAAGCAGGAGAGGCAAAGAAACCCCTAAGTATTTTATGCGATCGCCAAATATACTAACACTCACAAAGTTTCGTCCTAAAAGAAATAAAAGTGGAAACCTTGGAAGTGCATCACAAGTTCAACAATTCAGAATATATTCCACTTAATGGGTTAACATCTGTCTTAAAATTAATGGCTCTATTATCTTTGTTGATGTGTATCATCCCCGGTAATAATCCTGTTTTATAGGTTTTTCCCTTTCTGAAACCTTTACATCATCATAGTTAAAGCTATGGTGAAAATGTTTAGTACGCACTGCCAACGCACACGAACCCTTTTCTATCCTACAGTCACTTTTGTGTTGTGTTAACCTTTGTTTTAGTAACTGTGATATCTGTCCGATATCTGTAGATGCACAATCACCACACGGGATTGTATATACGATGTCTTTCTGGTTGAGTATAGGTGTTATGTCTCTTGTTTTTGTAAGTACATTATCGATACTAACAGCATTGTCTTTGGCTATAGTAATGTTCGGGAACTGTTTAAAATGTTTTATTATTTGATTTGTTAAGTCTGATATGTATAGAATCTTTTTATAGGTTACTGATTTTTCATTATATGTGACTTCTGTAGGTCCATCAAAAACGTTGGAATTATAGATTAATTTGTTCATCATGTGTTTTGGGGTATCCATTGTTTCGAAGAATATTAAACAATTGTTTCAAATTAGCATCTATAAATGAACTACGGCTAATATGTGTGATTCTGTTTTTCATTGCTCTCATCGTATTATATTTTTGTATAAGAGGGTGATTGGAGTGGTAGTTGATGAACCTGCCAGGAGGCATGGGTTTCTGATACCAATTTAAAATCAAAGGGCCATCATTCACTCTTAAAACTCGTGCATCTAAAAATGGAATGGATCTATCTATCTAAACTGTAGATCAACATTAAATGAATTAAAAATATGTAACGCTGTCCCGTTCATATTGTGAGGTATAGCACAAATTACATCGTCAACAAATTTGCAAATAAATGTTAATTGGAAAGGAAGATTATTTACCATATTATCAAATAAATAATCAAGCACAATGAGAGCCAGGATTGAACCAATTGGCGATGCCATAGGTGTACCAAATGTTTGCATATGAAACTGTTGGTCAAACGTGAAGTAGCAGTTATGGACGACTACTACTACTACTACTACAATTCCTTTTCCATAAAGAATTCATTTACTTGAACAATTATAAGGAGCGTTTCATATTTATGATCCCCCTTATAATGTTGTGAGATTTTACATGTACGTTTTAAAAACATAAAATTTTGATCAAAACGGATCGCCAAACGGTTGTTTTGGAACCTTTGGTGGCGCAGCGATGGGCTGAGCTCGAACAACTAATTTGCGAATTGCTAGCCTTTTGCACAACTGCTCGCTCCGCTGTTTACCACAACTACCAGATCGCTTTTGCTTGCCATATCCCTTTGTATCCTTAAGAGAATTGGCGATTATACGTCCGCTTCGTCCAAGTTCCTTGTAAGTTCGCTCATAGAATGACTATCCGCAGCCCAGGACAAAATTTTTCCTTTTTCTACTTCAGAGAATAACTATACCGCACGGCATATCTTCCTATCACGTTAAACGTAAATAATTCAAACGTGACTAACGCGTCTTTTAATTATTGAAAAGACTGCAAATGGATTATAATCATGAAACGGTCGTCGGCAAAACGTCTTCATGTTTGTATTGAAAAATAACAGTTGCCACCATAAACTACTTACCATACAATTTTTGCCACCCAGTTATTTATTTACATTACTGACACCCAATTGGGTATAGGTGAATTATCTATTATATATATATATATATATATATATATATATATATATATTACAGGGAATTGTTTCTTTTACTGGTGTCATGCGTGGGTTATAAATATAAAGCGCACCTTAGATAAATAAGTTTCGTCAATACATTGTGTGTCACATTAGACGCACAGTTTCATCGTTGCCGTTCGTGGAAACCGCTCGAAACTATCAGGTTGATTCAACCTAATACGGATATCACCCCAAATCAACTAACCAACAGCCATATTAATACCCTTAATTACTCAAATATCATACCGAACCCGACCGCCAAGGTACACAGGCCGTAAATAAATAAATAAACAAACACGAGCGGGGCGGGAGAGAGAGAGAGGGCGGTTTCCGATATTCGTATCCGCCGCGACGATCGGAATCCGGGCCTCTCGGAATTCGCAACCCCGGAATGACGTAATCCTACCTCGTGAATAATTTAATCGGAACCCCGCGGTCCGGAGCTAATCGCTTTCTAACGCGGGATATTAATTATATTTGATCAATCAATATCCACTGCTGATGGGCGTTCAAATACAGAACGATAAACAGCGGCGACGACGCGACGGTGTACACGGCAAGTTGGATTGATACGAAAAAGGAAATGCCGGTGGGAGTTGAATGGATCGCGTTCGAGTTTGGTTGGAGCGATATGAAAGGCTCGAGCTTGTAACTGTACGTGGTTTAGGACGTGCCAGTTTCGTTCTAAAAATCATCAATATCTACGTATGTATGTATATACATACATATTAAGATTATGTTTGAGCTTCCAAGTCGGTTGCGAGATTTATCGCTCCAATAGGGAAAAATATAAATAAATACGATGATTTATGGATCAAAAGGAGCGACATTAAAAGAAATCGGCTCGTAATAGAGATGTCAGGAGATGTTAAGAGCTCGAAACTTCAAAGCCACCACACAGAGATTAAAATGTTCCCGGTTTCCTTTAGTAGCGGTTATGAACGATGTTATTTTTAGGACGAAAAGACGCCAGAAGATATCTTTATTGCCACAGACTCTAAGGAAAAAAATAGCTTTTTCCCTTTGTTGTTATTCCAGTTGGCTTCGCAGTACCTGCACAAGCTCAAGCTCATTTATTTTGGGTCTGTTGTACTTGTACGAGGGATGTGCGCTTTCAGCTGAGCCTCTCTAGCAAGCCGCGATGTCCAATTTTGTTCTGCATCCTAGCTAGCGCCTTATGTTTAATTACCATGTTCCGCCGTAAGTGACGCCCAACAAGAAAGCCCTACGTGTTACAACTATTTGTTGGCCAGTTTCGTATTTAGATGGGTTCATTCTACTAGAATATGCTATTCAGCTTTATGTTACAAAAAATTTCGTTCGTGTTCGTTAATTCCAGCCCTCGTGTATTCGTATGTCATCTTCGTCCATTCTCAATAACCTTCTGAAAAAATTCCCGCGTATATCGAAGAACTACATTCAGAACTTACCGTCGAATCATCCACATCAAATCGTTATCCGTTCACCCCAAATCCTCCCGGAAACCACGTTACAACGATCCGGGCGCGTTTCGCGTGCGTTTGATAACACGCCATCGGACTAGAAAATAGTTAAAAAGTTCGGGGGACCGCGGATCTCGATATAAATACGAGATTGCATCGGCAAGTGCGAACGCTGACAATCGAATAAATTACCCGCTTTACACCTATAAATTAGTAACGGAGCCGTGAGTACCTTCAAAAGCCGTAAATAATCCCCGCCTCGCGATATATTACGGACGTGAGTTATTTCGTTTTGTGTCTCTGTGTTTGTTCATACGCGCGTGTGTGTGTGTGTGTGTGTGTGTGTGTGTACGTGTGTTTGTGCGATTTTGCGGATTTTCTTTTTCGCATTCGTCGTTTCCCGTACGGCGCGGTGCGGCGGTTGCCGGTGTATTTACCGAGTGATGTGTGGACATATCGTGCCGAAAGTACTGTTTCAATTACCGCCGGTAAATCGAGTTAGATGGTGAATTTAACGAATGAATTCTTCTCGTCGTGTCGGTTTGGATTTTTAGCGAGGGATTCGTGACGTATTCCTTCCCATTTTCCGAGAAGACCCTACTACTGTATCGCTTGCACAAATTTTAACTGCGACTTTATACTGGTTTCCATCCCACTTGCTTCCTAATTTTTAAACCAATTTCCAAGCTTATAAATATAATTACTAATTAGTCTGCATAAACAGCGGTAATTACAAAATAAGTTACGACAGCCTAGATATACACAGAACTACTCGCATACAGCATGGATTTAGTGCTGACTAGACTGGGAAGTACGTGATGCTATCGTAACTTATTTCGTAATTGTACGTTGTTACCACATATTTGTATTTTGAGGTTGATTTTGGTGCAGCTAAAACCCCCAGCTTTCGCGTTGAAATAAGTACTGAATATATCTACAACTTCAAAAAAGTCTATTTTGCCAATCTAAACAGTGATTTGTAGTATATAGACTGGAATCTTGTCTTTGCGTTTACATTGAAGGTGATTGCAGGGATCGTGGTGTAATTTACTGATACTATATCACATCGGTAAAATCGATAAGACTTGCGTATGAAGCGATACATATACACAAAATTACCAATCTTCTAAATCGAGATAGTGAGCCGATCCAATCTGGATTATTCCGGCTATTATGATTAAATTAAATAATTAGGTAATATTCCTCATGGAAGGGTAGCTAGCGTTTTAATTTTAATTTTCCATTAACTAAAGATTCATACGATACTTATAATTTCTAAACGCTCAAACATATTCGACTTAGCAGGCACTTTTTACTTGATATAGTATATAATAAAGGGCATTTACGGGCGTAACAGGCGTTCAAGCTGTGTCGAGCGGGAGAATATGTTTTTACGCCACACACGCAGTTACAGTAAAAAAAGTGCGGTAAAAATGCATGCTTACAACTTTAAGGAAATTTTGTTGCTCGCTTCGGTTTAGAGGGTTGTGATAATGCGCCTCGAGCTAGCGAAACATGTGTCACCGATTTTATTATGAAACAATTGTATGATGAGGAGTTTACCGATGTGATATTGTGTCAGTTGGCATTCACAGATGTAAGATATGTTAGGGAACGTTGGAGTCTATTTTCCATGCGCATGTTCCCCGGAACATTGAGGCGGTAAAGCAGAAAAACGATACAGAAAATGAACTAATCGGAGAACCGAATGGGTTTAGAACGGGGAGAGGAATATCAGATCCAGTTTCTATAATAAAACAGCTTGTAGAATGCACAACAGATACAGAAGAAAAATTAAACATGTTGTTCGTAGATATCAAGATGGCGTTCGATTCGGGCAGAGAATTTAACTACAAAACGTAGGAGACGACACACTTCAATGAGTAGCTCATTGACATTATCAATAGCTTATAAAGATGTACAACGAGCTATGTGAGAACCAACAACAACAAATCAGATACCTTCGATAACAGGATAGGAGTGTTACAAGGGGTACACTGAGTCCATATTTGTTCATCTCAATTATGGACGACAAAGCCAAAACTGGGAAACAGAAAACCTGGAAAACTCATTAGGCGTACTTTAATCTTGAATATAATTTTAACTAATAAGTTTCTCTTTACAAGCGACGTACTGATTGGCAAGAAACCAGCAAAATTACGATTGAAACCTGAAGATATGATCCGAAGAGCTAAAGAAAAAGAAATTATGTATCAACTCGAAAAAGAAACAAAACCATGGCAATAACGAGGAGCAAGACACGATTAGGGCTAAGTATTTAGGGGTTACATTATCGAAGGATGAATAGAACCAGAAATAGAGGAGAGAATGAAAGCTAAAGCTTGACTATATTAACAAACTGAACAAAAGTATAATCATATAAAATTGTCAGTAAATACCAAATAAGAATAAGGAGGGTGTGGCTAAAATAATATAAAAAATAAATAAATTTACCCTTACCGCACCTTTCGGAAAAAATGTGGTAAGGGTAATTGTATTTATTTTATATAGTAAATAGATAGGAATATGGAACATGTTATACATCCCCACGATAGTATATATGAACATTAACAAAGAAACAAAGAAGAAGAGTGCAGGCAAACGAAATGAAGAACCTGAGAAAGATACCGGCAGTAAGATTGTTTGAGGGAAATATTGGGGAAGGAAACGCATTGCGCAGGTTTGGTAACTTAATAAGAATGAACCCAGGAAGGTTAGCAAGGAAAGTATGTACAATAGGAAAACCAAAAAGGAAGAAAACAATTTGAAGAGGTAGACAACAACAACAGTGGAACCACGCAAACCGCACTCAATCAAGAGACAGAGATTTGAGAAGTAGCAGTAGCCTTTCTCCAGAGGTTAATTCATGGAACCATAGATAACCCAGATTTTCTATCACCAGTGCGAGTCTTTGTCCAGCACTCGGAAGTGAGACTCACATCATCGACAAGTACATTGGAAACATTGCAATTCAACACTAACTTTGGCATCAACGCTCCAATCAATCAAATATTCAATGCTGTGAACTCTTTTCCAGATAGCACTGACGTTTTAGCTGGTTATAATATTAACAGTTGCTGTCAGTCACTAACTTGCTTTTATATGCCTTTTGCTTCACTCCGTAATTGCCTTTTAGTTATTGGATAAATAAATAAAATAAATAAATCTCTGTAGAACTCAGGAGCTGATATTAAATCCTTCTTAGGTGAGCAGGTTTCGGAAATTACGTATTCTTTGTTATGCTGGCCGGAAATTATTAATCCACAAAAATAGAAATCAGCTCGGCAAGACATTTTTGTTGAGATACTTCGAAGATTGTAACAATCGTTCTGTTTTCTTCGAGCGAACTTTAAAAATTCACAGCGGTCGAATCGCTTGTCGTAGCTTGATGACATTCTGATCTGTGATCAACAACTAAATATTGCGGTTAATGTTGGCACTTGCTGTCCAATTCGTAGCGTCCTTTATGCGGCTATACAGGACTTAAAAGGAAACGTCCTTAGGAGTCTTCCCCAAAAGTATTTCAAACTGAACGTCAATATGCTCAAAATGTTCAGCCATATTCACGTTTACATGCTCAAACTATCGACGATAAATACGTATTCTATTCCTATAAGTCCCCAACGAACCGAAACAAAACCAGCTCGTCCACTTGCATCTTCTGCTGCTGCACGCATCGTTAATTCAACGAAATGTTAATAGAAATTTCCATCAACATCGCGCTATTACTACCTATTCTAACAACGCAATTATCTCAATCGTCCCGAGACAGAACGGCGCAGGTGTTCGTGTAATTTCTTACGCGTTTCGAATTCCTCCCTTTTTAACGCGTTCCTCCGCGACCGTCGTCGTTGCGGCTTCGAAAGAGTTAATTAGTCGATAAACGCGCCAACCCTTCGTCCTAGTCATCCACATTTCTGGCATTTCGTCCGCCGGACGTCGTTGTTGTATATACGCACACATATCTCTCCTTTCTCCCCCGGCTCTATTTTAAACGCGTTCTAATTAAAAGCGATGGAACTACTTAAAGCGCTTCCTACGTTTCATAAGCTAAGAAGTGGTAGAGGATAAAATAATACAAACGAAACGTGATTTAGTGCGATGCCGGTGGTGTAAAATTTATTGGGGAAGAGGAAATGCGTGCTTCAGTCCAATTATTTCGGAGGAAGTTTTTGGATCGAAGGAAAGTTACTAGTTGGTCGGTCGTAAGTGGATAGAACAACATTCCTCTTTTTCTCGAAGAAAGGCATGTGTTTATCGGCTTGATGAGGGATGCATACGAAGTTGGAGTAAGCTTCGAGGGTAGGGAATAATAACTTTAGTGCGTTTATTCAACTGCTTGTCCAGAAGAAATTGGACGACGACGTCTAGGATGAAAAGAAGTAAGTTGGTAGGTTTCTTACTTGTTCATTCATTGGTCCTTTGACGTATTCGTACATGTCCTTGTTCGCCAAATTTTCCTCTTTTAACTCCCTTCCTCTCAAAACAACCGGACTTAATATTCACTAGAAACTGACGCGTCTTGTAAATATAAGGAAGAAACAGCTGGAGATATGAAAAATTATTCTTGCGACGTACAGCTTCCAATTTTTTTGATAAATTTAACATTGTAGCTTCTATTTAAAATTGTTGTCTTCACGATTTCTTCTTTGTCATCTTCTTTCACGCCATCTCTCTGTAACGCTACGGTAACGTTGTCTCCTCTGATATTTTCCTGGTTTAAACATTAACCCTCTTCTTAGAAATATGTAATAATCTTAGATTTACCCTATTCACTACAGAAACGTTTGAATAGAGACTAACAGTAAGCGATAACGTTTATCCTTTAAAATATACTAGAGTTAAACGTTCAGTTTGTGCTTATTACATACTTTCTACCTATTTGTTATCAAAGCGATGCACTTTTAATGCTTAGCAACTTAAAAGCCTTTATTAACGTATGATATTTTCAACGGTGGCATTTTATTGAAAACATTATTCCTTGGAGAGTGTTTGAAGCATTCACAAGCTCGTGGTAGCAATAGTTACAACGGATTCTCCTTTCTCTACCGTGGAAGCTTTTCAATGCTTTAAAGGTGGAAACCAAATTGTCAGTTCCCCTCTTCACGGAGCCAATGCCGTGATTTAGAATGATCTTGACAAGTCGAATATGATAAAAGTCTCTACCTTGTATCTCAAACCTTTACTGAATCAATGAAATCAAAAATAATAACTACAGTTGTTGGTACTTAGGATGCAAGAACTATTGTGAATAATCTCATCCTATTCATCTTCCTCTATTTTTCTTCTAAATTAATAATAATAATATAATAAATAAATATACACATAAATATAACAAAAATTCGGGAGGGATTCCCAATGAAGGTGGAAATGCAGCTGATATTGGATCTGAAGTGTGAAATTTTTCATCACACATTGAATTGATTGGATCCAGAAAAGGCCGAAGAAAACTTCCTTCACTGGAATTACCAAAACATTGTTCTCTGGATGTTAAAAGTCGTAATTAGCGTACAATTTTTAAACGGTGGCGTTTCTATGAGAAAAAGTTCCTAGTAAGTGTTTGAAGCTTTCACTAATATGGGCGTCTTCTGAAGGTACTAGCGCCACCTGCGCCTAAAATTTTCTGAAATGAAACTATTTTCCAAAATATATTTATTGGGTTCCTAAATTTTTCCGCTTGTCATCTAAGAACCATATTAATCGGATTTCCCTAAAAGCAGTAGTCGAAACGAGTTTCCCCTCTTCTGCCATCTAGGGATTTAAAGGTGATAACCAAATTGTCAATTCTCCTCTTCACGGGGCCAGCAAGGTGATTTACGATGATACTGACAAGTCAAATGTGGTGAAAGTGAACACTTTATAAGTCAGACCTTTGATAAATCAATGGAATCAATCATAACAACTATAGCCCTTGGCCCATAAGATAAAGGAACTGTTGTGAATAACCACATCCGATTCATCTTGCTCTGTTTTTCTTTTAGCATTGAGGACGGACGTTAGTTTAGAAATGCACCTCGTTCTCCCAATTAAGGTGGAAATACAGAAGATGATGCTTCTGGAGTGTGGAATTTTTATTCACTCATTGAAGTCTCTTCGGAAAGGGATGCAATTGGCTCAAGGAAAGACCGAAGAAAGCTTCCTTCGCTGGAATTTCCTAAAATTTATTTCTCCGGACTTTTTAAAGTGTTTATTAACGTACAAGTTTTTAAACGTTGGTCTTTCTATGACAAAGAATTATTCCTTGAAAAGTGTTGTTGAAGCTTTCACAAATTCGGGGCTTCTTCTGAAGCTAACAGTGTCACCTGCGTTTAGGCTTTTTTTGTAATGAAAGCCTATTCTGCTCATATTTTGATCCTAAATCTTTTCCCTCCTCTTCCAACGACCATAGTCGTCGGATCTTGCCGGTAGCAGTAGTCGAAGCAAATTTCCTTCTTCCCCCGTGGTAGCTTTGCCAGGACTTTCAAGGTTAAACCCAAGTTTTTAATTCCTTACTTCACGGAGCTAGTGACGTGATTTTCAATGGCCCTGGCGAATATGATGATAGTAACTACTATATACATAAGTCAGACCTATGATGAATAAATGGAATCAATCATTACAACCATAGCCTTTGGTCCATTGGATCAACTAACTGTTGTGAATAGTCACATCCGATTCATCTTCTTGTACTTTTCGTCTAAATCTAGAACGGACTTTAGTTTAGAAATGCCCATCGTTCTCCTAATTAAGGTGGAAATACAGGAGGTATTGGACCTGGAATGTATCATTTTTCATCACTCATTGAAGTCTTTTCTTCGAAAGCGATGCAATTAGCTAAAGAGAAGACCAAAGAAGGGACGGACCTTAGTTTAGAAAGACCCCTCGTTCTCCCGATTAAGGTGGAAATATAGGAATTTCATCTTCTTCGAAAAGGAGAGAGTTGGCCCCGGGAAAGGCCGAAGATAAACTTCCTTCTCTGGAATTCCCGAAATTCCATTCCTCTGGACGTTCACCATTTCTTAAAAACGAACAACTTTGAAATCTAACACCGCCGTCAATCCTTCTAAATTTAAGTCGATAACTTTTCTTGAAACGCTCCATCGGGTATTCGAAAATTTTCGCCTCCTCGAGAATTCATTCGTCTTTTCTTTCACCGTGGCACCGTTTCCCTACGCTTACGAAAAAGACAGAACAAGACCACCGCTCGCGCTCCTTCTTCGTCCGCGATAAATTCGCTTCGAGAAAATCAAAACAAAGCATCAATTCCGGTCGCTTCGAAAACGAAATATTCCCGTTATTCGAGCGTCTTTTTTCTTTCTTCCTTTTCTAAAAATCCACCGAGAGAGGAAGACGAACGAAACGAAATTCTGACGGGGAAGACACAAATATCCCTTTTCGACAAAGACTCGCGAGCATGAATTATACGGTTCGAATTCTTCTCTTTCTGTCTCTTCGAATAGCTAAACAAATTTTCGAATTCTCCGTTCTATGTGTGTATTACGGAAACGTCGACGGGCGAATCGTCGATTTTTCTTTCTGGTTTGGGGGCCTCCGATGCGTTACTTCGTGACGTAATTGATGATCGAGTATGCTACAAATAATAACGAAGTTATTGTATCGAATGCGTTTATTGAAAGAAAATTTATTTTATAACTATATTGTACTGAGAATTTAGTTAATTTCTTAAACAAAATTGCACCGGCCTAGCTCTTAATTAATGATATAAAAAGCATAAATTATAACAAATTATATTTATAAATTTTGAGAAATATTTAACATAAAATCAAGATAATTACCTAGTGTTGTGTGTGTGTGAGTGTAATTTCTTTTATTCAATGATGGCTCTTCCTATCTCTCCTCTCTTAACTTCTTTACTCGATGCAGCTCTATCTTCTATGGATTCTCCCCTCTATTAACTTCTTTTCTGTGTGGCTCTATTTTCTATGAATTTTTCCTTTTCTTAAATCTTCTCCGGTGTGGCGAGGTTCTTTTATTCACTGATACTTCTTCTTAAAACCCTTTTATTCGAACTATATTTATAGACTTATTTGTTGACTTATCTATCTTGTCAATTTTCTTCGTCGTCAACCGAACAAACTTTTTATTTTTTTTTTTTTTGGAAACCAGTACTACACTACATTATTTCTATATCGTTGTTATAGAAACCTGTATTGAATATCGATGTATCCTTGGTTATTATCCAGTAATTATAATGAATTCTTGTAATGTAATAGTATTGAACGACTGTGTCTGAATGCTTACATTGCTTTGCTATCTTTTAATCGATGCCTTTTATAATGATTATTAATTTTATTTCTAGTTACATTTGTTTCTCCCATTAAACGTCTCGGGCTGGAGAAATAAATTCAGTCAATTGAAGACCATAATCCCAACATTAACTACGAATTTTCATGTATTGAATTGTAATAAATTATAAATTTTCTAATGGTAATTAACCATTTGAATATTACTATACTACAATATAGAGCGTGCATGTATACATTGGAACAAAATCTGTAAATAGTGAAGAAAGAACGATCGAGCACGTCAACCTTAATTTTTCAATGCGCAATTTTTTAGAAACAAACCTATTTTGTGACGTCATTATTGTAGCGGATATGACGTCACTTCCTTTTCTTTTACATGGTAACCCCCATTTTTAATAGCGCCATTTGGAGGAGATCGTTTTTGCGCAAAGAACGATAATTTATGAGATTTTTGAGAAAAAGAAGTATTTTGAATGTTCTTAACATTTTTAATTACGTTCAGTTGTAATTTTTATTTAAAATCTACAATTTAAAAAAGAAGTTTATTTGTGAGTAAGGGCCAAGATATGTTACTTAAAAATTCAGTTTTTGCTTGTTTTCGTGTTACAATCCGATCGTACTTTTTTAAATTAAAAGGGTAATAAATTCCAACGTAAAATCTATTGTTAATTAATGGAGACCATGACCAGGTGAATGAGTGCTCTCCACTTCCTTCACTCTACCACTTTGCTCTTGCAGTTTCTGACGCTTCGTTCTTCCATGTCTTCTTGTACCGGGTCTTTCCATTTACTTCTCGACCTTCCTCTTGTGCATTCCCCTATGACACTATTACACTAATACTTGCTTGGGCATTCGTCGGCTATCGTCCACTACTTATCTCCTCTATCCGTTCGTGATTTGGTCTTCATATTTTTCCTGCTTCTTTAATTACGAACTTTCCCAAAATCCGACCTGTTTCTTCGTACACCACGTTCCTATTGAATACTTATTTCAAATGCTGCTTCCACATTGCTCTAACCTTCTGCTCTTCTACTACGTATCTGTTTGCCGTTTTCGCTTTCAAATCCAGTAGTTCATCTTTGGTATCCCTTTCGCGCCCTTTTCGTTCTTTGAGAGAAGTTTCGGACTGTTTTCTTAATTAATGTCTTTCCCGGTAAAAATACGATATAGAAAATTTAAACGAGATCTTCTAACTTTTCCATATTGTATTTCCTCTTTTCCTCTCTATACAACTTCTTGCATGTTTCTCTACATGGAAATGCAATATGGAAAGGTTGGAATTTCCGTATTGTATTCCCTCTTCTTCTCTCTCCAAAACTTCTTACATTCTCGGTCTGCTTATGAACATATTATCTATTCTCTGGTAGTTTTCTTTCTAGCATTTCCACTCTTAATCGTGTCCTTTCTTCCACGTCAATCCTACACTTATCATTGAATTACTCCTTTCTCGTTGTAGTTGGCTTGGTGTTAATGCTATCTACCTTCTTTCCCAGCGTATGTGAAAGTTACCCCTGCATTATCTACATTTCTTCATTCCCATCTGTTTCGATTAAATTTTGCTTTATTAGGTCCACTTATCTTCTTGAATTAGCACGTTCCAGTTTATTTTAATTCTTTGGTCCTGGTCCCTATGGGTTCGCTCTTATTCTCATGTCATCCACATCTGATTTCCTGTATGTTGTATAATTTCTTAACCACAAACTGCTTCCATAGTGTCTAAGAGCTCTTAAACTGCAAATAATCCGATTACTGTGTATGTCTTAGGAACTATTGCTTGTTTTATCACATTTCTCTTTTTTGTAGTTTCTTTTATTATTGCTTGTTGCTTTTTATATTGACAATTCCGATGCTTCCTACTAAAGTCCCGGAAAATATACGTCACTTATAAGATTGTGTTGCCACGTTGGTAACACTTCGCCATCTCTTCCCTCTACCAGGACATGATCTATTCGGTTCGTACGTATATTCACGATTTGATACTCTCCATGTCCCATTCTTGTAAAAGTTGTTACTTCTAGCCTTGATGTTTTATGCCGCACAAAATTCTATAAGGGCGTCTTCCGTTCTCATTGGTTATGTTGTAAAGGGTGTGATCTCCAATGGTGGGCTATGAGTGGTCTTTTTTTCCGATTTTGACATTCGCATCTCGTATTATTAGCTTCGTATCACATTTTGAGAATCCAGCGAGTTCTTGGTGCAATCTTTCATAGAATTCTTCCCTCTTCTCTGTTTCGTTAATCACGAACTCTTTATTGTTTCTCATTTTTTCTGTGTATGTATTAAGTTTTACTATTATTACTTATTTATATCTAAGCATTGATACTTTATCAATCCAAGATAAGATTCTCGTTATCGAATTTACGCTTGACGTTAGACTTCCGGTTCTATCAATAGCTCATGCGTTCAAGCTGGAAAGCCGTCAGCTTTCTTGCGTGCCATTGCTTTTTGTTGTTTTGGTGCCCTTATGCGTAAGAAATAAGGTTGTAAGACGAAATATCTTAGTACCTCCGGGGTATTTGTACACCAACACATATAATTGGTCAGTTGGAAGTTCTCGCAAAAAGAATTAACTTCGAACTTTTAATAATTAGGAAGCTAGTGCTGGAGAAACCACAGGGGAGATCACAATCAAAGAAGGAGTATTTCAATTTGTACCTTCTGTTGGTGCTTTAATTATGTTTAACGTTTGGTATTTGGTACTTTATTACTACCGTCCTTTAAATAAATGCCGCATTGAATCGTGAAGAAGAAAATAATGCGATGTTGTTACAGAGCGTTAATCCCCAGACGTACCTTTCAAAATTCTTAAACGAGACCCCCGCAACTACATTACGTAAAACGTTCCCTCAAAACCGAGAGCGAGAAAAAAAGCGAAAAAGTCGTCTAAAGTCGCGACGTTTCGACTGAATTATTAATAAAACGGTCGCGTTACGGAGATCGTGGAGGAATTGCCAACCTTGACGCGTCACACTCCTCCACAAAGGGCGATTTAAATGATGGATTTCGTTATTAAGGCGTTTTATCAACATCTCTCGACGAGCGTGCATGTTCCCCGTTCGTTCTCGTTCGTGAGTCGCTTCCTCGTTATTTATTTAATAATCCGGAAATGCGAGGCGACCCCCTTTAAAAAAAAAAAAGAAGTCGCGCGCGTTCCGTCTGAGTTTATTCGAAACGAGCGACTACTACTAACGTACGTACGTACAAAAGACTCCCACGTTACACATCGGACGTCCAAGTACCTACGGCGCTGGAGTTTATTTAAATTGGAATTAATTATACGTCGTTGAATTTCTAAAAGAACACGAACGTAAAAAGGGAGAGGTCTTTCATAGTAGAAATTAATTGAGGAGGATGGAGGAAACCTTATGAGATTATTACGAAATCCCATTCAATTTACGTGCGGTTACCATGTAGAGATATAAAATCATCTGATTTAATTGTATGAAATTACAGCCATATCCTTCGAACCTTGCAACGTTTCTCGCCTTCACAATTTCCACCTGAAGCGGTGGAAATTGTAAAAGTAAGGATCTAAAACCGGCAAATAGCCCAATCGTGGAAGCTTCCTCGCCCGATCGAAGCGGAAAAAACGAAGACGAAACCAGCACTACACGACGACCGCATTTCGAGCTTTAAAGCTCCGAATTTATCGTCTTACATTCTGCGCTCCGGTATCGAAAATTATACAATCCGTGCTCGCTCCAGGGAAATATAAAGTAAGAGGACAAAGGTTGGGCCCCGGCGTATGGGACCGTGATTAGGTAATATCCTATCGATCCTTGTGAACCTCTCTATAGCGGGGAAAGAATCGATATCTAATCAGGTTATGCATATTAAGGACCCGGAAATACCTCTAGGACTCGTAAATAAACCGACAGGTTTTACATAATGTAAATAAAAATTTTTTTATTACGATGATGTTGAATAATCGCGATCAAGTGATAATCGTGATTTGGTTCGTTGAAAACAATTAAATTTTTTGTCGCAAATTACCACATTGTCCTTGTCTCATTGCTTGAACTCCGGTACTTTCGAGACGGCGAGATATTTAATTTGGTAAGGCAAAATTCTCGATGTATGTGGAAAAAGTGGAACGGAACACTAAACGAGGTGCAAAATTCTTTTTATTTAATAACCGGCGCGTTTCGGCTATGCTCCACAAACTTGCTCGATGAAGTGAGGACAGGATGTAATTAAAACTAGTAGGATGCTTTTTATAATTTGATCGTCAATTGCCATTCCTTTTTATTAGTGAATGCTGCGTAAATTTCAATAAACACGCAAGCAAAACGCTTCTTAGAAACGATTTAGAAAGTTACCGAATTATCGTTGCAAAATTAAGTTTTAAGCCATTAACGCCCATTGTACTCAATTGAGTACAGTGTAATGTAGTTTATTAAAAGTCACAGTTAATGTTGGGGTCATGGTCTTCAATTGTCATACGGTTTATTTTGGGGTTCCATTTATACCTTTTCACCGCTCCCACCACCTTTTGAGCACTTTGTTACCCTACGAATGTATAGCTTCTTATTACTACTCCCGTCAAAGACGTTTAATGGGAGAAACAAATGTCACTAGAAATAAAATTATTAATTATTATAAAAAGCATCGGTTAATGGACAGAAAGACATTGATAACATTCAGACACATACATACATACAACACTTTTACATTACAAGGTGAACTAAAGTTTTTGTTTCGTGGACAACGTAGAAATAAAGCAGTGTACTCTTGATTTCCAAAAGAAATAAAAAGTTTTGTTTGGGTTAACGATGAGGAAAATTGACAAGATAGATAAGTCAACATATGAGTCTATAAATATATTTCGAATAAATGTGTTTTAAGAAGAAGTACCAGTGAATAAAAGAACCTCACCATATCGGAGAAGATACAATCTAAGAAGGGGAAGAATCCATAGAAATTATGATCGACATGTATCGATGTATCGAGAATAGAAGTTAAGAGACGAGATATAGGAATAACCGTCATCGAAAGAGAAATTACACTCACACACACACACACAACACTAGGTAATTATCTTGATTTTATGTTAGCTATTTCTCAAAATTTATAAATATAATTTGTTATAATGCTTTCTATATCATTAATTAAGAGCTAATTGGGTGCAATTTTGTTTAAGAAATTAACTAAATTCTCAGTACAATAATCACAAGGATAGACAGCATTTATATTCGGGTAGATCCATTGTTAAATGCACTGCACAGTTTTATTATCTACCTATAAAGTAGTCTGTAACCAAAGGTTTCCATATTCCACATAGATGGAACAATAATGAAACTCTGAATAGAATGAAGTTTAGCCATTTTTGCCATGCAGTGACGACAAGGAAATGTTCGCAAGTTTGTGCGTCAAATGTTACAAATTTTTTAAATTGTATGTTCCATTTGTTTTGAAAACACAATAACCCAAGGTATGTTAATAAAACAACTACAAGAGGTTATTTTGCTATAAACATTGGTGTACTCAGATGAGTACACTGGGCATTACCATTTGCTTTACACATAATTTATATTTCAGGTATTTTTGGTTGATATGGATTACAAATTTGCAGAGATCGCTCTGCGAAATTTCTAGGCAAGAAAGAAAGTTGATAAATTATTTGTAGCAATTTATTTTACGGAGTTCTGCACTAATAACAACATTTTGGATATAGTATACAGACGAGGAAGAGTTTGAGGAAGACGCTTTAAATATTCGGGAATATTTCCGATGATGTACCTGGTCAATCTGAGGTGTTTGAATCGCCATCTGATGCAAGCGCTGAGGAGGAATCAAATTCAGAATGGGACGATAATGATATCAAAAAGTTCGATGCCAAGAAAATAAGACTTTGCAGCATGGAAAGAGATAAAGTAAAGCCGCCAGGTACATTAACTCGACCGAATTGAAAAATATGCAAAAGACATGTTCGAGAAAATGGTGATAGATGTTAGTACTTTACAACATATTGTTGATCAAAATTTGTACGCACAGCATAAGAACAAAGTCACACATTTACCACCACAATTGATGAAATAAGAAAATTTTTGGGGTGTACTATTCCTTACTGGTTACCACAAATTACCACGAAAGTATCTTTACTGGTCATGTGATGAAGACTTGCGTGTGGACCTTGCGTCCAGCTGTGCGACCCGAAATAGATGTTTGCAAATAAAAAGACATCTTCAACAAAATAACAACACAACAATTGACAATGACGGAATATACAAAGTTAGACCGCTAGCAGAGTTGCTAAACAAAAATTTCCAGCAATAGGGAGTTTTTCATCAAAACTTGTCTATCAACGAAGCCATGGTGAAATATTCTGGATACCATCCAGCTAAACAATTTATATGGGGTAAACCTGCTCGGTTTAGCTACAGAAACTGGTCGTTATGTAGTTCGAATGGTTATTACTACGGCATTCAGACATATTGCAGTAAGGCAAAAAATGAGAACAAACAACGCCTTGGCACATCATCTGAACCTCAAGACTATGTTGTCTACTTCGATAATTACCTTACCAGCTTATCATTGCTAAGAAGCTTGAAATTACTAGGTTTAACAGCTACTGCCCCATGGAGACAGAACAGAACTGAAAGATGTCTATTGCACCCAGTAAAGGAAATTGAGAAAAAAGTAGAGAGCAACCTACGACAACATGTTTAACATGAACAGTGGATTACTACTTGTACGCTGGATGGACAATAGTGTTTGCACTATAGCAACCAATTAGGATCCGTCGAGCCATTGCAAACCGGAAAATGGTGGGGTAAAGTAGATAAATCAAAGATTGACATGAAACATCCAAACGTATTCAGAACGTACCATAAAGGAACGAGAGGTATAGATTCTGATGACCACGCTGTCAGTAATCATCGAACTGCAGTTCGTGGCAAAGAGTGGTATTGGATTCTTATTACCCATATATTCAATTTATTGTTAGTCAATGCTTGGAAGTTCTACCTGCTAGTATCTGAAGAGAAAATGGATCTACTCCATTTTGCAAGGAGTGTAACTCGTCACTATCTTCGTTTTTCAACAAAAGAAAACAGGAGGTCTCAAAATAATGCAACCCTTCCTCTAACTCTTTTGCAGGACAACATCGTCCACTTTCCTGGGACAAATTCTAATCAACTAAGATGTCGTGTATGCCATTCTGGTATAAGATGTCAATGCAAGAAATGTAAGGTGACTTCCCGCTACGAAGGAAACTATTTTGAAGAACTCTTAAGTGACCAGTGTACCCGTATGAGTACGTACATATGTGTTTTCCCGAAGTCTATTTTTTTAATTATTTTTTTGCACCAATTATGTTAGAATATAAAATTCTTTGGAAATATAATTAATATAAAGTAAAATATTGTGTTCTTACGCTTTGGGCATTAATGGGCTAAGTGAATGCCTGCAAGGTTTTGTTCTAAAACCTACATCTTCGGCGTGTACAATCCCCCTCCCCCCCTCCCCCGCACCTTCCAGAAAGCGTCTGGAAAGTATCGATCGAAGCTGAACAATACGTCCTTGTTTTCACCTATTTCCATCAACGTCATCCAAGTAAAACGTCAATATCCCGATACCGAAACCGGGCATCGGTATGTATAATAAAATATGGCGCGCGTCTGTTCCCCGAAGAGACGGGACCGTCAAAGACACACGTTCGTTTTCCTATCGTCATGATTCCCGGCGAAACGCGTGGAATTGCTAATTTCGAACGCGAACGCGTCTGCGAATTCCTCAATTGTAAATCCCCGACTTGACAGTTTCAATTCCGCGAATGAAACGGTTCGAAAGAATTCCTCCCCGCTAATTTTCTCACTCGCGTCGTTTCGTTCGGGCAATTTGCAAGGTTCGTTCGCTCGTTAAAACGAGGCGGATTCGGAGTCGGTTTGCCCTTTTTCCTTTTTACCGGCGAAAAGAGCGATAGGAAATAAGCTAAGTTAAGGGGGACGAAGGACGAAGGAGGATCTTGTCGTTCTTTCCGACACAGGAGCTGGATGCACGATGAATTATTCGGGAAAACTCTACTTAATTGAAACGGAAAGTTTTACGGTATCCTTGGCTGGTCCCGCGATACAAACGGAAAGTTTTCCACCCCACCCCCTGCTGGAACAACAATGGCAGGGGACGCAAGCTGTTGAGGAAGTAAAAAGTCAGGTGGAAGTTAATTGAAAGGAAGAATTTTATGATGTTGTCCTGGGGATGATTTGATGGTTCTATTTTTCGGCGAGAGGTGGAAAATCTCGTCGTCCTCAAACGGAGGTGAATGTCTTACCTGAAGAAGCTTTCGTTGGACAGCAATTATCTTAGTGAAAGATTACGCGGTGGCCAATAGGTACACGTACGAAGGAGGTACAAATCTAACAAAGGCTGTCCATTCTGCGCATCATGATTTTGATGCAGATATAGTATAATGAATAGCACAGCTAAGGCGAAAATGGATTAAAGACAACTAGAGCCCTATATTCGGCAAAGTTGGAATGGTGTAAGAAACGTTTACATTCAGTAATAGACCATAATTGCTAAAGCGATGGAAATCTCAAGCCAATTTCGATAATTGTGGTCTTTACTAGAACTTTTACTGGTTTGACAAAGTCAGCTTCTTAGGAAAATAGTTTTCCTCTCGTTCAACAGATATGGTAACAAAGAAATTTGTGTAGTTGTTCACCCACAAGCACAAAATTTCAGACATGATGTTCCGTGTATGCAAGAGGAGTAAGAAGAACTTTTAGAAGCCTATGAAACGGTTCAACTCCAATGATTCGGCGTGTAGAGTCTTTCCTAGCAAGATTATCGGCGATTTCATTTCTGGTGCCCAAGCATCCGCGATAACGATGCCCTGTAGTTTTTTCCAGCTGGCTAAAGCTCTATGAGGAATGCCAAGCAGTTACTGACTCACAAATGAAAAGACTTCATGCACCACATATCTTGCAATGGATGCAGAGACGAAGTAGCGAATAAATTTTAAAACTTCATGAAACATGCAATTCAACAAACAGGACCACATAATATTTCATGCTTTTATTTCTAAGTTTCTCCAAGAATTTTAACATTTGTTCCCTTAGAGTTGGTTAAGCGCTGGTATGTTGGTTCAGCCAATTGCTAATCCACAAGTAAACTACTTTAACCACTTCATTTCATGGCAATAAAGGGGTTAATCGAGCACAACATCTCTGTTAGAGAAAAGTAGATGCGAGGAGGAAAGAATAAAATTAGAGTAGTAGAAGTCTCCGGACTACTCCGTGTAAGACAAGAAATATGAAAGTAATATTGCACCAGTAGAAAGTGGAGGACGCGCGTCAAACAACTGAGCAGAAACAGAGATGCAACAATGACAACGGCTCCGTCAATCGAAGAACTAGCTACGATAGAGGAAGCACGAGAAGACATCTAAAAGCTAATAAACTACAAAATTTCAAATGCAGATAAAATCTCAGGGAAACACACCACTTACGAAGAAAATCTAGATAGTAAATGGATAAATAGATAAAATTACCCTTACCACATCTTTCGTAAATAAATCCAGATACGTATTTCGGCAACTAAGTTGCCATCTTCCGTGGAAAAGTGAGGGAATTCAGTATCGGTAGTGATGTTTTGCGTTAAGGATGGCAATTTAGTTGCCGAAATATATATCTGGATTTATTTCCGAAAGTTGTGGTAAGAGTAATTTTATTTAGTTTTATATGATTAGAAAGTGTTTGGAAATGGAATTGGTCGAATTCAAAGGATGAGGCGACGGAGTCATCCTTAAGAGGGCAATCTCTCTGGATCAAGTATTTGAGTATTTAAGCTTACGTGATTATTCTCCCGATACTGTTGTTGTTGTAGTTTCACGACAATTGTTCAGACACCACACTTTTCGCAAAGGAAAGGATAAATGGGAAGAAACTTGAAAATTCCATTGAATTGTCCGAATACGAATAATAAAGTCTTCTGTCACGTTGTCTTGGTTTCTTGAGGTACACCCTCGTATTTTACAATGGCCCTAACGAATAAAAGTTTAGTCACTGCTTTCTCTTGTAAAATCAAAGTAACTGTTCCGGAGCAAATGAATAACAAACTACAATGATTGCTTTTGCTGTCAACAAGAGACTGAAAAGTGCTGAAATTGCTGATAGTCAAAGCTTTTTCTTCAACCAATTAAGCAGTTGCTTCCATATGCTTCAAATATAATGAACAAGTTGGGGAATTGCTTTTTCTAGTATAATAATCGCTTTCAAATTTGTAAAGTAGGTCGACCCGCGGATTATTTACTTATACAGCCAACTTTGGTTCTCTGTGACATACCATACACATGAGTTCTTATTTATTTGGGCTTTTTTAATTATAGTTGAACATATGAATGTGCCTAAAAGAAAAATATACAGTGTACGTAAAAATTACACAGGGAATGATTTTAGAAAGTTATATCGGTTTGATCGCCATATATTGAATGCCTAGCCAATTATATTTTGACTTATACTGATAAATAAGATGAAAGTCTTTCAGCGACAGTTGTCGGATCCGGGTTTTAAAACTCTGTAGCTGAAAAACGGGCTGTTCAGCAGACGAATCTCTGTAAGACATCCATTTCGGTAATGCATGAAGTTTTGGAAAACACCGATATTTTCATTAGATTTACTAGAAGCGCTGAAGATTTTCTGGAAGCTAAACGGTTGTGGTCAGAGAGATACCGTTTTCCGTCATCGGTGCGATAGACTGCATACACGTCAGAATTGCAAAGTTTCATGAATTCGATGATGAATATATACACCGAAAAGGACACCCCAACATTAACGTACAGACAACTTGTAATGGAAGGCAAATCTTTAGTAGAGTAGAGTGCCAATGGCCAGGCTCTGTTCACGATAACAGAATTTTCAAAAATTCTAACATATACAACATTCTTGAAAACAGCACAGAAGAATGTGTATTATTAGGAGACGTTTGATACTCTATACCGCCTAGGAGAAATCCTGCAATCCGAGAGCACCAAATTATAATATAAATAACATTTTCTGCCGAGAACGTGTAATATCTGAACGAGGTTTCGGGCAGGCAAAAGCAATGTTTCCTATCCTTCAGTATAAAATTAGGAGGTGCTAGTCAAGCAATTGTTTTTCCTAAAAAGAAATTAGTTAAAACAATTGCTAAATTCTTATTCATTAGGGCTAATGATCTAGCTTATACGTACCTATGTTACGATTCCCATAATATATTCAAGTTCATGAAGACTCGTACAAAAATAGAATCCAGAAAACGATTCCTCCATTATTATCGGTTCTTGGTGTGAAATTCCCGTCGCTGGAATTTGCGATTCGTAACCCTGAGGCATGCCTGACGAGCTTAAGCCTAAGCAAAAGAACCCCCTGAAAGAACGACGAAGCAAAACAAAGATGGTGCAAAACGTGAGTATAACTTATGGTACTGCGAGAAAAGGTAATTATTCTTGTACTTGTCGTAACTGACACCAGTCCTCTATAGTCCACAGTACCAAATTAGAGGATGTAGGAAGAAATACGAAGATTATCGAATGCATTCCTGTTAGATCCTTCTAGTAACCTAGAGAATGTGTTGCAATGTGTAAGCATCCAATTTCCTCCGGGGAGCGCAACCGAAATCACATTTATACGACACCTCCTTTCCCTCCCCAATATCCCGGTCGCGTTAAGAGGTAATATTCCGGAAATAAAGGCTCGCACTATAATCCGGACGAGAAGAGATCCTCTCCTTTTTCGCTTTTTCGATTATAATATCACTGATAAACATAAAATCTAATGGATATTCATGAATTTCTTCTTCGAAATCCATCGGCATCCTTCGAAGCGCCCGGATCCCCATTCAATTCGGAAATCGAGGAATAAAACGAAACGGCCTGTTCGTCTCTCCGGATTGAATTAGACGCGTTGCGGATCCGGATCTCTCGTCCGGGCGCGCGCAAAATATTGCCCCATCCGTTTTTATTTAACTTTCGCTATTCGCCTCCCACTCCCCAGCCGCCCTCGTGGCGGCGGTTACCCTTCGTTCACATAACTTACTTTAGAGCGTCTAATGATGCTTAAGGAGACGTACGTGGCGTCGATCCGAGAGAAGTTCTACGACGCAGTTAAAAAGGAAAAGGAACGTACTTTCCTAAATGTGTGTATCTGCGCGCGCGGTGGAACGTTCTACGGTTGAAGATGATGCAAACCCGCAGATATCAATTTCGCGCGGATTACTCGCGATAATAAAACCGGGCGATGCCGGCGTAGACGGAGTAGGCATTAAAAGGTTACTTTTCCTCCAATTCTTCTCTTTCGTTTTTCTTTCGGCGAGCGAAGCGTTGCTTCTGTACTCAAATTTGATTACATTAGGCTTTGGAACGTTTCGGGTATTTCGCTCTGGGCTTTCTTTCGTGCCGGAGTTATCTCCACCTAACTGTGGATAACGGGCTTTTAATGTCTGCTCCGCCGTTATGTTTGTTTTTATTGAAGTCAATAAAAAGTAGATATTTCGGAAGGAGAGCGTTTTACATAGCCGTTAGGCATAACGAGGGAAAGAAAGGAAATTGAATTTTCTCATTGATTACGTGGCGATAAACCGCGTAATGGGATATGTTACGGTTTTTCATTCTCCATGGGCAATAATTTTAATGGCGGCAGTAACAGCAGTTTACTCTGTCAAAGTGGCAGGACTCAACTAAATGAGAACCGGGAGGAAGAACAAAGAATTGACATAAACTGCAAAAGCGAGGGAAGCTTAACATCGGCCAACACAGTTCGGTCCATCATTTTCAGAATGCTAATATCTTTCTAATAATAGAAAAAGTATTCATAAAGTCATAATACGTCCAGTTTTCAATGGGCTCATTAGACCCTTTTATATTTAATATTGGCAGGTAATAAATTTTATGAGGAACCATTTTAAAGCGGTGCATTTTAAAGCAGAAATATAACCTAAAATGGAATGTATATAACATTAAACTTATTCCCTTATTCAGTATTCATTTGACTTTCGAAATGAGTGGTTGCGTGTAATTGAGAAAGTATTTTTAACAACGAAAATGTCAAGTGAAATGCGCCGCGTCCATAGAATCTCTCCTGACAGCTTTTGTTGTTTGTTTGTGGAGAATTTTTGATGAAATCAAAACCCAGATCATTCTCTGAAAATGTTAAAGAAGCCTATTTCATGTATTTTGGCGTTTTAATTGGAGATCAAAACAGGAAGTGGGCCCCGCATGTGTGCTCTCTTAACTGCAGCTGGTCATTGATGCAGTGGATGAAAAGGAATAGAAAGAGTATTCTTTTGCAGTTCGAATGGTATGGCGAGGATCCACTAGAATCATTTTGGCGATTGCGACTTTTGCATGACCAAAACAGAAGGTTATTCCAGAAAGAAAGCGCAAGATGGAATATCCAAATTTGTCGTCTGCAAATGAGGCTCCTCACAATACAAACTTACCAGTATGGACCGCAGGTTTAAATTGGCAAGATATGGCTTTGAGAAATAATGGAGGTGGTAACGCATCATCAGGCAGCTCCGAAGAACAGCATACCGACCCCAATTTTACTCCAGGTCCCAGTTCCGTCGAGCCACAGTTGATTGTGCAATGTGAGTTAAATAATTTAGTACGTGATTTGGAGTTGTCAAAGCAACAATCAGCAAACTTCTTGCTCCCCGTCTTAAACAGTGGAAGAAAAAAATTACGACTTTAAGGAAAAGAATTGCTACGTTTGCTGTGTTTTACAGGATGGAAAATTTGTTGTGCGGTCTACTGATATCGATGGTTTAATGCAAGAACTCAATATGGAGCATTCCTCCTGTA
This sequence comes from Chrysina gloriosa, assembly GCA_038088585.1. Taxonomy (NCBI): domain Eukaryota; kingdom Metazoa; phylum Arthropoda; class Insecta; order Coleoptera; family Scarabaeidae; genus Chrysina; species Chrysina gloriosa. The sequence goes on along the minus strand of CM076094.1, from coordinate 4,957,172 downwards.
ACTGGCGCTAAGTTTAAAAGCTGCGTTATTACATAGTGGACATATAAAATCATCTATACCACTTACCCCGTTCAGTGACAATGACAGATATCAGGTCAAGGTGAAAAGACCTAAATTTTGTTGATATCGTCTATTGCTGCTCCAGAATTTTCGCTCTCAGATTAAGGGCATCCTCGGTGAACTGAAGAGCGAAAAATATTTTTCGTGTTATAAAACTATTCTTATGATATTAACATCCCCACAAATTAGTTGGAAAATCTATTGTAAAAATGAAGCGAAAATTTAAACTCTTACTTATAAATTGAAGGAACCTCACAACGGCCGACTGACTTAACGGTGATAAGTCGCACGTGTTCGTAAGATAAAATGCGAAGAAAAGGAACATGATAAGACAGTCAATGATACCAACCCGTTCAGTGCCAACCACTACGAGCGAGGAGATAGAATTTCCCTAACTAGGGGTACCAACAGGAAAAATTTATTTTTTTCTTTTTTACAAATAACGCAGAGCACAGCTGACAGAAATAAGTACCGAGTGCCAATCCCGAAAAAGGAAAAAGGTCAGATTGTACAAAAATCCACAGTCACAATCACCGGGCAAAGCACCGTGCTGGAGATAAGGAGTAAAGAAGTATTTAAGTAATTAAAATTCTGAAGCAGTGATCTAAATAGATGTAGCGGGCGAACAGTACGGAATGGACAATAAAATTTGGATAGCCAGGGAGATTAATTAGAGAAAGAAAAAGAGAAAAACATATTTTATGAATTGGTGAAGCCACTGTATTTATAGCATATAGTGAAAAATCTAGCTAATGAGGTGTAAAAACAAGGGAAATGCGCTACCGGTTAAGGACGTCGTAGTAATTGGTGCTGAACCTTTTAACATCATTTCTATAGTTGTTAGAGTTCATAGTTTTCTTAATGTAACACATTTTTAGGAAACAATATTGCAGTTTTCTTTGTATCTGGGACAGTCGTGCAGGGAATAAGCATTATGTAACTAAAATTTGGCCGTAAAGGAGTGAATTTAAACCGGGAACTGAAAATGTTAAGTATATCCCCCTGGTAGACCAAGAAAAATGTTCTTTTCCCTCCTCTTCACACTAAACTTGGATTGATGAAAAACTTTGTGAAGGCTAGAAATAAATAGGGTGAAAGATTTAAATACTTGAGGCAAGTCTTTCCTAAGTTAAATGACGTCCAATTAAAAGAAAGGCATTTTTATTGGACCACAAACTAGAAAATTTCTAGACGATGTTAGTGATATGAAAAAGGTCACTGCGCAAGAACTCAGAGCTTGGAACTCATTTGTAAGTGTTATGAGGGGATTTTTAGGCAACAATGTTGATGCTACTTACGAAAAACTAGTTAATGAACTTTTAGATTCCTACAAATCGTTTGGTTGCCAAATGTCATTAAAAATTCATTGTTTCCACTCCCATTTATCATTTTTTTCCTAAGAATTTGGACGCTGTCAGCGACGAACAGGGTGAAAGGTTCAATCAAGATATAAGGACAATGTAAATGCGGTACCAAGGAGGATGAGATCCAGCCATGGTGGGTGATTGATGTTGGTCTTTGAATACCACAAAAAAGGAAAAACTGGAATTAGTGTGTACCAAATTTTTTGATGTTTGCTTTTTCTTAGATGTCAACATGATATAAATTATAAATAGAGTAGATATGCAGGGTTAAGGAAACTTGTTAAATCATTCTTTTTTCGATAGATACTAAATGGTACAGTTCTACATGTGGTTTGTCTATTGTAGCAACAAAATCTGTTGTGTTACAACTTTTTGTTCGCCATTTTCGTATCTAGATAAGTTAATTCTACTACAATATGCTATTCAGCTTTATGGCACAACAAAAAGGACATTTGTTTATTGACCAGTGTAATTAACGGTGACACCACTTTTCAAAGCCAGACGCTAATCCTCACATCGCCAGATTGTGATGCGTGAATAATGTATTTCGCTTGCCAACAAAGCCAACATCTCCACACCAAATTCAAAGGTAAGTGGTAAAATTCCCAAAATAATTGCTAAGGATCTCAATATCGTAACAAGATGACATCTCCCCAAGTCAACTCCGAAACGCACCTATTCAAGTACAACCCCGTCGTCCACCCGGTTCCCAGTCGACATCCGTTCCTTCATCTGCATTTATAAACAATAGCATTAATTACGACCAATTTAAAATCGAAACGACAAAACTGTCAACCGGCGCGCAGATAACGTCCCGTCTCTGACACATGAGACAATCCGGCGCGCGGTGAACGAGCGTTCTCCGACCAAACAAATTGACTCGAATTAAATACAATTCAGGTTCTCTCATCGGATGCAGACGCAACTGAATATTTCAAGACGGCACCAGCGCGTCGAGATACGTAGCTCTACATCTCGACATTCGGCCTGCCAAAACCGACTTACGATACTTCAAAGCCGCAGTAATATTGATGTAGTCCGCGTTGCAGCGGCAGCATCTCCTACGGACGACGTAGGAGATGCCGTTGAATATTTATGAATGTCGGGACCGATTCTGGTTCTGTTCGTACTTACCATCTCTTAATGTTAATAATCCTTCGATGTATGGAGAGAAGTTATCGTACAGAAATACAGAATGTAAATAGGTTGCGATGCGAAGGGTGCGCTCGGTGTTGTCTTCGTTCTTTAAACTTGCACACCTTAGTACAGTGAACTCGATGAACAGCTGGATGTCCAACGTAAAACTTTGACGGAAGGATCAACTTCATAAGATTCAAGCTCGTTTTAAAATTACAAGTTTCAGGGTCTAGTGCCTCTACTCAACCAACAATAAGTCTCTTTCATGAACACAGCTCTTAGAAACGCCAGTCATTTCTACAATTTCAAGAACTTTATAGCGACATCTTAGAAACGGATAAAAAAGGCTTAAGGATTAAGTAAAGTAACTATAGTGACGGCATCTGTAACATGCTGATAAATGGAGGAATAGACAAAAATACAATAAAGGTACTAAAGGATATGTACAAAGATGACACAAATATAGTAAGAACAAACAATGAAGAGTCGTAAGAGCTCGTTACAAAGCAAGGGAGTCAAACAGGCCTGCGTCCTGAGCCCGCTTCAGTTTTTGCGGTACTCCATGAAGCAGTGAAAGAAGTAAAGAAAGAGGTGAAAAAATCAACATTTGTATATTGGCAAGTGAGACAAACTCAACTTACAGAACTAATGTTCGCAGATGATATAGCATTGTTGGCAGATACCAAAGGAAAACCTACAGCATAACCTTAAAGTAATGAATAACAATTATTGAAGATCAATGTGAAGATTAATATTGGAAAAACAAAAGACAATGATAATTTCCAACACAAAGAAAACCCACGCAATAGGATTGAACTGGAAACAAATTTAACGAGTAGAACGCCTAAATACTATTATAGAGGAAAGCGGTAAATTGGACAGCGAAATAAATGAATGAATGGGGAGAGTAGGAGATGCCTTCAATAAAATGAAAACAATATTTTTAGGGAAAAAGGAGATGCCGATAAAGATAGAAACTGGAACTGTACAAAAAGTTATACGCCCAACAATCGTATATAGCAAAAATCGAGAATAAACGCCATGGAAATGAAGCTGGTGAGAAAAATTGAAAACACGAAGGGGACGGACAGAATAGGAAATAAATTAATGACAGATAAAACCTACGAACAGAGACTATAAACAAAAAGATCGTAGAAGGACAACTTAGATGGTTTGATCACGTGTGTAGGATGATGGGCGAGAGGCTAACTAAACGAGTGACTAACTAAGCGACAGAAATAAAAGGGGAAGACCAAGAGCCAGATGGATTGACGTAATCAGGAAAGATTCAGAGGAAAGGGTTTGTTTTGAAGTTGGTTTGAAACCCACGAAAGTAGTTCCTCACTACTTCCAAATCTGCCGTTACAATTTTATCGGATTAATACGGAAAAATAATATAATAATTGTTTATCAACGAGCTTCATCATCGTTCAGATTACGCGTGTTAATTTCAGTTCGACTATATACGGTTGGAGGAATGTAAGACAGAGAAACGGGATAAGATGACAATGGTAAGACGGGAATATAATGGGAAGCCCACACAGATCTGAAATGTTTGCTGTCGTTCTTTCTTTGGAAAAGGAAATAAAAGACTACCCAAAAATCGCCTTACTTCTAAGAATTTGATTGAAAGAGGAAGGGGAAGGGAGCATAAACGTAACTATCTTACGAAGGTGATGCAACACTTTTGCACATACATAGATTCAAGTGGTCAGAGAATGAAATGAAATGGAATAATATGGTCAGAAAACCAATTTAGGGATTTTTAACTATGTGTTTTGACTAACCCGGCATCTTCAGTAAGAACGCTGTAAAGGTAAGAAACAATCATTTTCAGTCTGTTCTGAACTTCATACTTTTTCTCACCCACCAATAGCATTCATGTGAAACACGTATATTTTGCAATATTCCAGTGGTTTTTAAAAAAAAGAACAGCGCAAATTTTTCGGCGATTTAAAACTGAGCACTTGAAATTTGAGTTCCTTTGATGGAAAGTGCTTGAATAGTTTGTGAAAAGTTGCATCCATAGAAAATTATATAAGTGCTTATAATATAATGGATTGATACCAACCGAAACGATCCATTATCAACAAGCAAATCTAAAGAGTGAAATATGCCTGCACGCCTATCCACACAATTGTCCTTTCTCACACAAGTTTGAAAAGCGAAAACGATCTACAGAAGATTTGTCTAAGAAGGAGTAGTTACTTTCTTTTGGGTTCCTGGACGCAGCGCAAATTGTTTTGCCTGGAAAGTATCCTCTTCAACTTGTTACATTATCATTACTTGCATTTCAGTGTGCGAACATGTTCCAATGGAATCCTTGCCGCACACATAAAAAGATTTTCACGAAGTGAAAAAGGGTGTGAAGAGGAAGTGTGACACCGCCAAGGAGTACGGAACAGCGCCCAACACTGTGCCTACTTTTTTGAAAAATATGTTCTGAGTAACGCTATTGGTGGAGACAGAAGGAATTGCAAAGGACCTAGAGAACCAGACGATCCTAATTTGGACGAATGGTTGAAACAAGCACAGGACAAAAACTTTTCTGTGGGTGCCCACCTTAATCGAGCAAAGGCTGAAGAATTTTCTGCTGGTTTAAGGAGAAATGATTTTAAAGTTAACACTGGTTGGTTGGATTTGAGGAAGGATGTGTGGTGTATTTGTGAATCAGGAGGTACGAAATGTTTCTTGAAAAGACGATCTTTTACGAATGATGGATGAGGAAATAACCGCTAAAAACATTTTCGACATTGATTAAACTTTGCTTTGTGTTTGAAATGTTCTCCGAACAAAACATTAGCATTTAAGGGAAAACGTCGCAGACTAAGGAAAGACCAGTAAAGAACGAGGTACTTCATTGGTTGGGGCCAAGTTGGTTGAAAGTGAAAGCCTACCTTCACTGATGATAGGCAAATTGGCTAATCCAAAATGTTCAAAAATGTTAAATAATAAAGCCTGGATGACTGCAGAGATTTTTAAAGATGCGTACACTACTTTTAAAGATCAGCCACACAATTTCCAAAACAGTTTTGGAACCAATAATTTTTTTTTAAGTTTAACCGATTTTGAAGGAAGGTACCTTACAACCTCAGGGCTATGGGGGTGTGGTTCCTACGTGAAATAAAATAAAAAACCAAGAAGAGATCGGATACAGGATGATATTGACAGGCGAGCAACTGAAGGGTTCAAATCACTCGGACATTAGCCGAGTCGACTATACTTTGCCGTATCTAGAACTTGAATATACTCGTTTATTAATCCAAGAGACAGGCGTTTAATTTCGCTATGCAAATTTGTTTAAATAAAAACCGACTGACATCATCGGGGCGACGCCAAAGATAGCGCACATAATGAACGCACGCCCGATTTTAATAATCAATGGATATGGATGCTTTGTATTGTCACGATATAGTCTGAATGATTTAGGACTACCCCGGTTTCGTTCCACCTATAGATATATTTGTCCCGTTTCGTTGTCAGTACACGCGGAGAACTCCTGAAGAGATCATCGATTTTTCTCTAAATTCTCTGATTCGAATCCGTTGTGTATGGACAGAGAAAATAAATTTCCATTCCTAATCGTACCCCCGATCCGTCGATAATTGACAGGATGTAATTGCGGCGCACGTGAAGGGCGGAATTTTGGGGGAACCTTTTGTGATTTGCGCGGAAATTAGAGGGTCGTTGGAATTAGTAGTAAACACGATTCGAATTTGTATGGGAACACCGACTAACGATATTTCACATTACCGCGAATTGACCGGGGGCTTCGGGGTCTGCCTGTCAAATTCCGCGATGCGTCCGGTGATACCAAATACTTAATTTGCGCGCAATTACCGAGCCCTGAACGTGAATGGGGGTCGAATAAAATTACGGCGATAGAAAATCTAATTAGGGGATGAAGTATGAACGTATTCGGATGTACGCATAAATCGTGATATGGAAGATCCAGTGGTAATCTTATTAAACTTTACACTTTTATTGGCGCTTTTACAATATATGTTAGAGAAAGGTTTTCCCACAGGCATATATAATTTCTATTCTTAAACTCTATTAGCCAGCCGGTAATTTACAGACACTTGGTTGGATAGTTTACGGTAAATTACCGTAATTAATTTGGTAATTTACTATGTAATTTACTGGCTTACGTTACCGGTTAAGAAGTTTGGAGGAAGCACTTGAATCTTACACCAACTTCTTCCAATGTGGTAACCGCAACTATACCTCCTTTTGTTCTGGCAATTTACTTTCTATTAATTTGTAATTCTATTGTAAATTTCTAAAAACAATATCCTACTGTCATTTTAGAGACGATCAACGATTTTGTGTTTAGGGTTTTTACTTTTCGTATGTCGCCGATATCGAAAGTTTTCAATGGATTGAGGTCCAAACAATTTCTGGGGCAACTTGAGCCCGAAAGAAGTAACCCGCACTAAACATTTTGGAATAGAGCAGAAGTAAGTCCCTTGGGAAGTCTTCCATTGGCCTCTGTTAAAAGCCGTTATTACGGTCTTCAGTTATGATCCTCAAAATTTTTGTGTAGGACGCATTGGGCGTTTACTTGAGCGATTTCTCAAGGTGACCACGTAATCCATCGTTGATGCTTGGAAACACAAAAACAAGACGATCGAAGCGATTGCTTTCAACACGTCGACTTGCCAATGAGTAAACTGGTCAGTCACGATAATTCCCCAATAAAGGCCGATGCCTCAACTGCTGGGTTATGTGCAATTCAATATATTATAAACCTGCGTAGCAGCTTTCGCGAGGGTAAGTGCGTACTACGTATTGGTTTTGCGGTCACGTTTGTGACTTTTCTATAGTAGATGGTGAAATACCGGGACCATCAAGTTCTAAAAGAAGGTGTGCGGACATTTAACGTTGACTGAACTAGAAATACTACTTTATTTGTTTGAAAGTGATGAAAAGCCGTTTGTAAGGAGTGAAAGTGAGTACTAGCCGAATGATACTAGTTCAGGCGAAAAAGAGGAAGATCTTGGTGACGTTCTTGCTGTTGATAATAGAGGAATAAACACCGATGAGAAGAATTAGCTTGAGATACTGTCGTGGGGTGATGATCCTAATTTAAAAGGCTTTTTAGCTTTTGGGCAATCCTGGTCTCAAAATAAACTTAGAATCCGATGAGCCTATGGAATGTTTCGTTTGTTTCTTACGAATTGTCTCTAAAATATTGTAACAGAAACAAATAGGAATGCTTAGGCAAGGAAACCAAAGAGCAATCAAGAATAACTGAGTGGAAACCTTCAACAGTTGTCATTTAACAAGTTTTCTTGGGTCTGTGGCCTCATATAGACAACATACAATTAAACCGCTTACATCCTGTAAGCTGGAAAGCCGATGAATTATATAATATTCCTTGTTTCGGAAACTATACGAGTAGAGATCGTTTGTTATCGATTCTAAGATACCTCAGATTTTCAAAAACTCTGGAAAGGGGCGATTTAGAATGTGGCGACCATTTGTCGAAGATAAGATTGCTTCGAGATTGTTTTCAACCAGAGGATAAATGGAATTTACTATCCCAATAAAGATCTTTCATTAAACGAGTCTATGGTGCTTTGGGGAGGCAGGCTTGTTTTCCAGGAATATATAAAAATAAAAGACACAAATTCGGGCTGAAACTTTATATTTCATCAGAACTTAATGGTCTTGTTTTGAAGGTTAGGATACATACTGGAGATGAAGATGACATGCAGGGAATATTAGGACATTGAAAAAACGTTGTGATAAGTCTCGTAAAAAACTATTTTGAAAACGGGCATTCACTCTTCACGGACAACTATTACAACAGTGTCTCCTTGCAAAGAGTTACCTTTACAAAAACTTTATGTTACGGGCACTTTAACTCAGAACAGGAAAGGAAATCCACGTGAAGTTACTTCTAAAAAACTGAAAAAAGGTGTTAAAAGTTGCAATGAAATGTTCTGTTGGAGTTGGAGTTGGAAAGTGGCGAGACAAGGGAGAAGTTTTATTTATTTCTACAAAGTTTGATGGTGAACTAGCAAATGGACAGAATAGACAAGGAGTATAATAAAAAATATATCAGGAATTGATGGGCAGGGCCAAATGCTTTCATGTTATATAAGTGTGAGAAAAACAATTTAGTGGTCCAAAAATATTGCCATCCATTTCATATCAATGATGCTTCTTAAGAGCTTATACCTTTATAACACATACTTTACTGAAACAAAGCTTAGTTATTATGACTGTAGCACTGTAGCATTCACAATCATCTCGCACAAGCTGAAAGCAAACCCCTTGAAAATTCGAAAGATAAAGCTAAAGACCGACCTAAACATATGCCTGAAGAATATCATTTGGATGATAGAGGACGCCAGATGAGAAAGTTGTGCAGGGTGTGCTATGAAAATATAATCCGGAAGAATACCCGTTTCTTTTATCTTGTTTGCCCCAACCAACCAGGACCTTTGCCTCGAAAAATGCACAATTGGTTTCTCATCCGCATTTATTATTTTACATTTGTAGACTTCTTCTTTTATTGTACAGGTCCTGAGCTTAATTTGCTCTTATTTTGTTCTTGAGATTAGAATGTTTTTATTGTTTTATCCTTTTTAAGAAAGTTTTCTCTTATTGAGGAAACAGACCTCAGAGGCTGCTGACTCAACCCTTGAGTCATACTAGTCTAATGTATAATGGTTCACTGAAAAAAATGTTATTTGAGCTTTGTTTGCCTATTAATTCAATATATTGAAAACAATGTATTTTAATAATAAATGAAAGTTTCCTCTTATTGAGGAAACAGACCTCAGAGGCTGCTGACTCAACCCTTATTGAGTCATAGTAGTTTGATAAATAATGGTTCACTGAAAAAAATGTTAATAATCAACACAGAATTAAGGAATACCTTTGTTTAAAAGTTTAATCAAAATGAATGCCGGCCATTCGACGAGACACCAAATCTGGTATAGGCAGTTAACGTGTTAAGACAAAAAGTTATGGTACACCAAAAAAATACCTATGCTTCAAATCATGACTAGAACCGGTGAATGAGGACCTCAAACAAGTAATCAGGTGATGTTCTGATTACGGAACCAACAGCACCAGGTTATTCCTTCAGCAAATGTTTTTAAAAACTTAACTGCACCGAGCACTTTCCATCCTGTAAAAGAACGAATCCACGACCATTTCGTCAAATGAATTCAATCGTGTATCTCGAGCGATAGGAAAGAGCATTTCGCTATTTATTTTCCATTCGTCGTCGACTAGGAAAACCGAGCGCGATAAAACTAAATAAACAGACCACCGGGCGAAGCTTCCGCCGACGCTCACAATTACAACTTTAGAATTATGTCCCGCGAAGCGGAATATTCGCGCGAATATAAGAGGCAATTGTCTCTTTTAAAAAGGACGTCGAGAAGTTTTTATCGGGGGCGGTATTTGTAAAATAAATTGTTTGAAATGACTTCTACTTGGCTCTTCTTCGCTCTTCTTTTCGTTCCGTTCGTTTCGTTTCGCTTGGGCTTCCCTCCTTCCTCTCGCTTTCTTTTTATTTCTTTCTTCTTCTTTCGACTCATTCCTAGGCTCAAAACGTCCGAACTCTTTATCGCGTTAAATTATTGCTATTTAAAATGACGCAATTTAAAGTTTTGATGAGATATTCCGCCGGTATTTTTCGCGGTGTTCTGTTTTTTTTTTGTACATGAAGACAGATTGTAAATATAACTCTTAAGTACTTTGTTGCCCAACTCGATATCCTTACCCTATTTAGAGAGAGACGTATGTATGTAAATTAGTTCTCCACGTCGTAGTACTGTTGTTTCTAAACTGTTTGATTCATTGGTAGAGTTGCTCAATTAACGCCAACAGTACAACTATCTGAAGCGATGGTGCTAAAATAGTAAGATTGCGCTATACAAATACAGATGGCTTCATACTAGTCGTAGTATGAAACTATATTCTATTCAATCAACGGAAATAGGTAAGTCACTCCCCGTAAATTTATACCAATTAGCGCAACAGATAATTTAACAGGCTACAAATTCGCCAAAAACGCGTCAAATTTGAAATAAGGATATGAAATTTTTAATTCTTCGTTGGCCAGCTCGTCGGCGCAGAAGTATGTTGGTCTGATACAGGCTTTTAAACATACGAGCAATAGAAACATTTTATTCAAATTATGCGCGTTTTTGTGAGGAGTGGCTTAACTATTTCTGTTGAATGAACAGAGTATAGTACAGTCGTTCCAGATAGTTGTGGGCGCGAATTGAGCAACTCTACTTATTGGATTCTGGGTAATCCTATCTAGAATCCAATGACTCATGGTCTCTACTTAAAAACAGACTGAAATACTTCATCGATTTATGGAACAGGTTAGTTCCAACTTTTCCTCTCTTTTTCTTTGGGAAAACGCTTATTTATTTAATCCTAAACCTTTCTACCTGGAAGTCTAAAACTGTGGAGCAGAGTTTTTAAATTTTGTCTCCATTGTTTTCAATTCTGTGTTATTGCAGGTCTTTAGTTTTATGGCATTCCCGTTCTCTCAGTTTCCTCTCGGATTTTGTCGATCCACAGGAAAAGGGAAACACATTTTGCGTCATATCCGTTCTTGGTATGGTAACTATTAATAGATAAGATTAATAAGGCTCCAATCAAGAGGAGGACTTTTCGAAATTGTATGACTTCGAGAATGCTTTGCTGTCAGTAATGCTATTTAATTTTACTGCCACGACAGCCATTTCGGAAGTATCGTCCCTCCATTAATTTGATCGTCTTCGTATTACGTTTAATATAATTATCAGATGTTATAATCGAAGGGGTCATATAGATTTAAACGAAATCGAGTAAATCACCTATCCAGTTCTATAATTTTTGAATTTCCAGATAGGCTTTCGCTTCGAATGGGGGAAGGAAAGACGAAAATACAAGGAAATTTGGGTGCCTCAGACACTAAAAACTTAGATGCAGACAGGACAAATATAGAAGAAGATGTTGAGGAATTAGCAAGTAATGAAGAGGTGCGAAGAAATGCTTTCTAAACGACATGGGATCTGAGAGCTGCAATTCGCAAAAAACCTTGTCCCATATTTTTCTAAAATTTCCCAGTTTTGGACGCTCAAAGAACGGTTTAGCAAGTTGTTCAAGTGGTTTCCACATGGGAAATTTGACTAAATCTGCATTGTTAGCTTATCACCAAATTGACAAATCATTATATGTTGACTATGATGGTAAGTTACTTCCACAATCTACAATATCGGCGGGCAAACTTAATATTGGTATAATTGACATTAACTTTTCTTATTTATGCGCGATCGACTTCTGAAAATGGGTTAAATTAAAAACAAATAAAAATTTTAGTAAGTTTTATTGATAATAATATATTAAATGCATTGTATTTGCTATTCTGTGCAATGTAAAAATGATGATAAATATTTTTGATTATTTTATTTATATAGACGTGTGACATTCCATTTCATCAACAAGTCTTGTAAAGTTACGATTGTAATCACTGATGCACAATCGAATAGATGCCATTAACTGGTCATCAGTTAGAAAACTCCTAAATTGCGATTTCATGTTTTTCATTTGAAAAAACGCTGCTTCACACAGATCAGTGGAACCAGAAAATGCAAATATCCTCATTGCCACCGATCTCGATGACGGATATTTTTCATCCGGTAATATACACAAAAAAAAATCATTTTTATTCGTACGTGCTTTCAGAATTACATCTGATTGTATTATTAAAATTTCTAACCCTAGATTCGATGAATTCAATTGAAAAGTACGAGCTAGATTTGATGAAATATCCTCGTTATCGGAATCTACAAAAGTAAATGAACTAAATTTTAAAATCACTTGAAGATTATTGAGTTTTTGCAAATCGTTTCCCAAATTCTTGATTAAAATTTTCCAGTTCAGACCAAAACATTGCGATATTACATTCACCAGTAAGTTTAATATGTTTTTCCAAATATGGAAAATATTTAAAATTTAGTCTTTCTAATTGTGAAGCAAAAGTTTTAATTTTGCTTTAGAAGCATTTACCGAACTCAACAACTCAATAATATTTTTTCTTTTCCTTGTAATTGTAAATTAAGCGAGGAGCGAGGAGCGAGGAGCGAGTAAAGGCCCATAAAATCCGTAAAAATGCTAATTTTTTACCCATACTGTATCTTCCAATTTCATGCTTTTCTCCCAATGGGTCCAAAATTCCAATAATTTCAGGCCAACTGTTTCTAAAAAGCTTCCTCGGCTGAGTGACCTAGCACGACAAAAAATAATCAATACGTTCAATGCATTGCCGGATCCATTGAAGCGCTTGTATTTGAAAGATCGAAGAATTTTTCTGACAGAGCTTACAGTATTTCTAATCCAGAATTGCCTTAGTTAGTTATAGTCTTCAGGAATACCTCCACAGATACAAAATTGGTTACAAATGTACTAGGTATATGTGTTCTGTTATTTTTCAGTATTGTGGTGTCTGTTTATATATGACAATACAATATCTACTTTGCGTTATTATGTTTGTACCTTGCACTTCTTGTCTTGTATGTGACGATCTCGTCTATATCTTTTGATCGTGGATTATTATTATTATTACTACCATTAGAGCGAAGCTGTTTTAGGGAAGTTCTATGGCGCGACTTAACTGGGAACTGGGATAGACGCTTTTCTTCTATCTATCTTCTTTCATTACTTTTCCCGCTGGCACAGATACACACGTTTGCGTCTCCCCCATCAGATGGTGCTTTTATTATTCGGGCCAGCATTTACTTCAAATTCAACTTCAACTTATTTACCATCGGTTTCGAAATGAAATACTCTCTATTTATACATTGTTTATTCAATTGTAGAATTTTACCTTTCATTCAAATATGCATCAAATGCATCAAGGTGTTCGCTCTTGTCGGGCGTCCCACGACACTTCTCCTTTTCTATTATATTTTTATTGATTACGATACATTTACCATTCTAGAAGGTTAAGAATTCCAATATTCTAGAACGCTGTTTGTCTCTCTTAAATAATAAATCGTAGAAAAAATAAAACTCCCAAAGAATTTAAGACTTTCGTGTCCATAAAATAAATACTTAGAACTTTATAATCCCATCACTTAAACTCCGGACCTGTCTTCCAGCAACAAGCTGGTTAATAATTCAAGAAAAGAAAAGGTCATCCCTCGGTGACCACTCGTTTAATATTTAAAGAAACGGCAAAAAAGCGGTCTCAACTCTCATCGCGTCCGTTTTCTCCATTCTTCCTGATGGATTTTCCATGTATCGTCGTTGCGACGTGGACTTCGCTCATCGTTTGACTGATCGAATTATCAACTTTCGCTCTACAACTTCCTTCCGTCCTTTTTGATCATTTAGGAGGAAGTCATCGTCGTCGTATTTCCCATATTTTTTGACATGGCGAAATTATCCGTTTAGTACCTACCTTACATACGGTAAACATTTCACGAGTATACCCCCGTTGTGTTTCGACCTAGCTGGTACGAACGTTTACGTAAGAACCTCATCGAGGTGGATATTTACGTACGCCCGAAATGACAGTCTAATCTTCTCAGCGAAGCTGCAGTCAGTTACTTAACTACGCAAATGTATGGTATGTATGCTTGTACGTATATGTTGTTGGTGGAGTATATGCCGTAAGACCGACCGGCTGTCTGTTCCACTTAGGGCGCTCCAAGATAAACGAAAGCACTTACTGCTCGACGTCGGCATCGTTGTTTTTGTAAGGAAATTGTGTTTTCATTAGCGAAACGTCCGGATTTGTTGCTTTAATGGCGTTGCCGCGCCGTAAGCCGAAACGGAGTGATGTAAAAATAATTGCGTAAAGTCGGCAGCACTGGCGTGTATGTATGTAGGTGCGTCTATGGTAAAATAAAACAGAGTTCGTCGTGTAATTGGGACGATGGCTAAGCTTATTTTTAAGAAGGCTAATATCGCCGACCTGATCACTGCATAGCAATAGTAACAATCAGATTGAAAATAAAGAGAAATAGGACAAGCGCATGCCTACGGCGTAAATGGGATCCGTCTAAACTGAGTATGAAGATGTAACTAGGAAGAAGGTGTTCAAAACAAAGTAAATCTGGAGGATGATGATATATAGAGGCGAAGTAGAACGGAATAGAACATTGTGTCAAGGAAGCCGCGAAGAAAATCCTGGAAATAGTCCAGGCTGAATATTTAGCAATGGAATTCCCCTCATTTTGGCCTCAAGAATAGCTCCTCAAAAGTCCATAAAGGGAATTCTCTACTAATGGTAGATGGTCAAAAGTCACAAAATTAAGTTTCTCTTAATTATCTCGTAAAGTATGGGATTTACGTGGATGAGACCTATAACGAGAATTGTCTATAAATAGTATCTACACAAGAAAGGTAGGTTCCATTGAATATTTTGATAGAACCAATAGGTTTCGAGATATATGGCTGAGGAACCTCGGAGCAAAGCGCATAGCCCAATACACTATATGTATAAGGTGCATACAGATGATATTTGCGTATTTACGTTGAAAATTCGTGATTTAATTGTTCGTGGAAGGAATCTCTCTTTACAATAGTGAAGGTAATGGTCTCAAATAGCAGCTGCCGTGGTATATATTACCTCAAACCTGGAAGAGGAGACGTCCTATCAAAGATCTATAATCCCTGCGTAATTGGGAAATATGCAAGTTGTATTGATCATATTTTATTTTTACATGCCGTTAGTGGTTGCGATACCATCACTGCCTTTTTCCGAAAGGGCAAAATTAACCTCTTCAACACGCTTATAAAAAGGTCAGATTTACGGAATGTATTAGCGGCATTGAAATCAGAAAATGCTAGTGTAGATCTTCTCGTTAATAGTGATACATTATTCACTTTTGGTTTGTACGGAGCTCCAAAAGCGGAGACTTCAATTGACAAATGCAGATATTTTATATTCGCGAAGTGCACTAAATTGAATAGATCTGTGCAGTTGTCGTTACTTCCACCAGCCGGAGCAGCTACTCAACAACATCTATTGAGAACATAGTATCAAATTCAAATTTGGGTAGGGAAAGATCTAGATCTTCAGCAGTGGGGTTGGATTTTAATTAATGATATGCTACAGCCAATAACAATATTAATTCCTCCTGCATCAGATTCTATTCAATTCTATTTTCTGCAGTTGCACGAAAGGTTGTGGGAGCAATTGTGGATGGGGAAAAGTAGGATTAGAATGTTCTGTAGTGTATGGTACTTGTCGAGATTAGTCTTGTCTGACGATGCAATTATTGAATCCGAATTCAACGAAGATAAAGCGGAGTTTATAGATCTATTTTATGCTGAAATTACTGTAAATGAAGGCGAAGATGATGCTGAAGTGGAAATGGAAGAGACAGATGACGAAGAAGAAGAAGTCAACGAAGACGACGAATAATCCATAGAATTAACAATAATTAACAACAATAATCGATGTAACTATTAAACAAGGGGAGACCATTTAAAAAGAAAACGCGACCAGCATTCGACCTCATAAGTGGTGTGGAAGCGAGTGCAACGTAACGTTCGGGTTTTTTCACTTATATATCTCGAAACCTATTGGTTCCAACAAAAGGTTGAGTAGAAACTTTCTTTGTGTAGATTTTACTCATAAACAGATCCTGTAATAGGTCTAATCAACGTAAATCCCATATTTTACGAGATAATTGAGAAAAGCTGAAGTTTGTGACCTTTGACCATCGATCATTTCATTGGCAGAGGGATTCTCTTTATGGACTTTTGACGAGTTATTGTTCAGGGCAAAATGAAGAGAATTCCGTTACTAAATATTCAGTCTGGATTTTTCCGGGATTTGTGCGAGTTATCGTTTAATTTTCCTGGACTCAAGAAGAAAAGAAGAGGGCGCCAAATGAGTGATATAATGACGAATGTAAAGACATTATGCAAACAACAACAAGAAGAAATTGATTTCGTTACACAACGGGAGAGAAGGGGACGGAAAAGGATATGAAAAATTCGGAAGGAAATGCAAAAAATTAGTAGGAAAAACAAATAGGAACTGGATGAATGACAGAATAAAGGAAATTGAAGTAAAAAGAGAGAAAATAATACGAATGGGAGAGAACAATAAAGTGTACAAGGGAAAAGTAAAGGGAATAAAAAACAAAGAAGGAAGAGTAATAGAACTGGAACACGAACATAAGAAATATGGAAAAAGCACTTCAAGTACCTCTTAACTGACCATGAAATACAGGCTCGAATAGAAAATAGCAAGAGGAAAACATGGACGAAATGGCAGAGGAGCTGGACGACTCAACAAGAGCAGGTATGGAAGAAATTACAAACAAAAGCGAAAATGGGAAGTCACCAGAAAAAGACGGAATGAAAATGGAAACGTTCAAATGTGGAGGTAAGGAATTTTAAGTTTTTCTTTAATTTCTTGACTTCCATATTTGAACATTTCCATACCAGCTGATTAAAACAATATGGCTGAAGAAAAGAATGCCACAAAATTGGGGATGCGGACAAACGGTAGCAATTCATAAAAAAGAGAGCACAGATTATGTAACAACTGGCCACGCTGCTGCAGAGGAGATTAGCAGAAGTACCAAAGGACGCGGTGGAGCAATATCCGAACGGATTTAAACAAGGAAAACCAACGATAGATGCAATGAGCACAGTAAAACAACTGATGGAAAAGATTCAGCAGTACCAAAATAGAAATAGAATTGTTTTTCATAGATTTCCAGCAATCTTTCGATGGCATTAATAGAAATGAACTAAAAAGAGCGGTAAAGGAGCTGGGTATAGGCCCAAAATTAAGGAGGCTAAATTAATGAAAATGGAAAGAACAACAGCGACTGTTTTAACGCAAGAATAGGAGACAGACGAGTCAGAATTCAATAAAGTAGTAAAGCAAGTGAGACGCACTATCAGCAACACTATTCAATCTGGCTCTACAGTATGTACTCCGAAGAATAAAGAAAGGGACATTAAGGACAAGAGTAGAACAGATACTAGCGTACGTTGATGACATTGCATTTTAATGATAAAAAACAGAAGTAGAATTAAGAAAGTGGCGTAAGAAATGGTCACAGAGGGAGCAAAAATGGAATTGAAAATCGACGAAGAAAAAACAAAAATAAGGAGATTAGATAGAATCAAAGGATACGAAAAGAAAAAAGTCCAGATAGGAAAGTATGCTTTTGAGGAAGTGGAAATTTTCAAATATCTGGGAGTGACAATCATCAATAAATGCGAATGTGAAGCAGAAATCAATGAGAAGATAATCACAACAAACAGAATTTTCTGCGCAAACAAGGAGCTATTAATTAGCAAGATATTAAGCGAAAACAGCAATATGAAGATACACAAAACAATAATTAGACCAACACTGCTGTATGCCATGGAAACGCTGTCCATGACAAAGAAACTAGAAGAGGACCTAGGAATATTGGAGAGAAAAGTAATGACCAATTAGACTAAATGAGATTGAATACGGAAAAAGGACGAACGAGGAATTGACAGAAGAAGGAGAAATTTATGTAGTGAGAAAAATTAAGCAATCTAGAGCAAGGTGGCTCGGGCATGCATGGAGAGAGAACTGTAAAGGAAGAAATAAATGAAAAATTATGGAAAGCTGGAAAACTATACAACATACTAAGATCGATGTTTCTTTTTTGAAGAAGGAAGTACCAAAAGCTAATAAAAACGGAGGTATACACTGTATCCTAGATCGAGTGGAATTACGTGGGTAACTTTTTCCCTATTGAAGATGGAGTTTTGGTTAAATGGGATATGTTTTGCAGCTTTATGTGCTGCTTAAAAATCTGCTTGAAAAACTTCAAAATGCTATACCCGTTACAAGTTATTAAAAGGAAGATAGAAAGCTGTAATTTTCTTACTCCTTAAATATCTTCGTAAGTATAAGAGATACGAGAAAAGCTTCGTATGAAAGTCACCGTTTTCGATAAGACCAATTCAAAAATCATGTCGAACAACAATTCAAGATGGTTGCTTTTGAAGTAAAAGGGATTAAAAAATCAAAAACTAGAGACCAATTGGGCATGGTCCCAATAGATACAATAATTGGAAAAAGCAATTGAGCTAGCTAGGCCGCATATACAGAATGGGAGATGGCAGAATAACAAAAGGAATTCTCAAGGCAAAAGTTAAGGGAAAACACCTCAAGAAAGGATGAAAAAATCAAGTCCGCAAGGCAGCAGAAACTAAAAGCACTAAGTTGACCCCAAATTAAAAGGGCAGCTCAAGATAGAAGACTATGAAAAGGAAAAATAAGAGAGGACCCCATAAGAGGAGACATATCAAACCCAATCACCTGGATAGCAGAAACGCAGTACAAAAGATTAACTACAAAATACTCACTGCAATGTAATAAATTCAGTCCGAAACCGTACAAGGACACAAGCTTAAATAAATAAAAATAAAATTTCGTCTTAAAAAATTCGATCCAAGATAAGTTTTCTTTACATCTCAGGGTTTTAAAGAAGTTAAGTGCCATTGAGGATTTTGACTCCTCCTCTTCCTCGTCGTTTTCCTTATTTGCCTTCTACAAAATCACCAGGCTAATAACAATTACTTTCCACAAAAGCAGGGCTCTCAAATCTCCCAACGACACCGTTCAATTAAATAAAAATACTAACCACGTAGCTTCCTAATTCCACAGCGATTACCATACCACAATGCTCTCTCTACTCGACGACAATTCATATTTCCCGAAATAAAAACCCCCGCGTCTTTCCCCTCCCGCCCTTCCCGATGTAGCCCCTGGGTCCGCACTGCGTCCAAATGTTGTATTTCATTATCATGTCCAATTATCTCGGTACAATGAGGCCGTAGTAATTTGTATTCCACGAGGATACGGAGATAACATTGTCTCCTCGGACAAACATGGCGTCTCCGTACCTACGATTCGGAGACGACGCGGTTGGTTGCTGTATTCGGGAGTATTGTTAGGTGTTCGGGTGTTTGAAGAATTACCAGCGATCGTCGAGATTACGTTGAAGTTACGAAGGAAGAGAAGGAGAAAGGAAAAAATGAATAATTTCGGGTCTTGCGCGTTCAGCGCTTGTCTCTTCGCCTTTCCACGTGAAAGCTGTGTACGGTATTGTTGCTTCTGCGATATGAATTGACTTAATTACCCAGTTAAATCGAGAGTCACGTAATAGCATTATTTATAACTTGATGTGGGTACAAGTCGTATTCGAGTTAAAACTTATGCTAGTTACAACTGTCACCGGAATGGAATCTACTAACAAGTTCCCTTCGAATGAGGTTGGAACCCAATTTACAAGTCTGAATGAGATATGCGGATGAAACCCTGAAAATCGGCGGTAATAAATGAAAAACGACAGGAGATAGGACGTGTCAAATTTTGAAGGGCTACTAATTTGAAGACGTCACTAGTTATAATGCCATTCATCGAACTTTTTGGTGCCACCAATATCAAGCTTTAAAGTCATTTGGGACTTGATTGGGCCTGGTTACAGTTTACTTTGCAGCGGAAAGGGAACTTCAATTTACAATGCAATTCAATTTTTCTACACGTAATGAATAACGCTCGATTGCTCCCTCCTCCTATACACGTTCAATCCGATCCTTTAACCGTACGTGTTCTGGGCCTATAACCTCGAAAACGATTGTCCAGATTTCATATATTTTCGCTAGTTGCAAAAACACAATTCATTGTACGAATGTTCTCTTATTACACGTACTGTGTAAGAAACAATACTAATATAATCACGTGACGAAAGTGTTGCATATAAGCAACGATAGTATATATCCGTTCAAGAATCTCTACCATGTTAACCACACGAAGGGCATGATTGGATGAAGGGCACAAATTCGAAAACATTCCAATACTACCCGTACTGTACACATCGATACCGCAAATACGCATTTCAACAACTGCTTTGTTTGTTTTTCTGTGTACTGTGTGGTGGGACTAGGTGTTAGGTATTCAGAAATCCTTCGATATTTGTACACTCGACTTTGAGGGTTTCAATCCCTCTTCTTTTCTTTGTCCCTCTCTCGTCCTTTTCCTCCGTCCGACTCCATATTTGGCCGCAGTATTGTTCTCAAAATTTTCCTGTCCAGTCAGTGATGTTTGGGCTTTTCAATGTCTTGTAAATGTTGAGTTTTGTTTGCTTGCTGATTTCCTTGTTTCTTAGTAAAGTCCTATTCTATCGTTGAACATTTCGTTTCCTGTTCCTCCTATTAGTACTAGGTAGTAGTAGGTGACTGAAACTGGTGGCCCCGGTTTATAGCTTAGTACTGTAAGATCTGTGTCCTTCTGTCTTACTCTCGTATATTTCGCTTTCCTTTCTTACGCCTCTTCATCCCACCTCTCTATTCTGTTTTGTTATTTCTTTCATCCGGTAATCCGTCTACGCTATTTCCGTCTGCTTTATTAGCATATCTTTATTTAGATTAACTCTGCGAACAATGCCTTCCGATACTAAACTAAAGGGGGTTAGGGGAATGAATCCGCTTACTTTACTTCTGTTTTCCTTAGAAGTTCTAGGAAAAACAGAAATACCGATAAAAACCGAAGTTGTGAGAAATTACTCAGACCGACACTCCTGTATAGCAGCGAGTCATGTACACCAACAAAGAGACAAAAATCCAAAAATAATACAGCGGAAACGAGGTTTCTGGGAAGAATAGAGAGCAAAAATAGAAGAGACCGAATGGGAAACGGGATATACAGACGAAACCTGCAAATAGAACCTATCAAAGAAGTAATCACAAAGGAGCTGCTTAGATAGTTTGGACATGTGTGTCGAATGACGATGGACTCCTAAGAATAGTGTTTGAAACTCGAATGCCGAAACGTTGGAACAAGAGAGGCCAAGAATAAGATAAATAGACAGAATTAGAGAAGAAGCGTGGGTGGAAAAGACCAGCACGCAACGAAATATGAACTGTAACAACTTTATTTTGCACCCACATATTAGACAACCACCATTACGCATCTCGCTTTACCTGAAAATCCACGAAGGGTGGTTACTAAGACGAATAGTTCGTATTATTTTCTAGTTCCATTTTTGATTTAACTTGTATATAATGTAAATAAATTACACACAAACACAGTCCACATCAAGTTTATTTCTGGAACCAGGTTATACACAAATCTTAACACAAAAGAGAAAACAAACGAAATAAAATTGCAAGTCCTACTCCAAGGATAAGAAAGCTTTGGATTAGGTAAGTAAGTTTCACTGTTTTGTGACATTTAAGTCTTTCGTCTTTGTCGCATAGAGCCGTACTCTTATTCCCGAACTTTTTAAACACATTTCGATAAGTTCTATTAGTTTTTCAGGTATTCTTATTAATCCCATTTCTTCCATCATATGGGACGTATGACGATGTCGAAGGTGCTTCTAAAATCCATGAAGACTATGTGTAACTATTTATTGTACTCCTGTACCTTATGTATGTATTACTCTTCCTATCGTGTGTATTGTATTCAATGTCGGTTGAACTTGATACTACTTTCATCAAATTATTAGCGTCGATATCCCCAAAAGCTGCGACGACTGCGCAATTTACATCTGGTCTCTTGTCTCGCACGTGCCACAATGACTAATACCTTTACAATGACTTCTGTATCAATCAGAAACTTAAAGGAACAGATATTATAATAAAGCAATAATACAATATATTTCCTATTATTCAAAAGTAGTGTGTAAAAATGGACAAATACAAAAGAAAAGGAGAACAAGCGTGTATAAGCTGAAGTAACTAAGGTTAAAAAAGTGCAATGCGGGACAAAAAACAAATTTCTTCAGGAAATTAAATATAGGTAATTAGCATTACAGTGGTAAGTGGTATTGATAAAAGAAAAATAGCAGCGAGTGTAACTCAGGATCTAAATAAATATAATAAATAAGTAAGTGACAATCAGCATACAAAGATGTAATATAATAACCGGTATTAATAATATCAAATTATTAGCAATCTAAAAGCTCTTGAATGGTATAACAACAATTAATTACCGAAAAGTGATGCAATCTCTATTCGGATTTACCGTTATCTTCATTTAATAATGGTAGTAACTTGTTATATGTTCTATTTTAATCTTCCGCTCAAGCTAACTGAAATGAAATGCTGGATATCCGTCTGAATCGGTGTGGAGAATTCGAATATGTCTTTTCGTATGTATTGGGCAGAGGGGGTGTGCAATGGTGCATCACCAGATTTCTCAGATGTAAAGTCCTCGATTTCTAATATGATGGAGATCTGCATCGAGTTAATATTCGAAATAAAAGATTCATCCCCAAAATTTCCATTGCAGTCTGCGAGTTTTTTCAAAAGAAGAAAGTCAAGATCACATGAGGAGTGACGTTTTGGAAATTTCGTCCGATTTAACGGTACGGCCCTGAAAATGAATAATCCGCTCACAAATTGTATTCGAAATTCCTCAGGAATATAGATACTAAAAGTTCAGAGAAGGATTCCACTTCGACTGATGATCCGTAGCCCAGCTAATATCTTCAGAATTGGTTGAGGTAATCTCCAAGTTCTCCAATTACGATCAACCATTCAAACCACGAATTACTACAGCTTTGTAAATAAATTTTTGAGATATACCGTGCTTAGTTCAGGTAGTAAACTGAATCTTTACTGTTCACCCTTAAAATTACGCAATTGCGGTGGTTTCCGATGGAAATGGAAGAGTTTAAACCTTTCCATGTGACCCTAGGTAAGAATCCAAGTTCCACATATACGAAAATTCAAGCATGAATTTGAAGGCCGTTAGTCACCCTGCAAATACCAGGAAAATTTATAAACTAAAACTTAGCAGCAACTTCGGGTGATTTTAGCCTAAATTCGGTTGATTCGAACCTAGCCGTGGAAGATTTGAACCTAGCCGTGGAAGATTTGAACCTAGACTGGAATGATTTGAGTCTAGATATAGATGTTAACAGAAAGTATTAAAGTTTTCTTGGGGATGGATCAGCGAAAAAACCACGATTGGCGTGAGGAAGTTGAAGATTTTTAACGATATCTCAGAGAAAAATTAATACCCCTAAAACGTAACCTAACATCTTTCGTCTTATATGTACAGCTCCTTTTCTCTCGAAACCATTCTGCTGGTTGTCAAAATAAATCACTTCAAAAATATCCGTTTAGTCCACAATGTTGCAACGACCACACTTGTTCTTGTTTCATTTCCTTGTTACATAGTCCCATATCGCAGAGGGTATCAGATTTCATCTCTTACCTCATTTTCTTGCAATAAACTTCAACGTATTAATTTTCGCCTTCGTGTACACACAAACGTGCGCGCCTAGGTACACACACACATATGTCAACGTCCATATACTCGTACCTACATCATCGCCAAATATAGCAGCGAGCGGAATACAAAATTTCCTGACTCCGATCGATAAAGCACCCGATACTCTCCTGAAAGATTACCATCTTGATAAGTCGGACAGGAACAAGTGGAAGGCAATAAAGCGACGGCGTGTGGAATTTTTTATTACGCGATATTTTTGTAGACGTGGACATGCGCCACGACACCGAATCCCTCACCTATAAGGAGGATCCGTTTCTTCATCTGCTTCGTGCGTATGTGTACATACATACAACGGGCGTTCATGCATATCCATATATAGGAAGACGTCGATAAATGCGATGCAGTAAAAGTAATTCCGATGACAATTCGTACGTTGAAGATTTGAAATGGTGGTAAATCGATGGCGCTTTGATAAGACGAATTATGTCAGTCCTAAGCTTCAAACTCAAACTGCGAGGATGTCGTTCCTAATGGACGCCTTTCTAACATCAAATATACCGGATATTTGGAAAATTTTTGCGCGGATTCGCCTCGAAACGACTCTAATTACGGCCGTACGTAATAAGCAATAATAATCCGCGCAAATTGCCTACCTAGCCGTACCTGGAGAATCAAATAACTTAGGAGAACTCGAAGTTACGAACGTTGGTAAGATAGAGAGGTATTCCGCATGTTGTTGACCCCGAAAACCGAACGGCGCAGCGACCGACGAGCGTGTAGTACCTATGTACGAAAGTGCTTAGGTACTACTACTGCTACTATTCACTCTATATAGCTCTCTAATCTACGCGCAATGATATCCGTTCGCATAACGTTTACGGTGCTCACGTGCTGCTGCAACATAATTGTATCCGGTAACCATTTTTAATAATGACGACGCATTCGTAATTATCCGGTGAATTCTCGTAGAAGCTGGAGTACGAACGAGCGACGGACTGCGAGTCGACGAGGAGAGCGAGAGAGATAAGGTGTCGAATGGCCTTTCTGATCTCATCATTGTTTATTTGCGCATCTGGACAGGCAACGAATGCGTAATTTAAAACCAGTCCAGTTCAAACGCGCGATGTACACCGGCGATGACGAAGAATATCCTCTCGGAGGCGAAGTAGTTAGAAATCTCCTCGAAAGTTTAGATTTCATGCGAGAGCCGTGAAGAAAACTGAAAACAATTTATGCTTTTATACGACCCAAACTAATTCAAAATTTTCTGAATTAATATTGAAAATATTTGCTGCGTCGCCCTCGCACTTTAGTACTTGGTTCTGTTCCTTCCAAGTATGTCTTGTTGGACAGCCCTAGATAAGAAAGTTGTAAGGGCAAGGGCAAAGCAGTCCCGATCAGCACTGAGGAGTTTGGAAACTTGGTGACTTCTGGTTTCTTCCCGAACCATTCAAAGACACTCTATGAGGTCTTCACTGAGAATGACCATTTGGTTGTCAAAATGTGTATTTGGAGGTTTGCGAGGAATCGATATGGAATGAAAACGAAAGAGAAATAGGAAGGCGAGCTTTTAAAAGCAAACACAAATTTAAGTATGGAAAAGGAAAATCTAGGGAAGAACTTTTAGAAAAAAAGAAAATATATGAAGGATGGGCAAGAAAATATTGAAATACGTGATCCGTTCAACGAAGCTACAATATATGCGGCAGTAAAGGTGAGAAAGTTGCCTTGCTTGAAGCATTTAGAAGGAACGCAACGAGAACGTCGGAATAGTCGGAATAGTCAAAGGAATAAAGGAATAGTGTCAAATAGATTGAGACAGCAAAAAGAAAAGAAGGGAAAATCGAGAAGACAATGGAAGTAAGCTATAATATAGGACTTCAGAGAAAGAGGAACACCATATCGGAAAGATAAGGCGAGAAAGCGGAAAATAAAAATAGCAATATGAGGGTTCAGGAGCAAACAAAACGCAACTATGGGATAGGAAAACCCCGCCTAGATGAAGGATGGGCAAGAAGATCAAATATAGAAATATACCAGCTGTTCAACTAAGCCACAATAGATACGGTAGTAAAGGTGAAAAGATTGCAAGGCTAGGAGTATTCAGTACGGAAGGAGGATGCCAAAGTGGTCACAGGAATAGCGCTAAGGAGACCAGAAGGTAAAAAGAATGATGAGATTAAGGACAACCTGTACTGATGGAGCTCAAACACAGGAAATAACTAATTTGGAGGGATAACGCGAACAATCGGGAACAAAGAAAAGTAGAAGCATGATATTTTAGGACCAAACGAACATTCAAATATGTGAAAGGAAAAGCTTGGAAAGAAGTTTTCGGGGGAAGAAAGCAGATAAAAAGTGGGCAAGAAAGTCTAACATAGAAGTATATAACCTGTCCAACAAAACTACAACAGATATGGTAGAGAAAAGTGAAAAGATTGTAGTGGTCAGGGCATTGGGAATGAAAGGAGGATACAGGAACGGCCAAAGGAATAGTGTTGGGAAAATTGGGCTATAGAAGAGAAAAAGGAAGGCCATGAAAAGAAAAAACCAGCTGGAGGGATAAGACGAGAAAATGGAAACAATGTAAAAGGAAAATATGAGCATTATGTGATAGGAGCAAAAAATTGAGTATGGGAAAGGAAAATCTTACAAAGAATTTTTGGAGGGAAGAATATGGATGAAGGATGGGTAAAAGATCTAGTATAGTAATAT
Organism: Chrysina gloriosa; assembly: GCA_038088585.1. NCBI lineage: Eukaryota > Metazoa > Arthropoda > Insecta > Coleoptera > Scarabaeidae > Chrysina > Chrysina gloriosa. The sequence goes on along the minus strand of CM076094.1, from coordinate 4,930,676 downwards.
ACGAGGTATTGAACGAACCCACAATATATACGCTAGTAAAGGTGAGAAGATTGTAATGCTTAAGGCAATTACAACGGAAAGGGGAATGTCAGAAGGGTCATAGAAATAGCATCAAGGAAACCGAACGACAAAAGGAAAAGGGAAAAATCGGAAAGGATATGGAGAGAAGGTATAATGTGGTTAAAAGAATAGTGCCAAGCACGGGAAGAGAATGGAGAGAAGTAGTACGGTGGACCTCAAAGGGAGGAAAATAACCAACTGGAGACATAAGGCGAAAAAGCGAAAACAATGTGGTCCGAGAAATGGAAAGATGAGATTTTAGGAGCAAACAAATTCATATACGGGATAGGAAAATTTTGCGAAAAGGACAATAGGAACATGAAATTTTAGATGTAAACAAAAATTCTAAGAAGAAAAAGGAAAATCTTACGCCGAATTTTTTGGTGGGAAATTGAAGGATGTGCAAGTAAATCTAACATAGAAATATGTGAGAGGTTCAACGAATTCACAATATAACCGGTAGTAAAGCTAAGAAGTTTGCGATGCTTGGGGCAACTAGAACGCAAGGAGGATGTCTGAATGGTCATATAAATAGCGTCAAAGAGATCGAACGGCAAAGGGCCAAAGTGAAGATCGGACATAGAATGGAGAAAAGCTGTACCCTAGGATGTCGGAGACAAGAAAATAATCAACGTGAGAGATAAGACGAGAAAGAGGAGGCAGTTAAAAAGAACAGTAGAAACATGAGATTTTAAGGGTAAACAAAATTCAAAGGGGGATAAGAAAAATCTCACCCAGAATTTTTGGAGGGAACGCGAAGGATGGCCAAGAAGATCTAACATGGGAATCCATAGAATGGTCATAGAAAGAGCATCAACGAGGCCGAAGGACAAATGGAAAACGGACAAGACCGGGATGAAACTGATGAAAATCTGTAGTGTGTAACCTTAGAGAGAGGAAGGTAGCCAACTGGAGAGAAAAGGCCAAGAACTGGGAGCAGTGCAAAAGAGAAATAGGCGTATTAGATTTTAGGACCAAACAAAAATTTGAATATGGGAAAGGAATTTTTGGAGGAAATGAAACAAATAAAGGCTGCGCAAGAAGGCATTAACATGGAAATATATAAGTTGTACAATAAACTCGCAATAGATATGGTAGTAAATGTGAGAAGATTGTAATGCTTGGGGTATTAAGAGTGGAGAAGAGATGCCAGAATGACATGGAAGGATAGCGTCAAGGGGATCGGACGACAAAGAAACTAGATGAGAGATGAAGGAGAATTAAGAGGAACTGAACTGATGGATCTCAAAGGGAGGAAAATGTCCAACTGTAAAGGTAATGCCAGAAAGCGAATATAACGGAAAACAGAAATGGGCGTATGGTATTTTGGACAATAGGCTTGAAAGGCGTGAGCTACCGCGTAAAACGATCATATTATGCACCTTCACATCCATACTACAAACGATTTTAGATTAATGTTGGTTCTACAGGGAACACCCCAAAAACTTGAGGAACACTCGTCATTATCCAAGTGTACACCTCTGAAGACTTGGGGGAAACTTTTGGTTGTTTGAAGATTCGAGTTTTTGTCCTCCCTAGCTACTGATGGAACACTGTGGGTACTCACGGTCTTATCCCCTAAATTCCCGAGGTACGTTAGCAATTGAAGAAATGAGTTCCTGCAGACAGCAGAGGTGAAGGCCAGAATCCAGAAACTTGAGTAAGAAAGTTATATGTTAGTTGTCGAAACTCCAGTACACTCATATACGGTATATATGAGACAATTTGCATAAACAGAAGCAATTATGCAGACACAGATACATCCATTAGCTCATAGATACGACCGAAATGACCTTAACGAGAATGCGATACGACAAATAACCCGCCGGCGTTCGTCTTATTTCAACGGAAGCATTAAAGTCGACCAAAAGAATATATATATAAATGGAGTTACTCGGCCGATGTGCAGGAGCGTGTGTTTGACTTTTATGATCGCAATTTAATGGCGGGCGATTCCAATTAACCTCTCGCTAATCAGGCGGCGTGCTGGACGAGAACGCCGAACATTTCCTTGATTTGTTATTCACTTATTCGACGAGCGTTAATTCGAAGGAAATGCCAACGTTCGCCCGATTTTTTCCCATGTTTTAATTAAATCGTAATTAAATCGGCGTCCGATTTTGTGGGTTCGAATCTTATTTACTACGTAATTAGATTCAATTCTTTTATCATTACCAATGAATACAGTTCTTTGATACGGTCGTATGTGTTATAATTCCTTCTACAAACCGGAATTCACCAGATATTCCACTTCGCCGCGATTGCACACATGTTTGCCTTTACCGTCGTGTATAACCTGCAATTTCATTTACGTGTATTACGTGAACGTACATATACAGCGTGTCTGCGCGTATACAGACATGTGAATCGAACTAACTCATTAAATCATCAATCCAATAAGTCCGAATGGCTGGAAATCAGCGGGTTCGTACGACTTCCACACGTATGTAGGTATTATCGTAGGAACAGGTGGTAAGGTTATGTAGGTACGTATTTCGGTAATAATTCCGGGAGATACAACCTGCAATTCTCTGATGAAATTCGCGAGAGCTGCGCGGTTTATTAAGGGTTGCATATCGCGAAATACCTACTACGTGAACGTATGTACGTATGTGCCACTTTGTCGTGTATCCGTTACGTTGCTTAAAAATGTATTCGCTGGGGAAATTGGATGCATGAAAAGTTAATATGTTATTTGTCTTTACGGGACGAAGAGGAATGTTTTTGTTTTGGGGAAAAATGTATTTGTGTGGAAGATATATTTTTGCGGAAAATGTGCAGACTTTGACGAAATGCGATAAGAATATATGACAGCTAAGCGCCATCAGTAGTACTCAAAAGTCAATTTTCAGAAAATTGGAATCGCTTAACCTCAGTTACTGTATCGGTGGACGTCTCGTTTCCTAGCTGTACACCCAGCAATCAAGTTTCAGTGGTGGCGGATTTTCGAATTAAACACGTTCAATTTCAAATTCGCTAATTCCTAACTTTACCGTGTTATCAATATCGTTACGTTACACGATATCGTTCTATGTGTGATAGTTAACTGTGGTGAATTTCGTTGCTTCAGGTTTTCCGTTCTTTCTGGGTATTTCATCAATAAAAGTTACGTATCTTAAACACGTTCCACTTGAACCTACTTCCACTTTAGAAAATTTCCAGATGTGGGTACGAAGCTTTCAGCGTGTAATGAGGCGTTGGATCGCCAATTTCAAATCCTACGTTCTCGTAGAACAGTTGCTTCTGATTCGGTTTTTCTTTGGAAAGCTCTTCATTGGAGTTATATTGATGATTGTAGAAGTTCCTGTAGTAAGTTTACTGGTTTTCTGTAAACAACCGCGGTGGGAATTGCACACGTGGAACGAAAGGAAAAGCTAAGTCATCCTAGTTGGCCCAAATTCTATGCCATCTAATTTCATCGCTAAAGTTGCTACATGTCGGTTGGCATCTTATTGTATTATATTTTAGCAACACCTTTTTAGGTACACCTTTAAAATATCGGATTAGGTACATCTTCCTAGGAACACTTCTGCGAATACTTGTTTCGGGGAATACCGCCTCGAATATCTGTTGTGTAACGTCCTCTTTACCGGTTGGAACTACCATTCCTTCGAGATCACCCCTACTGCCAGGGACGCATCAGCTCCTGTCACCGAGAAAGAAATCCCAGGGCAAATAAGTGGCTAATTCGAGCTTTGTAAAGTTTGGTCACCACAGTAAATTACGAACTTTTCTTTTACTTTTTCCTACGTGCCATCAAATTAAAATTTGCTTGTTGTTCTGCGTTCAAAATTATTGGTTGTTATCTTAGTGAAAGAAGCTGCATTTTTAATTTTTATACAAAGGAAAATATTACATTTTCTACACCGTCGTGAAGAAATGCAGCAGCTCACAACATATAATTTAGTGTTGGATAGTTATGGGTATGGTTCTGAGGTATCACACGTGACACTTATCTTTTTTTGTTTCTCAAGTGAATACTTCTTAAGGAACATCGTACCAGCTCGAGCGTAAGCGTAACCGTAAGCGTAAGCATAAACTTAACCGTAAGCGTCAGCATAAACGTAAACGTAAGCGTAAGAGAGTTAAATTTAGGCGAAGCTTTGCTTCGTATGAAAGACAAAGAAAACAAAGAGTATGATGTGCGGGCGAGAGGCTATGAGCTAGAGAGAGGATACATGCTTCGTCTGAAACAGAAAGAGAGACGTGCGTAAACCACACACCCTATTTTTCTTTGCTTCAAAAGTTAATCAAAGGAAATTAAAACTAAAGAATTAGTATTTTAAAATTAAGCTATTGGAGTACTCAAATAGGTTGTAAGCTTAAAGAGCAACATGTACGTAATATTTCTAAAAACCACTCGATACAAGTTCATCCACTTCTCCGCATTCCATCGAGATCGAAACATCGTCTTGTAAACTAAACGCGTAGGTCCTATCCGGCGCAGCTCGTTCGTACAAAAACCTCAATTTATTTACGAATTTTGATAAACCGCAAGAACAATTTTCCCGGACGCCGGCCTTCCTATAAATAACCTTCTTTCTTGCTCGTGGACGTTCCCATTAAAGAGCACAATGCCTTCGGACCCCGACTTAATGGTCCCGGACGTTTAATTTTTGGCGAGCGTACACCGGTTATTACATTAATGAAAAGTGACTAGTCACAAAACCGAAATTTCCTCAATGACAGTAATCATCCGTCGTACGTAACGCTTGCGGTCGAACGGCGGTTCGTCGGACCTGCTCGAGGGGGAAGGAGAAAAAACGCCACGGACCTTCTGTTTAGAAAGCGTTCGTCGGGTTCGAATTTCCGAAGCAAAAAATCGCCGTCCACAGAAGAGAGAGACTTAGTCTCTCCTAATGTCGATTTAAGTGGGGCCCCGTTGTACGTACGGCCGAAATACCGAATCGTCTTCCCTGTTTTTGTTCTAGATAGGATCAGGGCGGGGTATGACGAGTTGACCGTCGGATGAATTAAGATTACTTTTGTTCTTCGGAGAGGTAATTTTGGGAAGTGTTTCGCCGTAAGTGCGGTTGTTATACGAAATGGCGTAGGTGTCTCGGGTTAAGTGGCATTAGATGAGATTGATTAGAATTGACAAAAACAACTTTGTGCGTGTTTCATTCGATGTGCGTCATCTTGCTCCCAAGTGGTCATCTACTTTGCAATGTTCCTTTGCGTTGTCCCATTTTTTAATAGAAGCGGTAAATTTAAAGTGTATACGAGGGTCAATACAATAACATGGAGGTTGATGTTGCCCAAATCTTCCTGTGGTTGGTAAAAATAACTACTTCGCCAGGGCATTAGCAGACATAATTAATTCGTCTTTGAAGCAGCAGAAAAAGGTGCAAGATAATACCAAAATAAAGTTCTAAAGAAGGATGAAGGTTACTTTGTATTGTACTATATTGTTATTTGGTCTCTTGGCAATAAATAATTTTGGATTACCACGCCCTGAACATATCTCTTGAATCATAAACTTTGACCTACCTGCATCTCTACTTGAAGCTTGATTCTAACGAAATCTATAAGCCTTTTATGGCGAACATATCCTGTTCCAGCAAACTCAACACTCATCGTTTCCAGAGACAAGAACTTGAGACTGCCGTTCGTTCATCGAGCTCTACTGAAGTGCCGAAATTATAACCTTCTCGTTAAAGTTTCTGGATTTTAGCCTTCACCTTTGCTGTGTCGAAGAATTAATTCCATCGTGTTAAGGTACCTAGCGGAGTTAGAAATAAGCCCATCAGTAGCTACCTTTTTCCACCAGTAGCTCCGAAAAACTTATCACCCTTGATTGAAACCCGTTTGTTCGAATACTGAAAGTTGCCCTGAGATCTACACAGGAATGCAGTGAGAAAATGACGGATTTTCTTCAAGCTTTGAGGACGGTAAGTTCCAGAAGTCTCAAAGAGTTTTCATAAATGATGATAGTACAGGCCTAACACTAGGCTATTAAAGCTTGCGCTTCAACATCTCAACAAAGCTATAGGCGTTCATAATCCAGAGGGGAGCTAAGGGATCTTAAAGAAAACCCCTTCCATCCTTCTTTTCCCACTCTCCTTTGTCAATTAAAACCCAAACAAAAACAAACTCTACCGTGGCACTTCTAGGTCAATGAATACCACCAACTTCACCAAATCGGGGAACACTTTTTGCTATCCAAAGAAAACGTCCGCTCCGACGGGGGCATTTTTGTGTTCAGGAACTCCATCAATCTTTTCCAACTTCATACACGAACTTCCTTCCACACCTCTAAACCCGTCTAACTCCACCAAATCGGGAAATGCTGAGGGAGTGCTACCAGTTTCGCCACCCAAAAGAAAAAGCAGCACCTCAGCGATGCTTCCTTGCCAAAAATTTCCACCAACTCCTACCCAGTATACGAAATTGGAGAATATATTTTGCAGTTTTCACTATTCGACAAATCCTCCTCTGTCGGGATAAATTTCTGTCCAGGAACATCATCAATTTCCTCCGGCTGTGTACCTCTACAAGTTTCGCCACCTGAAAGAACAAACAGCACCTCAGGGATGCTTCCTTGTCAAGAAATTCTACCAACTCCTTCCAACTCTATCAAATCCTGGGAGAAGCTGGGGAAATTTTGCCATTTTCGGTATTCAAAGAAAAGATCCTCCTCAGTCGGGGTACATTTTTGCCCGAGAGCACCATCAATTTCCTCCAACTATGTATCTGAACCCACTTCGACACCATCAAACCCGTCTAGCTACATCAAATCAGAATAATCCAAGAGAATGCTACCTTCTTTGCTATCCAACGAAGAAACAGCTCTACTCGGCCACTTCTTCGTCGAAGAATTCTGCCAACTCGAATAAGTCGGAAAAAAACTAAGGGAGTGCTGTTTTTTCGCCATTCAAACAAAGAATCGGTCCCCGTTGGAGTTTTTTTCTTTGCAGGAACTCCACCAACTTTCTCCAACTACATACGCGAGCCCCCTTCCATGCTGCCAAACTCATTATCAAATCGGGAGAACCGAGCGAGCGCCACCAGTTTCGCCACTCGAAAAAAGCAGCTCCACATGTATGCTTGTTTGTCAAAAAATTCTACCAATTCCTTCTAACCCTAAACATCAGGGAAAACAGGGCAGATGTTGTGTTTTTCTCGGCCTAGATGACAGATACGTTTCTATCAGCACCCCGATAGAGGCGCACCTTTTATCTGGGCCGAGGAAAACGCAACACTTTCTGTCGAAGAAATACACCAACTTCTTCTAATTATATGCACCAATCTCCAACCATACCTCCAACCGAACCAAGAAAAGGAGCCCCATAAAAATGCATCCTTATTAAAAATGTCGAAGACTTTCTTCGAACTCTATCAAATAAGGAAAACCTGGGCAAATGCTGCTTTTTTAGGTATCCAAATGAAAATTGGCTTCTGCCTTGCCGGTTGTCTGCCCTCGAACTTCAACAACTTCCTCCAGCTGTACACACCAACTCCACCAAATGCGTCCAACTCCACTAAATCGAGGAAAACCGAGCGGATACTACTTTTTTCTCCCAACCAATGGAAAATCATATCAGGAGGAATAGGTACTTTGGGCAAGAAAAGAATCTTACCAACTCTCTCCAACTCTATCAAACCCGTCCAAGCCTACCAAATCGGGGAAACACATACTCCTTTTTTGAGATAATTATTTTCCTACCAAGTTAGCAGAACTGCTGATTTTTCCATTAATATGAAATTTACCGCTTAGGCCACCGCTAACTCCCCTAACCGCGTGCTTCGTCTATATAATCTGTACGTTTAACATAACTTTACCTTTCTGGAACTCTCTTTTTCTATTCTAGAGCAGTTGTTGATCTAATTTGTTTCTTATTCCAGCATTTACAGTGCCAAAGGATGTAAAAGCAAAACAAAATTTAGATCGTGACCCGGTTTTTATATAGTACCAAACGTGTCCTCTTGTGGGCGCCCTAAAAATGATTCCTTTCCTGCGGACAACCAGCTTTGAGCTCATTTCTTTTGGGGGTCTTCCTACTAATTGTTAACTTGGAGTACTTGCGCGTCTCGCAGTTTCTGGTAGTCGAGCGCCCTTCATTCTATACATGTAGGAATTCATTCAAATCTCCCGATTTTAACGAACTTCGTAATATTTCTGAAGGTCGCATTCTTTTCCAAATTTCTTTAGTTGTTGATAGAATCTGTTCCGTCTAGTTAATCTCCAATCACGCTTTCTGTACTTAGATTTCCTTGAATTGGAATATTTTAATGGCTCACGCAGATATGGTACCCAGGATTATTTCTATATATTTTCTGTCATATTGGGAGCTCGCCTAAGCTTCCATCTACCCAATCCTTCAGTGCCAACCAAATTCTTAGTTCTTGATGCTATGAATCTGAAGGGTACAAGTTCAGGTGATGTTGCTGGTTGATCTGCGGGGTCATGAGAGGACGGGGAAATCGTAGTTTGTTACTGCAACTAAACGGGTGAGACGTTTGAAAACTCAGGCGATATGGGGGTGCTTAATCTTCTGGTGAATATTCGAAAAGTTTCAAATTTAATGTCAATGTGAAGGTTTTTGCTCCCCATGAATCAATGGACATCACCAGCTCTATGAAACGTGCTTCTCTGATCTATCTCTGGTTTAAACAGGTGACATTTGGCAAGCTGACAGACACATAAATCGATATAGATCATATATAGGTCCAAACATTTACTTTTAAAGTTGAATCTTGCTAACGTCACCGCATCATGATATATTCAAATGATTAACATTGTTCTTGGAGATCGGTACGAATTCCTTCGTTCTTGTCTAACTTGGTTTCCGGGTTGGAACCGCGTCTGGTTTGGCGTGGGTGCCGACGTCTCGTCCACTATTACAAGGGACATCTTCAGGGCTGCTTGCCGATGTTGATCGTATTGCTGTCACTTGAAGACTGACCCGGACTCAGAGTTAGTCTTCAAGTGACAGCAATACGATCAACATCGGCAAGCAGCCCTGAAGATGTCGCTTGTAATAGTGGACGAGACGTCGGCACCCACGCCAAACCAGACGCGGTTCCAACCCGGAAACCAAGTTAGACATTGTGATTTCGACCGCGGAAGCCTACACCTGAAATCCTTCGTTCTTGACGATTTTGAAATTTAGACGACGTAGAGGATTCCAAAACAAGTCCGTCATTCTACGTATTTCCTTTTACGAAGCAATTTACTAGCCGAAAAGCCCAAGGTAAGAAGCTCCCATCATTTCGTCTTCGCAATTAAGACGCTTCGAAGCTGGATGAAAAGAAATTTATAAATGATCGATTTCACGCCACGCTTGACTTGACGCGGCTCTTCTCGGAAACGGATACGAGTCTCCAATCGGCGTTCGCCACCGTCACCGCCGCCACAACAACATCTTTTCCCATCTTCGGCCGAAATTCGAAATTTCGTAACGCCTCGTTCCACGAATCGCGGACGGCGCGGTTTATTTGCTTATATAATTACAGGTGCACAAAGGAGCGCTAACATATTTATGTGAGCGGATCAATAGCGGTCGTCATAGGAACACAACTAGCTTGAACGAAATTCGCCTCGTAATCCGCCTTTATTGGGATTTATATTGGGAGTTTTTAGAATCGAAAACGCCAGTCTGTTTAGGCGTTTCGTCGGCGTCGACGTGTGAAATTGGTATTTTAATTTTTCGATCCGCGCCGGATTGAATGGCGAAGGCGAATTCCGAAAAGCTACGCGGAGAACTTTGATAAGTTTCAATTCGTTGCGTGGCATCCGTTTAATTTCGAATGATTGCGTTGTAATCGGGCAGGTCCGTAAAGCGATTAATGAATTAGAGATATTGGAAATGCGTCGTCGTTCCCGCTAGAATGTACAAGACTCAGGACGAATTGAACGAATAAATCATTGATTCCTAGATTCCCTTTAACTTGACTCGAGATGATACAAAAAGAAACCGTTTGAAAGCGCAAAAGAAATCCTTGCTTAAATTTTACCTCCTTTGAACGCTGCTGTTTTATTCATAATAATTCCTATCATTATCCTCGATCGTACGACAAACACTTTAGGTCGAAAATAAAAAAGCGTCCTGGAAACGCCTTGCGCTCGTCCGGGCGACTTTATTCCTTTGTCTTTTACGCGTCTCTTATCCGCTTCGAGGCGACGTTTCTACGAGAATCGCGAAGATAATACCGACCCGAGCGCAACGCCGGCCGTAACGGGAAGAGATTAAAAATTAAGTCGGTTTCCCGGAATGGCGTCGGTAATAAAACTCGAATCGCGTTTGAATTGTTTAATACGACGGAAGATTATTACTTATTTCCCTTTCCGATTTAATGCTATTTGATTAAGCTTTACGGGCATGTTTTATTCAATAAGTCGCCGGCGCAAATCGACCGTGGCGTGCCTCTCTGTGTTTGCTGACGGAACTGAACGGGTTATTCAGACCGTTCGCGTTCGGTTTATTGGAAAAAGGAACAGGAAAGTTGAAATTACGGCTTCGTATACGGAGTGTTCGAATTCGAACTACGACAGCTTGTCTAATTTTTAGGACAAGAAAACGGTGACTAAATTGGAGGAGAGGGCCAGTGTGTCGGTCGAGAACGAACCGGAGATGTCTACATCCTTCATGTAATCGCTTCAATCTTGTACGACCATCATAAATGGAAAGAGCAGATTACAAGACAGTTCGACACCATTCATAACCTAATCATTATGATTTGTGTTAATTCGTTATATATATATACTAGCTTAGCCGGCCTGCGTTGCTACGACCTCAGAAGAAAGGAAATTCAAAGAAACTCGGTATGACCCTTATAGAATCGGTCTGTCTGCCTGTCAGTCTGTCATCACGAAATAAGTGTTTGCTTACATAAAAGAACCTCTATGCAAAATTTCAACTTTATAGGTTCAAGCGTTTGGACTGGGCGTTGATATTTCTTGGTTCTTAGTTAAACAAGAAGCTAAACGTAACACAAAAATTCAGAAAAAGTACCAATTTTCCGTTTTTGTCTTTTGAGAAAAGGGCGCGAAAAAGTACCAAGATTTAGGTATTATCCGCTTTTACCCCTAAAAAGTACAGATATTAAAAAAGTACCCAACACATGTTCGCTTATTTTTTGATAAGATTCAGAAGCATTTTGGATTTTAGTACTATCTATAATAGTTTCGGTGATATTAGGTTACCAATTTCAACCGTGTTTACCGCGTTTCATCCCTTCGGCATTCGAATTACCTTGAAATGCTTTTTACTAGACCTCAGATTGGGAAAAGAACCTACCGCGGATTGGGCTTTGATACCGTATCAATATACTTCAAAAATATTGGAAAAAGTACCAAAATCCGTTAAATTTTTATCCCCCATTAGTCCGAATATCAAAAAAGTACCAAAACGCATTCGAGATTTTTTAAGGAGAGAAAAATTCAATTTCAATTTTATTTCTATCCTTAATACTTTAGAAGATAAGTTGGGTACAAAAAAGTATCAAAATTCGATTTTTACCCGTTTTACCCTTTTACAATACAAATACCAAAAAAGTACCAAACATGTGTCCGCTTATTTTTTAACAGCATTCATAGGCTGGTTGAATTTTGATTCCATCTATCTCAGCTTCAGGGATATTAGGTTACCGGTTTTACCAGTTTTTACCCATTTCTCATTCCCTTAGCGTTGGAATTTAAAAATCTCTTCTTGTCTGACCTAGTCATTGCAAGAAGTACGTGGTTACCGAATTTCAAGTCTCTAGCTTTAGGCGTTTGGGCTGGGCGTTGATGAGTTAGTGAGTGAATGAATGAGTCGGGACTTATCTTTATATATATATATATATATATATATATATATAAAATTACCGTTACCACACCTCTCGGAAAAAATCCAGATACGTATTTCGGCAACTAAGTTGCCATTCCCAATAGAAAACTGGGGAAATTCGGTAGAGACGAGCCTACAAAACGAACACTGTAGGGGAGTTCAGTGTCAACAGTGTTTTGCTATGTTTCTCGCGTTCATTGTGTGATGTTCATTGTGCAGTGCTTTAGTGTACTGTGTTCGTTGTGTAGTATGCCTCTAGGGTATAAGTTCTAAGGTAGGTATTATTTTATTTATTTTCTATATTATTGTAGCAACAGTTGCCTTACTCTTCTTTGTAATTGTATATATATATTTCGTTACTAAATTGGTTTGAAAAGTTTCAGACTGACACGTGGGTAGCGATGATATATAAAAAGAACAAAAATATGGTGTTCCATTCTTCTGAGGAATGCATGTGAAGTCTCAAACCAAACTGTCAAGGCATTCTCTTTTGTACAGTTGTTTGAGTTAGACGTGTTTTGCCAGCTTATTGTTCTTCTCGTCAATCCTTTTGCCTTTCAGCGTAGGATCATTGCTCGCTTATTAAAAATGGAATAATTGGATATTCATACAGATATAAAATATTTATTTAGAAACAGTTTGAAAGGAGAAATTTATGCGGATATTCGCAAGCAACAGTATCTAATTAGCTTGCTCCATTTAAACGTGGCCAGACAGACATGATGCAGCACGCAGTGAACGTCCAAATACTGCTACTAATAAAGAAATTATTGATTCAATACATGATATGCTTTCCGAGAATAAACGAATGACTACGTATGCAATTGCTGAAGCTGTGGACATATTAAATTAACGGGTACTTCATATTTTGAAGAACGAATTAGGCTTGAGAAAACTATTGACAAGGTGGGTGCCGTATCCATTAAGATACGTTAAGGATCAAAAAGGCATTTGCGGGAGACTTTCATAACAACAACTAGTATCGATTTACAAAGAACAAAACTGATATTGTGCGTTGATTTATAACCATGGATGAGAATTGGGTTTCCGACTACGATCCTAAACTGCAGATTGCGCCGAACCTGGTCTTTCTGCTCCGAAGCAGGCAATGGGGTCAAAATTGTCCAAGATGTTAATGGCATCAGTTTCTCGGGATGTAAAAGGAATTTTGTTGATTGATTACCTGCAAACCGGTGAAACAATAACCGAGTAATAGTATTGAAACCTTCTAGACTAGTTGGGTGTAAAAATTTGTGAGAGAAAACCTGGTTTACAGAGGAAGAAATGCGTTCGAATTGCTGGAGCATCCACCCCATTCACCAAATTTAGCTCCCTCTGATTTTCATCGGTTCCATAACCTTGACGGACTTCCACGTGGAATATATTTTTCATAGAATGAGGAAGTCACTGCAGCCACGGGGAGGTATTCTGAAGGCCTTCCAGAAAATCACTTCAGGAATGGAATGCGCGAATTGGAAAATTGCTGGAAAAAGTACATTGGAGTCAAGGGAGATTGTACTGAAGAATAAACGTATTTGCAATCTTCAACAAGTGGTGTTTCATATGCAATCTATAAGCTTCTCAAATCATCAGTATTTAGATACGTTTCAAGTCATATAAGAGATAAAACTTCCCTTTACCAGATTGTATTTTGTAGCGGTATTTTAAGGATGTTCGGTACCTTTCTTCAAGATCGGTTAAACTTCATTCTTTTTATTGGTTCCAAAATTATTGAAAATTATATATATGACCTTTTAAAGTAGTGTATATAACGATAAAATACTAGTTTTTTACAATGCTAAGAGCTTCTACAGCTTTAATTTTGTTTCAATAATAAGTGAAGAACCAGTAAGTTTACGGACTGGAAATTTTGCGTGCCGAGTTTTCGTTAGGATAGCTACGACTTATCGGTGAGCTTTTTGTAAATTTCTTGTGCGTTGTTAAATTTAATCCCAATTAAGGAATAGAAAAATGACCATAAGCTTACCGTCATTTTTGGACAAGCAACGATAACAAAGGAAGAAACATAGATACGTACTAAAAAGAAAGACAAAGTGGTTGATAAGGACATCGCAAGAATCATTCACTCTAGGTGAACGACATCGTCTCACGATATTTTGAAACGGGATTTATCTTCATTGGTGCCTACAGCCCGTTACAGACAGATTTTTCTTCTAGACCAAGCACTGGAGACTACGTATACATGGATTTAAATGTGTCTACTTTAGATTCATCAAATAAAACGCAATCTAAGAAAGCACTTGCGTTGATGGCACAGCACTTCCTTGGAATTCGGCAACCTAATATCCTTCCATCCTCTTCGGCCAAAAGCTCACCTGGAAGAAGCAAAGCTAGAAGCTCAGAAAAGCTCAGTACTACTGTCAATTTCCGCGCAACATCTTCTTCAAGTTGAAGACGTCCCCTTCACCTTGCTCTTCCACAATGTTTTGACTTAATCCTCAGCAGTTCAAGGCGCATATTCCTATCTCTAGCTTCACAAAAGTTCGCTTTATGTGAGACTTCCCTGGTTTGCGGGAACATCCACGGACGTAAGCAAACCACTCCCCTGAATTTGTAAATAAAATAATGACTTGGGATTGTTCTTCGTGGTACGATAGTGGACTGATTCATCGAATTACCGATACCGTGACAAAATTCCACTACAAGGAAGTTATGAACAGTACGATGTTACGGTGTGCTGAGGAAAACATGTCTTTAAGATGGATTTATCGGCAAGATAATGATTATAAGCGTATGCCAATACCAATTTTTAACCAACTTGGAAGTATTTCCAAGTTGGTCAAAAATTGGTTACAAGACAACATCGTGATCTTACTTGACCGGTCAAACCAGTCACCGGACTTGAATCCAATTGAGAATCGTTTGGGAGAGTTGAAACAAAGCATATAGGAGGAAAATTTTTAAAATAATAATGATTGGTGGCATTTTGTTAAAACAACTTGGTAGGAAGTACAAGTGGGGATCTGACGTAAACTTCTATCCAGCACGCACATAAGAATGTCAAGGATAATTCAAAATAATAATGTCTACTAATTAAATTGACCAAATACCAAGAAGAAATGGTCTCGAGGAAAATGTCATGTATTGAATGTACTTATTATTTTCTCCAATCATCTTGTACCTGTTTTGAGCTTTTTCAGCAACACTGAAAACCATGAAGAAAATTATGTAAATATGTACTTATCATTTGGACCGTATTTGCATACATGAAGATAATTTAACCACGGATGATTGAGTAACGTGAACGCGACAAAACAGCAACATCATCACTTCATCTTCCCAATGAAAATAAGTCGGTGGACTGGACCAAACTAGTATTACTCTTATTTGCAAACTAGTACCCAACTGCAACTTTTATTAAGTATTTAAGGAAGAAAAGAACTGCAGGAATTACTTATATAGTACGAAGAGGACACAGTTCAGTAATCTGAATTTTTAAGTTCCTTCTCAGAATCAGAACATATTCTCATTGTAAAGCTGCAGTCAAATCCATTAAATCCACGTGTAAATACACAGAATATGAATGAGAAACGTCGAAATAATTTATCGCGACGAAGAGATTTTCTACCGGCTAACAGTTTCGTACCAGAAACACAGTACCTGAGGTTGCAGTCGGCCGCAACATAATATATTCAGTCTCGGTTTCAGCAGCGAGATTTCCTGTAAATAATATATTCAAATATACGTTCCCCAAGGTGGGTGTAGGGGTTGACCGTTACGACCGAAAACAGATTGAGGAAATGTGCGGGGAATTAAAAGAGTCGAAAAGTCCAATTTCATTTATTTTTTATCGAAGTATTGTATTTCCTTCATAACTTACAGGTTTTCGATTCGAATTTAATACGGGATGAAACGTCTTATACATCGAATCTTAAAAATTTATTAGAACCCCATCTGTCCTCACTAATAATTTAAAATATCAGATTTCTTTCCCGTCTACTACCGTCGCGGTAATTCTCGTATGTATTCCGCAGTCGCTTCAAATATTAATCGCCAGCTGTACGTCGTCGTGCGCGCCGCCGTGTAAATCTATTGTATCGGAACTAGAACATGAAATGGAAACCGCTCGGAGGACGGTTTGACTTTTTACAATAAAAGTTTCATGCAACGTTATAGCGTAATTATTGCCGTACATTGTTAATACTTCATGCTGTTCGATTATTCATTCTGAATAATTTCACGGAGCCGTTTTTTCCCTTTTCCAGCGTTATTAGTCCGCCACTGCCGCCGTTGCCGCCGGTCGCGCAGCGTTGTACGTACTTATTGAAAAGTCGCTAGGATAGAACGAAATGTGATATGTAGGAAATATGCGGCTCGTAATAGGAACGATGGGATTTCTCGTTTGTAAGCGAGCCGTAGCAAAAAGCGGCCTAACCGATTCGGGCCGTTTCAATTATCGGACCGTTTAATAAATTTATAATCGAGGGATAATTCGCATTCTGACGCTATCCATCTTGCAGTCGCGAAGGATGATATGGTGAAAATGATATTTATTACCCCATTACCCGGCAAAATTTTTCACCACAGATTTCTTATTAATAATTGAGTTAATTGGCAATGAATAGGATGATACTACAATCACGTATTTTTATTAAATTTTAGTCGATAGGAACCTCACAAAACGACCGTCCTCTTTTACGGATATTAGTACACTGCATTAACAAAATTCATTGATAAATGGCAGTACACGCCTAAAGTATGGAATAAATCCAGTAAAAGCAGCATAAAATTTTTGTTGGAAGAAGTCCTTGAACTTCTCAATTTTATTTGATCAAAATACACATTTGATAAAAATACTGGCTGGAATACTTAATGAATAGTTGAATAGTTTGGCCTTGCTTCCTTGATGGAACCCTCGCAGGAGCAAAATATTTATTGAAGATGGGAATCATCGAATTGTTCCGGAAACGCTTCAAAATGTACAATAAGGGTTTCTACATAGACTCATGTAGTGCCAGAAAGTCAGTGGATGGCAGCTCGTACACTTTCCATAAAATTTCATTTACTCAGCAGATTTTTTTATATTGTGTTAACAATAAAATTTACGTTTCCTAACATTCAATTGTCATTTACTGGAAGATTTTCTCATGTAGGATTGTACCATTTTTTACTGTAAGTTGGGCAATGATAACATATGTCAAAGTCAAGAGAGAAAAGGGGGCTATTTAAAGAAAATTATGACGTCATTACTGACAAAAGAATTGGTGTGTATGTGGATTACGCACGTCTAAAGTGAATACGTCCACTCGCACATCGTGCTCTCTCTGTCTCACCTTCCGTTTCAGACGTAGCAATCCTCCTCTATGCTCTCTGTTTTCTTCGTGTTTCACACAAAGCGAAGCTCCGCCCAAAATTTTAGCGCTCTTACGCTTACGTTTACACTTACGCTTATGGTTACGCTTACGATCGAACTGGTCCGGTGTCCCTTAAGAAGTATTCACTTCAAGAAAAACCGATGCTTGAAAATCGGCTGTCGTTCAAAAATGCGTGTTTATATTTAGTAAAATTGACCTCTTCAAGGATTTCCTCCAACAGAATTTTATTTCGCTTTTGCTGCATTTATTCCGTACTTTAAGCGTGCAGTGTATAAATTATTGTAGTACGTTCAATATGTTTTGTTCCTGATTTTAGTTGTGTTTTGAGCATTTTTACAGTTCCCAACATATGTAAAATGGAACGAAACGCTATTTATGTAGTGAAACATTGCATGACACACATACTCCGTACTTTCTGTACATCTCCTCTGCGCGAACATTAATTGAGTGAGGTAGTTTTCCACGTCAAACCTTACTTTCGTATTTACTCTTCTACTTACAAATTTACCATTTTGAGGACCTCTTTTCTTAGGCATGGACTCAGCCTTCTTGTTGAGATATACTAGAGCTATCTATCTTTCATCGAACATCCAGGAGTGAAACATAATCCTCTCGATTTGCAATCTGCTAGCATCTATTAAGCATTTACAACTATTATAATAGTAATAGTAGTAATAATAATTATATTAGTAAACTTTATTCTGTTCCAAACCGTTTAAAGACCATATACTTTGGGGCACTACGACAATCTAAATAAGATACATAAAATTTTCCAAAAATTATGAAATATACAAAATAATATAGAAATCGTTTAAGGAAAACATTTAAAGAAAATATTGCTACACTAAGGCTGCTACACTTTTATATACACACTCCTGTCAATGTCGAGTGTGTGGTTCGACACACAGGTCCTCGTTGTACATATTTGCATTTCTGCACATCTGAGCATCACATTAGTTTGACACGGAGGAAGATAAAAAGTTGAAGTATCACTAACAGCTATCCTAGTGATAGTACATGGTATCTGCGATTAAATTCTCGCAAGGTCTATTCCATTAAATATGAATGACATGTAGAATACCCCCGTTAATTTTTTCTCTTCGTATAGCCAATGGTCTCATATGGTGCTGAAGCAACAGCTGAACTTGGTCGATAGATTAAATACTTAACAAGGCCTCTTTGCACATTTTCTATTTGCAACTTTTGCCAAGTATAGAGAGGATGCCAAATATATGACGCACGTTCTAACTTTCCTTCCAACTAATAAGCAGTACAAATATCGAGCAACCTCCAAATCGTTGAGGCACAGGGATCTCCTAAATATCAACGTCCCAAGTAACAGATTGACAGATATCGTTTATTTGGCAATTAGAAGTTCGACGATTATCAAGTAAAACACCCAAACCGGATTTGCGACCTTAACGATATTTTCCGCTCTTTTGCGTTTTCTCGACAAACTTTTGGAATAATCGAACAGAATCCTACGCCATTGAGTTCGGCTCGTCAAGACGCGTCGATTGGTGTAGGAATGAATCTCCGAAGTCCTATAGGAACCGAGATGGATACGCTATTTTGTCTGTTTTTAGCAATTTTTAACGATTTTTTGCGTTTTTCTTTTTGCATTTTCTCGGAACTATTTGAAATAATCTAAACGAATCATATACCGTTAGAATCGCCTCATCAAGAGGCGACGACTGGTGTAAGATTGAAAGCAAATTACCTTGAGCACGTCGATATCTTCGCAGCGGTTGGATGAGTCCCAACATAGCGGAGTAAAAATTCGTAGAATTAACGAGGTGGGAGTGATTTTACGCACATTTTTCACGCTTTCATACGATTTCCTCGACAATTGGTATTTAACTTAAGAGAATTCTACGCCGTTGAGTTCGACTCCTCAAGGCGCGCCGATTCGTGTGGTATTGGACTTCCAAAATCGCATCAGATTTTTGCTATATTTGATGAAGATGTTTCCGAAAAACAATTTTACCTTCTATCTTCTGTCCGCTGGTATTACACTAATAAGCTCACAAATTACTCCCAGGTCCAGAGCTATCGCTTCAGCGTCTGTTTTCCCACAATCCGGTGAAACACTATGTAGATGACCATTGGAGCTCTATAAATACACACATTTGATTGGCTTATCTTTGCACTTCGCTTACCATAGTACCGGACTATCATATCGAAGGAAAGTTTACCATGAAAAATCTTTTTAAAGATTCTTCTCGAACAGCATCGAAACAATAGCCTCAATGTGAATAGTTTATCAGACTCATCAAATCTTTAATAATCATTCAGATGCAGAAACTTCTTGATTTTTCTAAAATAATTTTTGGAAAAGCTTTGTATCCTAACGCCCAGAGCTTGTTTCAAATATATGTCCTCCTGGTGGTAGTTTCTGATAGCCAGAAATCAATGAAATACCTATAAATGTATTTAGCTCCCCTTTAATTATATATAATATATAATATATATATATATATAAACACCTTGATTCTTTTGGTTAGCACAAAACTCACTAACTACCACCTGTATTTTATTTTGGATCACATTTCACCCCCGTTCTGCTACCAGTACCCTTTGTGTTTCAACTTGGTTCTTTGAGGACGTTGATTTTTCGGCATTAGTTCTTCCCTTCTTATTACGAGAATTTTCAGTAAAAAGGTGACAGAGAATTTTCATTATGTTCTGCCGCAAATACGTCTCATCCCCCAGCTACATTTTGAATTTCACTTTGAGTGAAGTGATTCTCATTTATACATTGTTTGTCCGTTACATCGTCTAACATTATCAACACTGTGTGGAGAACACGCTCCAGTTTTTCTGGAATAGAAAAGATTATTCAGCCAGGTAGATAACTCACTCCGAATCCAATGGTAAGAATTACGGCCCGTTTTTATGTGCGTTTTCTTCATTCTTGAAGCAAAGTAAATTTTGCTGTATATAAGATTAGCCCCACTTCATCTCCCGCCAGAAAGATTGTCGAACATCTAACAGCCTAAAAATACGATTTGCGTACACCCAAAAAAAACGATAATTAACCCACTTTCCCATTTCAATCGTTTCAACCGCCGTGATTTTCGTTACGTTTCAGTTTAGAACCTACGACATAAACATTAATTGCTTCGCGTCGTACTAAATACGAAACGTCGTAAATTACCCCCGCGCGTAAACAGCCTAAAAATGAGCTCGCGACATTTAAATTTAACGTAACGACCGCATTCGCGACAATTACACCGCCACGCGCTTGCATAATTTAAATTTACATCGGGCGTAAACGTTCGGAATTTTAAGGAGAAGGCACTCGCGGAAACCGAGCTTACCACCTCGACTAAATCTCCGGTTTTCAGGTACGAAAAACATCGCGCTAGCGGTTAGACGAGCTCGGTTGGTTTGTGGACCCAGTCGTATTTCAATTTTATTAAAATTATTGTAGGTTTATGAGTCATATCACGATTTTCCGTCGGCTTAAACTTGACTAAATTACCTCGGTAAATTGTTCACGACACAATTATTATTAGATCCGGCGGATTTCGCTGACAACAAGGCTAGAGTCCTCAAGAATAATCAGCAATGAACGAAATTGAATATAGCGACAATATGTGACAAAAGGTATATCTGGAGATGAGATACGTGCCGTCAGCGTAAAAACGGACGTTTTTATGCGAGATTTGCGATCACCTGGGCAATCCTTCTCGGCATAATTTTTCGTCGTCGTTAAAGCAAAGGAGTAACAAACGTCGGATCGCGTCATTAACGTTAAAGCCGAAGACGGTGGTAGCATCCATTCCGTATACGATTTATATTAAACACGTACTAAACTCGACCGGGCTTGTAGAAATGCGGACGCGTATTTTAGCGGGTCGTTTCGTCGCGAGAAATGCGACTAATAAAGCTGTTACCAACCGCTTGTCTTTAAAATACCTCGAATGACCGCATTACCGTATCTCCTACGCGAAAGTGCAGCGCACGGGACGTTATCGTTTTCGCCGGTGAAAAATACAAGGACGTAGAGAGAATAAAGGGGATAAACGTGAACGCGAAAACTTTTGCGTTTTATCGCGGAGAAACCAAACGAATTATGAGGCGTATTATGGGAGTAAGTGGACGAAGAGCGTTTACCGCTACTTAGAGGGGTTATTTCTTTTCTTGTGATATACGTACGTAGAATTATGTTTCGAAAACGTTAATAGGTGGTAGTTTGGTGGAACTTTACACTATAAAAATCAGATGTTTTGATATTAATAATGATAATAATATAACCTGTATTAGAAAAATAGTTTCAAGCGCTTGGAGAGAGTTACAATTACAAAGAAAAAGAAGAAAAATAGAAATCTAGTAGATTTTTATTTTTCTACTTTTCTTTATAATTTTATTGCCCAACAGAATATCCTATTATCAGACAATTAATGTAGACAAAAATGTGCAAATATATCAAACATATGTATATGCTAATAGAAATAAAGTGACTCATATAAGAAAAGGAAAGAAAGCAAGATGAACTGAGCTACTTGAATATATCGTCAACTTGGCGATTTGCAAGTCGGCACATCAATATCACCGGTGTAGGTTGAAGCACATTTGTCCTTG
Organism: Chrysina gloriosa; assembly: GCA_038088585.1. Lineage (NCBI taxonomy): Eukaryota > Metazoa > Arthropoda > Insecta > Coleoptera > Scarabaeidae > Chrysina > Chrysina gloriosa. The sequence goes on along the minus strand of CM076094.1, from coordinate 4,908,922 downwards.
CATTTGGGAGATGAAAGACTGTCTCGTGCTTAGATATTAATCTAGGGACATGAAACGATATTTTCTCCAATAGAGGTGGACTGTCAGTTCTATTAGGAACTATATTGGCCAATAGTTTAGTGCAGTATAAATCACGTCCATTGGAGAGAGAAGAGACACTGTGGCGTGATAATAATCCAACCTGACTTATGCCAGCCTCAAAATAGACTCCATTAATTTTAAAGGATCAATATATCAGAAATCTTCTGTGTATCCTGTCAGAAGATATACTGTGCTTATCAAATATGGGGTATCAGAGTACACAGGCAAGTTCAAGCTTGCTAATCACATAAGCAAAGTATAGCATCTTCATAAGTTGTATATCCTGAAAATTTTTGTAGATAGGCGTAATGAATTCTAAGGATCTACACGATGTTTCCACTTAGTCGATGAACGTACATCCACTGCCAAATACCACCCGCAGGTCCTTGATAACAGAAGTCCTCTCCAACGGATTATCACCTATTACATATATATAAGTTTTCCTGCACGCCTATTAGGCCCAGACCTTTGTTACAATTTTCCATTTTCTTCTGTCCGTAGCCTCCTTCTTCCAGTCTGCTATTCCCTTATCCTCCAGGTCTTCCAGTAACGCCTCTCGTCATCTTTTCCTCGGCTTTCCTCCCTTTTCCTTATATCCTGGTGTTTTCTATGTTATCTTCCAACCGTTTTATTTTGTCCATTCTCTCCATGTGACCTAGCCACTATAATCTTTTGCTTTAATGATCAAGTCTATATGTGGTTTTTTGTAGGCTTCACTTCATTGGTTCACTTTACATAGCCATCTTTAGCCTTTTTCCCCTCTATTATCCTGCGAAGTATTTTCCTTTCCTATCTCCTTACTATTTCCTTTGTAGATTGATTCAAAGCCCATGTCTCGCATCCGTATAATGTCGTCGGTTTATTACGATTTCATATAGCCTAAAAAAAAAGAAAAAGAGGAAGCAAAAGCACTTACAATTTCAGGCAGATCATTAAATTTCGAATCATCAGAGGACATTCTCCCGTGGATTCTTGTTGAGTTACGTCTGTCACTAAAAATTTCCGAAACTTAATAGCGATAGAAGTTTTATGGTAATCTTTCGTTGTCTGCATTGATTCGGTTGTATATCTACATAGTTGTGGTCAAGGTTTTGTTACAATTATTCCCAACATTTTCAGTAACATTGAAGTTGAGGATTTAGCATTATGGACGACGAATTGTCAATACTATTCGAGTTCGACTTGTTGCGATACAGTGGTTGTTGATGACCTTGACTAAACTATGTCGCTCGAAGATATTAACATCGGAGGCATCAAGTTCGTTCCAACACACCACAAAATCAGTTTGTGAGTTATCGGGTACGTGCACAAAACAAATTCGGAATGCCAAATTTGCTATACGCGTGGGGTGTTTTGCGCTGTGTTGGAACCAACTTAGCATAAACGGCGCGTCCTTACTCAACGCCATAAAGAAGATAAACGCGCGCCCGAGAAGCTCACCGGAAATACGAAGCACTTGATACGACCGCAAGCCGGTGAACAACGAAACAAAATCGGTCAAGTCGACTCCTGACATAACAAAGGAAAAAATTTGCAAACCGATAAACCACCAACCAACTACTTTTTAGCGCTTTTTCTACCCTTCCGAGTGTAAGGCGGCGAAGTTGAGCCGTCCAGCTTTCATCCTTCCACTTTTCTCTGTCTTCTGTTCTTCCACAAATTGCACTCTGTTTTATACCTCGCTTCTCAGCCGCTGCCTTTATGTCTCCCGCCCAAATTTTTCTCGGTCTTCCTTTTCTTCTTCTCCCCGGTATTCGTGCCTCGTACACTTTTTAACCATGCTGGTATTCTCCATTCTCAACACATATCTTATCCATCTCAACCGACTATCTTCCACTGTGCTTTTATCGATTTAACCTTCAGGTTTTCCCCTAATAGTGTCATTTCTGATTCTGTCCAATCTGATTCCACCTTCAATTTTTCTCAGAAACCTCATTTCCATGCTTCTCAACTTGCTCCTCCAGTTTCTTTTTGTTGCTCATAATTCTGCCATCATCGTATTTCCTCTCCAGCACTCCCACTCTATCTTGTGTTTTTCTGCGCATTTCGCTTCCATTTTATACCTCGTGTTTCAGCCGCTGCTTTTATTTCTTTTGTCTAGGTTCTTCTCGGTCCTCGTTTTCTTCTTCTCCTTAGCACTCATGTCTTGTAAATTTTTCTAACTATACCGGTCTTCAACATTCACAGAGCATATCCTATCCATCGCCACTAACTGTTCTTCACTTCGACTTTTACCGGCATAACCTTTAAGTTTTCCTTAATAATGCCATTCCTTCCACTCTCGTTTTACCTTAAATTTTTGTCAAAAATTTATTTCCATGCTTTGTAACTTGCTCTTCAACTTCCTTTTTGTTGCTCATACTTCTGCTGTCATCGTATTCCCCTCCCAGCGAATGCTGGAAGGAGAGTCCACTCTATCTTGTATTCTTCCGCGTATATCGCTCCATTCTATAGCTCGTGTTTCAGCCGCTGCTTTTATTTATTTTGTCTAGGTAATATTGGCGTACTCATACTCCTCTCCTTGTTAAGAATCTTTTCTAATGCAATTGAATAGTCTGCGAACTGCTCCTCTTCTTGCCTTGATTTCTCCATCCATCCTTTCGTCCTTCAACAGTATTTCCACGAAGTATGCACACACCATTAAGGTCCATACCCATACGATTTGTCTCCAATTTCTCTTCCTATGTTTTGTCTTTTTCTTCCAGTTCTGCATTTTTTTCTCTTTTAGATCCTCCTCCAAAGCCTCCATCCAGCGTTTTTTACGTCTTCCCCGTTTCCCTCTGGTATCTTTCATGGTACATCCCCTACGTCCCTTTCTTCTTCCATTCTTCCTAAATGCCCAAGCACATTTACATTCTTCTCGCCTTGATGGTGTTGCTAACTAGTGTCTCGTTAAACAGTTCATTTAATTCTGCGTTTGCCCTTCGTTCCCATCCTAGCTCTGTCTGCTTACCTCGGAAAGTTGCTCTCAGAAATTTTCTTTCCCAAATCTCTAGCCTTTCTTTTGTTTTGTTGCCCTCAGGTATTTAAAAGTATTCACCTTGTTCCCCGCAGGTAAATCTCGTGTTTTGCCCTGTCCTCTTTGCTAGTGACAAAAGCAGAATTTGAAGGAGAAGTGTAGTTCTTCCTCGTTTTGAAACTGCCCTAGGCGACGATGATTCTGCTACCACAACGAAATTACCCCAAAACGACCAGAAACGGCACCTCGTTCTATAACTTTAGTTTCTTCGAGTCATTAGCACTTCGGAGATAAACACACCTACAATTCCGGTAAACCGTTTTAATGGCTCCGAGCATTCTGCGGCGTATATGACGCTCACTACTACCACCGGTAATAACAATAATAACCATCATCGCGATCATCCTAGAAACAACAACGAGGAGTTCGCCCGCAACGCCCATCGATTTTCCGTAATCGAGCGACTTGGCAGAATTAGGTTAATAATGGTAATTAACACGAAATAATTACCATATTTCCGGAAGTAAATGAGTATTGGATTTCACGATATTATGACGACGACGATTGTAAATAATTCAGCGGTAATTGCGCCCGCGGTCGCGGAAACTAGCGCGAACGAATCGGGCGAATTTCATTCTATACGTATACGTATGTATGTAGATCGACCGGAAATTGTAATGTTCGTTTGTTGCGCTAGGGCCGTTGTTTGCTTCATATCGCGCTAATTACATTCGGTTACACATAGGGGTATGTGGGTGAATTGTTAGTTTGCTAGCATAAAATTCGATACTAATGCCTGTATTTATTTCTGTAAATTCTGTAAATGATTGTAGCTGTTGCAGTAAAAGTGACTTGCAATTAATTTGGCATGTGTTTAACGTTTGTTGGACGAAAACACGACAAAACAACACAACAACAAAAGGTTAATGGTTTGGGAGTTGGTGACCAATTGGAATTAATGTCCGCCGTCTCTTGGGAAAGGGGAAACAAACTACTTTTTAAAGGTTATTGTTTCAGACTTTGGCTGCAGACCTGAAATGAATAGATTTCATGTTTCGATTGAAAACCTATTATGCGATGATCTGATCTGAAATCGGAATTAATTAAAAAATATTCCTGGAAACAGTGAGCTTTCGTTCGGATCTCTGATTTCCCGAACAAAGTGACAGAGAGGACACCAAGGGAGAAGGTGTAAAGCTCGAATTAATTTAAAGCCATTCTCAGAGGCAGGGAACTTTCTACAGATTTGTCACTTTTTCAGCAAAATGACAAGCGCCGCATACTGAAAAGGAGAAAACCTCCGTTGAAAACTTGAAAAGGGGAAATGGTAGAAACCACATTATTCCAGCTTTTTAACGGGTCTTTTAAGGAAAACGGACGCTACTGCCAGTCGTCGGTTCTTGGGGACGAACATAGCAGATTTAAGAGGTTATATTCGTAGTTTTTTGGCTGCAAAGTATCACCTCAACAAAACTGAAATGAACGCCATGGGTCTTCAATCAATTGAGCATCCTAATTAAATCGAAGGTATTCCATGTTTTCTAGTCATTGGCAGTAACTGCTATGTTCTAGCATCTGAATAGTCAGCAATTAAAAAACGAGACTCCACCGACCAAGTGGACTACACTAAAGAGGGACACGGAAAGTCAGGGAGGCTCAGTGCAATGGACTAAGGACCACGCCCTATGGGAAAAGGAAGGAGAGATGAAGAAGAGGATGTAGGAGAGGGCGAGATGAAGAAGAGGATACAGTAAGATGTCAGTTATTTTAGTGAAAGCTACAAGTGATACTATATGACATGAGCAAACTCCTCGCCGTTATTGAAATGAACCCGGTGACATGTGTTTCGCTAGCAGCGAGGAGAAAATCTGCAAGTCGTATCTCATTCGGTAGGGTATGATTTGAAGATTCTTTCCTCGTTGCTACCGAGGCACGTATCACTGGATTTAATGAAAAATTTATGTAGTAGGGAGTTTGCCGATGTCACAGTCCTAGTAACCGTAATCACAAACAGTTACAAGAAATACCTCCAGTTGCTTCTGACACTATTCCCGTCCTCTATTGTACATACCTACATATAAATCTGATGTATTGTAATGCACCTAGCACCTAACGCGTCCATTACACAGAAACGATCGATCGATTGCAGAATTAATATTTTCCTCGGCCGGCTGGCAAGTATCTACGACAAAATCCATCCTCGCCGTTTTGCTAAGGTCAAGGGCAGTTAGAGCCGCGTTCGATTGACGCATACTAATTGAGATGTATCCGTCGTTGACATAATGAATTTGTGATTGGCGCAGTCATTAACACGTCTACAGGTGCCTAGAAGGCCAGCCAGCTGTAGAACATTATGTTTCTCGACGGGCATTGTGTTTGCGTCGTTTAGGTGGTAAATGTAAATATAGCGAGTACGAGTGTATGTATAGTACGTAGGTATGTATGTAGGCACGTACATAGGTGCTGGTCGGTCATATTTATTATCCCGTTACGTTACTGGTAACAATCGATAATAAACGCTTACTTAAAACGACGACGTGGCGTACACATTGATTAAGGTACTAAAATGTGTGTTGAAGCACGGGTATCTTCAGGTAATATGAAAGTTAAAAGAAAAGGAAATTTTAGTATGTTGTGAACTTTCTCTTGCAGTGTTATATCCAGTTTATTGCAGTATATTAATACTTACATGGTTAATTGCCGCTAATTAATACATCATTAATTACAATTCAATATATTTAAGGAAATGTTGAGGTTTTGGATGTTCATGTTCAAATGACATTTAGTTTAGTGTTGGGTTCTATTTATACTTTTTCGATCCCACGTGCGCCATCTTTTGAGCATTTTATTACCCTGCGGGTGTTAGCTTCTTTTTTAAATCCAGCCACAAACGTTTAATGGCAGAAAAAAAAATGTAACTAGAAATAAAATTATCAATTATTATAAAAAGCATCGATTAAAAGATAGAAAGCAATGTAACCATTTAAACACCACACATTCAACACTTTCACATCACAAGAATTCCTAATAACTACTGGATATAAAAAAAAAACAAGGATACCTGGGCATCGCGCAATATAAATTTCCATAACAACGTCATACCATGATGAAGTGTTTCCATGGTAAATTAAAACAGGCCGTTATCTAGACAACGGAGAAGTAATGTAGTGTAGTCCTGGTTTCCGAAGAAAAGGAGGGTATGTGTTTGGTTGACGAAAGATAGAAGAGTCATCGTAGTACGTTTTTATTGCGTTGAAGGTGAATTGAAATAGAAGTTTGAACTGTATTCGGACCAAAAGGTTTTAATGGAAGTACCATTAAATACACAGGGCTTCACCACACCGAAGAAGAAAGAATTTAAAAGAGGGAACCCGTAGAAAATAGAGCTGCACCGAAGAAAGAATGTGAGAGGGGATTCCATTACTGACACACACACAATATAATAGGTAATTATTTTCAATTTGTGTCAAATGTTTCTAAAATCTTATATTATTCATAATTTGTTATAATTCATGCTTTTTATGATATCGTTAATTAAGATCTCCGCCGGTGCAATCTTGGCAATAGAATGATCTAAATTCTCAGTAAATTATTCTCCCAGATTATAGTTACTGGTTTTTCGAGTTTCCTAAACCACGTTTCAAGTCAATTTCTATGAATCCTCTAGATGAAATTATAGCATACAGGAAACACAAAGTTTCTAAATCCCCTACGTAAATCCGTTACCATAGGAGCAGATGGAATTACGAAAGCAGATTCGTAGAAAGAAAAAGGGATGAGACAACGCAGCAAACAACCGTATTCAGAAAGTGGGACGAACTCCTTTCATCTTCGCTTAATTAAATAAATTAATAGCATTTCGCGCAAAAATCCCGGTCTTTCCCCTAGAGGAAGCGAAATATCAAAGCCGCGACTTAACGACCGCCTACCCTCCCGAACCACCTGCCCCCTCCGCCCTCCGCTCTTCCGCTCATATTCAAATTTCGCGAATCCCCTCCTTTACCGACGCATCCGCGAAAAGGAAAATAAATGGCAACGTGATCCCGTTATTCAGCCGCGAAGATCAAAAGGCGCGAAAATTTACGGAAAACAAAAGAATTTCCTCAGATCGAAAAGAGACGGAAGGAATCTCCTGTTTTCTCTCTCCCTCTTTCTTTCTTTTTTTTTTTTGGAGGCCAAAACCGCTCGATAGAGTTATTTCTCTTATTTGTTTGTTCGTTCGTCGGGGTAGGCGAAAGAGGTGGAGGAGTTGGCAGGTAGATGTTGTAGTAGAGGTAACGGAGGCGGCGGCGGCGGCGGCTAATAAGATCACAACGTTCGAGCTGCTCCGACGAACAGGAAATGAACGTGTTTCGGAAAGGTAACAATCAGAATTTCAATTCCCTTTTCGAATATTGCATTGACGCGCGGAACGAAGTGAAACGCGAGAGATTCGCTTGTTCAGTGAAGTGGTAAACAGATCTATTCACGGAAGCAATATTTGCTTTAAGTGAGTTTCGTTCACGCTATCAATGCCGGAGCGAAATATGGGGAATGGAGTGAGGCTATTCGGTGAGGAAAGTAAAATAAAAAGGGATGACGGTTTGGATATACTCGTACATACGTATGATAATATACGGTGATAGATGGAAGCGTTCCCACACCAATCTATTGAAACTTCAATTGAATGGAGCTATAGAGCCCCTGTTATTGGCTTAATATCTGTAACACCTTGAAGACAAATGCAAGAATGTAAGTCCAAATTTAGAGGCACACTTACTATTGCGGATTTTACTGCGTATAGCAGTGAAGCTGGAAGTGATTTTTAATGATCGAGGAAAGCTGTACTTTTTACGCAATGCTACTTTGACAAAATACACATATATGTACTTAGAGAAGGAATATTTAGTCTATATTCTCCATCCACGTTTTCAGTGCACAAGATTACGTAGTCTAATGGATAACCCAAGAAATAGAACTGGAAAGAAGCTGCAATCAAGGTTAAAGGCTGAAGGTACGTCCTACTACAGATTTCTCGGATTACCTCCACCACTTTCTAAGTCGAAATACAAAGCTTCTGGATGTACGACTGCTTTTGCCTTTAAACCTTGAAGATTGAAGTACGAACATGACGATCAAATGTGTAAAAGATGCAGGAAGAACGAGGACCTGAGAAAGCCAAAGCTTTATAATTAGTGGAAGAAATTTTGGAATTCTGGGGGATGAGAGAACAAAGAAGACTACAAAATTTTTTGAATTAACTTTGGAGATTTCGTCAAATAACCTAGAAAAGACATTCCCAAATGGTTTGAGGGGAATGAGAAAACATCAAATAAATTCAGGGCGAGACATCTCTGGAGAACTTTTAATAAACTATAATGATAAAATACTTTTTACACGGCACAGATTTCGTAAGGCACACAGAAACATTTTTAACATTGAAGAAGATCAAAAAGTGAGAGGTCTAACGTTCTTAGTTTCGTACAAAAATTAATTCCCCGGGTATAAATGTATTTCTCGGTGGAATTATCATTAAGAAGTAACAATGGTAAGCACCTATCCTTACGAAGGTCACTTTACAGAGGAAACACTGTGAGTGTGGGAGTCCCAAAGCAAGAAAAGCTCTTATCAAATTTAGTTATACAAGTTTCTTACATAAGGAGATTTGGAGCAAAGCAAAAGTTCGAGGAGAACATGTGGGTATTAGTGGAAGATGCAGAAGGTGAAAGAACAAACAATTCCATTGAATTTCATGTAATAATGGCAACTTTTTATAACGAAATTCAAGATAAACTCATGTTAAGACCGAATATGAACTTAGGAAAAGCGGAGGAAGAGGAGGAGGAGAAAAGGGAGGAGACAGAAGGGGATGAGGAAAAGGCGGACGCGGAGGAGGTAACCAATCAAATAGAAATAAACAAGAAACTTATCTTAGCAACTTGTCTCGCAGCAGGGTTAAACTCGGTCTCTTCGCGAAAAGACGCTGGTTCAAAACTGAAAAGGACCCAATTGGAAACCGAGAACGCAGGCAGTTTGACGAAAGTTTTAAAAAGTTACGGTGCGACTTTCTACAGTGTGTTGTGAAACGGTTCTCAGAAAGAGATGCAAAGAAAAGCTTGCTTAAGATCACAAAGTCCAGGCAATGTTGTAGTCGCTCTTTTCACGAAAAGATGTCGGTTGAGACCATAAAGAACCGAACCAGAAATTAGGGAGGCAGACAACTTGACGAAACTTTTAAAAAAATTAGCGGAAAACCCTTCCAAGTGAAATCCAGGAAGATTCTGGTCGAGAACGAGAAACTTGTTTAAAAGGCGCAGAAGCAGCTGCATACAATTGCTCAGAACGAGGTTAAAAAAATGCTGGTTAAGATCCCGAGGTTGAATTAAAAGGACGACGTACAAGGCAACTTATTGTTGGTGGAATTTCAGATGATGGCAATTTTATACAGATGGTTTTACAGATTGGTCATAATGAAGTCAAACAGCTGGGTTAATACGCGAGAAAGAATACATCGCAAATTAATTTTCAGGAAAATGTGATGGCAGCTTCTCCAAGAAAGGCCCAAAAAGGAATTTAAGCGACAAACCGAGTTGTACGACAAAGAAGCCGGTAGCTCGGTAGGATCTTCAAGAAGTTATGTGCTGGCGATTTCTCACAGCGAAACTCGGCTAACAACAGAAACCAAAATGAAATTTAAGGAAGCAGGTGCCTCAATGGAATGTCCAAAAGACCGGGATGATGGAATTTAAAATTTGCGTGCTTACTATCTGGATGATAAATTCAACATGGCGTTTGGTTGGAACCAAAAACGCAGCGCGTCTGTTAGCGCGATTCATTCAGACTTAACGAAATCCATTCGATAACGTATCCTATTCCAGCGCAGCAATCACCATTTCGCGCGTTTCCATACGAGTTGGTATCGTCGCCGCATCTACCTTTTTCATACGTATGAAATATACGTACGATGAACCAGTATTCGTAGCCGGCAGCCAGTGGCGTAGACACCGCGTGATTTATACCGAAAAGCCTCAAAGCGATCGCCAATTACATACCTAGCCTATCTGCCTACCTTCCATCTGACCGCGATTACGTACGAATTCGAATAGCGCGCGCATTACGGCCGAAGCAATCAATTTATTAATTAAAAGCGGGCGTGTTCGAAAACGTACGAGTCTATTAATTCCCGCGATTCTGCGAGGACGATAACGCGCGGTAATTCCCGGAGATGGAACCTCGACGACCGATAAGGACGCTGAGTCGAGTTATTTCTTCGGTTGGACGTCAACGTCGATGAAGGATTTGAGAATGAACAACTACGTATGTCCGGCCATCTGATAAGGAGATGTTTGAAACGGAAAAATATGAGTTCCGTATGCATCGAAGACGTGATTGGGGAGTCGATCAAAATCTGCCATTCGCTTAATAGCAATTGCTAGCCAGTTATTATTAGCATCAGTTTCAACCAATTGTTGATGACAAAGCGATCGAAATCTTGATAAACCTTAAAGACTTCCCTGAAGATATCTCAGTATTGAATAACTCCATTCAAACTTCTTATCTTTCCATTATCCAGAAATTCACGGCAAGAATGCAAGAGGTGGCTATCTGAACCGAGGCACAATCAAAATAGGACAACCTCCTGGGAATAAGTAGGGTTGTGTTAGAAAAAGGAAGAAGTACCAAGTACAATGTCAGATACGTTTCGTGTAATTTGGGCTTCGTTATGGGCCAATTGGATTCGAGAATTTTATAGCCCTGTCTAGTCTACATACTGCAATCTCAACGCAAATGAAATGTTGATCCTTCTCAACAGTTTCTTCTTTCATATAGTCCAGAGTCCAGAAATCCCCTTGTAAAAATTGTAAAAAGACGGTGCCAATTCAATCGTTCTTCAAATAAGTAAGGTCCAATAACATAATCACCAATAATTCCCGCGTAAACGTTTGAACTCCAGCGATTTTGGTGATCAACAGTCATAAATACGAGGGCCATCCAGTAAATAAGTTTCCCTATTTTTTTTTCTGCGAACGAAACGTTGTAAAAATTAGTTAGTAGTGTAAGAAATGGTGACTAGGATGCGTTGGAAGCGCGTGACCTTCCACATCACACTATTCGTACGCGCAAGTCCGTAGCGCTTCAGTTGCCATGGAGCTACCACTGGTGAACGTGTCCACGTGCGAACTCCGTTCTGTAATTCGTTTTTCACGGTTGACTACCTGCCCCCAAGCACTACGGTTAACGCTGCGAGGTACATGACAATGCTCGCCCCCACGCAGCTCGAACGAACCAAACGTTGCTGAAAAACTTCAAATGGGAAATTTTCGCACATCCACCTTATTCTCCGGATCTTGCCCCAAGCGACTTCCATCTCTTTCCAGCACTCAAGTTGCACCTTGGAGGCAAACACTTTGCGAATAATGACGAAGTGAAGGCGGAGGCGAACCACTGGCTACGAAGACAGGACACAGCTTGGTACAACAGTGGTATCAAAAAATTGCTACTACGGTACCAAAAATGTTTGGACAGAAATGGTGATTATGTAGAGAAGTAGTCTATGAGTTGTATAACGAAAATAAAATAACTGCATAATTGTAGATAATGTTGTTTATTGGTTAAAAAATAGGAAACTTATTTACTGGATGGCCCTCGTATATGTAGGTGAATTTTCTGTCTCATAGTAATGAAAATTATGTCTACGTAAAAATCCATTATTGTCAAAGGTAGATTCATCAGTTAATAAGATATATTCAGAAAAATTTTCCTCTTCTCCAACGCGATCCAGAGCGCACAAGCAAAATTCCAATTGATGGTCCATGGAAAGTCCATGCCGTATAAATGTTGCTATATTTGGGTATGATGTGGGTGCAGCTTGTGTTTCTACTTATATCGGTTTGTTGGGTAATTTTCTGTGAACTCCAACTAGGATTCCCATCAATTGAACCTAATAGTAGAAATTCATTTTCCTCGTTGTCAACGATCGATCTATTTTTTTTTGTCTAGTGTAGGAAGTATTGCCTGTCTCTCGAAACCATGCAAAAAGCCTTTCAAGAGCCTGCTTTTCAGGATGTCTTCATTCAAGATGTTTTTGCGCATAAACTCTGGCAGCCGAAAAACGGTTTTCATGGTATTCGCCTATGCTCAAAATTATATCCGCTCATTCTTGAATAGACAAATGCGTCATTGTAACAATATCTCAAATATATAAAAAAACAGAACACTTCGATTGTTTCAAAATTCTTTTCTTTTGGATTCCTCTAATAGTAGTTATGTACCATCATCAAAGAATAAAATATACTAAAGACTAGGACTGTGCTGGTATTTATAAGGTATGTTATTATGACAATTTAATTGCTGTATCTAGTAGTAGGGTGTTTGTTAACTATGTTTCGAGGAAGGCGAAATTTCTTTCGTTCGATGTTAAAACTCCTTTCACCCCAATACGTACTAATAGGTTCGAATTAATCAAAAACACAATGCATAAAAGAAAATGGCGATCATGTAGAGCATTTATTACAGCGCTTGTCATTTAAGGGTGTATATGTTTCACTAGCAACTTTTTCAGGCAGTTGAAATTTTAAAAAAATAACATTTCCAGATTCAGCAGCTTCGATTTAATTTGAATCTAAGTAAAATTGAACATACCTTCAAATTTCTCCGAAACCAGAAGGGGTAGGTCTAGGGTAACCTAATACAGGTTGGGTAATAATTGGGAAACTTTTCTGCGAGATTAAAATTTACAGGTGTTCCATTTGAGATAACAAAGTTGTACACCATTGAAATTGAGACAAATACAGCCGATCTATGATATCCTGTACAGTATTGTACAATTACATACCTAAAAATAAGTAGTCCAAGATGTACCAAATTAAGGCTTAAAACATTTCAAAAAAATTTCAATTAGTTTGTCCATTTTCAAAACATCTTACTTTTTCAAAAATCCTGAAATACTTCGAAAACCATAAACGATAGGTATAGGAAACATTGAAGTAACTCATCTTTATTTATTTTTATACAATTCAAAAAGAGCAAAAAATATAAAGTGCTTCATTAAAAAGAGACATAGCTTTGATACTTAGCCCCTTTTGGGGCATGACAACATGACAATATTTTCTAATTATGGGCTTTATAAACATACACTATCTTGTCAAAGAGGATTTAAAAAAATTAGTTTGGGAGCTGCAGTCCAAGGCGCTAGTCTTGAGCCACCCTGTATATATATGTAGCACTGCATGCAGACCATTTAGGTCCATAGCCTCGTCTTTTCTCTCCCCTCTTCCAGTCTTCTGGCTTTTCCATCCAGTTCGGGATTTTCCTTCTCCTTCATATTTTCCTCCGCAGCTTCCCGCCAGCGTTTTCTAGGTTCTCTTCGTTTCCTCTTACTCTCCTTTGCTGACTTATTTACGCCTCCCTCCCCATCCATTCTCCCCAAGTACCCAAGCCATTACATCCTTCCTGCTTTAATGAAAGCACTAACAGGTGTATCATTAAACAATTCATACAGTTCTGCATTCGCTTTTTGCGCCCATCCCACCTCCGTCTGCCTTCTTCCAAAGATTTTTCTCAGTTTTGTCGGGTTCCTTCTTTCATAATTAAACTAAATATCGATGTCGATATATATGTCAGAATACTCGACTGTTAACTCCTTGTACATAGGTGGATTTAACGTCTGTTAGGGACATAATCATTAGAGGCGCTCATGCGGCCATGAAACGTCGTTTTTTGTCAAGATCAGAGTTTAATCGGGAGCAGTCGCAAGTTAGGACGAATGGACTTTAAAATCCACAAAATACTTCTCGAACTTCACATCTTCCGAATGTTCATAACTATTATCATCACAGGCACCTAGTCCAATCTAGTCGCAATTTCCAAATAAATCCAGTTTTGCGGTTCAAGAAACCCCCAAAATCTCCTCTCAACGTTCACCTCGCTCGAAATAAACGTTCACCATCAGTTTCCCTTTCCATTTGTATTAATGAGGACCTGTCACTTACCCGCGCAGTAATCACCGGAATTTCGTAAAGATCCGCATTGTTCTCGCTAAATCATATTTCGTCAAACCAGCCGTCCTCTCCTTTCTCCTCACTCCATAAAGCCGTATTCCAATTAAAGTTCTCGATGCAGTTTCCGGCGAAATTCGCCGACATTACACGCCCTTATGCTGCACCTAATTAACTGCGGAGCATGAAATAATTTAGGTAGGTGGAAACTTAGGCGAAAGCCTAGCGCGAGAGCGAACTGTTGCGAAAAGGAGCCTCTAATCACAAAGGACGTCCGAAACAATAGGCGACTCCGTTCGCTTCGGGCGCTGTCCTTTGAAATAAGAACGACGACGGGCGTAGCGATTTAAGTTTCGACGTAGTTCTAGCTTTGAAGAGGGGATGATTTAATATGCAATAATGCAGAAGAGAAGAAGTGATAAGAGAGAATCGTATTTCCGCGAAAACTAACGAATTTTGTGTCGCGAGAGAGAGAGAGAGAGAGGTTACCTTCACCTCGCTGTCGTTTGAATAATTCGGAAGTTCGCGTTGAATCGAAAGAGATGGTGCAGAATAGATTAATGTAGAAATTTCGATGTGGATAGAAAATGTAGGAAACTTCCGGCGCAGCGATTTTACGAGGGATATTTCCAAAGTTATAGGACTTTGATTGGTTAATTCTCATCAAAATTAGAAAGTATTTTCCTCGTTCCACTTCTGACATGTTTTTTTTTTTAGAGAATCGTACAGTGACTAAATACTGACAACACTGGCCTTTCGAAGAAGTTATTCAATTTGACACTTTTCCAATGCCGTTCGAAATTATGTCATAAAACGCGATCCCCGCTTTCTATAGTCGCGTCTCCAGTCGTATCGAAGAAGACGAAACGAGAGAGAGAGTGAGATTTATTTATTTACTGTTGCCATTCACACGCTCCTACGAACAGTGAACGTTTTCACATCTGCCAGAATTCGAGTCGCGTTAACAAAGTACACACGGGAACTATATTCCTCTCAATGGAATTCATTAGACTTCTGGCTCGAATTCGTCCGGCGTTCGCGTCGACAAAAGAAAATAAAGAGGAACGGGAGTAGTTGGGTCAACAGCGACGGCGTTGCTATAACCCTGCCCCGGCACACACCGTCGACCGGCTTAATACAAACATTTTCTTTCTAATCAATAATTCGACGCTCGAAGTAACGTAGCACAAAACTCTTCGGGAATGCACGGGTGTTATGTGGTAGCGAGGTACTACGTTCATGCTGATAGGAGCTAACTCGTAAATTGCTAAATTATTATAATCCCGTGTCGATTGCGTGCCGCCCGGACGTCAAATATTTTCGTATCCTCGACTATTGAATTCGTCCACGATGTTTGTTTTGGCCTATATACGGTTCGAAAGGTCGGAAATATCGAGGACGGGGTGGTGGTTTAAGGTAAAGAGCGTTGATTTATTCGATTTCGCGGTTATTGCCGGTGATGGAATATAAAGCGTTCGTTAAGTCGAAGCTTGATGGCTTGATAGGGACTAAATTTGGAAAATTTGGAAAGCGAAGGTATTTATTATCGAGGCATAAATCGTACGAATTGTTTTGATCGAAAATACTCCGAAATGATCGTCGATTTAGGGTGACGACTGACCTCGCCCTAGAAATATTTATATCGATGGCTCGATCCAAAAACGTATGAATCGCGATATGCAGAAAAGGATTGAGTTAAGTTTTGCTTAAGACAACATTTTGATGGATTCTTGATATTTGGATACGTTTCCTTCGTTGTATGATAAGCGGACGAAATTCCTCTTTTACAGTATTATTCCGTTATGTATACTGCAATTCACATTTTATGCAGAAAGGCTTAGGGCTTTCGTTGTGGCTCTCGTGCTGAATGGACCTGTTTGTCGCGTGGTCCGCAACGGAAGTCCATGTGACAAGCGATCTTAATATATATTCTACTAGAAATTATATCCAAAGAAATCTTGTAATTAGTTTTAGAATTGTTTTAAGCCACTGCAAGGTAAAAACGAAAAGCTAGTAGAAGAGAACATTACGACGATATATTGAATTTAGACAGGGCACTTGCTACCCACTATACTTCTGCATGGTGTAGGGAAAAGACCCACATGCAGCTCAAACACCAACTTTTGACATAGAAGAAGAAGAAGAAGAAGAAGAAGAACGAGAAAGGCTTAACGTCAGTGAACTTTTCTGTCTATTGTACTGAGAACTTAGTTAATTTCTTAAACGAAAATGGCGCCGGACTAGTTCTTAATTAATGATATAAAAAGCATAAATTATGACGAATTGTATTTATAAATTTTGAGAAATATTTAACATAAAATAAAGATAATTACCTAGTGTTGTGTGTGTGTGCGAGTGTAATTTCTTTTGTTCCATGATGGTTCTTCCTATGTCTCCTCTCTTGAATTCCTTCTTCGATACCGCTCTATTTTCTATGGATTCTTGCCTCTCTTAACTTCTGTTCTTCGATGTGGTTCTATTCTCAACGGATTCTTCCCTTTTTGAAACTATTTCTTCTCCGATGTGGTGAGGTTCTTTTATTCACTGGTACTTCCTTTAAAACCGTCTTGTTCCAAAATATATTTTAAACTTTCTTTGTTGACTGATCTATTTTGTCAATTTTCTTTGTCGTCAAAAGAACAACTTTTCATTCTTGTCGGAAACCAGGACTACACTACATTATTTCTCCGTTGTCCAGATAACGAAATGTTTAATTCACTATGACGTCGGTTCATCCAAGGCGCAACGTTCTTATAGAAATATGTACTGTTAATGTCCAGGTACCCTTGGTTATTTATATCCAGTGGTTATTAGGAATTCATGTGATGTGAAAGTGTTGAATGTATATGTATCTGAATGGTTACAATGCTTTTCTATCTTTTAATCGATGCCTTTTATAATAATTAATAATTTTATTTCCAGTTACATTTCTTCTCCCATTAAACGTCTCTGGCTGAACTTAAAATAAGTAGCTAACACCCGTAGGGTAATAAAATGCTTAAAGGGTGGTGTGCGTGGTATCGAAAAAGTATAAATAGAATCAAAATATAAACCGAATATCATTTGAACATAAACACCCATAACCCCAGCATTTACTGTGAACTTTGATATATTGAATTGTAATAAATGATAAATTTTCTAATGGCAATTAACCATTCGAGTACTGCACTACAATAAATGGCTCCGAGAGCGATAGCATCCCAACTTTTCTAATATAATGACATTTCTGTCACTCGTCGACTGCAAATCGGATTTACTGGTGTTTAGCGTCTTTAATTAAAGGATGTCGGGTTTTCCCGCTTGAAGATATGGACGAAGGTATAGGAAAAGAATTATTAGAAGTTTTTTGTCACGTACATTGCAAGGTATTTGAATGACGGGCAAGTACTGAGTGAGTTCCAAACGTTGTATTTGCAAGAAATACAGTAGTTCTTAAAACCTCCTTCTTGTGGTAAACAGTTTCACTTGTACAGTTCAGAAATAGCATAGACCTTGCCGTTTTCAAGTGTGGAACATCTTTTGATCCAGGCTTTCTCCACGGTCACGGGAATAGTTTCCAAGATTAAGCCGTGTCGTGATCACAGTACGTGCTAACTCGTCTTGGATATACTATTGCTTGAGGTTTTTCATGGGTACATCACCGTTTCTTTCCCTGGACCACATACCACCCAAACATACCGTACTTCACAAACACTTAGAGACAAAATGGAGATGAAAGGATGGGTGGTAAAGCGCAGCACAATGATGTAAGTTGTAGTGATAAGTAAAGTTTTGTTAAAATGGTGGATGACGTATTATCATTAAGTAGTGTAAATCGGACTGACGTTATCACACCTCCGAATTTTATTATTCAATGATAACTTATCGATGACACCTTATCTATTGAATAATAAAATTCGGAGGAACGACAGCATCAGTCCGATTTACACTACTTAATGATAACACGTCATCCACCTTTTTCATAAACTCTAGTGATGAACAACGTATTTATGTAGTAGAATGTGGTGCAGTGAAGTGCATGCAATTCATCATTTTTCAATTCTACTTTACTCTGCTTCTTTATTTCTACAATATAACATGACACGAGTTTTCTTTCTTTTAGTTTGTTCAAGAACATTGTGTAAAAATTCTATTACTATGGTATCGATCGGTAATTCAGAGAATCCATAAATTTCTTGTCATCTTAGAAATATAGAACACTTCCGGTGAAAATAACCACAACTGCTGCAAACTGGGTGCAGTTGCAGATGATTAGCAATTTTCAGTCAGAGTCAGATGTAGGTTTGTGCAACGATGTTGAATGAGATCGAAAAATTTGGGAACAATTTGTGATTATCATCGGATATCGAGAGTAAATATGTTATAAACGTACTTCAAACTTTGGGAAGATATTCGTCAGCACTGAAGAAGCTGAACATATGCTGTACTCAAGCTTATTAAATTACTTGCAAGTTGTGGAAGAACCGTAAGTACAGATAAATTTCGGCAAGCATAATTAGATACGCGACAATGCAGTTAAGACATATTATTAAGATTTGGTGAAGAACTAATATGGGAGGAGACGCAGTGTAATACACGAAGCCATTATAACGTGCGATTAAAGAAAATTGTGATAATACAATTGTAACCCGCATACGATTAAACATGAAACAAATTTTAACGTCTAAAGATTTATATTTAATTTTCTTTTACCAAAATGTACTCATTCAAAACAAATGTCTGCGCATCTAAGTACCTATACCTAGACAGTTGCTGCTCCACCCCCATCTGGAAAGCTATCTCGATACTGATACAAACTCCTTCATCGGTGGCCTGTCTTACCTTAATTTTAGATTTTTAAGTACGGCCATAAATTCCACTTAATTAGCTCTATCTTAATATACAGGAAGCGGCTTCTCGATCCTCTCCATTCCACTACCTAGTAGAAATGCTCGGGAAAAATATTTATGCGACATGGAGACGAGTTGCAGGCGCAATCATCGTTTAGAGGCGATCATTCGCCTCTCCGCGCTAACCAAAATTAATAATCGCGTCCGCCTAAACTCGCTAGAAACAATATAAATTCCGGTTTAAATGGAGGGAAAAACGAACAGAAAACGAATTAGCATTAATGCGTCCTCTCGGACAGAAATAAATATATATTTATTGAGTTAATATTAGTCCGTGTTCATTAGAAAGCAATCAATGGACGAGATAATTACGGAATTAGAACGAGAACGATAATTTATCGCCACGAAAGGATGGATATTAACCGGTAGGAAAGTGTAGCGTCGAAATTAATTAGAATTATTTTTATGAAATGGGAGTTCGAAGCGTTCGCTTGCATAATTCGGAGCAATATTTTGTCACTTCGGACTATAGTCGAATGGCCGCGGGAATTTTAATTAAGAAATGCCTCGAGTCAGTTCTATATCTCTTCCGTTGAGTTTTCTATTACTCGACTGTTATTATTGGTTTGACGCCTCGTTAAACTTGCCCGATTGCTTCTTCAACGGATCGGAAAGAATTGAATATCTACCAGGATACGAGTTATTATGAGGTTTGCACGAAATTGTATAAGATGGAAATTACAGGAACGAAAAGTTCCAATTACAAAGCATTTAATAATTCCCATAACCAACTTAATTTCCTTCGAGACGAACATATGTACGCGGGATGTCTGATTTCCGTTGAACCTTTCCTGTAGGCCAGTTTTCAATAAATTTTGTTTGACAATTGAATTGTGTTTAGAGACCATACCAATTAACAAATCCGAATGTTTTTTAGAGATGTTAATTAATTGATGCGGGAATCGCTTGCTGAAACTTTATAACGAATAACTTATGATAAATCAAAAGACTTCATAAGTTTCAAATAATTTGAAACTTTCAAAGTAATTTTGATTTATCAGAAGTTATTTTACAATTGTAATTTTTCAAAAAAGTCCAAATCTCTACGGGGAAACTACGTTCTAGATCGGTTTGGGATGTATGAAGGCGTTTGTTCGGCCTTCCACACGCTGTTACCCCATTTGTCAATTAGTCGTGTTTGATATTGTGAAATTAATGACGTCCTGCACGTAATGTCGGATGGGATATTCAGCCAAAATTTATATGCAACAGGTGAATCCAGCAATTATTCCACTGAGGATGACAACTTAGTTTTCAGATCTTAATTTTTCTGGATGTAGTAAGAGTTATTTTATTTCAGCTGCGCATTGATATCAGTTCTTTCTAAGTACATAATTAGCATTGTGCATTGTCTGCTGTGTCGTATAACACCTTTTGATGATTTGCAACGATTTTTGTTTTATTTATTGTGCACGTGTATTTTTTAAAGTAGAAATTAAAGCAAAGACAAGCACAAGCTACAAAAGTTCTAATGTAACATTAGAGAGTATTTAGATCTCATCGTGCAATGTATGTTTTATAGTCTAAAATTTAGATCACCCAACATTTCATGCTTATTTCGAAATTTTATCTGAAGAGCAAAGCCATAACGGCATTTGATGCACATTCATAAATGTCGCGCCCTTTTCTACGTATATTAGCTTTTCTTGGACCGAATTGACAGCATCTATAACAAGTTTAACTTTCTTAGGGACGATCCACATATATATATATTTTTTATATAGCAAGTAAAAATCGAGACAACTTTCCTCAGTTTCAATCTAGGCGAATTGACTAACTGAAGCGCTAAATTTTACAGACATATTTTTCAGGGATCAAATATAAAATTATTCTTATGTCTGTCTGTCTGTTATGTCACTGCTCTAGCATCAAGAACTTTGTGATATACTCTCAGTGGCTTCGACTGTGATTGAAAATTGCTCGTAGGTACCAACCCTAGTAAAAAGACAAGTGACTAACTTACCCTAGAATGTTGGACTCCCTGCTCTACTTATTTCTTACTATTGCAATGCGGTTGCACTGTGGGCAGCTTTGCTTCTCTTGGGAGAGAATGAAACTACCGTTTATTTCGATAATAATAATATAATATTTATTACTAAGTGGTAAAATATTACAATAGAAAGCGTCATAAAAGATTGTATATACACACTAACCAAGTATTTTGTGTAGTTCCCTTGATATACAAAGTCAGTCGCTGGAACTTTATACCAAGAATTCAAGATGGCTAACGGATTTTCTCGTACATAAAGTCCCAATCGTTCTATCGTTCCTCTCGAAAGACCTTTCATGCGTCAAATTTATTTATAAGATTGGATGAGGTAAAAGCAGGTCAATGAGTGTACAAGAACCGATTTAAAAGAAAGTTGGGTAAATAAAATTGTTAGTTTAACACTACTGAATTATGTATGGTCAAAATGTATTGAGAAGATGTGGCGGTCGTCGAACTTGACGTTAGATAAAGCAATGTTAATCCGTTGTTAATCTAAACGAAACACGTCCTATCTAAACATGCGCTGTCCTTTGCTTAACATATGACCCGAATCTTACTAGCGTTTCCATTTCTGCCTCTAACTTTTAAACATTGGCCTTTAACTTCCAATTACGTATTCGACGAGTACCGATAGATACGACTCACAGCCCGCATGATAAGACAAACGCTATCCACTTGACCTTGCTACAGATATAGCCAGAATTTTACTACCGTTTACAGTTCTACTTTGAAATAATAAACATCGTAGTTCATCGCATACTGTCAGTGATTCTCCAAAAGTTCCTTGTGAATCCCTCCGAAACCTCACAAATTATTATTATCATTAATAATAATAATAATAATAATAATAGATAGATAGATAGATAGATAGATAGATAGATAGATAGATAGTTTATTAATCCTGTAGACTATAATAATAGTATAGGACAAGTCATATTTTGTATGTGATGATTTACATTGACAATAAATAAAATATTTACATTTAGATAAGGCTAACATTTATAAACATCACATATCACAACATATGCCACACAGTTAACCAAAAAAATTATTAAAAAATTAAATTACATATAATAACCAGAAGAAAACCATCAGCTCAGGTTATCGCTTAAGAACTCAGTCAATGAATAGTAGCACCTCTGTAGTAACAATCTTTTGATATTATATTTAAAAGATGCTCCGCTCCAGTTCTAAGGGTTTGCGGAAGTCTATTATAGGCTTTTATAGCAAGATAACGCGGATTCTGTTCGTAGAAAGATAGTTTATGACTGGGAATTTCTAGTACGGATCTGTTGCGTGTGTTGTATGCATGACAACTACCTAGTTTGTTCAGTACATTAATGTTTTGCTTAGCATGCAGCAATAATTGCATGATATAGATACACGGCAGAGGCAATATGCCCATAGAGGTGAAATGCTCCTTGCAACTTTCTCTATAGCCAAGACCCTTCATAGCCCGTATTGCACGTTTTTGTATTTTAAAGACTCTGTCAAACTCGGGTGACGATCCCCATGCTATAGTTGCATATGACAACACAGAGTGAAACCGACCAAAATATAGGGTTAAGAGTATATTGAAACTAACCTCTGCCTTGAGTCTTCTGAGTACATGACACAAGGGCAACAATTTACCGCATGTGTTATTGATATGTTCTCTCCATCTGCATTTGTAATCGAGTGTGAACCCCAAGAATTTAATAGTATCGACTTGGACTATACTACTGCCATTATATTTCAATAAAATCGATTCACGTCTATCATAGGTGGTCGTTCTAAACTCTATAAATGCTGTTTTCTTGGAATTTATTTTAGGTCATTTTTTTGTGTATAATTCTTAATTGCTTCCAAAGTATATTCGGCAGCTTCTATTAGATCTGATTTTTGCGGTACTCACTATGAAAGAAGTATCATCGGCAAACATAACACTTTTACTCAGTTTCAGATCATTCACATACAGTACGTACAACAATGGCCCAAGAACACTCCCCTGCGGCACCCCTCTATTCAGTATCAATTTTTTGGAAGATATACCATTCACATACACATAATGCTCCCGACCATTAAGATAGCTTTCGAACCATTCTAATATATTTCCTCGTATCCCGTAAAGATACAACTTGTTAAGTAACATTTCATGATTTACTAAGTCGAAAGCTTTACTAAGGTCCAAGAATATTCCAATACATGAGTTTCTCGCATCCATATCGTTGTACAATAGGTCGAGAAAAGATACTATCGCAGCTGAAGTGCCAAGACCCCTGCGGAAGCCAAACTGTTGGTCATTCAGTAGATTATTTTTTCTAAAAAATTTAAGAGTCTATTTGCCATTGTTTTTTCAAATACTTTTGAGATCGAGTTTAATAGAGATATTGGTCGATAGTTAGTAATAGATTGCTCGTCACTGTCTTTCCGAACAGGTACAATTTTTGCAGTTTTTAATCTTTTAGGAAACTTACCACCTATTACGGAGTTATTTATAATTTGCGTTAGTGGGATGACTATTTCATCTACACAGAGTTTCAATATATTTGTACTAATTTGGTCATCACCAGATGAAGTCGAATTTTTAGTTGAAGGATAACATTTTTACTTCACGTTCACAAACAGGTTCAAAGAAGAATGATTTCACGGAAATAAAGTTATTCACCTGATGTGGTGGTAGAGTTTGTTTAACTGACGGAAGTAAATAGTCTGCAATTTCATTAAAATAACAATTAAAGTGTTCCGCAATTTCTGTCGGATCCGTAATATTTTCATTGTTAGCAGTTAGCACAGACATGCCCTTTGGCTCCCGATTTGACTTAGTCGACCCATTTACAATTGACCATGCGGTTTTCGTTTTATTCAATGATTGGTACATAAGTCTATTATTATGCAGTAATTTAGCATTAGCAATTACTTTTCTATATATGCCTTTATATTGTTTATAGTATTCTATATGTTCGATATTGCCAGTCAGGGTACTTTTATATAATTCCTTAAGCTTAACTGAGGAAACTTTTATTCCAGTCGTGATCCATGCATTTCTAGGTGTCCTGTTGCTAGTCGTCTTACGAATCATTGGAAATGCGAATTCAAAACTACTTTTAACTTTTTCAATGAAATTATTATATTGTTGATCAATATCCGTATAGACGTTGATATTGTTCCAGTTTTCTTCCCTTAGCAATTCCCTGAATATTTCGATATTTCCCCTATTATTTAATTGCCTATATGATTTATTTATAGCTTTCGGAATTTCTTTGAGCATTATTGGTAACTCGACTGATTGGGCCGAATGGTCCGACAAGCCATTATGAATAACAAGTGACTTGAATTCTGAAATATTTGAACTAATACAGATATTGTCCAAGCAATTATTCTTTCTTGTTGGTTCGTTTACGGTGATAATAAAATTATATGAGGATAATAATAATAATAATAATAATAAATGTGTTTATTGCAGCAGAAACATAGAGAAAAAAAAAGAAAATACATTATAGATATACAAATAAAAATATAGATATAATGCACAAAAGTAATCAAATATTTAGAACTCAATTAAATTAAATTAATATGCCACAATTACAAGGCGAGATTTTTGGGATTTTCCTGTGATAGTAGGAAAATATCGTGTTTTACCATTTTTGTCTCATTCCGTTTTTACTCCCGACCAACAGCTGACGAAAAAAAAAAAAAAAGAAATCAAAGGTTTCCTAAGAGCACCCTTCCCAATGGATTTGCTTATAAAGAAGTTCATAACTAATTACATCAGAACTACCATTATGAAAGACATAACTGTGAAAAATGCTCCGAAATATGATTTTATTACGGGAAGAATCTTAGAGGAAATATCTCTAGAATGCCTAAAATTGTTCAAATTCATACTCAACGCTACTACCAGAACTGGTCACTTTCCAAATACGTGGAAGGTTCCTCAAATAATAAGGGCATACTAAGCCAGGAAAGACACCAGAAGAAGTCACCCTATCTATAACTTATGAAAAGGCATACGTAAAAAGACTAGACATGGTAGACCACGCACACCAAATCATCCCAAATCATGCTTTAGAAATAAGCACGGTACCATAGAGCAAATACACAGAATTGCCAATAGTATACAAATGGATATCAACCGCAACAGGTACTGCAGTCCTGCGTTCCTCGACAGAAGCCAAGCCTTCGATAAGGTGTGGGACTAAAGTCTAAAATGAAGGAACTTCTTCCACATCTTCCACATTATTCTCTGCTCATAAACTATATAAAGAGACGACACTTCGTTGTTTAGAAAGGAAAAGGAAGTTCAGATCTACACCCTATAGTATCAGGCGTGCCCCAGGGAAGCGTACTAGGCCCTATACTCTACCTTATTTACACTACCCATTAAATCATATATACAGTGTGTTCATTGGAATATTCTGCGCATGCCTATTACTAGTACCTTTTCATATTGATAGCTTATTGTTGAAATCGTAGACAGATTGCCGATTAAAGGAGTTTAATAAAAGATATCCCTTTGACCGTCATTGCGTTTTAATATGGTGCACAGATTGCGAGAAACGATGCACAATAAATCGGGAAAAGTCGAAAATGGTTAGAAGTGCACGTCGGAAGGTCGTTTAATTGTACGGTGCAGGTAGACATATATTGACTAAAAAGTGCGTTTAGTGTTAATAGCGATGTACATATGCAAGATAAGGAACATCCCCAAGGATATGGGGTAACAAAGACAAGTTTAGCGGAATTTCCTTCTATCCGCGATCCCTCTATTTATCCTTTGCTCGTTAATGTTGCTACCCGTGTGTCACGCTATGATAAAACATCATCGAGATAATAATTCGACTATCGGTTGTTCAGCCGGCTCAATTAACTCGAACAAACTCGAACGGAACGCGTACCCACTTCAAACTTCGAAAACTATCCGGCGAGAATTTCCTCCCCCTTTCCTCACCCCCGTTCATTTTCGCATAGCTAACATACATCGGTACCTACATTCTGCGAAGCTATTGATACAAGTAAGTTCCTCTCGCATTCGCGAGAGCAGATCGCATTGTGTTCTAAGTAATTTCGACGTATAATCGACTTCGCGCTCTCGAAATAAATTAATTTCCTGCGCGAGCGGTAACACGCTGCCTACATACCTACCTACCTACCTACCTACCCAGCTACCTACAGTACCTATCCACCTTGTATCTACGAGAGCGAAATTCAAAACACGCCCTTGTGATAACGTCAAAGGTCGAGTAACAGCTCCTCTTCAATAATTGAAAACCGAAACCCTTCTTACGTCGCGGATATATAATTTCCCAAAGGTGATTCCTTCACCGCGCGCCGCCGTCGAGGATTCGTCTTCGTATTATCTTCCGGAATGTACGTCGGGGAAGATCTTCCGTATACGTACCCACTAGAAATTTCTGCCTGCCTGTTCGGAGAATGGGGAACGTCTACAGTTCGAAATTACATAATAAGTTTTACGCGGCGAAATATAAATCAACGTAACGTTGTAGGTGAAATAATACGGGAAGGTGGTATAGCAGCTAGCGTCTTGTGGCTACGGATCGACTTAATTGAAAATCCGCCGGATACAATTCGAGTCTCGAACGTTAAGAGAGAGCGAAGCGGAACTAACCGGGCGGCGATACAATTGACTTCTAACGCGGAATATTCAAGAAATCGAAATGGCAATTGAGGAGGAGTGCGGGCGGTTCTAGAATACGTGTACACACATTTGGGCAGGAAATAGGAATTGAGTAATTGCGTGGGAGCCTACAGCAAAAAATTGGGCCAATTACTAATGAAAACAAGGGGTACTACATGGTAGAACACTAATCACCTTTCAGTCCAAACCGTATCCCTTGCGTTATATATTATAACAATTTATTAACAATATATCAAATAGATAAAATTACCCTTACCACACCTTTCGGAAAAATCTAGATACGTATTTCGGCAACTAAGTTGCCATCCTCAGTGAAAAATTGGGGAATTCAGTATCACTAGCGAATCCGGTTAATGCCCAAGACGAACACTGTACAACGCTAAAGCACTGCACAATGAACATCACACACTGAACGTCCAAAACACATCAAAACAGCGTTGACATTGAACTCCCATTATAAAGAGGGTGTAATCATACTGAATCTAACCTCTATGGGGCGTGTCAATACGATTGAATGATCCTACATAAATCTAAATTTAATTCATTAGCTCGTATAGTTTGGAATTTTTGAATAGGTCTTCCATCCGCGTTCATAATTCTATCTCTATTTTGATAAATATGTTACTTTCGTAGCTATCTAGTTCCCTGTTATTTTCTACCGCCTTCGTTAATTTTAAACTTTCAATTGGCATAGCGTGTTTTTTGTCCAAAATATGTCCGGTCACACTTGATTTTTAGGCGTGTTGAACCGAAAACGAGCAATGTACTCCTTGTATCGCCTAGTTTGACCAATGTATTTTATGCCACATTCCTGACAACCGATTTCGTAGATACCTGATTTTTGATTTATTTCACCCTGATCCTTGGCATTTCCTAAAAGATTACCTAATGAACTAGCTGATTTATATGCGACCTGTAAATTAAGTTGTTTGAAAACTTTGGGAAAGGCCTTAGTGCAATGATGGAATGGTAATTTAACCAATTTCCTAGCTAGTTTATTCAAAATTGGGCTCGTGGGTCCCCTAATTAAGGTTTTGAAATGTTGCTTCCTAAGTTATCAATTAATTCTGCTTAGAAACCATTGTATTCGGCTGTGTTTCTTATCTATTTAAGTTCTTTTTGATATCTTTCTGTTGTGAGGGGAAAATTGGTAACCGATGTACTAGAAAGTTAAGAGATGCAATTTTTTGCTGAAAACTATGGTTAGAATTTTCAGTTATAAACCTGTTGACATTGGTTTCTTTGCGATATACGTCCATCCTCAAATTGGTGTTATTCCTGATTACTGAGGTATCTAGAAATAGAAGTTCGTTATTTTCCTGTTTTTCCGCTGTAAATTTTACGTTCTTGTATTTAGAATTTAGCTCATCCAAGAAGTCCTGCTTTTTATATTTTTTAATGTAAAAAATGGCAAATATGTCGTCTACGTATCTTATCCAAACAGTCGGGAAATACCTAGCATCTTTTTCAAATTGATTCTCAAACTTGCTCAAAAACAAATGGGCCATAAATTATAACACACTATTACCCATCGAAATCCCGTGCTTTTGTTCAAAATATTTGCCCTCGATTTGGAGTCTGTATTATCAATCCACGGTGAATATTTCCGGTTTAACCTCTTCAGATAATTTTCAACATCTTCCTCGTTTCCGTCTGGCAACTAGATCGATCGATTTTATTGTAGGACACGGAGAGACAAAGCGGTCACACATACGGTACACGCGTCACGTCCGTCACGTGTCGCAAAAATGTGCCTTACAAATAAACAAGGGAATCCAATTTGTAGCGCTCGCCTCTCGTAATTCCCAGCACGAAGTACGAACTTGCCGAAAACTTTACGCCTGCGATTAATATGGCGGAATTCGTAATTCGAAACGCTTACGGATTGCTTAAGTTGTTTCTGATCGAAAGAGTCGTTTCTCAGTTGTTATTACAGTATATCCAAGAATGATTTTTTCCGGAATGGGTTTGTTTTCTTTTTGAAAAAAAAAGGGGAGAAAATTCCGTCGCCTCGGCGAATTAGATGGGTAGGAAATAGAGGAATGTAACTAATATCGTTTAGTTCTAACTTCATCTGTTTGCTCCTATTTACTTGGTTACTTGCTTATCCTTTTCTTTTTACTTGCTTACATAATCCATGACCTCCCCTACGGGCATTGTCAGTATCGAGGAGGTTGCTACTCGTATTGTTTCTACTTCGATCATTGATTATTGTTTGCGTTGCTGCCTCCCTCCAATTCATTTTCATCTGGCCTAAATGTGACCCTATTTCGTCGTTATCTACTTCTTCCTTTTCCTCTCGGTATTCCTATCTCCCATACCTTTCTGTTCAATGTTCCTGTGTTTATTCTCATTATGTTTCTTTTTCCTTCTTTATTTCGTCCATTTTACTCCGTTTCCTTATTCCTTCATTCCTTCTTCGGTCGAGGAGTCTTACTCCCGCTGTCCTCCTCAAGTTTTTCATTATTTTTGAAGGAATTATCACGCGAGTATTGATTAGGATTACTTTGAGAGTGTAAGACGAAGCTTGAGTAGAAAACTGTAATTTGAAATTTGGTCGTATTTGCTTTCTTTTCTGGACGATCCATTCAGAAGTAAAAAATGATGGGCTTAAAAGCGAGATGCCAATGCTTATAATAGGTATGGGCAACCTCCGGCCCGCGGGCCACATGCGGCCCTCGAGTAAGATTTGCCCGGCCCGCTACTGAATTCTTTCGTTGCTATTAGCACGGTCCGTCTAAACTTAATTCATAATGAATCATAAGGATACTACAAAAATGTATATTTTTCAACATTACTCGCAGCATAAAACTTCTACAAACAAAGGTTGCCCATGCCTGGCTTATAAAATAAAATCCTGGATTTCTATAATTTTGGTTTCCAAAGTATCTACTTTGTAATTCAAACGTGTACCCTTGAACACTCAGCACTCATAGGGTAACTGCGCTCCGCTTATTGCTTTGTTTGTATGTTTGTTTGTAAATAACAATTGTTTGTCCTTTTACTATTTTATCTTTTTAAGTATTGATTCTTTGTTTTTATCATTTATATTGACCGGACATTTTTCTGATGTTATTATTAAATTACTGGTGGAAGATGAACCTCGCTCAGGGAGGCCTTCAACTTCAGAAAAACAATAAAAGCATCGAACATGTGAGAAGAGACAGTCGTTTAGCAATAAATATGATAACTGACCTATTACAATTGAGCAGTTTTACCGTTCATCACATTTTAACTGAAGCTTTGCACCTGTGAAAAGTCTGTGCCAAAATTGTGCCTAGAAACCTCGTAATTGAGCAGAAGGATATTCGAAAGAACCTGTGCCTCGGTCTTCTTGATAAAATTGCAAAGGACCCCAGAATAATCTAATTTTGAATATTCCTAAATGTTCCCTGGTCTCATATACTAGGCGACATAATTTTTTACTTACTTTTGATTACTCCGTTAATTTCCAGCTTATATCAAGGAAACACTGAGTGAATGATTTGGAAGTGCTCTTGGACTCAACAGTTACGTTTCCTAATCACATTGCTTCTATGTGACTGGCTGTCTCAAGAACTTCGGGATTTGTAATACGTTCTTGTCGTGGTGTTCAGAATATTGAGTCTATAAAAACTTTTTGTTATGCTTTTCTTCCCACTAAATTGGAGTACGCTTCTCTGATCTGGTATCCTTACTACGCATACCAGCAACTTGCTATTGAGCGAATACAGCGAGGCTTCTTGAAATATGTAAAATTTAAGGATATGTGAACACGGCAATCTAACTATCCCCAATAGTAAACATGCTTGTGAAGTATGAAGACAATTCACTACATAATTATTGAGATATGCTAATTTAAAAAGTTGCATTTTTACGTGGGCTTTTACGGAACTACTCGGAAAATAGCTTCACGCGAGGCCCTTCAATAAGAAAAAAAGATAAAATAAAATCTTAACTCGTTCATACATTTTCAGAAACAAATAGATAAACATTCAATGAAAGCTTTTGAAAAGCCCATTTTTGTTACGGTTCACTGCTGTATTTGTTAGAAATTATAAAAAGTTGTCAAATAAAAGTCTCCTTTTGCACGTTCCCAGCGTTAGATGTATAAAAGTATGGCAACACTGCATCTATCCTATACCGTGATTCTCGGTAAATTACCAACAGTTTTATGACATTTAATTCAAAAGTTTGAAGCCGAGCGTTTTTTTCCGACTTCTTTCCTGCATTACTTTTCCCGACTTTTTGGGAATGTATTTTCTGTTCGTACACGTCTTTTATCACAAGTTTACCTTTCCAACTATACGTTTCATGCTTCGACATTTTTCTTTTCTCAATCTAAACAGGAACACGATGGACGGTTTCTAACCTAACCTCACGACAAATTGACGTTTTGTTTGGATAGACCACTGCCACCAACTTACCAGATAAAAACATTAGCCAATACAGTGTTGTCACGTTTTCTCATTCATTTTTCTATACTAATTTTTTGTATATTTATGATTTTAATTGAAAAATCAATTAATAATTGAATACTGTGAAACTTTTATGGTCATGCAAACCTAATTCGATCACTCTCATCGTTATACCAGCAAATTTATATTTCGAAATTTTTATGCCACAAGGTTGATTCCCGGTACAGTCTGAACATTTGACAAATAGTAATTATTGCATAAATCTCAATTTTAAGCAATTTAAATGAAAGAGTCTGCTTGTAAACTGAAACGTAAAGATCTTTTATACATATCAGCTAGTTGAAAATATTTCTTGCACGAGAAATAAACACTACATACCGAGGAATTAGAACTCTCAAAATTTGATTAGCTTTTTGCACAGACTGTCACACATGTGCTTCCTTAAATTGAGCGGCACTTACCATGAGCGTGGTCATGATTACAGCAATCTATTGAATGAATTAAGTTTTAAATCTTTGTCTAGTCGTATTCTACCAGATTCTAATTTATTAAATAACAGCATTGACTCACCCGCGATACTTGCTGGTATTAACTTTAAAGTGCCTACTCCAGTTATTAGATCCTCAACCACTTTTATATTACCCAGACTTAACACGAATCTTCTGCTGAAATCAGTGATTTCGGTCGTGGTTAAAAACAATCTGCAGCAGCAGAATCTGTGCAACAACTAGAATGTAATTATTTACTCGTAGATATAATGTCTCGAATTTCGTACTTCCATTATTCTATTTTCTGTTTTGAATTAATAATTATATTAATTGTTATTGTATTACTAATATGTAACTGCACATTTTGTATATTTTTGTATTTTCTGTTGCTGTTTTGTCTTATAAGTGAATTACCATTGGACAATAAAGATTATTACTGCTATTAGTTCTTCACTCGTGTGATCATAGGTGATGAAACCTGGCTTTTGGATACGACCCTAACAAAATTTCCGCTCTGTTTAGACATGAATGGCACCGTGATCCCATTTCGTTGTAGGCGGAGCACGTGTCCCAATTAAACTAATTAACCAGTTACGGTTTATTATCCGCTTTATACCTACAAAGCAACAATTCTTGCATCTATCGCGAAGTTTGACTAGATCATAGCAAACTAGCACAAAATTTTCAAACACACGTTCTACTAGCCCGGTCTGGTCGTAATAATTTCGTTCAAGGACGTTTCAGTCGTTTTCGATTTTCCCAACGACAACGTGTTTTCGTACGAAACGACTTCGGGGGCGCCCACAATACCCGACGACGCTCTGTAATTACAGGAGATCCGAACTCGCATAATAAACGCGCTCGCTTATTAATTCTAATAAAAATACGCGTTCCGCGAGCTACCGGACTAATTGAATATCGTCGAGGAGAGAGAAGAAAAAACGTCGGACGACGGCCATTCGTGCTCGAACGTCGAACGCGCGTTATCTTTTTCCGAAATTTTTCGTCTAATTGTCTTCTTCCTTTGCGCCTGGAAAAAATTAAACAAAACATTAATAACGGTCGTTCGTCGGAAGAAGGTACGATTTATAAATATTAATTACGCGGTCAAAATACACCGAGAACGCCGGTAATTATAGGTTGCGCGCCGGTATTTTACCATCGTCGAGATGCTTAAAATAAACCATTCGGAGTTGTTTTCTTCTCGAGACGAGCTCGCTTAATTTGTAAGTACATACGTGGTGGATGAGGAAGTTTAGCTTGTAACGGATCAGGTTGTCTCGTTTATAACTTTAATCTATTTGGACGCGCCATCCTGTATAAGGACACTTGTTTAATTACCCATAATTTTTTACTTATTGTTAATTATAGTTTATGTTACTGGAATATGTAAATATATCATATTTGCAATAGTATAGAATTGTAATTTAGGTGAAGAAATCGTAATTTATACAGAAAAATGATGTAAACGGATAACTTTGTTTCTGTGTTAATTACACAGGTTAGTGATGTAAGTTAATCCTATATATTTTACAATGCTACGTAAAATCTCCTAGTTTTCAACTGTATATAGTTTTATCTAAAAACCACATTTATAGAAAGATGTAATATTAGCATTCTAGCGATGCAGGCATGTAATGCATTCAAATGTCGCCATACAGGGAAAATGGGCTTATTACTTATATGTTATACAATACGTATTTATATATACCTTTTGTATATATTTCTATAGCAACAGAGTTCAAAAATATTCATTCCTGGTTGGCATTGATCCTCGTTGGTGCAAATCTGATAGTACCTATGATGATATAGCTTCGACAGAGGAAAATGTTCAACGGCGCCTAGATAATCTGGTGAACGAGATCAAACATCTAGATCCAGTTGGCATATTCGAAACAATATTTTATGAAAAGGTCATGGATATGGTCCTTGTCAATACGACACTTTGTGTTGCCCAAAACAATAACCATGATTTTGAAGCGACGACTGAAGACTTCAAAAATTCTGTGGGGTACTTTTACTTACTGGGTGTCACACCAAAAGCGGCTATACTAGTCTTTGGATGATGAGTGCAATATTTCTATTGTTTCAAGAATAATGTCGAAAAATAGATACCTACGCTAAAATAAAGAAATTCTTGCATTTTTGTAACAATGAAGACGTTACTGGATCCAATGGCAAGATGTTCAAGTTACGACCACTTACTGACATCCTTACTAAGAAATTCTTACAGTGTGATGTGGTTCACGAACCACTAGCAATAGTTGAATCGATGGTTAAATACTTTGGACGTCGTCCTGCAAAACAATTTATAAAATGTAAGTAGTTAGATGTAGTAACAAATCCACAGGTGCAGAAATATCCTTCATCTCTAAAGGTAAGCTAGTGCGCTTTAGATACGAGAATTGGATGATTGCTAGCTGGGATGGTTATTGCTACGCGTTCGACATTTATTGTGGAAAATTAGGTGTAGCAATAAGCAACATTCTTTTGGACTAAAGAGTGGTGAAGCTCCTGCGGAAAAAATTCTAGCCATTCCTAATGAGCATATTACATATGTCGATAATTTTTTGACTAGCCATGACTTGCTGAGGGAACTTCGTCAAGCTGGCTATGTTGCAACGGCTTCTGTCCGTGAAAACAGTACTAAAAGATAGCCACTTGTACTTGCCAACGATATGAAGAAAAACAAATCGGGCATACTATGACTACCGATTTGATACCGCCAATCAAATATTGTTTGTTCGATGGCTCGATAACAGCGTATTCAGTATGGGCACCAATTTTGACAGGGTTCACCCTTTGACCAAAGTTAAAACTTAATGTAGAAGTAGAAATCCCGTTCGTGTTTCAGTACTCAAATAAAGGAATGGGCGTAGTAGACTAAGCTGATCAGTCAATCGCACTATATAGATCAGCTATTCGAGGCAAAAAGTGGTAGTGGACGTTCTGCACGTAAATGTTAGATTTAGCTGTTGCCAATGCCTGGCGTCTGCATATTCTGACAAATGAAGAGAAAATCGACCAGCTTCAATTCCGTCGAAGCATCACTCGATTCTATTTGAAGCCAGATGGACGTTCAGGGAGACGACGTAAGCCTTTCCAGCCTTGCAACGGACGGAATTGGACACTTCCTCCAAAGATTGCCAAGTCAATTATGCTGCATTGTTTGCCATAAAAGAAATCGTTGGCAATGCAAAAATGTGCTAAAACATTGTGCATTCAAAACAGCAATTGTTTTGAAAAATATCATACATAAGCCCACTGTCCCTATTCAAGGACATATTTGGTAAGTTTTTTTTATCTAATCGTGTGTTTTGGACGCTTCCTTGGAATGAGGTAATAAACTTTGAGAAATTACTGCTAGTTTATATTTGTGTTCAAACGGGTTAACTTGTATTGGTTGCAGTGTTACCTGATTTGGAAACATTCATTTTTGTATTGTGTGGGTGTAGCTTTGTTTTTACCACCTGACTATTGTTGACGAATAAGTACAAGATTATATTTTATGCGTCAAGAGGAAAGTCAAAATATAGATTTTGAGTCATAGAGATAATGCAGGAAATCATTTCCAAATCTTAATGGTTACCGTTAGGTATTAAGGTATACCGCTCAATAACATTTCGTTTCATTTATCATAAGCAAATCGCGTCCATTCTCGTTTTCTTCGCGCCCTTATCGTCACTTCTTACCAATTTAGTCTGCGTTATTTAAGGACTTCTGCAACTGCATCTTCCCATGCTTTCCTCAATCTTCATTTGGTGCGTTGACGGAAGGATTGCGCTTGATGCATGTTTTTACTTGTTCCATCTTATTACCAATTTCATAGATTTCTTTCTATTATGCGTTCCAAGGGTTCCATTTCCCGCCCTTCTCTGATCATTTCGAGTCCTCCCCTTTCGGTAGCTCTCAATACTCCCCTCAAGTATTTCACCTCAACTGCTTTTGATCTTCTTTCCGTTGCCTTTGTCAGGACCCAATTTTTACTTCCGTACGTCAAGATAGGTTTTGTAGACGATCAATTTTGTCTTTCTAAATACTTCTTCGTTATGGATGAATATTCGGTGTAATGCATAATACAGCTTGACTGCATTCGTTTTTCTTCCATTTATTTCATTTTTGCAGTCCTTCTACATCGTGATTTTTTCAAAGTCCCTGATTCATTTAGTCTGAAAGTTATTCAACGAGAACAAACAAAAACGTCATGTGAAGGAACATTTTTTTAATAATTTGCATTTTAGTGGCGCGCTATTGACAAAAAGTCAATATGTTCAGGAAGTACGATTGTATCAGTGTGTCAACTATCACTAATGTGGGCTTCATAGTTTTGGAGAAAAGGGAACCTAAAGTTTAGAAATTTTACACGAGGTGTACCATCGCCTTTCAACTAACACGATTAAGCTTCAAACAACGAAGTGCCACAATTGTTCCGATAGTTTCTCTTCGACCACTTAGAGCACTGACATTTCTATTCATTTAAAGTTGACCTCGATATTTCGGGCCAACTTGCACGTACACCAATCAGCAAAATTTATAGCGGTGCACCGCACGGCCTCGATAAAACGCATCGTCGCCGCCGCCAACGTCGCGACGCCCCCGTCTCTTTAAAGCGCGATTCGAAACATTAAAGCGGCCGCAACCGCTACACCACCACACTGTGAACTGGTCAGATCCTCTCGGATGGAACGCAAAAACGGAAACCGAACCGGGCGGTGTGGTGTGTCCTCCACGTGAGTCCCCCTTTTTTCGTCTCTCCTTCGTACGGTCGGGGCGAGCGGGGCGGCTCCGGTTATTAAACGCTCATAAAACGAACGTTTTCTCGCATGATTTATAACCCTCCAGGATGGAAAACAATTGTAAAAATATTTCTTCGCCGAGTTTTATTAAATTTCCGACGTTTTCCGGAGTTCTCGGGCGAACGCAGGGCGTGTTGCTGACGCGCCCGGGGCCGTCGCGCGAGGGGCGGCTTACGTTCGCCGCATATTTCATTAAATCTAACGCGCACCATCTGCCACGGTTTCTCGGTGACGTGCTCGTACGCGATCTTAGTCTATCACTTGCACTCGATATATTCGACATAGTTCGTACATCGATTATGTGATTTGTGTTTATTTGATCGTCATTAGTTTGAAATCAGAAAAATGGTGCAAAGACTAATCTTTAAAATCGAGTTGGGAAGTTAGTAAACGATTAGAAACTTCTACAACATAAACTTATGTCCATTAGAACGACATCTCGTGCATCTAAGGATTACGTCATAAATCGTGTATTACGGTTTGAAGATGTTTGCTTATTTAATGAATCAACCAATTAAGTGTTGAGGAGTTTACCGATGTGGTATAACGTCAAAAGTCGTGTACTTATTCCTAAGTTCATGATCTTCCATACGTTGAAATTCTGCTGCAGTTTCTTTGCCGGAAGAACCAACTTTATCTAGCGAACTCTACTCAACAGGCGAATTTTGTGAACAATACTCTACTTTTTGCTAATAACTTGATAAGCTTCCATCTATTGAACTTTCTCTTCATTTTAATGCTGGCTGCTCCGACACTTCTTACAACGTTGCAGTATCTTCCTTAAAACAGGGCGTAGCACAATTCCTCCCATTTCTTGAAAGATCTTTTGCTTGTACTTTGTCGTATATTTAGCCAATCTTCTAATTACTACTAACGATTCGACAAGCGTCCCTTTGGTATCTTGAGGATAGGGCTAACCTCCGCTATTCGCCAATGCGTACATGACCTTCCGTGCGCTGTCAGTCAGTAAGCCAGTTACAGTCTTAAAGCTTTCAAATGTCGCTGAAAAGCTCAATAAATCCTAATCTAAAAAAATTATTGTAGAGGTCGGGAAATTGAGTAAGATTTTCTTAAAGTATTGAAGTTCGGCTGAAAAGTTTCACTTGAAAAATCCGAACTTCATAGCAATTGGATTTAACGAGAAGTTTCGCTCTGGCCTCACTGAAGACGATAAAGCGCTCTTTGGAATCAGGCCGAAATCAAAACTTCCCATGGTATCGGGAAAAGATTTGATTTCTCTTTTTTAAAAGGACTAACTATATCTTGATTAGGTCACTAAAGTTATTACAATTGTCGAGGTTTAATAATAAGTTTCGTTTTTATTTCGTAAGAACGACTTGAAGAGTCAAGTCGGAGCATTTCGATTACTAAACTTTGATTCCTACAGTTCTAACAACACACAAAATAAGCTTTAATCATCGAACTCGCCAATGAAAAAATCGGGGTTCCCACCGGATGAAATAATTGCTTGAAAATAAAAAGGAGACCGAACTTTTAAGCTTATCGTGCTTTTATTTGAGCTTTTCTTTCGACTTCCTAAATCAAGGTGATCGTTAGGTGATTGTCAGTTTGGATCAGAATTTCTAATCGAGCTTTGTCGACAAGGATTGAAAGAGACGGCGGTATAGTGCGGACTATGTTAAATACGGACTTATCGACAATTCTGTACCTTATTTGCTATAAAACATTTCTAAACAAAGCGATAATATTGTCACCTACTTTCAAGACCTGGCAAAGAAGAATACAGTTCAGCCAACTACATCGAAACTTTTCACACCAACTTCTAAGCACGACTTTGGCAGACTTCATGCTTCGTATAGTATTTCATTGTTAATTATAAAAACCGGCAAACCAGATACTATACGGGAGGATCAAATTTTACCGGCGGTAAAAGAAGTATGCACTACTGGAGCTCCATAAGCCGAGGGCACATATTATCTTAAAAATTCCTTTAGGCAATAGTTCTGTGCAAAGACGAATTGATGAGATGGCCAGAAGCATTGAGGAATCATTGTGCAAACATTTGAAGATTGGTCTATTTGCAATTCAGTTGGATGAATCCACTTTATCAACTAATGAAGCGGTGTTATTGTCATACGTAGAAGTTTATCAAAGATGAGAAAATGTGTCAAGAACTATCATTTGCAAGAAATTTAGAAACAGACACAAAGGGAGAAACCATGCTTAATACACAGGAAAGGTTTTGTGATAAAAAGGAATTTCTGTTGAATAATATTGTCAGCTGCTACAGATGGCTATGATACGGTATTACAATGACGTCGTAACGTAATACAAAAGTCCGGGCGTGCTTGCTGTACATTGCATCATTCTCCGCCAGTATTTACATTTACATTTTTGTTCAAAAACAGTCTTTTGGCTCGTTAATTTTGAGTAGTATATCCAATTCAGATCATATTTTTATATTTTTTATTAAATAATTGACCTATAGATCAAATCATTACTCTTTATCGTTGCGGATCTGCTCGATGTGGGAGTATATTTGTTGGAACCATGACACAAATAAGCAGTAAATAGCAATTCTGTCATTAACCATTTATAAGAAATGAAATTGAATGATAGGAACGTTGATGAGTAGGATGTAAATTTTGGAGTTGTATTTAAAATAACCAATTTTATTCTTCTTTCATATTTTTTGGGAAAATGAAAATTTGTTAATTTTATGTGCATTGGAATGAAATAAAATTACAATATAACCTAATCGACAGTCACTTCGTTAAATATATGGCTTGTTATTTATTTTTTGTGTGGAGGGCATTAGATTTTTTTTTTGTTATTTCAAAGTAGGCGGTGGTTGAAATAAGTTTGAGAATCTGTGCTTTAGAGTAAGAACGGTTAATGCTAAATGGCGTACAACCATTTATTTGCCCAAAGTCATCAACGAAAGTCGCGTCATTTTCTATGATGGCAATGCCAGCTCCCACCAAGCATCTCAAACAATTGATTATTTGAAGAAGCGAAACTTGAAATTAATGTTTCATTGCCCATATTCACCTAATGTATTGCCTAGCTATTTTTTGTTATTCCCGAATGTTAAACGAAGAGTACATGGACAGCGATCTTCAGCACTTGAAGAAGGTATCGGGGTCTCCAAAAACAATGCTCTTGAGCTACCAACATTAGAGTGGGAAACTAGTTTTCAGGAATTGGTTTGAGCGTATGCAAAGTAAACGAACCTCTTGAAGGCGAATATTTTGAAAAGCAATAAAACAGTTTGTTCCGAAAAAGGATGGTTCCTCCCCTAGTTTTTGTTCCAACTTAAAAGGTGCCCCTCGTATAGATATCACAATATCGTACAGAGCTGTACATATTCGTTTAGAGCTGACGTATCGTAAATTCTCATCGACCTCTTCCTTCATCCCCGACGCATTCTTCCGACCTAATCCTTTCGCAATTCAATCCCCCGACGTATGTACAACATACGTATAAGAATAGAATCTGGCTTCGGCGACGTTTCATTTCCTTCGCGTCAGAGGGGCAATAATTTCCTCCGATATATCCTCATCCACGTCGAACGCGTTGTTTCCCGAAATCGTAATTCACTCAAATTGCGCATCGCAAAAGCCCATCGTACATGGTACATGCATGCAGACGTGCATGCTTATCGTCTCGTATTTGTAGCGCGTTTAGACCGGAATAACTACAACGAGCGGTGTCGTGTTGTCGCATTTGTCGCCGACAGATGTTTCGCGAGCGTTGCGCTTGCGTTTCGCGCGACAGCTGCTGAGTTTTTTCCTCCCAGCAGCGCGCAGCGTTTCGAAACGTCGACATCATCGAGGGTGGAGGGACAGCCGAACCGATCGACCAACCCCTACGTTATTAGACATTAGGGGAATTCTTGTTTATTTTCGACAAGTGCCTTTCTCGATAGGATAGCGGTTCGTTTGTTTTATGAATATTCGTGCGTGTGTGTTTATTTCGTGGACGATGAATTGACAAAGAGGCTTCGGCTTCGTTTGGAATTGTTAGCGCGGAATGGGATGGGGTTCTAGATATTTACGGCGATTATCGTTCGATTGGATCGTATTCATAGTTACATCGAGAGGTGCTTATTGCACGCTTGAAGTCTTGCGAAAACGTGGGGAAATAACATATGATGAGCGGGATGGTTCCTATTGTTTTCTCCGATGCTTTGTATGTCTTTTTTCCGTTTATGGGTTGGTTCGGTATAATCCGGCGTATGATCTTGTTACTAGCTTTTGAATTTTTGGTCGAAAATAAAAATAATAAAAGGAATGTCAGAAACATGAGATGGCGCCCGAGAAAATTGTTTAAATTGTACTGTGATAAAACCAAAGGCAGAAAAATTCAGAATCTGCAAGAAAGTTTTTCTAAAGAAACGGCTGCCAAAAAAGTAAAATACAAATCGTGTCCTCAGTTCTCTGCTGAAAAAGAAAGGCAACAAAAACAATTGGTTGCGATCTCTTCCCACCATACTACAAAGTATTAAACGCAAAGAAATAGTGTTATCCGGATGACATACATGCCACCGAAAGTTACGCCTGCTTTGGTTTACAGGCCCCATTGGACCATACTGCTGAGAGATTGTTACAGACAAAATCAGAAGAAATTTTAATACTGATTATCCAACGTAAAGAGAAGCCCTTTTTACGCGAGAACCAATCCGAATTCCTCCCACCCCCTCACTCCCTAAAAACACTAAAACAATTGAATGTTTGCAAAAGTACTACCGTTTACTCGCACACAAATCCCCCATTTCCTAATTCTAAATTAACTACAAGATTCTAGGGAATTTTTTCCCACAACGCGTCAGAAAATATAAAAACAAATGAAAACGGGACTTAGCGGATCGTTATTTCCTGTTGTCAACGTCCGTACGGCGTGGTATTCGGAATCGGGACGGACGCTGCCTAAGATGGCGGATTTTCTCGCACTAGTTGTAAAAAATGTCGGCAAACTTGCAACCTGAAGGCTAAGTCGGCTTCTAGCTCCTACATTAGTTCTCAGATGTTCTCGAAAATAAAACTTATGCTATACCAGTTATTCCAGCCTACACCAGTTCACACTAGTTTACTAGCTTGCGCTAGTTATACCAGCCTATACTAATTCCCTACAACGACGTAAAAGATACGTTAACGACATTGTAATTAACAAGAAAAAGAGACTCACCTCCAATTGAGGGAAGCGCAACGTGGACGATTAGTTTGAACAGCAGAACTTAGGGAAGGGAAACTACTAAATTTACTCAAGGACACTGTACACTTCAAAGCGTCGAATTTCCGTGTATATCCTCGAAGAAACAAGACTTAAACGAGAAAACGGAATACGTTATTCACAGAATCCGATCTGTTCTCACTCAACGTCAGAAGCTGAATCGGTATTACGAGCTTACCAAAGGGGAGCGCCATCTGTGGTAAAAGTTGGAGCGAGAGACCAAAAGTATCGATACAGAAGCTGTAACAATCTGATTCTATCAGAAATGTGCTGGGAACTAAATCGATTTTGAGACAGCTTCCATAAGAAAAATAGTAAAGTTGATTCGGACTAACCTTTCCTTCCAACTGACTTCTTCTTTTTCTTCTTATTTATGCTGTTAAACGACAACTTCCTACAATCCCTTTGTTTCAATATAGATCTCGAGAATGCCCGCCGATTCGATATTCGATTACTACGTGAATGACTCAACATTTCCAAGTTATCCCCGTGCATCGTCGTCACAAAAACCCATCGCTTAGATTGATGCGTCGATCTAGTTGCGAGCCACTATGAAATATGGAATGTGAAATTAAAAATAATGGCCTATTATACCGGCGAGATCTGCTTTACGACCGGGACCGTTCCTCGTTATGGTATTTTTATGTACATCTTGACCCTTCCGTTCGTTCTAGACAATGCGGCCGTCTTATTTCGACGTTCTAAATTAGTTGCTTCATCTGCAATTAGTTCCAATTAAAGTTTATGGTGAAGCTCATTATCCGCCGCGGAAAAAACATCCTCCGTCGTGTTTCGCCCGGTTTTGTAGATCTGTTATGATAGATATCGGTGATCCGGTGATCTCGTTATTGTTATTGGCCTTAACGTTAAGCCGAATTG
The DNA here is from genome assembly GCA_038088585.1 of Chrysina gloriosa. Taxonomy (NCBI): domain Eukaryota; kingdom Metazoa; phylum Arthropoda; class Insecta; order Coleoptera; family Scarabaeidae; genus Chrysina; species Chrysina gloriosa. The sequence goes on along the minus strand of CM076094.1, from coordinate 4,866,636 downwards.
ATGACGTGGTAATTGAATTTTAAATAGAAGGATGTTTTTGCGGTGCGACTCCACCGGTTCGTTATAATACTAACTGCTAAGATAGATTTATAAGGTACTGTGGCTTCGGAAGATAGGTAAGAGTAAAAGAAAAGCAACTTTAATTAAATTAGCGTTTTAGTTGTCGCTGTAGAACTGCTAAAACTGGCTAGGCAGTACCGTACATTTCTATGCTCGAATTGAATGTAATAAGTTATGGGCTTAGCCATGAACTACGGTTTATATGCTTAACTTGAGTCAGCTCTTTTAGTTTAACAATTTAAGATTTTGTCGCTTTCAAAACTTCGTCGCCTTCAAATCGATGATTGCAAAGCCAGCCAGTTCGTCTGTACAAAATGTAAAATGTAAATACAATATATTATTCGCTCAGAGCCAATTTCCTAAATTCCCAGTCATAAATTTCTAAATGTGGCCTGATCGCTGTAACATTGATCTCAGATAGCCGTCCTGGAATTGCTTCCTTTGATAGAAAAGACTATGCAAGACATTCAAACTTGTCTTATGTTTGATGTAAAATTGCAATACCATGTGGCGAAAGTGTTTCAAAGGATAAAAGACAACTTGAAGAACTACCGAAGGTCGAAATGAAACTTGATTCTTATCACCTCATGGATTAGGGTACCAAACAAACCTAATATAGTTGTGGTTGTACGGGAAAAAATTAAGAAGGAGAATCAGATGGGAAAGTGGATGGAAGGAATCAAGCAACAATTTTGTCGCGCACAGCAAATTTCCAAAGTTCCTGGTCATGCATAAAGTTCCAAATGTGACGTCCTCCCTGTTACATTGAAAATATCTGATATGGTTATTCTGCAATTGTTCCCTTTCCACGTACAAGATACTGGATGACATTGTAAACTTCGGACTTGCCGCCAATATTTGGATGGAAAATAGCAATATCGTGTATAGAAAGTATTTCAAAAGATAAGAGTCAACTTGAACTGCCAAAGATTGAAACTGAAGTTGGCTCTTATGAACCCATGGAAACAACCGGAATATAATTCTGGTCGTCGGTACAAAAAATGAGGAACAATAGTCAGACAAAAAGGAAATGGAAGAGGTCATGCAATAATTTTGTCGCTTAGAGCAAATTTTCAAAATTCCTGGTTATACATTACATTCTAACTGTGGCATCCTCCCTGTTACATTGAAAATATCTGAGATAACAGTTCTAGAATTGTTCCTTTCTCACATACATACAAGATTCTAAGGAATATTCTTAAGATTTGACGCCAACGACTTCATAGAAAATAGCAGAATCACCCAGAGAAAGTGTCACGGTGAGAGACAAGTCGAAGGATTAGCAAAGGCTAAAATCAATGTTGACTCTCATAACTTTCTGAATTAGGGAACTAAACAAAAGTAATACGATCCTCCTTAGGTCGTAGGAACCAAGAATAAGATGAAAGGGAGGAAGGAGGCGAAGAAGGGAAGGAGGAATGGGGCTCGAGCATAAAGTCCCAATATAGCGTCCCCACTGTCATATTAAGAGTATCTAAGATAACAGTTCCGGTATTGCTTCAGTCCCACATACAATATTCTAAAACTTATTCTCAGCTCCAGATTTGTCACCAATCATTGGATGGAAAAGAGCTAAACTATGCAGAGCAAGTGACAACGTAGAGGACTCCCAGAGGTGGATGTCAAAATTGACAAGCGTAATATAGTTCTGATCGTTCGTAGAAAGAATAAAATAAAAGAGAGAAAGATACGACAAGGGAATGCAATAAAGTTTTCGCCCAGAGCACATTTCCGTCATTTTCGATGTTGTATAAAGTTCAGAACGTGGTGTCGTCCCTGTTACGTTGAAAATATCTCAGATAGTAGCTCTGGTATAGTTTCCTTCTGGAAGATATTCTTAGCTTCAGATTCATTTCCAGTGACTGTATGGGCAATAGCGAGACCATGCAGAGAAAGTGTTTCAAAAGATGTGAGGGACTTGAAGGACTCCCCAGGGTTGAAATGACAGTTGAATACCATCACGTTTTGAATAAGACCGCCAAAGAAGCGTAATATACTACTGGTCGTACTAAGAAAATAAGGAGGAGGAAAGAGACGAAACAGAATGGAAGAACTTAACCAATAAGGTTTTCACGCAGAGTACATTTCCAACATTCCCGACGATGGGCAAAGTTCCAAAGGTGGCGTCCTCGTTGTCACATTGACAATATCTGAGACAGTAGTTCTGATATTGCTTCTTCTCTTATATGATAAAAAAGGTCACGAAATATATATATATATATATTGCTTCTTCTTGGAATATTTTCTTAGCTTTAGATTTGTATCCAGTGAATGGATGAAAAAGGACTAGCCAGGGTTGAAATTGCAGTTGATCTCCATCACTGCTTGAATAAGGGGAGCAAAAAAGCGTAATATGCTTCTGGTCGTACAAATAATATAAAGAGGAGGAAAGAGACGAAAAGGGAATGGAAAGGGCATAAGCGATAAAATTTCTTCTCAGAGCAAATTTCTAACATTCTCGATGAGGCGTAAAGTTCCAAACGTGGCGTTCTCGTTGTCACATTGAAGATATCTGAGATAGTAGTTCTGGATTGTTTCTTCCTGGAAGATATTTTGGGCTTTAGATTTGTATCCAGTGAATGGGTGGAAAATAAGAAGGCCATGCAGGAAAAGATGCGAGGCAAGTTGAAGGACTACCCGGTGTTAAAACAATAGTTGATTCCCATTACCTCTTGAATTAGGGGAAGAAACAGGCATAATATGGTTGTGATCGTGCAAAGAAAAATAAAATGAAAGTAAAGAAGGAGACGAAACAGGAATGGAAGGGTTCAAGCAATGAATGTTTCGCTCATAACACATCTCCCAATTCTCGGTCAGGCATAAAGTTCCAAAACGTGGCTTTCTCGATGTCACATTGAAAACATCCGAGACTGTAATGATAGAATTGCTTCTTTCCCACATACACAAAATTCTAGGAGGTAGCTTCAGATCCGTCGTCAGCGACTTAAATCGCCGTTCCAAGAACGGTCGTACCTCTTCGATGTCTACTCACTCCATTATTCATCTCCAGTTGCATAATGTTACCTAAAATACTCACTTACAACCGACATTCTATAAAATTTCACGCTCGATCATCCACGCAATGCGACGGCCGTCGAAAAAATCGATTTCCAAGAAAATTGTTTATTACAAAACCTCATTACTCCCGGTTCCTTTCAACTCGGTAGTCTCGTCGATTGATAACGTATACGCCAGCAGCCAGAAGGAGAACAGGAGCAAAAACCGGCCGATACAAAAAAGCGTTGCCGCGACCATGTAATAAGTAGTTTGCGTCCGTGGCGAATATCAACAAGATAATTAACGCGGATAGTCGTCGATGCCGGCCAATCATTAGTTTTCGTCGGAACGCCCGCGTACACGTCACCGGATCAAAATTGAAAGCCCTCGATGGCATTCTTGCGGCAACGCCGCCGCTTCGGTAGCTTCTTCGGATATTTCTTTAAATTTAATTGCATTGTCGAGCGCCTTATCTGATTCTTCGGAGTTGTACGTCGAGATACAGCTGAATGGTGAACGCCATATCTTCGGAAATATCATCCCGCAATAACATTCCAGCTTGTAATTCCTCTCGTATGCTTTATCTTTTCCTACATCGATTTATCTTCGAGTATTACCGTCGATACATGCGTAATATAATGACTGTAAGTTAATGCTGCGTTACCGGTTGATTTCGCTAACGAGCTGTTTGAGTTCGGTGTAGAAAAATAATATAAGATGGTATTGAACTTGATCCGTTCATTGTCCAGGTCGAGTTGTTACAATTCCAGCCACATTTCCGGATGAATTCTCTATAAATTAGATGATGAAGGATGTTTTCGAGGTGATTGGAAACAGGTTCCTCAACAATTCTTTAAAATATGAGGTATTTTCAGTGTTTCAAAAACTCAACAATTACACCAGTTGCTAAAATTAATACTTCTATTAGAAGCGAAGAATTCGAGCCTATTAATGCTGTTCGTATTTGTGAAAACTGTTGGAGCTAATAGTAGAGGATCAACTTGTCCAGCTTTGCGATAGAAATCAACGGACTAGTGTGGATCAATCTGTCTTTAAGAATAAGCATTCTTGTGAAAGTGTAATATTAAGTGTTAGTGATAAATGGTTGAAGGCTTTGAATGGAAATGAGTTTGTGTGAGCCGTGCCTTTGAAAGAGTAAACCATGACCTGTTGCCCTAGAAACTGAAGGAAATGGATTCATCAGGATCCATATTGAAATGGTATGGGTCGCATTTATCATTTAGCACACAAAATGTTAAATTTGAGAGTAGTGTTTCAGATAAAACTAGGAGAGAGACGGGTGTTCCCCAAGGTACAGTGTTGGGTCCTCCTCTCTGTATTATATATGTAAATGATATCGTTAAAGATATTGTAAATTATTACATTTCTATTTTTGCTGATGATACAATAATGATAGGGAAGAATATTGGCAAATTGTTATTTATTATTAATCATACTTTGAGCAACTTATGTGGATGGATCTGTGACAACCAAATGTGTGTCACTGTAAATAAGTGTAAATACATTTCGTTGGGTACGAACTTCATGTTACAACAAATTGATCACATAAAATTTCAAATTAAATTGGATAGCACTGAGTTCGATAAGGTCACTGAAATTAAATACTTAGGGGCCATTTTAGATAATTAGTTAAATTTTAAACGACATTCTACTTATGTTGTGGTTAGAATGTCGAGAAAAATACATTTTCTGTATACAATTGATAAAAACCTTAATTTTTATGTGCGGGTACTAATATATAAAGCTATTATTTTTCCACATAAGGATTTCTGTTCAACTGTTCTTTCTAATTTAAACAAAAACGAAATGCAAAAAAATCCAAAAGAGCCAAAAACCCAACTATGCGTGTAATCCTTAGAACTAGTGAATGTACACCAATCAGAATGTTCCTCGAAGTATTATATTTTATGCGTTTTAATCAAAGAGTGATTTTCAACACTTTATTTTTTATTTATAAAGTGATGAACAAAACAGGCAGCTGACTACTTATCTAGGCAGCTTGTCTTGTGCAAGAAATTCATAAATATAACACCAGAAATAATATATTTTTATACACAATCTATCAATAATTATAGAACAGAGAATACATTGTTTTCGAAAGGACTAAAAATATACAAATGACACCGCAAAAAATTGAATATTGTAACAGTTAGAAAAGGACAGGGAAGAAATAAGATATTTCGATAGGAATTAAAGAAGGCTTACGATTAATAAGAAGGAAAACTGCAGGTAATTTTGACAGAGAAACTGGCAAAATCTTTAACAAAAATTCAGGTTTTAGTCAACTTTTGTCACTCCTCTAAAAAAACGCCTAAAATCAAAAATTATTAACACAAATGAAAAGCTCTAGGGGATTGTACCACGTTGATGAAATTGAGCTTCAAGTCAAGTCCTATTTCAAAATTTTAACCAGAAAGAAATGAGAAATGAGATTGCTAAGGAGAATGCCAAGCGAAACCGGAAAGGACAGAAAAGGAATGAGATATTTCGATAGGAATTTAAGAAGGCCTCCTATTAATAAGAAGGAAAATTGCGTGAAATTTCGACAGAGAAACTGGCAAAATCTTTAAGAAAAAAATGCTGATTTTCTTTATCTTTTGACACTTCTCCAAAGAAACGCCGAAAAGCAAAAATTATTAACCCAAATCAAAAGTTCTATGGGATTGTACCACGACGATGAAATAAAGCTTCGAGTCAAATCATATTTCAGAACTTTAACCTAGAAGAAATGAGAAATGAGATTGCTAAGGAGAATGCAAGGAGAATACAGTTTTTTAACAGCAGACTTCTTAGGTAGCAAATGAGAGACTATATTACATACATACAGATTTAATTAATAATGAATAGTAATTTCCTATATTAATATGTTTGTAATAAAATTTTGCTAAATAAATTGTTGGTATTATTATTAGTACCTGGTGGACCGAGCCTTGCTCGAAGTTCCCAAAACTTTTTGAATAATTTTGAACCAAATAATAACGCCCTTTATTTTAGTTTTGATTGTATATTTCAAGTATATATAGTAGCACATATATATTATAAGTTTATAAGGTTAAAAGTATCTGAATTTACATTTTGTTGTTAGTTTTCGTAGATATTTTTCTTTTATTAACATACTACTTTCACCGCCATCTATGGTTTAGTAGTAAAGTTTTAATTACTTATAATTTCGCTTGGCTGCATGATGTTAAAAAAGTTGCTAACCCACGTTTAGGCCGAAATTGGTGAAAATCTGGAGTAAATGGATTGAATCGAGACCGGGACCATGCTATGTCGGCTTTTCGTCTCCAAAAACTCGCAGATACTAAACTGTAACAAAATCTTGAGAGTAATTTTCAATAACACATTTTATGTACCGCAGAAATAGGTAAAAGCGGGATAAAAAAATTTCTTGGGACCGGGACCATGCTAGATCAATTTTGTGTTCTCGAAAATCGCCAGATACTAAATTGCATAAAAATTTCATTTCATTTTCGATAACCAATTTTATATACCGCAATACCAGAAATGTGTGTAAACCGGGTCAAAATGGATTTTCCCGGGACCGGGATATATATATATATATATATATATATATATATACAAAAATTGCTCGCTTAAATATATTAGATTATATTATTAATTAAGAAGGACAATTATGTTGAAAGCAACGTTTACTGCAAGTCGCTAATTCCTAAACTAACCACGTGAAATTTTCTCATTTAATTTACAACTTCGAAGTCATGATATGGTATCTATGAATACTACCTTCCCATACTTCGTTACGATATCTCATCGATCTCGCAGCATTCAAATTCGAAAGACGGCTCGTCGGTACGTCATCAGTAACAGAAGAATACGTCGTCAATGGATCAGAAAAAATTTAATTTCCTCTCCTCTTCACAAAACACGAAACCTTGTCTAATTGCGACGATATTTTCTTTCAACGTCAGTCTCCATTGTGCGCTCTAACACAAGAATACGCGCAAAACTCGCCCGTACATTAACAGAAACCGAATAATCGGAACGACTGCGCGCGTTAGTTTTTATGTATCTACGCCGAAGGGACTACCTAAATTTCCGCTTTCTGCGAACCGGGCGTAACGTCAGCCCCGACGCGTAGAATAGCGAACGGCAAATATTGTGTAATTCGACACGCTCCGAGGCCCCGGCCGGAATGTGTGTCGGTGGAACGGCCGGGTTTCTGCAATTTTGGGGTGTTCTCGCTTAATGGAAAACGAGAACGAGCACCACTGACCTTGTAACGCTTTAGGGAGTTGATTCCATTTCGTATACTTCAGTCTTCAGTTCGTTACGTCTGGTGGATGGAGATGAATTGAAGCAAAAGAACAGTAAAACATAATATAGCTAAATGTATGTACGTTGCTTTTCACAACAAGAAACGTCAAAAGGGGAATAACTTCCTACTATCCCGGGTAAACCAAAATTGATTTTAAAAGCTTCGCAAGTTTTGCAAGGAACATTTGGAGAACATCTGATCGAATGCGATCAATTAGGATGTTTATTATTTAGACATAGAAATGTAAACGACAGTAAAATTTGGGCCATATCTATACCAAGGCCAAGTCGGCCGTGTTCGTTTTATCACGCGGGCAATAAATTATATCTGTCTCCCCCTCTTCGAGCATCTGATTGAGGAAAAAAGGCGATTGTTTAAAACCTAAAGAAAGAAATGTAAACGCAAGTAAAATTCGGGCCATATTTTAAGCAAGGCGAAGTGATTATTTGGCTAGGACGTGCTACGTTTACATCATTTTTTCCCTGTATCTATTGCCTAGTTCAATGATCGCCGAGTTTCTCAATTGCGTTTCGATAAATTTGGTATTAACAGTTATTTTCCCAATTTGTTTCAATCAAATTTTCTTTTTGTAACACCCATAGATTTACTTTTACCTAATATAATCTTAAAAATAAATTTGACATATTAGTTGTTTTATTTTTTGATTTTCTTCCAATCCAATTTTTTGTCTTTTACACTCATTGATTTATTGTTGCTTCAGATAATCTTACAAACATATTTGACGTATTAGTTGTGAAAAATCCTCTATAATTTGTGACCTGTTTAAATACTTACCATCCGTGTTACTTCCAATATTTTCTAGGTCATGGTCAGGTGTAATTTGTCTTTTATTAACGATGAAAGTTATCCAAAAGGTATAATATAACAGAAGAATATCAAAATATGAAGTAAAAACTAGGAAAAGCAGAAAAATCCTGAAATGTAAAATGTGATTTTGCAAGGAATCTTGATACCAACCAAGCTAATAGTTTAAGCATTAGATTGTCAATTTCGCTTACATTGAAACAAGTGTAAAAATTTCTTGTTGTTTTTAATTATGGGCACAGATCAGGTTTCCTTTTCTGAAGAAGAATAGCAAGACCGTATATTGAAGCTTTTAAGCTGCAGAAGTAGACCCGGTTTCGGCGTGTTTGCTTGCAGAGTTAACCACTTTTAAAACTTATGTTAAGTCAATTCTGTTATGTATGCCACATAGCGGCAATTTTTTAGGAAAAAGCTTAGGTTTGGTATAATTTTGCTGAAAGTGACTGAAAGATTAAGTTGGTGGGCAATCACAAAGGGCTGAATTAAGATTGACTGACAATTACACTATACTGACCTCAATTTTTGGTGCCCTTCAATATGTAGTAGCTCACTTTCCTCCTTGTTTTGAAAGAAACTTTGAAATCTTTTGAAACCAAGGAGGGTAGATTACTACCTTGACTTTCTTTCTTTCTTGTTTGGATGGGAATCTTGTGGCTTAAAAAACAATGAATAATACTTTATATTTTAGATTTCGTTTCTGTAGAAATTGGTTGAGGGATTTATTAAATTGGTTAGATTTGCTGGATAGTCAAAACTATCTCAATACTGAGATATTTAAAATGTAAATATCTCAATTTTTGTTGCCTCTGTTGGCAAGTAGTTCTCTTTCCCTTGGAAGAAATTTGGAATTTTTGAAACAGGGAGGTTATCGGTCTTTTCTTTTACTTTCCTTTTAATCGCAAAATTGGAATTCTTCCATAATTCTGCACCAACTTTTAAAAATAGAGTTTAGCTTCGTTAGCTCCAGAGCAATGGACACGTCTCCAATTTAAGGTAACGAATTGCCAGAAAAGTTTGAGTTGCCCGACTTCAAAACATCTGAATATTGGGGCACTTGAACTGCAAATATCTACAGTTTTCCTTCTGTCGTACATCAGTTGAATTTTCGCCTTCTTTTGAGAGAAATTAGGAACTTTCGAAACAGCAATAGCGGTTTCCGACTTTTGTTTCTTTGTTTTTCTTTTTAGTCGAAAAGTTGGAACTGTTTGATAACTTTGCATCAACTTTTGAAAATAAAGTTTGACTTCATAAGTACAAGAACAATGAATATGTTAGGTGTTTTAATCAACGAGGGTAGTTTCGTACGTATAAATAGGTCGAAAATGAAGTTTTGAATTGTTCGCCAATCAAAAATATTTGTAGATTGGGCTATTTGAACTATACATATCTCAAAGCTTGGTACCTTCTAATGTGCGATAGTTTTTATTACAATTTGGTCTGTGTTTTAGACATTTTTTGGAAGTTTCAAATACTGGGAGGTTCGATTGCTGTTTCCAATTATTTTCTTTTTTGTCTAATCGAAAAGTTTGAAGTGTTCCATTATTTTGCATCAACTTTAAAAATTGAAGTTTAGCTTGATTAGTTCGAGAAAAATGAACAAGTTTTATATTTTAAACAAGAACATGAAGATTTGAGTTACTGGATGATTGAATATACCTGGATATTGAGATGTTTGAATCTCAATTTGTGGTATCTTCTCATGTGCTATGAGTATTTGGAACTTTTGAAACGGGCCAGGTTCGATTGCTGTTTCCAATTCTTTTTTTCGGATACAAAAGTTAGAATTATTTCATAAATTTGGAATTTGAGTACAACTAAGGGTAAAATTTCGGCTGAAATCTTAGACAAGCAACACGTTACAGTAAACCTATTGTTTTTTATTGTTAAATACCTTTACATAAATTGTAGACAAGAAATCGCCGAAACAAGACATGATTTGAATAATTAGACTTATTATTGGAGGTAAGGTAAGAGGTGGATGGCTGGAGGTTGGCATAAGTATTTTAGATGTGTTTTATTTTTTTTTTTGTTTGCTTGTTATCGGCACAAAGCAAAGGACATATTATCATATTGAGCAAACTTCTGTATAACGATGATCTCCACTATCTACTGGTAGTTTTCCTGTGTACGCAGCTAATACACAGTTTCATGTTAATTCGACAAATGCACTGTGTTCCCCAAAAATTCGAATTTATTCGAGTTAGAGAGCATCACAATACGTCATCCGGTGGCCATTTTATCACTTACCATCCTTACCACTCTTTTTCTGTTTAGAACAGAAGGCATCATCAAATTTGAGTGACATCTATCAAATGTTGGTAGAAAATAATTTTAGAGAGCATTTACCCATATTACATTATAGAAGTTAGTTAGGAGAAATTTTTCGCTTACTATGTTTTACGCCCAAATCTCTTAAATGTTAAAAAAAAAGTATACATTTCTTCGACAATGCCCACAGAAGCTAGTGAGGATAACTGGTACTGTCACAAAACCCGTTAAGTTACAAAGTAAAAGTTCCGATATTCAAAAATTTATGTATTTCCAAAACTGCATTATCGTGTTTAGTCAACAGAACATGCACGAATATGTTGATGGCGATTACATTGTTATCAAAACTATCGTGAAAACGTTTCCGAACGAATTTCGTAAATATTTTTAACAAAACAATTTTCAGCCCTAAAAGGGGAAATATTTAATTAAACAGGCAATATTTTTTGATATTTGTTTTTTTTTGTTTGTAATAATATCTACGGCTTCATGTTTCAGCGCACTATTTATACGGATAGGTAGCGTGCTCGAAGGCCCATACGGGTAAATGAAGAAATAATGCGCGCAATTTTATTTAATAAACTAACATTGTTTTTCGAGCGTTGTTCGGTATTTTATAACTTTGATATTGTAAACCGGTAGCAGCAGATGCGAAACGCTAATTTCGCGTTCGTTCATTCGTGCATAAATTTCGACATGTGGCGCGTTTTCTGTCAAAGGTAAATGTTGACTGTATTTGCGACGATATAATTAAATTTTCCTGATAAAATTGGCACGAAATTAACGGTAATAGTTTTCATTTGAGATATTTTTAGGAAATTGCTGTTAATTTCCCGTAAAACTTTATGTAGGAATAAAATGTCAATTGTTATGCTGATGACTTTTAAAAGGTAATAGAATCGGTTTTCTCTAGTGTTTCTTACTATTGTTTTCGCTTCCACCAACACTCTTGACACCTTCACCTTTAAATCGCAAAAATGCTATAATATTCGTCCGCGCGTCCGTGTGCTTTTTACCCTCATTGTATTATCTACAATTAAATGGAAAAATCATCGAACTTCCGATTCTTTACATATTTGTTTAGAAGTTTATTCTACTCGTACGTTCCAACGTATCCAATTCCCCAATTAATATTTCCATTCAAAACAATAGATCATTATCGCTCTAATTACCTTAATGGACTTGTCAAAGCATACGCACATCTCCAACAACTCATAAAAGAATGGCCGTAGTAGTTCGTTATTAAAAGTACCACCACACCGGTAAGCGACTGGAAATAATAGCAGGAAGCGATCTCCATTAGCATACACCTAACTCATTAATTTCTATTATGCCTTATTATATACATATGCACGATGCGTCGTCCGATTTCTATACGTACGTATGTAAGGTACATGAATGTATGTACGTTTCTACAATTCTATACTACACAGATCGACAGACGAGATAGGAACCTTCCCAAAGGTACGTAGGGTCGAAATTCCTCTACTCGCGTAGTCATCAGGCATTTAAATCGAGTGAAATTCCTCAAGCATAAACTACGACCGGCTACCTATGTCTATGACTAATTCCGTGCGTTTTTCTGCGTTCGAACACCTTTACGCCTTATCATGTCGAAATCGCTTAAAGTGAAGAAAGACGAGATGTTTAGACGTGGCGCGACATTCCTGGTCGCCTTTTAATTTAATTTTGTGGACTAATTTTCGAAACTGCATTCCTGTGTAAATCAGGTAGATAAATGGATTGGGCAGTGAATATTTTTGATAATTTAAGAAAGTTGGATATAAGTTAATTTGGAGCTTCGAATGCGAATTAACCGGGGACGGAGGTATTCTGTGCTAGTATGGTAGTCACTATTTCTGTCATTTCAACGATAGATTGCAAGAATAGCAAACATATGGAAGTATTGATGACAACTGCGATAAAAATGGTGTAAAAGGAGCAAGGAGGGCAGGCAAAATTCCTACAAGTCTTGAAGCCCTTGACGTTAATGGATGAAGTTCCCTCAGTCCCATACTCAAAATTGTATCAATAGTCTCCAAACTGTGTCTTTTTATGTTAATTATTAAAATATAAGTATTTCGCTAAGGCCATGTGATCTAACAGTTAATACATCTGGTCGCGGTCAAGTGCAATACCGTTGACCTTCGAAATTCAAATTGTGAACGAGGGGTAATAATGCAATTGTCTAGTTCTTGATGCTCACCATTTCATCACGTTTCATTCCAGCCAGAGGGAACTAGTGAACTTAATGGAACGCTAGTGCCTCGTCATTATTATATATTTCGTCATATAAATAACAGACACTTACACTTGAATCGATTCTAACATCATAGGTCAATTTTGAAGTCATTCGAACACTATACATCAATTACAAAGCAACAATTCTCTGTAATCGAAAATTTCACTGTTAAGTATTTCTGAACCGTTTCTATAATTACAGCCTCCTCAGTCTAATTTTCCCTCGTAAGTTCTTTGGATTTTCCCTCGAGATCTAGAATTTCCAAGATACGTCCTATGCTTCTCCTAGAAGCTCCTAATCGGCACGCCGGAAAAGATTTTTAAACCCCGTGGATTCTATGCTTGGACAAGATGCTTCAAGACTTCTTGCAATAGTTGGAAAAAAACAAAAACCGCAAAAGGATGCGAAACAAAAGAACTTTCAGTCTTCTCAAGCTCGAAACAGGAATTTCTTTACCAAATCGAACGATAATAACCTTCCAAAATTAATTCCGCTTGAAAGCTGACGGAACCCTCGAGTATCTCATCGACCAGTCCCGATTAGGTATAGAATACTTTTGAAGCACCTATCGCTCCTGTTTCTTGCAGGAGTCTTTCATATAATACCTGAACCTGGTCAGTACTACGTCACCAAAATCCACATCTCGCAAGAGAAAGCGAGAGGGCCAGAGATTTTCAGTTCCCTCAAGCTCAAATAAAATATTTTATTATCAATTCGATTCAATCATAGACGGTAGAAAGCATGAAGATGAGATATTTGAGAAAAATGACAGGAGATGATCGAAACGGGATAGAAGAAGGCATGAAGAAATCGAGGAAACGATGGCTCAAAATACCCATAGATAAAAAAGCAACGGACAAGCCGAACTAGAGAGAGGAAAGGTGAACCGGCAGAGTGTTGGAGGAGAAAAAAAGACGAGAAACGGAAAAGGAGTAAACACCGGAAAATATAGCGTCAGATTTGGATCTATAACCCTAGTTATAGATGGTTACAGAGGAAGGACACGACTCTAGGAATAATATAAAGGTGTAGTGGGGGTTCCAGGAAAACAAAGCAACTCTAAACGAGATTATAAAAGTTTAGCAGATGGCGGGAAATCATAACCAGAAGGCTTCGATCTGTTCTCTCTATATTTTCCGGTCCATCACTACACCTGTGTCTTTTTTCTTTCCTCTGTGAACATCTATAGTCATATTTAAGCCTTGTGCATCAAAATCTGGCGCCCTAGTAGGGCACAAGGTACTAGGAAGAGGAACAAATGCGAATTTGGAGAATTTTTCAAAAATTTTTATCCTTTTGATACAGGAATTTCGGTCGTATTTACGACATGGCTACCGGGCATGCGCCTACAAAATTTTCAACATTTTGTAGGGCTTGAACCACGCGTGAACCGACTGGAACCAGACTTGAACAATCTAATCTAACGTTTGACATTTGTTTACGAGCACACGTTAATTGTTTTGAGCTGTACACTGTTCAACAAAAATTAATAAAGATTATTTGACAAAAAATTAGTCTTATTAGTAAAGGCCGGATGATATGCAATTTGCATCAACTTGCATATTTGCATAATATATGCATTTTGTATATTATTTGCATATTTTGTAGTAATTCAGCATATTTGAAGTATCCGAGTTTTATTTATTTATTGGATGTAATTTATTATAGGATAGGCATTACTAAAAATATGTCGTGGTTGTAACAAACAAAGAGTTAAACAGCCCTCTTTAAATTAAAAATAGCATTCTATGAAGCCTCTTCTCGATACTTTTCCGATAAGCGCTTCCAAAAATTTATTAATGCTGTTCGTCAACATTTGGGTGCAAATTACATTTTCTCCAAAGTTTTCGTTCCCTCTTTTTAGGTACCCATTACTTTCAAAACTTCCTTAAGGATTACTGTTATTAAGATATAAACTTCTAGCTGGTCCTACAAATGTTTCGTCACCAACACAAACTTTCAGGAAATGTCTTCAAGGAAAGAGCTTTCCCTTTCCCCCAAGGTCGGGTAGGAAAAGAGCTTAGGCGTAAAAAAGCTTCTCAACGCACTTTACTACCAGCGTTTCGGAGCGAAATTTCAGGGTTCCTCCAAATATCTTTTTAGAAAGAAAACTTAGATGTATATTCCGAGAGATTTTACCACTCTCTCTTCGCCAACTTTTAGTAGGAAACTTAATTTCTGATATCCTCTAAATTAACTTTATGTTAGCCATCGAGACGATGTTTCTTAGGAGACCAAACGAGGAACCCTCCTCCTCCAGATTCTAGAGTATCAATCTCCTCTTTCTGCAAAAGGAAGCTAGCCAGCTAATTCGACAATGGTAATCTTTATAGTGTCCCCAATTATATTGGTATTGGTCCTTCCGAAGAAATTCATATTACTTTAGCATTCAGAAAATACAGCTATTCACTAGGGTGTTATTATTTGATTGACCTGTTAGTGGTAGAGAGGGTATATAAAAAGGAGTATAATTATCTCCTTTTGGTTAAGGTATTTGGGGCTCGATAAGTATGGTCACCTAAAATAGTTTATTTACAAGAAGAGGTATACTGGCACTATATCACTCCTCACCACATAGTTATTTAAATAAATTCAGTGGCAGTGGTTTTGCTAGCAACGAAGCTGACATGTTCAACCCGCTTATTACCGAATGACGAGCAATTTCTTAACTTCCATTCATGCAAATTAGATTGCCCCTTCGAGTTATATTTTTATATTTTTGCTCCTATGGGATTTATGGGAACTTGAAATCGTTCTGCCTTATATCTAAATTAGCGTGTAAGCACCATAGATCAACGTGGTCGCAGTGCAAAGGGCCTTTTTGGGCCAGACCCCGCCTCAGTACATTATATTACATTAAATTAGCGTATCACTTAACCAGAGGCAAAGAATAAGAGCTTCGCCTTATTGTATAATTAGACGCAAATCCGAGGAACAGTCGAGGACGATTATCCTAAGAACAAATAACACCCAATATGGGAAAAATCTGATGAAGTAGAAAATTCTTGCTTCTTCTTGCTCTTTGAAACTTGCTCTGGTAGTAGTGAAGCTAACATTTGATCCAGGTAAGCAGCCATCACTATTAAGAAGATAACTAATAATAGAGCGATGTTTTCCATGTTGAGGCTCTCAATATTTAAACTGATTTGTGACACTACCTGGCGACACTTCGTATTAATGTTCACCCAACTAGTCGTTAAAATCCACAGTAATCGAAAGTGGCAGTGATTATCGGTTGCACAAATGTTTTTTCCTTGTACAAAAGCGGAAATTCGTCCACATTTGACGGAAGAAGTTTTGATCGTATACTGTTGAAGTTAACGACACCACGCGATCGATGCAGTTATAAAAAGGAACTAATATCCCTAAGATTAGGGTAAACTTATCTTAATCTGGTAAAATTGACCAGATCCTTGTTTCCGAGAAGAAAATGTATTTAAGACAATGTATGCACAAATCGTTTAATTGTCTTAGAACAGCAATACAGGGCTAAATCGTTTGACCCTGTAGAGAATTCTGAAAAGAACGAATCATTAGTTTCGCTGGCACACGGCGATTGACAGTTCAGTTTCTCGCATTATTAATGACTACCACTGCTTTTCAGAAGGATACCGCCCCGAGAATTAGCTAATAATAAATTAATGCCACCTTAGGTGTTGAAGTATTTGTATCGGTGTTCGTCATTGTTCCGAGGAACAAACCCAAGTTTTCGGCGCAAGATCTATTCCGATTTCGTTAATTATTGACGAAACGAGATTCGATCGTTTTGAATTGATGATGGGATTCGTGTCGGCTAGAAATTCACGATTTTCTACTAATAGGCGTAAAATATGGAAAATTTGTCTCTGCTGTGCTACTCCTAGGATAAAACATCTTTAACTTATCTACATAAATTCGGCGATGGAACGTGTTTCTCGCGATTATTACCAGACGGAGGTACGAAGAATATTTCGAATGAATTGGGCTCTAGTTCAATTACGTAAGTCTTATAGCTGATGCTATTAGTCAAAGGTCACATGTTCTAACAACCATCCCGTGCAATATTGTTTAGTATACGAGGTGCGACGAGCAAGTTTTCTTGTTTCCGCTGAGAATGGCCGCTTAGTTGCTGAAATACGTATTTGGAATTGTTTCCGAGAGGTGGGGTAAGGGTAGTTTGATTTATTTTATATATTATTTTAATCACAGTCACCTTATTATTATTTGTGGTAAATCTAACTATTGGAGAAACCGAGATTAAAAACCGAACAGATTCGTTTAATGGCGACTGAAAGACAGCCTCAATGGCAACAATTATATCAAATGTAAGAATAGGCGGAATGACGAAGGAACGTGCCAATTTGGAATTTGGCGAGTTAATCTACGGCATACGGTTACTAACTACATCGAGTTGTATTTAAATCCCTATCGAAGCTATCCGGCAGCACTCAACGCTAATCCAATCGCTCGTGAAGAGCAATAACAGAAATTGAACTCCATCGAACTACAGATCGAACCTTCACCCACATCATCCTCGTTCATCGGCGAGGACAAACACGAACGATACGTTGTGCGAGTAACACAATAACCCAGATACTCATACGTACATACGTACAACTCGCGATTTCGGACGACGAAAATAGAAGCCTTCGGCGTTGCGAATCGACGTGAAGATCCACGGACGACCCCGACCGCATCTGTTTCACCCGGTCACCTTTTCTCTCTGATTAGCTGTGCTCCGTGATTTTCTTACGGCTTCGGTTTGCATCTGCTCGGAACGAATTCTCCTTTTTTCGGCGCGTTTTCCACCTATCCCGGCGTATGCATGAACGTATACGTACTGCGCGCGATATGTTCGATCGTTCTCTGAAGAATACCGAGAGTATTCTCCGCCTTTTACGACTTCGTTTTTCGGTTTTATTGTCCCACCTTTCGAGGCGGTAAAATTTCGATGACAGGCGTGCATCGGTACATGTACGTGAGAAGTTTCGGCGCGTTTTACTCGGGGTCGACACTTTCATTCGGCGAATATCAACGTGATATGTGTGTGTATTTCCTCCGCGACAGGCGGACTTTATGACTTGACGATTTTAAGTTTCGGGATTCGTGCGATGCCGAGACTGTCGTTACTTTCTTTATATCTTTGCGTTTTGTGTCGTTTGAAGTTCCTCTGTTTTCGTTGCTACTAAATAAATCTGCCACGTATATGTATGAGTTCTCTGATAAGTGCTGTGGATTTAGTTTTGTTAGAAAACAAAAAGAAAGTATTAAATTTGTAGGATACGTTGTAGGATACGATGCTTTATTTCAAGATAGTGTACATTACATGGTACAGTGTTTGATTCGTTAAAAAGTAAAAATAACAATAACTAACACATAGGTATATATAAATCAAAAATATTCTCTTGGAATTCGGCTTTAGAGAAAGATTTAATTCTGTAAAATTAGATTAACTAGAAAATTAACTACTAGATTTTTGTATATAAAAATTTGTTTTACTTAATTGGTGTGGTAACATTTTTAATTGTTCTTAGTTTTACTTCGTACAGGTTTGTGCACGTTTGTGCACGTTTCTACACGTTTCTACACGTAATTTGTGTACTTACAAATGATAATATTACATTGAATGGGCTAGATTTCAAAACGAAAATGTGTATGTATGCTAAAACATATAGACAATTTCTTGCAATGTGTATTTACAAGGTTGAAGGTTAAGTTATTATCTTAAAATTGGTGTATTTTGTTTATCTGATATAACAGAAAAAGGTAATGTTCAGCCATCCTGTATGTATCTTCCTGTTTGTTCTTTAGTCTACTTTGCCCAATATTTTCTTCTGCAGGTATGAAACTTGTCCTACGCTAGAAATCGGAATCTGTATTAACGAAATACCCCCTAAGACAGCGAAATTTAAAGCCACTAAATGTACCACAATTAACCTCGTGGAAAAAGGAAGGATACGGTGTAAAGAAGCGATATTAAGAACACGGTACAACTAGAAATTAATGAAATTAAACGTGTTTAGTTGGAGTATCCGCTACCACTAAAAGTGAATCCTTGCACGTACAACTCCGAAGCGAGACATCCATACAGCCGCCGTCAAAACTAACGAAATACAGGTACGGTCAAAAGTAACGTAACATCTGTCTGGGCGATTTGTTGTGTACAGTTGAATGAAACTATTAAACAATGCCAGACAAGTGGTTTGTTGTAACTAATTGTTTAGTTCAAGTTTCCCAGCTGAAATTTTATGCCTGCCTGAAAATGAAAATAAATGTCCCCATAAATTTGGTTTTAATAGAATTCAGGACAAAGTTTAAGATTTTGTTAAACTTACAGTCTACCTACTCCAATTTTTTCTTCTAATTTTTCTGAATCTCGATTTATATTCGACATTTCCACTTCGCTAGTGGAATGGAAGAAACTTAATACAAAATCCTTAACGACTCAAAGGCTTGAGGCGTGAAAGCAGTAAAAAAGTGAGACTTATTGCAATCTTTCGTAGATTTTCACTAAAGGTTTAGTTAGAGTTATCTGAATCGAAACAGAAAATTACGATGTTATGAGTTATAAAAGCGAGTTGGGAAATTTCCGCATTTGATTTTAACAGAATCGCTGTTAGCTCCTTTCGTTTTGAGCTAATATATGAAAATAGAAGGTATTAATAGATTACTATGTTATTTACGAACGAAAATTTTCCAAAATTTGACGGAACCCGAAAAAGCGAGACGCTTGTTTATTTACGAAACGTGGTCCTTTGATTTTTTTAAAGCAGAAATGAGTGCTCCGATTATTTTCTTATATATCTTATATATCTGATATACTATATAATCTGTCGAATTGAAAACATAAAATTCGCCCAAGTCATGCCAATAATGGCGGGTAAAATGTGATGAAGAACGGAATGGAAAACTAACTATTGTGACAGACAAACTTTTGGACAATGTCGACTAGAAAATTTGTAAAAATCGGCGATTCACAATCACAGAACAGAGTGCCTTTTCGCTCAAATTTTACGTACAGTTTTGTACCGGACAGTGTTACAACATGACCTAGTTCACAGGCGGCAAGTTCTATGAGTTCTATTCAATCTTAATGCCAGCTATATAGAAAATTGGCGGGAAGTAGTAGCTTTAAGTTGCATATAATGTAACTCTCTTCATGTATTGGTGCTTCTTTTTATAACCAAACGGAACTTTCTTTACGAGTCGCCCTCGTATATGAACATTGGCCTTTGTGGTGTGAAACAAGAGCAACATGCAAATTTCCTCAGTGCAAAGGATATACTTAGGATACGTGAAAAATTCTCTGTAAATTTGTGTTTTAATAGAGACAGAAAATGTTTTCCATTTGTTCTAAGCGTAAAATGAATAATTACCGTATAGCACTTGTTTTTATATTATGTCACATTATGCGCAATTTTGCACATCTGCAAGATTATCAGATCGCCTTATTTCTTTCAGTTACAATTGTAATAGATTATTTTTAACTATTTTTAACGTATTTTACGAATAATTGTGTAAGCAATAAGATATGTTAAATCGTTAAAGGAAAAATCGCGCTTTAAAGAGCTAGAGCGAATCAACTCCCAAACTCAATGGTATACTACCAAAGTTCATAAATTTCCTAAACAAGTCGTAAGGATATCAATAAGTTTCCCAGCATACGATTAAATCTTTTA
Organism: Chrysina gloriosa; assembly: GCA_038088585.1. Classification (NCBI taxonomy): domain Eukaryota; kingdom Metazoa; phylum Arthropoda; class Insecta; order Coleoptera; family Scarabaeidae; genus Chrysina; species Chrysina gloriosa. The sequence continues at coordinate 4,846,286 of CM076094.1, read as the reverse complement.
AATAAATTCATAAAAAGCCCAAAATCTTATTGTTCCTCTAATAACAATGTGATAACCTTCGTCGCGCGTTAATACTTTTACAATGGAGAATGACTCCTACTTTCGATTGCAACGAAAGCTACAAAATACTGTTAATCTGCGTTATCAGTCAGTATCACAAGTACATTCAATCCCGAAAGAAGAATGGAGAAAGTCAATCTATTAATTCTCTATCTTATAATGGTGATAGCTGCCATCCTAAGTGCGGTTTCAGCTTCGCCGATACCAGAGTAAGGCTGTAGCTTGTTTGTATTTTATCGAAGACGTCTGCAAATGTATATACCTTTTCTACCACAGGCCGAGGCAGACGACGCTGGTTGACTGTCCGGGAGGATTTGGTTGTGCTGTATTTGGATAACGTGCAAATGTTCATATTAATCTTGTCTTCACACCTACACTTAGATGGTCTTAAATATTGTTGTTACTGGTTCGTTGAAATAAAAGGGGTTAAGATACAATTTTTGCTTGTCTTTAGAAGAAAGTGGAAATAAGTTAGGGATATAAGGAGATAGAGGTCATGAACGCGGAAATAACATAATTAGAGCGTAACGATTGATAAGTTTTGGCGGAGAAAGACGAAATGACAGAGCAAGGATAGTAATTAGAGGATAATTTATTGGATTATCGCGGGCCCAAGAAAAGATTCCGTATGAACACTAGTTCATATCTGCGTGGTGGTGGAAAGATGATTCGCACAACATCCACCAAACCAGAAATTTAGAAAAGTAAAGGAATGTTTTTTTCAACGAAATTCGTAAGTAATTCAAATCTTGAGGGACTCAACTCTGAGATTCAGCATCATCCACAAGCAAATCCTTCACATTTTAAACCTTAATAGGCCACAAAATCCACCAAACTAGCAAAAAGGCAATTTCTATTTGCAACGAAATTCGAAAATAATTCAGTAGTATAGTAAAATCTTGCGGGATTAAGTTCAAAGATTCACGCCCATGCACCAGTTAATGGTCTCCATCTAAAATCCAAATAGGCTACAACATCCACCGAAGTAAATAAATAAAGGCAACGAAATTCGAAAGTAATTCAAATCTTGAGAGATTTAGGTCTGAAATTGAGTATCATCTACAAGAAAATCCTTTACATTTTAAACCTAAATAGGCCACAAGATTCATCAAACTAGGAAAAATGACAATTTCTATTTGCAACGAAATTCGAAAATACTTCAAATAGTCAAATCTTGAGGTATTAAACTCGAAGATCCACCACCTTTCCATTCACCAAACTAGAAATTTTCTAGTGCAAACGAATTCGAGGATAATTCAAGTCTGGAGGGATTCACCATCATTCACGAGCAAACCCATTCCATCTGAAACCAAAATAAGTCACATCCGCCAAACTAGAAGAAGGTAACTCACGAAACTCATCTATCTCCATTTAAGGGATGCACCTCGGGAAACATTTACCGTCTTCGCCGGGATCTTTATGCGATCCACATATTCAATTTCTTACTTAACTTGTAAGAGGCGAAGTGAGCAACAAAACCCGACCGAGCAAAAGTAACAAATACGAAAACAAAAGTTACCATTCCGCTCGAACAAAAGCGTATACCACCATCACAATTGACTGGTGACCTACTCATGTACAGGTACGTACACACGTACCTTCATACAACTTCCTACAAACAACAGCACTTTAAGAGCGTTAGGGACCTTCGGGGAATAACGGAAACGGTTGCGATACACAAAAGAAAACCGAAAGCGCAGCGAATCCTCCCAGATTTTATTGTGTGCAGGTAATCCGAACGAAGCTACGTATACAACGTAGAAAACGTACATACGTACGTATGTAAGAGTCGATGTCTATTTAATACGGTTTCGTCGAATCAATAGATTTGCTTTATTTTTTCTTTTGAATGGTTTCGTTCGATTTCCTCTAATTAAATCTGGAAAATCCGGACTTTTTCCCCGAACAAAAGCGCCCGTGGGAAAGGTGTTATTTCACGTCGACGTCTCGGACAGATACATAGTGTTTTACATCCACATTCGCATTATTTATGGACGCATTTTTCTCGCGCTTGATTTATTGCGAGCGGGGAACGGGGCGTTTAGCGAGAACGGGGTGCGTTATATTAACATATTAATTTACTACATCCACGCGGTAAAATTTATGACGCCCTCCTCTGTATTCGAGCGTACACGTCCGCCGCCATATACAGATTAGTTAATATTCTCTATGTTGCTATGATTAATACGTACGTTGGTATTGGTATTCATCACTTTGTAATCAAAATTATTAGGTTGTACAAAATAGTTTACTTTGAGGAAAAGCATAGGGAAATAACATAGTTTAAATTCAGGGGTCTCCAAACTTTTCAGCTTGGGGGCCATACTGATTACTTCAGTGAGTTTTCTGCGTATTATACTTGGCATTAAGCTTTACCTAGGAAGTAAATAAATCGGAGTTATTATCATTCTGTGTTTTTTATCGAACTTATCACAACAACAAGAAGTTATTAGCTGTTGCGGGCCTGTTTGATGACATTGGCGCGCCGGATTTGGCCCGCGGGCCGTAGTCTGGAGACCCCTGGTTTAAATGATTCATAAAATTAACTTTTCGAGCAACACATGTACATTACATAATTAGTACGAATTCAGACTGGATCCTAAAGTGACAAGACGACAAACAATTAATATGGGGCAATAAAACGCTGATAAAATTAGCCGAAATTGAATCTATAAATTTCTAGAAGCTTGCTGAAAAGCGGTCTAGCACTTACAAAATTTAAACGTCACCTCTTATTTAATTGATTGGTATTGATATAAAACTATACATATTTTCCCGCATTTCCTTTTTCCTGAGGCCCACGCTGGAAGAATTTGAACGCTCATTTATTTTCGAATAACCCGTGTATCTTGTATAATTTGTACAAGTTCGAACTGAATCCTACGACAATAAGGATACACGTAATTAACGTAGGATAATCATTTACTGGTGAAACTGATTGAAATTGAATTAAATTTATGAATTTCTAGTAACACCTGTAGAAAAGTAGTCTAGTAAGTACAAAATTTAACGACAAAATCTTCTTGTTTACTTGAAATCGCCATGCCATTTGTCCAAAAACACCGAATTTTCCCTATTTATCCTTGTTTCTTTTTCTTTTCTGAGACCCACACTGGATGAACTTGAACGTACATTAGTTTTCGAGCAACCCATGTATATTACGTATTTTGTACCAATTGAGATTAGATCCTACGACGACAAAGTGATAAGTACTTAACGCGGGGCAATCATTTATTAATGAAGCTGGCACAAATTGTATTTAATTTATGAATTTCTGGGAGCTTACTGAAAAATGGTCTAGCAATTACAAAATGTATGCGTCAACTTTTCTTACTTAATTAAATACCGCCACGCCATTGGAACAAACGCGAAGTTTTTCCCATTTGTCTTTATTTCCTCTTTCCTGAGATCCACCAAGAATTTAAACGCACGTTGCTTTCCCAGTAACCCATGTATATTGTGTAATTTGTACTAATTGAGATTTGATCCTACGATGACAAAAACACAAGTAATTCATGTGAAGCAATAATTCTCTGATAAAATCAGCCGAAATTGAATGAAATTTATTAATTTCTAGAAACGTGCGGAAAAGTAGTCTAGTAATTACAAAATTTAAGGGCCAATTCTTTTTGTTTAATTGAATACCGCCACGCCATTTGTCCAGAAACAGTGTCTTTCGATACTTCCCCGTATTTCCCATTTCCTGTAGCTCACCACTGTATGAACCCACATTACTTGTTGAGCAACCTATGTATATCGTGTAATTTGTATAAGTTGAGATTGGATCCTACGACGACAAGGACACGGATAATTAATGTGGGGCGTAAATTGACTGATAAAATTAGTCGAAATTTAATTAAATTCATAGATTTCTTTGGAGCTTGCCGAAAAATTGTCTAGCAATTACAAAATTTAAACTCCAACTTTTCTTGTTTAATTGAATACTGCCACACATTTTGTCTAAAAGTACGGAATTTCCCCTATTTCTTCTTACTTCATGTTTTCTGGTACACACCCTGGAAGAATTTGAACCCACATTACTTTTCAAGCAATCTATGTATATTGCACAATTTGTACAAATTTATATTGGATTCTACGACTACAGGAAGACAAATAATTAACGTGGGCCGCCAATTCACGGATAAAATTGGGCGAAATTTAATTAAATTTATAAATTTCTTGGAGCTTGCCGAAAAGTGGTCTAGCAATTACAAAATTTAAACGCCAGCTTTTCTTATTTAATGGGGTACTGCCACACTATTTGTCCAAAAGCACGGAATTTTTCCTATTTCTATTTATTTCCTTTTTTCTAAGAGCCACACTGGAAGAATTTGAACACCCGTTGCTTTTAGAGCAAGCCTCATATCATTAAAATATTTATAATCAGAATGTAAACAGCATATTCCAAATTAATCATAGATACTTCCAAAATTATCTAAAGCTCGTCAAATATTTCCTTCTTCTGAAATTTAATGTAATTTTAATAAATTACTACATATGGACATTACTTAAATTTTGAATATCGGTTCTGACGTGAATCGTTTTAACACCTTTTTATATAAGTATCATTTCGCTCATTTTTTTATAATTATTTTCTTATTTTTAATTTTGAAATCAAAGCAATCCGACGCTGAAAGGCATAAGGATTGACGAGAAGAAGAACAAAAAATCAAAGCAATGACTTACAGCTCTGTAGTGTTTTGTTGTTGTTTACAGTGATCAGCGCACCAAAATCACTATTTAAGGAACACTTATTCATCATCTTTTCCTTAGATATTGATTTGCTTATGAAGAACTATATTGTAGCAATTTATACGTTAGTTTCAGGTACATATAGAGGGTTTGTGGCAGCCAATGCGTCAAATTTATTTCTAAGATTTTATGAGGAGAAAGTAAATTGATAAGTGTAAAAAAGGTTAGCAGAAAGAAAATTTGGCAAATAAAAGTATTGCTTTGGAAGCACTGAATTAGGTATCGTGACAGATTCGTCGAAACGCAATTAAAAATCTTAGCGGTCGTTGAACTCGGCATTATACAGGCCTGCAGCTCACCTCCTGGCCAAATACCCACTTTACCTAGCTTAACATATGGCCCGAATTTTACTGGAGTTTACATGTCCGTGTCTTTATTGTAAATATTTACTTTTATTTTTCAATCACGGCATTAAAGTTCTCGCTGATAGTGTAGACGTATATGACTTACCGCCCGCTTGCTGAAACGAACACGATCTACTTGACCTTGCCTCAGATATGGCCCAAATTTTACTTGCGTTTATATTTCTTTCTCTAAATTATAAGCATTTACTTCTATTTTTCAATCAGATGTTCGATGTTCTTCCTGGCAATGTCGACAGATGTGATTTACTGCCTGCTTGATAAAAGGAACACGGCCCACTTGACCTTGCTCCGAATATGGACCGAATTATACTAGCGCTTACATTTTCCTCTTGTCACTATCAACATTAATCTTAATTTTTTTTTTGTAGCATCGACGCATACGATTTATCGCCCATTTATTGAAACGAACACGATCCACTTGACCTTGCTCCAGATATGACCTGAATTTTGCTTGCGTTTACATTTCCTTCTCTAAATTATAAGCATTTACTTCTATTTTTCAATCAGATGTTCGAAGTTCTTCCCGGCAATGTCGACAGATATGATTTACTGCCAGCTTGATAAAACGAAAACGGCCCACTTGACCTTGCTCCGAATATGGACCGAATTATACTAGCGCTTACATTTTCCTCTTGTCATTGTCAACATTAATCTTAATTTTCTTTTTGACAGCATTGACGCATATGATCTATCGCCCATTTATTGAAATCAACGCGATCCACTTGACCTTGCTCTAGATATGACCCGAATTTTACTTGCGTTTACATTTCTTTCTCTAAATTATAAGCATTTACTTCTATTTTTCAATCAGATGTTCGAAGTTCTTCCTGACAATGTCGACAGATATGATTTACTGCCTGCTTGATAAAAGGAACACGGCCCACTTGACCTTGCTCCGAATATGGACCGAATTATACTAGCGCTTACATTTTCCTCTTGTCACTATCAACATTAATCTTAATTTTTTTTTTTGTAGCATCGACGCATACGATTTATCGCCCATTTATTGAAACGAACACAAACCACTTGACCTTGCTCCAGATATGACCTGAATTTTGCTTGCGTTTACATTTCCTTCTCTAAATTATAAGCATTTACTTCTATTTTTCAATCAGATGTTCGAAGTTCTTCCCGGCAATGTCGACAGATATGATTTACTGCCAGCTTGATAAAACGAAAACGGCCCACTTGACCTTGCTCCGAATATGGACCGAATTATACTAGCGCTTACATTTTCCTCTTGTCATTGTCAACATTAATCTTAATTATTTTTTTGGTAGCATCGACGCATATGGTTTATCGCCCATTTATTGAAACGAACACGATCCACTTGACCCTGTTCCAGATATGACCCGAATTTTATTTGCGTTTACATTTCCTTCTCTAAGTTATAAGCATTTACTTCTATTTTTCAATTAGATGTTCGAAGTTCTTCCTGGCAATGTCGACAGATATGATTTACTGCCTGCTTGATAAAAGGAACACGGCCCACTTGACCTTGCTCCGAATATGGACTGAATTATACTAGCGCTTACATTTTCCTCTTGTCATTGTCAACATTAATCTTAATTATTTTTTGGTAGCATCGACGCATATGGTTTATCGCCCATTTATTGAAACGAACACGATCCACTTGACCTTGCTCTAGATATGACCTGAATTTTATTTGCGTTTACATTTCTTTCTCTAAATTGTCAATGTTTACCTCTATTTTTCAATCAGATGTACGAAGTTCTCCTTGGATGTATCGACGCATATAATTTACCACTCGCTTGATCAGGCGAACACGGCTCACATGACCTGGATCCGAGTATGACCTTAATTTTACTAGCGTTTACATTTTCTTCTTCTCATTGTGTAAACATTTACATTTATTTTTATTTTTATTTTTTTGGTAGTGTCGACACATATGATTTACCGCCTGTTTGTTGAAACGGACACGATCCACTTGACCTTGCTCCAGATATGGCTCGAATTTTACTAGCGTTTACATTTTCACGCCTAAATAATACAAAATAACTTAGTTGACCGCATATTATCAGAAAGTTCCCAGGCGGTCTTTGCGAGACTTGTGAAACTCCAAAAATTTCGACTCTCCTATGATAGAAGGAAAATATTTGCTCCTACAAGTTTTGTTTTTATGCCGCTCGGGCTTTCATCCATTTTAATTGAACGCAGAAGTTGTGAGAACTTCGGTACATTTCTTTGTCGAGGATTATGTATGTACTGTTTAAACCGAAAATTGTTTTATTCTTGTCCAATGTCTTCAAACTTTAAGTTAAGTGAATTGTCATCATATCTACTTGATAATTGCATGTTAACCATAAAATGGACGAGAACTAAAACAGAGCTATCGCTGACTTCGAATTACGACAGCGATTGGATAGACCGAGGATTGGTGATGATGAGCCAATATAATAACGTCGATAATTAATTCTTAAACTGGTTGCTATGAGACATAAGCAGATAGTCACTGTCATTATGCTGCGTACATCGAGATCAATGTGCTTCCCCGAATCCATTCCCTACGTCCGTGCACCGTCAAAAATGCGAGGGACAACTGTTTGCTTATACGAAAATTACGATATTTATATTCGCCCGTTCGTATACGCATTACAAGCTCGATTTGTTTATTTTGGCCTTATTTATGTTCGCCGCTTGGCTCAGATAAACGTTTCTGTATCTGTAATTAGCGAGCGACGTGTTTATTTTTGTTTCCATATCTGTTTTGCCGTTATTCAACCGGGACACGAAATAAAAAGCCTTTCGACCGGAAGGGTTGAAGGATCGATCCGATGGTGGTCGGAAACCTTTGGTCGAAATAATTGATGTTGGTGTATAAAAATTTAAATTCGAGCAGCCTCCTCTATTGGATATAGTTGATAGGAAATATGATCATATCTTGCGTTAATTCTGAATTATTTCCGATTGTACTCCTTACGAAATCGGTTACGTAACAACTTTCGGTCTAAGATAACAATTGCATGCCGGGCGTAAATTATAGTTACGTAAATAGAACGAAGTGGTTCATAATCCTTAATCACATCAAAGTTGTCTGCTCTTGTATTAAGTCTGTTTTGGATTGTATCCTCTTCAAACAACCCTTCTCTGGATAGGTTCTAATCATTAACTTGGTGGACCGGTTATCCTTGTCTGGATCTCCCTTTAGCGAAGGATATAAATCATACTGGATATTCGGTTTAAATCAGCAAAACTGAATAACATTTAATTAGGCGAGAAATCGTATCTCGAGTATTAAAGTTTTGTGATAATTTGCCAGTCGGCTCTAACCTTTAAGACTACTTTAAGATACTCTCGTTCAAGATCGATTAAAATTTAAGAAATTTTATTGGTTCCAAAACTATTTTGAAAGCTTTATATCTTTGCTTTAAAAGTAACGATAAAATAGTAGATTTTTACAACGTTAAAAGCTTCTATGGTTTTAATTTTTTGTCAGTTGTAAGTGAAGAACCAGTAAGTTTACAGGCTCGAAATTCTGCATACCGTGCCTTCATTACGGGAGCTACTACTTATCGAAAAGCTTTTTGTAAATCTCTTGTTTGCTGTTAAATTTAGCCTAAATTAGGGAATAGAAAAGTGACCATCGGCAGACCATCATGTTTTGATTTGAGGGAAGCAACGATAACAAAGGAATTTACAAGTTTGACAAGCTTTAACTACCGTTTCGACTGTATGGTATTCAAATTTTCAAGCTGGCAAATCTGCTGGTTCTTCACTTATTGTTGATAAAAGATTAAACTTGTTCGAGCTCTTAAAATTGATGCATGCATCTCTAGAGCTTCTAGATCTTCTAGAGCTAGATAGCTTTTGAGCCAACTAAAGAACTTTAACTTTAAACGATCTTTAAAGTAAGTACTTTACAGCCTTTTCCCCCTTCCAGATGAAAGTGAAACCTTTATGGATATCACGGCCTGGACCCAAACGGTCATAGTGTAGAGGACTTCATGGTAGTGTAGTTAGTGCACTACAATGTGCTCCTCCAATCTCGATAACTCCAAAGCCCAGGAAAGTCCTTGGACTTCGAGTTGCTATTCTTTTCATCGCTACTGATTCCTGTCTTCGTCTTCCTTCGGCTCAGCCTCCATAATTCCACTTGTGAAGCTCTGAATTTTGTCCCACGCCTCTTCGCTACTTATCATAATATCGAGCAAGTTGTCTGTCCCTATCTGCTGTCCTACACTACCACTTAACTTTGCCCTTTCTTTCAATCATCTTCTAGAAAGAAAACGGTGTGTTCTGGCGTATCCTTTGATCCGCAGTAAAAGCATTCATTACTTATTGATATTTGCATCCTGTGTTGGTGTAGGTGCCAAAATTTCCTTGTCCTGACAAGGATTGTGTGAAGTAGTAATTGGTCTTTCTGTGTTTGCACTCCGTTCAAGGTCCTATGTGTTTCATTAACATCTTTCTCCAATGTCCAGTTGTCATTTGTGCATTCCATTCATTTTGACGACGTGGTCATTCTTAAGTTTCAACCTTAAGTACTGCCGTTACGATATTGGCTCATAATAAGTGACAGCCTTAAGTACTGACTACCTACTTTTACAACTCGAATTGCTCGCAAGTGCTAACGAGCAGTGGCGGGGTCCGATACAATCATCAGTATAACTGCGAGCCTCAGCGAGATCTGATGTGTATACAAGTACGCTGCTGTAAATACTATTTCGCAGTTCTAGGTTTGTTTTAAAAATGTTGACTACGTCGCGAAAACGACCAATGTTTTATTTTATGTGTAAACCTTTATGCGCGCGCCACTGGCTATTGGCGCAAATTGAGTAACTCTACTCATATCCACAGATCCTCAGTCTGTTAAAACTATTATTTTAATGTGCCGTCAACAATAGCTCTTTCTTCGTCTTCATTTACTTCATACTTTCCACACAAAGTGCGGAAAATTTTCTAGTCGGAAACAAAATTTCAACCATATCCACCCCCAATATAGAATACACAAACTAGATCGCATGACCGAACAAAACGCTATCCGCCCCGAAATCCCTATTAGCTCGTCTTTTCCCCCAAAACATTTCAGAGACACTATTTACCAGCGACGGAAATTGACTTTGGTATTTTATAAATCGAGCAAGTTGAGTTGTAAATTCAAACGCGAAATAGGTACAATTTCCGGGCGAAGACAAAATAGCAAATGTCATACATACATACATACATACATACGTAAGCATGCGATCCAATTAATATCGAGCTCGCGACTCGGTATTTTCGAATTCGCCTGAAAACGACCCGAACTACAAACGTACATACAAAAATAGGTTATTAGTTTAGTCGTCGTTTTCGCAATTGGTTCGAATAGAGAGGTGAGTTTAAATGAAAACGTGCACATGTACCGATTCGGGAAGTTAGTAAACGACCGAGCGCAACGTTTGTTTCCCCGGATTAATTTTCGGCCGAAAGGGAAACGCGTTTTAAATTAGCGAATTTGCGATGGAGCGCATTGAGGATGGGGAAGTTAACAAACTGCAGCAATTAAAACGCGCGCGTTTCGAATGCGGACGTTTCTACTAACGTAATTTTGACCTAGTTTTTAAGTACCGATTTTTAGAATTGCGTGTGTACGAACATGTCGTGGTGACTTCTATTCTTCATTGCGGAGCCAATTAAGTAGGTGGTGATTCCCGCAAATTACCCCTATAATCTTTTTATGTAATCATGTATTAAATTTAACTATATAACTTGAAGTCCTATTAAATCTGCGAAGGAAAACCCCTGATTAATGTTTAGTTTCTTTTCTCTCTCAGAGCTTTGGATTGTTATTTGTTATTCTACAAATTCGATTTCTACATTTCGTGGTGAATTTCCTGTTTGCACAAAATCATCGAAGAAGGTACCCGTGATTTAAACTATAAATTGTACGAGGTATAACATGACATGAACAGACGTCTTATTAAGAGAGCTTAGGAACAAACCTAAAGGTGCTTAATGGGTGTTATGTGCACTAGTACTCCTACACAGTAGGGAAACGTGGGCATTAAATAAAGGACAGAAACAAAGTTCAAGCATGTGAGAGGCGATATCTGCGAGCTGTTAGAGGAATGACTAGACGTGACCGTATTAGAATTTAAATAATTTGTATAAAGTGCAACATGCAACCGACATTAGATAAATTGGAAGAAAATCAGCCAACGTGGTTTGGACATATGGTTAGAAAGAAGGACTACAAAATGGTGGCGCAGATCTAAAAAATGGGAATAGAGAAAAAGCACAATAGAAGAAAATCGGTGAGATCCTCTAACAGCGAAGTTGGAAAAGCGCTGGTAAGAGCAAACGTATATTGGAGGCAAGCAGAAAGAATGGCGAATAACAGGAAAGAGTGGAAACAATTGATAGCGTCAGATATCTCGACACCGCAAGGTACATGAGGAAGGATATGTGAGGATACGTAAGGATTATGTATAATACGAGTTGTAACAAAGAGGTTTCTACGAAACCAAAGTGTCACTGTACAGCAATGGTAGGAGCTTTGATATTTATTATTGCATTGACCTCGACATCACAGAAACCTAAATCTAACCAAAACCGTTGTGCTTGCGCAAGATGGAAGTCTGGATATGGCACAGCAGACAATTCGGGGCTGCAAAACGACGATAAGGAGACAAATAACAATGGTAAACAAAGTTTTCGCTTTATGGGCTCTGAGTACTGCTTCTTATGTATTTTTCAATGCTGATTCTGAATCCGTCAGCCTTACTAAAAATCGTCCATAAGGTACCAGTTTTCCGCAATTACATTTTCCATTGTTGCAGATTAGCCTTTGCTTCTCGACTATTACGGATGGTTCGGTATGAAAAATATGCCTCCCACATTCGGGGAGATTTGAAATTCATTGTCTTTGTACTCGGTCCAGTTGAAGACTTGTACCGAATTTTGCCGCTTCGCTTTTTGTCCGACTAACACAGCAATGATAGCCAAAACCATTATTTCAAAAAAAAAAAAAAAAGACAATGGCCACAAAGGAGATCCCGTTCCGGGAAAAAAAAATTTGTCAGTCAGTCCATGGTGGATCTCCAGAAATCTACCTGCAACCTGTACACACTAAAATTCCAGCATTAGTGAACGATTCTCAGTTCTATGCCATCCTAAATAAGCAAGAAACACCAGCAATTGGAGTCATTTAAGAAAGTAGTCCAGCACTTTTTTGGGAATGACAAGGAGGACAACGACAAGGACCATGTGAAGGAATTTCTTCAGAACTATAAGGCTCATGTTTTGCAATATGTCACTTAAGATACATTTTCTTCATTCACATTTAGATGTGACGCACGGTAAGCCATTCCAATGCGACAAATCCATCATTGAATCGCGTTATCAAGACAAGTTGGGGCCAAACGTGCTGGCCGATTTCTGTTTGCCATTAAAAGGAGATATTCCTGCCGCAAGATACAGAAGAAAGTCATGTAAAAATACCTTCTGAAGTCCCATTGATATAGGAATTTAAGCAATTTTAAGTTGTAAACAAATGCAAAAATAATACGTTTTTCAAAAGTTTTAAGCGCGTCTTACTCAAAAACTATGCGTGTGTATACACGTTTGCAAAGCAGATTCAGAATCAGTGGGGAAAATACTGTAAGGGTGGCCCCTTTTGATCAAAGAAACACCCAAAAGGGAAAAAATTGTTTACGAGTGGAATTTCTGCGAGGCAATAATGTGCGACTAAAACTGGCCAGAATTTAAGTACATTTAATAGTTTCTAAAAGTCTGGCGAAAAGTGGTCTAGCACTTGCAAAATTCAAACGCCGACTTTCCTCGCTTACTTGGATACGCCCACGCAATCGGTCTGAAGGTGACATTTCTCAAATTTCGCCTTATTTCCGTTTTCCTGGGCACCATACTACAAAATATTGAACTTACACGTGATTTTGAAGCAAGTAACCCGGACAATTTTTGAGGGTAAAATTCCAAATTTCGACATTTTGAAACCCCGCTCCGGAAAATTTTCTTAATAACATTGGTAACGACGCCAGGGACTTCCAAACTTTGTAAGGGCAATCTATTCTTGAAATTACGAGTTTACTGGAAAACCAAAAGACAATTCCCTATCTAAAGTAAGAACGTGTGCAGAATTTTCCTTTCTGTACGTAGGAATAAAAGTGGAAACAGAAATTTCTCCCCTCTTAACCTATTTCTAAAAAGACGGACGTTGTCCATTCGTCTTGTATGTTCCGTTTTTTTCCTCTTATTTATTCGCGCATAATTACTCAACGGATTGGCCGATTTTATTGATTCTGGATATGTTTAAGGTGTATCCGAGATGATCCACTACCTCTGATCTAACCATATATTTGATACTAACAATAAGATTTATGAAATACAATTAAAAATTTCTATATTTTTATTAAATTCCTTTGTTATAAAGCAATAGCCTTAGATCTTTGTTTATTGCTTTCTTTTGGAAGTCGGTTTTATTATTTTTCCAAAAATTTTTGTTGACTTACACACATTTTGGGGAACCACAACCTCCTTAGAAGGTTATGAACACGGTTTAACTTTCGCTTTGTATTGCTGTTGATATCTATCCTTCTATTTGGAGGCTAGGATAGGCCCTGTGCCTCCTCATCCCGTCCTATGCGACCAACGATCGCGCCCCAAAATGTTGATTTCATGATGATCCAATGGATAGATAGGGGTAGCATCGTCATCTTGTCGGAAAAGTGGTTATCTTGGGGGTGATAATTCGCAGACTAAATAACAGCTACCTCTTCAGTCGGCTTGAGGTGTTAGAGGTGGCGGTTTGGCTATGTCCAACTGAACGAAGTAATTCTCTACCGGGTTATCCGAGCAAGATCGGTGGAAAATTTTCAGCGGCTGGATTTCGCACGATATTTCGGATAATCCAGAGCTTATCCTGTATATCATTGCAACGCGCAGCATTTTGTTCTGAGTCGTTATCAGACGGTTCATATGGAGCTCTCGGCAGCAGTTGATCAAAACAGCACAACGTAGGTGGTGCAAACCTGTTATAACTAAATCTTGCAGAGAGACGGCTTCAAATCCAATCTGGAACGTTGGCACAGCAGAAGCAAAACGACTTGTCTAGTTTTCCGGAACTTCCCCAGGATGGCGGTTATTGGTGACCTTCAAATAATAGAGGTACAGAAATGAAACAATGTCACAAATATCTAGATGTTATCAATACTATAAGCCTCTAAATCTAAAAGTAATTTCTTAAGAGCTAATTTAAAATTAATGATGTCTTGAGAAATTTCAATGGCTTCTGGTAGTTGATTATAAAATCTGAATTCGTCTTTATGTAGGGAAAAAAATATCGGGCATTGGTAAAAGCACAGAACATATACTGCTATAATGTGTTGTGATTTAAATACCCCTCGACAGGTTTGGTAGTATGACATTCCGTTCATGATCCGCAGTTTTTTTTTTTTTTTTTTGAATAATAAATATATTTTCTATTCCACTGTTACATCCCCAAAAAATTGTACCGTATTTTAGTAACGACATGAAATTAGCATGGTAGAGGATTTTTAAAGATTTGATATTCATTTATTTTATAATTGTTCGAAAATTATGGCCTATTCTATTTAGAGATATTCTTCGTAAGGCAACCAGTTACAGTATTCATCGAGAAACATGCCATCAAAGATCTCTGGTCTCGGATCAAGGCTTGATATCTCATCGATGAACTCCACGAAAGACGAAAGATTTCATCGACAAAGAAGTTTTCAACTTGGGAGCTCGTATCGACTACTTGGCGTTGTACCTCCTCGAATCCAATATCTTTTCAGAGCCATCGAATAGAAATTCATTGCCTGCCCAATTTACTGAGCAAAGATATAATGAGGGGCGGGTTTAAGCACCAAACCGACAACGGTTTAGAGGGAAATTGTGGGTAATAGGAAATGCTTAGGTCGAATAGATGAAATACAGCTGTATGCTATAAGCGTTTCGAGAGATCTCCCGAAAATGACACAAATCGTTAGCGTAGGGCCAAAAGTCAATGTCAACATTAATTACGAAGCCCCATTTCATCTACTGTGCAAACAATCCAACGCTATTAAAGCTATCTGCCACCTCGCAGCGAAGAAAAATAACATTATTCCAAACGAACCCCCTCCCCCCATTACGTTCAATTTTGAAAACATCCCCGAACTCGGTAATTTGATAGATAAAAGGGTGTATGTAGACTTTTATAATTGACTGTCTGTTTAGAGACAAATCCTGCATTATCCTCCGAACGCGGGGGAACGAAATAACCGCCAGCTGGTAACCGCACGTAAGCGAAAAGCCGCTCACAAGTGGGGAGCGAGTAACTGAGGGACTGAGAGGGGTGGAGTAAACCGAAAACAAAGATAATATTTATAGAAAATTGCCCCGGCTTCGGCCAGAACAAAAGTACACCCCGTATTTGCGTATTTAATTAGCGAAATTTCGAAAACGCGTCCGTGTCGGTGAGTTTACCCGTACGCATACACACACGTATGCATGTGTTGTACCTATCTGCGGGGGTAGATGGATATTTACGTTTCCAAATTCGCCGCCATGATTAAAATCGTAAGTTTTATCTTTCGCTCGGCGAACTTTTAATTAATGAAATGTTGGAAACGCGTCCCAACGTATATATGTATGTATGTATGTATGTAACGTACGAACGTATAAGCTGATATCTTTTGTGTTGATTCTATCCTACCTCGGGGGTTTTTGTATAGACGCGCGTACGAAACGTAATGTGTATTTAAATTTCGCCGACGTACGACGGACGTACCGCATTAACTTATTCGCGTTCGCGAAATTATGTAAATGCCGGCGACGCTTTCGGATAATGATGCGAGTTTCGTGATAAGTTAAATGATCGTTATTTTTCGGGGGAAAGGAAAGTTGCGATGTTACCAACCACAATATGCGAGGAAATTGCACGAGATACGTCGATGTGGAAATGTGATGCTCCGATGTGCTGTTAAAGTTTAAAATTTGTCGAGGGTAAACTGACTGATTTCGTTATAATAGAAAATCTCGTAGAATAAGGCGTTTAGAAAAAATTAATTTGAAGCCATACGTTTAGAATTATATACATATAAGAACTTTAAGTGAGTAATTCTTCTCCATCCTTCCTTGTCTCTTGCGATCCGTCTCTAGTTTTTTTACTTAAAATCGTCCAATGCCGCCTCTCTCAACGTAAGTGCCGGTCTACCTCTTCTCCGTTCTGGCTCCACAGTCTTCCACCCTGTATCCTTCACCGCCCTACCATTGTCCATCCTTTCGAGGTGTTCTACCCACTGCACACGTCTTGCTTTAATAAGCTCTGAGATACATGGTCTGGTTGGTACAGTTCTTCGTTGATTCCACTTTCCTTCCTTCGAATATTCTTCTTAGAATTTTCCTCTCCCATACTTCTAATCACCACCCATCCTTCGCAACTATAAGTAAGAGTTGGACGTAAGACGATCTCGTATATTTTTATTTTAGGTTTTCGGGAGACCCCTTTCGACCTCAACATTTGTTTAACTATTCTCAACGTTTAGAATTAACAACTTTAAATTGAAAGTCTGCAGCTGGACTAAAACTTGGCGAATTAGCCTGATAAATTTTGCTAGCAGAAGAGGAAATCACCAAGGCCAAATTAAAATTAGTGAAAAAATTGTCACCGATGTCAACTTGGCATGACGTTTGTGACAAAACTACGCTGGAAAGAGCATCAAAAACTTAAAGGAAAAAAGAGCTGAACCTCAAGTTCTGTAAGATGTACTGGATAATAGGACGAACATCAGATCCATCAATACAAAATAAAATGGTCCTGTCTAATCAGATCCTGAAACCAGTTTTGGTTTATGGTATGGAGCTATAGGGCTGTGCAAGAAAGTCCAATGTCGAACGGATCCAAATATTTCAGAACAAGGGCTGATATACGGAGTCCATTCTCCATACTGCGTAAGAAATCAAGACCTCTATTGTCACCCCAATATCCTCCTTGTGGAAGACGAAATAAAGAAAATTGCTGAAAATCATTTATATAGGATATCTATCCACATAAACCCTGAAGCTAAAATTCTTCACGGCAAAAATCCATCAGCAGAAAGGCTCAAGACGAAGCATCCTGCTGAGGTATTGTAGTGAAAGTTCAAGTCGCGAAGGAATTGAAATAAATTTTATTGAAGCGATGCAATATTTATTTATTTATGTGCCCGACAGCGTGAGGCGTACACGAAATTGTAGTATTTTGAATAAGTCAAGATACGAGACAATGAAAAATGTAAAAGAAGAAAGAGATAGGAACTTGCAGAAAGTTCAACATACCAAAATTTGTAGATATAAAAATGAGGAGGCATCATCACTTTAGAGTTCTATGATGCTTTTCTAAATTATATCCCTTATCTTCGGCGGTGACCGAAGACCGGGGACAAATCAGTGATGACTGATGGGAAATAGGTACATATAAAACAGTGTACGTTCCAAGCTGAGATTTGTTACTCACAAGTCAGTGAGTTCGTACTCACATGGGCTGGGGGTAGCATATGAATTTCCAGTAACAATTTCCAATATTTCATACCATAGGAATTCAGGAAGAGAAGAAAATGATGAAGAGAAAAGGGAAATGAAAAATCTAAATAACTCTCTACAAAACAACCTATGACTCAAGTTACTTTAATTGGAGACTCGCCAAAAAAGCTGTGCAATAACCCAGGAGTCAGGCATAAATTGTACATGCTAATAACATTAGAGAGGAAACTAAGCTTTATAAATCAGGAAGTGCAATTATCTGATGAACTGAAGCATTTAGTTCATCAGATGGAGCCACTCGTTTGGTGAAATCCATTTCTATGTATTGTTGCTTAACATCATGCTGGCAGGAAATTTGATTTGTTCATTACCGATCAGCTATACCGAACTGATGAGTCCTAATTAGGCCGAAACTAAGCTACGGTGGAAGTGTTTAAAAAGATATAAATTCCTGCGTAGTCATTTATTTATGTATTTCTTTATTATTATGCTACGTACGTACATTTATAGTGCACTTATGCAGGTTATGCAAAGTAATTTATACAGGACAAACGCAAAAAATCTCCAAATTCATACAATAAAATCGTTAATATCTATTTTAAAGGACAGAGGCTCCTTGTCGGAGGCTCTTACAACCAAGAACTGTTTTGTAGTTGTTTCAAATACCTTCATGAGCATTGACCTATTTGGAGCGGGCAATTTATTATAACATTTTTGTCGGTGTTATATATCAAAACTAATATCTCCAAATTTCAAAAGCAATTGGATATTCATAATTATAACAATAAAAAAACCCAAAAATAGTCCGACGCTGAAAGGCATAAGGATTGACGAGAAGAAGAAGAAGAAGAAGATAATTATAACACAAAAAGAGCTAAGAACTTAGGAACCTAAATTCTACAGGTTAACAGAACGTCAAATATTCAACGTTTCTTTGACATTCTGTCAATCTGTAGAATGTAGGTACAAGTTCTTTGCGCTTTCTTGTGTTATAATCAAAGACCGGATTATATGTTTTGTGCATATCGATAACTATCAAGGGTACAATTGAACGCTTTAAGATCTACCCGAATTAGGGTAAATAGAATTGAATTAGTGATAAACGCTTTTATTAACCTAATTCGTGTAGATCTTAAAGCGTTCAATTGTACCCATGATAGTTATTGATGTGCAAAAGACATATAGCCCGGTCTCTGGTTATAAGTATCAATAACCAATTGCATTTGAAATTTGAAGATATTAGTTGGAACATATAACACCCATTCCTATCAGTTTTGGCTTCTTGTACTCCTTCACTTATCAAAGCTTTCTAAATAAATCATGTCGCATTATTTCTGATTAATAAATATATTTTACAAGCAGAAGCATCACAGCGTTCTAGAACATACTTCTCATACCATATCTTAATTTATTTTTCCCTCTTCAGTTTCACCACACATTTATTGCTGTGCTTAAGGCTGCAGATTCTTCTATGTATCTAATATTGGAATATCAGCTTAACCTTCTTTCAGAAGATAGAAAACAACTGAGGTTCGTACGTTAAGCAGCTGTGGTAGAAATCTGTACATTGACCTGCATAGCAAGCGTAAATTGGATGTGCCAATAATTATCACTGACGAAATTATGGTATATTAATTCAAAATCAGAAATATAGAATTAATAAATAAATATAAAGCCCGTTTAAAATCGTTTCTGTCTCGCTCGCTGCTACTATTCGAAACCAAAAGATTTGGCGAGAAATTTTCAATTATTTTGATCACATCTTTCATCTTACATCTAAGAGAAGCAACAACTTGAAATGATTATTATTATTATTTATCCAGACCT
The DNA here is from genome assembly GCA_038088585.1 of Chrysina gloriosa. Taxonomy (NCBI): domain Eukaryota; kingdom Metazoa; phylum Arthropoda; class Insecta; order Coleoptera; family Scarabaeidae; genus Chrysina; species Chrysina gloriosa. The sequence continues at coordinate 4,826,799 of CM076094.1, read as the reverse complement.
GGCAAGCAATGCGACCGATGTCAGGTAAGACAAACTCCTAGAAATGAAATATTCCGTTAATTAAGATACCGATCTCGAACGACGGGGGCACCTCCATCGGACGAAACCCACCCGAAAACGTCCATATCTTTCACGTATGTATCAACTGCAAAAATATGATCCCGTATACGTTTCCACGCTTTCGAAAATCCCGTGACGGGTGTCTGGTTGCCGCCGCACTACAGGTGGCCTTATAAATATTAAAACCTTTTAAGGAAACGTCGAGGACCCGCGGCTATAAACAAATATCGTAAAAATAAATAAAGTATCGCATCAAAAGAGGTATAATATATGCGCGTATAGCGGGGGCTTTTGCTTCGTTCGACCGTAAATAGTCGGAATGCTAGAAGAAGGGGGATACGTCAAAATCGTGTTGTGAAAAAGGCGGATATGAATATTAATAACGACTTTATTAGTTTCTCCGGTCGTTTTGTTAGATGCATACGTGAGGTCCGTACGGAGAAATAAACCTGTAAGTGCTAAAAGTGATTTCTCTTTAAACGAACATTTCAGTCAAAGAAGTATTTTCTGTTGCTATTCTTTTTCTAGGACGAAAGAATTATGTCATCGATTGGTTAAGCGAAGGAAAACGTGTGGACGTCCTTCCACGGGTACAATAAAGAAAATTTGTATTGTAGCTGGATGTTTTCAACAGGTGAGTTGTCGGTTTCCCCACAAGAATTAGCTAGGGATAAAATGCGAAATGGCTGCCCAACCATGGTTTTCCAGGAGGAAAGAACCTGCTTGACTCGTTTCCCACGGAATCGAAAGACGCAAGATTTTAGTTTTGGTAGTTGGCATAATCACCATAGTTCAATTTTCAAGGGCTTGAAAAGAGAATGGTGTTAAATGGCCCCATAACTGTGGTATCCTCAGAGATGGGACTCTCCTTCTTACTCGACCTTCCCCGAAATTTGTTTTTAAACTTCAACTAGGGTAAAGTGCGCGGTATCTGAGTCTCCCTCAGCAAAGTGTTCAATTCTGAAAATTTGAATAAAGTTAAAAATAATTAAAAAGCTGATTTAAGCAACTCAATTTCATACCTAACATTGCTACCACTGTGAGTCTACTAAATACATCTCCCTTGAGGGAAAAAAGTCAATAAATAATCAGTAAAGCTCATATTTTCGATTTTTTAAAAAGATGTCCTAACTTGGTTCCTTCGTTTCAGTTATATTTTCTACTCGTTTGTATTGCTAGTGAATTTGATTAAGACAATGTTAGTATTTCTTATAAAAAATCTATTAAAATGAAAGCATGTTTATATATCTTTATATATAATTGAAATATATTTACGCATCCAAACCGAAACCACAACCAAAGCTTTGGATTTTTTTTTTTTTTGAAAATGAACCCATCTCGTGACACCATTTGAAGCATTTCGAACACTTTGCTCATTTTTCTCCTCGCTTGTCTTGGGAAAAATGCTTTCCACTAATAAGAGATGATGCATCTTTATCGCTTGAACTGTTCTCATCATCGGTGGACACCTCTGGAACTTGAACCTCAGAACCGCGTGAGCTTGAGTCGTATTTCTCTGGTTTCTTTCTGGGCGACTTTGATGATCCAAACCGATCATTATCTTCAATAGTGAGACATCTTTCGGTTTTTGATTGCAATTTTGAGGACCTTAAAGGGGATGGATTTAAGACTGCGCTAAGAACAGAAATGGTGACTGCTCCTGACCAGACGACTTCAACTACACGCCTCTGATAACTGGATCACAATAGTTAAATGATAGTCTTTTATTAAAAATCACTAAATAATGCAAGCCTTATCTTTAGCCGCCAATATAGCTACTTAAAGTTGATTTTACACTGTAGTAAGTTTCCGCAAAAACCATATTCAAAATATTAAAGCGTGAATGAATGGAACGAAGCAACTGCTCTAATGTCAAAAGTCAACTTATAAGTTCTGAATAGTTTCCTACGCTCTCGCTAGATTGCTGAATTGTCCAAAGAAATCAAAGAGGAGGATTTCGGGCACTTCACCTTACAAATTGACCACCTCAGTGAAATTATTTCGTTACTTGTAGGAACCTGTGTACGGCTCGGAATTGTGAGAATTTATTTATCAGTATTGTCTCCCGGGCGATTCAAGCAGTTCAAGGCTGTTATTATACCACTTTCAATTTCCGCTGATAAATTGTGGTATCACCGTGACATAAATTCTCATTTAAGCCTTTTAATAGAAATCCACTAAAGCCATTAAAAACTATAATTCCCTCCTTTATCATGCGAAAGAACCAGATTTATAACATCGACCGTGACGAATACTTAGATCGTCGTCGACGAACGAACTACAAGTGCATCTCGCAAGTTACCTACCACGCAAAGAACTCGTATATTCGAGGCAGGTGCATCATCGCCGAAACCGAAAGTCCCACCGGACCGGCGGGGTTCCTTAATGGAAAGGCGTTTCCACGGACATTGATTTTTATGAATAGTGAACCGAATGCGAACGAAAAAGGTCAGCGGCGTTCGACCTGCCGAGGGAGAATGGGGGCCTTTTGTGTCAGCGAACTACGTGATACCGCGCTCTGCGGTCGCTTCGCGATAGAATCGGAGTCGTAGCTTCCCGGAGGACCCGACGTGTCCCACTGAGAATAATATTATGTGGGCTATGGGGATAGGATAGGATAGGATATAATATATCGGATAGGTACTGCGAGTTGGGAGAGGAAAAAAGAACGGAGAGAACAGAAGGAGGAAACGGTGCGGTTTCGATTGGCGATTGTTCGCGCCAGTTTTAATTCATCCCAACTGTGACTTTTTCACTTTAATGTCCGAAGGGGGATATTGATATTTATTTGACGTATGGTGTCGGTTTGATGCGGTAATGTTGAGGATTAAGCGGGTTTATTTATTTGCGCGCGTTGCTCACCCCGAGGTACTATTCTCCCATTGATATCCCATTAGATTCTTTAGAAGTATATGAAGTCATATTTGAATCACTTCTTAACAATGCTTGCGGAAGAACCTAGTCACAATTGTTTACGAGAAAACAGCTTCAATTTACGGATGCTGATGGGCAACTCGAATTCGCCAACACGAAAGTAATGACACAGATTTTTTCACTCGTTTTATCACAATAATAATAACTTTATTAATCCGTTCAACTGATTGTATAATTATACAATTTGAATTATTCATCTAAATGGAAAGAAATATTTTTTAGAACTACAATGTCAATTATTCGCAAGCCAAGAATATTTCGTGATAGAAATAATCCATTAATTTTGTATAATGATGAAGAATTTAAGATGAGGTACAAAATAAAATTATATTTTAAATGAAGAGCATTTATACGCCAGATGTTAAACAAATTGCCAAGACATACGAAGATTCAGTTGTCCTAAAATCGGTTTCACTAATAGACAACGAATCCAAAAATCGTACCAATTTAAAATATCACCTGTCGGGTTAACCATCCTATTTGTTAACCGGGGTTGAAATTGCGTTGGTGAAACCCAAGGCAATTTTAACGGAACGTCAAATTTAGCTAACTTTTATGAAACCGCCCTTTAGGGGACGAAATGATGGAACATTTTTATCAGGCTTAGCACCCTTATTTAAATCGTCTCTAGCTCATATTAGCTTCTTGGAGCGTAATATGTCATGAATATGTCTTTAAATTCCAGTTTAGCGCGCTGATTTTGATACTGCAATAGATTTAGGAGAAAATTCACTACTTATGAGTTAGGGTAGCTTCGTTACAGTTCTTAACCAATGGCTTTTGCTAATTTTTCAATTTGACATTGGTACCAAACAGATAATGATGAGTTGTTCACATAACTGAGAAGCAAGTCGGATGTGTTGGTTACAAAGTTACAGAATGCAAGCCCAACAAATTTTTAACCACTCCTGAAACCAGCTAACAATCGATGGACTCAAGCAATAACAGAATCGATATCTATAGGCGTAGGAGAAGAGCTGATATACATAAAGTCTAGCAGGAACAAATTGCTTGGGAAGAATTAAACATAGAAAGAAATGGAGGAAAGTCTGGGAGGCTTTTGTCCACTGTAGTCTTCGCAATTAGCTATTAAGTCTCCGTGGCCACGTGACGTCTATCAGACCACACTTTTCACTTTGAGCGCAAATTTTTCATATTTCGCGACTGTGAATAAGATTTTGTCTCCATCTACCTGGAGTTTCAAATGTCCTCTACAGGTATGGATAGTTGGCAAGTTGAATCTATCGTTAGTTGGCGATTGGGATCCAAAAACACCTTGTGATCAAGTTGCTTATTAAGTTGTTCTGTTAAACAACTTTGGAGGAAGGCAGAAATAAGAAGGAGAGCTGTCAATTATGCAGCAGAAAAAATGACAGAAAAACAAGAGAACATTGCAGCTCATGTCTACGAGCTATTTGCAATAACCACGGACTACACATGTATGTGCATGCAATGCGGTGGAAATTGTATTTACAATATCAATAATAAGGCTGACAATAATATTTGATTTCATACGAATTTTTAAAAAAACTTCAGTAAATTTTATTTTTGTGCCTAATTATTTTTTGCTCCAAAATCAGCCTACTTCATATATTAAAATATGTCATACGGAACACTCACTATACTGCCTTTTTTTTTTTCATAAAACCGTAATGTATAAGGAGGACCTTCTCCGAATTTTAATTAAAAATATTAAAAATTGGTATGGCTGCGATTTTTTGAATAAAAATGTTAACTTTTGCCACATTTTTTAAAATGATATTTTCATTATCTTTGTTCTCTTGCAAATAAACTATACGTCCTTAATCTAAAATGTTTATACTGTGCTCCAGAATTCTTACATCAATATCGAAAGGATAGTTTTTGAAATTGTTTATTGAAATGGCCAGGGTCCAATGGACCCCTAGATTCCTATATCGAAGTGTGACCACGGAAATTTAATAGTAGAAAGTGTTAAAGTGCTGAGTTCTTTAAAATCATGTTTAGTTTTCATATGTTTAAAATTGAAATGTGTATAAATCTTCGCATACATTGGACAGTTTTCTTGCTCTGATTTTGTCTCCTTACGAACAGGAAGTTAGCTAGGCCCAATTTGCGTTTTCCTATATTAGTAGGAGGATGCGCAAACAAGATACAAACAATGATCATGTTGAAACCCTCCATATCCATTACGCCAATAGATATAGTGGAGGAAGCTATTGAGAAAAATATATGAAGGAAGACAAATGAAAGGATGATGGGAAACACATATAAAACTAATAGGGAGCTAAACTCGTGCGCTAAATTTACAATTCGGCGACCTTTTAAAAGACTGAAACATAATTCATAATCGAGAAAGCACTTCTACTTAGTTTGAATCCACTTCCAACTTTGACGAACATAATTTAATAATCACAGAGCTATAAATTCCAACATAAATCTTGAGTATTAAATTTATAATTGCGAAAAATCCGATTAAAATCTGATCGTATCCTGTCGAGTTCTACGACATTCTGTTTGTTTTCGAAATCGCACCCGCGCTCTTCTAAGCTTATTATCTGCTTAATCTGCTTAAGAGGCGAAGCTCGTTAGCTTTAATATACTTCTTTTCCAAATCACACATAAAATGAGTAACCATTATATACGCCGGTCGCTTTAAAACCGACAAAAATTTATTTTCACTTAAAATAAGAACCGTCGTAAAAGGCGACATAAAACAAAAAGGCTTAACTATTCGAGACCTGGTTTCCTTATAAAATATGAAAATATGAGCTGAGCACCTCGGGCTCGAGCGTACACAACCGCGGCTAGCCCCGTCAGTTTATGGGTTTCCTAGAATTTAGATGCTAGAATCGGCCGCGGAATCGTACCGTTTTATAGACCGCTATAAACTTTTTACGGCCAGCTTATCATCTCGGATTGTTTTAAGTATTTGTTCTACCAGATTAGTACCGCGGTTCAGATCCATCTCGTTAATGCGTGATTTACAGGTGACCTTTTAACTTTATGCGTGTAGATCGAGGCGGGGTACTAAATGTTTAAATTTGTTTCGAGATGTGGTAATAGCTCCTATTATTGTAATACATAATTTATTAAGGTTTACTTTTTATATCGAAAAAGCGAGCTTTATTTCAGGCTACAAAATCTTCTGTTTCAAGAACAGATGCAAATGTCGATATCCGATATACGTGATTACATACACTTGAGATTACACTTGTCCTATATTATAATATAGGACAAGTGAACATGTAATCACGTATAACTAATAGAAATATTAAACATTAAGATTATATATATTAGCTCTTCGAGCCTAACTGGTCCATGGCTTGTGCAATTATTCTTCTCCATGTGTTTCTCTCGCTTGCTTTTGTTTTCCATCCGAAAACTTCGAAACTACTTATATCCCTCTCCACTTCTAAAGTTCATCTCGCTTTCGAATGTCCCCTTCTAAGTCTCTAATTTGATTATTTTTAAAGTGACCTGACTTGGGTCTTGCAAATAATTGACATTGTAGTTCTAAAAAATATTTCTGTCCATTTAGATGAATAATTCAATAAATTTCATTTCGAAAAACAGGTATTTACAATTCTATGATGGCAGATGATTGAACAAATCATAAATATGTGTAAAACAAACAACGTCGCATTTACTGTACGTGTTACCATGATCAGCTGTTGCAGTCAGACCTTGAGCCGTGATTAAAATTTGATTGAGCGATTATAACTAACCGATGTTGTTGAAACACAAAATGGGAGATGACAGCCCGGTTAGAAGATAACCACGCGGTTAAAGTTTTATGAAACCGGCCTTAAGACTTCCATCCACTTCATCTAACAGCCATAACCAATTGTTAAAAACTTCCAAATTACACATAAGAGGCATCGCTTAGTTCTAACATATCCCAACTACATCACATTAATCGGCTCAAATTCCCGCAGCCATTTCAAAGCAATTCCGATGAAATTATGCAAATTACTAGTTATACCCGATCACCATCACTAACAAATAAGTAATCAGTCGGCCTCGATAATTACACGTAATAGTTATAATGCAAAAATTGCAGCCGTATCACCTCGTAAATTCCGGAGTCGTTTTTCACGCATAATAAAGCGATTTTTTAAACTAACTTTGTCCGTACGTAATCCGAGGCAATTACCCGCTAAAATAATGGTCATTATGGGAATTTACACTTTTTAACCGTTAGTGACGTCGGTAATCTGGGTTGTTGTGCGCTTGCAGCGCAAGGCGGTGTGTAAATCTATAACACAGTTAATATTTCCCTGATAACCATTATTATACCTGCAACCAGCTTCGTGTTGCGGTAGCCTCGGTGTTTGTCGAGGTTTTATGGAAGGAAGAACAGGTGAATCGCAGGTAGAATACGGGGGTATTTTAGGTGATACGGTTCCTTATTTTAGATTAGAGTTATTGGTATAGGAAGGGAGGAAATATGCTCGTTATTACGTAGGCTGCTGTACTTTTAAGTTTTAAAGGTGGAATTTCAAATTGCAACCCAATTTTCGAAAATAATTCATCTCACCAGGAACTTCATTAAATCAAATTATGATTTTGTTCATAAAACTATTGTTATTCTTGAAACTGAATTACTCCCCTTACAAGAGTCCCCTCATTTCATTGATGAATTTAAGGAAAGACTTGAGAAAGTTCCTGGAAAAATAGGATAATTACTAAATTAAAAACTTAATTATATTTTCAAAAGAAATTGTGATTTGTTAAACTCGATTTAAATCCGGAACTTGTCAACGTTTGAAAATATGCACCGATCACATCAGTTGACGTCGAACGAAGTTTTTCAACGTTGAAATTCGTCTTAACTGAACAGAGATGTAATTTAGCTATTAGAAATATTGAAAAACATTGGATTATGAATTGTTTATACAGCAAGGAATGTAATGTTTAATGTCAAAACGTAAATGATGATGGTATCTGTGTAAATTTTCTTGGCGTTTGTTTCTTTTCCTCGTTACATCAAAATATATTCGACATTATGAAAATATTTTTGAAACATATTTTACATACTCCAGACATTTTACGAATATTTTCAACGGATTTTGCTTATATTTAAGACTCAAATCTCGAACATATAATCCGGTCTCTAATAAACACAAAACACCGAGGCTAAGCACGTTGCGAACTTGAACGGTCTGGAGTTGCATCTACGTAAATATTTGCGCAACTCTAATTTCGAAATTACAAGAAAAAAATTATAAGATCAGATTCAATTTGCTTAAGTTCCGTCATCAAGAAATAATTAGTCCGATATCCTCCTTACTTCCCAGCTCCAGCCTCCTCGTCCCGTTTTCAGTCTGTTGAATATTCGGAAATTGAAACAAACGCAAATAAAAAATTACTTCACCCTCTACACCCTACACCATCCAAATTCCATCCGACGAATTTCGTTGCCGGAGAAACACAAATTCTCCGTTGGCACTTCATTAAACCGACAGACCCGCTCCCCCGTTCCGGACGAAGTACAAGTAAAAAAGCCATCCTACTCATACAACGAAAAAAGAACGAAACGACTGCAGCAAAAGTACTAATTAGCTTCATTAATAAAACAAGGAACCCTACAAATTACGCTTCTCCTTTCCGCCCGATTCTTTTTCTTCTTTTGACTTTCCCGAGCGAGTTTTATCGCTTCCTAATAACGCGGTGCTTTCGCCCCGCCGCCGCCGGAGAGAGGGTCAATTATAAAAATGCGTTGTTGTTGTTGTTGTCTACGGAAAGGGCGGGGGCGACGCCGCGATGCAGGCAGCAGATACGTACGTTCACTTCGACTCATTAATAAACGTCACTTTCAACGATCGCATCGATGATAAATTGCGCACAAACACACATGATATGTTTAGTCTAGCGTCTTTCGCATGAACGGTTGTATATAACCGCCTATTCATGATGATGTACAGATTATTTGGACGTTGATTGGTATAGATTGTATGTGTGAAACAAGCGCTTCCTATTTAAATTCCACATTCATATTTGTTTTTAATGGTGCTGGGTGATGTTATTGGTCTTACGAGGGTGTAGCGTTCGATAGAATTCCATATAGTAGGGCTTCGATAATTCAAACTGTCGAAAATTCGAACCAATTGACTTCGGCTACCACATTTTGAACGATGACGAAATTGTGGCAAAGTGTGGTGCTGTAACTTGCAACGGAAGAACTCGGAAATTCAAAGATTATGAAACTTTGGGAACATGTAGATCACATATGTATAGGAATATACTACGCAATTGTTTTCGGCGAAGAAAGACTCTGAGTGGGTGAAAAAAATTTTGGAAATTTTGCGTTCTGCCGATGAGCATAACTCGCTAACGGTAAGAGGTAGAAAAAAAAGTTTCAAGACAAAAATTGCTTATTTGGGCAAGCTTCATCAAGCAGATAGAGAACAAATGTTTACTGTATTTGTTTCGTTAGATTAGATTGCTGCTTATCTAACTTGTAGGTTATCAAAGGAAGCTACATGAGACCAGTAAATGGTAAATATGTTTTTGTAAATAAAATAGGCCCAATAATGTAAGCAAGTAGTATATATAACAACAAATTTGAAATTAATAACAGTTGTTGGTTGGTGAATGGAAAAGCGGCTCGTCCTAGAACATAAAGCATAAACATTAAAGAAATACAGACGACTTCGAAGTCAAATAAAAATTCATGGATAACTCGCGAACTGATGAGCTAATAGTTTGCAAAGTCGGCTCGAAAAATAGGGATTAGAAAAAAAGTTTACTATTTTTGATAATTCATCCTCGACAATTGAGCCTAAAAATGTGAAAATAATTTGTTGGCCTCCCAATACAACTTCTGTTTGTTAACCTCTGGATCAGGTCATGATTCAAAACTTAAAAGCTTTACTACCGAAATCAGATACATTTTATCTAACACGGGCGGCATAGAATCAGCTTTCTGAGCTTTCAAGGGAAATTAATGTTTTAGAGGGCATTGTACTTCATGAAAGGAGCGTGGGAAGACGTAAATCCCACGACAATAGAAAAGTATTTCGGAAAAACTGGGTTGAGAAAAGCGGAAACGGAACTTCCCGGTTTTAACGCCCATTGACAATTTCCGCATTCTACACTTACCGCAATGCTTGAAGGTGTTAAAAATTTGAGCGTTATAAATGATAAACGAATTCATAACCAGCGATCAAGACGCACCAGTTGGAAAATAATTTTGATCTTGAGAATCAAATTCTGGAATCTAAAGGGAATGGAGAGAAAAATGAAACGGAGGATGAAATGGGGTATATACCAGAGGAAGATAATCCGAAAAAAGTGCTACGATGGAGCCCTAAAACGCTTTGAAAACATGAAAAAAGCTTCAACAAATGATCATGTGAACTTCTAAACAAGTTGAGGCTATGGAATGTCATTTTCCAAATTGCTTTTTGTAATAACAAAGAAGAAATCTTCGAAGCATTCGATGCAAGTATTTGAAGATTTATTCAAAGTGCCCCTAAATAACTTTTTTACTTTTACTTTCGTGTCTTTATTTCCATGTTTTGTGCTTGCCTCTATGTATAGTTTTCAAGATGGTTGCATATGTATATTTTTCTATGGTTGGTAGGTATGTATGTAAGTATAAATTTTGGATCAAAACAGGAATTTTTGAAAGAAAATTTGCCAATTTTTCACGTAATAAAGCTTAATGAAGTTAATTTCAAGAAAACATAATTACATATGGTACATATCTAGTGTATACATACACAGTGATCCAGAATGATTGACGGTCAGGTGACAACGATATTGTTACTTTATTATTAAAACTACTTTCCAAGGGAAAATTGATCATTCATTTAGGATTCGTTTCGATAACCAGCGCTCGCATCATAGGCGTGCAGATAAAATTCTCAGTTGTCATTTTAGTGGCCATTTTATTAGCGTTTTCGTGCAAGTTTTACAGATTATTTCGATCGTTTTTCACTTGTTTTATCACAAACATTCTTCGTCAAAACTAAAACATCGAATATATTATGTTTTGGTAGGTTTACTAACTGAAAATGTTAATCAGTATTAACACTCAACTTTTAGATTACGATGGTTTTGACCACCGATTAGTTGAACTTGAGCATAATTCCATATTTGGACATGTAAAGTAATAATCTTTGTTACTTTTTTCTTGCTTTCATTGTTTTAACTCGCAGTTTTTTAAATGTTGATACCAATTTTGTATTAAAATCCAATAATATAATACATTGAGTGATAAAAGGAATGGACACGTCAATCATTGTGGATCACTGCGTATATGTAAATATATTCATCAATAGAAGATTAACGCAAATGCAATTTTCAGTTTCCAATGCAGTTTCCTCTTAAGCGAGCACCGTTCATAATCGGGCAAAAATGTTGGAACCGTGACTGCCCGCTTATAAGAGCTTTCACTATATATGTAATTTTTTCCTTCGTTGACGAAACAAGTGACGATTTTGTTATTAAACGACATAGCAATATAGTTTTTTATTTTCATCCAAGCAGCGACCTAATTCCATTTTCGTAAAACTTCTGATGTTTCTTGACAGACCCCCAAAACCAACTGCAGCTCAACGTCATCACCATTATCCCAACAGTACTCCAATAAATTTTGTTGAGTAATCAACGATAATCTAATTGGGTGTTAACATTCCAAATTTGGACATCTCCAAATGAGCATTTTTACCCTATTTCCCAGCATAATTTCGACCGGACTCCGTATTATAATGTGACTTATTCGAATAAACTGCTCGTTCTTATCTTCATAAAACTCTTCGACTTAAATTCCCCCTTCATAATAAAAACGGAAAATTGAACAATCACGTTACACCTAATTTCGAATAAGCTCCGTAAGTCTGGCAAAATCCACTTCCAAACGCGACCGCGACGACGAAACGAAACAGCGTCTAACGAAATTAAATTACTTCCGCGTACGACCGGAGGAGGATTTTCCGGCGGCGGTGAAAATTCGACCGAAACAGCCGCGAAAGATCAAAACGTCACCGTGACCCAATAAATTTAATTAAAACCGTCGACGAAGTACAACAATTTCATTTAATTTAATTTAAACAACACGCGAATTCCTACAGTATTAATAAATCAAGTTGGCTGTATAATATCCGAGCGGCTGATACAGGGAGGCGCAAGAAGACGCCCCGATGCGTCGTACCGCGAACGTTTGCGCTAACCACCCGGTTTTACTCGTAGGTAGTAGATATATTAATGTTGAATGACAGCTCGAAAACGCAACGTGTCTCCGAAGAAACCGGAGTTTGTTATTACTTGGCTAACGACTTTAGGGACTATTTAGACGGGAAAGATTTGCAAGGTTGGGTTTAAAAGAAAAAGGAGAAACTTTTATCATATTTAGCGTTCCGGATTCTTTAGGGATTAAACTTCGATAGCAACTTTGTTTTTAAAAGAAATATTTATATCTCTTTACGATGTGTCGGAATCGTAGAGCTTTTAAAGTGACAAAATCCTGTTAGAAGATGTAGAGTGACGTGCTTTATTTCATTATATTCGATCGTAGGTCTCTTATCCTTTGTCGATAGCAGCGAGAGGACTTTTCGATCTATAGGAAGTAGCTTATTCCAGTTTTCCTGCTTGGTTTCCCAGTCGTTGTGATTTGAATTTCCATATGTTGGTAAAGTAAGAGAAGATAGTTCTACTTACAGATATTCCGGTTTCAAACTCATGAAAACGTGAAGAAACTGGATGGGAGCACGTGGTCTTGAGCGAAAGTAAATATGACCGTTCTTTCTCCCTTTTGTAGATCTAAGTAACAAAAATATCACCACACTCTTATTTTTATTAATAATAATAATGTACATATATCATTTCGTATATTAGTCTTTTTTTATAATTATTTTATCAGACAAAACAATATTTAAGGAATAAGTTGGATAACTATAAATATCCTTTAAATAATGATTTTGTTGCAATGACCGCTGTAACAAAACATTGCAAAGATCTGGGGCATTACTTTGATTTTGAAAACATAATTATATTAAAAACAGAGAATAATTATAAATAATAATAATGATGATAATCTTTATCATCCAACAGAATAAAATTCCAATTTATAGGATAATACAAAATAGCGAAAAATAATAATAAAAATTCTTCTTTTTTAGATTTTTACCACTATTCATCCTACTTATAGGAAATTGTGGCCTTTCTACCGATAAGTTTCTGATTTTTATAACACTTAAATGTCAATTAAAATGTTCATACTTACAAAAACAGTCCCTTATGTGTCCCTTGGTACATCGCTCATTTTTTGATATATTTTCCGATATGCATGGGCATTATTGTTTTAAAGAAGACTCTAAAAAATGGCATTTCTTCACTTTAATGTACAAGATAAGGTTTCTTAACTGAGAAAGGGATGAAACGAAGTTGTAGGTGTTTAAAGAAAGCTATACCATCTTCACCTATTTATTTATTTATGTTTTAGGAGTTGTTTTATAGCAAGGCTGATGACTTCAAACTAAGCATACCTCAGAGCAAAGAAGGCTAAAGAAAAGTACAATTTACCTGCTGAATCATATAAGAGAGGAGTTGCAGAAGTAACACGCAGAGGACCAATTCCGAAAGCAGCAAAAATAGTTGGTATAAGAGGTGTGCGAGTGTTGTAGCGTAGTGTCTGATTGAGTAAGACGAATAATTCGGGATTTGGAGAGAAGACAAATGAATAAGTAGTAAGGAAGCCGGGGAATTTGTTCATTTAAGGGTGAGAATAAAATTCATTTCTAATAGAAACGCTGGATTATCATAAGACAGAATTTTTAGTTTTATCAGACGTAGTTTTATGAAAGAATAAATTTTGAGCAAAAAATACCCTTTTCTGAACGGGGTTTTTCTCACCCGTGAGATAATTACTGTCATTAGATGTTGGAAGTCGTTATGAGCATATTTTCTAATTTCAACGTCATTAGTGGTCTGTAACTACTTCTAATGGTACATTAGTTGAAATATGTGATTGAAAATATCATTTAATGTCGTGCCGGGCACGTAAGTTTACACTACAATAATTATAACTCACCTCACTCGTTTCTCGAATCTTAGTTATCATTACGTAGCAGAAGAACGTTATCATTCCACCGGTTATTCCCACTTTTCGTATACGAATCGCTGTAAAACGGCCATTTTGACGTCATCGTCTTCGTCTTCGTCGAGGCGCTAAACGCGTAGATGATTTTCCAAGTGAAGAAACAAAACACAAATACCACCAAATGCAATGACTTTTATGTTTATTACGTCACTTCAAAATATGTATTTCGGCAACCAATTTTCATTGGAAAATTGCAATTTTCATTGGAAACATGGCAAATGGAGAAAAGGCATTGCAGACGAATGATGATTAACAATTAGATCAACTGTGAAATGGTAAAATGCATTCCTTAAAAGAAGTATTAGGCAAAGGTCGGTTTGTGAACGTTTTCCTTCATGATGATTTCATTCCCAAATTGATACTTGGAGGTATCCAAATCGGAGTAATAAGAGCAAAAATCATTTTACTTTGAAGAGCCTAGTCCACTTTGACGAAAATTACGTTATTTAGTAAAGGAAATTGCAAGATAGAAGTTATAACTCCATTGAAATAAAAGAAAATTGTTTTTGTAAGACATTACATACTTAAGTAAGGTTTGATTAGTTTTAGCATTGTCAATTTGGAAGTGCTTCGCGCATCCTCATCAAACTTGCTTGGTATCTGCATGTGTGGTGTATTAAAATACACAAACAAGTTCAATTAGCTAGACATTCTTCATGTGCAATGGTCACAAATATAATGTTTGGATTCATCCCATGCGAAAAACTAAGAGCGGGCCCACAATCCACATAATGTGCATCTATAGCTTATTTCTCCATCCTTCCCAAGCTCCTCACATATTAAACACTTACCTCTACCACCCTCAAGATTGTCATCTGAATCATCGTCACATAAATTTTAAACATCAATCTTATTGTCGGACGAATTCTCGAAATATTGGCCAAAAATTCTTCCGAACCCAGTGTTTTCTAATTTGTTGATTTGATGATGATTTGGTCGATATATCTTGCAAAAGGAACATCGTTGTGAAGTTTTGAAGAAGCTGTCGGCCGAGATGGGATGAGAGCATTTAGAACTTCTGCATTTGGAACATTGTGTATTGGTTCCTGAGCCAAGAAAACTTGTTCCGAAAATACCGGCCCAAGTGACTGCCATTGCTCCAACGTATAAACGCCGTTACAGTAACCATAAGGAGACATTTAATAGAACTTTAAATAAAGTTCAAATACATAAAACGTCACACAAAAATCAATATTTTTCAACAACCATGCAGATTTTAACATAAACAATGTAACAGGAAATTTACATTCGTCTTTCCAGGTACCCTTTCTCATAACAAAACGTAACAAAAGACTAACAACGGCCCTTCTTCTACAAATAACGAACCAGAACTGGTTTGAGGAGTCGTTGTATTTCATAGACTGCCTAGATATCAGCGCCAATTAAAGCTCTACTATTGATGAATACTATTGCAAAATCTGGGCTGACCGCCATTACCTCAATGACCATCATTCCCTGCGACTCCCCTACTCTATCATTGTGAGTTAAGACTCACGTTTTTTGTCTCTAACGATTGTCTTGGTAAACCAGGATTTGCTTCAGACTTGCACACAATGCAACGGAAACTTTCACAAAACTGACAAACAGGCCTATGGGACAGTATTTTATCAAGAGCCCAGCTGTTTCCATGGTGTAAGAGGATTTGCAGAATGAAGAAAGTCGAAGGCCTTCTATTTCAAGCACCGAAACAAATGTCGACACAGTTCGGGATCTTGTGGGTTCAGATCAAAATGATCGGGGCAGAGTTCAGCTTCAATCACATCACCGTTCATCAGATTTTACCAATAGATTTAGGATGAAAAAAATCTGCTAAAAAATGATTCCGAGACATCAACCACGACCAGGGAGAGCTGTGTTGATCTTCTGGAGTCAATTGAAGATGATCCATATTTTCTGGGACGTGCTCTCACTGGTAAGGAAACTTGGATGTTTGAGTTCAACCCGAAAATCAAACGCCACAGCACGGAATGGCACACTCCAAGCATCCCAAAAGGCCAAAGTAATCCAAGGCTTAGCAAGTCAAAGATCAAAAGTATGCTGAGTTGTTTTTAATAATCAGGGAATCGTACACAAAAAGCTTCTGTCTCCAGACCAAGGGGTTACTTAACACTCTTACCTAAATATTCTTGAAAGACTTCGAAAAAAGGTCATTCGAAAATTTTTGAAAGGGTCAGGGTACGGCAATTTCAATAAACCGATTCTTGACCAGCAAGAACATTCCTGTGACTTTTCAGCCTCCTTATTCGCTCGACTTGAGAGTTTGTGACTTTTTCCTCTTCCCGAGATTGAAACATTACTTGGCGTGGCGTCCTTTGTGACACTGGACAACATTCAAATGGCCATAACCGACCAAGCTGAAGGCTATTTGAGTATTCGGTTTCCGGCATTGCTTTTAGGAATGGAAGAATCGTTTGCAGCGCTATATGACTTCCCTTGGCAGATACTTTAAAGGAAACGATGTTGAATTCTAACGTCATTAGAATAAAACAAGTCGAAAAAATCGATCTCATTACCTTATTGAACCACCTCGTAAGTAAGAGTTCACTTATCGTTTAGGTTGCGAATTTTATAACGAAGACGAAGAAAAACTGCTGGTCCGTTGTCAGTTTCGTGGGAATTACGAAGAAAATTTTAACAACAATTCAACTCAAAAAGTCCTATGACACAATGGACGATGAGTATGTTGGAATAAGGTAAAGGATAATACCCATTGTGGGCCAAGTCCAAGTTGTACGGTTAAACAGGGTATGGTGCTAATTTTTGGGAATGTCCAAATTTTATTTGCCCCCATTATGAACCACTCATTTCTATCTTTCCTAGTGCATTGTAGAAAATCAAAAATAAATTTTAAAATACTTCATTCCCTTATACCCTCGTATAAAAATTTCCCGAAGCTTTAATCCCTCCTCGTTCCTTCTCATACGCGGGCTTTATGTGCCATCAGATACATAAATACCTGGTACGTGTTCGTGCCGTAACATTCTCAAAGGATTATGGCGATAGATAATTTACGTCTTACATTCGCCATAAAAATATTTGACTTTTATCTACTATATTTATGGGCTGCCGTGTTTATTTCCGACGACGAACGACATATTGCGCTATTTTCATCATCGAGAACGTCGTACGGGTACTTACATTGTAACTATATTTCGACGGCTATTAAAACGGATCTTTGTAGCGCGGATTATGATCGAGAAACGTGCTTGTAGCGTTTATTGTATCGGTAAGTATCTAATACAATGTACTTCTAATTGTCTTAGAAATGTGTTTCTTTGTTGTAACTTTTGATATATCTCGTCTCTTCCAACTTTTCCGACATGACAATTCGAAGTAGTCGATTTAAGGAAGATCAACTTGAGTTTCTCCAAATCAACGTCGTTAATACATTTAACAGAGACGTCACAAACCATTTCACCCGTCTTACAAGGAATATTACTGCAACGCCAGCGACGCGCTCCACCTTATAATAGAACTTAAATAATTGCATACGTATACACACAGAAACTTCGTAAATTACTCTAACGATTCGAATTAGTACTTCGCGCTTTCGTTCGACCCACATGTGCGCATACAAAATATAATATTTACGTTCAAATAACTTAAAATTGTGCGAAAATCATATCCGTTTTAGTTTGTTTATCTTTCGCGTATATACACACGGGAAAACTGCGAACGATGTTTGGGCGTGTGTGTATGTGTGTGTGTACGTATTTGCTATCGGATAACAAGTAAGACCGCTCGTGAGACGCAAATATTTTCTAAGCGAGAACGTTCTTGGAATGACGGCTTAAGTTGAAAGTTGGCTGCTCTATTACGCTCAAGAAATCTAGACTTAATAGCTCTATTTGCATGCCGACGTACATGTTTGTTAAGATAAGGAACGTATTAAAATATTGATGGATTGATGAATGTGATAGGTATGTGTGTGCAATTATTTCGATATATTTACATACATAATTTATCTATCTAAACACTCATAGACGTATGGAATTGGTTCTAAAAATACATTCTAGGATAGATAATGAACGTTCCAACATGAGGACATAACGGGAAGG
Organism: Chrysina gloriosa; assembly: GCA_038088585.1. Classification (NCBI taxonomy): domain Eukaryota; kingdom Metazoa; phylum Arthropoda; class Insecta; order Coleoptera; family Scarabaeidae; genus Chrysina; species Chrysina gloriosa. Next base: position 4,808,661 of record CM076094.1, on the reverse strand, counting down.
TATAATTGATTAGGGATACATTTTTGTGGGAAAACAACGTGATGCGTGCTTCCTTCTATCTCCCATGTCGTTCCCAAAATCGGAGGAAACTCAACAGAGGGAAAATTGAGTTTCCTGAGACTTACAACATATGCAACAAACTGAATTGGGAACAAGTTAGCTGCCAATTTATCTCAATTTTCAGGTCTGTTAACACACAGGAAACTTTCCAGCTAGAAATTCATCGTTGAGGGCGTGGGCTCAAAGTTGGGGGTTGAGGCCTTTTGCTTAATCAAAGTTCGAGGTTGAGGGTGTGGACTTAATCAAGGGTGGAACTTGAGGGCTTTATGCCTCCCCTCCCCCTATTTAAGAAATGTCAGAAATCTTTAGCTTATATTATCAATTACGTAATCCTGCAGGGCTCAGTTACTAGACTGGAGGTGATTCTCAAATAGATTTTTTGACGCTCAAAATGAATTTGGTCGCAGAAATTGTGTAATACGCGTCTGATTTTGAAGTAACTTGATATTAAATGGTCAAAAAATGTCCATTTTGGTGAAATTGATAAATTTATTGCGAGAAAACGGAACCTTGCTTCACATTTCCAAGAACGGCATCGTTTTCAGCTTTCAAACCCATTTTCCATTGCCGCTGTACGATTCTCTTGTCCTTGAGATATTCAAGTTTGATTGTATAGTACGCGTGGAGTTCGAAAATTCTGACTACAGATATGTTCGCTTCTTGATTTATTTAACACCGTTGTTTTTATCTGTTTTATTTGAAGAAAGAGATCAGCACTTTCCAGAGTCAATTCGTTGTGGTTTGTGGGTTATATTTATGTGTTATCATATGAGTTGTAGATATTTTTTCGATATATAGATCACGGCGTTCTCACAAGAACACTGACTTTTCTCTTCTTATATTTTCGTTTTTGGATGTACATTTATGTCTCTGATTGCAATAAAGGCATTATTATTGTTATTATTATTGTTATTACCTACTTCTGCACAGGTAGATAAAATGATGCAGCCAATTACGAACAGTTTAGGGAAATCTATCCCGAAATGGGTGTGAACTACAACACATTTTCACAACATCTAAACAGAGTTGTTAACCAACTTTTGAACGCTGGTAATGTAAATAAAGCAGAACATACATGAAAAGGGAGTACTTTAACAAAATACAAGTAGTTGAAGATCTTCGATAGCATTTACTCCAAAGACCAATTCTATAGGGTTAAAAGGTTTAATTCAAGTAATACAGCATAATGTAATTTTGATCCTAAAGAACAAATTGCAAATATAATATGCGTTGTCCATCAATTACAGCCTCATGATCAGATACATCGCATTCAATATCGCCAGTGGTTTAATGCAATCATTAATAATGATGATATTTTAGATGTTACATTCTCTCCTGATGAAGCGTGGATCCATCTCGGTGGGGCTTTGTGAACTTACAAACTTAAAGAACATGGACAACCGAGAATCTACATACTCCACTTGAAGTCCAATGACATCCACTGAAGTTAGGAATAAGGATTCCCATGGGCCAGAGAACGATCATCAGCCCAATCTTTTTTAATGATAAGATTAATGTGGACTTTAGAAGTAGTGTTAGACTCTCGGGGAGGGGGTCAAGATGAGAAGACCTAAATTTTGTTAATATCGTTTATTGCCGCTACAGAATTGTCGCCCTCAGATTAAGGGCATCCTCACTGTACTGAAGAGGAACAGAGGAAAAAGTGTTCATATTGTAAAACTATTTTTAGACATGTACAGAAAATAAACTTACGGCTAAGTGATACTAAGACCCCACAAATTACTTGGAAAATCCATAGTGAACATAAAGTGAACAATTTACACTTTTTCTTCTATATTAAAGGAAACTCTAACCCCACAACGGCCGATTGGCTTAACAGGTAAATTTGCACGATAAAATGCACGGGAAAGGAAAATGATAAAGCGGCAGTCAATGATATCAACGATACGATTAGTGCCAACCAATACGAGCGAAGAGATAGAATCTCTCTAAAAGGGGGATTATAAAAATATCACAGTTAATAGAGGGAAAGTACCAAGTGCCAATAACAAATAAGTAAAAGGGCCAGATTGCACAAAAAAACCACAATCACAGAAACAGGGTGAAACACTGTGCCGGAGATAAGGAGTAAAGAAATAAATTTTGAAATTTAATATTAAAGTGATTAAGATTGTTCAGCGGTGGTCTGAATAAATGTGACAGGCAAATACTACGGAATGGACAATGAACTTTCGATGGCCAGAAAGATTAAATAGAAAAGAGCAACGAAGATGGTGAGCCCATTGTATTTTATAGCAAAAAGAAAGAAAAAACAACTTATTGATGAAGTGTAAAAGAGAAGGTATGAACAAGGGAGATGCCGTACTGGTTAAGGATGTTGCAGTAAATGATGCTTAACCTTTCAACATCAGTTCTATAGACACAAATTTCACATCGGTAAACTTCTCACCCCACAATTGTTTATAATAAAATCGGTGACACGTGTTTCGCTAGCTCGAGGCAAGCATCTTCAACAACCGTATAAACCGAAGTGTTTACGGTTGTTGAGGATGCTTCCCTCGAGCTGGCGAAACACGTGTCACCGATTTTATTATAAACAATTGTGTGGTGAGGAGTTTACCGATATGATAATTGCGTCAGTAAATTACACCACAGTCCTTGCAATCACCTTTATCAGTTCTGTAGTTGATAAAGTTAGGGTTTTTTTTTTTGACATAACACATTTCCAAGAAACAACGTTTGTTCAGGTTACTTTCTGAGTCAAGCACCTCTGTTCCGTCGAAATCAAAAAGATGACCCCCATCTATGGCGTGAGTCGACAAGGTCGTTGAGTTGTTATCGTTATACTGTCTTATACTGCTTTTATGAGACGATAAACGATTTTTAGTTTCATTTTAGTTTATCCGATGTAAGCTGCTTGGCAATCTTTGCAGTTAGCTTTGTAAATGACGGTAGTTTTATCCATAGTACCGACCTCATCTTTCAAATTAGAGAAAAACTTTCTCAGCGTCTTGGAAAAATGATAGGAGATGATTAAGTTCTTGTGTTGATCGAATAACGATTTAAACTTGCTGGACAAAGACGGAATAAATTCCAGGCTTCTGTAAATTTTGGCTACTGCTCCTTGGGAGGTAGATGTTGTATTCAAATTTCTATTGTTCCGATTACTGCCAGGGTATGTGTGTTGCAAAATTTCGTTAATGGTTAATTTCGGTTACGAGTTCACAGCTAAAAGATCTCTCACTTTGTTTAGATTACTTCCATGGAAATCACGATGGACAATATTGATGATTCTGTGTTTTAAAGCTAGTACCACGTTAATTTTATATTTGAAGGCTTGGGAAGAGAAGAGCTTTAGATATCTGTCAGAAGAAATTGGCTTTTGGTACCAGTGTAATTTTAAGGTGTTGTACTCATCTCTGATTATCTTGGTGCCGAGAAAAGGTATTAGGGAGTTAGTGCATTCTTTTTCTATTGTAAATTGAAGTTTGCGATGAAAACTACTAAAAATCAGTAAAAGAGAATCTAATATTTCTGGTGGTGCTGCTATTTAACGATCGTATACATATTGAATCCGTAATAATAACTTACACGGGGATCTGATAAGATTAGTGGGAAAAACTATCGTAATTTAATATTGCAATCATTTATTGATCAATTGATGAACTGCGAAGAGGACACTTTCAGCAAGACGGGGCAACTGCACACACAAGTTATGAAAACTTAATGTTCTTAGAGAAATACTTCCCAAACAGAGTGATTAGCCGCAATCGTCGGCCACCTCGTTCACCAGATCTGACACCAATTGACTTCTTTTATTTGGATGCTTAAAAAATAGAGTATTCAAGAAACGCACACCCATATTGGAAGAACTACATTTTGCAGTCACTGAAGAAGTTAGAAATAAAAGTGTTGAAACTTTTCAGAATGCCTTCGATAGCATGAATCGAAGATGTAACATTCGCATATAAAATAATGATAATCATACAGAGCAGCTGGTGTGAATAAAAGTTTATTTCAATACTTTTGAGTCATAAATAAATTTGGCAATTTGCATTATTTATTTATATCTGAAAGCCTGCAATACTCCCGAAAAAGAAGCAAATCGCCGTATCTTATACTATTTAATTTCAGTACGTGCTCAAATTTAAAAATAATTGCAATTTGTACATTTTCACTTTGCGAACTACCCTCGTAAATGTGATATTCAGAAAATAATTTCCCCTTGGAACGGCGCTTTTTATTCAAGGTCAGGGTCACCAATAACACAATATTACCACGAAACAATTTCGTAACAGTTCCACTTGATCACGCCCTAAAACATGCAGAAAATCAATTGTAATAAGAAGAAGAAGATTTCAATTTACTTCCAAGGTGCTTGCTTAAAAGTCGAAAGGCATTGCTTGCAAGGATGCTTGGTTTTTCCTTAAAATCCTTAAACTTAAAACACTCATCTTGCAGCATAAGCGTTGTATATACGCGGCATCATTTATTCACGAACGGAGACCGGAGCGTCGTTCGCGGCGGAGAATATAAATTTTCCGGGACAAAGTCTAGTTTACCGGTATAGTTCGGGCGAAAGACTTTCCTTCCATTCCATATCGGGGAATTTTACAAAGTCGCCGTTAATGTTCCTCGTATATTTTCCGCGGCGAAGTTCGAGCGTTTACTTAATAATATGTGGACGCATACTGTTCAATTTTCTCGAACTTTGTTTATCCGCCGCGCCTATAAATATAAAATTATAGTACCGTATGGGAAAACTTCAAAACAAAGTTCAGCGCGGTAATATTATAATTGTACGTTTATGCGACCGAACGGGCGGTATCTATCGATTTCGCGTTTTCAGCTTTTATAGTCGACGGGAAAACGAACACCTCCTAGATAGATAATTCATTCGCGTATGCGGCGCGCGCTTATCGGAAAATGATTTGTAGATATTGAAATATTTAATGCGAAATTTTTTTATTTCGTTTTACGTCGTTCTCGTTTGATTCCGTGCTAAAATGTAATACACGATCGTTTATAAGCAGAATCAATGAACATTGAACTATCAAAATATTCAGTTCATTTATAAAAGAATATTATGTCTAATAGGTCGCAATCTGTCAAGCTAGGCGACTTGATTTCAACAGCTGGGATCCCTCAAGGATCAATATTAGGGCCCTTATTTTTTCAATATATTCTTCCACTCTTTTACAATGTGTTAGGACGTGTAATGTACACATGTACGCTGATGATGATAAGGACGCACTGTGTAGTATTCACTGATTTATACTCCATTTCTGACGTTTGTTCATCTCATTTACTAGTTTTAAACCTTTCTAAGTTTGGGGTTTTACTTCTTGGTAACCAGCATGTACGTGAAACAATTAAAAGCAATATACACCTTAACATTGTAGGTTGGACAATACATTCAGATTTAGACAACAGGTTTCAAAATATTCCAGCGTGCATTTTGTAATCTAGGACGAGGTCTCTACCAGCATAGGTCGTATTTAAATCAAAATATTAAGAATTGACTATATAGTTCTTAAGTGTCATCGCATTGTTCATATTGCTTTTTTGTCTATTTTTTCTTTAATATTTTGTCTTTTGTTTTATATTGATAATACACTGATTACTGTTACGTTATAACTTTAGCTTCAATACGCTGCAGGAATGAAATGCCACTAGGCGGGCCAGGAGCGGTACGGTATACGTGCGTATACGGCGCGGTGGCTCCGAACCCTTACACCGAAAGGTAGAAAGGGTAAAAGATTATATATATATATATATATATATATATATAACTTTGGCTAACTTTGATTTTATCATTCTTAATATTCAACTGATTACTGTCGAATTGCTTTCTTTTGTTCGACTTAGTTTTAAGATTTATTATAATTGCCGGTGAGTATTCTGTATATAGCACAAGTTTCTGGTTTACTTGATTGTATGCACTGCACATTTCTTTTTTGGTATTTTCGTGTTTTTTTTGTCTTTTAACTGGTTATTTTCTGTTGGACAATAAAGACTATTATTATTATTATTATTATTATTATCATTCAAAGATCAGTGGAGGAATGGCTAGTAGTAGTTTATTGTTCTCTAAACTTCCCCTTGTGGTTCTCAACTTAATTTCTTTTGCTTTCTAACTTTGTACTTGTGTTGTCATTGCTTACAAGAGTAGGAAATAAAGTTTATTATTATTGTTATCGACTTTGCTACAACGATTTCTATTGTTTGTTGCTCCTGCAAGTTCTTATAGGAATGTGCCAAAAGGAAAATGATTTGAAGGTAAATATGTAAATATGTTTATGCGTGTAACATTTTCAATGTATATACAATGCATTGTGCCTTATCCACTTATCTTTTAAACATGCTCTCCTTCTTTGCGGAAAAGTGGTAGAGGGGAAGATATTGGAAAGATATAATTAAAATACAAACCCAGCGCTAGCCAACCATTAAAGATAAATTAAGAATAACGCAATATTGTAATATAATCTGATAAAAATTGCGTTAAATGAGTTATCAATTCTAAACACACGGGTTTTGTAGTGCTAGGACTCGGATCGAATGAATGATGTTTTAAACGAATTGCCCTGGGAATTCCTTCCATATCCACCCTTTTCGCTAGATTTGGATCCTACTGATTTTCATATGTTCTCAAATTTAAAAGAACTACTGCGGGATGTTCGCTTCGAAACCCTAAATGAGGTAAAACTTGCAGAAACTTGGACAACGTTCTTTGAGGACGGTTTAAAAATAAAATCGTTTTTACGTTGTGATAAGCGTATTCACTTAAAAAGAAGGCTAAGTTGAAAAAGTATGATGAAAATTGGTGAAATAAAAGAATGTTAGCCAAACTCCCTGATTAACTTGACAATGCTGTAAAATAAACGCAACTTCGTGTGTGCAACAACTACAGTCCGTACAAAAACTACGACGCCTATCAAATCGACTCATCAATGCGATATGTACATCCATTTCCTTCCTTATTTATCAATTGCTTCCACCACGAGCGGTTAAATCACCTGAAAGGAGAGACAATCTCGAAGTCACATACACACACAACTCGTATCTCCGTGAAATACTTGTTTGTTTTGTTTTATTACAACACCAAAACCAACAATCCGTCCGTGATAAAAGTCGACGGGAAAAGCACACTTCCTCTCCGCTGCACCTGTAAATTATTTGCGCTCGGTCAATAAAGCCGGAAAGATTTCGTGCTTTCAGAAACTCATGTATCTGGTCCAAGGATGTACTACATCTGTACAGGTACGTACAGTACCTATATATTGTGGAAACAAGCGCGTTTTATTTATATATAAGTACACAAAAATAGTTTATGCTAGAAATATAATTATAAATAGACGTACGCGATTAAAATATAAATTATGTGCTTAATCGCGTGCACCTCGGCTTGTCCTTGAAGAGTAATCTAGGCGTGCCTTTAGTGCGTATCCGGGTTTTATTTTTAGTGTAGAACAGGTAGGCTTTAATTTTAGTAACGCGATTGGAACCATAAGGTGTACATAAATAAATTTTTACACACGGGTAACTTGGGTAAAACTATTCACCTCACAGTGATTATTTTTATAGGAAAGAAATTAACGAAAAGTTGGGGATTAACGACAAATACGCTATAGATCTTCCTAGAACAATAACATTTGTATGAAATCACGGGCTTGAGCTCTTTCCAATCCAAAAGACTATAGAGCTGCGCTGTCCCCAACTTGCAATAAGAGATCGATTAACGTTAATAGCAGAAAGTGCGTTTGTCATTTTCCAATGGCAATGACGACTTTTTCCGCTAAAATTCCATATTTGTTTTGAAAGGATTTCAGTCTTGGGACCATTGTGAAAGTCACTGGTCAATATATAGAGGTACTTAACAACAATTCCTGATGATGGTTGGGATGACTGGTCTATATAGGAGAAATGAGTAGAGAGAGAAAGCGGCTATAAAATCTTCGCGAAGCCGATAGGCGGAAGGACGGAGCGAAGGGCGATGAAACGATGATTGGAAACGGTGGACGAGGATTTGATAAAAGCAGAGTGATACGCTAGCGGACTGCCAGGCGAACTTCAGACGCGTTAATCAAAGATTCAAGACGAACCAGAAAGTTGGCACAATATGTTTCAAAGACAACTGAAGTACAAATCACTTTACTGACGAGGTTCGGGAAAGATTCAGAGATCAGAAAGTCCAGCATGAAAGAATTTTCTCTCTCACGACAGAAGACGACTCGTTGTGGAAGCTCGCTAAAGCTCTCTCAGCGATCTCTAAGCAGTGAGCAGCGATCCATCGCCCAGCAGATTTCTTCAACATCGGCTGAGGTGACGTCCTAGGTTCCGGGACGACCATCATCTCCGGAAATAATGAATTGCTGTGTTACTAATGAAGCTTTTTATGGAGTATCATTTTATTCTCCATTTATCTTCCTTCGTAAACTAAACTCATACTCGTTACCTCCAAAATTGCGCGATTGAAATCGTTTTCCAAGGGAGTACAAGAGCTTCAGATGGTGTTAACTTTTCTGTTCTACCCTAGGTAAGAATTGAAAATTTCACAGACAGAGGTTAGAAACTGGAGCAAGGAGGCGGTGGATGGATGATATTGGAAAAGAGCTGTAAATAATTTCAGAAAAAGAATAT